>OX276337.1:127628237-130254436 GCA_946251815.1 Dasysyrphus albostriatus | reverse complement strand
GTGTATTTTTATATCAACTACCATTTGCCAATGTCGAAGATTGAAAAGACTACTATTTACCACATTGGATCTAAATGAATGAAATCATTAAATAGACAAATGACACCTTCAGGCCATGTGATTAGTAAGATGTTTTCTTAAGGTTTTTATTTTTTTTTTTTTGTCTACGAGATAATATTCTATTTTTTTTTCTCTTCTCTTCTCTGTGGATAATCTCTTTTTCTGTTGCTTTTGTTTATATCCAATTTTAACATATGTGTGTGATATTTTATAAATTCAAGCTTCACACGTATACCTTTGTACATACAAAGGTACGTACACATATATAGAAAATAAAAAAATTGAAAAAGGTATACGGAAAAAAAGAATTCACTTCGATTGTAACAATAAGTCTTTGTCGCCGAGGGACAATTCCAGCCTTTCTTATATCTATTACATAATACATTTGTGCCTATATATTCCTTTTTACCACATTCTTCTTTTGGTTTGGTTTTTGTTCGTTTTATAAAATAAAAAGGGAGGCCAATGTGTTTTTTTTTTCTTAGAAGGAAGTAATTTTATATCACAATGAATCAATGACTCCGGAAAGATGTTTCAGAGGGTTTTATTTTGTTCTTTAAAAGTGGAAATAATCAATTGAACTACTATCTCACTTCAGTATCAATTTATTATAAAAAATGCTTGAGGGAACTCGAAAAGTATCAAATAATTTTTGTTTTCTGAAGAACATGAATCTAGGTTTTTTAGTACAATTATCAAAATAGTAATGAATATTGTATTTTATTGCTTTGAATTTTTTAAGAATCAATAAAAGTAAACACATATTTAAAAAATGATTCCTTCCGATCAAAACAAAGAGTTGTTTTGAAAATATTTGACTTTAAATTTAATTGAATCTTACTGAATTTCGATTTATTGCATTAAAAATACTAAAATAAAAAAAGAAGTCTGAAAAAAAGATTTTAAAAGAAAATCAATAACTAATGTTTAATTTAAGTATTATGTTTAATTTAGATATCTAAAATAAAAGCTTTACGAAATTTGTATAGTTTTGTTCGTTACATTCTATGAACTCAATTCCGTCAATTTTGAAAAAGGTCAGATAAATATAAATTATCCAAAAATGTATATATAATAATGTCTAACAGCAAATATTTCTATAGTAACTGATTGCTTGCTGACGCCTAGATTCAAAGCTAAATTTTATAAATTTTGAACTATGTACTTTAGAAAATAATATTTTTTTTCATTTCCTGCACATTTTAAATCTATGGAGACGTGCCCTTTTCGAAATTGGCCATTCAATTAGTTCTTAACGTTCTCAATAGCCATTTTGAATAAAGTAATCTTAGACTGTCTCCTCTCGGAATATTTGTAGGTTGCATACCAAAACATAATCAGCACACTGGCTCCACTGATGGTTTTCTTCCTGCATCAAACTTTATTCTTTTACTCAGGGTAAAAGCTAAAACTTGTCTTTAACCTTCATTAAATTAAAAAATTAAAAAGAGACTCATAAAAAAAAAAAACATATTGTATTTTCCTCATCTGTGTTGAAAAATATTGAACTCACAAGGTTTTATGGATTTTTGAATTAAATGAGATGGACACAGTTTGGCCCAGTGTGAAGGGTTCAAAGGGCTAAATATTCGAACTAAATTTTCAATAGCTCTTTTAAAAAATTTGGCACTTTACTACCATTGAACGTCGGGCTAGGGCTCTGATTTTCTTCAACTCTGGAGTATTTTAAAGCATGTTTTTTGAAATATTATGATAAAATTTGAAGAAAATCGGTCCACCCATTCAGGCGCAAATTATTTAATTGAATTATCATGTTTCTACCAATCACCACGGACTTAAATTTATATTCATATTTATGTATATATTTATGTATATTTATATTTATATTTATATTTATATTTATATTTATATTTATATTTATATTTATATTTATATTTATATTTATATTTATATTTATATTTATATTTATATTTATATTTATATTTATATTTATATTTATATTTATATTTATATTTATATTTATATTTATATTTATATTTATATTTATATTTATATTTATATTTATATTTATATTTATATTTATATTTATATTTATATTTATATTTATATTTATATTTATATTTATATTTATATTTATATTTATATTTATATTTATATTTATATTTATATTTATATTTATATTTATATTTATATTTATATTTATATTTATATTTATATTTATATTTATATTTATATTTATATTTATATTTATATTTATATTTATATTTATATTTATATTTATATTTATATTTATATTTATATTTATATTTATATTTATATTTATATTTATATTTATATTTATATTTATATTTATATTTATATTTATATTTTGGCGTCAATCTCATAACTAGAACTTAAAGAAGAAACAATTTTTCAAAGAAATTTTTTAAACTTAAAGAAATAAATTATAATCCTTTATGAAGTCGTAAGGACTATTGCACAATTTTGTGAGATTTTAATCAGCCCCAGATCACATGAGACTCATTCACAATCAGAACCTGTGAAAACTCTATTTAAAATCTCTACAAACCTTGCAACAGTATTTTTTATCGTCTCAACGTGAATGGCCCGGTCATAAGGACCGTTACAAAATTCGTTACAATTTTAATAAAAAAATAAAAAAATTGACTAGTTCTTTTTTGAGATAGCGAAAAAATATGGAATTTTGGAATGTAGATTTTTTCTGGCAATTTTTTTGAATAAATTCATAATATTTTTTAAAGAGAGGCTTCAAGTTGTTCCCGAGAGAAAACAATAGGTTATTGCTCTTATAGATAGACGTAAAATGAAATATTTGATCCTAAAAAGTCAAACAACTAAGCCCATGAAGGTAGAACTGATGGACTATGATCTGAGTCATTGCAAAATCGTTCAAATTCATCGCCAAAATATTTAATTTCAAAATAAATATTTTCAATTTCCTCATCCAATTAAGCTAGATACTCCTATTAGAGATATCGTTGTTAAATTGCAAGATTTTGTTTTTTTTTATGCCAGAAAAGTGACCCAGTAACACCCATTTTTTTTCACGAAGACTTCCCTCATTGCCATTCATTAAGCTATACATATCTTAACTTCGCATTTCCTTATCTATTTCTTCAGTACTATAAGTGGGCTATATACCTGCCATTAATTACAAAAAAACATCAGCCATCTTTCTTTTTTTTTTACTTCAATTTTTCCAATTTTATTTTCCTGTCAATGGAAAAAAAAATCCAATGCAATTGGCGACAGCCAAAAAGGAAAAATTTAAATAGAAATCGAAAGCGATTTCTCCCTCGGAATTGTTTTGCTCGTTAGCAGTGCTACCTACAGTTACAACATTCCTCGACGCCGTCATCATACAATCACACTGAAAAATAATATAAAATGGTTAATCCCAGACACTTAAACAGTAGCAGTAAAAAAACAACAACCATCTGGTGCTAGTTAAAAAAAAAAAAAAAACAATTCATTCCGTCGCGTAGCGTCGTCGGTAAACCAGCAAAAGTATATCTAACTGAGAGCGTAGGTGTTTTTTTTCGATTTTATTCTCCGCCTTTTATCCCCCACTCTCCAAACTGTGTGTCGAAATCAGGATTTAATTTCTGAACACCTCAAACCCTATCGTGAGCTTTAAATTGTTTTTCCTCCAAACAAAATTACAAAAAAAAAACAATGATAATAATAATAATAATCAAATTGCAAAGCTGCGCTTGCATTTTATAGCTTGTCTCATTGTTCGCGGGGGCGAATCTGAGCTCTTTCTGAGGTATACTCTTTTCAATTTAAAAGTCATTCACTAAGCCACTGTTTGGATTTTATGCCGAAAAGGGGCTAAATATGCAAAACAACAACAACAACAACAAAAAAGAAGACAAAACATATTTTTTTTTTTCAAGAGGTGTCGAAATTAATTTCTCAGTTTGGTGGTAGAACGTCTGCATCTGGATGCGAGGATGCTGCAAGGAGCAACCACTGAAGTTATAAGAAAAACTAAAAAAAAATGTATCTGAATGGCGCGAATATAGTAAAATAACACCGAAATAAAATGAAGAAAAAAAAAAACAACCTGCCCCGACACTCTGCTTGCTTTTGTTTTGGCTTCGTCTTCTCGGATCTTGTATAAAGTGGTAGAGACACCGAAGACATCGAAGACACTCTGGTGTCTATTCGAGACCTAAGCAAAATGGTGGTAGCAACAGCAGGGACTGTCGACAGAAGCAACATCAGCAATAGCAGCCCCCCATATTAACTGCTTCAGCTTCAACTTCAGCCCAGAAAAGGAAATTTGATATGTTATCTTCGCTTTTCATGCTTTATATCAATTCTTTGGCTTATTTTTATTTGAAGTTAAGTTGAGGTGTTTTTATTTTTTTTTTTTTTTTCAAATATGGGTCACTATATTAGTTTGTTTTATGCCATAGTATGTGTGGATGGTAGATTTTTTTCTTCAAAATTTTATATTGGAGGTCTTTGTTTCGATATAAAAAGTGTGGTTTTTTCAGTATAAGCGCTAACGATTGAGGTGGCATGTATCTCATGTTTGTTTGGTTAGATAGACTAGTTGCAATTTTTTTTTTTTGAATTCAAGCGAAAGGAAGAAATTTGATATGTCTACACATTTTTCTTGTTGCGTTAAATATATGTATATATGTATGTTTGTATAGTATGCATAGGTATTATGAAGGTGAGAAAATTGAAACCCGATTTTAGTGTTTATAAAAAATAAAAAAAAAAATAAGACAAGTTGATGAGACAATCCAGTTTAAAGGGTAAATTTTCTAATGATAGATTTTGTTAAAGCTGATTTGTTGTTTCTAAAGAAAAGGGTTTAAATGGAAACTTAAAGAAATATTTACAGTGAAAAATAATTGAAAGTTGAAAAGAACTCTATATTTAGCTAACACCAGACCTTCAAAGTTCGATTAAATCAAATAAAAAGCAGTCACTCATCAAGTAGAATATTATCAGAATGCAAATTTGTGTACAAAACATTTTAAACACTTTTGGAACCTCAGTATTTATAAGAACCCCATAACTTTGGGCCTGAAGGACCCCATTGCGAAGCTAAACCTAAAATCTTAAAATGTTTCTGATACAAAAAGTACACAGTATATGACAGTTACCCATTTCTAACATTTTTATTATCTACATTCCAAGAAATCAAAACTAAAGAAAGGTAGGAAGGAATTCTAAGTCGGTAGAGCCATTTTCAAGAATGCAATAAATAATAAAATTGGATGTGACAGGAGGTAGATTTCACTTAAACCATTCTTTAGCAATCATTCAAATTACGGAAAAGCTCGGCATAAACGTGACATGGGTTCCATTTTAACTTCAAAATGTTTTCTATGAAAATCTAATTTAAACTAATAAAATTAAAAGAAATCAAATAAAAGGTTTGTTCATTTGAAAGTACCCATTTTATAACTGCTTTTCAGAAATTATGTTTTCATACTTCTGAAATCAGCTAAGTAGAAGATTTAACACTAAGGATTGGACTTGTTGAATATGTAAAATTGCCTTTAATGGCATTTCGTCCTACAAATTGGCATTTTGTCTGGCTTACTCACTTGAACTCATCAGTAATATAGTGACGGCCTTTGTCATACGGAATTTTTACTAAGTTTAGTTCAACTTACGAAATGAACTGGCACGCGAGCTAGTGAAGCGCAAGCTGAATGACCGTTCACACTCTGAAAAACAAATCACAAAAAGAACAAACAGTTTTGGATGCCCTTCGCATTATGGAGAGTGTTCAGTTGGTTTTTCAAACAATCTCCGAGTGGCTTCTTTGTAGAATGGGCTTGCCCAATATCGGAAGAGAAAACAAGCAAAGCCACAATTTTGATCAATCCATCATTATCCTCGACACCCAACTAACAATTTAACTTGTATAAGGTTCTATATAAGCTATTTTCAGACTGCTATAGAAATAGTAAAAGGCCTTATGCAAGTCATTTTGGTGCATTTACCCAAGCTAATTAACTACTATAAGACTTTTGTTGACAGGTCTTAAAGCAGCGAATAGCTTTTCATGAGCTGCTATTTGCTTGGTTGAACAAGCTATAGTTTGCCTTGGATGTTTATATAAGGCCTTACCCAAATTTATTTTGCATAAGCAATCCATCGAGAGAAAATTTTTTTTTTTGAAATTAAAAAAAAATATATTTTTTTTATCGATTTTTTATTTTATTTTTCTGATGTTGTATTTTTTATTGCATTTTATTTTACTGTATTTTTGTCTCTTCAGTCAGCTTCCGAAACCTTTTTTTCTGTATTCTGTAATGAGTCAAATATTAGTTATAAAAATTATTTTTTTTTACCTGGAATTTGAACTCGATTCCTTCCTCGTACCAGTCTAGCACTCTACCACTATGCCAATGTGCTATTGAGGATAACATAATCAAAAGTGAATAAGTTGATACCATATACTACTTCACGTTCACGCAGAGGGAACAGTCAATTACTGTGCGCAACTAATATATGGTCTTTGTTCTTCCCAACTTCTTGAATGTTCTCTGGCTGTTTTAAGAATTGCTTCTCTGTTTTTTCTCACTTGTCATTGGTAGGTTCCAGATCTTTTAAATGTTTGCCATAATTTATTCATTTTTAAGTTTTGCTAAAAAGTTCAATGTTACTGCAAGCACTTCTTTTTTGTTTTACAATGTTCAATGGGTACTTACCGTTCTTATTTATTTTAATCAGATTTTTTTTATAACGACAATATTTTATAAGAAACACTTGTTGATCTTCACTGATTATTTTAATAAGTATTCGTATAAGGCATTTACAAACAAATTGTTTGCAATGATTTGTGGTGGAGAGCCTTATAGCAGCTTTTATTTTAAACATTTTCAGTAAACAACTTTGTAAGGCCTTATACAAGCCATTTATAACTTATATTTAAAAGTCTTGTATAGAGCTTGTGTAACTCATAGTGCTTAAAGCATCTATTTGTTTAAATTTCAGGTGGAAAATTTTCGGCTTGCTTAAGATTGCCTTATACAATCTCTATACAAGCTATTACTTGCCAATTCTGCTAAATTGTTAGTTGGGCAGGAAAAAGGCAACTATAAATTTGACAAAATTTCACTATAAAAATTGAAATATTTTGGAAGCATGGCATTTTCCAGAGAAATGCTTCGAACGTACTAGCTTTCATGTTAAAGTTTCTTAAAATTAATAAATTTTTAATTATGTAAGTAATTATAAAAAAGTAGAAAATACATAAAGCATTTAAATCCAATACCAATTTTAAGCATGTATATAAAGGGGGTTTTTTAGACGTGTAGTTTTCAATCTGGCAATATTTTTTTCTGAGCTAGTCTTTTGGACAGCTGTCACTTGATTTATGCTCATTTTGGTTTGCCATTTCATAATGAATAGACTTACTTCTGAACAAGATTTGCGAATCGTGCAAATTTATTTCCAAAATAATGGTTCGGTTCGGGTGATGCATCGCGAATCAATCAATTTATTGAAGGAAACTTTTGGTGAGCGCAGTATCTCGCGTCGTAGGCCCTTACCGTGGCCTCCAAAATCGTGCGATCTAACACCGCTGGACTATTTTTAGTGAAGTGAAGTGTGAGGTCACTTGTCTACGCAGATAAGAACGAGACGATTGATGAAAGAGAATATTCGGCGCATAATTGCTGACATACGGCCCCAATTGCTGCAAAAAGTGGTCTAAGATTTGGCTTCTCGGCTGGAATTTATTCGAGCCAGCCGTGGTGGCTACTTACCCGAAATCATTTTTAAAACCTAATGGCAAACAATAATCTTTATAATAGAGCTAAATTCTTGGCCATAACATTGAATAATATGCGTTTTATTTTTTCTTGAAAAACACAAGTCTGCAATTACAAACGAAAACACCTTTTCTGTGATTTGCGAAATAACATCATTTTGGCCCTAATAAAAACGTATTTTAAGTCTTAAAATGCCACTTTTATGTATCTCAGATAAAAAAAAGTTCTTCAGTCAAATATTAATATCTCGTTTCTCGTTACTGTGTCATGATTCTTTTTGGCTAAAACGATCTAAGAACTCCATTTTATTAATTTTTAAATCGGTTTTTTTGTTTTGTCTTCAAAGCTTTTGAGTTTTGACAAAAAGCCAACGATGTACTCAAAAACCTGTATAAAATTATGAATTCAAAATTCACAACTTTTCGAGTAGATACTATACAAACCTACTTACACGACATTATTATTAAAAAGTCATATATTTTTCACGTAGCTATCTTATCTCATTAAAAATAAATAAAAAACACAAGTCCAATATTTGTAAGTATCCCACATAAATAAACAACAACTTGCACATCAATCTTTGTTGCAAAATAGTTCATGAACTTTCCCAAACAACTTCAAGGAAATCGATATGAAGATAAATTGCATTCAAACATATTATTTTTTTTTTTTAATAATAATAAATGGACTGAAATTCCCTCATAACTTTGGTTAATTCCATCGTTGTGTTCGAACTCCTCGGACTAATAATAATTTTTCTTCTCAAAGTCTTTGATTGCCCGTGTGGAAGGAAGGCGCTGGAACATTGAAAACCAAGTACATCCGACTTTCTTCCTCAATCTACTATACTACCTTCTATACGATACCGATATATCGTTTGTATATACGATATACAAACTGAATATAAAAGAAAAGAAAAAAAAATGCTAAATTAAACATAATGATGATTTTTACCGTTACGATTTATCTAATTGATTTGTATGAAGAAATTTGATTGATTTCTAATCGTAGATACATTATAGTAGTGTATACAGTAAACCATCAGTTCAGTTTTCATCTCTGTGAAGAGTTGTTTGTTTGCCGACAAAACGTAAAAAGGTTGCTTGGTTAGTTTGGTTTTGCTGTCGGCCAAGTTTCAAGACTCTTGAAACTCTATAAGCCAATCCATCAGATGATGCGACTATACTACATAGCTAAGGTGAGCGATTGCGCGGATTCTCTTCGTTGCTAATTGGAGGATAAATTTTTCTAACTTTACCGCTCATTGTATCAAACTGACAATGTTGACAGGTCTCCCAGTGACTTTGTGTGCAACTATTATTTTTTTTTTTTTTGTTTTTGTTAAAAATATTTATTTGTATTGGTGATAAGCGCGTGGTTTGTCAATTCAGCTGGGTTGTGTGTTTTCTTAAAAGATTCTAGTTTTATGAATTTTTCTTTTTCAATTTTTTTTTTTTTTTTTTTTTGTAAATTGCTTATGTTTGGATTAAGGAAACTTTTGATAGTCATTCTGGTGATTTATATTGAAGAGAATTCTTTTGAAAAAGAAACGTGAGTAAAATTGAAAAATATAAATTTACACTTAGGTGTTAATCATGTCTGGTGATAGGACACTAATGGGTTAAAGGAAACAAGACAATCTTTATCTATGTACGTTCCTCTTTGATGGGAACAAAAAATATTAGAAACAAAAATAAATTAATTCATAGAGATTTTTTTTCTCGTTTTCTTCAGATGTAACAGTAAACATTTTATAGAATTATTCTTTGGCAGGTAGTTTTGTGAAGAATCAATATTGATGGGCCCAAGGGTATAGCTTTATCAACATAATACGTTTGCTTATTAGTTAGAAGGGTCTTCCCACGGGATGCCATAAATGAGCAATTCAAAGTTTGTAATGACTTTTTATAAAGGCTGGTAGCTGAAGGCTAGGTAGTTATCAAAGTACTATTTTCAATTAGACTAACTTGGAAATATTTGTTTAAAATAATTTGATATTTTTTATTATTTAATTTAATAGTAAAAAAATGAACCAATAAGACATGTAAATAAACATCATACAATAAAGACAATTGGAAAATCATTGTTGAAGACGCCGATGCGTATAGATCTATCACTGAAGAATTGAACAAAAAGAAAATTCGGTGGTACTCGTACGAAAATAAAGCTACAAGGTTGATAAAAGTAGTAGCAAGAGACCTCTATTTTTTGATGTGTTGCCAAAGATAGTGTCGAAGACCTTGCACAAAAAGACTTTCTTGATCTCGAAGTGAATTATCTTATTATAAATGAGATAATCGAAGACTACCCTGGGGAATCTAAGACAACAAAGAAATCTCTACCTTTATTTATGCTCACTTTTGAAAATAAAGAAAGTCTCGATAAGGTTTACGGTAGGTGTTTAATCAATTATGGGCATCGTTGTCAAAATTAAACCACTGCGAATGTCAAAACTTGTTCCACAATATAAGCGCTGTCAAAGCCTTTGGGAATACACAAAAATATTGCAATTGCGAATTAGCTTGTGTTAAATGCGAAGGCAAACATGCAATTAAAAATCTGTGGGTTTCAAAGTTATTCACTTGGTAGTTTCCTGAATAGTCTGACAGCAGATGCTTCTACGGAACACTCCTTATGGAAAGCCGCTAAGTGCCTGAAAAGACCACAGACACAAAACCCGCCAGTAAAATCTCAAGATGGTAAATGGATCGGAAACCCAAAACAAAAGACTGATCTCTTCGCTCAACATCTCGTGAATGTTTATAGGCCATTCCCAGAAAACCCAGCTACAGATCTCTTACAGTTTACTGATAGAAATGACGAATGTGAAATTTCTTTTATCACGCTCAAAGAAGTAAGAAGCATGTGTCAACATAAGTTGTCTAACAAAAAATCACCAGGGTACGATCTAATAACTGCTCAGGTTTTGAAAGAAACGCCTTCAATAGCCTTCCAGAAACTCGAATTTATAATGAATGCATGCCTTAAACTAAGATATGTGCCACAACATTTGAAAATTGCAGAAGTCACTGTTATACCAAAACAAGGTAAGCCACCAACAAAAGTAAAATCTTATAGACTTATATCGCTTATACCATTCATGGCAAAAGTTTTTGAAAAATTGCGTCTGAAAAGACCTAGCAAAATAATAGAACAAAGAAGACTAATTCCAAGCCAACAGTTTGGATTAAGAAATTAACATTCTACGATAGAAATCGATCGGAAAAATAAGTATGCTCGGATAAATTTCTTGATGTTGCTCAAGCCTTTGACAAGGTTTGGCACGTGGAACTTGAGTACAAACTGCATAGGGATCTTCCCAGGCAGTACTTCGAAAAACTGGCAGTACTTCGAAAAACTGGTACGACCAAAATTATTCGGAACTTAAGAAAATTGAGGCCGTTGTACCACAAGGAATTGTCCTAGGACCAATTCTGTATCTGTTATGTTCCATGAAATGGAAATGAAATGAACATATGGCATCCAGCATTGGGGCTGTACAAAGAAAACAAATGCTGAACCCATCAAAATATTGCAAAACAAGGTTCTTCGTAGAGTAATGAATGTCCCTTGGTACATAAGAAATAGCGATCTACATCGTGACCTTCAAATTGAAGTGGTTTCAGAAGTTGTTAAAAAACATGCTGTACCACACCATCAGCGACTGCAAAGTCATACCAACTCTGAAATGGAGACCGTCTTAAATGTACGAGACAATGTTCGGAGATAAAGAAGAAACAAGCCTCATGAGGTGATGCTCTAAAAGCTATGGGAAAGTGTTGGTAAAGTGTTTGTCGATCTTTCATAGATTGGTCCTGATTCATCGACTGTTTTAGTGCGGTAAGAGTCCAACACTACTCAGTACCGATTCTTACCGAGTGTCTTTTGAAAAATTCCATCGGATAATAAAAAAAAAAAAAAAAATACAGAAAAAAAACGAAATCACTTAATGTATTTCAATTTGATGATTTTTGAAATAGCCGCAAATAAATTTTAAATGAAGAAGCAAGTTTTTCGAAACCGATCCTAGTTATTGAGCTCTAAATAACTCCAAAGGCCTGAAAAACAAGTTCATCTTGCCTTTCTGAACTCATTTTTACTCATTTATAGTTCTTTGATTCAACAGGCAGTTTCTTGCAACGCAAGCATTCTATAAATCTACATGTCATAAGATTTTTGTATTAAATTTAATCTACTCAATTTTTTTTTTGTATTCATAATCCTTCACACTGTTTCCAAGATAACTTCATCGTATAATAATATAAATATTCTGAATAGGTGGCCTTGCTTGTCATAAATATTTTCCTCACCACAATATAGTAGGTATCTAAAGGGATTTTCCCTTTTGCCCATTTATGCACATTTAATTTCAACCAAGGATACTATATCAACAACCTTAAGACCTTATACTACAAAGGTTTTTAGCGAAATCACTTAACTACCGTAGATTATTATCTGCATCTCTTTATACTATAAACCTATTACAACAACAATAACAGCAAACAAAAATTCTATACGCATGCAAAAATATGCACTTAAGCACTCTAGGAGTTTTGCTGGGTGATGGCAATGCAGCACTATTCAACCACGAAGCACCAGCAGAATCTATGTCATTTCAGTTGTCAGATAAAATATCTTTAACACTTTGCCTATCACTTGGAATCACTTTTGATGAGTTAATTGAGTAATGTCCATCTTTACACAGTCTTGAACTCGTCCAACTTAGGGATTACGAAAATCGTTTCGTTTTTGTCGTTCGTGGCGTTGCGTGATGCAGCGCGTATCTAGGGAACGGGCAACAATGTCTAAGTTGGGTTTTGCATTCATCCGCGCTCACTCAAAGATATATACAGTCATACTCGATCAATCCTTGTGATTACTGTCTGTGCGGTGTCTATCAGTGCTGAGGGAATAGTTGTTGGACTAACAAACGAAACGACTAACGACGACGACGATGATGACGATGACTTGGTTGGTTGTTGGTTTGCTGGATGGTTGGACTAATCCTGGACCGTGCTAACTAACTACTTCTTGTGGATATGGACTTGGTGTGTGTGTCTAGGGCTGGACATGACTATAAGGTTATACCTCTATAGAATGATAGTTTCAGTATCTCGTTCAAATGGCAACAAAAATCTCGACGGCCGGCAACCGACCGACCATTCCGATGACGACGATGGTCAAATGGAATGGAGAGAAGCATATGTGGGCATTAAATACTTTTACGGCACGGATCAGTGTCATGATGGAAGATGTCATTTTGTTGTCTAGCTGTTGGGCTGGTCTAGGAATTAATTTCAAGAATCATTTCTTGTTAGTTTTGTTATTTTTCTGTGGTATTTTATTTGCAGCCATGAATAGCAATACAACAAAAAAAAGAATGAGACAAAAAAAAATTGATGACCTAAAACTTTATGAACTTAATAGAAAAACTTCTGGCCCCATCTCTCTTTGTTCTTTGAAATTCAAATTGCTTTTTGATCATCGGAGTGATAATATGGGCAATGTTGTTTGTTCCGCTTGGATGAATGATGAAAAATTCTAAATTTAATGGAAACCGATTTTCTGGCGATGCGGTAGCGGGTGGAGGGTGATGGTAGAATGGTGTTTCGACGGTTATAGAGTTCAATTTAACGCTGCTGTTTTTGCACAGCGATCGCTGACTGACTAGGTGCTACTTTCGCGTGATCTACTTTATTAGGTGCAGCAGCAACAGTATAGATATTTGAATTATTGTGGTTTGCAGAAATGGTAGATGAATGAGTGGTATCCTCCATGCGGTGGTCGTATAGTTAGATATGATTCCTTGAGGTCAAAATAAATTACCTTCGAGGTTATAAGGGCTTCTAACGGATCAGTGAATTACTACATCATAATGGGTTCTAAGATGATTTATTTGCGGACTTGATTTAAATATAACTTTTTTTTAAATCAAGTCTTTGGTGTAGAATTCTTTCATTTTATTGAGAAAGTACGGCAGTAGAGGACGTTTCCAGGAAGACTTTAACTGCAGTATGCTTTAATAATAATTTATTTTATTGATGACAAGCAAACTTGGCAGCACTTTGCACTGTGCTTGAATAAAATGAAATATTATGGTCAAACGTGCTTATGTCAAAATTAACCAATTCAACAACGTTAATACGGAACACTGGCAGCAGAATTGGGGAATGCCTGAATCAATTCCGACACGAATGCTTGTGATTATGAGATCAATAAATGGATTTATTTAAGTTCAAAATCATGTCCGATTTCTTAATATTGCTCCTTTTTAAATTCAATTTTATTTTTTTTTTTCCAAAGAATCAGTTTTTTTTTAAGAAGTCCTTATTTTATTTTATTTTCTGTTCCTGTTCCTGTTACTTTTATTTGATTTTGCTAAAAGTTAGTAAATTTAACCATAAACTCTAATATTTAGTATTTTTAATATAATATGGTCATATTAATTTATCATAAAATTGCAAACATCAAAGAAATAGTTTGTTAAAATTAGTGCTTTTATGAAAATTTCATTCTTTGTACCTCTTCGAAAAAATAACTATTTTAATCTTTTCATTAAACAAATTATTATATTCTCCCACTGTTCATTTGTTTTTGATTCTTTGGAAAAAATATTAGTTTTAATTCATAACTTAAATGAAAAGTAAAAGAAATCGTTTTCTTCCATCAAGCTTATTTCTATCGAATGATACAACACGAACCTGAAAACAAAAGAGCTGAGTTACGAACTTTTTATTTTTTCTCTTCGATTTTTATGTAACTATCCATATTACTATTTCTTGATTTGTAGTTGAAAGGAATCTATTAGACAAAAACATTAACTACCAATAGCTTCACATGACAATCTTAAGTCTGTTTCAATAAATAAATAACAACACTTTATACATATACGCATATACGTGTGCGTCTTTCAATTTAAAGAGTTGAGTGTTGCGTGCAAATGTTGTGTGTGTCCATAACTGACTCGATGTTTTTATAGCCACCCACTTTCTAGTCATATGGAATTCCATTAATTTGTAAATTGAAACGAGCTTGGTGTTGCAGCAAAAAAAAAAATCAATATCGTTACATAAAATGTGTCAGAGTATGTTAATATTTTTTTTTTTACTTGTTTTTATTAACGCAATTTTCAAAAGGCATACACCTCTATGGAGGTTGTTTTTTTCTTCCTCGTTTCATAGTTGCAACTATTTAATACCTTAATGCGTTGAAAAGTTTTGATTTCAGGCATGTTGGGTTTATTAGTTGAGTAATATTAGAAAATGTAGTAATTCCTTAAGAAAAACATATAGTATTTTTGCAATTTATATTTTGTATTTGCAAAGAGTACATAGAAGTTTTGTGTGATATTCTGTGCTTGTATCTCATTTCTTTTATGAAAATAGTTATTCTTGATGGATTTATGAGTTTTTTACAAGAGGAATAATAAAATAAAAAATAAAAAAAATTCCACTGAAATAATCTAAAATATACCCATTGAAATAAAGAAATGCACAATTTTTTCCTTCACAAACTCTTCATACTTAAGTGTTATATAAATCTCTTCGGTTTTGAATATAGGTATGTTAGGTTTACTATCAGTAAGAGACTAACTTCAAATATTCATATATTATGTATCCCTTTTTATTTTCCTCCCTTTAACCCACGGCCAGTCTAATATCCATTAAAAATATACAAAATAAACAAATCTCCTTATCACCTGATACAACAATAAGAACTACTTAGACCAGCTTACTTTAAAATAATCTAATCAACACAAATCGTGGAAAAAATTTCCAATATTACCTTAAAAAATATTTCATCGACTCAACTCATGTTTCACTTATGCAGAAAATTCAAGTTTTTAGCATGTATAAGTGTCACAAAAATTTTCTTACTTTTACAAAATTTTCAATTGCATGTAAATTTTACTATCAGTGTAAAAGTGTATTACAAACTCTCACATATTCCAATTTTCTTGTCTTCTTCTTTTTTTTCCATTCTACCAACTGTTTATCTAACTCCTTCTGGAATAAAGAATGACAAAAACAGCAAATGTAATAAAAAATACAACTAGCAGTGGCATCCTTAACAAAAAAATAAAGCAAACATATCCACTGCAATAATCTACAATATTCCCACTAAAAGGTTGTACAATTATGTTTCTTTCTTCATGCTTTTCATTTGCTTTTTAAAGATTAAAAAAAAAAAAAAACAAATTATCACACGTATGTAAAGTTTACTATCAGTGTGGAAATGAATAACAAGCATACACATTATCTTTTTTTTTCAATCCTTTCAACTGGTTATGTATATTCCATTAAACATATATAAATAATCAAAAGAACTCCTCATCACTCGATGAAACAAAAACACTAATAAGGAACAGCAACCTTAAAAATAATGCAAGCAAAAAAATCCGCTGTCTGTAAAATTCTTAATGCACCCATTAAAATATTTTTCAACGATTTGTCATCCTTCACGTATTCAACACACTTAGTTGTCATACAAATTTGTTTTTATTTACAACATTTTCAAACGCATGTTAAGTTTACTAACAGTGTAAAAGTGGATTACAAACTAACACTTATTTCCATTTCTTTTCTTTCTTATTTTTGTTCATTGTATCAATTGTTAATACAAATTTCATCAACAATAAGAAAAATGGCAACAAAAATATCACCACTATGCGACGTAGTAAAAAATTTTTATTGAAGTGGCATCCATAACAATTAACAAAACAAACAAATCCACTGCAACAATCTACAGCATTCCCATTAAAAGTTTACGCAAAAACAATTTTTTTCTTTCTTCATTCCTTTTTTTTCGCTGCTTAAAAGCCAAAAATTTTTCATTTTTTCGTACGTTTGTAAAGTTTACTAACAATGTAGTGCTGAATAAAAACACACAAATTTTCATACTCATTTTTGATATCTCCCTTTGGGAATTGATAGCTTGGTTTCTGGCGTGACAAGCCAACACATTATATTTTATGACCAAAAGAAAACTATTTACAAATTATTTTATCAAATAAAGGAAAGAATGCTGAAGCCTCTGGTCAATTTTTTAAACTTAGTCCCTTAATGCATTTTATTTTTCATTTAATGGTCACAAAAATCCAGCTTTCAAACGTTAGTAAAGTTTATTATCAATATCTAGTACCTAGATTTTTTTGGCATGCCAGAACAAAATACTGACTATTTTGACAGGAGGGTTACTACACACAAACTATTTATAATATAATAATAATATAATATAATAATAATATATAATAAATATAATAACAGAGAGGGGAAGAAATTCTTTTAAACAGCCAAAGAGACCTCCATTTTTAATATGCAAGCTTTCGTCCGTAATTTTGGCAGACAATTTTCTCAGAACCATTTTTTTTATTGAATTTTTTTTTAAACTTTTTTTTCGATTTCTCAATGTATTAAAAAATATTTTAATATTCGAATTCAAATATTAAATGTTCATTTTGTCACGTTATTGATGAAATTTTATTTAGGTCCATAGTATGATTAGTTTTCTGGCAACTGTGTCTCCCAGCTATAAACTTATAGTTATGAAAATGTGTTTCTATTTTTCCTGTCAAAGTCCATAACTAGGCCACTTATACAAATTTCAAGCTATTTAACAATAGCAGAGATCTCTAACAAAACATATTTTTAGAGAGTTAATTAACCCAATTAAAATTGTTATTAAAACTTCTGATTGCAACACTCTTGTCAAATTGTGAATTTTCTAGGTCATTTAGCATTTCCTAAACAACTTGAAAAAAAATAAAACATTTTTTTCGTGATCAATTAAAATTTGTCTCCCCTTCCCTTAATAAAATATCTAATACTAAGCACTTCTCAATTATGAATCTATGCCAAGAAAATGATATTAAAACTTTAAATATTAAGGTCAATACATGATTTTTTCGATCACATGCAGTTCAATCGTGCTGGCACTTAACAACAATGTTGCATCAATCTGCATCTCTATCAAAATTGCCGCAGAATAGTATAAGTAACGTCACCTACTTTTTATAAGAGTCTGCCTTGAGTGAAAGCATCATCATCCCGAGCATGATGATGATCATCATCACCCACAAATCATTTAACAGGAGCGCTTTTGAACAATTAACGACTTCATGACGTCGTCGCTTTGGTTTGGTGGCTTTTTATAATTCCCATAAAAATCCATTCAATTTTATCATCACTCAAAAATCACCAAAACACGATTAACCTAATTTTCCTCGCAGATATCTCTGGTTTCGGTTTTTTTATTATAAAGGTTTCTTCTTCTCCTATAAAGTGGAAGCTTGAATTTTCATGCAAAGCAACGATTTTCTTGTTCCTGTATATAAAATGCAATGAAATTATTTTTTGTTCTGTCTGATATTGCACTGTTTCCTCTCTTCAACAAAATGGAAGGCAAATTCACAATAGATTCGACATAATTCAAAATAGAAATTGATTGTCTGGATGTGTGGGCTATATGGGAGACTATAGCTGAATGAAAACACATAAAAGTCCTTTTGCTTTCTCACTCCGTTTCCGTTTGTGATTGCAAGAAACGACAAAATAAGTTCATCAAGGTAAAATCATGTTCACTTAATTAACATCGTGGTTTATTTTAAATTTCTCTCTTGAATTTATAATAATTTTGTTTTTATTTTTTAACAAGAAAATGGCTCCTTCTATTGGTAGACATGATGATTTTTGCAAACGGATATGGTTTGGTTTACGAGACACTACGATGGTAGACTGATTTAATGAATCAATTCGAATCGTCTTGATGTCATAACAAAACGACTAACGACAGAAAACATTGAATATCTACTTGATGATGATGATGATGATGATGGCAGAGCTGGCTGTAACAATTTTCTTTTCAATGAAGACTTGTTAACTTTTTTTTCTCCTTTTTTTTCATTGTTGAATTTCAAATTGTTGGAAGATTTCATTTTCATTTGACTGGATTTTGTAGCACATTTAAATAATGCAAAAATGTGTTTCAACTAAAATTGGTATTCAATTGCAAACAAATATCTCAGAAAAGGACCTCAAACTCTCTTAAAAAAAAGGCGTGGGCTGGGCTAGTGCAGTTTTAGCATATTTTCTGTAATTACCTTATAACTTTAAATTTGATTTTATGTGAAGCCTCAATATATTTCAGCTTTATAATTTTTATAAGAAATATTTTTTAAAACTATCTAAAAATAACAAATTTGCAAATTTGCAAATGGAGGTAATTATCACCATCGACGCCAAATTAAGTAAGACATTGAAAATGGTTTTGGACTTTTTATTTTTAATATATTTAAAAATAGATGAAACCAACTTCTTAGCCAAAACAAGAAAAACTAAGCTGATGATAATTAACCGGTTGCTAAAATTCCTTATTTTTAATATTTTTAAAAGTTCAATTCTAATCATCATCCCGTTTTGAACATGATATTATCTTAGCAATTGCAACAGAACAGTGATATTGGAACAATAATGTTCAGACAGAAATTATGATTTTGACGTTTCTTGATAAATTTATGTCATCATATAATTTTTGTATACTTTGTTCACATGTACTTCATACAAGGAACAGTTAATTTTGTTGATCACACGTGACATGTTATTTTTATTCGGTATTGTTTGACAAACTATCATGGGGAAAATCCGAAAATCCAAATTCCGAAAACCCAAAATCCCGATTATCCAGAATTCCGAAAACCCAGAATCCTGAAAAACCAGATTTAGAAAAATGCAGAATCCCAAAAGCTCAAAATCCCAAAAACCTGAATCCTGAAAACCTAAAATCTCGAAAACACAAAATCCAAATAGGCAATGATCCCGAAACTATATTTGAAAAAACGAGTAGATTATGAAAATATAAAAATTTAAAAAAAAGTTTCTGCAATCGTTTTATCGCTCTTTTCAGTTTTTCTTATGTAAGAATATTTTAACGTAGCGATAGAGTATTGGTATTGGCAAAATGGTGTGGATTTGCCCTTATTGAATTGAAATCAAAGAGTTTTAATTCATTAACAACAAATTAAATCAGAACTTAATTTCGCAGTGAATATATTCCATCAAAATTTCCAAATAAAAAGTAAATTCGAAGCAAAGCATGAAAGCATGGGTTGGAATAAAAGTATGATCATTGACTATACATACGAAATCCCGAAAAATTGCGCAAAAAGAGAGGATTCGATTTTCGAGACTCCAACTCCAACTCACTATCATTGAAAGACTTAGCCCAGCACAGCGTTAACAAAATATACAGCTTGGCTCTTGAAAAGTTCGAAGAAAATCCACTATTTTCCACACGAAAAGTTTAGCGATGAGGAACATTTCAGAATTGATAGTAAGATAGTCAGTAAGCGAAATTGAATAAATAAGCATTATCGTTGCGTCCCATCGTTGTTAAAATCGTCTTCCGAAAATCCACTCGAAAACACTTATTCATCACTTTGTTGGCAAAATTTTAATTTTTATCTCTAGCATAAGCCAAAATACATTTTTCTGAAAAACTTTTTGATTTGCTGAATTCGAATGGCCTCAGAATTGCCATTCACGTTTTTAAAATATTTGAATCTTGAGTTTTGAAAAAAATGCACTTTTGATGCATATTTTGGGTTGTATTATTACTCGTGGTAATTTTTTTTCAAATCATTTTTAATAATCATTCTACAGTATGAACAGTCTTATTCGAAATTCTTTTTGACGTCTGTGAAGTTAGCAAACCAATTTTAAGCTAGACCATCCCATTGGTCACATGGCAGAAATTTGAAGGTTTTTTTGCATTTGTATACATTTTTATTACGAGTTTTGCTGTTCACCAAATAGTTGCAGCCCACTGCAGTGCTAACTCTACTGTGAAGTTAGCAGAACAGTCTTTTTCCCCGTAACGGAGATTGCTAGAAAATTACAGTTACGTCCTTAACTTGCAGTTTTTTATGCACTTCAAGAAAAAATTTAGTTAAAATTTTGTAGTCTAATTTTACAAAAAAGAAAAATTAGTTTTGCACTGTTAACTTCGCAGTGAAGTCAACAGTACAAAATTGATTTTTCCTTTTTTTTTGTCGAAGTTTGACTTCACATTTTGAGAGTTTTTTCTTGATAGCACAAAAAGCTGCAAACTTAGGACTTAGGATATTAGGAATTTTCTACAGCTCCATTTCAGAGAAAGGTACTGTTCTGCTAACTTCAGTGAAGTTAACTGTGCAAAGTGAATTTTTTATTTTTTTTTTTCAAATTAGAACTTAGACCTTAATTTTTCTTAAAATGAAAATTAAACTGGAAATTTGAAGCCTAGCTGCAACTTTCCAGCTAGTAGTGATAAAAAGCACTGTTTTTCACAGTGAAGTTAGCAGTAGAGTAGGTTAAACTGTTAACTGCAAAATCCGACATAGAAATTCATACAATATCCAAAAAAGACTGCAAATACTTGCCATGGTAGCATTGGTCTAGCTTCAAATTGTTCTGCTAACTTCACTGACGTTTTTTTTTAGAGAGAAATAAGATTGGACTGTCACAGAAAAAAACCTTGAAGTTTAATTTGTTGGAGTTTTTACATACTTTACTAGTTTTCGAATTACATTTCTGTTTCAAATTATTAGCATGTTTTCGAATAAGGTAATTAGAAACGAAGGCTTAGCCCTTAATAATGATTTCGCGAAGACGAATGAAGGCATTTGAAAAATTCTAGATCGAAAGCTTTAAATTATTCTTACTTTAGAATGACAATCAAAATTTATTTGAAAAAAAAAAATTACCTCGAGAAATAATTTAACCCAAAATTTGCATTAAGAACGCATTTGCTTTAAAACTTTATATTCACATGTCACGACAACGTGAAGGGTCTTAGAAATTGTGAGACCATATTGTAATTAAGCAAATTAAAAACCATCAGAAAAATATATTTTGGTACACTTTTGAGACTTCAATTATAATTTGGACCACAAAGTAATTAATTAGTGTTTTTTCGAGTGGATTTTTGGAAACAGTAAAATACGTCAATTTTTAACTATTGCTTGGGCTCAAATGGCTTGTCACGGAAAAAAACTTCAACAGCGATTTTTTTCAAAATTATGTATATGTATGTACTTTTAGTGATACTAAGATGAAATTAACGAATAATTTAAAGCTTTCGATCTAAGTGAAAGAACTTTCAAAAAATAAATGTTTGCATTTTTGCCCATGTTACGCAATGAAATTTAAGTCACAAACCTACTAACCCTATCAAAACTACTGAACAGTTTGCTTGCTAAAGACCATTTTAAGCATAAGTTCACTGTACTATTCTATAATTAACTATTTACGTTTTAGTAATTGAATGCCAAAGTTTAAGATTAAAAAAACTCAAATAAGAGGGGCACATTCACAGATGTTGCTTCAAGCTGTTACTAAACAAAACTATAGCTTACCTGATGAAATTTCAATAAGATAAATTCCAGACTTACCTATCAACAGCTTAATCAATATCTATGAATATGCCCCATTATGTTTGTGAAAAAACCATAATTATTATTATGAAAAACAAAAGAGCTGATATGCGAACTTGATATATGAATTAAATAACAGAGTAATAAATGGTTATACACTACTTGTAAATTATGCGTTCAGTTATTTAATAAATTAATTCATAACCAAAAAACTTCTAACGAAACCTATTTTGAAAAAAAAAAATATTTTATAAAAATTAATAAAATGCGCATCAGTTGAATCTCTAGATCCTTATTCAAGATCGAAACCAAAAAAAAACCACCCACAAAAAAAAAACACATAAAGACACTCTATTGAGACTTTTTCTCTTTTTATTGTGCCAAACAGCTTAACCCATTCAATTTGCCAGGATTTAATGATAAAAAAATTTCAAAATCACATCTCGTAGCTTCACAATTTCAAGTAGCTATAGGCAGCTACTTGTAGCATAGTTGAAACTTGGTATGGTTTGAATCTTTTATTTTTTGTTTGTCTATTTTCTTCTTCAACTTAATTTCATTTGCTTTAAATAAAAATTGAAAGTAAAACCGAAACCGTTTCGCTGAAAAGTAATGCGCTTTAATCAAAAGACCGACATTTTTTGTTGAATGTGGTTGGTTTATTTGTGTATGTATGTTTTTGTTCCTCCTCACGTTTTAGCAATATAAAGCATCCAATTGTGTGTCTTTGTCATGAATGTCTGTCTGTCTGGATAGCTAGATGGTTTTTTAACTATCTGCCAATACAATACACGGCGTGTATGCTGATACCTACGTACCATCATGAGTTCAACAACAACAACAAAAAAAAAAACACGATGAGTGAAAATAACTCTCTCGCCAATGTAACTCTATCTATCTACATCTACATATATGACAAGAATATAGGACTTTAGGAGTTTAAAAATAAAATCTCGTTACTCAAAAACTGAATTTAATTTACATAAAACAAAATTGAAATAAGGAAGCAGTGAACTGAGGTTTTTTATTTTTTGTATTTGTTTAGTAGGATATTGCGCTAAACATTGATGTCGTGGACTGTCGTCTATTTGGCATCGGTAGACAGCGAAATCTAGTTCATCGAAGTCACAGTTTTGTGTGGGATTTTATGTGCATTGCATATTGTATGTTGTGTCTATGAATCACGAAGAAAGTAAACTCAGCGCCAAATTTGTTGCATCCATATGGAAACATTTTTCTGACATTTGATGTGCTTTTCTATTCAACTTGAAACCTTCACTGGTCTTTCAAAGTCAATTGATAAGGTCAGATTTGTATATGAAAAAAACAAAACAAAAAATATTGACAAAATCCTGCTTGTAAGGGTTGTGAAAATTAAATTTCTCTGCCATTCGTCAATTTATGACCATACGGCAAATATTGAGTTTCAAAAATATTTCCTTGTGTCTGAAAACTTTTATCATCATTTTTATCGTAAGACAATCTTAAAGAGTCCAAAAATTAACAAAAACAACAAAACTATGGTAAAAGAAACTATTTCTGAAATAAATTGCCTTCTAGTGTAGGTATTCAAAGTAAACACCATATGTCTATCAATCAACGATTTCCTTTCTATATTTTCATGCAAATTGATTCATGTTGCTACAGAGCAAAGGAAGCAACACAATTTGTTTGTTTATTTATATTCCCCAACACAATCTCTGGCCAGAAAACCAACCGAAATGATTTGTTATACAAAAAATACACAAAAAAAAAAGAACATTGATTTTCATATATCTCAAGATGACTGGGGCAAAGAGAAACCTTTTGGATACGCCTCCATATATGTCAGAGAATTTATATACAGACATATGTAGTTGCAATATTATTCAAACACATTCAGGCTAATCATATGCGGTCAGAAACAAAAAAAGATAATGGAAAACTATTGCACCAGCATCAGGCATAAGGACCCCCTCCCCCGGCCGACACACCACCACACCTGAGGTGAACTTCTCGTCTCGTCATGGAAATTGACAGATCTATAAAAAAGACTTTCACTTTTGAATGCGTGTGCGGCATGCCACCATACACACAATGAGAGGCAACAAAAACCCCCATTGAAAGGCACCCTTTAGAAGTCTGCACTTTAAAAACCCCGCACCCCTCCCCTTGAATGACATACTGTATACAAATTGTTTGCTTTAGATGGACCCAATTTTTTTTTGTTGGGCCATGTTTTTGTTTGTCTTATTTTGAAGGTTTGTCTTGTGCGCTTGGTATTTTTTGTTGTTGTTGTTTTTGTTTTACGGTTTGACGCTCGAAAACCTCAAGACATGACTTTTATAAATGAATTTGTATGTTTTTCCTATGGTATGGAATTTTGAGTGGAAGCAAATGAGAAAGACCACGACCACAACCACCACGACAGCCAGAGGCTATGGCAAAGGATAGCATTGACATGTGTGGCAACAAAATAAATGCACCACAGTATGGAGCATATGGAGCTATGACAAATGGTCATAGTGTTCATCAGTATAAGGCAGCCATAACCGGAGCAATGGGAAAAATGCCGGTTGTATCTTTTTTTCGTTTTTTCGTTTTTTGTTTGTTTTTTTTTTTTGTTTTTCTTTTTGTTATGGAAGTTTGATTTAACACCGATTGTTCCTGTGATTTTGGGCTTGAATATGCATATAGCTGCAGTCTTTTGTGTTTGCAAATTATTTGAAAGAACAAAAGCTGAAAGACATATTCAATGGGCGAGTAAATGTTTTGAGGAAATAAATAATGAAAGTAATGCAATTTATTGTCATACACATGTGTTTTATTGTTTTATTTGTTTGTTTTTTTTTTGTATATGAAGCTTAGTTTGATGTTACAAGATTTGTTTTGATGTTTGACTGGAGACTCCATGGGGTTTTGGAATTCGAATTATGAGCTTGGAGGTATGTGGGAGTATATACTGATTTTAAATAAAGAAAAAATTCAAACAAATCATATTTCACCATTTTTGTTAGCTGTTTGGGCTTTATGATTCATAAACATCATTAGAGCATTATTTTATAGTTGTGGTTGTGGTAGTTGTACATAATAATGGAGGGCTCAAAGCTGTACCAACCCAAGTCAGAAAAAGATAATTCAAAGATAAAAAGTGGTTTAGTAAATAAACTGCCAGTAATTAGTTATTAAAATGAATATTTAAGGACAGTTCTAAAGTTGATAAAGTTGATTGATTAAAATAAAATATAAGAGTTACAAATATTCACAAAAAGACATAAAATTACTTGGTACAGCTGTGGAGCCCTCCATATGAGTATGTAGGTACTTTATGGCAAATTATTTATAAACAAAATTTGACTTTTTAATCTTGATTTAACTTATTTAACGATTGTAGAGAAGACAAACAAAATAGGGACTTCAAATTTTTTTTTTAAATTCAATAAATTATTTTTAGTAATGCTCGTAAATACCTTTGGCTGGGAAACCTTTTTTCAAAATATTTTTTTTTAACTTTTTTTAACTTTCAAAGAACCAATTTAAATTTTTTATTTTCCTGAAATATCTTAATATTTTTTAATATGGAAAATCAAATAAAAAATATTAAAAAAAAAAAAAATACTGTGTAGAGAGTGAAGTGTACTAAGGGCGATTTTATTCCGTCAACTTGTGAACTTGTTTTTATTCGCTCAAAGTTGAAGTTTTCAACTTCCAATTTTTAATCCTACCGATGATCAACTTCAGATTTTCTCAAGTGCTGGAAAAAGTAGAAGTTGGCAGAGCAAACTTGTGAGTTTACTTAGAAATATTGTTTTTTTTTTCTTTTGAAATTGCATGCCAACATTTTTCTTCAAATGTTTGTGGTCTTCTTTAAATTTCTATACATTGTAAGACGTGACTGGCTCAGCGGGACTCAACTGTCTCTATTGGGCAGAATCCTAATGGGGTACGGGTCACAACTCAAAGGGCACCCACATGAGAAGAACTTTCATCAGACAGACAAAAAGGTGGAAGAAGATTCATTTCACTTTCTTTGTAAATGGCCTCTTAACCTTCATATTCCTATATTTTCATCTATTGGAATCCGGGCTTTGTACGTGATACAAAGAGCCACATCATCACCCCACCTAATCTAAGACACGATTAAAAGGTTAATGATTCATGCCAAAAACCTACCTATGTCCATATGTGTATATTGGTACAAAGATTTCTTTCGTGTGGCATATCTTTAATGATTTGTTTTTAGGTTTTATAATTTTGCAGAAAACAATTTCTTACAAAATATCTAACACAAAAAATTTGGGAAAAAAAATCAGTTTGATTTAACGAATGGCCTCAAATTTTAATATAAAAATGACAGTTCTTGAATTATTTTCACAAATATCTCAGGGATATTTTTCAAATAAGAAAGTTGGCCAACAACAGCTCTCTGGTCATCGTCCGATTTCTGGTTCTCGATTTATAGACCAATATATGAAGCAAGTGGCAACCCTTGTCCCGTTCTTCTGACAATATTTCCACCTTGGTGACACTTCCTAAAAGTAAAGTTAAGACATGAACTCTTAATATACTAAAGCTCATTATTTCAGGTCCAAATGACAGGTCAGTCTCACTAACATCCCCACTAGTATAGAAAAAGGATTGATGTTGAAGCGTTAATGTGTGTCCTATTACAGGAGATTTTTAATGGAACAAGTAATAAACGCAATGGAACCATTTACTCAATAAATAATAATCGTATTTGAAAAGCTTCTTTAAAATGACTTTTACAAGTTTGAACCTCTGTAATATAAATTGATATTTTGGTTCGTGTCTAGAATTTCAGACGTCAAAGTGAAGTTTTCGATAAGACTTCGAAAAAAAAGTTACAGAAACCTTTTGACGACTGACTGACAGCAATTGCAGTTAAATAACTTTATAGAATCTTCTAATAGTCCTTGCTTCATGTTTTTTTTTTTAAATTTGTTTACAGAGGTCTATCCGAAAACGAATGATAGTCTCGTTTAGTTTTCTATATCTAGATTTTAAACAATTTTTAAGAAGCAGTTATTGAAATCATGGCTTCTATAAGAAATTTATTTTTGATTAAAGCTTTATAGAAGCTTTAAACATATCCAGACTTGCAGCATAACAATATAAGAGGGATAGAATAACGACATCCGCAATATCATACCATGTGTTCTATACACCTTGTATTTTTACTAACTCTTTTCCCTTTCCTTCATCTGCATCACCTTCATCATATCTTAAACCTAAACTAGCCAAAATCTTGTTTGAGAGCTTTTGTTCCTTTTGACTGTAGATTCTTCTTTTTTTTTGTAATAGATAATAGAAACGCGTATGTCAGCTTTCTGTCAAAACATCGTATATCTGTTGTGAAAAAGTGCTTAGAATACACAAAAAACCAATTTAATAGGCAATAAAATGGAATTCCTAGATCGTAAAACTGGTTGATAGTTCTTAAAAAATAATGACACAGTCACGAGACATAAATATTTAAATTGAATTATTTGTTTTGAGGTGAAATGCATTAAAATTGCAATTTAAAGCTTATCAGATTTTAACAGAAAGACAACGATATGTATTCATAAACTACATAAATCGATGAATATTCTTGAAAGCTACACTCCTTTACCCCAATTGATCTCAAAAAGTTATGCCTTTTTTAACAAAACAAATTCTAAATTCTCTTGTATCTCAATTTAATGATCAAGTGCTCCCAATTCCAAAAATGCTTATACATCAGTTATCAAAGAGTATAAAGTCTGAGAGCAACTCTCAAGCAGTTCTCAAAAGAAAAACTCGTAAGTAGACACATGTATGAAATTTGATCACAGGGAGGTAAACAGCAATTCAATGGTCACTCTTGAGAGCTTTGTAGTGAAAGTACACTCAAACGGAAATGCACTTTTTCATGCATCTCCCTCAAAAACGACAATGAGTTCATTAGTAAGATGCGGCTGCACAGAATTTGAAGTCACTTGATATTTAAATTGCATTATATTTACTCGCTCCATCCAAATCTGAGTAATTTTATTTCGAGTTTTCTTCACTATCACTGTTATCTACTTCCAGAAAATTTTCATTTTAATTTTTTCTTAGACTCGACACTAAAAAAAATCTGAGTTTCAGGATTCAGTCCAGCCTGGGTTGATTTCCGAGATATATCGTTTTTTTTTAATACCCCTAATTCACATGTTTTTTTTCAACATTTTTAGATTTAAATTTTAAGCATCGACATGAATAATAGAGAAAAAGTCTTTAAATATACCATTCTTTTCAATACAAGATAAAACCGTTCGAACCGTTGGTAAAACATTTGTATGTAATAAACTTAGAATAAAATCACTCCCACTGGCTGCAAGTTTATATTACAAACTCATAGAATCTTCAAACCGATTGTTCTTTGGTTTTATGATCTGAATTTCCTTCATTTTTATTTCAAGTCTGTAGGCTGATTTTTCATTTTATTTCACTACTTCCACTTTTACTACCCATTTATTAGATCTAAAAAATCATTAAAAGTGTGATTTCAATCAAATCAAGTTCGTACAACAGTTCTTTTGTTTCGACACATACAAATTATTTGAATTTTTTTTTGAACATTTTACAGGTCAAATTAAACTAAACACAAGGAAAAAAAACAAATTTATTTTTAATGCAACTAACTTTTCCATAATAAAAATTAAAAAAAAAAAAACTCAAAATCAATGTGTACAGGTACCTACATACATTCATTTTGGTTGTAAGAAAATTCAATAAAAGCCATTAGCAGTACAATTATGCTGAGAGTCTTGTATCACAAGTGCTACTTTAATATATACTATATATACGCTTCGAACACGATTCTTTTTTGTTTTGTTTTTATTTTATATTTTGTTTTTGTAACATTTATCTTTTATGACTAACACGAATTCCCCCTGGGGGTTTCGTAAACTTTAGCTAAAGTACACATAATCCAATGGAAAAAGGCACAGGAACACTAAACTGCCGTGTGTGTGGTACTTGGTACCTACTTTTATACAAAACGTTGCTTCTTTGTTTTTTTTTTTTTTTGTAGATAATTTATGTAAAGTTATTGTTTTTAAACATCACTGCCTCAGAGCTGAGGGAGTAGAGAAAAAGAGAGAATACACCATGTAGTAGCATTTATTTTATCGCCGCTGAATTATGTCACTCACATTGGCGCTTAAAGATTTCAAATGAAAGAAAAAAAATAGAAAATAATCAAACCCATGTTGAGTCGTGAAGACAGGTTGATGATAACATAAAAACAACAAAAATAAAAATAAATAAAAATCAAATCGAATAAAAAAATTCACTTACAACATTTTGCCACTAATTACAACATTTTATTTTGTATAGAAAATGCGCCACACATTTATTGGGGATATCTTTTTTTTTTCGGTATACAATTTACTGCAAATCGTATTAGATTGTAATTCTGCAAGCAGATTATTCCTTTACTGCTGCGCAAAATTAGTTTTTTCTCTTGCAATGGAATAAGCGAATCACTGCGCAAATGGTTGTGTTTTTTTTTTCTTTTGTTTTTCGATTTTTTTTTTTTCATTTTTGGCAAGAGATACAATATCTAAAAAAGGCGACAAACAAGAGTCACAAATTAGATTTAAGATATAAATCTTATTTTGTGCAAACTTTATAAGACACAGAGTGAGACAAGATATAGTTATATACAAAAATGCACATTGGCACACTGCCGCGCAGCAGCCGGCCGCCGCAATCGAAGCATTCACCTACTACAACGCCGTATATCTTGCCGCATCTATAAGGCCCAGCTCTATAGTAGTGCAGATTTGTGTACTTTTTTGTTTATATTATTATTTAGCATTTAGGCATAGGCCTCCTTTAGCGCATTAGTTGAAACTCTTGGGCTTTGGCTTCTGCTGTATCTATTGAGTTTTGCTATTTTGCAATTATCACCAAAACTTCAAGTTGAGACTTAAAAAAAAATTTGTCTTGGAATGTTCTTGCAGCAAACATAGTAATTGCTGCAACACCAAAAAGGTGCGAGAGTGCGAGCTGTGTACAATGCCGCACCAGCTAACACCAACGCTGGCTGCACACAAAGATCCAGAGTGTCTCCTCAAGTGATGATGGACTTTTGGCCCCAAAGAAGGGGTAAAAGCCGAGATCGCGTGAAAAATCAACAGATTTTCACAATCTGATTTTCATCACAGCTCTCGAACTATGGGCACGAATTAACACTTCAATTGGAAAATGTACAAAGTAAATTAAAGCTATAAGTTGTGGTGACACTTTCTATCGGTTGTGGCTAAATATGCTGCTGATGATGATGATGATGTGGGTAGATGATGTGATTAAAAAAAGCCTCCCAGGATTTCTATGGTGAGGTTATTTTTTATGAGCCTTGTTGCTTGTTTTACTGGAGATACAAAAAGATTTTATTATGATGAAGGTGATCGATTTTTAAAAAAAGAGCTCAGCCTCATTGAATTTAGAATTTTTTTTCTTATAATAATTTAAATGAAAAAACATATGAATTGCATTGTGGTAATATTTTTCCTTAAATTTGGCTTGGGTCATGGACTGTGTATAGTTTTTAACATTTTCAGGTCTTACTTTCAGAAAGGATTAGGGGCTCTATCTCAATCGTTTTTGTGAGCTATTTTTGGCTAAGAACGGGGAGTTTATCTTAAATTTGTAGCATCTTAGCCTGAATCTAGTGCAAATGCTTCTGTTCTTTAGATTCAGCAAACGCTGCCAAGAATTCTTTCTGAACTGATATAACCTGACTTGGTGTTCCACTGGGTAGCCATATTAGACCTTTTGTTTTAGTTTTGACAGTAAATTAAGCTGAATCTATTGGATGCTCATTGATATCAAATTATGCCAACAGAAACTATTACCCAGCTTCCAATCCATGCAGGCTCGCAGCCTGAATTACGGCAGCTTTCCATCCTCAACGATCCCAATCACACTGCTTCCAGTTATCTTGAATAAGCTTTTTGTCATCGACGATGGTTTTTTGTTTGGTTTTCTTCAATCTCTCGAAACTGGTAGCTTATAGGATTCAAAGACTCTCTTGATAGCTATAACATTATTGTTGTGGTCAATGTGCTTTGATTTGCTGGACTTCATCCACATCTTGATACAGCTCATAGAGTTTGTAGTTGTATCTCCATTCACCCTCCTCCCGCACAAAGCTAAATATCTGTTGACGATTTTTTTTTTTTCAAAAGAGCCCAGTATCGTCACGGGATAAAGTATACTGTGAGATAGAAGAACTCCTTAACAATTTCAAAGAATTGTTGCTATCAACAGTGACGTTTTGACCTAGCCATTTGGCTGATCTTTCTTTGTTTGTTGATGGCACATATTTGGTCTTGTCCTCGTTTACTTCTAGATCAATAATTTTCACGTGTTCTTCAATTGCTGTGAAGCACCTTATAATAATTGGTCTGATTTGTTGAAATTAGTGCCTTCAGTGTTAACGCATGATCTAGACTCCAAAACGAGATTGAAGAAATCACATGGTGGCGCATTTTTTCCTTGCAGGAATCTAAAATAAAAGTTCTCTATAGGGCTGGCCACGATACCAGAAAAGTCTTGGTATCGGAAACCGAAACGATACCAAACGATACCTTATTTCTTGGACCGAAATTAACCGATACTCTCGGTAGTATCATTTGGTATCGACAGAAAATATAATTTTTTTAATATTATAATTAATTAATTACAAACAAACAATTTTTGTAACTGGTTTCTCGGAACAGGTTCTAATGATGACATTTTCAAAGCTTTTCTCTTTAGCAAGGAGAAGTTTTAGGCAATTATTTTAATTAAAACTACCCACTGCCACGCCCATTTGAATTATGCTAAATTGAATTCTCTGAAACCAACGATTTGGATGAAATTTTCAGACTAGGTTCTTTTAAGTGAGAAAGTGACTTTCGTGATATCCAAAAAAAAAAAAATTGTGTGCATTGTTTTCGGGTAAACTTATGATCCCGCGTCAAAATTTTGTATTGAATTCTCTATCGGAACTTTCCTTAGACATTGTAAAACAAGCCTTTAAAAAATTGTTAAGTCCACAAAGAAACTTCAGTTAAAAAACTGTCTTTTATATTAATGATTTTTGTCTTGAATCTTAAAAATACTAAGCGAGTTCAACTACTACCACAAGAGCATGTAACCAAGTCGTGCATTTTATTATTGCGACTCAGTCCAGACCGAAACCAGACCGGACCGATACCGATACCGAGACGAGACTTTGTTATACGAGATCAAACGAAACTAAGTTATACGAGACTGTACCGAAACTGAGACAATACTAAAATTTTTCGGTTTTGACGATACCGAGACGATACTTACAAAAGTATCGTTTGGTTTGGTATCGTGGATAGGTCTAGTTCCCTAGTTGCACATTGCGTCGTGTATTTTCCACTATTTAGCAACACAGCTTCAAAGTCGTTGGTCTTTACCAAAACTCTCTTGGCTGAGAGTAAATATTTGGTCCATGATTGATCTGCCTGACCAGAATCCACAATGGTACCAGCCGAATATAGTATTTTAAATGTTGTAGAGTGTTTGCAGGATATAAATCTTTACTACTGAGTGGTGTTCTAGTACCTTCATTGAATGGAATTAGGTTCTCTTCTTGTTCTATTTATCGCTCTTCCTGGCTCCTATTTAGTATCTGGAAATGTTGCTTGAGTATACATCTACGATCACTGTTTCTTATGCGTTGCTGACTACATAGGTTACTTTCGCCAGCAGCCAGTTACTTGGTTTTTTATAAAACTTTTAGGTGCAGTTTCAACCGCGAACCACTTTGATCTCCTCGTCCTTCTACTTAGTTCGATACTTCTCTCTGTTTCAAGGAGGTTTTTAGTTTCTTTCCATTTCACAATCATGCTCGTAACCTAGCCGTGACAAAAAAATAGTCAGAATTGACGTTTGTCAATCGAAAAATAAGCACTTCTAAGAAGTTAGAGGCATGTTTCCTGTCGAGTAGCACATGGTCGATTTGGATGACACATCAATTATTTGGGGAGTGCCAGGTTACTTTGGGAATTCTAAGCCGAGGAGATCTAGTGCAACTTATCACAGTATGTCAAAATTTGTCTCTTTGTAGAAGCCGTGTCTACTTAAAAATCCGCTTACGGTTTCTTCCTTTCGGACTTGAGCAATCAGGTACCCGGTCAAAATTTCCACATGAAACTGTAAGCTGGCTCCAAAGGTTCTATCGAGAAAGTCATAAACCTCATTCCTTAAAGAGCTTTGAACTCCATTTTTAGGAGGCGTGAGCACAAATATTAGGCTGATATATTCCAAACCTACCGTCAATTACTCGCAAAAGTATTCGAAATTATTTTTTTTTTAAATCGTGGGGTTTTTTTTATTGTTAAGCAAACTTATTGTAAGATAACCTAAAATTAAATATACTAAAAGTATTTTTTTATATTTTGTAACAAAGTGACATTAAAAAATGTTTCAATAAGTTTTCTTTACAATAAAAAAAACTCATGCTTACAAAAATTTGTTTCCGAATAATTTTGTGAGTGACTATATATATATTATGAATTTTTGTAGATTTAATACCTCTTTCAATATTTAAATTATGAGTCTATATTATAAAATTTACTTACAAAAAATGCTATTTTAAAAATTTTCAAATAATTAAATTTTCTAAACATTTTATTGTTTTTTTTTTTATTTCCAGGTATGTAAAACTGATCCCAATTAACGTGCCCGATGTAATTTGTAAGAAACATATTAAAACAAAATCCAATTAGTCGAACTTTGTTAAAAATTTTGTGATTTTTTCCTTTAATATAGTCATTTAGCTTTGAAGTTTATATCAGCAATTATGCACTAAACATCATAAAACTAACCTCTATACCTTAAATTTGCACTTCACTTCAAATGAGTGTTTTTTTTTTTTTGTAGTTGTCTTGTTCAAAACTCAATGAGACCTCAAACACCTTTACCAGGTTTTTTTTTTTTATACCCAAACATTACCTACACAGCAAATTGAAGAGGAAATTTTTTGTTGCAAACATCTTCTCTGTAATATTTGCATTTAACTTCAGTCAACTTCGAATATTGCAATAAAAATGCTTACTTAAGGATATGAAATGCTATAAAAAACACAATCTCTAAATGAAGATAAACTATGAGACATTTTATGATCACACGCTGGTATCACTTTTTTTTGGTTTGTACACCATGCGTTATGTGTGTTTGTGAGTGTGTTTTTTGCAAAATTTTTGATTTTGCAACATTCACAAATTAAAGTGGTAAAGTTTGTATTTATGTGAATGAAAGGAAGAATTTTGATGGTAGAGGAAGGGAAATTTAAGTACAAAGCTATAAAATTATTTTTAAATGATAAAGTGTTATATATGCTAATATTTGTGAAGTTTTTAATCCTTGAGGATATTTTCATATTTACTTTGGATTTTTTTTTTTGTTAATGATAATCGCATTTAGATTACAACGTCTTAGTAGTTTTTAAGATTTTAGTAATAAAACTACTATCAATGTTGCAAGTTACAGCGAAAGAGATCTGCCAGTAAGATGCAATGGCTAAATGGGATACCCTAATAATGAACTTGTTATTAAGTACCTCTACTGATAAGTGTTAAAACATTTATAAAATATTGTGTACTGTTGATATTTATTATTGAAACATGATAAGATGATTGTTGAAGAAAATTAAATAAAGGTTAAAAGTAGGATTATCAAATAGGGCCTTACAACTTAAAAAATGCTCTCTGTGCCCAGGGAAGCAGGAATTGATAAGAGTCTACAGTTGATCACTGGAGTAGTTTCAGTTTTCTAGGGAAGAGTTGTAGACCTATATAAAAGACCTGTAGACCTGTATAAAATTCTTAACCACTTTGAAGTTGTATTTTTCTTTGTAACGATATGCCCTTTAGTTCATGACATTATGACAACTTTGTCAGTGACATCTACTAATCGAATTGATGAATTTATTTGTTTAAATGCCAATTAATAACACATTCCTGAAAATGTTTCCATACTCTTTCCCTCATGTATGCAAGGATACATTTAAGATTCACCTAACCTTTTTCTAACTTTACAACAAATTATACATAATCTAGAATTATCAAGCTTCTTTGTATTTTTTAATTTCTTAAAAATTTGATTAAAAAATAAATATTTTGGGCAAAAAAAATCAAAAAAGAAGAACAGTCAAAATCTCTTTTACTTACGATCTTCTAAAATTAACAATCTTCATAACTTGTTTTACAAATACTCTTTTTTTCCTTCTTAAAAAATAACTCCAACAAACTTCTCATCAAAAAAAAAAAAAACAATAAAAATAAGAATATTCCATTTCTATTTGTTCTTAACAAAAACCAAAAATAAATTTAAATAAAACACATTAACGTTTTCCTTGTTATGCCCTGTTATGATTTTCCACGAATTCATTTTTTATTGTTAACCACAAATCGATGCAAAAAAAAAACCTAATCTGAATGCATTCACATGCATTTAAATGGTTAGTAGTATGACAAACTCTATATAAGCTGATGGGAGATGTAATAATTTAGGTATTTTTATTACAAATTGCAAATTCCACACCATAAACGTATTGAGAGGCTTGTTTTAAGGTATCATTTTACGATTTTGATTGTGAGATTATTACAGTAAAATGATATAATTTATTGATCGAAGAAATGTACTGTTGACATTTTTAGATAAAGATATTAAATTGTATTTTGCATGAGAGAGTGGTTCATTTATTTTTTTTTCAGTAATTTTTTTTATTCTACACTGATTCACTTACATATATTAAACAAATTCAATTTGTTTACGATGAAAGATTTATTTAAGTGAATTTTTGGTGGATTTAAGAAATTTGAAAAAAATATCCAAATGTGATAGATCTTAAATATGCAATATGAATAAATTGGCAGTTAATAATTTTTTGGTATGCATATTTCCAAAACTAAAATTTGAAATGAATTCTTTTAATGAAGTTTTGTATGAAAATATGTATATTCCCAAATGTTTAATAAGCTTTGATGTGCCATTTTAATTTGCATTTGCAGTCAGTTAGGATTGGATTTTTAGATTTTTGATATTCATATTCCTAAAAGTGAATTCAATACCTAGAAAGTTTTGAAAATCATTATTAACTTTGGATACAAGTTTTTTGTGATAAAAAGTTTATAAAAAATAAAAGGAAATATGTTTTTAAAATGCAAAAGATTTGAATAAAATTAACAGCATGAATCTACAGCATACAAGAAAATAAGTTTTTTGACGTTTTGAGAATGAAGTTAATTGGATGAAAATAAGATGAATTGACAATAAATACCTAAGCTTTGCATTTTGTATGTTTGGAACAAATATTCGGAAATTTAGTTTTTTTATTCAAATTAAGGCATATAATGCAATTGTAAAAAAAATTGATCCCAAAATTTTGATTATCCCTGAAATTACGATGATGGTGGAGATAAAAAAGTCGACTACAGCCTAAACGGGCTGGGTAGATTTTCTTTAAACTTGGCTCATAGCGATTACACTGTGCGACAAAAGATTCATTTTGTAGGTCTTGTTGAACTTATACATATCCCCAAAATCTCGTTTTAGGGCTTAAAAAACCATTTTTGGTAATTTCATGTGAAAAATTGCTCATAACTTTTTTGTTTACCATTTGATTTTTTATTTTGTCTTTTTGTCTGAAAGAAGAGAGATAGATTTTTTTTCAAAAATGGTATTTTTCTTAGCAAAAATTACAAATGTCAAGAACCAATCCAAAATGTTTGTGATTTCCAATTTTTTGTATATTTTTCTCATTTTGCTAACTGTTTAATCTTCTGTTCAAATTTTTCATGCTGTTTATACGTAAATATTTAAAAAATATATGTTCAGTTTAGCTTCAAAAGAGCCGTTTCTATTCAAATCTTTCAAAATTTGACTGATTTATGCCAGTTTTAATATTTCATCAATTTTATGTGTGAGCTCTAAGCAACTCTCAAGTGGATTTTATATTGAAGTATGTAGCAGGGAGTAATAAAAAGTAATGACTCCGAAACGGCTTTCAAACTGCTTAGAATTATACATTTTAATTTACAGTACTTTTCAAAAAGTAGTGAGCATTTATTTGGGACATGACTTGAAAATTTTTATAACTTAAAAATGTGTGTAGGTACAATTCATCATTTGTTTTTCATTTAATGACCAGCAGTATTCAGACAGCGTGTTTATGAAGCTTTTCCTTGATAACAATTTTCAGTCGTTCCTAAATCTTGGTAAAATCGATCTCCTTTTCATAGCTTAGCTGGCCAAGATTTATTTATTAAAAGCCGATTAATTTGTGGTATGGTTAATTTTGATCATTCAATATTAACGAATTTTGGAACATAACAGTGTCCACTGTGGGGTATTTAAGTTTGTTCTCACATAAACTTTGGCATAAGCTAATCTTATAATACAAATTGTAGGGAACCAACAATTTCTATAAGCTGGAATTATAGCAACTCTCTCATGGTTGCAAAACCGATCATCAGACTCAGACTCCTGCAGGGGTGCTTATTTTATTATAATCATTTTTATTTACAAAACTTTTGCTGCCACTGAGACTTAAACATAGACGAAGTCGGAGAGGCTACAGAAGTGCTTTACGCACTACTTAAAGCTTACTATTCATTTTAACTTCGTGCTGGCGAAAGTCCTTTAAATTGTAAGTTAAAGTCATATATCGTCGGCTTTCTGTCAAAACCTCATGAGTTAGTTTTGAAAACTTGCTTGGATGACACAAAAAACCGATTTAAAAGGCAATAAAAGGAATGCTTACATCATTCAAGATTTTATAACTCGTAAATAGAACCAAGAGGAATTATGACACATTAATGATACATTAGTACTAAATTTTATCAAAACATGAAGCAATTTGACATTCCATTAGAAATTAAAAACTTTCAAAACAAAACAATCTTTATTTATTATTTACAGGTTGAGATAAAGGTATCTTACCTATGTATGTCCCGCACGTAACGCTAAAAGTACAAATTCTTAACTTACTCCCGTTTTTAAAAAGACTCAAAAATATAAGATATATTCAAAAAGAGAATTTTTCTACTTTTAATGCAAATCCCAAGGAAAATGAAATTTAAATTGAATGGATTAAGTGAAAACCCATTTGCAAAAATTGTCCCACACGTAACGCTTGCAAGCCTTAAATCATCAAAAGGCCTTGGATTTCTTTGTATCACTTATATTAATCAGGCAATTTTTTGTGGATCTAAGCAACAAAAATTTAAAATGTTGATTTTGTACGTGTTCCACACGTAGCAATAATTAGTCCCGCATGTAACTGAGTACATAATCAATTTTAATTCATTTTAAATGTTGAAGTTTTTTTAATTTTCTAATTTTGAGAAGTCTTTTCGCAAATTATTCAAGTTTTTAGGTGCATTTGGAACTTTAGGTTTTGTTGAACTTGCGCGTCAATAAGACAAATTTTAAAACAATAGTAGTTTTGATGTCCCACACGTTACGCTCAGAAAAATTGAGATTTCCAAAACATTACATATTTTGATGTATCATTAAAAAACACTATGATCTTCAAATAGTTTTAAATCCAACTAACCCTTTGTCATTGGTTTCCCGTACGAATGCCCCACACGTAACATTGGAATACTCATTTGCTTAGAACTACAAGCTATTGCTTGAGTATATAAAATTAAATAAACGATATTAATGCTTTATTCTTCCTACACTTTTTCTGCAAGTGCTTGCGTATTTAAGAGAATACAATGTTTTGTAGGGCAAAGTAAGGCTTATATTGTACTCCAAAGTTTTGTATTGCTCCACAAATCAACTCTGAAAATGTCATCCAGTTCCTAAACCCCATTTCCTAGAAATTTAGAAATAATATAAATGTCTATGGGTAGTAAAAACGCTGTTGATACAAACAACCTCATTTGCTTTGTTTTGTGTTAAGACAAAGGAGGGTATCCAGAAGAAGCAAAATAATTGTGCGACTGAAACCATCCTCCATTTCAGCGCATAGGGTTCATAAGCAATATTTGATGGTTTGTTACAAAAAACCATCTTCGAGCACAGCACAAATATTGAGTATAGGTTTTATGTGTATATTTGGATATTTTCTAATAAAAAAACCTTCCCCAAAAGCGCACAATGTGTTCGCTGTATGGTAGGAGCATTTCATAATACACCTATCAACCACTCATACTAACGATCATTTGATTAATCTAATAATTTAATTATTCATTTCATTACAGAATAAGAAGATAGAAAAAAACAACATTAACATTGCTAATGTTGCATCGGAATCATTCCGACCAAAGACCCTCCAATTGTCTTCCAGCATCAAGTGCTTCCAAAAAAAATACAATAAGAAAATTATTCAAAAAACAAGAATAGTCAAGATTATAGTCTTTTAGGTCTTTTCTTATTTTTTTCTCTTATTTAGGGTTCAAATTTTAAAGCCTTGGTATTTCATTTTGCTTTTATCGGAAATCGTGATTTATTGTAAAAATATGTTTTTTTTTTTTTTCATTTTCATTTTTCAATAAATTCACGGAGCAGTGCACTTTTTGTTAATACCTATACCTTAGACAAGGACTATGTGTACAATGTACAAATTTGCTAGAGAGATACACTCTCTGTATAGATATATATATCTTCACATAATAAAAAAAAATATTGCAAAGTTATAAAGCAACAACCCTTTTGAACGGGCGCACACTCAAAAGGCGAATCTGCACGCTATATTAGCAATAAATCAATAATGTTGCATGGAAAGCGAATTGCTTTAGCATGATTTTGTACTTTTTTTTTTTCTTTAATTTTTGTTTTCATATTGTTTGTTTTTGTATTTTTTATTTTTAGTTTTTGTCTTGTTATTGTTTAAAGTTCACAATTAATAGAATTGAAATGAGTTGGCAAGAGGTCAAAGTCGAGCTAACTGCTGCACTATGATGGCTAAAGCTTGTGTTAAAGAAACAAAAAAAAAAGTTTATTGATTTAAATAAATTGTTGTTTGTGGGATAAATAATTCAGTTGCTGGATATTATTTATGGTTTGAAATCAGTCCATGGCTATAAATGCCACCTTAGAATAAAGGATGTCAATTCTTTAGAAAAGACCAACAAAATTGTAGTAGAAGAGTGTGTGAAGGATTCAATGAAGGAATTTGGCTAAGCAAGTCGAATAGGTCTGCAATTAAGCATCCTATGACCCTGTCATATGCACTTATCCTTACTGAAAGGACTAAAGAGTCAAAAGGTCAACTTATAGTGCTAAAGAGCTTGACCATGACCATTGAACTTAAACAAGTACAAAATTAGTTGAATTGATATCAGTTATCAACTCTGATAAGAAAGAATGGTCCTACCGCTGCCTCCTACTGGCATTGAAAAAAGCATGATTTTGACATGTCACTAAGTCCAGCTCTCAAGCAAACGACGTGTGTGGTAGAGGTAAATGTAAAATTTAAAGACATTGGCATAGATTATGACTACTAAATGTACTCTTACTGTCTGAAATGACTTTTAAATCACCATGAATATTCTAAGAGTAATATTTCATAGAACTTAAAAAATCCTTTATTCATTGCTAAAAAAAAAGAAAACAAACAGACGTAAAACATGATGCAAAAGGTTCATTTTTTTGTAATTTATGACCTCTAAATAACCTCATCTAGCAACATTGTACATTTATTTATGAAAAATAATGTCTTACCGCACACAAAATATTTACCTAGTAATAATTCTTATTGGCCATGAAAATCTTTGCAACTTTGTTTGTTTTTTTTTTTTTGTTGTGAGCTTGTTTCTATACAAAAATGCATAAGAACATACTCACATGAGATCCCTTTTCTATACAAGTCACATGAGGAACTTTAACCAAAAAAAAATACTTCACTTAAAATAAAAAGACCAACTCATCATCCCAGACCATGTTGGATGGATCATTCTGAACTTCCCGCATCTTAAATAAAAAAAAAACAAACAAAAATAACTTAAAAAACAAAAATGAAACCCTTAACTTCTAAAAAAAAAGTTTCTTTAAGTATATAAAATATCCAAACCACATACAATGTTTAACTATAACTATCTCAAAAGATATCTTTGGGGTACGATCTCTTTTTGTACTTAAAGACTATGAAACTATGAGAGGCCGTCCGTCCCGTTGTCGTCGGTCGGTCGGTTGCTTGTTGCGGTGCGCACGGGCACATTTCATCTTTTCAACAGCATTTTTAGATACGGACATGGTATTATTTTAATGTAGAACCATTTTAACATAATTTTGTCGTGACATTGCATGCCGTGCATTTTTCGCACGTAAACATGTCGTTCTATGTGGGGTACAAATTTTTCTACTTCATAATCGAACAAGCCAGGTTTTTTTATGAAGAGAATCTGCGACTATGTATATAGTGTATCAGGACCTAGGTATAATATACTCGTAGACCTCTATAAGCTAAGCTAAATCTTGAGTCTTGTTGTGTTAGAGAGGCAACTGGCCAAAGATCTTGTCATACATATATTTATGTATATAAATTTTTATAAAACTCTCAAAGTACTTAGCTCTCGAAAAGACGAATTGGCAAAGTTGTGTTTTGCCTATGTGTGAGTATGTCTCTAAGCAAACATTGAGTTATGGCTAAGAAGCACAAGATACTTTTTGTTGTTGTTGTGGTAATCATTGCTGGGGGCAATACTTTGATTGGAAACAGCATCTAATTCATTAAAGAAAAAATAGTAAAACAACAATTTGAGCAGTTTTGAGACTCTTGAGGCAATATAATGAGGTCAGATAAATTAATAATAAATTTACTGTTCAATTGCATCAAAAATAAGTCGTGATTTAATTTAAAAAGAATCGCAAAAAAAAAAATCAGATTTTCTGTGTGTAAAACATTTATTCTTCATGTTTATTATTTTAACTAAATCCGCCATCATTGTGTTAAATGATTTAATTTTCTTTTACCCTCATACATATCTAAAACAATCTAAATGAACAACAACAACAACAAAATGCATCTTAAACTTCATTTTATTGTGCAAGAAACGACACAGCCATGACACTCTGTGATGGCATGATGACATGAGATACTCAAGAGCCTTAGTTTGTGTGTGTGTTGTGATGCTCTGATGTGTATAATTTAGACATAGCACATATTATGAAGTTCAAGTTCTCGCACTTCAAACAAAAACCAACAACAACAACAAAATAAAAAAGGTTGTCCCTTTGTATCATTGGTAGCGAGCAACGTTGATGATGGTGAATATTATTTATTTCTTATGGCTGCCTTCATTTTTTGTGATGATAATGATGGCGGCACAGAAACTCTCGTACCTACATATGTTGACTTTTTTTTTATTTTGTTAATATCATGAAGATACATAATTTATGCATCATCGCAACCAACTCTCTTGATTATGCAAAAAAAAATAAAAAAACTTAAAACGAATAACCTGAAAGTTAATTAGGCATAATAGGAGGGAGGTGCTTTTATTAACCAATCGTGGTTAATCTTGACTTCATTTTGAATTTTTTATTTAATATAACAAATTTGATGTGTATGTAAACAAAAGAGTTGAGTAGCAAACTTGTAAAATGATATTCACCATCATAACACAAAAATTAAAGTTTATTCTTTTTTTATTGATTTTTAATTTTGTTTTGATGTTCAATAAAAAATCAATTAAACAATAGTTTGATTCGAATTTTTTTTTTTTTTTAAATTTTTGTATTTTTATTTTGAGTATAGATTATGTAAAATGACATATCAAAAGCTTCAAAATTATGTAAATTGTTGTTGCTAATGGGGTTTAATTTTAAGTGCTTTGATTTTTAAATAGAAGTTTACATTCTTTTGTCTAAAAATATCTGCAACTGGACCCCACAAATTTTTGTTGTCCAAGGCTATTACTTAGCCTAGCATCGAGCTTATCCACAATATTAGGTTATTTGTTTCTATCACATTATGGGGGAAAAGGAAAAATTTTCGTGAAAATCAGTCTTTTCCTCTTGGAATTTTTCTGTTTATTAATTATTTTTATTTTTAAAAGACTTTGAGATGTAATTTTTATATTTTTAAAGAAATGGGGGCGCAACAGCTCGTGGAGAACCAGGGCCTAGTGACTTACAACTCTCAACCATTCCTGTGTGAGTGTTGTTGGCAGGAGTGAAGGGGATTTATATATTATTTGGAACAATAAGAATATTGTACGAAATTAGAAAAAAATGATTAAGTTCTTAACAAAATTTACCGGAATATTTAAAAAAAGACAATTTTCTCAAAAAATCAAAAACTCAATTTCCGTGTGCCTTTTTCCCCACAATCCGAAAATGTAAATTCATTATTATTATTATTTTATATAGGTACAACTTAATCGAAATCTCTTAAATTGTTCTCGAGGGAGTTTGAAAAAACCAACATCGTTGTATGGCAGTTAATCTTGATGAGTGAAATCAAAGACTTCTCTGCTGGAAAATCTCATAAAATTATTTTAGTCAACTAGTCGTTAAATGACGTTGGTGCTTTCATGGAAGGATAATAATTAAATTTATCCATAAAGAAAGTCGGAAGTTGTTTGTTTTTGCATTAGTGTTCTAGACACCATCATTCAGTATGTTATTAATAATATTCATATCCACATGACTACAAAAAAGTCCTTTTAAACCACCAAATATATCTATAAGAAGATTAAAATTTGAAAATCTATAGAACAGACATTCATCTCAAATACAGTTGATCTCAAATGTCAAGATACAACAAACATAATCTCAATGCCACTCGTTAAAGGTAAAGAAACTCGATCATCAATGTGGGAGGTTTTTTATATTTTTTGTTTACATAGAAGTTATTTTTGTAAGGAATATAAGAAGTCTTTTGTTGCATATTAAGTGTGAAATATTGGATATGCGAAATAAATACAAACATGCATACATCGTTCACGTCTTTGCTGATGTTATGTTAATGAGATGGACATGACTTGATTATTTGCTGAGTGATTCTTTTGCATGTTAAGATAATTAAGAAAAAATGCAAGAAAATTAAAAAAAAATTAATAATGATGGTTTACGTGGAAAAAAATCAAATGAAAATTTTCTAAAATTAATGTGGTTTTTGTTTTTATTTTGGGAATAAATCATTACATTGATGAATTGAAACAAAACTAAGCTATAATTCATACTTACCATTGAAAAAAAACTTAATCTTTTTTTATTGTCAGAATAATGTTTATATTGGACCCGGAATGCACAGCTGATGAAGTTCCAAATATTACGATGAAAGTTTTTCATATTGAAGTCCCAAACAAATTTAGATATCTACAATCCAATAAGTACGATTGCTTTCATTGAACCAAATCAGGAGACTATAGCTGAGGCATTACTTATTTGAATAACACAATTTTATATGAAATTTTGTTAAATGACTTATGAACTCAAATCCTTGGCAAAAACAGCAACTTTGATCTCATTTTTATTTGTTATAAGTGGAAGTATCAGAGAATGAAGATTTACCCTGTCTTATCCTGCATCAATAGGGAAAAGTTCAAAAATTGCGTTGTTTTGTTCATATTTTATAGATTAAAGGATGCTTCTTCATAATCATTGAACCACTTCTCTGTGAATACCTGAAATTAAATTGTTAAGTGTTAAGTGTTAAGTTCTGTTTCCTGTAAGCTGACGGATAAAATATGCAAATACATAAATCTCTAAAATTTTACTTCGAAAATTCGAAATTCTTTTTTCACAGTGGGTGATATGCTAAGCCATCTGCAACCAAGTCAGAATCGGGTTTTTAAGAGTCTTGTACATGAGTATAGTTGTTTTTTACTACCATAAACTTGAAATTAAATATGGTCTAAGCATAAATGCCTAGAGTTGAGGGCAAGAGGGGACACTTGCCCCCCCCCCCCTGAATTTGGGGAATTCCACCTCACGAATTCCAACAAATTGTTCTTTTTGTCGGAGTTTATAATTTGCCTCTCTTTAAATCTGGAACAAGCACAACCAATCCTTGCTTAGCTACCTTAAAAAAATTTTAGATACCTTGATTTGCTTTTGTGTCAAGTGTTTTTTTCTTCAAGCGAATTAAACATCACAAACCTACCCGGATAGCTTTGGATTGTTAGCTGAACCCGTCTTTTATCTCTTCTTTTTAAGAAAGCACGATAAACGGGACAAACACCTATAAACATAAGCAATATGTATTAAAATTTTGGATATAAAGTGTCTTAGTAGAAAAAATTTTTGACAATTTTGAATAAGAAATTCCAATTTTTTGGTAGAGAATTTCAAAAAAAGTAATTTTCTCAAAATCTAATGCAATTCTGACCATTTATTTTAATAGATGACTTCTCATCGAATTTTACACTTAATTTTTCTAAGAACCAAATTAAACATACATACCTGCCATAAATTTTTTCACCTAATCAATATTTTTTCCAATTTTTTTCTATCATAGAAAAAAAAATGATTTTTATGAAGTGTCAGAAATAAAAAACTAAAATTTCACTCATTCTCTGGGAGCTAGGTATCAATGAACCTTGCTATCTCTAAAATTTTTAAAATTGAGTAACCTAGTTCTTGCAATCAGAGGACGATATAATTTTTGTGTAATAAACCTTTTTCCAAAAATTGGATTTTAATAGTATCCCCCAGAGAACAATTTTTTTGACTTTCAATTTTCTCGAAAACGGTAAAAGCAGGTTTTTGTCTTGTGAAATATTACAACATTTATTTTGAAAACTCAATAAGTATATTCAAAACCATTTTTTTTGAAATTTGTTTTAACGTTTTAACATTCTTCAAAAAATAAAATATTTTGCTTTCATCCAAAGATAACAATACTTACCATATAGGGGCCTTGTGAATAAAAAAGAAGTTAAAGCTATTTTTTGAAAAAGTAGCTTAAGCTAGCTAGTCATAGCTATTACTAGTATTTAATGCTAGATAGTTCTAGCTAAAGCCTTGTTTTATGTAATTAAAAAAAGATTACGCTAAACAGCTTTAGCTCGAAAATTCCAGATTAAGCTTAAACTTTTAGTTTTTGTTTGTTTATTCACATATTTTGGCTTATAAGCTTTAGCTAAGACTTTTATTTTTGGAACCAAAAAGCAAAACAAGTGGATTTGAGATTTTGATATATCAAAATTGTATATTTGCTTTCTATGGGAAGTATTGCTTTCATGTTTAAAAGAAAATTTCGAGACTTAAACCAAACTTATCAATACGATGCTGATGAATAAGTCCAAGAAATATTTCGTATCATACCTACCGTCCGTTAGTCTGTTCGTCTGTAAGTCCACTGTACATCAATCTGGAGCCATCTTGGACCGATGTTTTTTTTCAAATTCGGTGCAGAGCATTGTTATGACATTTCCTGGAGGAAGTGTTCGAACTTGTTCGAACAACGGTTTTGATATTCTTAAATGGTTTCAAAACTGTTTCTAAGAACTTTTATAAACTTTTTAACTGTAGGTTATTGGTAAAAAAATCAAAATCACAGAATATAAAATAGAGCATTTAAGTTTTTTTAGAATGTTTTGATTATTTTGATTCAATTTTCGCATAAATATTTATAAAAACTATAAGACAATTTTGGATTCTTAAACAAACAATTTTTTGTGTTTATAAGAAATTTTTTTTTTTAACTTAACTTTAACTTTTGATTCATTATTCATTAACATTTTAATTGTATTCATACCATATACTCGTATCTTCGATTTCTAGCCACATTACACCCTTCAACGCTCTACAATTAAATAGAATTCTAAAAACTAGTCAAAATTTTCTAGTAAGGGGTCCATAAATCTTTATATTTTTGTAGCTTTAACTATAATATTCTAGCTAAAGCTATTTTTAATCACACAAATTGGAGCTTAAGCTGGAAAAACAAACTTAAACTAGATGAAAACAAACTTAAACTAGATGAACTTTGCTTTGGCTATTTTGAAATAGCTATTACTAGAACACATCTGTAATTTGCTAGCTTAAGCTTGTTTTTATTCAAATAAAACCTAGCTTTTACTTAAAAATGCAAGTTTAAGATTTAGCTTTTTTCTATTCACAACATCAAATATGTTAAAAACCGTTGAGAAAAATCTTATTTTGCTTAAAAATTATAAATTTTCTGTGTACTAAATTAAGTACCGTCTACTTTAAAATATAAAAAAATTTCACAATGGATAACTTTAACTCCCATAAAACCGTTATTTCGAATTTTGAAATTTTCATTATGAGTCAAATCGGATTTTATTTAATAAAATATATTTATAAATAATATTACATAATAAAATCTTCAAAAAAATTACTTCTTTAAAAAGATAGTGATTTGTTTTCGAAATTTTATATCTGTAAAATGGGTTGGTTCATTAAATGAAGCGTAGTTAATCGATTAATATGTTATTGGAAATGATAAGTTTAGCAAAAATATTTGAAGTTTTGTTTTATTCAAGTAAATGCTTGGCAGTAGGATGTATCCTATCGACCCAATTTTTCAAATGTTTCGGGCCTTATTTCAAGAATTTTTGTTGCCAATATTATTCTTATATGCCTAAAGCGTCTTTATATTGTTGGCATAGCATCGAATCATAATAATACCTCACAAAAAAAGCTAACGGTGTTAAATTTTAGCTTCATACTGCGCGAAAAATATCATCAAAATGACTGACTACACGTATTTTAAAACATATAAGGTGTGTTCCACAACGAGTTTCAAACAGTTTGAAACCGCCAGATATAGTGAAACCCGTCTCACAAGTGAAGTTTTGTATTGGCCCGCACTAAATCTGGCGGTCTGAAACTGTTTGATACAATTTGAAAAAAATTAGGAAACAGACTTATTAGGTGTGTTCCTTAAATTTTTCGCACTATTTTGGACTAAATGTCAAATTGTGACGTTTGGGGATGAAATCCTTTCAGAGAGAAGAAAAACTGTCAAAATTTAGGGACAGTTTTGCACTAATTTGCACCATGTTCAAAATAAATATTTGACTAGAGCTGCCATAGGGAAATCATAAGTCACTAAATTTTTTTTATAAAATCACTGTACAAGAAATTGAATGGTTAGAAAAAAGAAACGTATACGTATAAAAATAATTAAACTTAAGCAAACGAATATTCTCTTTTAACATATTAAATCATGAAACTTAAATTTGTTAAAAAAAAGAAAAAAAAACTACAATAAACCGGAAGTACACAAATTTTCATTCGTAAATTTTCTTCTGCGGAAAAAGATATGCCTAACGACACATGTATTTTAAAAAAATGATCTGATTCATAAAAATAAATAAATTAATAAATTATGCACATCCACCAAAAACAAAACAAAAAAAAATAACACTTGGGTAACCCTAGCTATTTGTATTCTGTTTTGTTATTTGACTACAAACTGACTTTTTTTTCAAATCTTACATACGAAAGCATGGCACTTGGCTTCCAGTACAAAATGGCCAACGGGTTTGCATTAAAAATGACTTAATATGGCAGTTTCAAACAGTTTGAAACTCGGTGTGGAACACGCTTATTGAGAAGTTGGTGTGGAACGTATCCTGATGTTTCTTAATTATAACTCACCCAGACCCAAGTCTAAGCCCTTATTTGCTGGGTGTTAAAATTGCTCATAATACCTCTTGCGCTCTCCATTAACAGCAACGTTTTTTTTATCGCCATCTTGGAAGAAAATAAGAGACTTATGCTGCCACTCCGAATCACATTTAGGAAGCATTTTCGCGGCTATGACTGTGTGAATTTTTCGGGTCTTAAATAGAAAAATATTTGCTTGTTGGAGACTGGAGGCCATTAACCCCAAGATATAGAAATGAGTCTTATCCGAAAAGATGTTAAGCAAAATTGTATTCAATTTCAAGTTGCTCTAAATCAAAAATCTCCTGGAGCAAGTGAGACTGATATTAAGTTAGTGAGATCTTTGGTACTTTAAGGTTTTCGGACTCAGGCGCACTTTTTTTGACAAGTTTAAATATTTTTAAGCAAATTAGTTTGACGAATTTTTTTACAAACAAGCTTACCCAGCAGCTCTATAGTTGGTGCATTTATTTTAATAGGAATTTTTATTCAGAATTAGCAATATTTTGAAAACTTATTTTGGAAGTACTTTCTCAAGCTAAGCGTAACCAATTACCTACCACAAAAATACAATTCTGAGTTTTTATAGTTTTATTTTTTGAGTGCATCAAACCAATCAGTGATTGTTTTAAATTCCAAGCTATAAGCACTTCTTATGTATGAGCGTGTGGTTTCAAACCGATTTAACTGTATATATTAAAATAACAACATATTTATATTTATTAAAATTTTTATAATGCTTTGATGTTCCTATATTGAAAATTTTTATTTTTTCTGACACGACAAAGACGGCAAGCCAAATCATCCTAAGATATTTTTCCTAAGAAATAAACAAACATAATGTACTTCAATTAAGTCCTAACTTACAAACTTTAAACTCATATCTAAACATTAAACAAAAAATTCCTTAAAAAATAATTAAGATAGTTCTTCTTACAATTATGAATGACTCTTTGGTTTTTCTACTTAACTTTTAGTACAACATCACTATATATGAGTTGATTATAAAGAATGCCTCATCTTCTATATATACGAATATATACCACCTCTATATAAACATATCTTCTTTAAAAATAAAACCTATACCTACGTTAACTATTGTCATCCTTTGGTTGCATGTGTAATAAAATTGAAAAGTTTATCGCACAACAAAACTCTTATAGTCTCGCACTAATGAAAAGAATCTGCTAGCAAATAAAATAAAATATTGTGACAACTACATTAGGTTAGGTCTTATGCTTATGCCAAGGATATAGAGAAGAAAAAGAAAAGGAAGAAGAAGAACTCTAAAAGAAGGTATTATTAGACATCAGAAATATAAATTAAGATGTAAGTCTGCTGATATGGTCTTGGTTGCGACACTAAGGTGTTTTCATTTTAATTTGTACGAGATGTAAGAATTTTACAAGAATCGCATAAATATTCCTTTTTATTTGAATAATTTACCCACAAGGATGTGACAATGACGATGATAAGAAGAGAGAGATGAAGAGCAAAAAAGGGGGAGACTTTACTTTTTATTCACAAAGGAGTTTTTCTAGTTGAGAATATTTTCACCTGCTGGGTTTGACTTGGTCTCGAAGAAGTGCTTTACAATATTACTTTATTGCACTTAAGTCAATTCCTTGGTCAGCAGTTTTCAGGGGTCTAAAGTACCCATCATCGTTGTTGGTAGTCACGTATAAGATGTTTCACACCGATTTTACATAGTCACACCATTCATAAGTATACCGTCGAAGAGAAGACCAAACAGTCTTATCCCACATCCGTTTCCAAGGAAGGTAGGTATCTAGAGGGATACCCAAAGGATGACTACTCCTTGGGGATTTGGGTATCTTTAACTTTTTTTTATTTGGTCTCCCCGTTTTTTCTGGTGAAGCGAATAATGAACAAAAAAAATATCAGTCAGACCAATAAGGAAATTAAAAGTTAAACAAACTTGCTCTCTTTCTGCTTTTAAGTTTTTATCCTGAATGCGCAAAAGAAGTCGATGTGATAGTAGGGCTGACCGACATTGCCTGAAATATATTGAAATACAGGAATTTCACCAGGCACTGGAGAAGGGTGATGATGAGGAGTAGGAGGGGGAGAAGGGGTTACTCACTACCTGCTGCTTCGTGTGTGTCTGCCATAGGCTCTGGTGTCTTCAGATATGGCGCGACTATTACAAACTTCACATACAATGTTTCCGAACAAGATCAGAAATCACAGAATTAATTATCGTTCGTTTGGGGCGAACATTGTTGTTGTTGTTATTTTTTGTTTTTCTTATTTTCTAAGAGATTTTTTCGATGGGTGTGCTTTTCTATATGAAGATTCTTTTCACCTTGTTTCTGATTTGTGCTGTTAAACTGCAAGTTCTTCTTTTTGGAGCTACCTACATGTGCTAGAAATTTTCATGGTGAAACTTCATATTGCTTCAAGGTACACATAGTAATAAATCACGAAGAAAAAAGGCGTCTTGTGTAATTAAACATCGCCATCGTCAATATGTGTTAGAAAATTTATTTCCTATTTTTTTAAACCAATTTAATTTTCTTAGCAAGCGTTTTACTTGTAAAGCCTTTGGATGTGCTTTAATTTTTTGTTGAAGTAAAACTGCGAGAGTATTTCAGAATATATTGGTAAGTATTGGAAGTAATAATTTAAAGTTTTTTAGCCACTTATATACCCAAGAACCAAATTTGCACACAACAGATTTGAACCCATACAGAGAATACCTCTGACTCAGGTTAAGTTCCTTAAGCCCTTTGAGTTTAAAAATTAAGAGCAAAGTTGAATTAACTATTCTTAAAATACTGTAAATAGTCCTCATCTATATGAGTGTCAACAATAATTTTACACGGGCTGAAAGGCTCCCAGTGAAGTTGTCTGCCACCGTTATGTGCCACCAAGGAAGTTGTACTTGCCCGTAAGTGCCACCATGGGCGTTGTACTTGCTGAATAGTACCATCAAGGGCATTATATTTGCTGAATGGCGCTACCAAGGGTGTTGTACGTGTCAAAAAATTCACCAAAGGTATTGTTCTTGCTGTGTTACCAAAAGCTTTATACTTGTTGAATAGTGCCACCAAGAGCATTGTTCTTGCTGAATAGTACTAACAAGGCATTACACTTGCTAGTTAGTGCCACTAGGTGCGTTTTTCTAGCTGAATAATGCCTCCAGTGGCGTTGTAATTGATGAATAGTGCCATCAAGGACTTTACAATTGTTGAATAATGACTCCAAAGGCGTTGTACCTTCTAATTAGTGCAACCAAGGGCATTGTACTTGCTGAATAGTCCCACCAAGGATGTTGTACTTGATGAACAATTCTACCAAAGGCGTTGTACTTGCTGAATAGTGCTCCCAAGGGCGTTGTACTTGTCTCTAAATTCCACCAAAAGGTGTTGTTCTTGAACGTTTTTCTGGCTGAATAATGCCTACCCAGGGCGTTATACTTGCTAATTAATACCACTAAAGATCTTGTACTTGCTGAATAATGCCTCCAGCGGCGTTGTACTTGATGAATAGCGCCACCAAGGACTTTAAAATTGTCGAATAATGGCTCCAAAGGGCGTTGTACCTTCTGATTAGTGCCACCAAGGGCATTGTACTTGCTGAATAGTCCCACCAAGGATGTTGTACTTGATGAACAATTCTACATAAGGCGTTGTATTTGCTGAATAGTGCTCCCAAGGGCGTTGTACTTGTCTATAAATTCCAACAAAAGATGTTGTTCTTGCTGTGCTACTAAGACCTTTATACTTGCTGAACAGTGCAACAAAGCTCGTTGTTCTTGCTGAATAGTGCCAAAAAAACATTGTGCTTGCTGGTTAGTGCCACTTAGGGCGTTTTTCTGGCTGAATAATGCCTCCAAGGACGTTGTACATGCAGATTAGAGTCACCAAAGACATTGCACTTGCTGAATAGTGGCACCAAGGGCGTTGTGCTTGCTGGTTAGTGCCACAAAGGTCGTTTTACTTGCTGAATAATGCCTCCAGGGGCATTGTAGTTGCTATATAGATCCACCTGAGACTTTATACTTATTGAATAATGACACCAAGGGCAAGGGTACTTTCTGATTAGTGCCACCAAGGATGTTGTATTTTCTGAATAATTCCACCAAGGACGTTGTACTTGATGAATAATGTCACCAAGGGCACTGTACTTGCTGAATAGTGCCATCAAGGGCCTAATACTGGCTGAATAGTGCCACCAGGGACTTCGATACCTGCTTACTGAGTAAAGTGCCAACATCAAGGCCATTGGACTTGCTGAATAGTACCACCACTTGCTAAACTACCCCAAAGGTTTTGTACTTGTTGCTTAGTGAACCAAGGGCGTTGTATCTGCTGCACAGTGGCACCAAGGGCGATGTTCTTACTAGCTGATGACCAAGCCAGGCGAGGTTTCAAGTTTCCCGATACAAAAACACCAAGGACTTGAAAACAAAACGACCATGTGTGTTTATGTCCATCGATGCATCAATGATAGTAAACTTTACATACGTTTGTAACTTTCCTATGAAAATGGGTATTTGTGACAATTCAAAATTTATTAAAGCTTGTCTTCAAGATATATATTTTTTTTTTGAAGAAAATGGATGTTTTCAGTTACAAAAATACAATCTCATATTTCCTTAAGAAAATTGATATTTCCTTTATTTTTTTTTTTAATCTTCGAAATAAAATTCAATTATTGCAACAAAGTGGCAGAACTCACTTCAATTTTTAAACCATGCAACTCTTCAGTTAAGCCATGGATCTGTATAAGCAAACTGCAAAAAGGGTTTAATCCCTTTTCAAGATTGCTTGCTTCAAGATACTCCAAAATTGCTTGATCCCTCTACCATAAATGAACATTTCCTAATAGCCTGATAAAAATAAACATCAATTTTATAAGTTATCTAACGGTTTTCAAACCTTCTCTTCGTACATCACAATACTTCCAAATTGTCTAAAACCATTAAATTTTGGTCTAACTAAACAAAATAGTATACACTACAACTTCGCCATGGCATCGCGATAACCTACAACAAGCAAAACAATTTCTCGCCTACATAACTTCCTCTTTTCCATTCTGCACATAACTGCAATCATCATAATCTTCCTCTGTTTTTGGCCAATTTTCCACCAAAAATGGAATATCTTTCTATGATCAAAATGAGACAAAAAAAAAAACTTTCTCCATCTTAAGATGAAAAATATGGGTATAGGTACATTTCACGGTGAAGATATTTTTCCGGAGAGAAATTGGTATACTCCTAAATCTCTACCATAATCTGGGCACATCATGTGCTTCGCTCTTCTCAAAATAAAAAAAATAATTCAAGATAAGTCGCGTCCTCTCCTCAAAGGCAAACAATATTCTTTTATGGCTACCGACAACTTACTACGTCGGCATCAAAACCATCTTCATCCCATATAAACTGAGTCTTTTTTTCTATAACATGTTGCTGAATGGCTACCGATATGTAGGTATGGAGGAACCTTTAAAACCATCTTAAGCGTGCGCTACACTCTTAATCGGTGTTATAAATCATAGCACTAATACAAACAAACAATAAGAAAAAAACATAACAACGTTCATGAACTGGTCAAAAAAATAAAAACATCAGTGAAGAAATTCAACGGTTTTTTTTGTTCGAAGAAAAATCTCACTCAGTCGAAAAATCGAAAGGCACCCCAACCTCGCACTGGATCAACTGAATCTCATATCTGATGATCTAAGGTTTTTCTTAATGCAACTCTCTTATAGAGAAGTTATGGGGCAACCAAAAAAGATTGTGCCAAAGCCAAATCACATCATCAAGGAAGCTTTGCCAAATAATGTATATTTTATGCGATGACATTATGCATCAAAGATAGAAATATCTTCATCATCATCATCATCAGTGGGGAGACGCGATTATGATTTGTCAATGCGGAAATTAGGGTTGCCAATTAAAGCTGTTGTTTATAATGATATTAGGGGTTAACATTTATAGTCTTCGCAGAGGCCCAATTATTTAAATAATACTTGCTATGTAATTTTTATAACCAAAAAAAAGTTAAAAAATGTATATGGCTCTAGGTTGTCACTATCTGCTTTATGTTTTCAGTTTTTGGGTTTCCTTTTTTATCCAATGGGAATTATCAAAAGACTTGAGTTGGCCTCGGTTCCAAAAAAGTTTTGGTATCGTTTGGTACTAAAACAATACCAAGACGATACCAGCTCTAAAGCATTAGAATCAAAAGAACAACAGACTGTAACCAGACGAAACCGATACCGATGCTGAGACTTTGTTTTTTTCTCTAGACCTAGATGAGGCTGAATTATACGATACCGAGACGATACTGTAATTTTTCGATTTTGACGATACCGAGTACCGCTTGGTACGGGGTCAGCCCTAAAAAAAACACTTGGTAAGAATCGATATTCAGTAGTTGGGGTTCTTCCACACTAAAACAACCGGTAAATCAGGACCGATCTAAGAAAGATCGACAAATCATTGTTCATACTTAATTTTTAAAATGTCTTTGGGGGAAGTTTAAAGTTTTATTGCGTTCCCATAACTTTTAGATCATCAATTCATGAGATTTAGTTTTTCTTAGTTTCCGAAGATTGTCTCTAAAATTTTAGACACTGGAATGCTAGTTACAGTCGCTAATTGAGTCATACAGCGTAACAGTTTTTCAACCACTTCTGTAGTCATTTTTATTTGAAGATCACGATGTAGATCAATGTTTCTTCTCTCCCTACTTTCCTATTTTTTATGTCTGGGCAGTTCATGCCTTGATTTATTATTGACATAAAGGTTAAGGGCTTCTGCAGAAGAAGACTAATAGTATACGAACCAAGCATTGATATACATTCAAAAGAAATCAAATTATGTGAAAATAAAATGCACAACTGGGTAGCACGTACTTGCTCTTATGTTAAAAACGCTGAGGGTTGAAGAATATTATATGTAAAGGCGTGGAAATTATGAGACAAAAATGTCTAAAAGCTTAGATAACTTTTTTGAGAGTTTAAAATGAATAAAAACAGAAAATCATCTTAAATCTTGATTGACTAGATTGTATGGAAAAAGAAATAATTTAAAACCGTTGGAGTGGTTTTCTTAAAAAAATAATTTATTTTATAAATTTTTGGGAAACAACTGTAAGTGCACAATTCTATATGTGCATACAAAACTACAATTTCAAAAATAATTGTTAATCCGTTTTTGAGAAATTAAATTTTCAAAAAAAAAAAATTGACACTTCTTAAAAATTCAAAAAAAATTTTTTTATTTTATTTGAAAAAAAAAAAAAAATCAAAATCTGATAAGGTGATATTGAGAAAAAAGTCAAAACTAAAAAAAACGTTATGAGAAGTATTTACCTAATAGCTGCTAGTTGTAAATTTTTATAATTTCAAATAGTATACCGCACTAATTTCAGCACATACGGAAAAAGTTTAATTTAAATCCTAGACGTCGTTTTAGAAAAATATTTGTCTTAATGGTTTTTTTAATATTTGTATGGAAGGTACCGTTAATTTGCATAAAAGTAAACCTTTTTCTAAAAATACTTTACAGATTGTAGAAAAACCTTTGAATACCGAATTTTATAAGAATCGAACATTTACTTTTCATAACACTTGTACGTCCAGCCCTCGAAACTCGAGAGATAATAACATTATTTGTCAATAAAAGCTGTCTTTAGAATAGGGAAAAACTGATAGCTTGTTTACATGGAGATTTGAATCCGAATTAAATCAGGATGTAGGTCCATATAGAACTAGATCAGATAAAATCTGAATTACTCGATCCAATTCAACTCGTTGTCATTAACCTGTGTCGAAATTTCGATCCGGATCGAGTCCGTTCCTTCGATCCGCTCATGTAAACATGGAATGTGCTTCTTATTATTATATGAGCTACTATTATTTTCTGCAGCACTGAACGCTACCATTTGTCATTCCAGTTATCTCTCCAGTCAGTGCTGGACAATTTGTTGGTTGGTGGGTGGAAAAAATCGAAAAGTCAAATTTGGGTTATGACAAATAAAAATAAAAAATTGCTCGGTCTCGCTTTTGCTCGCACTTATTATGCAATTTTATTTTATTGTTTTTAGTTTTTGTGGTGCAATTATTCAATTAATTTTTGCAATTGCACTTCTGTGCAAACAAACTGTTCCAATTATATATAATTAATATGCCTTCGGCTTTTGAAGACCGCGTAGATTGTATCACAAAATTCGTGTTTGCCGTTTTAGATTTTCAAAAAAAAAAAACATTTGAACATTTCTTAAAACTCCAAAAAAAAAATTTGAAAATTTTAGTAAGAAAAACTATTTGTATTATTTTTTTTTTTAAATTATTAAAATCAAAATAACCATTTTAAAGAAAAGCAAAAATTTAAAAAAATGCTCTTTGGCAGGTACCATTTATAAGAATTTTTTTGAAAAATGGTTTCCTATCCATAGGTAACTTAAAAAAAAAAAATTATTGAATTTTTTTTTGTTCTAAGAAAAATGAAAAAATATGAATCTTTAAAACCACAATGCACCAAGTTTTAAAAAAATCGATTCAGTCGTTTAGGCCGTAGCCGAACAGACAGACAGAATTTTGCCATCTAATATTTTGGTGTTCTCTATCCAAAACTTACCTTATAGTCCCTATATTGCAAGTAAAAATGGAAAATATTTTTATAAAAAGATGATAAGATTTTTTAAAAGACTATTTACTAAGTTTTTAGGAGAAATCTTACTGAAACTTTTTTAATTTATATAAAGACATGAAGGTAGGTTCGGTACTACCTTTGTATATGTTAAACAAAAAAATAAATAAATTTTGTGGCACAACAGCTCGTGGATAACCAGGGCCTAGTGACTTACAACTCTCAACTATTCCTGTGTGCGTGTTGTTGGCAGGAATGGAGGGGACCTACGATTTTTGGCCGAGTCCAATCGAGTCCCCCCAATTGGGGAAAACACCTTTAGAACTGTACAAAATAAAACCGCGCATTTTTTCGATATGTTATAAAAATTAAAAATTGAGTAACCAACAGTGCGTGCAATCAGGGGGTGAAATACTTTTTTGACTTGTCAAGTCATGCCATGAAAATTTACAAATAAACAAAAGATTTACAAAAAGACCCCAAAAAGTGGTTTTTAACAATTTTCTTTTAAACTACATAACGATGAAGGGTAAGAAATAAATATTTTTAACAAAATCTTAAATAAAATGCACGACTAAATCGCATTTACTTGGTCTTATATTCAAATTTCTTGGAATTGAACTTTTAAAATATGAAAGTATTTAAACAATATACATACACATATATTAGAGGTTACAAAGAAGTATGTCATTTGATTACTTAAAAAAATATTAAGGCATTTCAAAAGCAACTTAAAATCATTGGAGCATTTATAAACCTATAGTTTCAAAAAAATTAATCAATCCGTTTTTGAAATATTGAATTTCCAAAACAAAAATAGCATATTTTTTTAAATTCAAATCTTTTTTTTTTTTTTTTTGTTAATTTTGATATGCAATATTATTGACATTTAAAAGTAGCTTTTGCGTAAGAATTTTGACTGAAATAGTTTGAGCCCTCAATGAGAAAGAAAATCAAGAAACCATTAATAACAGTTTTTGGTAATTTCTTACCAAAAAGTACATTATAACCATTACAACCTTAACGGTTGTATCGCGAGTACCGTTATTTATATTATATTATAGTAAATAAGTCCCTATCATCGTAATGTCATGTTTGATTTTTTGTCTCTAAATTTTTCCTTGCACGAAACCAAAACTTTCCCTATAGTATCATCACAAGAAAAAAGTCAGTTAAACCCTGTAAAAAAAATTATACAACAGCAAAACAAAATAATCAAAGCTAAATAAACAAGTTACCTAACAATAATATTTGATGGGCTAGACGAAAACTATCCGTAAAAATGACGACTAAAAAAAAAAACAAAAAAATAATTTTTCCGTATCTCTGGCAACAATGAAATAACGGTACTTTACAAAAATACATAGAAACATACTTTAAAACAGGATCTGTAGAATGTTGTTTTTGCTTCAACTCAATACGAGTACTCCGCGCAAGGATGCTTTTCAAAAAACACTAAACAAAAATGGAAAAAATCTTGTTCCTTTTGTTTTCTTGACTAGTGTGAATACCCATTCACCTAATTTTAACCAGAAACATTATAGGAAAAGTTTACATTGATTAAATTACAGATAACATGGAGACGACAAACCACAAAGAAATTATTATTTTTTCAGTATTTAATCAAAATAAATTTTTCAGCATCTGGCAACACTAAAGTGGACTCACTGTCGATATAATTCCACCATTTTTGGAATATGTATACAAGTATCTTTTCATCATACATAATCTATTCAATAGACGAAAAAAACAAGATAAAAACAATGCAATACATTACCCATGTCCAATATGAGAAGAGATGCTATCTTATACCCAGCTTATGTGTGTATAATGCACCAATCCGCGGCACACAAAACATTTATTGGTGTCTCTTGTTTTTTTTTTTTTTTTTTTTGGAAAAGCGTGGAAATCAGAGGAAAAGTGTGAAACTATTTGATTGTATATAGCTTTTCACTATTTATACGAGAGCTGATTATATTTTTTTTGAATTTTCTATAACTGATGTTTAGATTGAAATCATTGGAATAAATTTTAAAACCTTTTTTATTTTTGGATTGGTTTTGATCAAATCTGATGGGGCTTTCGCTTTACAAGCCATCGTCGTCATCATCATCATCACATCACATCACATCACACATGGGCATATTGATCGACAAAAATTCAATTTTGAAAGGTTTCACTCTCAGATATATTGAAAAGATTACATCAATATCACATCATAATAAACACAATCGATTCAAAATGTCTTTGACACCTGGATATGTTGTATCTTCTCAACTCAGCTCTATCAATGATATTAGAATTCCTCGAATTGTGAGACTTTTTTTTGTGACAAAGAATCACGATTGGGTTATGGAATGTTACTTAAGAATTTTCAAATTTCATTGAGTTTTTTTTTTTTGTATTTTTTGTGAAAGGTAAATCAATTCTATTGTTTCTTAATTAAGTTGAATGGAAATATTGAGCAATGTATAGCAGGTTTGTTTGACGTAATAACTGGTAAGTTAGATTTAAATCACACTTCAATTGCAAATGCAATTGCATTGCATCAAAATGTGTAGCTACTGTGAATAGTATACGAAACAATTGAAGTAAGATGTCAATATAGTGTCAAGGTTCTCTTCTATTTTGTATGATTTTTAATTAAGTTGACATTACAGAGGGCTTTAGGTTGATTTTCAAAATGAGGTTAGTTGAGACTTTAATCACACCTTGTGGTATGAAACGTGAGTAGAGTTCAAGTTCAATTTTTGCTGATTGGTTAATGGTGATCAATGTCTGATGAGAACACACAAATATCTTAGGTATTCTAGTTTTGCAATATGAAAGAAGTAAAAACTGCCTATAATGTTATGTTTATGTTTAAAATAGCTAAAAATAAAAGTTCAAATTAAACAACTAGGGATACAAGATTCTTGTAAGCCTTTTAAACCTCATTAAATTCGAAAAATGACAATATTTCCTCGATAAAAACTCAGCTTCGTATATTAACATATTTCATTCAAAAACCTTTCTTCAACATTTTGACCTTTCTTAAATATGCAATCAAATAAACATTAAATCCAAAAACATCAATTAAATCAAAACTTTGGCATTCGATTGTTAAATGAAATACTAACTGATGCTGTTGTCGAGTGTGTGCTACTGTAACACATTGATCACAATAATTAACTTCCGATTGCGATTTCATATCGGATTCATTTTGACGTTATTATTGCTTCACAATCCAACTGACTATAAACCCAAATACATACATACCAGCTTATATCAAAATATTTATGTATATGAAACTCGTTCCTAATTGTACAGACGATTATTTATTAAAAGAGCCTCGTGTGTGTTTTTACACAAGATATCTTCGTAATTGAACTCTCTTCCTCTCTCTCTCATCCCTCAATCAAAGGATTGAGCTTTGGATCCATTCCAGAGCATCACATCAGTTCTTTTTTTTTTCTTTTGTTGTCTTATTTATATCCAAAAGATAAACAAGCAATATGTATATCTTTTTCATCATCATTGCGGAAATATCATACTGAATGAATGATGTCGATGACGCCAACAACCAAACGCGATCGGGTCAGGCAGCATACAAAACAATCATCATTGTAAATTTTATGGGAAACATTCAATAATAATACAATGATACCCTTATAGCATTGCTACCATCACCGCCACCACCACTGCTGCTGTATATTTTGCTTGGAACATTTAGCACACAATTTTTATATGAGATGATAAGTTCAGAATCAAGAACATATCCACACACTCATTCACACAAATCAAAAATAAATAAATAAATAAATAAAGGGTATGTAATCCACGCATTACCTGCGGGCGATTGATTTAATTGAACCCCAGAAAAGAACTTGATTAAGTGTATTCTCTTCCTTAATTAACATTAAGGTTATTGTTCAATTTGTCTTACATTCTTTGCTTTAAAGTTTTGCTACAAAATCAGTCATAACTCAGTAGTGGGGAGAAAGAGAAACGAATATCATTTGCTTGTGACTTCCTCGATGATGAGCCCAGTTGTAATTGTATTACTTGTTATGGGAACTTTCAATATGAATACGCTCATCCAAAAAGTAAGTACAGTTTCGAGGCACATGTAAATTGCCACAGTTATGTGTTTTTTTTTTTTTTTTTTCTCTTATAAAGACTTTAAAGTGGGTACTTATGCACGAATGATAAGCAATTTGATTGCTTGTTAAACCAAATATCGTGAATGTTGTTGTGATTAATAATTTTTTTTATATTGCATTATGATAGAAACTGGTTTTATTTTAACAAGACCAATCATGAATGATTGGTTTAAGTCAAAAAGAGGAAAATCCCATATAAACAAAAGAGCTGAGTAGCGAACTTGAAAATTTTTTTGTTTACACTTTAGATGCATTTTCAGCTAAATTTTGATTGTAAATATATATTTTCATAAATTCTTTCAATATTTAACTAAAATAATTAACTAATAAAAATACAAAAAATATTTAAAAATTATAAGCTCGTTTTAATCTAAAGGAAAACTGCATTTTTCCAAATTATTTTTGACATTGTTTGGTATTATGAATCGAAAATATGTTTATTGGTGTAGCAGCTTATGAAAAACCAAAACTGTATGCGTGTTATAAGTTAGCAGGAATGGAGGAGACCTACAAACTGTTTGCAAAATACCAAAGGCTAAGATGAGTGGCACGCTCCATGAAAAAAACTCTCTCCTTTGTCTTGCCACTAAAAAACATCCTGAAATTCATTCAGAACTCATAATCCCTCAGGAAGACAACTAACGCTTATATATTTTCTAATTCCCTCTCTTCTTTCCCCTTCACCAACCCATTTACAACCTGGAGGACGCAATGGATTCATAGAGATTCCAGTGAGATAATACAGATTGCTGTATCTGTATCTAACCTTTTAAGATTCATCACTTCCTTGGAAGTGATAAAATCCCTAGACATTTTTTTTTTAGTTGCCATTGTAAAAAACTTGATCGCTTTTAATCTCTGATGAGACAGTCCAAAGCACTAACCACTTTTTCGCCAAATAAATTTATTTACACAAATATTTTGTGACTAGTCGATAAATCTTCAAACATCTATACGGATCTATTTTCCCATCAATTTATTTTATTGAAATTCAATTCATACAATCTTATCAATTGAAAATTAAAACAAAAATATTCATGGAACAAAAATGAAACTAAGATCAAAGATAAATAAAACAAATCATTTTACTTATCACATCAAAAAAACAAAAAATAATCAAAAAAAAAAAACCTAATCAACCGAAAACAACACTTTTGGTTTCCATTTTCTTTGAAATTTTTAATCAAACATTTGTATGCTATTTTTATTACATTTTAATTTCGTTAGATGTCATTTAAATTCAATTTCCAATTTAACTTTAAGGCAAAAAACAAAAAAATCAACAACGACTGAGAAATACAAGTTTTGTTCCTCTTTTTTTCTATTTTATTTTTTTTATTAAAACAAAAGACCACAATCCAAAAAAGAAAAAACCGCAAAATCTCCATTGAGTGTGAATTAAGCTGTTTGATCTATGTATAAATAAAATAAATTTGCATTTATTAATTTAAATTGAAAAACAACAAAAAAAAATCATGTAAGTAAATTGAAACTGAAATGAATATAAAAGAACTAAAGCAGAGTTTTTTTTTTTGGAATTTTAAGATGAAAAATTTGCATTTTTATGATTTGGAGTGGATCCGGACCGATAGATGATTTAAGGGAGGCGAAGATGATTTTTTTTCTGTGAGTTTTTTTTATTGTTTTGTTTTTATGAGTTGATTGAACTTTTTTTTTCAATTAACCTTTGATAAATAATTCATTTTAAATAAGGAACAAAGAATATCTAAAACAAGAAAGAATGTTGTTCATGTACCATTTATAATATTTATGAATTTGGGGTAATCTAATTGAATATATCAATAATTTCAAAAAATACAAAAATTCTAACTTTATAAAAATAAAACCAATGCTACTTGAATCAACAATAAATTTAAGTTATGAGAACGTTTAGTCATCACACAGACATTCAAGTCAACAGTTTTCTTAGAACCAACATTTCTTTCTTAAATTTTGAAAATTTTATTTAATTTTTCTTAAAATTAAATTTTCACACATTTCTCTGCATTATGTAAGTTTCTGATCGGAAAACCAAATCTTGTGGTCTTTTAAGGCGGACCTTTTTTATGATTGGAATTAATTTAATTTTTTTTACTTTTTTAATCCTGTCACTTGGACACCATTTTCTAAAATTATGCCCAGATTTTGGTTCGGTCAGGAAAGCGAATTCCCGAATATTGGTGGTAAACTTATTTTTATATTTATAATTTTTTTTGACATGCTAAGGATGAAATTTAGCTTGAGAGCTATGATTGCAATCTTGTCACTTATGTAGACTCCATTTTCTAAAGCTCGTAAATTACTTGGAACATTTCCATGGTTTAAGTTACTATATTTGGTGTGGGCCACGTTTTAGGAGCATACTTTTTTGTATGTTAAAGGGTGGATTCTCCAGTTACCTATTTATTAATTTTAAATATTTTGAACATGAAAAGACTTGAAATTCATTTTTTGGCACTGGATTGGCATCTGAAAGCTTTTCTGCAACCTTTTTCATATTCAAAATGTTAAATATGTACTACTAAAGAAGTGAAAAGTCTTATTTTTTAAGATAATCAAATTTCAACTTTTCCAAAAAGTAGGAGCCCCATCTTTTGATATAAAAAAAATGTAAAAATGTAATAAATGTGTAATGTTAACTTCGAAAGACAAAACTGAAGGATAAACTAAAATCAAAAAGACAGTTTTAAAAGAAAAAAGTTTTAAGGGGATAATGCTTCGAAAGATAAAGTTTCCAAAAACGATTTAACAAAAGGAGAAACAATCCCGGATACAGTCATTAACTTTCTTTAAAAGTGTCCTACTTTCGCTAAAATGAGAGCACAATCACTTGGAGCGACATTTTTTTGACAACCTTTTCGAACTTTCCGAAATAAAAATCAATCTCTTTCAAACGCAACCTAGTTGATCTATGTCGAAATCCGTTGTTTCCCTCAAAAACTTCCAAAACCGTAATTATTCCAAATTTGGGCATTTTCACGGTTCCATTGTGCTTTCTGACCCTAGGAGCATATCAGTTGATTTTCGGAAGGGATGCAACCCAATCGAGTGAGTATTTTATGGCCCATTTCTAAGTGTTTCTATGTTTTCTGTTTCTCGAAACATAGTAAAAGCATATTCAAGATCCGTTTGAATCCAAACTAAGGAATAGGTACACTTGGTTTTATGATTATTGATATTGACCTTAACTGAAAACTCATATCACTGAGTTAGCAGACAGAGGCCCGTTTTTGGCAGCTTATGGTGCCCAATGCCAAAGATATAAGAGAAAATCGCATACAATAGCCGCTCGATGTAATGAAGTGTTAAAAACCAGGCCTGTTCAATTTCTTGAGCGGAAGTTTTAAAATTCTTTTTATTGATGAATTTGAACAAAAATTCATATTTTGTTCGATGTGAATGTTTTTTTCTATGAAAAAGTAAAACAAAGCCTTAAATAAGGTTTGAAAACAAAAACCGAAAGAATTCGTTGGTCTCACCAAGCAATATTAATTTATTCGAGACATTTTTATAAAAAAAGTGTTTTTATATAAAATTAGGTGTACTCATTATTATGAATGGTTCACTATTCACGGGTAAAAAACAGTTTAACACAGGGTAAAATTAGTAAAGTTGTTTTTATTTTCAAAAAAAAATTACAACTTTCTTGCGCCATAAATATTTCGCAAGTCTTACGAATGAATTTTTATTAATTTTATTTTTTTTTAATTTAAATTTTTTTTTTAATTTTAATAATTCTTAAAAATGATAAATGTCATGACAGTTATGCACAAAACATAAAAAAGTCACACTTTAATAGATTCCTATGTGAGCTTGATGTCAGTTTTTGTTTTTATTTTAAATAAAATTGCGACGTTTCGGGAGTGGTTCTTACAAAAAAAAAGGTCATGAAAAAGGTTATAATTTAAAAAAATACATGCTTGCAGTTTTTACCTTAGGTACGAAGTTACCAACGCCATTTTCGATTTAAAATAAAAAAAAAAGTTGTGCTGTATGTAATAAATAGAAAAAAATTGTAAATTTGCTTATATAACGAATGATTAAAATAGGCGTAGCAGTGGGTGTTTTTTACCATAACCTCTTTATTTATTATTTTCACTCATACTCACACGCAAGAAAAAAAGCTAAAAATGTCATCCAAATCGTTAAAGTGTTGTTTCCTCGAAATCTAGAGATGTAAGAAAAGTGGTCGTGGTGGTATAAGAATTTTACTAAAAACATTTTTTTAACTTTGTATCTTGGTCACATCAAGACCAAGACCAAGACCAATAAATAGTGAAATGGAAGTAGCAGTGGTTGGTTTTTACAAAAACCTCTTTTTTATAAATTATTTTGACACTTAAAATAAACTCTGAAAATGCCATTTAAACCGTTTAAGCTGTTTTTGGGAAATCAAGGCTTAAAAAATGAGTCTGGCAGTATGTAGATATTACTAAAGTCAAAAATGTTATCCAAATCCTTAAGACCATTTCCAAGAAATGATAAATGGGATTTAGTGTGCGTAGTAGTAGGTGGGTTATATTAAAAATTCTTTCTAAATTGTTTTCGCCCATAAAAATAAGATCTCAAAATTTCATCCAAATCGTAAAAGCTATTTTTAAGAATTCGAACAATGAGTAACGACAAAACTACAGTGGATGAATTTAACTTGAACCACTTTCTGTTATTTGCTTCTTACTAGTTCAAAAATACTCTGAAAAAATCATCTCAATCATTTAAATCATTTTCGAGATATAGAGCTGTTTCTGAGAAACCAATAAATAAGAAAAGTTGGCAGAGAAGTGAATGGATTTTAGTAAATTTTGTTCATGCACTTAGAAGAAAAAAATCTAAAAATAATCCGGCACTAAGGTGCAATTGTGGTTCAAATTTTGATCAATTATTACTGTGTGATTTTTAAGTTCAACGATGGTTTAAAGTTCAAGGTTCAAGGATGTCATAGTAGCCAATTGAATGTCTGAACCATCGTTGAACCTCATTTAATTCGCGGATGTCGGTGATTTAAAATTGCTGAACCAAGCAACAGATTATATATTTATGCACCTGGACTAAGCTTTGTCCCTGTTATTTGATAGAGAAAAGTTAGGGTTTTTGCTTTGCATATCTCAGTTTTAAGGACAGTTTGAGACACTTTCTTTATTTAATTTCAAAGTCAGAAGTTTATTTGATTCAAAAAATGACCTCCCTTATCGGAAGTACTATTTCCCTGAACCACTTTACTTTGATCACGAAATTTAATCTTGAAATCTTTTTGTGTGCTGTTTAACCTTTAAACACCTTATTGAATATCTGTCAATAGTCTTGCTGTCACACCTACTTGACTTGTTCATGCTTCTTTTGATAAAAATGTATCTTTTCCATGTTCGTCCAGCACCCAGATCCTATCTAGATTTTAATCTCAAGACTTCTTCATCAATATCTCTTCATAAATATTCCTTTTCCATACACCTGTAAAATGCTTTTAAATACCAATAAAAATCACACTCATACGTAAAAACACACATCTGATGTCTTGTTATTTTTTTTTTAAGAAGAAATCATACAATGTATTCATCTGTTTCTTAATCTTGAAACAATGTATTAAGGTCGAAAGCATGACTTTGCAGTTAAAAAATGAAAATGAAACGAATTTGAAAAAAAAAACTCAATAAATAACTATCCTTACACTAAACTCAAAAAATTCCTGCTCCCATTTTCACCGATGAATCATAAAAAAAAAATAAGACAGGAAATACAACACACAAGACTCTAACCAAAGAACAACAACAAAAAAAAAAGACTATAAAAAACTCCATTGATCATGTTGTTATCCTTGTTAGCTTATCAGGCCATGAAATATGAACAAATTTTTGATTTATGCGATTTAAGGCTAAAAATGTATCTGCAACGTGCAATATATCTGCGCATAAGTCCATTATTCAATAGGTCTCTCTCTCTCACTGGGGCTTTGAATATAATATTCTTTGGGCAAAAGTTAACCAGGCAGGCGCAAGCAGGCAGGAACAAGGAGACCACCACACCACTCTTGGAACAATTGCTCAACAAAAGATAAATGTTTGCCTTTTGGGATTCGTTTAATATTTTTTTTTATTTTTTATTTTTTTAACGTTGCCCCTTTTAGTTGACTTTGTATGGTTGTGTGCAACTTCATGAGATTTTCATATTGCTCATATCGACATTTTTCCTTTTTTTTGTTTTATTGTTGTTGCGAAAGTGCATCATCATACACAAGGGAAGCCACCGTAAGGATATGCACATGATGTGGTTTGGGAAGAACTCTTATTAATTCTTTACTCCTGATATAGTTTTTTTTTATTCTTGTGTTCCAAAAGTCTGTGCAAGTTCGGTTCTTCAAAGAGTGTCTCCCAAAAAAAAAATCCAAAAAAAAATTTAACAACACAAAGTCGAAGATCGAAAATCCTTTTCGGCTTTGTTTATATTTTTTTTTTTAGTTTTGCAACTTAGTGGTATAAAATGTTTTAAGAAAACCATGAAAATATCCATATTGCCCAGTGTGCCCGATGTACATTTATAAATATGGGAAAGAAGAGAGCATTTTCTTGACCCCTATAGAGTTCAAATTTGAGTAGGTACCTACTCGATCGATCGATATTTCGATCGTGATCGCCCTTACATCGTGAAGTGAATTTAGTAAGAAAAAAAACAAAGAACCAAATACACCGCCATTCCCTTCCAACTTCACTCTGCAACACACTCTGTGAATCTTCTTCTTTGTAATTTTTTGTAACTACGTCAACAGAAAAAAAACAATTTTTGTCTTATTTATGCCCAGTGACTTTGAATTCCTGGTGATTTAGTATTAGCATACAAAATACTTTGTATGAAGAAGATATTCAGAGTTTCTTTTTTAATATTAAAATTATAAATTGATATTAAAAGTTGCTTAATTGAAACTGACTCTGGTATTCCCCAAGGCAGTTATCTGGGACCACTTCTTTTTTACTTTTAATTAATGATTTGTTTCTGGTATATAGGCTAGTGGAATAAACTTTTTATAAATGAACAATAACGTTTAAGGGGTTTTTTAATTGACGGGTTTCTTTTGGGCATAAGTATTCTTAAAATGGAAAATGTTACTTAATAAATAATAAGTCAATAGTAAATAAATTAAAATTAAAAAAAAATACTTAATAAATAATAAGTGAATAATAAATAAATGGTCACACTGACCACTTTTCCAATGTGTTTGGTATAACTCGGTGACTGAGTTGAATTTGACAATTTTTAACTTAAGATTTTTGTTCTAAATTAAATTTTCTATCGAATTGGATGGCTTACAAAATTTTATAAAAAAAATTCAGGGAAATCGCTATAAATATTTTAAAAAAATAACAAATTTGAACAATTTTCATCCGTATGTTTTGAAAATTGAAACAATACAATTTTCAACATGTTCAATTTTTTTTTAATATTAAAGGCACAAGGCCACACAAGTTGAGCACATTTGCAGCACAATTTTTTTTTCTGTAAATCGAAAATTGCGGTGCTAACTTAACTCTTCGCAAGATAGTTTTTTGTCCATAAAAGTTTTAATCATTCAAATATTGTTGTTATCTTTTCAGCACATGTCAGCACAACTGAGCACAAAACAGCAAAATTTCCATTTCCAAGAAATTTAAAAAATATCTTTTGTAAATTTAGAAAATTTTTGAATATTTTTAATGTTTAAAGTTGGGTGCAATACCGTACAACCTTTGTTTTTGAAAATCGAACATGGCGGTTCCCCTTCGCAAAATTTTGGCCGTAAAAGTTTCAAATATCCTATTTCTTATCTCTTTGGTATTTGGCAGCACAAACTGAGCATAAAACAGCATATTTTTTATTTTTTAAGCGAGAAACAGATTGAAACAGCAACTTTAACAGCAAATTTGACAACCATATCAGTCTTTTGTTTCTTCCATAAGAAATTTTAAAATTTTATTCGTACGATTTGCAGGTTTATGAATTTTTTAAAAATTATTTACGGCAAAAGGCAGCACAATACAATAATATTTGTTTTTGACAATCCAACATGGCGCTACTAACTTCAAGCTTCGCAAAAGTTGCAATTAAGCGAAATTTTTTGTTATCTTTCCAGCGAATGGCAGAACAAGGTGAACACAAAACAGCACAGTTTTCATATTTATGAAGTTTCTAAATTTCAAATTTACTATCATTGTTTTAAATATTTACAACACAAGCTCGGCTCAATACAACGCTACATTTGTTTTGAAAATCCAAATTGGAGGTGCTTAATTCACGCTTCGCAAAATTTTATTTTCAACGTAAAAGTTGCAAATAGTTTGTGATTTTTTTTATCTTTTTGAAATTTAGCAGCACAAGCTGAGTACAAACAGTAGTTATTTCAATTTTAAGGGATTTTTAAAACTCTAACTTCACGTTTCGCAAAACTTATTTTTGGCCCTAAAAGTTGCAATTATGTAATTTTTTTCTTATATTTTCAGCACATGGTGGCACAAACTCAGCATAAATAAGCATATATATTTTTAAGAAATTTTAAATTTCGTCCTTAAAATTTGCAATTTCTTATATTTATGGCACAAGGCTGAACAAGTTGGGCACAATAAAGTATAAAATATTTTTGAAAATCAAAAAAAAAAAATGGTGTTGCTTCGAAAAAATTATTTTTTGCCGTAAAAATTGCAATTATGCGAGTTTTTGTTATCTCTTTGACATATCAGCTTAAACAACACATATATAATTTTTAAGAAATTTCATAATATAAGAAATTTCATTCACTTAATTTAAGAAACTAGCGAATTTTTGCGGGAAAATATTTGCGCATTCCAGCACAAACTTCAAAAATAATGATGCTAACTTTTGCACTTTCGTGTTCCGTCTCCAGTCGGTTTCCAATTCTTTTTCCAACTCTGATCCATGTCCAATCTGTTCGTATCCATCTCTGATCTCTGATCGGGTCCATCTTTGGTCCGCCTCCAATTTGTTTTCAGTCCATCTTCGATTCATCTTCTATCCGCCCCCAATTCTCTTGGATCGTTTCGTTTTCGATACATCTCTGGTCCGTCTATTATTCGTGTCCAATTTGTCTCCGATTCGTCTCTTATCCGTCCCTGGTCCGTCTTAGGTCTGTTTCTGATCCGCCTTTCATTCGTCTCCAATCCTTTAAGGTTACGTCTCCAGTTAGTTCCGGATCCCTTTTGCATCCATCTCTCACCTATGTGCATTCCCTCTCTAATCTACTTTGACCCATGGGACGGGCCCATCTTCAGTCCGTCTCCAATCCGTCTGAAGTCCTTCTTCGATTCATATCCGCTCCACCTCCGATTCATTTGTGATCATTCTTGGGTCTGAATCCAACCCATTGCATGGGCAAGAAAAAAAATTTGAAAATAATTGTATTTAAATCTGCCCACTGCCACGCCCACTTCATTTCATTTCTTGATTTCTCGGCAGCAGCTCTTTTGGTTTGAATGCAATTCTTAGAGTATATTGTTATAAGCGAAATCAATTAGAAAGCAAGCAATGAAAACTGCTTTTTGGTTTTTGAAAATGACTTTAACAGTTTGAATGGATTTTTTTGCAGTTGTTTGTATGAACAAGAAAAGACATTCAGATAGTAATTAAGTAAAATCCACCTTTTTCCACCTTTCTGCTTTCCCTATTTCGAACGATTTTGATGTATTTTTTTATAGTCCGTTCTTATGAGTGCGAAAAAAGTTCAAAATTAGCTTTAGAAAAATCTTATATTGCCACGCCTACTTTGCTATTTCCTTACGTAGAGCGTAAAAAACACTTATTTTTGTTAGAAAACTTCAAAGTGAAGATATCTATTCAGTATTTTTTATATTTTTTTGTGTAAGTCAAAATTTCAATAAACCAACCTGAATTTACTTTGGAACCTCATTTGGGATCCGAATGACATTTAAATATCTATCAATGAGCTATTTCTTCAGATACCCATCAGCTTATAATATTCATCTATAAACTGCAGTTCAAGTTCAAAATCAAGTTATCTCAATACATTGCGCCTAACCAAAACTTGTACAAAATCTGCTCTGTCATTGAATAATCCACAATTTTAAAATACAAACAAAAAAACAACAATAACTCGTTCTCAAACAAATCACTGCCATCACAACGCGAGTATCATGACCTCTTAAATAGAATTGTATTCACACGCAAGAGGAGTTGTGTGTGCGCTTGAAATAAATGTTCTTCCTATTTTCACAACTCAACACAGAGCGAGTGCTCAATGATGCTTCTTTGAGATCAGTAGTATAGGGACTCGTTGCGGGAAAAGGTAGATATATTTAAGTAGCGCCTCCAGAGATAGATTTCTCATTTCTACGAAACCCAAAACAAAAATAAAAATCGATATATCTACGAAAGAAGAAAAAAAAACACTTTGATTAATAACGTTGATTTGTGTGTGCTGCAACAGCAGCAGCAACTTCTGGATAGAACATAGGCCTAGCCAGACTTGAAATAGGCTTCTATATAGCTGCTTCCAAAGCGGGCCGCTCGATATTTAGCCCCAGACACACTTACTTACGCACAAAAGGCTTTCTCCTCTGTTTGTTGTTAAATACGTTTGCACCTTCCTTCCGAAGCTGAATCTAAACTGCCAATGGTCCTGCTGCTAGAGATGATGCCATTCAATTATCTGCTTAATCTTAAAAGGCCAATTCTTAAGTTGGCGTCTCGTATCCCCCAAAGATACTTTGGCAGGCTCTTGTGGATGAGACTATGGCTGCATTCTGACTTGAGGTCCCAACTCCGAAACTGAAAATCATTTACATTAAAAGTGTAATCCCGGAATGAATCTTCTGTGCATCACACACACACAAACACACACGATCAACACACAACAGAACTCACATTAATTTTTCAAAAGTGACATCTGGACAGATAGACAGACATACAGACGGACAGACAGACGCATGGACTAACTAAACCAACTTGACTCGCAAGTCGATGGATTTGAGATGCCCGCAATGCGCATGCATGCGGCAATATTTGCAAGAACCAAGCGGTCCAGAGAGTGCAGTACACATTCGATTTTCAAATCACTTGGCAAGCGCAAGCATTAAAGCACACACACAGCATATAGGTACACCCCGAGATGAAGAGCTGAAACTGCATCACTGCAACTAACTACACATGCATCCATTAGATACATGCAGCGTGTTTGTTTTTTGAGAGCAATAGCATCCGCCAGCTTCGTCGTCCTCATTCATCATTATCAGTCATTTTTCAATTCGCAATTTTGCAGCGCGAACTGAATCAGCTAGCGTCGCATTGCAGTCGTCCTCGTCAGCGAGAGCAGCCTATGAATCCGAAATCCCAAATGAGAAATGTATAACCACCATATAGGTTCAGGAGATTCTCATCCTCCTCAACCTCGTCATCAGGTTTTGTTCTAAGCTATATGTCCAGGGGGCACGAAACACATTGCTATAAAGCTATTCCTCCAAAGATAAATGATGTATCTAAATGATAAATAGCCAAATAGAAGTTTGGTTGTTATTTCATTATATTTTTAGCTCATTCGAGGATCGCGATATGCAGGCAGACTGTGCAGCTAACTCTGGTTTTATTATTATTAAAAAAAAGGAAATTGGTTTCTGAAATTCAAATGTGGTGGCGTTTAATTGACGCGTATTGAAGGTTTTTAATGTTTTACTGCAGCTCGATATCAATTCTGAAATGACTAATTATGCAATTAAATTGCATATTTAATCGAAGAAAATCGTAGAAAATAATGACAGACATAAAAGCAATGCAGACAGAGGTGATTAACGATCTTTTTATTTAAAAAAACACATTTGAGAAATTCAATGAACTTCTGACTGAAAAATAAAAGAAGACAATTTTAAATCTTAAAAATTATTTTTCTATGAGCAAACACAAATTTATTTAAAAGTTGTATCTAACACATAGTGGGATCAGTTCATATGATTCATATACATATTGAAATTTTCAGCAAAATCAACAGGGCCAATGCAGGAATTTGCAGTTATAATATTTTTTCTATTTGATAAACTACAAACCGAAGAGCAAATGCACTATTCGCAGATTTGCATTCAACCAAATAGTGGACGCAATCGAGAGTTACTCCACTGTAAAGTCGACAGTATTTTTTTCAGCAACGGGATAGATAGAATTTGCAGTAATTTTGAAGCTCCCAATTTCGTTTTTTTATGCACTTTAAAAAACGTTCCCTAATTTTTCTTAAAATGCATTAGAACTGCAAACGAAGAGTGTTCTTACCATATATTCTAAAATCTAATCAACCTCATTGCTAAGAAAAAAAAGCTCGAAGCAAAATATTAATTAATTTTTCAAAAGAGAAACTTGAAAATGGATCCTGTTATTTATTGAAATGCAAAGCTATATTCAAATTAAAAGCTTTACTGCAAATTCTTTATTTGGGATGTGCTAATCTGGTAATTAAATAATATAAGACAATTTTCTGCTGGACAACTACGGACAGTCAGTGGTGGATCCAGGGGGGGGCTATAGGGGCCAATTCGTTAAATTAATTTAATAGCAAAATAAAATACATTATAGGGTTTCAGTTTTTATTCAAGATCAGGGCTAAAAAATGTTTATAAATTTTTGTTCTGATTAACCAAGCCCTTACGAACTTGTATCATTAATACAAGATTGGAGGTGACAAATTTGAATGAATGTATATTTTTCTAAGCCCCGAGGAAATCAGACGAAAAAAGATGGAAGAAACAAAACAAAATAAATTGATTGTGCGTAAGCTCTATTTATTCCAAGCCCCTAAAAAAAAGATTACAAAATTTAAGTTGGGCCCTAGCAATTTATGTCTAAAAAAATTTATTCAAGTCTCAAGGGAATCGGATGCTAAATGAGAATGGGACTAGAAAACTTATATGTTGGGTGCTTTTTTCCTAAGGTCTAAGGATAGTTAAGGTTGGGGCTTATCAATTTATCCGTAACATGTTGTTTTCAAAAGCTTTAAGGAAACAGAATAGGAAAACGGTGTTGGGAGATTAACAGCTTACTGCCTGAATCGAATGCAAGATGGAGCTGAAATATATGTCCAAAAAGTTTTTAGAGTTGAACAATTTTTAACTTTTACTGCAGCATTTTTGACATCTATTCCAGCTTCGTCGTCCATTCTGCTCTGGCAGTCTCGTGTAAAATGTGTTTTTTCTAGACCCTAGGCTCTAGAGAATTTAGCGAAAAAATAATGAAGACGAAAAAATGTTATGTTTTTGTTCAAGAATTGGGCGAAAAACGGTGTTATTTTGTCAAATTTACATGTTGAATGCAAATGAAGAGTTAAAGGATAACATCTGGTATTTTCAATAAAGGCTGGAGTTATAGCTATTTCACGAGTGCCAGTGCCACCTCGATCATCAGACTCCTTTAGTAGCGCTTAGTCTGGTTATGCTCGTATTAATTGAAAAACACTTTTGCCGTCATCTCTGAGCGAACCTTGCGATTCATTTTTTACATTTGGCAGTAATTGAAAAAGCGGAATTCAGATATAAGTATTCAGCAAAAAAAATATTACCTTTTGTCTTGAAAATTCCTTTTCAGGTAATATTTTTAATATATGTTATTGTTATTGTTATTTTTAATATATATTATTGTTTTTAGCTTAATTAATGAATGAATTCTATCGATAGCAAAAGTTAAGGATATAATTCATCATAAAAGAACCTATTGAATCTGACCACAAGAATAATTATTGTCCACAGTTCTCTCAAAGTTCATAAAAAAAAGAAAAAAACCAGACAGAATATTGGAAAGTAGTGTCACCTTATCTCCGTAGCTCATCTGTTGATATCTTTTGAACTAAGCTTAGCCCAGAAATGGCTTAGAGCTTATAGGAACTGTAGTAGCCTGGGGTCATCCAACTACGTCCGCCTAGTCCGATGGCTGCCCTACGACTGACTGACACCAACACGTCCGTTTAGCACGTGGATATCATAAGACTGAAAGATTGTAGAATCTGTCAAGTCTAAATATAAATTTCTTAAATCTTTACTGGCAGCGACGGGTCACCACACGAACTATAAAAACTGTGTTTCCGATGCCAAAATAACCTTGGTATCGATAGTGTGCATGAAATGTTTTCAAGCAACCGAATCAAATAGTTTGTATTTATTATAAAATTAGTGACTCGAAATTGAATCTACACCTTTTATTTCAGCTTCATTTTGTTCCTTAAAAATTGCATTAAAAACTAAAATTTCGCTCCAAAACAAAATTCTCTTCAAAATTGTTCAAGTATTTTAGCCGAGTGGTACGCAACTCCATACAAAAAATTCGTTTTTAGTGATTTGCATCACTTGTACATATCTGCCACATTATTATTTGCCGTATTATTCTCGAGCTAATAAATGTGTAACAACTTATTTTACATTATGTGCGGTTTAAGTGCGTTATTCATAATGAAATTTATGAATAATGCATTATGAAAAATTTTGTTGACTCTAACCACTTGACTATATATTACCTCAATTTGGATTGATAGAATTAAGAAAAAAAATTTCCTCAGACCTTTTAGGGTCTAAAAATCCCATTTTATTAACTTTCGACCCGGTTTTTGTCTCTTTCAATAATCTTTTCAAAACCGACTTACGAGGTGTTAATTTTGCATTTATTTTTGAACCGTTAATTTTTTAAAACACTTGATGAAACAGAATGATTTTTTTTTTAATAAATAATTCCAGATACAATATGTTTTTTTTTTAAGTTGGAAGAGAATGGGATAAATGGGAGAAATGGTTGGGGTTAAAAATGTAAATGTGTAAGTTAGTTGTGTTTTTCAAAAGCCCATTGATAATTGTAGATAACATTAATAACGCAAGATTGGAGCTGACAAATTTGCTTTGTTATTTCTAAGCCCTAAGGGAATATGATGAAAAAACAAAGATGAGACTAGGCTTAGAGAAGGACGAAAAATCAAAGTTGGGGCTAAGAAATGTACGCCTAAAATGTGTTTTCTAAGCCTTAAAAGAATTGGAAAACAAAATGAGGATAGGGCTAGCAAATTTGCATGTTGGCTAGGTTTTTTCCCAAGCCGTATGGAAATCTTACAAAGAAAAAACAAGGCTGGGGTTTAACAATTTATATAACTTAAAAGCCGTTGTTTTCCCAAATTTTAAGGAAATTAAAGAAAAAAACTATGTTGGGGCCTTACAATTCACATGTTCCTGAGCTATGTTTTTTTTTTTAAATCCTTAGAGCCTAGTGAATAGCACGAAAAAGCAAGGTAGGAAGTTTAAAAAATGCACCATTTTTATCTAAGTCCTTAGAGCAGTGCTTCCAAACGTGCAATTTTACATGCTGGATAAAAAAGATTTCACCTTCGCACTAACTTTTTTTTCAATCTTGGCTTGTTTAAACTTTTACCTGTGCCAAATTGTGAACGTGCCATTCTGTAAAAAACAAAATATGAGCATGAGGGTCCTATACTTCACACTGAAGTAAAACGGCTCTTGAAACTATTTTAAAATATTTGTGAATATTTTATTGTACTAAGCAATAAACTGGAAACGAAAATTTGCAAACGGTTGGTTGTAAGGCATTTGTGGGTAATTAATTCAATATTTTCGAAAAACAAGAATCATTTAACAAAAGCATCTTCAACGAAGAAATAAAATTCTTCTGGAAGCAAAAACGAAGATCTTTGGTTTCGTTACCCTTTTTGATATTTCAGAAATACATTTACAACTCAAATATTTACAGGTTCAATAGGTGTTGTTTTTTTTTTTCTTGTCCGCATGGGCTTGGATGAGAAAAACTACGTCGGGGCTAAACAATTTACAGGTTAAATGCAACAACAATTAACCCCCTTTGGGCTTAGCTAAGCCCAGATAATATTCGGGGCTTAACTTGAGCTTAGATACAAACTGTGTAACCGGCACGAATTTCATACTTGTTATCGATATTTTGTATGGAAACTCCATTTTTTGTTTTCTGTCATGGCGGCGCTTGTCCCGATGTCGTTTTTTTTTCGTCCGATTCCTTTGGGCTTGCAAAAAAACATAGCTTATGTTTTCGAAAAAGTGAAGGGACTGATACCACTATAGGTGTGATTGTTTACCTTTTGGAAATTGATCTCAGGATTAAAAAAAAATAACTTTCTTGTGAATTCTTCCTAATTTTTAATAATTCAAGTTTTTTAGTGGCATTTCCAAATGTTTAATGTTGAAAATTAAACATAATTTTGGGGGGCCATTAACATTTTGAAAATGTCTAAGTGGGGCAAAGCACAAAAAAGGCTGGAAACCACTGCCTTAGAGCATTGGGCGTTTTTGTATACACTGTGACGTTTACGTATATAGGTTAAAGTGCATTTTCTAAAATTGCCCCTGGAGCACACCAATTAGGTACATCTGCTCCATTTCCAATCATTAAATTTGTCATTAAGTAGGTATAGATATTTTTGCATTATGAAACATTTTTTTGAATCTGGAGAATAGTCTACATTCTTAGAAAAGAAAATGAGCCTTTTTTATATAAAATGTCCTCAAGCCCCCTCATCCTAATTCTTGATCCGCTACTTGTACTTACAGTGGAATTTCATATTTTAACTTTTGAAATCTTATAGTAACAGTTGAATTGCACCAATTTTTAGCAGTACTTAAAGTTATTATAGCAAATTATAGCAAAACAATCATTTGGGAATCAAACAAAATTTAGAAATTTTACATTTTTTTTCATAAATTTTGCACTCACAAAAGTATCAGTTTACGGAGAATCGCCCATATCGGCTTGAAGTCTTAAAAATCTAAGACATGACATTACACCAACTCCAATAAAAAAGACTATCCTTGGGAACCCTACAAAATTAGATCTCAATAAAAAGGACAGTCGTCGATGTTATTTTTGACTTCTGTACTTTAAAAACTTGTTATGCTTAAGTTTGTCAATAAAACACAAAGTCATCTTGCCAAAACAACAAATATTTTTGAAATAAAAGTATACATGTACATTAGAAAGGTCCTTATATTGGGTTCTTTTGAAATTCTGAGATGGATAGGCATAAAATGGTTCTACATAGAAAAAAAAATGATTCCTAGTTTTTTCAGATTTTTATTTCACCCCCCTGGTCTCCCTATTTTCACTAAACATGGGATAAAAATATTTAAAAAAAAACGGGAATACTTAAAATGCCACGCCTTAGCTTTTTTAAAAGCCACCTTTCCATTATTTAATATGCTTTCTAAATAAAGTTTTTATTTTAAATAGTTTTTGAAAAAAACAACTTTTAAACTTAAAAATAAAAAAAAAAAATAAAGTTTTTTATGATTAAAATTATTTTTTTCAAACATTGTTTAAAATAAAAACTTTATTTTGGAAACATATTATAGAATGGAATTGTGGCTTTAAGAAAAGCTACGCCGTGACATTGTAAGTGTTCCCGTTTTTATTAGATAATTTTTTTCTGTTCTTAGACAAATTTCTATAAAATAACCCCTCCCGCTTGAACGGGGGAAATAGATCCACTCCGATACATTTTTTTTTTCTCGTCTGAATCGAATCTATATATTTTGATTTATTTTCGCATGTTATAAGAATAATCCTTTACCAATAATTTGTACCTTTAAGTGAAAATAAGGTGACCAGGGGGGTGAAATAAAAATCTAAAAAAATTAGGGAAATTGTTTTTCAATGTTTTGAATCAAATGAGGGCTATCCAAGACTATGTCCAATTCAAGGACCACTCTAATGTACGTTTTCATTCGATATTATTTTATGTTCCCTATAACCCCTCCGAAGTAACAAAATGAAATTTGTTGTCACCAAAACTTATAATTATAAATTAAATTGATCTTCTTACACGTATACATAAATGTTTGTACAGCATGTCTAGCCTCCGTTCATATAAAGTTTACTTATAGCAGTCATGTGTCAATATAATAAACGTTGGGATCACTGTATAAGTTCACTCATAGTCTAAAAACCACCATCAAACTAAAGACTTTCACACCTCTTTTGAGTTTGGAGTGCATAAAGACTCTCTTACTGTTTCTGGTAGTGTTTTTTAAAGGAGTGCTTCTTGTCACAAGTTAGCTTTATCTTCATCTTGACCATAGTTGACTCTCAAGTTGCCCCCAACTGATTATTTTTTTCAATTTACCACCATCACTTATACGTGGTGGTTGGTTGGTATACACAAAGTTTAAATATATTATAAATTTATTTGATTTATTAATTGAATCAAATTACAACGGGATCTTATCAAACAACACATTAAAATACAAATGAGCTGTCTTTAATAGCAATTACACGATGAATCGAGTTTTTTTTTTTCAATAAGTCTTTGAATACAGACACGTTTTATGATTTTCCATAAAATCTATCTGCATCTTACTTTTCTTATATTTATATTTTTTTTTTTTACCAAAATAACAGCTAAAAAGAGTCAATCGCACTCTTTGAACTCGCACTGGGGCCACCCGATCGATGATCGGGGGAAATCAGCATCAGCAGCAATATAGCAACAGCAGCGGTCAATAAAAGTCACATTATTCCAATGAATGTGAAAAAAATGCCATATCCAACATCTGATAAATTGTTGAATACCAATTGGAAATCCATTGGTGCGCTATGAATTTTTTTTTTTTTTTTTTTTTTTGGTGAGACTTGGAATAAAAAAAAAATAAAAAATAAACCACGACCAGGTGTTGGGGTTGCTATAAATTGCTATTGCTTTGTTGCTGCTGCGCAATAACGATAATGGTTCCAGTATTTGGCTACGGTTATGGTTCATTGAAATCTGCCAAAATGTTAATGCTTGCTCTGTAAACATGTGTATATGCAGCTTGAAAGATTATCTCTATATGTAAATTATGTATCTTAAAATGACCTTTGTAGATAGATTCAATATAAGAAAAACTACTTTGAGAAATGATTCATCTGAGTATATCGATGGACATTCATGTTTTAACACAGTCCATGTCGAGTTGTAACAATAAACCTAATATTTTATCGAAAACAGATTAAAAAGCCTATATACAGGGTGTTTTGCCTAAGACCGATAGCTTTTAAAAAAATTCATTTGAAAAAAAAGCTACAAAAAATCCGCTCTTTATTTAGGTAATTAAAATTGTCCTTTCTTCTATATTCACCTCTATTCACCTCATTTAACTAACATTTTGATTTTTTTTTTAATTTTTACAGGTGAAAGTGACAGTATTGGATAAAAACGACAGTCCACCAGTATTCCGTGATATTCCACTGACATTCAGTGTTAGCGAAGATCTTGGTGCTGGGCATACAGTTGCAACAATTCGTGCCACCGATCCAGACACACTTGGAACTCTGACCTATACAATGATCAATGGGGACGATGGTAAATTCTTACTTGAACCGGACACGGGTAAATTGCGCCTAAAGGACGCTCTGGATCGTGAAACCAAAGATGTTTATCACCTGATTATACGTGTCACCGATGGTGTACAGCATACAGAAACCACTGTTATCGTACAGGTGAGTGCCAAAACCGACCTGAAGGTCCTTTTTTTTGTGTTTGGTTGTTGTTGTTGTTATTTATGTTTGAAGCTGGATGGTAGCAGCCGTTTTTCCGTTTTCATTAAATTTTTTTGTTTTTTTTTTTAATTTTATTTTTTTTGTTATTTTTTTTTTTTTTTTTTGTTAAAACAGACTCAGAACAGAGCAAGCAAACTTGCTTGCCTTACTTAGAGAGGTTCGGTATGCGTGGTTCAAGAGGTAACCTTAAAGCCCAACCGAACAGTACACATATGGTGCTTGCTTGCTACTGCTGTGCTCTTTTAAGGAAACTGATTTTTGCTTCTTTTATCTGCGATGGGCGCTCTTTTCTTTTTTTTTTATTTTTGTTTATATTTTTATTAATTTCTTTGCCGGTTTTGGTAATTTGATGCTCCGCGTGTTAAAAAACCGCCTCAATGGTTTTTCGGTTTCAACCTTTTTTGCACCTCCTTTATGCGCTGCACAGAGTTATACAAGTTCTGTGATCTGTGTTGGTGGTGAGGTTGTACCTGCGACGACGCCTTGCCGCCGCTGCCACCACCACCACCACCATCATTGCTGATGCTTGGAACTTGGGACTTCAGCTCGAGCTCGCACTTTGATTTTAAGTGAGCGATAAAAAATATGTTTAATGTATGAATATGGATTACAAGCTTAAATTGCCGTCCAACGGTCGCGTTGCTCGAACTGAATATGCTTGTGTCGTGTGTGTGTGTGTGCGTTGGAGATTTCTTGGCTCTTGGGGGCAAGCTGTAGATATCTAGATTTATCTGGACGATAAAAAGATCGAAAAATCATCCGAAAAAGACGAAACTAAAACGACAACGTGAAGCAACAAGTATGGCTCAAGGCGACATATTTTTATTTTTGTTTTTTTTTTTTCCTTTTTGTTGTTGTTGCGTTTAAGGACTGCTGTTGCTCTTGTAACCTTCTTTTTTTACTGTGTGTGCTGATTTTTTAGTCGGTTCCCGGCAGAGATTATTCGTGTAGAGAAACGAGTGTAGCTACATATGTGTAGATCACATATGAAAAGAAATATAAGTAAATTAAATTTACGTGAACACCCGGAAAGAAAATGTCATTTTAAACACTTCTGAATGAAGGTGACATTTATTACTTACGTGGTCTTGTGTTACCATTCAGGATGATGGTTATTGGTGATGCATGCCGGCGCTGGCTGCTTGCTGCTGCTGCTGCTGCAGTTGGATATATTTAAAGTTCTTTTTTTTTCTTTTAAATAAGCATACCATTGCAATGTGGTTGTATTATTGCAGGAGGAAAAAAATTAAATAAAATCATTTTTAATACTTTTATAGTTTGGATCGATTTGGAATTCCATTGTCCATAAGTTTTAGTTGTCCTAGTCCATTGCCTCTACCTTGGAGATGTTTTTTTAATATAAAAAAAAACTAAAACCTTGAAGGCCAGTTGTTAAAATATGGAGTGCTATGAAAATTTTATAATGTTGAAAGAAAAATATCTTTTAATGATAAATTTAAAAATGGATACAAATAATGTAAGGCATTCTTTAAATTATATCTTCCTTTTTCTATTTTCCAGATTTGGATTATTGTTTTGACTGCTAAAATTCTTAAGTCATAAATAAATTCTATTTATTTTTTTTGCTGCATGCTTACTAACAAAATGTTAGAAAAAAAGTTCTATTTAAAGCCTTAGTCTTACAAAATCTGAACCAAAGACATCTGTAGCTAAAATTAATACAATAAAAATGTATTCAAGAGAATTATGGTAATTGTGTTATTTTATTCTTTTCTATGAAAATAGAAACTTGATTCCATTCTAGAATAGATTCAATTAATTCCAAGGAAATTGATAACGGAGTACTCATCATTTAGGAAGAAACAGAAATTGATCAATACTATGTGAAGACATCACCAATGAAAATCTTTCAACAGCCTTAGTTATAAAATATCGGGTTTTTCAATAAGAGCGCCACAAAAGTTGTTTTAAATAAAACAAAAACGGTATTGGATATCAATGAAATTCTTTATTCCTGTAAAAGTACGTTCGATGCCATTATGTATGGAACTCGATTTCTTTTGCATGGCCACCACGGGCACGCTTGCAGAAGTGCAGACACTGAACCCAATTTTCGACGGTTTTCAAGCATAAATCGGCCGATACTGCTGCAATTTCACGTTCGATATTCGTACGAAGCTCATCAATCGTCACTGGCTTGTTGGCATAGACCATAGACTTGACATAGCCCCGCAGGAAATAGTCTAACGGCGTCAAATGGCACGACCTAGGCGGCCAAGCGACTGGACCATTTCGTGAGATAACACGTTCTCCAAACTTGGTTTCCAATAAATTGATTGTGACATTCGCTGTGTGGCTTGTGGCGCCGTCCTGTTGGAACCACATGTCCTCCAAGTCCATATCATCCAATTGGGGCCAAAAATATTCGGTTATCATTGAACGGTAGCGATCCCCATTCACAGTAACGTGCCGGTCTTGATCATCACGGAAGAAGTACGGCCCAATGCCGCCGGCCCATAAACCACACCTAACCGTTATTTTTTCGGGATGCAATGATGACTCATAGAGTACGTATGAATTGCTGCCTAACCAATACCACATATTTTGCTTATTGACGAAGCCATTCAGCCAAAAATGAGCCTCATCACTGACGATGGTTTTTCGATGAAAACCCAAATCATTTTCAAGTTGTTGCTCAGCCCAATTCACGAACATACGACGCTTCTGGTAGTCAAGCGGCTTCAGTTCTTGTGTCAATTTAATCTTGTAAGGCCAAGATCTTTTCGCAAAATTCACCACAACGACGTCACAGAGATGAGCAACGCTTGAGAACGACGTATGAGAGACATATTTGGGCTTTCTGCAACTGAAGCCTCAGCGGCAGCAATATTCTCGAAACTACGGGCTTTCTTTGTCTCACTGGCACGGGAACATTTTGTACTGTGCCTGTGGATTCAAATTTTTCCACTAGACGCTCAATTGTTGATCTGCTAGGACGATTATGACGACCATAAATTGGACGTAGCGCTCTTAATGTTGAGGCCACTGACTCCGAATTTCGGTAATAAATTTTAATAATTTCGACTCGTTGTTGGCTCGTATATCTTTCCATCATGAAATGGCAAACCTTACTGAAGAGAAATGTCAAAAGAACGGCAAGAAATATGGCGTCGTTTGCTGTCCCTGTCACTCTACTTTTGAAGCGTCTCTGTTGAAAAACCTTTTATAATAAGGATCCTGAGAAGCAGAAGGCCGATATAACCAAGGCAGTATCAGTAACAAGACCAATAAGACTTAAAATGATTAGAGCAAGCATTCGCACTCCTCAAAGAGATCCTATGTAGTATGAAATGGCAAACGCCTTAGCCTTTTTTATGGATCTGGCACTAACAAAAGAAAATATTGCATTTTATTAAATTTTCTTAATGAGACCCATTGTGAATATTCTCCCATCTTATAAGACCTTAACACTCACGAAAAAAACTTCACTTTTTACCTTGAAATATATTATTTCAATAATTTGTTATATTGCCACTAAATACAAAAAAAAAAACTTAAATGGTCCTTCTTTTTCCTTCTCTGTTTCACATGAACAAGCTAGTTTTTAAATACTCTAAAACTATTGCAAACATTAACATTTGAATTTTATTTTAAAAGAAAATACTATTTTTATTTTTTTGGATAAAAATATTTTTTTAACATGAAATCCTGGCATTTTCTTAAAATCTAAGTGCTATTAAATCACTTAACATGCTTTCTCTGTACTTTGACTCAAAATTCACCACTGAAATAGTGTATTTTCACTCTGATGTGCAGCAAAATAAAAAAAAAAAAAGTATTTCTGAAACACCCTGTAATTTTTTTTCTTAAAAAAACTTAACTTAAGGCAAGCTTAATAGCCTTACAAAATTTCGTTCAAGTCGAAAAAAAATCATATTCTCTTAAGAGCAATGATTTTCGCAACCAAAAAAAGCCAATTGGCGCCACTGTCTAAGCGTTTTAATTAGGTACTCTGGTTTTTTTTTTTTGTACATTTTATTTTTCTGTAAATTTTGGTTGATATGACCCCATCAAGAAATAATTTCCCACCACATTTTTTCTTTTTTAAGAACAAAAATATCGGTACCTAACCTCTATGGTTAAATGTTTATTTTGGAGAATTTACAAAATCTCATTTTTCCCAATAATAGCTCAACACTTTTTCTTTAAAAAATTGGACAAGTCATTTTTAGTAAAGGCCACATTAAGATGAAAAATAAGTGGTACCTCTAAAAGAACTATTTTTAAATTTAAATTTTAAATTTTTTTAAAAGTATTAGTAGCTATGTATTGTAAAATAAATTTTTCAAAAAAAACGTTTTTTGGGATAAAAAAAAAAATAAATAAAATAAACAATAAATTAAATAAATGAAACAAGGATTTGAAAATTTGACTCAAAGCGATTGAAAATTGTCCAAAAATCGAAAGAATATATTTGAGTTAGAGAGAATTTTGACCTAGAGGAAGTTTGACTTAAAGGATGGTTTTTGTATGGAAAATTGAGGGGAATAAAAATATATGGCCAAGAAATTTACACTTAGACTAAGAGGTAGATCAACTTAGAGGGAACCCTTAGAATATTTAAGAATAGCATTTTACTTTGATGTAAAACCAACTGTGCCTCTTTCATACAATTGTTAATAAAGTTCTAAGAAAAATACAGTTTTTCTTAAAAACGACTTCTACGATATATTGAAAATTATTTTTCTGCTTCAACTCTGTTAGGAATGATTTTTTTTTTCTGTGTTCACCCTCAAAATTTACGCTGGCCCGTTGGCTTACAGGAGCTAAGAAAGTGAAATTAGCCTACGTAGGGGGGCTAACATTTGGAAAGGAAAACAAATAAAAAAAGTTAGCTTTCGATAAGCCCTTATTCCCACCTTTTAGGTATTGGTGATTCTATCAAAAACGAGGATGCTAAAAGACATTGTTCTTATTTCTTTAATTTTTGGAACTGAGGGCATATTTCGACAGTTGAAATTAAAATTTCTAGCAAACAGAAAAATTTTTATACAAATGTTTATTTTAAAAATAATAATTCTATTTTTGCTACATTTTCGACAGTAATTTTTCACAACAATTTCTTTTCCAAGCATTTTTCTTACATTTTATCTTAAACATAAGTAAATATCTCCATTTTGAGTCTCAATTCCTATACACCATAATTCAATATAAGCCCCCAAAGTTATCCCTCCAAACCATCTCTAGCACAGCAATAAAACATAAAATAGTATCCCAATACTTTTCCAACTAAAATTGTTAAAATACTTGACTTCTGTTCCATCAAGTGGCATTCAAGTTCTTATCACATCGTAGAAATCAAGTACTGGCGATCCAAACCGAACCGAGCCGAACCGAAACGCACCATCAGCCAGCATCAGCATCATACAAAACGAAAAACACAATGTATCTCAAATATTTCGTTGCGTTAAAAACAGAAATCCAATTCGGTAAAGCAAAAAGGACATCATCTCCCAATTGCATCAGGCTTCGGTCTTGAATAACTGAAGACCCAGACAAAAGCAAACTAGAGAGGTAGATAGGTAGCGAGAGATATGTACCTTCAAATGAGATATCAATTGGAATCCAAAGTATGGCATTATTTGATGTTGGCTTTCATATAAAACTCAAACAAAGATATTTAACTGGCATCTTTCTCTGTGCACATCATCAGCACATACAGACGAATCACACAGAACAGCAACAACAACAACAAAAAAAACAACGAATATTCTAAGTTATTCACGCAGCAGAGCTTAAGCTCTTGTCCCTTTTTTCGCAGTTGGTGCGAGCGGTGAAATTTGATTGAAGCCAAAGCCATGCCAAGCAAACAGTAGCAAAAGAAACATGGCGACCGGTGCGGTGGTGCTTCGTCGTCATCGTCGCGTATAGTCGTCGTCGTCGTCGTTTGCCACGAATCACCACCACCACCACCACCACCATTCACCTAAAGACCGCAGACAAAATGTTTGTTGTTCTGAATTGTAAATGAGGTGCAGTTAAATTTTTGTGTACCCGTATGTCCCCCTTCATCCGTCCGGCCCTACCACTTCCACCACCATCGATTGCCCATCGATCTGCAATGAACCCGAACCCAGCAATAATAATTCCAGAAGTGAAAATTCCCGATCTTCATCTGCGCTTCAGTCTGAAATTATCGCCTTATGGTCATTATGGGCCGCATCAAGGCTTTGCGGCCATAGGATGCTGAATTTTGGCTGAATTTCGTCATCGTCATCATGCTGATGGAATTGTGACATGAATTCACAATGAGCTCTATGGCTCCCAAATTGTTTTTTTTTTTTTTTTCTTAACTTTTTTTACAAAATTTTATTTGCAAGAATTTTTACAAATTTTTTTGAAACTTATTTTGTGATGTTTAATGTTTTGTTTGTTTATTTTTCTTTTATGATCACAGGTTACGGACACAAACGACAATCCGCCGGTATTCTCGGAAGCTGTGTACTCATTTGACATACCAGAGAACGCACCACGAGGCTATCAGGTCGGTGTTATCTCGGCAACGGATCCAGATTTGGGTAATAATGCAATGGTCTCGTATACGGTAATCTCCGATTGGGCTAATGATGTGTTCAGTCTGAATCCGCAAACTGGTGTCTTTACGCTGACAGCTCGTCTTGATTATGAGGAGGTAAGTTTGCCAATCTTTTTTTTTTTTGTATTCTTGTAGTGTTTTGTTGGTTGCTGCTTCTGCTGGTGGTAAGTTCTTTGAGTAAAACTCCTGTGGTCTGCATCTCTGTGTTGCAAGTTTCGAGGAAACGATTAAAAAATTCCACACAACTGTTGTTATGGGCCGATGACAGTTGTTCCTCATTTTGTTTTATTTCTTTATTTTTTTTTTTTTTGTTTCTTAATTACAAACTTTGGAAGATTCATTTATTTTAATTTAATTTTTCTGTAAATATTTCAGGTGCAACATTATATTCTGGTTGTACAAGCTCAAGATAATGGCCATCCAAGTTTATCGACCACATTAACAGTCTACTGCAATGTTCTTGATTTGAACGATAACGCACCGGTGTTTGATCCTATGAGCTATTCAAATGAGATCTTTGAGAATGTTTCGATTGGGACACCAGTGGTAACAGTCAGTGCCACAGATATTGATTCAGGTAAGAAAGAGAGAGTGAGAGGATTAAAAATTATTATTATTTTTTGTTAGTTTTTTTTTTATTGAACATAAAACATAATTTGAAGAGATTTTTTCTTGTTGTGTTGTAATGGAATTAAAATATAAAACTTTTTTACGACGGGATGAAAAAATAACAATAAAACAAAATTGAACTGATAAACATGAAAAGGCTTTTAGATCCTTTTTTTTAAGACTAAAATCTTTGCGTGAAATCATAAAAAATTCTCTAAAGTGGTTTTGAAATTTTGTGTTCATAAAAATTGAAGACCATAAATGGATTATATGCTTCTTTTGTTTTGTAAGCAAGAGACCTATACAAACAAAAAAAAAAGGAAAATTCGTTCCAGAAGTTGAAGGATTTAAGAAGAGAAATAATCCCATGGCAATCTCTTTCACAAGGGAATTTGTTCCAGCTTCAACTGAAAAAATAAGCTCGCTTTTTATTTAGGTTAATATTCACAATCATAAAAAATATTTTGGAATCAGCTTTCCCATGGTGCAAGAACTCTCTTATTTACTAAAACAAAAATAATAAAAAGAAATTAATTTTATTATGCAACATATGACCTATAATGTCAAATTAAGAGTCATTTTTCCATGATAAGAGATTTGATTTTTATGGATTTCCTACTTTCTCGCAAGAGATTTTGGGGCAGCAAACACAACAATTTTATTCTTACACTCTCATACATTATTAAAAAAATCACGATCTAATCAGACAGAAATCTCTCTATAACCAATAAGGTTGCATCATTTTATGAAATGCGGTATGTAATGTCGATTTCGATTTGATATTTGGAGTACTCCTTTGATAGATGATAGGAGAATGAACACAATACAAAGTGAAAACGGCATAAGTTAAATCTCTGATAAGACGAAAAAATATTTACGGATTTACTTTTACTAAATCTAAATTTGTTTCATTTAGAAAGTGCAATTATCAGATTGTAGTTTTTATAATATTAAGTTGATACCCAAGATGTTAAATAACGGGTGATTTTTTAGCTGGTTTGGTTTTGGCAACACTGGTTTTGACAGCTGACGTGTGTTTAGTACCTTGTGTCACTGTCAAACAGCTTCAGTTTGGTTTGCAATTTAACCATGGATCGTCTTACAAATGAACAACGCTTGCAAATTATTGAATTTTACTATCAAAATTCGTGCTCGGTTCGAAATGTTCATCGCGCGCTGCTTCCATTTTATGATGAGGCTCATTTTTGGTTGAATGGGTACGTAAATAAGCATAATTGCCGCATTTGGAGTGAAGATCAGCCAGAAGCATTGCAACAGCTACCAATGCATCCCGAAAAAGCCACTGTTTGGTGCGGTTTATGAGCCGGCGGCATTATTGGGCCATATTTCTTCAAAGATGATGCGAATCGCAGCGTTACTGTCAATGGTGAACGCTACCGAGCGATGATAACAAACTTTTTTTTGCCCGAAATGGAAGTTCTTGACTTGCATGATATGTGGTTTCAACAAGACGGTGCCACATGCCACACAGCACGCGAAACAATGGCGCAATTGCGAGGCGAGTTTGGTGAACAGTTAATTTCACGTTTCGGGCCGGTCAATTGGCCGCCTAGATCGTGCGATTTGACACCATTAGATTATTTTTTGTGGGGGTATGTCAAGGTTAATGTCTATAGGGACAAGCCCGCTTCGATTGACGCACTGGAAGCCAACATCCATGCATTCATTCGTGAGATACCGGCCGATATGTGTGAAAGAGTATGCCAAAATTGGACTCAGCGGATGGGCTACCTGAGACGCAGCCGCGGTCAACATTTGCATGAAATTATCTTTAAACATTAAATTGCAAGGTTCAAACTATCAATTCAAATTAATATTTCATTCATTTTTTCGAATTTTGTGTTTTTTTTTTTTTTTAAGTTCTAAACCTCTTAAAAAATCACCCGTTAGTTGTAGCGTTAGTACTCGTGGAATAACCTTAAGTGCAGTTTATTATGATTTATAGTGAAGAGTAAAACCAAAAATAATTTAAATAAATAAAAAAAGTTGTAAATATCTCACTAAATTTTTTCGAATTGTATTAAAACATATGTAGATAAATTTGGAACATTTATTTATAATTAAAGAAAGTTGGGAGCATCAACTTTATGTTTGAAAACAGCAAATTTTCAAGTATATAATATTTGCAAGTATTTAATATTTTGAATAATAATTTTTTTAAATTTTACCGATGCGAGAAATTCAGAACAACTTAGAAAGCAAGAAGTAAAATGTATAATTGATAATAATAAATACTAATTTCAAAATATCAATTTGATAATTATAATGTTAAAACAACGTTAAAAAATATCAATTTTCTCACATAAATTTGATATTTGAAAATATCAATTTAACATTTAAAATGTTAAATTGACATTTTGTTAGGCTGAAAAATCATAACAATTCGAAAATTTATTTGTAAACATTACATTAAAATTATTAAACTGGTGCTGATATTTTAATATTATTATGAAAATTTGAACTTTTAAATAAACAATATAAAAATGTCGAAACATATGTCAATGGTGGTATTTTTAATGTTGGATGACTTTTACTTCCCAAAAATTTTTATTTAAGGTGCCAGTTATAGCTATCATTGAAACTCATCCTTGAAAATTTTAATGATTGATTTTGAGACATTAAGGAAGTAAAATCATTATTTTTTTTGATGGGCAAATGAAGCTTGAGACTTAATTAATATTTCTAGCCAAAAAAAATTAAATAGGCCCAACTTTCCACATAAAAAGACTTTTTTTATTTCAGTGATTGAACAAGTTTACCAATGATAATTGAAATCATTTTGTGGGGAAGGTTGGGCCTATTTGAATTTTTTTTTATTAGAAATATTAATTTAGTCTTGAACTTCGTTTCTTCATCAAAATAATGAATAATTTTGCTTTCCAAATGACTCAAAATCAATCATTTAAATTTTCAATTATAAGTTTCAATGATAGCTATAACTGGTGCCTTACGGTTGCATTATAAAATTTTTGTTTCGGTGTAGGGAACCTTTAAAATTTAATGATAATGTCCATTAATATACCCTTCATGGTTTTTTTTTTTTTTGAGTCAATTGTCAATACTAAACTGTCAAACGTGTTGAACTGCTGGAAATTTCTTTATACGCAAAATTGCAAGCAAGTTTTGTCTTAATCGCCCAAATTCCATCATTAATTTGTATAAACAACTAGTAAAATCGATTCAAAATAGTTTGTATGGCCTTTAGTCCTACAAATTGGCGTTTCGTCAAGCTAACTCACTTGGACTAATCAGTAACGTAGTGAGGGCCTTATCATACGTAATTTGTATTAAGTTCAGTTCAACTTACATGAATTCTTTTACGAAAATCCACTGTAAACTATATCCAACGAGATTAGAATTCCTAATCATTAAGCTGGAAACGCCAATTTATAGGACTAAAGGGCATAAAAAGGTATTTTGAATCAATAATTCAACAAGTCCAATCCTTAATGCTAAGTCTTCTACTTGGGTGATTTATTTCCGTAGTAGAATTTTTATTATAAAAAAAAACCTTCTTATAGAAACTAATAAATTAATTTAGAGCTTAACTACAAGTATGTCATTTGATAACTTGAAAAAATATTAATACCTACATCAAAAACAAACTGGAATTTGGAAACATTTTAAAAAAGACATTTTGGTAAGCCAATTTTGAGTGTATATTGAAACACATAGAAATCTTAGTTTCAACAAAAAAAAACTATCAACCTATTTTTGAAATATCTATTGAATTTTCGAAAAATATATATTTTTTAAATCCAATTTTTTCAAAATTTTGATATGCAATAATTTGAACATTTAAAAGTAGCTTTTGAACAAAAATTTTGACTGAAATCGTTCGAGCCGATTATGAGGAAATCAAAAATCAAAAAAAGCCCTTATATGGCAGGAACCTTTAATAACAGTTTTTGGTAATTTTTTTTACCAAAAAGTAGAGTATACATACAGTAATCCACTGATTTATTTTATCAAAATCGTTTGAGCTGTTTTTGAGATAAATAAGCTTTTCCTTCACGGTTGTGTGGAGAGTACCGTTATTTTTTGAGCATTAATATCAAAATTTGAAGAAAATAGATTCAGTGGCTTAGGCTGTAGGTCGAGGTTCAGACTACCAGGCATTAGACAGTAAATGCATATCAAAATTTTGAAAAAAAATCAATTTTCGATTTTTAAAAAAACTATAAATATTTGTTTGAAAATTCATATTTCAAAAACGGGTAAAGTTAATAAATTCACAAAATTTAAATACCAAATTAAAAAAAAAAATAGAAAAATGGTACTAAATGTATATGTACAAGAAATTAATTTTTAAGGAAACGGCGTCAAGGGCCTTAAATTGTTTTTTAACACTATCAAATATTTTAAAATAATCGAAAGGCATCTTATTTTTGATTTCTAAGTTATTCAACGGGATCAATGATTTTTCTTATATTTTTTCTACAATAACTTACATATTTTAAAATCAACTTAAACATTGGAGAAAGTACGTGCGAGCCAGTCGTGCATTTTTTTTTTTTTTTGCATGAATCCAAAACTAACCCTAGAGTTATTGCAAGTAAAAATCATAATCAATTAATATAAAATAAATAACTCTTTTTTTAGCCGTCTTCAACAGCTCAAATTCTTACAAAATTAGCAAAATGGTCTCTATTTTTTGTTTTTTTTTTTACTCCGTAACTTTATTATTAGTAAAAATCCCTTTAAAGTATATTACAACGTCGGTTGGTCTCAAAGAATATCTGGTTGATAGCTAAGCAATCCTTTCACTTTTTTACCAACAATTTCTATCATAAGACTTGATACATATGCTAATTTTTGTACATTATTATGAAATTTTGTTTTTATCTTCCTTACCTCCTGACTGGACTATCTTCTGAAGAAGGAAAAAGGATGCGCTTGGTTATGAATAAAATGTTTGAAAAATCATTTCATAATACTCGTATGTCCAGATCCTCTTCTAAAAATATTATTTCCTTTCGGTGCAGCGATCCTCAGCTTCATTTTTGTTTTGCTTTTTTGAGGTTATGTAACTATTTAATATTTTAAACTGATACAACACATGTCACACAGCTCATGAAACAAATCACCCTATATTGCGTCAAAAAATTTCCCGGGCTATTGATTTGCTTGCAGCACAATTAGCTGTTAATTTGACGATACCTGAAAGTGCTATGACTTCTTCTTGAGAGCATAACCAATTTCATGGGAGCAATCTTCTTTTACATTTATGCGGTTGCAGGGTTTTGATATACACATACCGCTAGCTGAAAATAATATCTCTGCTCAGAAGAAAAACCATTTTGCAAGAAAAGCCTTTTGCCTTTTTTCAGCTGTGTTCTGATAACTTCGAATTGTTTGACAAACAATATTTATGACTCAAACTTGAATTTTGGTTTGGTAAAATATATTGCAAAGTAAGATTTTAACTTCACTTACTAATCACTTCTTCAAAAGACCATTGTCTTGTATAGGCCCCTTAATTTGATCATCTTGATTTATGAATGCTTTTTTCATTCCACTTACTTGTTTGCCGTCTTAAAAATACATACTCTGCTTGTTACCCTTAAAAGTTAAATGCATCTAAGTCAGAAATATCATTATTCTTATATGTCATTGTAGACCACAGCAAAATACTTGTATATTTTCAAATAAATCAAAACATCAAAATTTACCCATCACTTCTTCGAACTGAACTTTACTTTTAATAATAATTATAAAATTATTAATAACACCTATGTACATATATGCCATATATCAAATTCAACATATTTCAAATAACTTCACTAATTTGCGTCCATCTATCGAGTATACATATATGCACTCCATAATAAGTAACAAACTATGCCATCAATCAAATATGTCAATTCTTGCACCTGCAATGAAAAATACCTTTGCATTCACATAACACACCGCAATAACTTTCAAATTTATAATTACCCAAGAAATTAGCCTGGTTTGCGTCTATGATCGTCTAAATGTGAAACCAACAAAACCTTAATAAACATCTGTCATGTGAATTATGCATTGTAAAATAGCGAATGTAAAATGTATCACATAATATACAAAAAAAAATGTTCGCTACTCAGCTCTTTCGTTTCGAACAGAAACAAAAAAACAAAATAACAAACAATTTATTTTTATAAATTACAAAAATACATAATCATAATATTACCACAAAATAATAGTGTTTGCTTTCGCAATACTATAATTTTTATAAATGTCACCTGTATTGACCCGTGCAACATCATTGATGCCCCACAAAAGCCAGAGAAATGTGCGGCATGAAAGTAAACATTCACAAAAACTCTGAAACTAAAGAAAAGGGGTTTTGTGATTTTTCACGAAATCACATCAATCCATCATAATCATCATCTGAAGTCTCAGCAATGTTATCCAAGAGTCATCTATAGATGGTAAAGGTTTGGTATATGAGGTTGAGGAAGCACCATCACTCGATGTGGTCATCATTAGATAGACAGATCAGGCGCACGCTGCTGTGGGCACTCTTTTATTTTACGGGTGTGCTATTGATGGTTCAACAGACAACAAAAAAAATTACAATAACTATATTTTTATTCAATTCCCATCAACAAATGAATTTTGAATACTAGGTGTACAAATTTAGATCCTAGGGGTGTTAAGCACATTTCCATCGACAGAGGTTTACCACAGCAAACAACAATAAGAAAAAATCACTTCAAATTGATAGAAATTAAGTTCAAAACTTTATTGATTGCTACAAATTTTCCGGGGTACTTGTAAGAATTACACACAGTTTGACTTTTTTTTCTGTCTGTTTGTATATTTATTTTAGGAGATAACGGTCGAATTGAGTACAGCATAACAGCGGGTGACGATAATGATGATTTTGAAATTGCACAAAACGGTACAATTCGTACGAAACGTGAACTCGATCGTGAAGCAAGGAACTCGTACAATTTAGTTGTGACCGCAAGAGATTGTGCCAAGGAGCCCGAACAACGGAAGTTATCTTCAACAGTACAGGTAAGATGAATTTTTTTTTCATCGTTTTTTTTTGTATTTTTTTTTTTTTCTTTAAATTTTATTTTATATTTTGTTTTATGCTTCGCTTGATAATTTATTGCTGCAGAGAGATTTTAATGTTTACACGAATAAAGATATTAATTTTATGATCATCATGATTCTCGCTATTGGAGGCACAAGTATCCAGTTCTTCGATTTTGTTCGTTATTTTTTTTTTTTTAACTTTTTTGTTGCTTTTATTTTTGGAGTAAGTACCTACAGAGATAAAAATTGCATTCAAAACTAGGTAGGTAGGTATATATGGCTGTGGCTATTTAAGCAGGTTTGTGCTTGCCATTGCTGTTTGGCTCTTGGAACACAATAATATCGTGACTTGAATTTTTCGATTCGATTAAAGGTTTGATAAAAATGAAAACAAAAATAAATAAGTTTAGTTATGAGTTGTGAATTTCATCGATTAAGGGTTAACCTTTAATTTGAGAATTTGAAGAATTTAAAAGTGGTGATATTTGGAAAAAATGACAAATATAATAAAAAGATTTATAGTTAAATACTGAATAGTTGGTTTTTTTCAAGATTAAAGACTGTTAGATATTTTTTTTTTGTAATTAATATTGCTTGTTTGACACCAGTCAAAGTTTTTCAAATTTTTTAATGTATCTTTTTTGCACCTAGAGCTGTCTTTCGTTACATCTTGTCCAAGACGTTGCTATTGGATGTCCTTTCTTATTGACAGCATATATTTGGTTTTGCTTTCATTGGCTAGTAGCCCACTCGTCTTTTCTTAACTTCCTTATAAATTATAACAAAACTAAAAATGTGGTCACTCTTTGTTCTTCCACCAGTCAGCATGTGCGATTAATTGAATTGCTTCAAGTGTTGCTGCGACAGTTTTGTACTAATATTTCATGAACAATGTCAAGGAAGTGACTTGACTGAAGGATTGTGTCTATATACATGGTCTATCTACCAAACTATAACCTACAGTAATATCTACCATTAACGTACTGCAGAATGACTTAAAGTTATATACATGACTGTCCGCTGACTGCAGTCTTCACAGCAACACTTTAACTCCTCCTGGAACATAGAGCAGCAATAGATTCTCCTCCGTCGAAGTGTTTCTCGGTCTTCTAAATCGCTTAACCCCCTGGAATTCCACAGAAAAAACAGCTTCGCTTGGTTTCCTCAAAATATGGACAATTCATTGCCGTTTTCGGACAGAACTGTCATACTACGTCAATATATTGCAATTTTTAAGATCATTTTATTTTTTATCTTAACTGTAACCTATCTATGAGATTTGTAACGTTCTCCCAAATATCCTTAACTAGTGGAAGCAAAATATGTAGCAGTCATTATTTCAAGGAACTCGTCTGGTATGCTATCAAGTCCAGCTGCTTTGTTTGTTTTAAGGAGAAGGATCGCAAGCTAAAGTTCTGCACAGGTTGGTGAAATAGGGTCAATGCTCTTAAAATACTTGCGTATTTAGAGCGTTTGGGGATTTTTTTTTATGCATGCTAGTCGTCGTTCAGCAGTACACAGAAGTGCTCCATCCATACTCTAAGCTGATCTACTATCATCACCAAAATATTTCCGTTTATGTCCCATACAGGACAGGCTTACGTTGCCCAAAAATTTTCTTGGTAATTCTGTACAGCTCTCTTGTGTCCTTTCCCACTGCAGCATGTTTTAGGATATAAGACTATTGTTTGCTTCCTTAGTCAGCATTAAATCCACACCATTTAATCTTGAACATTCAGCGTTTTCATCTTCACTGAAGTACAGCATTCTCGTCAGTCCTAAGTCAGCTTTCACTCTTCACTGAGTTTCACTCAGACTCAAGAGATTGGTATTAAATCTTAGTATTTCATGTTCAACTTGCTCATACATTCCCATCCCGTACAAAAAAGGAACGTTCCATGCTCCAATCTTTGTATGTTCTTTGTAGCCAAAAGAACCCTTTTTTAATTAGAAAGATTTCTTAAGCTTATTGATACATTATCATTTGTAGCGTCTGGACTTTATTGGTCAAATAGATGGAACGCATTCCTTCAGTATTTTTTATATCCTTACCTTCAAAAAAGCCAACATTAACTCACTATCAGGCTGGAACCAAATTGCTTATGAAAATATTGAATAAAGCTCTTTCACGATCAATAGCTTTTCCCCGAGAAAATTCATTGTTAGAAGGGACCAAAACAGCTTACGCCGACCGAATTTTCCCAGAGCTGGCAAGAAAGCCAATGGCTGCAGTCAGAGGTAGTCCGGAAGGCAAATGGCAGTGATAATAAGAAGCCATTCAAAACGCCACGTAAGAACTATTAGGATCTCTACAACCACCGTCGAGAAATCAATAGTTAGACTCCGATAGCGCAGAAGCAAATAACGCAAAAAATGGAGGCTTACAGATTAAGACTCCAGAAGAAATTCAAAGCCTTCCACTGACCCTACGTTGACATGAAAAAGGGAGGATGATAAACTCTTGCCGAGAAAGAAGAAAATTAATTATCATCAGCAATAAGAAGTTGACGATATGCAAAGGTGCTATAGCAAAAAAAAGTTTCAAACAAATTTTATAAAAAAATGCAGCAAATTACATCAATATTAACAAGCTGCCTTGGAGCCTGATGCAAAGAAAGTAGTGAGAACACCATAGTAAGCAGTCGATGCTTAACATTTGAAAAAAACTTTTTCAATCAGTTACTAAATGGTGATGACAGCTTAAATATCCCACTAACAAGTAACTGGTTCCAGTCAACCTAAATTACAACCAAAACTTTTAAACAATTTCAGGCTAAAATAAACAAGGCATCCAGCTAGAGAAAATGGGCTACACGCAAAACTTTTTAAATAAAATAAATTAAATAAATTTGGTGGCCAGGGTCTAGTGACTTACAACTCTCAACCATTCCTGTGTGGGTGTTATTGGCAGGAATAGAGGGGACCTACAATTTTTGGCCGAATTCGAACTGCTAGATGAGAAGCACTTATTCATGACAAGTATACTCTTGGAGGATTTGTCAGATCCTTGCAAGAGGCAGTACCTCGGGAAAAACATTTCTGCTGGCACCTGCTGGGAATCAAACCCAGACCTTCGACATGACAGTCCAACGCACTAACCATCATCCCACGAGGTACTACTTTTTAAATAAGCTGCAGAAATAAGCTGGTCTAAAGTATACACACCAATTCATAGCTACAATATAGTAGCTATGTTCGACAAATAGAACCTCGGTAGGTATAATCTGCCCGATCAACAAAAAAAGCGATTGAGGCTCAAAGGCACCACGCTTTGTAGCTCCATCACAAGCCCAAAGTTTTTTCTTCCGAAGCACACCTAAGATGCTGCCCTTTCTATACAGCTAATATGGTTAATATTCAAAAATTATAATTTCTGAAACGCAATAAATACAACAAATAGGAACATTCAAATGCTTCACTGCCAATGAGTGTATATTTCAACAAAAATCCTATAAAAAAAAGAAACTTTCTCTTATCACTTGGTAACACTGTGCATAATGCAACCTCCCCGGGTTCAAACAAAAAAATTAGGCTATAAATGATCCAATTAAACCCACTCCCAAAAGTTTATCTAAAAGGCCAACTACGATGATGTAGTAAACTACATTCTTATCACTTATTTGGTCATTGCTTTCTCGCACTCTACTATAAGTGACCCAAGTTTTTGTGTTGTTTTTTTGCTTTCCCACTTCACTATACCTACATATTTTCCTCAATAACACAATCTTTCACAAGATATACTCATTAAATTCAGATAAGAAAGAGACTCAGTTAATTCAACTTGAAACCATTAAAACCGCACTAAAATTAAAAAAAAAAAAAATATCACACAGTCCACTCTGAAATGCAACAATTCCATTAAAAGCCTAGACACACCATCACCACATCGACCGATCCGATACACTTAAGTTATATTTTCATCCAAACAACTGTAAATTTGGATAAAATAAAAATAAACAACAACAACAAAATAGGTAGAGGTATATCCATTAGGACAAGTCACTCGAAGTTAAATAAAATGAAATGTAAAAAAAAAAAACTTCCATCAAATCTCTATAATGGCGACACTACACTATCGCATTTTGTGTGCGCAACACTTCACAAATCCTCTAGCATTAAACAAGGAATAGCCATAGAATATTTTCTCTTGCCATCCCATCCCATCCCATCCCGTCATCTTGGTATATTATAATCATTGACAGGCATATCCCCCCTGGAGGAATATATAGAAAACCAGAAACGGGCGAGAGAATGCACCTCAAAGTGCATCGGGTAACACAACGACGACGCATGCAAATAACACAAAAATTCTATCCACGAAAGCAGAACAAGAATAATAACAAGATATCCTTACGAACTTACGAAATAATGAAGATATCACAGAAATAAATGGACCCGCTTTACTATAACTACGAACCTGGTCAACAAGTGGTTGACGTCGGCATCAATGTGCATATTAATCCTCTGCAGTTTTGCCACCACATCTCCACCACCATCACCAACTTACGAATCATTCTCCTCCTCCTACTCCGCCATATTATATAGTCCTAGTGGTGGAGCCTTCTGTTCACCGCACTAACACTTCCTGTTGCACTATAAGTACAGCGAGTCACAGCAGTCACAGATGAAAAGTAGAAGAAAAACAAAAACAACAACCAAATTCTCAAAACATCTTATAAAATAAAATTTGCGAAATATATTTTATTTTGCCCCGAAGGAGAGGAAGGAGAGTTCGCTGGGCGCTTCTGCTCCTAGAGTCAGGCTCCTTCTATTAATTTCTTAGATTTTGGCCATTTACTGTGTCTGTCTGTGATGTTCTTTTGGATGATCATTATATTGCAGCACTGCGCTGCTATCAATGGAGAACCTACCTTGTGGTAAGCACCGATGTTGGTTTTACTTAAACCTGGAGGATAAAAATAATGCTCTCTCACCAAAACTAACTCCACACTTGGTCGATGATAGTAGCTTCGGAAGCAGAGGTGATGGTATGGCCATTGGCGGCGGCCAGCCAATGCCAGTGGCGGCAGAACGAATGGCAGTTCTAAAGCATGCAACCATCTCAAACCGGGGCTTATCTTATCCTTAATGCAACTTTTAAAATTTCCTCTCTCTCTTCGTCCTCGTCGTCAATGGCCGTGCGAGTCCGACTGCGAGATGTGTCGTTGTGGCTTCGTCTTTGTCATCATCATCGGCAGCATCCACAGTTTTTTTTTTTTTTTCGAAAAGTCCTCCAATGATATTGCGAATGCAAATGGCGCGAGCGATCCGTGAAATTGTTGGGGGGTATGGCAATGGCGCGGTGGCAGCAGTGCCGCACCATTGCGTATAGAGAAATAATTTATTGAATTTATAGGGTAATTAATTTAATGTGAATAAAACTGTCTTCCGAAAGTCAAATGGTAACACATTCCCTAGTCTTGGACTCTGGATTTGTACTTTTTTTTTTGTTACTTTGTTGGGTGCTCTGTGTGAATCACTGCTTGGTTAGGCTTTTGTCTTCATTTCAGTGTCAGTTGTGTATATTTGCTGCGGGTTGTTGCAGTTGTTCGATAGAGAGTATTGAAACAGCAGGAATGTTTGTTTTGTTCTATTTTAGTTGTTTTTTTTTACTTAGTTCAAACGAATTAAAAACAAGGGAATTAATTTGACCAAGAAGCCAAATACGGAAGATCATTATGTGTTAAGTAGAAAAGGGTGTTTCAAATGGTTCTTTTTACTTAATCTATTTCGATTATCTTGATAATATTAAATTGAATTTTTTTCTTCTGTCAATAACTCAACTATTTTGAGCATTTTATTAAATACATATGCGTAAAGAGTCAAAATCATACATCATGGTAACATCAGAAATCTGCATTACCGTGAATAATTTAATATTGGCATAGAATTCTCTAAAATTAAGAATTATTTCTTCAAAGAGATTATGAGATTTTATTACGATTTTAGATAAATTTCAGTTTTTAAACTTTAATTTTGACTGCTGAATTAATATTTCAATAATGGCTCGACTTATTTCGTTCCAATTTTGCACAAAAATATTTCACAGCAATTTAAATGATGGTTGTGTTCCAAATTTATACAATACAAAAACATTTAAATGTAGAAGAAACTAGTAAAAATATTTTTTTTTTAATTTTGATATTTTTGACAGTAAACAAAAAACTATGCAAATTGTTAAATTAAAGAAAAAATGTAAAAATCAAGAGAAAAATGCTCACTCATGACCTGCTAATAGGTGAGCATAACTTTATGAGCTTATATGTTAGGCTCTTGCTAGTTATTAGCTCTGAGTATTTTTATTTTTGCTCAGGTTCGCGATTGTTTTAGTATACTCAGCTCATATACTTACCCCATGAACACTCTCATAATGCTCATAAAAGTTTTCATATTCTTGCTTCATGACCCATGAGTAGAGACTGCACGATTTATTGCTAAAACACATTTAAAAGTGATTCGTTAAATCTTTTTTACCTTCAAGCTTAAAACAATTTCGAAGGTTTTCATTCCTACTTTTTTTTAGTTTATTTTAAACTTTTTTCAAAAACTTTACTTTGTTTGACATTCAAAATGGGTATGTTGGATCTTGTAAATGACTTAAAAAGAAGTAATTTTTATTTTGGGACATTTCTTAAACTAACTTTCCTCTTATAATGATCTAGTAACACATTAAAAAAAAATAAAAAACTTTAAAAAATCGTAAAAAAGAATCTATAGTTGACCAATTACTGAAAGTAGCTCATCTTTTATATAAATCTTAGGGCCTTTAAGATGGTATTAATTTTTTCAAATGTCCGATAAGCTCCCATGAGGTCCCAAAATTGGCAATGACCTTGAACCGAAATTTAAAAAAATAATTACAAAAATCTATAACCGACCAATTACTTAAATTAGCTGGATTTTGTCAGTCATAGATTTTTTTAAATGAATTTTTAAAAAATTTCAAGGTCATAACGATTTTTGGTACCTCACTTAGATCTATAGATCTATCTATATAAGATATATAGATCAAGAGATCGTTCAGAGCATATAAAATTTTTTCAAAGTTCTCGTAAATGAGGTGCCAAAAATCGCTATGACCTTAAAATTTTTAAAAATGATTTAAAAAAAATCTATGACTTACCAACTCCTTAAACTTGTTGACTTTTTAAAAAGTTCAAGAGATCTTTCTGTTGATATACTTTTTTAGTAATTTTCCCATAGATGAAGTGCCAAAAATCGCACGTGAGCTTGAGTGACCTTGAGAAACTTTAAGCCTATATTAATAGTTAGTTAATAGAGCTGACCAATTTCTAGGACAAGTTGACCTTTTTTGACCAGTTAGATTGCATTCTCAAATATTATATTTCTCCAATATTAGGCGCCGTAGGCCCAGAGCTGAATGTTGCCTCTTTTCAAAAATATTTATTGTGTACAGACTTAAAAACAATGTAGAAGATAATATTAAATTTACAAATATCTTACACATTTTTAACGTTCGAAGAATTTGTTTGATATGCATTCTTTTTTTTTTACCTGTGATCAATACTGTTTACGTGCTTCAATAAAAGAAATGTGGAATCTATGAGTTTTTGTCTAACATTAGAGCTAAGCAAATTCCATCTACCACAATTTTTGATCGATTAAGAAGAAAATTATCTCCTCTTATTTCTTATTGATTATTTTGAAACGTTCGATGAAAAAAATTTAAAAAAATGCAAACTGTCACTAAAAACTGTCCTCGAACGTCGAAAAATGTAAGAAATATGTACAATTTTCAGATTATGTACCACCTCCAAAACCTCCATATTATTTTTCAAAAGTAGGTACACAAAAAAATCCATACAAATATTTTGTGTCCTCGAGGCCCGACCTCAATTTCATATAATTAAATCGGAAGTGGACAAAATCTTGGTTCAAAAATTCTGCTTTTCAAAATTAGTTTTTGAAAATTCTGCTTTGTTTCAGTTCTTTTTGTTAAAATTCTGCTTTAAAAATTTTGTGAATTAAAATTAAAAACAATAAAATCCTGTTTAATTAATTTTTTTCTCAAAACAATATTTATAAACGAAAATAAATAAACAAAATTAATTTTTGAACTCATTTTTACAATAAAAATATTTCATATTTTAATTTTAAGAATAGGCACAGTTAATTTAAAAGGAAGAAAACCGAGAGCCCTTTTTACGTTTTCAAATCCTTCCTTTTATTATTGTCAAAGCTCTGTTAAAAGAATTTGAAAAATGAATTTTGACCTCAACCTTTAAAAAAAAAAAATTAAAAATGGTTATTTTTGTGGGATCAGCTGAACTTAATTCCAAGAAAAGCCTGAAATTGAAAAAGAACAAAATTTTTTAACTAATATAGATTTAGGTAATTTTGTATTGGTATGACTCCCTGTATACGCTGCTGGGTAACGAAAGCAAAAAAAATACTTTGAGTAACTGTGATCACATATCGACGCAAATAGTTTTTCTGGCAACTTTTAAGAATAGTACTGTTTTACATAAATACGGCCATGGGGTTTCAAAATTCAATTTTGGAAAAATGTCGCAGAACAAAAATTACTTTTTTTTAAATCCCCAACAAGAGCCACCACCATTCCCATTTAGAAAAAAATCCGACATTATTAATTACGTTATAGGTGTTTTGAAAAAAAAAATTTGCCGGTTTTTTTTATATACAAAATTATTAAAATATTTTTAACGAACATTTTACGTATGCAAATCGCAAGTACATATTTATTTTTTCGCATATAAAAATAAAATTTGAAAAAAAAATTGTCAACCTGTTTTTGAGACATTGAGTTTTCCAAAAAAAAATTTGAACTTTTCCTTAAAAAATTCCAAAACGTTTTTTTGAAAATTTTAAAATGCAATATTTTTTTATCTTATTTGAAATTTGTATACGAAAAATAATCAAGATCTCTTCAACCAATAATGAGAAAAAAAAGAAATTAAAAAAAAAAAACGTTCTATGAAAAGAAGTATTGAACTATTAAAAGTCGCTATTTGTAAATGTTTGTAATTTTTGGTAATACATCGCACTAATTTTTACATACAGAAAAAGTTTAATAAAAATCGTAGAAGACATTTCAAAAAAAAATTGTCTTTAACGGTTTTTTAACATTTGTATGGAAAATACCGTTATTTTTTCAATAAAGTATTTTTTTTTCTTAAAATACTTTTACAAAGTGAAAAAAAAACATTAAATACCGAGTTTTATAAATCCTTTGATTAACAAATCAAAAAAAAAAATTGAGGAAAAACGAAAATAAAAAATGTTTCTTTGGGAGGTAGCATTAATAATCAATTTTTGACAAAATGGTGTCCCATTCAAAAGTAGCTTTCCCCAAAAGAAATTTATTGATTTTTTTTAAAGAAAAGTTGTGGAGCCGTTTTTGAGAAAAATAAGATTTTGAAAAATTACTAAAACAAATGCATGGTAAGTACCTGTTGTTTTAATAAAAATAGTTTTGTTTATTTATATTTATATTTATTTATTATTTTACCATCATTTGATGCCAATATATTTCCAAAATTTCTGTATTTACCATAGTTTTTTTTTTAATATTCAAATGACTAATAACTCCTCGATAGAGTTTACAATTTTTCATCGCTTATTCCCTATTCTGGCTCCCAAAAACTTAAAAAACTTGACATATTGATAAACAATTTAGTCAAATTCGCATTTTAAAGCACTCTCCATACAAGGAGTCCCAGTGTGCGACGTTTGTATGTTTGCCGTTGTGATTTATATAACAAAAAAACGTTCGCTCCATTGCCGTGTGGACTAGGGCTTAAATCACAAACGCAGTGCAAGCGTTACAAAAATAGGATTTGAGTAAAAAGGAGACAATAATGTGCATTCTTAACTTTTCTAAATTTACTGCGATATATATTTCTAATTAAATTCAATAGAAAAGAACAATAGATTTGTGTCCACCCTGTTCGGATATTAGATACTTTAGCACAAAAAAAAACACTAAAATCTCAAAACGCACACACATTATGCAAATTCGAAAAATTTGGTTCGATTTATTTTGTACCTCATTGGGGGATTCGAACGAGGTGTTTTTTTGTTTTTTTTTTTTTATTGAATCCATTCGGATAAGAGCGTGTATCTTTGAATCTCTCGCTCTCATAGTTAGTGGCAGATAATCTTTCACAGTCACAGATACATGTTGCGATTATTAATGAAGTTGTTTGGTATAAACATGTTGTTGGGTTGATGCTGCCGCAATCTCGCAGTCTCGCAGCTCGCATATAGAGCCGCCATATAATTCAGCTTAAGCCTGAAATGCGTTGTCGTATATCGTAAAACCCCTTTCGCGCCATGATAAAGCGGGTGTGGTGTGTATAGTGTGTTTGTGTGTTTTTGTTATTTGTTTGTTTATTGCGTTTGCATTTAAGATTCTGACTGCGATATAAAATTAAATCTAAGTGGATTTGGTATTCTTCTTAAGGAAGATATCTTTTCCTAGAGATGGACCATCATCAGCCAGAGGTCCGCAGCATCAACAGCAGCAGCTTAAGCAAGACCATCCAAAGGGGGCAAGAATATGTACAAAATGAAATTGAATAGGAATCACTGCTAATCTCTGAGGTGATGTTAGAGATTTATCAATTGTTCGTTTCGAGGGTCTTTGGAAAAGTATAGGGGGCGCGATTTGCAAATTAAAAAAAAAAAAAACAAAATGAAAAATTTGAATGAGGATATGAAATTAAAAGTTCCTTTTTATTTTCATTTTCCTTCCTTCGTCTAATTAATGGAAGAGGTTTCATGAGTTGAATTTTAATTCGATAAACGAAAAAAAACATTTGCGTTTGGATGGAGTTAGTTTTTTTTTTTTTTTTTTTTTGAAAAATAAACAAGACTCTTGCATAATAAATGGAAATTGATAGTATAATTGGGATTCAAAATGTGAGCCTCTTAAGTGCATGTAAGGCTTTTAGTAACTCTTAAGGAGATATCATTTAATTAAATTGATTTTTGGTCAGAAAGAAATAGTGAATAGATAAACGGTTAGAGATGGATTAGCTGATTTAACTTTATAGATATACACGTATAACACCGACAAAAAGAGGTTCCGTGAATCTTTAATTTCAAACGTGGGTTTCAGTATTGGAGGTTTTATAATTTTAAATTTTTTTTAAATGGAACCTATATCTAAAGTAAATTGATATATAAAACCTGAAAAGTGTGATACAATTGCGTGTAGACAGGTGCATTTTGTGATTGTTGCAAGTGATAAGAGATTATATAAAAAATTTACTGTGGGAACAACATCACTTTTCAATTTATTTTTAAAATTCGGACATTTTTTGAGCATAACATTGATTGCTCTATCGGTAACGGTAATGACAAACATTTTTCTATTTCAGTGCTAAGTGATGAGGAATTGAAAGAAATGGAAAAAAGAAATGAAAAATAAAATTATTACTAAAGTTACTTCTTCTGCAGGCTTTTAAGAACGATTTATTTATGAAAAATAAGTAATCACTATTCATAATATGAAATTTATGCCTAAATTCCACAATATTTCTTTTTATCCACCTGAATTGAGTAATAAATCAAACAAATTAATACATTTGGCCTGTGGACTTATATGACCTTGTGCGAAAAAGAAATGTGTTAAAACATTAACCAATCAGAACTTATCTACTAATAGCCTGCGTGCGTTGCCACAAATGATTGATTTAAATGAAATTAAAAAAATGATATTTTAAGAACTTTTTGTATTGTCTGCTTGGGTTCTTAAAAAATAATTAATGTTAATGACACTTAAAAATATTTATAAACACTTTTTTTATCAGAATTAATGTAAATTTTTATAATTTTTAATTTTTATAAACTTCAAAATGGCCAACAGCCAACAACGTTTCACTTTATTATGCGTTCTAAACATTATTTTTCTCGTAATTTTTAAGACCTTGTCATCTTTCTGAAGATTTCCATTTCATCGATGCCGAAGCCGTCGTATATTTTGATTTGTCTTGAATTTGTCACTTTTACGTAATTGGAAAATCAATATGCCTTAAAGCTTATTGCAAAAAAACATGCGTTGCAAAATAGTGCAGAAGGAAAAAGTGCCCAAATTGATTTGGAAACATTGCCAAAAAAAAAAATGTAGATATTACCCAAAAGCAAAGAATAAATTGGAAATATTGCCTAAAACTACTTTGTGGCCAAATCTTGAAGTAGAAATATCGCCGAAAAATTTTGTATGTAAATTGTCTTTGTAGAATTTTGGACATATTTCCTCAATTTGGCTGATATTTCCAAACTTTATTTCAATGAATACTAACAGTTTTTGGAAATAATTTTATGAAGGTGCAGTGCTATTAGACCCGCAGTCATTTTAGCTCCTTAAATACAGATTCATTAGATGCAAAGGAAACTTTGCATACACCCAACCTCGCGTCTACCCTAAATCCTATAGTGAGCCCAAGCAGGGAGGTTGCAGTGTATTTTTGGGGCATTATTTGCAAATCAATTTAAGCCCCTCTTTCTTGGGCGCTTATACCTAACGCCCATCAAAGGACAATCATTGAAATTTTTATTTTCTTTCAAAATACATATCTATTTGAAAGTTTTCCTTATTTAAGAATATATATTTTTTTCAAAAAAGAGTTTTAACATAAAAGGGGAAAAAATTATTTAATTTTTTCCCCTTTTATGTTAAAACTCTTTTTTGAAAAAATATTGAAGTTTTTGCACAGTCTGACTGAACCTGCGATCAAACATTTATGTGAACGTGCAGTCATCATTCAGTGCAAATGAAGGGTATGTATTCGAAAAACATTCACTTCAGTGAATCTGCTCTGAATATAATAAAAAAAGCCTTCCACTTTTACCTCATACAGGGTTAAGGGGACTTGGGCGGAATTTTTTCAAGATATACAAAATTTTCGAGATTCAATTTTCTTTAAATAATAAGAATACAAGTGAGTGTACATAAGTAGTCCTCAAAAAAGGTAAATCTTTGTTGCATCCATTTTTATTCACATAAAATGAATGTTCTTGTTATTTTGTTTTGAAATCGCGAAAAAAATCTGAAACAGAAGTTATGCAAAGAGAAAATGCGTCAGTTTTATAAAGTTTTGCATATAACTTGGCAGTTAGGACCAGTTTTTTTTCCAATTTAATAACAATAAATTGGATTAATTTTAATCAATATATAAGTTAATGAGATGCTACTGTAAAAAATTGAAATTCGTGCTAAGATTAGAAGGTAAGTGATGAAATGACTAAATTCAAATAAGAACGAGGTTAAAGTGGTCAAAGATTTTCCAATAGAACATAAATATATTCCCTAATTCTTTCAGTTTTATTCATTCAATCAAGAATGGTATGTACACTCAAAGAAAAAAGCAGGTATAGCTAACCAATTTCTGGTTTATTATACTGGATTTTCAGGTTGTTACTTTTCATGGCAGTAGAACAGGTTAACTGCTTATCCAGATGCCTGATTTTAGTGTCGTGTTAAATCAACGTAGATTGCAGGTAATATCTGCATGACGTCATGTAAATTTAAAACTCCCTTAAAATAGTGAAACAGTAATTTTTACCTAAAAAGCTTGCAAATTTTACATGTAAATCTAGTTAACTTAACATGAAAATTTAGTTTAAGAAATACTAAATAAAATGTTGAACGTCCTGTAAATTTAACAGGAAATTCTACTTAATTTAACATGAGAAGTTGTCAATTTCTGTAATAAATATAAGCTTCACGAAAATGTGACATAATCCCTTAGAATCTTTGATTGTAAGATCGATTCAAAGTTCAAAAGTTTCTTACTATTTAATTAATTTACTATAATTTCTTATCACAGAACAGTTAACACATTTAAGTAAAGAATATTAGAATAGAAATTAAGATTATGAAACATGGAGAATGTTTGGCTCTGAAAATGCAATTTCAAGCCATGGCCAAATTCAATAAAACTTGTATGCACGTACAAGTACGTACATATATATTTGCCTATTTATAGACCTTTTAAAAAGGAATAATTACGTGCAATGGGTTTTATTATTGAATATGTTTTTTTTTTTGGGACATAAGTATGCTTAAAACTGAAAATACTACTAAATTCACCCATGCATTACTGATAAAGTGGTCATACTGGCCACTTTTCAGTATTTTTGGTATAATTCCAAAACTAAGCCAAATTTGACAATGTTGAACATAATACTTTTTGTTCAAAATTAAATTTCCTATTGTTTTATTTATTTAAGAAAATTAAGCCGAAAAGCTTATAAAAAAACTAATCTTAGACAAATCGAAAAATCAAATATGTATTTTTAAACTATTTTCTAAACTGCTCATAACTTTTTAAGACTGGTCTTAAGGCCTTAATATGACATATTCCAATCCATATTAATTAAAGACTGTCAGAGTTACAGCCATTCAAAATTTTCCATTTCTTATAATTTTTGGCAGTTTTAGTCTCGATGTCTATTTTTGGATACCACTTGAAAAATTTAACATTGCTTGCACCTAGTACCAAATCTTGTATGAATAAACCGGACTAGCTACTAACTAAGCGACTGAGTTTGTGGCTCTAAAAGAATTTAAAAAGAGCTGGAAAACTAAATTACGAAATTAACAACGTTTTGAATGCTCTTTATAATCCTAATGTCATATTTCATCAAAATCTTCAGTTCGAATATTGAACGAATGTGAAATTTGTCAAAAATAGTTTTTAATGAAAAATAAAATTGGAAACTCACTTTAAAGTAGAAACAAGTCCATCGAATCTTTCAGCTTGAATTGTTTTTTTTTTTTCAAATTTAAAGAGCTACAAAACTGAAATAGAGAAAACGTCACAAGAAAGTAACGTTAAAGTCTTAAAAATAAAGCCTTAAAGCCCTTTTAACACTGCACTTTTCTCAAATTTTAAATGAACTGAAAATGAAATTAAGGTCACAAAAGTAAGCATTCATTGGACCCTACAGAATACTATTTTATGATGAATCCAGGGCCGGACAAGCAATACGTGCAAATGCACTGGGTGCTGAGCCCAATGGGCACCTTAAGCAAGCATTTCAAAATCCACTTCCTCGAAACAACTATCTAACTACTTTTTTAAATCTTTACTTCTCTTTAATAGCTCACACCAATATCGATCAGACCAGATTATTCTGAATTTAAAGACAGATACACATTTATATAAAGGTGGTTTTCTTAGACGTGTGGTTTTCAGTCTGGCAATACTTTTTTCGGAGTTGGTCTTTTTGACAGCTGTCACTTGATTTATGCTCAGTTTGTTTGTCATTTCATAATGAATAGACTTACTCCTGAGTAACGATTGCAAATTGTGCAAAATATACTACGGAAATAATGGTTCGCTTCGCGCTACGTATCGCAGAAAATCTATTAATTGAATGAAACTTATAGTGAGCGTATTATCTCGTTTCGTGGGCCATTGGAGTGGCCTCCAAGATCCTGCGATTCAACACAACTGGACTATTTTTTGTGGGGTTATGTGAATTCGTTTGTCTACACAGATCAGCCCAAGACGATTTACGCCTTGGAAGAGAATATTCGGCGCAATTGATTTTTGACAATTGAGGGGCGCTCAAGATGAAACTTGCACAGGACACATATTTCTCCCAAGTGCCGCAAAATTTATCTTATCTAAAAGTATTTTTATGAATTTTGAATACAACACAAAATGTTAATTTATTTTTCTAGAACAGCTTTTTTCAGAACAGAAAAAAAAATTATGTAATGGTAAAGTTCGAAAAAAATGTCATAATCTCATGCAGCAATATTTTAACATTTATAAAATTTTAAATTTCTTGTTTATTAATTTCTCTATTTTACATGTTCCATACTTCCAAAATATTTACATAACATTTTTTCTTCCTTCAGGTGACTGTTGTCCTGAAAGATGTCAACGATGAATCGCCCATCTTCACATCTGCCAATGAAACATCAATTATGGAAAACATCGCTGTCAATACAGTTGTGATGGCTGTAAAGGCCATTGACCGTGACGAGGGTCGCAATGGCTACATCGAGTACATCCTAGCTTCAGAGCAATCAGTTCCCTTCACGCTGGGCCCAGTTGATGGTTTGTTGCGAGTCGCTGGCCGCTTGGATCGCGAAATACGTTCCAGTTATTTGCTGAGTGTTACGGCACGAGACCGTGGTGAACCACCACGTTCGACACAAACTCAAATCTCTGCCAAGATCCTGGATGAAAATGACAACAGCCCGGTATTCGACCCCAAGCAGTATAGTGCTTCAGTGGCGGAGAATGCTAGTATTGGGGCAATGGTGCTGCAAGTGTCTGCCACTGATATTGACGAGGGCTCCAATGGCAGGGTGCGGTTTTCCATAGCAGCTGGTGACAACAATCGTGATTTCAGTATTAGCGAGGATTCGGGTGTCGTGAGAGTTGCCAAGAATCTGAATTACGAGAGGAAGTCCCGATATGTGCTGACCGTACGTGCGGAAGATTGTGCTGCTGATGTTGCTGGAGCTGCAGTCGAGACCAGATATGATACTGCCGAATTGACTATAGTCATCACCGACATCAACGATAATCCACCGACATTCTTGGATTCACCTTACTTGGCCTATGTTATGGAGAATGTTATTCCCCCGAATGGAGGTTATGTTATAACAGTGAAAGCCTACGACGCCGATACACCACCATTTAACTCACAAGTTCGTTACTTCCTCAAGGAAGGCGATGCCGATTTGTTCCGCATTAATGCATCAACTGGCGAGATATCCTTGCTGCGTGCCCTGGACCGTGAGATGCAAGCCGAATACACACTCACCCTCGTTGCCATGGATACCGGTAAGTTTCTCAAGTATAACAAGAATTATACAGATACACGAGTTGGTAGAATATAAGAAGTGAAATTACACACGATACGCAAATTTAACAATTCGACCCCCAAGGGATGAAATCTAAACCAGGAGAAGATCTGCGTATTATATGCAAGCATCGCTCATAACGACCATGAATTCGAGTGTTACCTATTTTCCTGTGGCCATTGCATAGTCTTTGCCATTCTTATTCCTGTGCATCAGAGCGAGCACATACACATGCACACTTACAAATTACTGTAATTACCCGAACGTATTATCTTAAGGCCACAGAATTCAGCCAGAAGAAGATGCAAGGAATCACGATTCTGGATGCTGGGCACTGGTTGCACAGCAGTGTTCTCAGTGTTCCTTTTGCGCGCAGAAGATTCATTCACATGTGCGCGCGAGATGTATCTGCGCCTGCTGCTGATTCTTGCTGCAGATCACATCAGATAACATGTTGCACTGTGGTATTTGCGTATTGCCAGGAGCTTTTTTCAAATGTATGTTTCCCCACTTTTGTTGTTTCGGGTCGGTCATCTTTTCATAGCATCAGCTTCAGCATCAACATTGAATTCGCATCCAGGGGGAGAGTAAACGAAGGAATTAGCTCTCATCTGAGTGATTTTGCATTCCAAGTTGCCCCTTTTTGATGGGATCCTGGCCAGTGATCGCCTCTTGGTGTGCACTCGAAAGGCGGCTTAAACTCAACCATTAGGGAGGAGTTTAAAAAAAAAAAAAACAGTACACAAAAAAATATGAAGCCCAACAACCACCTTGGTGATGATGATGCATACATCCAGAGTGTGCACCGTATATGGATACTGAATGAGATACCTTTACACTCTGGGGCAAGATCAAGTTCGGGTTTTATTTTCATTTTTTTTTTTTTCTTGAAAATTTCAACCCAACTACCATAATTTACTCCCCGCAGCCATTCTTTTCTCAGTTGTTGAGCTTCAATTTTGTTTCTTTGTGTTATTTGGGTATGGGTTTTGTACTTTTTATATAAATATTTTATGAAGGTATAGTTAGTGTGTTATTCATCTGACAAAAAATTATGAATGATGTCTTCTCGGATATAAAAATAATGTTCAAACTAAATGATGACTATAATGGTCGTTTGTGCAACCGATTTTATCAGTTGATAAATATCGCGGCAGCTGAAGTCTCTCATTTGCATATGAAATGAGATGGGAAGCAGCCAAATTTGGATTAAAAAATGTCCCGAAATTTGTTTTATGTATGTTCTTTTTTTGTCGTTTATTTATTGTATTTTTTGATAAATGAGATATTAATTAAAAGTGACTTCTTTGGGGCATTTTTTTTTATTTATAATAATAAGGTTCTTCGTATACGAGTAATAGTCGTTTATGTAGTTTGTTTTAAAAGACCAATCATATGAGAAAAAATTCAAAATTCATTGGAAGTAAAGTAAGCAACCATAAAAAAAACCTATGCAACAAGAGAAAGAATTTTACAGAGAATTTCTTTTCTTTTTACTAAAAAAACTATCGTTTAAAGTGAATATTATGGATTTGCTTCATTTCCTCTTTTGATGTCCTTGTTTTACCTAGATTTTAAGACATTTTTCTTGAAAATCAGGATATAGGAACATAACTTTTGAACCAAACTTCTAATAAGCCTCGTATTTTATGTGTTTTAAATAATTAATTTGATCATTTAACGAAATCCTTTAAAATACTTAAAATGTGTGCAAATATTGATCCTAGAATCCTAGAAAAGGATGTTACACCATGACTTTAGACATTATTTTTTTAATGTACTTCTGTCATGTTCAAACAATTAAAAGGATTTAATGAATATTTCAGACGAAAACTTCACATATAAATTAAGTTTGTGTTTTTTTTTAAGGAAATGGGAATCCCCAGAGTAGGTACTTAAGGTATACAGTAACAAGCAATAATTAACCGATTTATTAAAGTCTTGCGTGAAAGCGAATCATTCTACAGTTTATGATGTGCGTGTTTTGCGAAAAAAAAAAACATGAAATCAATGCCTTAACTAGGTGCTCTTCATAAAAATACAGCAACAACGAAAAGGACAAAAAAAGGGTTATAAATAGGTGTGTACACAATTAGGATAAATAGAGTGGAAATTAACTTTCACACAGAAAGAAGGTGTGGTGTTGGTGTCATAAAATTTACAAAGTTTCTATAAATCATATTTTTTAGGTCGTGTAATTAATAACAACATTTTACCGTATAAATATTTACTAAACAATATGGTAATTTTGTAATAAATTTTTAGATGCAAATTTGAAATGAAAAAACTCTCATAGCATATTGACTTGTTGGTACCTCTAGTGTGGTTTGAGAGATTCTAAGCCATCCCAAGCTTCCGAAGTGCCAATTGGTACTGTTCCGAACAGCAAAAAAAACATATAAAGATGGAAAAGATTTGGAATAACACCTTAGACACACTTTATTCTTTTCAAACAAAAAAGAAATAAACTAGGACTATTAACCTTTTAAGATTGAGGTAGTTTTTGACAGAGCAGCAGCAGCTGGTTTTTAAAATTTTATTTTTTTTACATTTAATTTTCATTTGCTATATAAAAGTACTTACATAAATACTACTTATGCAATCGTAAATGAATTTAACTCAAAATTTTTGTCAAGTCAATAAACTTGTGCTGCCATTTGCGAACAGATTTAAGGAATCGCATATTTGCAACATTCAAGGCCCACATATAGTTTTGTGCAGCGTAAAATAAGCACCGCCATTTTGGATTTAAAAAAAAGTTTTAGCGTATTGTGCACAATTTGTGCCGTAAATAAAAACAAAAGTTCCTATAGTTTGCAAATTTTACGAATGAAATGTTTTTGAAGTTTGCGAATTTGACGAAAATTAGAGTTTTGCTGCTTTGTGCTCAGTTTGTACATCCACATATGCCAAAGAGATACACAATTTTTTTTCGTATTTGCAAAACTTTTACTTTGCGAAGCTTCATGCTTGACCATAAAAACTACAAATATGCGATTTTTTTTATTTCTTCGACAAATGGCAGCACAAACTAAACACAAAATAGCACAACTTTCACTATCAAAAAATTGCAAAATTTCAACAGCAAAATATTTGCAAAATTTGTTAATTCTACCATTTCTTTTTTAATGAATTTATGGCACAAGTTGAGCACAATACATTTACAGTTTTTGTTTTTTGAAAATAAAAATCGCAATATAATTTTTTGTTTGCCTTTAAAGTAGCAAATATGTGAATTTGTTTATCTATTTGGCATATGGCAGCACAGACAGTGCTCAACTTTCATATTTATAAAATTGCAAGATTTCAAAAAAATTTTATTCGTAGAATTTGTAAATTTGCAAAGTTACGCATTTTTTTTTAGTATTTCAGCATAAGACAGCACAAATTAGGCACAATACGGTATACATTTTTCTTAAAAAATCGAAAATGACGGAGCTAACTTCACGTTACACAGCCAACCCTTTGCAAAGTTTATTTTTGGCCATTAAAGTTGCAATAATGCGAATTTTGACTACCTCTTTGCCCTTTGGTGCATAACAGCATAATCTGAACACAAAATGTGTTTAAATGTCGAAATATCGAATTGATTTGATATTGGAGATTTTCAACGTGTTTTTTCTTATAATAAATAGAAGATATCTTTTATTTATTTTTCGAAATATCAAAAAAAAATTATTCGTAAGACTTGCGAATTTGCGATTTTTTTTTAAATATCTAAGCCCAGTACGGTTCTGATGCAAAACAAAAAATCTCATACAAAAATGACCAAACGAAATCAAATACTAAAACTTTTGGTTTTACTTTTTGCTTTGCAGTACGCTCTTCAAACAGCGAAATGTTTTACTGTAGCAAATTATTTGGAGACATCCGAAAAGTGACATTTGAATTTTTTTTTGTATTATTTTCGTTATTTTTTTCATAACAACATGGCTGCCCGTAATTTGTTGGCATTTTGTATTTGTGCTCCAGTCAATGAATATTTTCCAGCTTTGTTTTTGTAAGCATAATTAATTTCAAAATTTCATTTCGCATCAACAGCATTCTAGGCTTAAAGCTGATGTGAAATGAAAATTCCAACAAGACAAGGAAATACTCACGAAAACGAAGCTGAAAAATATTCAGACACAGTTGCAAAAACTCAAAAAATTTAAGCAAACGGAAATGCAAAAAACACAAGCGGGAATGAAACAACAAAAATAAACAATGCCACTTTTTCTGGGGTGCAAAAAATGATGTAGACTTCTCCGAATAATCTGCTAAACGAAAAGTAAAACTAAATTTTTCGTTCAAGATTTCGTTGTGTACACAAACTATATGGGATTTTTTGTTTCACTTTATTGGTGGGGTGAAATAAGGTAGAAATAAAAAAAGAGGCTACGATCTTTAATTCTTATTGTGCTGGAAAGTGCTCAAAAGCTCAATATTGTTCAAAATTTAGAAATTTTGTTAGGGTAAATTGGGGTAAATAAAGCATGAAATCCAATTTTTAAAATCGCACTCAGAGAAAAAAGCAGGTTTAATTATACTTGATATTCAGGTTTTTAATTTTTCAACACGGTTGATCAGGTAAACTGTTTAACTAGATACGTGATTTTAATGTCTTGTTGAAGCAATTTAGGTTACAGATAAAATCTGTCCGACATCTTGTAAATTTAATACTGCCTTGAAATAGTAAAACTGTAAATTTGACATGAAAATCTAGTTAATTTTAAATTCAAACAAAAAAATAGCAAGACTACGAAAAAATTCCTCCGACAAAGCTGAATTTTGGTGGAGAACTATGTTTTGACGTCTTAAGCATTTTCTTAAAAGTTCCGTAAATTTTGGCTGGGTGTAAATTTAAATTTTGTGCGGAGGGGGAGTTTATTTTTTTAATAATTTGTCGAAAACTATCAGTTTTTATTTTGAAAAATATAAAGTTAAAAAACAATCCAATCAATAGATTCAGACAAAATTATGGGAAAACTGCATGGTGGAGCAAATTTTGTCAAAGAATTTATATAAATTTTATTAAGCGATGGGTAACATTTTTTGTACGATTTATGCTGAGCTTTATATTCTCATTATAAAACCAAGTTTATGGGGTGCCCGGGGAAGGGGAAGACCATCATCTTGAAAAAGAAAGTTATTTGGATTTTGTTCAACAACTCCATTTAATATCCATTTACACGAAAACGATGAAAGAATGACATTTAGGCAATAAAATTATCTTAAAAATGAGTATTAACGAGCTTTGTAGATTTATCAATCTTGAATTTATAGCGTGTCAAAATAACACTTTTAATTTTGTACTGTAAAAGAAATAAATAACAGTTTTTTTTCTAAATATCTCAGCAAATTTATTTTTTTTTAAAAAATTAATGAATTCAGATTATTGTTCAAAAAATTCTTCACAAAAACGATTGTGAGACTTTTTTCGTAGGAGCAACAGATTTTGAGAAAAATGTGTGAGTCTTACCCCTTTTACCCGGCTTTGGACCTTTGACCCTCTATGTACAGTATAAACTTAAGTGAAACCATATTAAATATTTATTTATATTAATAATAACTTTTGAGCATAATTTTCTTAAATACGAAAGCGAAATGTTTGAAATTTATACAAAAACTATTATGTGATACACAATATTATAGAATCAAGACATGCTACAAATTAAGTGTTGCGAAAATCAAGGAGTTGCACGAATCGAGGGTTACGTAAATGGAGTTCATACTGTATTTGAAAAATAAAAAAAAAAAAAAAATATCATCTAATTGGTCAGTAATTAGTGAGAAAAGGTCAATTAGTCCTAGTAATTACTCAGCCCTAGATAACTTCTAATAAAGTCTTAAAGTTTCTCAAGGTCACACACGATTTTTGACACCTCATTTATGGGATATTTGCTTAAATTTAATACCACCTGAAAGGCCTTAAGATCTTTGGACAGTTCATTGGATAGTTATAGATTCCTTTCAACGTTTTTTAAAACTTTTTGTTTTCAAGGTAAAGAACGATTTTTGGCACCTTGATAAACCTTAAGCCTTTGTAACAAGTTTTATATCTAGGGCTGACCAATTTCTAGGACTAGCTGGCCTCCTCTAATTACTGACTAATTAAATTGCATTTTTGTTTTTTCAAATTTCCGATTTATAAGGTTCCAAAGGCCTTTTATCTCTCTCAAAAAAAATAGCTCTGGTCTAAATTTAGGGAACTTCTTAAGAAATGCTTAAGACGTAAAAGGTTATTTGAGGTAAGGTTAAAAGAGATTATGACACAAGGACATATAAACAAAGCTCTTAAAAATTCTTTCTGATGCTTACTTAGTTTTAAACTGGGAACCTCCACTTCGCTGCACAGCAAATGAGTGCCAATTATCAATAAGTTGAAACTAATTTTTTTTGGATTGATTGTATATGACCTCCCAGAGTTAATGTCAATATTTTCTAAAACTGGAACAAGAAGGATATCCAAGTGTTCAATAAACTTAAAATAGAGTTCAAAACAGTGGACTACCAAGGTGTGTTTTAGTATTAACCAAACATTTCATGAATTATGATTCCAGAGGCGAGGCTTAATTCTGCTAGGACGAATGATTTTCCGTGTACACAACCTATTAACCCCCAAAACATAATGTGTATAAATTTGACTGATAGATATAGCGTACACGTTATCTGTCAAAAATTTTAAAGCCCCTTTTGCAGAATCGCAAAAATCCATTTAATGTGTACACAGCAGAAAAAACTCATTCTTTCGGAATTGAGCCCAGAAAAAAAAATGAGTAAAAATTACTTTTGTTGCATTTCCACACGAACTTTTTTCTTTAGCACCCAAAACAACAAATTTCCAGATAGGTAACAAGAAAAAAATAAATTCTTCAGCAAAGTTTTAATATCTACGGTGATAATGAGGATAACGGACAAAACATGTTTAATAGTTCTCTATAATCATTCTGCAAAGACTTATGGTTCGAACCATCTCATCTTTGTTCATAGGTGCATAAAACATAAAACATCAGAATGCAAACCTCATTAAGTCTTAAAAAATACTTTCCAAAGTGCTCAAAACCCACTGTTTATAAACACTTTTCTATGAACATCTCTTTACCGATTGGCGCCTATCTAACACGGCGCGGCGTGTTACACACATTTATCCTTTCTAAGTGATTTTCTTCCCAGGCCAAATCATTACAAAATTCTCCCATAAATTCTAATTTAGTTCTTCTGCTTAAAGAACAAAAACCCCAAGACAAATCCACAACAACAACAAAAAAAAAACAAAAACACAGAAAGTCTACAAACTTATACGAAGCAAGCGCGCCCCAATCGGTAACATGGCAATTCAAAATATTTCCGTCATTCTAATGGGCGGTCACCCATGTTCCACTCACGTTCCATGGCATTCAATTTCATAATAAGAAGCGCTACTTATAGTGTACATCTTTTGGCCTGCAGATCGCACCATCTCTCTCGGCTATAACCAGCCTAGTTGTGTACATCATCTATATAAGCTCTTGGAATGACGATTAGAAAAAAAAAATAATATTTGTACGAGTACACACACTGTACCTATGTGTTTAGTATGTAACGATGGTCTATAGAGAGGCCATCAGAAAAGTAAGAACACCAACTAAAGACACACTCCCGGAAAATCCCGCAAAAGAACACTCTTTTTTAGTTGAGGACATTAATCAGCACGGGAAAATGTTCTACGTCTTTTTGGTTTAACGTTTATGCTATGGGCAGGGCTGGGATATGTGCCCTCTCTCTCTCTCTCTCTTGGTCACATTTGATTTGATTTTACATGAAACTCCACAGGAGTAGCCTTTAGACCAACTATTCCATGCCATCTCGCAGCTACTTGCGTTGATAATTCGTTTAAAAGTTTCCCGTCTACTGCAGCTACCACATTACACCCGACTTACAATGTAAATTCGAGCATTACATTCAAATGTCGTTGTCGAAGAGTCCTCTTTTCTCCAAATGAGCTTCTTTTATACTGGCCGTGGCCCGGTCATGCGGTGGTGATCGCAAACCGCTACTATAGCTCCCCCGCACTCACTTGGAATATTGACACGCACAAGACATAGACACAAATAATTCTTGGTTTGTCCTCGAATTGCAGGAAGGAGTGGAGGTTTCGTATTCCAATAGAAATCACAGTTTCTGGAAGTATTTTTTTTTTTTTGGAAGACAAGGAGACCTTATGATGCGTATATAGTCGAAATTTTCAGACCAGAAGCATCAGGAGCGCACTTAGGAACCAAGAGTTTTGTCTCTATCAGGAATGTATAAGTTAGAATCTTTAAGACCATCTTCGTGTACATAGAATTGCGAGCTCATCTAAGACCTCATATCAGGAAAAAATTATTAAAGTGTTATGTGGAGGCCTTTTGACAGGTCGAGGTAGAGTCCTTAAAAATTCTACGAGGGAATAAATGTGTGATGTTGAATTTGGTTTTTTCTGTATTAGAATTTGGCAATTTGAGTTCCTTTCAAATCCAGGATGGACTGTAAGGCCTCATAATACAAATACCACCCTGGATTGGGTCATCCTCGAAGCTCTATGTCAGAAACCTTTTATAGAATTAAGAAATGATCGAGATCAGAGCTACTATTTTTGTCATTTCCATAGAACCATTGTTCCCCCGGCCAGCGGCAGCTTATGCATAGATATGTGCAAGCATCAGACAACATTTGGCGGACTTGAGACGGAAAATTCGCAATGCGTTCCCGGATTTCTTTTGTCCCCATCTATGTCGAGTCGACTTAGTCATCGTTGTCTTCGCATTCGTAGTTTTTGTACAGCCTTCGATTGTCGTTTATGATTGGAGAATGCAGTAGTGAGAATAACACCGCCGCGTCTTGTCGCCATGTCTATCCTTGATAAAATTGGAGCAAAACTAGGTAAAGGCATGATGTTAGCCTATAGCCTATAACAAACCAAACGGAATTTTATGTTTGGCATTCTGTTGTTATATTCCTTCTTATAGAACCTAGGGATGTGAGTCGAGATGTTGGTGGGGAAAAATATGAAGATATATGCACAATATGCTAGTGAGCCCTAGTTTGCATTGTACAAAATGTAAATTGTTCTTCTTCGAGTCTCTCTTCAAAGTATATGTGGTGGCTTTTGAGGTAAAGTATATTTGGGAACTCTTTTCGACTTCGACTTTTCGAGAGGCTCGTTAAAGATTTGTTGTTATGTTTGACCTACTATCGCTGACTTGAGATCTGCATATATTTTTTTTTTTTTTTTTCTGCAAGAACACAATGGCAACGAGATTATGTGATGTGGTTGTTTTTAGGTATGTACCTTTTGGACTTCTTGTGCAAAAGAGCGGTACATATTCGACAAAAATGATAACGATGACCAAGAAAATGATGATGATGATGATGACAATGTTGATGGGGTTCACCTTTATTTTTGTTGCTGCTGTGAGAGAGTATCTACACACGACGGGAAAAGGGTCAATTAGAAATGTCCTAAAATAGGAATAAGGATCGAAATGTGCGATTTTAAGTCTTTTTTTCGCATTAGGAACAAAGGCAGACATAGAAGAAGTGAGAAAGAGGTTAAATTTATAGGTTGGACTTGTAGGTAAGTACTAAATCAAATAACCGTTAAACTATAGCCATAGGATTGTCCGAGATTTGTGATAGTGTCAAACAGTTAAGTTCATCAGGTTTGTATATAATTTAACTATTGATGCATTGACATAGTTAGGAGGTCGGAAGATGAAAGGGAAAACCGTTTTATAAGAAGTATAAACTACTACAAAAATTTTAATAAAATTCAAATTTCTCCACCATTCGAAATCAAATTAGGATTTGTAGTATCACAACTATTTTTAATTAAAGATTTTTGGAATTTACTGTCCCTCAAAATGTCTTATACTACGTTTTTATTAGGCCAAATAAGATTATTTCGTTGAAAAATTCCAAACTTGATAGGAAATCATCTCATTTCCCATACAAATTCACATTTCGAAATGAGATTATTTCAACCAAATTTGCACAAAATTTGGTTGGAAATAAAGTCAAAAACCTATTGAACACACCCAATTGGACACAGTTTGAAGAGCTCTGAAAAGGTTCAACAGCCACTTGAAATTCAAATATTATTTTCATTTGTAATTTGGTAATTTCGTTTGACAGCTCATTTCATTTTTTAATTTGAACTTGCTGTTAAACTTTTTTTAGTGCTGTTTTTTTCTTTCTAATTCCATTGAGCTTTGACATTTTCATACGAAACCTTTTCAGAGCTCTTCAAACTGTGCCCAATTGGGTGTGTTCAATAGGTTTTGACTTCATTTCCAACCTAATTTCGTGCAAATTTGGTTGAAATTATTTCGAAATGTGAATTTGAATGGGAAATGAGATGATTTCGTATCGAATTTGGAAATTTTCAACGAAATAATCTCATTTGGCTTAATGAAAACGTAGTATTAAGCACTAAGATACAAATCGGGGTATATTATCCTCCTCTCACAAGTTCTTGCACAGTTTATTTTCCTTCTTGCATTATGTCGATTTATTTGAATTCCTTATGTTCGAAGTAAAAACGTGTCAAACCAAAGTAGTTCAGTGGAAATTCCGAATTTTTTGTGTGTATTAAATCAAGCTGTCTATCATAAGTGCTAAAATAAGAGTGCGCTGCGAGTTTTCCCAACTAAAAATTTTTGCACACAAACTTCTTTCTGGGGAATTTTTTACAACAGAGATAGGTATAGGAATTGTTGATTGTTGCAATAAAAAATGATTTGGATAGAAATCGACCTTGAAACTATCGCTCAAACTAAGGTGGTTTTAAGTTTTTCAAATTTAAAAAATGGCATTTTTGGCTGTTTTGAGAGACTTTTAAGATGATACGCAGGAACTTGGTGTAATACTCATGACCAGTTAAGTTGAAAAAAGAGGCTTGGTGCAACCCACACTGGTAATTTCCCATTGGTGTCCTCGGAAGCTAGAGGCCTGATGTTATTTTATTATTAAAAAATCGCTAATTCAAGATCCTACGTTCTAAGGTTAAATACCTTACCTTATATGCAATCAAGTGAAGAATAGTGAGTAGAATAAAACTAACCCAAAGCCAATCGTCAATATGATTGGTTGTTCTAACGATATTTGAGAAGAAAAAAATTTGTATACCAATTTTTGATAGTTTCTTGTAGTTTTCACTTTAAGAAAACAATATATATTAAATTATTTTACAAACCAATCAAATATCAATTGATAACTATAAATAAATAAATCAATTTGGTAGCACAACACCTCGTGGAGAACCAGGGCCTAGTGACTTACACATCTCAACCATTCCTGTGTGCGTGTTGATTGCAAGAATGGAGGGGACCTACAGTTTTTTGTCGAGTCCGAACGGCTAGATGAGAAGCACTTATTCATGACAAGTATACTCTTGGAGGATTTGTCAGTTCCTCACAAGAGGCAGTACCTGTTTCTGTTTTTTAGGTGGCAGCGGCTAGGAATTGATAACTAGTGTATAGAATTAAGCCATAAATTCAATGCCATCTTGTGTAACCTCAGCATATTTGAGAGAAGCAAAATTTAAAAAAAAATTTAAAAAGTTTCTTGCTTTAAAAGAAAACTGTTCATTCAATATGTTTACAAATTTTATAAATTACATATTTGTATTAAACTTATGTATAGAATAAAACTAGCCAGAAGCCATTATCATTGTTTCTTCTTAAAATATTGGAACCGAAAACTTTTTTCACCAATTTCTATCAGTTGTTTTTCATTCAAAATAAGCTTGAAGTTTACATATTTTCATATTTTTACCAATTCTATTTAAATCAACCCGAAAAGTTGACAGTATCATTCGTTCTCAAGATATTCGATACTGTGATGTGTTTCACCAATGAATTAACTTATTCAGCTATAGCCAATAGAGCTTTTATTTATATTCAATACGAATGGTCATAATGTTCTGAGTGCAGTTGTTTGTCCTCCCTTGCATGAATCGCATGCTAACCAATTATACATATATTAACTTTAGGATTAATTTAGTAATAAAGTACATTTATATATTTGAAGTAAAATAATCTGCCTTTTTACTCGAGTCATTACAGTGGCGACGAGGATAAACAAAAAAAAAAAAAAAAAAAAAAAAAAAAAAGATATCTCTAAATGAAAAGTCTTAAAAAAGAGAAAGAAACTAATAAAAAGTGCAAAATGTCAATAATTGGCTCAGTTGAAAAATTTAATTTTACTCAAAACGACTGGCATATATTCAAGGCGCAGTTAGAACAGTTTTTCATTGCTAACGATGTAACCGAAGAAGTGAAGAAAAAAGCAATTTTAATCAGTGCTTTATCAGAACAATCATATAAATTGGTTAATAATTTAATTCACCCAAATAAAATAGAAACGGCTTCATACGAAGTGCTAAGCAAAGCTCTAAGCGATCATCTTAAGCCTACAGTTTCTGGGTTTGCTGAGCGCCACAAATTCTACTCCGCAGTTAAAGATCATCATGAAACAGTTAACCAATGGGCAGCACGAGTGCGATCACTTTCTATTAGCTGCGAGTTTGGCGTTGAGCTTAATTCAGCTCTACGCGATAAGTTCGTGATGGGACTGCAGAAGGGAGCGGCAAAGGATAAGCTGTTTTTGGAGAGTGTGGGAAAGTTGACATTCGACAAAGCCGTTGAAATTGCTAATGCGGTGGAGTGTGTCAAGCACCAATATGAGCTTGACGTAAGCATTAAACAAGAACCAAGTTCATCAGACGGTATTTATCGAATGGGGCAAGCGAAGCAAAGGGGCAGCAGTGGGCATGTAACGGGCAAACAACATCATCAGCAGCAGCGTGGACAAAAGCAACAAGGTAACAACAGCTATATGGACAGTAAGTGTTCAATTTGCGGTCTGTCAAATCATACAGAAAGCACATGTCGATTCAAGAACTACCGATGTAAACGATGTAAAAGAAGAGGACATTTGCAACGCGTGTGTCCAAACAAAAATAATAATTTTAACGGGCAACAAGATCTTAAGTATATTGAAGGAACTGAATTATCTTTGTTTAACTTAACATCTAGTGTAGAATCAAATGAACCTATAAAATTAAATGTTTGCATGAATAGTATTCCTATGACGATGGAAATTGACACGGGTGCTTCTATTTCGGCAATCTCCCTTAAAACATATCGCGATCATTTTAAGTTGCATGCGTTAGAAACATCTAGTTTAGTATTTAATAACTATAATGGCACAAAAATTAAACCTATTGGTGTTTGTGTAATGGATGTTTTATACAAGAATGTGTGTAAGAAGATTAAAGTTGTTGTTGTTGAAAACGGCGGTCCACCATTACTAGGCCGAAATTTCTTAAATGAATTTGGTATTAAATTTGAAAATTTATATTATGTTGAAAAAAATATTTCACCAGAAGTGCATGCAATCACTGAAAATTTTAGTAAATTATTTGACGGAAAATTAGGAAAATTTAACAAAAGTTTGATTTCATTGCATGTAAAAAGTGACTGCAGTCCGAAGTTCTTCAAGCCACGCCAAATGCCATTAGCTTTGAAAGAAAAGGTGGAGATCGAAATTGACAAGCTAGTAGATCTGGGTGTATTAGAACCTGTGAGTTTTAGTGAGTGGGGAACTCCGATCGTTCCTATTTTGAAAAAGTCAGGTGAGGTGCGGATTTGCGGGGATTTTAAGATCACCGTCAACCCTCAATTATTAATTGATAAATACCCTCTTCCACGAATCGAGGAATTATTCGCGCAATTGCATGGTGGCGAAGAATTCACAAAATTAGATTTATCGATGGCGTACCAGCAGTTGGTTCTGGACGATGAGTCTAGAAAATTAACAACGATATCCACAACAAAAGGTCTTTTTCGCTACACGCGTTTAGTTTATGGTTTGGCATCAGCACCAGCGGTGTTTCAAAAAATGATGGATAGTTTGTTAATGGGCATAAAAGGTGTGGTAGTATTCCTTGATGACGTATTGATAACAGCTCCAAATAGGAAATTGCATGTAGATAAGGTAAAGAATGTTCTGAAAATCTTGCAAGACGCAGGCCTTAAGCTAAATAAGGATAAATGCACGTTCCTAGCTAAGTCAATAAATTATTTAGGGCATGTGATAGACAAATCGGGATTAAAAACTTGTCCTAACAAGATTAAAATTATTCAAGAAATTCAAGATCCGACTTGTTTAAAAGAATTGCAATCGTTTCTTGGGGTCATCAATTTTTATAGGAAGTTTTTGCCGAATATAACAACACTGTGCGCACCATTATACGATTTATTAAAAAAGACCGCGAAATTTGAGTGGACTGAGGTGCATTCTCAAGCCATTATCAAAATTAAAAAAGAACTCATTTCGAAGACTGCTTTGGCGCATTTTAATCCAATGTTGTTGATAAAGCTTACTGTGGATGCTAGTCCGATTGGACTAGGTGCTGTGTTATCACAGGTATATGAAAACGGTATGGAGAGGCCAATAGAGTTTGCGTCTCGAAAGCTGACTAATACAGAGCAAAGGTACTCGCAGTTAGACAGGGAAGCTATAGCTATTCTTTTTGGAGTTAAACGATTCCACCATTACTTGTATGGTAGAGAATTCACATTAGTGACGGATAATAAGCCGCTTATGCATATATTTGGTTCAAAGAAAGGTATACCACAGATGGCAGCTAACCGTTTGCAACGAATTGCACTTGTTTTGACAGGTTATACGTTTAAAATTGAATGTATTCGATCACATGCAAATGTTGCCGATTATTTCTCTCGATTCCCGAACGAAGAATCTGTAGGTATGCAAGTAGAGGACTCAAATTTGTGTTACATAAACTATGTTAAAGAAATAAGTAATTTACCCATCACTATAGAAGATGTTAAAAAGGAATCGGAAGATGATCCCGTTGTATCAAAAGTTATACAATGCATGCAATCTGGTTGGGAACAAGACAAGGTCGATGGTTCTCTGAGACCATTTTTTTTAAGACGACATGAATTAAGCATTGAGTATGGTTGTTTATTTTGGGGTTACCGCATAATAATTCCTGCATCATTGCAGGCGTCGGTTTTAGTTGAATTACATAAAACTCATATGGGCATAGGAAAAATGAAAGCTATGGCAAGGAGTTACTGTTGGTGGCCAAAGCTTGATTTTGAATTGGAAGCCATTGCTAAATCATGTGAGCAATGCCTGGCAACTAGAACTGATCCCCCAAAAGGGAAGCTGATTTGTTGGGTGGCCTGAAGAACCGTGGACTCGCATTCACATAGATTTTTTGGGACCAATATTTAAGAGATGGTTTTTAGTGGTAGTGGACAGCCATAGCAAGTGGCCAGAATGTTTGGACATGGGTACTAATACAACAAGCAGGGCTACAATTAATAAACTAAGACCATTATTTGCGCGCTTTGGCGTACCTAAAACATTAGTTTCCGATAATGGCACCGCATTTGTGTCGAACGAATTTGAAATTTTTTTAAAAATGAATGGTATAAAACATCGGACAACACCAGTAGGAAACCCGGCTACAAACGGGCAGGCCGAAAATTTTGTCAAAACGATTAAAAACGCATTAAAACGAGCTTTAGGAGCAGATGAAAAAATCGAAATTCAAACTGCTCTTAATTCATTTCTATTAGACTATAGAAATACTATTCATTCAAGCACAGGTGTATCTCCAGCTGAACTTATGTTAGGAAGAAAATTAAGAACTAGACTAGATTTGCTTAATCCGAAGCGAAACATGCAAATTGATTTAAGTAAAATTGAAACAACTATTGAAAAACAACAAAAAAGTCAAAAACAAAATTATAGATCTAAAACAAGAAAAAAATTTAAAATTAATGATATTGTTATGGTAAAAGATTATTGTAAAGCTAATAAAATAAATTGGACTAAAGCTAAAATTGTAAAAATATTAGGCATGCAAATATATTTGGTACAAGTAATAAAATCTAATAAAATCTGGAAAAGACATCTAAATCAAATAATTAGTGCTTGCGACAAAAATAGGCAAAGTTATATTCCTTTTACTCTGAATGATGATAACGATAATGTAATGAAAAACAAGTCTCTAAGTAATGAATCTTCTTGTGAACCTACTGTTGAATCAGGTGTAGAACTTAATTCAGGTGGAGGAGATGTAGATCCTGAATTGGACAGAGATCCAGAAAAAGAAGTAAATATTATAACTAATGTAAATGGCGGAGGTGCACCTGAAAAAACTGTAAAGAAGCATCATTTAAGAAGCTTAAAAAACAATGAATTATACAGCTTGTAATTGAATGCCTTAATTTAAAATTGTAAAGGACAATCAACTGAAGGGGGATATTGTGATGTGTTTCACCAATGAATTAACTTATTCAGCTATAGCCAATAGAGCTTTTATTTATATTCAATACGAATGGTCATAATGTTCTGAGTGCAGTTGTTTGTCCTCCCTTGCATGAATCGCATGCTAACCAATTATACATATATTAACTTTAGGATTAATTTAGTAATAAAGTACATTTATATATTTGAAGTAAAATAATCTGCCTTTTTACTCGAGTCATTACAGATACTAAAAATTTAAAAACGTTTGAATTTTGAATTTGAAGATTGAATTTTTTGAAATTCCTTTCTGCACGTTTCAAAAATTTGTATCTATAAAATGAAATCGATCCAAAGTCTATATCACTTCATTGGTTCTTGAGATATGGTGAATAGGACTGGCCACGATACCAGAAAAGGCTCGGTATCGGTATCGGAAACTGAAACAATACCGAGACGATGACAGCTCTGAAATAATACCGCGACGATATCAAACGATACTTTTTTTTGGACTGAAATTTACCGATACTAACAAGTATCGGTTGGTATTGGCAGAAAATATAGATTTTTGAATATTGTTATAAATTTTTTACAAACAAACAATTTTTGTAATTGGTTTCTCGGAAAAGGCTCTAATGATTAAGATGATGACTTTTTCAGAGCTTTTCTTTTTAGCAAGGAGAAAGTTTACGCAATTATTTTAAATACAAGTTACAACTGCCCACTTCCACGCCCATTTAACTTATACCGATTTTCTCTGAAATCAACGATTTGAATGATGGTGAATGGTTCTTTTAAGTGAGAAAGTGTCTTTAGTGAAATTCATAAAATATTTGTGTGCGTCCTAATCGGAACTATACTTAGACATTGTGAAACAAGCCTTTAAAAATTGTTAAGTCAACAAAAAATAAAACTTCAGTTAAAAAAAAATGTTTTTATAATAATGATTTAAATTTAAGTCTTAAAAATACTAAGCGAGTTTATTTACTAGATCAAGAACATGTAACCAAGTCGGGCATTTTATCCTGGCTTGCGACTTAGACCAGACCGAAACCAGACCAGACCGATACCGAGACTTTGTTATACGAGACCAAACGAGACTGAGTTATACGAGATTTCAATTTTGTCGATACCGAGACGATACTTAGAAAAGTATCGTTTGGTTTGGTATCGTGGCCAGCCCTAATGGAGAACGAAAAATAGCGAAGGAACGTACAAACGTACGTACAAACACAGATAGCTCTCTAAAAATGATGAATTCCGATTCTAGGGAGCTCAAAACTTGAAAATATGTCAAAATTTTTGATTCGACAAATCGGACCAATTACAATAACTTCCAATGGGAAGTTAATAGTAGTCAAATTTCCCATTTTTCGCAGTTTTAGGGTTACCATGTAGTTTTTTTTTAATTTTAAATAATAGCCAAAAATAACACAGTTGCTCTTACAAAACCGGTTTTTGAGCATAATATGTTACATTATACCTTTTTGAACATGAAAAAATAGTGCCATACGAGTTTTTCGATTGAAATTCCTTGCCAGACGAGCTTAGTATTTTTGAAGTAGGTATAAGTGTTATAAGAAATTACTTTTGTTTCAAATAATTTCCACACCTTCTTTTACAAAGCCGGGTTTTTTTATTTTTGGAATTCCTAACTCGTCTGACACTGTTTAGTTCATAAAACGAAAGGCATCAGCAAAAAATAATGCTTAAACCCTGGTTTGTGAAAGTAGATTTTTTTTGACAGTTACATACAAAATATATAAAATTTAAAAACAAAAATAAAACAACATTTTTTTCAGTGCGGATCTAAAAACGAAATTTTGCTTGAGATATTGATTTGCGAGATTTTGATATATGTGAGATTTTAAATTCCGAAATTTTGGTTGATATTTGCGAAATTTTTTGTTGTCAAATGTACCTAAATGTGATATTTTTTAAAGTGAAATTTTCCAATTGCTAGATTATTGAGAAGCAAGATTACAAATTTACGAGATTTTTATTTTCGAATTTAAAAAAAGCGGAATTTCATTTTTCGAAATTTTTTGCGGATTTGCGGAATTTAGTACCGCTTCCATGGTGAAGTTTTCTATTAAATCAACCAAACAGAATATCACTTACCATTGAAAAATGTCATAGTACTTCGTGGCATGATGTTAAGTACGTTGGACTGTCATGCCGAAAGTCTGGGTTCGATTTCCAACCGCTGCCACCTAAAAAAAGAAAACAGAAATGTTTTTCCAGAGGTACTGCCTGCGGAATGGTTGAGAGTTGTAAGTCACTAGGCCCTAGTTCTCCACGAGCTGTTGCGCCATCAAATTTATTTATTTTTTATTGAAAAATGTCAGATCATCCAAAATTGAATGCAATATCACACTTTTACAGATTTCATTTTAAAGATTTTGGACATTTAGTTTTAAGTGATTTGACTCTATATATCATATGGTTATAGTTATATGTGCATTGTATCTATGTACTTAGTACATGCCTCTGAAAATTAAATAAATAAAACTGAAAGAGACACTAATTCAGACAACAGTCCACCAATTAGACAGAACCACTTAATTCTGATCAAACATTAACTCCTTTGGTGATAATTTATTTATACAGTTACAATGTTTCAAGCCTTCTATACAAAAAAAAAAAAACAAAAATTTAATGTGTGCTTTAAATATATTTATTTATTTTATTTTACTCCAATTTAAGAAAATTTAAACAAAATTACTTATCCGTGACAATGCTAATGCCCGTCTTAGGAAAAGCAGCTTTGATGTGGTTGCCACATTCATAGCACCAACCTCCACACTCTGAACCTTTTTACTGCAATGAAACTCGACCTCAGTACGATTACAGTCAAGTCGGTCGCGTCTTGTGGTTTGGACGGACCGTGGTCGCATCGGTTGGTAGGTTAGGTTGGTTTGGTTACTCGGTGTGCAGAGTGAGTGCGCACAGCACATCCCGCATGATAAATTAACTAAACGAGCAATTAATTTTATTCTGCTGGGTAATTTCAAGTTTTCTCAAAAGCCCACCACGCCAACACCATACTTCTACTCGTAAGTTTCTTCACCCCCCACCCTCTCCCCCTCTTACCATAACCATGTGCCCAGACTCTGACGATATGGAGAAAAATCGTGTGGAACTCGCGCAGGCACCAACCACCAACCACCAAACAAGAACTATCTTTCTCCTCTCGCCAGAGTGCAGCCTCATTACAAGCCATACAACCAGGTAATGAATTTCGGATAAACACAAACGTCCTTCCCCCCCTCGAACCCCTTTTTTTTGGCAGAGATTCTGAAAAATTATGAAGAGTTATGCCATCCAGAGTCAACCATGGAATTTCCATTGACAAAAAAAAAAACGAAACACAGAGCAACTTGCCATCCGCCATGTGAGCGAGCATGGAAGACCAATCAGAGATGCAAAAAGTAAAATTACACATCGTCATGACGAGAATCTTTTCCAAAAACCCTTCAGCTCTCTCCTCACACCAATCTCCCTGTGGTTCTTTGGATGGACCAACGAGATGACTATGCTGCGCGGTGCAACGCGACGGATGGATAGATGGCTGGAGTTTGGGGAATTCTCACAAAAGGAGCACCAGGGCCCTCGCTCATACCTCATATACATATATACCGACATATGTCCGTATGTATTGATAATTACTCTTCGTCAGCATACTGTGATGCCTGACTCTGGGCCAACTCATTGGAACTTTGATGCTGGGGTGCTGCTGTTGATGTTGCCTTGAAGATGATCGAATGCTTTCAGGGATTCGTGGTGTTGGCTTTTCGGCGACTGGCTTGAGTTGAGTGCCCCCAGACAAATGTGTCATTGTGCAGGCAAATGGTTATGACTATCAGGCTATGGTGATGCCGATGCCGATGCCGACGACGACTTGGATGACGACCATCAAGAGATGACGATGATGATCATCTTGGTGATGGTGTGGTGGTATAGAGGGCTGGGCGCATAGTAATTAGCTACAAAAAAAGGGCGCGTATGTCCATTTCTCATGGTGAAGGTGGCGTTTCGCTGATGTTGCTGATGCTTCACTGAAGCTGTCCCAGTCCCATACGCACCTCTTCGTTCTTCAGATCTTCTTTTCTTTTCATTATTTTTGTTGTTGTTGTTGTTGTTGTTGCTATTGCAGTTGGTCCTCCCGAAAAAAAAATAAATACACCACAAATACAAATCGGTACTTTTCGTTTTATTAATTTAAATTGGCATTTCGTTTTTAATTTAGAAGAAGAAACAACCAACAAATGAAAACCAAAAAAAAAATGAAGATCCACTTTTTGGCTGAGTTTGGCTGCTTTCAGAGTTAATTGCCTAAATGCTTGATGATGAGAGATGTACATATGTCTGAATATGTCTGATAAGTAGTTAGAGCATATACAGAGCTACAACTACAGCAGCAGCCCAGCAGCAGGTTGTTGTTCCATCAGACTTAAGGGTTACACACATCACGTTATGGCTGATCTGAGCTGGAACAACAAGCCGACAAACAAAAAAAAAGATTGATATTATGTGGAAATGAGAAATAACATTTGGGATTAAGGTTGAATGGTGTAAAAGGTTGCTGATCTCATCAAAATCCGGCCGAGAATTAAATTGAATTACCCGTTTCAGACACAAAGTGTGATATTGATACTTTAACTTTGTGACTTAAAAAAAAAAAAAGAAAACGCTGAGAGAAGAGAAAAAATGGGAATGGGGTATTAAGAGAAGCGTTAATGAAAGGGTTACAGTTTGTTATTAATTGAAGATACTTCCGAGCGGTGTTGAGTGAAAAAGCAGCTGGATTTCATTTATGTGTATTTAGAATCCCGAATACAAAGTGTCAAAAGAAAACTCCTTGAACTGGATAAATAATGGTGCATTTTTTTTTTATTAATTAATTGAACCTGAAGGTAAGTCAAGGCTTCCAACCAGGTTAAGCTTGGCAGAGGGTATTAAATCCACTACTCAAGTTGCAATAAAGATGGTTTTCCTTTGCAAATGTAATTAGCGAATTAGTTCGATGTTGGGTCTAGCGAGTAAGTACCCATCCAGAAATAAGGTGATCCTCGGGTCGTAGAAGACATTTGAACAAGCCTTATTAGCTAGTGATCGTTGATCAAAAAATCGGCTACTTTGTGAAGTGTTATTCTCAATCGGCCAAAGCTCGGGATGTGTCCCATTTTTAATTGACCAAAATAAGATGTGGTAGGCTGAAAAAAGGCCAAAACCAAAAGCGGATTATCTAAGGTCCTTTGTTTAATGAAACTATTGATATGGCTGCCTGTTGACTGAAACACGACAACAATACCATCTAAGCTGAGACTCAATCAATTTGGTCAAACCAATATAGAGCTCAATTCAATTCAATTCAATTTTGCTTTATTGAATATTTCTATTTACAATTGGTTAAAATTTTTGACAGATAAAGGGTCTAACTTTGTACATTGGTTGTTCAGTCCTGGCAGTCCAGTAGCAGTATTGATTGCCAGAATACTTTGCCTTTACAGTTGCTCTTTTTTGAAATGCTTACGCCGCTGACGATCGAAATATACTCCAGTGGAGATCCTCAGAATTGTTCTCTTAAATATTTGCAGTTCCTTCATAGCTGTTTTGGAGATAGTGAACCATAACCTGGGAAGCTGTAACTGTAAACTGGTCTCAGAAGCTGCTTATAGATTAAAACTTTTGTCTGCTGGCTTAGTCCAGTTCTCTTTTTCATCAGCGAGTAGAGGCGGTGCAAAGAAGCCAGCAAAGCTGGCCTTTTTCAGTGCAGTACGTAAATTTGATGGGTTGAATCTCAGCAGCTCGTTGAAGTTGATGTTTAGGTACTTGGTGCTGCGTTTGGCTCGTAATTTGGTTCCATCTGGGAGTGCTAGGGTAATGCTATTGCAGCTTCTAGCTGAGCAACCGCCTCTGCCCCTTGGTTTTCTCAAGTAAACAAGCTCTGATTTGGATAAGTTGATCCAGATTCCCCATTTGGTGTTAAATTGGAATAGTTTGCAGATTTGTGCCTTGACTTCTGAGACTACTATCAAGGGAGAGAATGGTGAGCAATATGTAAGTGAGTTATCAGTGAAGAGAACGTTTGCGCATTCACTTGAAATTGATTGGTCAGAGGTCATGATGTTGTAGAGAAGAGGTATACGTTTCGGCCCTAGGGCAACTCCAGCCCCGATGGTCTTAACTATCGATTTGCTGATCTCCAGTTGTACGACAAAGTTCCTGAAAAAAGAAAAGACAATATAATTTTGATTAGTTCTAAATGAAAGCCTAGTAAGTGGAGTTTATGGATGAGGACTTCAATCCATACTGTCAAATGCTTTTTCGACATCCAGGATTGTTGTTTAAAGCTGTGGTGATGTTATGATGAAATTTTATGAGTAAATGCAGGGTGAAATGCTTTTCCCTTAAGCCAAACTGCATATGACCGAGATGATGTAATTGTATGGCAGGTACCGTTATATTTAGTTCTACAAAAACTTGAAAAAAAATGTGTGGGCAGAATCACTTAAAACCATTATGTACCAAGTTTTAAGAAAATTGATCCAGCCGTTTCGGCTGTAGCCAAATGGACAGGCAGAATTGTGAGACCCACTTTTTTCGTCTCCCTACCATCGTTATGACAAGTCTGATCAAATTTTCGAGTTAATTTTTTTAACAAAAAATGTGTAACTTGCCATATAGTACCTGCATACCGAAAAAACATTTTCTAATTAAAACCCTCCAGTACAAAGTTTTATATTAGTTTCAAAAACGTCCTTAGCACCATAGAACGACGTGCCCATACCCTATTTTATAGTCAGTAGCAACAGAAACTGGGTTGGAATGATGTTTATAAAAAATGGTAAGTGAATAACCACGTTATACCTGCCGTTTAGATGAAGTTTGAAAAAACCTTAATTTTGATGTTTTTCGTTAATTTTCGGTTACTTCACAACCTGCTCACAAACTTTTATATAAATTTTTTTATAACCAATACTTTCTATATTTATGGTTGAAATCAGACGTTAGTTTGACATCCGTTTGAAAACAGTTGTAAGAAAACTGTTATACGACATTTTTTCGGTTTTTTTATAACCGTTTTTGTACGATTATAAAAAAAACCTAGAACCGTTTCTGCAAGATTCTAAAATCCCTGTTAAAAAACCCTTAGGTTATTTTGAAACCGTTCCTATACGGTTACAAAAAAAACCTTTTGGAACTACTCTAGGGTTATTTTGAGATATTTTTAAAATGACTTTTATAAAACCTACGCAAAAATTAGTTTTAATTAGGAGAGCGCGTGCCACATCCAGATGCAATCCACTCAATAAACGAAGAAACAAAATGGAATATCTGGGAAAAAATGTAGTTTGGGTTTAGTTGAATCGTGGTTGAAATATGTGTCAGTTGTGGATTGGTGGAATTATAGTAATTATTGTAAGACTAAGAACTAGATTTGGTCATTTGTCAACCGAAAAATAACGGTGCAGGGAAATAATTCCACGGGCATCTGCTCTACATGAGAATCTATTCCATCTTAAGTGGGAATCTGTTCCACTTTTCAAAGTGGAATTTAATTTATAATTTAAGTTTTGTGGAATTTTTTCCCACCTAAAATTTGGAATTTGATATATTATGGTTGGCTACGTTTTCCGTGCTACGTTTGAGTGAAACACGAATAAATAATGAGGCATGTATGCACCACCCCTGCTTAGGCTCACTATAGGATTTGGGGTATGTAAAGTTTCTTTTGCATTTAAAGAATCTGCATTTATAAGTCGCTAGGACGTTATTCGGGCAAACGTGATTCGGGAAACTGAATTACGGGCAAACGTAATGTTCCCAGTGAGATATTTATATGGGGGGAGGGGGCATGCTGCAACCTCCCTGCTTGGGCCCATTATAGGATTTGGGGTAGATGCGAGGCTGGGTGTATGCAAGATTTCTTTTGAATTTAAAGAATCTGGATTTAAAGAAACTTTGAATTTATCCTTTATATCCAACAATAATTGTAACTGTATCGTTCTGATATCTTTATATAGACGAGTATTTTAAAGCAGAGGTATGGATCATACTTTCGCAGCTCTAATAACATTAAAGATTATATATTATACAAAAAATACCTCCTAAGAACGAATTAAAGAAAAAGAAGTGAAATTGATTCTCATACCATGTGGGCAAAGACTCCACTTTCCAAGTGGAGATCTTCTCACTAATAAGTGCAATAAATTCCGTGTATCGGTGAGGATAAATTGCACTTTGAAAAGTGGAAGAGATTCCCACTTAATATGGAATAAATTCGCAAGTGGAGCAGATGCCCGTGGAATTATTTCCCTGCACCAAAATAACAATCTGAGTTGAAAATATCGTAATTTAATGACTTATACGAAACTTGTGTGCGAAATTAGTTGACTTTCAATCAATAAATAATATTTTGGATTTCAGAAACATAATTTAAGTATTTATTCAAAACTAACTACGCCTGCATTTAGTTGATTTTCAACCAATGAATAATATTCTGTTTTGAAAACAGCGTAAATAAAGGACTTAGTTAAAACTTCTGTCTAAATTCAGTGGATTTTTAACCAAATAAATACCTATTCCTTGTGAAAAGAAAAAAAATATAATTTTCAACGCTTTGGTTTAAAAATAGAATCGTTTAAGAACTAATTTTTAAATTGTTTTTGACCTGTGTTGATTTTTCAACCACTAAAAGACAGTCTTTTATAAAAATAAGAGTTTTTTATTGACTTATGCAAACCTATGTCTGAATTCGGATGGTTTGTGACCAATAAAAACGAAAATGATAAAAAATAGATATTTCATAGTTGATTCGAAGCTAGGAGATTTGGTTGATTGTCAACTAATAAAAATTAAAAATTTGGTGTTCAAAAAAGAGATATTTTAAAACCTTCTTCCAACTTGTAACTAGGAATGAGTATAGAAAAATTAAACTTACTTAACCTAGGCTTAAAACTGGTTGGTTTTAAACCAACACAAAAAGGAAATAGTTAAGAAATAAAATCATGTTAGCCAACTTTAATTGTTAAATGAAAATTTACAATTCGAAATTTGACAAAAGTTCTGTATGAGAGAAAAACAATACACCACGTCAACTCCAAAGTTACAATAATGACCTATCAATTTGTCCCAGGATAAACTCGAATTGTAATTAAACTTTATTTAACCCATAAATAAACTAAGAGTTTTGAAATAATTTCATTAACGTCACATAATAAACAGAGTTTTTGAAGGTTTACTTACGACCGCAATAAAATTGTCACTTGAGTTTCAAATTTTTTCTTGGGTACTTGCAGAACCTCAGCTCAATAGAGAACGGCAGACTCCACCATTACGACAAAGAAGGCCTTATGCCGCCAATTTCTGTCAACTCTGAAACCCGGAAAAATTCATGATGCCATGTTAGCCAAGCTGAGTTAATGTGGAATCAAAAATAGCAATCAAATATAAAATTATTAAAAATTTAACATATGTACATATTGTAGCATGTGAAGAGTAAAATATGTACAAACAAAGTTACGAAATAGCCCCCTTCGAAACTTCTTTCGTTTTTGTAATGATGCTTAAGTCAATCCGTAAAAACAAGAAAAAAATCCAAGATTAAAAATTTTTAAATCTATTTCTAGCCTAATTAGATGTATTGCCTTAATTAGACCAATTTAATCAAAAACAAAAACACAGAAAAAAAACCATCAAAGCCAAGCCTCTCTTTACAGCGATCACTTCTTGCATGTTCCCTATTAAAACATCTCCACATCCAAGGTAAAGGTAAATCGTGAAAGTTCCGCTCGGCATTTATATAGGTACATAGATTCATGGTGCACTATACTCACTGCAATATAATATATTTATGCCTTTTTCAAAGGTAGATATAACTGTTTTGTGCATGTTGCACAGTTCTAACATTGTTCACAAGTTTTTGCGAACCGCATATAGTCTGTGCATATGTGCATGTGCGGTTGGTTGGATGGAACTATACCTCTTTCTTATGACCAGACTGACCACTGACCACAGCGTTATATACCATCGTCAGCATCATCACCATCATCAACATCCAGCAAATATTGGATCTTAGACCAATGTAAGTGAGTGCAGTTACAATTGTCCAAAGAGGTATAGTTCAACAATAGTTCTTTTGGCAAAATTTTTTAAAACAACACATGGCACATGGAATCGTCGTAGTCCTACTGAAAATTGAAAACAACAACAAAAAAAATGTGACTATCAGCTGTGCCACCATCAAACAAGGAAGATCTCTTAAGGGGCAAATAAATAGTGGTCATATCTTCGGACAGCGTGCAACATGGTAGCAACAGCTAGCACAAGAAGTAGTATATCCACCATGCAGCATAAGCCCATAGATACACTTCCTTCCACTAAACATCATCGCAGATACTTTAACAAAACCAACAAAACCATTAAAACAACAACAACTAAACAACTATACAGCAGCCGCAATGCCATCATTCGACTCGTGTAGTGTATGGTTTTCAGAGCTTGGGTCTTAAAAGAAAACCGAAAGAAAAACAGGGAAAACTCTTATGGAATTATCCGCTCGTTGGTCTTGTTTTATGACAACGATTTGTTGTGGTGGGCTTCCTCCATAATATCCACATTGGAATGCTCCTCATTCACCTGAGTTCGAGTTTTATTGGTTTTTCGATTCTTTATAGCCCCAGCATCACCATCTAAGAGCATCATCATCATCATCATCCTCCTCAACCTCAACCACTACCAGGGCTTAACAAATGCTGCAACCAGCACGGGACTTCTTAGTGAAAAATAAAATAAAATTTCCCAAAAAAAAAACAACAAAAAGACTTAAATTTGAAAATTCTCGATGAATCGATGAAATTCAAGCGAAAGGCTTTATTGGAAAACCCTCTATACTATATACAGCGAAGGAAACTTTTTCAACAAACGACTAGTTTATTAGATTTACTCTTGCAGCTTGAATGCCCCTTCTGGCCGCGCTTCTTTTCGATATGAAAAACTTCTTACAGCGAAGCGAAGAAAGTGCAGAAAGGCGGTGGTCTATTGTCGGTTCGTCGTCGTCGGTGTGATGGTTTGGGGCTTATAGGCGGAATGGACTCTATGGCAACTGGCAAATATACAATGCAACAACCATTGTTTTTATAATTTGTGATGATAATTTTTTTTTCGTATTTTTATTTTTATTTTTTTATTTGTTTTTTTTTATAACCGCGAATAACTTGAAAATATTTTCTAAAGGATGGCCTTAAGGTACATAGCAATAGATAAATGTACTATTATGAATATTGTAAGACTATTGTTAATAAACAGGGAAGCTCTATGGTGATCTTGTTAAGTCCCCCTTTTTTTCCAGAATGGCAAACATTTGCGCACGATTTATTGCTCGCATTTGGGTATCATTGTTTTTTTTTTTTTTTTTTTTTCCTTTGCAAAGATAGAAAATCTATGGAATTTGTTTTTATGAATTCGAAAATACCTAATTAAGAGTTTTATTTTAAATTGAGGAATTTATGGTTTTAATATGTGAGGCAAAATATAAGTCTCTTATCTTCTTATCGTCTTAAAAGTCCCATATAAAGGCATTTTTTTATAGGGGACTGTAAGTTCAGTTGGATAAATTTCATAGATCCTGGGAAAACAGATCCAGAATCATAGTTTACTTTCAGCTACGAAAGCAATTAGGTAGCAAATCGTTCTCTTGAGCAACTAAGCTGTCAAGGGCGTATGCAGAATGTCTATTAGTGGGTTCAGTTCCATTCAAAAATTAGTATAAGTATAGAAATCTAGCTTTAAAATTAATTCATAGAAGACAGATTGTATGAAATGTATGATAAATATTTTGATTAGGAGGGGGAAGCAACCCACTCTGCCTCCCTTGCGAACGCTCTTGTCGGCTTTACAATACACTAACAACTCCGGTTCCGACACTGGCTATGTGGAGCAGATCAAAGTTTTAAAGTACTTAAGTACATTATTTTAACTTAAGTACTTTGTAAGTACCCAGTTCCTTCTACTTGTACTTGTATTGGAAAAAATAAGTACAAGGCACTTAGTACTTGAAAAACAACAAGCACAAGTAATTTATGCAGATTTTTGTTTTAAGTACATGTATTTGGTACTCTAATGCTGCTCAGTACACTTTTAGGTGCTTTTAAAGTACAAGTCCATTTCAAGTAATTTTCAAGTACAAGTCCGTTTCAAGGACAAGTTAATTTCAAGTATTTCTCTAGCACAATTCATTCAGTAGTCTTTTTGCGCTATGGAATAATGACAACCATGGTGACACTTTAGCGATATGATGCCAAGACAACGAACCGAGCGGTCGTGATCTGTGTTTTTGAGTTGAAATAGTCATTATTCGATAGCTCAACCAGACGACTCAACGAAATGTGCTTGAAAAGTACTTGAAATTGACTTGTATTTCAAAAGTACTTGAAATGGACGTGCAGGTACTTGAAAAATACTTGAAAATATACGGAGCAGTATAACAGTACCAAGTACACTCCAAGTACTTCAAACAAAGTACTTGTACTCGGTTTTTTTCAAGGACCAAGTACATGGTACTTTTTTTCAAATACAAGGTACTGGGTACAGGGTACTTGAACTTGAAAGTTGACAAGTCTGAGGCAGAAGCCTGCACTAGTTAAATGTGAACGAGCTGCTTTGAAATAAAAATCAAAAATTATGAAAACGTGCATGAATTATTTTTTTATTGGAGTTTGTAAATTTTGTATTTCAAGTATGATAATTTTTTTTTTTTTTATTGGAAATTTTTAAGATTTTCCAAAACCTTTTTTCGACTTAATTTTTTGACTATGAGTTGAGTTGTTCAAAAACTTTTTTAAAATTTAATCTGAGAAAATTTTAAAAAACTAAGAAATTAGATTTACGAATTTTTCGGCTTTGAATTGAAGACTAATTTTTATTATTTTTATTCATTTATGCTGAAATTGCAATTTATTTTTTTATATTTAAAAAACAAATGAGGTTAAAGAACCGATGTTGGCAGCCTCATCCAACCAACTTACATCTTCACTCAGGCAGGGCCGAGGTACTGACTCTCGCGAGGGACTGACAAATCCTCCCAGAGTATACTTGTCATGAATAAGTGCTTCTCATCTTGCCGGTCCCCTCCATTCCTGGCAATAATACGCATACAGGAATAGTTGAGAGTTGTTAGTCACTAGGCCCTGTTGAGAAAAAAAAAAACTTTACTTTGACCCAGTTAGGAAATTAATTTTATATTCAATTCTATTGACTTATGGATAGAGGTAATAACCCCCCAAATCCCCCTTTTGCTCAGACATATTTGAACTGAAAAGGACCCTCAAAAATGATTGTCTGCAGAAATGTTTTCAAAATGGCCCAATTTTGTCGGTACCTAATTCTTGGATCCTTAAAACAATAAGCATTGCAGCACAAATACAAAATTCTTTTTGACTGCAGTGATTTTGTTTTATTTCCATTTGTTTTGTTTAGTTAAGTTTTTTAAGTCACGGGGTGAATATCATTGCATGTTTCAGTATATTTTATGTAGGGATATTTTTTTGTTAATACGAGTACTTTTTGATTTTGGAAAATCATGCCAGCTGTTTGCTGCTACCAAACCGGCTACAGTGGTCCGTTTGTTGAATTTTGGTGACAAAAATTATTTCCCACGCCAATTCTTGATACAAATTATTGAAATTTGGTACACTTTATGATTTGGGGATGCTGAATTTAGTGTTACTACCTTATTTGACTTGCAAAATATAGGTACTATATTGCAAGTTATGCATTCGTAAGAAAAAATTGAACTCGAAATTTTGATCAGAGTTTTCATTACGTTGATAGGCAAGGTGGTTACAGCCTAAACAACTTGATCGATTTTCTTAAAGCTTGGTACATAGTGGATTTTGGTGATTCTGCCCACACATTTTTTAATTTTTCTTTTTTTGAACTAAAAATAACGGTACCTGCCATAGAATTTTTTAAAAAATCTTAATTTTTCTCAAACACGGCTTCAAAACTTTTGTTAAAAAAAATCAGTAAATTTCTTTTAGTAAAAGCTTCCTTCGGATGGGAAACCATTTAAAAAAATGGTTATTAATTGTACCTCCAAAAGAACCATTTTTTTTTTATTTTCGATTTTTCCCAAGTAACATCGTTGGAGCTAATAGAAACAAAACTGTTCTTTAGCAGCTTGTAAGCAGTGAAATCTGAGACCATAGTTCTACGACAGATTATTTCACAGCTCCCAACATTTATTTAAAAATTTTGTTCCATAATCGAGTTTCCAATACACATTAAGCTCCATTATTTTTATAACGTCCCAAGATTTAAAAATATGCTCTTTAATAACGTTCAACGTTCTTTAAACGAGCAAATTATTAATATGAGCATATAAAAAAGCATTATAGAGCTTCTTAAAACTCATATTTAAAATACTATTGCATGATTCTATAGAAATGTCAAAAAATAGCTGCACAGAATGCGGCTGTAGAGTTAAATTACTAATACATTCACACAAACGCATGCGCATGGATATCTCTCTGAGCATTATTAAATTTCTCTGAGAATTGTGAAATTTGAAGGCTGAACAAAGCTACAACAGAACGACTATAGAGCTTTATACTAAACCTGTCTCATATTAGTAGGGTGTTTCACAATAAAATACAATAAAGATAATTTCACCGAGAAAAGTCAAACCAAAACTAGAAAATAAATAAATTCCTTTATATTCCTAAGCAACAACAAGTATGCACCGTAATTGTCGAATTAGAGATCCGAAATTTCTAAAAAAAAATTTATTAAAATCAATTGAACAGTTTAATAAAATGTTTTAAAATAAAATTAAATCAATGGTTGAGTCGCACAAGTGTTTGTTTGCTGAGAAACCATAATGCACTTCAATTGTTAATAAATAAATAAGAAACTTTTTCAACGATTTAAAACTATTCAAAACTTTCAATTTTCGAAGCACCCTTCTTTTTTAGCCTTGAACACAAAACTCTCATTTTGTGGGAAATAGCTCTACAATATCCATATTGCAGTTCTATTGAAGACAAACTATTTTCACGATAAAAATATGGTGACAGAAAAAAAACATTGAAACAATTTTCCTTATTTTATTTGAAACGAATAAAAAACCTTTATTTTCAATATAAAACACACTTAATATTGCAATGAAAACAAAAATATTTTATTTCAGATATTTAAATTAATTTTTGTAACAGATTTCTGTGTTGCTTAAAATAATTTTGTAAACATTTCACTGCGTAATATTAGGAATTTCGAAGGCGCGTTGTAATTTTGCGAAGTACATTCAGTACATGTTTGATAAATCTAAGCGCGCACTAAAAATTCACTAAGATGGAACAGTTAAATAATTAATTTCATTTTTCACTTATATTTTGTATAGGAATATTTTACTAATTTGCGACATCACAACACATAAAGTTCTCAATTGTTACTATCACACATATAATACATCGTTCCAATATTATTTTACTTTTTAATTTGTATTATACAAACCCAAACTAATACAAACAAAGTGCTGTCAAAAATGTTGCTTTAAAGATTTCTAAATAATATACCTAAGAGCTGCAAGGCCTTACAAGCCACTGATAAGAGCTGGTTTCGAGCAAATATTAGCTCTCAAACTCAATGAATTCGCTGTAGGCAAGCTCTGCACTTGCTTTAGAAGTGTATCTAGAGCTTCTTTTGAAATCGACGAGCTCTAAGATTAGCTCTACAAACGCTTTTAGAGCAATTAAACAGCTAAAATTGTTTCTTGGGTTTGATTTGTCAAAAATATTGAAAACTAATTTTTGAAAATTAAATATTTTTAAAACTGCATAACCGATTCTTATAAAACTCGGTATTTAAATGGTTTTTAGTTTTTCTAAAGTATTTTAACATAAAAAATATTTTTTCTAAATAATAGTCCCTTCCATACAACCGTTAGAAAACCATTAGGAAAATTAATTATTAATTTTTTTTTGTTTTTGTTTTTTTTTGTATTATTTCCTATTTTCGACTGAAGAGATTTATGTTAAAATTTTTATAAAAAAATTCAAATAAGATTAAAAATATTGCATTCGAAAATAATCTAAAGTTACAGCTTTAATAATTTTAAATAAATCTGACATCAAGCTTAAAATTCTGATAAAAATTATAACTATTTTTTTTAAATATAAGAAAATTTTAACTGCTTCATAAATACTGATAGTTTAATAGTTTCTCCAACTTTTATGCTATCAGAATTCTTAGTTTTATGTCAGATTTAAAAAATGCAACCAGAAAAAATATCAAAATTGCTAAAACTTTTATTTTATATTATTTTTAACTGTTTCTAGTTTTTTTAGTAGTTGACCATATATCTATTTGATCGGCATCTTCTAGCCACCAAAATTGTCAAATTTGTTACAGATTCGATTATATTAGGTCTAAAAATTAATTTGAATACAAACTAATTTGTAAATGGTGTGAACATTTCTCAACATTTTAGATTATCTTCGTTAAATTTTGTACAAATCAGTATTAGACTCATTTTTATATGAAATTTTAAACTCAGGCATATATTTTAGGTCTTTTAAAACATAAACTTAATTCAGTTCCTTACCTTTACAATATTTTTTTTAAACTTTAGAAATTTGGAACCTAATTTGTGAAGCCCCTGTTTGAAGTAGAAAAAATTGACCGTACCCCTAAATTCAGCATTAATCATTAAAAGTACTAAATTTCAAAATTTACTACTATTTTTCCCTTTAAATTAATCTCCTACAACATGTTTTAAGTCAAATCTTATCTTCTTATTGGATGGAAGTCTCTTTCATTCAAATTTACTTCATCCTTTGTATGTGACGTTTATTACACGAAATCCTCATGTGTAGAAGACAAACTTAATAGTGCCAACCAAAAGGCTGTGTGGGTGGATGAAATAAAAAGACTTCTTATCTGAAAGCATAAAAATCACTTCTAAGTTTTATATCATTAAATCTTTACATAAACATAAAAATTGAGAAAAAATAAGTTGGATTTCATTGAGCGTCTTTTTTTAGACCCTCACATATAACCAAGAAACTCAATACTAATAACTAACACTCAAGTTGAACGTTTTGGGTAAGCACTTCTTGCACTAAATTTTTACTATTTTCTTCCCGAAGATTTCCGAACATAAAAATAGGAAAAATACGTGAAGGAATACAAAAAAATAAAGCATAAAAAGATTATCACACAAATATCCGACACACCCTCTTTTCCATTAAGTGGTTTTGCATTTAAAATTTGTTTATCAAGTGTCTGAATTCCCTCAATAAAAGAAAGACTTTACGCCGAAGTATAAACAAAATCATTTACAAACCTCCAAAGACTGCCCAGAGTTTCCGGTGGTGTGTTAAAAATAATTGCAGATTATAACTGAAATCATCCCGAAAATCCCATTCATAAGGATTTGCACGGAAAGCAATAAAGCTGGAATGCAAAAACGACAACCAACAACTGCCACAAGGCTAATAAAATTGTTATCGGAATTTTTAATATTTTTTTCTTTAGCAAAAAAAAACAACAAAAACATTTAAGAAAAAAAATAAACAATATAAGTCCTCTAAGTTCTTGAACAAAAAAAAATAATAAACTAAGAAAAATCTGTAATGCAAGAGTCTTTTAGGTACTCGAAAAACAAAAACAAAAAAAAAAAAGAAACAGGTACTAGTGAGATTCCCTGAGGGATCTCGTGGCGTCACGATTTCATAAAAGCCTGAGCAGCAGCTCCCCAATGAACATCATGGACAATGATAATGAAACTCTGATGATGTGGTGGTTGGTTGCTTTTGGTCTTTGGTAGTTCAAAAAGGTTTCTCACTTCTTTTTGTTTTCTTAGTTAGTGTATTCAGCAGCGAGAAGTGAAAGAGATCTTGGAATTTTGTTAAAAATTGTTAAGAAATGTTGGTATAAACAAAAAACAACCTAAAAAAAAATCTTTAGTTTTAGCTAAAAAGTTGTTCTTTGTGTTTTGTGCTAGAGTTGTGACGTGATCAGCAGAGATATACGAGTACTATTCGTTTGCTATTAATAAAGCAAAGGAGTTGTAAGAAGTGTGTAAGCACCTTTAAACAAAAAGACAAAAACAAAATAGCTATACAACAAAAAAAAAAACAAAAAACTCCTGATGGAAATAAAAGGAACAGCAGGAGGAAACACAAAGGTTGATTGGCGAAGCACAATTATTAGATTATATGGAGTGCTTATGGCTCTCTGTGCATCATTGCAGGATGAAGTGAACAGTAGATAGATAGGAAGATAGATGGTGTATTGCCTGGAGAGATGTGCTGGATGAAGTTACGCCCTCGCGAGCTGGGTTTTAGTTATTTTTTTTTTTTTGTTTTTTAAGTAATTTTTCTGGACAGTCACAAAAGGGGGAATTTTATTTTTCAGGTATTTTTAGTTCTAAAAACAATAGACTGAAGTAATGAAAAGTGTTGAGATCGTCTGAGGGTAAGATCCTTACAGGTTATCGGTTTGATTTTATCGGAGTTGTGCTGTGGCAGAGGGATATTGTTGTTTTTTTTTTTTTTTGGTTTTATATTGGTAAATTGTCACGACTTTCAGGGTACATAACGATTATTTTCGATATTTTCTTTTTTTCTTACATTTTTTTTTTGATGAAATGTATTAATGAGTTAAGGAAAATAATGGAAAAGCATTTTTGTTAGAGTTTTAATGAAGATGTGAGTTTTCTTTAACAGTGGAAAAAAAGAATAGCGGGCAGAATAAGTCTTATCTCAGAATTATTATTCCAAGAAAATTTTGTTTGACTTACGTTTCCTAGGTATACACTGCGCGTCTTTTGGTAAAGGCCACACTTGTTTTTCGAAATAAATTACTGTAAGAAATTGTTTTCCTCGAAATGGCTGATACTTGTAAGCCAGGTTAGAAAATTTTCCAAAAAAAAATCGATACGTTGAAAGAATAACTTAGAAAATCCATCGGAATTTTAACAAGTTATGAATGAACTGACAAAAATGGATATAACAGGCTGCGTCACTTGATTGAGGCTTCCACAAATATTGCCTTGTAAAAGTTAAAATCATGCATTTTTAAAAAAAAAACTTATCATATTTGAAAATGAAAAAAAAACTATAAATTTCTTTTTGGAAACGCTCAAAAATATAGAAAATAAATGATTTTAAGGAACATTTAGGCCGAGAAATCGTAGGAGACTTTAAGGAAGTAAGACCGTTGTTAACAACTATCGAACTTACTTACTTACTTATCCAGCTTCCGATCCATGGAGGGTCTCTGCCTTAGATATTGCAGTTTTCCATCGTTTGCAGTCCCTCGCATCATTTAGACCAACCGCATCTTGGTCTGTAACCACCTGGTCCCTGTAGCGGAGAGGTTCCGTCTTCCTGGTTGGCTTGAGCCTTGGGGCTGGGATTCGCAGATCTTCTTGGCTGGAGTGTTGTTATCCATTCTTTCAATGTGGCAGAGCCAGTATAGTTGGCTCGTTTTGGCTCTTTGAATAACATCCACCTCTTGTTTCAGCCCGTACAATTCACGATTGAATCTTCTCCTCCATTCGCCCTCTTCACATAAAGAACCAAATATCCGAGAAAAGATTTTTCTTTCAAAAGTGACCAGTGTCAATATTCTTTTTCTTTTACTTATCGTCCAGCACTCGAAGCTATAGAGTAAAACTGGTATAACTAGCTTTTTGTATAGCGTCTTTCGAGAAAGGAGTTTTGAACCCATTTGTTTGTCCAAACCGAAGAAACAGCGGCTCGCCGGAGTGATTCTTAGTCGGATTTGCTACTAAGGTGTCTTTCATGCGAGGTGTAATTGATTTTTGTTCCGAAGTAGATGAACTCCTTGACTACCTCGAAAATTCTGCTACCAACAATCACGTTTTGTCCTAAGCAATGGACAGATGTGACTTTCTTTGTTGAAGGCATATACTTTTTGTCCCCATTCGCTTCAAGATTGACGCATTTCGCCTGTTCATCAATAGCTGCGAATGGTTTAAGAACAGCACACTTGGAGTGGCTAGTGATATCAATGTCATCCACATAGCCATAAGAAGTTGATAAGACCTGTCGAAGATAGTTCCTTCCAAGTTTGAACCTCTCTTGTGCACTATCTGCTTCAGGACTAGGTTGAAGAAATCACACAAATGTCTGAACTCTGGTACACGTCTGGAATAGCTTGGATCAGCTGTTACCCATTTGTACGTTGCACAGTATTTTATAACCTCATGTGGCATTACTGGATCAGTTTTATCGGTATTCCGACTTTCGACATCGCCAATAGAAGCTCTTGGGAAATTACTGCCCAAACAGAATGTGAGACGGAGCTGGAATAGATGTCAAAAATGCTGCAGCTGCAAGAGTTGAACCAATTTTCACTTTAACTGCAGCATTTTTGGTAGTACCTCGTGGCGTGATGTTAACTGCGTTGGACTGTCATGCCGATGGTTTGGGTTCGATTCCCAGTCGCTGCCACCTAAAAACAGAAATGTTTTTCCTGAGGTACTGCCTCTTGTGAGGAACTGTCAAATCCTCCAAGAGTTATTTACTTGTCACGAATAAGTGCCTCTCATCTAGCCATTAGGACTGGGCAAAAAATTGTAGGTCACCTCTATTCCTGTTAGCATAACGCACACAGAAATGGTTGAGAGATGTAAGTCTATAGGCCCTGGTTCTCCATGAGCTATTGCGCCACCCAGTTGCCTGACTATTTTGTGGAACCAGTGGATGTGGGTGGTGGTACTAAGCTCCTAGAAATTCTTGAGCTAAGAGGCTGCAAAAAATTATAACAAAAATATTGAAAAGCAACCAGTGCGACCATTCCCTTAGAAACGCATAGGAAAATTTAGTAGCATTTTTGGTTTTATAAGCATGCTTATGGGCAAAACAAACATATTCAATATTAAAAACCCATTCTCTTAATTATTCCTTTATTCCCCTCATTTTTCGGTCTGCTAATAGACTAAAATATTTCTGCTGAAACCAAAAATGCTTCTTAATTTACACTTGAATTTTTTTCTGATGGAATCGTCAGACCCACACTATGATCACTTTTCAATACATTTGGTCGTATAACGTGGAAACTTGGCCGAATTTGATAAGCTTAACCTAACACTTAAAATTTTGTATTCAAAATTCAATATTCTATTGAAATATATGGATTATAAAATTTTTTTTTTTAAATTGATCACAAGCAAACCAACCAACTGATTACTAAATTTTTAAATATATACAGGGCACAACTTTTTTGGAGAAAAAAAGGCTCAATTCTCAAGATATGCCAAATGAACTAAAGTAGAGGCTCAAAGCTTTAATATGACTGTTTAAAAAGCCATTTTAATTCAAAAATGACGGAGATAAAGCCATTCAAACTTTACCATTCCTTATCATTTTTCGCAGTCTTAGCTAGAAAGCCTATTTTTTGATATAACACACTCCTTATACCTAAGTCTTATTTTAGCAATTTTTGTGTGAAGAGTGGGCCAAGTAAGTCTTCCTATAAGGGTTTTTGCATAGAATGGCTCGTAAATGATTAAAGCTTTAACCATTTTGTAATTTAAAAATTAATTTAAAAAAAAAGCTGCTTCATAATATTTTTAACTACTCTGCCAATAAACTGGCAAGCCTTCAACTTTTAATATTTTTAATGATTCCTAATAAGGTACTAGCTAAACACATGCTCGCTCCCATATGTTTTTATGTCTTTTGTGGGCTATTAAACTCTAACACTTTTTTTCAAGTAAAGTAATGACTTTATTGGCTTATTGCATCATAGCTTCTTTTTATTACTCAACAAAAGAAAATTGACGACGCCTGTTTTATAGTAATTTATATTCTTAGGTAAAAAATTAAAAAAAAAAAAAAACAATCCTTAGCAGATATCCCATAACTTTTCGGCGAAAAAGCATACATATATTCAATAGTTTGTATGCGGATTCGACACTTACCCATGGGTGATTTGTGGTCTGCTCTCTTAGTTAACACCAAATGGGATATAAATGTACCTATATACAAATATTTTGAAATTCCAACATTTTATTTTTGTTTTTACTATCATAGATATTTTCAACTATATTTTATAGCCACCACCGCCACAGATTGCAGCAATGCACTGCTGCGCCATACACCTAATAAATAAGCAAATTTTTGCTTGGCCTGACAATAAAAAAAAAACAAAAACAAAAAAACAAGATTCTTTTTGAAAGTTTACCGCGCGCTAAAGCTGCTGTTTTTTTTTATATGCACTTGATGGTTCTTCGATTTTGGGATAAATCCTAAATGTTAAACTAACTATCTGTCTATAGCTGCTGAGCTGGCCTCAAGTAAACAATAATTTTAACCAAAAAAAAAACTGCAACAACACTGATGGAGAAAAAAAAATCTCTCAATGTTTTTCGACTAATCAATAAATTTCAATTCACAAATAATTCAAATTCAAATCGACGAAACGAAAATAAAAATAAAAAAAAAAAAATAATAAACCGTCTACAACATAGTCGCCGCAGTAAATAATCACAGCGGGATGCTGTGAATTGTTCAGCAGCAGAAAGTGTCGGCACGTCTAAATGGAGCTCAATGGAGATTTCACAATCAAATTGTTTTTCCACTGAATGTTGCAGTTTTTTTTTTGGTTGTTGTTGTTGGTGTTGTTGCTTTTTTTTTATTTGATTTTTTTTTTGTTGGTTGCGCACTACTGGTTGCAATTGCAAAGAAGGTTCAGCAAGTTACTCCAAGAAGGTACCTCAGGATGATGTACTAGCTGGAATGCAGCAGGAGGCTGGAAGTATAGTATAAATTCAGCATCTATTGGCATCGTCAGAGAGGGAGCTTCTGTGGTAATAATTTTATGTAAATTATGGTATTTCGTAATAGGCGAAGAGATTAGCGTTGTATTATGAACAAATGGGAAATTTATCGATTTATAAAAGGAAATTTTACTTAAAAACAACAACAGAAATGCATAGAGGGAAGAAAAAGAAGAAAATGACAATTTGACATTTTATTGCTGTTGAATGCAAATCGTGTGCTCAGAAGCATGAAAATATTTTTATATTTTTCAAGGTGAAGATATAACTAATGCGGTTGTAAATCATTTTAAAGTGAGACTATGTTTTTTCTTGGAATCATCATAAGCCATTAGATGAGATATTTACAATTAAAAATGAAAATTAAATTTTTTCGTTTAAACTTAACTACTTTCAAGCTTATAAGATCATCAACACTCCATTTAGTTGTTCGTATTCATTTACTCGCCATTTTTAGTAAAATAGAATATGCTCTCAGCCTCAAGTTTAAAGGCTCGTTTACCAATTTTTTTATCATTTTAGTAATTTTTCTTAGGGTGCGTTTGGATCTCATACCACCAACCATTTCCATGAAAATGGAAAATCATTAAAGTTTCAAAATCTAGAAAATTTCTGAACAAAATTAATTTACGCTTTTGCCGATTTACTTGCTGAAGAGGCTCTGGACTTGGTTGGATCAGGACCTAAACTAATAAGCTTCATCCAGCTAGCCCGATCCCTTGCAAGCCATCTGCGGTTTTGCACGCTAATATGTTGGAGGTCCTCTTGCACTTGCGTTCCCCATCTAAATTGCTGTGGTTTTCTACTACACCGCACTGACCTACACACAGTGGTCCGTTTGTAAAATTTTTCGTGATAAAAAATCATTTCCCACGCGAATTCTTGATACAAACAAATGAAATTTAGTAAACTTAATGATTTGGGGATGCTACATTGATTCAGTGAAGTACGTCCTTATTTTTTCTACTCCGAACGGAGGCTTCACAAATTGGTCCAAAATTTCAAAATTTGAAGCAAAAATTGTTTAAGTCAGGAACTGAGTCGAGTTTATGTTTGAAATGTCCTTAAATATGTGCTTCAATGTATATCTTAAGATAAAAATGACTCCAGCATAGATCTATACAAAATCTAAAAAAAAATAGTCTAAAATTTTGAACAACATCCCCAAAGGATCAGAACCAATTTTAGTGCTAGATTTAAAAAAAAATGTAATGGAAATAATTTTAAGAGCTAATCTGATTGAATTTCAAAGAAATTTGACAATAAAATTATTAAAACTTTTACTTAAGATAATTTTTTGATCATTTCGAGCTTTTCAGCAGTCGGCTTAAAATTAGATTTTTTACTTCCAACTGCCAAAATTGTCAAATTTCTTTTAAATTCAATTGAATTAAGTCTAAAACTAATTTCCAATACCAACGTTTTTAGAAACTATTACTAAAATTAGTTCAGATCCCTAAAGGACAATGATCAACATTTTGTACTATTTTTTGTTTAATTTATACAAAATTTATTAAAGTATTTTTTTTTATGAAAGTATATACTCCAATACATATTTAATTAAATAAATATAACCTTTGAGTCAGTTCCTGACTTCGACAATATTTTTAAATTTTACATTTTGGACTATTTTCTGTGTGTACCAAATTTCATAATTTTGTATCGAGGGTTGGTGTGGAAAATGATTTGTTTTCAACAAAAGAATAACTTATGACCCAAAAATTCAATCTTTTACCATAAAAAAAAACTGAGCCTCCTCATTTCAATACTACCAATTTTTTTCCAAATAATAAGAACACCAATTTTCTAGCAATCAAAATTTTCCATTTTATTTTCAAGATCTCGCACTTTCTTAATTCAATTTACTTCTTGAATTTCTTTTTCTTCTCGATCGCTTTTTTAATTTTAAGCATCCAATAAAAAAAAAAACATCTGTTTTTTTAAATCATTGTAGAAGTGCCCTTCTAGTTCCTCCTCCATTAACGTATGGCACGATTTATTTCATGAACTTTGAAAAAAAAAAGTTTGTTTTTTTTTTTGAAAAAAAATGGCAAGGGGTTAGTCCATGGTTTTTTCCAAAATCCATGAAAAAATGTGACCAAATTTTTACATTTTTGGAAAGGTGTACTAATTTCCTATTCACAACTGAAAGCTGCAACAGTTTTGAAAGCTCGGTTCGTTAGATATTCGCATTTAACGGATTGCGTAAAAGTTCAGTAAAATTTCATTGTGGTGAAAATATACCTATCCAAAGGCTAAATGCAAATAATCGAATATCACTTTGGATGCCGTTATTTCAAAAACCATGTATTAACAAAAGTTTTTATTTTCAGTTTTCGAAAGCTCTAGCAAATCTCAATACAGCATTTTTTATTTTATCCTTCTTGAAAGTTTTGTTTCGGAAATATCGCCATCCAAAGACATTAAGGAAGGTGGTTGGAGGCAGAAAGTGGTTAAAATCAGGTAAAGTCGCTTTGGATGCGAATATTTTGCCAAATAGACCTCAAAATAAATTTTTTCTGGCGTTTTTGAAAAGCTGGGCTCAGTTTCTACTCAGAAATGTGAACCAGACCCAACGCTACCCAGCTATAGTTAGAAGTTTTCACAAATTTGGTGACTAGCACGCTTGAAATGATTAAAAGCGTTTTCAATTTTTTTGCTTATTTGAAAAATATTATTTTGAAAAAAGAAAAATTTTACGAGATTATAGCGAGATAAAATCGATGTGAAATTAAACCATTCTAAATGCCAAAAATCACGTGTAAGTGTCACCGCGAAACTAAAGCGAGAAAACCACGACACAGATCTCCGTATAAACTGACTTGGGGATTAATTTAAGTAGAACAAAAATGTAGTTCCTTACTTTTCTGATACTAACGAACATTCGGATTGATGCAGATGAATTTTTTTTTTCTCAGTGATAAATCTCACTATTTGACCGAAATATAAAAAAAAATCAGAACAAAGATTTTCCTCAGGCCTTGACGAAAGTGACTTTTATTGAACATGACAACAAATAAGTTTCATTGAAGAACAAAATGTTGATTTGTATGTCTGATCTCCATTTCAATCACGGAATCATTTGGCTATTCTCCTCTCCACCATCTTTGCTGGAGAGAGCCAAGACAGTTGAAACTCACAGCCCTGCTTAATTGTTCTATCTCTCTGGCTTTTGCATCATCATCTTGGAAATCACTGACCGCTTCTAGCTAGTTTCACTTCCAGTAGCGAAGAATTTGACAAACGCATCCAGTCATAAACCCAAATTTTTAGATCGCAAGGGTACAAATCACGAATAGCAAAAAAAGAGAATCCAGAATGTCCAAAACCCCGAATTTCAAAATTAAAAAGCGACAAATTTCCAAATGGACAGATACCCAAATGCCACAATTCTCGAATGAATTTAGAATAAAATTGAATTTTAATACTTTTTACTGCTATTTCATTTCCTTCAAAAAAACAAAATCCTATTTCTCAACCCACTTTAAATGTGAAAATCAACAAGTATCTATTTATGATCTACTAATATGCACAAAAGAAGTATCTGGTTGCATAATGGTTAGTATGTTGGACTGTCATGCCGAAAGTCTGGGTTCGATTCCACCTAAAAACAGAAATGTTTTTTTCTGAGGAATTGACAAATCCTCCAAGAGTTTACTTGTAATAATAAAGTGCTTCTCATCTAGCCATTCGGACTCGGCAAAATATTGTAAGTCCCCTCCATTCCTGTTAACAACGAGAGCTATAAGTCACTAGGCCCTGGTTCCCCATTTAATAAACACAAAAGAGTTCAATTTGAAGGCAGGAACCTCGAATGGCTTAGTACTTTTTCGCTCGCGTGATCTTTAAATGAAAACATAAATAAGCCATTCGGAATGTTGGCATTCGGGATTCTGTCATTCGGAATTCTGGTTTTCTAGATCTTAACCACTCGGGATTTTGTCCATTCAGAATATTTTCTATTTTGGGATTTTGTATAATCGGGATTTTGTCATTCGAGTATTTTTTGGATTTCAGGATTTTGACATTTGGGATTTCGTATTTGAACCTAATTGGGAAAAAGAAAGGAAATTTTTCCAAAAACTAAAAAGAATTTCTATTTCCACTTTCAAAACCATTTACATTGATTTTTGTTTCTTCAATGTACTGCAACCAATGCCTGATGAAACATATGGCTGCCCTAATCGCCCCTATTCAAAATTTGTCTACAAAAAATACTATTTTAGTGTTGCTTTCGAAAAACATATATTTTCACTACCTCACATCTATGGAATGGCTATATCTTTCAACTGATCGCTCTTATTTAAAAAAAAAGTTACTACATTATTTTTAGACAATAATAGTAGAAAGTTATGTAATTTACATAAATAATTTTTTGACAACATCGTTGTTTAAGAGTAAAATGTAAAAAATTGATTCGCTTTCAATAAAATTTGTAATAGAATAATTTTTTGAAATGTTAACTCTTAGAAAAAAAAATCCCTTTCTGTGATTTATATCCTAAGTAAAAACCGATATTTTCCTCTTTTTGCACTTTCTATGAAATTCCAAGCAAACAATTTTCTATTGCGGTTATCCTTTAAAAGTTGTATGCCAAAACCAAATTTTTTGACATTTGCGCTTGGATAATTTTTTGATGTTCATACGATTCGACAATGGCTTTTGGGTGAGTGTTCCTTATGTCAAAATAAAGATAATTTCATTAAAATATCTTCACTTGGAACTACTCCGCAAATTGGCTTTTTTTTTGTATCTAAATATCTCTCCACACTCCCCAGTCTTAAAATATGTAATAAATTTTACTTCCTTGTACGCAATTAACAACAAGAAAAAACATGGAATTTAATTACATGTCAATTTAAAAATTTTAGAGAAAAAAAAATCTCAATAAACTCTTGATCGAGTCCATAGGATTGGTCTCTTAGTTGAAGAAGGAAAATAAAACAAAAGAGCTGAGTAGAAAACTATGTCCACCATTATATCCCGGACTTACATATAATATGAAAGCAACATAGTTGCAGCTCTTTGTGGTGCTATGAGCAAAAATTCCTCTTTCACTTTAATGATTATAACGACATAAGAAATAAAAAAAAAAAAACAAAAAAATGTTGTCTTATTATATTTCTCGGCAAACTCCCACAAAATTTCTCCCATAAAACGTGTGTGTGACAATAATTTAAAAATTTCCCACACAAAATCCGCGCAATAGACCGAAAAATTGACCGCCATCGTCTTACAAGTTTTCATATTATTACATGCGCTATGTACGCTGCTTTGGTTTGCTATAGAGGTATAAGAGAGATGATACAACCAACCACAAGGAGCAGCTATGGATTTTAGAAAAAAAAAAAAAAAATCACATAGATCGCGACCTGGATAACTGTTTGGGTAAAAAAGCCAAAACCATATAGAACCCCATATGTTTTTTCATAGGCCTGCGCTCCACCGATTCGAAGGCAAACCGAAGATGATCATTAAAATAATCCCGCGAAAACATATGTTTCCCTCCTGCAAATGGCTACCGAAATATGTGTGTCTGTTCATATAGCATCATGAATATATGCTATGAGCCAATATATGAGGATACAGCACCATTCTGTATAGGATTGCGTGTATCTAATGCTGCAAAACGATGTGTTAAAAGTAACACGATACAAATATTACAACTAGTAAGATTTGTTGTAGACAATTCCGCGCCAAACGACTGACGCGACGGACGATGAGACACCAACGACTCTAGACCTAGCTCTAACGAGACAAACGGAACCAAAGTCAAAGCCCAACATTTTCGAAGACAACGACGACGCGCGTCCCATCCAAGAAGTTCCAAGTCAAAGCCAAGCCCCATCCACCATCCGCCAACCACCATCCACCATCTATACCATACGCAGCGTACACATTTCTTTTTTAGTCAGTTATAGGTTTATTCTTCCACTGTCGATTATTTTCGATTATATGCGTTTTAGATTGTTCCTGAGCTGCCAGCTAGAAACTGGAGAAACTGCTGAATGGTGGGTCCAAGTCCGAGCGCATAGCCAACTTCCTTCAATCTGCGCCAAAGATAAACTTTTGGTCAAGCACGCAGCAGGAGGAGTGGAAAGTGAGAGCGGCCGTTGCGATGTGATGGCAGCCTTTTGTTAACGCTCTCTTCCTCCCAATTCCAATCCCAATCCTTAAAAACCAAACAACACTACAATATGGCGTATGGATTTTATGAAATCACTTCCTTATCTCAGAAATGGCATCTGACTGGTGACTGCACTGCGCACACAACTAGTGATGGTGACCATGCGACGAAGATGATGACGACGATGACGATGAGACCAGCGATGGTGCCACAATAGATGCTGCTGCTTTAACCATGTAATACGGCTGTGTAACGACACAGTTAAAAATCCGTTTTATATGTCCCCACATATATCTGTGTCCAAGTCGACGATGATGCCAATGATGATGACGATCATCATGATGACGACGGATGCCAGACGGGCCACGACAAAGATTTAGATGCGCGCCGAGCTAAAAATCCGTAGCCGATAGTAGTGTGGTATTAGGAATGGGTAAAGTAACTCTTGCGAGGTTCGCAGTTGAGACACACAGCCCAGCGGAGATTGACAACACAAATATTCTCCAGAGTCGTACAACATTATTGCGGCGAAGGTGATACGACAACGGCGGCCAAGACAATGTTCACATACAAGTGACATCGTCAACAACTGTTAGCAACTATGTTTCGACAAAGAGTCTCTGAGGATGCTCTAGACCACTTCATTGACATTTAGTTGAATGCGGAATCTATCAACTTCGAGAGTTGAGCCATAGCAATCATTGCAGAGGCGCAGGAAATTTATAAGTCCACATCAGGATATAGAAGACCCTTTGATCATTCCAATTAGCCATGTTGCACCAACAACTCCGGTCAACTAATTAAGACTCTCCCCATAGGCCACTCTTGTCATACACATGTTTCTTCACATTCTCAAAGCCACACACATGCGCTCCGGGGGGAAATATCATTTCAAACTCCAACATGACGTTTCCTTCTGCGCGCCAGCATAGGGGAGAAAAATATACGACCAATTACAAGATAAGCTTCAACTGACCCTTATATCAATCCCAATTCTATTTCCTCCTCTCATAGCTCCATGCGGCTATAACTGACTTATAATCGCCATGGAAGATCTTTGTTCTATGATGGCTTTGGCCTGAGAGAAACAACATAACCAAGTATGCTACACCATTTTGTGTGTCCAATAATTTTTGTGGAAAATTCAAACCCTGCCCCATCCTTCAAGGTTAGATAAGACAAAACGAAATATCATCCCGAAAGCATACGTCACTCTGCCGGACATGTGTACGGACACATTTCTGTAGACCATGAAGTGCCATAACTAAGTTGCACGGATGTACCTATATGTCCGTTTGTCCGTACTGTATGTCCGTTCGTCCGTCTGTTGTCGGATGGCATCATGGCACTCTCAACCTTACCTTGGCCTTGCTATCATATGTGTGTTTCTTTGATTTTTTTTATATAAGTTGTTCCCTGGGACTTTAGTTGTATAGCTCTAGCTCTTGAGCTTGACTCAACTCGGCTCTTTAAGTAATGTTAACTTGAATTCGAGATTGTAGAAGGCCTGTCGCACTCTAGGCTATATGAGTTGAAAAAAAAAATTAAATAAGAGGAAACGTATGTTTCATAGTGCAGTCATAGCTTATTTCTTTATCTGTGATTTCGGAGGAATGGTTTGTGTTGAGTGTGTGTGTCTGTTTATATGGACAGGGACACACAATACACAACAACAACAAAAAAAACACACTAATAATAACAAACAAATAAACTTGGCAGTATCTTTTGCCTTGAGACCTCTAGTGTTTGTCTAACAAGCATTTTCCATGTTTCAATCGCGATTAGTGCGCAGAGAGAGTCTTGTAGTTTGTTTTATTTTTTTTTTTGTATTTAGTATTTCTTTGATTAACCAAAAGTAAGAGAGTAGGTATAATGAAAATTTACTGTATATGAAAAAAAAGGAAGATATCCTGTTTGATGGTGAATGGAATTTTTACCTATTAGTTAGAGTTCTTTTAGATAACACATTGAGGATTGTTAAGGTGATTAGGTGTGTTTTTTTTTTATCTTTTTGAAATATTTTTGTCTTTTCGAATAATGAACATTTTATTTAACAACATCCAGCTCAATCACAAAAAGCTGAATTAGCGTAACACAATGGATATAGGGATTGAGTAATGAGATGGAAGGATTGCAAAAAGGAATAGTTAGAAAACTTCTTGACTTTATTGTCCTTGATTATGAGATATTGAGGTAAAATGAAAAATTCAAGAATTTCAATTTGAAGGAAAACTATACTTTCATATGACAAAATCAAACCAAAGCTACAGATAAGGCTTGGGAGATATCCTTGTTTAAAAATAAAACGCACTATATAGCATTATATTCCAAGCCTATATGTTGTAGAAAAGAATTGCTGTGAGTTTTTAAGCAAATTATTAACACTTTCACCTCCATTTAATGAGGCTTGTTCCAAACTTTCTTGAATTGAGTTTGTCAAAAGAACCCTTTGCACAGGCTTTACTCCGTTTTCCTTTGGAATTGGCAAAGTGCTCATGAGTACTTTACATATGAAAGCATGTATAATTAATAGTACTAGATTAGTGTTTTCATCTATACTCGTAAGAACTTTACCACCTCCAAGGTAAAATGGCTAATGAAAACTTCAAAATAAAAAAAAAACATTCTATGAGAAGTACTGTTAATATTTACCAAGTCAAACTTTTAAAATGTTTGGTAGTAGATCCCACGAATTTTTTTTTTATCAAAATAGTAAGAGTCGTTTTTAAGGAAAAAAATACAATTCTTAACAATTTTGTACATTTGTGTGGAAGGAACCATTATTTTAGAGAGTTTTAAAAAGTCTTAAGAACCGAATTTCAAAAAAAAAAATGTTTATCTCTCCGAAATATTTGATTTTCCAAAAAAAAAAAATTGAAACATTTTCTTACATTCCAAAAAATTGACAACTAGTACTGAAGTTTGTTGATATTTTTTGAATTAAAAATTTATATTTGAATAGAAACCTTGAAAAAAAAAACCGAATATACACCCAACCGAATAAAACCGAATGTGTGTGAAACAAGCATAAAAGAATTATTTAAATCAGTCACACAGTTTTGAAGAAAATCTAAAATAAAATAAAATGCATGATTGGATCGCACGTACTTGCTCTTACATTCAAGTTGCTCGAATCTTAAGAACTTTTGAAATATGCAAGTAATTTTAGAACAATCTAAAAAAAAGAATTAAAATCGTTCCTCTAGCATGCCATTAAACTACTCAGAGCTTAAAAGCAAGTATGTTTTTTGATAACCTACACAAATATAAATAAAGCTATGCAAACAAAAAATCAAATCTTTGGAACGGATTTCTTAAAAAAACAACAAAAAAATGGTATGCCAGTTTTGAGTATTTAATAATATTCATTTAAAACCCTTGTTTAAAAAATATTCATAAACCTGTTTTTAAATATTGAATTAAAAAAAAAATTAAAATACAAACATTTTTTTTTATAAATTTTGATATGCAAAGTTATTAACATTATAAAGGAGTTGTTCATAGATTTTTTTATTGTAGTCGGTCGAGCCGTAAAAGAGAACATCGAATAAAAAAAAATTATATGGCTGTAAAAAAGTAAACCATTAAAAATACACTGATTTTTTTTTTATCAAAATCGTTGAAGCAGTTTTTGAGATAAATAAGATTTCCCTCAATGATTGTATGCCAAGTACTGTTGTTTTTGGAGCTAAAAAAAATCAATTTTCACTCTGAAGAATCACCAAAAAGTTAAGGATTTGAAGAAAATCGCATCATGGATTTAGCCTGCACCAAGTCGCAAGGTTTTGTTCTTCGCAAACGGCGGCGTACTAAATTCGACTCGTCAAGAATGTCAATAATCGTTTAATTAGCGTGTTCCAATAATCGATTTCTATGTTTTCGCGCGCAACTTTTTATTTTTATTCCCGGACCGTAGAAATCCCGAGATCCCTGTGAACATCTTCGTTTCTTTATACCACGAAGCATTTACAAATGACCTAAGCAATTTATTTTCAAACGTTTGCAAGTTATTTAAGGTTGTATCGCAGGTTCAACCTCAGAGTTGTATACCATAAGTCCAAAGTTTAAGTGCCTGTCTGTATAAAATCTACCTATTTTCAATACTAAACTTTGAATTTTTACCGAGTAGCCAGTTCATATCTCTTAATTTACTTTTTAGTTCTCCACATTTCTTTTTTACGTGCATTTTAATATCGCGTCTAAAGTAATTCTCAGATACTTTGCCTCATTTTCAAATAGAGCACAAGCGGTATTTAAAAAGACGGGTAATCTTTTTATTTTTTATACGTAAAGTCCACGTGGACTGACTTCTTTTCATTGAGCGCTATTCGCCATGTTTTTGTCCACTCATTTACATTATCAAGAGTATTTTGTAATTAAATTGTAGCTTCGCCAATCGTTTTGCCTACTTCTAGCATTGTAGTATCGTCACCGAACGTGGCTCCGGTAGTTTCTTCTGTTTGAGGTATATCGCGTGTAAATAAAAGGTACAGAACTGGACCTAAAACACTTTCTTGTGGTACCTCGTGTCTTACACGAATCTAAATATTCGTTCAAAATATTATAAAGTCCTTCAGGCAAAGCTTTTATTTGAGGCCTTCGTGCCACACCTTGTCAAACGCCTGCGTTACGCCCAAAAAGATTTTCTTTTCTTCAAGAGCTCTCAATTACGTCAGTAATTCTATGCACTTGATCAATTGCCGAATGCTTGCTTCTAAATCCGAACTGAAATCAGCATGTAAGACCTCTTCTCGTGAGATGGTTTGCCAGGTTTCAAAGCCATTATGACTTCCACAACTTTCCATTGGCTCAGAACATATTCTAACCTTAGTGCGGCATTTATTATGTAAAGGAGGTTAATAAATCCTTTAGAAATGAGCACTTATGCACTTAAGAGTGAAAACCTTTTGGGGAATATGATGATTTTATGTAAATTAAAAATTCACATCATCAAAGTGGATTTTTACCCTAATGATTCTTTTTGTTTCGTGTTTTTAGATTTGGTGGATATTAAAGAAAAAATTTTATTTTTCAATAAAAATTACATTTTTATGTCTCTTTTTTAATTCAAAGTTAAATGGTTAACCTAGAAAAAATGTATGTTTTCTTGAACTCGTTTGGCAGAATCATAGCCCATAAAATTCATCGAATCGTTAAGAAACCACTAAATATTGAGTTTTGTTTTTAATAGGCGTTTTAGTGGGCGCAAATTATTTTGAATTAATTTCTTGTCCTACTTTTGATCATGTCTGAAAATTTCCAAACAATTATTTTCCCGTTTAGATTTATCGGGAGAAACTACAACTCAATACCCGAATTTTAAATAATCTATAAAAAAAAACCTACAAAAGGTGGGCGTGGCAAGAAAAATTGTAAAGGTGAATTATTTCAAAGAGGATTATCTTTTAAATATTCTAGGATTATAACCCAAGTTTCTTTCAATTTTAGCATTATAATAGATTTTTTTTAAAGTGGCCGTTTCAATGAGTGGAAATTTCTTCATCAAAATCGATTTAGTTGCTGAGATTTTATTGAATTATGACTACCTCCCCGTACAAACGAAACCACTGTGTAAACTTTGTTCTTATCTTGCACACATAGACACTTTTAACATTAAAAAAAAACTTAAATCAAATTTTGTTAAAAATCAAAAAAAAATTCTTATTACGTTTCCAAACTTTGGTGTCATAAATTTACTATCTAATTTTTGTTTGTCTTTTTTTAATAAAGTTGTGTTAGTTAAAATATGTTTTAAAAATTAATTTTCAAAACTTTAAAAGCTTTGAAGAAAAAAATAATATTTAAGCTATGTTTTTGAATTAAATTTTATTCTTTTTGACAATTTTTGTATGCTTCTTGTTTTTGAGAAAGTCAAAAAAGAAGAAAAACCTAATTTTTCTCGGTAAGACTTTTTATTTTTAGGTAATTGGAATTTCAGTTTAATCAATAACATTTTTATTGATTAACCAATTATTTTGGTTATTTATTTTAAGGTATTTATTTTTTAAGGTATTTGAGTCTTCTTAGCATACTACAGTAAAGTGACCATGTCCTGGATTGACCATAATTAATCCTTTTTTTAATAAAGAGTTGGTAATTATTGTTGTTGTAAATTTTTCTATAGCTCCAACAAAGTCATTCGTTCATAAAATTTTAACTTTTGCAATTTTAAACAAAAATTGACTAACTCAAAAAAGCCAAAAATACAGTTACATGTTTTTTTCTTCTAAACATGGCAGTACCTATAGTTCATTGATATAATCACATATACTCAATTTTAATAATCATTTTTTTTAGAAAACAAATCTTCCAGTCAAAATTAAAACAGAAGCCCATGTATAACTAACATTTCTAAGATAATAGTTTTGAAACCTATGAAAATTCTTTTACATAGGTACATATACACACATCGCCCCTACACCTAAAAATAAGGAACATTATCACCATCGCACCTTCCCACAATTTGAAGAAAATCAATCAAAATAAATCGCTTTTTATGATTTATGACACCCGCTTATGTATAGATTTACAAAAATAACTTAAAAAAAAAATATTTTAACACCCAACAATTCTAGGTAAGGTACTTTATACTTTAAAAATACGTTCAAAGGTACCACAAAGCCACTTAAAGTTAACTATTTCTTCACCATCAACCAACAACAACAACAACTGTGAGCCATGCGTGCGTATTCTTAAGCAATATCCGACAGCGATTATTGCATTGTGGGTTGAAGATTCCATTGTGGGCTTCCACATAACACATATATAAATGTATAGATATGAGTGTGTATATGTAAGTTATCATCATCGTCATCATATTGCCTTTGAACGATTTATGTTTGAATGTCGTTCCTTGGACACGGAAGAAGCAGGAATACAATGTAAAGGTACCTACATAATCCGCACCTATGTGCACTCTCTCAATATCAGGAATAACATAAAATCTTTGAAACAAAGTATAAGTCTGGTTACAATATTATACACATATACAAACCAATGTCAATATATGACCATTTAGTTGGTGTTGGTGTGAATGTGGGCAACAATTTAATTTTATCCTCTAGGACACTAAAACGAGCCAACAACGATTTCCACTGACTTTGTTTCTTAATATGCAATCGTAATCACAATTTTATTTGTGTTTTCTTGGTAAAAGGCTTGGTTTATGTTATTTTTTATATTAAGGTCAGGTAGTGGTTTGGTGAAAATTATGATTGATTTTATCAAAGTTTTTGATACTCTCCACCGAACTTTGACCAACTTTTCAACTTTATTTATAAAAATCAACAAGCTCTTGGTTGTCTCATGCCAAAAATAAGACAATATAAGCTTTCGAAGCAACTGCATACAACCTATTTATAAACTTTAGTCAATATCTCCTTCAGAAGCCAACAAGACCGAAGACAACAAAATGAAATATCAATAACAACTTACAGCGGCAATAATCTGGCGAAAAACTTTCTTCTACTGTCTCAACCAGAGCACAAAGGAATGTGAGCCAGATAGTAATGCCGAAGTCACCAGGGTGCCATGCTAGTGCCAAGCCACCTCCGCCACTCAGCAAACATGTAACACTTTTTAGATGGAAAAAAATACATATCTAGAGTTTTTGTTTTTGTTTTTGATTTTTTTTAAATTCCAAATTCAACCAAACTGTACCTGGAGGCAGAAGCAGGAGGCTCACCCAACTATATACTCGTATCGGCCCAGGTGGACTCAGCTAACGAATTATTATTCTCCCGTCTTCCAGTTGTGATAGAGTTTGGCCGAAATTGAAATTGCCTGTTGAACAGCCTCCTAGCTACCAATACCTTGCTGCCATAGGATTTCTAGGAGACCTATGTACATATGATGGCGTATCGCGAAACGTGGAATCGACTTAAAGCCCCTGAGAGAGTGTAATTGAAAAATATTTAAAAAGCAATTTTTCATATCGACTGGTTCGCGCCTTTTGTGGTTATAAAGTATCAACATTGTTCCAACACTCTGGGCTCTATAGCTCAGCTCAAGTTATGGTTTTGGTTAGGTTATGATGATGATGATGATGATGATGATGATGGTTATATGGTGCCGGCAGTTATGTTGAGAGATGTGGATTTTAATCCCGAAACGATTGTAGATTTATAGAAAGAACAGTTTGATCTATCGCGGATACATATTCATCTTACTTTTCGGGTCCCCCAATAAAAAAAAAAAAAAAAAACAAAGAAAAAAATAACCACATTAACTTCAGGCATAGTAGTATAGACTCTTTTGAAGGGGCTTCATATGGGCGATATTATGGGATCTTATGGGAGAGAAATCGCAATAGGGAGACAATGGCAAGAATTATGATCGTAAAGTGGCTATATGGAGGTGCTACAGTCAAGTCATAGTCTCGGTCTCGGGCATGCTAAGGAGAAATATATTACTTTGAACTTTTGTACTGTAACAGTTCAATGTTGAGGATTATTTTTCTGTGTAAATTTATATGTATATTCAAGTATCACTCTTTTGGCTTCCCAAATATAATCGTGGTTATGGTTATGAAATTGGAATTTTATAATCTTTAAAAAAATATAGTTTCATTGGTACTATGAAGCTGGGTTGGTATATTATGTGTGTTTTTTTGATAAATCTATTTTCTTGGAAAGAAGACATGTGAAAAAGAAAGCTGTTTGTCAGAATTATATGTAGGAAGCTACATAGGTACATATACGTTAAAGTAAAGGCATCAATGAAAACTAGGAAATTGCAGTGATAATTCGATTTCTGGGTGTAAAATCATGATTTTATGTTTGATTATGTCACAAATATTTGAAAATTTATGTGGAAAATATTTGTTCAAGATTTATATGAATTTCTTATGTGTCGATTCTAAAAGTCCACAGTTTATTTCAACACCACATTAGAAATAAAATTAACAACTGGGTCGCTCGTTCTAGCTCTAATGTTCAGGAAGCTAAAAATTTTAGTAATTATGACCATAAAAACGGTAATATTATGGGGGAAAAATATAAAAAGGATGGAATCCTTGGACAAAAAATAAAATGTCATCAAAACTTTGAAGAAATATGAATTAATGCAAAAAAAAATAAAAAAAAATGTTGGAGTGGTTTCTTAAAATAATATTTTATCTAATAATCCGGTCGGAAAACCGAATCCCGTGCCTTTTTTAGCTGGAACCCTTTCTTATGACTGGGTTTTACATATTTAGTTTGAAATTTATCTGTGGAGTCACTTTTGTAATCCTGTCGCTTAGAAACTATTCTTAAAAATGGCGCCCAATCTGTGTCGAATTCTAAATAAAAAAAATTGTAAATTACTTGGAAAATTTCCATGATCAAAATATTAACTGATATCTTAAAAGAAAGGTTTTAAGTAGACGCACCATCGGGTAAAATTTCAGGGTTTCCACTTTACAGGATTATACCTTTTTTTGGTGTCAACGGGTGAAACCTCCTCTTTTTTGGACAATTTTAGATAAATTTTGAACTTGAAAAAAGTTGTGGAAATGCCTCCAGATGCCAAATGCGTGTTGGAAAAATATGAGTTTATGTTTTAAAAGAAAAGTATTAAGTAGACTCACCTTGGGGTAAAATGTTAGTGTTGCTACTTTTCGGGAACATTTTTTTTTTTGATGTCAAAGAATGGGACTTCTATTCTTTTGACAATTTTTAATATTTTGGAGATGAAAAAAGTTGCGGAAATGCCTCCAGGTGCCAAACGCATTTTGGGAAAAAAAAAAGTTTTTTTCAATATTAATAATTACCAACAATTAATCTCGTGATGACAAAAATTCTAGGTATAGTTTGATTTAAATACAGCCGGGTCAAAGTAATTGCATATGCATTTACATGGACTAAAAATAGCCGTTCAGCGGTTAACCTGCAAAAAAACGAACCGAACCTTTTTACGAAAAAAAGGAAATTACCCACTTTTAAAATTCCTTTTATTGAAGGGACCGAGCTCAAAATCTCCGATCAAACGAAATATCTTGGTATGATTTTGGACAAGAAATTGAACTAAAGTCTTAACATTAAAGAAAGAATGCAGAAAGCCAGACTTGCATTCTACTCCTGCAACAGGATTTTTGGCAAAACTTGGGGTCCAAGCCAAATTATCAAGTGGATGTACATGGCCATACTTTAACCTGTACTGACATACGGTAACGTAGTCTGGTGGAGTGCACTCGACAAAATTACCAACCTTGAAATCATGACAAAGAGAAAAAAGAATGATATATATATATGCATATCACCGGGTCCACCCCCAAAGTGGTTCTGGAAGCAATACCCAACCTGAGACCCCTAAATGTACTGGTACAGGAAACAATAGTTTAGGCCTCACCCTGTTTATTTTAAACAAGTTATCTAGAGCTCGATACCTGTGTTATAACCAGAAAATTAAAGCTTTGTTTGAATAAACAAAAGACGGACAACATCATCCAACTTAGTAAAAACTCTCTCTCTCTCTTCTCGAGAGCATCACCAACGGTCATAACCAACTGGGTTACCACAAGAAAAAGATGAAACTTAGTTTGGACAACTTATGCTGAGGATTTAGTGACGAAGAGATATACACGAGGATACTCCTCACTACCTGTGTGCCCTGCACTATATTATCTGAGAGAAAGGTTCTTAGGGAGACTTATTTTTAGCAACTTGGAAGAGTTCTCTGACATTTCAAACCCAGTTGAAATTCATTAACACTACCAAATGGCTTGAAAATTTTTTAACTTTTTTAATTATCCGTCAAAGACATTTAGTGATAAATTCAATGAAAATAACTGCATAACTCACGTGTTTCTTGTAGAGGCAGCAGTAAACGGAGAGTTGACACCTCGCTTAAACTGGATTCATTCAACAATCCTGACAAAGCGAACGGACATATACACCAACCACTGACCTATCGAACTCATCTACCAGACGTTGCATGGAGCCAGGTGCTCCTATGGGCCTGGTGGAGGAATGATTTCTCAAGTGGGGGTAAAGGAAGGATCACACCCTTAAAAGGCGTCGTCTTCTCCTTAACGAGGAGATTGTGTAACGGCAGACTCTTCTTTTAGAAATAACCAACGAATCTTCAGGCTATAGCCTGCTGAAACTCATCAACAATCGTTACACCCTTGATTGTCTTTGGATCATAGGTTTCATTTTATGGGGAAACAATCCCTAGGGTATTGTAATGGTGACAAGATCAACTGTCAGCCCATTTACTTAACCTAACCTACCAAAAAAGTTCCTACACTTTGACATACAAAAAAATATGTTCCCGAAAAATGGCAACACTGACACTGTAACCACCAATCTCTTAAGGCGTCGACCGTTATTTTCACAATACGCGTTTGGCAACTGGAGTCATTCCGCAACTTTATTTCATGTTAGAAATATTAAAAAATAGAAAAAAAGTGGAGGTTCGACCCGTTGGCATCCCAAAAAAGTATGTTCTAAAACAGTGGAAACACTGAAAATTTACCCAAAGGTGCATCTACTCAACACCTACATATCTTTTTAGATATTAATCGTTATTTTGACGATGGAAAGTTATAAACAAGTTTTTTTTATTTTTTACCATTTTTCACAGATTGGGCGCCATTCTTGAAAATGGCGCCCAAGTGAAAGGGTTGTAACAATGTCTCCCAAACTAAATTACAAATATAGAAAAAAAAGTTCCTTCCCCCCGCCAAAAAAAAAAAAAATACACAGATTTTGGTTTCTTGAATGGACTACAGGTTTGGCGCCATGTTTGAAAATGGTGCCCATGTAACAGAATACAAAAATGACTCCGAAACTTAATTTCACCCTTTGTTTGAAGAGAATGGTTTTGTTTTCAATCATTAAAAAAAGTCCCTGTCAAAAATCGTAAGGGATTCGGTTTGCTCACCGGACTATTAGCAAACATTGTATCCCTCACATGAAAATATTTCAAAATTTCATAGTAATTACGTTTTTCTTTACCTTATTTTGGCATTTACCGAAAAAACCTTGGGTTTTATTGTATTAGTATGGCTACCGAGCCTGGGATCGTGGTTAGGAATCATTTTCATTTGAAATATTTTGAATCAGTAAATTTCCCCTCCCCTCAAAGCAAACGAAGTCTTTAGAAATAATGCATAAATTATTGACCATTATTATGCTTTATAAGCCCAATAACCATTTTTTCGTTAAAAACCTGAAAATCTTCCCCACAATATTTTTCCTTATTAATTCTTGCCAAACGCTATAAGGACTTCCTTCTACCTTGAAAACAATAAAAACAAAAATCCCATCGCTTACGTTTATTCATTACCATTGCTCCCTAGCTATAATTGCTTGTTTCACTTTATAATTGCAATATAATTGGGAAGTCTCCTTCTTTTGCTTTGCACATCATGATATAAGTACCCACTGTATATACTTATAGCTCCAACATAAGGCTTCCTTTTCTACTTAATTCCAATTATACATTTTGAACAAAATCTATCTCTCTGTGTCCGACCCCAAAAAGGCGACACCTAGATCCTATCTATAAACCGTAACCAATCATATTACAACAAACGACACGACCTTTATGCGTAGGTATTTATAGAGCAAAACAAAGCCCAAACTCTAGAAGGCTCCGTATTGCTGGTCGTTCCGGCCGGCACCGCCACAACCAGCAGCCACCATATCTCTCTAGTGCCCCATTACCAACGGCTGGGATACTCAATTTGCGCATAAGGCACACCACACACTATATAAATATGAATACAAAAAAACAACAATACCTTCACATGGAATCCAATACGGTACCAATTTCAGAAAAAGAACCTTTTTATTGAAGAATCCAATAATCCGTTCCGAAATAGAGAAAGAGAGATTCCTGATAGCGCGCAAATCCGCCGGATTCGGATTGCTCTCAGAATAAAAATAAAAATGTATAAACTAAGAATATGTATGTGTTCTGGGTGCTGTGTGTACTGAGATATGTATATAGCTGCTATGTATGCGCACATTGGGTTCCTTTTAAGGGAATTATTCAATTTGCTCGTTAAATTAGATCAGAAACACCAGGCAAAAGTAGCACTAGGCACTACCCAAACCAACCTTATATTCCGTTCCACCTCAACTTATAGTGATATACTTTGCCTTTCGAGAGATTCTGTTCTGACAGAGAGGAGTTGGTACCTACCAAATAGTCGTATCTGTTGGATAGCATCTGCTTGGTCGAGTTGTTTTGTGGTTTATTGGTTCTTGACGCAATTTATTATTTTGCCAATAGAACACACATTGCTTATAGAAGAAAGGTGGATTTCATTTTTATCAAGATGTTGAATGAAGAATTCCTATAGCTTCTGTGGAAGAGCAAAATACTAATACTATTTTTTTTTTATATTTAATTTACAGGATCCCCACCATTGACTGGAACTGGAATCGTTCGAGTTATCGTTCAGGATATGAATGATCATCGACCAGAATTTGCTCGCCAATCATATCATGCAACGGTCCAAGAGAATCTACCAATTGGCACAAAAGTTCTGCATCCGGTTGCCACAGACAAGGACACCGGACTCAATGCGAAGATCCGCTTTAGCTTACTTGGTGAAAAGATGGAGAAATTCCACGTGAATGCTGATACTGGAGAAATAACAACAGCTGCGATCTTAGATCGGGAAGATATCTCGGTCTATTATCTGACTCTGATGGCTCAAGATAGTTCTGCAACCGAACCACGTGCATCGACTGTCAATCTGACAGTTACGATTCTCGATGTCAACGACAATGCTCCGAATTTTGACAGGTCCAGCTTTGATGTGTATGTCCCGGATAATATTAAAACTGGGGAATTCATTTTTGGAGCCAGAGCTATTGACCTGGATGATGGAGCAAATGCCGAAATTGTTTACTCCCTCAGCGGAAATGATTCGGATAAGTTTGATATTAACAGGAAGTCCGGAGTTATCAAAACCAAAGTAGAACTAGGGTCCAGTGTTGTGAGTAAGAATTATTCAATTGTGATGCATGCCACTGATCGAGGCACTGATCCCCGAAGTGCAAAGGCCACCCTAAGGATTCAGCTAAGCCAAGCCGCGAAATTCCCAACCTTCTCGTACATGCCCAAAACTCAATTTACAATTTCCGAAGATGTGACCGAAGGCAAACTGATCACCAAAATCCAAGCAACATCTCCCAAACGCGATGCGTCTGGAAATATCAGATATTCAATTGCTGGTGGAAACATTGATGAGGCAGTTCGAATAAATCCTGAAACTGGAGAAACAACTATCGGAAAGGATGGCCTGGACTATGAGACAGCACATCAATATGAAATCTGGATTGAGGCAGCTGATTCGGATTCACCAAGTCTTCGGAGTGTTATGTTGCTAACAATCGATGTTACCGATGCTAATGATAATGCTCCAGTAATGGAGAAACTAATTTACAATACTGAAGTTCTGGAAGAAGAACTTTCAGACGTGTTTATAACCAAGGTAAAGGCAACGGATCGAGATTCAGCTGAAAATGGCGAGGTTACTTATCGACTGGTGAATGATTACAAGGGTACTTTTGAAATTGAGGAACATAATGGCGAAATATACGCCTACACCCGGCTAGATCGGGAGAAAATAGCTTCATATGAATTGATCGTGGAGGCACTTGATCAAGGAATGCCCCAATTGACTGGCAGTGCCAGTGTGATTATAACCGTATTGGACAAAAATGACAATCCACCAAGGTTTACACGGTTGTTTAGTGTAAATGTTACTGAAAACGCTGAGATCGGGAGCTTTGTGATTAAAGTTACGTCATCAGATTTGGATACCGGAGTAAATGCCAATGCAACTTATAGTTTCAGTGAAAATCCCGGTGAGAAATTCATCATCGATCCTATTACTGGCAACGTTTCCGTTGCTGCTCATTTGGATCGTGAACAGCAGGATGAGTACCTGCTCAAAGTAGCAGCTTCAGATGGTGCCTGGCGATCAGAAACCCCTCTAACGATCACTATTCAAGATCAGAATGACAATGCCCCGGAATTCGAACACAGTTACTATAGCTTCAATTTCCCAGAGCTGCAACGTCCAGTGGCATTTGTTGGACAAGTGATCGCTACCGATCGTGACAAACAGGGACCGAATTCAGTGATCTCATATTCATTGCAACATCCATCGGATCTCTTTACCATTGATCCAGCCACTGGCGAAGTATATAGCAAGCGAACGATCGGTTATAAACATTCCCAAATTGAAGCATCTCCAGAAAATATGTACTCCATGACTATCCTTGCCACAGATAATGGCAAGCCTCCCATGTATTCGGAATGTCTTGTCAATGTCAATGTTGTCGATGCTAATAATAATCCACCACGATTTGAATCCCGTGGCTATTTGTCACCAGTTCCTGAAGATGCCAAAGCTGGACAGAAGATCGTTCAAGTTGTGGCAAAGGATGAGCTTGATTATGGTGTGAATGCTGAAATTGACTATTCTATTGTCGATGGCAATGGAACTTCATACTTCACCATCAACAAGCAGGATGGTTGGATATCGGTCTCGAGGCCAATTGCAGTATCACCAAATACAGCATTTGCTCTGAGGATCAAGGCAATCGATCGTGGAGTTCCACCGCAAAGTGATGAAATTCAAGCCACGATCATTGTTACTGGAGAAAATAATTATGCACCTGAATTCACGGCCCTGAGTTATCAAGTTATCGTTGCAGAAAATCAACCAATTGGTGCAAAGATCGTCACAGTAGAAGCATCTGATCGAGATGATGGTCCAAATGGAATGATCCGCTACTCAATTTCTGGTGGCAATGAGAGAAAAGAATTCACAGTTGATGCTGTCACAGGTGCAGTCACAATTCTGCAACCACTTGACTACGATCAGATTAAGGTGTATCGCTTGAATATCACCGCTGAAGATCTGGGCTTCAAGCCAAAGGAGGCTGTAGCAATGTTGACTGTTATCCTCACTGATATCAATGACAATGCTCCAGAGTTCAATCAGACCAAGTATCATTCATATTTGGCAGAGAATCAACCACCGAATACATTCGTCTTCCAAGCCCATGCAACCGACAAGGATTCACCCGTAAATGCTGTCATCCGATACTCAATCACCGGTGGAACTGGCCGCAATCTCTTTAAAATCAACCCGAACAATGGCATGATCAACTCAACAGCCAGTTTTGACTACGAGGAGAAGAAGGAGTATTTGCTGCAAGTTCTGGCTCAAAATCCTGATTCAGTGATGCAGAGTTATGCTGAGGTTATTGTTCATATCACCGGAGTCAATGAATACTATCCTCAATTTATACAGCCTGTCTTTCACTTTGATGTCTCGGAATCGGCTGAAGTTGGAACAGTTATTGGATCTATTCAAGCCACGGACAAGGATGCCGGTGAAGATGGAAAGGTTTATTATCTTCTAGTTGGCTCGAGCAATGACAAAGGTTTCGGAATAAATGCTGAAACTGGAGTGATGTTCGTCTCAAGAAATCTCGATCGTGAGACCCAAAGTCGTGTGGTCCTTACAGTTCTGGCAAAGAATTTCGGTGGAATTCGTGGAAATGACACTGATGAAGCTCAAGTTATCATTTCGATTCAGGATGGCAATGATCCTCCAGAGTTTTTGAATCACATATATGAGGCGAAGATATCAGAAGGAGCGTCGATTGGTACCAAAGTAACCATTGTCAAGGCTGTGGACAAAGATGTCCGTCCACAAAACAATCAATTTAGCTATTCAATCATCAATGGAAACATCAATCAAGCCTTCAAAGTTGATCCCCAGAGTGGGCAGATCGAAACAGCAAAGATGCTTGATCGGGAAACTATCCCGACGTATAACTTGATTCTGGGAGCCATTGATACAGGCCTTCCTCCACAAACCGGAACTGCCACAGTGAAGATAGACCTGCTCGATGTCAATGACAATGGTCCAATATTCGATGCTAACGGAGTGATTGGCTATGTTTCGGAAAATGAACCTGCTGGAACAACGATTATGACACTATCTGCTAACGATCCTGATCTTCCACCGAATGGAGGACCATTTACTTATTATCTTGTCGGTGGTAAGCACAAGGCTATGGTAAATATTGACAGACACTCTGGACTCATGAAGACAACTCGAAGTATTGATCGTGAAGTTACTCCAAGCCTGGAGATTATCGTGGAGGTCGAAGATAATGGCAGACCAAAGATGAAGTCTCAGCACACGATCACTGTGAATATTCTCGATCAAAATGATAGCCCGTCAACTCCACGAATGGTCCATGTCCTGTTGAATGTTTTCAACAATGAAATTCCTATTGGGAAAATTGCTGATGTTCATCCAAATGATCCCGATACCACAGGTGACTATAAATGTCGCATTAAACCAGATTCTCAAGGCAGTCTTTTGGGCATTCTAACGATCCCAACTAAATGTGATCTTCATACAACAGCAAAGACCGCAACTCATGGGTATTCCTACTTAGTGTCAGGAAACGATGGAAAACACAATGATGTTACGTCAACGGTTACTGTAGAGTTCAAAGGCTTTGATAATACCACCGTAGCCAATTCGATCACCATAAATGTGGACAATATGACAGCTGAAACATTCCTCACGACTTATTATCGAAGTTTTTTGGACATTCTTAAGTCAAACTCAGATCAGGGAGATGAATACAATCTCTATAGCATAAGGAATACCTTGAACCAAACTGGTTTTCAAGTAGCTTTGGCACTGCAAACTTCGAGTCAAAGCTATCGATCACCAAGGTACATCACAGAACGTCTCAACAAGAAGCTGGAAAGTATAGAAAGGCTCTTGCAGTCTCCAGGAAGGGTTAAGATCGGTTTCACACCATGTTTAGGTACTAATACTTGTGACAATGGAGGAGTCTGCAGTGAAGACTTTAGGGTCCATGACACCAGATCTTTGAACATTGTTGATAGTCAGTCGCTGATTTTTACTGCTCCTCTGGTTACTCATGACTTCATCTGCAAGTGTCCAGATGGGTACACTGGACGGCAATGTGAGAAGCGTCAAGATCCTTGTTCTCCTAATCCATGTCAAGCTAATGGCCAGTGCAGAAGGCAAGGCTATGACTTCCAATGTACTTGCTCCCCACACAGAGAAGGCAAATTCTGTCAGTTGGAAAGAGGGGATGTTTGTGCTGGAAGTCCTTGTAGAAATGGGGGTTCCTGTCGAGAAAGCCCCGATGGGTCATCATTCTTCTGCCTTTGCAGACCTGGGTACCGAGGAAATCAATGCGAGCATATAGCAGACTCTTGTCGTCCAAATCCTTGCCTGCATGGAGGCTTGTGTGTGGCGCTCAAACCAGGCTATAAGTGCAGTTGTGTGGGTGGACGCTACGGCAGGCACTGTGAGAAGACCACCTTTGGGTTTGAGGAACTCTCCTACATGGCCTTCCCATCACTTGATGCAGCTACGAATGACATTTCTATCATCTTTGCCACGACAAAGCCTGATGGACTGCTTCTGTACAACTATGGAATACAAAGTGGGGGTCGGTCGGACTTCGTGGCGATTGAAGTCGTCAAGGGAAAAGCTTTGTTTTCATTTGGTGGAGCTCGGACTGCTATAACAACAGTTGTGGTTGGCAGTGGAACTAATAACACGCTTGCAAACGGAAAGTGGCACAAAGTAACTGCCACACGCAATGGCCGAGTGATATCACTGAGCGTGGCCAAATGTACAGAGAATGGAGATGTCTGTGAGGACTGTCGACCTGGGGATTCTATTTGCTATGCTGATGATGTTGGACCTTCAGGGTAAGTTTCTGACTACACCTTTGTATGCTTCCAAGTATTAATTTAAAATTTAATTTCAGAACTTTGAATTTCAACAAACAGCCTTTATTGGTTGGAGGACTATCAACAGCTGATCCGGTTCTAGAACGACCTGGACAGATTCACACCGATGACTTGGTTGGCTGTGTTCACAGTGTCTCCATAAATGGACGACTTTTGAATATGAGCAGTCCCCTGAAACAACGGGGAGTTCATCCGACCTGCAATCGTAACAACAATGGTGGACCATGTCAACAAGGTCTTCCATCCGATCCAGCTCTGTCACTGTGTGGGACGTTCGGAATTTGTATGGATCGATGGCATACGGCTATGTGTCAATGTGGTGGGAATCTTCTATCACCTGATTGCTATAGCTCTCTTGAACCGATTTCGATATCCGATGGAGGTTTTGTGGAATTCAAAATCTCTGAGAAACATCGAAGAATGCAGCTATTGGACAATTTGTATGGGGGAAATAATGTTTGGACATATGACGTGGAATCTCGAAGACGTCGTTTCACTGTGAACAATGACAATATCACGTCTATGGCTCAGATTGGCGATCCACCAAAGACTCTTAGTCTGGTCTTTAGGACTGTTCAATTAAATGGAATAATTCTATTTGCTGCCACTAACAAACACTTCACCTCAGTTGAGTTGAGATCTGGAAAACTTGTGTACAGTTCTAGACAGAGAACATCGGTTAATATGACAGTTCAGGATCCAGAGAGCCTAGCCGATGGCAAGTGGCATAATTTGACATTGCATGCTTCTAATCGGGTGCTGAGAATTCTCATTGATAGTCAGAAAGTTGCTGATGAATTGGACTCGGCTGGAGTTCATGATTTTCTTGATCCATATTTGACTGTTTTGTCAGTTGGTGGAGTTCGTCGAGAGTTTTTACAGCAGGAGGTAATGCCTGCCAGTTTCGAAGGTTGTCTTGCTAATTTCACTATCAACAACGAAGTTCAACCGTTTAATGGCTCAGGAAGTGTTTTCAATGAGGTACTTTCTCGAGGAAAAGTCTTCCAAGGATGTGTAGGAGTACTAGGAATCGGAGCAGCTCAAGTTGCGGATCCTCTGAGCATTGGAATAACGTTGGTTATTGTATTCTTCGTTATTCTACTGGTTGCGATCTTGGTGTCGTTTGTAGTTTTTCGATTTCGAAAACAACAGAAAGAGAAGAGCGGTGGTCCTGGGGGAGCCCCGGGTCTTCAGAGCAAACAAAATGGAGGATCAACTATGCTTGGTAGTTCGGGGCTCGGTGGTAATAATGGCGACTGTGTTATGGCAAGGGGCTTACACTCAAATGATCCCAGTGTTGGATATCACGGTGATAATGGGGATCTGATTCGAGGTGTTGGTGGTCATCATATGGTGGGGCCAGAATTGATATCGAAGAAATACAAAGAACGCGAGATTGGCCCTGGTGAACATCAGCGACCGCAAAGACCTGACATCATAGAACGAGAAGTTGTTAGCAAAAGTCCTCCACTACGAGATGAACATCATCCACCGATTCCACCACCAAGCCAATCACATCATCCGCATGATCATCCTGGATCGGTAGACCTAGGTTCAGAGTTCCCGGAACATTATGATCTGGAAAATGCAAGCTCCATAGCCCCATCTGATATTGATATCGTGTACCATTATAAAGGCTACCGAGAAGCAGGAGGTGTTCGAAAGTACAAAGCAACTCCTCCACCTGTTGCTTCCTACACACACCATAAGCACCAAGCATCTCCAGCACAACAACAACATAGGCATTCTCCTCATCATGGAGGCCCTTACGCACCCAGAGTTCCACCACAAGCTAGTCAGCCTCCACCGTCCAGTACACCACGTCCCCATCAGAGCACTCCACTAGCGAGGCTATCACCAAGCTCTGAATTGAGCTCCCAACAGCCACGCATCCTCACACTACATGACATCTCAGGGAAACCTCTTCAAAGTGCTCTGCTAGCAACTACTTCCAGCTCAGGAGGAGTTGGTAAAGATGCTCTCCATAGCAACAGTGAGAGAAGTCTCAATAGTCCCGTAATGTCACAACTTTCTGGGCAGAGTTCCAGTGCCAGCCGCCAAAAGCCGGTAGTGCAACCTCAGTCAACTCCACAGGCTCCAATGGGCCTAACCGCCGAAGAAATCGAACGTCTGAATGTCAGACCGCGAACATCAAGTCTCGTTTCGACTCTGGATGCGGTGTCTAGCAGTAGTGAAGCACCTCGAGTGCCTGGTGGAGCACATCACCTGTCCCTAGGAGTTCATCATTCAGCTGATGTTGATGCACACAGTTCCACATCGACGGACGAGAGTGGAAACGATAGCTTCACATGTTCAGAAATTGAGTATGACAACAACAGCATCAGCGGGGATAAGTACACAAAAAGTGGCGGTGAAGATGATCGCCGTGGCAATGAAAGTGTCACGAACTCCAATAAAGCACCACCCATGCCACCGCCCTCATACGATGGTTTCGATTCCTCATTCCGAGGCTCCCTCAGTACTCTAGTCGCCTCCGATGATGATCTATCCACGCACATGGGTGGCATCTACCGTCAACCAAATGGTGCTGCCTCTCCATCCACAACAACCCTTGGATGGGACTACCTCCTTAATTGGGGTCCAAATTTTGAAAGTCTGATGGGTGTCTTCAAGGACATAGCTGAACTGCCTGATTCTGTGGGAGAACACCACCCACCATCGCTTAGGATACCAGCAAGTGTACAAAAAGCCTCCGAAGAATATGTGTAGATGCTGCCAATATCTATGTTTTTGTATATAGAAAAAAAATTACTTTAATAAGCAAAAGCTGTTTGTATTATTCTAGATTAGAACCATATTAACATAGTTTAGCATAGAAATCAACCCACTGTTGATAATTTTTAAAGATTTTTTTTTTTAAATAATTTTTTGGGCTTCCAATGACAAATCCAAAACACACAAACACACACAACGAACAAAATACATAGACATCCTAATAAATAAATATTTTATTGTCTAATAAAAAAACATATTTCATAGTTTATAGTTAAAACAAAATAATAATAATTGTGAATAACCTTGTATCAAGGTTCAGATCCTAAATACAATAAAATTAACAATAACCACAATAATAAAGGTTTGTGCATCTGATAATTTTTGTATTTTTTTTTTAATAAGAATAACTGTTATTTCTTAAAATCATATTTTTCTCCAAAGTGGCATGAGAAGTATTCAAAAAAAAAACTACATAAATAGCTAACACCTCATTAAAGTTAGTTCCTTAGGATAAAACTTTTTTTTATCACAGACTAAAATTTCCCGTGTGCTATATTAACTATAAATATTAAAACAAAATAAAACATCATACAAAAATAAATAAAAATCTTGTCATAAGATTTACTGAGTGTAAATTTTCGAGATGCGAATTAATTTGTATAATTGACTTGGAAAATAATTGAAACAAAAAATAATTTAAATATTAAAACAAACAATTAGTTTTTGTTGAATATAATTGATTTTATTTCTTAAGTAGTTAACTTTAAATTTGTTTTAAATAAAAATATTATAACTTTCTTCAAAAGTTATTTTAATAATAATAATTGTATGAAATGAAAATGAATACAAGGGATCATGTGTTATCCTAAAGCCTGAGTCTTAAAAGTTTAAACAAACAAATGTGTTAAATAAATTAGGTTGAAAAATAATTTTATTTGTTTTTTTTTGTAGAAATCAAAATTTGAATGTTAATTTTAAGTTAGTCTTAGTTTTTTTTTTTAATTTTAACTTTAGTTATAATAAAATAAAATTACTAGGAAATAAATGTTTTTATACGAAAAGAAAATAGAATTGTTTGTTAGATTTTTACTGTTTTGTGATGGTGCTATTGTGAATATGTTCAATGAGCTCCACTCTTGCAGGAACATGGAAATTTTCGCAAAAAAAAATAGGTAATTTGGGTTCGTGTTTTTTTGTAAAAAACAGCATCGCACTTTTAATTTTCTTTTGAAACTCCAATTTGTGATTAAACCAATTTGGGCAATTTCAAGCTCTTTAAAAATCCAACATTCCATTATTGCCCACATATTCATTTATGCAATACAAAACTAAGGGAATTTAATTTTCAACAAAAACAAACAATTAAGGCATTTTTACGTTTAGAACCACAGGAGAGATTATCGTTGAAAACAATTTTGTATTTTAAAGTTTTGAAAGTTTTTCCGCAGTAACTTTTTATTGAAACTTCTTTCCAAAGATGATTATAAGAAAATGTCTTAGAAGGAAGTTTAACTATATGTCCATTAAGAACCATGAAACTCGTATTTCATTTCAACAACATTTCAACATTTTCAACAGCTTTTTAAAAATGGCCGACAAAGTATGCCGATTTTGGTCTAACTTTGTTTGATAGTACACTCTCCAAGGAAGTTCACTTTATGAAAATAAAGGGTTTTTCAACAGGGACGCTACAAAAGTAGAGCGACAGGGACAGCAAACGACGCCATATTTCTTGCCGCTCTTTTGACATTTCTCTTCAGTAAGGTTTGCCATTTCATGATGAAAAGATATACGAACCAACACCGAGTCGAAATTATTAAAATTTACTACCGAAATTCGGAGTCAGTGGCCTCAACGTAAAGAGCGCTGCGTCCAATTTATGTTCGTCATAATCGTCCTAGCAGATCAACAATTGAGCGTCTAGTGGAAAAATTTGAATCCACAGGCACAGTACAAAATGTTCCCGTTCCAGTGAGACAAAGAAGTACCCGTAGTGTCGAGAATATTGCTGCCGCTGAGGCTTCAGTTGCAGAAAGCCCAAATGTGTCTTTCACACGTCGGTCGCAAGCGTTGGGCATCTCTGTGACGTCGTTGTGGCGAATTTTGCGAAAAGATCTTGGCCTACATCTTTACAAGATTAAATTAATGCAAGAACTGAAGCCGCTTGTTCACCAGAAGCGTCGTTTGTTCGTGAATTGGGCTGAGCAACAACTTGAAAATGATTCGGATTTTCATCAAAAAATCATCTTCAGCGATGAGGCTCATTTCTGGCTGAATGGCTTCGTTAATAAACAACATATGCGGTATTGGTCAGGCAGCAATCCACACGCACTCCATGAGTCATCATTGCATCCCGAAAAAATTACGGTTTGGTGTGGTTTATGGGCCTTCGGCATCATTTAGCCATACTTCTTCCATGATGATCAAGACCGGCACGTTACTGTGAATGGGGATGATAACCGAATATTTTTGGCCCCAATTGGATGATATGGACATGTGGTTCCAACAAGACGGGCGGCTCCACAAGCCACACAGTGAATGTCACAATCAATTTTTTGGAAACCAAATTTGGAGAACGTGTTATCTCACGAAATGGTCCAGTCGCTTGGCCGCCTCGGTCGTGCCATTTGACGCCGTTAGACTATTTCCTGTGGGGCTACGTCAAGTCTATGGTCTATGCCCACAAGCAAGTGACGATTGATGAACTTCTTTCGAATATCGAACGTGAAATTGCAGCAGTATCGGCCAATTTATGCTTGAAAACCGTCGAAAATTGGGTTCAGCGTCTGGACTTCTGCAAGCGTGCCCGTGATGGCCATGAAAAAGAAATCGAGTTTCATACATAATGGCATCAAACGTACTTTCACAGGAATAAAGAATTTCATTGATATCCAAAACCGTTTTTGTTTTATTTAAAAAAACTTTTGGTGCGCTCTTATTGAAAAACCCGATAATTAGATCAGAACTTAACAATTTTGTTGGAAGTCGGAAAAATTTAAATCCTGTCCAGCTATGAATGTTCAATCTGTAATTTTTCAAAGAAAAAAACAATTATTCAATCTTAAAATTATTTGTTTTTGTAATTTCAAGTTAATGCTGAATCCTTGTCACAAAGGAATAAGGGGGCCCCTAATAAAAATGTATAGAGGGCCCTAAAGAGCTCGTTACGCCACTGTTGAACAGGTTTTAAACGTACAAAATTGAATAATTACAATAATCATATTATGAACAAGAAAGAATACACAAAACTAAGCATTGATATAGATATTATACCCAAATTGAAGCTTGTTAACCGAGATAACCCTATTCAATTTTGTTTATTGTGTTTATGAATATAACTTGATAATTTTATAAACACTCCAACTACCAAGTAATAAAACAATCCAAAAGTCCCGGAAACCTAATTCGGTAAAGCAATTAAAATAATTTATTACAATCAATTAATCGTTTTTCCAAGATAAATTCATTAGCAGAATATTAAAATTCAAAACAGAAACAACAATAATAACACAAAAATAATAATAATCGTGCGGCACCACAAATCTAATCCATATTCTAATCTCTGCAATCATTAACCGAAAAATACTTACTTTCACCGATACACCACGGACCACGCTTTTTTTCCAAACCATCAAACATCCACATCCTACGCTATATGCTCCGCCTCGTAAAACCGGATGACCAAACTACACAAAACACGAACATTCACTCGAAAATCCTGAAGACGAAGGATTACATTCTGAGAATTGCTGATGGTGGTGTGGTTGGCTGGCGGTGTAGAACCAAGCACCATACCCTCTAAGGAGTCTTACTTTCACTTCAACTCAACTTTCGCCAGTTGTTGGCGGCGGCAGCATTGAAATTTATAATTCCTGTTATCAGCCCAAACCAGGTCAGCTGGAATGAAACACACCAAACGCGTATACATACATCCTTAGGACCACAAAAACCACAACGATTCAACAGGAGGGACATGTGCCACATGTGCGGTTTGCGAAACCTGCGCATTGCAGGCCTCCTCGTGTCCACTTTAATAGAAAAGCTCTCTTGCAATTACCGATTCACAATATTGGTCATTGGCTATGGCTAAACAAAAAGCTTGGAAATCCTCGCCACCGAATCAGTCATGAGTTTTTCCTAGTTCGGTTCGGTCATATTATTGTGCTCCTTGCAAATGTTCTACCACATGCACTTGTCAGTTGCATAATTCGCACCCCGATTTGAAATAGTATGTTTTTTCGCCGGATGTTCACGCGAAAGGATACGAATCCCGTCGAGGACAGTAATAATTGTCCATCTTTATCAGCACCACAGCAACGTCATGTTCTCTCTTCTACACCCCGCTTGGCGAGGAAGAACCAACAACACCTTTCGTCAGCCGGCTCACATCGACCCGGTTCAGTATTGCAGCTGACTCCACTTTGGGAGTACATTCTACGGACACGCACTCTTCCGGACAACGTTTGTCCCAAGGAAATGTTTAATGAGTTCTTGGAACGTTTACGTGACCCCGAGTGGCAAGTAAGACAACATGCCCTTCGTGTGCTCGTCGATGTGTTGGTGGTGATGGGTCCAAAGGCAGATGCTTATATGGATCCATTGGTGTCGCAGTTGGTGGAGAATTTAGGGCATCAGGCTCCTACCGTCCGGAAAGGAGCACTTGACTGCCTGAGAGTATATCTAGCAGAGACAGACATGCCAGAAACTGTTCTTCTTCAGATTCTGGACATCGGACTGAATCAGAAGATCACAAATGAACCATTCGGTGGACGTTTAACATGCGGTGTTATGCTATCCTTACCAGCCTTGGTTCAATCGACTCTGCACACCACCAAAAGGAACTACATCCTCCGAACTACCATTGATATGCTGGTGAGTAAAATGGGTCAAGTGACCCATCAGGAAATCACGTTAAAAGTTCTCACCAAAATCCGCGAGTTGATTGGCAACAGAGAATTCGCTGAGTTCATGTCCCATGGAGCTTTTCGGGAGTTCGAATTACTGTGCAGTGTTTATGGAGTGGGCGTGAATAAGGAGTTGAATTCAAGCACTAAGTCCTGGCGTCTAATGCCAACTTTACAATCAGAAGCTGATCTGCAGTCTCTTAATCAAACTGAAGGATGTTGGAAGTTTTCAGATGAGGAAAAAATTTTGGAGTGTCCAAATTCTTCTGCTATGTGCAACGCTTCCAAGGAAAAAGTAATCTTAGAGACTGAAATTCAAATTAACGATGACACTTTAACCATGAGGATTCTCGAAGAGAAAGAAGATTCAGAAGCTCCAGACACATATCCCAGTAGTGCTGAGGATGAAGTAGTAAGTGGTCCACCATTGGAGACAACTGGCATCATTCATGTTCTATCGGATAGTGAAGTTGAAGAAATCAATAGTAGAGTTAACGGTGATAGTTATTATGTGACTCCAGGTACCCCGCGAACTCCGAAGAGAGTAACGTTTGGGGGTGAAATTGTCAAAATGCGTACTCCAGATAGTGATGCTACAGTGGTTAACGAAGAACCAAAAACTTCTTCGATTGTTGATAGTAAAACCAATCTTTTGAGTTTGGAAATTCCTAACGATAACACCAAACCGGTTCCTGAAAATTCTCCCAGTCAATGTTGTAAGCATTCAAAACAAGAATCAAGTGATAGTGCGGCAACAACCCCTGTGTCTCCAGCATCTCCGCTAAGAAAGACACCAGAAACTCAAGAAAAGGATGCATCTTCACCTAGATCACCATTCAAACGACTCACTGTGAGCTCAGTGGACACTATTGTTAGTCCTAGAGGTCCACATAAGGAAATCGAAGTGCTGCATAATTTGCAAAGAGAACCATCACCAGTGAGAGCCAGACGAGCAAGTATTCGCTTAGATGATGAAGAATTCTCAGAGAAGACTGTAAGAAGCGAACAGCAACCATCAAAGGATCAACCTAAGCCACCAAAATCCTGGGAGGAGCTGGACATTGTTGACGATGATGTTTTAATGGACTTGAGATCAGGGGTGAGTGGTATAATAATGTGGTTTGCGTAATGAGTGGTATGGTGAATTAATTTATTATAATCCTTCGAGGAGTCATTAGGAATCGAGTCCTTGACATAGTTTCCAAAATATATTTCCGTCTTATTAAAAGCATAGAAGCAATGTCAAGGTTGTTAAGAAAGTAGTAGATAAACATCAGTTGATTATAGGATTTCAGAGCGAATTTATATAGCAAATAAGGATGTTGATATTTATGGGAAGTTTAATTTGTTTGTTTTTTCTTTTTTTGGGAGACAATGTTAAATTCAGTTCCAAGGTGGTATTTCTTTCTTTTACCAAATGATACATAAAGTGACGCTTATTGTAAGTTTACGGTTAATAAATGATTCATGAATCAGATAAGTCATGTCAGATTAGTAATCTTATAGAAATTAAGTAGACAATTAATGGGTTCGGAGATAACATATTTGGACAAAGGTTGATGTCTTTGCTTTCCGCTGTTTTTGTATACTATTATGGAAAATAAAACAATAATAAAAAAAAGTTCAATTACATGTAATTGGAATCTCAAAAAAAATTTTCAATTACTTAAAATTGTAATTAAAAAAAATTTTACTACTAATTGCATGTAAATTAAAAGTTTCAATTACTTACAATTTAATTAGGTTTATGTATCTAATTCAAAGCAAAAATAACCATCAAAAAAGTAGTAACGATAGCTTAATTCAGTAATCACTAGCTACACAAAAATGTATGTAATTTGTTGGCTTTGTAAATTACACTTTACTGATTTTTAATTACCTATTTAAAAACATGTAATGAATCACAATCTAACAAATCAATTACCTTGAATGTTTGTAAAATAGTTATTTTCTTACTTACTTACAAAAACAATTTTTTTTTCAAATTGCAATTACAAGTAATGGAAATGTATGATATTTTTGTATATCTTTAAGATTCGTTTGATGATACGAAACTGAAGTATTTAGTGTATTTATGTTCCACTTAGGGTAGGGCTAGTTTTTCAGTTGAGTGTTAACTCCTGACAAATGATATTATTTCAAGACATGACCCTCGGGTCATTACACAACTATTTTCTAACTACCTTCAAAGTGCCTTCTACTGTGATACTTATATCGGGTTTTCAATAAGAGCGCTACAAAACTTTTTTTTAAATAAAACAAAAACAGTTTTGGATATCAATGAAATTGACACACACCAAACCGTAATTTTTTCGGGATGCAATGATGACTCATGGAGTACGTGTGGATTGCTGCCTGACCAATGCCGCATATATTGTTTATTGACGAAGCCATTCAGCCAGAAATGAGCCTCATCGCTGAAGATGATTTTTCGATAAGAATCCGAATCATTTTCAAGTTGTTGCTCAGCCCAATTCAGGAACATACGACGCTTCTGGTGGTCAAGCGGCTTCAGTTCTTGTGTCAATTTAATCTTGTAAGGATGTAGGCCAAGATCTTTTCGCAAAATTCACCACAACGACGTCACAGAGATGCCTAACGCTTGAGAACGACGTGTGAGAGACACATTTGGGCTTTCTGAAACTGAAGCCTCAGCGGCAGCAATATTCTCGACACTACGGGCACTTCTTTGTCTCACTGGCACGGGAATATTTTGTACTGTGCCTGTGGATTCAAATTTTTCCACTAGACGCTCAATTGTTGATCTGCTAGGACGATTATGACGACCATAAATTGGACGTAGCGCTCTTAACGTTGAGGCCACTGACTCCAAATTTCGTTAATAAATTTTAATAATTTCGACTCGTTTTTAGCTTGTATATCTATCCATCATGAAATGGCAAACCTTACTAAAGAGAAATGTCAAAAGAGCGGCAAGAAATATGGCGTCGTTTGCTGTCCCTGTCGCTCTACTTTTGTAGCATCCCTGTTGAAAAAACCCTTTATAAGAAATATAAAAAAGATGAAATCAAAAATTATAGCCCTATTGTTAGATTATCGGTTATTTCAAGACTTTTCGAGGCTAATATCTGTGAATATTATGTTTTTATGTGAAATCATTAAGTGAACATGGTTTTTCAAAAGAGTTCTCGACTGTTACGTTTTTAGTGAAATTGACTGAAAATTGTATTGACTCATTTAAGAACAAAAGACAAGTAGATTGCGTTTTACAAACTTCAGTAAGCCGCTCGAAAAACTCTCTCATCGAGTTACACTATTTAAATTAAGAAAACTAGGATTTATTGGACATTTGGTAATGTGGCTTCTACCGTATTTATATGATAGATCAAACACGGTACTTTTCAACGGTTGTGAATCGAATAACTTTGAAGTTAATTCCGGAATACCACAAGGTTGCTATTTGGGCCCAGTACTGTTACAATTTTTAAACAAAATTCGAATAGTCGAGATTGTGAGGAGTTTCAGTATGACCTAAATTCTTTTTTTGGCTGGTGTGTTCATAATAGTTGGTTCTCTAAAGATCGATTATTAGAAAACTATTAGTTTTACGAGGAAGTTTTCAGTTTCTTTTTTTAGCCATTTGTTGTTTACTCTTGTCACGTGTAAGCGGTAATAAGGCCAACTCAATTTTTGGTTGGATTAAAAGGGAGTCAAGATAGTTTTCCGATCCTTTTGATATCAAACAGCTCTTTGTATCATTTGTTCCGCCCATTCTAGAATATGTCTGTCAGGTTTGGTCACCCCGTTATGACTGTCATAAGGCCAGATTAGAACAAGTGCAAAAAAGATTTTTGAGATTTGCGTACAGAGGTTTAGGTTGGGAAAATCCCTATGAACTTCCTCCTGACAACAATAGATTTAAGCTTATCGACATGCCTTTCCATAAGAGCAGACGATCTTAATGATCTTTTGTCTTCATTGTAAAAATTTAAATCGCTAATTTAGACTCTCTGAACCACCTGTCTCGTAGTAACTTTAACATTCCCAAGGAAATTTAAGGAATTTTGCTGATTGTATACTTCTTTCAAATTATCGGACAAATTATGAATAATTTACTTCTTTGAATAAAATGTTTAAACTATAATTGATTTAACTCAGAGCTAACCCTGAACTAAAAAACTGGCCCTAAGACCCGTTTGATGATAAGAAACTGAAGTATGTATTTATATTCTACTTAGGGCCAATTTTTAGTTGAAAGTTAACTATGAGTTTTATCAGAATTAGCTAATCCTGAAAATAAATTAATACTCAGTTAACTGAGGAACAGTTTTTCAGTTCAAGATTAACTTTATCTTTCAGTTGTCAAAAATTAATCACCTTTCTACGGCTTTTACGCATAAAATTAGAGATGGCGCTACAACGAAATTGCACTGTTAATAACTTTAACTATCAAAATCGAGCTGGAAAGGCCTACAATTTGGTCCTTGAGTTAACTCATTAAATTAACTAAGGATTTCAATTGACTAAAAACTCGTTTCTGGAATCAATTAAGGTCTAACCCCGAGACTAGGATGATCTCGCACTGAAAAACGATATCGCGAAATAAGGCCACACGAAATAATATCAAGTCTCTAATTTGGCCTAATTTCGCTTTGAAAATAGAAATAAGGCCTTAATTGGCTTAATGTGCTTATGCTAGGTGCTAGCACTATATTTATATAAGGCAAGGCAAGTGTGAATAAGATTTTGAAAAACCAGTTTCTTTTGAGGCAATCGAAATGGTAAGATTTTCCTTAGCCAACAGTACCAGCCTGGAAATAAATATGAAAACGAAATAAAGCCAAATTGGTCTTGCTTTGTTTTCTAATGCGAAATAAAACCAAATCTAAAATTCGGCGTTATTTTCACATTGAACACGAATTTTGTATTTTTTGCTTAATTTCGTTGGACCTTATAGTGCGTCACCCTAAAAAACTGGCCCCAAATAAGGTGAGCTAACTCCGAGTAAGCTTAGGATTTTAATTGACTGAAAAAACACGTTTTTGGAATTAACTCCGGTTAAAACCCGAGACTATAGAATGATATCGCACTGAAAAACTGGCCCTTAAAAGCTTATTTTCTTCATTTTCCTCTGTGTGAACTGTCACATAAGTGCTTATGTTCTACTAAGGGTCTGTTTTTCAGTGCTAGATCATTCTAGTCTCGGGGTCTATCAATTTAAATTCTACGTTTACTATGAGTTAACTAACCTAATAACCGTTAACTCAGTTTGACCAAATTGAGAGACTTTTCGGTTGTGTGCCACCTAGTGCCATCTCAATTTCGATAGTGAAAGTTATTAATAGTGCAATTTCCATTGTGGTGCTCTATTTCGATAGTGAAAGGCATAGAAGAGTGATATCCATAGTGTCGCAACATCGATTTCAATACAATTTTAACAACGGAAAGATAAATTTAATTCTCAATTGAAAAACCCGTTCCTAAGTTAACTCGGGGTTAATTTGTTTTCAGTATTAGTTTACTCTGATTTAATTCACAGTTAATTTTGTACTGAAAAACACATAGATCAATTAATATAACCATTAAACAGTCCTTAATTGCATTGCGTTCATGGTAAATTTATGAACAAATTTTTGTTACATTAATTATTGTTGCGTGTATTCTTGAATTCAAGCCACTTACAAATTTGAATCCCTTTAAAAGAGAAATAAATATTTTCTGCTGCATTGAATTATATTCAAACCCATTTCGGTCCTCACTTAACCCAGTTACCCAAAATGTATGGTAATTCCTTTAATATCCCCAACAAAAATTGATCGCCAAAAACTGACTATGAGGAAATACGATTCAAAGAACAAAAAAAGACTTGCCGCCATATAACAATAAAAAGCATTCCTTGCATACATTTGGTCTGTAGAAATGAAAAAAAAAAAAATATTATACATATAAATACACAATTACCAAGGACCTTCCGTGAATGTAGGTAGGTATATTTACTTTCGATAATAATTATTTTGCTCCTTTCGAAGGACATTCATGTTGCTGAAAACTAAGGTATAGGTTTATACATAGGCAGGTTGGCTAAAGTCCATCTCTTTTCACCAAACGGTTTCTTGCTTTTGGTCGTCATCGTCATATTTCTTTTATTGTTATATTTGGCCTAGATTTTGTATAATCTCTAATTCCTGGCAAACGTTATCCTGTCAGGAAATCTGGATAACAAAAAATGAAAATGAACATAATAGCTGAGGTGTTTTATATCGTATAACGTATAAATTGTAATCGCGTGGCAATAGGTAGTCCTCTGTCGCGTTCGTCCGTATGGTGCGGCAGGTCCCTCTATAGGTTGTTGTTAATTCTTCCTGAAGTCATTTTTTTACGTTTACACAGGATTAAAAGGAACAAACGTGTGAAAGTACTGGTTTAATTGCAAGAACTCTAGGTACTTGTATAGTGCGTTTAAATTTTAATTACTATTGCGATGCACATTTTCTTTTCTAAACAAAATATGACGCAAATGATAAGTAGAAGCGTTGTAAAAAGGGGAAATTATTATTTTTTTTTCTAGGGTATTTTGTGTTACACTGCAATTTTCTGACATGATATCTAAGCTTAAAAAAGGGAAACTGTTTTTTTTTTTTAATATTTTTCATTATTATGAGGATTATTAAAATAAAGTACTTTTAAAGGATATTTATTAGAAAAATTTTATAATTGGTCATCAAAATTTAGAGTTGAGTAACAAAAGCTGCGTGTAGTAGGTATAATACCTACTTCTTTTCAAATTGGAAAATTTTTAGTCCTGATCTTAAAATTGTCTCTGCGAATCGTTGATTAAAACAACGTTAAAATTCTTAGTTTTGATTTAAACTAAAATTAAATAGATTAGAAACAAAACCAAGTGATTTTGGCCATGACATGTTCCCATGTAAACCATAATTTTAGGAGAACTAACCTATTTAAAAAAATAAATAAGTCCTTAACGTGGAACAGCTATACCTATACTCGAACCTAGATAAAACACCATCAGAATTTCATATTTTTAAATTGAATTTTTTTCTTTTTTTTTCATTTAATGTTTTCTTGACCTCGAAAAAAAAAATGTTATCCCCTCTTTAAAAATCTGTTGCATATCGGAATTTATTTACAAAATACGCGCAAGCCTCAAACCACCGCACAGTAAAACAAATTGCGATAAAATATTTTTAGGAGCAATTTTCACGTTGGCCACTACCACTCTTCCCATTTAATTCGGTTTTCGGAATATTTATTTTTACCATGAGTTATTTTAGTGGCTGATGGAGCTGTTGAGAGGACTATGTTAGTAGGTCATGCATATTTTATGGAGCTTTATATGGCCCCCTTAGACTCATGCAAAAGATATTTTTGTCCAACTTCACTCTCAAGCCAGAGTTCTCACTCTCATAGAAATATTTATACAGCTTATCCCATTCTTGAATTAATTTGCGTTTTTCAACATTTATTATTGCATTTATAAACGTTTTCTTTCTATTTGTTTTGTATTAATTTTTTGTTGCTCAAAATATAAATATGTTAAACCTTTTTTTGGCAATTTCGTGATTTCATGGTATTAACCCCGTTTTGTTATAATTATTGTTGTGGTTTTTTTTTTTCTTCAATCAAAAGGAAATTTGAAGAAGGGAACATTTTGTCGGTAGTAATTGTGCGTACTTATTGGTGTATAAGGCCATCTGAAGGCCAAAATTTAGGTCATCTCGAACCTATGATAAGGGAAATGAAATAATTGTTTTAAGGCAAAAAAAAAAATGAATTAAAATGTCATCCAAATAAAATTCGACCCCTTTCTAAAAGCCATCAATTGTCTAAATCCATTGAAGGATGTATGTGATGCACATAAATATATTTGGGACAAGGATAATCTCAGACGACATAAAGAAGAGCTTGAAGCCTGCTTCACAATGCGACGAGGAAACGAGACGAGAGCGTGCCGTGAAACGCTGTCATCTTTTTCTAGTTATAAATTGTTCCCCAATTCACAATGCGGAGGGATCTTTAACGACGAGAATTATTTTTCTGTAAACAAAAATATCAAAAAATTTAAATTAAAAATTTTCCAGACAACAGATTATTAATTGCTTTATCTTAATTTCAATTTATCGTGTTTTTTCTTATAAAGTTTGTTTCCATTATGTAAATTACTTGTCAACAAATAAAATCGTCGTCACGTCACGTCTTTTTTTTCAATTTATCGAATCCTTGGCGTGACATGACGACGAGAAACGCTGCATTGAGTATACTCTCGTATGCTATCATTGTTTGAAAGTCGTTTGACATAACCGACGAGAACTCGTCACGTTCAATTCTCGTTTCCTCGTCGCATGGTGAATCAGGTTTGAAGCATGTTCAAAAATTCATTTTTATTCAAAACTATCTCACCCGGTGAACTCCATTCCAACAAAAATTTATAAACATAAGTGTTCCTTTCAAAAGTCAAGCCTCTGTATTTAAGACTTCTTTCTGACACGGCCCATATAGTTGTCCATTCGAAGAGCATTACAATTTGCGTTATTTAAGAGACTTTATTTACCATCAACTTCGGAAAGTTTTGGTAGGCTCAGATTACGCAGCAATATTACGACAATCTCATACAAATGTGACACAACGAAATATTAAACGAAAAATTTAGTTTAACTTTGCATTCTGCAGTACGCTGTTCTATGAACGAAATTTCGTTTCGTATCAGCAGCGTACTAGGCCTTACTTTCATTCATTGAACGAAATTATTAATTGTTGCATATTTTTTGGAGAAGTCTACACTCTTTTTTTGCACACAATTAATTATACCTTTGTATATATAAACCATAGTACTATCATGGAAGCCATCGAAGAGGGCGACATCTGAAGTACCCAAGGGGTACCTTGACGTGGAGAATTTGAATTGTGGATGGAGACTTGAAATTGTGAATTGTCAAAATATAATCAGAACGGGAAAGACGTATACCGAATTCATGAGAGTTCGATAGAGTCAGGTAAAAGGCATTTTCTCAAGAGGATATTGGTATAATGAGAAAACAGATAAAGGACACAATGAGGAAAATATTCAATTTTGTTTTGGTTTGTTATTGTTTTGTTTACATTTTTTTGTAATGATGATAAAGCTAAAGACATAAATAGAACAATTTTGGATATTTTCTTCGGCTTCATGGGTTTTTGTGGTACAAGAGAAAGGGGTAGGTATACATGTGAGAGTGGAATTGTTTTTCACTGTTGCAGCTTTCTTGTGTGCAGGATTTTTGGGTTCTGTGGTACAAGAGGAAGGGGTTGGTATTGTAATATAGGTATGTGGGTTAGTTGTTACAGATGTAGGTGTTTTATGTGCAGGATTTTGTACGTGCAAAGTTTTGGCGCTTTTTCTTCAACGGCTGAAAATTTCAACGGTTGGAAATTGCTTTAAATCAGTTGATTGGTCGGCATTCTGATTGTTGCGCTGTTTTAGTGTTTTTCCGAGTGTTACAAATCAATTTATTAATTACGATAAACCATCCCACCTATATTGTGATATTGATCGTGTGTTGATGAATTTGATACCATTTGCATTCAAATAGGTGCATTCTGTGTATCTTTCCTATATTTACTTTCCTTTCCAAAAATAGTTTTTTTTTTAATTTAATTTAGCGTGATAAGGATTGTGAAACAATTTGGTGCTTTTTCCCTTTTTTTACGCTTATATTATATAATTTTACGCCAAATTATTTTATTTTTAAACATTTCACTAAATTCTAAAATAAGATAAATTTAAGGTCGAATAGGTAAGTACATATCCGTTTATTAAGAATCCGGATATCCGTGTATCTATTCAAAATTGGTGTACTAAAAATCAGTGTATTAAGAATCCGTGCATTAAGAATCCTGGTATCCGGATACACGTACAGAATGGTACGCTCTAGTACTTTTGTACCATCCTGTCTAAACCTAAACCCACCCCCCAATTTTGATCAAACTTGTTATTACGATGATAGGGAAGACAAAAAAATATGGTCTCACCATTCTGAGATTATGTCTGCTTATTCGTTGAGCTACCAGCTAAACCGCTGGATCGATTTTCTTCAAATTTGTAAAATAACATTTTTTAATAATTCCACCCACACTGTTTCTTAATTTTTTAGAACAAAAAATAGCGGTATCGGCCATACATTTTCTTTAGCAACTTTCTCAAAAACGGCTCCACAACTTTTCTTAAAAAAAATCATCAAAAAATCATAAGTTAGTTAAGGCTATACCTTTAAGTAGTATGATAATTGATGGTACCCCCCAAAAAACAGTTTTTATCTTCGATTTTCTTTAAAACTCTAGAAAGTAAATATTCATTTACATTTTCAAACAATATTTTTTGGATTTTCAAAAAAATGTTTCAAATTTTTTTTTAAATCAAATATTTCAAAAACGACTTGGTGTATTTTTTTGAAACTACGTACGAGTATTAAAGGTATTTTTTAATTAACATTTTTTAGAATATTTAAGGAAAAGTTTTACAGTAGATGATGGACATAACAAAGTCAAAAAATGCAGAGAATTTCTTTCTAATAACCGTGTTTTCTTTTATCCAAAATTGTATATTAGGACAAAAATTTCTTTTATTAGATAAATGCATTATGAGAAAGAAAAAAAAAAGTAAAAATAAAAATAAAATAAAAAAGAAAGAAAAATGTTTCCAGAGCACCTACTCACTGAATAATTGTATGTATCTTGTTTTTGCATTCATTCATAAAAATAGCTTATAAAGTGTCAAAAACAATCATTAAATTATGAATTTCCTTCAGACTTTAAATTTCGAAATTTTGTACCAGAATAAGTTTTTTATATCAGCGTTTTTCTTATGAACTGTTTTCTTATATAAGATTCATTTTACACGTTACTACATGGAAATGTGCATGGTGTTTTAGAATGTCTATCGCATAAGCGAGTTTTTCTTATATGGGGCAGACGGCACAATTGCCATGTCGTTTTTTCTTTAGAAAACCTATAGTAAAATTGTTGATGAAATAACAAATGTTAAAAAAAAAAACCGGTAAGGAAAAAGTAATTTTTCTCTAAAACGGTTGCTATGATTTTGATGAAACCTTTTGGATTTTATTGTTTTGAATTATCTCATTATCGGCTGAACGGATTCAGATTAATTTTCCTATGTACAAATTTCAAATAAGACCTAATAATAAAAAAATAAATACCTATAATTTGCATACCAAAGTTTTTCCCAAAAATGTTTAAGTTTAAAATATATTAAAAAAAAAATATTTTTTTAAAAAACCGCTCCAATGACTTAAATTTTTGGTTTCATACAATCAAATTTTGACAAGAACTCAGATGGAATTCTCTTTTTTCACTTGAAACTATCAAAGAAGTTGTTTTTTGTTAATTTCAAAATGGTACACATTTCGTGCTTTTAACTAGTAGCAACTACGTACGACCCAGTCGTGCATTTTATTCTTAAAAAAATCTAAAACCAATTCGCTAAAAATCTTTCGGTTCTTATGCAGCAGTTTTTTGACTAATTTTATTCAAAAATGTATGAATTTATATACAATAAGTTATGTGGCCGTATATTGGTGCCGTTTGTTATAAATACCGGCCATAGTAATCCCGTGAACAAAAACAATGGCCGGATACTGAAATCTTACATGTAAAATACATTTTAGTTGATGGTAGAGAAAGCTAGAAGTATTTTGCTTCATTTAAGCATAAAAGAGATACAAAAGTTGATTTCTGGCAAAAACATCTTATAAAAATGGTGTTCCAGTAACTAAATTTTAAGATGGTTTATTATATTGTTGATACAATAAAACAAAATACAAGTTTGTATACTTACGGATAATACTGAAAATAACAAACTTATTCTTATTGGTTTTCCTAACATTCGCTGTCAAACTTTACCAAAACGTAAAATGTACATGGAATTTTTGTCAGAATATATTTGCCCATGTAAACAATGTTTTATTTTCTGAAAACTAACCCTTTAAAAGAAAGTGGACGGATACTAGTGACTGGCCGGGTACTGGTACACTTACCCTACCTACCTAATAAAAAAACTTGAAGACCAACAGGTACCTAAATATTTACCAAAAGATGAACATATGCCCACATATTGGTAACAACCCTCAAAATCTACCAACAAATCACTAATTGCAAAAAAAACTTTAATTCAAATACCATTCCTATTTTCCAAAATATCCACCATCCCAAAAAAGATTCCAATTGAAAAATCAAATATACTCACCAAAAGATATGCCTACCAACAAAATCATGCAAGAAAAGAAAATTTCAATTTAAATACCTACCAAAAGATATATGACTATCATGTTTAAAGTCAATCAGAAAAACGAAAACAAAACCTACCCTCAATATAAGAAAATATACATAGCTTTACTTATACCATCATATGTTTCTCTTTTCACATTGCCTACATCCTACAAGGAAATCTCTGCAAATTATTTGTGTCCTCGTTGCAACGACACACGCGAGGGCGACGACGCAAGCAGCTTATTTTCAGATATTTTTTCTTACTATTTTCTTTGGTTTTCTCATTTTCTTCACCCTTTTTTTATTTTTTGACATTTCACAAACACCTGATTTGGATATCCCTTTTACTCCCTTTGATTCTTATCAGAATGCAAAAAATACATTCCTCTTGCTCTTACTACTTATCTTCCATTCTTTAAATATGGCCTATTTACAAGTCTCCATGCAAAAAACCCCGACCGAATGTGGCGCCGCAGCTGGACCAAAGTTCTCCTAAAAAATATCGTTCATGATAGTACTATGGTTTATATATACAAAGATTATACAGCCCATTTATTGTGTGCGGAAAAATGACATTCGTGTGTTTTCATGTTTATTTTTTTTTGTTTCTTTTATTATAGCGTGGCTTCTTGTGTTTTTTTTTTATTTTCATTTGTTTTGATTTTTTGCATTGGTGTAACCGTCAATGAATATTTTTCGCTGCGTTTTCGTAAGCATTTCGTTGTCTTGCTGGAGACCGACTTCAAACATTCGTTTCGCATCAGCAGCGTACTAGACTTAACGGTGTAGGGTAAAGCCTGGGTACGCTGCTGTTACGAAACGAAATTTTAAGTTGGTCTCCAATAAGTATGTAAATGGATATGGCTTCATTATTATCAAAAAGCATTTTTTCATTAAAAAACAAACATTCAAAACAAAATCAAACAACAACAACAAAAATAAATGTAAGCTGTATAAAAGTTATCTCATTTGATTGAGTAAAAAAAAAATTATCCAACAAAATGAAGACCTTCAAAAAAATAATAAAAAATTTAATTTTTTCACTTGTCATTTCTGACGATAACGCAATAACGGTACTGATAAAAAATTCCAAAAAATCTCAGAACAGGAAAAGTAAAGCTGTAGAATAATTTTTGTTTCAACTCAATACGACCACTAATTACAAAGATGAAGATCTTAAAAAACACTAAAAATAAAATTGAAACACATCTTGTTCCGTAAATTTTTTTGACCAGTGTATTTCTCTATACGCGTCGGTATTGCTTCGCAAAATTCAATTGGCATTTTCTTGTTTCGCCTTAGTCGTTAAATATTTCTTTTAATTCGAAATATTTGACTGTCAATTTGCGTTTTCTTTTGCATTTATTAATCTTTAACTTTCAATCATTTTGCAGTCCACATTTTGAGTTTTTATTTTTCGCGTTTGATTGAAATTATTTTTAATCATTTCGCAAAATTCATTTGGCAATTTAGTGTTTAGCTTTTTTTGTTTAAATGTTTTTTATTTGGCTAAGAATTTTTCTCGCAAAAATAACGTTTCTCTGTTTTATTATTTTTAATCTTAACTAGTTGACTATTCTTGTCTGGTCTGGTTGTTTTGTTCTTTAATTTTGTTTTTGCTCAGTTTTGATAACCGAATATTTTGACAAAACGTATGAGACTTTTTATTAGAATATTATCAAAGATATCGATGGATACTTTTCCTATTTTGAAATACATAATCTAGATCATAATCCGAAATTTGGCATTTTCCAATGCCAAATGAAAAAAAAAAACTAAAAACTTAACTAACTAAGAAAAAGCGAAACACCGAAACAGCGAAATGCTAATTAAAAAAGGGTCAAAACACAAAATAGCAGAAAAAAATTGCCAATCTACGTAACGCCAATCAAACAACGTACGAAGTGAAAATTGCGAAATGAAAAATGCGAAGTGATGATTTGTCAAATCATTTAGAAAGCAAAACATTGTTTGGCAAACGTAAAATGCGGAGCAATGAAATGCTTAATACAAACGATTCGAAACAAAAAATGTCGAAATGAACCTCTGCGAAATTTCAGTTTGCCAAACAATTCTGGCGAAACATATCATACCTATCTCAATTCAAATATTAATATGTGTCAAAATACTGACACAATAGTGTATTGAAGTTGAATGCTATTAAGAAAGGCTAATTCATATTTATTTCATAAGGAAGTTATATTACAATTACATACTGGGTTCTTCCCTCATTAAAATAATTAATGACATAAGGAAAACGAAATGCCCTATTTCATCATAAACTTTTTTTAGATCTTAAGATTAATAATGCAATAAAAAAATGCAATGCATCCTTGACATTATGAAATTCTTTCATGACTAAATAAAACCCTACGTCGTATCTCTTTCACCATCATATAGCTAAATGTGCTAAACTCCTTCATTGATTTCATCCATTAGAATAAAATTCATTCCGTTAAATTGCTATTTTAAAAGGGATAGGCTCTTTTTTAAGGCAGGTATTGGTAATTGTATTTTAAGAAATTACAAACCTTTTAACTAACTACTATCGAAGCTATAAGGAGTGTCTTTAAAAATACATCACTTGCACTTTCCCCATAAATATTTATGGTCTAAACAAGTTTTTCTTATAGGAGGTATATTTCTTGACCTTTTTTGTATATGTTCCTACTTCGGTCAACTCATCAAACTGCCAGTGTGTGTGACATTTAATACTGCACATTTAGCTTTTGCTGCAGAATTAGTTAAGAAATCGCGTGCTGGACATACATTGAAAAAAAAATCCAATTACCCTCATATAGTTGTAAGTTATATTATTATAGATGGGAAGTTTGCTTTCGATTATATGCAAATTTATAAGATTTCAAGACGTGCATGCTTAAGCTTTGAAGGACAAAGCAAAGTTATTGAGTGAGAAAATTAAGTGAAATACTGAAAGGTGTGTCAATCAATGCGCTGAAGAAAAATACTCTTTAAATAAAAATAAAAATATAAAAATATAAAAATATTATGATTATGGAAAATTTTAAGTCATAATTTAATTTCGGTGGGAACTTTCTCTTCTAATTACCTTTGAATATTTTTCTTCAATACGAGGAGAATGATTATAATTGCAAAAGTTAAACAAACACAAAAAAGAGTCTTTTCGAAAATTTCATCAAAATCAGTTGAGGAAGATTTATGCGAATTGAAAAAAAAAGTACAAAATAAAATGCAGAAATAAATCTCAAAGAATTTTCTCTTGTGATCGTTTAAGGGTTCAATGTTGAAGTAAGTATATATAGTTGTATGGTATTGCAGGTATTAATTCTTAATCGATTAATCTTACTTGGGTACTACTTACTTATCGGGCAACCATAAAGGGTCACCGTCTGAGATACAGCAGGCTTCCATCATCTACCAACTACCTGTTAAATCCACCTCTTTTTCAAGCAAACATCAGACCCTAATTGGGTTTAAGAATTTGGAAATTCTAATGAGTTTTTAGAAATTAAAAATTTTCTACCTGGTAATCCTGTTCATTCAAACAAAGAACACATATAAAAACCCCTTCACATCGCTTGCAATAATTAGTTTCAGTTTAACCCTCTATTATTCCATATCTAAATATTTAAAAACAAACATTAAAAAATGTGGAACATTAAAATTCTTCAAGAACAATTGGCTAAAATTAATTCAGAACTACTGATAAGTGAAGTTACTAAGCCTCGCATAATTGCCTATCATCATTTTGCTGAACTTACTTTGCAAGAACTTATTGCTGAAATTAAAAAACTTAGTGATTACGAGCAAATTCTAATAGGATTCAATGAAGCCATTAAAATCATGAACAAGAATTACAAAGGAAAATTTTCTCTTACTATTCAAACTTTTAAGAATTATTCGAAACATGGCAATCATAATGAAATAAAGATAAGACTTTTGGAACTTAAATCTAAAAAATCAATGGAATTTATGACAGGAAGACAATTGGAACTATACAGCCAGCGTTCAGCCCCACAACCAGCACCAAACGAGAGCTCGGAATCTGATGAAGAAGTGGAATTGAAAGCACGTAAAAGCCGGGAATCAATAGATTTAGAATCAGACACATCATATCTAAGTGAAGATCAAGGAAATGAGACCGATTTTGAGTCAGCACTGGAAAATAGAGATTCAGATTCTGAATCAGAACCAGAGTCAAATTTTGAACTTGAATCAGATTCTCAATTCAACCACCCAACCACACAAGATATAAACGAAGACCAAAGAGAAGAGCCCGAGCTTGAATCTGAGTCAGATGAAGAACTGCAATTGGAAGCACTGGATTCAGAATCGGACAACCCAAGCACACCAGATATAAGTGAAGAACAAGAAGATGAGTTCGAGTCGGAATCAGAGTCTGAATCTGATCTTGAATCAGATTCTGATCAAGAAGAACCAACAACACAAGATTCAAGTAAGAAACGAAATGATGATTCCAGGGTCCAACCTAAGTCAGATGAAAAACTGCAATGGGAAGAACTTGATATCAGGAAATCAGATTCAGAATCAGATTCTAGGGAAGACCACGATGATGATTCCGACCCTGAATCTGAATTTGATTCAGCTGATAAACTGCAATCGAAAGCACTGGTAAGCAGAGAATTAGATTCTGAAATTGAATCAGATTCTGATGCAGATGACCTAACCATACAAGATCGAAGTAATATACAAGAACAGGAACTGCATTGGAAAGCACAGCGCAACAGACAATCAAATTCAGAATCAGACAAACCAATCTCACCAAATCCATGTGAATACCGAGAAGAAGAAACTGAGTCCGAATCTGACTCAGATGAAGAACCACAATTGGAAGCAAACAAAATCTGGAAATCAGATTCGATTTTAACCAGAATAATATTTTATGATTCAATGAAATATAAATAGTTATTTTTTAGACTTAAAAAAAAACTGTTCAACATTTTTTTTTTAACTTCAAATACTTTGATAACTTCACCTAGATTTATATGAAACTCAGTATTTAAAAAATTTCAAACACTTTCTAAAATATTTAAAGAAAAAAAAAATTAAGAAAAAATAACGGTACCATCCAATCAAATTTTTAAAAAAAAAAACTTCCGCCAGGCCTTCGCTAGCCCTCTACTATGCCTGTGCCAGGTGCCCGCCAGGCCTTCACTAGGCGCCTTCTCCAGGCTTCCACCAGGAGTCCACTTTGCCTCTGCCAGGCCTCCACCAGGCCTCCAATAGGCGCACCCAAGTCTCCGCTAGGCATCCGCCAAGCGTTCGCTAAGTGCCAGGCCTCCACTAGACATCCGCCAGACCTCCGCTAGGCCTCCACTAGGCGTCCACCAGGCCTACGCTAGGCGTAACAGACACTCATTTTTTTTCCTTTTTTTGTACCAAAATACAACTATTTTCAAAAAATTATTCCTTATGGTATTGTTAACTCTTAACGAAGCCCTCTTGTCATTCAATAAAAGAATAGAAATTTCGATTTCAGAAGACTTTAATCCCTATATAAATAATTTTAATTTATTAGTTATTTTTCATTTTTGTAAATACATGTTTCTTACTTTAAGTTTTTTTTTCTTAGTTTTTCTTTTCCTTTAAATTTTAATCTTCTAATTTTTCTTTCTTAATTATTAAATATAATTTTTCTGGCATCCAACTTGTGGCTTGAAACTTTACTTAATAAAAAGGTATTTTAAATATGGTCGATTTTACAATTAAGAATAATGGTTGACTTCCGGTTTCGATGGCAAATTCACACATAAATTCACACCCAGATGGTCTGGATGCCAAAAATATGTACGACGTAAACACTTCTTACTTTAACTAAGTGCTGCCAGCTTTGGCAACAGGTATTTTTAATTTTCTTCAAAGCAATATTTCTGGTTTGAGTTTTTTCTAAACAAAAGCTTCAAAAAACTATGATTAGTTTCTTTTTCTTACCAAAATTTTCAAACAAATTTATTTTTGGATTTTTAAAAACTATTCAAAATTTTGTTTAACATCAAATGTTTTGATGTTGAAAAAAAAATAAACAAAAATATCAGATTATTAAGTTTTTGATTCTATCCGATGGAAATATTCAAAAGACACCCCACAAAGTCTTTAAATAATTTTGTAGAAAATTTATTCGATTTTCCAAAACTGTCCTTCACGTTTTTGGGACGTCATGCTGAGATATGGATAAATCAAAGATAAAAGTCTCTTTTTGTATTTAAAGTTTGCAAAACAAAATTGTGCAAGAACAACAAAAAGTTAATTAAAGCTGAATAAACATGTTTTCTGAGCATAACATTTGATTGAGTGCAACAAAATAATCCACCAAAATGAGGACTTTCTAAAAGTTAAAAAAGTTAAAAAAAAAAAAGAAAATATTTGCAATAAAAATAAACAAAAAGTAGAAAAATATTTTGTTCCGTTAATTTTTTTGACTAGTGTATTATCATCATATATCACAAGCACAAGTAGCAAACCTTATCCGATTATCTGTTTTAATCCACCTAATAAAACACAAACAAAAACTATTAAACAAAGCATCACAGAGGACTTCTCACCTACAACACGAAACTGCTTAATTCGATTTTGGACATCAAACTTAATAACGTCACTCAAAACCAATTGACAACAAGCTGTCACTAGTCGTTAATGCGACAGTAGCACGAGAAGTAAATAAACAAACAAGTTTAATAAAGCTATGAAATGGTAGCGATAGAGAGAGATAGAGAGAGAGAAGGACTACCCCACTATGGGGTTATTTAAGGACACTATAGAACATTCAGATTGTCCAGTCCAACTTACAAGGTTAAACTTTTTTTTGTTTTTGCCTGACTGTCAATATACATATTTTTACCTACATAATATACTTACATTTATAGGTAAGGTTCATAGCTGTATTTATTATTCTTAAAGGAAGTTTTCTTTCACAAACGTCGTAGGATAGTAGTCTTTTACCATGCCTACATCAAGAGAATCGATCTTGGGGAAAGTGAACAAAAAAAAAAAGAAAACAAAAACAACCCTCTTTGTAGTTGTTACCTTCATCCACTTTAAATGAATTATTAAAAACTTTGTATATATAAACCATAGTACTATCATGAACGATATTTTTTAGGAGAACTTTGGTCCAGCTGCGGCGCCACATTCGGTCGGGGTTTTTTGCATGGAGACTTGTAAATAGGCCATATTTAAAGAATGGAAGATAAGTAGTAAGAGCAAGAGGAATGTATTTTTTGCATTCTGATAAGAATCAAAGGGAGTAAAAGGGATATCCAAATCAGGTGTTTGTGAAATGTCAAAAAATAAAAAAAGGGTGAAGAAAATGAGAAAACCAAAGAAAATAGTAAGAAAAAATATCTGAAAATAAGCTGCTTGCGTCGTCGCCCTCGCGTGTGTCGTTGCAACGAGGACACAAATAATTTGCAGAGATTTCCTTGTAGGATGTAGGCAATGTGAAAAGAGAAACATATGATGGTATAAGTAAAGCTATGTATATTTTCTTATATTGAGGGTAGGTTTTGTTTTCGTTTTTCTGATTGACTTTAAACATGATAGTCATATATCTTTTGGTAGGTATTTAAATTGAAATTTTCTTTTCTTGCATGATTTTGTTGGTAGGCATATCTTTTGGTGAGTATATTTGATTTTTCAATTGGAATCTTTTTTGGGATGGTGGATATTTTGGAAAATAGGAATGGTATTTGAATTAAAGTTTTTTTTGCAATTAGTGATTTGTTGGTAGATTTTGAGGGTTGTTACCAATATGTGGGCATATGTTCATCTTTTGGTAAATATTTAGGTACCTGTTGGTCTTCAAGTTTTTTTATTAGGTAGGTAGGGTAAGTGTACCAGTACCCGGCCAGTCACTAGTATCCGTCCACTTTCTTTTAAAGGGTTAGTTTTCAGAAAATAAAACATTGTTTACATGGGCAAATATATTCTGACAAAAATTCCATGTACATTTTACGTTTTGGTAAAGTTTGACTGCGAATGTTAGGAAAACCAATAAGAATAAGTTTGTTATTTTCAGTATTATCCGTAAGTATACAAACTTGTATTTTGTTTTATTGTATCAACAATATAATAAACCATCTTAAAATTTAGTTACTGGAACACCATTTTTATAAGATGTTTTTGCCAGAAATCAACTTTTGTATCTCTTTTATGCTTAAATGAAGCAAAATACTTCTAGCTTTCTCTACCATCAACTAAAATGTATTTTACATGTAAGATTTCAGTATCCGGCCATTGTTTTTGTTCACGGGATTACTATGGCCGGTATTTATAACAAACGGCACCAATATACGGCCACATAACTTATTGTATATAAATTCATACATTTTTGAATAAAATTAGTCAAAAAACTGCTGCATAAGAACCGAAAGATTTTTAGCGAATTGGTTTTAGATTTTTTTAAGAATAAAATGCACGACTGGGTCGTACGTAGTTGCTACTAGTTAAAAGCACGAAATGTGTACCATTTTGAAATTAACAAAAAACAACTTCTTTGATAGTTTCAAGTGAAAAAAGAGAATTCCATCTGAGTTCTTGTCAAAATTTGATTGTATGAAACCAAAAATTTAAGTCATTGGAGCGGTTTTTTAAAAAAATATTTTTTTTTTAATATATTTTAAACTTAAACATTTTTGGGAAAAACTTTGGTATGCAAATTATAGGTATTTATTTTTTTATTATTAGGTCTTATTTGAAATTTGTACATAGGAAAATTAATCTGAATCCGTTCAGCCGATAATGAGATAATTCAAAACAATAAAATCCAAAAGGTTTCATCAAAATCATAGCAACCGTTTTAGAGAAAAATTACTTTTTCCTTACCGGTTTTTTTTTTTAACATTTGTTATTTCATCAACAATTTTACTATAGGTTTTCTAAAGAAAAAACGACATGGCAATTGTGCCGTCTGCCCCATATAAGAAAAACTCGCTTATGCGATAGACATTCTAAAACACCATGCACATTTCCATGTAGTAACGTGTAAAATGAATCTTATATAAGAAAACAGTTCATAAGAAAAACGCTGATATAAAAAACTTATTCTGGTACAAAATTTCGAAATTTAAAGTCTGAAGGAAATTCATAATTTAATGATTGTTTTTGACACTTTATAAGCTATTTTTATGAATGAATGCAAAAACAAGATACATACAATTATTCAGTGAGTAGGTGCTCTGGAAACATTTTTCTTTCTTTTTTATTTTATTTTTATTTTTACTTTTTTTTTTCTTTCTCATAATGCATTTATCTAATAAAAGAAATTTTTGTCCTAATATACAATTTTGGATAAAAGAAAACACGGTTATTAGAAAGAAATTCTCTGCATTTTTTGACTTTGTTATGTCCATCATCTACTGTAAAACTTTTCCTTAAATATTCTAAAAAATGTTAATTAAAAAATACCTTTAATACTCGTACGTAGTTTCAAAAAAATACACCAAGTCGTTTTTGAAATATTTGATTTAAAAAAAAATTTGAAACATTTTTTTGAAAATCCAAAAAATATTGTTTGAAAATGTAAATGAATATTTACTTTCTAGAGTTTTAAAGAAAATCGAAGATAAAAACTGTTTTTTGGGGGGTACCATCAATTATCATACTACTTAAAGGTATAGCCTTAACTAACTTATGATTTTTTGATGATTTTTTTTAAGAAAAGTTGTGGAGCCGTTTTTGAGAAAGTTGCTAAAGAAAATGTATGGCCGATACCGCTATTTTTTGTTCTAAAAAATTAAGAAACAGTGTGGGTGGAATTATTAAAAAATGTTATTTTACAAATTTGAAGAAAATCGATCCAGCGGTTTAGCTGGTAGCTCAACGAATAAGCAGACATAATCTCAGAATGGTGAGACCATATTTTTTTGTCTTCCCTATCATCGTAATAACAAGTTTGATCAAAATTGGGGGGTGGGTTTAGGTTTAGACAGGATGGTACAAAAGTACTAGAGCGTACCATTCTGTACGTGTATCCGGATACCAGGATTCTTAATGCACGGATTCTTAATACACTGATTTTTAGTACACCAATTTTGAATAGATACACGGATATCCGGATTCTTAATAAACGGATATGTACTTACCTATTCGACCTTAAATTTATCTTATTTTAGAATTTAGTGAAATGTTTAAAAATAAAATAATTTGGCGTAAAATTATATAATATAAGCGTAAAAAAAGGGAAAAAGCACCAAATTGTTTCACAATCCTTATCACGCTAAATTAAATTAAAAAAAAAACTATTTTTGGAAAGGAAAGTAAATATAGGAAAGATACACAGAATGCACCTATTTGAATGCAAATGGTATCAAATTCATCAACACACGATCAATATCACAATATAGGTGGGATGGTTTATCGTAATTAATAAATTGATTTGTAACACTCGGAAAAACACTAAAACAGCGCAACAATCAGAATGCCGACCAATCAACTGATTTAAAGCAATTTCCAACCGTTGAAATTTTCAGCCGTTGAAGAAAAAGCGCCAAAACTTTGCACGTACAAAATCCTGCACATAAAACACCTACATCTGTAACAACTAACCCACATACCTATATTACAATACCAACCCCTTCCTCTTGTACCACAGAACCCAAAAATCCTGCACACAAGAAAGCTGCAACAGTGAAAAACAATTCCACTCTCACATGTATACCTACCCCTTTCTCTTGTACCACAAAAACCCATGAAGCCGAAGAAAATATCCAAAATTGTTCTATTTATGTCTTTAGCTTTATCATCATTACAAAAAAATGTAAACAAAACAATAACAAACCAAAACAAAATTGAATATTTTCCTCATTGTGTCCTTTATCTGTTTTCTCATTATACCAATATCCTCTTGAGAAAATGCCTTTTACCTGACTCTATCGAACTCTCATGAATTCGGTATACGTCTTTCCCGTTCTGATTATATTTTGACAATTCACAATTTCAAGTCTCCATCCACAATTCAAATTCTCCACGTCAAGGTACCCCTTGGGTACTTCAGATGTCGCCCTCTTCGATGGCTTCCATGATAGTACTATGGTTTATATATACAAAGTTAAAAATCAATTTCAAGCGTTGCATTTTCTTTTTTTGTCATGCTTGATGTCAACAGGGAGCCGAGTGCCGCCGGCCGTCTAAGAAATCACTTTCAATAATTGACTTTACCGGTGCAAAGTCTACTTGTGGGCTGGGGGAGGGAAGGATGATGGTTGTTTTACACACAAGAAGACCCATTTCTATAGAGGGGCAAGTCAAAGATAAAAAAAAAAATTAAATTACTCAGTTACTGACCCTTGATTTATGAATATGTAGGAACTTTCAAATTTGATATTGTAAATGCATTCATAATTCCATAGGTATACAACCATATGCTATACACACAGTAAATTGCATGCAAAGAGTGTAAAACGAGGTCAAAATTGTAATTTTAAAATCTGTGCAAATTATAGTTGTATAGCTGTTATGACATCTTAAAATGATAATAATTGACTTAAATTGGTTGTTGACAGACTAACAAGGCGAGGTTTTGTTAACATTTTGATTTCTAAAATCATTGGAATTTTATAGAAATGCGTTTGTAGGATTATTGTCTTGAATGTTTAAATATTGCAAGCAAATTGTATGGCAAATTAGTTTCAATTATTCATAACGATCGATTGTCGAAACTGTCTTCAAATCGAATGGAATTGATTGCATTTCGACCCAATGTTCGAAGAAGGAAATTTAATTTTAAAAATTTCAGTTGTACATGAGAATTCGTTTAAGTTAGGTAAAATTTAAAAATCTTAACCACAATTTTTACATGGAATATATCTAATCATAAAAGTTTCTAACTTATATTTAAGCTATTGATTAGGAACTTAAATATAAAATTAACTTCGAATCTTAAATATAGATAAAAGTATTTTATGACAAAACTATAGACTGCATTATGAAATCAAGTAGTCAAAAACACAATTCGTCTAAAATATTAAAATACGCAAATGGACCTCAAGCTAAATTTCATGTAAGTACCAACAATTATGTTTTGTTTTTTCATTATGAAGGCAAGGATGGATTATTGGAAATTATCAAAATAAAAATTAAGGCATTTGGTTTTTTTTTCCAAATCAAAAAGGAAACAAAAACGTCAGGAAATACATTTAGGAAATTAGGCCCGAAGAAGCTGTTGTAATCCTTTTTTGGGTTAGTTTCCAAATATGGATATACGTTTTGGAAATTAAGCCAGACAAAACTTTTCTTCCATTAAAGTTATTTCCATTTAAAGTAATTGGCTCTTATTGCAAAAGTGCTGCGTACTTTCTATATTTTTTTGGCATTTTTTCCTGTTTCGGAAACGATGCGGTCATTTTTTTTAAAAACTTTTTTAACTAACTTTTATGGAATAATGATACTACCTACCTACAGAGACTTAGCTAGGGGGAGGGGCAAAGGGGGTGGTTGCCCCGCACGCTAGGTGTAAGTGGCGGCAGTATCATCTTCGTTGTGTTTTAGAAGATTTAAAACAAATACAAAAGTTTTCTTATTGAAAATTCAACTCCAATGAAATACAATTTTTATAGAATTCAAATTTTTATGGGCGGCAATATCATCCTCGTTGGTGTTGAGAAGTTAAAAATAAACATAAAAATCTAGTTTTTCATAAGAATATATCCAATTTTGCTTGTATTCAAATTTTTGGGGGTGCAAAATTATCATCGTTATTAGATATTAAAAGTTAAAAATAAGCACATTAGTTTAATGATTTTGTTTTATTTTCATTAGAAAGGAAAATTATCAGGCAAACGTATTATCTACATTAATATACATATTGTGAATTTGTAAGTTAATTACATGTGAAGGCTTAAAAGTTGATTTTTTTTCGTAAAATCAAGTACGGTAGATTTTATTTTGAGGCAGTGGATTTATTTTGAGAAAAATTGCATTGAAATTGTAACGGGTGATTTTTTAGCTGGTTTGGTTTTGGCAACACTGGTTTTGACAGCTGACGTGTGTTTAGTACCTTGTGTCACTGTCAAACAGCTTCAGTTTGGTTTGCAATTTAACCATGGTCTTACAAATGAACAACGCTTGCAAATTATTGAATTTTACTATCAAAATTCGTGCTCGGTTCGAAATGTTCATCGCGCGCTGCTTCCATTTTATGGTCGGCATTCTCGACCTTCTGAGCAGTCTATTCGGAAGATTGTGACCAAATTTCGCACCAAATTTACTTTGTTGGACATTAAACCACCAACACGTTTACGTACTGTGCGTAGTGAAGAAAATATTGCGGCCGTATCAGCTAGTGTGACAGAAGACCGCGAAATGTCGATTCGGCGCCGTTCCCAGCAGTTAGGCCTTTGTTACAGCACTACGTGGAAAATTTTGCGGAAGGATTTGGGCGTAAAGCCTTTTAAGATACAGCTGGTGCAAGAACTAAAGCCAGCCGACCTACCACAACGCCGAATTTTTGGTGAATGGGCTCTTGGAAAGCTGGCCGAGGATCCGCTTTTTTATCGAAAAATTGTGTTCAGCGATGAGGCTCATTTTTGGTTGAATGGGTACGTAAATAAGCATAATTGCCGCATTTGGAGTGAAGATCAGCCAGAAGCATTGCAACAGCTACCAATGCATCCCGAAAAAGCCACTGTTTGGTGCGGTTTATGGGCCGGCGGCATTATTGGGCCATATTTCTTCAAAGATGATGCGAATCGCAGCGTTACTGTCAATGGTGAACGCTACCGAGCGATGATAACAAACTTTTTTTTGCCCGAAATGGAAGTTCTTGACTTGCATGATATGTGGTTCCAACAAGACGGTGCCACATGCCACACAGCACGCGAAACAATGGCGCAATTGCGAGGCGAGTTTGGTGAACAGTTAATTTCACGTTTCGGGCCGGTCAATTGGCCGCCTAGATCGTGCGATTTGACACCATTAGATTATTTTTTGTGGGGGTATGTCAAGACTAATGTCTATAGGGACAAGCCCGCTTCGATTGACGCATTTCAAGCCAACATCCATGCATTCATTCGTGAGATACCGGCCGATATGTGTGAAAGAGTATGCCAAAATTGGACTCAGCGGATGGGCTACCTGAGACGCAGCCGCGGTCAACATTTGCATGAAATTATCTTTAAACATTAAATTGCAAGGTTCAAACTATCGATTCAAATAAATATTTCATTCATTTTTTCGAATTTTGTGTGTTTTTTTTTTAAAGTTCTAAACCTCTTAAAAAATCACCCGTTACTACAATTTCAATAAAGTGGCAACTCTGTAGTGAGACACTTAAATAAGACAAGAAGTGTTTTTGTAAATTATCTCACTCATTCACTTCAAGTCTTTAGCCCATTCATGGTTCATGTTTATTATATCTGAGGAATATGAACAGGATGAAATATCTGAGTTTTGCTGTCGAGTACTGATGAAACAAAAAGAATTCGTGTGCATGACTGGAATGGTGTCTGATATCAATATTATGTATGTTTTTATAACCTTTTTTTGAACTTCACTTCTTTTGAACGAAGGTAAATATGTAATTTGTACTCATTGGTACAAAATATTTAAATCAAAATTGTGTCTTCAACTTTAAAACCAACATGAAGGTTCCTAAAACTAAACTACATAACTAACAAAAACTAGTTTGCAAATACAATGTTTTGATTATTATTTTGCCCCGAGTGACAAATATCCTGGCTACGCCACTGCCTACCTACCTACAAAATTAGTACGATCTACTACAAAACGATACTAAAAAAAAGTCTCGTACTGCTACCGTTAAAATCAAAGAAGAAGAAGTGTACAAAGTTCTCATTCAAAGTGGGAAAAATCTACTTTTTAAATTTAAAATTCATTCTCACTAAAAAGTGTAAAAATATTTTTTCTGTTGGTAAAATATTAACTCCTTTTAAAAGTACCTATTTTATCTAATACACAGATTTTTGTGAAACTATCTATTTAACCAAAACCATTTCTCGTTTGAGCTTAATTTAACCCAGATGAATTGTGATGCTTTTGCTATACAGCTGAGAAAAGCTCGGCGGTGCCCAAGATTCTTTCCCAAGAAGCAACGAAACTTGGGGTTAGGAGGATCGAATCTCCGACAAAAACTGCTTTAATCCCTTTATTTATTTATAAACAAAAACTCCTCTTTTATTTAAAGTTTTTCAAATTAGGAACTAACAGGTTATTTTATATAAATTATAATTTTTATTTCTTAAGACAAATAACATGGTATTTTATATAGTTTACAATTTTTTCTGGTCTTAAAGATAACTAGCAGGGTATTTCATATAATATGCCCCTAGCAAGAAACCTATGGAATGAAACTATCGGAACCCTCAAAAGAGAACCTTGTCCAGCCAGATCCTTAACTCAAAAAAACAAAATGGCCAGGAATCCTTTTCGGATACCCTATGTCCTCGGCAAATGAGGAACAAAGCGGTCAGAACTCTCGAAGGAGAGCCTTGTCCAATGGAGCTTCAAGAAGAGTTGCCCTAAGGAACAAAATGATGGTGTTCAAACAACCTAGGGAAGGAAACGGTGGGAACTCTCAAAGTAGAACCTTGTCCAGAGAACTGCTTAAAGCGGAGTCCAAAAAAACAAAACGGTTGCCTTTGGTACATAAACCAGGGAAAGAAACAGTCAGATCTCTCAAATGAGAACCTTGTCCAATGAGGGACTTCTTACGGAAACCCTTTTATAATTATACTAGCCTTTTGATTAAAAAAAAATATATTGGGCTCTGCGCTGGCAATGCCTATCTCTTACCGAAACGCCTTGTAAAGGCTCTATGTTACGGTTCAATCTCTAATTCTTTACACTCTTGATTGGTATCCACAACTGGACGAGATGAAAAGACAACTTTGACATTTTTCTTACTTCACCTGGAGTAAGCCAATGTGAATCGTAAGAACCATTTTCAAATTTATATGTTTTGATGATTTTTATTTGTGTGTATGTATAAATTAACTAAAGGCGAAATTATGTAAGAACATACAAGAAATAATAAGGGTATATATAGGAGTTGTAACGCTTCGTTACAGAATTAAGGGGCTTAAGCAATACTCCAGATCCAGAGTCAAATCAAACACGACAAAAATAGTTTTACAGGAGAGACCAAGTTATTATATCTTTTGAAAGAATTTTTGATTTGAATTCATCATCAGCTCATTTATTAAATCACGTATTTCAGGACGTTTCCTTAACTTAATTTAAACCTTAAATTATGCTTAAATCCACAAAGGTTACTCGGTCAACAACCGATTAACAACATACATACATTTCTGATGCCAAAGCTAAAATCACATTCACCAACCACCTTGCACATAAATCACAATCCCTCTTAGAACCCCCGTCGCTATTTTTATGCTGAATGACACCACATGGAAAATACCTTGAACAATAGTTTAACAATTTTAACGATAGTTCAAAACTTTTACTTCCGTCTTCAGAATAGCGCAGAGGGTATAGCTATAGTTACGAGTATAATAGTGCTATTGAAACTAACTCGAAGGACTTTCTTTATAAGAAAATATTTAACCATTTGAAACTTTATCATTCAATTTATATTTATGCATATTCTCTGCAGGATTGGCGACAACGTTCAAATGGAATCTATGCTTTAGAAGACGCACTTCGTTCTTCGGAAAATTTAGCCCGTGTTCAGCCTTGTCTAGACTCCCTTCTGCGGACTCTACTTTCTTCTGAGAAAAACCCCGAAGTGGCAGAAGAAAAGCGACGTGTACTAATAAACCTGATTTCACGACTTCCGTTGGATAATCTTGAAGATCGGACTGTGCAAATCATCACTGGTCTCTGCCGACAGGGTGGACCGGGGGCAAATCGTGCCTCGAAGGCGTTAATGCAACGCCTTCCGCCAGCTGTCATTGTCCTCAAATTGATATCGGACGAATTTTTACATGCAAAGAGCTCAAGGGTACGTAGAATGTTAGTTAGTTAATGCCCCAGTTGCATAAATAAGGGGAGGTTTCATAACGTGTCCCTTTATTTATTTTTTGTTTGTAACTGACGATGATGTCGAGAGTTGTTTTACTAATTAGCCTTTGTTTTTTTTTGTTATTCTTTATAGTTTCGAGAGAATGCACTGCAAATGGTGATGTACGCTCTGATGACCTTTCCCAGTACGTGTTTCGATACCAACACTTGTGTAACAAGTGCAGCTCTAGCTGCTCTGGATCGCAAGAAACGGGTCCGACAAGCAGCCTTAGATGTCCTTGCGATTCTGGGACAAGTTACGTCACCCCGTGTGGTTCTTGAAGTTGTTCAAAATATCGCCGCTACCAGAGAGAATGGAAATGAGTTCTTTGCTGCCGTTAAGGCAAGATTATCACGCAAGCAACTACCACTTGTCAGTTCAGATGGAATAGTTCAGTACACACTAAGAGTGCCATCGCCCCAGTCTCAGGAAAGAACATCACTGGCCAACATGGGATCAGACTTGGAGTGGATAGCTTCAGGTGTGGGGTCAGTCTCACCAACATCGTTGAAGCGCAGAGCCCACAAATACCGCAATCAGCAAAGTTGTTGCCAATCTTTCAATTACTCTTTGAATAGGTAAACATTAATTGACAGACAAGTAGACAGAATGCTTTTTTGCATGTGAATTCGAATTTGACACCCATCAGTTAAGTGCCAACATAAAATGACATGTGTGTCCACTTGGCATAGCTAAACATCGATTTTCAGTTTAATTTTATTTGTTTGTTTTTTTTTTTTTTAAATTAACCTCGTTGAAGGCAACCTGAGAGTCTTAATCGATATTTTGTTCACCCCTAACTGAACTCAAATAAAAAGGGTTGTATGTTGATATGTATATGCCGAGCTATATAAGTGGCGCTTTTTTGTTGGGACGCTTCCAATACACATTCGAAAATTGTTATCTTGATTGAAAAATAAATAAAAGAATTTGCTAATATTTTAATTCATTTTTTCTCATTTTTTGTTTAAACAGTCATGAGGATGCAAAGAGATTTCGTGCACCACACGAAATACTTGCACTTGGAGTTGGAGTTAAAGATACGGAATATGCCACATCTGTAAGTTAAAGTTCATTACCTTTATTCAATTCAATAAATTGGTTTCAAAAATTAAACATTTTCCTAACAAATAACTAAGATAAAGAATTACTCGTTATGCGATGCAGAAATGCAGAATTATTTAAATTTGTTAGTAGCAAAGTTTTGCGACTAGGATAGGTATTCAATGGTTTTTGCGTTTTTTTTTCAAAATGAATTATCTTTTTCAACAGACAAAGACCTTGAATCTGAAGATATATGTTCTCCTAATTCTTCTTTACCGATATTCAGTATAATCAGTAATCAAATAGGGTTTATAAAAGCAAGCCCATGCGACCGAGGCAGGTATTTTATTTTTGAAAGGTTAAAAAACTGAAAACATATTGTATCTTTTGATCGCTTTGCAAATTACCCCTTTTAGTTATCATAAGGAATCTTAACCATTTCGCATTTTTTAATAATTATAAATGAATATTCATGAACGAACATATTTATGGTAGGTAAAGGGTCTTAGCTCTTTATTCTTCCTCCAATTAAATCAAAGTGTCACTTTTCATTCTTGTTCTCCGCTTAACATGCCACACGCACAGTATTTAATAATTTGAGCTGCAATTCATTGAACTGCAATATTATTTATAAAAATCTAAGTAAAAATTAACTAAACGCATGAGCGTGTTAACTTGGTTTTGTTGTTCAAAGTTGTTAAATTGAAGATGGAGTTGGATCAATGATGTTATGATAGTAGAATGTGTTAAAAATTCAATAGTAGGTACTAAAAAACCTTAATTTTTCGTTGACATTTTGTTAGTAAGAAAATTTTAAAAAAAATTTTAAATTTTAAAAATTTTTATTAACTGCTCAAAAGTATTATTTAACAAAATTATTAAAAATCGTTGTTTTTTTGCTAGACATGCAGAAATAGTCTCAAAATTGAACATTTTTTTCAAAAATCGTGAGATCCACTCCACATTTCAGTCGCACCTGAAACACATAATTATTTGCAATTAAGTCAAGGATTACATGTTAGAAGTTTAATCAAAATCACAAGAGCTGTTTCTGAAAACTTGAAAAAATGGAAATCGTTCTGGGCAGCTACTCATTTCAGATGAGCTTATTTGAAACTATGCTGCAAGGTTTCTGGAGTGCGTGGGCCGTTGGCAATCGGACTACCAAACCTCACTGCAACAGTAGCGTAAATAGCGAGAGAAGTTTAGTATCTTATTTTTTAATTTCACTGTGGATCACTTATCATTTATGCGTATCGTTCTTTAAGGTCTTTTTTAATTCGAACATGTCTGAGGGCAGGCTCGTGCGCTCGGAGTTTGGTAGTTGTGAAAAAAATTGTCAAAGTAAATTTTTGTGGAAATTTCCTCTGGAACACTCTGTTCTATGTGAATCACTTTTTTTATGAAAAAAAGGCATTGTGCCATTGTTAACTAGCTTTAAACCTAACCATGAAGAATATGGAACCCCCCCTTGTCTGTCTGTCTTAGTGAAATAATAAGTAAGTGCGGTGAGTCTGCAATGATCTGGAATAAGTCTTAGTTTTTAAAACTAGTTTGTTTATAAACTAGTTTTATTAGTATACAAAGTAAAATAAATTGCGCGACTGGGTCGCACGTACTTGCTCTTATGTTCAAGGTGCTGAGGGTTTAAGATCATTATTTATCTAAAGACATGGAAATTATGAGAGAAAAATATTTAAAAGTATTATAAAATTTAGCTAAAATAACTTCTTTGAGACAGTGAAAACTTTCTTAAACATTTTTAAAAATCCAAAATATATTTTTTTGAAAATTATAGTAAGAAAAACTATTTGTATTGCTTAGAAGCTGTAGAAAAAAGAATCGAAATCAGTTTTGAAGAAAATCAAAACTAAAAAATGGTTCCTCGGGAAGGTACCATTAATAACCATTTTTTGAAAAATGGTTTCCCACCAAAGGTAGCTTTTACCAAAAAAAAATTTATTGATTTTTTTTTCAAGAAAAGTTTTGGAGCCTTTTTTGAGAAAAATAAGATTTTGTAAAATTGCTAAAAAAAACTGTGGTTTCTAAAAAAAAATTGAAAAAACGTGTAGGCAAAATCGCGAAAAACTACTATGTACCAAGTCTTGAGGAAATCGATCCAGCCGTTTAGGCTGTAGACAAACAGACAGATAGATAGAATCTCGCCACCCATTTTTTTGGTGTTCTCTGTCATCGTAATGTTACGTTTGATTGCTATCTCAAAATTTTTTTTACACGAATCCATAACTGCCTTTTATAGTCCTTCCACACTAGCCCACTGAGTATTAATACATGTCAAAAAAGTGGGGAAAAAAATGTCTATAGTGTGGAAACAAAATATGACATGTATTAATACAAGATATGACAGCCCATCATACACAGTTTGACAGCTCTGCATACATGATTTGACATGTATTAATACTTTACAATTTTAAGGGTTGGTTCTAATTTTTTGTGTGGAAGGAAAATTTGAAAGTCATATTTCCCACAAATTTGACAGTCGCAAGAAATTTGTTCCCACTTTCAATTTGACATGTATTAATACTCAGTGGGCTAGTGTGGAAGGGCTTTTAGTACCTATTTATTGCAAGTATAAATAGAGTCAAAAACAGCTCATAATAATCATTAATCTATAGAAAAAAACACACAAATTTTGTTATAATTGAAATGAAAACTTTCCTTTTTATAAGCAAAATTTAAAAAAAATACGTATTTTTGTAACCAATTTTTTACATTTTACGTCAAAGATCTGAAAAACTTTTTTCTTTGATTTTAAAAATAAAAAATTTCGATTACCAGCCAAACCCTTCGGATTATTTTAGAAATTCTTTTATCTTATGAAGCTTTTAATATTTCCTGGTCCAGTCAGTAAACAAGTTTTTGAAAAAGGGTTCTTGGAACGGATTTAGAAAAAAAGGTCCACAGTAGTACATTTTAAAAATGAAAACCAGTAAAACGTCTCAGGTGGAACCACACGTCATTTAATGTATTCTCCTAAAACTCCGCCTTTCCTTATTTCCTTACGACAACCACTTATCGCCTTGAACTATCATATTAAATTGTTTTTACAGTGTTCCCTTTCAAAACCAACCTCAGGTCATGTTTAATTTTATGCTAGCAGAGTTCTAATTTCAAAAACAACATTCATATTTAAATTTGAAATGAAATTAATGTATTACTATACTTCTTTCAATTAATCTAAAAAGTCACTTTTAATTCTTGTTTTTTTCTTCATTTGATACATGTCACACGCACAAAATGTTTTAAATTTGTATTTTATGCACTTTTTAAGGGTCGGTAACATTCATGAAATTAATCTGACAAATTTTCAGTCAGGTGTGCGACAAAATAATAAAAATATGTTTTCCAAGACGTTTGTCATCCAAACTCCATGCTGTCATCATTCCCGCCCACTACATACTTGCTACACCGTATTATATGTGTTGACCACACTATCGCGTGCATTTTTGAAGTAAATATCGATTTTGTCACCCGGTCACGTAATAACGCAATAATTTTCTCTAGAATTACACTCGATAAAATCAATTGGAAAACCACAGGTTAGTTAGGTGGTGGGGTCGGCCTGATGGCACATAAAACGTGTTTTTTTTGTTGCTGGTAAAGGTAAATTTTCTCAAAATGGGTGACCCCTTTTAAATGGAACACACCGACACGACGCGACAGAGTCCAGTATTCTACCTATACATTCACATGCGGCGGTAGTCTACATGCTAATTGCGCCCAATATCTGCAGTTGGCTCGGAACTGTTGTTGAAAAAGGACTCAAACGGATACACCACCCAATTCAAAAAACAAATATATTATTTTGCACTAGCCTATATACATTTTAGGATTTTTAAAATGGTTCAACTGTTTTTGGCATATCGTGTGATTGGCTGGGTACCAGTTGTTAATTTAAATTGGGTAAACGATATTCTTCGAGTTGAAATCATTTAAATGGTTTTGAAGAACCGCATCACAAATTAATCCGACTTTGTTTCTTTCTTTCTTATTTATTGCAGGACGACAATCATTCAATGGCTAACAATAACATCAACAACAATATACAGTATGTCTTGGGAAAAACATCAGTGCCGCTGCAATACACGTCAATGAAATCGATTAAAAATGGTGGCGGAGGTGGCACCACCAGCAACAATGGTGGCGGTGGTAAGTTTGAATATCTCAAACACCTTTTGTCTTTTATTGGTTTGGTGCCATAGTTGCATTTTTGAGACATAGAGGAAATAAGAGGCAGAATGGGTAAAGCTATTTTTAGAGTGAGGAAATATTTTCAAATGAGTCATTTACAACTAAATCATTAAAGTCAAATTTGAACCACGAATTTAATTAAGCCCAAGAGCCATGTTAATAGTTCTAATGAAAATAATTGTTAATATGAAATGTTTTGCATGACATTTTTAACTTTACAATCCACACCTTGTATTTTGCAAGAATATTTGTCGTTAGACAAATTTTTAACATCTTTTCAACATTTCGTTGAATGTTGTTGATTTGTGGAATGCATTTGAATTTCTACAAGTGTGAACAAAATTGTGGATTGAAAGTTTACAGTTCATAAAAGTTCCCTCCCAGCTAATACGCGTTTAAAGATTTTTAACCCACCTGACACTTAAATATTCATATTTATTGAAATAAAAATTGAATACGTTCCACAATATTTTTCATGCGAAGCTAGTTTTGTGACTGTATCCACTTGCGAGTTTTAAGTGCTTTTCGCATGAGCTGCGAATAGCGAATTGCGAATAGTCGCGAGTTTTGACATTTCTTTCACATGAGTGAAAGCCGACAGACCCGAATTGACATGAAAAATAAACCTGTAGAATGGGCGCTAAAAACTTTGTGGTTAAATTCGGGTGAATCTTTCATTTGCAGATTTGTGGAACGCATCCTGATGTTGTAGATTGTGAATAAGTGTTTGAAATTTCGCAGAAAATATCTCGTTGGTCGCGTAGAAAATATAAAAATTCTAAAGTTAACAATTTAAACTAATTTCAAACGGTGGTTTCTGTTAAAAATTGTAGATAGGATCGTTTATTCATTTTATTCAAAAGTAAAAACAAGAATTTGATCACATTTCGCCTTCGAATAGCCTAAAAAAATTTATTCGCATTCGCATTCTACGGCTCATGTTAAAGGCACTTTACTCTTAAAAGGAGCTTGAGAGTTGCTCGCAGTTTTTTTACTCTTAAACACTGTCCGGTTCTCTAGTTTACTCCCATGCTCCCCTAAACTGTTGTTTTTTTTCTCATTAATATTTATATAACAACGGTTTTGTGTTTACAAACAGTTTTTCTCGGTTGTCCCGGTTTTTTCGGCTTTGATGTGGTTAAAAAATTCTAATGGCATATTTTTCAGGTGAAATCATAGGTATTAATGGCAAGAGAATAGCAACAAAATCGTGCTCGGATTCTTCCGCAGATGGAAGAAGTTCTGATAGCACATATACTACAAGCAGTAGTGGAAATGGTGCAATTAACCTTAATGGACGCTTTGCAAGACAATCTGTCACTTCGAGGTAAGTTCATTCAATATTATTAATGAATGGCAATAATTACATATAATTCTCGTACATATTAATAATCTCACCATATATCGATGTAATGTATCTTTTAATCTGGCCTAGATTCCCAACGATGGAACGTATTGACATGACCGGAAATTATTTGCCCAAACAAACATATAAGAATCCATTTTTAATTCATAACACACGCAATCAGTTGCACCTTAATTCGACGTATCCGAAAGTGAATTATACGTTGCAACAACATCGTAAACAACATGTTACAAGGACCAATCAACAACGACCATCGTACTATAATACAACTCAAGGTTAGTTTTAAAAAAAAAAATTATAAAAATACTGTGCATTGAACTTGTGAATTAGAATTTTAGTGGTGATGGAAAAACTCATTACATATATCCTCTTTCCGCATTCTAACAGACACATTCGATGAAAGTTCATTCGGCGAAGAATGCCATGTATTTCCAACAGCCTATGCTGGCGGAGGAGGTGGTCCTGCTGGTGGTGGTGCAACAGTGGAACATAATCATTATAACAACAATCACGAAGCCACAAACGGCAATAGTAGACGATTTGTGAATGTGGAAAAGTTTATTCAGAGGTAATTAACAAAGTTTTGAAAGGATTCTGATTTATAAATTATGGTAGAAAAGGTATGCTATACTTTTATTTAAACAGAATTGTTGCATTTACTAGTCCAAATGAAAAAGAGGTTCATTGAACTTAAAATACCGACTTGCTAAGCCTCTGATTATGCCTATAGATATGTGTAGGTATCTAAATAATTGATTTTATCTTTAACTATGCTGTTATAAATCAAGTACCTAACTAGGACTGTCTATATGTTTTCACGTTGAACGTTGGGAGGTTTCAGTTAAACGCTAAAAATGTTTGCTATGATATTCAATTTTGCATTTGAAAATGGCATTCCCAACACGACAACTTTCAATTTGTATATGCAATATGTTTTTGAAGCAATCAAAAATGTTACGAACAATGGAAAATTTTGTTTCGTATAGTATTTATTTTTGCACAAATCAGCTCCAAAATCACGACACTGCATATGTAGTGTGAGGCTGTACAAGTACCGGATTAGTCATGTAGTAAGGGTAGGCAAGTGCTACAGGCCCAGCGTATAAAAGGACCTCACGCCTGTATACAAATATGAAGTCACATAGGCTCCAAATTTTCTTTCTTGAAATTACTTCCTTTAATTTAAATTAGCTACCAAATGCTCTGAAGAATACCTTTGAGTGGTTTTTTTTAGATTATTGGTCTTTGAAAAATAAACCACTATTTAAAAAAAAATGGAAATATATCGTCACCTGATTGAAGAATAAGGAAAAAGGTTTTCTTATATTAAAATATCTCCAAGACTTTTCTTTAAAACAATTTTAACACAGCCAAATGTAGAATATTTGTAAAACAGCACAAAAAAAATATTCATCATTCGGAAAAAGCTAGGGAAAGTTGGTAGTACCTACAAAATTTTAAAAAATCAAGTAACCGTGTTCTTATAACAAGAATAAAAAGAGGGGCGGTCAGACCCACACTGGTAACTTCCCATTGGTGCCCTCGGAAGCTAGACCCCGGATGTTATTTTATTTTTCAAAAATCGCCAATTCAAGATCTTTTAAAAAGTTTGTAGGTATTCAAAACGCGGTCAAACAATTATTGGCCAAGTAGCTTGTAGTTTTTTTCGGTTGAAAAAACTATTTGTTAATTTTTAAAACAAACCCTTTGAGGCAAAAAAAAAATTCAAAAATGATTGCTGAAATTGCTTGCAGTTTTCTGTTGATTCAATATTTTTTAATATATGAAATTACCTCGAAGTCAATTTCATTGTTTGTTTTCAAGTTATTTGAGAAAAACCACTTTTTTTATTAAAAAAAAAACTATAAGTTGATTTGTTGTTATATTAAAAAAAAAAAAAAAAATCTATCATCGTAATGTGCGGGGAATAAAATGAACTCGAAGTCACTAGCATGATATTTTTTTGTTCTTAAGATATTCGAGACTTTAGAAATTTAACAAGGGTTTTTTGATTTGCTATAATAAAAAAAAATTGATTGAATTTTTTTTTTAAGTCCTTTCTGCACGTATTGAAACTTCCATCTATAAAATAAAATTTATATGAATCTTCAATCTTCATTCGTCCTTGAGATATGGTGAACGAAAAAAAGCGAAGGAACGGACGAACGAAAAAATTAAAACTTAAAAAAAAAACGTTCTATGAGAAGTACCTATTATATGCTATATTGCTATATTTTTCTTAACGGATTTTTAACATTTGTATCGAAAGTACCATTATTTTTTCATAAAAGTACATTTTTTTCTTAAAATACTTTACAAAATGTTAAAACATTCTTAAATAATTAGTTTTCTAAAAATCGACCATTTAGTTTTAATAATATTTAATTTTCAAAAAAAAAATTGAATATTTTTTAAAATTCCAAAAAATATTTTTTGAAAATTTTGCTTAGAAACGAAAAAAAAATATTTAATTTTAAATAACAGTTTTGGTTCCTGGGGAGGTACCGTTAATGGCCACTTTTTGAAAAATGATTCCCCATCCAAAGGTAGCTTTTACCCAAGGAAATTTGATTTTTTTAAAGAAAAGTTGTAAGAAAAATAAGGTTTTGTAAATTTACTAAAAAAAATTGTATGGCACGTACTTTAAGTTCTTAAAATTTAAAAAAAAACGTGTGAGCAGAATCACGAAAAACCACGAGTACCAAGATTTAAGAAAATTGATCCAGCCGTTTAGGCTGTAGTCGAACAGACAGACAGAATTTTGCCACCCACTTTTTTGGTATTCTCTGTCATCGTTATGTCATGTTTATTATTTTGTTTGCACTTATCCATAACTTGCCTTATAGTTCCTATATCGCAAGCCCGATAACTCCATAAAATAATTTGCGTTTTTACGTCCACTTTACATCAAGCTATATAGAACCTTAACGAGTGAACCGATTATTTTTAGAGGAGAATGTAAAAACGAAACCCAGCATCGGTTGAGATAAAACATATATGAAAAAAATGGAATCCATTGTAGGGAGGAAGAATGTATTATTTTCTTTAAAAAATTATTCCCGGAACTGGTTATGACAGCTTGAAAAAAAACTTTATAGTTCCCCATGCTAAATAGTTATCAAATTATGAAATTCATTTCTCAAGAACAGCACAATATTCGAGGAACTAAGAGGCAATTGCAGATTTGTTTTGTGACACGTCAAATAAGTTTGGGAAGTAACACGGATCAACCACAAGAGGTATGCTTCGCTTTTTTAATGTGTTCAATCTTAGATAATGTAAGCAAAGTTAATAAGTATGACAGAATGTCAGATTTTGCAATCTTATAATTTGGTTACTGAAAGCTTTTGATACATTATGCCATCTTTGTTGTCAAAGAATCCATAATACAACATGGCGCGCATCTCGGAGTGCTGCATCAACACGACCAGTACCAACTTTGTTTGTATGAAAAAGCACTTTAGTTATAAAAAATACAAACAAAAATCAAAAAAAGGCAAAGCCAGTCTCAGGGATAACTTTTTATGAAAATAATTATATGCTACTAATGACCTTTCCTTCCACATATTATTGGATGTTCTCCTTTAAAACATAACTTTTAAAAAAAAACAAGTTAATAAATAATTTCAAAAATTGTTTAGGATCTAGCTCGATATAAAGTTGACGAAAAGACACAAATTATGTTACTGAGTTATTAAAGTTTCGTTTTAGCAAAAGGCCTTAAACTCATTTAAGTTGTAGATAGCCAAAAAATCTGGAACATATTTTGAAATTCATGTGGTGTTTATTTTCATAATAAATTTTTAGTTGTTTTACCTAAAAGCCTGGCCTAGATTGTATTATCAAATGGCAGGTGACTTTTAGAGTAACACTTTGACAGTTCAAATTCTTAATGTCAGGACCATGAAAAGATCCTGTTTTCTGAGTTGAGATTTATCTAATTATTACTGTTTTTTATATTTTAAAATGATATTTAACTTTAAATAGGTGTTGTTAGACCCAAAGTAATAGCGAGCTAGAATATTATTTGACAAGAAGATCTCCTAGAGAAGAAATCCATTTTTATTTTGGTTTTAGAGCATCTCTCCGATATGATGATTGGTTTGTTTGCAATAAAATTGATTTGAATCTTTTTGGGAAACGTTTAAATAACGGCAATAACATTGGTGTTTGACATTTTCTACAAAAAATTAACACATTGGCTCAGAACTCTCCTATTTATTTTTAGGTAATCCGAAAAATAATAATATGCCTTGCATATCTTAAATGGTTTAACCATCTGCAAATTTTGAACCAAGATTGTTAATAATTAATTATATTACTTAGAATAACATTCTAACTCCTCATAACATCTGCATTTTGTAAATAAAAAAATCAAATTTACTACTTTTGTATTATGTTATTTAAAAAAATCTCATTATCCATTACATTTTTAATATGTTGCTAAAAGAAATTTAAATACCAGTTGCAAATGTAATGATTTTTTTGTTTCAATTAAATAAAAACTTTAATTTTTGAGGTACTTATTTAAAAAATGGAATGAATAATTAGATTTTTTAATAAACAAAATAAATCTGTGGTGTTTGGTATAAGGCATGCGTTAACTCCAAAAATGAATTTGCGTGATTTTTTTTCATTGCGATTGAAAAATAGCTACCGCACTATTTTAAATCACAAGTGTGAGCTGTGACCACAAACATCTGAGTGTGCTTGATTCATTTAAACTTTTGACAATCGTAACGCCAGAAAGATGGAACAAATGTTTGAATTTTATTCGTCGAGATCTCTCAGCAGCATGTGCAATCACCCTCATTTAAATTCATGTGTTCTATTACTGGCGACCGAATAGTCATATGGTATTGAAATCGCACATGTGGTCCTAGCCTAACAATCTTTGATTGTAAGAAGCTATTCAGATTGTCCATAATGTCCATGAGTTGAATAATTATTTCTAAGCTTGGTATTAATTTGAATAACTCAAAACAAAGGTATTTGTGAATGGCACACATCACACAAAAGTACTTCTGTCTGATTGATTTGTCAGAACTTAATTGCTCCCGTACAACGACCTTTAACCTTTACATCATTTTTCTACTAAAAAAACACTCGGGTGTTTATCGTATGAATAAAATATGATCAAATTCTATTATTTATTTTCTTAATTGTCACACCACAACACGTTTCATCAAATTATTCAAAACATGCTTAATTTACATCTTCAACTTATACTAGACACACATAAAAAACAAGTATACGCCACAGTGATTTTGCCAACGAAAACATTATCATACAAAAATATTTTAACAGTTTGTTTGTATTGTATATACTTGAATATTTACCATTTAGTGGAAACCTATCCTCACAAAACGCACAGAAAGTGACAAAAGTAGAACAGTAGACGTAACTGACCCATTTTTTGTCAAATAAATATTTTACTTCCAGTAAAACAAAACAAAAGTTAAGTTAAGCTCTTAGAGAAGTGATAAATTAATAAATGACCTCAATATGAATTTTAAGTCACGCCCAATCTCAAAAACAAAAACAAAAACAGTGATTACTTTGACTGATCATCATAAATATAAAAAAGAGAATAACTGAAATGGCACTTAAAAATATTTTGTTTTTTTATTTTTTATTCATTCTGCGTGTTGTTGATAGAATGACTACCCTCTTAATTCATTCCTATTTGCTTCCAATTGTGGGTGTAGGGTTGAATTAATTTCCTCCCGCTAGAAATATAATTTTTGTCCATACCAATGATTCAACTAGCCTTTGGGTTAAGGATGTTTTAATTTCCCCTCCTTGTTAAAAAGTGATTGTGTGGATTGTTGTTGACTTTTACCACTACAAACTTTTCTTAATAAAAATGACCGCGCAATTGAACTCCTAGTAAAACAGGGTGGTCGGTTGAAAGGAAAAATCATATGATTCTTTATGACGACAATAAATCATTGTTTTCACAACAATTGTTATCAAACTGCGTTTCAGATTTTTGCAACACTATCTTAAAGCTTCTGAGAACATTGGCCCATTTCATATTCGTTGTATTACTTTAAACAAAAATTGCTTGACCAATTATTTTTTAATTTTGAAAATAGACACTTTTTATTAGTTAAAAAAATATCGCATTTGAAGATTTTATAAAAAAAAATCACATTAATACTTGATTTTTCCATGTCCTAAAACTAAACATTGTTTTAAACATTAAACATTGTTTTGTTTTACACCTTTTAGTCATATGTTACTCTCTCCAAGACAAAACACGTTAACTTCTTTACCAAAGTTTGTTGTTCCTTATCTACAACTAATCTCTCTTATAAATAATAAAAAAAATCATTTCTACCAACTCATTCAGTTTTTAAGCACTCATTAAGTAGGTATGTAAGTATTTATTAAGATCCGTTAAAATATAAAAAATAAATAATTGCTAATTTAATTGATATCGTAAAATTCTAAAAATAAATAACTTAATCATTGTGTTCTTATCGTTCTCCGAATTTCAAATGAATCACCTTGAACAATTTTTCAGAACACCACAAGCCTACCACTCTTTTCCTGCAATAAACAAAATTAATATCCCTTAAAAAAATCATTTGATTTTCCAAGCCACCCTGTGTTTGACCATTTCAACCCCTAACTGATGGGGTTGTTCTAGAAAAGAAGAAAGAAATGCAAAAACTATAATCCACAACCTACATGTAAATGTGTTCTTTCTCTCTATTTCCTCTCTCCCACCCACAGTAAGTCGTCAAATCCTGGAAATGACTCCCCAAACACGCCAAATCGCCTGTAAAAAAAAAACTACTATCCCCATAGTCATCGTCACCGTTGTCCATTCACAATAAACCCCGATGAGAGGGACCTTTTAAACCATAGTGACCACCAAGGCCCAAGCAGTCTGTGATGTTATTTAGTTCGCGACAAACGCGTTTCATTTGAATTCCTGAATTTCCTATTTTTTGTTCTTTCTGTCCATTTCTTTCTGTGCTAAATTAACTTTTCATCTTCAAAACTGCAGATATATTTTGTTTTTAAATATCCTCTTTCAAGATTATTCCTGTAATGAAAAATGAAAATAACGGAATATTTCCAAAGGACTCGAGTGAAATATATTCAAACAAAGGAATACTTGGTGGACAAACTTTGTTCCACCATCGAAAGTGTACCATATTGGTGTAATACGTATTGTTGTGTGTGTTGCTATTACCGAAGACGTAAATCGATTGGAGTAATTCAAGAAAATAACCTGAGAAATGCCCAAGGAACTCCGGTCATTCCAATAGCAATTACAGATGGCGAGTTGTAAGTCTAATTATATCAACTAAACGTTACTGATGATGGACATTTTAAACTTTACTATTACAATTAAGTCCAGAATAGATAAATAAATTAAATAAATATAGTTAAGATAGCAGGTACTCATGCGAACTTTTTATTGTTGCGCTTTGTATTGGTGCGTGTTTTATGTGCTGTTTCTAAGAAAAGTTTTAAATTTAAGAAACATGAATAAAACCTATCATTACCCTTTCTCTTTTGTTTGTTTAAGAAAGCGTGCGTATTTTATTTAAGGACTAATATTTGATAAGATACGACGCACGTTTGTGATACGTACTTAAATAACTTGGTATGCCTAGTTGTTGAAGAATGCAAGGACTTTCTAACGTTTTTATACTTTGAAACCTTGACAGTTGTTTTTTTTTTCGATTATGGTTTTGTAGAAATAACTTAACCTTGGCCTTAAAATTTGCTTTTTAAACTTTGGAAAATATATGTTTGCTATGAAACTCAACTAATTTTGAGTGAGAAGAATGCACCTTTATTTAATACTACTCCTGACCAAAAACGTATACTAACGGTTACTTCTCAAAACATCATCATCTTAAATGTTTTTTTGTATGCTTGTGTAGTGGAATTGAAACTTCTATGTCTAATAGTTTTCCGCACATTGATTTCCTTTAGATATATTTCATTCAGAATTGTGCTGGTTATTTAGCTGATAATAATTCTTGATTTGACCTTGTTTTTATTATAATTAAATACCCAAGTGGGGTTTTTCCCATGACGTAGTGTGTTGCATTGAATGAATATCTTTTCAACCCATTTAATTTTTTTTTTAACAAAAGAAAGAAGAACAAATTCAATAATCAACCACTAATAACTTATTTATTTTGTTTTCAGTAATAAAACCTCTCTTCAATCGCATTCGAATGCAAACTCGGTCGCACCATCCCCCATCAACGAAGCACAACCACCTGTTACACCCCATTTTACAGTTCCGCTAGCTGTGCCGCCTACAAAACCACAAACGAGACAAAACATTGAAAATGACAATGAATACACTGTTGAGAGTTGGTCCCAAGTAAGCATGAGGGAACACCCTCCTGAAAATCAAAGTAAAAACCAGCAGACTATTCATACTGAACAACCATGTAGTACACCAATAACAACTGTCGTGGCAACACTACAGAGTTCACCCAATGGTGTTGATCTTAAAAGTTCTGTGGATAAAACAACAAAATCAGAGATAAATAGAAAAGATCTTCCGGATACTGAGAGTTCCAGTGGAGATGTTATTATTGAACATTTATCATCATCACCTGAAAAAGATTCTCCAAAAGTTGAAACCACTCCATCAGAAGTTCTTAGTGAAAATACAATGATTGAAGAAAAGCCTTCAGCCTCTGAAGAGCCAGCTGTAGATATGGTTGATACTCCAGACTATGAATCACAAGCAATTACACCGACTTCTCGTCCACAATCAGGGGTTTCTACTAAATCACAAGTTATCGAGGAGGAACTTGATTGTGAGCAAACCGCTGTTGAGCCTGATAGGGTCTCAGAAGCAACTCAGGAAGTGCTCGAGGACATCAGTGATTACGAAGATAACATAGTTACTCCAAAAACTCCGATTGAGCCGTTATCTCCACACAAACCTCAAAGTGTGATTCATGAGGCCCGAGCCCAGACTCCTAATATCGAAGAATCTCACATATCCCCACCCAGATCACCAACTATTCAAGAAATTAAAGCCTTATCTCGAAAATCATCGTTTGCAAAAAGCTGCGATTCGCTATTTGATCGAACATCATCGAAACTAGACGCAGACAATAGCACTGAAACTAGCTCGGACTATCAGTCAAGCCACCTCAATAATACCCTCACCGATTTTACTCCTATTAAACCTCAACACATCCCTTTGCAAAGGAAATCGAAGACTTCTTGTTTTATGAAGAAACACCGCCGGATCTCCCCTGTAAAGCAAACAATCAATATGGGCAAAGCGGAACTATACCCACAGAATATGACACGCTTTGAAAAGCCCAGAGATGCTCTACACAAAGCGTTTGACCAATTAGACTCGACTAACTGGGAGGTAAACGTGATGGGACTTAAATCAATGGTGCGGCTAATGCGTTACCATCCCGATACTCTGGACAATCAAATGCACATGACTTGCATTCAGTTGACGAAATCTGTCCGAAATTTAAGATCTCAGGTTTCGCGCGCAGCTTGTCAAGCCTCAACCGAATTGTTTACCATGAAATGTAAATTCCTCGAACAGGAATGTGATGATCTGGTGTGTGCTCTACTACACCGCACAGCTGATACAAATAAGTTTCTGCGTGCCGATGCAAGCAGAGGCTTAGAATCAATGTGTGATAACCTAACACCATCGAAAGTTCTTAACATTTTATGCAACAAAGGAGCAAACCATCAGAATGCTATTGTACGAACCACAACAGCTAAACTTCTCAATCGCTTAGCAGATCGAATTGGATGTGATAAGATCTATGCAATGGGTCGAGAAAACCGAGATAAGTTCATCTTGACAGGAGCTAATCTTTTGCTTGAAGGAAGTCTTGAAACAAGGAGCTATGCAAAATCTCTTTTCCGATTGATGTCAAGTCATCAGAATTATTCACGTTTGCTTTTAGAGGTGATACCAACTAGGACTTATAGAAACATCGAAAAAACATTGAAAAATATTCGTTAAATTTATATTTTTAAACTTAATCTACTTAAAATTTATTTGTAAATAGTTCTTGTATTAATGTTTTATAAGTGTTGCACATACAAATATTTATTATTAGATATAAGTTGGTACATGCGTACATAAGTATTTATCTTATCATAAACTGATTTGTTTTTCTTTAACTGAACGCACCTAGATATATTAGTTATAAGAACTCAATTATTTATTATTTTGTTTTAATAAATATACAAACCTAAAACTTTAAAATAGTTACTTTCTTTCTCTCAGTTTTGTTTAATTTGCTCTGGGTTAAATACTGGTTGTTTGAGAATAAAATGAAAATGGAGAAGTTCAAAAAATATGTTTTGGTAATACAGTCCGTGAATCCGAAGAGGTTGGGTAACTTGTTTTGTTGATAATTTTCATTTGTTGTACTTGTGGACATTTCTGGTAAGTTTGTTACCGACCCTAATGGAGTAGCGAGTATTATCTATTTGAACAGACGGTTTATTTTGACAGGGATACTAAAAGTTGACGCTGTTTGTTTTTTGGAGGATCAGGATCTGCCATAGATTAAAAATTTGATTGGTTGTGGACTCAATTAATATGTTGCGGGAACAACTCGTTAAAACTAAAGCTTAGTGACTCATACACTCAAATATTCAACCGTGCGACAAAAAGTTATGATGACAAGAGAAACTCTTGGGGGACCTAAGACCGCGAAGTACTCAACCTACAATGTACATGGTGGATAAGATTAAACGCAATTTATACAACATTTAGAAAACAAATTGCTGCAGAAGTGCCGATTCTCTTGTGGTCCTCCTTTTCGTAAGTTATCACGAATAAATTTTCCAGAGAATGTTACACTCAATAAATTATCCGATAAGATATACCAGCATACTCCACTCTTCCAACTACCGTAACAATTATTTATTATTCTTATCAGATACCTAGCGAATCGGATTTGGGCACATGACTTCAATATAAGGGCAATATGAACTATTTATTCGAAAAGGAGATTAGGAAAAAAATGTATGGGGTTTAGTACAAATGTCCACCACTAACGAGAACTATGTAGTCAGATAGCCACATACATACATGCATATGACGTCTATAAATTCATATGACCATGGGTCAACACATCTCTGCGTCTGCATAGGTCTCGTTCGTGGTGGACATTTGGATCAGTTTAGCCATTCTCCTTTGAGCATTATAAGATTTCGTAGTAAGACAAAACCCGATGTGATCCTCTATAAATAAAATCCTCTATTTCCAATTAGCCGTAATTATGTTTTAGTCAGAAAAATATTTAAAACATTGTTCTTGCAATGTATTTAAAATACTAATGATATTCAAGCCGTTTCCAATCTACCAAATTTTGATACATACCTAGATACATCGGGTTTTGCCTTTAAACCACAGTAAGACTCATAATTATTAATTACATGCTTTTTCTTTTTACAAAAATTCATGAACTATATACAGAGACATGCTTACAGATAAGATTTGAGTTTGAAAGTAATTATTGCTTTGTGAATCCGGAGAACTTAATTATGATGTTTACTTCGATAATGCACGGACGTGTGATTTCTACGAAATTTCTCCCTCCTAGTATAATCTGTTACCTATGTCTGTTTCTTTGTTCGGAACGTCTGTTATTATTGTTGTGCCTGTTCTGATGTCCTCCACCGCCACCGCCGTGGTCCCGTGAGGGATCTGAACGGGAATATGGTGAGATTTGGTGCGGACGTGAATTATGTGACGAATGCTTTTGCAAATCATCACTTCGTCTCTGCGAACCCCATTCGATTCTTTTCGGTGGTGAGTTTTCTCGCTTGAAGGGATTACTGCCGCCATTAAAATTGTTACCTCGAGAATCATAGTTATCTCTTCCACCACCACTTCTCCTAAGTGGCTCACAATCGCTAGGGAGGCTCATGGCTGGCTGGTCTTTTGTTTTGATGGTTAGACATTTTCTAAATAGACTCAGGCCAGCAAGTAGTTGCAATGCGTATGGCACGGTGCACTTGTGAACGTAGGTAATGAAGCCGAAGGTCTTTTGGCGACCTCCATTGTCTTTGGGAATTCTTACTGATTCAATCGGACCAGCCTGTGAAGAGTAAGAAATAGATATTTTTTCAAATTCAATAGATTCCAACTGCAAATGTAGCTTACTTGTAGGAAAACTTCATACAGCAGCTCTTCGGTAACTCTTTGGTCCAGATTCGCACAGAATATTGTCCTTTTGGATTCATCGTCCTCGTCTTCGGATTCCACTTCAACTGGTTCTCTCGATTGGTAATTTGGAACAGATTTTGTCTGATTATACATTTTGTTTGAGGAAATTTCAATGTATTATTATTAAAATAAAATAAAAACTATGTATGTAAATTTTTTTACATAAGTTGAGTATTTATTTTCTTTAATTTTGAATTTATGTATTTGTTTTGATTTTAGTTATTTGGCGTAGTAAAAAGTAAACGTTTCTCTGTTTTGGTGTCAATTTTTTGTTAAAAATGGCGCTTCAAAAAATACTTTTTCATTTGTTTCACGGAACAAAATATAGATGACGCGTTGTGAGGGGAAATTTAACGTTCAGATGTTTTGACCATTGTGGTTGGTGCGCATTGCGTACTTATCATAAGTGCCTGTCTACTGTGTTTTTAGTGAAAGTTACATTCGATCCAATGGGTAGATTGAAGTGCCTTTCACATGAGTCGCGAACTGCCAATACGAATAAATTTGTTAAGGCTTTTGCAAGTTAAAATATCAACAAATTCTTGTATTTACTTTTAAACAAACTGAAAAAACGATCCTATCTACAGTTTTCAAAAGAAAACACGCCCTAAAATTTATTTAAATTGTTAAATTTAGCATTTTTATATTTTCTGCACGATCAACGAGATATTTTCTGCGAATTGTCAAACACTTATTCGCAATCCACATCAGAACGCATTCCACAAATCTGCGAATGAAAAATTCGCTGGAATTTAACTTAAATTTTTTTAGCATCTACTCTAATGGTTTATTTTGTACGACAATTCGCGTCTGTTGGCGACCACTCATGTGAAAGAAATGTCAAAATTCGCGACCATTCGCAATTCGCTATTCGCTGCTCATGTGAAAGGCATTTAAGTTTTTTTTGGAATCATTTTCCACAAGAAAATGTGTTATGACTTGTCAAATATTTGAAAAAAGGGGAAAACTTTCTCAATTTGAAAAAGTTAACAAACGCATTGAGCCATGAACTTTGCCATGATTTCAATACATCAAATGCACTGTTACCAGTATTTGCAGAGAATTTTTCGTTTCCCATATTTTCTGGTATTTTTCTAATTCATTCGTAAATATATGACGTCAAAGTGTGGAGACTAAAAACTGACAACCAGGGTTTTTGATAGTAGCTGTAACACTTAGCGCCTTATTTATTAGATTTTTTATGCGGTTGACCATTAGTTAGACAGTTTTTTATTAGAAGTCCTTAGTAGTCTAAAATATGCCTTTTATAATAAAATAGAACGTCAACTTAGACAAATCTTAGGCAGCCGAAGTCTTTTCCAATTTAGATAGCCTTAGGACAACAGGAAACAAAGTTTATTAATAATTTTTTGGAGTTGGACGGCTGTCTAAAGTAAGACAAAGTTTATAAATACGACCGTTAGTTTTTATAAAAATAATTTAGGTAATAGACGGTGTTCACATTGGACTGAAAAACTGGATTTTTTTGACGTTTCAGTATTTACATCTTCCTTTACTGAAGAAGTGGGAGCTAGATGTGAATACTGAAACGTCAAAAAAATCCAGTTTTTCAGTCCAATGTGAACACCGTCATAGGAATTCGCAAAGTTTTCCAACAGAGAGGAAATTATTTGCTTTCTCATTTCGCTCTCTCAATGCAACTTCTTTGAGTTAACAAACAGGAATTTGTGAAGATTTGGAAGAAATTTCACGTAAACAAAACAACAGACCTTTTATGTGTGAAAGAGAGTCCTGAGTGTCGACTTCGTTTTGACATCCCTCAAAAGTACTTCACGTTTCTTATTTCCATTCGTCTCATTTAATAACGACTTCAGAAGGGCTTCCAGTATTTCAAATGCTTCTGAAAACGTTTGTTTGACAGTGTTTGAGATGACAGTTATACTTCTGAATAGCTGAGAAAAATGGATTTTGAATTTTATTTTGGAGAAAGAATCAAAACCATAGGAACACGCGCACCATGTGCACATTAAAAAGTGCGACATGTCAAATGTAATTTAGTATTTTATTTATTTTTGAAATGTAATAAATGCATTTTGGAAAAGTTATGTTAAAATTTGAAATTAAAAGAAAGGAAAGGGAAAAAAATTACTTTTGCATTTCATCATCTTCATCTTGATGATCTTGGTTATTGTTATAAGGGTGTGTTATTATGGTATGGTGAGATATTCTGCTCTGACTTAAAATCTAATTCCTGCCAAAAGTTTAATTTAGCCAGTTTATATTTCCTGCTCTGTCAAAAAAACGGAGGAAAAAACTGAGCGCTCATGAAATATAAAATCGCTAATTAGAATCGAAGGAATAAGAATATGTGAAAAAATTTTGAAGTTAAATGGTTCTTTGGCTCGGCAACAACTAAGTTAATATTCCAAAACTGTGTTTCTAGTACTTTTTCGTTTATTGTCCGGATACGGTTAGAGTAAATCTGAGCTGATTTAACGAAATTAAAATAATGTTACATAAACTAACCTATTAAATGAAAACAAATTTAAGGAAATACAAACTAAAAATAAGAAATCGAAGTCATTCAAAATTGTATTTTTATACAATTTTTTAAATGTGACAAATATTAATAATTTTTTTTTATCAATTTTGACTTCTCGAAGATGCCAAAAAAATTGTATAGGCTAATTTGACGTCACTTAAAAAGAAAATGAAAATTACATTTTGTTGTTATGTTTGTTGTGTTTTGTTGTTGATGCTTTTTTTCGAAATATCCATATCTAAAAAAGCATTAAAAAAACGTTTTATAATTATTTAAAAAAACTCCTTCCGGAGTCTGAAAGTCCTATTTCTCTTTATTTAAAATTCATTTAGAATTCTCAAAATCTTTTGACTTCGAAATCCAAAGTAGACATTTGTCAGCCTTTTAAAAATTAGCATAGAACACTTTTCTCTGATTTAAAATTTCTCAAATAGCAAACAAACGTTTTTTTCTTGTTTCTTCTTTTGGCGAGCTAAAGCAAACAACTTAGACAAATGAAGAATTCAATTTTAATGCAACTTTTGTAAGGTATTAGATGTGAAAATTCCAGAGTTGAAATATATATGACATACCCTAAGTTAAGTTAAGTGTATCGCACTGTTTAAGTATAATTTAATTATTTAAATATTTAGCTTTAAGTTAATATTTAATATTGAGATTGTTAGTTTTTGTCAATCTGCTTGAATTAAGCCAGTAAAGAAGTAAATAAATAAAAAAAAAGCTCTATGAAAGCTATTTTCAAAAATTAATTGTTTCTCCTTAGAACTTTTTCTTTCCGAGACGAAAGTATGTTTTTATTTAAAATTGTAACTATTTTTTAGGTTTCACACTCTTTCGGCAATATTCTTCTCTGAGGGAGAATTGATTTCATCAAAATTTGACACAAGGCGTATTTTATTGAAAAAGTTGCTAGTACAATAAAATTTCCCTTGGTAAACAACAACAAACCCAAAAGTGTCGATAAATAAGTCAGTAAAAAAAGTGGATATAAAAGTTGATATTCGTTTCGTTAAGTTTAAACTTATGTGGCGCCGGAATTTGATTGAATTTAAAAGTGAGTATAGCGTTTTATTGGTGCTTGCTTTGCTGCGCTAGCTATATAAAATGCCAATAAAACGCCTACTGCCACAGCCTAGTTTTTTCAAGTTTTTCAAAATAGCGGCTAAAGTCAAGCACTTACAAAAACTCGCCATTTTTTTACTACCGAGAAACAGCGGATATGCAATAATCCACCCTCCAATACAATTATAAAATTTGTTACCTATTGCCCGCAGTTCGCGGCAAGTAGATCTTCTAAGAGCATACCACAAATTAAAAATAAAATAATTCAAAAATTAAAACTGTACAAACTTTTGGTAACTACTGTACCTTTCCACTAGCTTTCAAGTGAGGTTTCATGAAGCCTACGTTTAAAACAACCGTTATGTGTCAATTGTATCCCGCATGTTTTTAGGATAAGTTTTCAATAAATAAAATAATATTTTAATCTAAAAAAAATTTAAAAAAATATGGAACTAAGGTCTAAAACTAATTCTCTTGAGTTTAAAGAGCTCCATTCAAAGCTAACAGGTATGTTAACGAAAAAATAGTAAAACATTAAAAATATTCAAACTTTTGTTTATGTTAGAACTCGGGCTTTATGAGAAAGGAATGGATTTGGATCAAATGAGGCAGGTAATGGGAGCAGTTGATGAATCCATAATTGAGACATCATTTAATGCTCAAGACTTGGATTTTGCATTAAGGGCAAGTATTTTCTTAATTTTTTAAAAGATTAATGTTAAATGAATATTTTATGGATAATTCAATTGAAAGTTAATGTATTTTATTCATATTCAATATAATTTTTTTGATATTCTAAAAAAAAGGAAAGTGAGCGTGATTTTGCATCGGCAAACATCTGCAACTCTACTATGATTGGGTAATTTATTTAACTTAAATTTTGTAATTTCGTTAGTCCTTTTTATTTCTTTATTAGTTTATCTGAAAATACTAACGTCTTGGAGAGTTCAGCATGTGGACATTGCCATCGCAAGTGCATACAATTTATTATTTTTTAATATTTTTTTTATTTATTCAACCAGAAACCTTTGGTTTTTTTAAAATTTCAGTTTCGGGTCCTTGTTTTTTACGTCCTTTAGTAGTCCAGAAGATGAGTGTGTTGAACGAATTACTGTCCAAGCCGAAGTTCATCACGAATTAAATTGGACTCCAAAAAAATCAACACCTCATAAGGATGGGGAAACAATGAAACGTTTAGCAAGAAAACGTACTGCCGATATCATGTCGCAGGATGATTCTGGTATTATATTATCATCAAGTAGTTTATTTGAAACAACCAATTTATAATTTTATATTCTTTTTTATATTTAAAGTTTGTTATTGATTGTAATTATTTTAGTGTTCTTGCATTTTTAATTATTTTTTCGTTTCTGTTAATTATGTTTTGTTAATAAATGGTTTTGCTACAATTTTGGATTTTTTTTTTTATGTTTATGTTGGGTTGAAATAAATGGACTTGGATAAAAATAAAATTAATGATTTGGCATTATTATTATTTAGATTAAAATCGTGGTCAGGAGCCGAAAGCTAAATTTTATGAGTGTATGTATGTAAATATAACAGAAATATAACTATGAAGGTCTGATATCCTGGATATCGAAACAAAAGTCTAGGAGGTTTTCTTCTTCGCCCATTTTATTTAAAAAAAAAATATGTTATGATATGTATTTTTTTCAAGTTCTTAGTACGAACGAAAATTTCTTTTTCCTGTCTAAAGTTGGAAGTACTTTCCACTTCCCATCTCTAGTTTTATTTTATCAACAAGAAAACAAGACAAATCGAACTAAATTACACATAATGTCTTAAATTGTTTATTTAAGTTAATAATAATATTGGTACATATTATAAAATTTTTATTTTTATTTATATTTATTTTTTCATGATCTTTTTTTTTTTTAATTTATTTCGAAATTTTTCTATATTTTCTTCAACTGAATAATAATTCAATAATAAAATGTAAAAACTCAATTATAATAAATACCTAACGCGGTTTTTTTCATACAAATAAAAATAATATAATAATAAAAAAAAATTATATGTACGTAATAGTAAAAAAAAAACTAGAAAAAGAGAACAAAATTGGAAGAGTTTCGCGAAGCAATACTAAACAGAAAAAAAGAAAAAAAATAGCCAACAGGAACAGCGCGGTTCTATACGATAAATGCAAACAGTTTTGTAAATTATTTAGTAAAACAAAAAATAAATACTCATTTTGTTTAAATCAACAAGCGAGGTGTATTTTCTGTATCGTTCGATAGACCTCACTCGTATTTAATTATTATATAGTAGGGTTCTTTTGTGTAGATATCAAAGTTTTGTTTTGATTGATTTTAATGAGAGACATTGCTGGAACTGGTAGTTTGTTTTTTTATTGGATTCAGGACGACTGAGGGAGGCGGTGGCGGCGGTTTTTTATTTAGAAATTGTCATAATTCTCTTCTTGTTGTTGTTGTTGTTTGTCCTCGAATTCGTCGTCGTGTCCCTCTTCTCAGTTCGTCTCAGGCTTAACACTACGGCGTAGAATTGCTGCAGCAAGATCTTGCTTCATGGCAGCCTGCGCTCTCTGGTCGGATAAGGACTGTACACTGCGCAGTCCATTTACAATGTCTTTTGTTTTGCCAAAGTATATTTCATTTAGGGTATTACGAATTTTATTCTCCATCTCTTCGACCATTCGCCCAATATTGGCGATGTGCGGTGAGGAATCACTCACATTTGCATCCTGCTCCTGTTGGCGGGTAAGAGAGCCACCCAAGTTCATTGTGCCCGAACCTTGTTTGTTTGTTTGCAACCACAGCATGGCTGTCGAAGTTAGTTTGTAATGCGCTGTTCGACCGGTGGTTTTCTCCTGCACTTCAACCACATGAATCGAGTCCCAGCATCCACGGATTTTCTTGCTTCCATCACCAGCTTTTTTAATCAAGATGACTGCTGCGAAGCCATGGTCCAGATCCCACAGATACACCGATGACACACCACCTTCGTAGTACATCTCACGGTACTGATCGAATGCATAGTTTGCTTCAATCTCGAGCTTTCGTAATCTTTCTGATGGCACCTGCCCATCTTCGAGTGGAGGATCGTATGTGTTGGACCATGGCGAACGATAAGAATCTCCATCGCGATTGTAATCACACACGAGATAGTCTTTGCCGACTTCCTTGTCTTTGGCGATCTTCAGGGGCTGATCGACAGATGATAGAAGATCTTCACATAGATCTGGAGCCAAATCGATCAGATCAATGAGATTCTTTTCGATTTGCTGAGGAGGCAAGCGACGCATTAGGTCAAGGGCGCAATCCATTTGTAGTTCCGTCTGAAAAAAAAAAAAAACAAATGGAAAGGTAATTATATTTTGGATAGTGTTTTTTTTTTAATACATTAACGTTTGAAATTTTGTGTTTAGAAGATTTAGCTAAAAGACTGCAGGAAGAAGATTAAATTTAAATGGGCTAAAAAGTGGCCCAGCTCTCATACAGATTGTCCTGAAAATTATTCATTGTGAATTTTTAATAGATATAAGGAGTGTGAAGAGTAGCACACCGTACTAATAAGGTTAAATAGGAGCATAGGAAAGAGTTTTTGTTGGCACAGTGTTCATAGAATAAGGTGCTTACTATCGCTGAACCAACATCACGAAGGGGACATTCAATTCATCCACAGCAAGATAAATAAATTTTCGTCTAAATAAATGGATCCATTTTCAGTTAAAAATTTGGATTGATGAAAAAAAATAATCAACATACATACCTAGAGTTGTATTACAAAATACTGATATCGATTATTTCAGATCGACTACGAAAAATATTAAAAACTCAAGACTAAGTGTGCATTCACAAGAAAGTATATAAGAACGAACCCTGTAGCAGTTATAAGCAAGGGAGATGCATATGAACACCAATGCTTTTGATGGGTTGTAAGGGCAACCGGAAAATATGCAAAATACAGTCTATCAAGTGAGAGAATGGACCAAATAAATTCGTATCAAACTTAGTAAGGCAAAATCAATTCATTATTTATAAAGTTAAATAAATAAAAAGATTAATAAGGTGCCAATCATTAACAATAAAGCTGAATCCTACGCCAATACGGCATTTATTTATTAATTTCCAGCAGTATTTTGTTAAAAACATATTTTTGGTCAATCCAAAATTTACTCACTTGTCTTCGGGTTGGCTCTAGATTTGACTGACAAAATATTTCAGAAGTTAACTCAAGTTTGAACCCGCAACTTTGCTGATTTCACAATAAAAAAAACTAGCCTTTAAGAAGTACTTGCGCCAATTTTCTATAGGGAACTTTAACTTCTTAAGTTAGGGCAGTTCTATGTTCTTATTTGATAGTATAGATTTTGTCCAACAAACGATTTTGTCTTTAAAAACAACGAAAAAGTCCGCAAGTAAACTGAAACACCAAACAAGTGACACTATATAAAACCTGTTTTTTTTTTGTAACTCAGAAAGGTCATTGATGTTTCGTTCGTCTTGCTAAATATTCATTAGTGTTCGTATCATGGGGATTTCATTGGCATTGAATATACGCTGCTAGTATTGAAATTGAAGTTCTGTCAACTTTTTGGAATGCTTGTGTACCACAAAATCAAGTGCATATCCAATTTTGTAAAAGGTATTTTTATCCACTTGCCGCTTTGCGTTAACTGATAAGATAAACAAAAAGGTTCTCCGAATTTAATAACCAAATATGTCGCGCTAAGTTAAAGTATATTTTCTTTTTTTTTTCTTCTCTTGCCTTCCGATGTTTTTGTTGTGCCTCCTTTTGGGTGTGACATACTTTTTCCAGTTTCTCACATACGGGACGGATATCTAAATATGCATTGAATATACAGAAGAAAAAATTATTACTCACCATTTTAATGTCGGTTTTCCAAAGTTATCACAGCCTTTTTTGTTTTACTTCTTTTAGTGCAATGCTTGCTTTCGAAAGTTTTTCTTATGAAATATTACTGCAATTTAATTAAATACTTTTATGTTTGATTGAATTGGGTTTCACTTGAAATTGATTTTATTTTATTTATATTTTGAATGAATATAGAATAATAAAGTAATGAAATTTTAATGGGTGGTCACACTCAAGAGATCAAAATCAAAATGCTGCTATGAGAGATGAATGGCTTTTTTTCATGGTTTTCTTTTGACCCATTTTGACATCTGTCAAATATTGACTTTTGGTAAGCTTTTTTTCACTTACAGGGATGTTGTAGATAGAACATAGAAAGCTCAGGTGCTACTGTGCTAGTAGAAATTCTATGTTTTTTTATAACACCCCGACTCCACCGGGCATACAGATGCCAACATGTTGGACATCTATATGACCTGTGGAGTTGGGATGTAACATACCAGTTCCACTTGACATTAGCCATGCTCTGACTATGAACATGCCAAGAAATAAACCAATAGAGTAAAAAAATCAATGTCTTGCCGGTGACATGTCGAAAAAACCAACTTTTGAACACAACATGAACGCTATTCAAAGCTTGGCCATGAGATTCGAGATTTCCCATGCGTGCGATTTTTTTTTCTGATTTTTGTTTTAAAAATATATAAATTTGATGGCGCTACAGCTCATGGAGAAACCGGGCCACTTGGCCACCTTTTACTAAATTAGAAAAGTAAAAATATTTGTTTTCCCGCTAGAGCAGTTGTTTTGTGAAAAAGAATATACACATTTTTTTCTAAACCAAAATTTAAGCTTTCTGCATCATTTTTATAAGTTTTCCAGTGAGAAACACTATTCCAAAATGAGTTTGAAAATTTTCACTTTTGTACTTTTTTTGGCTTATGTAGTTAGGGGTTTACAACTCTCAACCATTCCTGTGTGCGTGCTGTTGGCAGAAATGGAGGGGACCTACAATTTTTTGCCGAGTTCCACCGTATAAGATTTTTTATGATTGGCATTAAGATATTCGAACTTTTATAAAACTGTTATGAAACTTCGAAGACGAAATCAGTATACGAACAGACCTGGAATCAGTTACCAAAAAAATATTTAAATTTTTTCATTTGTTTACAAAACAAGTATTTCAATAAATTATACCTTTTTTGACGAAATAAGAAAAAAATGGCAATTTTTACTTTGTAAATCTACCTTCATGTTTATCGAAATCTTTTATTATCAAAGCCTGAAAGGCTTGTCTTTAACTCTTTTATGATTCATAACTGATTTAATAACAGATTTTGGATGCTGAATACCAAAAACGTGATTTGTAAAAGATTTTGCTATAAAATCGAAAGTTTGACAGTTCATAATAGATTTTTTAGCAGAATAACAAAATTACGCATGGAGAATGCCAAAATTTAAATTCATAAAAGATTTTTTGACAGCTAAAACTGTTGTATGGAAATTCATAGCAGAATAAGAGATTAGAAGAATAAAAGATGACACCAAATAGGCTCAAATATGTTTCTTTTGTCATAATCAATAGGTGCGTTCAACATAAATCAAGAGCATTATGTAATTTCCACAGTACACACATTAAGGGTAATATATTGCACATGTTTTCTAAAACTGGTTTTCAGATAATGAACACAAAAAAAAAAAACAAATTAATTCTCGGAGACCTTGTCAAATTTGAAAAGGGTGCATTCAATGCCATAATTTCAGTAATGAATACTCAAATTTCTGAATTCTGGCCAATCTGAAGTTTTGGAAATCCAGAAATCTGAAAATTTAAATGCAAAACTTGAAATATGTTGAACATGCCACCGTACACATTTAAGGAACTGACAGGGGTTTCTGTCACTTGGTAACTTTTAATTGCTCGCCCAAGCAACTTCTTGTTGCTCCCGAATCCCGATTCAAGTACATTGGGTCACATGGGAGAGCGCCCACTAGGCAACTAAGTTGCCAGCAACCTTTAAGTTGCTCGCGGAACTTTTTTTTGTAGTAATAAAACTAAGTTGCCCAGTGGACGTCTGAAAATTATTTCGGGGATGGCAATTGGAATGTGAATGGCTTTTTCGTGGCCAGGCAATTACAATGTAGTAATAAACTTTCCGAAGATTAGTTTTCCGACGTTGCATGAATACCCTTAATAAGTGTATCCATGCAAAACCGTAAACTCGTCGTGAATTTAGAAAAATTGTAAACTGCGTAAATCTGTCAAATTTTCCATACAAATTGTGACAGAAATACGAAGTTTAAAACCTTTTGTTGACAAGAGAAGTGGGGGGTCAGGGATGTCAAAAGGCTTGACCAAAATATAAATACGGACCTCATGAGACTCAAATGGAGCGCCTGCGTTTGATGGGAACAATATAATGTGGATGGATGAAAATACCTCTAAAAAGTCTTAAATTTGCATTTCTTTACTTCTCTAGAAAAGGTGATTTTAGGGCAATTGGTTTACATTTCGACCAAAGTAAACTTTTTTATTAAAATATAAATGTCATTCAAGTTATCAACTGTCAGATTCCATTCACTGATGGTTCCGATGTCGATGAATTAAGAAACCTCTAAAAACTCCCAAGATTTTTGATTTTATTTTACTTCTCTGCAAAAAAGTGATTTCAGAGCATAATTGGTTGACATTTGGGTTAAAATGATATTTTCAAGACATGTTTTGTCTCCCATCTGTCAAGTCACTAACTGTCAAATTTTATTAAAGAATGGCTACGATGTCGTTGGCTTAAGAAATTCCAAAATTTTGGAAGTTTTTTTTATTTCTCCGGAAAAAGTGATTTTAGGGCAATTAATAGACATTTGGTTCAAAATAAACTCTTTCCGTCTAATAGCTTTCCCCTATCTGTGAAGCTTTCAACTATAAAATTCTATTGAAGGGTGGATGTGATGTTGATGGATAAAAAAACCCTGCCAAAATCAGAAATATTCAGAGTTTTCTGCTGCTCCAGAAATCCAATTGAATTAGCCAGATCAGATTGTTGATTTCAACTCGGTTTTATATTTTATTTCAGTCATATATGTGTCAAAACGTCTTAATAATAGATAAAATGAAACAAGGAGATGATTTTACTTTATAAAAATCGAAATAAATATAAAACGTCACAATTATTCCGGAAAAATAATGCTTTGAGCATTCTTTTTTCACGCAAAATAAAGTGTGGGCTTTCTTTTTCCTTTTCATGTACATCGTCCAATTTTGGAGATCTTAACTGATTTGGAAAAAACGGCAGTAAAATTTGTCCTAGAAAAAATTTGTATGGCCACTTTTTGCAAAATTAGAAAAGTAAAAATATTTTTTTCCTGCTAGGTTGTTTTGTGAAAAATAATATAATTTTTTTTTCTTAAGCCAATATTTAAGCTTTCTGCATCATTTTTATAAGTTTTCCAGTGAGAAACAAAATTTCAAAATGAGTTTGAAAATTTTCACTTTTGTATTTTTTCACTATTTTAGCTTTTAGTTAGGGTTTACTGGGCTTTAACAACAAAAAATCGTTATCGCTCTGCATTCGCGTTGGTTAGGACAGCCTTTAATTTGTTTCCGTCTTAACTATTTTGCAAAAGCTTAATATCGTTCTCACGTTCCTCACCAGATGACACTCCTTGAAGCTAGAAAGATTTTGCTGCTACATCAAATTCCGTCATCTGTCAGACTGTCAGGAAAATTTTCCAAGTGCAGTGCTACAGAGAAAAATTAGTTTCCTCCTTCGCAATTTTTTTAAATTTTCGTTTTTAACTTTGTTTGCAACATTTAATTTGCAAAAACCCAACCATTTACAATAGTCCAGTTTGTGCTTTGCTTAATTTTCAATATTTTCAAGCTAAATTCGCTGTGAAAAGTTATTATTTTATTTTGCATCTACAAAGCGAAAGCAGTTAACGTCATTGGTTTTCTTTTCTTTTTTTTTTTGTGTTTCTACTTCTCATTTCTCTTCGTGATAAAATTATTCTTATTTGCTCCTCCAACAGTAAGAAATTTCGCAAAATTTTATTAATAAAACGTATTAATGTGTGTTTGACAAAAAATATAATTTTGTGATTCATATTAGGAAAAATTAAAATTAATAAAATAAACCAGTCCCCGGGAGGACTATCTCTAAAGTTTTAGGTCAACTCCAAGCATCGAACATCTTCGTGTCAGGCGACCGACGGGAAAGAAAGAGCAGGAACAGAAGGGTCGCGATTCGTGTTCTATATATAAAACAATTATATATATTTATATATATACATATATAAAACAGAGACATTACTTTGGTAAGTTATATTTTCACATTTATAATAAAACAAAAAAAAAAAATAAATATAATATATGTATGTTGGTTCGCCGAAAGAAACAAGTCTATTGCCACCAGAACAGCCACCGAAAAAACCAGTTCTACGGTAACTCAATATACTTGGCCAATTCATCCATTTGCTACTACTGGTGCTGCTGCTGATTCTCCTCCTCCCTTCATTTTCCATTGTCACTCCACTTCGACTCTGGTGCTGCTAGTGCCACGACTATTGTTGCCTGCACCTTTCAATTAACTTGAATTTGCTAATTGGTGCATGAACACATGAAGAAACTTCTTTTTTATTTATTTAAACATTTTTTTTCTTATTTTGCGCTCTTTGTTTGGGGTTTATTCAATTTTTTGTTTGCGAAAGAAAGTACAACACAGCAGCAGCAGCAGTTTAACTAAGCCTCTATTTTCTGCGAAGAAGTCGATGCTTTACCTCCACTTCTCCTTCAACTACGTTTGTTGTCTCTTGGGACTGCTTCAACCAGCGGGCACCGACTGTGAAACTGTGATAGACAGAGCACAGACAAAAGCAATAATTAGTCAATTGTTTTGGCAACGAGAGTCTGTTGAAATATTGTTTTTAATTTTTTTGGTTTTTTTCGGGTTAAAAATATTATCATGACGTAATTAGGAGGCCTCTCTGTCGCTATGTTTTGTCTAGTCGCATTGTTGAATTGATTGCTTTTTAAACGTCGCGTTGCGCCGTCTATGTCGATCTTAATTAGATAACTACCTTGCTATCGTTTAATAGTTTACTATTTGCATTGTCTTTTTTGTGATAAGATTTGGTGCTGAAATCATTTGTTTGTTGTTGTTGCTTTGAACTTCTCCATATTCGCATTTTTGTTTGTTAAACAAAATTCACGTTGTTTTTCATCAAGTGCTGCTCAGTCGAACCTTTATGTATGTTGCACGTAATAAGATAAGAATTATTATTTGCGCGCATAGCTTGACTATAGAGATTAATTGATTTCAAACAGAGTTACGCTAAAAGTGTTGAGATAAGTTATACAGATTAGTCAAAAACAATCATAGTCATAACCATTTGGAATCAAGATCTTTCTAGAAAACCGTTGACTGTTTTTTAAATTTCAACTTATGTTTATAATGCATGTTCCTCGACCTGCAGTCTAAACCTTTGAATCGATTTTCTTGAAACATGAGACCTTAGGTTTTAAGGTTACCGCCTTTAGTTGTATTTAATTTTTTTTTCAGCTCAAAGAATAGCAGCACATGTAAGTTTATATACATATACTTCACTTCGATCCGTGAACTACAAAAGGTTCTTCTGGAGAACAAATCTAGGGTCATAGAGCTCTAGGTGTCATTGTACAATTCGGCGCTTAATATGAACTATATCAGGGTGACATTCAATAGAAATTGTGTATTGATGGTTTTTAATTTAATTTTTTTTAGTTCAATTTGTTGTAGTTTATGATAATGTCCTGTGGGTGGTTTTATTAAATAAGGACATAAATAAGTTTCAACAACAACGAGAAAAATACAATTTTTTCTTAACGGTTTTTTAGCCATACATTATGTATGGTTTATAACATTATTTCCGGATGCAAGAACCATTTTTTTTTCGTAATTTTCTAGAAACTGTTAATAAACTATTTAAGATAAGCAAAGAATAACATGATTTTGAATTTGAGAAGTTACGAAACTAAGTGTGGCATTTCAATGGAAACACAAAACAATGTACATCAGCGTTAATTAACTACATTAGCTAAACTATAATTATTTTCAGATATAAAACTATCATTTACATCTTCTTCGTCGTGGAAAATGATTTGAAAATGGCTTCTGGAGATCTTTCTTTAACCAGCAATAGTAGTCAAGAAGGTAAAGTACATTAACAATAAAAAAAATCTCATCAACAAATGTTTTGTTTTACAGAGAGCGCGGAATATGTCGTCGGCTACGATCGAACGCTTCGACCCTCTTCAAATAGCAGTGGCAGCACAACAGCCGCCAATCTTGCCAACAACAATCCAAATGCTAAAAAGTCCTTCGATCTAATGAAGCAGCAATATGACATGGAATTAAATAATCTTCGCCATCAGCATAAAGATACGGTGCGTCGTTGTGAAGAAATGGGTTCACAATTAGCTTTCTATCAAGAGCAGTACATGGCAGCAATGAAACAATTGGAATCATCGTCAAAGGATCGTAATAAATTTACTGATATAGCTGCAGAAAATGCCCGACTCACACAGCAAAACATGATGTTGGAGCGCAAATTGCTGCAGTTTATCGAATCAGTTAAACAAAAGGAGAGTGAAAATGGTAATACTCAATCGGGATCATTCTACTGCGAGCATTACAGCGAAATGGGTGGAAAAAAATGTGAAGGCGGATGTGTAGAGACTGAGAAACTTCTCGAAGAGTTGCAACTCTGCAAAGAGAGATATGCTGACTTGTCTAAGGATCGCAATATAATTTCAGCTGAGAGAGAAAAATTCAAGAAACATCTTTCGTCGGTGATAAATGAGCTGGACAATGTCAAGAAGGAACGCAATTACTACCGAGAAGCACGTGAAACGTTCAGTATTCAACGAGATCAACTTGAGAAAGAAGTCGAAAAGCTTAAAGCCTTGCTAGCTTCAAAGGCAAATGAATTACTAATGGCAACAATGCACCGAAATCGTGTCGAGGATGAATTGAATCAAATTTTATCCGAAAAGGATAATGTGTTGCAAGAGACCCAGAAAATGAGCGACGATCTTGCGGCAGTTAAAAAAGAATTGGATCAAGTAGAAATCCAAAGGAAGAAAGATAAAAGTGACATAAAATCTCTTCAGCAAGCAAATTCGGAGCTTATGCACAATATAGAAGATCTCAATATGAAGTTGAAAAAACGAGAGCTACTGAAATCAAGGGAGTCTTCGTGGAGCAAGGAATTCTCTGACAGCAAAGACGACTTCAAGGAAATTGAAAAGCTACGAAAATGCCTCGAGAAGGCTCATTCCGAAGTTGAAAAGTCTATTCAAGAAACAGATATTGCCAAAAGGCACCGTGATTGGGCTATATCCGAACGAGAAAAGATCGTTCAAGAGCGTGATTCGGTTAAAACTCTCTGTGATAATTTAAGAAAGGAGCGCGATAAAGCCATCAGTGATTTGCTATCTGCGATACGAGACAGCGAAAAGATCAAAAAACAAAAAGACGAAGCACAAAGAGAAATCGAATGCCTCAAAGAACAAATTGAAAATTCACACTCGCATGATTTGCGTCGCAGCTTCCGTTTGAGCACATACGATGCCGATGATTTGATCGATATTGAACTGTGTAATTATCATCAAGACGGGGATGTGGGAATAATATTAGATGACACCAACAACAGACAATTGGTTTGTGGGGTAACAAACACTTCACCGGCATTCGGACATCTCAAGATCAATGATGTAATTGTTAAAGTGAACAACTTGGATTGCCAATCGATGACGAAGCGGATGGTTTTAGATGAAGTGCGTTCCAGTGCCCCTAGATGCAGCCTTCTAGTGTCGCGAACTCGTCAGAGTAAGCGTCATTTCTACACAGTTCATCTGAATCTTCAGGAGAACCATAACCACGGCTTAAACCTCGACACTGGGGTTTTCATATCTAAGATTGAACAGAATTCGATTGCTGCATTTGAACCTGAGTTGGATGTGGGAGATCGTGTGCTTAGCATAAACAACAAGTCTATGGAGGGAGTTCAAAATGTCAAGGAAGTAATGAATATATTAAATGATCTGCGAAATGATTCAATCACCATATTTGCTTTGAAAAACGTCCAAGATGTCAGTTATCCTGATGCTCACCGCCGCATGACTACCACATCAGCTCAAACGGACTCGAATGATTCAATGCACAAAGTACCTAGCGCAAAACACCCCTCGAAAATTGCGGAAATGCTTAGCAAGTTCCGCGAGAAGATACACATATCTAAACCAGGTGCTGATTTCAGTCAGGAGAATGACGCCCTAGCTGCTTTGGATTCTGTCCTGAGTGAGAGTTCCGAAAAGAGCAAGGAGAATCTCTTCAAGCGAAGCAAGCGTAGTAGTAAAAAGGATAAGGAAACCTCGAAAAGCATGGGCACATGGCCACGTACGAATATTCTCAATACATCACAAGAGAACCCCACAGGAACTATTGTCCAGCACCGAAAGAAAGAACGTGCTCCTTTATCATTGTTTACAGCAGCCCCCATCAACGTGGATAAGGAAGAACCTGAGAAAATGGGTGGTGCTGGGAGTTCTAGTACTTTGATTTCATCAAAAAACAATCCCAATCGCAATTCAAATCCCATACCTGCGTCGAGTCTTTTTCAATCCACCGGGAATTCAACAACCAACGGTTATCCCTATCGCCATTCAGTTTACGGAACAGCTCTAGAATCGGAACCTATAATTCTAGAACAATCGAAGCCCGTCGGCATTCGGAGCCCACCGTTGGTAGCGCCAAATATGCGCAATAAGACATCTGACTTAATGGGAAAGTACAGTACTCACACTAATCAAAGGCAGCATCACGCAAATCATTATCAGAATAGATATAGCTTAAATTTGACCCCAATGGAGAATAGCTTGTTGTATAAGACCACTGGTCAGACAGCACAGCAACAAGTGATTCCTGGAGTAATTACCGTTGGCACAAAGCAGCAGCAACTCTTTGAAATGATCAAAAGCCCACCGCCACAGCCACCTTTATTTTGTCAGCCGCAGTCTAATAGTACAGCATTTGCTAGGAATAGCGCACAGCAAAATTCCCTGGACATGATATCGCTCAAGTCGCAGAACTCAATTGACTCGATTCTCTCGCAGAAGAGCCCACCCATAAGCGAATACGCCAACTTTCCCAAGCGACCGGCAGCACCTGCCGTAGGGATGCAATCCAAAAATGTCTCCAAGTATCCCAGTGATAGCGAAAGTATAGCCTCTGGAGTTGCCAACCATCCTGGAATGCATGCTGGTGGGGCAATACTCTTTCACCGCGATCAAATGAATAATGTAAATGGAGGCAGTATTGCACCCCAGCATCGACACACTCAGCTATTTCCCACATTCACGTCAAACAGCTCTCAGATGCATCCCATTCACATACCCCATTCCCATCATCCTCACAAGATCCGCCACTCTAGTCCTCTCACTTTACCGCATTCTATTGACCCACAACATGCAGCTCACTCTTCTGCTGATAAATTTGACATGGACTATGGCAGCCCACCGCCATTACCACATCACGCTTACAACTCTTCCGTAGACTATCCTTACAATCGAGGTGGGAGAAGCATCCACCCAACGCGAGATCATGACGACATGCCTTCGGGGTATTCACAAGTATACGAAGGTGGTACTTTCCCACGTAAAAAAGAACACCAGCGGCTGCGTATACCCTCGAACCATAGCGTTGCAAGTAAGGGAAGCGGTGTAAAGAATAGCACCGGTTCTATTGATCATCACGGTGGCAGTGAACGAGGCTCACCTATGCCTCAAGTACACGTCGAAGTTCTAAGCCACGGCGGCAGCAAAAGAAATTCCAACGTGCCGTCGGATTTTCTTTGCCCTGGAGACCTGAGAAGAGTCACGATTGAAAAGAGCGACAAATCCCTGGGAATCACCATTCAGTGTAACAACAATGGTGGTGGTATTTTCGTCTCGACAGTAGCCGAGAAGAGCATTGCTACTCGTGCTGGTCTTCAGGTGGGCGATCAACTCTTAGAAGTTTGCGGACTAAACATGCGCTCGGCCACAAATGACATTGCAGCGAATGTGTTGCGCCAGTGTGGCAATTCAATTACAATGCTGGTGCAGTACAATCCAGAGAGTAAGTACTATAAATCATATAACCCTCGCCTAGCGATTTAGAATAACTTTAATTTCCTTAGAATTTCTCTCTGCAGAATACGACGGCGGTAATAATCTCGAACCGGAAAGTGTTAATCATTCTGGATCACCAACGCCACGAAACTCTCCACGACCACCAGTTAGATCGTTGATAGCATCCTCACCGATAACCACATCGAGTGCTTTGACTAATAGCAGCATTATGCCCCCATCCAATACTCTGATCTCGACTCCTATTAAGGATCAAAGTTTTGCCGATAGCTTAGAAAACCAATCGGATGTGAGTAGTCAAGATATTCCGACTACCATTTATGAAGAAGAAGCCAGATACGTGACATTGCACATGGACAAGTCAAAAAACCTCGGAATTAAACTGTTCGGCGGCAATAAAGTTGGGATATTCGTTCATGATGTAACCGTTGGATCACCTTCTGATCGAGCTGGCATCCGGAAGGGCGATCAAATTCTAGAATACAATGGAGTGGACTTGAGGTGTGTGACTGCTGAGCAGGCCGCCAATGAAATATCAAAGCTGACTGAAACAGTGACAATGCTCGTGCAGAATAAGTTGCAAAGTAAGTTTAGAATTTATTGGTCTCATGTTGGATTTCGATTAAGGAAAGTTTTTTTTTTCAGTTTTAAAGCAGATTAAGGACAGGTCGGGGGACTCTTTTTATATACGGGTGGGGTTTGACAGAACCGGAGATTTAAATGAAGGCGAGATAAAATTTGTGAAAGACGAAGTTCTCTATGTAGACAATACAGTATTCGGTGGGACTTTTGGCCTCTGGAGAGCATGGAAACTAGACGCCAAAGGGCATCGTAAAGAATGCGGAATTATTCCAAGTCAATCGAAGTAATTTTAGACTGAAGAATGTATTTGTCCTTTAGAATCTAAATTTCTTGTTTTTAGAGTTGAGGAAGAACTTCGTTCAGGAGAGACTGTAGATTGTGATGGTGGGACAGCACGACGTGGCAGCACATCAGCGCGTCGATCTTTCTTTCGTCGAAAAAAGCACCAGCGTAGTTCATCGAGAGATTCCACAGAAATTGCAAGTTTCAGCAACACTCAACTAAGTTTCTTTCCCGATTCTGGAATGTTGAATGATGATGGTGGAATTTTAAGCTATCAACGAGTTGAACGTTTGGATTGTAAGTTTGTTTTTATTTAGGTTTTTTGTGTGTGAGTATTCAATTTTGTTATTTCAGCTCCAATACGCCGTCCGGTATTAATAATTGGTCCACTATCTGAATGCGTTATGGATCGTTTGACAATTGATTTTGTAAATCTCTTTAAATCGTGTGAAGTAACAACAATGGATTGCTCACAAGAAGCCATGGAAGAAGGCTTACAGGAGAATATATTTGTGGACTATCGACGAAGAGGCAATAAATTTGAATGTACCACAGTTGAATCAATCAATAATTCTTGCAAAAATGTAAGTTTTTTTTTTAAATATTTTGACGGTGAATTGAATATAGTCAGTTATTATATATATATTAGACTGTTTCAACAGAAAAAATTTCGAAAGGAAAATTGGTTCTCCACAAAAAAGATCTTGAGTAATTTTCCGATAAGAATGATATTTATTATCATAATAATTTTTCTATACAACATGATATTGGGTTTAAAAAGATATCACCTAAACTTTAAGAACATTGCTAATCATTTGTTTTTTTTTTTCTATAATGCTTAAGATTCAGTCAAGTTGTTGCTAACTCAGACTTACATGCACGTTGAGCTAGATTTCTTTTAAATTTTAGTTTTTTTCTCATGAAAATATTTTTGAAAATCCAACATAAACTGTTTCGCTCATTCGTCTAAGTTATTTTTTTACAGGATCGTCGTCATTGTATTCTAGATATATCGATTTCAGCAGTCGAGCGCTTACAACGTTTACAAATCTATCCAATCGTGTTGCTATTACGATTCAAATCGGCAAAACAAATCCGGGAAATAAAAGATCCACGCTATGGAACCGACAAAATATCTGCTAAAGCTGCAAAAGAAATGTACGAAAGAGCTCTTAAGCTAGAATCTGACTACAAACAGTATATTTCTGGTAAGAGGTTTTCTTTTAAACAAAAAAAATTGCTCAATGATTGCTTTTCTTACATTCTAGCTGTTATACCCGGAGTAAGCATTAAACACATGTGCACACAGATCAAAGACTCAGTTGACAAGGAACAAGATAAACTATTGTGGGTTCCCGTCTCTAATACCTAGAGCTGCTGCTAGCTTTTATTTTTTTCAGAGTGCATGCTATTTAATCATAAAACACACTCCCTGCCTTGCCTATTTTTAAATTTATTTTAACTTTTTTAAATATTTGCACACACAGTTTTTATTATAATGTATTTATATTAGGTACACTTTAGTACCTATACAATTAAGTATTTAAAAAAGTAACTAATGTATTTCTTTTTTATAAATTTTATGTTTTGTTCGTTTAATATATTTGTGTTCTCTATATTTGTCTGCAATATATAATGTGCCTTTAACTTATACAAAAATTGACTGGTATAAAATACAATCAAACACTTTTCTTATGCTAAAAGCATTTCGACAAAAAAAACAACAAAATTCTTCCAGTTTTTTTTTGGAGATGAAAGAAAACATCAATTTTTGAAAATAAATATTTATTGCCTTGAATTTTTTTTTATAAAGGTAAAGTAAAAAAATGTTAACAACTTTTGTTAGCATAAAAACGAATAAATGTAATAATACAAAAAATATAACGAAAAAATATAATGCCTTAGAAACAATTTCAATTTTATATATTTTTATCTATCACTAGCCTTATATTAGATTTGTTTGTTTGTTTAAGATATTATTTTTTTCTAAATACGCATGTTTTTTAAATTAAAATATTCGCGCTTTGTTTGTCTTTTATTCGATATTGCAATGTTTTATTTTTTTTTTATAAATATACAATTTTATTATTAACTATATGCATAAAGAGAATAAAATAAAAAAAAAAAACACAATAGATATTAATGCAATAAAAATAAATATATAGGATATTATATTCACTTGTTAAATTAAATAAATTTATATCATTTTATAAAAACTAAACAAATAAATATTTTACTTATTTAAACAAGAAATATTTTAATATTTGTATGGTATGTATGTTATTAACTAAAACATACATGGCAATCAAGTTTAGGTTAAGAACCTGAATTAAATCAGTTCAGCAACAAAAGTCGAGCTCAAATTAAATTTTAAAGGATTTGTCAAGTGATTGGTTTACATAAGTTTTACGAGTTGAAAGGAAAAAACAACTGCAAATTGCAGAAAGTTAGTTTTTAGTAATTAATCTAATCCCCTGTTAAAGTAGTCAGAAAGTATTAAATAATTACCATGAGTTTTTTTTTTAAAAGGAAACAAAAGATATTAAAGGTTCAAAAATAATTGCTAGTACTGGTGCATAATAAAATTGAGTAAAATACTATGGCCAGATAGAATCTGTCTTGTTTTCTAAAAAATGTACATAACGATAAAATAAAAGTGCTACTTAATATTTATAAAACTATCATTCCAACTAAATGCGCAGGGTTTATATTTCAGCCTGTGCCAATTTGGTTGGAAAATCAGTATTTTTTGTTCAAGGTACATTCGCTCATTTCGATTGATATATATTTACAAATACACACACATATAAGTTGTGTTTTTTCTCTTTCGACTAGGATACAAAATAATAAAAGAATTAATCGTTAAACAAAAGAAAATTACATACAAAATTTAAAAATTTAAAGTCAATCACAAAAAAAAAATGTCTAATCGTACAAATCTAGCTCATCTTTAGGCCTATACCAATCTTCGGAAGCATGTTCGTAAACTGCCTTTCGAACTTCAGCTTCCGCTATTTCAGCTGGATGACGATAGTCTGCTTCAGATCGGGGACTTCTTGATGTAGCTCTAAATTCTGATGGAATATCATAACATTTGCAAATACAACACGATGGAAATCTGAACCAATCTGAAAAGATTCCTCGACATTCATTATGCGGATCATAGGCAAGAAGTCGATGAAGTCGGTACTGCTGCTCACAACGGCATCCATCGCGGCAGTACATTTGTTTTAGTTCGTGAGTGCATTTCTCCCAGTGAACGTACTGTTCGAAAGGATATAGATTCAGCAGGGCCAAAACTTCTCCTCGAGTGTTATTTGCCCAAAATGGAGCAACTACTTCCTCCTTTACCGGACAAGCATTGCTGTAAATATAAAAAAAACGTTAAGTAAACAATAACTTCAGAATTGTTTTTTTTTTTTAAATGAGATACTCACATTCCTTTTAAATTACCAACTTGCACAGGCTCCTTTTGGAATGTATCCTGGAAGAGCTGCCCATCGCGAACTACAGGCTTTGCAACAGGTACTGCAACAGTTGGCTTCTTTGCTTCAGTAATTTTTACAGTTGATGGTTCCGTCGGTGCATTGTTATAGAGATTATGAAGACTATTAATGCTGCTATTTGTGCTACTGCTCATAGCAGTAGCCTTGAGGGGTGTTGTAGCAGCAAATCCATTTACCCTTAGTTTCGTTAAATTCGCAATAAGACTTATAGTTTCAGAGACTCGATCTGATTCGGTTGAACGAAAAAGCGTTGTTGTTGGTGAGGTTGGTTCATTTTTAATAACTGTGGGTGGAGCTACCTTCAGGGTTGTGGAAATTGTAGCAGTTATATTGCTTACGACCAGATTTGGTGAATCAACAATTTTTATATTATCACCTTTAATAGCTGAACTTGGCGAAGTCGGCTCATAAACACTGTTAGATTCTAGACTTTCTTCATGATCGTCATCATCACCACCTTCTTCTTCATCTAATTCATCAAATTCAACATCATCTAACTTAGATGTTGATCTCTTAGATCCTTCAGTTGTCGTGTTGGGTTTTTGAATTATTATCTTCTGCGTTGTTGTAGGTAGATCAAGATCATTGAGTGTTGTTGCTGGATCGGTTGGTAAAGTCAATGCTTCATCAGTTGTAATCGGAGTTTGAGTGGTCGTTGTGGTGCTACTACTAGTACTACTGGGTTGCTGTGTTGTAGTCGATGAAACTGGTCTAAAATGTGGCTCTTTCACAACGTCATTATTTCGATTACTTTCAAATTGATTATGCATAACTTTTGTTCTTCGAAAACCATCTCGCGAATATCTCGCTGCCGCTTGCTCCAGATCTTCAACATCAATATCATTATTTTGAATTTCAGTTCTTAATATGGAGATGTGTTTCACATCACCATACATTCTCTTCATAAGACCCTGATTCTCATGGACAAATCGCCTCACAGCATGCCATGGATATGCCGCTCCTGGTAAATGGCAATATGCTTGACGTGAAAGATCACATGGTATTGTAGCAACAAGCTGAGCTCTCCCACGTCGTGACATTTTATTCGGACTGCATGAGTTGGCCGAATCGAAACCGAATGCCACAGATCGATGGACTGTAATGGCGAAAAGTAAAAGGAACAGGAAATGCCCCTGCAAAAAAAAAAATGAAAAAGAAGAAAACAAGTTGTGAATTAAAGATTCAATTACAAGACAGCATCAGCGCCTACAATTTCAATGAAAACGATCGCACAAGTGAATGTAAGAGAGAAAGTTGCAACTGTTGTTAATTTAATGCAAATAACAATTTAATTGGAAGAATAATTTAAAGTTTATTTTATGTGCAGGTTGATATTAAAAAAGAATAATATGCATGTATAGTTGGCTATCTTTATTTGTATCTCATCGCTGGCCGTAGCAGTAGGTAAAACCAATACCTTTGTATGGTTTAATATAATTAAAAAGTTTTTAATGTTCCAAAAAAGTAGATTTGAAAATTTTAGTTGATGGTTGGTCAGTTCACATATTTAAAAGTAAGAACATATAATATTATTCACCCTTTTATTATAGTCATATTTTATTTGAACAATAGTCGTGTTTTTTAGTCTATTTGTATTATATTTTTTGATATTTTTTTATTTAAATAAAAATGTATATTTATATCTAAGTATATACACAAGTACTTAAAAAAGTTGAATTCATATTAACAACTTCAACATTTTTATCTTCGCTTAAAAAATGTAGAATGTTAAATGCAAAAACAATTTGGTATATTTCCGTATTGTCCTTGTAATTAACATGCAAAGTTTTGTGACGTTAAAAATCCACTAAAAGACAAGGCTAGAAATCAACTATTAGGCAATACATTTTAAATCAGCAAAAGAAAACAAAAATAATATTCAAAACAACTCTGCAAAAAAGAAAGAAAAAATATTTAAAGTCTAGAAACGCAGGTTTTTCTGATATGAAAACCATCTGCACTAACAAATTTCATAAGTATTCACCACATTTTTTTTGCACGGGAAACAATTTTAGGGAAATTGATTCGAAAGCAAATAAAATGATATTATTAAATTTATTACCAATTCACACTAAATTTTTTAAATAGTAACGAAGTTCCGAAAACATAAGCTCGGAAAGACTATTTTCTAAAGGACAAAGTTCTAGATATAATTAATTTAACAAAAAAAACAAAATTATTAAAAACAGCCATGATATGGCGGACACAATTATTTTTGGTACAAGGTCAGAAGTCCCTGGGCAGTCAATTTATAATGGGCTTTTAAAACTGACATCTGGACATTTGATAATGCTGATGCTAATAACTTAAAACCTCAACAGTCTTAAGAACTTTTCTCGTTCAGAACTGTCTTTTATTACTTTCGTCTTTTCAGAAGTAAGTTTTTCAGAACTTGTCTTTTCAGAAAGGGTTTTTTTTTTGGAATTTTGCTCATCGTTCAGAAGTTTCATAATTCGAATTCATATGAGTTTCCTATATTTTACTTAATAGCTACATTTCAAAATAAAACTATTCAATTATCAAAGTATTTATAATAAGATAAGTTATAGGTTCAAAAAAGTACAACGTATCTACATTTTCTTATCAAAAGTATTATTTACATAAAACTGAAAGTATGCAATAAATTCTTCCCAAATGCGTATGTACTCGTAGATGCATATATTAACAAAGAATAAATTAAGATATTTTCCCAAGTGCACTGTTACCTTTAATGACTTTCATTTTTATCAATTTTATTTCTGAACTGGTAGAGAATAAATAAAAGATGTATAAAAACAACCAGTTAACATGTTCCAATTTTCTTTTTAAATTAAATAATTTCTCTTTTAATCAATATCAAAACCAAAGACCTAATCACCTGCATTTACCTTTGCTGATACACTAGAAAAAAAGATATGAATAAACCATTAAAATTAATTGAGTATCTCAGCGCGGTTGGTCACCTGCTTACATAACATTGATTAACACAAATTTAGCATATTTTTGTTTTCACTCTTTCTCAGAATTGTTATCTAATTCATATTTATTTAAAATTCTTTTTTAAAACTATTAGTATAGTTAATAAATCGGAAATAGATTGTTCATCTTTTAAGCAAGCTTTCTTAAGCCAAGGAGGAATATGGCATCCAAAATCATTAAACACCATAAAAAAAGCTACAAGCAATAACATATTGTTGGTAGCTGTTACCGGCAAATAGACACCTATTCTTTTTTATATTATAGCCCCCACCTGATGATGGCCTCGCAACTGGTTTATTCCATCAACAAGAGAAATACAAACAAAAATCACTTGAAATGGAAAGTTTCCCGAATCTTTTTGTAAATTTTGTCGATTTTATTGACCACTAACCGGACCGTTATGCCGGTCGCACACACATGCGCACCATTATAATGTCTCGGACTCTGAACGCGTCTTGGAGTAAGTTCGAGTGAAAGCCGGAAAGCATTTCGTTGTTTTATAATTCTTATATTATAAGCTTGTGAGACAGATACTAACAGCACATTTCTTTCAATGGAGAATGATCATTTAGCGCACTGAAATAATAGTGACCAAACTGACAATGATGGATGTTATTTGGCATTCCGTATATACTCAGGAAACCACTAAATAAAATTGAACAAAGTGCAGTAGAGAATTTTAATAATGTGGGAAATCGGAAAATTATTTCTTATTTTTGTTGTTAACTGTGTGGTGGCCACGCGGCGTGGGTGGTGGGGTGGCATAAATGTATGTGAACTTATTTTTTTTTGTTGTTGAATGATAAATAGTTTAAAAATGGAAACAAGATTCTAAAATTAATTTTGGTATTTCAAATGTTGATTTGTTTCTTGGTGTTGTTGTTTAACACACGCTGCCTCAGTAGGCTCAGTGATATCTATTTAAGATGATGAATATGTAGCCCAAAAAAAGAGTAAATTTATCCTAGCACACTCATTTATGGTATTAATTGTTTTGGTTTTTAAGTTGTGAACTGAAAAAAATAATTTATGATGCAATTTAAAATAAAACAACAAAAGATTTCTGCAGAACTTTACTGTGAAGTTAGCAGGTCAGTATAAAATTTAAAAAAAGGGCTTCAAAATTTTGAAGTAGCCTATTGTTAAAATGCAAAAAAACTGCAAATTTGGAGCTTTACTGCAAGTTCCTAACATGTTTGGTTCCTGCGATACACTATGTGACCTGCTAACTTCATTGTGAGGTTAGCAGGCCAGTATGAAATTTTTTTTCAAAAAAAGGACTTGACTTCTTGAAATGCGAAAAAAATGAAAATTTGGAGCCTTACTGCAAGTTCTTAGCATGTTTGGTTCCCGAGATACATTATGTGACCTGCTAACTTCACTGTGAAATTAGTCAGTCAGTCAGTATGAAATTTTTTTCAAAAAAAGGACTTCAAAATTTTGAAGTAGCCTATTCTTGAAATGCAAAAAAAATGAAAATTTGGAGCCTTACTTAAAGTTCCTAGCATGCTTGGTTCCTTCCTGAGATACACTATATGTGACCTGCTTACTTCACTGTGAAACTAGCAGGTCACTCGATTACACCCTTATTTGGCAAACTGCAAAGTCGGGAATAGAAATGCAAACAAAAAATAAAGAAACTGCAAGTTTCTGTCAAGGTCCCATTTGCGTGGATGAAAGTTGCCCTGCTAACTTCACAGACGTTTTATTTTTACTTGGTTTCAAAGAGAAAAGGTTGGTATGAATGCAACGGAGAAACAAACTGCTCAAAACTTCTATTTTTGGACCAGGTACTCCATTGGTAAAAACAAAATTGTTTATTGATTTTATTTTTTCAAGAGCATCTGCTCAGCTTAACGAATATCTGCTTTTAGCATATGCTCCAATTTTATGCATACTAACGTTTATATGATACTACTTACAGTAAATAACTTTGCACCATATTGTTAAAAAATTGATGGTACAGATGAAACAACAACAACTTAAAAGTGCTACCATTTATTTTATAGAATTAATTAAGATATTTTATCATCAAACAATACTTTTGTCGTGCTTATAGTGGAGCGAAAAAGGGTGGGGTGGTGCAAATCTAAATCTGTAAGTCAAGAACATTTTTTCATTTCAATTTTTGTCGACATTTCAATATTTTAAGACTCAAATGCAATATTGAGCACAAAAAAGTCATTAGAAACTTGTTTATTTTTTAATAAAACATTTTTATCAATTCCTGAAAAATTCTAATTGTGTGGCTTATGCATGACCTCCGGACATTTTATTTATGAACATTTAAAAACCAAGTGTCCTTATTGAAATATCCTTCAATAAATTCATTTACGTATGTACATATATGTATTTTAAATTTAAATTTTGAAATTGTTTTTTCGCATAGTTTCAAGTTCTTAAGCAGTTGCAAGAGATTTTTAATACATCTGATAGATGACATTGTTAGCTAGATTCAGACTTAAAGTGATGTCTCAAAGTTGCTAGTTCAAATCGAGTTGATACAAAGTCTTAGGAATACTAATATTTGCACAACAGAGCCCTCTACGAGTATGTATTCACACCGGTTCATAATTTATGTAGTAGGTAAAAGACAGGATCAAAGTATTATTGGCACAAAACTATATGTTAGCCTTAAAAAAAAATAAATCAGTTCTTGTCATTTTTTCCAAATTAACCTTCGTCTCAGCTTATAACTACCTCAATTCCTTTAAGTTATCTAATTAGTTTGCATATTTTATTAGGTTTTTGTGGTAATTAAAACGAAAAAACACAACAAAAATTAAAAAAAAACAAGAAACTTCAGTACGTTATGATACTACTCAAAAAAAAAAAAAAAATAATAACAATAATTGTGAATAATTTGTTACCTTAGCCCCATTATTTTGCTCAAACATAAACAATACATAATATATAATATGTATTACATATGCAAATAGCTAATAAGCTGCAGCTACCTATTAGTTTTATGATTTAATTTTAATTAAAAGTTTTTTCTTACAAAAAAAAAATCAAAGTCTTCAGTTTCATAACCAACCTCAAAGGAACATAAAATTTGTATGATGATCTCTTCAATTATTATGTCACTATAATTTAGTCAGCACTTCATTACACTTACGACAAAAGTAGACATCATAAAATCAAATCGTATCAACATCGCATTCACTAACCTCCATGCACTTAATACCTGTCTGTATATGTCTCTTATAAGACATTTGTCATTTCCAAGTGATGTTTACCTACTATTTTTTTTCCTGTTACTTCTTCAGCCGTACCATAATATGGTATCGTGTCTGTAAGTCAACTCTAATGTAAGTACACTTTTTTTCCAAGCCAATTATAGTAACTTTCTTCCTTTACAATGTTTGTACTTATGTATGTATTAAAGTCTCCCAACTCTATGTGAAACACGATTAAACACGTTTTTATTTATATCTTAGACTTGATCTTAACCAATAGATTTGTTCATTTTATTGTTTTATCTGTTATTTTGTTTTGTTTTAAATCTTCTTTTCACATTAATGCTTTAAATAGAAACAAAAATATATACATATGTACATACGAATGTACGTTGAAATTTTAGTCTTGTAAAAGACTTTTACCTTAATAGTTTCAGTAGACAAGATTTATGCTTCACTATTAAGAAAAATGGGTGGGAATTTTTGTATTTAATGGTTTTTTGTAATTTTGGGAGTGAAAAACTTTATAACATTTTTCATTTAATCTTATACCTAGTACTTTCTCTTTTATTAAAGTTTAAACTACCAAATTCACAAATAACATAAAATGAAGTTTACTGCTCAGCTCTTTTGTTTCAAAATTAAAAACTGAAAAATTAGTTAAAATATGTAGGTGCACCTTCCCGTTATACGATTCAAAAACTAATTTAAATAATTACACTAAAGTATATACATATGTACATACATATGTACATGATAACATCAAATCAAATAGTTAACTATCATGGCAGTGAATATATTTGGCGACACGAATTTAAATAAAATTGGCATACATTATGTATGAAGGTACTATGTGGGAATGTTTATTTGAACCTACCATAGCACCATCAACTAGCTTTTGTGATATTTTGTTTGTTTTTCTTGAAGTTTTTTTTTTTTGATTCATTGGTATATTGTTACAAAGAAAAAGTGAAATTTAAATTTTTCCTTGCACCAATTGTTGCCTAAATTGATGGACAGACCATATATTATTTTTTTTCTGGTGTCTTAAATGATTTTTGAATTACGGTCGATAAAATGAGAAAGTTTTCCTTATAAAATTGATTTGTTGAACTTAAATGTAAAAAAAAGAGGTCGATTAATGAAATTGAAAACAAAATTTTGTTGCAATGATAGACTATACTATGCATGTATGTATTCCTACTTAAAATTAAATGATACAAAGCATTCTGTTAATGGTATAGTCGCAGTTAATATGACAAGAAATAGATTGATAAAGATAGATAAACTGCATGATGCAAGATAGAAATCATTTTCAGAATACATAGTAAATGAATTCTAAATATACAACAACGATAATGATATTGGCATTAAGTCTCATCGACTTAATTATTTGAGCCAAAACAGAAATCATTAGACTCCTACTTCCCACTTGAAGGTTTTTTTTCTTTAAGAGACCATTAAAAGTCGGAGACGGTGTGATTGGGAGGAAAATAAAGAAAGATCACATTTCTTATTAAAAGAACAGTTGTGGTTAGTTACGTAAAATTTTGAATAACATCAACCGAAAATCGCAAATTTTTTCAAAAACATTGACATTAAAATTTAATTTCGAAAATACTTTTCACTTAAACGACTTTATTTTCAAATCTAATTAAAGAAAGGTAGCTTTTAAAAATACTATTTTTGTCGTACGATGAGCAGTTCACAAGATATTTTATAAAACACGTTTCTCATGATGGTGGCTAATCCTCGCATCCCCCGTCCCACCAGCTGGGATTTACAGATTCCACATTAAAATCAGTTCTGTAGAAAATTGCAGAAAAATAATACTCGGCTTTTGGCATATTTGTCTTATGATAAAGATGCTCGTGAATTTATGTGTCAAGTCATTAACAGCCTTGGAACAACCTGAACATATGAATGACGCATGCTTTAATGTAGTTTTAAATATTGAATCAAATGACACAATAACGAAATCGATGTGGCATGTGGCCTCCTTGACATTTTTATGCAAAGATCACTTTAGTTAAATATTACCGAAAACCAATCGAAAATAATGGTTCGTTGATGAAACTTTACATCAATGGTTAAATTGTGATGAAAATGTTTTGATTATTAAAGTAAATTCTGTGAAAAAAATGGTACCCTCATGAAACTTTATAAAAATGTGTTATAAACTATCAAAATCAAAAGAGCCTATACAAATATCTATGGTAAAAGGGCGTTTGTGAAGGAAAGTACACATATTTTTCCAAAAATCAATAACAAAGTTTACTCAAGTCCCCAAAAATACCCTTTCACCCTAGATAAATTTTTAAATTCATTTGATTATTCATTTTCGTAGTAAATGAAATATATTTACCAAGTTTCATGAGCGTACCATCCTTTAAAAAAAAAATTGAAAAATAACCCCATTTTTCTCCCTAACTCCAAAAAAACATCCTTCTATGTGAAATATTTTGGTAGACTCTAGTATGTCTTCATTTTGTTTGTTTATTTCACATTTTAACCAAGTTTCATTGGAGTACCACTCTTGTCAAACCTCAACCAACCCCAATAAAAAACACCCTTTCACCACAGATATTTGTATGGGTTCTTTGGAAAGGATATTACTTTTTATAACCAATAAGCCATTGATGTCAAGTTTAATCAACAAACCATTATTTTAAATTGATTTTCAGTAATATTTGTATTTTATACTGTGAATATAGTCATCCGTACATAAAAATGACAATTACTATCTGTATTCATGGATGTCGCATGGGCTTGGTCTTGTGTAATTTGATTCAGCTTTCAAAATTACCTAAAAAACATGTGTCATGTGCTTAGGTCTTACTAAAGTTTATTTTTCCGTTTCATACACCACAAATTACTCCCCTCTACCCTTCAAAAAGACTCCTTTTCATATCAAATATTTTTATAGACTCTTTTGATTTTTCATTCTCATGGTACGTGATATGTTTTTACCAAGTTTCATGATGATACGATTTTTTTTTAAAAGACTTTTTGTACTGTACTATAACATTAAAAAATATTGCTGCCCAACATTTATTTATTATAATATGTTCGTATATATGTATGTGTAAGTTTATATGCCTTTATAAATAATGACAAAATATTTTTGTCTTTCTTATTTGAACGGTTCGTGAATGGATCTAGTGAACTAGTGAATTCCCGCATAATTCGGGAACGAACCATATTTTACAGATCCTAGCAGATTTAATTCGATCGTGAAACGGATTTTTTTTTTTAAATACCAAAAAATAAAATTCGTGATCGAATCAAAAATAAAATTCCCTTTTGAATTATTCACGAGTGAACGAATCTTATTTTATCGTTCTACGAACATTGATTTCTGGGCATCTGAATTAAAGAAAATTCCCCTAATGGAAAAATATATATACAGTGCTTATCCTTATCTATTTTATCTTAGAATAACACAATAACAACATCTGATTTAGCATAGCATTACCTAATCTAATATTTAAATCTACTAACACTTAATACCATTTTAAACCTAAAAATAAATATTTGTTCTTAACAAGACTTTGAAGAAGAGATAAATATCGTTTTTCGTTGTTGAAAAGATTTAATCTTGTTGCGAAAACATTTGGCCTTTTCCATTTTGTCATTTGCTCAGTGTTTCAATTAAAAATTTTCCTTTATATGGCAAAAATATTGCATACCTATCAAAAAAAAAATTTTTCATTTAGCGAGTAATTTTTTCAATAAGTCGTCTTACTGCGACTTTTGTCTGATTGTTATTTACTGAACAAGCATTTAAATATTTTGGCCCAAACTACACAAAAACATTTTTTCACACTAAAATAAACAAAAATATTACATTAGTTAGCGAATTTTGTGCGAACTTTGTGCATACATATTTGAACCGAGCTATTACAGAAGATATTGTAGGTAGTAAAAATACCTTTCCAACGAGATACATCTCGTCATTATGGGTCTTATAGTACGTTTTGTCCTATTCTCCTTAAATATTTAGAAGAAAAATTATTTACCTTTAATCATATTAAAATTCTTAGCATTAACGAAAGAGTTGAATAGTTCGAACCTCAGCTTCTTGGTTTAATATTATAATAAAACCTGGGGTACTATATTAAACTTCATTTGCAATTGACAAAAAGCTATTTAATTTTGGAAGCCAAAAACATATAATCTCAAAACTAAACACGAACACTCACTTTAAATTACATACTCATTAAGGTTTGAACCTCAGCTCTTTTATTTATTGTTTCTATACCGATACAGAAGTTATTATTCATTTCTATTTAACTTCCACACGAAACTCACTCCAATATTGTTAACTTACCCTAAATTTGTAAGCAAATTTCAATCCACTGTCCATGTTTACATGCCACATTTGTATGTATTCCTTGCTTTGAGCTAATATTTTCCCAAACCATTCACGAATAGTGATTATAAACACTTTTTCCATTCAACTATTTTTTTTTTTCCTTTTTGGATTTTAAACAATATTTTTTCTCATGTACACTTATAACTTTCACACGTGAATTTCTTTAAGAAATGCACCGAGAACATCTTCATGAACATATTTTACATTTTGTTTTGCGATTTTTACTTTCGAAATCAATATATATGTTGTTGTTTTTTTTTTTAACCAAAAAAAAGCAAAAGATGTAAATCGATCTAAATAATTCAACACCTCGATATAGTCAAAGTCAACGCAAAGAAGTTGTAGCAACACTCCGATCATAAAAAGTGTAAGAAAAACTTTTTCTTATTATTATTCGTCCCGTCATCACCAACGAACGTCGCACATTTGACTGTGACAAACAAGAAAAAGTGAGCCCCGGAATAGTATGTGGTTGAGACAAATCTTAGTAGGTCAGTAGTGGCCTTCTTCTCGATCACCAGCTGTTTGTTGCTACTACTTTGCTTTTGTTGCTGTTGCTGCTGCAGATTTAGCTGCTATTACTCGGCGTGACGACGCACGACAGACGTGAGCGCGAAGAGTGTTTGATATAACGACGACGGTAAGGCGCACAGCCATCTCGCAACTGAAAACTTGAAATTCGTATTTGTTGAGACAGCGCACAGCGGTAATGCAACTGCCACTAGTGTCTATATTGGTATATATGGTAGTGGTAATGGTGGTGGTCTTCACTGAACCATGAGAAATGAGAGAGAGACTGATTGTCACTGTCTGCCGGTCTAACTAAGTGCCAGTATCAGTACTTCGGCAATAACTCTGCTAGGGACGCGGGACACAGCCACTTCACATCGAGGGAAAAAAGAGGCTCCTTTGTGCCCAGAGCCAGAGTCAAATAGTGTTGAAGAAAGCACCAGTCTTTAAGAAGAAAGCAAGATTTAATTTTCTTTCTTCTCTCATGGACACACCGCAGCGTCGTCATCGTCGTCGTCGTCGCTGTCACATTCACCGTCGCCATCCCCGTCACCATCACCATCACCATCGGTCGGTGTGTATATTCGTCTCTCAAAGAAAGGTGCGCACGATGGTAAGATATGGTATCCATCCGTATATACAAATGAAATCACGAATAATTGCCTTTTAAGCCTTTCTTGGCAATATGGGAACCAAGTTGCAGAACATATGATATTCCGGCATGGCGAAGCGACCACATGTGGCGTATGTCACGATGGTAGATGGATGGATGGATGGAACAAATGCGGATAGTATATAATTTGATTTTCAAGCAGCGTAGTGTTGCTAAATCACACAAAGCAAACAAAATGGAAGAACTAACAGCAACAACAACCAACATCAATCCAAAGACAAATATTAATTTTTTTTATTAAAATATCTGATCCAACTTAACTCTCTGACAAACCGCAGAGTGCGGTGCAGACATTGTTTGTGGCTGAACTCTATGATAGATACAACATACAAGATTGGTGTGTGGTTATTCATTTTCGTGTTTTTGTGCCCCGCAAAATTTGTGATGGAATTATTGTTATTATGGTAAAGTGAAAGTATAATATGCGAGCGTTTAGGAATTTATGGTGTTGAAATTTTGTTGGCTATAATAATATGAAGAAGGGGTTTTTTTCACTTTCAGTTGAGTGACATGTGAGGCAATTTCCGTTTATCGAAAGTAAACATCAAGATTGCGGCCAGTTTGATGGTTTTGGATATAACCATAATAGTGAACAAAACAAAAAACACTTTGGAGTCTAAAATATGGATGAATTTTGAGTTTATGTTCGTGTAACACGTGTGCTTTTTTTTATGATTGGAATTGTTTCCTTACAAACTAAGAAACTCAACTTGAGACACATTGTTGTACTCCTGTTACTTGGACGCCATTTTCAAAAATGGCAGCCAATCTGTGAAAAAATAGTATAATAAAAAAAAAACTCATAAATAACTTGGAAAATTTCCATGAAATAGCGATTGATGTCTTAAAAGATAGTTGTTGAGCAATGCACCATTGGGTAAAATTTTAGCATTTTCACTTTCGGGAACAAATACAATTTTTTTTTGTCAACAGGTGGGACCTCTAAATTTTTGTATTCAGAAACGCCTTGACTTAGAAAAAACTACTTTATACCTATTTTAAAAATAAATAAATATTGACTAAAATGTCAATGCTGCTACTTCTCGGGACATACTTTTTTATGTCCCCCTTTTTTGATAGTTTTTAATATTTTGAACACAAACAAAGTTACGGAAACATCTTCAGACGACAAACATATATTGGGATAGTAATAATAACGATTGATGTCTTACAAAATTTGTGTTAAATAGACGCACTTTCATGTAAAATGTCAGTATTGACACTTTTTGGGAACATACCTTTGATGTCAGAGGGTGGGATTTACAATTTTTTGGTAAAAAAAGCATGTCAAAAATAAATTGCAAATGGGGACCGTTCACAAAAAGTTCAGAGATTTTCGTTTCCTCATTTTTAAAAATAGCATTTAAGTAACAGGATTACAAATACTGAGTCCCTAGCTACTTAAAAAGACTAAATATTTGTAGGTACAAAAATGTTTTTTCTTGGAAAAAGAGCAAAAACCACATCATTAAATTCAAAATGAATAAAAACATATTTCTTCAATAAATGTATAGTTATCTAGTTTGGGACTTGGATACTTCAATTGTAGTGAATAGCTCTTAGAAGTTTTTCAAATTGCGATAAACATTGCAATATATTTATTTTCAAGTGCAGAAAATATAAGTTAAAATACGCAGCGCTTAAATTTAAAAATAGATGTAAGCTTAAGGTCTATCAACTCATTTAATTTCAGTCATAAAAAAAACATATTATCACTTCTCACCAAATTATGGCACTTACAAACATAGGTTTTATTTACTAGGAAATCGACTTATTTGATTAAAATAACACCAGGATCGTAGGTACCTACTGTTGAAAAAGAAGAATAGTTTCAAGGCAGAATCAAAACAGATGTCGGTTTTATTAATAAGGAACAAATTGCCAGTTGCTATAAATCCTTGAAGGAATTCAATAATTATAACTTCACCATAATTTAAAAAAAAAAATATTAAAATATATGTCAAAATATACCTGTACAATGTATAATAACTTATTTATTTATTGATTCCATAAAGAAAGCTTCCATACAAATTCTCGTAACTCCTTCGAAACCCACACCAAACTATAAATCTAAAAATGTGGAAAGCAGACTCTCTGTCTGATCAGAATATTGGATGAGTCAGAAAAAAATAAAAAAAAAACATCAGAAGATTTCCAAGTGAAATCCCCCCATATCTTTAGCAGCAGAAGATTCAGAACGCGTTGCACGCCTATAAGTTACAAATCCACAAACAAACAGAGTCGTAAACATGCAAATTTGCATCTTCAACACAATTTTCGAAGTGGAGCAAATGGCCAGACAAAGACACACGCACAACATGATGTAACGCAAAAGATGACATTGTCAACACCGTGTCATCGTCGCGTCGTCGTCAATGAATGATAGTGCTCTAGATTACCATACTGCGAAAAGACCATTTCTCGTGTGGAGATAATTAGACACTAAAGTAAATTTAATTACTTAATATCAGCCCGCGCTAGAGAGTTGCATCGCCTCCATCTAATCTGTTCAGGCCATTTTCGTGCGTAAAGAGTCTAGGATTCCAGACGGTCTCATCATAATAACAGCCTTTGAGCGGCTAGGAGTCTGGTCGTTTGGTTGTCGTTGGCTTCAGGCAGATGCGTGTGACTTTATATACACTGCCTATTGCCTTCCTACTTATGGACAACGAAAACTCCTCCAGAACGAGAAACTGACGGTCTACTTTCACCTCGACTGGCACCGGGGCGGTATATGATAGGTGTTTACGCTAGCGAAACGTAAAAACAACAAAAATAAAATACTAGGAAATCTTTGAAGTAGAAAACCGTGGATCGCCATGAAGAAATCAAGTTCGGCTTAGATTTTTCATTCATTATACGACTATAGAATTGATGGCACAAATAGGGAAGGGGCATGGATGATGTCTTTGTTGTTGTTTAAAGGATTGCACTGAGTAGATGTGTATAGCCTCTTCAATTAAGTTTTTATCTAATAATCATGTTTTGGAATGATATTTATTTTTTATTTACTTATAGTTTATGATAATGGTTGTAGGTATACTTTATGGAAACTCAGTACATCTAGCAGACTTTTAGAATTATGTGGGAATCGACTAATAGTTTCTATTGCATGCGGGCTGATTGATTTAGCCATAACTGAAAATATGTTGAATACCCACACTCAATGTGATTTGAAAACTGTCTATTGATTTGGCATACTAGTATCTTTGTTTTATTAAGTACAAAAATATGTATATACAAATGGGATAGTGAACATGTTGAGGCTGATATGACAATCTAAATACAATCTAAGAAAAATCTAGTATTATGAACTATGAAACCAAATTTGAAGACAATTCAATTTTTAATATAAAATGTTTATGAAACCTTCTTACAAAATTTCTTAATGCTCTCTCAAAACAACGATTACGAGGAAGCGGAAGATGATTTAATAACAACAACTGTTGTATCTTCCGCATCCGCTTTTCTATTATTGATGTTAAAAAAAGAAGAAAAGGCTTCCTACATTTTGGATTAACCCATATTTACAAGAAAGGAAAACAAAAGACCGTTTTTTTTACTGCTGTAAGCTTCCATATACCTCCTTAAATGACTCAATTAACTGATGTGAAACCCTTTTTTTTTTGTCCATGGGCCTGCGTTTGCAAATTTTTTTCTTTATTTTCTTCTTATAAATCATATTCCCATTTTTTTAAAAATAATAATTCAAAAAAACACCAACTGCGGAATTTTCATCAGCAATAAATGTAACGACAAATAAATTTTGTGCGGAAAGCAAGTGGACACTTGGAAAGAGTAATCTAATACAATTTTGGATTTTAGTGACATTTCACTACCAAACTGCACAACAAACACAACGAAATTTTTCGTTTATGATTTCTGTTTGTCAATTATTGTATGAACATTTTTGCGTCAGCTGCGTACTAGGCTTTACCGAGAAGAATTAAAAAAAGAAACATGGTATCACCCTAACTGTTCCTGCTTAAAACTAACTACCACCTTAACCTATGTAAGTCAGCCATGACAGAAAAAAGCAAAGGTCAAGTTGTGTAATATGCACCACAGCACATCCATAATGTTATTTATTCTATTTTATAATGTGAAAGTTAAGTTGTTTCACAAATTTCTCAGAATACGCTGATCGCATTGAAATAACGTTTCGGCTATTGACATACAAAAATTAATCATAATCGGTTCAGTAGTAGTATCATAGCCAATTTATATAATCTTTGAACATGACAGAAGTAGACCGAAGATAATTTTTATTATTTGTAACACAAATTAAGACTAAATGAAAAAAAGATTGCTAAATGTTTTTGCTACATATATTTGGACCATACAAGGCGAATAAGTATTTTTATTTGGTGGCCGTAATAATTTGATCACCCACTGTATATCTTAAACTCTATCAAATACAATCAAAATATTTATCAAGTCTCTAAATTTCTGTCCAAAAAGAATTTATAAATATGTCAAACAAACGATCTAAACACATTTCACCTTTAAACTAATCTGACATTTTGTCGTTATTTTTTTTGCAACTTTGGGGCATCGCAGGAGTACTGTACTGCCACTGTACAGGTGGCAGACTTACTGCTTCACCAGAATAGAGTCCTGGAACTGAACCTGGAGCTGCAACTAGAATAGCTGTCAAAAAATGCCTTACGTGATTTTTTTCACTCGCCCACAATGTGCTGTACAGCTTTTTGACATTTTTGGCATTTCAAGTCAGCTGTGCGAACTTAATTCAACACAAAAATAAAAATTTAAACAAAAATTAACATGAATAATGATGAGATGGAAGCTAAAATTACTGTATGTCTTTATCAGGGATTAAAAAGAGTTTGAAACTCTGTTCAACACCCATGTAAACACTTGGTTGCGCCCACAATTTTGAAACGTCAAAAAAGCTGCATGCAAAAGTTAAAGGCCCCAACCCATAGAATGCGTTGCGTCCGTTGAGGAGACGCACATAACTGACAGCTCGATTAAATATATGTTTACTTATGGGAACTGGCCCATAAGCGACGTATGCGTCAGCCGCATCGGACAAAGTAGCCGAACTTTTAACTTTTCCACTCCGGCAAATGCGTTGACAACAACTTTTTTGTGTGTGTTTGAATTTTAAGTGGCTGCTATGTGTGTGTGTTTGAATTTGAAGTGGTTGTTTGTCAACGCATTCATTGGGTCACCTCAATCCGTTGCATCTAGCAAATGACAACGAATCCGTCGCCGCAACGAACGCACGGATTCTATGGGTCAGGGCCTTAAAAGATCGCCAACTTATCCAGCTGGGTCTGTTCGTATCATTGGATTTGTGTGTATTCAACATTTTGACAGCTATTCCAGTTGCAGCTCCAGTTGCAGCTCCGTCTCCATTCTGTTCAGCCAGTTAAATTTAACGCAATTGACACACAGCTTGAGTAGTGTTTATGTATATTGGGTTGGTTTTGTTTGGTTGGTTTCGTTTTGAGAGAGCTGAGAAAAAATGTACATAAGTCAAATAACAAATATTAACCCTGTTCCCTAAATTTTTTCACAGTTTCAGACCGCCAGATTTAGGACGGTCCAATACAAAATTTCACTTGTGGAACGGGTTTGCACTAAATCTGGCAGTTTCAAACTGTTTGAAACTCGTTGTGGAACACACCTATTATTGTAAAAAACATAAAAAAATAATATATTTCAATATTTCTAGGCCTAAGTAATATTAAATGCGTGGATTTGCTGGTATTTTTTTATGGAAAGTAATCCAGACATTACCAAAAATTAATTGCCCACGAGCCTAGCTTTAGCCAAATCTAATAATCAATGAAAGTCTTTGAGATCTTTTCCAAAATCTCCTTCATCGGATTGAGATAGATTTTCGCTTTCAACAAAGTAATTAAATCACTCTAAAAAATTAAAATTAAATTTATATTTTAAACTTTGCCTGAAGCCACATACCGTCAGAATAAATTTGGGTCATTTTAATGTTTTTGGAAAATTACTTTTAAAGGTTTGGCATCAGCTTACTGCATGAAAAGCATGTTTTTTTTAATTCTTGACATGATATCTATATGGAAATCCTATTTCAAAAAATGTTTTCCGGTTTTCTAAAAGATATTTAGTTTTTAAACTATGTATGTACTTAAATTTTCTTAATTAATTGGAAAACTATTTATTTTTGACATTCTTTGTAAATACATAATACAAGCACTACAGTTGTAGAAAAATACGAGTAACATTTAACACAGATGAATTAGTTCATTTTAAAAGCATTTTAACGGTAGCGGGGTATTTTGAACGAAATTCGTTCCAGGGCCCAGAAAAATAAAATTTTTAAGTATATTGATTTTTTTCTACATTTTCAATAGATCATTGGTTCCAAGTCCTCAAAATCCTCTCATCATCAAAAGATTTTACCGAATCCTAATTTAAAAAAAAAATTGAAGTCCCATCAAAATGTTCTTCTTAATTCCTGTTCATTATCTATATCTACTTATTTTCTAATTCATGGAACAAGTTTTAAAATGCAAACAAAAAAAAAGAAAGAAAAACTAATAAAACGCAAATGAAACTTTCATGTACCCAATCAAGGTGTATTACTCTGTTAGATTCAACGCGCAAAGAACTTAATGAGCTACTTATTTCTATGGCATCAAGTCTACTTTTGAGAGAAGAAAAAAAAATCAAAACTACAAACCACTAAACGACAATGTACATGAAGAGCAAACAACTCAAAGAAAATGATTTACCTACTTTAACAACTGCATGTTGGGATATATTTGTAGAAACAGTAGTTAAAACTACAGAGCCGCCAGCATCATCAGTGCGACTTACCCTTATCCAGATTCACCTTTCAGTCGTCTGAACAGCCTATGGATTGCATTATCTATGAACCTGCAAGCTGATCCCAAACTCGTATACTGCAATCGTACTTAAGCTCTGTGTGTGTCTTCAAACGTTCCAACTACTGCATCAGCCGTCTTGAGTTTTTTATTTGTTGTATCTTCTTTGTCGGCTTTAAGCTGTATTGTAAGCCTATCTCATATATGAGAGCCAAATGGTGAAAGACTTTCTTTTGCACAGTTCCCATGGATGACCATATCGTTGGTACCTTACCTACCTACACGAGAAGCCAACACCAACATCCATGTCGTGGTGGCAGTGATGACGACAATGATCAACGATCGGTTCAGAGTCGTGAAGCAAAAAAAGAGGATTTCTTACACTTTTGTCGATATCGATAGAAGCAACATGAAGCATCACTGGCAATCGCAATATTTACCGGGTCTTACATTAAGCAAACTCCTAGTACTCAACTCATGGTCACGGTGGGGGTCTGTCGCCTTCTGTGTCTGTGATGACTATGAAGAAGCGTATCAAAGAGAGGATCGTCCATGAAGGTGCGCTAGTGTAGGTATACTTTATTTACATTTTTACCCAGATTATGCCATCTGATCGAATGTGCAATGTGCACACCTGGGAACCACCAGGTGGTGGTGGCGGGCGGTCGGAGTGTCTAACAAAGCTATATATACGTGCGTATGGTGTAAGTCCTAGTTGTCAAAATGCTTCATACCATGTTCTATTCAAATGAATCAGTTGAGATGCTATATTACCACACTGAGTGGGGGGTCTCTGGTGATGACGATAACTAACACTATGATGAAGTCGAAAACTTTACGACTAGGAAAACAACAACGAAGAGGCCAAGAGTACCTACTTCCTGATGGTGATGGTGGTGGCGGCGGCGGCAGTGTCGGCGCACGATGAAGACCATGGCAATTTGCAAAGATGTTATGAATGGCATCGACATGGGCTTAAGGTGTTTTGTTTGAGCGATAGAGGTTTGGTAAAAACCAATGAGACTATTAATATGGGAAAATTAATTTTAAGTAAGTATTTTTTGCCAGGTTGATGGTCCTGAGACTTTGTTTTGTTTTGTTTTCATTTTGTTTTTTTGACTTGAGAAAACCTGTAATATGAAATATAAAAGATGATTGTTTTAACTAAGGAAAAGGAAGACTTGGGAAATTGTATGAATGATTTTGTGGGTAATTTTTTGCAGAGCGACAAATTGTCATTTTGTATTCAAAAGTTGAAAGATGTATGAGTATGATATGTAAGCAAAGTTGTTGTTCAGTTAAATTTTATGGAAGTTAAAGGTCCCCAATGATGTTCTTAGAGGGATATATTTCGAAATAAGTCGCATTCAAAAGATCAAAGGTAAATAAGGTCATGGGGTGTAAGAATTATGAAAAGCAAAACAGTCGGGTTGTTTGTGCAACCTTCTAAATAAAAACAAGTAATATGTATTAGGATTTGAGCTTTTCTTAAAGCTCCGAAAATCATTTCAAATTCAATAGCCACAATTTACTATCCACCTTATTTGATCTGGATCAATTTTTAACTCGTGATTAAAAACCACATGAAGTTCTGCTTTTTTTCTGGAACAGGCAACAGATACACGAAAAATAAACAAATGTAAGGAAAAAAAATGGCAATAAAATTATGTATGTGTTAACACTTCTGACATTAAGATCATGTCTGTTTTTGAATAGTGAAATGCAACTTATGTTTAATAAAAGAAACTGCTAGAAGATAATTATTCTTTTTCTGCCACGATATGTTTCTGGTCCTGGGCTAAGGCCTGGCTCCCTGGGCAACTTAGTTGCCGGCAACTTTAAGTTGCTCAGAGTTGCCGGGAACTCCGAGCAACTAGAGTTGCTTGCCACCGCCCACTAGGCAACTTCTGAGCAACATTTTTTAATTCGAAGTTTGTGTTTTGTATTTTTTTGTTGACTTTTGCCATTATTTTGTTTTGTGTCTAATCCCCAATTTGACGTTGGTGAAATATAATTGCAAAGTAAAATTAATTGAAATATATAACTTGTAAATTGAAGATGTACTGAAAATTAATTTATAATATTTTATTGTTTAACACGGTCATCTTTGACAGATAAAGTTGCCCTCAGCTAAAGTTGCCCAGTGAGCGCAGGCAAGGAACTTAAGCTTGCTGGTAAAAAGTTTCGCGAGCAACTTCGAGCAACTTAAAGTTGCCAGCAACTTAGTTGCCTAATGGGCGATCTCCCATATAATTCAATGTAATTGAATTAGGAGCAATAAAAAGTTGCTAGAGCGAGAAACTTAGAGTTGCCAAGTGGGCGCCAGGCCTAACAAGTCTCTTGATACAAACTAATTTCAATCCGATGTCATTGAGTGTGTCCCATAAATTAATTTGCATTCTTCTATAAAATATTGATTTGGGAAGTATTCATTTATTAGATTTCGCTACACAGATGAATATTTATATACAGTAGGGTAACATATATATTTCTGCAAAAAAGAGGATGTAAAAAGATAGACCAGACCAAAATGCAGAACGTCTTAATAAGTGCAAATAATAGAACCAACCAAAAGTGCTATTTGTTTGAAACTATTTAGCCAGTTGAGCACTTAGTATTATTCCTCCGTTTTTTGACAGAGAAGGAGAATAGAATATAAACAGTATTCCTCACATAAAAGTCAAAACAACTCTCTTTTTCTTTTTTCTTATGTATTTACTGCTATAAAAAATAATTAAACAAGTGAATTAAAAAAATTTAAGTTTCAGTGTTTACGGGGAAATGTGTGTAATTTTTGTGAGGAATCGTGTTTATATTTTTGAGCCCTCTGAGATTTCAGAAATACAGCCAATTTCTACGAGGAACTCGTTACTATTCATGTTGAAATATTATTTTTTCTCCAACTTGTTAGGTTTAGGAAAATGTAATCTAAATAAATTTTTCCCTTTCAAAAAGTGAGAAAAACTATTTTTGTTTTCAATATTTTACTCTAAGACACCAAACCAAAATGTGAGACTTCAGCTGAAAATTATTCCGACTTCAAGTTGGTGGAACAAGATTTTATTATGATTTCAATGAAATTTGGAGTTTTTATTGAGATTTCTTTGAAATTTCCAGTAATCCAGAAACTTTAAATATGAAAAGTTTTCAAACGAAATCTCAGATTTAGTTTTGGTGGGAACATAATAAGCTGCACATGTGGCACTGACGTCATTAAAAACTGCAGCTTTCTGAATTAAAAGAACGATGAAAGTTAACTATAGCTAACTTTGGCTAGAAAAAGAACGCACTTCATAGGGGTCGCATATAGTTCACACCACATGTGCATTTAGCTGTCCCAAAAATGCCGATTACATGGCATGTGGCAATTAGGATGCATATATAATGTAAAAATAACGTCACTGCGCACATGCACATGTGGCATTTTACATGCCATATCCTCATAGAATAATAGGTACTACGTTTTTATTAGGCCAAATGAAGTAATTTCGTTGAAAATTTCCAAATTCGATACGAAATCATTTTATTTCCTATACAAATACAAATATCAACCAAAGGTTTTGTATGAAAATGGCCGCGTTCAAGTTTCAATGGATAGTTTGTATCCATGTATGTTTCTGAACACCAATAAGCGGTTGTTGAAATTTTCCAATATTTTTAGGATAGCTTGGGATCTAATTTTGCCAAAAACTGTTTTCTCATCAGCTGTGTCTTAACAAGGGATCACAACAACACAAATTTATCCAATATATATAAATTTAAAGGAACAACAGCCGTGCTATGTTCCTGTACATTATTCATTTTACTAGCTTTGTAAATGGAAGGCACGAAACTGCTTTTGATTTAAAATGTTACAAATGTTACTCGCACATGATAGCATTTGTATTTGATAGTACTAAATAAGTGTCTTCATCAAATTACATGATATGAGTACTTTGCCACCTTGAAAGGTAATCGGCTATTGCTGACTGCGTGCACGGACCGAAAACGGACTCACTTGCTGATTACCTAGTGTATGCGTACCTTTGAGAACCCAGTACAGTTTGAAGATCTGTGGTTTAAATTATCAACTTTGACGTTTGGACTGTCATTTTAAACAGCTGGATTCAAAGAGTCAACATAAAAACAGATGACGTTTAATTTAACAAAAAACATAAATAAATTCCTCTAAAACCACAAATTAAATTCCATTTAATCATGGATATGGACAATGAACGGGTTCTTAAATTAATATTCCCCAATGGAGTTCCAGGTAAACACCAACAAACAAAAGAAATATCATTCAATATGCAAAAAACTTCGACTTTTTGTTTGCAGAAAATCTTCAAGAAAACTCGGAACTTATCGTTTATCTTAACAAATTGGGAACATACAAAGTTGATCAACTAAAAAAAGAACAATCCCGCCTGCAAGACGAAAACAAAAGCATTGTTGAACAAACACAGGACTTAGCAATTTCCAATTATAAAACCTTTATCCACACATCCGAATGTTCACGTTCGATTTTCTCCGAGTTCCAAAATGCCGAAACTCAAGTTGATAAACTGATTGGAAAACTCCCCGACTTCAGTGACAAATGTGAGAAGTTTCTAAGTGAAGCTAGTGAAATCAATGAAAATCGACGGCTGAATAGTATTACTTTGAAGAAGAATGCACAGCTCTTGGAAATTCTGGAACTGCCACAGTTAATGGAGCGATGTATTCGTGAAGGGCGTTACGAAGAGGCTCTGGAGCTGGCAAGTTATGTTCAAAAGTTGGGACAGAACCAGGGCAATATTGCTGTGATAAATGTAAGTTATATTGATTTGAATGGGAAGCTTCTTAATTTATCCATTTGTAGAGCATTGTCGTGGCAGTTGAGTCATTGTGGCACACTATGCTGGCACAACTAGTTGCACAGTTGAAGACAGATCTCCAGCTACCCAAATGCCTTCAAATTGTTGGTTACTTAAGACGAATGCAGGCGTTCGGAAACAATGAACTTAAATTGAAATTTCTTCAAGCGAGAGATGCTTGGTTGACCAATTCATTGAATTCCATTCCGAGGGATGATGGTGAGTCGAGCAATATTTATTTACTGCCTATAATGGTTTGTGTCTGAACTACAAGATTTAACCCAAAACTATAAGAAGTAGTTTCTTTCGCAACCATCATACTGCTCAAAAAATAAAAGAATCTAAAAATACATTTCAGCTCAACAACATCTCACCAAGACAATCGAAGTTACCAGAATCAATCTCTTCAACATCATCACTCAGTATCGAGCGATTTTCCCTGATGAAGATGCAAGTTCAAGCTTGAAGGCGAATAGCTTGTCCAGTGATGGTGGGCGTCTCTTCCAATCCTGGCTTCATCGGAAGGTATTTTTTTTTTGTAAACTGTCTTTTGTTCTAATTTAAAGCAAAATGAATTCTTCAGATCGCCAACTTTCTAGAGACTCTCGAGGAAGATTTACTGAAAGGAGTAAACTCTTTAGATACAGTTCTTGGGCAATGCATGTATTTTGGTCTTTCGTTCAGCCGAGTTGGAGCTGATTTTCGAGCTCTTATGGCACCGATTTTCATTCGTGTTGTCAAGAAAAACTTTTCCAATTCCATTCAATCGGTCAACCAGAATTTCGAACGTGATTTGGAGCGCTATACGCTCATTAACAAAGCTTCTTCGGGTATTCACAATCGACGAATTGAATTGGATCAAATGAATCCTCCAGAAACTTTGCTTGATTTCCACCCCCTCGCTGCCCTATGCAATGGATATTTGAATGTTTTGAATGAATTACGTCTATGTGCTCCAATTGCTATTGCCAATGATGTCACCAAGTCTATGCAATCATCTCTAGAATTTGTTGCTCGAAAAATTCTCTCATTCTATCGTCAAGAACAGCAGGCTTTCTCTGGCAATGAACGGGAGTATTTTGTTAAATTTTGTTCGTGCTTTGCTTATGATTTGATTCCGTACATTCAGCGATGTATTCATGTACTGTTTCCACAAGCAACACTAACTGCTGCTCTGGGTATTAATTTGATTACACTGGAAAATGAAGGAATAACATTCATACAACAAAAGATTATTTTAGAGCCCATCAAACATTTGCTGCCGCATAAGGTGGATGTTATGTTGTTGCAGGATAAATCGAAGCAAATTGAAAGTAGTGTTTCTGCTGCTCCGATTTCTATTCCACAAGAGGGTTAGTAAAATGTCATGTAAAACAGAATTATGAGCTTTAATAAATGTTATTATATATGAAAATAGAGATTAAAATTATTTTAATAAATTGGAAAGGAATATTTCGAAAAATAAAATAAATAAAAATAATTGCCGGGACAGGTACAGAAAATTTCTTGAAAAATAGATAGTTATTCATAAAAATTGACCTTTTCTACTTGAAATTAAATACACCCAAAACAAATCTTATCAAATAAAAAATAAATATTTTATACAAGCTTCGAAGATGGAAAAGGCCTTTTATTTGTTTCATGTGTGGCTGTATTTTATCTCCCCACAAATCACACATTCACATTCATACGATAATTTATGAATTATAATTAAGAAAAAAACATTTACCGCCCCCCGTAAAACGGAAAATGAGAAAATAATATATCAACTTCAAGGGTCCATATAGTCCACATTCATATTATACAGAACTCCCCATTTGGCAATTAACCAGATAAATTAGCAAGATGGCCAGTAGTGAGTGGGTGGGAAATAAACATTTATATTGAGGGTAAGAAAAAATTAAGAAAAGCTAGGGTGGAAAAAGGACAGATTCATAAAACATCAGAACTTCAAATGGAGACAAACTTCCGTTATTGAGCGTGTTTTCATTTTTATTTTTATTTTACGACTTGGGTTAGGTTAATCTCTTTCGGGAACAAAATATTTGGTTTTATTTTCATTGTTTAGTGTTTTAAGTTCCTTATCATAATACAATTAAAGGCTTTTTTTTCCAGATGTATGGCAAAATAATGGAACTTGATGCATAATTGGTATGTACCCTGTAGGTTAAGTATGTTGAAAAAAAGTGATGCTGAAAGTCAACTTTCTTAGAAAAAACATTAATTTTTTCCACGGACATCACTCATCCAAATAGTGGTTAAAAAATAAGAAGGTTTTAAATTCAAAAACATGAAAATTAAAATATTCTACAAGCCGACAAGCCATAAGCCACAACTTCTTCTTCCTTCTGAACTAAAAAAAAAAAAAAAAATACTGAAAAACTCCCTCGAAACTCAATTAAAACATAATCCAACTTTAATTTCCTTAAAATTCAAATAACTCAACACGCAAAATGTCCTTTTAATCCTTTTATTTTTTGTTTGTGTCTCTATATGGCTCCGTTGTAGGTATACACACCTTCCCTTGCGGTAAACACTTAAGTACATATTCCAAAGAAACCCAATCCCAGACTGTGGACAAACAAAAAGTCACATCTTCTCTTTCTTGATGAGAAGTTGTAGATGGAAAGACTTTGATGATAGCAACATCCTTGACTCATCATACTATTTAAAAATTTCTTCAGCCCTCCCTCCCAAATAGAGACATCTTTGAAGAAGTTTTCCATATAGCCAGCAAAGCAAGCAGTTATTAATACAAAACTTCAACACCCCAATAACAAAATGGAGACTGTGTCTACTACAAATTCATAAGATCTTTTATCTACCGATTCCATCATAATGCTGAACAAGAACACCATCTTAATTTCGAACGGATAGAACAATTAAATGGTGCAGCCCAGAATCTGTATATCTCCCTGCCACCCCGTCACCATCACCACCACGTCCTTCTTTTCATCATCTCGTATCTTAAGTCTTTTCCTTGCCAAAGCAAAAAGTGTCAAATAAAAGACACCGCAGAAAACTTTAACACTGTTCAAGTGGATGATGGTGGAGACTAACCGTTTTTGCTTGGGAGGCTTGATTCCTTGGAGGCATTTCGGGGTAAAAGATAAAGAAAGCACCCTTTTGCTGGATATTGTATACCTACATAAGTGTGAGATAATACTCTTTTCCAAATATGACGATTCATTTAAAGAAATTACGAGGCATCTAGATAAGGGGGTCACAATTTATGCGAAAGGTTCTTAACCAAAAAAAAATGTACGAGTATATAGGTTTTCTATCCTTGTGTTTAAAAGGATGTTAATCAGGTGCTCTACGTGCAAGTAGGATGACAGAGACAACTTGCTTTACCTTTAGTCACCTAACACGTAGACACTATAACTCCTCGACTCAGAATGGGTTGTGTGTATATTGTAACTATATAACTACCCAAGCACATAGCAAGCATGGAATTCCAAAAAGCTTACATTTTGACAAGGTATATCGCAGGACGATATTCTCATCAACTCGATGTCAGGAGATTTATTCAAAAATGACAGAATTCTTTTGGCGTGTCACGTTGTCGTCGATTCGACGGAATGAGCATTCAAACTTCCCGAGCCGACCTATACCTTCGAACCCCATATCTTCTCTTGGCATAAAAGGGTTGAATCGTGATAATACATTTTCAAATTACAATCTTTACATTAAGGACATAATTTTATCTGGGAACCTTAAGTCCTTACTTCACTAAGCAAGTAAAGGTGTGGCACATAAAGTTTAACTGGAATTTCTACACGATTTTGAAAGTGATTAAGCCTTTGAGTTGAGAGAGACAGAGAGAGAGAGAGAGAGTGAGAGGGAGAGGAAGAGCGAGGGTTGACTTGAGGTATACTTTCACTTTTCATTGTGACGAAGCTGTGAAAAATTAATTTGAAATTCCCAGTGTTGGGATATTTTAATAATAATTTAGAAAACGCATTATCATAATTGTATTAGTTTTCAAGAAGGGACGATAAGAGGGTATAAGAGCGGGGGTTATAAAGATTTTAAGAACATTGACATTGAGGTATTATTATTTTCATCTGCTCAGGTGTAATAATTTGTGTTGATGAGTTGGAGTATGCTTCTTTTGAATTTAAGCGTTTTAGCGTGAAATGCAAAACGAGGAGAATTTGTATGTTTTCGAGAGGAATTTACTTTAACGTATACTTATTTTCAATTATTTTATTTTAGAAAAGGAGTAATATTATGTTAGGGAGGAAAGAGGTGTATTAGTAAGTATGAACAAATATATATTTTTAGCAGATAAGCCATAAACATAAGAGTGTCTAGGATTTGTGTATGGTTCTTGACTATATCATGCTTTGAAAATGTTCTTTTTAGAAAGCTTTTACTTGGTATTTTCAATTAGTATTTTTAACAAATAGCTACCTACCAATTAACTTATGTATAGGTATACAATAACAATACATATTCATGTGTATGTATATTCTACAATGTAGTTTTATATAGGTACTATCGTGGATGGTATGGGGGAAATAACTCAAATTTATTTATTTTCTTCTTGAAAGTTGAAGCCATGCACAATTGGTTGTTAGGGCTGGTGTTAAAAGAATAAGCTCTGAAACAGAACACATAAGTTCTACAATGGGAAATCAGTCCCATTGTGTTTTTGCTACGCAACTTTTATGGAGAAAAACGGAAAAAACAGCTTCTCATTCAAGCAAAAATAACTTTGAAAATATATTTTCTTTTTTTTTTTAATTTGTTCACCAATTTCCGTCTTATGGTATCTAGTGGACCCGAAATGCACTCTTTGAACTTGAATTGCAATCAAAAAAGCTCCATGAAAACTAGACACAATTAAATTTTGCCCAACATACATACAAACTATAATTTTGTGTGTCAACCGAATTATAACAATCCAATGTTCGGCCGCTACTTTCAGTCTTATTTTAAAGGAAACATAAATATTTCAAAAACCATTGGAGAGAAAATCAGGGTTTGTTTGACAATTTAAAAATAAAATTTGTACCTATTATTTTCAATATATATATACCGCTATCTTCAGACTTATTTGAATGGAAGCTTTTTTACTACAAATTTTTGGTTTGCGCAACAAGTTTGCATTTAATTAGCTACAAATTCACATATCAAAATTGTTTGTTTCCGCAAAAATGTTCGCCAAGATAATTGACGTAAATATGTTTTTGGGGCATACTATGTTTTTGCCACTTTCGTAATACACATTTTAAATATAAAAAATATGGCACTTTTCAGTGCAGTTTTGAACAGTCTGACAAGAGAAAGGTGGCAGGGAGGTTCTAAGTGTTCTCTTTCATAATAGGGGTTCAACAAAGCATACATTGATATATGAGTGCTTAATTTAAGAACTAAGTACGTTCTTTCTATTAATTTTCAGTCCTACTACATCTAAGAATCTACCGCCTCAAAAATTTTACTTAATTAAAGATTTCTATGTCGATACTCATGACAAAAAGTTCTTCAAACGACTAAATTATTAATTCACAGACAAAAGAATTTCTGCCTAAGGAAATTTGTTGGTTAAAATTTATCAGGAAGTAGAAATGTTTTTAACTCTCCAATGAACACTCTCTTCTGCCCAAAACTAACCAATTTTTGAACATGTTTAATTATAGCTCTGTTGCGTCTATCTGCAGAAGTTTTATCTTCAATTCTAACCGAAATTTCTGTCTGGAAGTGGTATTGGTAACGTTTCATTAAAATCCTCACACGAGTATCTAAAAAACACAAAAACTAAAGTAAACACCCCGTTTCAATCGTCCCCCGAAAGTTTGTTTAAACTGTCCCCAATTTTTTTTAAAAAAAAAAAGAAAAGTAACATAAACAATACTGACAAATCCCCACTAGTCACTTTGTTGTATTCTACGCTCTTTACTGCGGACAGACAAAAATATTCAACATTTTCACAGTCCTCACACTACAAAAAATATAAAGAATAAAAAAAAATTTAATATTGCTTATCTAAAAACAATAGCGCTTCCTGTGCACAACCTAACTGCGTGACAAAAAATCAAGGCAGGATAATCGCGAAAGGACTTGTTCTGGTTCATCTTCTCTCAATTCTCATACACATGGCGCGAACGGCTTGCGAGATATTTGTGTTGTGTCAATAGTCCTGTGTTTCAACCGTACCCAGTCTCCCCTACTCGTATTTTTCAATAAGCAAAAAAAAAACGTTATAAGAAATAGGAAGATTTTGTAAACTTGGGTTTAGAATGGCCTTATACTATTTTTGGTATTTAAAATCGCACGCGATTCCATTCGGGATTTTGACATACGGGAAATCAAAATTCGAGATTTTGTTATTCGGAGTTCTGGTATTCGAGAATCAGGTATTAGGGATTTTGTTCTTTCGGGATGACAGCATTTGTAGTTTTTTGAATTTTTTTGGATTGTGTCATTCGGAATTTTGAACCAACAACTTTCTTTGGGTTAGCCAAAATGTTTAAAATTTTATTCAACAAACTTCCTGCAAATACTTACATGATCGAATTTTAAGTTTTTGAATTTCAAATAAGTTTGATATTTTTAATGTTCTTGTAGATAGCACGCGGGACAACAAGAAAAACTTGAACAATTCTTATTTTCGTACATTTGTCTTTTAGCAACCAAAAGGCATGTGTTGTTGACCTCCTTAATGTTAACATTAAGATACGTTCCACATTCAGCCGTAGAGTTACTGAAACTCATATGTGAATTTTTGAAAATTTTCCTTAATATGAAATATTTCTTAATGCTCATTATAACATGCAGAAATTATTGCGAGCTATAGGTAAGTTTCGACACCTATTTGACTACTATGTGTTTACAATACACAAGCAAATACTATAAAAAAATCACCTTCCAATTCAATCCACACCAAATGATTAAACTGAATCTAAACTGATTTTATATAGGCATCCTCATCACAAAAGGCATTCACAAAACATACATTACTGTAGAACTATACAAAAATATTTGTATAGGCATATAACTCTCAACTCTCACATCAGAATCGCGTCTTCCTTAGCAACAGCTCAATTCGATACGTTTCATTCAATGCATCCAATTGAACTCTCCAAAATGGCTACCATTCATTTCCGACGCCTTCGACAGCCACAGAACGCGCGTATTTTTCCCGTTCAATTGGTGCAGCGAGCGCGAATTCATTTCAAACAATCGCACATTAATCATTCGGTTTGCCATAGCAGCGCCAACAAACACAACACAGAGGACATAGAGAAAATCCTTGCAACATCAGCATCAAGGCTTTAGTGGATGTAGCCTTTCTCCTTCACTATGCATGCTGATGGCCTTACTGCATATACCATGAATAGCAATATACAGAGGCTCAATATTATCCCCATACCAACATATATATGTACAAACAGAGTGTTGCATTAGTTTGGCGTGGTCGGTCCACAATCCTCGAAGCCATAAAAGCTCACTGAGAATTAGAATAAATTCGCGAAAGTGGTTTTTTGACAATAATTGCGAGGAGTGAATTGCAGCAAAGTGCATTGATACACATACATTTCCACTCCCATTCCCACCCCTTCCCATCTAAAGCTAGAACACCTCACCATAAGGAAACTTCAAAGCGGCGGCGTTTTAGAACGTCCAATTGATGGACATGCTTATCAAAGAGAGTCATCTAGAGCTATCGAACCAAACGCATCGGCTTTGCCATTTACGGAGAGTGGCAAAGCCACCGCACACTATATACATGTGAATGCTTACCACCCCCTTCCCATCCCCCTCTTAATACTATTCGTCCGGTGTCAGGACTCCAGGACTAAACGCAGAGGAATTCGCGATTAAATGCGAACCAGATTGTGGGCAATAGTTTTTATACACAAAGTGCGTACATCAAGCTACAGGATGCGCTATGTATAAAGCCCAGAGCGCACCATGATGGACTCTTCTATGTTCGAGGAATGATTTTTCGGCCTGGTGAACTCACTCTAAATTTGATTTGTAAATCTTTCGCAAAGCGGATTGAATTGCTAGATAAACGAAGGATTTTTAAATTTGTTTGTTTGTGTGGGTATGTGTGTGTGTGTAAATCAACCGCATTCTGCATCCGTAAACTGGCTCTACACACAAAGCACAGCAGTGGCAATGGAAATTTAGTTTTTCTTCAAAAATTCCGCTGTGAAAATGAATTCAATTTTTTTTAAGGGATATTCAACCTTTCTTTCATTGCGACTGCCATATTCAACATCAGTAACCAGAGTTCATCTTCAAGAGAAAATTGAAAATGTAAAATAAAAGGATATGAAGGATTTACAGTTAAAAATAAAATTAAAATGAAAATAAAAAAAAATTCTTAAGAGGAAAATCTTGTGAATTATTTGAAGTCTCAGCATCACTTCTACTTGAGGAAAAGTGCAATTTATTTTTCACTTTCAACTTCTTGTTGCTGAATGTCCTTTTCTTATCTTGATTGTCTTTGCTTTTCGGACTGCGGAGTCATGGGGATTGTCACAGAGTGATGCACCACTTCGTTATAATATTTCTAATTAGTTTTTAAAAGCGTTTTCTCATTTTTCCATTTGACAGACGGAGAGGTGTTATAAATTTGGATTAATTTAGACCAATTGAATTTGAAGAATGTCTACTTTCCAAAAATAAGGAGGAAAATGTTTTAATTGAAAATTAAAATCTTATAGTGTCAGGTTCTTTCTTGAGTTTTGAACTCGTTAGCTATATTATAAGAACATTGCCTTGTCTATATAAAGGCCAATTGTATATTTATTTTTGCAATTGTTTTCACTCAAACAAACACAAACCGAGGCAACCAACAGGATTTAAGTCTGAGAAATAAGAGGAGATATTCAACCTCGTGGAAAAGCCATTATTTTCGTTTCGAAAATTTGCACATCTATCAAAAAATATTTATTTTTATGTTGGAGGTAAAAAAATTTTGGTAAGCTTAGTGAGAAAATATGTCGGATGAAGAATGAAAAAAAGTGCACCTAAGCCAATATAACATTGGGAGTTGGGGCTCTCTTTTAGGACTCAAACAAACACATTTCACCACTAAACTAAGTTACGATTCCTAAAAACACTAATCCTTCTTTCTAAATTTTGTTGAAATCTCCGAGGTATCTTAAGTTATTGTCACAATTATTTCATTTAATTTTGAGGTTGTAAAACACCACAATATCATTTTATAACACAATATCATAAAATTTGTAACGATATTTGAATTTTTTTTCAATAAATTTCTTGCCCTCTGAGAAATCCTGCGAAATTTATGTATTTAGCATAATAATACCGCATTTAAGCCATGAGCTCATGAGCAATGGTGGGCATAAAATCGGGCTTTCCAAACATCATGCATTTGGCTTCCTTTTTTCACAGAAAATGAAATAACAAATAATAAAAAAAAAACTATTTACGAACAATTTTTCAATGTGTTTGCATTTTAAATTCTTAAATAATAATTGCTCATTTAAATTTAAAAACTAAATTGCTCACTCTCGATTAATGAGGATTATGAGAGCGCTTATGGATTGACCACTGAGCAAATTCAAATACTTGTAAGCATGAGCAAACAGAAAGATGTCATGAGCAGCTCATTATGAGTGAGCAGTGCCGTACCTCGATTTTTAGACAAATTCGAAAAATAAAGTTTTTATAAGATTACAAAAAAAAACTTTTTGGTTAAATCTTTTTTATAGACACTTTATAAAATAAATCTTTTTTGTGTACATATTTTTAAATTCAAAATATCAAAACAAATTTGTAATATTTTTTTTTTATCATGTAAACAAAGATGACTGTCAAGTTAGCAAAACAACTTTGTACGAATCGAAAAATAAATAGCTGGATAATTTGCCGTTAGTTAGTTGTCAATTAGTAGTGACAAATTCCATTTGATTGTGCAATGTTTTCTATGTTTTTTTGGGTGCTTTGCTAATTTGATATCAACTTAACAAACAACTCTCACGGATCAAAAATCGAATAGAATTTTTCGTTCTATGTTTCCAAAGCTTTTTTTGAAAAGTGGTAAAAACTTTTAAATTTTAATTTTTTAATAATTACATTTTAAAATTAGTATCGTTATTTAGATGTGAAAAAATCAATTTTGACATGCAATGTTTTCTATGTGTTTTGGGTTGGTAGGTGGATAGTTTGCCGTTAATAAGTTGTGGCAGTTTCAAATTTGTCGTTCAATGTTTTCTATGTTTTTTAGTGCTTTGCTAACTTGAAAAGCTCGAAAAGTCGTAAAAACTTTTTAAACTTAATGTTTTATGGCCAAATAATTAGCCATTAGTTAGTCTTTCATTAGTTGTGAAAATGTGAAAAATGTTGCGCTATGTTTTCTATGTTTTTTTTGCGTCCTTTGCTAGCTTGATTTCAATTAAGCAAAGTATCACATAAATATGGGTTAAAACTGCTAATACCAAATGATTTTTATCGTTAACAAGTCTTGAATTAGGTGTAGCAATTTCGAATTTGTCGTGCAATGTTTTCTATGTTTTTTTTTGTATTTTTTGTTAACTCCACATCAAGTTAGAATAGCACTTCCTCAAAAAATGGTAAAAACTGTTTAAACTAAATGATTTATGGCCTTATAATTCTTGGTGATTTAGTTATTTTTTATGTTTTTTTCGCAAAGTGGTAAAAACTTATAGACTTAACATTTTACTACTTAAAAATTTGCATTTAAGAGACAAAATCAATTTTTCGTGCAATGATTTCACCATATAAACCCATTCCATTCCATTTTTATGAATGTACAATCAAGGTTCCTAACTTAGAAGTAAAAGAAAAAACAAAAGGTAACTTTTCCTGAAAAAAATACGAAAAAAGGAATACAGGTTGTCTGCGTCATAAACTTAACCTTTGGTTTTTTTCTAATTTCTCAAAATCTAAGAAAGATATTTGCATCCGGTGTTCAGTATTTGAATTCGAATAAGTAAGAGCAATGAATATTAAAAAAACTATGGCACAAAATTTTGGAAAAATAATCATTTTTTCACAAATATTTGCTTGGAAATTAAATTTCTCAAAAATTAATCATTTAAAAAACTTTATTTAAAAAAAAAAAAACAAATAAGAGAATGGAATATTTTCTCTCAACTATTCAAATTATAGCACATCATTGTACCTGCCTACTATGCGCTTTTGTTGATTTTTAATATTTTACTTTTTACACTTTACGCCGATTTTGCAGAAATTGTCCCCTTGTCTCAGAAGGGGATGATAAGATTTCCCCCCTTAGTAATTTTTTCATAAAATGATCGCAGGTATCATCTCCAAAAATATCGAGCACGAATTAGGGGATAACCGGTATACAGGAACATTATAAACGGGAAACTTATTAGTAATGGGTGTTTTTTCTTAGACGTGTGGTTTTCAATCCGGCAATAATTTTTTCGCAGTTGGTTTTTTTTGACAGCTGTCACTTGATTTATGCTTAATTTGGTTTGGCATTTTATAATGGATAGACTTATGGGGTTTTCCTTTGATAATTTCAGATTTTGATCTAAAAGTTAATTTTTTTCGTCGCGAATGGTATACGATTGCAGATTGATTTTTTTGTTTTTATTGTATTGGTGTATAATTTATGTCGGTGAAACTGTTGCGATCCAGGCTTGTCAAATTGAAGGCTGTAATTTGTTCTGGTTGGTAATGGTTTAAGTAAAAGAGGGGTAAATCTGCCGAAAAATCCAGATCTGCAAATTTGATTTTCGATCAAAAAAAAAATTGATTTTTTTCACCATTGGAAGGCTTTTACTGTAAAAATCTGTGTTTTGACAAATCGGAAGGGGAAAAAATCAATTTTTGTTACCAAAAGAAAACCCCATTAATTCTGAAGAACGTTGGCAAATCGTGCAAATTTATAACCAAAATAATGGTTCGGTCCACGCGAGGCATTGCGAAACAATCAATTTATTGAAGGAAGTTTTTGGTGAGTGCATTATCTCGTGTCGTGGGCAGCATTGTCGGAAATAATTTTTTGAAAGTGTTATTGTCAACAACAGAAAGTGCCATTCAGTCAGTGGTGCCACCAACTAATTTTTGATGCAAAATAATTTTTTAAAGAAAAACAAACGCGTAATGCCAAGTTTCGCAAATCACCAACAAAAAAACTTACGACCATAATATCTATTCACTCTTAGCAGTATTTAAAAGCCCATTTGAAACATATCTAATACTTGTCCAACACTAATATGCAATTTATATACATTTTGCACCACTTGGCCAACTTAGCCACTAAAAATTTGTTGTCCAAATTTTCGGATCAGATCATGGAGATATAGTTAAATGCAGCAAATATGAGCGATGAATGTGTTGGTTTCTAAGCATTGTAAGAAATATTTTTTGTTTACATAAATATTTTATTTTACTACACTAAGATAAAAGTGCCATATGAAGTCTTTAAGTACCACAGTGCCATTTAAATTAGAAATAAGTGCACGATCGTGCCACATCGGCAACGCTGTTCGTGGTTTTTTTTTTGTGGGGTTATGTGAAGTCGCTTATTAACGCAGATAAGCCCGAGACGATTGACGCCTTGGAAGAGAATATTCGGCTCCTCACCAAAAATTATTCTACCAGATGTGCTTTGGTTACTACAAGAACCCTAGAAAATCGCCACCTTGTTAATGTGCGTTGATGATATAAAATGTCCCTCATTACTTAATTTTTTAAATATCTTATGTCCCGGGAAGAAATATACGATCCAGAAAATTATTTTATATTATCTCACATAGATATAATTTTTGCTGTAATGAACCAACTTACTTTTATCCAACTAGCATTGTCCTGTTCAATGCTATTTTTTTCGTCAAAATAAAATCCTGTCCTTTTTTCAGTCAAATGTTATTTACTTTGACATTTTATAGAAAAAAAAAACAACATCAGAAAAGATATCTTCTACAATGCTGTGTATAGATTTAATGTACATAGATATTTTTGTTGTATTTATGGTTTATACATATATATATATACGTTTTTCCAAACCGCATCAAGAGTGCTTTTGCAATTACATATTTAATATATGAATTTCGTAACAAAATGGACCTGAGGCCGAGATTACAGAGAATAATAAATGATGTCCAAACTTGAATTTCAATAGGACATGCATACCCGATTACATTTGTCCATTTGTGCATTTTGTTAGAAATGAAAACGCACAAAAAGGTTAGATATACATTATACAATAAACAATATACATATGTAGGTACATACACATCACATCATACTATATCCACCATTGATTTGATACAACAAAACCAACAACAAATATAGATATAACGCACCATTCTGCTGGATGCCTGCCCCGGGGCTTTTAAGCTAGAAAATGTTTCACAAAATTCAACTGGGAATTGGCAACGATCTAAAGCAAAAGGACAATACTAGGACATACCTACATTTTATACGAACGACTCTCAACCATACACTCTTCAGATCCTGGATACTGGATGGGGCAAAAAAAAGATGAAGCAGAACTTATGCATTGGACAATATGTTCATCGTTCGTCGAATGGCAAGGAAGCAAGAAAACATATTACCTTTGAATATGTGTCCTCAAAATTAGGATTTGGGACATAGAGAGTAGCTCTGGGTAGACAAATCGTATCTATAAGGGCTCAAGGATATTTCCAAACACACAAAATCATATTATCCACATTTTAGTATGCCATGGAATGATAGTCGCCAGCGCTTGACTTATTAAATATTCATTTTCAAAATGTCCACCCAATCTATGGGACAGGAGTTTACCTCTATATACACAATACATATATACATTAAGTAGAGAGCTTCCGAAGTCCTGCCAGTTAGGGTAAATATTTACAGACAAAAACTCATATTCGTATACTTTGTTATAAGTTGGAATTTGTCCGTTGTCGTTTTCGAAGAGGGATGAATTAGGCCAAATCAAGGAGTCAAGATAGTTTGAAGGCTATAAAGTTATTGTTGTCATGTCATGTAATGTTAGCTTATTTAACAATTGAATCTTCAATGCATGCATATCGAAACATCAATACAGACAGAGAGAGAGAAAGAGAGAGAGATAGAGAGAACGAGAGGTAGATATACAGACTCATCCTTGCCTGTACATGGTCATCGTTATTCAATGTTGAATGAAAATGACCCAGCAGTTTTATGAAAAATTCATTTTGTCCCATAGGGAATTGCTTTTTTTTCTGTCCAAAGGAGTCTTTCGTTTCGTTTGGTTTTTTTTTTATTTCTTAAATCATCCTTACTTCGAATATATAAGAACGGCGAACGATGGGTCATGTTTTGATGTTGTCCTTTCTGTTATATTGACTCAAGTCAATAAAACTTTTTTTTTTCCTATTTTCTGCCTGTCCTTGGTTCTTTATAAAAATTGTTAGCAATTTTTTCTAGCGCGTCCATGTCCAGGCAAATCAATTTAATTTTTAGAAGAATAAATGTCCTTTGGAAGGATTTGCACTTAAAAAAGTTTTGTGTGTTTTTTATTTATTTTTTTTTTTGCCCATCTTATTTACTTGACGTACATATGTTGTGTGTTGGACTTCTTAGAAGTTATAGTGGTAGGAGGAATATAAAGTGAAAATTGACAGAACAAAAAAATGCGTGTATAAGTATGGAGAAGTTTGATTCCTCGAAGATCCCATGGGATACCATTAAACTCATATTTACACCAAATACAAATGTTTTCAAGTTGTTTTTTTTTTTTTTGGAAAATTGCTGCTGTATAGTTTCTTGGGGAATGATAAAGATGTCCTTTTTTTTATTTAATTTAACAAGGGGGTGCTTTTGGGTTTTTTTATTTTATTTTTTGTCAATGTCCATTTCATTGGATATTATTTGATTTCTTTGCGAAGGTTTTAAATATTTTATTAGAATTCAATTGGTGGAGATGTCTTCTGGATGTTTTTGTTTTTTTTTGTTTTATTGGTTCTTATGTCAGAATTTTGTCGTCACTCTGGGCCTTATATGAGTATTTTTCTTTTTGTTGTTGGTTATAAACTTAACCAGATAGATTGATGTTTTCAAGGGTTTCATAAGATGTAAAGTTCCAGGTAGAAGTAGTAAATATGTTTATCCACCTGAAAACCGCCCTGGCTGAATGGTTATTGGATTGAATCTATACCCACAGCAAACTATTGATACAAAATTCTTTCACATTTCGGACATAGACGGACAAATTGTTTCATCCTACACAGGAAGCTCTATGAGCTATTAAGATTTTTCTTTCTTAGCTTTGGCTTTGAACAGGCAACTAAGAGAAGCGGTATCCAACAGCATAAGTAAAAAAATTTGGTCAAACTTCACTACCATGATAGGAAAGCGAAAAAAGTGGGAATCACAATTCTGTCTGTCTGTTTTTTTGTCTGCATGTCTGCTCGGATTTTCTACAAACTCAGTACATATTAGTGTTTTTCGGTGATCTCTCCCTCTGACTTACTAACTTAAGGTGGCACTACAGTCCGGGGTGGACCAGGGCCTCAACCAACAAGTTTCTTCCAGCCGGCTCGGTTTCTAACTAGCTATCTCCAGTTTTGCACGTCAAGTTGGTGGAGGTCCTCTTTTACTTGCATGCGCAACCTGTTGCGCTGTCTTCCTCAACTGCACCGTCCCACAAGATTGGATTCAAAGACTATTCGGACCGGAGCATTGTTGTCCATTCGCTCTATAGGTGACCTAGCTATCTCAGTGGTTGGCTTTTCACTTTACTGGCTAGGCCGGTGTCGCGGTACAGCCCGTACAGTTCGAGTTTGTATCTTTTTCTCCATTCTGCAGACGAAACCAAAAATCAACCGGAGAATTTGTCTCTCAAAACCGTCTAAAGTGGTCTCAATTCTATCGTTAATAGCGTCCATGTCTCTGCACCATACATCAGAACCGGGATGATAAGCGTCTTATACAGGGAAACTTTAGTTGCCTCTCAATTGCATTCTTAGCCTAAAGAAACAGCGATTGGCAAGAGTAATTCTTCGTTTGATCGCAGTACTGGTATCACTCGCTGAGCTTACAGCGGAGAGCCTAGGTAGACAAAGTCTCTGACCACCTTAAAATTATAGCTGTATGTAGTGACGTTTTGACCGAGACGTCGGTGTTGGGTGTCCTTTCTTGTTGACAGCATGCTTTTATTCACCGAGGCTCAATTCATCGGGCATGCTTTCCTCCGACCATATTTTGCAGGTGAGCTGGTGCATATTCCTAACCAATGCATTGCTAGCTGCTTTGATCTCTCCCTCACATTATTTATTTTATTTATAGAACCAGAAATAGATAAATATCAATAAATTACTTTTAGTGGAGGCTACTTTTTAGAGGGAAACTTTTTTTCAAAAAATGGTTATAAAGGTACCTCCCCGAGGAACCATTTTTTTCATATTCTTGAAAACGATGTGACTGTTTAAGATCAGTTATCTATGCAGAAGCTCTTAAAAAAGTTTAAACTCTATCTATGTAAAAAAAGAATTTCTTGAGTCTTAGAAAAGTTTTAATTTTTGCAACTCAATAATTTGGAATCTTAATTTTTTTTAAAGGTTTTTCAACGCTGTTTAGTGTATTAAAATCAATTTTGTCATTATTTGCTTATCAAAATTTGATACGTTTTTACTGGCGATATAGGTAACTACTGTATGGCAAGTTCTGGACTCATTCAAGAAAAAAATGTTGAGAAAACAATCGAACATGACATTGCGATGATAGAGAACACCAAAAAACTGGGTAGCAAAATTCTGTCTTTCTATCTGTTTGTATCTGAATCTACAGGTTAAACCAATGATGTCTTCTTCAAATTTGGAACTTTAGGCATTTGAAATAGATTTTTGTTTAGCTCCAAAAATACTTGCCAAAAACGACTCTAAGGATTTTTGAATAAAAAAAATTACTGAAATATTGAATGTATGGTGTACTTTTTGGGAAACGAAATTTACCAAAATATATTATTAACGGTACCTGCCATAAAACGTTCTTTTTGATTTTGGATTTTCTCATAAACGGCTGAACCCATTTCAAGAAAAAATTTTATGAACAAGCTCATATAAAATGTTAAAAATATTGCATATCAAAATTAAAAAAAACAAAATAGATTTTAGATTTTTAAATAAATAATCACCACGATTGCTAAATCCGATGAATGAGCTGCGGAGGGATTTAGACTCAATTCTGAAATGTTAACTATGAGCCATATGTCGCCGCAGCTTATTTGTCGGATTCTGTAATCAGGATTATTGCCTTTTTTTTGGAAATTCAATACTCCAAAAACGGGTCGATGAATTTTTGAATTTTTTTTATAGTTGTATATGTACCTATAGATAAATACTCAAAACTGGCTTGCCAAGTTTTTTTTTAAATGCAACCAAAATTTAAATTTTATCACAGTATTTTGAAATAAAAATACGTTTCCAATGACATAATGTCTCGTTGTTATTGGTTGAGCTAGCGTTCACACAATTTTTTCCATACTACATAATTATTTTTTGTCTCACTAAAATGCGCCAAAATATTACAAAGCGTGTTCTTTTTAGATGTGTGGTTTTCAATCTGACAATACTTCTTTGGAGTTGGTCTTCTTGACAGCTGTTACTTGATTTATGTTCAGTATGATTTGCCATTTGATAATTAATAGACTTACTCCGGAACAACGTTTGCAAATCGTGTACATTTACTACCAAAATAATGGTTCAGTTCGCGCCACGCATCGCGAAATACAAATTTGGCAGTCGTATGAAATTCTTTCCCACTTTATTCTGACATGTGCTTATACTTTGTGAGATAGTGTAGACGCACTTTAAATAAAAAAAGAGTTTATCTGAATACTTCCAAACATTGACAGTTCGTATAAAAAAACAAAACAAACAAACTTTTTTTTAATAATTACAAATGTCAAAGTCATAATTTACAATTTATTTAATTGGCCGCATTCATCAGAAAATTCAATAAAGAAATTTACTAGGTTGAGTTGGTTTTGTCAAAATATTGCATTGACTTCTGGTTTTTACTATGAAAAGAGTTAAATTAGAACTTTTATTTTTTAATAAATTCTAAACAAAGAATAAAGATTGACACTGCCACTCTCATGTTTTCCCTCATATTAATCCTTAAGCGATATTTGTGCTTCATTTAGCAGCGTCCACATTATGACAATTTCCATAAATCAACATTTCCGATCAACATTGTTGAGTAAAAATTTGTATATAATGATCCCTCGAACGTCGACAGACTAAACGTCAACCAATTAAACGTCAACCGATTAAACGTCAACCGATTAAATCAAACAATATTAAACCCTGTGCGTTTGTGTCTATTGTCCATAGATTAGTTATTAAAAAAACACAAAATTGTATGACTTGCTGACTAAAATGTCTGCTTTTGGAATATAAGCAATTAGCACAGTGTGGATGTGGCTTTAAAGCTTCTGACTTCGAATAGATGGGGAATGACATACGGAAAGAGACGGAAAGTTTTTTGAAATATCCAATTAATAATTGTATTTATACTTATTTATTTTTTTACTGTATTTTTAGAAATGTTGTTCATTATTAATTAATACATTAAGGTTATTTATGCAAGAGGGAAAAGTCGTCGTAAACACTTTAAAGTTGTAAACTGCGTAAATCAGTCAAATATTCCACACGAATTGTGACAGAATTTTGAAGTGTAAAACTTAAAAACGCCTATGACGGTTTTATGTAGTTGTATGAGTACCCTTATTTATGTTTTTAAAATCTTTTTTCCTTTTCTTAAATAAACAAATGAATTAATCAAGTTACATACATATTTTGAGTTATTGTAAATTAAAAACATGTTAAACATCATTAAAGTGACAATGATTGGGTTGCTTACTCAGGACTTAAAGAGACATTTTTCAAAGTCATTTTTCTATATAAATCAAACAAAACCAAGAAAAACATTTATGCCATAATTGCTTTATAACAATGGCAATAGGTATACATTTCAACGATCATAGACAATATACACGTATATCATCCTTCCTTGCATCTCATAGCTTTGATTCCGGAAAACCCATAAAGACCTCTCTCACTTTTAACCCGAATCTAGTGGTATGGTTATACAATTGAATTGTCAAGTATGAAAACTCTGCCCCCTGTCATGTCAGATATAGATATAATCCTATACATACACACACACAATATATGTATATGCACTATTTGCAATTCTTCTAGCCACGGATTTTCTATAGTAAAGCTCCTTCAGCCCCAATCAGCTCCCATTCAATCTTTCCATATACTCTCCAACAATTGCAATGCAGTGTCGTGGTGCACGCAAAATGTTGACAAAGAACTCCGAGTCCGTGGTTTATTTGAAATCAACTTGGAAACAGGACTGCAATTTTCCACCATCCTGGTTTTTCTATTGTTGTCATACTACCGCTCCTCCCACCCTTGATCCTATATAACACCACCGCAAGATTGCAAGACACACCATACAATGTCTGTAGTTGGACATTATGACATCATGGCAAAAAGACGAACTTCGTCCCAACGACCGATGATAGTAGCGATGGCAATGGCGACGGCGACATGAATAGTTCAGATTTTTTCGCGAAAAGGATTTTTTTTTATTATGAAAACGCGTGGCCGTGTCGACCAATAACCATCGAGTTGCATACAAAAGATACTCGTTACATAGACATCCTGGCAGATCGCCATTGGTCGTAGCATAACTCAAGCATTATTACAGTCGCGTCGCCGGAGTAGAAAAGATGTCCCACCTGCATAGCTTCTAACTCTTTATATATATGTATGAATGAATAAAAGCACCTTTCTCTGCATCGATTCAATGTCGATGTGGAATTTAGAAAGAAAAAAAAAGTTCCAACTATAGGAACGAGGCAAGACCCTCTGTAGTCCTTGATATATTTTTTTAATTCAACTATAGGGCTAGATAAAAAATTGTTTCCGCACACACATACACAGGGATAGGTTACATTTTACCTGACCACATTGACCGCATCGATAGAAGAAACAGAAAGAAAAATATAATACACAGACACACACACTCACAATTGAATGTTATTCCATCGATAAAAATAAGGAATAAAGAAAAATAAAAGTAAAAACATTGTCCTTTCACATATCAATACATATTTTCTTTGGCCATCCTTGTTGAACCATAATATTGGTCAAGGGATGTCTTATTTCAAACCAAGCGGAGGCAACAAAAAAGAAATAACACCAATGGAAGGACTATCGTGGGAGAGAGCAGTGGTTGTGTATAGTCTCGGCGGGCATCCTTTATCGGTGCGCCAAGTCCACCGAAGTCGTCCACCCAATAAACCTCATTCCCACTGCCTCTGACGGAGATAAAGGATAAAAGTGGCGAGGCGAGAAAAAATGTTTAATGTGAGACATGAAATGGAGATGGGATTTTTTTTTCGCACATGGATCCCCTGTTTTTCTTCCTTCCATAAAATAGGGGGGAATATCGATTTTTTTTTGTGATCTTATTATTTTTGCTTTTTTGAAGCAATAACTCACACACATATAGAGGAAGTTCTTCCGTTTTGGAAAAGAGATGAGAAGATGAAGGCTAACGTATGGCATTGGCAAACCTCCTTGTCCTTGTCCGCGTCAGTTCTTCCCTTCAGTCGTAAGGAATGATGCAGTATTGTTGGAAATTGTGGTCGTCATTTGGGTGTTCGATATTTAAACTTTGCAGAGCGAAACGTTTTTCTATCGACACCCAAGATAATTAGTTGCGGTGAAGATTCTCATTTATAGAGGGAGGCAATTGATTGAGTTGATTGGTGGGAAAGGAAGATCTTCTAGAAATTCCCTCAATGATGATTGTTTCAGCAAAGAAAAGAATTTTTGATCATTTTCACCACATGGGGCTATAAGAAATTGGATGAAATACAATCAAACTACAAACAATATAAATGTGCACAGTCATGTGCATTTTTTCGGATGCATTTAAGAACTTGCTGCTTGATCATAATTTTCTGTGTAAGCCTTGGAACTTATGAGAACATATGATATTGAAGCAAATGTACAATTAATGTGTTTTGAAACTCAGCCCTTCTCTGTACAATTATGTACACTGTGGCGTAAACGTATTATTTTTTTCTTTATTTTTTTCATGAATCTACATTATAAAAAAACTACTAAGTTCGCTTAAAGGATTACCATTCTATTGATCAGATCAAGATCAAGGTTTTGGTACTTATGGGCTGACACAAAAATAGAAAAAATTAAATTCTAACGAAAAATTCCGAAAAATATTCGTGGAGAGTTTCATCAATTTTAAAAAGAACTACAAATAAAAACATAGCCATTTTGCATTCTTACATTCAAGTATCTTAGAATTTTAAAAATTATATTCGTGGATATTATTAGAGAAAATTATTTAAAAACACATGAAATTTGTTTATAATTTGAGCTGAAGAAAAAATATGCCAACCGAATTCTTAAATTAATAAAATATCAATCTATGAGAACAAAAATTTAAAATCTTTGGAGAAGTTATAAAATAAAATGCACGACTGGAAATTAAAATATAAAAGTAATTATTAAAAAATTCAAATACCATAAATAAATCATTTATCGGTTTTTTAAAAATTGAATTTTTAAAAACAAAAATTAAATATATTTTCAAAATCCAAAATTTTTCTTTTTCAAAATTTGGATATGCAATTTTATTCACATTTTGAAGGAACTTTTGCATAAAATTTTTACTAAATTTGACTAAGATCGTTTAAGACATTAATAAGGAAATTGAAGCAGGAACTTAAGCAGAAACCGTTAATAACAGTATTTGGTATGGTTTTCTTATCTTAAATCTTAAGAGTCATTTTTGATAAATATGAGATTTTCATCTATGGTTTTTATGTATTTGTATGGAAGGTAGGTCCGTTATATTAATCCATAAAAGTAAAATATATTTTGCATATGCTAAGAAATGTTATGAAACCGTTAAGTATCAAGTTTAAAAAAGGCAACTGGGGTCGTTTTGGAAATATGGTTTGAGTTTCAAAAAAAAAAAAAAAAAAAAAAAATGGAAATTTATCTAAAATAATTTTTCGCCAAAAGGTAGACTTTACTATTGAATAGGATATTGAGAAAAATTAACTTTTATAAAATGGCTTAAAAATTGTATGACTTTAAAATTCAATTTCTCAAAAACTTATCATGAAAGCAATTTGATGTTAAAAAAACTAGTATACAAAAATGGAATAATTACTTTTGAAGAATGTTCTTTTTTATATTTAAACGATGCACGGTTCACGAGATATTTGATAAAACGTGTTTTCCAAGATGGTGGCTCATTCTCGCACTCCCTGATCGATTAACTTGGATTTAAATTCGGGAGAGAAAATTTTCCATCAATTAATTCAAATAAGTATTTGGGCGCTGAAATATGACTGTAAGAAAATGACAAAAACATATTTTTATTATTTTTGAGGTTGTGTTTCAGGGTGAGGTAATATTTTTTCAGTCAAAAAAAGGCATGAAATCGCATTTTTCAATGGACAAAATTTGTTTAATGGAATCTGTTTTGGAACGCCTCCTGATTATAAAACGACTTTTTGGGATTTTTAGTGTTAGAGAAGAGCCACCATCTTGAAAAAGAGATTGGTTTGGTTTTTATTTAACAACTCGTTCACATTTGATCTTACAACAAAATGTCCTAGTTAAATCATGCACAAACTAAAATTATCTACAAAATAAGTTATTAACGACCTCTGACAATTGTTTCATCTCTTAGTTATAGTGGGTCAAAGTTCACCTTTGAGTCAAGCAAGATATCACAAGAATGTGACAGTTCTTGTGATATCTCGCTTTCTTTTGTCTGTTTTTGAGTTATTTGTAGACATTTTAATTAGCTATTAAATGAGTCCTCGACTGATGTTATTGAACAAATGTTGAGTTTTCAATCCTTCTCCATAGTATAGATTTTTTCAGAATCGATAAATAAGTTGAGTTATTTTTGATTTTTTTTTGTTCCTAATTGTTGTACGAAAAAACAGTTACCTTCAATCACAAAAATGATATGAGTTATGAAACAAATTGTACGCTTATATAAATATAAGCATTTATTTGAGATTCTTGATCTTTTGAGTAAACAACTAGTTTAAAATAGGAAAAGTTGCGGAAACCACGATTGAAAAACGTTCTCCATCATCATTCTTATTAAACAAGGCAAATCGCAGCAAGAAGTTGCTTCGCAATTAAAGATATCGAAGGGTTGCGTTCAACGTGCAATTGAGCGGCACGCTCAAACCGGGCTTCTTGAGGATAAACGACGGTCAGAACACCCTAGATCTACAACTTGACACGAGGATCTGCTGATAGTAACAACAATCAAACGAAATAGGTGAAAAATAGCACCGGAAATACGTGCTTAAATAAATATAACACGGAATAAGGCGCTGTTTTTGAAAACCATCAAACGGAGGCTAAGAGATGCTGGACTATTTGGACGAGTTGCTGTTTGAAAACCCCTTCTTCGACCACAAAACAAGCTGAAACGATTAGAGTGGCCAAAAAGCATAGAGACTGGACTGAAGAAGATTTTAATAGAGTTTTATGGAGCGAAGCAATCCAAGTACGAGGTATTTGGCATAGTTCCTACCGTCAAGCATGGAGGTGGTTCTGTGATGGTCTGAGGATGTTTCTCTTCAAGTAGAGTGGGAGATTTCACTCGAATTATTGGAAAAATGAACAAGGACGCACACAAGAAGATACTTGAAGAAAACGCTTTGATATCTGCGCAAAGATTGATTGGTGACTGATTCGTATTCCAACAAGGCAATGACACTAAACACACGTCGAGACTTTGCCAGGATTACCTAAAACAGAGAGAAGATGAAGAAATTTTAAAAGTCATGACGTGGCCGCCGCAATCACCGGATATAAACCCTATAGAGTTATTGTGGGAAGAGCTGGATAGAAGGGTCCGGGATCTATGCCCTTCACCGGAATCTGCATTGTTGAGTATATTACAGGATTGCTGAAACAATATACCAAATGAAAAAATTCAAAAACTTATAGGTAGATTGCCTAGAATTGTAAAAAAAGTAATTGAGTGTAAATGAGGCTTTTTCGACGAAAAATCGGTTTTATTTTTTTCTTTTTTTAAATAAATTCAAATTTGTAAACTAGATAATGAAAATATTTTTCTCCTTATTTTATATTTATTTATGTTCCTCATAAATTTTACATACTCATTTTTTACTAAAAAGTTTTTTTTCGGTGCTAGAATTTGGTTTTCCTTCGAAAAATAAGAGCGGACGCAAACTTTTGGCCTGCAGTGTATGTATGTACTTAGGTAAACTGTTCTGAGAAGAAAACTGTTGACATTGTGGAGGCTAACTGGCAATTTCTTTTTAAAAAGATCACGCTCCGCTTGCGGTCGCAATATTGTATTCAGTGGGAATCACAGTGCAATTTTTCTTTTAATGAGTAAAACGCAACAAATTAGTAAAGTGTAGCACTCCGAGGCCAGAATTGTCAGGTCTACAATCGGAAATGGCTGGATTGGGGTTTGGAGGTGGTTTTAGTGTAGTTAGAATCTCACACACCTATGAGCACGTGTTTTCCGGTTCTCATAGAGCCTGATGCAGGTTTGTCACCTACCCACAAGAAAATAAATACAAAAAAAAGAAGGATTTTGAAGTTGGTCATTGATGAAAAATAATCATTGATGAAGACTGTGAAAATCTATGTGAAAAGGTTTTGTCCCAGAAATGTAAGAAAACAAAGGGTTGATTGTGAGCAACTTTTGAAGCAGTTAATGGCTTTTTGAATTTTGTATTGTTTTTGATTTAAATATTTTTGAGGGGTGGGTGCAAAAGCTTCAAATATAATAAATGTAATTGATTTGTATTTTTCATTAGAAATTGGAATTTCTAAATTATCATTGAGAAAACTGTGTAAGCCTGTGCTATTTCCATATTTTAAAATTCCAATCAAATTTAATCTATAAAACAAAGTACGGGCAACACTCGAAATGTGATGCGTCTTATTTTATTTTCAAATACATACATATATGAAAAATACAGGGTGGCGCACCAATTGTGCTACAATAAGAAATTCAAATAACTTTTTTTTAATCGATGTATTTCATTAATTTTTTTTTTTATTGGTTAGAAAATTAAATTTTATTTTAAATAGTTAGTTGTTTTTAAAGATTATAGACCGCAAATGACCTCCACGCTCTCCCACGTATATGCGGCACCTGATCAAAAAATTATTCATTGCGGCCTGAAGAGTCGAAGTTGGGATCGCCTCAATTATTGTCGTTATGGACTGCTTTAATTCAGTTAAATTCCTGGGCTTCGTTTTATACACCTCTTGCTTGACATAATAAAAAAAGAAGTCTGGTGCAGTCAGGTCAGGTGACCTTGGGGGCCAGCGAAGAGTGGAGTTCCTAGAAATTAATTTGTTTGCGAATTTTTTGTTTAGCTCCGCCATAACTGGTCTGGCTATATGTGCAGTTGCTCCATCTTGCTGAAACCAAACGCTGTTGAATGGTATACGTCTTCGGCGCAGTTCTGGGTAAAAAAACTCCTTCAACATCTTTAAATAACGGTCCCCATTGACAGTAACGGTTACACCGTTTTCTTCAAAGAAGTACGGCCCGACAATACACCTTGATGAAACTGCGCACCACACAGTGACTCGTTCTGGGTGCAGTTCCATCTCATGGAGCATTTCTGGATTAGACTCATTCCATAAACGGCAATTTTGCTTGTTTACATTGCCGTTAAGATCAAAATGGGCCTCATCAGACATGAACAAACAATTGATCAATGTGTTGTCTTCTTCGGCTATTGATATCATTTTTTGGCAAAATTCCAGGCGAACAGGCAAATCCTGAGGGTTTAACTTGCTAGTAATTTGGACTTTGTACGGAAACAAGTTTAAATCGTCATGAAGTATCCATTGTAATGACCGTCTACTAACTCCAATTTGCCCCGATAAGTTTCGGGTCGAAACGCTCGGATTGGCCTGTGTTGCAGATGCTACTGCTGCGATTGTATCCTGAACCCGAACATTGGCATCTCGATGGTACGGCCTTCGTGCGATGCTTCCAGATTCGGCAAACATGTTTACAAACCTCATAATGGTCCATCTACTCGGGGGATTACCGCCAAACTCCCGCCTAAATTCCCTTTGGACGGAAATGACGGACTGCAAAGCATGGTACCGTTGCACTATCCAAATTCTTTTCTCCGTATCCCAAGCATCCATTTTTATAAATCTAAATAGTAACCTACAAAATAAAAAAAAAAAAAAATAAGCCGATTACTCACACAGAAAAAAAGTTATTACGTTTTATTTTTGTAGCACGATTCGTGCGCCACCCTGTAGAAGAAACTCACGTGCACTCTGTGAATCATGCTTTGTATATTATTGAAAACTCCTCAAAATAGTTTATTCTCATATTAGTTTTGTAAATGATTGTTGGAATGAAAAAAAAAACTAACGTCTGAACTTAGCAAGCAATAGGTTTCCAAAAACCAATAATATTTCATTCGACATTAAACAACTTAACGTATACAAACAAAATTGGAGACAAAAAATTACGTATACGCCCGAGTGTACCTACATTTTTTAAAACTCAAAATATATTCATAACTTCTATATTCATTTTTATTTCAGTTAAAAATTAAATTTATTTTCATATGAAAGATACCGTTAAATTGTATTTATGTTTTTATTAATTTGATTTTTACTTTGAGGGCAGGTGTATGCAGGACATACATTCTGACCATCTTAATTTTTTTAAGTGTTCGACTTACCTGGTTCTTAACGACCACCACGGTAATATCGTATTGTTACTTAAAATTCATGCTTAGGTATACCCCATGTTAAATTATGGGTGCTTAAAAGAATTTGCATTACAGAGATATATATTGAAATTGTTAATGAAATATGTATGTCTTTTGAATTCTGTTTTAAAAACGAAAATAAATTCTTATGCTTATTTATTGTTTTTCTTGGCTATCCTTTTTTTTAAATTTCCAATAACCGTAGGATGGTTGTTCAAAGTGTCGACCACAAATTTGTTTTATTCTTTTTTTGTTTGTTGGGAAAAATAAAAAAACCCAAAGAGGTAAAATCAGTCAACCCCAAGATAATCACAGTGAGCATTTCAAAGACAGATGTCCAGTTTGGTCGATCGAATAAATTATACAACTTTAGACTATGTGGACTGTGTGGAGTGTCCTTTTTTTCAAAATAGCAAAAAAAAAAAAACACATCAAGTAAAAACTAAAGAAATGGAATCTCATTTTTTATTTGCAAAAGGTGAGCAAAAGAAATCGAACTGTTAGGAGAAAGGTTTTTGTTTTTTTTTTTTGTCCACACTTCAAACAGGTTGGTTGACTCTTCTGTGTGTCATATATATTTCCGATTGAGGAAAGCACACCTACTGATAAAAGAGAGTCCTTCTCATACTACCTCATGTTCTTTTAAAACATATCTATATAAAAATCGTTTTTGGGGATATAGCAGGGCAGAATGAGGAGAAAAATTTTGTTTTGACAAAAAAAGAAGAAAAAAGCACAAGAAAGTCTGGAATTAAATGAGAAAAGTAAAATATTTTTTATCGAATCGTCGCTGGTCTGGTCATAGAAAAAATATAAAAAGGATACATATATGTATGTAAGTAGTTGAGGGTGACATTTTTCTTTTTGACCGTTCTGGAATTTTTTAAAGTTTTTTTTTCTCTTTTTTTTTCATTTTTCTATACAGATGAATTGAGTCCACTTCTGGCACTGCGATGGTCAATATTTCTTCGTGTCATCGTATTCTTTTTTATTCCACAAGGGTTGACAAGATTAAATACATCACCAAAAAGTGATAAAATAGAAGAACGATATCTACAATTTTTATAATTTTTTTTTCTAAACTACTGGAGTAAATGGACACTAGTAGATATATTTGGATACTTTCATCTAAAGGAGACTTAAGTTCCATTTTTATGTAATGTTAGTCTATTTTTCAATTCTATGGTGTTATGTCACTGTGATACTGAGAAAAAATCTGAAATGTAAATATAAAAATCATAAATCAGATGCTCCCAGTTGCTTAGACTATGAGCTTTGCTTTTTTTGTCAGTTTTTAGCGATTCACTTATAAAAAGAGAAGAGAGCATGAAATAGTTTTAATTTTTGGTTCCGAAAAATACGATTTGCTCCTTCCCAGAGTATTAGGTAACTCAAGCTGGCTTTGTGTTTCGTTAATGAGAAAAAACAACAAAAAAACAAAAATGAATATTTTCTTGTTTACTTTAACACTTCAGGCAGATTTTGGCTACAAAACATACTCGACTTTTCTATTTTTCAATTATTTGTTTCTTCTTACATCTTTTACTCTTGTTTCTTTTTGTTTGTAGAATACGAGAGAAAAAATAAGAATAAAATAATTGTTTTTATATTTTTTTTTATTCCTGTTAATTTCAATTTAATTTTAATTTTTTCAGTTGTAAAAATACAAAGGACTCTCTTTTCTTTGAATTGTTTGCCATCTTTTAGTGGACTATATAGAAGCCCAAGCAGGGACTGAAAATATCCTTAACAAATCAGCAAGGAACATTGCAGCAGGCAGAATAAAAAAAAAATATATAAAACAAAACCAAAAAAAAAAATAGAATTAAAAAAAAATCAAATAAAATAGCGAAATCTTTTTTAATTGCATTTTCTGCTTGAAGTGAACTAATTAATTTGTTATTGCTCCGCCTTCTCCTTGTTGCTAAAAAAATAACAAAATAAAAAAAAAAAGAAATAAGTGAATACAAAAAAAAAAAAAAATCATTCCATCTTCATTCCTTCGGGCAGCGCAGATAAATAAATGTAATTATTTGAGTCCTCTCAAAAGCTCACAAGCGACTTAGATGGAAAAAAAGGCAATTTGTCTGAGAGGAACTTAGGGTAGTCGGAATGACAAGAATGAAGAACAAAAAAAAAAAGAATACACTTCCAGTATACTTGCCAATAATATAAAAGTAAAAGACCTTCATAATTTTCAGCGCAAGATTAAAACAATTGCAATGGATTAAAATTGACAGACATTTTTATGTGTCGTCCATCGTTTTTTTTTTCATTTCTATTTTTATTATTTTCTTCTATTTTTTTGTTCATTTACTACATTACGAGCTTTGTATATTAAAAACAAAAAGAAGTAAGGAAAAATTTTTATTTTTTAACAGGATTTTTATTTTATACTGAAAGAACAAAAAAGAGGACAAACAACACACAGCAGCATAGCACTCAAGACCGGTTTTCGTGTGTAATTAAATCGAATGAAAATGTCCTGTGGATTAAATTAATTTTCATTTGCATAAGAATTATATATTTTTGTGTTGGCCTTTTGTTAAGTTCATTTCTTGGCCTTTTTATTTGGTATTTTCTTCTTTTTTTTTAATGTGTTTGCGTTAGTTGAAATGAATGGCAGGCGACTAATTATTTTTTTTTTGGCCGAAGGACATTTTTTTTTGTGACGAGGGATTTGCTATGTTTATATATACTTAGATATTTTTTTAAATAAACTAAAGCAAATTAGATCTAATTTTACTTCCTGGTTTGCTCATTATATCTTAATTAATCCATGCTTTAAAATTGTTATCCTTTGTAAGTTATTATGGACATATTATTTCTATTAAAAGGCCTACATCTGAAAAAGGCACATTTGTAGCATTTGGTATTCAAAGAAATATTTTAAAATTTTGTTTTTCTTGTGAGAATAAATTTAAGTGAGAAGGTACCTAAAAGTACTTCATAAATAACAAATAAATTTTAAATAGTCTGGAGCTAGAGTAAAATAATAAGTGTCATCTATCTTCTTGTACCTACATTCTTGAATTATCAGTATTAAGACCAAAAATAGTAAAAAATTTATTTGGGAACTTTGGTGCCCTCTATCTTTTGATGCACTATATAATGTGGCCTGGTTACTGCAATATTTGCAGCAACACTTTAACTTCTCCTGGAATATAGGGCAACAACAGATTCCCTCCATCTATCCCAGTTCAAGCCATGGTGCTTTAGCTGTGTTCGCATTTGAATATTTATGGATTAAGCTTCGTTAAGTACAGTTGACCTCCAAGTGTTTCTTGGTCTTTTTACTCAACTTACAGCCTGAGAAATCTACATGATGAACTTCCTTGCTAAGTTCTCGTTTGGTTTCTTTAAAATATGACCAATTCATAGGCATTTCTGTTGCCTGATGTCAAGTTCCACTTTTCTCTGATAAGTACTATTCCACAGCTCAAAATTACTTATGATTTGAGACCAGAGAATCTGGTCTGCTCGAGATGTTGGTGAGTGTCACAGGCGTAATGAAGGATGGATTTTACTTTGGACTTGAAGAATTTCAGCTTGGTGCTTATTTTTATTAAGCTGAATTTCAGCACCCGAGAAAGCATTCAATATCCACAAAGTCCGTTCCACTATCTATCAACTGATAGTACTGCCTAGCCTAGATTAGGTAGTTAAATTTTGTGAACTTTAAATAGCTTTCTGCTTCGGAATAATAAGCTGTTGCGTGTGCTATGACCGGTTTGCGGCATTCTTGTCTTCTTGTCTTGACTTGACTTGACAATTGGCACATATTTGGCCCAAGCCACTGACACTGTTTAACATGAAACATATTTCGTAAATCCATTGGAAATGATCGCCAGAAGCTATCGCGATTTACCCTGCCGAATGCTTTTTTAAAATCGGCAAATATGGGGTGCGAGGCGACTGATACTTAGCTGATTGTTTCTGAATTATCGCAGGATATTAATATGGTCGACTAAGAATCGGCCACAGGAAAACTCAGCTTGGTACCTCTTGAGTGATAGTTTTACCTTTTCCCTTATCCACTTGAGAGCAACAGTGGCTATTAATTTCGAGATAACAGATAGAACTATATTACCACGCCAATGATTTTTATGATCAAATTTTTTGGACTCTTTACAATAACGCCATCTTTCTAGTCTTGTGATAAGTAACATTCTCAGCCGTTGTCTTAAGATCCACCTTCAAGTCCAGTTGACTTGTTTATTTTAAGGAGATGGACCGCAAGCTTAAGTTCTGCATAGTTTGGTGAAAAAGTGTCAATGCCCGTGAAAGACCTCTGTATTCTGGTCATCTTTGAGCAATCCAGAGAATTTCTCCATCCCTGTTTTTAGCTTATATTCCATTGTCACCAAAAGAAAACCATTTGTGTCCAACACAAAAGGGGTTGTGGTGGTACGTTGCTCAATAGCTTCATGCTGATTCTGTAAAGTTATCTTATTTCCCCTCTCTCACAATAGCATGTTCCAAATTTTTCAGAAAGCTTGCTCTTTTCTCATATCTCACAGAAAGGGCTGGCCACGATACCAAACCAAACGATACTTTTGGAAGTATCGTCTCGGTATCGGAAAAATCGAAAAATTTTAGTATCGTCTCGGTAGCGGTATCGGTCTCGTCCCGTTTTGGTCTGGTCTCAATCACAAAAAAAAGTGCACGACTTGGTTACATGTTCTTGATCTCTTAGTTGAATGTTAAACTCTCTTGGTATTTTAAAGATTTAATAAAAATCATTATATAAAAAATATGAAGAGAATGTTAATGAACGATCATTTTTGAACTATAGTTTTTGTAGTCTTAAAAATTTTAAGAGCCTGTTTCGCAATATCTAATCAAAGTTCCGATTAGTTCAACATAAACGTCAAAATATCATAGCAGGGAAACAATGCTGTAACAAAATCGTTGGAGCCGTTTCCGAGAAACAAAGATATAAGAAAAAATATATGAGAGGCAGTTGGTGTACTTCATTAAAATCACTTTCTCTAGTTTAAAGAACCAAGTCTGAAAATGTCATTTGAATGATTAGTTTCAGAGAAACAAATCGAAAGAAAAATTGACCGTGGAAGTGGGTGGTTCTAGTTTAAACAATTGCTTTAACCTTCTCCTTAGCTTAAAAACTTTAAAAATGTCATTCAAACCGAATGAATTACAAGAATTTTTATTTGTTATTATTTAATTATAATATTAAAAAAAATTTTTTTCTGACTATACCAAACGATACTACCGAAAGTATCGGTAAATCTCGGTCCCAAAAGTACGGCTTGATCTCGGTATTGTCTCAGTATTGTTTCGGGTGTTTAAGGGTTGGTATCGTCTCAGTATCGCTTCGGTTTCCAAATCCGATACCAAACTATGCCGAGACATTTCTGGTATGGGGGCCAGCCCGACTCACAGAGCATTGTACTGTTTTATTAGTTACTCTAAATTTGTTTTGAAGAGTAACACACTTTCCAATGCATGATATTTTCAGTCATTACTCTTGCTTTCAATGATAGTCGGTGAGTTATTTTATGCCAGGTATCTTGGGATATCCAGGGATCTCTAGATCGTGTCTGCTTTGGGAACAGTTGCGGAGCCATTTTCCATTAAAATATTCTTTGCTTCATCCCGCTTTTTTTTAGATTTATATCATCGTTTACAACCATGTGTGAATCTGCTTCCTCGAGTTTAACGATGTAGCTTCGACATTTGTTTGGATCAGTCTAAGGTCTTGTCAGAAATCTTTGTGCCCTTGCTGTTACCTCTAAGTGCCTCTGGATATACGCTGTTCAGAGCTGCAGTGCAGCGTTGTTTATACTAGGAGATGATTGTAAGCGTCAGCTTTACAAACAAACCAAAAATATCACAAAGTGATTTCTTCCATCGTTGGTTGGTTTTTTTATTCGTTCAATTATCACGATGGTTCTAGGTGGCTTTATAACAAGTCCTATTCGAACTCAAGGATCTAACAACCACAAGCTCACAAGCGTTGCGAGCATATCACCACTTACTCTTCTCTAACCAAGCAATGCTTACCCAAAACGCGTTTAAGACCAACGTTGTCCGGGCCAACTTTGGAATGTAAGTCACCCGTGATGATGATGATATCACCTTAAGGAAAGCTTCTGCAAACCATGTTAAGACAAGCGTTAAATCAATTTTTTTAGGGTCATACCATGCATTTGTAGGAGCATAAATAATGTTATATCTTGCGAACTTTAGACTGCACCGTGCCTTCGCATAAGCTTCACCGAATACGTGTTCCAGAATATAAGACTATTGCTAGCTTCCTTAGCCAGCAACCATTCAATCTTGGGCCTCCATTGTTTCGTCTTCACAGGTGTACAGCATTCTCGTATAATAGCATCCTAAGACTAGAGATTCACAGGCATACCAGCCATTTGGATGGTAAAAAAAAAATGCTAAAACCAGGCCGCCCGCAATGGGAAACAGACACCTTTTTTAGACGCTCACTATATGCTACCTGTCCTTTCAAGATACGCTTTTCCACAACCAGACTCTCATGCCGTTGACTACTTTATGAAGTGCCTCTGCACTTAATGGAGTTTTTTTTTCAACGAAAGGACAAGATCTTGCCGCTTATCCTAGCCAGTGGCAATCTTAGTAATTTCCCATTCACTTCTCGCACCGAAAAATCTCGCAAATTTCAACAAAAATTCCAAAATTTAAAATCTCGCAAATTTAAATCTCACAGCAACAAATCGTTCATGGATTTTTCAAGCAACTATTTTTTAGAACACACCTCTATGACTATTTGACATAATTTTTTCTCTCTAAGTGATAACTATACCTTCCGTCAGTAAAAAGTTTTGTACCACTTTTAATATTGTCAAAACCCGTCTCTTTATTAATTTTACATTCCTAGTTTTTCTTTACGCGTTGATCATGGAACTTGTTCAAGGCAAAATACGAATAGTGCAATTTACACATGACAAATAACAACTGGATTATAAATGGTGTTTTTTTTTAGACGTGTGGTTTTCAATCTAGCAATACTTTTTCGACCGGAGTTGGTCTTTTTGACAGCTGTCATTTGATTTATGCTCAGTTTTGGTTTGCCATTTCATAATGAACAGACTTACCCGTAAACAACGTTTGCGAATCGGGAAAATCGCGAGGCATCACGAAGCAATCAATCGCCTCAGGCTTATCTGCATGGTCAAGCGACTTTACATAACCCCACAAAAAATTACCATATGACGCGAGATAATTCACTCACAAAAAATTTCCTTCAATAAATTGATTGTTTAGCGATGTGTTACTAAGAACAAAATTCCACTTACCCTTGGAGAAAAATTTTTTAAAAAAATTTTCGAAGGTTCACATTTTCTGTCAACAAACTACTTTTCTCTATAATCAATAAGAATCAAAATTAAAAGGTTTTTATAAAGTAATAAAATCCAGATTTAAATTTTTTTCACAAAACCAATACTTACCCTGCACCTGCAGACTGTAGTCTCACTATGAAACAAGAAATCTAAATATAAAATTTAATTAAATATAGAAATTGTGACTCTATAGGCTTTAATAAAAATAATGCAAACAAAAAAATAATAAAATTAAACTACATAGGATATTTATTTATTTCTGTATTTTATTACACCTCATACATAAATGCAACTAGGTATTAAATGGACGACACGTTAAAAACCAATCAATCACAGCGGAACAAATAAAGTGTAAATATCCCATCAAATCCCTAGAATTTGGGTCATTCTTTTTCATATACGGACTTCAGCATAAATATACGAACTGTTGTGTCGCCTTTGCCTTCATCCTTGCCTCCTTGCACCCTGCATGGTATGGACTCTCGTACAATGACAAGTTATCGATGAATATAAAATCGTTATGCAAACATTGTAATACTCCGTGTTCTTTTATTAAATTTCATTCTGGCTTTAGCAGGGTGGCGGAGGGAGGGGGGAGTTGGGAGGAAAGGGAGGTAGGCACATCAGGACATCACATAGAGCTTTGATAAAAGGATAATCTAAAAATTCTAGATTACTGCGTTGACACATCGATGGGTGGTATTGCTATTTCCACCAAATGTATAGACAAGCATTATACAAAAACAACAATTCGAATGAGTGTCCTGTGGTAGGTAGGTACAGCAGAAGGCGATGTGATGGCTGGCTATGGCTACACACGGTGACGATGAGAAGGACAAGGGTGTTGGATATAGGGGGTATGGTGTTCAATTTGTTTTCAAAGCAGTTTAAGGGATTTTGCGCAATTTATGTTGTTTGCCAATTTTAATGAAAATTTTATTATGTTCGGATGGTATAGATCACATTGGAAGACTGCGTGGCATCCATCGCCTCTCTGTTGTCGTTGATGCTGTTGTCGTCGTCGTCAGTTGGACCCCCTTCTCCCCGAGAGGAGTGTTTTTATATTTTTGTATTTATTCTATGTATAACATTAATGTACTGCTGTTTGGCACCTACATATATACTTTTATATAGCAACACCCCAAGTCTCATGGCCCCCCGTTTTGGATGGGTAACTAATTCGATATCGAAGGATATAATTTTATAGATCTGAACATATCTAGATAAAGCTATAGACACATATATAAATATTTATATAGCTATATTCGAAGTTGATGTCATGTATGATGATTGTGGTGTTTGATATTGGGTGAGTAGAAAAGTTTCTTTCTTGTTGTAATGAGATGTCTTGAGATGCTGTGGAAAGATGAAGTGTCCGTTTGGCATTGTTATTCAAGTCCTGCAAATGGACTGTTGATTTTTGTTTAAACAAGCAACAAGGACACACATGAAAAGCAAAACAAAAAAAAAAACGATTTGAGGGTGTGGCAATATGAATGGGAGCTATATTGGCTGCAAATTTATTTATACTTATACATAAAATGATCGCTTAGACAGACAGTTGGACGGACATTTTACCGTTGTACTCGTAATATAATTTGTGATTTTTTTTAAGGATTTTATTACTTTTCCAGAACTGTGGGTGGTCATATTAATACTGTATTATGTACATTAGGGTGTTCCTTAAATTGGTCTTGGATAGCACTCATTCAATTCAAACGTTGAAAACAATTTCTCGGTTTTTTTTCAGATTTTTATTTCACCCCCTGGTCTCCCTATATTGACTATAAGATTCTAATTATGGGGTAAGAATTATTCTTAAAGCACGTGAAAATAAATCAGAATGTATAGATTAGATTTAAACGAGAAAAAAATCGTATCGGAGGGGGGGTCTATTTTCCCCCGTTCAGGCGGGAAGAGTAATTTTCTAGAAATTTGGTTCAAAACTGAACAAAATTATTTAAAAAAAAACGGGAGCACTTACAATAATGCCACGCCTACACTTTTCTTAAAGCCACGATTCCATTCTATAATATATTTTCTTAATCTTAAAAATTATAATTTTTTTTGTTGAATTTTTAAGTTTGAAAATAATTTTTTCAAAAACTATTTAAAATAAGAACTTTATTTAGGAAGCATACTATAGATTGAAAAAAAGTTAAGGCGTGGCATTGTAAGTGTACTGGTTTTTTTTTAAGATAATTTTTTTCTGTTTTGAGCCAAATTTTGAGAAAACTACCCCTCTTGCTTTAACTGGGGGTAATAGACCCCCTTCAATACTTTTTTTCTCGTCTAAATCTAATCTATACCCTTAGATTGTTTTTGCGTTTTATACGAATCACCCAGAAAAAAAAAAATAAACACAAGCAATAAAGATCAGTCGATCAAAATATTGCGTCTTAGAAGAGTAACGACAGCATCTAACTAATGAGCTCAATTGTCTTGTCTGGGCAAAACGCAATTGTTTTAGTCCAATTGCGTTTCGCCCAGACAAGACATAAAAACTTTAAATGTGAATTTAGTTTCAAAAAATTCGACAAAAAAACAAAAAACAAAAATGATAGTTCCTTATTGTTTGTATTTTTTCTTCTTCTTCTTTAATAGCAATAACTTATAGTTTAGTCATATGTCGTTTTGCCATGCAAACTGTGAGGACATTTTCATTTTTCCTGTATTATGTTTTCGAGGGTGCCGAATCTTAATCTACGGTTTGCGACTTTAATTTCGTGATGTGTTCTTTTTAGACGTGTGGTTTTCAATCTGGCAATACTTTTTTCGCAGTTGGTCTTTTTGACAGCTGTCACTTGATTTATGCTCAGTTTGGTTTTGGTGAGGCGCCGAGTATTCCCTTCAAAGGCATCAATCGTCGCAGGCTTATCTGCGTAAACAAGCAACTTCTCATAACCCCACTTAAAATAACCCCATGACGTGAGATAATGCGCTCACTAAAAGTTTCCTTCAATAAATTGATTGTTTCGCGATGCGTCGCGTGAACAGAACCATATTTTAGTAATAAATTTGCACGATTTGCAAACGTTGTTCAGGAGTAGGTAAGTCTAATTATTACAAAATGGCAAGCCAAACTGAGAATAAATCATCTCACAACTATCAAAAAAACCAACTCTGGAAAAGTATTGCCAGATTGAAAACCAAACGTCAAAAAAAAAAAAATCCTTTATATTTTTCTGTTCTCAAGATATTCTAGTCTTAAAATCTTTTTCAACAATTTCCACTATTTTTTTTTTTTCAATTTTTCAACGAGATTTGAGAAAAATAGAATTTACAACTAGTTTTAATGCTGAGGCCGAATTTCCACGCGTCGTCGGTGACCGAATAAGTGAGTGCCATCAGTGATTGAGTGAACGAATAACCGTAACCACTTCTAATTTTTGTATAGTAGATTACTCAAAGCGTGAGCTGTAGTGTCAAATTCACATTATTCAATAACTGATGCAGCCTTGGTAGTAAAAAAAAATCACTAATTGATTTTTTTTTTTAAGTTCTTTCTGCACCTAACGGCATTATTATCAATAAAATAAAATCTATTCAAAGTCAATAATAAATATTTGTATTCGTTTTTGAGATATAGTCAACAAAAAAAGATGAAGGAACGTACGAACGAAGCAACCTACATACGACCACAGACATCCTTCTAAAAATGATGGATACCGATTCTAGTGAGCTCTAAACGTCGAAAAAGTTATGACAAAATTTTCGATTTGACAAATCGGAACAATTACCTTCAATAACTTCCAATTGGAAGCAAAGAAGAGCTAATATTTAAAGCTAGCAACCCGCACCGCCTAGGCTCTGTTCGGGAAGCACTTTAATGTAACCCAAAAGAACTCTGTTGATCCAATCACAGGATATTAAGTTGAGCTAATCTGAAGATTGCCGAAAATTTCATCAAAATCAGGCATGTCGTCTTGGAGTCTATGAAAAACATACAATTACTCAATTAAAACAATATTTTTTTATTTCTCAAAATTTGAATTCGAGAATATTTTTGTTCAAAAACTATTTACATATCTACTTTCTATTAAATTTTGATCTTAACAGAAATTTGTTTTAGATTTTTATTTCACCGCCTTCGTCTCCATCTTTCACTTTAAGGTACTTAATAAGGCTAAGGGTGATTCTCATAAAAAGGCGAAAAAATTAGAGAATATATATAGATTAGAATAAGGAGGGGGTCTTTTTCCGCCCGTTCAAACAGAAAGGGTAATTTTCAAAGAAATTGGCTCAAAATCGCTTTTTTAAAGCAACGATCCCATTCTCTAATATGATTTTTAGATAAAGTTTTCACTATAAATAGTTTTTGAAAAAAATATTTTTTTTTTAAATTTTAAGTTTGCAAAGTATTTTTTTTTCAAAAACTATTTACAATACAAATTTGTTAAAAAATCATATGAGGTGATGAACTTGTGGTTTAAGAAAAGCTAACGTGTGGCACCGTAAGTGTTACCATTTGCCAATTTAATTAAATTAAAAATTTAAGTAATTTTTTGTTTATTTTGAGTCAAGTTTTTTAGAAAAATACCCCTTCCACCTGTGTGGGGAAAATAGACCTCCTATAATACGGTTCTTGCCTGAATCTAATCTATACGCTATGATTTTTTGTTTCGGGGTGAACTAAAAATGTGAAAAAAATTTTGAAAATTTTGTTTTCTATTTAAAGCCTTTTGATGCCTATGCAATTCGGAATTTAAAAAAAAAAAACATCATAGACCTACTCTACCATTGTCCGATAGTTGAAAGTTAAGTTTTCGAGCCATAAGTGAAAAACAACAAGCAAAAAAATGCATTGTTGATTCAAAACCTCCGAAAACATTCAGGGCATGCAAGAAATCAAAACTACCCCCAATAAGCATGTCAAAAGAACAATATCCCTAGACTATAGCTAAATAATTATGTCTGATCGCATACTTCCCAAAACTACGAGTTTCTTCCAATTCAGCCGAAATTTATGTCTAAGCTCATATTAAAAAATTAAATTCGTAGAAATTCGTAGTTTTGGGAAGTACACAAACAGACATAATACTATTTCTAAGAAAGAATATTTTATTTTTATTTCAAACAAAGAAAACTCCACGTATAGGCATATTCGTTTTACAAAATATAGTATGAACAAAAATCTATGAAGTGACATAAATACTCGTATCTCTTATATTTATATCTTTTCAGAATCGGGTTCCATTTTGATGAAAAAAAAAAACTTTGCCGATCAATTCAAATAGTATTGCTTGGAGGACTCTTCAAAAAGTCAAAGTTTTGTTGTATAAATTTGAAAGCAAAGAAACAGAAACAGCCTCTATATACACCCGAAGGACAAAAAATAGATTTAAGGTTATGCCTTTGGGTTTTTTTTTATGTTACTTTCAAAAAAAAATGGTAAAAACGCTTTTAGACTGTTTTTGTCGAAATAAATTGCAAATAATATTCCCGAGTGAAATATCTTTTTCCATTTTGGATTTGTCGTTGTTGTCGTCGTCGTCGTCGTCGTCTATCGATGAACAAGTATTGTTGTATCCATAAAATAGAATTACTTTCATTGAGCGCACAGGAAGGCGCCAATAACGTATCAAAATCTTCAGCAACAATAACGTATCCTTGGGCGATTTTGCATTTCTATGCCTGATATTCGTTTTTTTTTTTTTTTTGAAAAAGCATATCAAATCTGATGGGAAATTGAAATTGAATCAAAATCTTTTTGCCTTAAGAAAAAAAAAAAAAAATCAAGCAGAAGTATAGAAGGAAAGTTCTTGTCTATTTTCATGCTTTGCTATACTTCGGTTCAATGAGAAAAGGATGTTTTATATGATACTGTTGGAGTATCTATGACAGGATACGGTTATTGGTCGGAATGACACGGGTGGATATCGTTTTAAAAAGATTTTCAAGTCTCTTTTTTTTCTACGTCGATTTTTTATTTTGTAGTTGTTGTTGCTTATTCTTATTGAGGTTGTGATTTTATGTTGTTAGCATAAAATTTCACGAGGTGGATTACATTAAGGGGCTTTTGGCTTGAGGGAGTATAGCTTTTTGCAGTGAGATATTGTATTTTTTAGGGTAGACAATTCTTATTTTTTTTTCTTTCTAGGTACGGTTTGAGTTTTGTGTATGGATTTCAGTTTTTGTATGATTTTTTTTCTGTTACAATTGAAAGTGGTTAATGCTTGGGTTGGGATGATAGTAAATATTATTAAGAATGCTCATGTTTTCAATTCTGGATGAAATTTAAAAAATGTTAATTTACTTCTATTATTTAAAGTGATATATAATATGGTAGCAGGCAACCTTGCTAAAGATTTATACAATGTTTTCACCAAAACTGAATGTGGGATGTTTTTGAGCAGAAAACTTTCAAAATTCCAAATTGATGCCAAATTGATATTCAAATCTTGAAATTTGCCCTTATACAACATACAAACAAATATTGAAAAGGAATATAAAAATATGGCATTAGTTACTTCCGACCAGATTTGTTAAGGAATACAATCTTTTCTGAATGCAATCTCGAAAAATCATTCATTTGCATTCAATTAGAGTATTTATCTCATTCGCTCCACTTTGAGACTTTGTTTTCAAATTCTGCACTGAAATCTGCAATCACTATTCATATGACATTGAAAATATTGCAATCATTTGACTGTAATTCATTGAATGCTGTATTTGGAGAGTTCATGTAATCTGGGGATTTTTTGCAGCCTTTTGATTTTTTGTGTTCTTTTGCATTTATTTGAATTCCTTGAATTCGTTTGAATTCATTGCATTCTTCTGCATTCTTTACGTTCTTTGTATTCTTCTGCATTCTTTTATTCTCCTTACTTTTAGATTTGTGGCTCCATTTTTCCACAGTTACGTGGCAGAATTTCGTCTAATTTTCCAAGTCATATGACCATACTCAAGTTAAGCCTCATGAATTTAAAAGAATGCAAAGAATGCCAATGGATGCCCAAAATTGCAACGAATGGAAAAGAATGAAGGAACAGAAAAGAATGCATGTGATAAACTTTCACAAGATTGCCTTCAATCCAATCATGTAAAATGAATGGTTAAACAAATCATTACATTCATTTAAATGTTTAATGGAGGAAGAAGTCAATGAATTCAATCATTTTATTGAAGTCATTAAAGATTGCATTTAGAAAAGAATGAAATCTTCCGATTCTGGTAGGGTCGCTACTTGAGACATGCCCTTAAGTCCAGTTATATAAGCGAAATTCCCGAAAAATTGTAGAAAATTGGATTTGATGAACCACACTGTGAAGCTGTAACTGATGACTGAGGTCTCACGAGTCGCTTATAGATTAGAACTTTTGTCTGTTAACTAAGCTCATCAGTTTTCTTTTTCATCAGAGGGTAAGGCGTTTTAAAGCAAAACTAGCATTTTTGAGGACAGTCCGTGAATGTGGGTTGGATTTCAGCAGGTCGTTGAATTTGATGCCAAGGTATTTGGCGTATTTCAGGCTCGTAATCTAGTTCCATATGGGAGTACTTAGGTGATATTTTTGCTTCCAGTTGAGCCACTGAGTCTGCCGCCTAGATTTCTGAAGCAGGCAAACTTTGATTGGGTAAGTTTATCCGGATACCCTATTTCATGTAAAAGTCGAAGAGTTTGCGGATTTAAGCCTCGACTTCTCGGAAAGCTATCAATGGAGAGTATTATGAGCAAATATGTAAGTGGAGTCATCAGGGAAGTGAAGGTTCTCGCATTCCCTTAAAATTTGTTGTTCAGAGATGATGTTCATGATTTTGATGAGAAGTGGTACAAGTTTGAAGTTTCGACCCCCTGGGCAACTTCAGCGCTTATGCTCTTCACTGTCGATCTACAGTTCTCCAGTTGGACGAAAATATTATTTTGAGTTGTGCTGAAGGAAAGCCTAGTATATGGAGTTTATGGATAAAGACACTGTCAAATGATTTCTCGACCTCCAGGAATTATTTGACAGTATAACTTGATTGCTGCTTAAAGTTGTGGTGATGTCATGATAAAACTTCAGGATCGATCGGAAGCAAGGTGGAATGTTTTTCCCGAAAACTGAACTGCATGTCCGGGATGATGTTGTTTTTGACGCAGAATTCTTGATCTTCCTGAGTATCAGCTCTTCGAAGAGCCTTACTTAGACGCAGAACTTATTGACCTTCTTGAGTATCAGCTCTTCCAAGAGCCTAACTTAGATTGTTGAGGAGAGATATCGGCCTGTAGTTGGTGACCATGTTTTTTTCATTTTTCTTAGTAATCACCGCAAAATGTTTGCAGTTTTCAACTTCTGGGGAAAGTAATAACTGTTATTATTGCAGTTGTTAAAGATGATGGCTAAAATCACCCTCAATGTTTGTGGATGCCTTATTAATTGGAAGCCCCATCCTGTTCTGCTGACTTCTTTGGCTTAGAGATTGGAGTTACCAATAATCTCAGCTATTTGTTCTGGGGTACTTAAGTTTTTCTGTTGACTGGATTACTAGCAGGATTTGAACTCACATCTATTAGTCTAGTCTTTTTAGCCATTAAATGAGAAAAATTCCAGACAAAATGGGGGAAAGCTGGATTTTGGTATAAACGAGTATAGCCTTCTTATGATCTTCTAAGGAAACTGTAAAAAATCCTCATCTATATGAGCTTCTCTAATAATTTTACGGGGAGTCAAAACAACTTTGAAGCAATATATTCCGAATGGTCACTTTTGCTGAAAAATGTCATGGACTAGTTTGTAGTTTAGAACATCAAATTTTGTGTTTTCCTTTCTCTTTCTGTAAATATGCTAACTGAAATACACATACGTGAAAGATTTATGCAAAAGTGATACTTTATCATCTACAATCCCAAGTAAATTGCTTCCAGTCATCCAAGGAAAGTGCTATTGCATCTGCGATGACTTAAGTCTCTTAACTGCAGAATCGCGTCCTGTTTGTAGATAGCTTCACGAAATTGCAAAAACAAAATTGACATGAAAGAACCCTATACCAAACTCTTTAAATCTCATGGTAATCGATTTTTGGCCCTTTTTAATGACTTCAATGCATAAACTTCCAATGTAAAGCTCATTTTCTTAGAGAATTTGAACTTATGGCTTTTGTTGGGCGCCACTTAAAACATAATAAATACTTTTATTGAAATCAATGGATCTTAATGTATGTATATTACTCTGGTAGTTTGTTAAGTATGGTTTTTCTTTTCTTTTACTTAGAAACATGAATTTATGACCCACGTTGGGCGCCATGAATATGTTGCATATTTTATATAAAAAAGTACAAAATGTGAAAAATTTCATTTGAGAAAAGATTTCTGAAGTGTTATTTTGATAAAGTCCTAAATTATATCCTTTCAAAAGATTGGATATATATTTGTTAACTCACGCCAAAAGACTAAATAATTTATTTTGTATTTTAGTGCCCCCCATTTAGATTTGATTAATTTTTGAAAAGAAAATCAAATCAAAAATACACCACGTAAGCAAAATAAGAAAAAGGATTCATAAAACACAAGACCACCAACGAATACGAAAGTGAATATACATAACACGTAATCCCTTCTACTCCTTTTTTCGCTCGATAAATTCATATAAAAAAAGCATAATAAATCAATACCCTTTTACCCAAAACCAAGACTTATGAGAATTCAAATAAAAAAAAGAAGAAGAAAAAATATAAAAAATTATAGTCTTCAAAATATATACAGTATAAAGTATAATATATACTATATAACGCATAATCAGGACAATGGTCAGGTCACCCCCCGGGGCCGCATAAAAAAAAAAATAAATAAAAAACCTTACTCCAAACTGCTCGAACTCGGACTCCTTCAAATGTGGCTTTTATTTTAAATGCGGAAAAAAATACATAAATAAAAAAAAAAGAGTGACCATTCGATTAAATCCTTTACTCAGCGAAAGGACACAAAGGCACTACTCTGGACTCGACACACTACCCATGGGGATGAAAAATTGCAGGGAATTTATAGCTGTCAAAGGTGGGCAAGCGAATGAAGAAGGACCAAGCGAGCGCTATATCTACTGAAAGAAAACAAAAATGAAAAAAAAAAAAAAAAAAATAAAGAAAAATATAAAAACGGAGATATAAATTTTTCAACTTTGGGGTTGAGGTGGGAAGGACACCACTGGGCGGAAGGTTTTTCATGTTTTCTCGTCCTTTTTTTTTTACTACTGCTGCTGCTGCCCACTTTACTCCGTGCTTTCAATTTTCTCGTTCCCGTTTGACATTTTATTAATATCGAGAATACGTTTGGTGTTCGAAGTCGAGTCGAGTTGAGAGCGCTGTGTGCTGTATTTTTATGGCTGGGGTCCTGTATTTTTTTTTTATTCTTCTTCCTCATATTCTCTCTTGTATTACATCCGGATACAGTTTGATATTCGACCCACCACAATCACCCCCCTCAGTCGTTAGTCGTCGTCGTCGTCGTCATCCTGGATCCTTATATAAATGCATACCTAAGCACCAAACCACGATAAGAGAAAAGAAAAAATATACAATAAGGAAAATGAAAAAAAGCAACAAAAAAAAAAAAAACAACAGTTATAGAGAACATAACAGAAAAACGAAAATTCTTATTAATCCTTGGAGTGAAGGTGGAGGTGGAGTGGACATAACGGAATATTATTGGTCGATAGCCACCGCACGTTCGCGTAACTGTACACCTTCTTATTCTTCTGTTCTATGCTTTCGGATGAGAGATGTTGTACTTGTACACAATGACGTGGACGTGGGTGCTATTGCTTCAGCTTCAGAGTCCTTCTAGGGCCAGGGCAGACCAGTGCCAGTGTCAGATCAAAGTCGTAGTCGTAGTAGTAGAGGTGGCTGATGGCTGATATGGCTAGCTTGCTAGCTATCATTGCGCAATATCCTTGAAAATATTTTATATGAGAATTTTTATTATATTTGTGTTTGTTTCCCACTCTTCTTCTCTGTAGGAATATGATGTTATTGTTGTGTCGAAGTTGCTCATAACGAAGGAACAGAGAAAAATACAAAAAAAAAAAAAACACCCCTGTGCTTGTGCTTTATGGCATCTTTGGCATGTTAGGGGGTGGATTTGTATTTAGGTTTGGGGAAGGGGGTTTTGCTATCTATATGGAAAATATGATGTCATACTTTTATTAGCCTGGGTGACTTTTTCTGTAGGTACATAAACACAGATAGCCACAACGCATGCTTTATATGTCTGAGTCATTGTCATAAGAGGGGGGCGAACTTTGGGTGGTTATAAATTGATGAATAGATAGATGGATGGATGGACGTGGACATGGACTACATGGACAACGACCTGTTTTCCTATAAGTTGATTTTATGTTTCCTTTTTTTTTTAATACTGGTCACTCTTCAACTATAAGGACTATCTTCTCCTATTTCGTTATAATTTTTGTCCAAAGACAAGGGTCAGAACAATGGTTATTGTTATTGCTATCGCTATTACAAAGGAAAAATATCAAGTTGTAAGAATATACGAATGAATAGAACACATATAGTAAAGGACTCTCTTTTTCATTATGGGCTTTAATCTAGGTAATACTGTGGGGTGGTTGGTTTGGGTTGTAATAATATCCGGATTTTGAGGGGTTGTTTCCGCGGTTGCGTGTGTCGAGGTAAGAATAAAGTTTTTGTTATGCTTTATGGATTTATGATATTATTTCATAACCATATATTGGGGCGTGGTCTTAGAAATTGTATTGTCGAGGAAAAGATGTTGAAATTTTACAAAATGGTGGTCGAAAACCCACCGGAAGTTAAAGGCACAAACCATATTTCTTAATTTTATTATTAATTCAATATGCGAAATATCATAAGTTAAATGAGGTAATTTATGATATTTTTCCAAAAATATACCTTTGAGAAAGACGGATTTATGAGAAAAATTTCTCCCTAGACAAGAAAGAATCAAGCATGAAATTGGCATGAATAATGTCAAAAAATATTTTTTGTTTTACGTTCTATTCTATTCTAGGCAGCAAAAAGAGGACTTCACGTTTCCATTTTCCTGATTTTCCATTAAAGAAATGAATGAATACTTTTTGATGTTTATACAGTAGACATGTGGCTTGTTAAAAACACCAAAATGCCGTAATACAAGCTTTGTTTCTTTGAACAGATAAAAAAAAAAAAAATATATAATTTTTGTAGCAAAATTAGGCCGGGTATTTTTGCAATTGTTCATAGTTTTTTTCTAAAACATTAAAGGTACTATAATTTGTATTAAGAAGTATTTTTTATATGTTATATAAGGTGTGTTTTTTTCCTTGACCGAATGAGCTTGGACGAAAAAATGACGTCAGGGATAAGCAATTTTTTTTAATAGAAACATTAATTAAGTGAAGAGCTTTATTTCTTCATCAAAAAAATTATGGATTTTGCTTTCTAAATGTCTCAAAATTAATCATTAAAATTTTCAATGATGAGTTTCAATAATAGCAATAACTGGCACCTAAGATACATTTCTGATGTTAAAATTCGTGAGGGTTTTGTCATTTTTATGGATGCGTTTAAAGGCCACTTTACGCGATAATAGAAGTCATATGACCTGTCATTATATTTTCTGTATGATTTCTCACATAAGCTGTCATTTCAAGTCAAGATATACGGTTATCATTTTTTTATGTTTACATGTCTTTACTTTGCATTTGATTTTCTCTACGGATATCTATCAAACCCAAAATAAAAGAAAAAACCAACTTATAAGCAAATGAATTTTTGTAAAGCAAAACAACTCTCTTGGAATTTATTATCCATTGTTGTTTTCATTCAAAATTACAATTTTTTGAAGAAATATTTTTATTTTCAATACTCTGAATTCACTTTTTTCCATGAAAACAACAATTCCCGTTTGACTTCTCAAATGGAATTAGCTGCAGTTCTAATGTCAAAAAATTCATATGCTTTTTGCTTTTGAGAAGTCAAATGAAATCTATGAGTGTGTGTTCAGACGATATGGTATGATTTTTTTGACAGCTCATATGAGAAGTCATATGACTTCTATAACCGTGCAAAGTGCTCTTGAGATTATGAATCCACAGTCACTTATGGTTAAGAGAAGTTGGATAGAATTTCTACACCTAAGGATAGTTGTCTTTGGCCGCTTTCGGAAAAGTCAAGTCATCTACAATTTGAGTGTCAAAAGATTGTCATTTCTTGGCATATATATTACTATTAACAAATATGCAATCGATCTGTTTCCACAAAATTTTATTGATCAAAGTTAATTAATTTTCTTGTAACTCATTTGACTCATTTGCTTATTAATGTTTTTGTCCTTAACTCGTTTTCGAACATGTGACTTTATAAAACTCCATTATCGAATACAATGTTAACTGTAAGAACAGAATGGGTGACGGAACTGGAATAGATGTCAAAAATGCTGCAGTTAAAGTTAAAAATTGTGTCCAGCTGCAACATTTTTGACGTCGATTCCAGTTCCATTTTGCATTTTGTTCAGTAACGCAATAAAACTTGTTTTTGCCTTTTCGAACAGAAGACTTTTGCAGTTTGTTTTAAGAATATTCTGCAAATGCGTTTTTTTCGTAGATGACGTTTTCGAAAATAGCTTTTTACTGGTAAATTAGCCAAATTATTTTGTCGTGGCTTAAAACTTTCACTTTAACTCGAACGGGGGAATAGGAACATACTAATGTGCCATTATCCTTTCCGAAAATTGATATAAAGTTAGGCTCAAGGGTATACTGATGAGCATTCCTAGTAGAGCAGGTATTCCGCTGAAATTGTTTAAAATGATGAATTCAGTTATAGCTGTTTAAACAGAACAATGTTAAAAAAAGTAGCAATAAAACAGTAATAAGCAAGAAACATTTCGACAGTGTTCCAACGGAACATAGTGCTACTGAAATTGATGTTTCACTTTTGAGTTAAAAAGCTCTATTTTGGATATAACCATATAACCGTTAAGAAATCTTATTTGTCTCAAAACGGCTTCAAAAATTTTTATAAAAAAAATCTGGTAAATCTGGTAAAATAAAAATTTTCCAAAATTTTTTAATAACCGGTACCCGCAATATAAATGTTTTTTTAATTTTCAATTTTTTCATTAAAATGACAGATTTAAATTTAAAATTTTATGGAAAAGGTCTTTTAAAGTATCAATAATATTGCATATTCAAATTTGAAAAAAATTTGATTTTTTTTTTGAAAATTCAATACTTCAAATTGTTTTTGAAAATAAAGGGTTGTTTAATTTTAAGGGCCGCTGTTGATTTTGAATAAACACACAAATTATTTAAGAAATTATTGTCATTCCTTTTTATTATGATAATGATATGGTTCAATTATGTATAGAATAAAATATCGGCCAAATGGCCGCCTTGACGTCAGCGGCATACCTCCATCCGATGGTACTAATTTTCTATGACGCAGATGCATAATTGAGGTTTTATGTCGTAAATGTGCCAAATTATCTCATCCTTTACCTCTTGAACTGTTGCTGGCCTATTGATGTACATTTTTTCTTCCAAATAATCCCAAAGAAAGAAGTCCAGTTGAAACCACATATCGTCCCAATTCGGGCCATACAAAAATTCGTTATCATCTCACGATAGCAAACACCATTCACAGTAACTGCCTTACCAGCCTCATTTTGAGAAAAATACGGCCCGATTTGAACGCCAATTTTCATATTAGGCAACTTTAACGCGTTGCTCGATTCTGTATCTTTCTACATGGCTCAAATTGAGTTAGTCTGAAACTGAGAAATGTAAAATGAAATGCAGAAAAAAATTTGACATTTAGGTGTGGTTCACATTCAACATCAGCCTACCTCGTTTTTATGACTATTAGACCAAGAGCTAGTGAACGTTCTGCTTAAAGTATATTATACCGCTCCAAATTTTAGAGGCGTACTATTTCATCGGTACAAACTAAATGGTAGCAATCTGGCAGTGATTTCGCGGTACTTTGACCACCAAAATGCACTTTCAAAATACAATAAAACAAATAAAATCGTTTAATACCTTGCCCTTAGTTTGGTTCACTTACTCATACAAGCAATATGTCCCCAATTTGACAGCGACACGACTGCCCTTAGACCAGAATAATGCACTATCAAAAGGCATCAAAAAATAAACATGTTTCCACCCAAAGTGTCGTTAACGTACACTAAGGCCTAGTTCACATGGCAATCCACTGCACCGTTTTTTGCAGTATAAATCCGTGCGAATGAGTGAATGAGCAGTGGTGTATTCATTTTACATAGATCCTTTCACACAACGTTTGTACGTTTGCCTTTTGGATTTACACTGTCATCTGGACTTAAACTGCAAAAAAACGTACGGTGCTTTGCCGTGTAAACTAGGCCTTAGTATATGCACAAATTATGTATATGCCGTCAACTTGGCAGCGCTGAGGCGGCCAAAAGACCACAAAAATTAACTCTTAAAATACAATACAAAATAAAAAGTGTATTTTTGTGGTCTTATGGTCGCCCTTGTGCTGCCAGGCTGATGGCATATAATTTCCACATATACTAAGTGCAAGTGAACAAAGCTTGGGTGTTATAAAAGAATTTTAATTTTCTTGTTGCGCTTTGAAAGTGCATTTTTTCTGATCTTAGGGCCGTTATCTGAAGTCCATAAAAACCAAAACATTGAAAATCCAAACCCCATTTAACTCGTTATCCAGAAAACTCCAAAAACCTCAAATCAAGAAAAACCAAAAGTCTGGAAATTCAAAATGCCAAAAACCCCAATATCCGATGGGCCAAAAATCCGAAAGTCCAAAATATCGTTAGTTTCCTAAAATTACATATTGGTGGGCAATCTAAAAAGTGAGTTACCAATCCTTTGTGACTGTGGATTGAAAGGATTGGTAACTCACTTTTAAGATTGCACGCCAGTATTCAATTTAATGAAACTAACGATATTTTGGACTTTCGGGTTTTCGGCTTATTGGATAATATGGTTTCTGGCATTTTGAATTTTCAGAATTTTGGTTTTTCTTGATTTGAGGTTTTTGGAGTTTTCTGTTCAATCCACATTTAAGCATTTTTTTGTTGTTCTCAAAAATCAAAATTAAAAAAAAAAAATGTAAAGTAAACATATAATTTTTCTATTCTTTGTATTTTAGGTTTTCTAAATTTTGGAACTTCGTGAAATTGGATTTTTGCAGGATTTTGTGGTTTGGAAAATTCAGGTACCAACCAATTTTTCATATCTGCCAATTTTCTATAGGGCTTCTACAGTTAAACCAATTTGTTCCAAATTTACAGAGTCAACTCGATAAAATAAATTTGCATTCCAAACTGTTTACAAACATTTTGTAGTGTTAAAATAAAGCAAAAATCTTATTCTCACACTTTTCAGCCAACAATGAAGTTGTGTTCAAAAACAAATAGGTATAAATTATGTCTTAAATGTTTAACCAAATTTTAGCCAAGAGCATGCTTTTGCGATACAGATGTGCATGTTTCTTCTTCCTTTTATATACAAACTTTCATACCAACATACATTTATATAGTACGTTACTTAATCTTTAGATTCCTTAGAAAATGTAATTTTATTATAGTTTCCTTGAATATCAAGCATACCCTCTTCACGAAATGTCCCCCCAATTGTGATAAAAATAAGAGATTTCATTTTTATACTTTTCCCGGTACTTTTTTTTATTTCTATGTAATTATACCGTTTATTTTTCTAAAGGGTGAATTTTTAATCGTTCTTTTCTGCCTTTTTTTGTTTTTCTTAAATATAAATCTAATAAAACAAGAAGGAGAAAAAAAAAAAGAAATAAAAATGTCACAATCTATGAAAGTTTCGGTATACGAGGGTGTCATGGGGATTGTCCTTAACAAAAAAAAAAAAAAAAAAGAGAGAAAAAAGGTAATCTGGATTAGTATCTGAAAATAATGTCCTACAAAGATATCATTTCTTTCCAGGACATCTTTTTTTTTATTCTTTTAAATATCGTTGCAAGAATAGGCGTGTAATTTTTTTTTGTCAAATGTAAAAAAGAAAATTCTTATCCTTATTCTAAAAAGAAATAATAAAATTAGCATATTTTTCTTGTTAAGTTCTGTATATAGCAGCAAAGGATGCATAATTCTAACTTTTTTTTTTTTAAACGTCTTTCATCGCCAGGATTAAGACTACATTTTTCTGGGATTAATCAAGGTACGAACTTTTATCTGGAGAACAAAAAAAATCCTACTATTTTATTATTCGTCCAAAAATTATCTTCTTTTTCGTCTTAAGAAAAAATAAAAAATAAATAAAAAATCAAAATGGTATAGTGATGCGGGGCCAAGAAAACTAATTACAAATTCAATACGCAAATTCTATTAATTCCCAATACAAATTAACCACCCTGCTTACATCCCGATATTGGCATTGTTCAGTATTTTTATTGTCGCCCTCTCTGGCCCCCAGTCATTTATCTTTATCTATATACAGGCCTCATGCTGGATGGTGTGATGGGGGAGAGCTTGATATGGAATTGGAATTTTTACTACCCAGAGCCCTGCCACTAGCCCCCCCCCCCCCGAACTACCACTTCTCAGAAATTATTTTATGCACAACAAAAGCAAAAAGGATCTAATATCATTATGGGTGGTTCTCGCACAATAACACACACCGGGCCGGGAACAAGGATAAGCCTTGTGTGTGTTTGTGTATTTTACACTACCTATATGTATACGCATTCACTTGTGCAATGCATAAATTTCGTTAATTGGATAATAATGCGAAGTAGGATTTTATTTATGTCCTTGTATGTTGTTTTGCTCATTTTTCCAAAAGCTCCTTCTTTCTCACACTACCCTCTGAGGACCCCCCAACCTGCCCCCCACCAGTACCCCAAGAATGGACTACAATGTGGAAATATTTTGTAAGGATATTCTTTTTTCCCCCATTTTGCGTGTCTGTTTGGGTCTTTTGGTTGATTTTTTTTTTTATTAATCGTTATATCCTCCTAGAAAGTTTTCATGAATAAATATTTTTGTGAATTTTTTTATTCATATCCGGTTGGACTCTCTATATGTGCTGTGACTGTGAGAAAGGCAACATTTCACTTCTCTCCTTGCTAGTTATTTGTGTTCTTTTTTTTTTGTTGTAATGGTTTATGTGTAATGAAATTTCATATGAAGGTATCCAGTTTATGCAAATGTCCAGTATAGAGGACTCCATATATATGAGGGTTCTCGTACCATGTAATTCTGATAAACTCGGGTCTGCAAAAGCGACCCCTTGAATCGTTGAGAGTTTTCTCTCAACCGTAAAACATTTAATCTCCTTTGAAAAATATGGCAACTTGGGGGGGTTTTTGGTTGGGGTTTTTTTTGTCCTTTATGGGCATAGGCATATGTATATGTATATTGAGTTTTATGTATATCCCAACACCATATGCATACATTACTTATATATGCTAGGACTCATACATTTGGGCTTTAATTGGGCCAATTTTTTGGTAAATTAAAAATGAAGAAAAAATTCCAATAAAAAATGTTTTTAACATGACTCTTATGGTACCTATACAGGAGGTATGTAGGTATAAGGGCTACCTTTTTTATTTGCAAGATATTTCTGCAAGCAGTGGGCAGTTGAGTAGGTACAATTTGTACATTTGCGCACATGAATGTACTAAGGACGTGTTTTTATGATTGCTGTGCAATTAAAATTTATTGAATAAATGTGTGGAATGTTAAAAGGGATTCAATTTAAGTCAAGTGGCGTGGATATATGTGCCTACTCCTTCATACGTACATATATGAAGAGTAAGCAAATAAGTAGGAATTCATTAATATGTATAGCAAAATGTTGAGAATTGCAAAGGGGGTAAGTTTTTGCTATGAGGGTTCAATCTGATATTTTTTTTTTCATTTTTCTTTTTTTATACTTCAACATAAATAAAGTATTTTGAGATTTAAATGAAAGAAATTAAAGAAGGATGGCAAAATGATATGCAGTAGTTAGCTGTAAGCCAATAAGCTTCAATGTTTGAATAAATATGCTTAAATAAAAGGCAGGAGACATATGATAAATATAAATAATAATAAAAACTCACCTTTTTTCATCCATCAAGCTTTATAAATTACGCTCAACTGAATATAAATATGGAAAACATTGTCAGCAACTGTAGAGTCAATTTTAATATTTCTTGATTTGTCACTAATACGAATTATACAAACGCAAGACATCAAGGAATTTTTTTTCCAATCTAAATCAGGTTATTTTTATTTCATTTAAGGGAACAAAATAAAATTTTCAGTTCCATAGGTTTTTTCTTTTTCTTTTTACATAGTGATTTTTGGTAATTTTCCCAACATATTTTTTTTTTTTATTTTTTTAGAACCAAAGCTACCTGGCCATACAATTTTCTTAAATCTATTTTACGAAATCTTATACATTTTTTTTTTTAATTCAATACATTTCTCTTAGCATAAAATAGGATAGGAAACCATTTTTCCAAAAATGGCTTATAATGATACCTTTAAAAGAACCATTTTTTAATTTCGATTTTTAAATATTTTTTTTTTTCTGATTTCAATGATTTTTGTGGGAAGGAGTTTCTCAGAAATGCATATAAATATTTTTTTTATCAAAATTTTCCAAATAATATTTCGAAATTCGCTATTTTTTTTTTTCACAAGGAAATATTTTGTAAACTACAATTTTTTCTGACCACTTTTTCGAATAATAATTTTTTACCTAAATCCGATCACGAGGTCTCAAAATTCAATTTTGGAAAATGTCCCAGAAAAAAAAATACTTCTTTCTACATCCTTTTCAAGATCCACGATAACCATTTTGAATTTAAAAAATAAAAAAAATTCCGACACCCCTAAGGTACACATGTTTTTTCATGATTCATATCAAATATCAAAATGTCGGAAGAAGCTCCTAAAATATTTATCTTTCTTGAATTTGTGCTTTTTACGTACTTTCCACTTAAAAGAACTTCGCTTAGTTTATTTTAAAAATGTGTTAGAATACTTTTCCTAAAAAACTCTCAAGAATATTATGAATAATCCTCTAAATGGGAGTGTTACGAAATCCTTCAAACAAAAATCCGCCTTTTTTTTAAATTTCGAAAAATTAATTCTCGCAAATAAATAATCTTGCTTGTTGTAATTTTGCATTTACAAAATTTAGATTTTAACAATCTCGCATTTAAATCTTTTGCCCGCCTAAAAAAAAATTAGCCCCGATCAAAATTTACTGAATTTATTACGAATTGCTTAAGACGTCAAAACAAAGCTTCAATTCAACTTTGTCGGAATTTTTCTTAGTTTTGTCATTTTTTTGTCTCATTTTCCCGGACCAGTCTAATTTGTGTTGGCAGTTCTTTGGTCGCAAGGTACGCTTGTACTAAACAAAAACTATTAAAATCTCGCAAATTAAAATATACATTAATTAAAATTTTGAAAATTCTTATCTCACACTGTCAAATCGCTCTCTGTTTTGCAATGAAAAATGAAAATTCTGCAAAAAAAAAACAAAAACCTGGAAATTGAATAACTGGATGCGATTCGTTTTCAAAAACGTATTTTATCAATTTAGTCTAGGAAATCTATGGTTTGACCGGTATAGGGAAACAATTCCACGGGCATCTGCTCCACATTGGAGTTTATTCCATCATAAGTGGGAATCTATTCCACTTTTCAAAGTGCAATTTATTCTCATCACGAGAGGGAACTAATTGCACTCGAAAGTTTGTGGAATTTTGTCCCACCTAAAATTTCGAATTTTGGATATTATTGATTCATTGTAGAAATCGACATTGTTTATTTACAGAAATACGCCAGCATTTTGACGAATAAAAAGTGAGGTATGTATGGGGGGGCCCTGCAACCCCCCTGCTTGGGCTCATTATAATATTTGGGGTGGGTACGAGGTTGGGTGTGTTCGAAGTTTCTTTTGCATTTAAGGAATCTAGATTTAAGGAAACTATGATTTAAAAAATACCTCCAATAAGTACGAATCAGAGAAAAAGAAGTGAAGTTGAGTCAGATACCAAGTGGGCAAAATCTCCACTCTCAATTTTTCTCACTAAAAAGGGCAATAAATTCCCTCTCTAGGTGAGAATAAATTGTACTTTGAAAAGTGGAACAGATTCCTACTTTTAATGGAATAAACTCCCGTGTGGAGCAGATGCCCGTGGAATTGTTTTCCTGCACTGGTTTGACCCCAGAAAAATTGTAACAAACGAAAATTTTGTGCCAATAGACCACTGGTACATAAGACATATCCAAAATAAGTCAAAACTAGCCCACATGGGAACATTGGTATTTAGCCGTTTTCAATATCGCAGAGGACAAAATGTATTCCGATATAAAGCAGACTTGTGATACATCTGTTTATAATGACTTTTCATGCTGATTCGAACCTTGATATCAGTTTTTTTCAGAAATGGATCTTCAAACCACCGTTTTTTATTTGTATGTGTAAAAAACCTAAATTTTCTTTTCGACTAGGCTAAGCTAGCCATATTGGAATGGTTTATCGGAAATTGGGCTTTATTTTTTCAAAATTGCCGACCACAATTTCAGTATGACAGCTCAATCATAATTGGGCTACTAATAGCCCAAATGCCACTACCTTGGGCGGTATTTTTTTCGTACAAATAAATAATAAAAAAACACCTTTCTCCTTCTAAACATACTCGATAAGTATTCCACAATTTGGCACCACTTTTTTTTCAATCAAGTAAATATATACAAATTTGAAGTGGTTACTCTTCATTTGATCAATGATGGCACTCACTCACTCGATCACTGCACTGAAGCGTCAATTTGACCCAGATATAAAAATTCGAAAAGAGTCAGATGCAAAGATCGTGTTATTGGAAACATACACTCATTAGTTTTGACATTTCAAGTCAACCGCAACAAGCTTCACTTTAAAATCATTCAGTTTTAAATTTTGAATGACTCGTTTTCAGTAAGATGGATTTCTTACTTACGAGATTTTAAAAAGCGATATTTTGTGATTGCAAAATTTTGTGGGACCTCGTATGATTTCAAAGGCGAGATTTTAATTTATGAGATTTCGGACCCAGCCTAACTGAAATTCCTAAAAAAATTTAAAGAGAAAAGATCCAATCGCTTAGACTAGTGTCCAGATTAAGTAAACTGATCACACATTCACACAATTTGCGGATAGAAAATCTTGTTTATTTGAAAATTTTGATTCTCAAAAACTGAGTTTATTTAAAAAATTTCCTAGTAAACCTACCGGGATCCAAAATGATGAAAACAAAGACGAATAGAAAAAAAAAATAGAAAAATGTCTTTTGACTTAAAATTACCACAGGCATCCATGGTTTTCTGGTGAAATGGTGACTGTGGAGCACTCTGTATAAACACAGATAACCAAATATTCTTAAATCGAATTAAATTTTTTAAGTCTATTTTATATTTATCTTAATTCAAAACAGCTTAGGTACATGACGCAAATTCCAAAAGTATGTACATACATATATTCATTTGAATTTTGAAAAGACTCCAATATTCTAGATTCTAAGGGCGGTATTCATCAAGCACTCATAAACGGTTCTTAAGTTTATGAGGCTCATAACTCAAATAATATTTGTGCTATTCGAAGTTCGAAAATGAGAACAACTCTCTCTTCACCAGACATACCCAAACTGGGAAATCAAACTGTTTTCAGACTGGTCCAAATTTGTTGGCACTTTTATGATCCTTACAAAAATGAGTGTTGAACGCACATTTACACAAATTCTTTGCAACTAAAGTGATTTTATTTTAATATTTATTTATTTGTTATTATTTTTGTTTTTTTTAAATCCTGCGCTGAATATCATTACATGTTTCAGTTTGTTTTATAAAAAAAAAGTGTGTCGTTCACACGTTGTTTACTTCATTTGTGGACCCAAAACGAACTCCTTTGATTGAAGGGGAGTGAAGCAGAAGGATTTGTATTACTGAAGTTTTTTTTTAACGGACTAAAACCAGCAATGATCTTCACCGCGTTACCTACAAAAATAAACTTATAAAATAAGTGGGAAAAAAATAAAATCTCTGAAGAAAAAAAGAATTATAGTATGTGTGCGTGCGACACTCATTTTTGTAAGGATCCAACAAGTAACGAAAGAAGTAACAAAATGGATAAGTGAATTTGCTTGAAGGGTTACTTCGAAGGTTTTTCAATAAATTTTCGGAGAGAGCGCTCATAACTTTATGAGTGGTCAGGACCGCGTTCGGTGAATACCGCCCTAATTCAGAAAAAAATTGAGTCCACTTTAAAATTGCAATTCTTGATATATTTGCCCAGCTTTTATCAAACTTTTCATATATTCATACAAAAATCGAAAAAAGTTCCATTACTTTCTTTTATTTCTTTTTACAAAATTTGTACCCAAAACCAAACTTTTTTTCTTTAAGGTAGGTACACATTTTATATTATATATTCCTTATTATTCTCATCACATCATCCAACAAGATACAAAAATATACTAAAATAACTCTTGGGTATAGAAAAAAAAGAAAACAAAAATGGCATCCACTTTGCCATAACAATAATGGCGTCCAGTTGACATAGCTATCCCCATCAGCATCAAACAAAAACGAAAAGATAACATAGACAAAGACCGAAATTCATTTTGGGTATTAATATTTTTGTCATATACACACTACTTCTCTATACTTTAACCCCATCGAATTCTTGCAAGCATCCCCCACAGTGGATATAGCAGAGCCCATCATAATATGTGTGGATGTAGATATATATACATTCAACTCGTTCTGGACCTCATATCATATAGATATCACATAAAAAGGGATGTTCCGCACAGGCATCACAGCTGATGTGTACCACCATGGAAGTCCGTCGGTCGGTCGTTGTTAGAGATAAATTCTGTATTCTGCGTGCACAGCATTTATGCCAATAACAATAACATACTCGTTGCCACATACTCATACACCCCCCCATCCCCCAGAAAAAAGGGACACCCCATCAGAGATATGTGTGTTATATATGATATGACGATTTGTGTGCTTTTATTCCTGCCATCTCTTTCGAAAGTATATTGGATCTGATATTTTTGCACTCTCATAGGAGAATGAGGTGGGGGTGGTTATAACATCACCCACTTGGTTCGTTGCCATAGGATACCAATAATAATGATAATCCCACCATGTATGTATATTGCCATCAAAATATTCCATTTAGTTTTACCACAAGCTTGACCCTCTACATGTCCGTCCAATCCATAAACATGAGTGTCCTTTGGGTGGAAAATGAAATACAAAACACTCATATGTGTGTATCCATCCAACCACCACCACCACCCCCATATCAGCAGGCAGAAGCTTATGGCAACTCTATACATTTGTTTCAAATCGCTAGCAATCGTTTTCTAATGTCCACTCTTTTTGGGGGTGATGTCACAGAAGTCCCCCTTTTATACCTACCTACACCTAGCTAAACTACCTCCCTCAACATGTAGATAAAGCCCAACAGAGAGATGACCCATGTTATGAGTGTGTGCTTTCTGGCCTGCAAAAACATCCACACGAAGCTCATAAATATTACTTTTTGAAGCACCCCATATCCGCAAAGAGGGGTCTGTATAGGTACGAGTATGATATTGGTTTGAAACACTTGTAGACGCACATGGCCCCGTTGCTCTTTCGATTGCCTTCGCACGTACAAAGCATCAGGACTCTACTTGAGGAGGAGAACAACTCATTCCCGTCTTCCTGTTTCTGCATTTGATTTTGGTCAAAATTGCGTTGTTGGACCGTACCCTTTTGTTTTTGCTGACACAGCTCGTGATGTGTAGGATATTATGGGAATAAGGGATATTTCGAAATTTTCGAGTGCGTGAATGCAAGGATATTGAGAAAATCTATACAACAATATATACAGATGGCTTGAAGTATAAAGACAACCAGAATTTCATCGATATTAAGATCGGACAGTCATTATCTTAAAATCGAAAAGGTCCACACACAGAGGATGAGTTTTTCAAGAACAAAATCAAATTATATGCATTCATAGTAAATAAAGGGACACAGAGAATCATATCCTTATTGGGATTGAAATTTTGTAAATAATTTTGTATGGCGTGTGTAAAAAATGTGTTGTCCTTTAGATTAACGAAATTTCCAAAATCTGTGGTTGGTATAAATGTACTTAAAATTTAAATATATAGAAAATGATTATATCTATCTACATAAGCACATATACTCGTCGTTTAAAAACAAAAATCACCTCAATATATAATGTTTTATCGTGTGGGTAGAGTATGGTTGCCCTTTTGTGGTCGTTTGATAGGATAACGGGAATGTAATTTCCAATTAAAATTTCCATTAGGGTTTTTACCTTATTTTTATTCGTATTGATAGATATAGAACTACACCTCCAACTACAAACGTCCTGTTCGTTGTAAATATATATTTTCTCCCTTTTTTTTTTGTGAAAGCTCAAAGAAAACAACCCTCGTGCTTATTAAGTCGGAAATTAAAGACATTAAGATGAAAACAATTTTTCGCATGTGTGGTGTTCGATTAAATTACATACGAGTATTATAGTCTTTGGCCAACATTATACAAAATTAAATACCTTTTTATTTTACTTTATAGGCTATATGAAGGTAAATTCATGGAAAAGTTATAGGCATAATAAATTGAAATTGAGATTTTAATCAAATATTTAACTATTCCATGAAAAACAAAATAAAAAAACAAAGTTTTCTTTTGACTATCTTCCTTAATCTATGTTTAAGAAAAATAAGCCTCAATGGGCCAGCGCACATGGGACGAATTATTTTGGTAGAAAAATTTACCTATTTTCATTGTCAAAGTAGGTATTGTTAACATACCCCAAAATAAAAGATTTGTGTCGCTTTATGCCTGGTTCTTCCATTCTAAGCCATGGTAGGGTTTTTATTCCGTTTCGTTTTAAACACTTCGTTTGCCTCTCAAGAATTCAGTGTTCTGGCGGAAGAATTCTTCTCGTGTGCGCTAGTCCAATGATTAGACAAGGCTATGGCTCAAGCCTCAGGGTTCTTTGAAAAGAATTTTTTCATATAGCGTCCACAATGACGAGGGATGCGAAGAATTATGGTTTTTGGGTCCTTTGCATGCTGCTAGGCTTTGTTGCCGCTGACTTTCAAGAACAGAAATTGTGGTCTTTACTTGTGTAGAACTGCCATTAAGTTCGAGCTCTTAAGTTTTTTTTTAGCAATTTAATCAGTGGCTGGGTTTTAGATAATACGTTACAACAACACAATACTATCACAATGAACTGTGACATAAATAAAGAAGGAATAAACGAAGGAGCCTTACCAGTGATTGTTCCCAGAGTTTCCTCAATTTTGATGAAATCTACAGAAAATTTGAGTAAACTTTCACTGGAGCATTTCATGGTCACGTACAGACAAATTCAACTACTTTTATGTTATTATTTGCGTTTGGTTTTAGAAACATTACTTAGACATGTTAAATATTGAGTTTATTTAATAGTTTGAACATGAGTCTTTAACTACATACAAACATTCTGATGGTATTTCTTAAAATGTCTAAGAAAAAATTACAGAGAGCTGTCACGTACAGACGGGTCGAATCAATCAATGATCTAGATTGCTATCTTAATGTTCAAATTTCAGTGAAACTATGAAGTATGAATTATGAATGTGTCAGAAGCAAATTATGAGAATGAATTACAATCAAACATGACATTACGGTTCTAGAGAACACCAAAAAAGTGGATGGAAAAATTCTGTATGTCTGTGTGCTTGGCTAAAGCCTGAACGGCGAGATCGATTTTCTTAAAACTTGGTACATAGGGGCTTTGAGTGATTCTGCCCCTTCATTTCTTAGAACTAAAAATAACGGTACCTGCTATATTTTTTTTTTAACAATTTTACAAAATTATATTTTTCTTAAAAATGGCTTCACAATTTAAAAAGAAACAAATTATTTTCTTTTGGCAAAAGCTACCTTTGGATGGGAAACTATTTTTCTAGGAATGGTAACTAATGGTACTTACCTAAAGAACCATTTTATTTATTTTCGTTTTTCCTCAAAGCGGTCAATTTGATTTCTACAATTTTTATACAGAAGCTTCTTATCAATATAATTGGTTTTTCATACTAAAATTTTCCAAAAATGTATTATTTTTTAATGTTCCAAGTTTTTTTTTTGAAAATTCAAATTTAATTAAACTCGGTATTAAAGGGTTTTTTCTACATTCTGTTAATTATTTAAGGTAAAAATTTACTTTATGAAAGTAGATACCTTCCATACAAATGTTAATAAACCGTCAAAGAAAATATTTTGTTTTTGAAACGGCTCCTACGATTTTTATTCAACTTTTTCTGTATGCTAAAATTTGTACGATATAGCTTGTATCAAAAATTATAAAAATAGTACCTATCAATAGTATTTCCCATAGAACGTTTTTTTAATTTTGAATTTTCTGATTATTGAATAAACAAATTTATTAATTTTTTTTTTATAAAAATTTCAAAAAAGATTTAAAATATTGCATACCAAAATTTGAACAGAAAAAAGTTTAATTTTTTTTTTGAAAACTCGATATTTAATAAATAAAAAAATATTTTTTAAGAAAATCGCTTCAACGATTTTAATTATTTTTTAATTTCAAATTATATTCAATCAGGAATTAAGATGGCATTTTTTTTTATTTAAAACTCTCAAAGAATTTATTTCATTTTAAGTTTATAAACTATCATATTTCATGCCTTAAAACATGTTTTGAACGAAAAAGCACTGTTCGAAACTATAGTTATATGTGCTTCAAAGAATTCATGCATTTTGAACGGATTTTAATACAGACTTGTATACAAAAAATGGAAAAGAATTGTTGAGCAATATTACTTAGAATAAATTCGAGTGCAATTATTTTTATTTTTTTATTTTTAGACCTAATCTGAATAAAAATCTGTATTAAAAGGGCTTATTTCCCCCCCCCCCTCTTTGGTTAGAACGGAACTTTTTAAAATCTTGGACTAAAGGAAAAAAATATTAAAAACAACGACGACACCAACAAATATGTTTTTTGTGAATTTCCGCTTTAAAAAATATTTTTCATGAAATCCATAAAGATTCCACTTGTATTTATTTAGTAATGAAAAACAACTCCACTTGCCTAGGGAGGTACTAATCAAATTATCAAAGCAACACTTACGGATGAAAAAAGGGTAAGCGGATAATTTCTCGTTAGCTACTTAGAACTTGTGATTCTATGATTTCTATATTTTTTTTTGAAAAGTCGAAAAATCTTCTAAAACTCAATATTTATTGGCTAAGTAATTTGTCCTAAGGTCAATTAATTGTGAGAAATAAATTTTTATCGTGTGGTGTTGTATATGTATTTTTGGGTTATTTGTTTTCTACGAGTGAGCAACTTTTACTAATCGAAAAATGGGTAGGTGCGTAGTTTGCCATCAATTAGTCGTTGGACTATACAATTTTATTAGTCACAACTTATATACAGTAAATTATTAAGCAATAACAAATAAATAAATAAAATATAGTGTTACTACTTAAAAAAAAAAACATAGGAAGTATAGAATGATAAGTTCAAAACTGTCACAACTAATTTAAGACTAGTTAACGGAAAATTACTAAGCCATAAACAATTCGGAATTAGCAGTTTAAAAGCTCATTATGAGAGGTGATGCTAGGTTTATTTAATATCAAGCTAACGAAAAGCTCACCCAAAGTATGGAGAACATTGCGCGATTGAGTTCTATTTTTCGCTACTAATTAATGACTACTAACGGCAAATCATCCACATACTCATTTTTCGATTCATGAAAGTAGTTTTGAAAGCATGACGCCCAAAGAAAATAAATAACCTTAAAATACATTGAAGACATGGCACTACAAAATTAAATTTTTTTCACTTGTAAAAACGATTAAATAATGACAAATTAATAAGCAAAATGGAATATTAATTTTTGGAAGTTTTTACAATTTTTTGAAAACAGAACATAGAAAACATAGAACAACAAATTTGAGATAAACATCTAATCAATGACTAAATAACGGTTATTATGACATAAGCCATCGAGTATAAACAGTATTTATCCCATTTTGAGGTATGCTATTTTGATGTCAAGTTGATAAGGAACTCAAAAAACATAGAACGCATTGCATGGCAAATTCAAAATTGTCACAACTTGTTTTCAACTAATTAATGGAAAATTATGAAGCTTTTAACTAGGATTGGGGTCAGAATCCCGAAAACCAAAATCCCGAAAATCCAAAATCCTAAAAAACCGAAAACCCAAAATTCTCAAAACCCATAACCCTGTAAACTCAGAATCCCAAAAACCCTTAATCCCGAAAATCCAAAATCCCGAAATCGAAATCCCAAAAAGTTATATAGTATAATTTTTCGGGATTTCGATTTCGAGAAAAGTATTTTTATAGATTTTTGATGTTAATTTATGTTCTATCTTATATGGGAAAGGTTAAAACTGTGTTAAAATTTTTATCTAAAAAATAATTCGATTTGAACAAAGGTATATAGGTATTTAAAAGAAGAACAAAAAAAAGAAAACAAATCGAAACGTTAAAGACGTTAAATAAAGCATGTACAATAAGTGAATATACTTTTATATCAACCTTTTTGTTTCTAATCTATGTTTTACATATTTTAAAATGTAGATGGAATGGACTAACCTCGAAATTAAGAAGCTCTTTACTGTGATTAATGTTTATTAAAAAAAGCTTTATTTTTATAAGAACAATTTTTTTAGACAAATAATATGCCCAGGTAAAAAAAAAGCAAAACACGAAAAAAAGTTTAAAGGCTATTTTTAAATTCAGAACATTGAATTCAAAACAACATTCTTAAATTCAGGAGAGGGTTTGAAAACCGATTGAATTATCAAAAATCAGTTTAAATTCCAATTTGTGAGACAAAACAGTTAGTAAATAATTAAAAGTATTTTATTTCGATTGATTAGGGCCGCATCCACACTATTTTGCCGATACCGATACGCTATTTCCATGATAAAATATATGTATATAAGAAAAACTGAAAGGAATGAAAATATAAAAGGTATTGATGATGTAAATATACTCATTGTTTCTAATTGAAAAATACTTTATCATATCGAGTCTTTATCAATGTGAATTTGGCCTAAAAAATCGTGAGAGAAGTCACAGCAATGGAAGTCAGCTTTCGTTAAAATTCTGTAAGTTTTTACAATTTACTATTTTCAACTATATACGAGTAGTATCAGGACTTTGCCCTTTCTAGATTTTGGATGTTCGTAATTTTGGGTTTTCGGGACTCTGGGTTTTTCGGGATTTTGGATTTTCGTGATTCCGGGTTTTCGTGATTCTAGGTTTTTGGGTTTTTGGGTTTTTAGATTCTGTGTTTTTGGGTTTCTGTATTTCCAGGATTTTGGGTTTTCTGGATTCAGAATTTCGGGATTCTGTCCGTCTCCCTTTTAACTATTCAGTATTAGCAACTTGTAATTCTCTTTGAGGTGGTGCTTTGCTAACGTTATAACAAGCTTACAAAGAACTAAACCAAAAACACAGAAAGTATTGAATTCAAACATAAAAAATCATTGAACGATTCGAAATTTGAAATTGTCACAACTCATCAATGACTAACTAACGGCAAATTACACGTACCTACACATTTTTTTATTCGTGATACCTGATATTTGATTTTTTTTTTCCTGATTTGTATGTTTTAATGAATTCTTCTCTCCGAACAGTATTCAAGTAAGTTTTAATAGTTTTTAACTTTCTTAAAATCCCAAGTACAACTTACTGTCTGTTCTTAAGCATTCAACATAAAGACTTACAAATTTAAATTTTTCGTGACATATTGACTTATTGAATGAGTTTTTGCTGTAAAATGTGTTTGTCTTGACACATTAACTTGTTAACTTAATCTAACTATCAATCATAACTCCAGCCCACCACGCCTTTTCTAATATGCATCCAGTTTGACAGCAATCTATTCAATTTTCCAATTTGTCAAAAATTAAATTTCAAACCAGATGGACTTTTACCCAGCATTAACATCAACATATCAACTCAACTCCTGAATCCCTGAATCCACACAGCTTAGTAAAATTAACTTACTCTGCTCGTCTGGGTTATAGAAAGAAAAGTGACAACACGAATCATATGTCATCGTTATTAACACCAATATGAATTCATTTTTCCATCACAATAAACCCATATGGCTAATGCTTAAATTCACTTTAAAGAAACACCAACGACACCCCAATATGTTGTCGACGAAAAAAAAAAAAAAAAAACAAACCCCTTTACTCTCCGAAGTCAACCTGTTTCAACGAGTCTTTTGGCATAATTTTGAAATTATATTTAAGATAATTTGAAAATTACTTCTGTCTTGTGTTTTGAAATTTTAAAACTTACCCTATACGTGGGTATATTCCATGGTAAAATTGGTAAAATTAAATCAACACACACACCACCCTTTGTCTCAATTCCCTTTACGTGTGGTGTCGTTGACAATAAAAATTCTTTATTATGATTTCGCATACCACAATGGATGGTTGACGAAGTGAACGACGTTATTTTTCCAAATGGAAATTATTCAATTTTAAAATGTTTCCCTTTTTTGCGGGGGCCTCTTTACATAAAACAACCCTTAAAAAAAAAAACAAAACTTTAAAACAATTCCCGAATGACTTCCTTCCTTCATTCATTCAGTATGTGTTGGGTTATTATTTTATTAAAATGAGGACATCAAATTGAATTTTCATATTGTTTCTATTTCGAGTGTAAAAATTCACCCCCGAGGCTCGTCATGGGGTGGATTTGTTGAGCTTGCCTGCAAAAGTATGTGTGAAAATCCTTTTCATGTCGCTTGTATCACTTAAAAAGTGATTCATGTCAACCAAAATTGTCAAAGAATATTCCTTCCCTTCCCCTCCCCCTCATTGGCCCTAGAGTGCATATTTCATATGATTTTGATGCCCGGCGTGCACCATCATATCATGGGGGTGTATTGCACCCTCTTTGTGTGTTAGAATTAAAACAATATTTTATATGCAGTGTCCTTTCATGTGTTGGCTTAGAGTTTTATTCACACTTGAACTGAGAACATAGAGTTAGAGTGAAATTCATAAGGGGTAAGTGAACGGTATATTCCTTTTTATGAATTAACATGCGTAGCATATTATTGATGATGGACTAGAACAAAAAAAAATCGGGACTAGCAAGACCCAAATGTGAGTGTTGTATGCCGTAGGATATATGGAAATCGAACCGAAGAAGGAAGAAGGGGTGACGAATAAAAACAAGTGGCATCTGTCAAATGAACTAAGTGTGAAATTATCCTTACAAGTTATTATATTGTTCGGAATATTTACAGATTTTTTTGTTGTTGTTTTGCATACATATAGTCGGGTCTGTATATGGATTAAGTGGTAGGTATGAAAAGAAATGAGGTGAGGGATGCGAATGAAAAAAAAAGGAAGTTAAAAATTCAGCTGGAGGTTTAAAATATTTTCATCGTCTGTGGGTGGTTGTATGGTGAACTGGCGGATATGAATAGAATGTTTACATATATCGACTTTAGAGGGTGGCAAACATGCAAGAGAGGTTAATTCGTTTCACCTAAGGTAATAAATGATTATATGTGCCCTTTATGAAATTTAAAATTGATGGATTTATGCACTGGCAGTATTAATATGGATTTAGGTATGAAATCGGATTCGGATTTCAGTTTTAAATTTTTATTATAAAATCCGATTTGTTGTTTGCTTATCGTGAAATTTTAATTGATTTCTTACCAGAAGTATCTGACCCTATAGAGAGTTCCGATTGATATTGATGATTTAATAATAGTAGCGGGAGAATTTAGAGTACTGAATCCTATTCAATTTTATTTACGTTCAATGAATGTTTTGAATTAAAACATACACAGATGACATGAGGCTATTTTTATTTAGAGTATATTGGGGACGCACATTTATAAAGCAAAAAACTAGTTTTTCAAAAGAAAATAATTTTTCTGGTCGTCTAAGAACAAAAACTTAAAATTTATTATGCTTCCATTTTTTCCTTAACTAAAAAGAAAGAGAGATTTTTTGAATTTTCCAGTTTTCTCAAAAACCGGCTACTTAAAAAAAAATCGTTTAATTACTTTTAGTAAAGTCTACCTTTGAGTGGAAAATCTTTTTAAAAAATTGGTTATTAATGGTTATTTTTAAGGAACATTTTTTTGATTTTTCATTTTCTTGGAAATGGTAGGCATGACATTACATACATTTTAATAGTATTTGTATGCAAAGTTTCTAAAAAATATAAAAAGTGTTGCTTAGGAAGGGTAGGGGGAAGGTGGGTTGTTAGTATTTGAAAAATGTTCCAAAGATATCCTAAGATCTTTTTTTTTAAATGAATATTTGATTGATTTTTGGTTTGTATTTGAAGCTTAAAGCCTTTAGCTGTTAAAATTCACAAATTTTAAAGACTATACACAAACTCTAATAGTTTACAATAATAGATTCAAAAATTACCTCAAAATGCCAATTGTGCCTCATGGGCGGATCATAATCGACGAGCACGTGGGGGCACTTTCGAAATTAATTCAAATGACCCAAAAAAGGAATACAAAAAGGAAATGTATTATTTTGTGTTACGGGAAATTATTGAATTTAGTAAAATATGTATATCAGTCTTATATCTGTTAAAATTATATAAAATGTTTGAAAAATTTTTGAAATTAAATTAATAGTCTAAGAGCTAGTAACGTTTTTAAAAAGTCATTTTTGTTTTGACATCTCTTTCCAATGAAAAACTTTTTTTTGTCGAAAAACTGTCAAATTTTGATTATAAAAACAGGTTTTTAGCGTTTGTCTCACCTCTGGTTTTTAAAAGAGTAGGTACCCGATTTCCTACATTTTTGTATCTTTAGAGTTTATGTGAGACAAAAAATGTCTTAAATAGACGTTATCAAAATTGCCAACACGCGGTGCCGTGAAATAAACTAAGCGAAATAAGGTCAAATTCGAATGTTTGAAAATGCTTCACAAATTATCAAATGAAGTAACAACTCTGCTCTATGGTATAATGGGAGGAGGCACTGATTATAATGTAAATACTGTCTAATAAGGCTTTTGTTTTTTAACGTTAGAACATGCTTTTAACAATAATGGGGTGTTGTTGAAAAAAACTTTTTTATCGCAACCGATTCATTTTCGCTTTCAATATTAACTTACCTATTTAAATTTTTGGTCACAAGGGTAGCATCGAATTAATAAAAAAAACTAAATCTTAGGTTTTAATTAAAAAATTCACTCGAATGTTTAACTTTTACACCGCAAATTGATCTTACTTTTCCGCTACGCTCTTCTCAAGGAAATATCAATTTGGGGCGTGCAAATTAAAAACTCGCACGAATTTTTAATTTTTATACACCTATTTTAATTTTCAATTCCATCCATATCCAGTGGATAGTTGTAGAAATTTGTAGTGAGTTGTGACACTCACAATTTCCTAGATAACGCATCTTCGAAAATTTCCATTTTGAATCAACTAATAATACTAAACCAACTTAATATTAAAATACACTGTGTTAAATCAATTTCTTTCTATTAAAGTAGCTACATATGTACAGTGGCTTTCGTAAAGGAATAAGGAAGAGAATACATTTGGTCTAATTTTATAAATTGTTTTGACCTCATTTCACTTTGTCAAAGTAAAATTGGCCTTATTTCGCTTGTCCTTATTTCACGGCACCTCAACATACAGCGAATAATTCCTAAGAGAATTTTACCATTCTTACGGTGCTGCAAAAAAATAAACGGATTCTTCTAGAGGGACACTAGACTATCTCTTACCGGTTAGGGGGGAGGGGGACTTTTATTAAAAAAGCACTTAAAATGCAAACAAAAACATTTTAAAAACAACGGAAATGCTTACAAGCTTTTTAGCTAGTTTGAAAGCAAGAAGTCTGTTCCTTAATTATTTTTTCAAACGAATTTAACCATCAAATTTCAGAGATTGAAACTTTGTTGTCTCATAATTTCAATGCCTCTCAAATATAAGAGCAATAACGTGTGACACTGCCCCAAAAAAAATGGGTAAGTTCGAAAATCTTAATTTTATTATTTTTATGGTTTTGATTAAATTCGGTTTGGTTTTGCTAAAATTAGCAGTAATAAGCTCAAATAATACCTTTCATATCAAAATTAAAAAAAAAAGAAATTTTAGAGTTCTTGAAAAAGGTTTAATTTTTTTTCTCCAAATTTTAATCTTTAAAAATAGATTTTTTCGAAATTTTATTTTTATAAATGCATATTAGGGGTTTTGGAATTCATTTCTTTTTTCTTATATTCAAAATGGGCGTTTTTAAGGATTTAGAAGAAAATAATATTTGTTCTGTAATATTTTCCAAAATTGAATTTTGAGACCCCGCGGCCGTTTTTACTTAAAACTCTTGTAAGGGATTTTGAAAGAAATTATATTTGTCCTGGGAAATACTCCAAAATCAAATTTTGGGACCCCGTGGCCGTTCTTAAAAAAAAATAAATAAATAAATTTTGTGGCGCAACAGCTCATGGAGAACCAGGGCCTAGTGACTAACAACTCTCAACCATTCCTGTGTGCATGTTGTTGGCAGGAATGGAGGGGACCTACAATTTTTTGCCGAGTCCGAACGGCTAGATGAGAAGCACTTTTATTCATGACAAGTATACTCTTGGAGGATTTGTCAGTCCCTCGCAAGAGGCAGTACCTTGGAAAAAAACATTTCTGTTTTTAGATGGCAGTGGCCGGGAATCGAACCCAGACCTTTGGCATGACAGTCCTACGCACTAACCATTATGCTACGAGGTACTAGGTGGCCGTTCTTAGGTTAGAAAAAAAAAACAAAATTCGAAAAAGTGGTGAGAAAAACTATTTAAATTTGCGTCGATATGTGATCACAATTGCTTATTATGATTTATTTTGACCTTCTTTTCTCATTTGTGTTGACTGAACACTGAATATCAATATTAGCATCCTGTATAATGTTTATAAAGCAAGTTTCAACCAATTCGAGCATTGCAGTTAGCGAAACTAATGGAAAACTTTTAGAAAATCGATAGATTTAAGATAAGAAGTTTTTTTTTATGTTATTTTAAGGAACAGTTTCTTATTCTATTTTCTTAGCAGCAGGTTAAAAAAGCAAAAATAAAAATATTAAGTATAACTGTTAGGTGAACACATATCGATGGAAATTTTAATGGTTTATCTGACCACATTTTCGATTTGTGTTTTTTTTTTTTTACCTAAAAACGGTCGTGAGTCTGAAAATTCAATTTTGGAAATTGTCCCACAACAAAAATTTCTTCTTTCTAAATCCCTTACATCAAGATCCACTATACCCAGTGTGAATATAAAAAAAATGCGACAAATAACAAATTTTTTTTTTTACAGCTCCAACGATTTTGAAATTTTTGTTTTCCTACACACTATTTGGTCAAGAATTTAGATAGCATTTAGTTTTCCCAACTCAAAATATTAAAGGAGTTGTTTAAGCAAATTTAATATAAGAGCAATTACATCTGACCCAGCAAGCACTTTATTCGTTATTGATTTCCTTACTGGAATGAAGTTATCTGCATCGCTTCGAGTACGGGTAAAATTTCTAACACTTAATATTTTATTGCGTACATCTTACCATCGTTAATTAACTTAAATAATTTCAAATTTTTTGCTCTGTTTTTTTTTTTCTTCAAAATTTTGAGAAGGTGTAAGAATTTTTTTTATTGAATGTTTTGTTTTTGTTGCTAAATAATTTCCTGTTAATTAATCACTAATAACTAGTTGTGATAATTTGGATTTCTTATTGTGAAATGGCTTCTTGTTTTTTGGTTGTTTTGCTAGGTAAATATCATCAATATTAAGAAAAGCTGCAAGTAAAAAATAACAAATTAAAAAAAAAATGAGACTATAACAACAAATTAATCACCATACTCCTTTTTTGGATTGGTAAATGTTACTTTTTAAACTTGATACACATTTTAAACAACAAATTTTAAGTTAATGTTATCTTTATAACATTTTAAACAAATTCAAAGGTATCTACTTCTACACTCCAAGTCATTTAAATCTATAAGAGCCGTTAGTTAAGCATTTAATTTTTCTTTGTACATATTTCATTTTTTTTAAGCTCAAATATCTATCTTTTCATAGGTATAGCTACTTAAAGGTGCTTTTTCAATTGAAAATACTTTCATAACGAAATTTTCAGTAGCGATACTCGGCAAGCCGTCTACCCCTCTGTGAGCTGATTTCATGACTCTGTCCACCTGCGAGTTTTACTCTTGAGAGTTGCTCGCAGTTTTTTTACTCTTAAATGGATACGCATCTTAACGCCACATCGAGAGCATTTTCATTAAGCAGAGTGGCGCAGTGGAAGCGTGCTGGGCCCATAACCCAGAGGTCCGTGGATCGAAACCATGTTCTGCTAACAACTTTTTTTTTTTTAATAATTTGAATATCAACAAATAATATAAAACACACTTTTTGTCAATACTCGTACTTTGCTTTTGATATTTTTTGTTTTTATTCAAAAGTTTCTTATGGGATATGCGTATTTAAAAAAAAAAAATAAGCACGTGCTAAGCAGAACATAGTTTTAATCCACGAACACCTGGGTTATGGGCCATTACGCTTTTCTGCTTAGAGAAAATCATCTCAGTTTGAATGAGTCTTTAAAATTTCATGAATTTCCCTATGAGCTGGCAACCAACAAAGGTGTATTTTGAACTACTGCCCTTCTCTATCAGAAATAATGAATTGGCAGTTCAAGTGCATCCGATCGCAACATATTAATAAAATTAAGACTTGAGTATCAAAAACTACATTTTGAACTATACACTACCTAACTTCTCAAATACTTCCACTGATCGATAACAAATTGTTTAGCACATTTTAAATACAGATTCGCTTTCTGTGCTTAAAATATTCCTTAATTTGGATTTAAATAACATTTGCAATTTTTTCGTTTGAAAAAAAACCTTGTTTTACATCAAATAACTTAAACTCACGAAACTCATTAAATGTTTGAAATCTTTAAAACTTTTAATTACAAAAGAGTCCATAAATATACAAAATACTTAGTTTTTTTTTTAATCTAAAAATCTATAAAATAGTTTTTCTCATGGCAATCAAGTGCAGTGCCAAATTTAGATTCCTTTTTTTTTCGTAATTTAAATACCATTTTGCACTCGAACGCATTATGAACAATTTAAAATGTCGCCAGGCACATTCCATATATTCTGTGACATCCAGTGCCATGTAAAACTCAAATCAAAACCTTCTCCAATTTCCATTTCCATTTTTGTGTATGACACACACGCGTCCAATGTGCGCTACACTGAATTTACTATCAGTTCAACTATATCTAAGACTGGAGTAAACTTATATTCGTCTTAACTAAATTAGCCCGCTAATAGTTACTTAAAAATCGCCATTAATTAATTACAGAGTAGCTATATCGATATTTTTTTTTTTGTTTTGCACGAGTATTTCAAATGCTTATTAAGTGTTGCTAGCTCGATGCCATAAATCCATATTCAACACAGCGAGGATGCCAAATATGGAACATTAGTAGCATTTCGAGCCACGTTTATCGTTTATGTTTAAATGTTATAAATGCACGCATTGCACAGGCTCTCTATAACACATCGATATTGTATAAATCATGCACGATGACGGGCAACAAGTATTCATGTTAAATTTCCATAATAATAAACAAATTTTTATGCAATCAACATTTTTATTTGTTGCAACCATATTCTGCAAAATGCTGTTGACATAGTAACCAACCTGCGAATGCAATGACGACGATGACGACGACGACAACGAGGCGGCATGAACGTTTACACTTGGGGATACACGATGCCTAGTTATCGAATAGCGGCGTATCTGTTGCATACAGGGTTGGATTATCCATAAGGTAAAGAAAGTGACTCTAAAAAGGCCTCGTACTCTGGAGGAGGCGAGGAGGGCCTATTTATATATAGTATTGGAACCAATACCACTATTTTCAAAAAAGATAAAGAATTAAATAACAGAATTCAACATTCGTTTTCCAAGGTCTCTCTCCACTTGTCTGTATTGAAGCGATTGGTTTAATGTCTGCCCGAAAAACCTACAAAATCCATAAAACTTTCGCTTAATGAAAAACTGTTTGAGTTTCGATTCGTTCAAACTTCAATTAGAATAAGAACGAGAACTAAGCTACGATTAAACGGTCAACGCATTGACTCTCTGACGTTATATTCTGTCAAGTTGTTTTGTCGTTTTATCGTCAACGCAAAACACTATTCATGCGTTGACGGCTGCGTTGACACACTCGTTGACACTAATTGAAAGTTCGATGTGATGATTATTTTCGTTGGCCATGTAATTACTCTGCCAACGAATTTAGGACAGGTTGACAGACTGCTTGCTTTGACTCTTAAGTTGACATAGCAGAACTTTCTTCTATTACATCAACGAAGACTGCGTTGGCCTTCATATCAATCTCGAAAATTTGACATTTTTTGGAGGATTTTTAATACATCGACAGTTGAAAGCTTTATAGATGAGCGAGGAACAATATTTTGACGGCAAAAGTAGCCAAATGTCCCTCAATTGCTCTAACATCAATTTTCTTTCCGGAGCAGTAAGGAAACGTTCAAAATTTCAGATTCTTAGAAGTTTCTGAAACTATGGGTAGTGAAGTCATCCTTCAATGGAATTTGACAGTTGACAGCTTGACAGATGGAGGAGAAACTATATTTTAACGGAGAAAACTAACTTTTATTTAATAGTTTTTGGAATTTTGTGAAAATGGCTGTTTTGCTGTTTTGTGCTCTGTTTGTGTTGGCATGTATGTATGTACCGAAGAAATATGTAGGTACACAAAATTACAACTTTACAATTTAGAGTTTTAAAAGGGATTGCGTAGCAGCGTAGTAAGAAACAGCATAACTGGTATTTTAAAAAAATGGCGAAACTTCAAAAAAAAAAAATCATAAGTATAATTTGCAAATTTTGGGATTTTTTAAAAATATTTACGGCACAAGTTGACACAAGGAGACACAAGTCGAAAATTGAAAATGACGGTGCTGACTTCATTCACGTAATCGTACCTTGAGAGCATCTGAATAAGAGCAATTATTTGAATTGGAATTGGAATTAGAATTTGTATTGAAATTGGGATTAGAATCAGAATTTTAATTAGAATTCGATTTCGATTTCGGATTCGAATTTGAATTCGAATTAGAACTAGAATTAGAATTAGATTTTATTGATTTTGATTAGAATTAGAATTAAAATTAGAATTAGAATTAGAATTAGAACTAGAATTAGAATTAGATTAAGAATTATAATTTAAAGTTGAATGAGATTAAGTACAGGGTGTCAGCCGGGAAGGTATACATTTAGTTTGTCTCGCAGTAATTCCATTGTAGTCCTGGCTGTATGCGATGTGGCACCGTCTTGTTGATACCACATGTTAATCAAGCCCAAAGCATGCAGTTGTGGCGTAAAAAAGTTTTAATCATATCACGACACGGCGTCGAACTGAGGTTTATGGATTGTTTTGAACACTTCCTTGAGCAACGGTTATGTTTTCAGCCGATCTTGCAGTACATCGTGGTCCATGCTTGGGCCTATCACCTACAGACACTCTTTCTTCGAAATCATTCATTACATGATAAGTAGTGCGTTTTGTTGGCACGTTGTTTCTCCCACAAATTTCTAGTAACTTTCTCATCGTCACAGTAATTGATGATTGATTTTGATAAAATTATCGAATTATCGAAAAATTTTCCACAATAAATTTGCCACGAGTCTACTTCACGACTGTCAAATTCAAATATGAACTGTCAAGACTAATGTTTACCAAAATGGCGGCAAAACAAAGTAGTATACCTTCCCGGTGGACACCCTGTACTTTTCAAATAAGATTGAAAACTCAACTTCAAGATGCTCTACGTACAAATAATGGAAGAGTTTGTTTTGGGTTTTTAATTTTGCAATTCGCAATATCTTGCTTTGCAATTTAGGTATTGTTGTGCAAAAAATAGAGCATCGTAATGTCCTCAACTATTATCAAAAAAGTATTTCACTTAACATAACGATAACAAAGAAGTCTGACAGAAAAGCATTCATTATACTTTCCGGCGGTCAATGCGTCTGTGCGTCCGTGCGTCTGTACGTTTGTAAGTCCACTGTTCATCAAGCTGCATCCTAAACCGGCAAAACCGATTTGATTTAAGTTTCTTCCAGATAGCTACTATACAACAATTTTAATATTTTCAAATTGTTCTCAAAAACGATTCTCACGATTTTCATTAAACTAGTCCTTGAATTATATCACAAATATTATAATTATTTGTTAATTTGTCTATGTTGACTATGCGGCCCATATAGCTCTAAATTGTGCAATCCAGTCATGTTTTATGGTGAACGGTATGAGTTTACTTCCAAATGGCGATCAATAAAATTCAGATCAATATCATCAATGGCATAGATGGAAACATGGTGTGTCCGTTTAGTATGCGATTTTATGATTAATGCGCGGCATAACTATGATGAATGTGATTTGAAAGATGAATACAGAGAAGTTGAATCATATATACTTAGATATGCCTACCAAAAGCTAAGCAGCTTGGGGAATAGCTATGTCAGTCTTGAACCGCATGGAAAAACATGTCCAGTTTTTTTTTCGCCAGTCAACGATGACATATCACAAACACTCTAGATCAACCTCGGCGGTAATAGTGAGAACGGAGAAATGGAACACTTTTGAATAGAATATGGTTATGATATGAATTATTATTATTATTAATCAATTAACAATACAATATTCTATAAAGGTGAATGTTTTTTGTATTTATTTAGCTCAGAGACTAAAGACTGTTTGAACTTTTAAATAAATTCATTAATTTTCGATTATTTTTCTTATTGAATGTTCAAATAAAAATTCTTCAAGTCTTAACTAAAATTTTGGCAGGGTTGATCCTTAACTATTGGCAATCGATTTCTTTTCAAATTTCTGAACCTTAGGAATTCAGTACTTAGCTTGGAAATACCCTCTCGTTGAAAAAATTCATCATTTAGTTGAAAACCAGGATAAAATATGCAAAAATGTCTCTTCATCTATTTTCTTTGAATAATTATCATCCTTTCTACGAAAGAAACACAAACAAATCAAAACCCTGGAAAAATAAAACTCAAGACTCGAGTAATATAATTCACCTTGTTAAATCGTGTCAAAAGAAGTCATTGAATCACTTAATTTGCCATACTTAAACCGCACCCACTCTGATATCTCTTTTTCAATTCTTTGAATAGACGTATACAATTTGCTTATAACTTATAATATCTACTTATATACTCGTAGTTTTATTTTTCCACCCATCCCACACGTCAATATCAACTAGCGATGCATAAAGCTTACAATATAAACACATTGCTTAGGTGCAATAATACTCGTACAATAATGATTTTCAATTTATTATTTTGTTATTGTAATGTTTTTGTTTGCAAAAAAAAAAAAAACTGTTATTCACGCTCCGACGAAGATGGCAGATGAGACGAGGTAAATTATGCATATAATCAGAGTTGTATTATACATTGGTGTAGCGACAGACGATTTACATGACAAAACGTTTGTTATATTAGCATGTAGGTTTCAAGTTGACATTTAATTCATAATCTTGACTTCCGGTAAGCACAACGGATGCATGTATGACTGGGCGCAGTCTGTGTAACTACTCTATACAGGATTGGGAGCAGCTGAAAGACTTTATGACTATGGCAAATTTTTAATTCGGATATTATAATTAATTATTCAAGATGTAAAGTCAAAATTATGCAAAATGGCGGCCAATCTGTAATTCGGTCAGAAAAAGAAAATATTTGTAATTAACTTGAAATCCTATAAGAATGAAGTTTAGTTTAGAAGTTATTGCTGTCATCCTGTCGCTTGGATGCCATTTTCAAAAATGGCGCCCAATCTAGGCCAAACGTTAAAATTAAAAAAACTCATAAATAACTTGAAAATTTTCCATAGCTAAAATAATGATTATTGTCTTAAGAGATAGGTGTTGAAAAGAAGCACCTTTGGGCAAAATGTCAGTGTTGCCACTTTTCGAGAACATAGTTACCTTTTTTGATTTCAAAATATCGAACTTCCATTTTTTTGTATAGCTTTTAATATTTTGAATTTGCAAAAAGTTAAATAAACACCTCCAGATACCAAGAACGTGTTGTGAAAAGGGTTGATGAATTTAAAAAACAAAAGTTGTTGAGAAGACGCAATTTCGGTTAAGATATCAGTGTTGCTACTTTTCGAGGACATATTTTTTTATGTTTATGTCAAAATGTGGTATGGCTACTATTTTGGTGGTTTTTAATATTTTTAACATACAAACTCATGCATTTTATTTTCCGAACAAGCATTTATCATCTGGAGGTGTTTTTGTAAATTTGTATGTTCAATTTTTAAAACCACCATAAAAATGGAAGTTCTACTCTTTGACATAAAGAAGTATGTTTAAACCCAAAAAAGTGGCTACCGAAGGTATGTCTACTAAAAACCTTAAAATTTTCTGAGTAATTAATTATTTTAATTTTAATTTAAAAATTAAAAAATTTAAAAATTTTATTTATCATTTTGCACAGATTGGGTGGCATTTTAGAAAATGGCATGGCATCCAAGCGGTAGAATTTCAACAATGACTCCCAAAGCTTAATTTCATCTTTAGCATATTAAATTAATATTAAATAGAGATATTCAATTAAGGCCCCCCTCTATAAAAGCGTAGGAATTTCGAGTTACTGACCGCACAGAGATTTGACACCATTTTTCAAAATTGTTTTGGCGATTTTGCTTGTTGGGCACAGAACTGTAATTTGATTGGAGTGAGCACCGTTGTACTTTTTTTTGGAGGTGAGCCTTAGCGGCAGGAATGGGCAACATCTTTATTTAATGTTTCTTATAAAAAAAAAGATGTGAAATAAAAAATAATAAACTCTTTCCTACACGGGCGGACTAGCTAGTAAAAAATAAACTGATTTAAAAAAATAGCCTTCAAAATTCTCTCCGATAATGATTTTGACTAAATTTTTCAAAAATCTGACCATTAAAAAGTTATATTCGCCAAAAATTGTAGTACCTCGTGGCATGATGGTAAGTGCGTTGGACTGTCATGCCAAAGGTCTGGGTTCGATTCCCAGTCGAGGTACTGCCTCTTGCGAGGAACTGACAACTCCGCTAAGAGTTTACTTATCATGAATAAGTGCTTCTCATCTGGCCGTTCAGACTGGGCAAAAAATTGAAAGTCCCCTCCATTTCTACCCATAATATGCACACAGGAATGGTTGAGAGTTGTTAGTCACTAGGCCCAGGTTCTCCCATGAGCTGTCGCGCCACCAAATTTATTTATTTTTTTTTATTCACCTAAAATAGCTATTTTTTTATTTCAACTACCTAAAAGGGGCAATATTTTGGATTCTAAATTTTAATTTTTAATTTCTTGTGATAATTTCGAATCTATCGAATAATATTTTCTTCGTTTTTTGAGTTGCTCAAAAACGGGTAAAAACTGCTTAAGTCTAAATACAAAACAGCGTATGTCTAAATAGTTCATGATTTTACTTATGATTATTTTTAAAGTAATTTATAACAATTTCGAATTTTATATTCCATGTTTTCTATATTTTTTTTTTGAAAAGTGGTAAGAACTTCTAAGACTAAAAATTGTATAGCTTAGTTATTTGCCATTATATAATCAATTTGTTTTGACAAATTTTTGCGTGCGATGAACGACAATGTTTAAATTGGCACATTATAATCAGTGGTTAATTAAAGACAAATTATTAATGAATTGAAATTTCAATATACATAATAGGTCTTAGGAACTTTTCCGAAGCTATATTTGCTGATTTCTTATGAATTAAATTAATAAAATAAAAACAAAAAGCATCGCATGAACATCGTGCAATTTTATTTTCCCAATTTGAATTTTTCAGAACTAATTAACGATTTATCAACACTAATTTTTAAACAAAAGAAAATCGAAAACTATATAAAAACATAGAACAACAAATTCGAAAGAGTTACAACTAACTTATGAAAGACTAGTAAACAACAAATTGTTAAACCATTCGGTAGTAGCAGTTTTCACACATTTTTTTAGCAAGTGCGTGTTGCTTGCAACATTCATAAAAAAAATTAAATTCAATTTTTCACAACTTATTTAAGACTTATTAACGGAAAATTACATTAAAATATTAAAAATTTTCACCGCTTTTCGAGTTATTTCAAGTTAGCAGCACTAAAAAACAAAAAAAAAAAAACAATTGAACGACAACTTCGAAATTTTCACAACTAATTAATGACAAATTATCCACCTTTCCATTTTAATTAGAAAAGCATCAAAATTGCTTTTCTAAGTTGAAACTCATATAAACCAAATAACCAAAAAATACATAGAAAACATCGCACGAAAAAATTGATTTTGTACAACTCATTAGTGGCTAATTAACGACAGATTTGCAAGTACTAAAATATTAAGTTAAGAAGTTCTCACCACTGAAAACAAAACATAGAACGATACATTAAAAATTTTCAAAACTAGTTAACGGCAAATTATCCTCCAATTAATTTTGTCGACTCGTCAAAGTATCATTGCTGACTTGAAACTCATTAAACATCCACATCCACTTCTATATATCAAATCTGATCAGAAGTCTAAGGCCAGGCTACAAAAAGCTGCTACCATACCAAAAGAATAATAACCGACATAGTTTTTTGGTACGGTTGCCTCCCTCTCACGCGGGATAATACGTGAAGTGATTGTTGTTTATATTCTAAGAAAGAAACTGTCGCCATTTTCTATAAAAGTACTTATAACGGGTGATTTTTTAGCTGGTTTGGTTTTGGCAACACTGGTTTGGACAGCTGACGTGTGTTTTGTACCTTGTGTCACTGTCAAACAGCTTCAGTTTGGTTTGCAATTTAACCATGGATCGTCTTACAAATGAACAACGCTTGCAAATTATTGAATTTTACTATCAAAATTCGTGCTCGGTTCGAAATGTTCATCGCGCGCTGCTTCCATTTTATGGTCGGCATTCTCGACCTTCTGAGCAGTCTATTCGGAAGATTGTGCGTAGTGAAGAAAATATTGCGGCCGTATCAGCTAGTGTGACAGAAGACCGCGAAATGTCGATTCGGCGCCGTTCCCAGCAGTTAGGCCTTTGTTACAGCACTACGTGGAAAATTTTGCGGAAGGATTTGGGCGTAAAGCCTTTTAAAATACAGCTGGTGCAAGAACTAAAGCCAGCCGACCTACCACAACGCCGAATTTTTGGTGAATGGGCTCTTGGAAAGCTGGCCGCTTTTTTATCGAAAAATTGTGTTCAGCGATGAGGCTCATTTTTGGTTGAATTGGTACGTAAATAAGCATAATTGCCGCATTTGGAGTGAAGATCAGCCAGAAGCATTGCAACAGCTACCAATGCATCCCGAAAAAGCCACTGTTTGGTGCGGTTTATGGGCCGGCGGCATTATTGGGCCATATTTCTTCAAAGATGATGCGAATCGCAGCGTTACTGTCAATGGTGAACGCTACCGAGCGATGATAACAAACTTTTTTTTGCCCAAAATGGAAGTTCTTGACTTGCATGATATGTGGTTTCAACAAGACGGTGCCACATGCCACACAGCACGCGAAACAATGGCGCAATTGCGAGGCGAGTTTGGTGAACAGTTAATTTCACGTTTCGATTGACGCACTGGAAGCCAACATCCATGCATTCATTCGTGAGATACCGGCCGATATGTGTGAAAGAGTATGCCAAAATTGGACTCAGCGGATGGGCTACCTGAGACGCAGCCGCGGTCAACATTTGCATGAAATTATCTTTAAACATTAAATTGCAAGGTTCAAACTATCGATTCAAATAAATATTTCATTAATTTTTTCGAATTTTTTGTGTTTTTTTTTTTTAAATCACCCGTTATTATAAAAAAATTGTCTCACAACAATAAATTATACAATGCTTCAAATTTTTAAGAACCGAAAATTCACTCTTTAATTAATTTTTAAAGTATACATAGTTGTTTTTATAAATACTTTTAGAAAAGAATAATTTTCAATCTTAAAATCTAATATTTTGTTTTTAAAAAATACCGCTACGAATAAGCTTGTAAAGAAGTCATTAGCTCAGGTGTTTTCAAAAGTTCCTGAAACAAAGAACATATGAGCATATTTTTATAAAAATTATTTTTCAAATGCCCCTTTCATAATTTAGAAGAAAATAAAGGTAAAGTTAAAAATTAGTTTTAAAATGAGGAATTTTTAAATGCAGAACTAAGTACATGTTTAATGATTGTTTATAAAATTTAATTAAACCGTCCATTAATCAAGCAATAATTATAGTCAACTGAATTTCATTCAAATGTGGACAAAATATTTTTCGGTTAATTTATTAATTAATATTTTTAATACAACCACTTTTTGTGTATATGTGACCTAAAAAAAAACTTCAAAATTGTAGGCACCACCGTAACGTAGGTTCTCCATAAATGATCATATCAGTCAGCGCACTTATTTTAATTATCACCCATCATTCAACAACATAAATAAACATCATTATACTCGTAAGCAACATTGTATCGAAGAGATGTGAAAGACAATTCAAAGTATTCCTTCTATTTTCTTAGGTCCGTCAAGATAGCACCGCCACAAACGAAATTCCAAAATCTAATGATGCAATAGTTAGGTGCTAGTTAGGTGCTAATTAAGTGCTGCAATCTTAGCTGAGCACTTAATTCCCTTCCCCCTCAAACCTGTGGCGGTGCTAACTTGACGTCAAGATAGCACCGCCACAAAAGAAATCCAAAAATCTAATTATGCAGAAGTTACCTCCTACTTAAGTGCTAATTAAGTGCTGCAATCTTAATCTCGAAATGCATCTCAAAAGTGCATTTCAAAATCCGAAAATGCCTAAAAATTATTTTACATTAAAAATTCTGGGCTCAAATTAAAGGTCCCTCCAAATGCTTTTCAAAAAAGTGCATATCAATTTTTTACCCCCACTCTTTCACTCCCAAACAGGCTTGTGGAAGCTTGTGGAACTTGTGGAACTTGTGGCGGTGCTATCTTGACGTCAAGATAGCACCGCCACAAAGAATTTCAAAAATCTAATGATGCAGAAATAACGTCCTAATTAGGTGCTAATTAAGTGCTGTAATATCAACGCAGCACTTAATTCGAGTGACCTTGAAATGCACCTTAACAGTTTAGCCAAATAACCTAAATCACTTAAAAAAGACCCCACTAAAAAAAAAAAATTGCCATGCTCAAGGACTTTCCGAGTTCTTTTCAAAAAGGTACAACTTGAATTTTTATTCCCACCCCTTCATGGTCAAACAGGCCTGTGGACCTTGTGTGGAACTTGTGCTCTTATGGGGTAGGCGTCAAGATAGCATCGCCACAAACAAAATTCAAAAACCTGATGATGCAATAGTTAGGTGCTAATTAGGTGCTAATTAAGTGCTGCAATATAAACGCAGCACTTAATTCGCATGACCTTGAAATCAGATGCACAAATGTCAATAAAATTGTAGACTTTTTAAATACCACCTTTACCAAAAAAGTTGAAACACCAAAATTAAAGTGCTGTCCAGTAGGTTGCAAAAAGTCATATTTCATTTTTCTAGCTCAACCCATTCGCCCTTAAAGGGCCAAATAACATTTTTGAAGAATGCACTTTCGTCAAGATAGCACCGCCACAAACGAAATTTAAAAATCTGATGATGCAATTGTTAGGTGCTAATTAGGTGCTAATTAAGTGCTGCAATATAAACGCAGCACTTAATTCGCATGACCTTGAAATCAGATGCACAAATGTCAACAAAATTGTAGACTTTTTACCTACCACCTTTATTCAAAAAGTTAAAATGCCAGAATTAAAGTGCTGTCGAGTAGGTTGCAAAAAGTCATATTTCATTTTTCTACCTCAACCCATTCGCCCTTTAAGGTCCAAATAACATTTTTGAAGAATGCACTTTTGTAAAGATTGCGCTACCACAAACGAAATTTGAAAATCTAGTGATGCAGAAATTACGTCCTTCCTAGGAACTAATTAAGTGCTGTAATACCAACGGAGCACTTAATTCGGATGACCTTGAAATCGGATGCAATAACTGCATGCAAGTTGAAGACTTTTAACAGACTGCATCTATCCAAAAAGTCGAAACACCACAATTAAAGTGCTGTCAGGTAGGTTCCAAAAAGTCATATTTCATTTTTCTACCTCAACCCATTCGCCCTTTAAGGGCCAAATAACATTTTTGAAGAATGCACTTTTGTAAAGATTGCGCTACCACAAACGAAATTTGAAAATCTAGTGATGCAGAAATTACGTCCTTCCTAGGAACTAATTAAGTGCTGTAATACCAACGGAGCACTTAATTCGGATGACCTTGAAATCGGATGCAATAACTGCATGCAAGTTGAAGACTTTTAACAGACTGCATCTATCCAAAAAGTCGAAACACCACAATTAAAGTGCTGTCAGGTAGGTTCCAAAAAGTCATATTTCATTTTTCTACCTCAACCCATTCGCCCTTTAAGGGCCAAATAACATTTTTGATGAATGCACTTTTGTTAAGATTGCAATACTACAAACTAAATTCGAAAATTTTATTATGCCCTAATTTCGTACTTCTTTCCTTCCTTCCTTCATTCCTCAGGATCAAGTATTTATCTCGAGAAACGGAGAAAGGTAGCCAGGTTATAGTAGGTAGTTAGGAACCAGATGTAAGTGTCCGAAATTCTGAAAAGCGTTTGATGAAAAAACATAAGAACTTATAAATACATAATATGTAGTTACATTACATTTGTTGTATTTTTTTTTTTTTATTTCATGGTTCTTTCTGGAATTTCATTAAAGGTAAGAAACATTGTAAGGAATGTAACTACAATATATGTATGTAGATACTAATGAACTCAGATAGAGATTCTTCCTAAAAATATGCAAGTTTTTTCGGGAACTATTATTCTCAGACGTGAATATATATTGCATGTATATAAATATATGTATATAAATCTATGCAAATTCAAACATACAGATACCTACATAAAAAATAACAAATTATCCTAGCCTGTGAATGTTTGCCATTTTGTTTCATTTAACTAAACTTTTTTCGATTCGTTTCGTGGATTTTGTTGCCAAGCTGGAAATAACACGTTAGGAAAATATTTCATTCCACATTAAATATGGAATTGAGATTAATAATTTAAGTTGAAACTCATTAGTAAGGGATACAATTGTACTATTTATAGTTACATATGTAGGTACTTTTGAACTATTTGTATGAGCAGTGAAACAGACAGCAAATTTTCGGAGTGGACGTATAACCAAAATCTGAGTATGAGTGATTATGGATCTAGGTATCGTGATATGAAATACCAAAGCCTGGCAGGTTTTTTTCTCAGCCTTAGGGTGGCGGAGATTACCATTGATTTTTCCTATGCACGACGCGACGACGGTCCGATTAATACAACATAAGATATAACCATATGATGGGAACTTTATCGCCGAGACTTTATTTTGTTGATTATTTTTTACTAACATAAGAAAAAAAATCAACAAAATAAAGTCTTCAAAAAAGGACTGTAAGGTTTTCTTAAAAAGCTATAATGGGTCCTATATTGATTGTATCATCAAGATATAAGTCTTAAGACTTGGGAAAAATGAAAGAGCATCACTTCTTATATTTTCTAATAGTGATTACTTTAATGACCCTAACACATAAATAAATATCCGAGCTGGTTTGAACCCCTCATCAAAGGCTGAACAAAAAAAAACTGCCAGACTTTTGTATTTTATACCACAATTCATACACCTACAACCCCTCATACTCATATTTTGGTTATACATCCACTCCCAAAATCTGCTGTCGGCTCTTATGGTCTAATAAGGCTATACGGTTATAGTGGATGGGTGTTATGATGGATGTATATTCAAACGAGCATTGTCTGACAAAGGTGCATTTCGAAAACTAAACAAATCTATAAGTTTTAATTATAGTGGGTCTCAAAATAGATGAGTTTTGTTCGTCAGATACGCCACAAGTTCGTCAGGAGCAGAACAGTTTCATCCTTTAAGCTGTTTTCATTTTGTTAAAGCACTCGTCAGAGCCTTTTGGTGGACAGTCACAAATTATGTTGATAATTTGACAGCTCTTATATAAAAAAAGCTTTCTATCTTTTTTTTCATTTCAACATACATATGTGTGGGTAGTATCATTTTAAAAATATTTAGCTCGGAAGTATTCCGCAAAAACGGCTCCACAACTTTTCTCGAACTAATTTTCATAATTTGTTTTTACAGAGTTTCCTGTAAATAATGGATAACCCTGCTTTTTAATAAATTGAATAGTATTGTTTACCAATATTTTGTTAAAAAATATTCCCGAAAAAAATATTTCTTTAAACTAAGTATTTTCAAATTGACTTGGTCGATTTTATAAAACTCTATATTTGAGACCTTATAGGGTTTTTTTAACACTATTTCAAATATTTAAAGAAAAAAAAACTGTACCTGCTCTACAAATGTAAAAAAATCGATAAGAAAAATATTTTTTTTTCTCAAAAACGGATCCTACGCCCAAATGGGAATTTTTCTAGTTTTTAGTATTTGATTAAATACTAAAAGGAACAAATAGTAAACAAATTTAATATAAATTTAGAATAAAGGCAATTTTAACTTGTTTTTTTCATAAACTATTCATTGAAATCACTGTAAAAACAAGATGATAGAACATAACTGACTTAAAAGGTGCAATACTTAATTGTAAGTATTACCGTAATTTTTTAATTTTTTTTTTCCATTTGAAGTGTTTTTTTAGAAAATCGCGCCACCCAAATGGGGCAAGATAGACCCTTCCTTCCACTATAAAAAATGATTGTAAATAAATTTTCTACGCAAATCTGTAATTAAACTTTGTCGCGTGAGTTATCGTACTCTCCGCGATATGTTTGCTAAAATTCATAGTGCAAGGCATTTCAGTATCTGTAATACACAGCACAAGAACAGACATTTTGGCTCCAGAAAATGAAAACAGCTTCTTTGAGCTTTTGCACAATGCACCTATATAAGCCCTTGCACTTGTCGTATCTTGATAGATGTCCATTTTTGTGCGAGTCTTGAACATAAAGGTAAAATATTTCTAGAAGTGTTGCAAGCAATATTGAATTTTAAAAGCAAGGCCCACGGATAAGACATGTTCTAGGCTTTTGATGAACTTATGACAAAATCAAATATAAGTTTGCACGTAGGTAAATAGATGCAATTTTCTTAAACGTTTTCTTAAATACAAATAATTAAATAATCTTTTTTCAGAGACCATGAAAATTTCTGGTGAATTAAAATGTGACTTCCACTGTGTTTTGCTGCGTTTCGCCAAAAAGTAAAATAATAAATAATAATAAATGTAAATTTTGATTTCTATAAATAAATAAAAAAAAAAAAACATTTTTAAAAAGGTAGTGTTTATTAACTAAGTTTAAAAATTTGTTCACAAATTTTTTATAATCTAATCTGGACTCTCGTATGAACAATTTTCATCATTTGGAGCGCACATAAAACTAATAGCCCTAATTAAAAAGAGGGTAGCACTGTTCAAAACAAAGAAATTCTATTCCATTGTCTATTTCCAAATTTTATTGTGGTGCGTGATTTCAAATAGTGATTGTGTTTTGTGTGATCTCAAAATAAGTGAAATTTAGTCAAATCAAAAAAAGTAAATATTTGAACAACAAAATATTATTACCAGTGAATTCTTAAAGAGAATAGTAAGATCGTTTTCCTTATGTTATTTGTTAAGGGAAATGTTGCGAATAATGAGATTTGTTTTTGCATAAGCGCGTATCTGCAATAAACTACCATTTTTCAAAAATATTTGGAACAAAATATCTCCTGATGAATCTTTAACTACCTTTTAAGCTATCTGCACTTTTTGTAGATGTCTTGTTTCTAAATATTCTAAGTAAAACTTTTTCAAATTGTGTTCCTTTTACAGTACGTTTTGATAATTCTATATTTTTGAGTAATAAGATACCTATTTTTTCGTACTTCTTATAAAAATCTTTTCGCCAATGTATTTAGTATCTACATTATACATATATAAATATATATATATAAATATGCACATAATTAAGAATCATTAGGTAGGTAGGTTCAGAAAAATGAGATCTCAGTTAATTTTTCTCCTTTGAAAATTGACCAAGCAGATCGAATATTCTTTTCCTTAGTAATTTGAGTGAAAAATGTTGCTGAGAAATCATGTTTAGAGGTCTTATTTTATTAAACATGTCTTTTTAACTTGTATCTAAATTCTAAATACATTTTTTTTAAACTGTGAAAGTTACTACATATAAAAGAAAAATGCGAAAACAATTCATACTTTTAGGACAAACTAAAAGACTAAAACAAAATGGAATTGAAACAAGTATAGTATTTCTATTCCAAAATTGTTTCTATTGATTTTATTTATGGCGATGCCAGATTATCGAAGAAAATCCTGGGAATTTTTTTTTTATTTAACTTATTGAAACTTATTTGGGGGCAGCTTAGATTAGAATAATTATTGATTCGAGATGTTAACTAGTGCCCTTATTTCTTGAATAAATGCTGCTAACCACCGAAATGAATCTTCGTTTTCCTGTCAAATTGCTGAAAATAAAAAAAAATTAAAACAACCCTTTACGAATTTGAGGGGTGATAGTCGTTTGGGATCGTTTCCAATCCGATGGAACGTGTGGGTTTCTATCTTTCTAGCTTATGCGTCATATACATTGGTCAAATGCATGTCATGGATGTGAGAGTGTGTTAATAAAATGCTTGACTCAAAATCAAATTGTTTTAATTTTTCTTCAATCAGATAAACGAGTTTACTAATACATTCTCATATGCGTGACATGCTTTTGAATTGTTTATATGCCGCATTAAGCTTGGTTTCTGTTGAATGCGGAGTGCTGGGAGTAGGCGTTGGTGTGGAAGGCTCAGCGGAATACAGCAGCAATAATTTTGATCACCTTTACCTTGTGTGATCTTGAGACACTTAGACTTAATTACAAGTTTTCTGGGGCTGACTTATTTTTAAATTTAGTTGAATCAATTACATTGATAGCATAGTTTTGTGTTGGAGGTGCCAAAATTCCAGAGCCGAAATGTAGATACATATTAGACCGAGAGCCCACAGCAGATTTTGGGTGGGAGTGATAGCAAAAAAAGTATATTGTGCATTAGTAAAGGTAACTGAAAAAATCGCAGTTCACAACCAGGGCTTTAGTGATTAAACAGTGCATCGAAAAAAATACGAGTGCACCTTCGAGGGTAATCATGAAATCATGTTCCTTGGATCACATATCATGGAATCCGAGACCATTTGAGTGCATTGTTCACCCTGCCAGAACGTTTAAAAAATAAATTTCAAAGCTCAAACCATTTTTTATCAAACAGTGTGGCATGGCAAACTACACAATTAAGTGATATGGGATCCGAGGAGATTATCTAAGGAAGGGTGAAAACCAATTTCGGCTAGCATGATTACCCTCGAAGCTGCATTCATATTTTTTTTTTGATCAGAAAAAAGTTAAAAAGGAAAGCGGATTGTAAAAAATTTACTATTGAAAAAAATTCCCTTATATTTAACCACCTTTGACATTTAAAAAAAATTTAAATCTGCAAATCGAGATGTGAACATTTAAAAGTCAAGAATTGTAAAAAAGATATAATTTTGTATTTCTTAAAAGTTAATTAAAGTGTTAGTGACCATAGCACATAGATTGGAAAACAAGTGGGTTTTGACCTTCCACCCCTCCCAAAGGCCAAAAAAAAACATACCAGACTTTGGTATTCGAAATCTTGATAGATGTACCTGTTAACCATTATACCCAGATTTTATTTATACATCCCCCACTCAAAAATATATTGATTTGGAGATTTCAAATTTCTTTTTACATATAAAATTATTTTCTCGATTGAAAAAATCTACCGGTCAAAAAACATAAAAACTTTCTATAATTTTTCATTTGAAAAATATCTTTAAGACTTTTCTCTTTGTTAACCCTCATTAACTGAAATTCCGAGTTTCAAAAAAATCACTTAGATTATAATTTTTAAATATAATTTTCTGAACATGGTATCTTTTTTTTATCTTTTCAAAAAATATGAGCAATTTTTTCATTTGATATAATTTTTCGGATTTTTGATTTCGAGAATAGTATTTTTAGATTTTTGGTATAAATTTTTAATAACTTAAGGCTAAAACTATATTAAAATTTTCATTTAAAAAATTATACATAGCTTTGAAGCACATGTTAAGTAGAAAAGAAGAAAACAAATGTAGATTGCAACGTAAAATACCTTTCCAAATTATTAAAAAATGTTGATGAAATGTACCTACTTCAAAATTAAATATTAAATTATTAATTATTAAATTATTTTTTAAATGCTTTCAAAAACATTTTATAATAATATAACTGAACAAAAACTAAGCAAACAACAAAAAATTAAATGACAATTTTTAAAATTAGGACATTAAAAACAAAACTAAAATTCTTTAAAATCCGGAAAAGGGTTTAAAAAAGATTGAATTATCGCAATTTAGTTCAAATTCAGTTTTTTGTAAAAAGCTCTTGATTTTGATTCAATAACACCAGATCTACACTTTTCCTTACAATAAAATATTTTAACATAAGAAAATCTCAAAGCGTATCAGGTATCGATGCAGTAAATACTTTAATTGATTCCTGTTTTTATATAGTTTACCATATCGAGAATATCAATATCAGAACTTAAATGTGAATTTGGCCAAAAAATTCATCAGAGAAGTCACAGAAATGGCAATAACCTTTTTTTTCAAGTTTTGTATATTTCTATAATTTACTTTTTTTCAACTATAGTCTCAGGATTTTGGCCATTCTGGATTTTGGGTTAACAGGATTTTGGTTTTTCGGGATTCTAGGTTTTTCGGGGTTTTGAATTCTCAGGATTCTGGGTTTTGGGGATGCTCGATTTTCAGAATTTTGAGTTTTCTGGATTTAAAATTTCGGGACTGTGTCTGTCTCCCGTTTTTGAGGTATCAAGTATTCAAAAAAAATTAAGCTTTTAATTACGATACTTTTCTCGCGGCTTAGCTTAAGAAAATTTATTTTTTTTTTCTCATTTATTTATTTTATTTCTTTATTTTTATAATTTTACATATTTTATGCTTAAATTAAAATCTTCAAGGAAAGCCGCTGTCCATAGTGAGGCTGCTTTTTCCAGGTAGAACGTGGAATCAAGACTGACTTAAAATCCATTTTGAATTCTTCTAAAAGGTATCGGAATATATCAGCTTGAAAATGATTCCAACGAGAATGGAATGCAGTTGTTTTCAAAGTATTCATATTTCATTCGAGTCAAATGAAATATGAATATTAATTTATATTTTTATATTTATATTTTGGCCGAGTGGTATGCTTTTAAAAAAAACTTAATTTTCATTTCTTAGAGTCACTAACATATTTGTTGAAATTTTGATCACGAAATAATTATTCGCTGTTTTATTCTCCAGCTAATTTGTAAGTTCTTTTCATGAGATGTAGGAGAACTTTACTTTGGTAAAATGAAAATAAAAGTCAAGAAATATTTGACAAGAAACAATTTATCAAGGCCAAAGGGAAAAACCTATTTTGTTTTAAGAGATTCACTTGATACATCGAAAATACGAGTATATTCTTTGGTTGAGTAAAATTTGGTATACAAAGAAATGCAGCTGTTTTATTCGATGTTTTCTCCACAAATGTTATGTCAAAATATTGCAAACATTAAAGTTGGTGTTTGAGGGAAATGGGAACCTAAAATTCAGCACGTTCTGCGTACTGCTCAGATGTATAAATCTTACTAAAAAGCAGTCAGAGTATGAAGAAATATATTTTATATAACTTTTTAGTAGGTATCCGTGTGACGTTCTGGACATTATATGTGAATAGCTTCAAGTGCTTTTTTCAGATTGCATACCAATTTTAGCTGCTCTATTTTCAGTCTTAGTTTCCATTAATTTGCATTAATCATTAGATATATTTTTGCATTATGAAAAATTTGTTTGACTATATAAGCACTGTCCTACAGTACAACAATTTTAATTGAGAGAAAAAAAAATTGCTTCAAGCCGCTACTAAGTATTAGTAGTTGCTATTTGTAACTTTTTAGAATTAATGATAGTAGATCGCATTAATTTAAGCATACTTAAAAGTTTTATAAAAATCGTAGGAGCCGTTTTAAAGAAAAAAATATTTTCCTTTATGGCTTTCAACATTTGTATGGTACCGTTTTTCAAAAAAGCACAATGTTTTCTTAAAATACTTTAGAAACTACTAAGAAACCTTAAAAAACCAAATCACTGTGTAGTTTTCAAAATATTTGATTTTGAAAAAATATTTTTTAAATTCTTTCAAAAATCCAAACAATTTTTTTTTTTTTTGAAATTTTGGTAAGGAAAGCTTTTAATATTTTTATATTAGAAGCTTCTGCATAAACAAATGTTGAAATCTGAAGAACCGTTTTGAAGAACCATTTATAATTATTTTTGGAAGAACGATTTTCCATTCAGTTTGTTTTTGTTTTTTTTAAGAAAAGTTGTGGAACTGTTTTTGAGAAAAATGAGACTTTTTGTCTTAAAAAAATTTATGGCGTACACCGTTTTTATTGTTATAATAAAAAAAATTTAAAAAACGTGTTGGCAGATTCACCGAAAATCCTTAAATACCAAGTTTTAAATAAATCCACCCGTTTAGGCTGTAGCCTAACAGACAGAATTGTGAGACCCACTTTTTTCGTCTTCCCTATCATCGTTATGACTAGTCTGACCAAAATCTTCATTTAAATTTTTTTACGAATGCATAACTCGCAATATTGTACCTATATGTATATCGAAAGTAAAAAACTGTGTATACGCCTGAGTGAACCAGTATTTTCATTGAAAAACATTCGTATCTGTTTATATCATCTTACATATTTGTTAACATCACTTAAAGCGACATAATAGATACTTATTTTTCGGACTAACCGCGTTATTAAAAGTTTTAAAAGTGCACTTTGGTACTCACCCCGAACGTTTCACATCAAATTAATTTGATCATCATTTGAGCTTTCTTTAATTTGATGCGAAACGTTCGGGGTGAGTACCAAAGTGCACTTTTAAAACTTTTAATAACGCGGTTTATCCAAAAAATAATTATCTATTATTTCTATTAACAACCGCGAAAGCCTTAAAAGATATATCACTAAAATCATTTACCAATGTTTGAATTTATTATTAAGTATGCATATTTATTTTATATGCCTAAAATTAAATTTTCGTGACATTTATATGTTTTTTTTTTTTGTTAAAGTCTGTGTACTAACTTCCATAGCTTCTTATTAATAAAAAAAAATATCTAAAAATGCATATAAATATATGCATACATATAGGTTGGCCTCTGTATAATGGATAGCCTTGCAATTGGTTATATAGACCTTATTACTTTTCCAGAAAAAAATATAAAAAGTATTTCCCCAGTGGTTACCATGCTATGATGTTTTTTTTTCAAAAATTGTAAACAAGTACTTCTTTCCTTAACTACGTGAACACTATACGACCATGAATACATAATTTATATTTTTTTCTAGAATAACTGTTTTGATAGATAGGTGGTAACTTTCTTTTAGAACAGTTATTATAAAAAATTAAAAATAAAACAATAGCAATTGTTAATCCATGATCGTAGTGTTCACGTTATTGAGGAAAGAAGAACTTAACAATTTTTGAAATAAACATCATAACATTGTAACCACTGGGAAAATATTTTTTTTCTCGAAAGGTCATAAGGCCTGCATAATCAATTGCAAGGTTATCCATTATTTACACGACACCCTGTATGCACTATTTTGTTTCTGTGTAGTCTCACATAAGGGTGTTCTTTGTTTCTTTGTTCCAAAATTTTTTTTTTAATGTTTTTCTATGCTACATTTGAAAAAATGCATATACCTTTCTTTTCAAATTTGTATTTAACTATCCAGATTTTCAATTTTAGTTTTCTTTTCTTATTTCAATCAGGTGTTATAAATTCAATAGTTTCGTAACTTTTTGACAGAAAATTAAGGCGACGAAAGATAGTTCTTAACTAAAATTGAAGCACAAGTACCTATTAAGAAGAAGCATGATACAAAAATGGTAGTTTACTTTTTGAATTCTCTCATTATTCGCACATCTCTAATACTCTGAATATATAATTATACTAGCTATCTTTTTTACCAAGCTATCAATTGTTTAGGTTTAAACGTACCATACAATTTCATCGTTCACAAATAAATAAAATATAAAAATGTCATTCAAGTGTGGTAGACCCACGAAGTCAGACCCAGAAAAAATATTCCAAGCACTTCTCACATTCAAAAGTGATTTAATTGGCCCAAATGGGAAACCAGTTTCCAAAAAATGTAAAATTTGGAAAATAGTTTCCCAGTATTTAGAAAACCCCTTAAAGCCAGAAACACTGTACACGATTGTTGCTTGCAATAAATTTAATATGAGGGAGAAGCTTAATGCCAACGACGATTTTGAACGGGAATGTATATCACCAAAATGTCCATCGGATGCTAGTTCTAGTGAAGAGACTCCTGATAATGATGACACTTGGAAGGAAGACGATACCATATTCGATTTTGATTTTACAATAAAACTAGAAAAAAAACATATAGAAAATATTCTGTCAACAAAAATATACAAACGGAATGACATGAATCGTAGAAAATCCTACGAACGGAAGTGCCAGGTTTTGGATTCAGGAGTTTGGCAGGATATAATTACCAGGAATATTTGGAATAAAACAAAGCTTAAATGTGCATTTAATTTCAAAAATCTGAAATTGAGAAGTGGGTCCATTTGTGGCAAGATGACTGGTCAATGCAAATGTGGAAGTATTATCAAATGTAAGCTCGACCAAAGTGAAACCAATAATCAGCTAGATCTGAGATGTTTCTTAGTAAAAGGCGACGGCATTTGTGGAAAACGATTTCTGAAAGGGCCATTAAGAAAAGAGGTAGCAGCGGAATTGAAAACCAAAACATCATTAGTGTATCGAAGTGAAAAAGCAGATGAACTAATGATTCAGGGCGATCCCGAACCACCGAATCTCTACACACTATCAGTTCTTCGTGAAGCAAAGCGAGGGGAAAGCTCCAAGGAGCATTTGCATGGTGATCCTTGGACTGCCCTTGACACAATGTCACTGCATTCCCACAAAGACATAGTACACACGCTTTCATCTAAACCTTTTTTCATCCATTATTGGACTAACTACCAAAATAATATATATAAGGCCATTTCAAAAACGAGCGATGTTTGTGTTTCCATTGATGCAACAGGTGGATTGGTTAAAAAATTGATGAAACGTGATGGAAACAAATCAAGCCATATATTTTTGTATGCGTGTGTAGTTAATTGTGAACAAGGGCAGTTTTCTGTGTCGCAAATGCTTTCTGAGAGTCACAATTCATGCACGATCTCCCATTGGCTTTCAACGTGGCATAGGTTGGGAGCTCCAATTCCGAAGGAAGTAGTTTGCGACTCTTCTGAAGCCCTCTTAATTGCAGTGGTCAGAGCTTTCACTGGTTTTCTTACCATTGACCAATACTCCAGTTATTGCTTTGAAAATTCTCCTAATTGTTATATCCGCATTGATAACGCCCATTTTATAAAAATGTACTCTAGGCTTCTGAAGGATGTAAATAGGAGAGTTCGAGTATTTATGCTTGCTGCGATTGGGCAATTGATACTCACAAGAAATATGGAGACTTCGAAACGAATCCTAAGAGCCATCCTCATAGTAACTCAGAGTGAAACTGATGGAATGAACTGCTATAATGAACCAACGGAATGTGAGTTGCAAAAACTGTTTTTGCAAGGTCTTATAAGAGATGATTTCACTTTTCCGGAGGATGACATTAAAGCCGAAATTGAGGAGTACCAATCGAACGAATGCGTTTTTGACACTAAATCATATTTTAGTGATAACAAATGGTTATCGTGGTCGTCTAACATCAACAAGGAAGTGCAGGATACCATTTCAATCGAAGGCGACAGGGTAAATGCATGTTTCCTACCTAAATTTGCCAAACGATTGCTCTCCGACATGCGTTATTTTAACATGTGGTCATGCGTTATCCGAGACAAATTTGGGTTTGGACGAGTCCCAGCCACAAGTGCACCCTCTGAGAGCAATTTCAATATACTAAAATCAAATATGCTGAAACACACAGTGCTCCCTATGAGAATCGATGAGTTTGTAAGAAAACATTGCCAATTCATTTCTGGCCAAATGAAAATAGCAGACGCGGCAAAAAATGGTATGTGTGCAAATTTAAGAAATCTTTTTTACTAAGCCAATGAAGTACTCAAAGTATGAACTGAATTGAAGCAACCGTTTTATTTTATATTTTTAGTCAACAAAAATTATAATGAAATTGATAAAAGTTTGATTGAAGAAAACCCGGAAATTCTCCATCAAAACACTTACTCCAAAGTCCCAAAACCCAAATTCAACGGTATGTTTCCTATACTATGATGTTAAAAATTAGCTTCGAAAAAAGTTCTTGCTTTTAAAATTGAAGTGGATATGCATTTTATTATTTTATCTATTAACATAGCCACTTCAACAACTAATAAATTGAAAACAATAAGTTATCGATTTTCTAAAAAACACAACTATTTTAATTTTACTTTCAGTCCCCCAAAATTATGACGAACCCAAAATAAGTCTTGTTAAAGAAAACTCAAAGATTCTCCACCCAAGTTCTTACAAAGAATTTTCAGTAATTCAAAGCAACGGTATGTTCGCATACCATGATTGTATTTTGATATACTTTAAAATTAGTTTTATATAAATATATATATATATAAATAAATATACGATTAAGTCACACGCACTTGCTGCTATACTTTTAAAATTTATTCTTCTTCAGAAATTTTTCAAATCTATTATAGATAATTTTACTATATTGATGTATGTGTATGATGTATACTTCCCAGCCTGCACTGCGTTTTTATGGCTTTTCAATTTATAAAATTTTGTATATCGGCTATTCCAAAAAGTCGAAACCAAGAAACTCAATTTCAATGACGTGGTTTGGTCGTGTGTAGCCAGCATAACACTTTTGAAGAAAATTGCTTCACATAGTACTTAAATACTATACAAATTTACATTACATTATTATTTACATTTTTTGTACTTTTGAAAAAAATAATTTGATTTACTTTTCATAGATGTAAACACAATAGCATAAATTTTTATAATACAACTTTTTTAACTTTTCAGTTGAAAATGAAACTAGTCAATGTCAAAAAAAATATTTTGAAAACAATTTTTCGGGGGAAGGGTCATCAGATGAGTCATCGCCATCAATATCGGCATCCCGAAAAAAAGAAAACTGGCATGGACTAGCAAAAAATAAAACAATAAAAAAAATTCCCCGCTATACAGGAAAATTGAAAAACCAGAGTACACTTGATGCAATACTTTATGATAGGCCAACAAGTGTGCCAATCCTTAAAAACGGAAATGATTTAAATCTACAGGTGATAAAATACCTTTTCATCTCTATTTGAATTCAATAAACAGTAGCTACCAAAATTTAAATTTTGTCCTTTAAAATAGAGATTTTTTGAGAATACATAAACTAAAAAGTATTAAGATAAACTTTAAGCCCAGTGAAACTATGACTTAAAATCGTATTTTTCAATGGACACATTTTGTTTATGGAATACAACAAATAAATGTCCAACTTTAATCTCGTATAAAAGATAAAAGTATTTACAAAATAAGCTACTCGTATTAACGATTTCTGTAGGTTCCTGCATCCTTAAGTTGGAGTTGGTCAAAGATCACCTATGAGTCATGTGTTAGGGGTGGTACAATGATTCTTTTGATATCTCACTTTCCCTTTTTTTAGATAATGATTTCAAAATCATTCGTAGTAATTTTAAAATGAGCCTTTGACTAATGTTATTGGACATTAGCCACATATTGTGAGTATATTCCAATGCCAAAGTAAAAATAATATTCTGAATCGAAAAATAAGTAGAGTTATTTTTGTTTTTTTTTTTTTGCTGTACGAAAAAAATATTAATTTCGATATTATCCATAAAAAACAATATGAATTAAGCAAATATGCTTTGTTGAGGTGCATGTGTGACACAGATCGTCATAAGCTCAACCATTAAAGCCATGATACCGACGTTAGTTGATTTAAAAACTTAGTTATTTTTTCCACTCTTAACTTAACATTTTGTTGATAATTTTATCCTGTACGAGGTTTCAGTTAGACATTTTGTTGTAAAGTCAAATGTGAAAGAGTTGTTAAATAAAAACCAAACCAATCACTTTTCTAGATGGTGGCTCTTCCCTATCCCCAAAATCATGTATAATCAGGAAGCGTACTCATATAGATTCCATAAAAAAATTCATCCATTTTTTTTACTAATTTGACTGGGCTATTTGTTTGGTACAAGTTTTTGTTTTTAGGTTAGAATATGTTGATAACTTTATAACATTACATGAACAGTGATTTGTTGCCTACTGTCAAAACTATTTCCCACTTTCATATTGTTGCCAATAAAAACTAGAGAATCATAGTTTTGCAATTACTATCGATTTTTAAAATTAAACTAGACTTTTACTGAATAAATTCTTAGAAACTAAATATAAATTAAGTTAACACAAAAAAAATAAAAAATAGTGATTTAACCCTAGAACATAGCTTGAAAAAAGTGGCGGGTAGTTTGGCATTCATAGTACACGGCTTTTTTAATAAAAATAATAAATTTTAATTATATAAAATTAGACTTTTCGTGATATGGAATATTTTTTTGTAACTGGCAATTCAACCGAAAATTAGAATATCTACTCTTAAACAGATTTCTTACTTAATTTTGATTGGTAATAAACTGATTTATTGACAGTAAAGTATTAACATAATATGTTTTTTGTATGATTACATAAAATTGATACAACAATTATTTACGTATTTCCACAGTGGCAAGCAATAACACTTAAAAGTTTCTCTTTTCATTTTAGGCAATTAACTTAGGTGGAAAAAATATAACACTAATTAATACTTGTGCTTTCGACAGCCTGGCACAAATTTTTATATGTTGCATGGTGGATGAAATTAAATTCCCAGTAGGAGAGAAATCGTCTTTTTTAAATTTTGTGAAAAAAGTTGCAGCTCACGGACTGCGGGCATCGTCTTATAGGCAAAGGGCAGAAATTTTGTTGAAAAATGAGCAAAAGAAATTAAAAGGAAATAAAACCTTTGAGAGCAATAATATATTGCTTAATTGTGAGGCAAATATAGGCTCCTTAACGTCATCACTTTTTGACGACATCCCTTCTCTGCAAGAGGTCTCTGCTTGTGATAGGGGATGTAAACGACTGGAAAGATCATTTCCCGTCGTTGGTATTAATGTCACTACTCTGTCAAATAATTCAAGTGACGAAAATTTTGAAAATCAATTTATTATCAAAAGCCCTCGGAATTGTCTCCAAGGACCAGATTGTCAAGGGACTGTAACCACGGTATCGCAAGAGTTTGGTAAGTTTTAGAATGCATTTAAAAACATAACTACTCTAAGGGCCTATTTAGCGAGATCTTTCCTTCTTCTTTTATCTTATTCCGTTAAAAATGTCCATACAAAAATTTTAGCCGTTCAAAAATACAAAACAAACTGTTGTGAGTTATAATTTTCGTATTCGATATATATATATTCAAAGGGTTATAATCTTAAAAAAATAAAAGACACATTTTTGGAACTTTTATCGTAAAAGAACGCAGGTTTAACAAAACGTTCTTAAAATGAGACAAATGCAGTCATCTTCTCTTACATATATACATATGTACATATTTAAAAATCAATTGGTGTGCCTTAGTCTTGCAAAAGCTCGAAGCCGATTTGGATGATTGTTTTTCAGGAAATTTTCGGTATGAACCGGCAAGCGTTTAAATGAAGTTTCGTCTTAATCGGTCTTGCAACTTGTAACACAGTCTGAGTACCTTTAAACAAAAAATTGAGAAAATTCAATTGAGTTTGAAATTAAGAAAATTGAAAACTCTTTTGCCAAATAAAATTGAAAATAATAATACAGTTGAATTTTAATTACACTGATCAACAAAATATTATTTTTTTTGGTTACAGAAACCAAATAATACTTTTCTGTAGGTTTTTATTGTATTGAACAATGTATGACACATTCGTGTTGAAAAATGGACCAGCTCCCATAAATGTTTGCCCATTCTCCCTTAAATTGTATTTATATCATAAATGAAAGGCTTTCAATTAACTGAGGATTACTCAGAGACAAAATGCAACATCGAAAAGATTTAAACATATTTTAAAAGAAGATTATTAGTTATTTTAAAAACCATTACAAATTTTCTTGAAAAATTTACCTCGCGTTACAATACAACTTTGAAAACAGCAACAAAAAACGTGTTTCTTTATTTTATAACGGGAATATCTCAAAAATGTAGCCCGATGGAATTTTTCTGACTTCAGATTCGAGTTCAACACACCAACAACCTACAGAAAAGTATTATTTGGTTTTTGTAACAAAAACTTTGCTGACCAGTGTTATCCGACATTTGATGATCCAAGGACCTGAAATTTTAGATTGCGGTCTATCTTATACCCAACTGATATAATGACAAATGGCCAGTTGTTACGTGGTTTAGCAATTTTTACTAGCTGCTTTTGCCAGATTTACTGAGATTCGACTATATTTTTAGGTCTAAATATGCTATAGTAGCCAGTTTAATACTTGAGCAGTAATAAACCACAGTAAATACAAGAAAATCTGTGAAAATTGCTGAACCATAAATTAAATATTTGTATACAACATTTTCATACCATAGGTTAAGTATAATGTGAATCAATAATTGATGCAATATATTTTTGTAATCCAAGATAGTTTTGTTAGGAACATCAACTGCATCGTAAGTATTATTTCAGTCCATTTCAAAAAAATGGCGTACTAATATTTAACTACATATCGTCCCCTGATTGCAAGAACTAGGTAACATGAACATATATTTGCAAAATTTCTAAAAATAAGTTTCTGACTATGAACGATTTACTATTGAGTATTCTTATTTTCTCAAGAAAAACAATTTACTTTCAACAGTTTCAGTCAACATTCGGTATTGAGTGAACCTTTTCTTATAAATAAAAATCAATTGTTGTGCATGAGGTATTGGCCGGTTGGTGTTTCTGTAAAGTTTAGTCAAAATCGGTATTAACAGTACCCGTTTTAAGTAAAAAAACGAAATAAATTTTTAATTTCTTTTTGCCTTCAGTGCTAAGTATCTGTCAAATTGTTTATTAATAAAACTTTAAATGGCTCAAAACATCGTTGGCTGGCTATGCTTATCAATAGTTACAATCCAATCAACTTAACCCTTATCTGGGTGCCTAAAGAACATCAAACAAGTAGTCACATGGGGTTTCTGATGACCAACAAAAAATAATTCAAGACTATTATTTCAGGGTTTTACGTTGGTAAATAAAATCAAAAATAATAAAACAGTTATGTTAATGCTTTATTTATTTTAACAATATGCAATAAAAACTATTAGAAGTCGAGAAATATAAAACTAAAATGGGTTTAGACACGTCTTCTTAAGGGTTAAGGTGAAATGAAATTCACCATTTCATCTTTACATTTAGATACATATTATAATAACAACTGTTATAAAACTTATAAATTATAATAGACAAACATTAATACATATTGATACCTTCTCGCAAGTTTCTTTTCAAAAATCTTACAAGCATTGAAATCCACTCAAAATCCTTTAAAAATGTTTACTACAAAATACACAAATAAATAGCTGAAAGAGAGGTTTTTTTAAATTTAAATTTAAAAATTTTAAAATGTCGCTTAATGCATTGTTATGGAAAAGTATTGACAAATATATATTTGAACAAAACATTTGTAACAACAACAACAACCAAAAACGGTGGTTAAAGTATTTTATATAAACACTAAATAAAAATAATATAGAAAAAATACGCATACGCCATGGTGTACGATTATTTTACATATCAGAAAATATAATAAATAAATATAAATAAAATAAATATAATATAATAATATAACCGTAGTATGAAACAAAATTAATAAAATATGCACATATTGTGTATAAATGATGTTATCATTCATTAGCTTATTTATTTACAAATAAAGTGCATTCATATATTCATTTAAAAAAAAAAACGAGCAACAAAATTATTTTTGAAGACGAAAGCACATCGCATTGGATGGATTTATGCATAAGAATTTGCTTTTCCTTGTGTGTATTTTAATAAATAAATGAATCAGCAGTTTGAAGAAGGGAATAAGCGCCAACAATTGAAAAACCGTTTTATTACATTTTGTTTTTATTTTCACATAGTGGTAAATAGTAGCAAAAAGAAATTAACGAAAATCAACATTTTTGATGTTTTAAGTAGGGAAACAAAAATTCACTAAAGGCTGATTTTGTCCTTGGATTTACTTCTTTCTGCAAAATATTTAACATTGCTGAGTATAAATTTTGAATTTAAAAAAAAAATATGCAAAAAGTTATACAGGTGTTTTCCCTTCTACAAACTGCCAATTCAAATGTAAATAAATATTGGTCATGGTCGCCCATTTTGGTTTTTGTAAACCAAAAAACCAGATGATATTCATAACAGCGGATTGTTCTGCAGTTTGGCAATATACATAGGCCTACCCTTTGAATCTAGCTTAACTCACTTACTTAAAATTTGTATTAAAAGCAGCTCAAAGTAAATTGATCCAAAAATACTTGAAGCTAAAGAAAAGATTCGCACTCATATTACTTATTTAGATTTAAATTTAACTGTTCTTCTGATTCTATAGATTTTTTTGAATAAATTAAAAATATCTATTTTAGGAAATATTTTCATTTGCGATATTTATGCTGAAAGTGAAACACCAGATAAAATACAAATTTTGAATATAAGAAATGAAATTTTGAATGGAAAATATAAGCTAAGAGGCTTAGTAAATTTTACGCAACTAATTGATGGAGAAATGGGCCACTATTCGGCAATCTGTTTACGGTCCTCGAACAACTGGGAAGAATATGATGACTGCAAGTCAAAAGTTTCCCCAGTCTCATCCCGGAAATTTGTGAACCCCCATTTAGTAGTTTACACAAAATGTGTAAATTAGTTGAAATGTAAATGAATAAAAGTATAATATAAACAATATTAAACAACATTAAAATATTTTCCAGAGTTTTATTGATGCTATAAATATGTCATTTCGTGATATGGATTTGCGCCTTATTTTTAAATCATATATCATAATACTCGTTCATGTTTAATAAATAAATATGTAATAAGATTGGTTTAAATTTTTCTGATTAAGTTGTAGATTTAATATTTGAATTTAAATGTTACAATATTATTATAATTGTATCACACAAAAATAAAATTGATTTCCTTTGTAATGTTACCTATTAATTTTAAGTATGTATTTATTTTTATTCAACATTATTAAAATATAATATAAAAAAATTGAAAAAAAAACTAAAAAAATATATCTCAAAATAAACCAGATAATGTTTTCTTATTTAAACGAATGAAAAACTCTTAAAATTGACTACCCAAAAGTTTTTGCACTATGAATCCCACAAAAATAATATCTTAGTAGGGTCCAAAATGCGGAAATATAACAAAAGTAAGCATTTTTGCTGCAAAAGCGTTTTAAAATTTCAAAGCTATTAAAATAAATGTTTCTACATTAAAATATGAAAAAAACATTTAGATCTGGCCTTGTTTAACTGCACTAAGTAATGATGGGGATATTTTATTGAGCAAAAATGGAAGCAAAAAGCAAACTTACGGTAAGCTATAATGAATGTAAAACGGTTCCCAAATAAGCCTCTTACGATAGGTTAGTTTTAAAATTAAAAATTAAGGAATTCGAAATCGACAGGTTGCTTTACTTACAAAATAATTAATTTGTCTCTTGCCCAATATTCGAATTGCTTGTTCTTGATTTATAAACTTTAAAACCCATTTGCTGATACGAAACTAACTTCTAAAAATTTAAAAAAAATCCAGTTGATAGGAAAAATTTATGATTTATAGTTTAGGTACATAGCCAAAAATTTGAAATTAACTTCCATTTAACACCTCGATTGTGAAAGTCTGAATGAACTGCTGTAGTTTTTGGCGGTTTACCAAACCTTGCAGTCATTTTGTTATGAGAATTTATTTTTGAGTTATTTCAATCTTTATGTATTTTCATTGTAAGAGTGATTTATTTCCATTTTAGTTTTAGTCTCAAACAGCTGTTATAATTCATTTTTTACGAGTACTAAAGAAAAAAGAATATACACTTTGGGCAATCAAACTTTGATTTTTAATATAAAATATATCAGATTTCTCTTTATTTTTGAATACACAGCTTCAAAAATGTACTACCTATCGTTATCTACATCAAATTGTTTGTAAAAATATATCAATATTACCATGAATAACACATATTTATGTATATAAAAATCAATAGTCATGCCTTAGTCTTACAAAGGCTAAAAAACGGCTGGGCCGATTTGGATGATTATTTTCATAAGATCCTTGGTAGCCAGTTGGTGTTTGTGTGAAGTTTTGTCCAAATAGGCTTGGCGGTTTGCCAGCAAAGGGTAGCAATAGGGTAGAGTACCTAATTTCTTTGCTCATCTCATTGTCCATCTCAAAACCACGAGTGGAATTTTGGAAATTATCTATGTTTGCAAAGTTAAAGCTAAAAATGGTTGTTATCCTACTTCAATCACATACTAAGACTGGCAGCATATTTAGGTTTGAACACATAACCAAAAAATGAGTATGAGGGTCTGTAAGTACAGGCATTTGAATATCTAATTTTAAAGGCTGGCAAGATTTTTTTGGCACCCGCGGTAAGGACGAGGGGTTGAAAACAGCGGTTTAAATTAATAATAAATTAATAATTAAAGCCTGTTGACTTAAATAAAATGACAGAGCATCTTTTCTTATTTTTAATAAATTAATTGATATGGATGTGGCCCCAATACAATAGTCTCAAAACCACTATTTTCAACTCCTCACCTGTTGAAAAGTTAAACTAACACATAAAGTTCCTTCGTTAAATTCAACATAAATATTCAACTATTTAACTTTATAATATGTATTACTTTTTTGCTTAGTCACTTGCTAATAAACTCTCATACTGTAAAGACTTCTGCATTCTGCTTTCTTTATTTCAAACTATTGGGATCTTCACTTTTTACCTCGCAACAGGTTATGGGCCCAGAACCCATTTTGAAATCAGAAGGTATAATTTATTAATCTATTTAAAATGAGTTCGTCTCTATATCAAATAGAAAAGCTGGACAACAGCAATTACGATTCCTGGTATGTCCAAATGCAGAGCGTTCTTATACATTCGGAACAATGGCCAATAGTGAGCGGAAAAATTATTAAGACTGAGACAATGTCGGCGGAGGATGGACTGAAATGGGACATGCAAAATGAGAAGGCATTGGCTTCAATAATGCTGTGTGTAAAGCCATCTCAAATAATTCATATAAAGCATTCAAAGACAGCCAAAGACGCCTGGACAAACTTACGACAAGTCTATCAACCATCTGGACCTGCAAGAAAGGTATCACTCTTCAAACAATTGTTGCAGCTCAGTATGTCTGACAGTGACAATGCACCACAACACATAAATTCTTTTTCCAGCATCGTGGAAAAGTTGTCGGAGATAACCGTTTGTATAAATGAGGAACTGTTGGTAATTATTCTTTTATCTAGTTTGCCAAAATCATTTGAAAGTTTTGTGGTTGCGATGGAGACTCGAGACACATTGCCTTCCATGAGTAGTCTCAAAATAAAAATTGTAGAAGAGGCCAACCGGAGGGGTCAGCGGGATAATCATTTGAACGAGGCTGCATCAGGTAGTCAGCAAGCATTTATAGCGCGAGCAAATACCAAAGAGTTCAACGAAAGTAAGAATAACAACGCGAAGAGAAATAGAAAAAATTTTGGCAAGTGCTATAACTGTGGCAATAGAGGTCATTTAGCTTCAAAATGCAAAGCACCGAAAAAACAACAAAATCAATCATTTTCATATTCTCTTCTTTCTGCTACAGACTCGCATGTACTTTCCCCTTCCAGCTGGTGTATCGACAGCGGAGCCACTTCACATATGTGCAGTGATCGAAATTTATTTAGCAAAATGGATGACAAGTGCATTGAGAGAATTCAGTTAGCGGGTAATAACTACATCGAAGCAACGGGTAGAGGTGACGTCATCATCAAAACAGCTATGTGCAACATAACTTTGAGAGACGTTCTCTATGTTCCCGGTTTGTATGGAAATTTTATGTCAGTTAGCAAAGCGGTGGATAACGGACTTACGGTGGTTTTCGACAAAGCAGAAGCAGTTATTAAAGATAGTCGTGGTACAGTTGTTCTTAAAGCTGAAAAATACTGCAATTTGTTCGTTTTTAAAAATTCAATCGATTCGTGCTTTTATTCATCAAGTTCAAGTTTTGATAATTTCGTGAAATGGCACAACAGGTACGGCCACCTTAATTTTTCTTCTCTTCAAGAATTATCGGAAAAAAAATTAGTTTGTGGAATGACGTTCGCGAATGTGCCAAAAGAAATAAATTGTAAAGTTTGCATGAAAAGCAAAATTTGTGCTCGCCCGTTCCCTCAAGCTAGCCAGACGCGCTCGAAAAAATTATTGGATATAATCCATACGGATGTATGTGGCCCAATTAACAAAGTTTCGATTGGAGGTTCCCGATACTTTGTTACATTTATCGACGACATGTCGAGACATGTATTCATTTATTTTATGAAGTCCAAAGGTGAGGTTTTTGAGAAATTCAAGTTGTTTAAAGCTATGGTGGAGTGCCAAACCAACATGAAAATTAAAACCTTAAGAAGCGACAATGGAACGGAATATATAAATAACAATTTTAATAATTTTTTAGATGAGCATGGAATTCAAAGGCAGCTTGCAGTGGTGCACACTCCTCAACAAAATGGCGTCGCTGAACGCGCAAACCGTACGCTGGTGAAAATGGCAAGGAGCATACTACTTCATGCAAACCTCGATGAATCGCTATGGGCTGAAGCAGTAGCAACAGCAGCCTACTTGAGAAATATGTCTCCAACAAAAACACTAGTTGACATGACGCCACACGAAATATGGACTGGCAGAAAACCAAAGGTTCACCATTTAAAAATATTTGGGTGTCCAGCTGTGGCTTTAAATAAAAATCATTATGGTAAATTTCGTCCCAAAGGTAAAGAGTATATCATGGTTGGATATTCATTAACCTCTAAAGCGTATCGTTTGTTCGATCCAGTTTCTCGTAAAGTCGTTGAAAGGAGAGATGTTATTTTTGATGAGATTAGCCTAGCCAAACTTAAAAGCAGCGAATTAAATGATTTTGTCTTTTTAGATACTGATGTTTTGTCACCAGAAGAAAGAATTGAAGAAGCCACAATCAAACCTGAAAGCACCACCGCCGCCACCACCAATGTCGAGACACAAACCGTCACCACCGCCGCCGTCAACAGTAACAACGATTCCAACGCCACCGCCACCACCACATCAAATAAGCAGTTTGAAGAACTGAAAGACGACAGCGAAGTTAAAATTGGACCAGGACGGCCAAAGTTAATTCGAAATGGAAAACCTGGACGGCCACAAAAACAGTATAACACATTAAATGTAATGAAAGATTTTATTAAAATTCCAGAAAATCCACAAGAAGCTTTATCAGGCACTCATTCTAACGAATGGAGGGAAGCGATGGAGAAGGAGTATGCAGCCCTGATGTCAAATAAAACGTGGACTCAAATTGATTTGCCAACTGGAAAAAAAGCCATCGGATGTCGATGGGTTTTCAATATAAAGAGGACAGTCGATGGAAGTGTCGAACGTTTTAAATCGAGGCTCGTGGCCAAAGGCTGCAGCCAGCAGTTCGGAGTAAACTTCGATGAAACTTTTTCGCCGGTCGTTCGGTATGCAACCATTCGGATGTTAATTGCGTTGGCAGCTGAGCATCGAATGATACTGCATCAGATGGATGTGTCCACCGCTTACCTCAACAGTGAACTGGACGATGAGGTGTTCATGAAGCAACCCGAATGCTTTGTGGATTCGAAATTTCCTGAACGTGTGCTCAAACTCAACAAAGCGATTTACGGGCTGAAGCAGTCTGGTCGGGCCTGGAATACCAAGCTTGACAATGTTTTGCGACAAATTGGATTTACACCATGTGAAAGTGAGCCATGTTTGTACAGGAGAAATAGCGAAGGTAATTTTAATTTAATTGCGGTATACGTCGACGATTTGATTCTAGCCAGTACAAATCAAGAAGAACTCGATGACATCAAAGTTAGTCTAGCTGATAACTTCGATTTAGTGGATAAGGGTCCACTTCAACATTTTCTTGGAATGGAGTTTGAACGAGAAGGAGAAACTGGTGCGATTTCTGTTGGACATAAGCAATATGTGAAAGATCTATTGAGGCAGTACAATATGGAAAACTGTCGCCCCGTTGCAACTCCACTTGATGCTGGTTTGCAAGTAAAATGTGATGACGACAACTGTAGGAAGGTTGACCCTACTGCATATCAATCCCTCATAGGATCATTGATGTACCTAGCACTTTCAACGCGTCCCGATATAATGCATTCAGTATGCAAATTAGCTCAGAGAAACACAAATCCACACGCTGAACATGAAGCTGCAGCCAAACACATATTACGGTACTTGTCAAAAACAATTAATTTAAAATTATATTATCGTTCACAGGGAAGTCGTATTCAAGGTTTTGTCGATGCCGACTGGGGTGGTAATTCCCTTGACCGCAAATCTTATACTGGATACACTTTCTTTTTGGCTGGCAGCGTTTTCTCTTGGGAGTCCAAGAAACAGTCTTGCGTGGCGCTCAGCAGTACCGAGGCTGAATATATCGCCCTTTCAGCCGCAGCTAAAGAAGCAATATATCTACGGAGGTTGCTTAATGAAACTGGACTCTACGAAGACAATCTACCTATTGTTTTGAATGGCGATAACATCAGTGCACAACATCTTGCCAAAAACCCAGTGCACCATGCACGCAGCAAGCACATCGATATTAAATATCATCATGTACGAGAAGCCATTAAAAACGATGAGATCGAGCTGAGGTATATTCCTACGAGCGACATGGTAGCCGACATTCAAACTAAAAATTTGCCAAAAATTAAACATGTGAAATTCACTGAAGCCATGGGCTTATGTATTTGATTAATTATTTTTTAAATGTAATTCTTCTTTTGTTTTAAAGAATATTTTTGTTGAGAGGGACTGTTGAAAAGTTAAACTAACACATAAAGTTCCTTCGTTAAATTCAACATAAATATTCAACTATTTAACTTTATAATATGTATTACTTTTTTGCTTAGTCACTTGCTAATAAACTCTCATACTGTAAAGACTTCTGCATTCTGCTTTCTTTATTTCAAACTATTGGGATCTTCACTTTTTACCTCGCAACATCACCCTTATCACAGGCCCCAAAAAAATCCTGCCAGACTTTTGAATTTGAAGTCAAGATGAATGCACCTACAGACCCTCATACTCATTTTTTGATTAAATGTTCAACCCAAAAATATGCCGCCAGTTCTTAGTTTATCATGATTCGGATCATTGTTGAAAGGTCTTTTTTACGGACGACGACACCAATATAATTTTTGTTTACTTTTCAAACAAAAAAAATTATCGAGATATTAAGATTTAAGTCAGAAAATTTAGTGTGTTATTTTCATGTTTTCAATATTTACTTCAAAAAAGTGATGGTTGAGCATATTAAAAAGTTTGGTGTGCAAATTCAACTTTTATTACCTACAACTTTATTCATTATTATTTTTAGATTTTTCAATATTAATTTAAAAAAAGGTGGGGATGAGCAAATTATAATTTTATATACGCAAATTATCATTGATGTGCAATTTCAATTAAAAAATGGACAAGTTTTCAAATTTTAATTCGATTTTATGCTACCATTTCCCACCTCCACGATAGAGGAGCACCAACAAAAAACCAACAAACAAAAACAAGAAATTCTCATCTCATGTTTTGTAAAGAAAATAATTTAGTCATAAAAGTCAGAACGTAGGGAAAAAACTTTTATAAGAAAAAATCTAAAACCAAAAGTAAACAAAATCCATTTGTTTGTTGTTATTCTTGACAGAACACAGAACACTGACAACTATGTTCAAACATGTTTTTTTATTTTTCTGATTTCATTAATCTTTAAGGCCAACGAAATACCAACTTGGGCCTACATTATAGGCCAGGGGCCCAAAAAAGTTAAAAATGATGTTTCCAAGAATTTGGCAAATAGTTTTAGGATATATACCAATTAAAAAATTATATAAGGGAAGATACCTAACGTAAAATAAAAATAAAAATCAGTTTAATTAAATTTTCAATTTGTTTTATTAGTTTTGAGTCCCAACAAATTTTTCAAAAATTATCAACTTGATTTGACTATACATATAATAGAGCCATAACAGAGTATTGTTAGTACTTCCATTGTATTTGATAGCTATTTAAATCTCTTATTAACATTAAATACTTATTGACACAAATATTAAATTTTTCATCAAATAATAATTTATTAATAACGAACAAAACCAATAAATAATGTTCATGAAATTATTAGTAAAACGATTAAAAGATTACAAATTTGGAAGAGCAACTAAATTAATAAGTATTTAGAGCATTGTTAACTAGTATCATGTAAAGCCCGTAATTAAAGGTTGTTTAAAATTTTTCGCCGTTATTTTCTACTCCCCGTCTTAACCTTAATATGAATAAAACTTTTTTGTTCGAAATTGAATATTTTTTTCATTTTGAAGTGTAGACTTTTCCGCTAGTATGCTTACTTTCACAATATTTAATGTGAGCTTCTTTAAGACTTTCATAACAAACTCCATAAAGGTACAATTGGAGTGAAAAATGTCGCCTTTTCACTCTATGGAGTCTTATGCAATGATTATATACATAGCTTGAATGAAAACGAAAAACATCTATGGAGGAATATAGATGCGAAATTTTTAGTTTTGCACACAGCAAAAATATGAAAACTCTAACCACATACATACATAGGTATACCTATATTTCTGTAATAAAAAAAAACATTTAGTCTCAAATGTCAAAATATTTTTAAGATTCCTTTAAATAACCTTTAAACGTGACGAATGCCATTTTAGTTAAGATGCATTTAAGAAACGTTGCTTTAAAGTGAAAATTGATTAAAGATACCGATTTAGCCTTTAAGAGCAATCAAGGGGGATTTTAAAGTTAAAAAGCCTTTAAATTTTCTTAATAAATACGGCTGATTGTACCTAAGAGTTTTGGAAGATTGTTCAAATTATACAAATCATTTAGGTACAAATTTCAAGAAAAGCGTATACAAAAGTGTAATTAGACAGTCGTTTGGACGAGAGCGTTTACAGCTATAAGAAATCATATTGGAGGCAAAATGTGACTTAAGTGGTTTTTTAAATGACCGATTCAATTAATTAATTTAAGTTTTATTTTTTCAATTTCTCTGTCATCTTTTCTACCCATTTGTTAATTGTTCTATCTAATGTTAAATTCCTTACAACTAAAAAATCGATTTTTTTCTATTAAAAAAAATCACTAAGAAAGATTTTACAACGATTACACATAAGCAATATAGCGAGATTACATATTATTGTTCTAGAGTTTAAATTTATTTGTCATTGACTTATTGTGCATAGCAGACGCTTGATATAGTGAAGCAATAAAACCAGGAATGATCTATTTCGATTTGATTGGTTTGGACAGTGAATTTTTTGCAAATCTTTATTTTTGACAGAAAATTTCGTATTTGTGTCTTCAGACATTATAAACTTGATTCTTCTTGTCTATGAAATATAATCGCACTGGTGTGCAGTGTACCCGGTCATAAATTCTTTCCGACAAATAATAATAAAATCAATCCAAGGACAAATGCTTCTAAAAACTTTTTACCTTTTTCGAATAATTTCTTCTTAAATCTTAAGGATACAAAATCTAGAGGTGTTTTGAAGTTTCCTTTGAGAGTCTTTTAGTTGAACGCAACTTTTATGAAGTGGGAAAAGAAATGCCAAAAAAGCCTCTTCAAATCGTCGACCTGGCAAATTTTCTTCACTTCCCTTTCTTCGTGCTTGTCTTGCCTAAATCCTTAAAGTTTCTAGAAACACAATTTTTTCGTGTTAAATGGGGCTAACATTACACTGAACTGCATTTTTGAACAATTTTCTGAATAATTGATTTCAGGTTTTGCATCGGTACCTCAGAATTATCAAGGACGTAATTTTATTTTTAATTTCGTCAAATTGCTTATCGATATGAACAACAAAAAATAATCGTTTGTAGGTACCGACCATTATTTTCTGAACCAGGGAACGCCTACTTCTTGTTTCGATTCCTGAAAATTCCACGGCTGCCAAAATTTCAAAGTCAACTATATTATATAATAATTATACATACCTATACGGTTTTCTTTGCAGTTTAGGATTCGGATGCCTAAATGCAGAAAAAAAAAAAACTTGAACAGAGATTTGTTAGATATTGTGTATATGTACATACATACTTTCAGTTGTACTTTGATGAAATGTATGTAGTATACTTTGTAGTTTTTGAGACGTAAGAAATAACTCCCAAGAAATGAATTTTTACAATTTTCCATGTTGAGTCACGAAATTTTAGTTGCAAGCATCAGATTCAGATTCAGTTATAGCTACGTATCATTAAAACTCATCATTGAAAATTTTAATGTTTGGACTCTGAGACGTTAAGAAAGCAATTTATTTTGATGAGCGAATGTATAAAGTTTAAGGGGTTGGAGTCGAAATTCTGATGGGGTTAAAATTCTTTTTGTTAAATTTTGGTTTCATAATTCTACTTTTCAAAATTCTGCTTACAAAATTCTGTTCGCCAAAGTTCTGCATTTCAAAATTCTGTTTAAAAAAAATTCTGCCAATAATAAAAAGAAAGCTTGGAGAATACTTAAAAGCGTGCGCTTTTTAACATTTTCCAATTGTTCTTTTCATTGTTGGCAGTATTTCGTAAATCAATTTTCTTATATGAAAATTTTCTTTTATTTGGTGTAGAAGTGGTATAGCTGATTTAAGGTTCTCCCAAACCAACCCAAATGCGGAGCGACGACGAATTTTTGTTGTTGTTTAGCATTGTGTATTTGTCATATTTTGTAATATTGTGAATGATTCGCTGCGAATGCGGAGCGATTCGCGTTGGTTTGGGAGAACCTTAAATTTTTCTGTGTTTTACTTTCATTATGTCTGTTCGCTTACCTCCCAAAACTACGAATTTCTACAAATTTATCCCAAATTTCTGTCAAAGCTCGTATAAGAAAAAATAAAATTCGTAGATATGGGAAGTACACGAACAGACTTATTAATTCGTCAAAATCCCCCTAACCCTGAGGCCACACGAGCCAGTACTGGCTAGCCAATTGTTCTATTTCCTATTCGTGTATTGGCTGTGACGTAGGCGGCATGCTGTACTGGCTTCTTTCCTGCCAGGGGTCGGATATTAGTCCAAATGGAATAAATCTACTCCGATTTCAGTGAAAAAAATAGAAGTATTATGATATTCCATTCTTTCAAAATTAAATGAACTAAAAACACACTAGTGCTATGCGACAAAACTAGCAAAAGAACAGAACGTTACGAATGTTTTGCTTTGGCTCTGGAGAGCCTTTACTTATTTCTGTAAAAGCTCTCTCAAACCAACGCGAAACCATCAGAAAGAAAACTAAAATTTTACTTCTCAGAATTTCCTTACATAGCGTTAAATGAGAGCAACTACACTGACGCGATGGGAAAATTGATTCACTTTGGTTTGGGAAAGCCTTCTTACCGCTTAATCAATTTATTCACCAATATTTTGGTTCTCTTCCCGAATGGTAAGAGGACTCAAAAACACACCACACGAGACCTATAGCTTATTTCAGCCACTTTGAAAAATTCAATTTAATAAACTGGGGAGACTATGGTGAGACCCAAGCAAGATAATGGCAAAACATGCTCAATGCAAAGGACAGCGTGTAAAAGTGATGGCGAGACCATAGCGAGAAAAGCATGTCATAGATTCTCGTGTAAATGGGCATGGCGAGAACATAGCGAGACGAGCTTAAATGACCATGATACTGGTAAGTAGGTTTCGAAGACCACGGCGAGACATGTGAATCTTGAGTAAGCCAATTCGTTTTCCAAAACAATGCATGCAAATTATAACAAATTTTTGGTTAAACTCTGTTGAAAAATCTTAGGTTTGATATCACTTCTTGAAATAAAAATGTCAAGAAAAGCGAATAATATAAAATTCAGTATTTATCTGCATAACTGACCTCCGGAAAGCAATTTAAATCCAATTGCATTAAATGAGTGAATAAAATGGGCATTAGCAAATTAATAAAACTTTGACTCCCCGATTCTTATTTTATTAATATTTTGTGAAATAAAATGCGATTCAATTTTAGTTTTAAGACCTTTTTTCCAAATCTGCTCCGAAAAAGTACTGCCGAACCCTGTAACTGGCTGCTCTACTGGCTTCCCAACTGGCTACAAAAAAAGCAAGCCAGTTGACGAGCCAGTTGCTCATGTTTGTATGTGTCGGTAAAAAATGTGAGTGTATTGCGACTGGCGAGCCAGTACTGGCTCGTGTGGCCTCAGGGTAAGATCCCATTGTAAATTCTTAAGGCTCTCCCAAACCAACGAGAATGCGGAGCGATTCGCAGCGAATCATTCACAATAGACAAAAATATGACAAATACACAACGCTAAACAACAACAAAAATTCGTCGTCGCTGCGGATTCGCGTTGGTTTGTGAGAGCCTTTAAGGTCTTAGTTTTTCGAAAATATGACCTACATCAATTTCCAATTGAGTAATATTATGCTATGTTTCCACCAAAACCAGATTCGATTTTTGATATTTATAATTGATGGAACAAGATTTCATGAAAATTTAATTGAAATCTCGATGAGAACTCCAGATTACAACGAAATTTTATTGAAATTTGAAATCTCTAAAGAAATTTGGTTAAAAATTTTATAGAAAAAGTGGGTTACACCATTTATACACTTCAAATTACAGCCTCAATAACCTGAAAATTATAAAAATAAATGAAAAGATAAAAGGCTGACCCAAACCAACGCGAATGCGGAGCGATTCGCAGCGAATCATTCACAATAGTACAAAATATGACAAATACACAACGCTAAACAACAACAAAAATTCGTCGTCGCTCCGCATTCGCGTTGGTTTGGGAGCGCCTAAATTGAGCATGGCTGGAAATTTGTTTTATTAAAAAAAAAAATAAATCAATGTTAAGATTATAATTGGACATGGTACAAACCAGAAATAAGACAAATGGTTTACGAAAAGTAGAACTGTTTTGTTTATTTTGTTATTTGAGAAAAAGCAGAATAGGCAGAATTTTATATTTAGAAATGTTATATGACAAAATTTTGAAAAGCATAATTTTGACAGACAGAACTTGAAAACACTGAATTTTGAAAAACCATTTTTTTTTTAAACTGAATTTTGAAACAAGGATTTCGACCAATATTTCTGTTAAAATTATTAAAATAGGCCAAACTTTCCACTAAGCTAGTTCAATCATTGAAATTAGAAAAGTCTTTTTTTGTGGAAATTTTGTTTGCCGCATGCATATGCGGCACTGACGTACATCTTGTGGCTGTCACAAACATGCTGATTACATGGTATGCGGCAATCGTTAAGCATATATGACGTAAAAATGACGTCACTGTGTATGCACATGTGGCATTAGGCTTTATTTGTCCATCAAATAATAAATGATTTGACTTCCTAAATGTTTTGAAATCTATTACTAAAATTTTCAATGACGAATTTCAATAATAGCTGCAACTGGCACCTATACCAAAATATTTGAGAAAAAATGCTCATTTATGTTTTTAAATTCTTCTTCGAAATTTCAAACCGGGCAACAGCCATTCAAGGGTGTAACCCAATTAATTGGTACTTTTACCTAGCTTAATGGTAAAACATATTTGCAAATTGTATAGTTTTTCATGGTTCATACAAACAGTTCAAATGTATGTACTACAAACAGTACGATTCAGTACCAATAATAATATTGTAGGTACCAAATACAAAAATTTCAATTCCTTTTTCAAAGAGGAATGAATTGAGTTGGGTAGATACTATATTTACCCTCAGGCCCCACGAGGCCACGAGCGACTACTCGTTAGCGAGTTACTTAGCTTGCCTTTTTTGTAGCCATTTGAGGAGTGACTAGAGCAGCGATTGATTTGACAATTGATGTTAGTACAATACAACTCGATCGTGTGGCCTCAGGTCTCAGCATAGTTTCAAAATTCGATACAATTGTACTTTTTACGATACACTTGACTTTGCTTAAGTACACAAATACACTTTTATAAAATTCGATACACTTTTGCATTCGATGAAAAAGACAAAAAGTAAATTGATTTAAAAGAAAAATATATGACTTTTCAAATGTATTTATGCACCAATATACTGTGGAACCGAGGTTGAATTTTGTATATAATAGAAAAAAATAATAAATAATGCTGATATGTAGTTTATTCGAGAAGTCTTAAAAAAAGGATTGATTACGATGGGAAGAGTATGAAAACTCGCTAATCCTAATTTCAGTCCAGTCAATTTGTGCTCAAAAGACGCAACATGGAAAAATGCAAAGAATTATGAAGCTGAAGATCGCTGCACCGAAAACAAAAAATATTTTTAGGAGAGAATCTGGACGTATTGTGAAATGATTTTTCAAAATTTCAAAAAAATGTGTTGGGCATGAATTTTTCTAGACGTGATGTCTTCTATTTTTTTAACATTTTGGTGTTTAATATTTTTTTTTTTAATCAAAAATCGTTAAATACTCGTAATCCCTGCCACAAAAATAATTTTATGAAAAAAATAAATTATGTCATATGTAGAATAGCTTAAACTACAGACGTGATGTTTTTATTTTTCTTTTTTTTTTAATGTTGAGACTTTTAAGTATGATTTCTTCAATGTTTACAGCAAAACTTTAAACCCTTAAAGCTTAGAGATGAGATATGATAGGAAGAAAACAAGACTATCAATATAACGGCATTTTAGAAAAAAAAGTGAAAATGAAGAAATCATACTAAAAAATCTTAACAGTAAAAACTAAAAAAAACATCGCGTCTGTATCTTAAGCTACTCTACATATACCTTTTTTTTCATAAAATTATTTTTTTGGCGGGGACTCTCTCCTAAAAAAAAGTACATGATATTTAACGATTTTTGATTTAAAAAAATATTAAACACCAACATATTAAAAAAAAAATAAAAGACATCACGTCTAGAAAAATTCATATCCAACACAATCCTTTTTAAATTTTTGAAAAATCATTTCACAACACGTCCAGATCCTCTGCTAAAAATATTATTTGTTTTCGGTGCAGCGATCTTCAGCTTCATAAAGAATTATGCGAAATTGCATTCTTTTGGTTTTTCACTTACGACTCGAAAACCATCAATTATTTTTATACTTGATCAAAGTACAATTGGTAAACAAAATTTCCAACGAACAACTCAACCGCAAGATGAAAATTGACGTATTTCTAATGTTTCCGAAAATTTACTCGAAAGCACTAATTAATTACTTTGTGTGATAAAATTTAAATTTTTGATTTTAACATGAACCAAGATATCTACACTTTTCTGGTGGTTTTTGATTTGCTGAATTAGTATTTGGCGTCAGACTTGCTGTAACGCACTTTTTCCATGTTTCGGGCAATTTGTATTTTTATCTATTCGTTGGGATTCAATAAATTTTATTTTTATAAATTTTGGAGATTTCGTTTTTCAGATTCTTAAAAAAAATACGAAATTTCGATATTCGAGATTTTGGTTTGCTGGATTTTGTATCGCCTTGACTAAGCTTTGTAGTTCTAGTGAATATGCTTCCTCGATTTCATTTACTGTACTTAATTTATTTCCCTAATGAAAACCTAAACAGAACTTAATACAAATTTAATTGGATCAGCTAAGTAATTGTGAAGAGGTTAAAAAATTTTAAAATTTTTATTGTAATCCACATCCTAATAAACCAGCTCAAAAACCGTACGTTATATTTTTAGTAACATAATGCATCATAAGAAATTGCAAAAGTTATTTAATCAATTGCACATACATGCATAATTAGCAAATGTGGACAAATTATTAGTTCCTTGAAAGAAATCAAAACGTACGATTCGATACACTTTATTTTTAAAATTTGATACATTGCTCAAAAACGATTTTTCATCCCTGGCGCACAGGGCTTAATTTATAAATTTTATTTAGCAACAAAATCCTCAAGAAACGAAACGAAAAAAGTTCAGTTAAATGAAACAAAATGGCAAACATTCACAGGCTAGGATAATTTGTTATTTTTTATGTAGGTATCTGTATGTTTGAATTTGCATAGATTTATATACATATATTTATATACATGCAATATATATTCACGTCTGAGAATAATAGTTCCCGAAAAAACTTGCATATTTTTAGGAAGAATCTCTATCTGAGTTCATTAGTATCTACATACATATATTGTAGTTACATTCCTTACAATGTTTCTTACCTTTAATGAAATTCCAGAAAGAACCATGAAATAAAAAAAAAAAAATACAACAAATGTAATGTAACTACATATTATGTATTTATAAGTTCTTATGTTTTTTCATCAAACGCTTTTCAGAATTTCGGACACTTACATCTGGTTCCTAACTACCTACTATAACCTGGCTACCTTTCTCCGTTTCTCGAGATAAATACTTGATCCTGAGGAATGAAGGAAGGAAGGAAAGAAGTACGAAATTAGGGCATAATAAAATTTTCGAATTTAGTTTGTAGTATTGCAATCTTAACAAAAGTGCATTCATCAAAAATGTTATTTGGCCCTTAAAGGGCGAATGGGTTGAGGTAGAAAAATGAAATATGACTTTTTGGAACCTACCTGACAGCACTTTAATTGTGGTGTTTCGACTTTTTGGATAGATGCAGTCTGTTAAAAGTCTTCAACTTGCATGCAGTTATTGCATCCGATTTCAAGGTCATCCGAATTAAGTGCTCCGTTGGTATTACAGCACTTAATTAGTTCCTAGGAAGGACGTAATTTCTGCATCACTAGATTTTCAAATTTCGTTTGTGGTAGCGCAATCTTTACAAAAGTGCATTCTTCAAAAATGTTATTTGGCCCTTAAAGGGCGAATGGGTTGAGGTAGAAAAATGAAATATGACTTTTTGGAACCTACCTGACAGCACTTTAATTGTGGTGTTTCGACTTTTTGGATAGATGCAGTCTGTTAAAAGTCTTCAACTTGCATGCAGTTATTGCATCCGATTTCAAGGTCATCCGAATTAAGTGCTCCGTTGGTATTACAGCACTTAATTAGTTCCTAGGAAGGACGTAATTTCTGCATCACTAGATTTTCAAATTTCGTTTGTGGTAGCGCAATCTTTACAAAAGTGCATTCTTCAAAAATGTTATTTGGCCCTTAAAGGGCGAATGGGTTGAGGTAGAAAAATGAAATATGACTTTTTGGAACCTACAAAAGTGCATTCTTCAAAAATGTTATTTGGCCCTTAAAGGGCGAATGGGTTGAGGTAGAAAAATGAAATATGACTTTTTGGAACCTACCTGACAGCACTTTAATTGTGGTGTTTCGACTTTTTGGATAGATGCAGTCTGTTAAAAGTCTTCAACTTGCATGCAGTTATTGCATCCGATTTCAAGGTCATCCGAATTAAGTGCTCCGTTGGTATTACAGCACTTAATTAGTTCCTAGGAAGGACGTAATTTCTGCATCACTAGATTTTCAAATTTCGTTTGTGGTAGCGCAATCTTTACAAAAGTGCATTCTTCAAAAATGTTATTTGGCCCTTAAAGGGCGAATGGGTTGAGGTAGAAAAATGAAATATGACTTTTTGGAACCTACCTGACAGCACTTTAATTGTGGTGTTTCGACTTTTTGGATAGATGCAGTCTGTTAAAAGTCTTCAACTTGCATGCAGTTATTGCATCCGATTTCAAGGTCATCCGAATTAAGTGCTCCGTTGGTATTACAGCACTTAATTAGTTCCTAGGAAGGACGTAATTTCTGCATCACTAGATTTTCAAATTTCGTTTGTGGTAGCGCAATCTTTACAAAAGTGCATTCTTCAAAAATGTTATTTGGCCCTTAAAGGGCGAATGGGTTGAGGTAGAAAAATGAAATATGACTTTTTGGAACCTACCTGACAGCACTTTAATTGTGGTGTTTCGACTTTTTGGATAGATGCAGTCTGTTAAAAGTCTTCAACTTGCATGCAGTTATTGCATCCGATTTCAAGGTCATCCGAATTAAGTGCTCCGTTGGTATTACAGCACTTAATTAGTTCCTAGGAAGGACGTAATTTCTGCATCACTAGATTTTCAAATTTCGTTTGTGGTAGCGCAATCTTTACAAAAGTGCATTCTTCAAAAATGTTATTTGGCCCTTAAAGGGCGAATGGGTTGAGGTAGAAAAATGAAATATGACTTTTTGGAACCTACCTGACAGCACTTTAATTGTGGTGTTTCGACTTTTTGGATAGATGCAGTCTGTTAAAAGTCTTCAACTTGCATGCAGTTATTGCATCCGATTTCAAGGTCATCCGAATTAAGTGCTCCGTTGGTATTACAGCACTTAATTAGTTCCTAGGAAGGACGTAATTTCTGCATCACTAGATTTTCAAATTTCGTTTGTGGTAGCGCAATCTTTACAAAAGTGCATTCTTCAAAAATGTTATTTGGCCCTTAAAGGGCGAATGGGTTGAGGTAGAAAAATGAAATATGACTTTTTGGAACCTACCTGACAGCACTTTAATTGTGGTGTTTCGACTTTTTGGATAGATGCAGTCTGTTAAAAGTCTTCAACTTGCATGCAGTTATTGCATCCGATTTCAAGGTCATCCGAATTAAGTGCTCCGTTGGTATTACAGCACTTAATTAGTTCCTAGGAAGGACGTAATTTCTGCATCACTAGATTTTCAAATTTCGTTTGTGGTAGCGCAATCTTTACAAAAGTGCATTCTTCAAAAATGTTATTTGGCCCTTAAAGGGCGAATGGGTTGAGGTAGAAAAATGAAATATGACTTTTTGGAACCTACCTGACAGCACTTTAATTGTGGTGTTTCGACTTTTTGGATAGATGCAGTCTGTTAAAAGTCTTCAACTTGCATGCAGTTATTGCATCCGATTTCAAGGTCATCCGAATTAAGTGCTCCGTTGGTATTACAGCACTTAATTAGTTCCTAGGAAGGACGTAATTTCTGCATCACTAGATTTTCAAATTTCGTTTGTGGTAGCGCAATCTTTACAAAAGTGCATTCTTCAAAAATGTTATTTGGCCCTTAAAGGGCGAATGGGTTGAGGTAGAAAAATGAAATATGACTTTTTGGAACCTACCTGACAGCACTTTAATTGTGGTGTTTCGACTTTTTGGATAGATGCAGTCTGTTAAAAGTCTTCAACTTGCATGCAGTTATTGCATCCGATTTCAAGGTCATCCGAATTAAGTGCTCCGTTGGTATTACAGCACTTAATTAGTTCCTAGGAAGGACGTAATTTCTGCATCACTAGATTTTCAAATTTCGTTTGTGGTAGCGCAATCTTTACAAAAGTGCATTCTTCAAAAATGTTATTTGGCCCTTAAAGGGCGAATGGGTTGAGGTAGAAAAATGAAATATGACTTTTTGGAACCTACCTGACAGCACTTTAATTGTGGTGTTTCGACTTTTTGGATAGATGCAGTCTGTTAAAAGTCTTCAACTTGCATGCAGTTATTGCATCCGATTTCAAGGTCATCCGAATTAAGTGCTCCGTTGGTATTACAGCACTTAATTAGTTCCTAGGAAGGACGTAATTTCTGCATCACTAGATTTTCAAATTTCGTTTGTGGTAGCGCAATCTTTACAAAAGTGCATTCTTCAAAAATGTTATTTGGCCCTTAAAGGGCGAATGGGTTGAGGTAGAAAAATGAAATATGACTTTTTGGAACCTACCTGACAGCACTTTAATTGTGGTGTTTCGACTTTTTGGATAGATGCAGTCTGTTAAAAGTCTTCAACTTGCATGCAGTTATTGCATCCGATTTCAAGGTCATCCGAATTAAGTGCTCCGTTGGTATTACAGCACTTAATTAGTTCCTAGGAAGGACGTAATTTCTGCATCACTAGATTTTCAAATTTCGTTTGTGGTAGCGCAATCTTTACAAAAGTGCATTCTTCAAAAATGTTATTTGGCCCTTAAAGGGCGAATGGGTTGAGGTAGAAAAATGAAATATGACTTTTTGGAACCTACCTGACAGCACTTTAATTGTGGTGTTTCGACTTTTTGGATAGATGCAGTCTGTTAAAAGTCTTCAACTTGCATGCAGTTATTGCATCCGATTTCAAGGTCATCCGAATTAAGTGCTCCGTTGGTATTACAGCACTTAATTAGTTCCTAGGAAGGACGTAATTTCTGCATCACTAGATTTTCAAATTTCGTTTGTGGTAGCGCAATCTTTACAAAAGTGCATTCTTCAAAAATGTTATTTGGCCCTTAAAGGGCGAATGGGTTGAGGTAGAAAAATGAAATATGACTTTTTGGAACCTACCTGACAGCACTTTAATTGTGGTGTTTCGACTTTTTGGATAGATGCAGTCTGTTAAAAGTCTTCAACTTGCATGCAGTTATTGCATCCGATTTCAAGGTCATCCGAATTAAGTGCTCCGTTGGTATTACAGCACTTAATTAGTTCCTAGGAAGGACGTAATTTCTGCATCACTAGATTTTCAAATTTCGTTTGTGGTAGCGCAATCTTTACAAAAGTGCATTCTTCAAAAATGTTATTTGGCCCTTAAAGGGCGAATGGGTTGAGGTAGAAAAATGAAATATGACTTTTTGGAACCTACCTGACAGCACTTTAATTGTGGTGTTTCGACTTTTTGGATAGATGCAGTCTGTTAAAAGTCTTCAACTTGCATGCAGTTATTGCATCCGATTTCAAGGTCATCCGAATTAAGTGCTCCGTTGGTATTACAGCACTTAATTAGTTCCTAGGAAGGACGTAATTTCTGCATCACTAGATTTTCAAATTTCGTTTGTGGTAGCGCAATCTTTACAAAAGTGCATTCTTCAAAAATGTTATTTGGACCTTAAAGGGCGAATGGGTTGAGGTAGAAAAATGAAATATGACTTTTTGCAACCTACTCGACAGCACTTTAATTCTGGCATTTTAACTTTTTGAATAAAGGTGGTAGGTAAAAAGTCTACAATTTTGTTGACATTTGTGCATCTGATTTCAAGGTCATGCGAATTAAGTGCTGCGTTTATATTGCAGCACTTAATTAGCACCTAATTAGCACCTAACAATTGCATCATCAGATTTTTAAATTTCGTTTGTGGCGGTGCTATCTTGACGAAAGTGCATTCTTCAAAAATGTTATTTGGCCCTTTAAGGGCGAATGGGTTGAGCTAGAAAAATGAAATATGACTTTTTGCAACCTACTGGACAGCACTTTAATTTTGGTGTTTCAACTTTTTTGGTAAAGGTGGTATTTAAAAAGTCTACAATTTTATTGACATTTGTGCATCTGATTTCAAGGTCATGCGAATTAAGTGCTGCGTTTATATTGCAGCACTTAATTAGCACCTAATTAGCACCTAACTATTGCATCATCAGGTTTTTGAATTTTGTTTGTGGCGATGCTATCTTGACGCCTACCCCATAAGAGCACAAGTTCCACACAAGGTCCACAGGCCTGTTTGACCATGAAGGGGTGGGAATAAAAATTCAAGTTGTACCTTTTTGAAAAGAACTCGGAAAGTCCTTGAGCATGGCAATTTTTTTTTTTTAGTGGGGTCTTTTTTAAGTGATTTAGGTTATTTGGCTAAACTGTTAAGGTGCATTTCAAGGTCACTCGAATTAAGTGCTGCGTTGATATTACAGCACTTAATTAGCACCTAATTAGGACGTTATTTCTGCATCATTAGATTTTTGAAATTCTTTGTGGCGGTGCTATCTTGACGTCAAGATAGCACCGCCACAAGTTCCACAAGTTCCACAAGCTTCCACAAGCCTGTTTGGGAGTGAAAGAGTGGGGGTAAAAAATTGATATGCACTTTTTTGAAAAGCATTTGGAGGGACCTTTAATTTGAGCCCAGAATTTTTAATGTAAAATAATTTTTAGGCATTTTCGGATTTTGAAATGCACTTTTGAGATGCATTTCGAGATTAAGATTGCAGCACTTAATTAGCACTTAAGTAGGAGGTAACTTCTGCATAATTAGATTTTTGGATTTCTTTTGTGGCGGTGCTATCTTGACGTCAAGTTAGCACCGCCACAGGTTTGAGGGGGAAGGGAATTAAGTGCTCAGCTAAGATTGCAGCACTTAATTAGCACCTAACTAGCACCTAACTATTGCATCATTAGATTTTGGAATTTCGTTTGTGGCGGTGCTATCTTGACGGACCTTATTTTCTTAATGATTGATGATTCAGGGCAGTATCGCAATTCCATCATAATCATAACCCGCATTTGTATAGATACTCCTCAATCTAAAAATGCACATAATACTGTTGGGCAAAACTGCGAACGCTGATTGTTGCAACTAGTTATTGCCAATTCGAGACCGCGAGCTCGAATTCTGCATTCACGTTTTGTCCAGAAGCAGGCCAATATCTGTCCCATAATAATTATTATGATTCGTGCAATTGCAATCACATATTATTATTGCCATTAAAATTAATTATAAATGCGTAGCACATAAATCTCGCTGAGTAATACCATCACAACATCCTCTCGAGGTTCGAGGAGCGGTATTTATACGACTCTGATTTACGTAATAATAATTTCTGCGAGTGTGTGCCTTATAGGGCTTCCAGAGATCGCAAGATCGAGAGGTAACAAACAGCTTGCGAAGCGGGATCTCCTCGATTACGGTCTATCATAAATATGCCAGGCTTTACCATAAATTCGATCAAACTATGCATGCGTGTGTTTGTGTGGCTGAAGCGTTGTGTGCAACATGCGTGATGTTGACAGCAAAATCATATTGACAGATTGTCTAAAAAGTTGATATTGTGCATTTGTTGATATCTTTACACACAGATCGACAAAACGATCATGCAGAGCATTTCAATCACACACAATTCGTTTACGTTTGCGTTTGCGTAGATTTTGTCGGTTTGTGTGACTTGTGAGAAATAATATTGTGTTAAAATATTTTTATGAAATAAGTTTCTATTAAGTATAACCCTGTATGACCATAATTTTTATAGATCATTTCAAATCTTGTCAGCTTGGAATGTGGTTACAAATATTGGGATCACAAGTACAAATACAAAATAGATTCAAATTAGGAAATTTATTTAACAGATTGCCGCGAGGCTCATATACTCGTAGCAACTAAGTTTTTTTTTCATTTTTCAATTAAATGTCACTTAAAAAAAATTAAGTTCCATAAAAGGTTTAACTTAAAAAGCTTATAATGAAATCTGTATAATGTATGTGTACAAATAGATACCTATGAACACTTCATTTTGTCGTGGGTTTGATAGTACGAGTATTTTTGCTTTTTTTTTTAAATAAATTTTAAAGGTAAGCGAGTAATTTTTTCACGAAATAATCCTCATGATGTAATATTTATATTGAAATAGCAAAAAAGATTGTTATAATTATTACTGTAATTTAAAAATGATCTCGTTTAAGATTTGTTACTCACTTGAACAAAAAAAAAGTGATTGGTGGAAAAAACACACCCTTGGAAGGTAAGGGCGTTATTTCCTGCTTAGGTATAACTACATAGCCGAAAAATATACTCAACTTTCCTTAAGAACTTCGTATTTGTACTCTATTTCTATTTCTGTCAGTTCAAGATCGTCCGTAAGGTGGTTAATATGTTCATCATTGATAGCATTATAGGAATTCAACTTGCGGCCCTATAACGATTGACAATTATTAAGGCATTGATAATTGATAATTTTTTAAATTCGATCCTTAAAACCCCTGATGATAAAAGTTTTGATCATTGAGAATGATACGAGTAGATAGCGTGCGTCGCAAAAATAAAAAATTCCAAGAAAATTAAAAATTATAAGAGAATCAGATTTTGTTTGCAACTAGATAATGGACAATCGTTATACTGGTGTAAGTTAAGTTAAGCCAAACTACGAAAACCTTAAGACAACTATAGCCGCTTTTCTTTGAAGGTGGCAGAGTACTCATAAGTAGTGAAAAACCCTTGTCTAGTACTATCAACTGCAAGGCTATTAGACCTGTTTTTTAGTGGATTTTTAGCTTCGCTTAAAAAAACGAGTATGTTAAATAAAAGAGAAGAGAAAGTAGTAGAAAAGTAGTTTTCTGTATGATTTATTTAAATAAAGAAAAAATGCCCAAAATAAAGCTGTCATACTGACATTGTTGCCGGCAATTTTGGAATAAGATTGCTCAGTTTACGATAGGAAGCCTAATCTGGCAAACCTGCTAAAAAGTTGCAATGAGAGAGCAAAAAATTTCCCATCCTTAAATTTTTTTGCAAATTTCTGCCACACAAATTTCTGTTTACAGGATGAAAACAACTGTCAAACTTACGTCTGTGTGGTTTATTTATTGTGTGTGCTTTAAGATTTGTCAATTGTGTTTGATAGGAGGTGTGTTTCTTAAATTCTTCGCACTATTTCGGACTAAATGTCAAATTGTGACAGGTGGGAATGAAATTCTCTCAGAGAGAAGAAAAGCTGTCAAAATGTCGGGAATGGTTTGGGCACTAATTTGCATCACGTCAAAAGAAATATTTGACTAAAGCTGCCGTAGGGCAATCATTAATCAATAAATATTTTTAAAAAATCACTGTACAAGAACTTGAATGGTTAGAAAAAAGAAACGTTTACTTATAAAAATAATTAAACTTAAGCAAAACAAAATTCTTAAATAACACATTAAATCATGAAACTTAAATTTGTTTAAAAAACAAAAATAACTACAATAAACAGAAAGTACACAAATTTTCGTAACAAAATCTTCTTCTTCGAAAAAAGAATTTAAAAAAAATTCTTTGATTTATAAAAAGATACAAAAAATTAATACATCTACCAAAAACAAAACAAAAAAAAAAATTACACTTAGGTAACCCTAGCTATTTTATATTCTGTTTTGTTATTTGAATTCAAACAGACATTTTTTTCTAAATCTGACATACGAACACTTGGCATTTGATATCGAGTACAAAACAGTCACCATAGAAATTTCTCGGACCAAATCTGGCAAAGTATGGGAAATTTTTTGCTCTCATGAGCGCTCTCTTTGGTTCGAAAAAGTACAAACTTTCACTTGTGGAACGAATAAAAATGACTAAATCTGGCGGTTTCAAACTGTTTGAAACTCGTTCGGGAACACACCTAGTATATATAGATGTCAAAAATGCTGCAGCCGCAGCTGCAAGAGTTGAAGAAATTTTAACTTTCGATATGCTTTTTATGATTTATGATTTGAAGTTAGTTTTATCAAAACAAGAGTTATTTTAAAAATCCGTTAGAAAATAAAATCTTAAAAAACAGAACAATCTTCATTTATTATTATAGGGTTGGAATGAGGATATTTTGACTGTCCAGCACGTAATGCTAAGAGTACATTTTCTTATCTTAAAAAAAGTTACAGAAATATAAGATTTATTGGTGAACAGAGTTTATCTATTGTAATTCAAATCCCAAAGAAATTTAAATTTGTATTGAATAGATTTTGCGAAATCTAACTTCAAAAATTGTCGCACACGTAACGCTTATATAGCTTAGATAGCCTTAAATCATATAAAGGACTTGCATTTCTCTTTCTCAGTTATTTGTAGCTAAAAAAAAACTCATGAACAGCGAATTATAATTGTTGATTAAATATTTTTAACCTTAAATAATATTAAATTAAACAAATCTTACACTTAGGGCTTGATAATGAAGATGCAGTTTTCTACCTTGTTTTTTTTTTAGAAATAGGTTAAAAGTTTCTGATGAAACAATTGTACAGATAGCGGAGTAGTGATAGTTCATTCAGTTAGGTAAAACATAAATATATTTATGGAAACACTACTCATTTACTTAAGTATTTCAATGCTCAGAATGTCAAAAAGGTCACATTTTTTAGTATTCAAGTACCTTTCTAGGCGAGGCGGAACATATGGGTCGTGTGAGGAAAAAACAATTGAATTGATACAAAAATATTTTAATTAATATATTGATGAAAAACCTTATTATTATAATTTTTTTTTTGAATATTTTACTCAAAAAATAAAATCCTCCATTATTTCCATTTAGAGTAACATGAAAACAAAGTACGAAAATATAGCTACAGTAAATTCAAGATTCTAAATTGAATGTTATACCTATGTACTTAATAAAACTATTAACAAATTAACGGCTCTAAGAAAAGATCTTAAAATATTAATTTCGTATGTGTCCTGCACGTTAAAAATTTGTCCCGCACCTAACGGGGTTCTTAATTGTAAAAGTTTTCAGATACCAATTTTGAGTATTCGTTGATTTATTCCCACAACCCATTTGGCCTCAAGCGCTAGTTGAAAATTGGCATATTTTTATCGTTTCCAAAAATCCACTCGATAACACTTATTAACTTCTTTGTGTGACAAAGTCTTAATTTTAGTCTCTAATATGAACAAAGATATACTTTTCTAATGGTATTTTCATAGAAGAGAGCGAGCACTCACGAGAAAGCACAAAATTTTGAATGCCTGTCGAAGCAATTTTAGAAATGTTTGTGGTCAGACAATTTAATTCACTTTTGTATGCACTTTTTATTCTGTCACTTAATCTGTGATAGTAATGTTGAACTATATTGATAGAAACGCAATGGATATAAGCTGCTTGTTGGGCGCCATTCTTATGTTTCTTAAATCAATTTTAATTTCTTTTTATAATTCAATCATCCTAAAATTCTGAATAGCCAATTTACAATCTCCACAAATCAACGAATTTTTCACCTCAAAGTTGAAAAAAACAGCAACAACAATAAAAAACTTCAACCAAAATTACCCCCCAGACAAGCCACTCAAACAAAACGACTTATGAATTACAACAAAAGTAAGCGGTAAAGGCCAAATTAAAGCTAATGAAATACAAGAAATAGCGGTTGTTTCTGGTTGCCTTGCGGGTCGGCTGGTTTGGTAAGTTATTGGGGATGTTTCTCAACTTCTAAATTTCTTTTAAAAAAAGAAGAAGAAGAAGAAGAAGAAGCGGGAAAAAACTGACATCCATAATTCATTCCCTGTGGGGTGGTGATGAACATTGAAAAATTCCCTCGCATATTTAAGTTTGTGTTCAAAACTTCGCCACCCTCATCATCATCTTCATCATCCCTTATATTCATTTATTTGGCAAGTGAGGGATGCTGCTGGCACGTTATTGTAATAATGATAATAACGATGATCAAGTAAAACAGCGATGCTTGAATGTTATATTCTTTCTTTTTTTTTTAATATTTTGTATACGGAGAAGAATTCATTTATCCATCCATCCATCTAGCCAATTGATGTTCGCAAGGAACTTGATAAATTGGAGCACCATTTCTACTAAGGAAAAGGCAATGAGGAAGCTAATATCGGAAACGAACATTTGCTAATCATTATTCAAAAATTATTTACGTATTTTTTTTTTTTTGATTTTCGTTTTAGTAAAAGAAATTGTGTTTTTATATTATGTTGAAGTTTTGTGTAGAGCCCCACCAGTGTTGCAGGACCTGTATAATGATTGGACTGAATGTATATAGAAAAAATGAAGCAATGCTCATAAATTAATAGCAGGAGGTATGAATAGCTTAAGAAGTTTAGGCACTGCCGGAAATGAAAGTAAATTAAATTATATCGATCGATTGCACTCGATTTGTTATGCAAATGGAATTAATAAAACACTTTTGACTTCTGTGACGCACAGGGAATTTAGTTAGGAAAATCAATAGACACCTCCATAAATTAATTTTCCATAATGACTTTTGACCTCTCCGAGTTAAACGTATGCCTTTGTTTCATTTCATATGGATCCATGAATGGATCCATGATTTTCTATGTTTTTTATATAAAGTTAGCAAACCACCCTATCGAAATTTGGTAAAAACTTTTATACCCGACGGTTTATGGGTTATTAATTTGCTATTAATTAGTCGTTAATTGATTGTGACAAATTCAATTTGATCGTGTTCTATGTTTTTTGGCGCTTTACAAAATCGATATTAAGTAAGCATAAAGCAACTTTCATGGATATTTTTCTATGATGGATGGGTGCATCATTTTTCGTTAGTTAACTGTGACAGTTTTGAATTTGTCGTTTCATGTTTTCTATGTTTTTTTGTCGAATGGTTAGAACTTCCTAAATTCAATATTTGAGTGCTTATTATTTTTCTGTTGATTAGTCATTAACTAGATATAAGAAAAATCAGTTTTGTTATGCGATGTTTTCTATGTGTTTTTGGATCATTTGATTTCTATGAGTGTTAATGTAAGTAATCAAGGCAACTTAAGCAAATCTTAAAAATGGGTACGTGGATAATTTTCCGTTCATTAATTGTGACAGTTTCGAGTTTGTCATTCAATGTTCTCTATGTTTTCTTGGGTGGTTTGCTAATTTGACATTACTCGAAAAGCAGTAAAAACTTATTATACCTACGCTATATTTAATGGCAAAGACAGACATAAACTGCCTGAACAGAATGGGAGACGGAGCTGGAATAGATGTCAAAAATGCTGCAATGAAATTAAAATTTGTTAAACTCTTGCAGCTGCAGCTGCAGCATTTTTAACATCTATTCAAGCTCCGTCTTCCATTCAGTTCAGGCAGTAATATTCGCGTTTGCTTCGTCAGGAGCTCTAAATTGTTTAACGAGCAAGGAAGGCGTCTTCCAAATTCATGTGGTATAAGTCCCATCAAAATAGACATAAATGACCTAGCTTACATTCCGATAAGACCTAAAAAATTGGTAAAGACCTTTCATTTGGCATACCAAATCAACTGCCTTATCAATTAATTAAGTTATTCAAGGTCATGTGTCGAAAAAGATGGTTTTTCGTCTATAACTTTCTCACCATTAATGCTATCGAAAGGTAATGTAAGTAAATTTTGTTTTGTAGATCAGAAATTTTTTTTACAAAAAATAATCAAATCACTTTTTTCCGTAAGACCGATGGTTTTGGATAGCTTTTTAAAAAAAGGTAAATTGACGAAAATATCGGTTTTCCAGGTAAAACTCTTTAACAATAAATGTTGCCGGAAAGTGTTTTAAGTAATGTTTCTAGACCATTTGGCCATTTATAAAAAATATACTAATTTTGTCCTAACGCTTACTGTCAAAAAGATTATTAATTAATTAATGTTAATTATTTTAAAATAACGGTTTAAATCTTTCTTATAGAGAATTGCACTGACCAACAAAATTAAGTAAAATAATTTTTTGATAGCATTCATGGTTTGAAAATTATAGGCCAAAACCTAACTTTTTTGACACTCGTGTGGGATTAGCAAGGACTTTCGCAGTTGATTTGTTATGCCAAAAGTGAGGTCTATACCAATTTTCAGCCTCATCGATATCACAACGGACCAAGTTCGGTCTCATTTTGTCAATATTAAATATTGACAGCTACTTCTTCCTATTAAAGCCTAGCTCTAATGATAAATGGCATAATATTTTGACTATAATTAATCATTAATAAATTGTGAAAAATTAAATTTAATAGTGCAATTTTTTCTATGTTTTATTGGGTCCTTTGCTAGTTTGATATCAAGTTAGCAAAGCCTCACCTTAAAAAGGCGTATAAACTGCTAATACTAAATGGTTTATAGCTCAATAATTTTTCATTAAATTCTCTTTAATTGGTTGTAATGATTTCGAATTTATTATGCAATGTTTTCTATATTGTTTGGGTTCTTTTCTTACTTGACATAAAGTTAACGTAGCACCACCTCAAAAAGGGGAAAAACTACTTTTACCGATTGGTTTATGGCTTGGTTTGTCATCAACTAGTCTCTAATTAATTTTTACGTTTTCAAATTTGTCATTCTATGTTTTCTATGTTTTTTTTTCAAAAGAGTAGTAAAATCATCTAGAACTAAACATTTTATTTCTTAATAATCTTACGAGAATTAATAGTCACAAATTTCTTTTTCTTCGTGCGATGTTTTCTATTAAACCTAGAAAACATTGAAACAAAAATTCAAAATTATCACAGTTAATTAACGGCAAATTATCCACCTAATAATTTTTCGATTCTTCAAAGTTGTTTTGCTAATTTGACACTCATAACATAGAAAAAGGAATTTCTTAACTATGGTAATTGCAAAACACATTCAATTCCATAAATTAATAATACACGTTTATAAAAACAATTTTAAAAAACGAATTTAAAACGAAATCATTTCATATTTGTGTATAATCAACAGTAGATATGTAGCTAAATGCAATCATAACAAACATGCTTTGTATATTTTTACGGCATCGGGTGGCACGTTCCAAGACCAATTCCATTTCCATTTCCATTCCAATTTGGACTTGGTCCAGAATCCAAATTGCTTGCATTTTTACTACATCAACGAAATAAAAATGCCACTGACCATAAATGTATATCATGACACGAAACGACATAACCATTATGAGTGCAAACGACTTCTTCCTCCTCTTGTCGTTGACCATGTCTCGTCTGTCTAAGTACCAAATGCATCCATCAGCTGCTGCTGCATCACCAATTCAACATACCTACTTAAAAAAAAAAAAAAAAAATGGTTCCACATACAAGTCGTTCGTCGCGTCGCGTCGGTCGTTACAATAAAAAAAAAAAGAAATAAATTAAAGCACAGCTACACTTTCAAATTCAACGCGCTTGTAAAACATTAAATCATCTAGGTCCCCATAATAATAATTTGGTAGGAAAATTCAGTAATTTTTTTTTCCGTGAAAACCATAAAATTATTATCTATATCGTTGCAGCCAGTGCAATCAGGTACTCCACACAAACATTCATACGTTACGAACTCTATATCAAACTTGGTGCCAAATTCCAGGAAACTTATGATTCCAATCCGATGTTTCTTTCGTCCCAGCAATACATTTGTCCAAAATAAAAACCACTGTCCCAGAGTGTCCCCCCGAAAGATACAAACATATATCAAACCGACATTTTATACCAACCATCGACTCATTAAAAATGTTAACTAGATAGTCGCGCATTCATAAATATTCATTAGCGGTTCCGATGTCGTTCATATGAAATTATTGAAATAAAATATCTTTTTTTTTTGATATTTTTATTTTATGAACTATACGAGGGTTTGGTTTTTTGTTTTAAGTGGAATATCGGTGACAGACGGTATTTTATTTTGTATATTATTGGTAGCAAAGCAGAGAGGCATATAATAGTAATAGCCGGTCAGTCCAGCGTGAAACCAGCCAGCAGCGCTGACTGCGGTAGCCGTCATAAATCGTTGATGTTTGCTACACAGCTCATAAGAGCAGAAGACACGTTTGACAGCCTAGACAGACAGTTTTTAGAGGTCTGTCACAGTAATGTAGGCCGGATATTTTAATAGTCCATGTTTTTGTTCATAAAACTTTTAAACTACTTTGCTATTATGAATATTATTAATAAAAAATATTTCTTAAAACTGATTTTTGATATGCGGCGGCAATATTTTATTACTACTAAATGATATTAATAGCTTCGACGGGTTCAACGATTTGCAGATAAAAGTCTATTTTGACTAATTAATTGTTAAAAATCCATTACGTAGGTTTTGAATTTATTTAGGAAATAATTAAATTTCTTAATTTTAATAAATCATATCTGCCAGAGATATGGGTCAAGAGATATCATTTCAATTATGTAACTAAAGACTTGGACAACAATTTCAATAAAAATAGTGTTGTCACTTGGCCTTAGTTTCAAATGCAATGCCTCACGAGCCAGTTGAGTTAGTAAAAGGAAAAGTATGGTAATTTTTGAAAAACAATATTCTACTTAATATTTTTGATATGTTATATATGATAGGTCTTAAAAAATTATTTATTTTTTTATAAAAACTTAAGCCTGTTATATGATTTTTAATTTTTTAGATTTATCTAATAAAATCCTTAAATTTTTAACTTTTGGATTAGGAATGTGCTAAAGAGCGATTTTCAATGAGCAGCGATCGAAGAGAGCAGCTTACAGAGTGAGCTACTTTAAATAGCAGCTATTTAATCACTCTTTATATTGCAGTTAATGTCGAAAAATCTAAGTACGCTTTAGATTTTTCTGATTTGAAATCCTTTTCCAGCTTTACTTTTTTGATTGAGTTCTTTTACCAAAAGAATTAGATGTTTCATTCAAAAAAAGCAGGAACATTCTATTTAAAGGTTTAAATTGTCTTGACCTGATAGGGCTGTAATAGTAACCACAAAATCAGTACCCGCATATTAACGTTACTTTTGGTTTGAGTACTCGTTACTAAAATGTCGTTACTTTCTTAACAAACATTTGTGGTATAGAAAAAAAAATGTTTTTCTATTTTATAATTCTTCAGAATTAATTGTATGTACAGGAATAATGCCTTAGGCTGACATTTGGAACAAAATATTATTTTTTCTCTAAAATATACGTTGTTGTCCATCTGCCAAGCCATCAACTGTCAAATTCCATTGAAGGATGGCTGCGATCTCGATGGATTAAGAAACCTCTGAAAAATCTGAATAATCAAAATTTTGCAGAATTAATTTTATGTACCGGAAAAATGCAACTTAAGGGCCTTAGGGTGACATAGGGAACGAAATGTTAGCTCTGTTCGTGTTCTTCCCATAACTACGAATTTCTACGAATTTATTTTATTTTATATGAGCTTTGACAGAACTTTGGGCTAAATTCGTAGAAATTCGTAGTTTTGAGAGGTTCGCGAACAGAAATATTATTTTTTTCCTAAAATAAAAATCCTCTGAAAAATCAGAATTTTTGCTCAGGAAAATCGATTTTTTGCAGAATTAATTTTATGTACTAGAAATATGCCATTTTAGGGCCTATGGGTGACACTTGGAACGAAATATTATTTTTTCCCTTAAATATAAGTTGTTGTCCATCTGTCAAGCCATCAACTGTCAGATTCCATTGAAGGATGGCTGCGATCTCGATGGATTAAAAAACCTCAGAAAAACTGACATTTTCACCATAAATATATTGTTAAATACAATTTTTCCAAGAACCACTTCAGTTAAATACAAAACGCTGTTTCAACCTGCTCTTTGTCTCGTCTCTGTTCAGATTTTCAGAATATATTTGGCTTTATCACATCATTGTGAAATAGCAGAGTGATCAAAAGTAGCTATCGCAATAGCAGCCCCACCACTATTTTTGATAAAGTTCTTTTTATTTTATTATGCAGCCAAATGCAGTAATATTTGATTTTTCCTTATTTAAACAAAACATATTTTTGTTTCCATAAAAATAAACAACGCATAATACATATTTTTCTATATAATGCCTATGTACCTATAAGGAAAAATTTAAATGATTTATATAGCCCTTAACAAAAGCAAAACCCATGAACAATAAATGATTAAAATGAAAAGTAAGAAAAAAAAAAACAAAAAAATAGATAACATAAAAAGCAATTTATTTTTTTGAATTTATTGCAAAATTAATTAAAAGTTTCTCTTTTGATTTCCTTTCCCAGCACACATTTTATATTCAAATGCTATAGGAATAGATTTATACAATAAAATATTCTGTGCTGTATAAGTTCTTACTTTATATAGAAACACTCTGACTCCATCTTCTTACATTCTTTAAGTTAACGATGGTTTTTGGCTGAGTAATTTTTTTTTGCATTTTATTTTTGTTACATGTTTTTATTCTATTTTTCTTTTTGGAAGCAAAAATATTTTTCTTCACTTACCTTAGGTAGGATAATCACTTTTCTCATTCCACTTCTGATGTATGGAATTACAATTAAATGAAATAAAAACAACAATGTGTTGGACGATATTGCTACGAGGGAGCTGATGATATTAACTTTTGGGTCTAGGCTTTAGTTTTGTGTTTTGAGGATATGGGTGTAGGTGTGTTTTTACCAACTGTATATATTAAAAAAAAATTCTCAAAGAATCATCCACACAGAAATTTTACACTCCCTCTGTAGTAGGTACATGTAATATCATTGCAGATATACTTGCATAGCTTTTCAACAAAACTTGGGTGTACTGTGTAGTACTGTAAGATTTCTACGTTCTATGTACTGAGTACATGTTCCAACCTGTATCGACTTTAACCATTTACTAGCTGTTTTTTCAAGTCCATAACCACATCATATATTTATAAATTAATTGTAAAGTTTTCCATGGACTCATTGCACACTAATGTATTTAATACATATACGCTTTATTCATCACAATGTTTTGAAATAGCTAAATTTAATGACTATAGCTTCTTATATATTGAACTCAATTTACATTTCTGAGTCATATCTATGAATGTTTTGTCACTTACTGCGCAGATGTAATCAGCACACGGCTTCGTGTACTACCATACACATTTTTGGGAGGCTTCTTTGTTTTTGCTTTGCTCTTTTGTCACGCAGCTAGTTTTTCTATCATTCTTATAAAAAATTGTTTACTTCTTACTTACTTATCCTGCTGCCGATGCTGCCTGAGATATTGCGGTCTTCCATCGGTTTTGGTCCCTTACACGGCCCCTCCTGTCATCGAAACCAAGCGTTCTTGCGTCTGAAACCACCTGGTCCCTGTAGCGGAGGTTCGGTCTTCCTGGTCGTCTCAAACCTTGGGGCTGGGATTCGAAGATTTTCCATTGTTGTCCATTCACTTGATGTGGCCAAGCCAGTGTAGTCTTTCCAGTTTAGTATTTACTTTAAAAAAAAGTAAACTTAAGTCACTTAATTTGGTTGAATTTTAAATTAGATTTCAGGCATTAAGAAAGTAGACAACCAATAGGCCAATTCATAATACAAAACACATGTACAAGATATGAGTTGAAACTGAAAGTTCTTTCACCTAACTGTGGTCAAATAATTATTTTGTTAAATTGAGTTAAGTAAACAGTACATATTTGGCTGACTTAATACACGTTGCTTGTATTCTTTACCTTACTTGCTGAGATTCATGTATATTTAATTCTTACATCAAGATGGTTTGGTTAATATATTCAAATATATGTTTATTACATATTTTGCTCTAGCTAGTTTTGTATTGAGTACATATCTATTGTTTCATTTGTATTTACTACATGTGATAAATTAGCTTAAGACTGATAATGATAAATATATATTCAATATTTTATTTACAAGGTGTATTCTAAATATTAATGTAGTTATTACAAATTTCACCGAAGCTGGGTCCGTAATTATGTACTGAGTACATATCGCATGATTTTGTTACCCGATTGAATAGCAAGGCGAACATAGAATTGATAGTTAATAAATGTAAGTTGAGTAAACGTTTTGCCTGGTTGCATTGATTATAGATATGTGTAACGCAGCGCTGCGTTAGCGCAATGCGTTGAAGCAGCATCGTTTGTATGGAATTCAATAAAATTCGGTGTGGGAACATTTTTTCAATGGGTTGTTCCAAAAACAAATGTCAATTTCGTTGTTCCTTGAGCGATTTTAATGAAACTGACACATACGATAGCTGAGGCAGAATTAAAAAAAAAAAATATTTTCAAAACAGGGTGTTCCAAAAATATGTCATTAAATTAATTAAAAAAATATGCAAACTTGGGTAAATATAATTTTCCATAAAATTGCATCAAGTTAAAATTTTTTGTTAGTGTTTTTTTTTATAGTCAAAAATGTTGTTTATTCGATTCCTGGTTGTAGGCATAGTCGATTGGAAAGGAAGATTATAGTCCAGCTTAAAGGGCAAAATATTTTTATCTTTTGTCTGAATATCACATTTTGACACTAGGTAAAATATATAAGCCAATATCAGCAGCCCACAAGGCTATTTAAATCGTTTTTGATTTTATTTTCCAGTTTGTCTCCATCTTAACGTTAGCCAAATTACGAAAAAAGCACCTTATCATGGCTTTTCTTGAAAATACAAAAACAAAAATCAACTAAAAATCCTCTTGATTCGAAACAATTTTTTTTTTTTTAATTTCTTTAAAATTCTATTTTATATCTCCCATTTTTGTATATATTCTCCTATTGACCATTAATTTTTCTGACTAAGCCACATTGAACACCGCCCACAAAACCATGAGATAACCAAGAAACAGTCATTATCTCTTACCTGGTATTTTCTTCCCGATCCCTTTTATATACATATATACGAAAAAAGAAAAGCCAATCTCACCTCACCTGGGCTGAAAGTCTATCACACTGGCAAATATACCATTCGAAACTGAGGCTTCATCCGCAGACCGATGTAATGTTCCATTGAAATACATTAAATAGCTGGCACCAACGTCAACGTCGTGTCCGTCTGTCCCCGTCCATCGTCGTAGTCTTAACACACGCTCTATCTTAAATAACAACAACACTCTTACATCACTTATATCCATGCAAGGACGAAGAATACAAAAAAAAAAAACCAAAAACAAAAAAAAAACATGGAGCTTATGCGAAACGGCGCAAAATAATTAATCTCCGTAAGCCGTCCTCGTAATTAATTTACGTTTATTGCGCCCCTAAATCATCGTGGTGGGGTGGGTGGTTATCATTTGATTAAGTGCAACTCATTATTTATAACGTTTCTTTTTCTTTCCTATAAAGTTTGTTTTTGTTGTTTTGTTTTTTCTCTGTTTGTATATTATTTGCTTAACGGCTCCTTCTTAGCCCCATAAAATAGCCGGTGCGCGCCGGTCAAGTGTTCGATTTAGTCCTCCCAAGGGAATTTTTTTTCCTTCAGATTCTTCTTCTTCCTTATTTGTATAAAGGTAATACAATTGTTTTGCATTTTTGTTGATATACTACTTTTGTTCTTTTTTTTTTTTTTTGATGAAGCAACTGGATGCTGACATAAATTAGATTCATGGAAATGAATTGATTCAAAGGTCGACCGACATTATTATACTCGTACATACAGGACTTGTGATAAAATTGACAAGGAAAAATAATATCACAATTTAATTTGGATTTAAAACGAATCTAGAAGTAGACAAACATAAGTACCTATGTTGGTACACACTCTAGAAATTATGAACGTTCGAAATGAGTAAAAATATTTTCACCATCACAAACAAATTATGCATGTTGCAATGAAAAGTATAGTCCAACAAGATGTTTCATTTTGAATCACGTTTAAACGCATTTTATGGAAAAATGATATTTGCAAAAAAGAAACAGAAATGTTTTTTCCAAGGAAAGTACTGCCTCTTGGAGCTGACAAATCTTCCAAGAGTACTTACATTTATTCGTCATGAATAAGTGTTTCCCATCTAGTAGTATGGATTTGGCAGAAAATTGTGGGTCCCATCCACTTCTGCCAACAATACGCATACAGGAATAGTTGGGAGTTGTAAGTCCACTAGGCCCTGGTTGTCCACGAGCTGTTGCGCTTCGATTTTCAAGAAAAAGTGTTGTTGAATTTTGGCCAAATTGTGATACCTTGTGCGGTAAAAAACATGGCTCTGCCGTTTGCTGATTTTATTTTCAATATTTAACCCCGAGGCCACACGTGCAAGTACTGGTAAGCAAGTTGACTACACACACTGCCTGTCAAATTCGTAGTTTGCATTCCACTTGGCTTCTACTTTCCTTCCACTTGCTTCCCACTTGCATTCCACTTGCTTGTCTCCCAACTTGCTTCACTACTGGCTTCAAAAATTCCACGGCAGTTAAAGAGCAAGTTGCTTGGGTTTGTATGTGTTAGTGAACAAATGTGTTGGTATTGCAACTTGCTTGTCAGTACTTGCCCGTTTGGCTACGGGGCAAGGCACAAAAGGAAACAGTTGAGCACAATACAGGATATTTTTTTTTTTTTAATCGAAAATGGTGGTCTTAATATCACCCTACGCAAAATTGTTTTTGTTCGCAAAAGTAGCAACAATGCGATTTTTGGTTTTTATATTTACGACGGATAGCAGCATAAGCTTAGCAAAAACCAGAACAACTTTAATTTTTACAAAATTGCAAATGTGCAAATTTGCAATTTTAAAAAAAAATATTTATTATGGTTGAGCACAATACAGCACAAGTTTTGTTTTGTTTACAAAATTGTAAATTTGCGATTTTTAAAAAGATTTTTACGGTAGTTGAGCAAAACACAGTTTAAGTTTTTTTTTTAAATCAAAACTAGCGGTGCGAATTACTTTGCACTTCGCAAAACAAATTGGTTGGCCTTTAAAATTGCAAAAATGAGATTTCTTATATCTTTGACATTTGTTTTGATAACACAAATTGTGCATAAAACATCAAAATTTTATTTTAAAACTATCCGTAAAATATGCAAACTAGCGATTTTTTTGGAAAATCGAAACTGACGGTGCAATTTTCACGCTTCGCAAAATTGTTTTTTGTCCGTAAAAGTAGCAAAAGTGTAATTTTTGAATGTCTTTGGTATATAAAGCAGCACAAACTGAGGGAAAAACAGCACAACTTTCATTTTTACAAAGCTGCTAAATTCCATCCGTCAAATTAGCAAATTTTTTTGTTTTTTTGGCTTCGCAAATTTTTTTTTTCATCGTTTAAGCTAAAAAACATTTTTTTGTATTCCTTCGGCATATGTCAGCACAAGCTGAGCACAAAACAGCACAACTTTTTTTTAACAAAATTGCAAATTTAAAAAATGTTTCATCCGTAAAATTAGCAAATTTGAGATTTGTTTTTAATTGTTACGGTACAAGGCAGTACAAGTTTTTTTTCTTTGAACAAATTTAATTTTTTGACACACATGCAATAAATACTCCGGGTAATTAATTGATGTCTATAAGAAAAGAGTGTAGACTTCTTCAAATAATAAACCGTAATCAATTTCACTTGGTGTCGCTTGTCGAACAGCGTACTAGAAAAAGAAAAGAAAACCTTAATTTTTTTTAAGATGTTTCCACGTTTTGCAAATTTTATATGGGAAAATTTGTTTTGCATAAGCAGCGAAGTAGTTGGTAAGCTAAAAGGAAAGACTCATCACTTGGAATAATGGAATACAATATCATCAATGACAGCCTCGACTCTACTTATAAGTGGTGATTCTTTTCACGAAATTTTTCATCACATTTTCTCATAATTGTTATCTGTATTTCGCAAATGAGGCCTAGAATATTCTTCCTCGTGAAACGAACAATCACCAGTGGAGAAAGTGATTTTTTTTTCAATTTTTCTATTCACAAAATAAATAAATATTGCAAGCACAAGAGAAAAAATACTGCAACAAAATTTTATTCTTCTGTAATCGAATTGTCAACTGTTCATCAAAAACCAAATAGTTCCCGAACATTTTGCACGAGGGAATTGCTCGTGAACGAAAACTCTCCACTATTTCCATTACACAGCTTCATAAGCACATACTCATAGGTGAAGAAATATGAAATTTTTCTATGGATCCTCAGCTCTGAATGTTTTCCGTAAGTTGATAAATTTTAAGTGGAGACTTGGTGTAGACTTCATCTTTAAAATAGCTCCAACGTAAAAATCAAATGGCGTTAAATTGGACAACATATGTAGCCAAATGCAGTCTCCATTTTAAGAAATTACTTGTTTTTCACTCAATAGATTTTTTTCCACGAGCTGCGTACGGCATGGTGCAATATCCTACTGATTGTAAATATTGCTGACTACAATATAATTATTAGTTTAAAGCAAAACATGTGATGTAAAGTGGTGTTGGATGACTTCTATTTCTCAGATCTTTTCGAAAGGACGCATTTGGGTTATCAGTTACACTCACAGCGGTATAGGTATATTTATAAGTATTTCTAAAATGTCTGCCTTTTATTGCTTATGCATTTTATTTCTTTTAGAAAAATAAGTGAACAAAAAAAATCAATCATTCACCACGTACACGTGTTTTCAATCATCAATTCTCCATCAGACCCATGCATATTGACCTTCTTAATATTTCATCAACTCAATTTTAAATTGAATTCGTAAAAAAACATCATCAGAACCCAAAAAATAAACCATAACCCTTTTTATTCCTAAGGATTTTTTTTTTCCTATTTTTTATGTTATTACCTTCACGCCACCCATCAAAATTGTCCTGCGGTCTTGCGGCAGCTCTACAGCCCGTCCTAATAAATAACTTATAAGAATCAATTGACAGCCCATAAATACTAACACAGCCACAAGAGAGGCCTATATTAACTTACCGACAACGACGAGGACGAGGACGTACGTCGCTCGTCATATATAATTCTTCCTCCCCCAAGTCTTGGTATGTCACGGGACTAAACAAAAAAGAAATATTCCTTAAAAAAAAGGAAAATAATAAAAAAAAACAACATAAACACACCAAATCCACTTGCTCATCGATCAATCACCTCACATCCTTGATGAAATGGGTACTTCGAGGACTCAACGTCGCCGTGTCGTTGCTATGTCGTCATCGTCTCCAAATATAGCTTATACCCTCACCTCGCACCTAAATGTTATGAATCCGGTGTTTCCTTTTTCAATTCCTGTTTCACCACACCATAGAGAACAAAGTTACTTTTATTCAATTTCGTCGTTGAGCTCCTTTGTGGATAAACATTCAACAAACTCGCATATCTGGGAAAACTCCATCCAAGAATATTCAGTGCCATAAAATAAAATCGGACCCTCCCATTACAGCTCAGTGTTCAATTCAAACTCATCGGCTGCAAGGAATATTATGTTGGTTGGTAGATGTGTAGAGGAACTCTCAAGGATATTCATTTCCGCAATTGTTGTAACCAAGATATGCTGCTGTTTCAATTCCCAGTTTTGTTTCGTTTTTTAAGAATTTTTTTTTTTTTTTTGACATACAACTGTAATATATTCATCCCTAGGGATGAACTCCAGATTTTCTTTCTTCGTAGTTTAGTTTTTCTTTATTTTTGAATATTTGTGTCGCTCTAAGGTTTTCTATTGAGAATATCCTTTATCTCGGAATGGCTCTTCTATATTTTCTTCTGGATTAGTCTAATGTAGTACCACTTATCCGAGATTTTGACATGACGTTGAAGTGTGTGAATAAAAAGCAAAATTTGATAGAAAACAAAAATATAACCACCCCTCACATGTGCTGTCACATTATCCTCGTCATCTTCATCATCGTGTCGTCAATGATGAAGAACAATTTTTTGTATATTCGCAATATATGGGGTCCCAGAAGGAGCTCTTGCATGAATGATCTTCGGTTTTGCATGCGTACATATATGGACGGCAAAATAATGACACTTTTCTTTTTTGTTCATATGAGTGATTCTTTTGGCATAAAAAAATGAAAAAAGGACTTCTTTTTTTTGTTGGAAAATCCAATATTGATTGATGACGATAAGTGAATTTTTATGTTAGCTGTTGGAGAGATGACCATTTTCTCTTGAAGTGATGTCAAGCAATTAGTCGATTATGAATGAGTGATTTGGAAGGACATACAATGTGACTAACTCCGTATACATTCCTAAAAGTTTACATATTTAGTTCATGTCTATATACAAGGAACTTGCTAGTAATTTCTTGCAATAATTTTCTTATAAATTCTAGGGAAAAAGAGAGAAAAAAAGCCTTGGAACTGATTTTTTGACCCCAACGGTTCTTATTGTACATAAATGAAACTTTGATCACAGAAAGATTTCTAGTCATGAAACCCAAACGTGTCATTGTTTCACTCCCAATCAGTGGCTTTGGTCTTAATTTATAAAAAAAAAAATAATGTGGACCTAATCGACCGAACCACAGGGTAGCAGACTATTATTTTTGTATTTTAAGGTCATACATTTCCCTATAGAACCAAAGTCTCAAACTTTTATACTTAATTTACTTATTTACTGCTGCCAATCTACAAGTCTCACAGCCTCTCCGCAGCCTTCCATCTCCACGATCCCAAGTAAGATACTTTCAGTCATTTAGACTAAGCCTTCTGGCACCTGCGATGGCTTGGTTCTTAAGCCTGAGGTTCGGTATTCTTCATTCTGTCCAGCCTGGGGGATAAGATTTAAAGGCTCTCATGGCTGGAATATTATTGACCATTCCCTTGAGCCAATTGCGAGCCAATACTAGCTAGGATTCAAAGGCTCTCTTGGCTGGAAAATTCCTGTCTAATCACTCGGTATGGCCAAGCCAATCCACATCTTGATACAGCTCAAAGAGTTCGTAGTTGTATCTTTTCCTCCATTCACTCTCCTCGCACATAGAAAATTCTTTCGAAGTAGTCCAGTATCAGCTCTAACTTTTAGCTTATCGCCCAAGACTTGGAGCTAAAAATATGGACAGGTAGAACAAAGGGTACAGAACGCGCATTTTGTCTTTGGTATGCGAAGATTTTGGACTCCTCTGTTGCGCCAAATTGACCGAAGTAGCTCCCCGTTTGTATAGGATAATTCTTCATCGGATCTCCACTAAGATGTCATTGCGGGATTAATAATTACTCCGAGGTAGATGAACTGCTTCACTACATCGATATTGTTGCTATCAACTGTGACGTTTTGTCCTACCCGGCTGACAGATCTTTCATTGATTGTTGGTAGCAGGTATTTGGTCTTGTTTTCGTTTACTTCAAGAACGACAAGTTTCGCCGGTTCTTCAACTGCCGTGAAAGACTCAAATAACGGCCTGTTGCTGGTAAACTATCAGTTCTGGAAGCCTTATTGTTCCTAAGATTCTTTATAGCTAAGCCTACCTGTTCTATACTTGGTGGTAATACTGGGTCAGATCTGGAGGTCTTGTTGCTCCTGAGATTCTTTAAAGCTAAGTCTACCTATTCCTTACTGGGTTGTGAGACTTCATTGACTGCATGTGGGATCTCTTCTTTTGACATTTCTCACTCTAACTAACGTCCTTTTAGCAGCTGCTGAAAACGCTGTTTGGATACTAATACATCTTCTATATTTCCAGCTGTTTCGGAGACTAAAGGTTACTTTTAGTGTTTTGAAGAGCTGCGTTTTGGTTTTAAAGTCAGCACCTAGTTACTTGGTTTTTAATAAAACTTCCGGGTGTGATTTTAATCGTGAGACTCTTCGGTCTCCTTGAGCTAAGAGGCTGAGTACGCCCTCTCTTTTCTACGCTGGGTCTGTTGTCCTCTCTTCTCTTCCTCAATATTCTTCTCTTGATACTCTTGTTTTTCACTGTATCATATTCCCATTGGCATCTTATGTCACTTTTTTGAGCTCAATGCATTCATTAAACCAACTGGCACTGGGACTGTTAGTTGTTGGCATTTGTATCAGATGAATGCACCGCCGGAGATATTCTCACTCTGGTGCTCATTGTAGGTTTTGTTGACTCCAGGTGCGCTAAGGTGACCAACGTCAAAATTCTTTTCAAGAGTGATTCGTAGTTTTTTTCATGAGACAGTCAAGTTCTTTCCGCAACAAGAAAAAGTCAGATTCGACGTTTGCTCCTCAAAAAGTACGAACGTCTAAGTTTTTAGAGGTATGTCTTCCGTCAATTACGTTGCTTACGTTGCTTTGTGGATTTTTACTAACCGATAGAAACCTAGCGCTATACTTGTCACCGTATCATAGGCTTCAGCAAAGTCCAAAAGTTGGACGCCGCTCAGTTAATATTTTTTCTTTCGTTTAGGCGTTGTCTACCAAACATATAATCCGACGAAGGTGTCTTCTATTTCCATTCAAGCATTGAGATCTCCGAGAAAAATTTTAACATCGTACATGGGGACTCCTCCGAAAGATCTGTCCAGGAGTTCATTAAACTCATTTATTTAAAGAGCTATCAACTCCTTTGTGAGGACACACCCTTCACATACTAAGCTTACATTATGAAATGAGGCTTTGGTGTATGTATTATATCACAGGCTTTGCTTCTTTAACGATTTTACACAACGATTCCGCATTGTAACATGTGTAGTTTTTCATCACAGCTATTGATGCCAGAATCTTTTCTTTTCATTGAACCTGGTCCTATCTATCGCATCTCCTGGATTGCGGTAATGTCTGCCTAATATCGCGTGGGGATGGACCCAAGGTTTTGAGATCCAAGTATATGTTCTGGAATTTTTATCCTTTGGACCTGGTCTTGATGCCACTTGAGAGTTTTTATTATATCCGAAGGTCCTCTTATCTCTCTCATAGCCGAGACTTTTGTGCGTGGTAGAGTACGACAACATAATTCCCAAACCTGGAGGACCAGGTCTTTGTTAAGCCTTAGGATAGCAGGTTGGATAGTCCGATGCCAGAAGCTCACTATGGGTATAGGTATGAAGGCTGCCGCTGACCCGTTTCCATCTCTCTTCCAGCACCGTGGCAAGTACTGAAATTCCTTACTGACCTCATCTCTAAGGGCCAGTTTTTGAGTGTAAGATTATCCAAATCTCGAGGTTAAACCTGACTTAACTCCACAAACGTGTTTTTCAGTTCAAGTTAACTCCAAGTTAACTCACCTTCTTTGGTGAGTTACTCAGGGAACAAATCGAGTGCCTTTTCAGTTGTGGTGTCATCTCGATTTCGATAGTGAACAAAAATTCGGGGTCCATTTATTTTTAGGAAAATCTAACTCTGATTTAACTCGGAGTTAATCCTGAACTAAAAAACTGGCCCTAAGTATGCTTGAGTAGTTCGTACAAGGCCTTTGTCTTCGGGAATGTTGACGACACCTTTTGCTTTCTTGAATTCTTCCGGGGCACACCATCCTTCTGATAGGCTCGTCCAAAGATTTTATCCAAACCAATATAAGATTATAGTGTTACTATTTTTGTTTTTTTGCTCAAAACTCTCACTAACTAGCTAAACAAGTCATGTCTGAAGGGGCAAAAACATTATTCCATAGTTACCAAGTGAATATAAAATATCCCCAATTGAAATGAGTAATATTCTTTCGTCACTGGGCCTCGCCATGTTGACGCCAATCACTGACTACTCGCTTCCTACATCGCGCAAATATCACACATAGACTTCATCCTATACATGTACATCCGGTGCTGAGGGTCTTGGACAATTTTTGCATACAAGTTGCCTCAATCATAAAACAAAAGTAGATTAGATTTACTTTCGATTAAATTCCCTGCAAAGCATAGGCCCAGAGTTACGTAAGAAAATGAGGTAAACATTATCAAATCTTGCAAATCCAGGTATCACAGGTGCATATAGATAGTGGAAACACTTAAATATGGAGCTTTGTTAACAAAAACTTATAGCAAAAATTAATCAGTGTTGAATTTCTAAAAAGAGAATAATCCTTGACTTTTTCTGATACAGAAAATTCCTTCAATATCAATATATCACACGAAATCAAGGTCATTATAGCCGCACACATTTATATCTATATACCTATTCTGACATCAACAAAAGCTTAAAGGAATTTTACAAAGATATTATTATTTGATGGACGGCTTTCAATACAAGGTGCCATAAATCGCACTCCATGTGCACCATAAACAGACCGCGCGAGATGCGACGATAAACCTTGTGGTTGCCCTGGCTCTGGCTCTGACTCCTTCGCCTCCTCCTGCTTTACCCCTTCATTATATATCGTCATCCACCATCAGTGATATTAATTTTTCATTTCATCATTATAAACTCACCGATTCGATGTAAATCAATCAGCGCGGGCCCAACAACGGTGAGATAAAAAAATCAAATAAAAAAACAAAAAAAAAAATCACAACAATATGTATTGCATTGCGCGGCCAAATATGGCACAGAGAATGAAAAGCAGTTGTCCTCTTTATGATCATCGTAAATATTGCAAGAAATATAATTTCAAATATAAACGGGCGCGCGCGAGTGACGCGAGTGTGCGCATTCAAACTTGAACCCCAAGCTACGATATATGTATGTAAGATGTGTATGTTATATGCAGTCGACGATGTTTGGCGGTGCAATACAGGGAACCTTCCATGGAGCACCTCCATCATCCTCCAACTCTGACTCCGACATATGTAGGTACGTGGCGATGTGGCATTCATCAGATTTAGTCGATCATAATTGGCAGCGCGAGTTTTCTACTCCGCCACGGCCGCCACAATAGCCCCATCGTACTTCACAGTACAGTCACAGCAGCAGCATACAAATAAAAATCATAATTTTCATAAATCGTTGTTGCGCGCGCTGCTGCTTTATTGTGCTCAGTGATTTATCTAAATCAAATGGATAATTTATTAATTATTGGTGATCGTAAATATATGTATGATTGATGTGAAATTGATCAATATAAACGCACTCATATGAACATAGGTACTCTCAGAGACTTTTTATTGCCAACAACCATAAGATATTTGAATGCAAAAAGTCCCGCCAAAATAAATGACTCACTTCCGATCAAATTCAGAATTATGGCTTCACAATGCGAATGCCACACTAATTGGCGCAATGTATTAGTTCACTGTATATGAAATAATATTCCACGAATTGAATTTTTGTCCATTGTCTTTGTGAGGCAAGGTATCACAAAAAATGCCTTGAGGAAGTGATTTATTAAAGAAGAGTTGCACCACGAGGCTGTGTGCTCCAGAAGCTGATAAAACTCTATGTCGGGTAGTAAATTTTTCATAACAGTTTAATTTATTGTTTTTAATGATTTTTGAAATTGTAAACAGCACTGCTCCTACAGTGCGTAGGTACAGTGCTGTGAAAAAAATACGCATTTTGGTTTTTACAAATTTTCTCAAAAAACGAATTCAAGGATTTTGGCATAACTTCGTCGAATAATGCTCAAATGCAAAATCGTTTTAGCTTTTGTCAAAAGAATTGCATTACCTTACGGAAATAGAGAAATGTACAATTAAGATCAGTGGTATCAGGGAGAGCGTAAAATGCTTAAGATCAGTATCCTGTGCCCACGTTCCGTAACGATAAAATTAGCCGCAAAACGATGAAAATTGAAACAAAGAAGAAAATGGAACAAAACTCATGTAGTTTTGTTCCATTTTCTTCGGTTTACAACCGATTTTATCGATGCCAGATTTCCAGAACGTGGACTGGATACAAAAAATTCGTAATATCACAATTTTTCATCCGTGCTACGCCCCACTAATAAAGCGACCCAGAAATAGAAAACCGCGTTCTACAAATTATCTTAAATCGTACATATGTCGTAACAACATACACCATTATCTTCGCTGAGCTTTGTTATTGAAGGGAATTCAGCATTCAGATGGGGAGCGGTTCGAAATCCCGCAAAACTAAATCTCGAATAAAGAAATCTCGTTTTTTTTAATATTTGAAAAACGAAATCTTGCAGTTACAAAATCTTGCTTTTAACAATCTGGCATTTCCAAATCGCATCAAAAAATCTCGCAAATACAAACTAAATCATGCAATTTGAAATTTCGTATATCAAAATCTCATTAAACAAAACTTTGGAAATATAAATATCACAAAAGCATCGCTCTCAGTTTCGCACCAAAACAAAAATCATGTGAATGAAAAAAAAGTCGGAAAACGAAAAACTTTAATTGTTTTCTAAAACGTTATACGTTTTAAAACATTACACCTGGATATCTAAACAATAACAATTGTGAATAACAGTTTGGTCTAAAGGTAGGTAGGCACTGAAATTCTGAACGAGATTTGAATTTGCGAGATTTTGATTGCAAAAAAATTACTTGTTGCAATGCAATTAAATTTTGCTAGGTTTAATTTTGCAAGGTTTCTTTATTGCTAAAAAAGCGGTATTTTTTTTAATTGCGAGATTTATGCGAGAATTTATTTGCAAGTTCGTAACCAAATAGATGAGATATGGGTTAAAATAAAAAGCGTATTTTTTTAAGGCTAGATCTGAAACTGTGCCAAGGTGAACAAGCGATAAAGATTTTTGGATATCCCAGTAAACTTGGAAAAAAATCGAACTCCTTAAATAGTTGCAAATAAATTCTGGGGCAGGTGTTTGTTCAACGAAAACACAAAATATAGTCTTTGGTTGCGAACGCTGTGTGAGACGGGACGGATGGGTGCGGTGAGACTGTTTCGCTGTTAATATAGAAAACACTGCGAAAATAGAATGAAATTTCCAAAGAAGTTGTCAGGAAAAATTAGAAACACCATTCCTTCTGTAGTACTGTAGTGGATGTGAATGGCATACTTTTGGTATCAGTTGAGAATCATCTAAGCAGATTTAAGGGCCACTTGGAATGAAGATTCCGATGAGCAGTTTGCTGAAGTGCCCCAGCTGAACAGGATGGGCATGTTCTGTAGAAGTATTAATATCAAACCCCTGCCCTCATTAGCGGACATTAAAAATTCAATTAATCTCCTCAAAAACAACAACAGTTTGTCCTTATGGAATTGCTGAAAACCAGCTGAATTCCTAAAAGTAGCCCAGTTTCAACGGATCGTATTCTTCATCCGTTGATACAAACTGTATGGAAAAAGTAAACCTATCCCAAAGGCAAACAGTTAAACAGTTTGATAACATAAAATTTGGTATCAGCTTATGGTGGTACTTATGACTTTGAAGGAAGGATAAATAAAGCTCGGAAAATGGAAGTTAAAATTCTTCGAATCCAATATCAAATTGGTTGATGGAATCAGTGAAGCCTGGAAAGTCTTGGCCGCCACCTCGGGGAAACTACTGGATTTTGTGAACCGTTGTCTTCAGTATATTGCCATTTCTCTCCATAGCCCAATTAAAAAAATTATGTAGCCCAAAGTCTTGCCGAAAAGTAGCCCAAATAGTAGCCCAGTAACAATACATTTTTCTTATAAAAGTGTGAATTTTGGTATATGACTTATTTATATGAAAAAAATATTAGCCCAATTATAATTGGGCTGTCATACTGAAACCGTTGTCGGAATTTCGGAAAAAGATAGCTCAATTTCCGATAAATAGCACAATCTGACAAGCCAGCATCGCTGGCCACAAAAAATGACTTATCAGGAATTATGACAAAGGAAAAGTCAAGAGCACCTGGACGTCGATATAAGAAAACGCAAATGGCAATGGATTTGTTACTCACTACGAGAAAACCAAACGACGATATTGGAAAATCCTAAAGGACACGATTAGTTGGTAGACTAAAAACAAGATGGAAATTAAAATGGTATCAAGTCGCAGAACATGTAGGAAGGAGATTATTTGTTGGTATCCTATTCCCCAACCGGGGCTTTAGGACATGATGATGAATACAAAGATAAGACAAAATAAATAAAAAATTGAATTCAAAACAGATTTAACAGAACACAAGAGCATACTTGGCTGATTTCTGCGAACCTGTTCCTTTTATAGTTACAGTTTTTTTTCCACTACTATTATAATATCTATTCCATGCAATCTTAATTGGCTGCTAATCAAGTTGTTAAAACTGAATTAAAAACGTCATGCTATAACTATAACCACACGAAGCTCCAAAGCTATTGCAGATTTTAATAATCTCATCATAACCATCCTTTCTATTGCCTTTAGAAAAAGAAATATTATATATGTGTGTAGTAGGTATCCTGCCTTGTGGTCAACATTTATAATTTAGCAAAAAATACTTTTATAAATAGCCGGTGTTGCCCTGCAAAAGCATATAGAATTACAGCGCGCCGTTCTTGGTGAAACCATATAATAAAGATAATAATCTCATAAAACCACGCAGTCTTGAGGTTCTCGGTCCTCAGAAAAACGTTCGCCAGGATATGAATATACCCATTATTGTCATTCCATAGTTATGACTGTAAAGAAATTAATTTTGACTGCCGTTTGTAGCTATGTATATGTTATTAAGTTTCAAAGAAAAGGTACCTATACGCTTAACGTGTCCGTTGATACAACTAAAATGGGCAATTATAACCACACACTAACTATTCCTTTAGGTTTTAGGAGTAACTCATTAAAAATGAATATTTTTGTAATTATTTTCATCGTTTATGTCATAAAATTGTTATTAAAGTTTTTTTTTGTTCATGCGCATGCAATAGCTCTTTTTACTATTACAAAATAAATAACGATTGGGATATAAAGTTCACAGCCCACTTTTATATCATAAAACATGACCAGAGTTGTGTAGAATTTGGATAAGCTGATTATTAAAAATTATCACAAAAAAGGGGAAGTCTCACATTCTGACGACATAGGTAGGTAGGTAAGAAAGTATGTTTCCGAAAAGTGGTAACATTGAAATTTTACCTTAAAGTGTGCCTAATCAACACCTATCCTTAAAGACATAATTGCATAATTTGATCATAGAAATTTTCGAGTTTTTTTTATATTAACTATCCCACAGATTTGGCACCATTTTTAAAAACGGCCTTCAAGCGATAGGATAACAATAACTAATCCCAAGCTAAATTATACTCTTAGTATGTCAAAAATAAATTACATACATAAAAAAAGTTCCGAGTTTTTGGTTCCCTGACTGGACTACAGATTGGGCGCCATTTTTTAAAATGTCATTCAAGTGACAGGATTACAAAAAATTAATCCGAAGTTAAATTTCATCCAAAGTGTATGAAGAATAAATAATTATCATAAAAAAGGCCCCAGCAAAACTCCACTCTGCAAAACTCTACTCCTTAATTAACTAACGTGGGTTAGTTGTCAGTTAAACTTGACTCCTGAGATTAAAGTTAGGGATCTAACGACCGTTTTGAATGGCCAAAGACAGAAGAGCCAATATTTATAACTTTGGTATCACTGATTAAAGCTTTTCCACACTATCTCACTGAGTATTAGCACATGTCAAAAAAGTGTGAAGAAAATCATGTATGTATATAATAGTGTGGAAATAGAATTATGAAATTTTATCACACTCCCATCACATTTGGGTGTTTGAAGTCATTGTGAAATCAATTTGTTAGGATGCAGAAATGGAAGCAGAATATTAAAATCATTTTCAGCTCAAAATGTTGACAGTAGTTGCATTAAATTTTGTTTCTCACTTTATTCTGACATGTGTATAATACATTGTGTGATATTGAACTTAGGCACTTTTAGTAGAAACGTAAAAAATTACCAGTGAAAGAATCAATAAAAATAATCACTAAAATTACTTTGTAAAAATGTTACGATAAAAATTAACTAATAAAAGTAACAAATAAAAGTAACCAGCAAAAGGAATCAATAAAAGTTTCGAATAAAAGTAACCAGTGAAAAAAGTAACCAATAATAGTAACCAATAAAAGCAACCAATCAATATGAGAGGCGATATCAAAACTAAGGAGCTCCTACCAAGGTGCGATAGTTGCACCGATTTTCGAATTTATTCATTTATACTTGCGATATAGGTAGGTAGGTTTTATACAGACAACATTTTTCGAGATAACAATCCAACATGACATTATATTGATAGAGAACACCAAAAAAGAGGGTGACAAAACTCTGTTTGTCTGTCTGTCTTTTCGGCTACATCCTTAATGGCTGGATCAATTTTCTTTAAACTTGTTACAAAGTGATTTTTGGTGATTCTGCCTTCACATTTTTTATTTTTCTTAGAACTAAATATAACGGTACTTGCCATACAATTTTTTTTAAGCAATTTTACAAAATCTTTTTTTCTCAAAAACGACTCCACAACTTTTCTTAAAAAAATTCAATAAATTTCTTTTGGTAAAAATTACCTTTGGACGGGAAACTATTTTTCAAAAAATGGTTATTAATTGTGCCTCCCCAAAGAATCAATTTATATTTTTGTTTTTTTTTTCAAAACTTTTACTTAGATTTCAATAAGTTTCTTATACCAAAACTTCTTAAGAATTTAAGGTGATAGTTTTTCTTAACAAAATTTATTTTTAAAAAATGTTCAAATTTTTTTTTAAATCGAATATTATGAAAAACCAATTGGTTGATTTTTATAAAGTACGAGTATCTAAGAAAAATTTTATTTTTAAGCTTACGCTGCTGATGAGAAACGAAAATTCCCATACAAAAATGACAACGAAGTCATAAACAAAAAATTTAGTCTTACTTTTCGTTCTGTAGTACGCTGTTCGATGAACAAAATTGATTATTGTTGCATATTTTTTGGAGAAGTCTACACTCTTTTTTCGCACAAAATTAACTACCCAGGGGACCAATTCTTGTTCTGTGAAAAAATAGATCGAAAAGCTTTTCATGCTTTCACACTAATTCCGATTCCCGTTCTGTGCAAATATGAAACCAAACGTCAAAAAATTTCATATGAGTAATTTTCTTTCACGGCGTCATTTGGAAGTGAATATCTAAAATGAAAACGTGAGTACGATCAAACAACGTCAAATTCAAACATATTTCTGTTCTCTTCAAAAAGACAAAAAAATTGAGAGAATCGTGTAGTTTTCAGGATAAATGGTAAGGTGGTTTGAGCATCGATAATATAGTTTTCATTCACAGAACCAGAATAACTGATTTGTGCTAAATGAATCGAAAAAGTGAAAGCAATGGTCGGCAGAGAATGTGAAAACTATTTATTCGATTCACTTTTTCACAGAACCAGAATAGGCCCCCAGGCCATTTATTGACGTTTGTATTTTTTGGTGTTTATTTTTGTTGCTTCTCTGCCTGACCAGAATAGAGTGCTGGAACTGGAGCTGTAGCTGCAACTGGCATAGCTGTCAAAAAAAGCTGTACGTGCTTTTTTTTACTCGACCACAATGTACTGTACAGCTTTCTCATACTTTGGGCATTTGAAGTCAGCTGTGCGAATTTAATTCAACACAAAAAAAGAAAATAAATCAAAAATAAAAGTGGATAATGGTGAAATGGAAGCTTAAATTACTTTACGTCTTTATTAGAGATTAGAAAGAGTTTGAAATTCTCTTCAAACCCCATGTAAAGACTTGTTTGAGCTCACAATTTTGAAACGTCAAAAAAGCTGTATGTAAAAGTTAAAAGTTGGCCAACTTGTCCAGCTGCGTATGCAGCTCCGTCTGCAGCTAAGTCGTGTTCTGTTCGTATCCATGGATTTGTGTGTATTCAACATTTTGACAGCTATTCCAGTTGTAGCTCTAGTTGCAGCTCCGTCTCCATTCTGCTCAGGCAGTCTTTTATTATAGCGTAACTGCCTGTGTTGTTTTTGTTTGCATTTGTAACCGGTGTAACTGTCAATAAATATTTTTTCGCTGCGTTTTCGTAAGCATTCAGTTGTCTTGTTGAAGACCAACTAAAAATTTCGTTTCGTATCAGCAGCGTTCTAGGACTTAGGAAAAATAACATACAAATGTTAAAAAACCGTTAAGGAAAATATTTTTTTTCTTAAAAATAGCTCCTACGATTTTTGTTAAACTTTTTCTCTATGTCGAAATTAGTGCGATAGACTACCAAAAATTATAAAAATTTACAAATAGAAACTATTAATAGTACCTACTTCTCATAGAACGTTTTAATGTTGAATTTTCTCATTATCGGCTGAACAGATAAAATTTTTTTTATATAAAACTTTAAATAAAATTAAAAATAAAAATAAAATTGCATATCAAAATTTAATTAAAAAAAGTTTTCATAGTTTTTTTTGATAATCGAGTTGACAAATTTTAAGATATTTTTTATTATATGAGCATAAATAAATTCGGAGCATTAACATACTAAAAATGTTACTTACAAATGTTTTAAAAATTTGACATACATATTTGAAATAATTTTTTAAGAAAAGGATTTCAATGTCTTTACATATATAATTTTCTGAAACGTTCTGCGTCTTCAACATAAGAGCAAGTACGGGTTGCAGTTGTGCATTTTATTTCTTTTATGTGCAGATTATTCCATTAACCTAAAACGACGGCCGATATTTTCAAAAAATTATTTTTTTGAATAAAATTCAAAATTTTGAAAGCTTTGGACAGCTCAATAAATGTAAAAAACAACTTAGTCAATTTTTCAAATTTTTTAACTCAGCAGTTCGTCAACATTGGCTGACATTTTGTCAATTATGTCTATAAAATGTTTTATTGACAAACGATAAATTGGCCAATATAAATCATCCACAATTTTTAGTGTAAAAGTTTATTTAACTTTTTTTTCAATTTTCATACAACAAAATCAATGACCAATAAAATCAAATTCATTAGTTCTAAGCCTATTCTATTCCTTCTTACGTCAAATACCGCATCTTTCATACAATATCAGTCTCATCTCATTACTTCATCAAAAGAATAAATAAACAAAACTTTTATTAAATTCTCCAAGACTTTATCTAAATTATCTCCAAATAGAAGCCAAAATCACACAAAATGAAAGGGTTTATCGTCATACATACAAATACAACCTTGCATATACATAAGTATAGGTATTGTGCGGTCCATTAAGGTCCATCGGAACTCATTAATCTAACCGCCCCTCAGGGTTGTGGATTTTCTTGTAAACAACAACTACTATCAACTTCATAGTCTCCTATCTCATACCCTTTAACTATGCCTCATAGTTGTGTGCTGAATGTTAATCCCTTGCATTTCAAGGTGTTAATTCTTTTCGCCCGGATGAACAAAAATGAAAATAATTCAATTTTCAGAACTTTCATCTTCAGTCTAACACGTAAGGCTTACACACTGGTATAGCGAGAGAGAGAGAGAAATAGACAGAGTAAATGAAACGCCTTTCGGCATTTAGCTAACTTTATCTTGATTCTTTTGCAGCAATCGATTGGAAAAGTTCTCCTTTTACCACCAATGCCACCGCTAACCCCACTTCCTTACACAATGAAAAAAAAAGTAGAAAGGAAGCAACCCATCATCTAAGACCGCTTCAAAGAAAATTCCATCCTGGCTCCTGAAAACTTTTTCTCTAGGGTTTTTCTCTTCTTTTCAACTTTTTTTTTGTTTGTGTTTGCTTGCAAGAAGATGCTGCCAAGTTGTGTATAGATGATGCTTCCAAGATCTAATATTTTCTAACAAGGGTAGGTGATAAGTAGGGTGTTGGTATTGGATGATGGTTTTGGAGTTGGCAGAAGAGAGTGGCCTCTCTACAAGACTGTGGTAAGTCAATATCGGGGTAAAAGATTTTTCAATTATAAATCAATTTTCGATTAAAATTACTTTGGTTGTAATGGCTGGTGTTTTTTTTTTTTTTTTTTTTTTTTTTTTTTTTTTGTAGCGTGGCGTTGCGTTTGGAGGTTTTTGGGGTGTCGGTTTTGAGGTTTGATCAAACCACTAAACAAAAAAGTTAAGCATTGCCTAGATGTGATGAGATTTTCGCGGATTTTACGCCGCGATAGTGTCGCATGATGGCATATAGCGCGCGTAGTTCCTTGCCTATCATCATCAGTGGAAAAATCATATAAATAAAAGTTTTGCTTTAGAAAGTTGGGAACAGGTATTGCCAGGTTTGAATTTAAATCGTGAATTTTTGTTAAATGACTGCTTGCTAATTTAAAGGTGAAAGAAGGTCAAAGCGCTACTCTTTTTGACAGAATCTTTTTTCTTCTATCATTCATCTTCAACTGGACTTTGCTTGCTAGATCTTACGAAATTAAAATCGTTTGGTGCTTAAGCTTGTGGGCAACTGGGATCTAGTGAGTAGCATTTTTAAGCCTTTTCTGTGTTTCTGTTTTTATTCGGGAACTTTGGAGAAAACCTTCAATTTTCTGACAAAACCAAAAAGCTTCGATGACAGGAAATTTGTCATGACAAGACATACTCTTAGAAGACTTATTACTCTCTAAAAGAGAGGAAGGAAGGACCTTTGAAAGACCATTTTATAGTAGATTTTGACTGGACTCGGATTTGAGCCAATACTTCTGACAGTTACTACTGTCAGTGTTATACCGACTTCAACAATTATTCTTCTCTTGGCTAGTTTTTGACATTTATTTCTCTGCAAAAAAATTTACACGATTTAATCATATGGAACAGACTTGCAACAAAAAAAAAAAAAAAAACTATGGCAATACTGTTCTTGTATATTCAATTTTCTTACACCATAGTAAATTTTGTAGCAAAGGAAAAAGTTAAATTGTGTGGTGTAGTTTTTGGGTGTCTTAAGAAATTAGTTTTCAAAGAAATTTTCCAAAGGGTAGGTATGGTAAAAATAAACACAAGACTGCATTCTAAGGAGCTCATCGTGTGGTCGGGTGAAAAAGGAGTCTTATTCGCTTTTATCCCATATAAATGCAAAATACGAGATGGAAAGATTTTGCCTTTTTTTTTTCGCACAAATAGTAAAAATTATAAAAGATAAAACTAAGATATAAATTTTTAATTTTTTCAAATTTTTATTTGTTAAGTAAAACACAATGAACATGTAGGTGTGATGACTAAAATGCAACTAAAAACTATGATATTAATGTGCCAAAAGGTTTGCTTAAGGCAAAGCCAAAAAACGGTATTAAATTAAAATGAATTCTCAGCGCGTGAGGCAAGACCTTGAATTTTAGTTATATTTAGATCATATTTCGTCTGGTCTCACGCTGCTGAGGGAGTTGGATGGAAATTTAATTGTAGGAAAGGTATGAAAATGGAAATTGGAGTAATTAAATAGACAAAAAATAATAAAAGTATATTTGGTGCCTTTGTGGGAAGTGATAGGAAATCATTTCCCACCGCGTCAGCTTTTAATTCAAAGCCGTGTGACAAAACATTGGTCAGGTTAAATTTTTCTTACATTTAATTTATTCTATTTTTAACATACTCCCCCCCTTTGAGGGATCTTATCTCTCGAAATTCTAAAATTGCGTTTCTATTTCAAAACGAGGAGCGTTTCCTCTAGGAAGAACGTTCCTCCTAGGAAGAGGTTTGGGCCTTCTTTTTTTTAATAAGGTAAATATGATGAATGCTATCATTGATATAAATAAGATGAAGCTGAATCCATAGTGATGGTAGTCGTGCATATTTATATCATTAACCCCTATATCCTTGCCTAAATCCTTAGCTAATTCATTTATTTGGTTCTTTATATTCTGTATTTCTGTATTCGTCTCATTGCTGGAAGATGTAGGGAGACTGACTAATTCATTTGATAGTTTTGTTTTGATTGCCTCTGAAATTTTAACTAAGGGAATAAATGAATTTTTTAAGGTGGTATTGCTCAGAACTCGCCCATTTATAACTAGATGTGGAAGTTTTAATGTGCATGGTCTTAGAAACTCCAACAAACCACTGCCAAAGATGGTTATGCTCTTCGTTATTCTTTCACAAACTAGTAAACCAGTTACTGTGTCCTCAAGAGCAAATATCCAGCTATTTGCATCTCTAAGACTGATCCATTGATCGTGAAGAATACATTTTTTTAGAGAGCAGTAACTTAGAGCATTCTCCAAGTGATTCAGTAATGAAACTTCACAATTATTACTGCCTTGATGGATCATTGTTGGCAATTGTTGGTTACAAATAAAATGTCTAGTTGAAAGCAACTGACAAGATAATAATTGGTTTTCTGTTAATGCAAAATACCTTTCTCTCGTTGGAGTGACTGCCAAATACTGGGATGATAGTTCTATTATGAAACTTGAATTATTTTGAAATATGGGAAAGGGAACTAAATTGAAAAGCTGGAATTCTTGGTTATCCACCAAAGGAATCATCATTTCAAATATTATTGAGTCATTAAGACTTCGTCCCTTGATAAATGAAAGCTTAAAAATATCTAATATAGATGCTGTGGGAATGTTAAGATGAGACGGGAGATTGTTCCTAATGATTTGGAGTTGTTGGGTAAATTGGGAAGGCGAAATAAAATGAGGATTCATTTTGGCATTGTTAAGGCTAAGGAGAATGTCAAGTAATGTATCTTGCACCATCTCCAGATTTGTAACTGATAGAATCAAATACGATGTTAACGCAGAAAACCGCTGATTAACATCAATTATTTCTTGATGCTTTTCAATGACGTTTAATGATTTTTCGAAGATAGTTTTTAAACCTTGATATTGCTGACTTATTTGGAGATTGCTTCGATTAAGTAGATTTACTGTTGCGTCTGCTATTGAGCTTTGTTTTTTAAAGAGATGTACAAGGTGTTGTTCATCTTGGTTGACCAATGAAATTTGATGATGTATGTCCTTAGCATCATCTTGATCCAATACTCCAAATAAACTATGTGCTACATTTCCGATAAAATCGAAAGGAGATCTAGCAATTCTTATCCGTTTGCTATAAGATGTATGATAGTTATGAATGAGATCATTATTCGAATCGATAACATTTACTCTATGTTTGAGTGCGGTGAGTGTAGGCAAACAAAACGGATTAGTTTTCAAATCATCTAAACAGATTGTATCCATTCTCTTCAGGTATGTTTTCACTTCTCCTAACTCTAACCAATACGATGACAAATTATAAAAGATATAAATGTTCCAAAAGCTGTTAACAGTGCTAGCACTACCTATATCCTCAAAATAAATGCCTGTGGAATTGTTAAATTTTGTAATCCTTATTGGTTCACTTTCTAAGGAGGCTGCTAAAGGAAGCAATAGCAGCATTAAACATAATAACGATGTCATAGAATTACCAAAGAATCTTCCGCTTCTTAATTTCATTGAAGGTTCATTTTTTACTGGGGGTTCTGGACTTTGTTCTCGTTCTTCTTCATGATCAAGTGGTAAAGGGCATAGATTTTGAATTGCTCGTTGATATGTTCCTGTTTCCGTTCTTACATGTACCACTCGCACTAACCCATCAGACCCCTTGACAACTTCGACTACACGCCCAAGCTTCCATTTCATTGGAGGTTGGTGTGCATCTTTTAAAACAACCATTGCTCCGGGTTCTAGATTTTGGGATTGCACCTTCCACTTTAACTTCTGTTGAAGAAGGTGGAGGTACTCATTTGACCATCTTTGCCAAAAATGCTGTTGAATGTGCTGAATCTGACGAAATTTGTCTAATCTTGAGATTTTATGATCAGTAACGTTAGGTTCAGGTAGTGCAGTTAATGGAGCCCCAATAAGAAAGTGACCTGGAGTCAATGCCTGCAAGTCATTAGGATCTGAGGAGATTGGTGTAAGTGGTCGTGAATTTAAGATTGATTCGATTTGAACAATGACTGTTGAAAGCTCTTCATAAGTTAAAGAAGCTTCTCCTAAGTATTTTATTAACATGATTTTAGCAGCCTTAACAGCTGCCTCCCAAAGGCCTCCGAAATGGGGAGAGCGAGGTGGAATGTGTTTCCAGTTGATTCCCAATTTTAAGCAATTCGAATTGATTGATGATTTCGTTTCAGATGAGTCAAGGAAATCTTGAAATTCTCTTAATTGATTTCTTGCACCAACAAAATTTGTGGCATTGTCACAAAATATGGTGTGGCATACACCTCGTCTTCCAACAAATCGTTTTAAGCAGTTAATAAACGATTCAGTGGTAAGGTCGCTTACTACCTCAAGGTGAACAGCCTTTGTGGAGAAGCATACAAATACTGCAAGATAAGACTTTGTTGGTGTTTTTCCTCGAACTTTGTAATGTGTCCGTATTGGACCACAGAAATCCACTCCAGAAAAATGGAATGGCCGAGTAGGAATGATTCTTTCTTTGGGTAGGTTACCCATTAATTGATCGATAGATCGGGGTCTAGCACGAAAACATTGGATACATTTAGAGAGCACCTTGCGTGTTTCCCTTCCTACGCTTAGAATCCAAAATTGTTGCCTAGAGATAGATACAAGTGTTCTATGGGAGGCGTGTAGATGTTTTTTATGCAAATAATCTAAAAGTAATGTTGTGACTATATTATTTTTTGGAAGTAATATTTGGTGTTTTGCTTGAGAAGGGATTTCAGCGTTTTTAAGTCTTCCTCCCACATGTATTAACATTGTTGTTTTGTCAAAATATGGACTTAATGATAATATTTTGGAACTATTGTGGAGAGGTTTTCCTTCTTGAAGTGCTTTATATTCTTCAGGGAAAACACTTATTTGAACGCTTCTCCACAACAGTATTGTGCCCTTTTGGATATCTTCCATATTTAAGGAACCAATGCTTTTGTTTTCTTCACAACGGGACTTAAAACTCATTAAGAATCGAGAACAATATGCAAAAATTTTTTGCAGCGTATAAAACGAATTTTTATGATTTACCGAAGTAAATAAATCACCTTGGATGGACATGTTTAATACCGTTTTAAGCTTTCTACGCCCAGGGATTTGTTCTGGTATTGAATAATCTGCTTTAATGTTAGACAAACAATTTTGTCTTAAGAACTCTGGACCATCGAACCAAACAGTTGATCTTATAAGATCGCGCATTCCTAATCCACGCGATATGAGATCTGCAGGATTTAACTCTCCTCTAACATAATTCCAATGATTCAAGTTTGAATTCGATTGAATTTTACCTACACGATTTGCAATATATGTCTCCCAGGTATAAGAAGGTGCTTTTATCCATGTTAAGACTGTTGTGGAATCAGTGTAATAATTAATAGATGAAATTGCCCTACTAACTATTGGGAGAATTTTTTGAACCAAATCTACCAATAACACTGCCGCCTGAAGTTCTAATCGGGCTATGCTTGTTGCTTTCAAGGGAACTACACGCGATTTTGAGCACAATAATTGAACAAAAACTTTCCCTTCATTGTCAATAGATTTTAAATAAATGCATGCGCCAAAAGCACTTTCACTGCTATCAGAAAATGCATGTAGCTCTAATTTTTCTGCTGAATCTATTAAAACAAAGCGGGGTATATTAATTTTCTGTAAAGAGGAAAATTCTGACAAATAGTTTAGCCATTTAGATGCCTGCTCTAGAGGCAATTTTTCATCCCAAGAAATCTTGGTTTTCCAAAGTTCTTGAAGAAATATTTTTCCCAGTAATATCACTGGCCCAATAAGACCCAAAGGATCAAAGAATTTAGCCAAATCAGCGAGAACGCTTCGTTTTGTTACTTGAACATTAGAAGGTGCTTTATAATCGTAGCAAAATTTGAAGGTGTCTTGAGTTGGCTCCCAAACTAAACCAAGTGTCTTTATTACTTCGGATTGATATATAGTCAACATTTTTTCTCGCTTTTCGAACGGAATATTTTCAAGAATACGTGGATCATTTGAACAAAATTTAGTTAACTCGAAATTTCTTTGTCTTAATAATGTTATAGTTTCATCGAGAAGCTGCTTGGCTTCTCTAAGAGTGTTTGCCCCAGTGAGGCAGTCGTCCACATATATATTTTTTGTAATTATTTTAGATGCATTAGGATATATATGCTGAAAATCATTTGCTAATTTAACTAGACATCTTGTGGATAAATAGGAAGCTGGAGCCATTCCATATGTGACTGTATTCAACTGATATGTTTTTAAAGGGCTTATAGTATCTGCCCTCCACAAAATGAGCTGATATGCTCTATCTATTGGATGAACTAGAATTTGTCTATACATTTTACTTATATCACCAGTAAATACATATTTGTGTAGCCTGAAATTAGCAATAATTGAGAATAAGTCTGATTGGACTGTCGGACCGACCATGAGGGTGTCATTTAGAGAAAAACCTGACGATGTTTTTGCCGAAGCATCGAAAACAACTCGTAGTTTTGTTGATGAACTCTCTGGCTTAAGTACACAATGGTGTGGAAGGACATAATGATGCTTTGGTATTGTTTCCTCAGCAATCGGTGTCATATGACCAAGACGTTCGTATTCAGCCATGAAGTTAACATAACTTGTTTTTAATTCTGTATTATTTTCTAGTTTTCTTTCTAATGAATAGAAACGCCTTTTAGCAATTGCCATAGAATTACCCAACATTTTATTTGGTTCCTGTTTAAAAGGAAGACGCACTATATATTGACCATGGTTTGTGGTTTTTACATGCTTGTTAAAATATTCTTCACACTTGAATTCTTCTTCAGAATAAATTTTTGATTCACCTTCAAAAGATTCACTTTCCCAAAAGGATCGGACTAGTTTATCTAAAGAACTCAGACTAGGTTTTGAGACTGAATGACAGTATGAACTGCAAGAAGGATCTACAACGCTACCAGCTAAAAGCCAACCTAACTTAGTATTTCGTAATAAAGGAAGATTATCTGAAATTTTGAACTCTCCTGGCAAGAAAAGTTCGAAAAATATTTCTGCACCGATTAATAAGTCTATGCGGCGAGAATCAATTGAGTAAGGATCAGCAAGAATAATGTTGGAAGGCAATTTCCATGTTTGCATGTCCACCGGTGCAGTTGCTAGATAATCACTTATTTTTGGCATTATACTGGCCTCGAAGGTTGTTTTATAAGCAGATGCTCTAGATTCTATGGAGACATTAATAATAAAACTTGAATGGGTTTCTTTTCCTCCAATTCCACTGATGGGAATGTCTCTTCTCTGTTTTTTAGTTCCCAGTTGCTGAGCTAATGAGGAAGTTATAAAATTCAATTGCGACCCTGAATCTAACATGGCTCGACAAGGAATTCGCATACCGTTTGAACATAAAATATTAACTATTGCAGTGGCAAGATACACCTCACGACCTTTGAACACAACTCCTAATGAATTACTAATTGATGACCCTGACTGAGTCTCTCCCACCCGACCAATATTATTATCACACGACTTACCGGATGGTTTTATGTGTGAATCCTTTTTAGACGGATAGTGCAGCAAAGTATTATGCCTACCGTTGCACGTTTTACATTTTCCGAGCTGCTGACACGATGAAAAATGATGTCCTCCTTGCAAACAGTTGGTGCATAGTTGAAGCTTTCGCACCTTCTGATTGCGTTCTTCCACTGAAAGATAAATAAATTTTTTGCAATTAAAAATCTTATGATTATTTGATTTACAGAAACTACAAATAGAAACTCCCCTTGAATTTTCGGAAGCGGTTGTTACCACTTTCTTCCTATCATCACGATGAACGGCTTCTAGGGCTTGGAATCTAGCTTCAACGAATTCCAGTAGTTGCGCTAAAGTTGGACTGCTTCTTGGTGACTGTAGTGATTCTTCGAACATCATTCGGGTGTCCTTATCCATTCTGTCTAGCAACAGATGCACAACAACAGGATCCCATCCGCTGGTATCGTAGCCAAGGTTCTGGATAGCTTGCATAACTTCCTTTGTTGTGTCATGAAGTCTTTTGAGACTTTTAGCATTGTCAACGACGATGGAATTTTGAAAAAGTCTATTCAACTGTGCCGTTAACAACAGCCTCTTGTTGTTGAATCTGTCCACTAATGTGTTCCATGCCAGCTCATAATTGCTATCGGTGGCATGAAAATGTTGAATTAAAGTATGTGCATCGCCAGTTACATTGGTTTTCAGGAAATATAATTTTTGTGCTGCTGCAATTGGTTGGTTGTGTACCATTTGTTTATACAGGTCAAAGAACTGAGGCCAATTAAGATAGCTTCCATCAAATTTTGGTATCTCAATTTTTGGGAGCTTAATTGTAGTTGCTCCGATTTGATTCATTTGACTTGATTGATTTGGTGTCACTCGGTTTGGTAGCCATGCAATTCTCTCGTCTAATTCTTCTTGGAGCTTAAAATACAGCTCTATGTCGGCTACAGTTGCATCGTCCCCAAGTCGTTCATATGCGGTTCTTAATTCTTCCCAGTTGCGCATGAGTGTATTTGTTTTTTGTTGGAATTGCTGAGGTATAGCTTCCCGTAAATTCACCGGACAGTTGTTAAGAGATCCTTGGAAAATTTTCCCAAGGAGACGGAACTTGCTTTCACTTGTCAATTTACTGGTTCCCGGAAAGGTATCAATGCTGAATCTTTTACTTGTTTTATCTTCAGCAGTATCTGGTGCGGGCATTATTAAGAGCCCTGCTGGGGGCTTTTCGAGAGGCTCCTTTGGCTGCTCTGATGGCGGCTTGACTGCTGTGGTCTCTTTCGGCCTCTCTTCTTGAGTTCTATCAGCATTATCAGATTTTTGTACTTCCAAAATACGCTTTACGATGTCGTCCTTCATTGTCTCATACACCCCTTTGATCTCTTTGAAATATCCCTTCATATGATATTCATGATCGGTTTCTAGAGGATACTTGGTCTTAATTTCGACGTCCGTGCTATGGAATATTTCCCATAGCTCGTTAAGACTGGACCAACGATGTTGGAGATTCTCCAGGGTTTTTCTTCCAGGTCCATCCTTTCCGTAGTTGCGGGCAAGCTTACAGATAGCTGTGCCTACCTCCTCCTGATGGTCGGTTAGTTGTTCCAATGTAGAAACCATTTTCACTTTATTTTATATATTAAACGATTTTTGAGTCCAAATAAACACGAACACTTTTTCAAAACTTATTATTTATCTTTTTAGTATAATTTTTCTTGTTTGGATTTATTTAATTTACAGGCCACTAAACTTTTTTAGTAAAGTCCTGTCACGGTCGCCAATTTGTTCGCACAAATAGTAAAAATTATAAAAGATAAAACTAAGATATAAATTTTTAATTTTTTCAAATTTTTATTTGTTAAGTAAAACACAATGAACATGTAGGTGTGATGACTAAAATGCAACTAAAAACTATGATATTAATGTGCCAAAAGGTTTGCTTAAGGCAAAGCCAAAAAACGGTATTAAATTAAAATGAATTCTCAGCGCGTGAGGCAAGACCTTGAATTTTAGTTATATTTAGATCATATTTCGTCTGGTCTCACGCTGCTGAGGGAGTTGGATGGAAATTTAATTGTAGGAAAGGTATGAAAATGGAAATTGGAGTAATTAAATAGACAAAAAATAATAAAAGTATATTTGGTGCCTTTGTGGGAAGTGATAGGAAATCATTTCCCACCGCGTCAGCTTTTAATTCAAAGCCGTGTGACAAAACATTGGTCAGGTTAAATTTTTCTTACATTTAATTTATTCTATTTTTAACAGATGCTGATGATGATGATGAGTTTTCTTCTTTTGAAAATTAAAATCTACGAAAACCCCAACAGTCGCGCTACCGCAGTAAGTACGAAGATGTCCTCAGAGGTTGAATGCATATCGTGTCAATGCCAACGTTGAGGTTTTGCTGTACCACAGGTTTTTTTTTGTTTTTTTTTTTTTTAATGAAAAATAAAGAAAGTACAAGCCTTTTCTCACGTTCTTTTGGCCAACAAGAGAATAAACAAAATAAAAATCAATTAAGTGTGCGATGATATGACATCATCGTGTGATCCGTGAGGATAGGTTATAATCATAAAAAAATACAAATAGGAACATCAATATCGAGAGGGAGTCTAAGGAAACAACCACTACTAGCACCAAAACGTTATCGAGCCACATAGGATAGAAAACCATTAATACCTCTCGAATGTAGATTGTTTGGATGTTAATGTCATGGTGTCATAAACCTTGGTTTATAGTTAAAATATTGTGCACAAAAAGTTATAAAAATCCAAGACAACATGGGTATAAAAACTAACAATTTTGAAGTTTTAATTAATGATAAAGAATCATTTTTATGTTTGGTTCTGTTATTAATATGTTTTATCGGTGGCTTGTTTGACAAAAAATGCAAGTGAATTAATCTTTTAATAAGGAACAATTATACGTTTAAAGTGTTTTATTATTGAATATGTTTCTTTAGGACATAAGAATGCTTAAAACCAACACCCTTGGGCTTCCGAGAGAAGAGTAACATTGACTATTTTTTAATTGGCGTTGTGAATAAAACTACCAACGGAGTTTCTCTCATCTTTTAAAATTGTAAATGCCATCAATTTTCCACGTTTCCTTGAAGGCTCAAGTTTGGTTTGTCAAAATGACAACCCAGTTCCAATGAAATTTCATTTTAGATGTCAATACATTCCGAGAGAAACTACGACTACAAAATTCTTGTTCCGAATTTTCAACAATGGGAAAAATTCCATGGGAAATTTTATTCACGAAAGCCCCCTTTGAGAAGTAGCCAGTTTGACCATTTGGCATTTTTGGTTTTTATCATTCTTATGTGTCAAAAAAGCACTACACTTCACACTTTCATGTGAAATATTTTTGTAAACTCTTTTGACTATCCATTCTCAAGGAGCGTTTTCACTAAGTTTCATGGTGAGACGATGTTTTAGAGAACTCTCTATCTACTTTTGTACCTGAAGATACTATTAGGAGAGGTATGGTTTATTGAACAGATAATCTTATACTAAGCCTTTTGTGAGTTTCAAAAAATTGAGATTTCACTTCACTCCTATTTTGTTTGAAAATTTCTCTTATTGTGAGTAACTTAACTCATTTCAGTCGAAATGTATCGTAAATTGTAACTAAGACTTTAAATTATATATGACCCTGATGAACTTTGAAGATAATTTTAGTATCATTTTGAACATTTTGAAGATTTTGTACTGTCACCAGAGCAGTCTCGTAAAAATTATTCGATCCTCAAAAATGCAATGGCAATCGCTTTGTCATGACAAAATTTCTATATGTTATTTTTTATTTTTACTTGTAATATTAGGTACTAAAGGGCAAGTCTTGGAATTGTGCAAAAATAATTTAATAATAACCAGATAATGTGAAAAAAGTTGGTGGCATAATTCTGTCTGTCTGTTTGTATCTGGATCTTCAGTCTCTAAACCAATGAAGCGATCTTCTTGAAATTCTGAACTAAAGGCTTTTTGGAATTCTTCAGAGGGGTAATTGATTGTTTTTTTTAGCTCCAAAAATAATGGCACTTGCAATACAACCGTCATGGAAAAATATGTTTATCTCAGAAACGGCTCCAACAATTTTGATACGAAAAAAATGCATTATTGGTGGTTTGTTCACATTTTAGTAACAAAAAAAAAAAATAGTATATATGTACATATTTTTTTCTTACTTTCGATTTTTTCATAAACGGCTTAGCCGATTTCAATAAAAACTTTAATGGAGAAGCTCCTTTTTTTTGGTTTTTAAGTGTTTAAAAAAAAAACTACTAAAAATTGAAATACTTTAAATTTTTTCAAAAATAAAAAATAATTCATATAAAAAAAATAAATTTGAAGAAAACCGCTCCAAGGATTAAAAATTTCTTTTTTGCATACAAATACAGTCGACTCTTCCTATATCGAACTCTCCCTAAGTCAAATTTCTCTCTAACTCGTACTTTTTCGCCATATTTTAACACTCCCTTCAATTTTCCATACAAAAACCATTCCCTAAGTCGAACTCTCTCGATTACTGGCATTTTTTTTCACCCCTTAAGTCGAATTTTTTTGAGTAGAAATGTCTTTTTGAACTTGAATCATTTTTTAAAAAAACAGAAACTCCACCTGTGATGACACAATCAAAAATAACAAATATTTTCAAGTAGTATTTTTTTTTGTGATGTTATTTAATTTTAGCAAAAAGATGTTTTTTTATTTTATTCTTTATATTTTTGTTTTGTTTTCATGAATTCATGAGTCCTTATTTTATTATTATTTTTTTAAATAAGCAAGAAGCTATATTTTTGTTAACTTTTTGTAAGTATATATTTTTATTAACCCTTTTTTATCAAATAAAAAAAAAATGTTCTCTCTACAACTCGAATTTTTCCAAAACTCTCTCTAACTCGAACAAATCTTGGTATCGCGTGAAAATCCCACTTAGGGAGAGTCGACTGTATTTCTATTTTCAAGTATTCAAATGATAACATACTTATTTTTGAGATCTAAATTATTTAACGGGTTGAAGAACAATTTAAATGCTTTATTTTTATACTTTTTCTATAATTAACTCATTTAAAAGCTCTTAACTTACAGCAACTTGAATTTAAGAGCAATTACGTGCGATCCAGTCGGGCATTTAATTTCTTATCTACCGGAAAAGAAAAGTTATGAAACAAAAAAAAAAACTCCCAAAAAAAAACCTTGGACATTCGCCAGAGCACGCCAAAAAAATTATTCCATTTCGCCGTTAAATTTTTCAAAATCTAGTCATTTTTAAGGCGGTGGCAGTTCAAAAATTTTCAAAGTATTTTAACTGGCAATTTTTCCTTTTTTTTTGTCATAAGCTTTCTATACAGTAAATGAATAAAATGTTTTAGTTTTTAAGAAGAAAATATATTGATTTAATAATCTCTTAATAAAGTTCAAAAAGACAAACAAATAAAATGCACGAGTGGAACGCCTGACTTGCAATTATGTGCAAGTTGCTTGGAATTAAGAACTTTTAAAATATGTATAGAAAAAAATAAAAAAAAAATTAATAAAAATACATTTAACTGTAGTAAAATCACTTAGAGCTCAAAAAGATGTATGTTATTTGATAAGGTATTTGAAAAAAGGCATACCTATCCATATGAAAATAAAATTTTGGTGAAAAAGGTTTGTTATGCCATTTTTGTGTAAGTATTTAAACACATTTATATACTTTATTTTACAAATGTGCAGTAAATCATTTTTGAAATATTAAATACAAAAAAAACAAATTTTATATTTTTTTAAAAATCCTAAATTTATTTTTTTTCAAAATTGATATACAATACGAGTATTAATAACATTTAAAAGGAGCTTTTGTAGAAAATTTTGTATTGCAATGGTGTTAGCTGTTAATGAGAAAGTCGAAAATAAAATAAAACCGTTATATGGCAAGTACTGTTAATAACAGTTTTTGGTAAAAATTGTATTTCAAAATAGTACACTACACCTACAATAATCCACTGCTTCTTTTATCAAAATCGTTGGAACCATATTTGATATCAATAAGCTCTTCCTTAACGGTTGTATGGCAAGTACCGTTATTTTTTTTTTATTTGCAATTTCCCATCTAGAGAGTTACGAAAAAACCTTAAGTTCATTTTGACGAAAATCACTTCGCTGGCTTAGGTTTTCCAGAATGACAGATAGACAGACAGATAGTAAGACAGACAGAATTTTGGCAACCACTTTTTAGATGTTCTCTATCAGCAGCATGTCATGCTTGATTGCTATCTCAATTTTGCACGAATCCTTGCCATATAGTAGCTAAATCGCAAGTAAAAATGACGTATCGAGATTTCTGTCCAAGAGCCAGAGTAAAAAAGTGGGCTCATTATGCAATTTATTACTTAACTGATTTTCTTGATAGAATATGTTCAGAAGGTGCCCCCAAATGTAAACCCAAGATGAGGGAACGGGAGGGCGCATTTCATTATCTTGAAAAACGTGTTTTATCAAATATCTCCTGAACCGTATATCGTACGACAAAAGTAGTAAATTTATTTGAAAGTCAATTCATTTTTTTTTTATCAGTTTCTTATCGTAAAAAGTTTTTGAATGATATGAATATGAATTTTATTTTCAAGTTGATTGTTTTAAAATTTCATTTCTCAAAAACTTTTTATGAAAATGACTTGTTTTAAAAGCTGAAATTTCACGAAATTTTTGTCAGCTATCCCTTATCTACCGATTCTTTTTAAAACAAGGATCGTGTTGAAAACCTTCAGCGAGTTACAGAAACAATATTTTGTAAATTTTGTCAGCTATTCTGTTAGTCGCTGATGATTTTTATCAGAATAACTGACAAAAATCGACGTCCCTTATCTTGGCGGGCACTTTATGACGGAATCAAAAAATTTTGATATCCGATCTCTAAATGCTAATTTGTTGCTCAAACAAAAAATTTGTAGCTCTAACAGTTTATTTGGAATTCAAGTTTCCGCTAACTAAAAAAGTTAGGCAAAAATCAAGCCTCTATTCCGCCAAAATATTTTATTTATTTCTTTTAGTTTTAGGGCTCTTTTTCATTTCGGTGGGGCCTTTTGCCATTGAGGCATAGTTTAATTATGAAAAATTACTTAAAATTGTGGTGTTATTTAATATTTTTTTTGCTTTTGAGGATTTATTTCTTAGGGCCTACTTTTATTGAGCCCGAAACATTATTTGCATTTATGACCCTGTTTTCTTTACAGAATTCTCTTGTTGAGAATATCTGCCATCGTCGCATTGGTTTAAATTAATGTAAAGTGTGACTAAGTCACTATTTGAATGACTGTGACCGTAAATTCTAGTATGGTTCTATGACTTTAGTACCCAAATAGGGGCACCTTTTCCAGTTATTACACTATTTTAGCCTTAAGCAGGTGTATAGTGTCTTAGTTAATCAAGAAACGATTTAAGTTTTTTGGCAATCGAACCCAATAATGTTTATTTCGATTTGAAATTGTATTTATTTTGAAAATTAAGTGTATCACCACTACCGAACCAACCCTCCCCACCAAGCATAGATAGTAAAGTAATATTATGACGCACAAACTCATCTGACATGCATATACAGGGTGTCCGCCGGGAAGGTATACTATTTTACATTATTTCGGGATAAATAATATTATGCCCAGGCATTTGTCACTATCTGTTAATAATATATTAAAAAAAATATACATACCTATATGTATGTAGGTACTATAGAACAAATAGTTACAATATTTTTGTGGATTTAATTAATTAAGTTTATTCAATTTATGTTAACGATGTAAAACTCTGTTTGAAGTCAACTCAATGGCATAAGATAAAATCAATCAAAATACTCATTTAATTTTCTCATACTTTATTCTATCCATCCAGTTGGTTGCATATTATTACCTACCTCCAATATCACCCTAAATTATGGAAGGGTTGAAAATAAAATATCCAAAGCATCGTATACAGTTCAACGCGCCAATATTATATATATAGCCCCCTCTCTTGGTCAATTTTATTAATCGTATACATCCACAAAGGAGAAAAAATTAAATAAATGTAATTCACTTACTTTTGCTGAATTATTTTTTTTTTTTTTGTTAAAAAAAAATATATTAAAACAGAAAAAAAACTTCAATCCAGCATTTATTCTGCGGGTCCGCATCATTCGTACCCAATGCCAATGCCTTGAAATCGACGCGTTACACACATTTTCCACTCAACTTTGGCAAATGAAATGAAATGTGCTCGGTGCTCGCTGTCGAACATATTTTTTATGCCATTTAACTTTTTCGCATTAAACTGATTAAATTGATTAATTTACTGTACATTTATATATATGTAGGTTGAGATAAACATATTGCGTTGTGTATAAGTATTATTCCTGCAGGCATGACGATATGGCATCCAGATCCTTCAGACTGAAGACCGATTGACTGCACACACCAAAAGGGTTGTTAGCATTTATTTATTTTTTGTTGTAAAAATTGTAGAGGTACTACATTACATCATTTGAAGTACGATGAGTAAGTAGTAACAGTAAGTATAGTACAACCTCGCGAGATCTTCTTCCTTTCGTTTTCATGGAAATTTCAGGGAGGTTAGTTACATTACGCGTGGAATAAAAAAGGGTTGCACACGAAAGTGATTGACAAAATAAACATTATATCGTGAAATGTATGACGGATTACTCCGCATCCATATGCTCATCAGAGACAGTAACATTACATTCGTCATCCATTTGGTGAAGGTAGATATACTTATTGCGAAAAGTGTATGGATAGTCGGGTGAGATATCTAATATATCAAATCTTCTATTTTTTTTTTTTTTTTTTGAATCTACAAATATGTGTTTTTGAAAATGACAAAAATAAAATCAAAATCATGTTATCCTTACAGATATCCTTTTTTCACTCGTCTGACAGGAGACATGGTCTATCTAATGTAGCATACTTTTAAAAAATATTGGAAAGTGATGTGATGAGACATGGCATAAAGGGGCGATTGTCAGGGCTTGGACGATCGATAGAAACTGACGAGACGACGTGACGTTCCGTTGCAGTTGTGGAGATGCTGAAACATATAAAAAAATGTTTAAAAATTTGAAGGTAAAAATTATTATTGCATTGCGCATGGTAATCACACAAAAAGAGCTGTGTATAAAGTGTTACTGAAATTCCTCAATATTTGAAAAGACAGACACTTTAAAAGCTCTACTGAGTAAAGTTAACATGTAATGGTTACATATTACACATTTATTATCCGTCAGTCAACTAAATAATGAGTTTTAATCTGTTATTTTGTGACCACAATTATTGTACCAAGAATTGGTAAAATTAATTGATGTGTGCCATCTCGATGTGCAAAAGTTAACAAACAATTCATTTTTAAAATATATTAAATTTGTTGATAAAAAGTGAAGGTAAAATATGATAATAAGATGCTTGTATACTTTGAGAAGAAAGCAAAAAAAGCTGAATGATAAGCAATTTAGAAGCAATAAAGACGTATTTACTCATTCATTACATAAATATGTACTGATCACATAGACTCATAGCACAAATATGTAAAGAGTACATATACATGACATATGGAGTACATGGATAATTTATTTATTTAATACAGGTGCTTGTAATGAGGCCATAAAATATTTATATTTATATCAGTATAAGTAGATATAAGTAATAAAAATAAATATTTTTTATATAATTCTTATATGTGCTAAATACATAGTTCACATTTGACCTAATCAAATGCCTACAAAAGCATTGAAAACCACTGCACAAATATGTGCGGCGGCTGAGCATGCACCTTAAATACCTGCCTCGAGGAAGGAACTTGAGAATACAACATTTGGTGCCTATTAGCAAAAGCAAAGTATAACTGGATTCCCCATCTTCATACAGACCCCTATACTTGCTGAACAATGCCAGCAAGCTCTTACAAAAGATGCTGAAATCCCGTGTAATAGCTACAAAAGAAAGGGTAGGGGAATAGCAGGAAAACAGAACAACTTCCGGAATGACCAATCTACGATGAAAGTCATAGAGGAAGTAGTGAAGGCAACCAATACAACCCAACAGGGAAACTACAACACTAGAAAGATAGTTTTATTAGTGACTCGAGATATATCAACTAAACAGATGGACGTGAGAAAGTTCAGAATCCCAATTTGTCTTTTGTTGATGTCTAAAAAACCAAAAACTGACCACAAATGAGGAAGGTGATCACCACTGGAGCAAATCAAGGGACCATTATGGTTTCTGACTTATGGATGACCTCCTCCGTATGAAAGACAGATTTGGGACCAATGAACTCAAACATGAAAAGTACCGGAAGCAAACGGCAGCAGAACAATGTCGTGGAGATTTGCGCGTAGCTGGCTCCTACCAAAGTCTGTCAGAACCAGCCGTCCTTTAAGTGTGACTGCCATCGATTTTCTTGCAACAGAAAGTACGTCTTTAACAAATTGGAGTGGAAGCGGCAACTAAGGAGGTATGAAACTTAAGAAAAAGGGAGAAGCAAGAACACTTCGTGGCGAGGCTGATTGGGAATTTTGATGAGTGGAATGAATGGAAACTATCGCGTCAACCAATTTTTCACTGGTAACGGGTATTTCAATACCTTCTTCTATCGGAATTGAATTGGACAACAAATGGGAAGCCGAATATCGAGAACTAGTTGAAGTGGCAACCGGGGAGGAGGCAAAGCAACTCAAGAGAGACAAGTGACAAGAGCACTGTTTGTATTGAGTACAAGGACTCTTTATATCTATATGTAATGAGTACATATATTTTAAGAATAAGTCAAAACGAGCTGCATGATAAGCAGCGTTAGAAACAATGATGACGATTAATATGTACTGAGTACATAGACTCATTTCAAAAAAATATGTAGTGAGTACAAATATATAATGTCGAGTGCATATACATTTTTTTATTCAAAATATATTAATAATTTTTAAAATATTGATATTTACATACGTTTTGGGTGCATAGTGCTCATACTTCTTTTTAATACCATGTTCATCACAAAATCTACATGAACTTACATAACGTCGTTGTTGTATGAAAAATCCCAAAAGTCTATTTTGTTTTTCAAAACAAAAAACGCCTTGCTTATGCGAAATATTTATTAAAATATAACATTTAAGTTCAATAGAAGGCCTCTACATTTTTAAATTCTGGTCAGTAAACATTTATAAAAAGTACAGATGTCTCAATGTATTTATATAATGAGTGCATAAGAGCTAGTTTTATTCCAGGAAAAAAATTATATAATGAATAGAAATACTCTTTAGATTTATGTAATGAGTACATAAAATCTGTACTCGTCACATATAAGCGACACTTTTTTTCTGAGAGGCTTAACTAGAATTATTATAAATTCATATTTATTCTTATTGAGTGCATATGAACTTGAGGTACATACTCATAACATAATCATGGAACAAAGCATCGTCACAGACGACATACACACAACTTGTACTGAGTTCAGAGAGTTGTACATACATAAATGTAATGATTACATCGAATATTTGTTTTCCACAAAGCCGATAAGTTCTTTGTGGGAATAGTTTGTGGTTTATACATACACCTACTTATGTACATATGTATGAAAATATACATACAATGTTCTATCAAGGAAATAGAATGCGGCTTTGTTCAAACGTTAATACTTCGGGAATTCTCGCAAGAGAAAAAATGAACATTTTTTAGATACAAAAAACCTCAATTAAAATTAAAAAGTAAATTTTGTTCATAACTTCTATAAATCAAAAAATCTATAAAATTCTGACAGAAATATCAAAACCAACTTCATTATTTCAAGAAAAAAAATGATAAATCCTTCACAATTTGTCCCGCCACCGCCATTGCCGCACCGTTTTTATCTTTTTAGTGAGCTCAGCCTCTTTCAGTTCCATCTGACTGACGCCTGTCTGTCAAAACCCACCCAAAACATCATAAAATCATAACCGAATACATTTAAAAAACTGCTCCTTCTTCCTCTGCCCTTTCCTTCCACCATAAATACATCCAGCATTGGTTTTGGATCCCTAAAATTTGACCACCAAAGAATCGAAATATATTCCCGTGGTCCGTGGACATTTCTAAAACGCGAAATTATGCGAAAACAATCCTGACAAAAAGTCCAGGAGTCCTTTTCACAAGAAAAATATTGCATAGCCCCACAAAAAGTATCTTCTCAGAAATAAATCAATCAATTAACTCGCGCTGGCTTATGGTTTTTTTTCGATTGGCTCTTTTTTTCATATTATGAGGCACTGGCCATCATGAATACCTGAGCATGATGATAATGACGTCGTCGCCATCATCATCATACATCATGGACCTTGATATAGTCCAGAAAGATGTCAACCAAAACTTCTTCCTGATGAAAAGGACTCTGGCATATGTACGTAGCCCGATGAGATGTGATGATGGACTAAAGCTTTTCTATAGTTAATCGTGTTCGTTTGGTAATTAAAATTTCGGCTAATATCCACCGGAATGAGGGATTCTGAATGAGAGACGAACATGTGACCACGATGGAGCCCTATGGAATTTCGAGAATTCCCTGCAGTTAAGTTGTATTTTTTGTCTTTCAATTTTATTTGCTTAGGCCATGGACAAGAGTTTGGACAGCATCAGAGGGGGCCATCATATTAAATTGTGATGATGATGATGATGATGATGATGACGATGACAGAACGCGATAAAAACGGGCATAACTTATTATCAATCAACGTGGACACGGAACTGCCATTGAAATGCCACAACAGCAAATTCGGCGGGCAGCGCGGATCATTTTTAAGTTGGCTATGGCTATATGTTGCGGAGCTTGATGGTTTTGCGCATTTGGTGGGCGCCATTCATCTCCATAATAAATTCGTCAAAATGCCTTGGCATCATGATGGACATGCTGATGGAAGTATAGAGTATAGACTTTTGGGTTAAATGGACCAAAGGTTTGGAGACTTGTGTCTTGTGTCCGGAGTTTAGTTGGCTATGTGGTCCTGGTGGCGTCAGTTTTTGTTTCAAATTGCATTTTTGAATGTTTGGCCATTTGACATTCCTAATGGCAGATACTTACATAAGTTAAAATAAAAACTAAATGTTCTGGTATTTGGATGATACTTTAAGGATTTTTTTTTGGTTTGTTGAAAGAAGAAACTATGTTGAACCTGCTGGAGCTAAATGAAAGTATCTATTTTGGAATGGAAACATTGTTAACCAAATGTTTATTGAATAAGTAAAGTCAATGTTATTTTTCTATTCCATCATTTGACTCAAAATCTGATTAACACGATTATTTGATGTGACCGAAGTAAAGCTGTACTGTTTCTGCTTAAAAACTAAAACCAGGCATGGTTCATACGATGGAACTAGACATGTTATGGGAAAGCATGATATTGGTGACCACAATGACAGTGGTAAAAGTTTTGTCGATTTTTGTAACGCCAAGCACCTTGTAATGGGAGGGACCATGTTTGAGAACAAGACGTGCAACAAAGTCAGTTGGATGTCAACGGACCGCGAAGCAACTTCCAACCAAATTGATTACTCCGGTGCTTAAGTAGCAGTCTTCTAGACTTTCGTAACAGAAGGGGTGTAAACATGGTAATAGCCCGGGACAACCCTCTGATGCGATCAAAGCAAGGCAATCGAGTATGAAGGATGTCCGAACGTATCGAGGAACCATCGTTGACTTGGACCACTACCTCGTTTTAGCCAAAGTAATGCTATGGATATCTATATCAAAGTCAAAACAGGGAAATATTGTGAGAAATTCTGATGTCAGATGCCTAGAGTTGCAAGAAATTGCCTGGCTCTTGTCCGATTGATTCTCTCGTGCCTCTTAAATAATCCTATGCTCTCAACTTCAAGCATTTCAAGCATCCAGAACCAGTGGAAGAATTTCCTTTTCCAGGAAGCCATCAGAGGTGCTCCCCTCTCCACTGCATGACCACCACAGCGAAACCTATGGTTCCACAAAGAATACCTGCAGGTTCATGCAGCCCAACAACAAGCATTGAAATTACCAGAGCTGCTCACGAGCTCTACGAGCAGAAGGGAGAGAAGAATACCTGTGTTTCAGGAGCAAAAACAAAGCGCATGATCGCAATTGCAGGAATGAAGTTCAGAAGTCTTACAAAAAAGTAAAAAAAGCTCCAAGGGTTACAAGGACCGAAGTCTGACAATCAGCGAAAATTGTAATAGAATCGTAATCAGTGCTGAAGATACGGAAAAATCATGTTTGCAAATTGAATACTGGCGATGGTGAACCGAATTCCACTGCCATGCAGATTGCACCATTCAACCAGAATGATATTTCCAACAATTCCGTCCACCCGATCTCGATGAAGATAGCTATAGATATGTAGATAAAGATTTCAGACGAGCTATTCAAAGTGGCCGAGGATGAACTGGTTAGGAATATTGCATCAGCACATCTGCAAAATATAGTCGGACGTCGGAGGAAAGCATGCCCGATTAATGGATCCTCGGCATTGTTTGCTCAATCCTGAAGAAAGTTAAAGTGACATCATTCTTCTTAACATCGTGTACAAGATCTTGAAGCCTATCGTCAATAGCCCGATAGGTTCATATAAGTGTGGACTCAGAACAGAAAAGTCCACCATCGACCAAATATTCTTACAATAGCAGATCTTGGAAAAGAACTCAGGAGCTTCAAATCGATATCCACTATCTTTTCATCGATTTCAAGGCTATGTAAAGCACATACGCACGAGCTATATGGAGAAATGTCTGGCTTTGAATCCTCTCCCACTCTTGCCCATTTGTTTAGGTTGATGATGGAGAGTGCACGCTGCTCCATCACGATCGGCAAAGATCTCACTGATTTCTTCGATGTCAAAAAAGGTTTACACAATGCGACAAGCCAGTCATTCAACTTCTTTCTTGAGCATGAGTCTGTATAAAACGTTAATAATCCCTGTCCTGACGTATGGTGTAGAGACATTGACACTATTAGCGGGGTGAATGAGACTGCTTTAGGCTATTTTGGCAGCAAATTTCTTTGAGAGATTTTTGGCCTAATCTGCAAAGAAGAAGATACAACATCGAACTGTACAGGTTGCACAGTGACACTAGGGCTGGCCACGATACCAAACCAAACGATACTTATCTTCAAAATCAAAAAATTTCAGTATCGTCTCGGTATCGGTCTCGATCTCGTATAACTCAGTCTGGTTTGGTCTCGTTTAACAAAGTCTCGTCTCGATATCGGTATCGGTCTCGTCTCGTCTGAGTCGCAAACCAAAATAAAATGCATGACTTGGTTACATGTTCTTTATGTAGTAGTTGAACTCGCTTGGTATTTTTAAGATTTAAGACAAAAATCATAATTATAAAAGACAATTTTTTTAACTGAGGTTTTTTTGGTTGACTTAAGAATTTTTTAAAGGCTTTTTTCACAATGTCTAAGTAAAGTTCCGATAAGGAATTCAACGCAAAAATTTGATGTGGGGTCAGTGGGAAAACAATGTACACAAATATTTTATGGATTTTCTAGAGTCACTTTCTCACTTAAGAGAACCAAACCTGAAAATTTTATCCAAAGCATAGGTTTCAGAGGAAGCCAGCATAAGTTAAGTGGGCGTGGCAATTAACCTTCTTTCCTGCTAAAGAGAAAAGCTCCAAAAATGTAATCTAAAACATTAGAGCGTTTTCCGAGAAACCAGTTACGAAAATTAACAATAATATTCAAAAATCTATATTTTTTGCCAATACCAAACGATACTACCGAGAGTGTCGGTAAGCTTCGGTCCAAAAAAAAAGGGTATCGCCTCGGTATCGTTTTGGTTTCCGATACCGATACCAAATGATACCGAAACTTTTCTGGTATCATGGCCAGCCATAAGTGACACCTAGCCACAAAAATGAAAAGCCAAGGCTGGGTGGTCTAGTATCCAACCCCGTGCTAGGAAGGGGCAGCAGAGCACAACAGCATAAAAGGTGGCGCGCGCAAGTGGAAGAATCCTCTAACTAACTTTGACGTGAAAAACTAGAGATAGCTAGCTTAAGATACCGAGCCGTTGGAAGAAGAAGCTTGTTAGTTGAGACCCTGGTCCACCCTAGACTGTTGGGTAGGTACTCACTTCTTAACTGTTTCAAAATAAAAACCAGCATATAGGTATGGCAAATGGTACATATTCTTAATTCAAAAAACCCCAAATAAACCCTCAGAAACATCAAATTTTTCCATACTGCTGTTAAAAAAATTCAATTAAAACACCAAAGCCACAGTTATTTTAAACGAGAAATTGTGAATCAATTAGAGTGTTATACATGCTGACAAATTGTGCATTACGACTGGCACGTGTCCCTTCATAAGTGCATCATCAAAAAAATATATAAAAATGTTCCCCACATTTTGTGTAAACAAAAAATATAATAATAACTGTCTCTAAAGTGCGGCACGGTGGCGATGGCGTTCCCGAAATAAACATCCATAATTTGATCATAACCAAACAAAAATCCATATCGAACAAAGTGACATTTGAGCAATTGAAATTGTCGTCTGGTGTTTGGTTTTTATAAAAATAGGATTCACACCCCCGAAATGAACTGGATTTTTGTTGAAGATAGTTTTCTTGACCTTGTTGACTGAAGTTCAATTGAGGGAACATTGTCTTTGTTGTCGTCGTCGTCGTCGTCATCGTCGTCGCTGTAGTCTATACAAAGAACTACATCAATGACATTGAATTGAATTCAATAAATCTCGACACTTGGCAGTAGCATCCTGTGGGGGGATCATGCCTCTAAGGTGAGTCGATCACCGTATATAGTCGACTTTCTCCACCTCCTAACAGCATCACACTAAGCTATAGTGGGAAGTTTTAATTTGAAAAATAAATTTTTGTGATTAGTTGATGTCATGTGGATGCGGTTGCAGATAGTGTGACAGTGGCGAAGGCGAAGTACCAAAACCATATAGTTGGGGGAGGATGTACGCAATTACTTATAAGTGCACGTGTTGGGATATTAATTATCATATACCCACCTACAAAAAAATAAGAATAAAATTTTCCAGGATGTATTTCAGGAAGATTGATTTTGGTAATTGAAAAAAATTTCCCTATTTGACATTTCATATAAGAAAATTTAATTATTTCTCTGGCATTCACCATCGACAGGAGAGTCACACGCAAAAGCATAATTTATCCAACACTCTCACACAAATATATATATTCCCTAATTCAATTACTTACTTGTGTATAAGTAGTGAGGTATACGATGACTTCAGAATCCCAAGCTTAATGTATGTGTCGGTAAATCGACAGCACGATACAAATGGCGCCTTGTGTCATTATCCGAACCATCGAACTTTTAATATCAACAACAACAACAGAAAAAAAAAACATGGCACCCATTATGGCTTTTCATATCCTGCGAAATTTACATTTAATTCACTCATCTCGCGTGCGATGCTCCTGATGATGACTTCGTTTCTTCCTCTCTGATATAATATCCTCAGTAAAAAAATAAACGAACTCAAATTCATACATGGATGACATTGACAAGGATGCGTGTTTAAGGAGTCTCATGATGATGACAATGATGCCAATGGGGGATGGAGTGAGGGAGTGGGGCTCGTTATAGAGCATATGGGGGATGAATAAACAACGTGCCATATTAAGCATGATAAATTTACGTTATGGGTTCTTTTTTTTTCAATTTTTATTTCATTTTTTAAGAGGGTGTCGTTTTCTCCCCCTTTGGGATACTTAGAATCCCCAATTGTGTATACTACACTAAAATGGCTCACCAGTATTTCCGCTCAAGTAATATGAATAAGCATATGTGTGTGTATAAGCGCGGGGAACATTTTTATTTTTTTGAAGATTTTGTTACAAAAATGTTGTCGACAAAAAAAAATGAATTTATTTCACCCGAGGGAAGTTTTTTTTGTTTTTGTGTTATGTTTTTTATTCATTTATATATTTTTTTTTAATTCAATGATATTGTAGATATTTGGCTGTGCTCCTACATGAGATAATCTTTTGTTTTTAAAAATTTTTTAAAGTGAATTGGAAAAAGAGAAGATTTTTGTTGGCTATTTGTATACAACCAAATTTTAAGAAATGTATTGGTAGGGGTTTCTTTATAAGCGATTTAATCTTTGCCTAAGAGAGCAAGCTAAAACTAGTGACCAAGGGTTTTCCAACACAAAAAAAAACATGCTTCATTTAAAAAATTTAAACAATTTATTTTCGTTATGAAGAGTTTTTCCGACATGGCTAAGTTTTAGTTTTAGTAGTTTCTTAAAAAATTTCATGCTATTTGATAGTCTTAGCTTTTAACAGAATGCATATGATAAAGGTCCTTATTAGTCATTCCCTACTGATGAGTTCAAGTGCAATCGCTTCAAAGAAAAGCCGATTTGTATGCAATAAAATCCATTAAAAGTTATTTTGAATCACAAGTCTAAAATATCAAAAATATTTAAAAAGGAGTTATCGCGGCCGCACAGTGTTCCGTTTGATGAATTTTGGAGTCAAACATCATTTCTTTTTTGGGTGCTTTCTTATACTTAATGCCTTATAGCTTAATAAAATTAATAGAATTGAATTCAATCCTGCAATGTTTTCTATGTTTTTGTTTAGTTTTTCCTTAGGTTGATATTAAGTTAGCAAAGCACGACCTCAAAAAGGTGTTAAGACTGCTTTTACCGAAAAGCTTATGTCTTAATAGTTTCCCGTCAACTAGTCTTCAATCAGTTGTGACAATTTTGAAATTATCATGCAATGTTTACTATGTTTTTTGGACTCTTAATTAACTTGACATCAAGTTTGGAAAAGTATCCAATATCAAATCAAAAGTATCGCCAGAAAACGGGGTTAAAACTGTTTCTACCAGCTAATTAACTTACCATCAATTAGCCGTTGATTAGTTGTGATAATTTAAAATTTATCGTTCTATGTTTTCTATGTACCTATTTTTTTCAAAAAGTGGTAAGAACTTCCAAAACTTAATATTTTAATTTTTGATATTTAGGCTTTAATTAGCCGTTAAATAATTGTACAAAATTTAATTTGTTATGCGATGTTTTCTTTTATTTTGATGGAGTAATGCTGCCAAATAAACTTTCACAAATCGAAAAATTGGTGGGTGGTTTTTTACTCTTTTCGAGCCTTGTCGTAGAAAACAGTGAACAACACATTCAAAACTGTCACAACTAATGAACGATTAATTAACGGCAAACTATCCACCTACGCATTTTTCCATTTGTGAAAGGTTATTTGGTAGCTTGACTCTCATAGAAAACAAATCACTCAAAAAGACAATACAAGACCAAGTGTATATATTTGCAGATATAGTCTCGGTTTCGGTCTCATATATGTTTGTAACTAGGTCTCGTCTCAGTGTCGAAAAACTAAGTCCAGTCTCGGTATCGGAAGGTAACGATATACTTTTTATTGTTAAATTAAAAAAAAAATTCTTAAAGTCGTTTAAAAAAAATAAGATTAGAAAAAATAGGCGTGGCACCAAATGGATTTCATTGAAGCCACTTTCTCCAGACCCAAGTTGGGTCTTTCATCCAAATCATTTGAGACGTTTCCGATAAACAAGCATACACAAAATGGGCGTGGCAACGGCTGGTCTTATACTTAAAATAAGTACCTTAACCAGAAGAGAAGAAATGGTGAAAATTTCATCCAAATCGTTATAGCCGTTTCCGAACATATCGTACTAAAATACGGTATGGGCTCGGCATTGTCTCGACATCGTCTCGGTATCTATTATAGGTATCCGATACCGATGCCAAATGAGACTGAGACTGTTTTTTGGTATCGTGGCCAGTCCAATTTTTTTTTTTAATTGTTGCCATGATTTCAAAATTTTTGTTGCTTCAGATGACCTTCATTTTTTTCAGCTCAAACTATTAAAATAGTTTAATGAAAAGACAGGAAAATGAAGGGTATAAAGGGACAATATCGTACAAGGGTTTTTATTATTGAAATGCTTCCAAATTTACTTATGCATTTCTGAGAGATTGGTTACTCCGGCCACTTTTCTATATTTTTGGTAGAACTCGGAAACTAAGCCGAATTTGACAATTTACTCTTAAAATTTCTTATTTTTAAATAAAATTTTCTATCGAAATGGATGGTTGGAAAAATTTAAAAAAAAAACTTGAGTTGAAAAGTTTAACAAAACCAAGCAGAAAATCGAAAAATTTAAGATTTTTAAATTTTTTTATAAACTACGCATAGCTTTTTTTGGAGAAAGAAAAGGTTCAAAACTTGCTCGAACAAAATAAAGTAAAGGCTCAAGAGTTCATATGGCATTTTTAAAAAATAATAATAAAAATAATTTTTCAAAGTTTTTGAATGAAAGCCTGTTTTTTTTTTTTTGTATATTCATTTTTATTTTTCAATTATCTTAGAACTATCTTAAAGCTAGACAAAAATTCATAAAAACTAGCCTACTTATCGATATCTTAAATCTAACTTACTGGCCCCAGTCGGGCGCTTTAAGTTAAACTAGAATAACTTAGTGCTAATACCTTAATACCGGCCTAAGAACTATCTTAATACTAAATCCAGGTCGGTTTTATTTTTTACCGAGAAGAATTTCACAAAAAAACTCGGTATCTATGTCTTTATTTTTTGGTTTTATATAAAACTTACAAACTACATAAAACTAAATTAAAGCTAATCAAAACTACTTAAAACAACTTACAACTAATTTTAAACTAATTACAACCTACTTATAAGCTACTTACAAACAAGAACAGCCACAGCAAGCATTTTCCGGTTTTTATAATTTTTTTTGTATTTTTGTTGATTTTATATTTTTTTTTGGTGTTTTTGTATGTTTTATATATTTTTTTTTTTTTTTTTTTTTTTTTTTTTTAGTAGTGTTTGTACTCCGACTCTGGTGTTCTGTGCAATCCTCAAGGCAGCGTCGAAGACACTGCCTCTCAAACACCCGAATCTTTTCCATTTGAGATGGGGCAACGTTGAACCAAACCGGGCATCCATAGGCAATCATCGGCCGGATAAGGGCCATTAAGGGCCATGTAGCAAATCACCTTCACCCTGCTATCAAGCCGGCTGCTATAAAACAACCGTTTCGTCAGGGCAAAAGCTCCCCTAGCCCTGGCCAGAGCAGCATTTATATGTCTGTCGAAATACAAATACTGATCCATCCAGATGCCAATGAAAGCCTGTTTTGGGTCCTACATGGACAATTTCATACTCGTAAAAATATTCTTACTCAAGATTTGGATGAAATGCTTGCATATCCACAAACTAGAGGGCGTGGCTATTTTTTTTTATCAAAAGCAAACAATTGTACTAAAATTCAAAATTTTGTAGAAAAATAAGAACAAAAATGCATATAATAAAAACATTGGCGATATTTTTCTCAATATTAGTTTGAAATTTTTGTTTATCGAAAATAAGATCTATTGGAGTAACTCTGAAGTACACCACAGGGAGTAATTTCACCTCTACTTTGGGTTCTCGTTGTTGACAAAATTCTTACAATACCAAGGAATCAGGGGCCAAATGCCACTAGAGTGAATAAATTTGACTGACTGTGCACACTGTGCATACGACATTTGTCAAAAACTTAAAACTGTCTTGGAGTAATCCTTGATTCCAAGCTAACATGGAAACGGGACACGGGACGCTTTCTACGCATGCAAAAAAAAGCCCTCGGTATACGGTGGGGTATAATACTGCTGGTCATCCAGTGGATGTACACGGCAATTGTTCGTCCCATACTTACATGAAAGGCTGTTGAAAAAGTAAGCTATCTCAAAAACCTGAACAAGGTACAGAGACTACTAGCTTATAGGAATAACGGGGGCACATAACTTTATGCCACAACTGGGGTTGGAAATTATCATCCAGTCCTAGACGAGCACATAAGTTTTACAGCAGCCAAAAGTGCCCTTCGACGCACGTAAAGAACTGGGCTCTTGAAAGAATAGAACCTATGGTAATGGGTCTATTCTGCAAAGGTATGACACAGTGGCCACCAGACTGGGTGTTAGCACCCGATTTCTAAAAAAATAGAAACCACTAAACATCTGCTCTGCCATTGTCCAAATCTCCAAACAAATCACCTCCGTTCCTTTGGAAACAGGTTTGTTGGAGAACTGGACGATCTGGCGTAGGTCTCAATGGTAAACAAGAGGAAATTCATAGAGAACACAGGTTGGTTCACAAATGAACCAGTCTATTTAAATAATTAGTTTAGGAGCATCTCTGCTTTATTTCGTAAGATGATCACAATGGACCAATGATCCCCGTGTACGCAACAGCCTTTATGCTATGGACCGCTCTTTCAACCTAATCTTACCTAGCTCTGAGTTTTGATTGGAACTCGCTAGGTTACAAAACCTTTTAAAAAGTATATTAGGAAATGAAAACTGTGAACATTGTGATTTATATGTCTCAGTTGACGTATGTAGCATTTGATGTGTTTCATTAGACATTCGACGAGAATTTAACTGTGAGTGCTAAAACCAAACATTTTGTTTTCCTTAGAATTGTTATCAAATAGCTTTTCCCAACTTCTCTGATGTCATTTATAGCAAAATAGCCAATCACACATTTATTATCATTTCCAATATCTACTTTTGAATGAGAAGTGCGATCGATTAGTGATTCTGTCCTGGACCACATATAAGAACATCCGAAAGGTCTCCAGTCTATTAAATGAACATTTTGGTAGCAATTAAAACCTAATTATACAATAACACACTCAAAACGATGTTTAGAATAGTGCAATCACACAAATTATCTCCTTAATTCCGACTTTATATACGGACTCTATATCTCTATGCTTCTCGTTCGAAATAAAATTTATAGCATTTTGGTATATAATTTATTATTCACTTTACGTTTATTATTGCTTCTAAATACATTTAATTTTTTTTTCTCTTTGAAAAAAAAACAAAGAATAAAATCGTATGTTATTCAAACGATGATGATGATAATTGTTGTTATAGAAACTTTTGGGTGCAATTAAGAAATCGTTCTTCGATAATTTTATCTTTATTTTTTTTTTCTTTAATTTTTATAGAAAAAGAAAGCCTTTCCTGGAAAATGCGTAAATTTTTGTTTTGTCTTTTTTCTCCCAGCAGTGTATGGACTACTCGAATTCTGTTCATTTCTTTTCTAATTGTTCTTTCTATTTTATTTGTTTTTTGTTTTATTGTTTTATTAGGTTGGCCTTTATGGAATTCCATTAGCAAAGGAATAGTATTTCACCCTTTCCTCCATGGAGCTATATAATTTCGTAGCGATGAAGTTGAAGGTGATGATTCCCTGACTGATCATCATGATCAACAATTTTATTTTATTATCGAAATATTTTGAAATGGATTGGTGCATCGGGAACCAAACAACCGACCAATAACCACTTTTTGGCCATAAAAAGTTCACATCAGGGGCCACTCGTATTTTTTTTTATTGATTGATCGGTTTGGGGTCTCTCCGCTGTGATGCGCTGACGACGACGACGGTATGAAGTGAACATCAGGCCACCTAAATTTAATCGCAGCTCTGTTGGTTTGTTTTAATCTTTACGACTTCATTGGAAAACCTCCACGATCAGAGATTTATTAGAAATGAAATTCAATATTTCCATAGGAGACGATCATACCGCACCGCTGCCGCCACTGCGCCCGCCGTTGGGTGATCCATCCACATGAGACATGACCCATGATTAGGATGTGAGTTGGACACCTTGGTGCATTGTGCATCGGTCGGTTGGGATTCGAATACAGGTGGATGCGATGAGATGATATTGATGATGCGAACGATGATATAAAATGTCATCGTTTTCACTGCGCGGTGAGATGATCGACTATTTTATGGCTCCCTCTGTTTTAATTGGGATATGCGATGCCATGGGATGGGATGCTTTGCTTTGGAATGGCTTTTGGTTTTAGTTTTGGGCCGTGGAGCCGGAGCGCTACTAGTTTGTGTTTTCTTTGTGTAAAGTTGTAAAACGCATTTCTGGGAATTGCATTTTTTTTTTCTGAAATTTTTCTGGAACGTTGCATCGTCCAGCTCCAGCCAGCCAGCGTGTATTCGTTTCGTATGTGCTTTTCCAAGTTCTCTGATGTATAGTTTTTGATGTTTGTTTTGGGGTCTTTGTGAAAATACGCAAATGAAAATTTGTTTCCTTTGATTGGAATTGAGAACGATGATGATGATGATGATGCATTTGGAGTATCTATATGTGTGTGCTTCTAATCCAATAACAGTGGTGCATCGTTGATTTTATGATTACACAATGGGTCAGCAATTTGGTAGCGATACATTATGCTCGATGGTCTACAGGGGGTGTTACCCTTATATATCTATGTGTTTTGTGTATCAAATCAATGGAATGGAGGTTGAGTTAAGGTACAAATAGGTAAATTTATTGATACCGAGTATTTGTGATGCTGATGATGTTTATTGTGTAGTATATGCCATCGTCGGTTCAAAGTGCATTCGCTAACAATTATGCATGACTTTGTAAATTGACACTGAGTGCTTCAAATGTTAGTTTAAGTGCAGGGTGAAGTTGAAAAGTTTTGTGGTTAAAGTTTTCGAAAATAAAATGATGGTTTTATTATGAAACAGCAAAAATACTGAGAGATTTTTTTTTATTTAAAAACGAAGTATTCTGTGTGGTTCCGGTTTTTTGGGGGATTCCGCGTGGGCTACCTCATGTTTATAAGTTTATTTTCATCAATTCAATATTTTCTTCATTTTATATTGAGCTTTGTTACATTATCATATTCAATCAAAATGCAATTGTTTTTGTTGTTTTCATTAAATGGAGCACAATTTTCTCTAGCAAAATGATTTTATGAAAATAAAAACATAAATTTATATAAGAGTTGTATGTAGATTTTATTTCACTTTTAGGTAAGAAAAAGATTCATTTTAAGGCAGGGTCATAAGGAAAACCAGAGTCTGGTAACTAACAACCTCAACCTTTCGTGGGATAATCCTGTCTGGAAACCTTTCTATGATATGATATTTATAGCTTGCGAGTCTTTTGTGTAGTCTTGGTTCTTGGATGCCATTAAAAAAAACTATGTTCCCGTGGAAGTGGAATCACTGACATTTTAACCGAAGGTGCGTCTATTCAACGCCTTTCTTTAAAGACATCAAATGTTATTTTTCTAATATGCGTTGCCGAAAATTTGTTACATGTTGAAATTACAAATTGAAGTCTTTTACATTTTGACATACAAAAAAGTATATTCCCGAAAAGTGCATCATTGAAATTTTAACTGAAGGTGCGTATACTCAACAACTTTTTTCTTAAATATCAACTGTTATTTTTCAACACACATTTCACATCTGGAGAAATTTCCGCATCTTTTTTGTGCTCAAAAATATTTAAAATTATAAAAACAATAGCGGTACCACACTTTGACCTCAAAAAAAATATGTTCCCAAAAAGTGGCAGCATTACAAATTTACTGTCCACTCAACGCCTTTCAATTAAAACACTAATCGTTTTGTAACGCATGGAAATTTTCCAAGTTATTTACGAGATTTTTATTTTACTATTTGACGAAACAAACGCGCTTTTTTAGAGAATGGCATTCAAACGACAAGATTTCAACAATGATTTCTGAGCTTAATTTCATTTTACTATGTCAAAACTAAATTACAAATATAAAAATTAGGTCAATCCCATTTTTTGATCAGACTACAGATTAGGCACCATTTTTAAGCTCGAGGGATACGGTGTCCTCACCAGAATATGAGCGTATTGTCGGCTGGAATGTAAGAGACCTACAATTTAAATTACTTAAACAGGAGGCATCTTTTTGTAGCATAGCACGGAGGGAAAAATCTATGCACTGATCACATAAATGTATTAAATTATTTCGAACGAAGCATTACTTTTTGTACTCATTACATGATGAAATCTGTACTGATTACATAAACACTTTTCAAGAGATGTATTTTTTTTATATAATAATATTTTCGGTATTGAATATACGTCAGTCTCATTATACACGTTGCTTGTGCTCCGCACATAATTTAGGTTGTAATCTTTATGTTATGTTCTTTGGAAAACTATGTTCAAATCTGAAGAAAATAAGTTCACTACTTATGCTCTAACTCGATGTAAAGACACAAATTTTTTTTTTTTTTCGGGTCATCATGTTTCTACCATAACAACACAGATATAATTTTATTTGCCAGTAGCTGGTCGATAAATTTGTATTGGGTACAATATTTTTGTATTCAAAATCTACAGAAGATAAATTTCCTTTAGACTCACTACTGGTGGTAGAAGTGTTTTTAATTTGAAATGTAACCAATACACATGGTCAGTAAATAGAGATTTCATAACGATCCCATGCAAACTTCAGTAAAAAATTAATGTTGGGATTTCAGTTTATTAAAAAACAAATTAGAAGTAATTGCAAAAGGCGCTAGCTGTTTTGGAAGCTTGTTCATAGGGGCAACAAATTACACACAAAAATGGAATTATCGGTTTCGTACCAAAGGTTTGTTTTTCTATTTTTGATTGTATTGGTATTTTACATTAGTAAGCTGCTGATGGCAAGTAAAATTCACTGTCCCCTATCAGTTGTGTCGTAAAGGGGAAGCTCCCGACCCCTGTACTCAGTATAAGTTTTAATGTAGGAGCTCACTACCTGCATACATAAATAAATCTATCAACGTATAATTTACAATTTATGGTGTATGGACTACCTAGTTAAAAGTTGAAATTTGTGCTGATTACATTTGTACTGATTACATAGATGTTCCGAAGGTAGTGATGAGTTCTATTAGCTCATTTCAATAATATTTTCTTATAGCCTTATATAAATAAGTATGTTATTTATATTTTATATATATATATATGTATGTAACGGGTACAATTTTGCTCCCTTCATATTTTTGAGACATTTTTTCGCTACCGAGCTGTAATGATCTCAGTAGGAGTAAGCCACCACCTGCTAAAAATGCAATACAAAATATGGCAGAAATGTGCAATGGATTGATAATTAAGGATTTTGCACCATTTTGTGGTGAAAGCACTGGATTTGATCAAAACATGAACTCAGTTCAAATTGCTTGGGCTCAGCACATAACTTTCTGTGATGACTACATGTTTCTTTTGAAATTTTCGTTTGTGGTGCTGAGTTTTAAATATTTTTGTAGTCATTACATATTGCATTGCAGCTAACACATGGTTATGCATTGAGTAGATACACATATTGCCTTTTTTTGCTAGCATACGAGTCATGTCCACAAGTAACGTATGAAGCAAAAGTATTGCCATGTTTCATTCGGCATACACATTTAATTGTAACCAGTACAAACCAACTGTACTCAGCTCGAAGATCTCTAACTGCTTTCACATGCAAACTTAAGTTCATAAATGTTGCATGCAAATTCTCTGTACTGAGTCCCTATGTATAAATTTCTTCGTGAGTATAAACATTTTTCATTTTTATTTCATTGTTTTTAAAACAACTTATCATAGTTTAATAATTGAGATCAAGAGTCATGCATTTTATATACCAACAACTTTCTCAGTAAAAAATACATCACCCTGTCTATTTCTAATCAACAATTCCAACTATCGACTCGAGAAGAGCACAATTCATCTGGACTTATGTCAGAAATGCCAATATTCGATTATGCTTACCAGTTCAACCCACCGAAAACGCCCACACTCTTCTCCACATATATCTACAAATGGTACAAATATGTATATCTAGTTCATTTGGTTGGTCCTGTCACTTTGTTATATGTACGGTGTACGGACTCCTATACACAATGCATTGTATACCTAGGTATATCGCCTGTGTCGACGACTGTTGTTTCAACTCATGCCAATGCCAATGCCAATGGACCGAAAAGCGCAGTGCATACCTTGCGTCAAAACTGGCTTTATAACCTCCATCTTTATCATGACTCTGATGGGAACCATATCCCAGCATTCAGAATCTATCTGATGCACGCAAATTTCGCATTCGCAATAATCCCCATATTGTTTGGAGGACAGGAAGACAAAAGTCCTCTGCTTTTGTACCTCTCTCTCTCTCGTTTTGTGAAGGATGTATCTCATCCTTTGGGCAAAATGCAATCATACAGTTACAAGTTATGTTGCACTAATTTTCCTATAGGTACCTATTATACCCTCTTGTGTCTCTGATGTGCATCGTGTATTGGGGGTTGTACCGTTGGGTTAGTTTGGTGTAGCTGATTTAAAGCATATAAAGTGGGGTTCTATACATATAAGGGAAAAAGGACATTGCGATGAGGCTAAAACAGAGAATTGAGGGTCGTGTATTGTGTAGAAATTCTAAATTTTGATTGCATGCTCATCACACATACAATGCGAGAGCGTAAATTAGGATTTCAAATGACATTTCGAATATTTACGGCGTCCTGAGTGCAGTTAGATTGCCAAATGGCCAAAATGGAATAATGCCACTAGCAAACACAGGAACATAGGAATGGGAGTGAGGATGTAAATGAATAAAGTCCATGCAGTGATGCACCTACCAAGTTGGCAAGTTTTGAAAGAGCTTCTATATTCGAGCGAGGCTTGAAGGGTTAGAGTTATTGGTAAGGTATAGAGAGACCCCAAAAACTGCATTGATTTTGGTATTTGTAGATATAGTATATGGATTTGGTTGAACATTTTGCGTTTGTGGATTTGGAGAGATGTGAGTGATTGTCCAAGTGTTTTTTTTTACAGTTGTCAAAGTTATGGGTGATGGGGTGAATTTGTACCTCTCTATACCTATCCAGTGACCAAAAACACTGAGCACCTAATCGGGTAAAGGGTTTTGTATAAATAAATTTACTCTGTAGTTTACACATATCTAAAGGTGGTGTTAATAATTCAAAAGTATTTTAGATGGTTTTGTATCAAAATCAAATTGATGGATATTTACATATTTATTGAGGGCTATCTACTCGTTTTTGTATGTTAATTGTGTAGGTATAGACATGTTTTATTCTATATCAAAGCGGACATATACTATTTAGCTTGACAAATGATAAACAAGTTTGAATATTTTATTATAATTTGGGCAGTGATGTGAATGATGGCAATTTAGAAAGCTTTTTGTTTTGTATATCAAAAGTTTTATATTGATTTTGTGCTTATATCGTATGGGGATCGATGTGTATTCTCCATGCTATGTATATTGACTGAATTACAAAATGGGCTATCTTTTGTGCATATCCAATTGATTTTCTAGCATAACAAACTCAAATATAAATTAAAAAATACGAATATTTTATGTGTTTACGATTTTCTATTGATATTTTGACGGTAAGTTATTTTCTACATTTTTTTCATTTAAAACAATAATAGATGAAGGACGTTGAATAACTGTTTTTAATGCTTTATCATTCATTCAATATCAATTACTTGAATATAAAACTATTCTAAATAACCAAAACTCCTAAGAAAATTGTTCATACCAACTGGATGATGCTGAAATTGTGAATAAGTTCACAAACGAAATGCACAAGTCAGGAATAGTTGTTGTTTCTATTGGCTATTGATTGAGTTTATGACACGATTCGCTTACCCATACGATAAAAAAAACAATGGAAACACAACTTTTTTGCGAATTATACTTAAATACGGAGTAAAATGTGTAAATTAATCAAATTTTTAAATGGCGCCTAACGTATGATACAAGGTGTCCGCTGGGAAGGTATACTACTTTTTTTGCTTATAATTTTTGATTAAATGAAAGAGAATAAATCTTATATTGATAAATATTTTATTCAATGTCCGGCAAATATGTATGAAATACAATATCAGGTAAATGTCCGCCTCTGTTAGTCTCACAAATGCAAGTCCTTTTGAGCACATTTTTCATTACATTCTCGCACATTTCACGCGGTATTCCATTAATTTCATCACGAATATTTTGTTTGAGTTGCTTAAGCGTTTTTGGTTTGTTTGCATAAACCTCGCTTTTCAGATATCCCCACAAAAAGAAATGTGACACCGTCTTGTTGATACCACATGTTAATCAAGCCCAAAGCACGCAGTTGTGGCGTTAAAAAGTTTTCAATCATATCACGATATCGCTCCCCATTCACAGTTACCGTTACGCCATCGGATTGATGTTGATGGATTGTTTTGACCACTTTTTTGAGCAGCAGTAATGTTTTCAGCCAATCTTACAGTACGTTGTGGTCCATGCTTGGGCCTATCACCCTCTATCAGACCCTTTTTCTTCGAAATCATTCACTACAGGATAAATAATGCGTTATGATGGCACGTTATTTCTCCCAAAAATTTTACAGCAATCGATGATTGATTTTGATAAAATATTTTAACGATTAAAACACGTTGGTTTATCAAATATTTTTCTATAATAAATTTTCCACGAGTCTACTTCACGACTGCGAAATATGAACTGTCAAGATTAATATTTACCAAAAAGGCAGCAAAGCAAAGTAGTATACCTTCCCGGTGGACATCACCCTGTATTTATATCAAAATCATTTACAATTAAAATTGAGTTTCTGTCAGTCCATCATAAAAGCCGTTTTGCTGAATTTTCTACCTTCTACCCCTAATTTAACCGATATTTAATTTTTAAATGGCACCCAATGCTTGTTTTAAATCGACGTAGTTTTTTCATTCGTTGATTTATTTAACTTCAAAACACCATTGCGAAGTAAAATCTCTAACTTTTTCTTCTTGTGTTTCTTCACTCTACTGTGTGGAAATTGTGAAATATTCATCTTATTAACTGGCACCTAATGCCACACCTTGTTCCATAATTAAAGCGTTTTTGTTGATTTTTTTCCCTGCTTCCTTTAAATTTAGCAATATTTGATTTTTAAATGGCGCCCGACGCTTGTTTTAAATCAACTTGGTTTTTTCTTTTATTGAATTGTTTTACTTCAGAGAACCATTGAGAAGCAAAATTTATAGTTGTTACTATTGTTTTTTCACTCTACTATGTGCTAATTGTGAATTCTTCATCTTATTAAATGGCGCCCAATGCCAGACTTCATTATCATGATGGTTTTTGAGTGAAACTGAACTTCTGTTTTATTTCAGGATATAATTGATTCACTACTGCTGAAATATCTCTATTAGATGTAATTTAAAAAATATTATTTATTTTTCAAAATGGCGCCCAATGTTTGGTTTGGATATTAATTTTGTCTTACGAGAGATTGATTTTTTTTTTTAAGTCACAGATGCCATTGAGATAGTTATGACACAATACCATGGCACTCTTAGCATTAAAATAAGCTTATGAACCTTCTTGACTGTGTGTAAATTATGATACCTATATTCATCTTCCGAGATGTTGCCTTATCCCAGACTTTTTATCGTTACAGTTTTTGGGTGAAATTGAGTGTCAGAATATAATTGACTCATTGTTGCTGAAGTGTCACTATATCATACACAATTTAAAGACTTTTATTTGGTTTTAAAAATGGCGCCCAACGTTTGGTTTGGATATCAACATTTTCTGACAAACCATTGATTTTTTCAGCTCAATGGCGAGATATGATAGATATAGCTGACATAAATACTACCATTGCATTTCTAGCACTAAAAACTTGCTGCTGAAGCTTCTCTCTATTGTGTATAAATTGGGAAATTTCTTAATGGGCACCTCCACGCCAAAAAATAGGGTTTACCTGCAAATGATACGATATGTTTTAAAATACGGCATATTATAGAAGAATAGGCTAGTCATGAATTAATGAAAACCACCAGAGAGATTTTCGTTTTTATTGGTAGCTCATATATGAAAAACTTATGATAAGGAAGTTATTTCGTATATTTTCATTAAAATTACTTATCCTCACCTTTAAAAACACCATAAAGAAATTTTATCTTGAAAAATCCATCGATGTTTTATTGATGTTTGTTTTTCTATTTTGTAGTACAAAAACCAACAATTTTAAAACAATACCCGCCATTGACCCAGTGGCAAGATACCAGTTCAATTTCTTAATAAAATATTCTAAATATATTTAGGTCCTCTAAATACCGACACTTATTTTTAGTTCACAATTTCTCCTTTTCCACGTCCGTTTGCAATAAAATTTTTGATTATTATCCTTCAGTAAGCCATAAAAATAAAATTTTTAAAATAGATCATAAAATTTGGACAATACGATGAGCAAAGAAAACAATGCCAGGAAAAGCAAACAAATCTGCCCTCAGACTCTCCTACCTGTAGGTATTGTGTACCTTATGTTTCTAGTGTTGTTGGAGGTGTAACTCCTTTGCACTAATATCCTTCTACTCAGGTAGGATATCATATATGTGCGATAGAAACCACAAATCAGATTTGTAGAAAAACAACTTTTCATAATTCACACAGCGATATCGGCAGAAATTTCGCAAAAAGGATTTTCGAACAAGGATCTGCTGCTTGCAAATCAGCTTGAGGAATGACTATCTTATATGGAAGACCAATTGAAAAGATCAGGTAGCCAGTGACCGGAAAATCCGATTGTCTAAAAATTCTATTGTTGGACATGAGGCTCTGATGAATTGTAGATATATGATATGCCAAAATGACAAATGAACCAAGAGATTGTTGGGTTTTTGGGCGAAGACAATAGGCTGGGCACCATTTAAGCAATTAAGTCAAATATTTTGCGAGCTAATTATAAGGATTGTTGGATGAAGAGAAGAATTATTTTCTTCAGAAGATTCCTCCTGAGAGGAATAGCTATACCTTCGTTGGCTCATTGGGATCGCAGTAGCATATGCATAAGTCGGCTATTTTTTTGATAAATGGTTTTACATAGAAAGAAAGTATAGGCATAGCCATATTTTGATGTCAATATGCAGATTTAGAGCTATTACCCTTTTGTTATGCGAGCACGTTGTGCAAAAGGTCCTTTGTGTGAGATTTCAACTTAAAAATATTCCGGGTATTTCTTTTTTTTTTGAGAAGAAGAAAAATAAATCCTTTCGTTATGCATGAAGAATAATGTTTTGTAAGATGCAAATATTTACTGAGGATAATTTATCAAAATATTTGAAGGTCATTTTTAAAAGTATCCATATCTTCGGACAATATATGTTGTATATGCTGATGTCCAGCTGAGTGAAAAGAGTTATCCTTTAAAATATATCGAAGGGTGAGTTTAAATTTCATGCAAAACATTTTCAAAGCAAAAATCAATCGTAAAATTTTATTAATGATCAAAGGAAGTGTGATTTGTTGTTTAAAATGGGTTCAAATTCTCTTAGAGCCTTGAAACTTGTTAAAATTCATTTGAATTTTTCTTCACACGGACATTAATAAATTTCTTAAGAAGTTTTAAGACCTAGATTTGCCCATGAGGTGCATTTTATCAATGACCTTGTTACTTTGAGTGCCGATGGTGAGTGTGAGAGTGAACATTCTCGAAATAATTCAAACACTAGAGTTTTCAGCAGTCCATCTTCCTCAATGGAAGATTCAATATTTTTGGAATTTATTTCGATTAAAACTTTCTAATTTTCAAAAAAAGGTTTGGAAAACAATGTTTTATATGTTGTACCTATAGTCCGACTAGAATTCGTTTCATATATACGTAAGATGAAATTTAAGATTGGAGTAATTTTTAGTAAATCTGTAGCTTGTAGGCCATTTTCAAAAATGGCGCCCAATCTATACCGAAAATCAAAATTCCTGCTCATTTTGTAGAGTAAGTTAGGGGACCAGTTTTTATATTTGCTATTTATTTTTGACATGAAAGTCTCGTATTAAACCTAGCTTGGGAGTTTTTCAAACACAGCTTGGACGTCATTTCCAAAAATTGCACCCAATCTATGGAAAATGGTAAAATAAAAGAAAACTCTATAATTACTTGGAAAATTTCCATGGTTAAAATGACAGTTGATCTCTCAAAAGATAGATGTTGAGTAGGCTCATCTTTGGGTAAAATGAGTAAGTATTATTCCACTTTTCGCAAACATAGTTCTTTTGGTTCAATTGGTGGGACTTCACCTTTTTTGGAACTTTTAAATATTTTGAACAGAAAAAAAGTTGCAGAAATGACTCCAGATGTCAAACGCGTAGTGGGGAAATAACGGTTAACATCTAAAAAGATGTATTTTGCCTAGAACCACCTTTTTGTAAAATGACAGTGTTGTTTTCTTTAATATTCTTTATTTTAATGTCAGAGGGTGGGGTTTTCCTTTTTTCTTTTCATAATTTTGAATTTTTTGATCACGAAAAATGTCACGTAAACCTTTTCAGACCTCGGTTCTTCCTATAATATCAAATTTTTTTGAAAGAATACTATTCTTGTGCCTGCAGCTGATAATAGAAGAGAAACAATTAATACCTGAACATCAGTTCGGACTAAGAAGCAAGTATTCGACAATATTGATCAAGTGCATAAAATTGAGGGTTTTTGAAAAGCAGTTTGAAAGTCTTTTTAGAAGTATCACAAGCATTTGAACAGATATTGCATGAAGAACACAAATTCAAATTAAGACAAGTTCTGCCTGGCCTGAAGGATTTTACATTAGCAGACTTTTTTGTATGAGACACGGAAATGAATATTGTAATTTCAATAAAATAGTGGCTGGGGTACCACAGGGAAATGAATTAAGTCCAGTTCTGTACCTTTTATTTACACGCGATATAGGTACCTCAAATAGAAGACACTATCGTAGCCACGTTAGCAGATGATACTGAAATACTAGCAATAGGCAAAATGAACAAACGTCAGCTCACGAGGCAGTGGCGTATATACCCTAGGTCCATAAAGGCCATGGCCATGCGCGGCACTTTTCGCAGAATTAAAAATGTCGCTATCTAAATTTCCATTTTATTTATATTCAAAAACGCGCATTTTTAAATATGAATTTTATTTTTAAAATTAAAAAAAAAAACGATCGATTAATGCAATCTTGTACACTAAGAAAATGGTGATTTTCGTATTTTCGTTTACTAACTCGTTCGTTTACTAACTCCTTGGCTGAAACTTAAATTTTGCAAAAAATGTTCGATCATCGAATTAGGGGTATTGGAAACAAATTAGAATATAATTTGCTACAAACAATGGGGCGGCATATCCTTTTTGCCCGGGGCGCAAAATTTTTAAATACGCCACTGTCATGAGGACTTTACTTATAAAAAAATAAACAGATTACCCGTCTTTTTTAATATCGCTTGTGTTCCATTTGCAAATGAGGTGAAGTATCTGAGACTCTAGACGTGAAATTAAAATGGAAGCTTATTTCCATTTAAAGTTTCATGTGATCTTTAGTCGAAATGCGTTTCGCCCAGGTACAACAATTGGGCTCATCAGTTAGATGTTGTTGTACCCTTCTTAAACGCATAATTTATATACAGGCTTGGACTTATGGTATCCACAGCTGCGATACAAAACTTAAATAACTTACAAACTTACTTAGGTCATTTGTGAAGGCCCCTTGTTGTATGAGAAACGAAGATCTTCATAGGGATCTTGGGATTCCTAAGGTTCGGGACGAAATAAAAATTTTTGCGCGAAAACATAGAAATCGGCTATTAGAACACACTAATTCAACGATTATTGATATTTTTAACGAGTCGAATTTAGTACCCCGCACCGTCTGCAAAGAGCAAAACCTTCCGACTTGGTGCGGCGAACAAAAAAAACGCTTTAAAATCGTGGGATAAGCAGGAACTTTTCCTGGAAATGTTAGGCCTGGTTTTATTACTCTACTATATCTTGTAGTTCCTCGTGGCATGATGGTTGGTGCGTTGGACTGTAATGCCGAAGGTCTGGGTTCGATTCCCAGCCGCTGCCACCTAAAGAGTATACTTGTCATGAATAAGTGCTTCTCATCTAGCAGTTCGGGATTGGTAAAAAATGTTGGGTCCCCTCCATTCCAGCCAACAACACCCCCACAGGAATGGTTGAGAGTTGTTAGTCACTAGGCTTTGGTAATCCACGAGCTGCTGCGCCACCAAATTTAGTTTATTTTTGCTTTATTTAGCGTCTACTGTTTAAGAATGTAAGAAAGGAACTCCACTCATTTAAAAGGCCATTGGACTCGGTTTTCTACTATTTATTATATTTTTTTTTTTTTTTTTTTTTATAATAAGCACGCACTAAAGGGGTTGTGACTACCCTTAAAATGATTGAACACAGTGCGAGCGTTAGGAAAATAGGGAAGGATTCAAGAGGAGATACCGATGCACATTAGTTTTGTAGTTCTGAATATCAAAATGGGAGGGAAATACAGAGTCAGGTAAAGCATTCCACATTCGGGTAGTGCGACTAAGAAAAGAATCTCTATACTTAACAGTACGTCCGAAGTTGGGCTCAAGGGTAAACTGATGAGCATTCCTAGAAGTACGAGTATTACGGCGGAATTGTTTAAGAGGAGGAATGCAACTGGCTAATTCACTAGAACATTGCCGGTAAAAATAGCGATAAAATAATGATAGACACGAAACATTGCAGCGGTGTTCGAGAGATGCAATTTTTTCCGTTGTAGCTCTATCACCTATCATTTTTAAAGCTCTATTTTGAATTCTATCTAATAGACTTAATTGGGTCTTAGGAGCACCCGCCCAGATATGAGAATTATACTCAAGCTTTGGACAAATGAAGGCTTTATAAATTGCAGCCAGATCAGAAGAGGAGAAAAACTTTTTGCATCTTCGAAGAAAACCTAAACATTTTGTAGCGTTTTTGGCGATGTCGAATATATGATCATTCCACAGAAGGTGATCTGTGATGCACATACCTAGAACTGAAAGATGTTCGGTTTCTTCGATGCAAGTGCCACTCATGGATAGTGGGAAAGGGGGTGGATTTCGCTTCAACGACAGAAGACAGCATTGAGTTTTCGAAGCATTAAATTCTACACGATTTTTTATTCCCCATTCAACAATGCTGTTAAGATCAGAATTTAATGAGCTTATCATACGCTGCCGTTCAAATTCAACATCCGAAGAAAAAGGAAGTGAATCTGGAAACGAATATGAAAAGCTGAGGGTACTGTCGTCTGCAAAACAATTTAATGGATTGGAAGTTTCAGACAAAAGATCATTTATGAAAATGAGGAAGAGAGTCGGAGACAAAACGGAGCCCTGGGGCACACCAGCATTTATTTTATGAATGTCAGACTTGAACCCATCCAACACAACTTGTATTGAACGGCCCGAAAGGTAATTTCAATCCAACGAAGAAGAGATTCATCGATACCAAATGCACGCATTTTTGATAAGAGAGCTTGATGCCAAACTCTATCAAGCGCTTTTGAAATATCAAGTGCAATAATCTTACTATACATACTTAGATATACATTTTGATTGAGAACAAAATATAAAACAATGAACCTATTCAAACAGAACTTCTCAAAAAGAATAAACAATAATATAATAAATAGTATGTCTCCTTTATAATTTGCATAATTTCCCACATTCATTGACTCTCCGCATTTACAAGATTGCACTTTAGTTCTTTAGTGTATGCAATTATTGGTGACTATACATTTGCATTCGAGATGTGCATTACCTACTTCACGCAAATCTCATTACCACTCCCAAGTGCGCACCATATAATCCATTCAAGAGGCCCTCACCCATTATTACCTCCTTCCTTCTTGGTGGCTTTACTAAGTGCTTCCATCAAAAATATTGTACCCACTCGAAAAAAAACCCACTCTTGGTAGAGATTCCCATATATGAATGGTATAGTGTGAAAATTGTGCGTGCAAATTATTTTTTTTATTCGACTGAGTTGATTCCGGAGTGCAAGTACCTACTCAAAAATGCACATCATGAACAATCTCCATATCCAAATACGAACCACCATCAACACTTCTCTCATCAAAAGAATTAAAAAAAAAACAAAAATGGTTTTGAACATTCGAGTGCTTAATGTGTGTTGTCCTTGAATATTGCTGGTGTATAAAATTAAATTTGATTTTCTTGTTGGACAATTGCGTAAGGATACTTGATTAATTTACTTCATAAGTGGTAAATTCATATACTTATTGGAGTATTTTACTTTGAAGTGTATAAAGCTAAAATGTATTCAACTGGTGATGAAGCCCTGAACACACTTAATTAAAGAAAATTTACTTTTTTGTGCCTTTTTTGAAGGGAAACCACAAAATCCACAACAGAGGTTTTGACTACAACAGGACAGGCCACACCGCACCGTGGTTTATTTTTGGTAATTTCTGCTCTATTTTCTTCGCAAGATGCGAATATAAATATTTGATTATTTCATCACGCACCCTCGATGTTTAAGGAAAAATTTTTTTGATTTTTTCATAAAAAAGGAAAAGGAACTCAATTACTTTCGGTTCGTTAAATTTTCGAAATTTGGAAAAAAGACGTAAGTTATTTTAGGAGAGAAGTCAATTATTTCACTTATTGATTTTATTTTAAGCCGACACAATGAAGAGTATTTTTCATTGAAAATTTAATAAATTAAAAAAAAAGTTTTATTTAAATTTAATAAACATACTTTTGTTCCTACGAAAAGCTAAAGATAAGAAAAAAAAATCGTATAGGACGGCGACGGGGTCTATTTCTCTCCGGAATGTTAAATATTGTTAACAAATTGAGTAAAAAAAAAAATTTAATGCCTATTAGCTCAACAAAATTAGACCTCACTTCAAAAAAATTCCAACAAAGCTGAATTTTGATGAAGAGCTTTGGTTTGAAGTCTTAAGCATTTCCTTTTTTTCATTCAACCAATAGATTCAGAGAAAATCAGGCAAGAACTTCATGGGGGAGAAAATTTTGTCAATTTTTTTCAAATCTTATTAATCGATAGGTGAAATTTTTTGTACGAGTTATGATTTATGTATTTTTTTGAAAAAAATTTGAAAATACAAATCCTCACATTTTTCAAGAAAAAAACTGATAGTTTTCGAGAAATTAAGAAAAAAAAATTAATTTTGCTTCCTCCCAGTCAAATGTACGGAACTTTTTAGGAAATGCTCAAGACGTCAAAACAAGGTTCTCCACGAAAATTCAGCTTTTTCGGAATTTTTTCGTAGTTTGGCCATTTTTTTTGTCAAATTTTAAAACGTCATGCTAAACATCCATTAAGGAGGTTTTTTTATAATATAAATTCTATATACTACTAAAATAAATCAGCCAAGTAGAAGACTTAGCATTAAGGATTGGATTTGTTGAATTATTAATTCAAAATAGCTTTTAATGCCGTTAGTCGTACAAATTGGTGTTTTGTTCGGCTTACTTACTTGGACTCTTAGTACAAACTCCGTATGACAAAGCCCTCACTATGTCCAAGTGAGTAAGCCGAACGAAACTCCAATTTGTAGGACTAAAGGACATAAAAAGCCATTTTGAATCAATAAACAAACATTCTTTAATTTATGTATTTTTCAAATAAAGCAAAATATTTTAAATTGAAAAGCAGATAGATAAATTTTTGTTTCGCTTTGTAAAATAAATCAAACTCAAGATTTGGCTCAAACCTGACAAACCTTGTGATAATAGAGAAGACATAACAAGTGGGTCTCAGAGGGGAAGCAGATTTCACATCGAAAATGTATTGCGTATATTATAAATATTATTCCTTCTGAGGTAAAAAAAATCAATAAAAAGAACCTACCTTGAATTATATAACTAAGCGCTGGGCGCCATTTAAAAAACTAAACATTCCTTAAATCAAAGGTACTACAGAAAGAACTATGTTATAAAATGATGTCCTGACAGAAAGTTAATTTTACTAAAAAATGATTTTTATATCTTCAAATATCTGGCGTTGGATGCCATTAAAGAAGTTGAATATTACACAATGTACACACAGTAAAAAGATAGTTCAACAGCAAGTTTTAATGCTTAAAATGGAATGGTAATACGTTAATTGTAACTATCATATCTCAAGGCTCAATTAACAACTTTGTTCCTATATTCATCCATAGATGCTTTTCGTTCTCTCATTTATCTTAAGCATAAAAGCATTGTATAAGACTCCATAGAGTGAAAAAGGGTGGCTTTTTTTTCATTCCTATTATACCTTTATGGAGTTAATTATGAGAGCCTGAAAGAGATTCACAGAAAAAAAAATTTGGTAGTTCCAGGAATCGAACTTGTGTCCCCCTGATCGAAATTTCTTGCTCTCTTACCGTTCCTCCAATCTTAGATAAACAATTCAATGCATCGTTTTGGAATCGCTTACAACAATGATATAAAAAATATATGTGCTCAGATGCCAAACTGAATATAAATTATAAAATATCCTATTTTCACTTAGCGTCACCACTTTCACTAATTCAAGCAATATAGAAACAAAAAAACAAACCAACATATAGATTGTATAATAATATTAAAGGATGACTATTGAAGTGAAATCAACCACCAGAGCTGGTTCTCCTGCTTTACCCTATCTCTTCGGTCCACAGTTCTACGGCTGACGTGGTAGATTAGCGGAACCGCCGCTCTATCCTCGATCAGCCCTCGACTGTCTAGGTGGAGGAATGCATCGGGCGGAATAAAGCCGCTTAGACGCACACTCTCGTAGTATTCGTTGTTGGTGTAGTAAGCCCGGTAAATTAAGCTGTTAGACGAGGACATTGCTCTTGCAATATTGACTTCAAATAAGTTTCAGCAAGAAATTGTCTTTCCTGTTTGTGTTGGCACCGTTGTATAGAACCAGGTTGGAATAGTAATGTTTGTACTCCGACTCTGGTGTTCTGTGCAATCCAAGGCAGCGTCGAAGACACTGCCTCTCAAACACCCGAATCTTTTCCATTTGAGACGTTGAACCAAACCGGGCATCCATAGGCAATCTTCGGCCGGATAAGGGCCATGTTGCAAATCACCTTCACCCTGCTGTCAAGCCGGCTGCTATAAAACAACCGTTTTGTCAGGGCAAAAGCTCCCCTAGCCCTGGCCAGAGCAGCATTTATATGTCTGTCGAAATACAAATACTGATTCTTCCAGATGCCAAGGTACTTTACTACACTTTTACTCGCCAGTGGATGTCCATTTGGCCCTACGATCACCAGCTTGCGCCAGTTGTTTCTCGTATCCCTTGTGGCTCTAAGCAACGGAGTCTTAAGATAATTTCTGATTTCTGAAGTTGATTTTCAACTTCCAGTCATCGCAATATCGCTGAATCTTCTCGAAGTCACGCTGTAAGAGAATTCTGATGGATGACGAAGATGATGAAGGTTAAGTTATAGTCTAAGAGCTAGCAACATTTTCGAGAAGTCATTTAAGTATGGCTGGCTTTTTTGTACATGTTCACGCTAACTCCTTAGGTTTGTGTAAGGACAGTCTGGCTGGTAGGAGGTGCTGCATTGTCCATCATTTTGAAAAGGTGTAGAAAAACATTAATTTAATTCTCTCGGCTCTTATTGGATTTAGAGTCTCGTTTGGAAAATGGAATTAATGAACAGAGTTCTAGTTTTCCAATGAGTTATAAAACATTGTTGTCAGCTTTCCGATATTTTTCAACTTTTTTTTTGCATTTAAAGTGCTTTTTTCATAAAAGTGCCCCGCCTCCCAAAACGGTAAGAGATTGATCCCCTTCTGATGAAATAAAACAGTTGTCTGGTTATCCGTTTTTTTTTTTTTGCAGCACCGTATGAATCGTAAGATACCTTAACCAATTATCTGCTGTACATTGGCAAATAAGTTACCCTGTATTTTAAGACATTTTTTTTCACATACAATCTAAAGTTACGAAAATATAGATAAAACCATTCTAACGATCAAAAATTGATGCCCATTCACCTGAAATGAGCTTAATTAATGGTACGAAAAGATCGTAATCAATTACATTTGTGTGTAATTATCTTTACGAATAATTTCAAAAAATGTAATCATTACAGGTTTTTTCAATAACTTTTTTTTGTTGAATAACTTTTTTTTCAATTTTATGTAATCAAATCAAGTAATTGTTTTTTTTCTATTACAATTACATTTTCAATTACAATTACATGTAATCATTAATTGAAATTGTAATTCACTTTTTTTGAAATTATTACCACCCAACTCTGCCTGAGGTTAAACAAAAACTCAATTTCACTCAGAAACTCAGCTAGACAACGTCTAGCATTGGGCGCCATTTAAGAAGTTGAATGTTTCACAATTTTCATACAGTGTTGAAGCAAGTTCGTTTAAATTTACCATCCATAGGGTACCTATATACCTAACAGCAGGTGTTGTGCAGAAATAAACTAGATGACTTTTCTAATTTAAAGGCAACACTAAGCCCCAAGTTTTCGATGCCTGAGATTTTTGATTTTAAGCTATAATTTAATATAATTTGGAAAGCTTAACTTGTTTTAAATCTATTTTCTTGAGCCTTAAGGAACCTGCTTGTCCCGGAAATGGATTCAATCAGAATAAAAATATCCTTTTACAAAACTGCACAATTAAAATTCAAAACAAATAACAATCAAAAATCAACCATCAGATAATTTTTTTTTTCATTTCATGATGTACATGTGCACTGCGGTGTCAAGGACACAAGCCATTGGCAATTACTTTACGATTTTATTACAGGAACTAATAATGGCTCACCTGAGCCTGAGCTGTTTTTCTGTTTGTTGTACCTACTGATACTGAATTTAATTAGAAGAAAAAATTACATATTTTGGTTTGGTTGAAAATAATGCCAACACCAGGGACGGCCTGAAGAATAGAAAGGTTTTTTTAATAAGGCTCTTCCTGTATTAAACAAGGTTTTAAACCGAAAATCTAAATTAGTTATTCTCAAAAAGTACAGCGTACATAAGATTTTCAAAAAAGTCTTAAAATAATCTAATTCGAAAGACTACAATCGTTTTGCGCCAGTGTCAAAAAGTATGGTCTGATGTGTTTGAATTATTAAGGACATTTGAAAGGCTATGAACATAGAACGCACTTTCTTACATATAGTTAGTAACTTAAGTAAAAGGAAAAAATGTTAAACTGTTGATAAATCGAAGCCAATAATTAAAGAATGGGCCTTATTAGGCTTACTTTATTTGGAATCCTTCACTTTATTCAATATGGAGCCAAACAAACCTTACATTATTATGTTCCAATAGTATTTGGAATGCAAGCAATGTCATATCAAAACTTATCAATCCACAAATCTAAAAACAAAACATGAAAGACAAAATATGTTATGAAAAAAAAAAAAACATTTAAGGTATAGAAATGCATCTGCAAAAATATGTCCTATTTTTGGATTTGACCCTTGAAAGTTAGTACTGGTTTTTTCTTAAACGGTTCATTCATGTATAGTAGATTTTTATTTGTGCCTTTTTTTATTAAATTATAGCCGTCACATAAATAAAATTTTATCAGACCATGGCGCCTGCATATAAGTTAAGGTGAAGTGCAGTGAGACTTAAAGAAAGAAACTTGTCCTTTAAAAACTTGTCCTTTATTATATACGTACAACATACACACATTATTTCTGTACCTATAGAACTTACGAAAAGTGTTTGCAGGCCCAGGTATCTATTGTATTTTTTTTTTTTTTTTTACTCATTTTTCAAGGGACGTTTTTTTTTTTTTAACGTGATGACTCGGCGCCAATTAAATTCATTGATAAAGATGATCCCTTCGATTAGAAAAGGATATTGTGTAAAAATCAGGATATAATTATTCTTCAAGTTGTGTGTCATAAGAAAAATAAAAGGAAAGATTCATGTATGTCACGTATATATGAGAATACATGTGGAAAAGGATAGGAACATTAATGATAATGAATTTATTGCAATGGCTCTAGTTTTTGACACTTTTTCTAAAATTAAAAAAAAAAAAAGAGAGACATGCTTTTGTAAAAAATCTAAAAACATACATACCTTGCCTACCTATATGTATATAAGAAAGGGAGATATGTGGAAGACTGACTTTTGGAGAAAACAGATACAAAAATCGTCAAATTTCTAGAAAATCAGGCAACCCGTTTAGGCTCCTCGTTCATATGTAAAGTCCGTGTAAGGACGAAAATTATTTTGGTTCAAAATTTTCCGTTTGCTTTAGTTGTAGCAATTTCAAATGTTTCTTATTGCAGATGTGCAAATTTTTGTTGACAAAAAACTGAAAAATTTATAGAAAAATTGAAACTTTTCAGAGCACACCTGCAAATTATTCAACTCAATTGTTGATTTTTCAATCGGCAAATATTGGTTTGCTTAATTAATATTTTTAAGAATAATTAATATTACTTTCAGTATCAGTTGTGTTGTTTTTGCTCGATTCTAATTATCCTCCAGGTCGGCATACACGATGATCTTAAAGAGTCTCTCACTATCTCCATATATAAAAGTCCATTAGATACCTTTGTATGTCTTCACGTCAGTAAAATCAATACAAACATAGCTCTCCATCCGCAACTAACATCAAAATTTTGGAAAAAAAAGGATGTGCACCAGGACGCATAACAATTTATCATTTATAATTTTATTGATATTGTCAGTGTTTTATTATTATTGATGCCTCTAATAGTGCTACTATAAGGTCTTGTCTGGGGTTTTTGTATTCCATTTGTTGCACCTCTAACATGTAACTTTTATGATCGTTTTCTCTGAAAGAAAAAAATTTAAATTAAAACACAAAAAATCGCGCTATTTCTTCAAAGGATTTTATTTCTTTATTTTTGTTTTTTTTTTTTGAAAAATTTTATGAGGGAGTGTGTGCATGTGCGTGCATCTATAATTTTATTTGCTTTTAATATTTTCCGCTGATTCGTGAGATTTTTTTTATTTATACCTACCAAGACCAAAAAACAGCGCACCCAATCGGTCAAAGTTTTTTTTTTATACAGGGGTGTCGTTTGGAAAACTGACAGTGGTAGGTAAATTTTGGTAAACACGTTGGGATTGAGATTACGTTTACTCAAAAATAAACTATAAGAGTGAACTTTTGGCTTTCTAAAAACGTACAAAACAATGCTGTGAGTGCTGCTGTTGTTTTTTATTTTTTTTTTTATTTATGCATTTTGTTTATAAAATCGCCCTTCCTGCCCAAGCGGAGGAAATATCACCCCCTTTCTGTGGGATTCTTTCCTTGTCTATTTCCAACCTACCTAAAGGACTAGCTACGCTTTCGAAAAGTCATTTTTCTACGGCTGGTTTTTTGATATATATATGTTCTCTCTGGATTTGCGTGGAGAGCAGCCTGGCTGGTGGGAATAGTTACATTCTCCACCATTTTGAAAAAAAGACGTCAAAAAACATATGTAAACGAGATTTCTCGGCCCTTTTAGACGAAAAATAACAATTTGTTCTTGATTTTGTAGTTTAAATTTTTTTTTAAATTTTTATTCACAAACATTTTGACATCTCTTTTTAATGAAAAGTTATTGTCGAAAAACTGTCATGTTGTTTTTAGTAAAAAATGGTTCTAAACGTTTATCTCGCTTCTGGTTGATCTGAACAAAAAATTATTAAACTGTTTCTTTTGTACCAGTACGTGATTTCCTACATTTTTGTATATTTGGATTTAATCTGAAACAAAAACTGTTAAAAATACAGAGTAACAAAGTTGGCGATACCCAGCACATAAAAAAAAATAAAATGCAGGACTGGGTCGCGCATACTTGCTCTTATGTTCAAGACGTTGAGTGTTTAAGAACATTATAGGTAAAGACATGGAAATGATGAGAGAAAAATGTTTAAAATCAGGAAGTACGATATTTAATTAGCTAAAATAACTTCGTTGAGAGTTTTGTATGAGAAAAAAAGAAAGCCATTTTTATTTCTTGATTGAATGAATATGAATAATATGAATTTTCTTAAAAAATAATTTCTTTGATATCAAACTCTTAAAACATTTTTAAGGAAAATTTTTGACATGCAAATCATTTTATTTATGTGCATATAAATACAATTTCAAAAACAACTGTCAATCCGTTTTTGAGATATCGAATTTTCAAAAAAAAATTTTGATATGCAATATTTTTAATGTTGTTTGAAATTTGTATATAAAAAATAACATAATTTTGTCCAGGCGAGAATGAGAAAATTCAAAATTAAAAAAAAAGTTCTATGAGAAGTACTATGAATATAGTTGCTATTTGTAATTTTTTATAATTTTTGTAGTATATCGAATTAATTTTAGCACACTAACAAGATTTAATAAAAATCGTGCGAGTCATTTTTAAGAAAAAAGAAATACGTTTGTATTCCATTTTTTTCTTAAAAATAAAATTATTTCTTGAAATACTTCACAGAGTGCAAAAAAAAACCCTTAAATACCGAGTTTTATTAAAATCGACCACTTAGTTTTCATAATACACTAGTCACGGAAATTAAAGGAATACATTTTTTCTCAATTTTTATTAGAGTTTTTTGAAAAACTGTATCCTTGTCATAAGTATTCGTATTTTGTTGAAGCAAAAATCATTATTCAGCTTTATGTTTCTTGTCTCGATATTTGTTCGCAAATAATTTTGTAACAATATCATTATTGCGTTATTTTAATTACTGACAGCAAACAATTTTCTTTGTTTTTTTGAAAGTCTGCATTTTCAAAGATAATTTTTTTGAGTTAATTAAATAATCTGTTTTTTCAGCTTCAGTCTAATTTTTTATCGTGGTCGTACAGTTTTTTTTTTTTACGTTTGGCTTTGATTACTAATATCTTAGCAAAAAATGACGTCATAAAAAATTCAAGGACAGTTTTGAAAATTTGAATAAGTTTTTTACATGATCTTTTTAAGATTTAAAAAAAATATTTTTTCTTTTACTCTTCACCGTAAGTTTAAAAAAAAAGTATCAAAAACCGAATTTTCGTGGTTTTCGGTAAATATTTTGTTACTATTCGAATTTTTATTTGAGAACTTCCATTTGCTTGCAGCATCACTATTTCTATAAATTTTCAAACTGATTTGCTGGACCATTTTTCTTCACCAAATTTCTAAATTCTTACAAACCAATTAAAGAGATAAATTGTGTTGTAGTCGTCATCAAAATTAACTAAAAACAACTATTTTTGAAGACTTTTTTCACAGTTTCGCATTGTTTAGATGTTTTTCTACCTTGAAATGAAATAAAAAGTACATTTTTCCAAAAAAATTTAAAAAAAAAACGAAAATTCTTCTTACAAGAAACTTAAAATTTTGTTTTAAATTTTTTTTGGGAAAAAAATGTACTTTTTATTTCATTTCAAGGTAGAAAAACATCTAAACAATGCGAAACTGTGAAAAAAGTCTACGAAAATTGTTGTTTTTAATTCATTTTGATGACGACTACGACTACGTGATGCATAGGAACAACACAATTTGTCCCTTTAATTGGTTTGTAAGACTTTGCAAATTTTGTGAAGAAAAACGGTTCGGCGAATCAATTTGAGAATTTACAGAAATATTGATGCTGTAAAAGTCTATACATCTGCATACTAATAGAAGCTCTCAAGACAAAATTTGAAAAGTAACAAAAGATTCACCGAAAGACCACAATAAGTTGGATTTTAGTACTTTTTTTAAACTAACTAATTTTTTAAAAATCTTAAAAAAATCATGTAAAAACTTATTCAAATTTTCAAATATATCCTTGATTTTTGTATGACGTAATTTTTTGCTAAGATATTTATAATCAGAACTAAATGTATCTTTTTTTATTAAATGTCAGATAAACCATTACAAAACAATTGTACGACCACAAAAAAATTGAAGCTGAATAAACAGAATATCTGACCATTACATTTGATAAACTCAAAAAAAAAAATTATCTTTTAAAAATGCGGAATTTGAAAATAAGCACACAAACCAAAACAAAAAATTGTTTAGTTTCATTTCTAACAAAAACGCAATGATGGTACTGTAAAAAAATTATTTGCGATAAAAATATCGAGAAAAAAAACATAAAGCTGTATAGCGCTTTTTGTTTCAATAAAATACGACCACTTTTGACAAAGATATCGCTTTTCAAAAAACATTTCCGTGACATAAAATAATGTTCAAAAAATTTTTTTTTAATTTTCTTAAAAATCAAAAAAAAAAATATTTTTTTAATTCAAGTAAAAAAGACTTTAACATTGCTTAGAAGCTGAAATCAAAATAACCGTTTTGAAAAAAATGAAATACAAAAATGGTTCTTTTAACCATTTTTTGTAGAGCCAGTTTGAGAAAAAATATTTTGCAACATTGCTAAAAAAAAATTGTATGGCAGGTACCGTTATTATTAGTTCTAAAAAATTAAAAATCGTGTTGGCAGAATCACCAAAAAACCACAATCTACTAAGTTTTAAGAAAATCGATCCAGCCGTTTAGGCTGTAAGCCGAACAGACAGAGAGAATTTTGCCACCCAATTTTTTGGTGTTATTCTGAAAGTTGTATTTCATTGATTTGTTTCGTAAAAAATTTTCTTTTATTTTTTATTGAACAAAAAAGGATTTTATTATAAAACCTAACAGAAGTGAGTAAGAGTAGGTAAACAAAAAAAATGCTCCCTTTGACCACACATCAAAACGACATCCCTGTTCCTTTTAGGTATAGGTACTTTACTTATTTTTCCCTGGAAGTGCAAACAAAAATTCTGATCGGAATTAAAGGGTTTATATAATTACTGATCCTGTGCACATCCCTATACATAATACCATTTGAGTTATAAAGTGATATTTTTGTTGTGATACATGCCGCCTGCGCACTGGTGTATAGCAATAACCTTCTGTGTCCCACACGCACATCAGGGGCAATTAAATGTAGGATATACACAAAAATTAGGTTCTGATATAACTTTTTCTTTTTGAATAAATAAACACAAAAATACCCTGTTGAATATTTTAATGGGATTTTTATGATTTTTTACAATCACCATCAGCGTTTCGGGTGTGTATTATAATAGCGTGTTTGTATGATGAATTTTAATATTTTCCATGAATGTTTTTCTTTTTGGTTTATATTTTAAAACAACTGCTTCTGCTGTTGCTGCTGTTTATTTAAAAATTTCAATTTAATTTGTTTATAATCTTTTATTATGGGTTTAAGATTATAGGGACATAAATATGAATGAATTTTACTTTGGGGAACAAAAACCATCTAAGGGCAGTTTTTGATATATTTTTCTAAAATTTAGCTCAAATTTCATATTAAATTAATTCGTATAAATTCGGATCATATTGATATCCAATCACAAACATGAGCATTATGCTATTCTAACAAGGAACAAAATAAAATTCTGGCTATAATTAAAGTCGAATTTCATACACATACAAGCCATGAAAATAAGAGTAACAAAACAAACACATAAACCGAAATTATATAATTTGAAGAACCCAATAAGAGGGATCTAATATAACGAACTCATAAAACTATACCAACAGATTTTGTCATAAAAATCCGACTCAATCATCAACCAGCTGATGAATACTATAGTCTCATCCCGCCGGATACATCATCATTATTTTATTTCTGAGCTCATACAGGATATGACGAATAAACATTTCGTCATAACACAAAAATCTTCAAATATAGCCCCGTTCTATAGCTACTACATCAGGATCATAAAATACAACTCGCCCCTCTAATCTTATACTTCGCATCGCATGAATAGGCTAGTAGATATACCAGGAACAAAGCCATGTCTCCGGGTAATGGGTCCTAAATAGCGACACGTGGCATGTATTGGCAGCAACATCCACACACGCAAAGGCAAAGGACCTTCACCACCATGAAGGCTCTCTGTGACTTCTTGTCAACATCATCATTGGTTATACAATATGTCTACTGCGCTATAATAAAATATTATACAAAACGGAAAGAAGGGGATTTATGGAAAATAATTTCATAATTCGGGGGGTTGATCTGATCCTGTTGCGCGTTCCGCTTTTGCTACTGTTGCTTTTGTCTCTCTGGTGTATACTGTGAGGCAATGACACAGGACTCGCTTTGACAATGTGTTAACATAATAATAGACTTCTTTTTTTTTGTGTGTTGTGTTGTGTTGTGTTTACTGTTTGCTATCCCATCATCATCATAGTATAGAGGGGTTGAATTAATTCGTTCGTATTTCATCGTATCCTTGTGCCGCGCCGCTTCACTCTCTCTTTCTGTGAAATGATTATCCTAGATGATGGTTATTAATAAAATTCAAAAAAGAAAGGATATAATATGAGGTCACGTGTCGGAAGGCGTTATGTTTTTATTTGTCACATTTCGTGCTTAATGTAAATATTAGTTGATTGAAAAATTGCTCAAGTTAACATACAAAAATATAAATATTCAAAAGGCAAGGGGGTGTGTGATATTGTGTATATTTACTTTATGCATTGATTGCGTGCATTAATGCGTAGTTAATGGTTTGGTGCAATGGTAGAAAAGTACTTTTGCAAATATAAGAAACAGGATAAGAGATTTGATGTTGTGAGAGTTCCTTTCTTGGGTTTTCTTTTGTTGTGCAAAGAAAAAAAAAAGGATTTCCATAACTTTGTATTTTGATTTATAGAACTTATTCAACAAGGATGTATAAGACAGACAGTAAGTAAAAATAGGTGGGTGACAACATTTATTTGGGGTAGGTAAGCTGACTCATTATTTTTATGGGATTCACAAGAGAATAAATATTATTTATAAATCAAGCTATTATCGGAGATGCCTTGTTTTTTTTTACCATATAAGAATAGTTTTTTATTAACCTTTTACTAAATAATTAAATATAAATTATTATATGACCGATACAAAAAAATAAAGTACTTCTACAGGTGCTCAGAAGTGGGGATATTTCGTTGTTTTTCTGCTGTGAACTTCGAGGCTTACGATTACCTTGCAACAAATATTGCTGAGGGTCATAAGATTAACCAAGATATAGGTACTTCTAACAATGTTTTATTTTTACATTTTTCGTATCTGCATTATGATTTCGTTGTTTACAGTGTAAATGGTCCTAAGTCTGCTAGCGTTGTCGTCATAAAATTATTGATAAAAGCATTTTTTTTAACTTTGCTTAACAAGTAGTATTGTGCATTGACTGCTGACATCATTGTGTAAATTATGACAAAAAAGAAGACAGATGATCATTTTCCACATAGAATTTCTGGGACATTGCTTGAATTTTGTAAAAACTCAATACATTTTCAATTTATGTAGCCAGACTTGTTGCAGAAATTTAAAAAAATTTTAATTTGTCGTGTTAATTCAACATAGGGCTTAAAGCACACCGAATAAGGCAAAAAGAAAGAGAATGTATGAAAATATTTGCTTCCCTCCGCCATTTGCAGGGACTTTCCTTGCCTAATAAAAAATCAAATAGTTAATCGTGTCTCTTCGACCGTATTAAGGCATCCGATATAGCTGTCATTGAAACTCATCAATGAAAATTTATGTTCTTCAATTAAGAAATAGGTACTGATTTAGTCTTGAGTTTTATTTGTCCATCAAAATGATAAATGATTTTGCCTTCTTAATGCCTTAAAATTTAAAGCTCAAAATTGTCAATGATGAGTTTCAATGATAACAATAACTGGCCCCTAATACTGGACTCAACCCAGTATACCAAATATTTCAGTAGGTTGCGTACGAATAACCAGCAAAAAAAAAAAACCATTTGAAATATCGGTTTATATCGACTTTCCTCCAAAATAAAATACTTAGTTTTCTTACTGACTTACTAAATATTGGCTTTTTTAAATCACGACTCGACCAAAATCCCGCTGCATTGAAAAAAGTCCGAATAATCATCGGCTTTTATCGACTTGTCAAAATTTTTTCCCAACACTTGACGGTGTTCATATACCTGCTTCGCATGAGGATAATAATTGCACAATTTTTCCTACATAAGTTCACCTTCGTGACTACGTGGCGCCTTTCATGGAACGTGTTATGCCATGTGCTGTACGACACCTTTAATGACATGGCGCCTGGAGCAGTTGCCACTCTGCTCCACCCCTAGGCACGGCCCTGGCTATTGGTGTGCCTTGGCTCATAAAACTCATTGAAGTGTTTTTTTTTTCAGAAGTCAGATTAAAACCTTTTGACTAATTCGGTGATATGTTTTCAGAATTCAACACCCTATGTTTTCCCAAAAAAAATTTAAAGGATATTGAAAGAAATGTAATTTTAGCTACGTCCTGCATCCAATACATTTCGGAATGACGTTACTGTGAAGCTAATCACTCTAAAATCCTTGTTTATCTATAAGTTTTTCGAAAATATGGCCTAAAATTAGTTTAAAATTTGGGAAGCATTGGCATTCCACAACAAATTCGCTCAAATTTAACCTCATATTCCAAAATAGGTTCATTAATAGATTGCATTATGCACCTATTTTTTTGCTCTGGCTCTTACACTAGTAAATATCAAGTTAGCAAATAAACATTACGAATATAACGTCTGTGAAGTAAGCGGGGCAACGTTCACCTATGCAAATGGGACCTTGACAGGAACTTTTTAGTTTTTTTCTTCGTTTTCTCTTTTTGCATTTCTATTCCCAACTTTGCAGTTCGCCAGATGAGTGTGTAATCGAGTGACCAGCTAGCTTCACTGTGAAGTTAGTCGGTCACATAGTATATCTCATGAACGAAGCATGCTAGGAACTTCTAGTAAAAATTGAAATTTGCAATTTTTTTTTAATTTCAATTCCTGTCAAGGTCCCATTTCAGCGGTTAAAAGTTGCCCCTGCTAACTTCATAGACGTTGTTAACTAGCTGTAACAGTTTCGAATTTGTCATTAATAGTTTTCTATGTTTTTTGGGTGCTTTGCAAACTTGACATGACTCGAGAAGTGGTAAAAATTTCTTTAAAGTACCTACTGAATAGTTATGGCTTAGTTGTTCACCAGTAATTTGTAATTAATTAACGACGTAGTGATAAATTCAATTTTATCCTGCAATGTTTTCTATGTTTTCTTAAATGATCGTTCACTCATCAAAAAATTGATACATGCATTATTTGTCGCCTCTCAGTTGTTGTTACAAAAATTTGAGTTTATCGTTCTATGTTTTCTATGTTTTTTTTAGAAAAGTTGTTAAAACTTCTAAAACTTAACATTTTACTGCTCAAATAAGAATTTTCTTCATATCACGTTAGTAATGCACTCGAAGGAACATAAAAAACATTGCACGAACAAATTGAATTCGCCACAACTAATTAACAGTTAATTATCAAGCCAAAAACAATTTAGTATAGCAATCTTTTACTGTTTTTCTACAAAATGGCAAGTTACCTCTACTAAAACATCCCAAAAAAAAACATAGAAAATAATGAATGACTATAACTTGAAACTTTTACAACTAATTATCGGCAAATTATTCACCCACCTAGCTACCCGTCAAAGGCGTACGCAAGGGACAGGGGCAGGTAGGAGTGCTGGCCTCCCCCTGATCATAATATATTTTATCCAAAAGGCAGTTTTTCGTCTTTTGAAAGCATTTTAAAGTAAGATTTCTGTACCAAAACTGTTTTCTCAATGAGGCTGCCCCCCATAACTGAAATCATGAATGAGTTTGCACCCCTTACCTGCCAACATACGCCCTTTCTACCCGTACGCCGTAGCCATATTTTTCGATTTGTAAAAGTTGCTTTGCTATAACTTGACATTGACCAGACGGTATTAAAAGAGGTGCTGGGAGGGCGAAAACGCCAATTCCATCTGTTATTCCCAAGACTTTAAGGACAAATTATGGGAAAAGTCCAGCTTGTTATGACATTTTGTGATGTTTGTAGGGGAGGTAGATATCCTAGATTTCAAAGCTCCTTTTTTAAGTTTTTCCTGAGTCCTTAATAGTAGACCTAAAAGAAAATGATTTAAGGCAAAATTCAAAAAATGTGTGCTCCCAGTGCCGCTGTCCAACCCATACCTTACCCATTATACACACCAAATTCATTACCTACATTGAAGCGAAAGAATTAGGTAATATATATTCTTTAATTTTCTTTTAATAAAACATCCTTCTTTAAATAGTGATACCACATAGGTAGGTACCTACCCAGAAACTTATCTCCCACAACCTTATTAATCTGCCATGAATTACGTTTGCTGAAATCAATCAAAAATTATCTTTATACAAACAATGTAATAGTCAAAAGCCCCCCCGAAAGCAATTATCCACTCTTACCTTTCATCACACTTGATAACAATCATCCTCTACTAAACCCAAATCCCCTTTACCCATACTTACCTACACAAAGCTCCACATCCACCTATCTCTCGTAGATATACGAGTATCTATCTCAACTCAGCAAACAGAAACGAAAATTCGCTTTTCCACCTGAGGCCGCACTCGTATCTAGAGAAAGGACAAAGTATAGCCACCCAAAAAGCCCCAAACCCAGCTGCATATAAAGTGCTTTAACTTCCAAAGCTACCTACACACAGAGGAGGCACCAAGTGTGTCCTCGATGGACCTCACTCTTAACTCGGCCACTGTCTCATCTGTGAGGTCGAACGAATTTTCTTTTCCTCTTCCTTTTATGCCAAAACAAACTTGAGAGTATTATATTCTTATTCTCATTTATCAAGAAAATATATGAAAGTTATAGCTAGACATGCACTGTATCGAGGTATATACAGCTATGTAGGTGCAGGTATAGAAACAGGTAGGTACCTCTACCTAACTACCTATATATATACCTACCAACAACGAGCCAAGAAAAAAAAATAAAACTTAACCAGATAAATAAAAATTTATGACCACGCCCAGAAAAATAAAAATTTCACCTTTCGTTTCACAATATAACAGCAAAATATTTTTCTTTCATTCCACCCCCTTTAACCCCCATCATCAGTGCGGGCAGCACCTGACGTAGAGAACCGTACCACACATAAAGGATATTCTTCACATAATGCGCCCTGGAAAAAACTACCCCTACACTCAGTCGGCTCACCCGAAGAAAAAATTCTAAGGGTGTTTTTTTTTATTATTATTATTTGCCCACACCACTCATTGCTGCCACCCCACGTTACCTACACATACTCGCTATAGTTGCTACCACCATTGCCGTCGTCGTCGTCGTCGTCGTCGTCATCGTCGCCGACAGAGCCACAATACAATATTATGCGTTCTTCTCCTTATTTACCGCCGCACCGTGTGAGAAAGAGTGAATCAACAGCAGAGCAACGAAAGCAAAGAAAAAATCAACAACCAACAACAGCAGCTAGGAAAATTATTAATACAACAATCAAGTACCGTTACCCACCCCCAGCGAAAGAAGAACATTTTCATAATCTCATTGCATTTGCAAGAAACATAATAACTGTGCAAGCAAAATTAGACAAGGAAAGAGCATATTTTAAGGAGCTTTCTACCCTCATAGTGGAAGTGAGCAAGAATATTTTTCTTTCCTCATCCAACAACAACAAGCAGAGCAACGCAAATAAAAAAAAAAATAAACAGTAATAAATAAAATATGTAATATAAAATGCAATGCAACAACAACCTCAACAACAATCTCTCTCTTCGTCGGAAAAGAGAGTAAAAGTTGTGCACCCTTAAAAAATTAAAACAAAAAAAACGACGGATAATAAAACTAAATATTTATTTTCTCAAAAAAGAAACAAAACAAGGTGAAGTCGCAAAGAAACCATCCTTAGAAAATATTTGGGGGCTGGGGTAAAGGATATTACACAGGAAAAAAAAAAATTAAGGAGAACCCACTGTTGCATGGGTAAAGTGACTGAGTTAGTGTGCGAGCGAGTGGTTATTATATCGCTCCGCCTAACCTTGTCATAACCTTATAAAATTTCATCTTTTCATATTATCTCTTATGATCAGAGAGGGAGATTACAGGTTTTACTTAAAGTCAGAAAGAGAAAGACTAAATTTTTTGGTTTTTGCGTGTGTGTGTGTGTGTGTGTAATGTTATGACTCTTGCGCATTTTATTGAGTTGGGATCTAATGAATGGTGTTGAGTGGAATTAGTTGAGTATGAAAATATGAGCGAATTTGTTTGAGTTGTTCGAAATTCGAAATTATTTTGATTAAAGTGGGTTGATTGACTGGGTAGGGGTATGAGTGAGTTTGTTTAGTCTGAATCTGTAAAGTCTGCTGGGTGCTTGAACAAAAAAGTTGTAATTTCGTAAGAGTGGGAGAGTGTGTCTATGGCCTCATCTAGGTTCTTTTTAGGAATTATTAATGGAAATTTTATTTCGAATAGGTACCTACAAGATAGCAGTTCACAGGTATCTCGTATAGATTTATTTATTATTGTTATTTTCAAGAAGAAGGCATGGATATGAACCTATGGAAGATAAGTTCATATCTACTTATTCTAATTATAAATACCTACTTAGGTACCAAATTGATAGCAAAGTTTTTCCGACGGCATTTCTTAATTCTTATTTTTTTTATTGTGACCTTCAAGATTAATGAATGAAATATCTTGGTCTCTTTCAATCTAGGTACCTAACTTATTTGTATATTTTTACTAGGTAGGTATATCTTGTCGTCGTTCAATGAAAACTCTCTAAGTCCATTTATTTTTGTTTTTAATTTTGCGTCATTTCTTCTTTTGGTGGATTTTTACGGAGCAGAATTTGATAGTTTTTATAGGAAGAAATCTACTTATTCTTTTTGAAATACCTACATAAGAAATAAGCACAAAAGCACTATTAATTTGGTATATTTTCTAGTCGAATTTAATTTAATTCAGACGCTTAGAAATTAATGATGGTAAAGCTTTTGGTCCTGCTGAACTGATGAGCCCAACTTTGGTACCTGGAAGCATTGCGTTTGGACTTAAATTGCATTGAAAAATCCAAGACTCGTAAAATGTATTAGTAGTCTATAAGAACTAGCTGCATAGTTTTCGAGAAGTTTAGTTGCTAGTTTTTTTTATAAAATACATATCGTCGGCTTAGAGTGTAAAGAAGCTAAATCACATTTTGCATTTTTTACAAACAAATATTTTAAACAAAGTGTTCACATTATTTGAAGAAAACCAAAATTACATTAAATATTTTTCAACACTCATAGTTGCCAAATTCAGTGAAACTGAAAAGATTGGATAGATTTTTGTATTTCTTAGCAATTTTTGAAAAGAAAACAAAATCGAACGGGGATATACGTTCAAAAGTCGGCAGGTGTCGCGACTGCCGGCGAGGGCTTGACCTCAGGTGAGGTTAAGTCGCCAGCGATAAATACAAAATTGTCCATCCACAAAGAAGTGAAGAGCGGTGGGACTGCTGAGCCGACCATCATCCCAGGCACTCCTAGGAATGATGAAACGACTCACAGTCTAGACGCTATTACTAGTAAGGGAGGAGGTGTACCTCCTGCTGGTACTATATCCAATCCGTACTCGGTGGGTTTGCCCAGCGTTAGTAGTGGTGAGACTGCGACTGTCAGCCTCTCCTCTGCTGACGGTGGTCAAGTCCCAAAGGGTACGGAAGCAAAAACACTCTTTACACAAAATCGTGGGAATATAGCCATGACGCTTGGCTCTAAACCCACTCCTAGACCTCTCACGAGTTCGAAGGGGGCTGTTCTGACAAGAAAAATATCTGCGACGCGCGATATTACCACTGGTGAGAGCAGACCCCGTCCGAACACGATGGAGGGTTCCCTCCCTGACGGCAGAACTGTGACAAACAGCTCATCTTCCACCAGCGAGGGAAACAAAAACGCATCACGCAGCGAGAGGCGGGCCGCAGAGAGAATAGAAAAAGTCATTGGAAGTGTGCCAATGACCGATCTAGACTCAAAGCAATCCGCTAAACTCGCTTGGGCTAGGAACATTCTTGCTAAACCTACGACCAGCAAAGACTTCTCGTCGAAACGACAACGGTCTGTAGAGGGAGGCACTCCGAACCCCAAAAAACCAAAGGTGCATAACACCTCCTATGCTAAAAAAGACTTGTCCTTTAGTGACGTGCTAAAGGACAAGACTATTGTAGCTGTTATCGACAGAAGCAATGTGGATGGTATGATATCTTCTGATCAATGGACGACGGTCTCAAATAAACTCCAGGAATCGTACTGGACTCTTATAATGGAGAATCCAGGAGAGCCTGTTGTCTTTGAAGATGCAGGGTGGTACCAGGGTAGGGCCAAACTCGTCGCCTTTGATGACCAGAGATCATATGATCTATATAAGCTTGCTGTTAGTAGGTTAGAGGGGCTATGGCCTGGTGCTAAGCTCGAAGTCGTGGCTAAGGAAGACATTCCTTGCAGACCTAGAGCTCGCATCAGAATCCCAGCAAATCTATCCTGCAAGGATACAATCCTAAAGATGATCAGGTACGGTAATCCAACTCTCCCTACTCACGACTGGAAGGTTGCGAAGCTAGAAGATCCAGTTGGTCCTTATAGATCTGCCATCATGGTACTCAATAAGGAATCTCTGGCTCCCCTAGTGTCAACTCAAGGTGTTATTAGGTTTGGTTGGACTACCGCTATCCTGAAAGTCTACAAAAAAGATGAGGAAACACCTTCACCTCTACTGTCACAGGTCATATCCTCTGTGGAGGAAAATACTCGTTGCATCGACCAACCAGCAATGGAAGTAGATGCACCGAGTACGTCCAACACGAGAATATGCCCTACTAACCCGCCTCCTGAGGCTACCAATATTGACAGCTTCTCTGACATGGAGGCTAACCGCATGTCCGAATTTCTGCTCAGTGAGGATGATCTCCTACGGTCACCTTCTGAGTCAGAATCTGAAGAGGAGCTAAACGAAACCGTGGTGGGGGCGGATCTGAAGGAAAGTAGCGATGATGCTGCAACTACTTCAGATTAACCTCCAGCACTCAAAACAGGCTTCAGCCTCCCTTCTTCTCCGCATAAAGAAAAATGGGGAAGATGTCGTCCTGATCCAAGAACCCTGGATTTACAAATCCACAATTCAAGGACTCAGGACTTCTGACTACTACTTGCTGCATGCAACGGACAAAGGTGATCCCAGATCCTGCATATTGGTAAGAAGTACCACTAATGTATATTTACTCCCTGATTACAGCGATAAAGACGTAACCGCAGTCAGACTCCAGACCGAGAAAGGTACCTACTGGCTTGCGTCTGCGTACCTCAGTCACGACCACCTGGGCCCTCTCCCTGGCGACACGCTAAAGAGGTTAATCGCTGACGCCGAACGGCAAAAAATCTGCCTCATCATTGGATGTGATGCTAACGCCCACCATACAGTATGGGGAAGCTCTGACATAAACGATCGAGGTGAGTCACTTTTTGATTTTATTCTCAGTACTAACCTCATTGTAAGCAATATTGGTAATGAACCAACATTCATAACCAGAAACCGACAAGAAGTATTAGACATTACTCTTGTCTCCGACTCGATTCATCAAAAGATCACGAATTGGATAGTATCAGAAGAGCACTCTTTCTCTGATCACAGGTATATACAATTCAATCTAAATGATGAAACTACGAAACAGATAGCTTTCCGGAATCATCGGAAAACTAACTGGGTAAAATATAGAGATACTCTTAGCAGATTAATTAAACCTAACCTATTACGTATCCCCCTAGACAGAATCGATCTTGACAATAAAGTCAATGATCTCACCTCAGCTCTCAATAAATCAATGGACATATCCTGTCCTCTTATCCAAATAAGAGGAAAGAAAAAACCTCATTGGTGGAACTTAGAGCTAGAATCGCTCAGGAAGGAATGTAGAAAACTTTTCAACCGAGCTAAATATTCCAAAGAACTCTCTGACTGGGATTTATATAAAGAATCTCTTAAGAAGTATAAAAAACAATTGAGGAAAAATAAAAGAACTTCCTGGAGAAACTTCTGTAACAAAATAGAAGATTCTTCAAAAGCTTCAAGATTGAGAAAAATCCTCTCGTCAAATCCCATTATGCCAAGCGCCCTGAAAACTATCAACGGCTCTTGGACTAAATCTTGTGGGGAATCACTTGACTTGCTACTAGATACTCACTTCCCAGGTAGCTCCCAAAATATATGCAGTGATGACTCAATAGAGTCTAACAAAATAACAACAAATAAACTAGGTCTGATTACTAGGGAAAAACTCAAATGGGCAATCGACAGCTTCGATCCATATAAATCAGCTGGACCTGACGGTATAATACCAGCTGAACTGCAAATGGCTTCAGACATCATCATCCCTATCCTTGAGATAATTCTGGAAGGGTGTATGAACCTTGCACACATACCATCCTTATGGAGAGAAGTTAAAGTGGTGTTCATACCCAAAGCGGGTAAAAGCTCCCATGTAAATCCGAAGGATCTCAGACCTATCAGCCTATCATCATTCCTTCTCAAAACTCTAGAACGACTGATTGATATCCATCTGCGTAGTTCCATAGAACCCAATCTTTTCTCTATGGCACAACACGCTTACCGCAAAGGGAAATCGGTAGAAACGGCCTTGCATAACTTGGTACGCACTATTGAATATTCCCTTCATCATAGAGAGTACACTCTGGTTGCATTCTTAGATATCGAAGGTGCTTTCAACAACGTCAGCAATATGGCAATAACAACCGCGCTTAAGAGCTTGAATGTAGATAGCTCACTTAGGGAGTTAATTAGCCTAATGCTAAGAAGCAGAATAATTAACTCAACATTAGGTGAATGTTCTGTTAGAAGATCTGTTAGCAGAGGAACACCGCAAGGTGGAGTCCTATCGCCAATCTTATGGAACATCGTAATTAATGACCTACTAGTCAATCTAGAAGCGGATGGCTTCAAAGTTATTGCATATGCTGATGACGTTGCCATTGCAATATCGGGAAAGCATCTTCAAATCATAACAGAATTAATGCAAACCGCTCTCAACAAACTACTTGAATGGACAGACAAATGTGGACTAGGTGTAAACCCCCACAAAACTGAACTTGTCCTCTTTACAAGGAAATATAAAATTCCGAACATAGACCCTCCATCAATAAATGGTATTCCACTTAACTTCTCAGATCAAGCTAAATATCTTGGTCTGATCTTAGACAAAAAGTTGAGCTGGAAACCAAACATACAAGAAAGAATTAGAAAAGCCACAGTGGCACTTTTCTCCTGTAAAAAAGCTATTGGAAACAAATGGGGCTTGTCGCCACATATCACCCACTGGCTATACACAGCGGTCATCAGACCGATACTCACTTATGGGGTGGCAGTATGGTGGACTACTTTAGATAAAATAACTTATCGTGATAAGCTAAGCAAAGTACAGAGATCGGCTTGCTTGTGTATCAGCGGAGCTCTCCGTTCGACACCTTCCGCTGCGTTAGACATACTGCTTAACATCACACCCCTCGATATATACACTAAACAAGTGGCGGCGAACACAGCTATTCGTCTCAGAGCCATTTCCCAATGGTCCAATAACTCTATTGGACACACTATCATTCTGAACAAATTCGAATCAATCCCTAAACACTCCGACTACACTATCCCTCAGCCGGTTTTTGGCAAAAATTTTCAAATTACAATTCCAACAAGGTCCACTTGGGAAGATAATGAATTCTTGAGAGATGAAGCAATTCACTTCTACACGGACGGCTCAAAAACCGAAGAGGGGGTAGGTGGTGGCGTGTACTCAGAACGACTAAACATTAGTCTCTCCTTCCGTCTCCCCGATCATTGTAGCGTGTTCCAAGCGGAAATCCTGGCGATAAAAGAAGTTTTATCTTGGCTCAAAGAAAACGTAATATCTACTTTGAATATCCGTATCTTCTCAGATAGCCAAGCTGCCCTTAAATCATTAGGATCTGTTTCTACAAACTCCGTAACTGCCCGAAACTGTCGATCGTCTCTAATGGAGATGGCAGAACAGTTCAACATTCACCTTTTCTGGGTGCCGGGCCACAGAGATATTCCAGGAAACTGTAAAGCCGATGAACTCGCCAGGATAGGAACTAGTACACCAATATCACCTTGCAAGATGAACATTGGAATACCGATCGCTACATGTAAACTTATGCTTAAGCAAGATTCTATGATGATGACAAACAGCAGATGGACAGGTATCACTACTTGTCTGGCGACAAAACAGATCTGGCCAACACTGGATCCGAAGCGATCGAAATGTTTGTTATCTCTGAGCAGATTGCATATTAGCTCCACAATTGGTGTCATTACTGGACACTGCCTCATAGGTAAACACGCCAATAGACTTGGTGTCTTTTCAAATGATTTCTGCAGAAGCTGCATGGACGAGGAGGAGGAAGAAACTATCCCACACCTTCTTTGCTCATGCCCTGCTCTTTCTCAAAGACGCAAAACACACTTAGGAAATTTTTTCTTCAATGATCCCAGTGACTTAAATAAAATCGACATTCAGAGTCTCCATCGCTTTATTAAAAGCTCCAACTGGTTTAATTAACGAGGATTACCTCGCATTCTTTATGTGGTATCACAATGGGCCTATTCTGGCCTAAGTGTGTCAGCAGTTTTCCTGACAGCCACCTTAACCTAACCTAACCTAACCTAGCAATTTTTGAAGTGGTCTTTTATGGTAAAAAAATGTGGAGTTAGGTGCTTTACACTCTAAGCCGACGATATGTTCTTTCTTACTTCCTAAATTCGCATGAGGGTTGTCTAGCTGTTGGAAATTGTTGCGTTGTCCGCCATTGTCAAATAAAAGACGTCGAAACACGTCAATGCGACTTTCTCGGCTCCTATTGGACATAGAGTAGATATTTTGTGTGCTTAATGTAGGTAAAAATGTCTTTAACTTTTTTCTTACAAACATTTTTGACATCTCTTTTCTATGAAAAATTATTATTGAAAAACTGGTTACTTTTTTTTTGTAAAAATGGTTTTTAGCGATAATCTCGCTTCTTGCCTCGCTTCTCGCTTCTTTTATTCAGATACAAAAATTATTGAATAGTTTTTTGTAGAGCATGTGATTTCCTAGATTTTTGTACACATATTTTTAGATTTTATGTGGAAAAAAAAACTGTAGAGAGTAACAAAGTTTCCAATATTCAGAAAATAATTGCTTAGAAGAGATTATGGTTCGAACGAGTGCGCTGCAAGAAAAAGGTAGAAGCAGAGAGTATCGGAGAACTCATATAACTGATAAATTTAGAAATTAAATAACTTAATTATATATTCCTCATGCACTTGGTATCTAAACAATTTTACAAGCGATAACATCTTAAAACTAAATTAACCTTTCTCGCTCATCACCATGAGGCAAAGGGGAATTCTGATCCACTATGAAGTTTGTCATTTTTCTCATTTTTTCAATAATTCTACTATTTAGAGGCTATTTGAATTCTCTTTTCAAGATGGTGGCCCTTGCATTACTCCTTCCACGGCAAAAATTTGCTTTGTAATGAGGACCCCCAGCCACGCATATCATTTTAGAAATGTTGCCCATCAATAGATGCAGTTTTAATACATTTTTTCAACTAAAGCTACTACCAACTCTGGACTGTTACCAGCAGCATAAAATTGATTCGATTTTGCTAACTAAATTAAAATGGCACCGATTTTATGGAGAAATCTTGATACTTCATTTTTCATTTGATTTTTATTTACCGTAATAGTAAGGTTATGATGAAAAAAGTAGAAAGTGACAAACAAAATATTGACAGTTCAGAAATTTCAAAATGGTTTGTTGTTTTCACTTTTTTTTTCAATATATGAATGTTCCTTTACTTTGAAATTCTGTGATTTTAGTTTAAACTTGTGTCAAAAAATTTCTGTTATATGAACTTTGGACTAAAATGCGCAGAAATACACAGAAAATCAAAAAAATTCAATTATAAACTAACAACCGTTTTATTTTTCAAAATTGAACCATTTTAGCACCGCTGCTAATTTTTTGAATCAAATATTAGAAAACTCTGAGTAATCGATTTTTATAAAACTTGGTATTTATGGGATTATTTTACACTTTTTAAAGTATTTTAAGAACGAAATTCACTTTTATGAAAAAATAACGGCTGGTACCTTCCTTCATGCCTACAAATGTTAGAATACCGTTAAGGAAAATATTTTTCTCTTAAAACAGCTCATACATTTTTTTATTAGCTATATTCTTGTATATTTTAATAAAGATCGCAATTTATACTGCCAAAGATAGTAAAAATTTGCAAATAACAACTAAGTAATGCTTAGTATTTATCAAATTTCGTTTTTTTTTTTTAAATTTTAATTTGTCTAATTATTGGCTAAATAGATTTATATCATTTTTTATAAACAAATTTCAAATAAGAAATTTTATAAACAAATTTCAAAAATAGCACATGTCAAAATTAAAAAAAAAAATTATGTTTTAAAAAACTTAAAATATTTTGTTATTGAATATTCGATATCTATCTCAAAAACGGGTTTGCATTTTCTTTGAAATTTTATTTTTATAAGCATATATGTAAATAAATATTTACTTACGACTTGTATACCAAAAATTTTCCTTAAAAATGTTTTAAGAATTTGATAGACAAAAAATTATATTTACAGAAAACAACTTCAGCGATTTTAAATATTTTTTCCATAAAATCATGTTCAATCAAAAATTAAGATGGCGTTCTTTTTTTTCATCTCAAATTCTCAAAGAAGTTGTTTTAGCTATTTTAAATATCGTATTATATGCTTTTAAACATTTTTACCTCATTATTTCCATGTTTTTACATACTAAAATGTTCTTAAGCCCTCGGCGTCTTGCATTTTATTTAGAAGGTATTCATAGCCTACATACTATATACATTGTAAGAAATTATTTTATATTTCGTTTGTTTGTTAGTAGAAGTTTGGTATACTTTTTTCTTAAGACCACTATCCCTGAAAAAAAAAATACTAGTAAATAATAGTTATGTTTTTTGGGCATTGTTTATCGCGTTTCGTGTGATCAAGGCAAATAAAGGTTGCTAACTAAGATTTGATCACCAAATCCGAAAGGAAGTGTTCGTGCAGGGGCAGCATTTGCAAAGTCTATACTTTATCCTTGAATTCTAAAGGAAGATTTAACAAATTTTAGGAGAAATGATCTATGGTTTGATTTGTGTATCCAAAATTTTTAAAAATTATAACTCATTGAAAACAATTTTTGTTTTATTTTTGTTGCTTACTCTAGTCAACTACAACTTAAAGCAATAAAACTACTCTGGCACGTCACGTTTTTGAGATATTTCAACATAAACATGTTACAACCCCGTTTTTTGAGTACATTTAAAGTTGGATTTTTTCACCACTAGATTTATTTTTGTAAAACTATTAAAAAGCTATACTTCATCTATCAAAATCTATTTGAATCTTTTCGAAATTCATTTTCTTCCCAGAATAGCAAAGTTTCCAAAAACAACTCGCTAAAAAATTCAAAAACCGATGTTTTGAAACTTTGCCGCTTTGTGTCTTTTAATGGTCTAACTGCAGAGAGTCGGATCTATAGCAACAATTGTTTAAAATTACAAGCTTAATATTTCTTGTATACACATTTCACCCTTCCGACCAATAGGTATTCAGATAAAACAATTTTGAAAATAGAGTTGGATAAATGGGTTGGGAAGTGTTGGGAGGGGAGATACGATAATTTTGTCTGTTGTAATAAAAAGTTTGAGGAATAATAATATGAAATGAATTTTTGTGATGTCAAAACCAGGTTTGACTGCACTATCAGTAAAATTAGGTAATAGAAAAAACCCATTTCCGATTTTAGTACACTTAAATGTTTCTTTTTTTAATTCTCTGGTGAAAACTGTTTTATTTTTTTACCAGGACATAACCTAATTTTAGAAGGCTCTTTTCTGCAAATCATTCACATTTTTCAAAAATCAAGGAAAAAACAACTGGACGTGGTAGAATTTTTCTGAAACCAGATTTGGTTTTAGATTAGCCAAATCTGTCATAATTTCAAAATAATATTTGAAGGCGAAAAAAAGCTAATTTTTGCAGACCAGTGTAATCAACCAAAACAACATGTTAGCTTTAACGTCCTTAGAATGAAGAATAACAACATTTTATAATTTATTACTTTTTGCTTTTGTTTCTTATGGACTGTTGAATATAATTCAATTTAAAGATTTTAGTGAATTTTAGTCCAAATGCGTTTCGTCGAGATGGACTAAAATTATGCGTCTTAGAAGGGTAGGTATAACAGCATCTAACTATTGAGCCCAATTGTTGTACCTGGGCGAAACTCATTTGGGCTAAAAGTCACTAAAATCTTTAAATTGAATTCGGTTTAACATCCTTAGAAAATACTATCAAGCTAATGACTAGATAAGGGAAAAAAGTGACATTTTCACTTTTTTAGTTTTTTTCAGAACTGAGAAAAACAAAGAAGGTAAATTAATTCCATTGAATGAAAAAAAAAAAATACCTTTTATTGGGAAAGTGTTTTTCCCAGTTGAATTTTAATTGATCCACGTTATTATTCTTGACTAAGTCTCTTTGACAATCGATAGAATTCAGAGCTCTAAACCCGATAAAAAAAGTACCAAAACTCAAAATGTTTCCTTTTGTTTCTTAACTCCTCAACTATAAAAAATTGTGTTTCCATAAAACCACCACCAAACAAACATCTTTAAGGTTCCAGACAGAAATATTTTAATTTCAAAAATATATTTAAATCCCCGGACAACTTTCATTCATGATTTATTAATTCATGAATAAATATCTTTGCACCTACCTATCTATTTATATAATTTTATCAAGCAAGTAGGTAATTGGGTACCTTACCTATTGCACTAAAACTTCCTTAAGAACAATATTTCTATTCAATAAATTATTTTATTTACTTGGAAAAACAAGGAAGGGAGATGCCACTTTTACAAGCCATTTCGTCATGTGAACTACCTAACTAGCAAATTTTTTTCTGATATCGAGTGTAGATTGTACCTTTAGTAAATTGCCATTTAGGTACCCAGTTCAAACCAGAAAAATAATACAAGAGCACTGCACTATAGACCCAAAATCAGAGCTCATATAGGAAGTAAATGCCTACTGTGTAATGTACATAGGTACCTATCTATAAAATTACAAAAAATAACACCTTTATCTAAATACTAGGCAGGCACAGTTATATTTCTTGTCTTACCAAGTCTCAAACTTACAAAAATCTATGGTCTATGTATTTTTTTTTAAGTGAAAACAACAACAAGAAAACATAGAACTCCCAAAAACACCAACAAATATTTAAAATATCATTAATTTTATTGATTTCACTCAAAGGATAACAGGTCTCCTCCATTTTTAATCTGATAACATGAAGCAAACCAGCAAAAAGAAATAAACACAGAGACAAAAATTCACCACATTCACAATTAAATTTTCACCACGCGGCCATTATTCAATAAATTCTCTTTATTTTCGAAAGTCCAATGGTATAAGAGTTTCACATTCAAAAATATTCACCGTTCTCTCTCAGTTACAACGACAGCAAAAACAAAAATCAAAAACAAAACAGCAGTTTTACCCAAACACAGCACCCAGCAGAGCAAATCCAATTGAATGCTTGTGATAGGGTGAGACAAGCATATATATGAAAATAGCTTCGAAACCAGTTATAAGAACTCAAAAAACTTGAAATCATATTCAATGGATTCGCTCTCCAAAAAGGAGGAACGAGGAAGGTGAATAACAAAACGAAACCAACAACAACAACACAAATTTTGAGAGGAAATAAAGAAATAACAGAGTTATGATGAAAATCATATATGGAGGTTTTTTGTTTCATCTTTTGTTGGTGTTTTTTTTGTTGTTGTTGTTTTTCTTGTGATATTGTGCTCAGTGGTGTTTTGTGTTTTTGGTTGGTGTGTGGTGGTGGCGCGGTTAATATGCATATGACAGGTTTTCGTTCTCTCTCTTTCTTCAGGTTTGGGTTATTTGTTTTTGTTTTGGTTTATTATGAGTGTGTGTAGGAGAATTATGAATTTTATTTGTTTTTTGGTTGGCAAAAAGAAAAGGAGAGGGGATAAATATGGGTTTGCCTTTTCTTCTTGTCTGTTTTTTTTTTCTTCTTTTCAATAATTCCGTCGGCTTTTGTTGGTGTGCTGCTCGATTATTGTGAAGGGGTTGTGTTGGCTATTGGGTGGTGATTATGATGTATGATTATGAAAAGGGGTGGGGCAATTATGAATTTTTGACAGGCGGGCCAGAAATTATGAGAAATTTCAAGATGGAGTCTCTATCACTACTACTGAAAGGTGAGTGAGAAGCAATCATAATTTCATCTTTTCTTTTTTTTCCATGTAAGAGAAAAAAAAAAAACAAAACGGAATTATGAACCACCTTGCTCCCTCTCTCATTCACTGGGAGATTTTTTAAAGATCATAATATTATCTACAGTTGGTCTTCACTGGTTCGCCGTTCGCTCATAATTTTGTGATAAGTGAAAGAGAGAAAGAACACATCACGAGAGGAAGAAGAAATATGCTTGAATACTATTGTCTGATAGAGAGCGAAAAATGAAAAGAAACACTTGAACATTAAATGGATACGAAGGAAAGAGATGAAAAATTACAAGTGAGCAAAATAATAAAAAAAAGAAACGAAAATTGAGTGATTTTTCCTGTTGTCGCACTGTTGTTGTGTCAGTGCTATTTTGACGCGCGTTCCGAACATATCCATATCACGGAAGGTACCGCGGTCGCTCACATCGCAAATCACAGCCGAACAAAAATTCGTAAAAAAAAGAGTTACGTTTACGTGTGTTATTCGGATACAGCAGCAAGAGATACAATACCGTGATTTTTTTGTTATTGTTGTTGGTGGATTTTTTGAAGAAAAAAAATTGTTGTTTTTTTTTTTGTGTTGAGTGGCTAATATGATAAGTTTAACAACAACTGTCCGGTCAGTTTGAGACCATAACGTGACGTTTCGCCCGTAATAACTCATACAAAATACACACATGCACATACCTTTATATTGATACACAACAACGGCAATAAGAGTAACGTCGTCGACCAAACCAAACCAAACCAAACCGATCCGTTTCGATAGCGTGGGGAGGGGTAGGCGAATAACAGACTGTGTGATGGATGAGTGAAGTATATGCCTATGTAATGCACGCACATACATATACATACATATATGTGTTTCAATTATTATGACGATGATGATGATGATGAGCACCTAGAGTTATTATTCGTTTATTCGAAAATAATGATGACAGTTGATGACGGCAACGTGCAGTGTAAACACACATCACAATCAAAACACAACACACACTCGATACTATATTTCTATGATAAATTATTGTTTATTAAATTTTAAAAGTTTTTCTCTTTATATCTACACCTTCCTATAAATAACTGTGTTTTTTGTGTGAAAGCAATTATTAAAACTCATGCAACCGGTATCGCGTATTCTAACACAACAAACAAAAAAGGATATTTTTGTGATTTTTTATAAATTATAAGAAAAAAAAATATAATTTTATTAAAATTGAAAAAAAAAATCTACAAAAAATGAAGTGAAGTGAATTTATAATCCAAAAAAAAAAAACGAGTGAAAGGATTAAAATAAACAAAAATTATAAAAATGAAAAGAGGATTTAAATTTAATTTATCGAGATGATACTTCGAATGCATTAAACACGTTCGGGGACACACAAAAATTAAATAAAAAGTCAAACGGAACAAAAAGTGCGGGTTTTGATTTTTTGTTTGTTGTTTTCCTCAGTTTTTCTTTTTTTTAAATTAATTAATTAATTTTTCATTCGGAATTCTGTATCAACGAGAAAGTTTCCGGTTTTTGTTGGTTGTTTTCTGACCCTAAACGAAAGTTAATTTTTAAATGAAAAATAATTTTGCATCTTTATTGGGTGAAATGCGAAGTGATTTTAAAGATAATACAGATACTATCAATAAAATGATACAATTTGGAACTGTTAAATATGGAATTGTTAAGCAGCTTAAAGACCGAACGAGATCTGAACGAGGTGAGTTGGAAGTTCTTTTTTTTTTAAATTTTTTATGTTAGTGATATTCTTTTGAGAGCAAGAAATTTGTGTAGGAAGCAATTAAACTTAAAAATAGGTAAAGTGGTTTTTTAAAACAAAAATATGGTGTTAAATTTAAAAGGCGACTAACCGAAATTATCAGAAGGAACACTAAAATAAGAAGACTAGGGGTAATCCCTTTTAAATTTCCTAAATACCTACCTAAATTTTTTTGAAAAGTCAACTCTTAATTTCCTTCAGCTGATCTGTTAAATAAAGTTACTAACTTATATCTTTCAAGATTTATTTAAGGTTTGTTTGTTTGACAAAAAGCCTAGTTAGGTACTCCTTATTCACGGATAAATAATTAAGTTTTTAAGGTTTTCCTTGTTTTGAGCTTGTGATCCAAGAAAAACCTAGATGGAAAGGTTTTTAGCTTAACATCAAAGATCAGGTTTTCTTGAATATCTCTTCTATTTATCGATAAAGTCTTTTTGTATATTTATAAACTTTACTAGTGAAATTTTGACGTAAGACAAATTGCTTAAAGTTGAAAACTAACCGTAAAAGGCACTGCTAATTGGGAGCAAATATGTCTGATGCCTAAATTAATTCTTCATCAGAGTTTTGTCTGTCATATCCAATAGACCAATAGGTATTGACGAAATTGAATAAGGTATAAATGCAGTCTTCATAATTGGAGAATGTTCTTCCGATAAACACAATCTATTTTCCTTTATTTAGCAAGTTATGGGGAGTTTTGTTGACCAATAAACTACTCAGGTAGATAGTGTACTTACCTAATAATCCTTTTTCGATCAAAATTTTACGGTTGTATCTTCTTACCTTAGAAAGCCGCCCAACTCCAAAAGTTATGCCTAAATAATATTTGTTCACTGTTGTCCTAAAATTGTACTATAACTTGTACAGCGGAATCGGTTTTTTTTTTTGAATTGACATTTTATTTAATTATAAAAAAATTATATCTCCAACCATAAAGAACTGTTAAGAAACTGTTTTAAGTCAAGCGTCTATAAAAATCTAGGTAGTAAATATGGCTGAAGAAATATATATAGGTAGTTCCCCTAATTTTTTAAAGTGCGACTGGAACCAGATTTATGGAGAACTCAATAGCTGAGAGATTGATGACAGCTTTGTACTACGATTTCTAAAGATCGAAAAAGAGTAACATTATGGTTTTTTTTTTGTTTAGTCGCTCGAAAAACTTAGACTAAGCTTTTTCCCAAGGATCTAATTTCTAATGAGTAAGAAACGGTGTTTTATCGGGGCATACCATATAAGGAACTGTCAAAAATAACTTAATTCTTGTCCTAAAATTTTATCAAATACGATGATGTTTATGTTGGTACCAAGTGCAACCGATACTAGAAGCACTTGTTTTTTAAACTCACTACCTTGAATGTAGTCCTAAAACTATAAGCCAATCTAATTTCATTTTTTTTTTTTAATTTCTTTGTGTTCCAATTCTGGTTGTTTTTTGCTTTAATTTCTAAGAGAAAATCTTTAAAATCTGGAAGAATTCAAACAAAGTTGGTTTAATTAAAAAATAAAAAATAATATCAAACAGGAATGTACCTACTTTTTTTTAAATGACTGTTGCAAGTTGAAGAAAAAGATAGTCCAATTTGACAATATTGTAAAGGTACCTAAGAACCAAAAGTTCGAAGCAACAGCTTCTGCTAGGTGATTTGGTTATGGCTACGTTTTGGAGGAAGTTTTGTATGGGATCTAACATCAAGCTTGATCTTATAATAGGTCTAAAAATATTAGAAAAGAAGATAACTTGGCATGTTAAAAAATTAAGGCGAAGAAATACTTACATAAATGTGTTTCTAAGGTTCTTAAAATAGGTTGATGAAGGTAGGTCCTTGCTTTTATACGCCTGCTATCAAACATGGAATCAAAATTAAACAATGATATAAAATAGAGGACCAAATTATAAAAAAATGTTTGCTTTTCAGTCAGAAATTAGCTAGGTATCAATACCTGCCTGCCTATAAAACAATGGTCGATAAGGCAACTTGCTCCAAAATTTTTTGTTGGAAGTGGTATTTTAACTCAATTGATTTTCGGATTAAAGGAATAAATTTCAAGTTAACTAAATATATTTAGATATCTACTCCGCTGAAAAAATAGAATTGTTACCTTTCAATTTTTTGTCTTCAAAAATCTGTTGTTCTTTTTTTAAGAAGTTTACTGATATGCCGGTTCATTTCGAGTAAGTGTTAGGGCTAATTTGTTCACCGTTATTTATTCTTAATCAATGTTTTTTGCAGTTCAAAGTTGTCCTTGTTACAGAATCACCTGGAGGAAGATTTAAATTAAAACTCAGAATCGTTTCATTCATCAAAAACGAATAAATAGCAATTTACCAGTTTAAGTTTTAAACTCATTGAAATCACTTATCAGCCGGTTATGATTAATTTGTTCCATTCAATCAAAACTTAAGAAAAGCATAACTACAGATTTAAAACATGAATAAACTGTTTAAAGTTAGCAAAATATTATTCAAAGGCCTAGTTCCTAGTCCATTTTGTTTGAAAAAAAAAAACAAATAACGTAGAATTACTTCAACAACCTATTTATTACTTTTACCTGACTTCCTATCTTCCTAATTGTAATGTTAATACCTACCCAAAAAAGTCCTAGTTTGTATAGAAATTGTAACTTTAAAGTAAAGCATTTTGGAAATAGTCAAATTATAGGTCCTCATTACGAGTTTTGCTTGCTATTGACAAACGGTTTTGCACAAAGTCAGTGATTTAAAATCTTAATTATTGTAAACGTAATTTTGCGGTTTTGATAACAAGGTTTTTGTACAAAAAAAAAACCAAAACTACCTAATTTTTGTCAGGTGATCACCTTCCGACAAAAGTTGTTTACCAAGGGTTAGATTTAGCTTTGAATGGAATTGACCAATTGCGAGGAACTGACAAATCCTCCAAGAGTTAACTTGTCAATAAAAAGTGCTTCTCATCTAGCAATTTGGACTCTACAAATTGTAGGTTCTCTGCATTCCTACCAAACAACACACATACAGGAATGGTTGACAGTAGTAAATCACTAGGTCCTGGTTCTCCGCGAGCTGTTGCGCCACTAAATTTAATTATTTTAATTTATTGTAGAGGTAAAGGGTGATTTTTTAAGAGCTTGAGAACTTTTTTTAAAAAAAAAACGCATAAAATTTGCAAAATCTCATCGATTCTTTATTTGAAACGTTAGATTGGTCCATGACATTTACTTTTTGAAGATAATTTCATTTAAATGTTGACCGCGGCTGTGTCTTAGGTGGTCCATTCGGAAAGTCCAATTTTGGGTAACTTTTTCGAGCATTTCGGCCGGAATAGCCCGAATTTCTTCGGAAATGTTGTCTTCCAAAGTTGGAATAGTTGCTGGCTTATTTGTGTAGACTTTAGACTTGACGTAGCCCCACAAAAAATAGTCTAAAGGCGTCAAATCGCATGATCTTGGTGGCCAACTTACCGGTCCATTCCTTGAGATGAATTGTTCTCCGAAGTTTTCCCTCAAAATGGCCATAGAATCGCAAGCTGTGTGGCATGTAGCGCCATCTTGTTGAAACCACATGTCAACCAAGTTCAGTTCTTCCATTTTTGGCAACAAAAAGTTTGTTAGCATTGAACGATAGCGATCGCCATTCACCGTAACGTTGCGTCCAACAGCATCTTTGAAAAAATACGGTCCAATGATTCCACCAGCGTACAAACCACACCAAACAGTGCATTTTTCGGGATGCATGGACAGTTCTTGAACGGCTTCTGGTTGTTCTTCACTCCAAATGCGGCAATTTTGCTTATTAACGTAGCCATTCAACCAGAAATGAGCCTCATCGCTGAACAAAATTTGTCGATAAAAAAGCGGATTTTCTGCCAACATTTCTAGGGCCCATTCACTGAAAATTCGACGTTGTGGCAGATCGTTCGGCTTCAGTTCTTGCACGAGCTGTATTTTATACGGTTTTACACCAAGATCTTTGCGTAAAATCTTCCATGTGGTCGAATAACACAAACCCAATTGCTGCGAACGGCGACGAATCGACATTTCACGGTCTTCAGCAACACTCTCAGAAACAGACGCAATATTCTCTTCTGTACGCACTGTACGCATTCGTGTGGTTGGTTTAATGTCCAATAAAGTAAACTGAGTGCGAAACTTGGTCACAATCGCATTAATTGTTTGCTCACTTGGTCGATTATGTAGACCATAAATCGGACGTAAAGCGCGAAACACATTTCGAACCGAACACTGATTTTGGTAATAAAATTCAATGATTTGCAAGCGTTGCTCGTTAGTAAGTCTATTCATGATGAAATGTCAAAGCATACTGAGCATCTTTCTCTTTGACACCATGTCTGAAATCCCGCGTGATCTGTCAAATAATAATGCATGAAAATCCTAACCTCAAAAAAATCACCCTTTATTTATGTATACTAACCGAGAGTTAAAACTACTCCCAAGTGCAAAAACTCCTTTTTTCATCATATCTGCTTATCTATGGAACAATTTGTCTGCATTCCGGACAAGAAACAATGGAAGACTAAACATGGACCTGAGGAATCCAAGAAAAATTCTTACTGATAAGGTAGTTAGGTAAGGTTTTAATTAGCTAAACTCTCCTCTAAAAAGCCAATAGTAACTTTCAATGGAGAATTTAGTTTATCAAAGCTTTAACTACCTACCTTTTCAGTTAGAATTAATAGTTGCATGTTTACTATTCCATTGTTTCTTGTCGGGAATACAGACAAATTGTTCTATATATAAGCCAGATATGATGAAAAAGGAAGTTTTTGCACTCGGGAGTAGTTTTAACTCTCGGGACATATTTTTAATTCTCTTGATTCTCCTTTTGAAATGGTTTTCTCTCTGCCTTTTTTGATACAAAATATAACGTTGGTTGAACATGTGCTTTTTTTTGTTAATTTCTTTTCTAGAAACCTAAAACCATTCTATCAATACCTAATTACTAGATAATCGGTCGACCTGACTAGACTAATTTTTTTAATTTAACTAAAATTTCATGCAGTAAACACTTCAAATACATAGCAAAGTCAATTTAGGTACACTATCGCGTTAGCTAAAACCTACCCGATACAAGTTGACCAATTCGAGGTTGGTCCTTTTTCCAAGAAAAGTAGGTGAAAAGTGTCTTAAAAAAATTTATTTTAACACCAAGTATTTAAAGTTTTTTTATAAAAAAAAGAAAGAAAGAATGTCTTATTTTTGAAAGTTCACATTTGATTGATATCTTCGGTTTTTTGACAACGAAAAACATTAATTTTGAGACTACTGAAATTGGTGGCTGAGGGTATCCCCTTCGTTTTCATTGTATTCATTTTATTTATCAGCTGTAAATTGAAAACTATACTATTTAGCAAATTAAGAAACGATGTTCAATTTTTTTGTTATTCTATTATTCGCCTCTAAAGCCTTCCAAATTTTTGTAATGCATCATATTTGAAAATTGTCAGAGTAGTCTTTACTCCCTAAGTGCATGCACTGCTAAAACAAACTAAAGTAGATTCACGAGAAATGAATTTGAGAACACAATTGTAATTATTATTACTTAAAACTTTAGATAAATGAAAACAAACGCTATTAACATGGATAACATTTAAGTTCCATGAGAAAGTATGTGTGCAAAAGTTCATTATATCAAATTCAAATGGCTTTTTCACTTGGTAAATTACTTTTTATAACAGCTATTTAAATAATAAGGACATAAAGCATTAAAACCAATTAGCCAATTATATATCAATCTACATTTTTATCTAAGTTGATAGTGGGTAGGTTAGGAAGATTACTATATCCATCTTCAAGCAAAAACTTGACGTAAATACCTTCATAATACATGTATTTAAAATAATAAAATTTAAAATAAATTGACAAAACTTGATTCAAAATTAAAATAAGATTAAAACATTTTTTTTTGTAGATCAAGAATAAATTTGATTAAAATTTAATCTTAAATTTAATATGCTGGTCATCATTTTACCGCAAAGTTAGTAGTTTATTAAGTTTTCAACATACAAAGAAGGGTATTCGTCTTCGAACAAAACTTGAAGAAAACAATTTAGAAAAAATAAAAAAAAAATAATAAACACAACTATGCTAATTATGGTATCAATTAGCCATAAGGTAAAATACCTATTAGTAACACAAAAAATGACACGTTTTTGAAAGTAGGTAGGTATACATTATAAAAAGTCTATATCTATGATAATATCTTCTTCCATTTGGAATAATATATTTTTAAGACATTTAACATGGGTTATTAATTGGAAATGAATGCCTTCGTTTTTGGTTAATATTCAATTTATTTTAATATTAATCGAGAAAAAATATATTTTTAATTAGTAAAAAAAAAAAATATCAAAAATGCGGTTTTTAAAATATTTAAAAGTACAAAAACAACACAAAAACAGGATTGAAATAATTATTCGAATGAAGTTGAAGCGTAAGTAATATAGATAGCTCGAGGTAGGTAGGTATGTAGATAAAATATTGAAATAGATGGTTTAAGTTTTAGGCCAAATTTCACAATGTATTTTTGTATATAGAGGAGACCGTGGTTTGTATTATATTTGTTGTAAAAAACTTAGACTGGTATAAACATTAATCGAAGTTGTTTTTATTTTTCTTAGTTGAATTCCAATATTAAATTATCTAAAGGTATTGGAGCATATTCTTTAACCTTTTTTTTACTGATCCAGGGTTGCCAGGTTAAAAACCACTTATAAAGCCTTATTTCAGAGTTCTTTCAAAGCATCAACATAAATCACTGCCCTTAATATAGCCCAATTACATTTAAAAAATCTGGGATATCTTACACAATCCACTTTTTCTTGTTTTTAAGAATATTTTCTAAAAGCAAATCCCTAAAATGTGGACGAATTTAAAGTATATTGTTTGACTTGCAACGAATTATCTTAAAAATAATAAGAATTAATATCAAATTGGGTTACTTTTATCAAATTCTTGTCTCAAATCTAAGAAAAAGATAACCTAATTTATAATAAATAGCTCAATCTGACAACCCTGGTCAAAACCGAAGTTTAGTTGATGAAGCCAGCTTAAACATCATGAATATGCCCCATTGAATTTTTTAAATTAATTTTTCGAAATAGTTGCCGGGGAAAGGCCTGATACTCACTAAGGCAACTTTAAAGTACTCATCTAAGCAACTTAACTTGCTCCCGTTTCAAGTATATTGGGTTATATGAGAGAACTCCCACCATCTATCTAAGTTGCCGGTAACTTAAAGTTGTTTATAATGCTCTGATTTACCCACTAACCTAAGTTGCTTGCAACACTGGGCAACTTAAAGTTGCTCCCAATGTTTGTAGATAAGAAGAATATCCGCCTAGCTCAGCATTAAATTAAATTGTGAGAGTTGTAGTGACTCCCTAATTATCAATGATCAAGAAAGGCTTTAAATAGTCCAGTGACCAACGCTTTATATACTAACCCAAATAATAAGAATCTTTGTCTAGTGTGGCTTTATACAACACAACAATAATGAGATTTTTTGAGAGTTCTAGTAACCCCCAAACTATAAACAATAAGGAAAGGTTTTAAATATTCCAGTTACCTATGTTATGTTAACTAAGCCAAATTTAAAAAATCTCTGCATAGCGTAGCTTCATATTATATAACTGTAATGAGATTTTGTGAGAGTTCTGATGACTCCTAACCTATAAAAAGACCAGGAAAGGTTTCACCTAGCAAAGAACGCTGTCAAAACATCTTAAGTATGATTAAAAACAGGCAAAGTACGGTTTTTTTAAGCATTCTTAAACTTTGGGAGTCTTTGGAGACTCTCAGAAACAAACTATATCAGTGTTTTCCAGCCTTTTTTGTGCTATGCCGCACAAAAACAGCCTTCAACATTGTTTCTATGATATTTTTAACATTAAAAAATTCTAATTTGATCACAAAAGAACTTGAATGACTAAAAATCAGGAAGAAAACACTAAAATCAGAATATCTTTCCTTCAAATCCGTCCATACAGTTTCCAGATCTCCAGCGGATATCAGTCACTTCATATTTTTGGAGTCAATAAAACCTGTCAAGATTTGTGTTGTATACAATTTTTCTGAGTTATCAATAATGCCAACAAAATAAAATACAATCTACTTTTCTGTTTCGACAACAGTCTTATATGCTCCTTGAAGTAACTAAAGTTTTTTCGAAGATATCGACTAAAAATGACTCCCAAAATCCATAGGTACCATCCACCGTTATCAAATTTTCATTTTTGGTTTATCGCTAAAGAGAATTACCAAGTTGGACATATTTTTTCAAATAGTTTAGAGCCATCCTACTAAAATGTACACAATTTGGCACAAGGAAATGTTTGAAGAAGCAAAGTTTGAGTCCGGACTCTTTTTGAAACTGAGATTTTTTTCATTCGCACTCATTCAATTTTGAAATCTAAAATGGTTGTAATGCATCAGAATGTACAATTACCCCCTAAAAAATCAAATTTTCCACCTGCGGAATGTGGGCCCTATATTATATTACAAAACAGCAGTTAGATTTTGTGAGAGTTCCAGTTACTCAACATACTAAGGATCAGAAAAGAATTGAGATAGCCCAAAACGCTATCTAAACAGTTCCAGTACGATTATAATCAAGAACAGTAAAACTAAAAACCATCCTTATACCTTGGGAGTCCTTGGAACTCTCAGAAACACACAAGATATTCATTCACAAGATGGATACTATATTTTTTTTGTGCTAATTTTGTGTGATTTTCATCATTTATAAACTGTACTTCTTCTTTACTTTTACATTTCTAGACTTAAGTTTCTCGTTATTGATTCTAACAAAACTGAGCTTCTTAGCGGTGTGATGATATTGCATGACAGAAACGTTTTTAATTGTTGCTTAGAGTTCCAGAGATGGAGGATCACGAACGGTTTAAAACAGTCCAGTACCTAGAGTAGCATTATCAGCAGGCCCAATACAGTTTGAAACAATCTCTGATGCATCCATTTGAAGATTGAGAGTCACTCGAACTCTCAAGAGCCCACTTACTCATTCACCTATAAAAAAAAATAATTTTATTGATTTTAATTTTGAAATTTTTATAAATCAAAATACCAAATCCGTAAATGGCTACAAACTTCTATACTTATGTGTGTTTTTTATTAGTTTTAAGATAAGACAATAATTTCACGTTTTAAGTTAAGATCTTTCTATAATTTTGGAACCAAAAATGATTTTTTAACTGAACATATCGGGTCAGTTTTTTTAAATATGACGAATTCCAATCTTTACTCCAGCCTGCACCATCAATATGATTCTCATGCAAACTTTGGTTACATTCAATAGCCCTTAGCCCCTTAATCATCCATATCTTCCATTCACATCCATACACACTTTCCTCACAAAACATAATTTTCTCAAAACTCATAAAACTACCGTCGGTATATGCATTTCTTTTGAAAATTTCCCCCAAGCCATCATTAGTTTCACTGTCAAAATACTCAACTAATTGCCACTTATAAACGAAGAATTCATTCAAAAATCTTAACTCAAATAATCATTCAAATCCTTTTTTATTTTATACTTTAATCGTATCCTTTCCATCTCACTTAATCGCTTCGATTAGTTAACACACAGTCAGTTGGTAGGTATAGCTACACACAACAAAAAACTTGCTGCTCATTTTTCTGCCAATTAAGCGTATTTGGTAGCTCTTTTACAAAATATTCTCTTGACTCCTGATAAAAATCCTTCTCATTCCGATTAATCGGTTAATTAAACTTGCATCTTCCCAAAAAAAACCAGAAGACGAAAAGAAATTGAAAACAACAAAAATTCATATCTACAAAGGAAATAATAATAATAACGCACCACACCGCCATTAAATTCCATCTTCTTTTTTTTTGTTTCTTTTTACATTTCAAAAATACACAAAAACAAAAAGAGGTTGGTAGGTAGGTAGGTATATATAAAAAATGGAGATTGGCAGATCAGAGGCTTAAAAAACTAACTCCGGTGGCTTAATTAGTATCGAGATGCGGTCACTTCTTTGCTATCAAATCTTCACCATCTTTGAATTTCTGTTGTATTCATATTTCTGAAATACCTAATCTTCTCCATCTTGTTGAATAAAATTAAACAAAACAACAAAAAAAAAAAAAGAAGACAGATACAACGTTGTTCTCTTTTTTTTTTGTTCTTGTTGGTTAATATTAATAATTAATATTCCATTTTATGTTCAGGAATATTTTAAATTACCAAATGAGCCGCTCAAGATCTTTAAGGTTGAAGCCCCAAAAAGAATATACCAACAGATATTAATAGCTATTCAAAATGCTTTCACAGTGATAAAGTAGGGAAATTAAACCCACGTTTAAGCCTGAACAAAAATCTGACAAACATTTTTTCTTCGTCTTTAAAAAGATAATAAAAAAAAAAACATCAAGTAACTTTGACAGAAAACGTTCAAAAATTGTCCTTATATGTACCTACCTTTCCAGGTATGTTTTTTGTGTTTTTTTTTAATAATAGATGCTGATATTGGTTAAAGGTATGAAAGTAACTAATTATGAATAAATTAATCTAGATGTGCACATGGGTCCATACACAATATAGAGAGAGAGTCTCGGGCGAAAGATAGATTTTCATCTCACTCTCTTTAGAGCCAAAGATATGCCACTCTAGTCTTAGCACTTAAGCCATCATCGGGGGCTCCAAATAGAGGTAGCTATAGGTAGATATTCTGTGTTTGTATTTAGCTTTTGGTTTTGAGTAGAGAGTTCACCCAATGACGTGGACCTGGAGATATACCTCCATCAATATAATACAATAGTAGTTGGTGACAGTAGCAAAGATGAGATACATTCGACGTTGGAGGCAATTTACATTTAAATGAATCAATAAATAATTTTGTTTTGTTGTTGTTGTTGTTTTTGTTTTTGTTTCGTTACTTAATTTTTCTCGTTCTTTTAGGTTGAATTTCATGTCTCATCTTTTTGTGATTGTTTTTTTTTTTCTTTTATTTTATTATATTTTATTTTTCTCGGGGTTCGAGGGGAAATTTTTGAATTTTTGATTATTTAGATACATTTTGTTGTATTTTTTTTTTTTTTTTTTGAAAAGAATTATTATAATGGATGCTGATGATGGGATCTTTTGTTGTTGGATTTTTAATTTAATTGGTGATGGTGGAACTTCTTGTTTTTGTATCTTTTTTTTTAATATTAATTTTGATCAAGAAAAAAAAAATAGAAAGAAAATATTTATGATCACTCATTAGGAGCCACTTAAGTGATAGGCAAATGAGTGCAGAACGGATCGACAAAAAATTACCTTAACAGAAATTTTCGTGTTGTCAAAAAAAAGAAGAAAAAGAAGAAGAAAAAAAAACTAATAATAGAAAAAAAGATACAAATGTGAAATCACTCACATTTTGAAATTGATAAATTATAAACATGATAGTGACGAGTTATTTTGTGGTTATTGGGATGGTATTGTTATTTTTGTATATCTTCATATTATATCTCTAGGCAAAGAAGACAGTGAGTCAAATATATATTTGTTTTTTTTTTTTTTTTGGAATTTTTTAAGATAATTAAATGTGTCATCAAATTATTCGAGATGATTGAGAGGTCTAAGAAAATCTCTTTATAAATTATCTTTAATTTGTAAGAATACCTAAATGATTTATAGTAGGTATGCCTCTGCATACCAGAGTTGTAGAATTAATGATGAAAAAGTTCAATTTCAATTACATAATATAATTGAAATCTCCGAACACTTATTCGATTACTTTAAAATGTAATCGAGGAAATTCAATTACAAATTATATGTAATTGAAAAGTTTAAATTACTTGTAATTAAATTAAATGCATGTAATTGAAAGGAAAAGTAATCATAAATAATATGTAATGATTGCTTTTTTCAGTTATATCATTCCACAAAATGTAATTCATTTATTGTTTTTGTCACTTACATTTTCCTCCATATGGTTCCCTGTAATGTTGAAACTCTCTATGTTTTTTTAGTTTATTGACGTATTATATTTTAATTATTTAATTTTTAATTACTTTCATCAGGTTTTTAAATTATTCTCGTCTCTTAAATAGTCTCTTTTTAAAAACAATTAAATTAATAATGCTAAAATAAGCAAATTTCTCGCAGTGTTTTTGTCTTTTTTTATTAGTTTATCAGTTAGAATCCTTTTTTACTTTTTTTATTATTATTACTTATAAGCTAATTAATAAAAACATGTAAAGAATTATAGTCCAAGTAATGTAACTTTAATATAATTAACACAGTGCTTTCTTTCAATTACTTTCAAATTTATCCATTACTATTTTCAATTTCATGTAATTTGTAAGTAACTTTTTTCAATTTCAACTACAAATAATGAATATTTATGTTTTTTCTCAATTACAATTATGTGTAGTTGTAATTGCAGAAAATTCAATTACTAATTACTATTATATGTAATTGAAATAAAAGTTAAAATAAATTACAAAAGGTAATTTGTCATTATTTACCAACTCTGTTACATACCTACTTAGTTTTGTAACGGGTGATTTTTTAGCTGGTTTGGTTTTGGCAACACTGGGTTTGACAGCTGACGTGTGTTTAGTACCTTGTGTCACTGTCAAACAGCTTCAGTTTGGTTTGCAATTTAACCATGGATCGTCTTACAAATGAACAACGCTTGCAAATTATTGAATTTTACTATCAAAATTCGTGCTCGGTTCGAAATGTTCATCGCGCGCTGCTTCCATTTTATGGTCGGCATTCTCGACCTTCTGAGCAGTCTATTCGGAAGATTGTGACCAAATTTCGCACCAAATTTACTTTGTTGGACATTAAACCACCAACACGTTTACGTACTGTGCGTAGTGAAGAAAATATTGCGGCCGTATCAGCTAGTGTGACAGAAGACCGCGAAATGTCGATTCGGCGCCGTTCCCAGCAGTTAGGCCTTTGTTACAGCACTACGTGGAAAATTTTGCGGAAGGATTTGGGCGTAAAGCCTTTTAAGATACAGCTGGTGCAAGAACTAAAGCCAGCCGACCTACCACAACGCCGAATTTTTGGTGAATGGGCTCTTGGAAAGCTGGCCGAGGATCCGCTTTTCTATCGAAAAATTGTGTTCAGCGATGAGGCTCATTTTTGGTTGAATGGGTACGTAAATAAGCATAATTTCCGCATTTGGAGTGAAGATCAGCCAGAAGCATTGCAACAGCTACCAATGCATCCCGAAAAAGCCACTGTTTGGTGCGGTTTATGGGCGGCGGCATTATTGGGCCATATTTCTTCAAAGATGATGCGAATCGCAGCGTTACTGTCAATGGTGAACGCTACCGAGCGATGATAACAAACTTTTTTTTGCCCAAAATGGAAGTTCTTGACTTGCATGATATGTGGTTTCAACAAGACGGTGCCACATGCCACACAGCACGCGAAACAATGGCGCAATTGCGAGGCGAGTTTGGTGAACAGTTAATTTCACGTTTCGGGCCGGTCAATTGGCCGCCTAGATCGTGCGATTTGACACCATTAGATTATTTTTTGTGGGGGTATGTCAAAGCTAATGTCTATAGGGACAAGCCCGCTTCGATTGACGCACTGGAAGCCAACATCCATGCATTCATTCGTGAGATACCGGCCGATATGTGTGAAAGAGTATGCCAAAATTGGACTCAGCGGATGGGCTACCTGAGACGCAGCCGCGGTCAACATTTGCATGAAATTATCTTTAAACATTAAATTGCAAGGTTCAAACTATCGATTCAAATAAATATTTCATTCATTTTTTCGAATTTTTTGTGTTTTTTTTTTTTTTAAGTTCTAAACCTCTTAAAAAATCACCCGTTATATATTTTGTTTTCGGTAAAGTCTAGTTTACAGTTCCCGGGATGCGCAAAAAAATCCATGCAAATATTCTCGCATGTCAAAAATTATTTAGGTGAAATGCAAAATTAATTGTTAACCAGTTTTATGCAAAAAAAAACATCACTGCCAAGAAATGTCATGCAAAACAATGGACCGGTTATTGTTTTGCATGCGAAAAAAAATGAGGTGAATACATTTTTTTTGTATGATCGGTAATAATTTTCCATTTTTAGGCCTATAGTTTAATAATTTAGGGTAAGATAATGACTGAATGAGTGGTTAAGGCCAAGGCAATTATTTATTGCCTTGAATATTATACAATTTGGTGCTCAGAATAGGTGGAATATTGTTTTGAAAATGTATTCTTCGCATGGGAACTGTAAACTAGGCTAAAAAAATACATCATTTCTCTGAGAAACAAGAAACTTTCTTAACTGCAGTATTGAAATTTGTTGCATCTTTAGGTACATCGAACAGATCTCTTTTTGAAGTCGTCGAGATGATCTTACTGTTGACAATAGCTATATTTTATGACAGTTAAATCGCTTTCTGTTTAGTAGAGCCTTTATTGGCGAAAGTAGTTCAATATCTGGCAAACCAAAATCTCAAACGAAATCCCGTATTTTTTGTTATCTCGAAAAACGAAATCTCGCCCATTAAAAATCTTGTTTTTCATAATCTTGCAACTACAAAATCTCACTTTTAACAATCTCGAAAAATTTCGCAAATTTCAACCAAAGTCTCGTAAATCAAAAGGCAACAAATACGAGATTTTTTGCAATGCAATTAAATTTTAAGAGATAGGTTTGCGGGGTTTCGTTATTGTGAGATTAGAAAAAGCGGGATTTTGTTATTACAAGTTGAAAAAAATGCATTTGAGTGATTTCTGCCAGAAGTATTTTTTTAATTCAAAACTCATTTAAATTTTCATTTGCAGAAAATTTGGTCCTATTCAGTGTCACATTACTTTTATGAATATAAATCAAAGAAAAGTAATATCCCCAAATTGAACCCCTTTTGCGTTTCAATTCAATATTTTCTCCGGGGTTGTGTTAAAGATAAAGCTTACGTCCATGTTTTACCAATAATTTATGCACTTAAAGAAAATATCAAAAGCTGTTATTTTCAGAATGCAAACATAAAACGCCCAAAAACTTTATGCACTATTTCATTAAAAGAATCACAATTTGCAGGCAGAGTTGTGATGGCCTTCTGACAGATATGCTATGCCATATTAAACCGCAAAGTTTATTCTTTAAATATGAAAAAAAAAATATCACCACTTAAAAAAAAAAAACATTTTTAGAATCATTTAAAATAAAACCCCTCTTTTAATATAGGATATAAGTGAATTTCATTTTTGATCATTGAACTTTTCGAAAATTTTTAAAGAACGATATTTTTTAATAGACTTTTCGAGTACAAATTTTGAACAAAAATAAATATTGGCTGCTATTCAACGACCTCGTAGTATTTATCATTTTGTTAAAAATTAAGCTTATTTAATTTTGTGAATATATATACATTATACTTCATGTACGAGTATGTAGTTCTTTCTCAATTCTTCTTTTTCACAGCAAAAAAAAAAAAAAACAGAAGTAAATAGTAAGGATTAAGTGCCACTTAAATTGATCAACTTGCATTTGAATTTGAGCAAATTATGAATTAATGTTTAAATAAAATCTTCTTTAAATTTTGGTGAAGGTATAAACAGGCCTCCTTTTTGATTTATATTTTTTATTTGTTTTTAGATTTTTAATCCTTGTTTATTCTACTAAATCTACCAAATCTCATAAAAATGATTCATTTAGCTTTAATATTTTTTTGTTTTCAAAATTTCCAAAAAAAATCATAAATCACTATCAAATTGATTTAAAAATATGTAAAAAAAAAAATAACTGAACATTAATTTTCCACCCACCACATGTTCTCAATCATTACAAAAATAAAAATTTAACAGCTACAAAGAAAAAAAAAAAAATAAAAAAATGAACTACAAAAATGATGATGTTTTCGATAATAACTCATTTCATAATTCACACACAAATATTTTTCATTTTTTTTATATACCATCAAAATGAAAAATATAATTTTTGTTTTTATATAAACACTATAAAAAAAAATATGTATATTTATCCGCATTCCCATTTCAAAAATACAGATTTCGATCATATGAATATTTTCCACACTAGGTGTTATGGGCGAAGGGGAGGGGGAGGGGGGGGGGGGGTAACTAGTGAAACATTCCACATTCAATGCAAAAGCAAAAATGCTTTTATATCTATGTTTATGTTGTTGTTTGCACCAGGAGCGGATTTACTTATGATTTTCAAGTAAGCGAAGCTTAATATTACCATCGAAAACTTTATGGTGGATAGTTAATAGTTTATTAGCCGGTAGTTACTTGAGAAATTTTGAATTTATCAAAAGTAATGGCGACATTTTCAAGGCTCCAACCCATAGAATCCGTTGCATCCATTGTGGGGAAGCAATCAACTGACAGATCAATTAAATACTTACATGTTTTCTTATGGGAACTGGCCCATAAGTGACGTATGCCTCACCAGCAACAAACAAAGTAGTGGAAATTTTAAATTTTGATAGCAATTTTTTTGTGTGCGTTTGAATTTCAAGTAGTTGTTATATGTGCGTGTGTTTGAGTTTGAAGTGTTTGTCATGTGAATGTCAACTCATTCATTTGGGTAACTTCAATCCGTCGCATCCGGTAGACGTCAACGAATACATCACTGCAACGGAGGCATGGATTCTATGGGTCGGAGCCTTCAATTTTTCATGCCATGTTTTCTATGTTTTTTTATGCTTGATGTTGCTATCACGTAGCTAAGTGAATAAGTGAAGCAACACAAATATAGACCTAAACTCCTAATCTTGACTAGTTCATTACTTAAAAGTTTACAGTTAATTTCTTCTTTTTAGTTTTGACAAATTTTTTAAGGTTTTTTTCTTTGCTAACTTGATTGAAGCACAAACTCAAACATTTTTTAATTTTTGTAAATTTAATTGTTTAACGCGTCATTAATTAGTCATTAGTTAGTAATAACGGTTTCAAAATGTTTGTTCATGTTTGTTTTCTACGTTTTCTATGTTTTCTATGTTTTCTATGTTTTCTATGTTTTCTATATTTTCTATGTTTTCTATGTTTTCTATGTTTTCTATGTTTGCTTCGTTTTCTGTCACCACTTTATAAGTATTATTTTATTAAAGATATAGACAACATTGAGTAACAAAATTGAAACCATCAAAATTAGTTAACTGATAATTATCTTTTTTTTAACTTTTCAATCGACCAATGTAGCTTAGCGAACTTGACATTCATTTCAATAAGTTTTAAATTATTATGTGCTTACACTATATAAGCGCAAACTATCTGTTATATAGCTATATGTACACTATGTAGGCATGAAACCATGATGGCTAGTTATATTGATAATAGCCTTAGAAAAAATATATCAGCGGCCTTGAATAAGGTAGAAATATGACAAATCCACTTCTGACTTCAAAACACTAATAATTCTGCAATACCTGGACGAATACTGATGGTGGTAAAATTAATAGTGTATCTCATGTGAATTATGGAAATTCTAAATAAAATACGATTTATATCTAACAGGCCAATATAACGAGCCATCATGGTTTTATGTCTATACATACTGTACCTATAGCTATATAACAGATAGATAGTGCCTATATAGTGTAAGCACATAATAATTTAAAACTTATTGAACCAACAAATATAAAATATGCATAAAATTTGAATTGATCGGGGTTGTAAATAGATTGAAAATTCGGATATAAAAATGATGTGTGAGCCAATAGATGGATATAGCTTCAAACCATCATCCGGGAGTAAAACCTAAACACATCAGATATATACGAAATATGTGTGTTACGACGATGACGACTGAATATCGAGGAATAAATAGTAGGTATATGTATCTATTCGAGAGATATACCTATCTATACATTTGATGAGTTCCAACAGAAATGTTGAACTACTGCGCGCCAACTACACACAATCCAGTAACCAGTACACTATACACAATCTGAGGTCAACATTGGAATAATTTAACCTACAATATATAGAAATGTGTGCAATATAGGCTTGTATTTAAAAAAATGGATAGTAAAAAGGGTGACATTGCCATATAGATATCTACCTATAGTATAGTCTTTCGTTATACCTCTATCGCGGGATATTTGCAATTCGAATTTTCAACTCGTTCTTGTTTTATTATTTTTTTTTTTGTATTTGATTGTACATTAAACGAAATAATAAATAAAATTTTAGTATTGTGTTTGAAAAATAAAAAGGAAATCGTATTTTCATATTCCATTGCTTCTTTCTTGTTGTAGGTTTATTTTTTATTTTTTTTTATTAGATATGCATACATAGGTACACCACTGTTGTTCGTGATAATGATATTTTTTTATATAAAATTTATACTATACTCGAGTCGAGTTATCACCATCATTCGTATAAATGTGGTGTCCGTGAAATTAAAATGTAGGTACTTATTGTTATCGACACAGAACAGAGGTAGATATAGCTTACAGATACTTGAACATGGAAACGCAGTTGAAGAATATAATTTGCATATGAACAAGAATTAAATTATATATCACAGAGAGAAAGAGTGAATTTCCAGAATACTTATCATATTATTAATATTTATTTATTTTTTAATTTATTTTATTTATTTTTTTCAAAGAAAATTAAATTTAATTTAATTAAGTTGGTGCCTATCGTTTATGTAATTTTAATTATTATGAATTGATGAAGGGCAGAGGTTATAATAGGGGCCTGTAGTATAGCCATTGTTCCTTTATTATTGGATTGATTTATTTTGACGAATAGTTAATTTATTTATTTTTTTTTTAAATTATACGAACATTACTTTTAAAATGGCACAAATTTCACTTAAAGATATGCATTTGTTTGTATTTGATTCAATTCACAATTATCTTACTCACTTCTTTTTAAAGGTTTCGAATTGAATACTCATAACTTTGAAAATAATTCTACTGCAATACCACAGGGAAGTCATTTAGGTCCTGCTCTTTTTGTTTTATTTAGAATTGACTGAATGTTTTGAACGATGCACTCAAAATTTTAAAACCTATTCTTGAATATATGCCTCTTATATTTGGCCAACCTACTAATGACCTTTTTGAACTGCTCCTTACAAAAACCAGACTTAATAATAATCTTCCACGCCTTGAATTTGACAGGAAAATGCCAGGGTAGGTGGTTTTCGAAGTCCTCCACCTGCTCACTCCGCAAGACATGACGATTCCAGTGATGATCAGCATCCGCCCAAAGGTGTTATGTTTAATATGAAAGTAAGCTTAACGTGGAGACATGGCAAGCCCACCCGCATGAGGAGTCAAATCAAGCGTTGGCTACCGCCTTAGTTAGTGATACTCCTGTAGCTGTTCTATGAACATGTTGCATCATGTCCGCAACCCTTGCTGAGGAGCGAGGCCTATCTAACACCTCTTGCACCCAAGAAAACTTGGATGCCAATTGTTCCCGCGATTTTGGGTAACCACAGCCACAGCGGTAATCCCACAAGGAGGCCTACCTCATCGATAACTCGAGGCAGGAAGATCAAGTGTCATGAGATACAGGAAACCACCCCATCCTGAAGGGCTTGTCTCCCGTGATACCAGAATATAGCTTCCAGTGGAGCTTCGCAACCATGAAAGTCACTTCCAGATGAGCCAATCCGCAAAGCTTGAGGCCTGGCAGTCTCTAAGTCAGGTGCGTACAACAATCCCTGACCAAGGCAGAAGTCAAGGGCTGAAGTGCACTAGGAGTTGTGTTCAATAGTTTGAAATAAAATGGAGGTTGTAGTATGTTGTGAGAACAAACAACAGGAGCTGGGTCATAAGACAGTCATCCAATTGGATCGCCAAATATATTATGTCAAACTCTGCAGGTAGCAGAAGCCTGAATTCCAATAGCTCATGGTCTTGGGGGTTTGGAAGAGAAGATGACACAGATTAAACCAGTGTCTGTCTTAGATCTATTTTGTTGCGTAGAGAAAAGATATCAAATCCTTGATCCCACACCTACATCGATGGTGAGTATGAGTAGGAATATCCAGCCTTGATGCATGTTTTTCTAGTGGCTAGTGTGCAGTACAAGTTGCATTAAACTTATGGCTATGTCTTGCCTGGGTCTACAGATCAGATCAATTGTTCCAGATTTCTTATAGCCAAATCATTTTGGATACTTTGCATTTAGTTAGGCTGTTCCACTACGATTGGGTTAACTAAACAAAATAAAGAATATTTTACAACTCCAAGGGGAATATTGACTCATTCCGCAAGTGAGCTCTGAAAGGTCAATCCTTGCCTGGCCAGTTCATTTGACAGTTTATATCACTGAATGCCATTGTGACGTGGAGCCCAGATAAGGGTGACATTGAGGTTGACATTCAAGTCTGCGGAGTTATCTTGGCATTCCTAGCAAATGAAGAAGCACCTGTCTGATAATTGTCTGCTAGAATAGCTGTACCACAATTTTGGTTTATGGCTAGTTCAAGTATTCTGTCTGTTTCCCTGATTTCCAGTAATTCAGCACTAAAAAAATTGGGTGGGCGAGAGGACCTGGAGATTTTTAGAAACTCACAAAGGACTCCTGAGCCAACACCACAGTTAATCTTCTCGCCATCCAGTATAAATAGTTGTGTCGAAGTCTTTCATCACGACGCGTGTTGTTATCTCTTTATCTCTGTCCCTTCCGGATGGGAATATAAATTGAAATTTTTTACTGAGAGAGGCTCACCTTATTTAAGGAGTGCAGTAGTCGGTGGGATTTAGGGGGATCAAATGCGGTTATGTAGATAAACGTTTAAAGCATCCTTTGGACAAGATCGAATCCTTATTTTACTGTTTTCGTGAAATTACTCCCCAATGAAATTACTCCCAAATTGAAAATGAAATAACTCCCCAAAATTGGTGAGGAACTGGAAAGTTTTTTTCAAATGGCGTTCTTGGAGATTTATTTCATCCATCTTTGAGCTTAGGAACTTCCCAAGTAACAATTTTCCTCTCATAAGAGTTTCCTAGAGGCTTGTGAGACTTTATTCCGGGAGTTATTCTCACTCTAGGAGAGTACTCCTACATCCTTATGAAAATGTTAAAAGCCTTAAATGGCCCACTTATAGGAGTTAATTTCCTCTTATAGAAACATTTTAATTGTTCCTATGGGATGACAAATGCTAAATTAATCTTTTTAGGAGAATGCGTCACTTCTTGTGGGAGTTGATGAAAAGAGAAAGAGTATGCACATAATTAAAAAAAAAACACAGATACATATCTTTCACATTTGTATACTTCTTTCGGAAACTTGGTACGAAGTATTTATGTCTGTATGTGTCATCGTCATTGTCTCATGTTGAAAAATGAGTGTTTGAATTTATATTTTCATTTCATGACGACGTTAGTATAATTATAGTTTGTCACATATGTGGAGTTAAATCTTAGTGCGATTGAAACTTTTTCTACTAACTTACACATTTTTCTTCGAAAAATAACGAAGCGCTTTCAAAATAATTGATATTTAAATTATTTTAATTTTATTTTGAATTGGAAAAAGGGTTACCTTGATGTTTGCTTTGAACAAGAATAGTACTTTTTATGCTGACATTATATATGGTACTTATTCATGGTATATGACGAAAAAGATGTAATAGCGGATAATATGTTGAATTGATGGTCTTATTCTTGTATGCCTGGTTTTTGTAATCTAAGAATTTACAAGAGGTTAAGAGACGTTTTAATGAAAAAATAAAAAGTTAGAATTTATATTTTTAAATATTTGTTTCACGTTTCTTATAACAAAACTGTCAATGATTACTGACTTTCAATTTTGTCACTATACAGTGCGAATTTCTGAAGGCTTGTAAATAAATGTCATTATTTCAATTTGATGATGCTCCTAAGAGACAAATAACTTAAGCACAGTATTTAAACACAAAACTTCACATTACGAATATACTTGTAAAAATACTTCTTTTGCATTTAATGTGGAACAAAATAAACATCACTATAAATACATGTATATATATAAATATACCTTAAATAAATTCATCATAATGGAAAACCAAATAAATTATTTCAAAATTTAATTTCATATCACGGTAACCCTCAAACTATACAAAAAACACTTTGTTCAAATTTAAATATGACTGCTGTCGTATCGATACTTTTAACTCTCAAAAAGACATTTTTATGAGAGTGTTGTCCATTTATGTTGGTATGTAAATAAACACTTTTTTATGAGAAGTCTGATGCTTTTATGCGACTTTATTTTGACATTTATCAAACGAACCAAGAACAAATCGGTGATGCGTTCCCTTTTTTCTTAAGAATGTGAATTATTGTTGATGTTAAAAAAAAAGATGAAATCTCAAAGTTTGGAATATTAAATTTTTTGCATTACCTTTTCTGAACAATAAATCTTCATTATAACGTCATAATTTTTGGAATAAATGAACAAAGAATATCAAAAAATTAACATTCCGCAACAAAACTATAGACGTAGTAAAATTTTAAGCTTCGTAAATCTCTCTAATTTTCAATACAAATTGTGACAGACTTACGAAGTTTAAAACATTAAAATGTTAACAATGGGCGTACGCCGTTGCATGAATATTTTAGTCAAATTTTCAAGCGTAATTTTGTCAGAAAAACCTTATATTACACCGAAATAAAATAAAAAGAAAGTCTATCACCGAAAATTCACATTTGTAACAAAATAAAATACATTTTAAACAGTAATCGGCATCAGCATCCAATGTTTCCTTCAGGTAGACAGATTAATAGAAAGCTGAACGCCAGAAAACAATGTACATACAAAACGTTAAAAAAAAGAACGACTGTTGAATGAATCAAATAAAGCTGCTGTCAGTGCAACATCTCATATGAATCCTATAGTTAGAGTTTTGTAGTTGTTACTTTATTAGCTCTTCTTAAGAGATTTTAAAGACTTAAAAATGGCGTTTAGAGTTTAAATTTGAAAACAAAATTATTATAAGACTTTCAATTTACATACAGGAGTAATAATTGTTCTAGGTATAAGATTGGAAGTGATTTGATCCAAGAAAAATGCTTACATCATTTAATGTTTTTTTGAGAAAATGGGAGCTTAGCTCTCGAGAGTATGTTAGTTGGGTTATTTCAAAATGCAAAAACTCCCCAAGGGGGAGGGGGAGTTATTTCAAGGATCCATTTTACAACTGGATTAATTTTTTAACGACTTAAAGGTACGTATTTATCCTCTCAAATGTAAACGCACCTTATCGTAGAAATATTTATAAATCTCGGTTGGGCGCTGAAGTAATCGGAAACAAGGAAGTCATACTACAAGGCTACAACTTCGGAATGGGACATTTCTTTTAATTTTGTTCACTTTTGCTTTCGGAAGATAAACTGACATTTGATGAAATGGGAGCAGCAAAATAAAGAGATACATAAATGATAAAAACAGAATGGATGTGTTCCCCTTTTAACCATACAAAAAGCTTCTTTTCTTTGGCTTGTGACATTAGCTTCAGATTTCACAAATGAGGAAAGATGTAAAGGGTCTTGAAATAGTAACAGTTCAATGTTGACAGTTTTTGGGGGCCATGTTGTCTTCATATTATCTGTCAAATCTGTTGTATATTATTCAGTCACTGTCACCAAATCACTACATTGGCATGTAACATGATTGAGCAAGACTTGGAAATTTTGGATTTGGTATATGGATGTGAACTAAATATCATTCCAATAGGACAGCACTAAATGTCACACAGCTGATGCCGCAAAGGACGTTTTCTTGAATAATTTGAGGACAAAATAACTTCTTGCGAAGGTGATGCGTATTGACCTTTTTTACTTTTTCTTATTAATTTTTAGAAGTTGAAGGTCTTGTAGGCCAAGAAATTGATCGATCGATACTTCCCAAGTAAGGTTCAAATTCAGCTGAATCTAATCTAGGCGGCAGGCAATACAAATTCGATATCTATGATCCAGTTTCTCTCGTGACACCGTGTGATAGATGAAAACATACTTTGACAGCTTATTATAAACCCTTTTAACATCAAACCGCCCAGATTGGAAAAGCCTTTATTTTTGTTTTAATCTGCATACATACTCATACTCAAATCTTTCTTTAACCTTAATATTAAATTCATTATAAGCACATGCTAAATTAAATCCTTTAAATACTTATCCCCTCCAAAATTTACCAAGCCCCTTGAAAATATTAAAAATACAAAAACCAGCATCAATCTAGTTCTCTACCAATCAAATCAGTCCTCTTAGAAGATGACAAATTACGCCCATCATCAAACCCGATTGGAACTAGATCATTTTCCATTAAAAAAAAATCCGTAACTAAAATATATATAATAAAAAAAAATATATAAATATGTATGTATTGAACACATATTTAAAAAATTAGCATTTTTCAATCGAATGCCCACAAGGTGATAAAAATTTTTTATGAACTCCCAAAAACTAAAAAAAAGAAAAAAAACAATAATAGAAAGGAAGCCAAAAATACCAAAGATTAATCTTCATTTATGCGCATTAACATATATTTTTATATATAAAAAACTAGAGTGTTAATATTATATCTACCTTAATCGATTGAATTAATTATAAATTCATTGTTTTTTTTTTGTGTTTGCTTCTCTCTCTCTCACACTCTTATCAAAAACAAACCTCATTTTTTTAGTTGATTTTATTTCAGTCATAAAATCAAAATCATAAAAATACAATTTTTTCTTGTTTAGTTTAAACCAAAAAAAAAATCAAGATTGAAATAAATGATAAGAAGACAATTTTATTGTTTATTATACTTAATATTATTTATTTCAATAAACCTAGGTAAGAATTTATAGATGAAAGAAAAATGAAAAAAAAAAAAAAAAATAAAATCACTCAATCCCAAACACGTGTATTCCAAATACCTTCATAATAATATAATAAATAAAATGAAGTCGAGGACGGAGCATTCTTAAAACTACTATGAATTCGTTTATTATATTATTATTATGACTAAGTTTGGTTATAATTTGATGTGTTTTTGTTTTTTGTGATTATTTTATGATTTTTTTTTTATGATTAAATTTTAAACAAATTTTATTTTAAAAATACATTAGCTGGCTGATAGGTGTTTTTTGTTTTTTTTTTTTTGTTTAATTTATTTTAAAATTTTTATTTGTACCTATACCTATCTAATTTATATTCATAATAATAAAAATAGATTTTATGTATCAATGATTAGCATTGATGTGAGATAAGTTGAATATTAAAATAAAACAAAACTTACATATAAAACCGTGTAATGTATAAGCCTGAATGGAATAATAAATACATTTAAACCAAAAATCTGATGGGAAATCAATTCGAAGTTACAAAAATGATTTCGAAAAAAAAGGTTCAGATACATTTATAATTATTATTGAAAGATATCTTAAAGGTTGTTTCCCTTTTTTGATTAAGTCAGTCAGGTGTGTGTATATCTTCTCAGAGTGAAATGTATTAATTATGTATAAAAATTAAAGAAAGCACAAATTAATGAGATCTCAATATCACGTGCAAAGTTACACAGATAGTTTACATGATTCCTATTTCAGGTCGATTATATATAAATTTTTTTTTTTGACTTCACATCAATAAATCTAAACCTGTTTGTTGGCTCTTTTCAGAAAAACTATTAGCCATCTTAAGTGTTAAAAATTTATGATTTCATAAATCTTCTACCAACTTAAACAAACAAACTATTTTAATTTCTCTCTAATTTGTATTATGTATGGGCTACAGAGTCAATCCTGCTGAAAAGTCTCTCAACCACAAAGAAAAGCCAATACAATAAATAAATCCGATTTTTTTTTTGTTTTTTCATTCACGATTTTTTTTTTTTTTTTTTGTTCACCGTTCATTTATTATTAACGCAGAACACTTAAAAAAATCGTCTCTGTGGTTCTTAAATCATCTTTAATGATATCAAATATATGTGTGTAGTGTAGTCTATGTCTGAATGTGTGTATATGCCTGTGCCTCCTTTGCGTCTGGTCTGTGGGATCTCATATATCGTGGTGGTTCCGCTCCGCCATTGTAAATCCATGTATCTTCTCCTTCGTTTAGCATCGCATTGGATCGTCGTTGCGTCGTTCGTCCGTTCCGTTGTGGCTGCCGCCATATTAAATGAGCGATGGATACACGGAAAAATAAGGAACCTCACCTCATAAAAATTGATTAACCAAACGACAAGCGCACACTCTCAAGATATGTATAAACATTTTTTTTTTTTTAAACATCTTAAGGCTGTCATCGCGAGATAGGAAACATGGTAGGTACCTTATATTCTCATCTTTCTGGTGTGTGGGTGTATATCAAATTGTTGAGAATTTTGTATATTTTTTCTTTATACAAATTCGATACATACATATATTTATATTTTATTTTTCTTTGCTTTATGTGCACTCAGATACATGTTATATTATTTCTTCTCATCATTTCGTTTTTCTTTTGAACGAATATAAATAATAAAAATAAAAAGATTAAATGGCTATACTCAATGAATAATTGTACATTTTGTATCTGCATTGTTGTTGGACTGTCTGCAAAGCAAATACTTAAGTGATTTACATTTTTCAATTTTGCACGACATATTTTTGTTGGATATTTTATGGAACTGGCCTGGTATTTTGAGTCTTTTTATGGGTGTTCCATGAGACAGTAGATTTCAAGGCATTTCATTTCGGTAAAATTAATGTGAAATTACACGAATTTGATTAAAATATGAAGGGAATTAAGACTTATACAGCATTTTTGCTTTCTGTCAGTGATTTTACTTGGATCGGAAAAACAGTATTTTCGCACTTTACAAAAATTTCTTAGAGTCTTGTTCGTACTTAAATGACGTTTATTCTTTTTATTTTTCATTCGGTGAAACCAAGAAGATTTATTCTAGACTATGAATTCATCACAAAAAAAAAAAAAATCAATTACTGTGATAGGTACTCATGTTGGGCGCCAGTTTCGAATTAATCTAACGAAGAGGTTACACCATAATTAAACGTAATCGAAAGTTATTACCAAAATATTATTGAAATTGTGCAAAAAAAAATAATTAAAACTGATTTCTAATCAAATATTAATATACCCCACGTTGGGCGCCATTTGACACTATAGGTTTTCTGTTTTTTTTTTTTTAACTAAGTACAAATAATCGTTTTCAATAATTCTAAAGTGCTTAAATACTGTTTTTTTTAAAGCCTTAAGACCAGAAGAGTTCATAAAGTCAAATTTAATTTGAAATGGAGCTATCTTTATGTTATCTCGTATATTTATTCGTATATATCTTCCAAAAAAGTGCTTAACTTCATTAATACGAAGACTGTGATCCTGTTTGCTCCTCCTCGATTGACTTACGGGCAACATTCATTGTGTTTGAAAGGTAAAGATGGCAAATATACATACATACTGCAATTTAGTTTTAATGTTTGTGCTCTGGCCAAAAGATTTTTAATAAAATATAGGTCACAAAAATTTGGTGTTTTTTCATGCAAACTATGCTTTAAAATATAAAAAAAAACAAAAGAAATCAATGTTTCTTCTTGCTTCTATAGAGTGTGTTTCAATATGTTGTACTTATAACTCTGACGCGATATAAGTTATAGTTATAGTATTTCAGTCTCAGCCTGAAAAAAAAAATTTACAAAAAACTATATCAATTATAAAATCAAGCGTTGGGCGCCATTTAAGAATCTGAAGATTGTTCAATCATCAGAAAGTAAATAAAAGATTCCATAGAATTGGAATAGTATAAAATTACCCCCTGCCCCCTGCGTCCTGAATTAAAAAGGGAAACAAATCATAAAAAAACTATATTGAAAAAATAACCAACCATTGGGCGCCATTTAAGAAACTACATTCTATTAACTTCAGACAATAAAGACTAGATTCATCATCAATGTATCAATGTTACTATGAGGTAAAACGGAAACTCAATTTCCATCATAAACCGTCATGATTATAAAGGTTGGCCATTTAAGAAGTAAAAAATATTTCACGAATTCCTCAAAGTAGAGTGAAGAATCATCAGCAATTTTGAATACTATGAATGCAGTGGTCAAATCTAACTATCATATCTCAATGGCATCTTGAGTTTGAAAAGCAAACCAAATGTTGGGCGCCATTTTTAAAGCTGAATATATTTGCTTTGAATTAAAAGTAGGTAATATAGAGAAAATTCTTCATCAATGCATCAATAATATCCTGAGCTTGAACAGAAAAGTCTGGCATCGGGTGCCATTTAAGAACTTGTTTATTTCATAAAGTAGAGACAAAATTAAACAGCAATGTCAAATGCTACAAATGTTGTTTAGCTGTAGTACTTCAATTTTTACTTTTATATGTGAATGAGTTTGAAAAGAAATATTTTCTCTACAAAATAATCTTCATTACCAAACCGTTGGGCGCCATTTTAAAAAGTAGATATTTTATAGATTAAAAAAGAAGAGAGAAAATTCAGCAAAAATACTTCTATGATATCCAAAGGATAGTTAGAACATAATTGTACTTGGAAAGTTCATTATAATAAATTGGGTATAATTTAAAAAATCAACTTTTAACAATATTTTTCAATATGGAAAGATGAGTCAATTCCATGATTTAAATCTGTGAATGTTGTGAAGCTGCAATATGTCAGTTCTGACTATGTTATACTTTAGTGCTGTCCTGAGTTTGAAAAAAATCAGTTTATTAAAAAAAATCTTAATTACTAAGCCAAACGTTGGGCGCCATTTTAAAAACAATTTTTTTTTTTAAGGTAAGAGAGAGAGAGAGAAAATGAGAAAATTTAGCAAAAATACTTTAATGATATCCTGAGGTTAGACAGAAACTTAATTTACTTTAAAATTACCTTTATTCATTACAATGTCTGACATTGTGTGCCATTTAAGATATTGAATAAATCACACATTTCAAAACTGTTTTTTTTTTTGTTTAAAGTGCATTTATAGTACAATAAGGCTAAAGAAATTTTATTATAAACTCAATCAAGAGCTTTCTCGATATAGAAATCAAGCATAGGGCGCCAGTAAAAAAAAAAACGTTTTCAGTTAACGAATAAATAAACAAAAAACTAAAAATATCAAACCGTTATTTCCAATTCCGAAACACTTAAACCATGTTAATACAAATTCTAGTCCATTTAATATACTTAATTATAAAAACATTTTTTAAAAATTTCAAAAATTTGTTCACTTAATTTTCCAATTAACTGCGGTCAACAATCTTTCATTCTTTATCATTTAAATTTAATCAATTCATAATGAATGCTTTTGCCTACACAACTAATAGAATATATACCTAAAATACACCTACATAATTCTTACATAGAACAAAATTATGTTTATTGCTTTAATTAAATTAAAAATCATTAAACAACTCTTTGACAACGCCCCCAAAGATATGATAGATAGTCATAAATTAACAAAAAAAAAAAAAAAAAAAAACAAACAAGGAGAAAATGGGGAACTCATAAAATGCCTACACTAATTTTCGTGTAATCATTTCATGGGTTCCCCTTCATTAACTTTTCATCCAATCGAGCATTATTTTGAATCGATTGTTTCTTTGTGGTTGTTTTTTTTTTGTGGTTATTATTTTTTGTATGGATATTATTTTATTGTATTAAGGGACTTTTTAAGTTTATCTTTACATAAAATTTAACAAAAAAATAAAAAAAAAAAAATAGGTAAACAGGGGAGAAGATGAAAAGATAAATTTTAAGCATTTATATTTTCGACTTATAAAGGAGAGAGAGGGCAACCATTTTGAGTGCTAACTAATAATGTTGTAGAATGCTAAGTTTTATGTTACATTAGTAGGTAAATTTTATGTTTATACATTATGTTAAGTTGTGTTAATAAGGCAACTAATCTTAATATGAAATATTTATATACTTTCCCTTATTAGGGTTACATTTCTAATGCTAACTTGTAAAACATAGAATTTTGTATTATAAAAACCTACAGAATAAAATGTTCAATTTAGTTAAGAAGAATAACATATTTTAACTTAAATTTTGTAAAGATAATAAAAGGCAATATTTAATGTCTCAATAGCGTCATACTAAGTAAACATAGAATTTTAACATATTTCAACATAGAACGTTAGGTTCCGTAAAAAAGGAAACACAATGCTAGGAAAAGCCATTATGGATTATTTATTTATTATTTAAATATAGAATTTCAAACTTATAATAACATCGAATTCTATGTTAACATAGAATGTTGCTTATTTTAACAGAAAATGTTAAGCTTATGACAAAATTCATTGATAAAATATGTTTAGGTACAAATTTATTATTTATATACACAAAACACACTTATGGGAACAATGTATATTAGTGTTAACAAAAATAGTTTATTTTAAAAATATTTAAAAATTTTTAAACATTAATACAAATTTGTACTTTGAAGTATTTAATAAAGTTAATAGAACAGATGCTAGGCTTACAATTTTACAATACAAGTTGAAAAATAAATTTTCAATACTCCACCGAAGCACACTCCACGTCACTTAATTGAGTTTTCATTGTACACATCGCTTTTCGTGACACCTCTCCTAATCGCAAGTTGAATACTTTTATAATATCAATTTGCCGTCTTAAACCTTCACTTCTACACTGCAATTACAATCTTTTGCAAGCTCATCATACCCTCAGCGCAAATCGTGTATACAAAATATATCGCCCACGGGTGTGTTCAACTTTAACATTTTAAACATGACATCGGAATTAGTTAAAAACATAGCCTGACCTCAGGCGACATATTATTCGTACAACAACAAAAATATCTTTTTTGTAATATGTTAATCACTCTATTATCCAACAGATTATTTAAGTGTTGAAAATTTTTGTACTAACTTTAAATCGAAGTTAACACAATCAAATACCAAAAGGTGCGAAAAATTCTACACTCCAACGCCTTTTTGCATCTGATATATCTTTTAAAAAAAACCGATTTAAATCGTTTATTTGGTGTGTAAGAATGCAAGTGTAAGTAATTAGCTTTCAGTATTTCTATACCATCACTTTCAGATGCATTTTGAGATACAAAATGTAGTTCAAACCTTGGATTAATAGAAAGAAATATATTTTCATTGCATTATTAATAATAAAATCTTTGATTAAGACATTTCGCACAGAGCCTAACACATGCATAGATACAAATCCATATTCATTTTTTGTTCCACAATTTATTATTGTACTGCATTTTGCAAATATATATTCTCAGATAGCAGAAAAAATAAACGCATGGTTTATTGTTGTGCATTTTTCATTTAACAATTTTTCTGTTTTGTATTTGTGAATCCCGAGGGAGGACGAGAGGAGAAACCCATCATTGGCAGACTTTAGAAACACACAACTTCTAGAGGGGCAAATGAACAACGACGTTTTGAGTGTGTATATGTGTGTATGAGTGAATTGCACATTGCTGTTGAAATTCGAACCGAGCGCAACAGCAACAAACAGCAATAATAGATTTTAATGGTGCGATCAAAATTTTTAATGAACTTCCATTATTTTTGTTGTTGTCTTAGACATCGGTCGCCCGTACGTTCGTTCGTCCCTCTGTCCCTGCTTCGTGTTGCTTCCTCTCATCATCATCATTGTATCTTTGAAACATTTTTCAAAAAGGCAAAACTATATAGGTTTGCAATAAAAGTATCTATCTATGAAGCCCCATGTGGATGTGGACTTGCCACATTTATAATGCCATCAGCATCAGTGTGTTTGTGTTAGGTGCATATAGCTATATTGTGGTGTTTGCTGTTTCCGATCTACTGACCAAGAAATAGTATCTAATAGATACACTACGTTTTTTTGCATCAAATATCTACACACATGCCGACTAGACGCGGTGTTCGGGACAACAGGTATTCCACCCAGCAGTAGCAGCAGCCAGTATGCACAAGTCATATAGTGAGATGAGATTATTTTGTTGTTCGGTGTCGATGAATGAGGCACGAGAGGGGCGTGGTAGGGTGTATGTTGTGCGATGACAGCGGGATGCGTGTGTGGTTCGAGGAAAACACGTGCCACTTGTGTCCCATTGTTGTTTAGGAATGAGTGAGCAAGCAAGCAAACAAACAACCAACAGCATCAGCCGTGGGAGAATATAAGGAAAATTATTTATACAAAAAAAAAAAAAATAATAATAAAATAATAATAAGTGATCTTCACCTTAACAAGGCATAGATGAGCTTGTTGCAATTTTACTATGCTAAAGAATTCAAGGAATGTTTGAATTCCATATTTGCCGACGGCACTGAAGGAAATATATTTATAACATGGTCTTGAAATCGAAAGTTAATTTTTCCAATGAAAGTCATTGCCCACAGATAGAAGTTATGTTTGTTTTGGTAAATCATGATTAAAATACTTGTTTTTATTATGTTTGTCCGTTTCTAAAATTCTTTGCAATAAGGCAATGAAACTATTTAATCACTGGTAAAATTAATATGATGAAATAATTTTAATCATCAAAACCATACAAAATCAAATTTATGTCAACTTTTATTGGGCGCCATTCAAGTAAAATAATGTGTTTGGGCATTTTCGGTACAGATTTAGTTGTTAAATGCTTGTGTAAGCAAGACTCAAAAATATACGTATACTTTATAAGCACAAAATCCTTAAAAAATGATTTCAAATGTTTCACGTTGGGCGCCATTTCTAAAACATTGACTTTTTCTCCTTTTTTTAGATTTCTTATACTATTTTGAGTGAGTTGATAAAGACAAGAAAGTTAAAGTTGTAGGTATTTGATCTTTTTTTTTTATTTTTTGACCCCACGTTGGGCGCCATTTGGGAACCACATTTTTTATTATATCTATTTATTTTTTGATTATTTTGTTTGGGCGTTGCTTTAAAGCCTTATAGACTTACAATCTGAACTATATTTTTTATCTGATGATTGGGTGTGGTTTAATTCTTATTTATCTAGTTGGGCGCCACTTAAGAACAACTTTAGATTTTTCCTATTTCTAACAATATTGCAAATAAAAATTTAATATTTGTTTTTTTTTTTTACAGATATAGCCAGTGACCAAGAAGATATTGGCTCATGTTCACCCAATTGCAAGTCAAATAGTCCTGATATTCAAATGCAATCACAACATTCGCCCGCAGCTGATGCTGAAGAAATCGATGCAACTATAACTACAACTACAACTGCTGCTAGTGCTAGTGTTGCCTTTAGTTTAGCCGATACACAAACTATGTTAGATAATCATCATAATCATCATATGCATCACCTGAATCCATTTAGTCATTTAAGTAATCAAATTAGTGTAAATCATTTGGAAGATCACAATCACAATAACAACAATAGCCTAATGTCACCGCTAGATGGCAATGATGCCCATTTGCCTCATAATCATCATCAGCAATCTGAGGTAATGGGTGGTTTGAAAGGTGAACAACATACATATCTGCAAGAAATTGAAAGAATAAATACAAAATTACCATCACCGACGCCACCTGATTTGGAGATTAATAATCAACCTTTGGATAGGCGATCACCAGAGGTGGTTGTTGGGGAGGAGACTCTGAAAGAACAGCAGATTGAAAGTGAGAAGACTGATGAGAGGGAACAGATCCCTGTGCAATTGGAAGGCGAGAAGACTGTTCCAATGTCGATAGATGTTGAACAGAGAATTCCAACACCAACAGGAGATGATAAACCCAATGAAGAAGACTGTGCGGAGGAAGAAAATCTTCCCATTACGTCACCAACAGTGGGAAGTCCGCCTCTGCAAATGCCTCAGTTCCCCGCTCCAGGCCCAGTTACACTGGAGGCGATACAAAATATGCAGATGGCAATTGCCCAATTTGCTGCAAAGACAATTGCAAATGGAAATGCTGGAGCTGATAATGAAGCAGCCATGAAACAGCTAGCATTCTTGCAGCAAACACTCTTCAACTTGCAACAACAACAACTTTTCCAGATCCAATTGATTCAGCAGCTGCAGTCACAGCTTGCAATGAACCAAGGAGGCAAGAGTGAAAATGAGGGTGAAGAAGAAAATGAAGACATTGACTTGGATCAAGAGTGCGAGAGGGAAGGAGACCAGGATGATGACCAAGAGCTAGAGCCAGGAGAAATCCAGATTAAACGCGAGAGAATCGATGATGAAGTTCGGTGTCAGGACGAAGAAATGCAGGTTTCGAAACACAACGAGTCGAATAATAATGAATCGTTGAAACGGAAACGTGAAGAGTACGATGAATACAGTAGAAATAATTCTCTGCAAATGCTAGCGAGCATGAAACAGGATGAGAATATGCCGCTGCCTTTCGGTAATGATTTGGCTTCGAGCATAATTACCAATCATGATGATCTTCCATCGCTGGATGAGCCCAATTCACTGGAGATGCTTCAGCGAAGAGCTCAGGAAGTACTTGACTCTGCTTCACAAGGCATCTTGGCTAACAATTTAGCTGATGAGTATGCCTTTGGCAAGGATGGCAAGACAGCCGATGGCAAAAGCCGCAATGAACCGTTCTTCAAACACCGCTGTCGATATTGCGGCAAAGTGTTCGGTTCGGATTCAGCTTTACAAATTCACATCCGCTCTCATACTGGAGAACGGCCGTTCAAGTGCAATGTGTGTGGTAGTCGCTTCACAACCAAGGGAAATCTTAAAGTCCACTTCCAGCGGCATGCACACAAGTTCCCCCATATTCCTATGAACGCAACACCCATTCCCGAGCACCTCGACAAATTCCATCCACCATTGCTGGAGCAAATGTCGCCGGACAGTTCACCAACTCACCAGCCGCAGATGCCACAACAAATGCCCCCCGTTTCATTGCCTCTACCATTCCCACCGAGTGCTGGTTATCCAGGCCTTCCGGGTCTCTATCGTCCTCCGTTGGATATCCTGAAGACACTTGGACCTTACCCGAATCCATTTTTCCCATCCTTGCCGCATTTGCCACCAGCTATGGCAGCAGCTTTAAAACGAGATCAAGAACTGCCAACCGATCTTCGCAAACCATCGGCTCCGAATTCACCGGAGCAGATGAAGGAACCTGAGGCTGAAGAGGAAAGGACCAATACAAGTAACATGTCTTCACCACCCACTGAAGAACCATTGAGCTTAAAAATCAAACAAGAAAAAGTCCAGGAGGAGAACGAACAGTCACGAGATAGCGAACGAATGACAACCCCCCCACCAGCTGCACCTCCTTCCTTACCTGTTCCTCCACTTGCCCCTGTAACACAGGCGTCACCACCGACACCGATTATCTCTGTGCGACCACTGGCTCCACCAACTCCACCCACCCCAACGAAATCAGCCCTGCCTCCGGTCGTTCTACCACAACAGCCAGCGATACATCCCCAACCATCACCAGGACCAATTCCACCTCAAAATATTGAACTTCTCCCAACTCCCGGACAACTACCTCCATCATTTCACCGAGATGATTTCTTTGCTGATCGGTTTCCCTTGAACTTCACGAGAACTTCTCCCGACCGCCGATCACCGATCCGGAGTCCTGCGAGTATCCCCCGGTCACCGTTCTTCGGAGCAGCCATGAAACATGAAATGGCCTTACTCCCAAGACCACACAGCAATGACAATTCATGGGAGAACTTCATAGAAGTATCCAATACTTCGGAGACTCTAAAGCTGAAGGAAATGATGAAAAACAAAAAGCTGACAGACCCTAATCAATGCGTGGTCTGTGATCGAGTGTTGTCCTGCAAAAGTGCCTTACAAATGCACTATCGGACGCATACCGGTGAGCGACCTTTCAAGTGTCGAATCTGTGGTCGTGCTTTCACGACCAAAGGTAATCTTAAAACTCATATGGCAGTGCATAAAATTCGTCCACCGATGCGGAACTTCCACCAGTGTCCTGTATGCCACAAAAAATACTCAAATGCCTTGGTGTTGCAGCAACACATTCGTCTGCACACTGGTGAGCCCACCGACCTAACACCGGAGCAAATTCAGGCTGCGGAAATTCGTGATCCACCACCGTCGATGATGCCAGGAGCATTCTTAAATCCGTTCGCGTTTCACTTTGGTGCAATGGGACCTGGGGGTCCTCATAACGGTGCCATGGGATCGGAATCTTCTCAGGGTGATATGGATGACAACATGGACTGCAGCGATGACTTCGACGATGATGTCTCCTCGGAACATATGTCTTCGATTCACGATGAATCTATAGACCGTCCAAAATCTGGCGACGACATGAAGGGAATGTTGTTCGAGCAAAAACTAAAAATTGAGGCCAATACTACCTCGGCACCTACGAGCCCAACAGAAAATACACCCGCCAGCAAACCACCGGCATCGCCCGATGACAGCTCTGGCGCCTTAGATCTTACCCCAAGGTCTCAGCTGAGTCAGCAACAGCCAGCTCCTGCACCTGCACTAGCACCAGCAAAGGTACCAACTCCTCCAACACCCCCTCAATCTAATCCCCAACCACCTCAACAACAATTACCACCACAACCTCCGCCGCCACCACAGCAACATAGCCCGCTTGCCCCAAGTCATCCCAACATGTTCCTTCACCACCAGCAACATCTTCACCAGCAACTCCACCACCATCACCAGCAACAACAGCATCAGCAACACCTACACCAACAGCGGCAGCAACAAGAAGCTCAACAACAAACCCAACAACAACAGCAACAACAACAACACCATGCCCTCCAACCTCCACCACCACCTCAACCAAATCCAGCCATGATATCTGCACGTCCGCCATTTGGAATGTTTCCCAACATTCCGCTTTTCCCGCCGGCAACAACACAAAACATGTGCACCGCCATGAATTCAATCGCTCAATCGGTGATGCCAGCGGCACCTTTCAATCCACTAGCACTTTCGGGTGAGTTGTGAGTTTCCAACTTTTTTTTAATAAACAAAAAATAATTGCAAAAAATATAAAACATACAAATAAATAAAATAAACATCAAAATAATATGCAAAATTTATTTATTTATTTTTGTGTATGCGAATGAAAATTGAATACAAATTTGTATTAATGTCAACATTTTTTTTTGTTTGCTTTTTATTTAAAGGCGTCAGAGGGAGCACAACTTGCGGTATCTGCTTCAAAACATTCCCATGCCATTCGGCTTTAGAAATCCACTATAGGAGTCATACCAAAGAGCGACCATTCAAATGCTCGATCTGTGATCGAGGTTTTACAACTAAGGTGAGTTTTAATTTATTATTTAAACAAACAAAATTCTAAAACAAATAAAATGTAATAAAAAAATAAAAAACAAATCTTGAAAAATATAAAATAAAGAACAAAAATGCAATAAAATTAGTTAAAAATAATTATATAAAATAAAATAAAATGAAATAAAATAAAATAAAATAAAATAAAATAAAATAAAATAAAATAAGATAAAATAAAATAAAATAAAATAAAATAAAATAAAATAAAATAAAATAAAATAAAATAAAATAAAATAAAATAAAATAAAATAAAATAAAATAAAATAAAATAAAATAAAATAAAATAAAATAAAATAAAATAAAATAAAATAAAATAAAATAAAATAAAATAAAATAAAATAAAACAAAGTAAAAATAAAGTAAATAAAAATGAGTTGAAATAAAAGCCGAATTGAAATATCTTTGCAAAAATTCTAACAAAAAAAATGTGAGTAAATTAAATTAACAATTTATGTAATAAAATAAATTTAAATTAAAATAAATAGTTAGATTTAACTAGACAATAAAAATAATAAGATCTTAACACATCTCTGTGTTTCAATATAAATTCTGAATGATCAAAACATTTTTTTATTTTCTTTATAGGGCAATCTTAAACAACATATGTTAACGCATAAAATTCGGGACATGGAGCAAGAGACTTTCAGAAATAGAGCTGTCAAGTATGTAAGTTTCAATGTCACTAAGTTTTCTTATTTTTTTTTTAGTTTTAATTTTGTATTTCATCTTTTCTATTTTACTTAAACTTTTTTTATTTTTTGTGATCGAATTGTAATTTTTCTTAAAAATTAAAACAAATAAAGAATTTTCTAAAATAAAAGCGATGAACCTGCTACAGCATAACTTTTCTGTCATGAAAAAAAAATTACTAAAATCATTATTTTGTTTTGCCTTTTTTTGAACTTTTAACTGTCCCTGTCTTAAAAATAAATTTTAAAAATTTATTAAATTCTTTCAAATAAAACTAACCGTTTCCTCAATTTGTCTTTCTTATTTCAGATGAGTGGCTGGAAAGAAGAATACGAATAAATATAGTCAACAACTTTTGATATCGTAAAAAGTTGGTCCTGAGCCATCAAAAAGGAATCCTTTTAATTTTGCTCCATTTTCCGCAAGTGATTTTCTAAAAAAAAATGTTGATGTCACCCTTCAATGATCTCATTAAATTCCTCTTACACACACACATTTCAAAGCAAATGTTATCTTGAAATATAGAATCTGAAAGACAGAAGGTAAATATTGATGGTAGTTAAAATCCTTCTTTTTTAAAAAAAAAAACCATCTCCAAAATTTAATTGGATGTTTCAAAAAAAAAAAAAAAATGAACAATCGTTTCAAATGCAAAAAAATAAAAATGAAAAAAATAAATCAATTAATTCCTCATAAACAATAAAATAAATCTGTTTATTACTGGTTTCATAAGAACAATCCTAAACATATATTTAAAAATACAAAATTAGCATAAAAGCTGGCAAAATAATAATAATTTTATTTTTCATCATAAAAAAAATCAAATTTTGCCCTGCCTGAATAAACAATAAAATATGAAAATAAACTTACGAACAAAAATATATTTATTGTTCTTTATAATCTTGTTTATGAGCGAACTATTTGATTTGTTTTTATTATTTTTTTCTTAAAGATATCCGAGAGAGAATCTTAAGAAAAATAAAAAAAAAAAACTATTAAATGAAACGTATCCAAAGATGCATGCAATGTGTGATTTCAAAAATATAAGAACGCCAGACAAGAGACTGATTTCGTTTCATTTAACATTAGAAAAATCTCAGACTACTTAAAATCATACAAAGTAACTAAGAAAAAAAAAATCAAAACTAAGCAAAATTCCTTGCAGAAAAACACAAAACTAAAATCAAAAATCGAATTTAATAAAATCTAAATTCATGGCCGCCGCGTGAAGCGCCGGTCGCCGGCCGTCATCATATATTATTTTGTATCAAATAAAAGTGCAATAAAAATTTTAAATATATTTATAAAATAATTTCGGCGAACAACCAAAATATTGTAAAAATGTAAAAAAAAATATAAATAGCTATTAAACTATTTTCAATGTCTCCTTTAAATAAATAATATAAATTCTTCGTCATTGCTTTTGTAGATGTAAATATGAACACACAAAAATATCCGGTCGATGTAATATAAATATTATGAGCACGAAAATGAAACGAGAGATAAAAAAAAACTTTATGAAAACGAAAAATTCAAAAAAATAAGCTAATAAAAAAAAAATTAATATATAAACAAAAATTTTGTGATACTATCCATTATACATATTATAAATGTTAGATAAAAAATATTAAAATGTAAATAATGTAAAAAAAAAAAAAATAACAAAAATTAAATCAAATCAAATTAAATTATTTATTTTATGGCAAAAGTTCTAATTTTAAAATAAAGTCTACAAATAAATATAAAGTTTGCACTTTATTAAAGAAGACAGAGCAGAAGAAAAGAATATATAAAAATAAGTAAAATATTAAAACTAAAAATATTAGTTTCTAAGAAAAAAAAAATATATAAATAAAATACCTATCAATCAAATATGAAACATTTTATATTAGTTTTAAATAAAAAAAATAATATTTAAGACAAAAATAAAAAAAAATATTTTTTGTGATGTTGGACTTTTATTTAATTTTTTTTTTGTTTCCTTTTGTTCATAATGCATCATATTTGTAAATATTTATATTAAAAGATTTTATTTAAAACAAAGAAAATAAATTAGTCATTTAAGAAAATTATATAAATAAAAATAGATGTTAGTGTATGGATATGTTTAAAAATATTTGTCAACAAAAATAAAAAAACAAAAACAAAAACACACTGAAGCTAGACATAGAAATAATAATATACAAAATAAAAACAATGTAATAAGTTATTACAAACCAAAAAATTAAAAAAAAAAAACAAAGAAAATAAAACAATTAAATGAAATTGAAAAAAAAAACGTTTTCTTCTTTTTTATAATGTCAAATTTTAGACATTTTCAGGCTTCGTTTTATGGATGGTGTTTTGCTGTGTTGTGTTAGTTTAGGTAAGCTCTTAGAATCAGGTGCGGATTCAGGACTTCGTTCAGGGGGAATTTCGGTGTAGCCTTACCAGCTATGATGGGGTCACGCAACTTCGAAACTGTTGCCAGAGTTTCCACAATCTTGATGAGATCTGAAGAAAATTGGAGTATACTTCATAGTTCATACTGCTTCATGAGTTTTTAATTTGAAGAACGCAATGTACGTTTATAGGTTAACCGGTGAACTGATTTGTTTAAAATTTGGTACAGAGCAGTATTATGTAAAACCATAGACGGAAAATTTGCAGTTTTGTTTTTGCTCAGCTAAAAAATTTAAAACTAGTGATTTATCGTCCGGTGACAAAAATGTCTCACAAATCAGATTGTGATGTCATGTGATGCCGCTAAACCGATAATTACTTTGAATTAATTAAATTCTCACTGTATTTAAACTGATAAAAAAGGTTAGGGTTCCGAATGCATAACCTGTCAAATCACAACCTGAAGCTTATATAAAATAACTACTTGTTCTGTATTAATCAAGAACGATTCGATTTTTTTGATCCGATCATCGAAAAGTATATCGATGATTGAAATCACGAATTTTCATTTCAATCGATCTCAATCTCAATCATTTCGATTATTCTCTATTTTCCATCCCAATTTCGATCATTTCGACGATTCTCGATTTTCCATACCAATCTCAATTATTTCATAAAGGAATTTAGATATTTGGTATCAATCTTTTCAAAAATTTCTAATTTTTTAGAGATTTTACTATCAATCGAAAACGTAGTCATCCTTGAATGGAATTCGGCAGTTGATAGCTTGACAGAGCACACATTTTTGACGGAAAATTTATATTTTGATCCAAATGTTACCCAATTGACCTAAAATCACCTTTTTTCCGTAGCAGTAAAAATTTTTCAAAAATGTCTGAAGTTTAAGAGGTTTTTTAATCCATCGACATCGCAGCCATCCTTCAATGGAATTTGACAGTTGATGGCTTGACAGATAAGAGACAAATTATATTCTGACAGGATAAGTGTATTTTGATCCAAATATCACCAAATTGCCCTATAATCATCATGTTTCTGGAGTAGTAAAAATTCTTCAAAAATTTCTGATTTCTTAGAAGTTTTTTAATCCATCGAAATTGAAACCATCATCAAGCCATGTTTTGATAGGATAGGTGTATTTTGATCCAAATGTCAACCAATCGACGTATAATCACATTTTACCGTAGCAGTAAGAAAACTGAAAATTTAAGATTTTCTTAACCGTTTTTAATCCAATCAAATTGTATTGTTTGTTAATTTGGAATAATTTAGATTCAATCAACGGTGCAGTATTGAATTAAGGGTGATTTTACGTCGATTGGTTGAAATTTGGATCGAAATACACATATACATATTTAAATCTGTCAAGCCATCAACTGTCAAATTCGATTGCAAGATGGCTACGATGTCGATGGATTAAAAAACTTCTAAAAAATCTGAAACTTTGGAACCTGTATCAAGATCAAATTCATGTGAAAAATCTTGTCTCACGAATATGAACACAGTTCACTGTTAAATAGAGTAATGACGTGTATGTCAGAATACTTGTTCTTTAAAATCCCCATCCACTGTTAAAGTGCCCTTCGTAATGAGCTGCAATCTGTGAATGAGGATAAATTTGTTTGAGCAATTCCAAGCGCCAACATCAATCAATAAAGCAATTGGTTTAAGTTTTTCGGAAAAGGGAATAATCTATCCGATCTACAATTTCAAAGAGAAAACACAGCCAAAGCTAGGTTTATGTTGTCAAATTAATTATTTTTGTATTTTCTTACTGGTTGCGTTCATCTGCAGAAATCGGAAAATTCAGTACTGAATCGTAACGTTGAACGCACAAAATATTTGAAATTTCAGCTAAATGTATACTTCTGTCAAAATCTTGTGTTTACTTCCTGATCTTACTGGAAGTGAATATAAAGAAAGAACTTTTTTCTCGGAAATCAAAAATTGGAATTAAATGTAAATAAAAAATTAATGATTCTAAGGATGAAGTTATATGTAAGTTGACTTGAAAACACTTGTTTGTTGTTTTTATTTGGATTATAATACCTTCGAAAATAGTTGAAGCTGCACTTTTCACTTGCAACAAAAAAATCTTAATAGTTATTACTCCCAAATGCACATTTTCGTCGGGTTTTTAACACCAAATATAATTATTTTAAATAAAAACGAGGAAAACTATCACTTTTTGTTATTTTGTTAAAGAAAAACTAAATGCCATAGAAAAAACCACTTTTTAACCATTTTTTTTTATTTTATTCACTTACACAAAAAAAAAATAAGTAAACCAACAAGCCGCACCAAACTGACAATAGAATACAAAAATAACTGCATCCACTATTAAGTTCAACTTCTATTTGCAGATTCTTTTTTTCTATCTTGTAACTTATCTGTCATCTGAATTTTCAGATATCTGAATTTTCAGATGAAAATTTTTATCTGAAAAACGTAAGAAAAGGTAACGAAAAGTCCTCTGAATTTTCAGAATTTCAATGACAGCCCACCAATCAGAAGCCCCAAAAATTTAGATTTCTGGATCCTTGAACGCACAGATCATCTGCGAACTGTCACAATCCACAACATTAGGCCGCGTTCCTCAAAGCTGCAAATGAAAAATTATCGTGAATTAAACCTAACATTTTGTTCACAATTATTTCACTAGTTCTTCGCATTTTTCAGCGACTTAAAAACTACTCATTTGAATGGAATGTCAAAATTCACGTCTCTCACAATTCGCAACTCATTATGCACAACATATAGCCTGCCTCCTGCCTGCATGTTCAATCATATGAGTAATTTTTGGTCGCCATCAGATTACGATTGTTATAAGATCCTATAAACTAATAAAATGGGGGGCTAAACGCTAAACAAAATATGATGTTACTCGTATATTCGAGCGAATTTTTCAATTTTTGTTACTTCATAGAATATATCCTGATATTGTGAATTCCGAATAAGCGTTTGACAGCTCGTACAAAATAATTTTTATTTTGAATTTCACGTGAACAACATTCCACCTGGAAAAATTGACATTTCACTTTTCGCCTAATATGAGTTTCACCCTAAAAAATAAAATTCCCTTATTTTTGTGAATGATTTTTTTTTTTTTGGTGAAACTCACAATATTCTTTGGTCACGGTAAGTTTTGCACTTTTGATAAGTTTGACAGTTTAAAATAATTTAAGTTTTTTTTTTTCTTTTGTAAAATTTTAGAAAGGGTCATTTCTTCATTTTGTTGAAAGGTGAAAACTAAAATAACTTTGTTGATATTTGCGTTTTGAACTTAAACTTTAAATGAATTTAGTCTAAAACCAAGATTACCTTTTCTTATTCTCACGATAGCATAATTGCTCTATCCAAAATGTTTAATAGATATACGATACCTACCTACTAGATAACCGCTTGATGAGTGAGGCGAAATGAAGTTGAAAATTACATTATATAGCTTGAATTTGATTATGTATTTATTTTAAGAATATTTTTCATCATCAAGAATTCAAGATATCCATCTCCAGAACTCAAATAGTTTCATATTTCATTGATAATGACATGATTGATAAATCAGGTGTATTTTTGTTTTGTTTTTAAGATTCTCAGAGCTTAAGATTTACCTATCGCATCTTTTTTTCAAATTTGAGTTGGTAAATTAACAAAAATCGCTACCTTTAAAGTGAAAGCTAAAATACTATGTCGAATGGTGTTTATATTTAAGGTGCAGCGCGTAGGTTATCAAAAGAGTAAATATAGGTTTTCTTAATAGAATCCGCAACACAAAAACACATGTTCCGAAAATTTTCAATTTCACCTCAACAAAAAAAAAAAACACTTTTACAAATTTTATTTTTAAATCCAATCAATTACATAATATCAATTTAATATTATAAGAAAATATAAAAACTAGGAAAATGCATTTAAACATCCACTTACCTACTAAACCCACTTAAATCCTAAAGGAGTGGTATTTTGAAAAAAAAAATAGAAAAAATCGAAAAGAAAAGAAAAAAACAAACAAAAACACCAACATCAAATTCAACTCAGCCGTGTAAAAATAATTAAATTATATCCAGCTCTTTTTTTTTTGTCCTCATCATCGATTGAAGTATAGGTACCTACTCTATGCCATAGTCCAGATAGCCGATGACCGACCGACCAACGACAACGACGATACAAACTGTTTGATTACACAATTCACTCAAATGACACTCGGTTGTTGCACATGAGTAGCAAATGTTGTCGCCCATAAATAGCCAGCAAAAACTGAAACTGCAAGAAAAAGGAAAAAAAAAAGTTAATCAAACCAAAATCTTAAGGAAAAATAAACAACTCTACTTAAAAAAAAAAAAAAAAACAACACAAATTGAAAATAAAAACAAAACAAAAAAAAAACTTTAATTCATTTCAAATCTGTATTCGATGGAGAAAACCAATCAAAAAATCGAATCGCATGTCTGGGGCAATTTCAGTCGTTCAGATACAATAATTCGCCAATTATCATGAATCCACCACCCACCCATTGGACCCATCGGGCGCGCGAGCAGGTAAAACCACCTCCTCGAAAATTGTGCACAAATCAAAACCCCCCTTCCATTACACACCTTATCGATTATGCGGTTGCCCGCTAAAAAGTTGCTGCACCTGGACCCTGGACGACGACGACGACGACGAACGACTACATCGACGTGCGACCGACCGACCGAAAACGACGACGACGAGCTGGATATAAAGAGTTGATTTGAAGTTGACGTGTGATCGTGCACACGTATAGCAACATTTTATGGCGAGAGTGCGCCAAGAGTGCAAATAATCGAAGGCGGACATTAAACATCCGCTAAAATTGGTTAAAAGAACTACATTATGAAACAGGTGTTTGTGTGTTTCCCACCCCATATAATAGATACACTTTAAATACTTGTGCTTGTTAAATCAAATTGGCGGAGGAGGACAACAAAAACAATGTTTAACACACAACGGGATGTGGTTATTAGAGTGAGTTGATTGTGGTCGCAGTGTAATTGCCATGACCAAAGCACACGTAAATTGTCCTTTTTCCCATCAGATACGACCCGTAGGCGAAGGTAAACTAAATATTAGTGAGGACAAAAGTTCCTTCAAAGATAAAAAAAAATATGAAAATGACCAGGAAGTATAGTGGTAGTGCAGGAACGTATTTTGAATAGTTTCTCAAGAAGAAAAATAAATAAATTTGGTGGCACAACAGCTCGTGAAGAACCAAGGCCTAGTGACTTACAACTCTCAACCATTCCTGTGTACGTATTTTTGGCAGGAATGGAGGGGACCTACAGTTTTTGCCGAGTCCGAACGGCTAGATGGAAGCACTTATTCATGACAAGTATACTCTTGGAGGATTTGTCAGTTCCTCGCAAGAAGCAGTACCTCGCGAAAAAAACATTTCTGTTTTTAGGTGGCAGCGGCTGGGAATCGAACCCAGACCTTTGGCATGACAGTCCTACGCACTAACCATCATGCCACGAGGTTTCTCAAGAAGATCTTCATTTTTCTTATGACAAAAGTATTCACCTACCAATCTGCATGTGCTGTTTAAAAAAGTGATGTTTTTAACTACAATTAGAAACCTAATACAAGGAATTTCGAAACCCAAAAGTAAAGTGCGTAAAATCCACTTTCATTCCATCCATAAATCAAAAACTTTGCCTGCATTAATTTTTATTTCTTTTTTGTCAAATTTAAACAAATTACCCTCATCGTTGTGTCAACGCTATGCACACAATTAACATTCTTGAAATGTATAAACACAGTTTTTTTCGAACGTGAAATTATTCAATTTAAGGGATGACACTAGCGTAAACACATTTCCTATTCATTTTTTTTTGGAAATATTTAAAACAACCCAATTCCTGTCCAATTGATAAACGAGAGAAGCCGAAACCCAAAAACAACAACAATATAAACATCAACATGAAATATTGTATGACATAGGTAACATGTTTCGTTACATGATGCTATACACAAAGTGCACAAAGGCATCAGTTTTATATCCCTTTTTTTTATAAATAACTGTCACATGTATGAATGTGTGTATAGTGCCTTCTGTCAGTTAGCCATCATAACAGCCGTGGCAAATATAAAAAAACCAACGAAAGATCCGCGGCACCCTTCTAGGTTATAACGCAATGAAAGGGCATACTTTTAACATGTCTTTCTAGAATTCAAAAAAATAACACGAACGGAAAACAAACCCTTCTTTTACAATAAAATTATAATTTGTCACCCCCAAAACGGAAGAAGTGTGTGTTGAACGGTTTTTTTTTAAAAAATATTTTTTATTAAACCACCGTGCCATCGGTTATCCTTAAACGATGACATTTCTGATGACTGCAACTCATACCAGGCTAATTGCTTCCGTTTGGTGAGAGCAGGCAGTGTGTCTGTGTCGGATGGCGTTTGGCGTAAGTCATCATCCTGTCAGAGGTATGATCATTTGTCACTTTTTTATTTCTGCTTGTCATTTTTTTGCTTTGCCTTGATGATATATAATCAAGCGTGGATTCGTTTTAATAATATTGAACTCGCGATTTTAATCAAACATGACGTTTAAGGGATGTCGTTAACACAGTTAGCATTGATGTTCTGGTTCGAATCGACTAAAGTGATTTGTGATAATTGACAGTCACAAGGCCTATATTGTACTGTGACTGTCAACTATCACATATCACCTTAGCTGATTCCACTCCTGTCTTTCTATATATCTAGATGTATCACCGCTCTTAATAACCATCCATCAACCAATGAGATTGGGTTGGGTACGAAATATCGAATACCAAAATCTCGAATGACAGAATTCCGAATGTCAAAAGCCCGAATAGCTTAAACTTAGGAAGGATAGAAATATCACATACGACATCTGCTACTGACAACAAAGGCAACACGCTGAAGTTTCAACAAGAAGTCCTGAGTTTCAACTATGTGAACGATCGCCTCACGACAATTCGCATCAAGGCTAATTTCGCAAACATCAGCCTCATATGCGCACATGCCCCACAAATTAAAAAGATGATGACACCAAGGTAGAGTTCTACGAGCTCCTAGACAAGAAACATGACCAATACCCTAGCTATGACACTTAATATTGTGAATGATTTTAATGCCAAACTAGGAAGAGAAGACGTGTTTGGTGGCACAATCGGAAGATATAGTTTGCACAACACCATCATCCTATAGTGAGATCTGGTTAATCGACTTTCGAGTACGCGGTTCCCGCATCTCGATATACATAAGGGGACATGGTGAATTCCTGGACAATTAACTGCCAACCAAATTGACCACATCACATTGCGATCGACGCAAGGAACTCCTCCAGTGTCAAGGATATCTGAACGTTCCCAGGAGCCAATGTTGACTTGGACCACTACCTCGTTGTTGCCAAGGTAATGCTTTATCCAGACCAAGGCCAAAATAGGGGAATACTGTGAGGAAGTTCGATGTCAGACGGATACAGTCGCAAGAAACTGCCAGTTCCTTTAGCGATCGAGTCTCTTGCACGCTCTTAAATAGTCCTATACCGCCTTGTTCAAGCATCGAGACCAGTAGCAGAATTGCTAGGAAGCCATCAAAGAGGTCGCCTCTGACGTGCTGGGCCTCGCACAATCACAACAGCGAAACCCCTGGTTCGACGAAGAAGCAGCCAAACAACAGGCGCTGCATAAAAGGACCAGAGATGGCTCATGAACTCTACGAGCAGAAGAGGAGAGAGGAACACCGGCTTCACAGACGGAAAAAAAGAGCATGAGAAGCGTGCGATCGTGGAATTAGAGGTATGCCATTATAGGAATGAAGTTTGGAAGTCTTACCAAAAGGTAAAAGAACCTCCCAGGGTTTTAAGGTCTGACCCGAAGCCTGCACGGACGATCAGGAAAACATCGTGGTAGAATTGCAGTCAGTGCTAAGGATATGGAAAAATCATTTCTGCAAATTGTATAACGGCGATGACGAACTGAATTCCGCTGTCATGCAGATTGCACCATTCAACCTGGACGACACGTAGGCTTGTTGGCCTACCCTCCACCCGATCTCGACGAAGTAAAAATAGCTTATCTAAAGCTGCTGCAGCTGATGGCCTTGCGGGCGAGGTATTCAAAGTGGCTGGCAATAAATTGGTTAGGAGTATGGTCGAGCTCATCTGCTAAATATGGTCGAAGGAAAGCATGTCCGATGAGTGGAACGTCGAACATCAGTATTGTTTGTCCGATCTTCATGAATGGTGATCCTCTGAACTGCACCAACTACAGAGGAATCAGTCTTCTTAACATCGTGTATAAGATCTTCTCTGCCGTACTCTATGAATACCTGAAGCATATATTGATAGGTCTTTATCAGTGTGGTTTTAGACCAGGGAAATCCATAATTGACCAAATATTGGTACTGCGACAGATCTAGCAAAAAACCCAGGAGTTTCAGTTCGATACCCACCACCTTTTAATCGATTTCAAGGTCGCATATGACAGCATTTATAGACACGAGCTATAAACAGCAAATGTCAAGTTTTGGGATACCTCCAAAATTCGTCCGTTTGTGCAGGATGACTATGGAGAATGCACGCTGCTCCATCAAGGTCGGCAAAGACCTCAACGATACCTTTGCTGTCAAAAAAGGTTTAAGACAAGGCGACGCGCTGTCAAGCGACTTCTTCAACATCATTCTTGAAAGAATAGTGCAAAATTCTCACGTCAACATCATTCTTGAAAGAATACTGCAAAATTCTCACGTCAACACTAGAGGTGCAATCTTTGAAAAGTCTGTCCAATTACTCGCTTACGTTGACGATATTGACATCATTCAACGAACAAATTGTGATATCAATGGTGCAATACATGAAATTGAGGTGGAAGTCAAGAAGAAGAGTAATCGGTGAATGAAGGCAAGACAAAACATATGCTCTTAACCAGAAAGCACACCCAACACCAACGTCTCGGGCAGAACATCACTATATACAGCTATACAATTTTGAGATGGCTACCTTGGCTCCGCTATAAGCTCAGCGAATTATACTAGTGCTGAGATCAAACGAATAATTACGCTATCCAATCGGCAAGAAGGAAAATTTTGGATCAAAGCCATAAGGTAAAACTATAATTGTCGAAAGGGCACTGAAAAGCTTTTGTCAAAAACCAACGAAAAGCAGCTTGCCGTTTCGTCAAAAGAGCTACACACCCATACTGTACTTATCATCTGAAAGGTAAGTTGAAAGGTAAGTTGAACTAAACTTGACGAAATGCTCCACTCCGCAATTATAGCCACGTCATATGCTTTCCATGTAATCGCTTGTTTTCTTCCGACCACTGAAGTGCCCCTACGAGTATTTTAGTTCTAGATTTAGGCTGTTTTGAGAAGAAAATTCTTCGGGTGATTATTAGTTCCGTCTGCATAGATCGGGAATAGAGAAGAAGATACAACAATGAACTGTATGGGCTGTTCCAGAGACACCAACCTAGACACGAAAGTGAAAAACGAATGATTGGGGTGGCTGGGTCACCTAGAGAGAATGGATATCAATGTTCCGGCCCCGAAAATCTTTTAATCGGAGCACAGTGCAGTAGAAGAGGACAGCGTCATAAGTGGCGCATAGAAATTGAAGAGAACATTAACCAACTTGACGTGCGAAACTGGAAATAGTAAGATAGAAACCAAATTGGCTAGAAGAAACTTGGTTGAGGCACCTTAAGTAAAAAAGTATGTATGTATAAGTGTTTCAGAACCTTGACTAAATTTTTTTCAGCGCTAATAATAAATGAGTACATTTTCTCTAGGCTGATGGGGAAATAATCGATACAGAATACTGGTAAATGCTCCGATAGTATTCGGAATGATTGAAAGTTTCGAAAAATGAGTATTCATCATTTGTATATCAGAAAAAAATTTAATATCCAGTAATTAAATTCATAATTTTTAATTTTGCTACCACCCAAAACACCGCAAACAGTTAAAAAGGAAATACCTACTGTTAAATGACTAACAAAATTTAAAACAAAAAAAAAAATATAAAAGAAAACAATTCCCTATACCTACCCAAACAGCTTCATTAATGAGGTTTTCTATACCCCATATCGAATTCAAATGAATGAAAAAGGCCTCATTTAGCTCACTGAATAAACATTTCCAACTAAACCATCAAAATTATCTCGTTCCCAAAATCTTTATAATTCCAAAAAAAAAAAATACAAAACTAAATTCTTACAACTAACCATACAAAAGATCTGTATATACTCGTACTAAATAATAAAAAACAAAAACACTAAAGTATCTATAAAAATATTATGAAAAATCTTAACAAAAAAATATAAACCCATCTCACCACATTCACACTATACGTACACTTGAAACGAGCCCAACATCATCGGAGCATCAGGCAGCATCAGCTCAGTTCGTTCGGCACCCCCCATCGAGTCAATCGATCGATTAAAATCAATATCAGGTTCAGCAAAAGGAGATGAAAACGCTTATAGCCGAGCTGAACAATGGCCCGGCAATTCATTCGGTGAAAGATCCAGCTACCGGGGAGCTGGGAAGCGTCATTTGTTTTGGTGCACAGGTGAGGTCTTTTTTCAAAAGAAACTCACGTGTTTTTTGTTTGCTTTTGGGTGAATATTATGCTACCGCCTTACGATCTTGCTAATGCGCGTGATGGTATTGTTGGCTGAAGCAGATTTTCGGATGCTGCCGCTGCTGATGATGATGGCTCTTTACAATGTCCATTCCCAGATCCGAATGGTGGGGAAGACGAGGAAAGATATGACATCATGTCATCATGGAATTTGATTTACGACTCATTCGATATGAATTTATATGCGAGAGATCTTTGCTGAAGATAGCTTGGAATGTTGGATATATAGGAATAATATGGTTAAGATTTTTTTTATTTGTTTGTTTACTGATATTTCATAGATATTGAAATATATTTTATATGTTTTTGATTTGTGTTTTATTGCTCCCTTCTCTATACTATCAGCGAGATATTCTGATTTTCGTTTGATTTCTAGAAATATTATACCTGATGCCCTAATGGTCGTGATGCGATTCGAAGAAAGGGTTTAATAGTTTTTTTTGTTGTTTTTTTTTTTTTCTATACGGATAGTAAATCTTTTTTTTTTCTTAATTTATTGGATAAGATTTACGTTAGGGCCCTCCACTAGCAGAATCGGTTTTAATTGTTCTTTCTACGAAATGCATTTTGATTAAGTCCCATCACCAGCCAATAAACCATATATGACCTTTCTTCTCAATGTTCATCAAGATTAAATTTTCCACGAAGTTTTATGAAACAATAGAAGTATTAATGTCGCATTTTAGTTTTATTTTGTTGTTGTTTGCTCTTCGATAAAATTTGATAATAACTCAAGCTTGAAACTTTACGATAAATACGTTCTACCAAAGTAGTGTGCTATGAAATAAGGCCTAACCACCAGCGGAAACAAAGATTTCAGAATAAAGAATGTACTGTCATTAGTAAAAAAGTTTGTATACAAAGTAGTGGTCCAATATGACTACCTTCAGGAACCCCGGATGTTAAATGTATTAATTAAGACCAACAGTTTTAATGTTTTACATATTGCACACGATTTTGTAAATACGATTAGATCCAAGTGAGTATAAACTTTGGAATCCCATATCTTTAAGCCTGAAAACTGTATTGGAATATCTGAGGATTTTTAGGTGCACAGGTAAACCAGAATTTTTTTTTAGAGCTGCCAGTTTGTCTCTCGTGAAAAATTCTGATGTGCAGATTTTTCTTGCAAATCGGTAACACTTAGTTGAATTTACTAAAAATTTCTGAAAGTTAATTTTATAATTTAAAAGAAAAGATTTGCAGGTGATCGTTTCTCCAGTTGGTTAATTTTAAGCTTATCACGAAATTCAAATAAACTGGATAATGGTTTTCCCAAGACAGCCATTGGGTTTCATAATAGCCTAGGTACGTACCTTGTTTTTGCACACTTTCCTGAACAAATCTGTCTAGGGTTCCGTGGAACACAGTTTGGGGACCGAGGCTGTAGAGCATTGTTGGTGAGGTACGTAAAAATAGCACGTGACGTGTGACACTTCTTAAATCTCTTAGAACTTCGTTTTAAAAAGCCTAGAATACATTTTCCTTAAGAGTGTACTTTATCGATTTGGTATTCAAAAGTTAGTTTAATTATCAATAATAATCCCGAAGTCTTTTATTACGTCTTTCCGAATTAAATTTTGTCCTCCAATAGTATAGTCAACATTTATTGTACTTTTTTTCCTAGAAATGAGATAACATTACACTTATCCACATTTAACATCATTCTATTTACTTAACACCAGCTTTTAAGCGTGTTCAAACATTGTTGCAATGAGTGCCCATCAAATGTACTATTCACATTTTGAAACAGCTTAAGGTTCATCTGTACAGAATTGGTATCTGCACCCTCTGAACAATAAGGAAGGGCAAGTCATTATTGAACAAATTAAAAAGGAGAGGATCAAGATGGCTACCCTGAGGTACACCAGAGGTGACATATATCTTACGAGAAAAATCACAAAACCTAACACACTGAGTACGATTTGACAAATATGACTCTGTTCACTTGAGTTGGTTTGCATGTATCCTACTTTTTTAATTTAAATATGAGTAAGCCGTGGTCAATGTTGCCAAAAGCTTTGCTAAAGTCAGTATAGATAGCATCAAACTAGTTCCCTTTAACTATTTCCAGAAGGATATGTGAAGTCTAATTGGCCAGATTGGTAGTCGTGGATCTACCCTTAAAGAAACTAAGTTGATGCTCAGTGATAACTGACTTTAGCAATACACCCAACTTATCAGTAGCAATTTTTCAAATTATTTACGAATAGTCGTTTTTAGTTTTCGCAAAAAAAAAAACGTAAAATGGTTTGATTACGAATAATTCATGACTACTGTATGTTGTGTATATATAATATGCGGTGTAAGTGTGATGTAATTATGCAACATCTCCCGACACGGTACTAAATCTCGCAAAACTTAATTTCGCATTTCATTTTTTTTTTTTTTAATCTCGAAAAACATAATCTCGAAAATTAATAATCTTGCTTTTCATAATCTCGCAATTTCACAATTTTAATTTTAACAATATCGCATTCACATCATATCACAGTTATATATATCGCCCTCAGTTCTGCAAAAAACCAAAAAGAAGGTAGGCCCCCGATTGGTTTTGAAGAAGCTAGGTGAAAGTTAGGAAATCTCTCAAAATTTAATTGCATTGCAACAAATTCATATTTTAATCCAATCTCGCAAATTTTACGCTCGAAATTCGATTAAAACAATTAGTTTTTTGCAGTGAAATAAAATTTTGCGAAATTTTATTTAGCGATTTTTTTTAAGTCTACGGGGTTTTGCAGTTGCGTGTTGTTAAAAGCGAGATTTCGTACTCAATAAACCCACCATCTATTTTTAGTTTAAAATAAAGCTGGAACTAAAATGCTCGGAGGAGCACTTCAGTGGTCGGAAGGAAACAAGTGAATGCATGGGAAAAATATGACGCAGCTATAGTTACACGGAAAGAATTGAAAAATTTGCAGTTGCAAATTACGAATCATGTTTTATTCGTAAATTAAGGCATTTTGATCCCAAATTAATACAAAAACTGGTTATTTTACATTCAAAACGTAGCAAATTATAAAATTCATGCTTCAAGCTTGTACTTTTCATAGCTAAATACAACTTTTTTAACGTAATGTACTCTCCAAAAGAGTAATTTCACAAAAAGCATTTAAAAATATTGATTTGAGATAAATATGTTGAAATTTACATTGCACAATCACTGATTTACGATTTTTTTCAACAATTTGCAACTCCATGAAAATAGTTGCAAATCACCAATAAAAAATCGTAAATTACGACTTTCTTGTCGCAACTAACTTCTCGATGAGATAAAGCACCACAACATGGAATGTATCTAATCGTTTATGTGTGACACCAAAAATCTTTATTGCAAATTTGCATAGTGGTTGCATGCTCGCTCCGCAACTGGGGGGTTGCGACTCCAAATCCAAGTAGATTTAAGCGCAAAGTATTTATTTCAAATAAATAAAAATAAATAAAATAAAATGCGTATAGGTACCTGTAAAATAAATAGTTCAGCAAGATTGATCTTTCAATGTGGCAATATCACGAAATAATATTGGTGATCATAAGTCTTTTTTGCAAATTTACAAGCTTCGCAATTGAGGAATGTTTGGATCAAATTGCAATTTGTAGTTCGCAATTTTTGTTTTTTCTCGATAAAATAATTGATAATTGTTGATTTATGATTTTTGAGCATAAATGTCTTCATTTTGCTCAATTTCGCAAATTGCAAGCAAATAGTCGTAAATTATGAAATCCCAAGCCAAGGTATAAATTGGGATTCATTTTTCGTAATTTGCAGCTTATTTTTTGTGATCTGATCCAAGAATTCCTTCCGTGCGCGCAGTGGAACGTTTCGTCAAGTTTCGTTCAAATTTCTTTAAGGAAGTGAGATGCGCTCCAGAGTGCACCTTACTTTAGTTAAACTGATATTTGGTGGAATAGGAATGCCAAAACTTGATAGATAATAAGTACAGTATACAGTATGGGTGTGTTCCCCTTTTTACAATACGAAAAGCTTCTTTTCGTTAGTTTTTATCATTAGCCTCAGTGCCGTTCCGAGAATTATAGTTTTACCTTAAGAATTCATTTTCTTCTCAGGCAAGAAAATGTGAGTAAATTAGAAACTTATGGACATAACTTTAAGCAATTTTTGACGTTTTTATTAAATTTTTATTTTATTATTTAATAATTAACATTTGCATTGGAATTTGAAATATTTTCTTCTGTTTAGAAACACAAATTGTTGTCCCTCTCTTAAACTTACTCTCTCTTTTACTCAACTTAAAATAGTGTTCAAGTACTGTACTATAAGTACTTCAAAAAGTAGTGAAATAAATAGTAACATTACTCTCATAAGACTATTAAGCCAAAATATTGGTACTCTATACCTAGATATGTCCATCGATTGTTAATTATAGTAAAGGGATTCCTCCTTTTGCGGCACTACATGAATGTGGAATGCTTTACCTGATGGATCCCCACAACGATATAAGAGTATTTTTTTTTTGTCTTAACTTATAAGAATAATGTATAATAAAGGTCTTCACTTGATCACTGATGAGTCTTAGTGCAATCGCTTGTTCGAAATGGCAATAATTTGTAAGCCGAGTTAAGGCCATTAAAAGAAATTTTTAATCAAAAATTCAACTAGTCCAATTAAATAGTCTTCTATTTGCCTTATTTTTTTCAGTAGTAGGAATACATAATTTGAAAGTAGGTATAAAAAAAACTTCTATTCAAATTTTTATTTGACAAAATAAATGTGGGAGCATAGAAAATAGAAACATGTAATTTAATACCTTTATATGGCTTTAATAATAAACTTGACATAAGATCAACGTTCTCCGTAAAATATAGCCAAAAATAAAAGACAACTTATTCACATTTGGTGATGGAATTTCTCTGATTCACATTCAGTTCTTATGCAAGACATTTCAAAGAAATATTAAATTTAATTATGAATCACACAAATTATGGTTTCCCATTCCCATATATGCCACATGTCATTTGCAAACTGATTTAATTAAACAAAAAACAAACAAAAAAACTAATAAAACTAATATTTCCTCTTCGTCAAGTTCATAATATTCATCCATAAATATGTTTGTTTTTTTTTTTTTTGCTTATCTAAATGGATCTTTATGTATTTCGAAAGGAAAATTTAATAAATGTAGAGAATAACACAAAATACGCGTTGTGTCTTCTATCTGTAAAAATGCAAAAATATATATTTTTATAAACTAAAAGCAGTTATTGTAAAAATATTCATATATGCGCATAAAATGGATACCGTGGGTACCCTAGTTTCAATCATTTATATTAAACAAATTGAAAAAGAAAAAAAAAAATTAAATTTGAATAAATTTACAATAACTCTAAAAAGCTAAAGAACATTGAAATTAATTAACAAAATTTTGTTTATTTTGGTTGTATAATAATATCATATTTCGCTGTGTGGCTTATCAATAAATTTGTGTTTTGAATCTTTTTTTGCCTTCGAGCTTAGAGATATACGAGTGTGGCTATCTACTAAAACAAAACTGGAATACTTAATTTTTGACACAATTATTGTCATTGTGTCGAAATGTTTTATCAAACAAATATATTTCACAAAAAAAAAAAAACAAAAAAAAATAACTTGCTTTGAAGAGGCACGTTTGCCTTTAAACGAGGGTTCCATCAACACAATCTACACAACCTACCTACGTTGTATAGAGTTAAAGCTATCGAATTAATTATGCAAATATTTTTTGATAACAAATGGTTCATAATTATACACACACGAAAGCTCTGAATTCAACTTTGTTTCGATGTAAATTAGTAATAAAAAAAAAAATAATAAAACTATAACAATATTCTAACCGTATTGTGTATACCTACATACATTTATTTAATTTCAGGATTTTGGAATTTTAATTTCTCTCTTTCTCATTTTCTCTCTAAAATAATAAAAGCATGACTGCACTTTGGAAATTGTATAAAATCCACTGCAAAAATCCCTGCGCTACAATCAATTTTCCATAACTTATCCTAATCTGCAATTTAGGAGCTGACACCTCATAATAAATTGTTACACACCTAAACATGGAAGGATTTTTGCATAATTTTACCATTAATCCTGTTGCACACGCCATGCATGCACAAAGTACCTATATTCAGCTCGTTCGTCCTGCAGCAGTCGTAGTCCTGTTTTGTTTTAGTTTTTTGCATTATCAACGAGCCAACGACCAACACGCGGATCCGGACATCCCATAGAGAGTCATGCAACAGAAATTGTTGTAATCTCGACTCATCCTTTGCTATATGCCAAGCTATGGTTCTGGTGTGAGTCCTTGGAAGATATCCACTTCCACACTGACATGTTTAATTTTATTTTATTTTTTCCTTATAGTATTTATGAATTGCAATTTCTGGTTTAATCCTGTGGGATTAGGTGTAGCTCTATTCTATTTGTTATTTTCTTTCTTTTTTTTTTTGTTGGTATCCTTGAACCCATCAGCTCGTGTGGGGGTGTTGCCGGCTTGTGAATATCGTTATTTTTATCCTTTGCAAGGATCAGCAAAAGTTAATTTTCACCAAAATCAAATGTTGGTTGTTACATAACAATTGGTTGTGATTTTGAGAAAGACAATAAAGGATAAGCTAGTCCTTGTTCACACTTTTTTGTATTTGTCTTCTTCTTTTTCGGCTTGGAATGATTATTATGGGGCGTGTTGGGTTTAATGTGAATTATGAAGGCATACGTTCGTTCAGTGATGATAATATTCTCTCCTTTTGTTTTCAAATGTTTTGTTGTCTATAATATTGACGAGTCCTTCAGGAATCGGTAGGTATATGTGTAGGCTGTTGTCGGGCGGTTGGATTTGTTATCATATCCGATGGCACGTGCATTACGTTATATTGCAATAGAATTAGCCACACAATTGGTTACTATCACAATATTGTGACACAACCAAACGTTCCGAACTCAAGATGTATAGTTAAGATTAAGACTAAACAAGGCATATTGGGGTGATATGAAATATAGTTAACGCGTATTTCTTGATAGAAAATGATGGTTTTTGGTTAGAAATATGAACTTAAGGAACACATGGGGTGTTTGTGCAATAATGTGAAGCATCAAGGTTTGTGGTTATGTAAATGTGTTGATCCTATTGGGTGTAGGTATATGTATAAGTATATAAGTATGGCTTGGTTTTCAAAAGTATTTCTTCAAAAATTATGTAATCCTGCAAAATGGGGTAGGATTAAATCGTGGGAGCGGTTTTGTTTTTTTTAAATAATTTTTGTTTTATCAAATTTTTAAAACATTTTTAAAAAAAACATTTTGGGTGTTAAAATCTTGCAGGTAAAAGAAAAATTACAAAAAAAATTGTCAACCTGTTTATGAGTTATCGAATTAAAAACAAAAATTTACTTTTTTAAAAATTCAAGCAGGTTTTTTTTTGAAAATGTTAATATCCAATATTATTAAGTATTTTGCACATAAAACTTTAATCTAAATCTAAATTTTGTTAATCTGAAAATTCAAAATGAAAAAAAAAACGTTCTATGAGAGTCACCTACTATTAATAGTTGCTTTATAGTTTTTGGTAGTATGATCTACTATTTTAGTATACAAGCAAATTTTATACAAAATCGTAGGAGACGTTTGTAAGAAACAAAAGTTTTTCCTTAACGGTTTTTTCCGTAACCTTATTTCTTCCTAAAAGTTTATATTTTTCATAACATATTCTAAAAAGTGTTAAAAAATTCTTAAACAGTTATAAAAAAAATTACTGTTTAGTTTTTAAAATACATATTCGATTTTCAAAAAAAAAAATTAACCATTTTTTTTTAAATCCAAAAAATATTTTTTTAGTTTTGGGAAAAAAACTATATATTTATATTATTTATTAGAAGCTTCGGTAAAAAAACAAAAATTGAAATTAGAACAGTTTTGAAGAAAATCGAAAATAGAAAAAATGGTTTCCTATCCAAGGGCCTTTTACTACAGGAAATTTATTGCTTTTTAAGATGTTTTTAAGAAAAATAAGGTTTTGAATGTAAAGTAAAGAAAGAAAGATTTTGAAAAATTGCTAAAAAGAACTGGATGGCAGATACCGTTATTTTTGGTTCTAAAAGAAAAATTAAAAAATGTGTGGGGAGAATTACCGAAAGCCACTACCTTTTTACCAAGTTTTGAGAAAAATCAATCCAGCCGCTTAGGTATACACGAAAAGGCAGGCAAAAAGACAGGCAGACAGAAGTGTTGACCTACTTTTTTCGTCTTCTCTATCATCCTAATGACAAGTCTGGATCAAAATCTTGAGTTTAATTTTTCTTACAATTGAATACAAATGTAATTGTGAACTAAAGTTGGCCTTATTTTTTGGCTGAAATGTGAAAATTTTTTAATTGTAATTTGTACCGGAAATCAAATATTTGTATCTCCAACTAGGGCCAGCCACAATACAAGAAAAGTCTTGGTATCGGTATCGAAAACCAAAATGATACCGAGAAGATACAAGCTTCAAAGCATTCAAAACCATACTGAGCCCACATAACGTACTTTTTGGACCGAAATTTACGGATACTCTCGGTAGTATCGTTTGGTATCGGTAGAAAAAAAATTAATTTTTGAATATCGGTATTATTATTAAATAATTACAAACAAAAAATTCTTGTTACTGGTCTCAGGGAAACGGCTCTAACGAGTTGGATGGCATTTTCACAGTTTTATTCTTTAGCTGAGAGAAAGTAAAGGCAACGATTTTCAATAAAACCCTTCACTCCCATGCTCGTTTTTCTTTTTCTTAGTTTCTCTAAAACCAACGATTTGGATAAAATTTTCAGACTTGGTTCTCTTAAGTTGCGAGAAGTGAAGCACCTATTTTTTCTAATATTATCGTTTCTTGGAAACGGTTTCAACGGTTTATGTAAAAATATTGCCAAACTCATTCTTTTAATAACCATAAGCGGAACTTTTCTTCGATATTGTGAAAAAAGCCATTGAAAATTGTTAAGTCACCAAAACAAACTTTATGAAGGACGATTGTCCTTGCTTCATTATGCATATTCATATAATTATTGTTTGGTTAAATTTTTAAAATACCGAGCGAGTTTAACTAAAAGTTCAAGAACATGTAAGGTGCACATTTTTTTTGAGACCAGACCGAAACTAGAAGAAACTGATACCGATACCCAGATGAGATTTTTTATATGAGACCGATACTGAGATGATATCAAAATTTTACGATTTTGGCGATACCAAGTGTTGTTTGGTTACGTCTATGGAGTTAGCAGGAATTTGCAGTTTTTTTTTTTGCATTTTTAATGCATTTCTATTCTGGATTTTTCACCAAAAACTTCACTCCTCACGGGCTAGCTATGAATCTGAATTAAGGTCTGAACTTGCAGTTTGATTTGCATTTCAAAAAAAGGATAACTCCAAATTTTTAAGTCCTTACATACCAAAAATACCTTACTCCTAACTTGCTATACACTGTGAAGTTTGCAGAACATTCCATTTCTCAATAATGGAGCTAGCCAAAATTGCAGTAAGGCTTAAAATTTGCAAGTTAATTTTCATTTCAAGAAAAATAAAGTTCCAAATTTGAAAGTTCTTTTTTCGAATAAATTCATTTTTCACTGTTAACTTCACTGTGAAGTTAGCAATACATGTCCTTTTTTTAACAAGTGAGTTGGAGAGAAAATTGCAATTGTGTCCCAAATTTGTAATTTTCAGTTCAAATTTTTAAGTTCAAATTTGTCAAAAAAAAAAAATAAAATTTCAATTTGCACTGTTTACTTCACTGTGAAGTTAGCTGAACAGTCCTCTTCTCAGTTATGAAGCCAGCTAAAAAATTGCAGTTACGTTCCAAATTTACAACTTTTATGTACTTCAAGAAAAAATTCAATTAAAATTTTGAAGTCCAAATTTGACAAAAAAATCTAAAAATCAATTTTTTGTGTGCGAAATGGATTTTTCGATTTTTCTTTTCAAAAGAGAACATAGAAATAGAATAAAACGGTTAACAAGACCAATAAAAACGAGAAATGTATTTTTCTTACCTACACTGTCTTTCAAATCAGTTCTGTTTAAATCACTGTAGGAACAAAGTTATTTGCTAACTAGTTATATTTTGATGCATTTTAGTATGAACAAAAGTTTTGGTGTAGTATGGGAAAAAATGTGTGACTGCTAGCTCAACCAATAACCACAAGACGTATGCCGTACAAAATTGATTTTTCTATTTTTTGTCAATTTTGATCTAAAAAATTTTAACTGAGTTTTTTTCTTGAAGTGCATGCAAAATTGCAAATTTGGATTCTTATAGTAAATTTTGGCCACCTCCGTTAGTAAGAAAAGGACAGTTCTGCTAACTTCACCGTGAAGTTAACAAAGCAAAATGAATTTTTCTATTTGTTTGTCAAAATTGGACTTCAAAATTTGAACTGAGTTTTTTCTTGAAGTGCATACAAAACTGCTAATTTGGGACACAACTGCAATTTCCTATCTAACTCATTTGCTGAAAAAAGACATGTTCTGCTAACTTCACAGTGAAGTTAACAGTGCAAAATGAATTTTAGATTTTTTTTTTGTCAAATTAAGATTTAAAAATTTGGGGTTACCCTTTTCTTGAAATGGAAATTAAATTGCAAATTCAGAGCCTAATTTCAGATTCATAGCTAGCCCGCTTTCTGAAAAATGGTCATGCACTGCTAACTTCACAGGTAATTTAGCAGTGCTGTGGGCTTAACTTATTATTTGGTGAACTTCAAAATCCGGAATAGAAATGCATTAAAAATGTAAAAAATAACTGCCAATTCCTGCCGTGGTGTCATTGGTCTAGCTTAAAAATGTTCTGCTTACTTCACAGACATTACATTTTTAGCATAAGTTAAAGCACCGTCTACCAATTTATCTTGTTTTTCTGTAAGAAAGATCTGTAATATATTTTTTTTGAGCACATTGTTGAATATTGGGCCTGTCTGTTTGAAACACAGAAAACACAGAAATGAAAACGATTGCATTGCTGATGAGTTGCATATACTAGGAAGCAAGGTTCATTAGATTTTGTTGCTAATCATCACAAGAAATATCTGATTACTTACTGCGAAGCTTTGTTAATATATTCGTTGGACTAAAAAATAAAATCGTTTTGTAATTTTTGTATTTAAAAAAAAAGTCTTACAGCTCCGAATCTCCGCCCCTAGCAAAGTGTCACCTGGGGCCTGTGCCACCTTTGTGATACACTTAGCTCAAAATCAAGCCTCTCCTAGAAATACGACGAAACCTAATTTTTGTTGCCATATTACAACTCAGTTTGTAGCTGGCTTGGTTTTCATCATCATCATCGGCTCGACAACCGGGGTCCGGTCCTGGCCTCTTTCAACAAGTCTCTCCACCTATCCCGGTCTCGAGCCGACGCCATCCAGTTGCACACCCCAAGGCTTCGGGCGTCCTGGTCTACGCCATCTCTCCAGCGCAAGCATGGTCTACCACGCTGCCGTCTACCATAGAATGTACCACAAAAGACTTTCCGAGCAGGTTCCTCTTCGCTCATTCGAGCTAGGTGCCCTGGCCACCGGAGTCTACCGAGCTTAATTTTTATCACTATGTCTGCTTCAAGGTAGATTGCGTACAACTCATGGTTGTACCGTCTCCGGAATCGTCCTTCCTCACATATGGGGCCAACAATTCTCCGTAAGACTTTTCTCTCGAACGCGGCTAAGAGGTCACAGTGCCTTTTGCTAAGCACCCAAGTCTCAGATCCATACATGAGTACTGGCAGGACCATGGTCCTGTACAGCAGCAGTTTTGAAGTTATGGTTAGATTTCTGGATTTGAATAGCTTTGACAGACTGTAGTAGGCTCTGTTGGATTTGAGAAGCCGCCCGCGTATTTCTTCTTCTATATTGTTATCGGCTGCTACTGTTGACCCAAGGTATTTAAAGGATTGCACCACTTCAAATTCGTGCTCCGCTACCTTGATTGTTTGACCAACTGTTCTTCTCGCATTCGACGCCAACATGTACTTTGTTTTACCTTCACTAATGTGCAGCCCCAGATTTCGTGCCGCCTGCTCGATCTGGATGAAGGAATCGTGTACAGCTTGTTCGGTTCTTCCGATGACGTCGATGTCATCTGTGTAAGCCAGTATCTGGCTGGACCTGTTGACGATGGTCCCTCTTGTTGCAGTGCCAGAGTCACGGATTGCTTTCTCCAACGCCAGGTTGAAGAGGAGGCAGGCCAAACCATCCCCTTGTTGGAGTCCATTAAAGATGTTGATTGGTCTGGATAGCAATCCGGCTATTTTTACTAGACTTGTTACGTTGGTCATGGTCAACCTACATAGTCGTGTCAATTTATTTGGGAAGCCGAATTGGTTTTCTCTGTATTTAAGTTGTAACTTGAATAAGACCTATGTAAGAAACAAAATAAAAAAATTAATTTAAAAACAACTAGTTTCCGAATTTTTAGCTTCTGGAATTCAAATTCTCTGTGCAAAAATTAGTTTTTTAGCTGTTATGGGTCGTTTTTAATTTGAATTCTCTATTTCCTTACAAATATTAATGTTTTTCAAGATAATTATACTGAACTTTATCTCTAATACAACACAAAATCAAATGGTCAAGTTTGAAAGCTATAATAGACTGAGAGCCAACGACATAAATAGTCAAATTGCGTACTTTGGAAATTCATATCAATAAATAGTCTTTGAGGGGTTGAACAAATAATCGTTTGTCTGCCGACATTAACAAGTGTCGAACAGGTGTAAAATTTAAAGTAAAATTTGTACATCGATTTATTTCAATGCCTATTTTGGTTGGAGGGAAAAAGGGTACATACAACAAATATTTTGCTTGCAACTTTGAACAATTATTGTTGTCATAGGTCAAACTCTCCTTAGTGAGTCTCAAAAGAATATTTTGTTTTATAAATAAACAAAGTGGCGGGAAATGTCAATCTTCCAGGTGATAAACCATGGAAAATGAAAACAACGAGTGGAGACTAGAACACACTGCAAACCATCCAATGCCCTATAAAAAGCCGATGCAACGATGTAAAGGCGGGCTAGTTTGTTTTGGATTTGCTTAACTGAGAATAAATTTCAGTAATTAAAGTCAAAAATCTAGTTTATTATAAAAAACATAATAGAAAATAGTTAAATCCTCTCTGTGACCAGAAAAATAATAACTAACTGATTTTCTCTTCTTTTATTTTGTTTTCTACTTGTCGCATTAGGTCAATTTCTTTAGTATAGATAATTATCTTTACTGTGTACAAACAAAATACAACAAAAAAAAAGAATAAATTGTTTTCAAGGAATTTGACAAAAAAAAAAAAAACAGAATTTTCCCACCTTTCGCCTCTCCTAAAATTTGATGAAATTGTCCAAATTTAGCGTCCATTACATACTTGCCAACTTTTAGGAAATGCTTAAGATGTCCAAACAAAACTCTCCAGCTTCTTCTGAAACAATGACAACAATTATTGAAAATTTTATCCAAGTCAATTGAATCACTACTTCGAATGGATTAACATATTTTTTTTTAATTTTAGATATTCTTTTTATATAGCAATTAATTTAATAATTTTAAAAATATTGCAGATTACCAAATTAATAAGTAAATTTAAGCTGTAAAACTCCTAACGGAATAATTTGGCAAATGTTGATCATGCAAATAAAAATGCAATGAAAGCAGTTGTCACTGTCGATTATGTACCATCATAGCTCCATTACACGTTTCAATTTTCATCAAATAAATTTTTGCGCCATCACTGCTGCTGATACTTATACCATACCTTACCTGCAGATACAATACCCCATCGAAAAAAAAAAAATAAATTTTTGGTGCGCTTATAAGAAGATAATTTCCGTGAAATCATGTGCGCATTGCGCGCGAAGCCACTTTCTCGATATATATCTACATTATGACCCCATGATCATGATAAAGACAATATTATTTTTATTTAGTTCACATTAAACGTTATAACGTCTCTTGTTTTCGATTGGAGTTTTTATTTAGCGGTACCTCTACTAAAATGGCTGAATGTGACATACCGAAATCGTGATTTTCATAAAATTTATTTTTATGGCACAAAGTGGGCTATATTGACGACACTTGATGTGCGCGGCGCTCAACAATTCACACTCAAAACGACAGCAAAAAAAAAATTAAAAAAAAAAAACCAAACAGGCACTAAAATCGTAAGCAAATTTGCATCGTTAATGTTTAACCATCATTATCATCATCATCACATCACTGAAAATACCATCAGGTGAAGAAGGGGAAGATTATACAAAGATACACTCTGTAGATATATATTTGCTCCAAATTTATTCGAGATTTTTACCTAAAAAGCATAAAAAATACTCTGAACGATTGCGAGAGATATTTTGTTGCTGAGCACGAACTTAAGGTTGTTTTCGGTGATTTATTAGGTTTTTAACGTTTCTTTTTCAATTGAACTGCGTAATAAATTTATCATCGATGATTATTATGGAAAAGAAGTTAAAGTTATCCAATTTAACATTTATCCCTTCTCTTTATACATCCAGGATACAGATGGATTTATGTTTCTGAAACACCCTGTTGATGTTAAACAAAATCAAACTTAAACCGTAACCTTAGGTAACCTGAGCCTGACATATATGACGAAGTAGAAAGTGACACTAGCGGCAGCACGTGTGTTAGATTAAAATCTCACAAAAACCAGTTATTAGTCTTTTTTTTTAATTTTTTTTCTTTTTTTTGGTTAATTGTATTACATACAAGGCATTAAGTTTGTTCATTAGATACCGACTTTTGCTTGAAGTTCCAGATACGCGTTAGTGTATTTTATTTTTAATTTTTATGACAACATTATTCTGACCACTTAAATGCTTTATGTTATTTCTCCGCTATATGCCCGTCTTGGGCGACGACGTTGAAAAACCGTTAAGAACCGGAGTGTTATTAGTATTTAAGAAAATTACAAACAATTTGTTTTTTAATTATTTTCATTACGCGTCTATTTGAAGTCGTAAATCTTCTAGGCTGGGTGCTGGTCGGCAGCAAAAGTCAAGCTGAGGTGTGGCGCACAGCGCACGACACCAATTTTGACTCTAACAGACAAGCATTTTATGGCAGCTGAGTCAACAGCGTGATACTGAAGTTGATGGTTGAGTAATAATTTATAATTATTATTAACCCTTTTCGAAACGCATAATGTTTAATCAGTGAATTTTGAATTTAATTTCTATTTAATTATAGAAATGTGAGTGTGTTCTGTATTTAAAGACCCATCCCTCCAGAAATTTGACTGTTTATGCTTTTAAAAGTAATTTAAAACTCAAAAAAGCTTTAATGGCTCTTTTTTCGGTCAGAATGGTGTTGTAGTTCACTTTAAGTTGTGATTCACATTATTGGATTCAAGGCTTTTTTTTTGTGCTGCGAATATTAATTTATAAACGCAGAAAGCAGTCTACTTTTGGCATATCAAAGGAAAAATGTATTCTGCACGGTACCATCACCTTCATGGTACTCTCCTTTAGCTTTTAAATTTATAGAACACTTTAAATATCGCAAGGGAGTTGTGGGAGGTCCATCGAAATTGAAACGTAATTTTTAGTTTTAAGAAAAATGAAAGAACATCAATGTTTTTGAGGAAATAAATGGTAAATGCATGAATTAAGTAAGCATATGAACTTAAATATAGTTGCGTGGAATGATTCTGAGTAAATTTCTGAGTACCAACTGTCGTTGGTTTTTGAACCATTGCATTGTAACAAAATAATAAATCGAACTCAAAGAGCTATTTTTCTCCTCTCTATTAAATATCATATCAATAGATAAATATTGATATGAAATTTAATAGATCCGAAATTGGGGGGCGGGGATAGGGTAAAGTTTTTATAATGTTTGTTTGGCCCATAAGCATGCTTAAAACTGAAAATACTAAATACTAAATTCACCCTTTCGTTTCAAACAGAATGGTCACAGTGGCCTTTTTTCAATATATTTGGTAGAACTCGGAAACTTAGAATTTACTTCTCTAAGCTTACTGTTTGAAATTAAATTCCCAATTTTAATTGATGGTTTGAAAAATTCTATACAAATTAGCAGGAAAAAAAAAATAAAATAAAATACATCACTGGGTCATACGTAGCTCTTATGTTCAAGATGCTCTGGAATAAAGAAAATTATATGTAAAGACATTGAAATTATGAGAGAAAAATGTTGCAATTTTTTTAATTTTTTTGTATTATATCGCACCAATTTTAGCATAAAAAGTCTAATTAAAATTGTAGGAGTTGTTTTTAAGAATAAAATATTTTCTCTGACGATTTTATTATTTTTTTTTTTCATAAAAGTAAACTTTTTTTATACCTATACTTCAAAGAGTGTAAAAAATCCTTGAATACCGAGTCTTATATTAATCCACCGTCTTCAGTAAATATTTTTTTTTAAATTTTTTGTCTAGGTAAATTTTTCGAGGAGACACAACATTAATTCATACAAAATCAAGAGTTTATTTACACAAATTAAATTTCTGAGTTCATTTTAATTAATTATTTTTAGAAAATTTTGGTTTTATTTTGTAGAATTCGTTGTATAGAATACCAAATAGGCTTGAAAAAAACTGTTTTTGAGATAAATAAGATTATCTTTAATAATTGTTTGGCAAGTACCTTTATTTAAAGCTAAGGCTTTAGTTCGAGGTACTGACAGACAGACGGGCAGACCAAACAGAACTGTGCCACCCACGTTCTTCAAGTTTTCTATCATCGTAAGGTCATATTTGACTGTTATTTCGAATTTTTGTTTGCATTCAAAAATTAAATTCAAAATTTGCCCTAGAGAGTACCTACTTACTTTAGTCTAGGATACCCTCATAGGACCACCTACTCTCATAGAGTTATGAGATAAGCGGTATACATGATTTGTAGGTAGTGTCAAAAAAACATTTTGCTCATGGGTTGCATGTCGAAAAGTGGTCAAGGCTTAGGGTTGCCAAGCTTGAGTTTTTCTTTTTAATAACCTGGCTCTATACTATATAATGAAAACTTAATTTAAACATTTAAAAACAAACTTTCAATACAAAATTTAAACAGCACTGGTATAATTTTTTTAAATGGTCTTTCTAAAAATATATCTTTCTAAATATATCACTCTGATTTATGGTGAATTATTTGGGATACCCCTATTTCAGACTTTCAAATACTCATCTCGATTTACCGATTTTTAAAGTTTTCCTCATTTACCCTACTGAAATTTCGAATTTCGAATTTCAAAAAATCATTTATTTCATTATTTTTAAATGAAATTTTCTTTAGGTAGAATTTTTTTTAAATCTTTGAGGCGTACCATCTTAGCTGGGGCGTATAATAGAAAAAAATCAAAAATTTTACTTAATTGTTTGGCAACCCTAAGCCTTGGCCACTTTTCGACAAGCAACCCATGCGCAAAATTTTTTTTACCTTTATGAGCGTAGGTCTTCCTGGGTTAGGATCTTCTACCAATATGTGGATGTAAATCCCCAAAAACTCTATGTACTAAGTTTTAAGAAAATCGATCGAGCCGTTTAAGCTATAGCTGAACAGATTGACAGATATACAGACAGACAGATACAAAGAATTGTATGACCCACATGCAATGAACAAGTCATATTTAAGCATGTCTCTAATTTTGCTTTGTTTAGGCTTGAGCTTAGTATGTAAAAAACAGTACATGCCTTGAGCCTAGTACTATTTTGTTTCATACTAGGCTCAAGGCATGGCTGAACAAAAAAAAAAAAAAATAGAGACAAGCTTTAATATGGCTTGTTCAAAAAGTAATTTTAATTCAAAATATTCACTTTTAAAAATTCTGGGGTATTTTTTAATACAGACTTTGTATTACAGCCGTATTCAATACACCAAAAATTATATTTTAATACGAGTATTTCAGAAAATTAAAAAAAAAAATTAATAATTTTGTAATACTTTTAAATATTTTTGAATTAACATTTTAAGAAAAGATTATACTCGAAACGTATACATATTTATCCCTTAGTATTAAAATGAAATACCTAGGAAATTAAAATCAAACTCATTGGCATCAGGAGAAGTTTTAACACCTTTTTTTCATGTTCAAAATTTAAAAATTACCAAAAAAGTTAAGTTTCCTTCCTTTGGGATCAAAAAAAGTATATTCCTGAAAACTGGCAACGCTAACATTTGATCCGAAGGTGCTTCTACTCAACGCCTCATATCTTTTAAGACATAAACTGCTTTTTTTACAAAACGCGTTTGGCATCTGGAAGCATTTCCGAAAAATGTATTAACCACAAGTTTAGCATCTGGAAGTATTTCCGTAACATTTTTCATATTCAAAACAATTTCCAGCGTTACAGAGTCAGTCAGTGAATTATAGAGAACATCGTAAATATATGCATTTTAACCTGCGGATATATTAATTAGTTTTAAAATATTCCTGATCATAATACTTTTAATAATATTATCAATTCTTACCAAGATCGCGATTCTCTGTGATAAACATTGGTACACCATGGCGTATGCGCACTTTTTTTTTTTTTTTTAAATATTTTCAAGTCTTGGTTTAAAGAATGTTTTACAAGAGCTTTGACAAAAGCTAGGACGTGTTGGCTGGGTCTAGAAAAGAAAAAAAGTGTGTCTCCGGTTAAATACGGCAGGTGCAATTTTCAAAAAAAGAAATAAATAAAAAAACTAATTTTAAGGACAGCGGCAACACTTTTAAAGCAATGCGTTATCTTATGTATTATTTAAATAAAGTAATTTTTGTAAATATTTTTTTTAAAAACATTTCCGAAATTATTTTTTTTTTTTGCCCATCTAGACATGGTAATAGGCAATGCAAATTTTTGAATGTAGTGCTCAATACTCTCCTGGGATAACATAAAGTAAAGGAGGACAGAGTAACAGGTGGCACACGCAGTGGAAGAAAACCTCAATCAACCTTACGTGCAAAACTGGATACAGCTGGGTAGAAACTTGTTGGCTTCCCAATATTATGGTGCTTCTCGCCAAACATCTGAACCGACGATGACGTGGTGAAATCTAAATAAAGATATAGAATCAGCTTAGAGAGCATCTATTTTCTTAAAACTAATTAAGTCTCCAAAAGTGTAAAAATATAACTTAAATTTTTGATAGAAGATAAACAAATACTGAAATAATCAGGCCCTTCAAAAGATGATAAAAAATCAAGAATTGAAGTTAATAATCGTGATAAATCAAATTTTTCAAAAACCGAATCAAAAAAAAAATAGACGACCACACATTTTTTGATATTATAGATTATATTAAAAGATAAATAAATGAATTCGTTGTTATTAACCTAGATTTTAGTTGAAAAGTTACAGAGAGTAATAATTTGAAATTTATTTTTTCTTTTTTGTTTAAAATAATCTTTAACATCGCACATTACTCGACTGAAATTTCAAGCCTTACTTTGTAACATTACCTACACGAAATCAAAAAAAAAAAAATAAATCACGAGTTGTGATAAAACCAACCAACCTTGGACTAATAGTTATATTTTGATTCTAAAATCAAAAGAACTCAAATCGAAAGAGTAAGTGTGAGGCAATTTAAGAAAAAAGGGGTTGAAAAATAACTACTAACTACATCCGATATAGAATATAGAGATATTTATATACTTTTATAACCAGAGTGGAGCTGAGGTGCAAAACTAAAATTCCATAAATTAAAGCTAAAGAAATAAAACTTTTCTCTTGCATATAAATCACAGATCTTCAACATAAATTTATGGCTGCCTTTTGCGTGTATGGAATGGGTAACAATCTCTATCGGTAGGTACTATACCTACATACGTATATATAGAAGAAGGGGTTATATTTTTCACCGTTAAAGAATGTGTATAATGCTTACAAACTGAGGGTTAAAATCCACCCCCATAATATGCCAACATGCAGTAAAGTTTTTACAGCAGCAAAATGCTCTGCAATCTTATATGTATTTTCGATTGCATATCGATGTGCGCAGATATACCTATAGTAAATCCTTGCTAGATTGCACACGGGTGTACTATGTGTCTACTCATATAGGTATAGTAAGGACATATATTCCTATTTATGTAGTACGTACATTACTACTACAATGCTGAAGAAAGTTACTTTCGAAAAGTAACTAAAGTTCGTGTATGAGGTTATTTATGAACGACATGATTGTGATGGAATATTTGGATGGAGAGGGGAGTGCAAAATCAAATGTGGAAATGAAAAATGTTTTGCAAATTTATCATGGAAATATATTTTGGATAAGTTTTTTTTTTTTTTTATGTTTTTGAAGACAGTAGCTCTTCCAACATACATTTTATTTAAATATATGTAATAAAATGTACCTACCTAAATTTTAAAAACGCACTATGAGAAAAATAACGTTTCAACTCATAGAAATTGAAAAATGGATGTGATACCAAAAGATAAAACAAATTCTTACTTAAACATTTTTATCTTAGAAAAAAAATATAAAATTTTTAAATTCAGATATAAAATCTATTAATCCAGACGTCAAATTTTCGAATTCTTAAATATCTCAGTGATAGTTGAAAGTATGTAAGTATTTCACATATGGGTGAATAAAATATTATAAAGTCATTTATTTGCGTGGATTACAAACAAATACCAATATTTAGTATTAAAAATGTTTTTATTTGATCAAAAAGTTACTCACTAATAATACTTAATAGGAAGTGGCCAAAATATCAATAAACTTCGAATTCAAGTGTAAATTAAATACAAATTTCAATTGAATCGCAAGTTGAAACAATGTTGCAAATGTTACGATGAGAACAGAGCGAGACCATAGCGAGAAAAGCACGACACAGGTTTGAAGTGTCAAGAAAATGTGAATAACATGAATTTCAGTTTTAATCTGAATTTAGCATGTTAAGCTGACCTGCCAAGGGATTGGATTAAAATAAAATGCATGACTTGGTCACACGTATTTATTTGCTCCTCAAGACGCGAGGGATAAGAAAATTAGGAGAGAAAAATATTTGAAAGTATGAAATACGATATTTAAAACAGCTAAAACAACTTCTGAGTTTGAGATAAACAAAAACGCCATTTTAATTCTTGATTGAATATCAAACAATTTAAAAACGTTGAAGCCATTTTTTAAAACTAATTTTCTTATATCAAATGCTTAAAACATTTTTAACGAAAACTTTTGGTATGCGGATCTAAGTATTTCTTTATAAGCATATAAAAATAAAATTTCAAAAAATTGCTAACTCATTTTTGAGATATAGAAACCCTTTCAAAACATTTTTTTAAATATCTTATTTGACATTTGTATATAAACAAATTATTTTAAATCTCTTCAGCCTATAATGAGAAAATTCAAAATTTACAAAAACGTTCTATAAGAAGTACTATTAAAAGGTGCTATTTGTTTTTTTTTTTTTAATAATTTTTGCTGGTCTATACAAACATATATCGCACTTATATAAGCATATAAAAAAGAGCTGTTTTAAGAAATAAATACCGTTATAAAAATACATTTTTTTCTTAAAATACCTTACAGAGTGTAAAAAAGACCCTTAAATACCGAGTTTTATAAAAGTCGATCAATTTGTTTTCATATTTGATTTGCAAAAAAATTTTTGAATATTTTTAAAAATAAAAAAATATTTATTTTTTATTTATGGGAAGGAAAACTTTTAACACTGTCAAAAAATCGTTTTGAAGAAAATTGAAAATAAAAATATGGTCCTTTCGGAGGTACCATTAATTGGTAACCAATTTTTTGCAAAATGATTTCCCATGCAATGGTAGCTCTTACCAAAAGAAATTTATTGAATTGTTTTTAAGAAAATTTGTGGACCCTTCCTGAGAAAAATAAGATTTTGCAAAAATAAATTCTATGGTAGGTACCGTTATTTTATTTTTTATAAAAAAAATGCGGGCAGAATTACCAAAATTACTTTTCTTAAGATGGCAGTATAGTACTGAAAAGAATTTGTACATTGTTTATAAAAAAGTGGGATTATTTCTAATTGTTCCCAATATTTTTAATGTTAATGGCTTGATTTTAATCGGGATTATTCAAAAAACTAAAAATTATTTACTTTTGAAATAAAATGGCGCATACATTCTTCTTGAAGCAAAGAGATATTTTCATAATGTAAATCTGTGGTGTTTGGAAGATACTCGTATGTAAATATGGTAACGCCAAATAATAATTACTTTCCTGAATATTTTATGCTTATTTAAAATAAAGAAAATAATAAGGGATTTGAACATTCTTATTAAAAACTCATAGAGATAAACCCATTCAAATTTAAATACTTTTTATCAATTTTGACTCGTTTTTTCGTTTCAATGCGGCAAATATCACACTAGAAAAACTATTCGAACTTCCATTAAACAATGTGAAATGTTATAAGAAACGTTAAAATTTAGATGGCTTTGTGAGCATAGCATATAAAAGTTTTGAGGCTGTTGAGATTAAAAGGACAATCGGCAAAAATGTATGGAAGGTGGTCAAGGAACCAGTTACAACAAGACATATTTCGTTTAAAAGGTATTTAAATGTGCAACAATAGTCATCACAGCAGCATATTTAAAGTCACTGAGTGAAAAAAGTTATTCGCTATGCAAGATTTTGTGATTGTGCATTTCAGCATGGAAAAAATCCATGAAATCTGGTCAAACAAATACCAATGCGATGCATATCGTTGAAAAGGTATTTTCATGAACAATAATATTTACTACCACAACTTACTTAAAATCACTGTATGAAAACAGTTATTAGGTGTTTTGGTGAATTTTGGTTGAGTAAAAATTAATGTGACGTGGGTTTTTTTTTTTTTTTTTTTTTTAAATTCATTTTTATTTTTCAATTTTTCTTAAAACTATCTTAAAGCTAGACAAAAATTCATAAAAACTAGCCTACTTATCAATATCTTAAAACTAACTTACTGGCCCCAGCCGGGAGCTCTAAGTTAAACTATAATAACTTAATGGTAATGCCTTTCGGACTAAGAACTATCTTAATACTAAATCCAGGTCGGTTTTATTTTTTACCGAGAAGAATTTACAAAAAAACTCGGTATCTATGTGACGTGGGTAAAAATAAGCGAATAACTTTTTTCACAAAGTGATTTGTAATAAACTGCTTTAGCAATTATTGTTGTGCATAAAAATACCTTTCCAACGACAAACGGCTCTTTGTTATTGGTTAAGCTGGCGTTCACCCATTTTTTCCATACTACGCAAAAACATTTTTTCACACTAAAATTGTTGATACAGTGATTTAAACTGAACTGCTTTTTTTATATATTGTGGGTAATGAAAACACCTTTCCAATGATAAGTGTAATGTTAATATTGATTCGAGCAGTTTAAAAAAATGTTGGCTATACTAAATACATTTAATTCATACTAAAACCCACCAGAACACAACCTCATTTGGCAAATAACTTTTTTCACACAGTGATTCGAAATAAACCCCATATTAAGTATTGAAGTATATAAAAATACCTTTCTAACGACATATGTCTCGTCTTTATTGGTCTTGTAGAGCGTTTTGTCCTATTCTCCTTTGCTTATGATTTTTATTGAGTGTAAAATTGTCAAAATAAGCTAAGCTTACGAGACATTAAGAAAAGTTCAGTATGGTGCGACTATTTTTTTGCAGGGAGGAATTTATAAAAATTTTCGGTGTAAATCATGCTGATCACCCAAATAAACATATATTAATATTAGAACTCGTAAATGTTATTTTTCTCGTGTACCCTTTACTTTCCAGTAGGTATATTAAAATAGCCTATTTTAGGAAGAGGAAGAGGATTTTCTGTTAAAATTTTCAAAATCAGCTGTTGAAATTTTTGTGAATGGTTTTTTTTTAAACTAAATCTCTGTTTAATTTTCAAAAAAGTGCATTTCAACTTATATTATCTCATTAATATAAAATTCTTGTTTCTAAGAGGCATATTTGTCAATATTAAATAAGTATACTTATTTGCTGGGATTTTGTTTTTGTTTTTTGTTCACAGATATTTTCTGTTTAAACTTACTTATTTTGACATTTTTTTTTAGAGTCTGTACTGTGCTGTTCTGTTTTATGTTAACTATTTTGTCACCGAGCAAATTTTTTCGTAGACATTTTCAAATAAAAAATTGTAAAATCGTTATCATATATGATAAATTACATTATTGATAAATTAAATAGGTACTGACGACAGTAGAATATGCACTCATCAAGGAAAGTCAAATTTACTACGAGTATTATCAGTAAATGCCACTAAATATCGTCCTCTGATTGCAAGAACAAGGTAAATCAATTTAAAAATGTTTGGAGATAGCAAGGTTCATAGATATCTAGCTACTGGGGAACGATTGAAAGTTTAATTTTAATGTTTCTCACACTTCTTAAATATCTTATATTTTGCATTTGAAAAAAAAAATAGAAGAAAAGTATTAAAATTGCATTAAGTAATACTATTTTTGCCGAGATATTGTAAAAACTGAAAATTGAGTTACCTAGTTGTTGCAAGTAGGGGACGATACGTTAGTTGACTTCAGATGTTATCTGTGTTAGTATCAAGAAAGGCCTATATTAACCAAAATTAAAACATTCCAACTCATTTCGTTAAAATGTATACTCCTCAAAATTTTTCTTTGAAATAATCTAGCTGCTAGCTCAAGCAAATTAAAGCAGATTTCATTACGTTATATAATCACATAAATATTTATAACATATCCAACTGACTGAAAATATCATTCAAATAATATTTTACAATTTATTTTGTGTCTTCAAAAGTATCTACACATATATATGCGAGACTTATAATTAAATATATATCAAATGTAAATGATAAATCGACAAACAAAAAACCCAAAGATGACTTCATTTGGAATTCGCTACAAAGTTTGACTTTGAATTCGATTCATATACCCTCAATATACCTCTGGCATTTCTCCATATAGATCCTTTAATCTTATATACGTTACGTACATACCAACTTATATGGACACCACACCGCAACGAACATATCAACTTTAACCACACTTTGCAACCGAAGAAGTAATTTGTCTTTTATTGATAGGTCCTGCTGGTGAGGTGAGAGTTTTGCTCTTTAAAGGCAGATGAATGGAGAGGCTGAGGGTACATACATATGTACATACATTATAGCTTCGTCTTCATAGTCAGCATCAAGGTAGAATAAGATTCTTATATAGTTCTATAATATGCGTGTTAGATATCATTAATCATAGAGTAGCACAAACATCAGACTAAACACACTCATCCTCGGCTACCGGTTAATGTTTTATTTTACCTATACTAAATATTTGAGATACAATGTGTCAATTTTGTATCTTTTCGTGTTATTTGAGTGTTTGACTTATTTTCTTTTTTTCTTCTTTAAAAAATTTATAAATGTTTTGTCTGAGAATTAGAGTTTCAAAAAGGAAAAAACATTTTACCTTCGCATATTTTTGTGATGAATGACAAAAAAAAAAAAAAATAATTTCAAACATTGGACTATTTTTTACAAAAAAAAAACTTTAATGTAAAAATATTGCATCTGAGTTCCATTTTGTATAATATTCACTTTAGGATCTGTCGAAATTAGTAGAAAAAGAAACACTCCTTGTCATTTCCTGTATATAATTGCCTTTAAAAATAGGCGTTACCATCATTTGGAAACCACTTTTCAAAAAAGAGGTTGGGGTCAGAAACCCGAAAACCCAGAATCCCGAAAACCCGAAACCACGAAAACTCAGAATCCCGAAAATCCAAAATCCTGAAATCCCGAAAAATTATGTAAAATGAAAAATTTGCGCAAATTTTTTATTTGGGTTGGGGTCAGAATCCCAAAACTGAAATCTCGAAAACTCAACATCCCGAAAATCCAGAATCTCGAAAACCCAGAATCCCGAAAACCCAGAATCCCGAAAATCCAAAATCCAAAATCCCGAAAACAGAATCCGGAAAACTCAAAATCTCGAAAACCCAGAATTCCGAAAACCCAAAATCGGAATCGAAGTTTGGAATTTTTCAAAATTTTGTTTGTACAGTTAGTGATTTTGATTATACTTTTATTCCAACCCTTGTGTTCACGCTTTGTTTCTAATTTACTTTTATTTTGAAACGATGATGAAATGTAATCATTTCGAAATTAAGTACTTCTTTACTTTGTTATTGTTAATTAATGTATTCGACTTCAATTCAATATGGACAGATGCACATCATTTTTCCGATACCGATACGCTATCGCTACGCATTAAAATATTTTTACTTAAGAAAAACTGAAAGGAATGAAAGTGAATCGGTTATCGATAAAAAAACTTTAATGTGAATTTGGCTTTAAAGTTTTTCAGAGAAGTCGTAGTATTTTTATAATTTACTGGATTTTTCAAATATAGTTTAGGGATTTTGGCCTTTCTGGATTTTGGGTTTTCGGGATTTTAGATTTTCAGGATTTAGGGTTTTCAGGATTCGGGATTTTCAGGATTTCTGGCCTTTCTAGATTTTGGGCTATCGGGATTTTGAATTTTCAGGATTCTGGGTTTTTCGGGATTCTGGATTTCGGGTTTTCGGTATTCAGAATTTTGGAATTGGTCCGTCTCCCGTACAAAAGAACTCAAAAAGAAATAATGTTTTTGAATGTTGATTTTTGTTTAGGATATGCGATATTTGAGAATATCCTTTATCAAAGAAAGTAATCCTAAAGTAATAAACGTTTAAATTAGTTGTTAATCCAATACTACTCTCTGGACTGTACAGTTTATGGAATCTTAGGTAACCAGAAGAGGGTATAAAGTGTCCATTTTTCGCCCCTTGAGTCTTGAAAATACCACGCTTCCAGTATATTTAAAATTTTCACCTTTGGACTTTTGACAAATACGGGCCTTATTTCAGTTTGGGTCTATGGTTTGCTAACAAACCCGCCCCCCTCCTCCAAAAACAAACCTTCAAATGCTTATGTACCACCTCTTCCAACTGCAATCTCATTTTCCACTTTTAAAGTAGCTGATGTTACATAGGTTTACCTAAAGCTAGAATCCTTCTGTATCGCTGGAGAAAATTATCTGGATGTCACGAAATGGACATAACAATTTTCATATAGTCTTTCAAAAAAATAAAAGAAAATTGTTATTCTTTATTCTTTTCCTCTTAACATGGACAAACCGTTATATAGAGTAAACCTCACTTACCCTACGAGAGTTAGAGTATGTCCTTTGACCCAAACCTCAAATCACAATGTAACAATATTCGTTTTGTTCCAGTTGCATATCCAAATCAAAAGGAGCATAGCATAATATTCACAACAATTCTCCTGGGTGAAATCCCATCAAGTTGTATAGAGGACAAAATAAAATGAAAATATCATCATAAAAATATCACAAAAATCCGCACAACCAAAAGACGTTGCTCGTCGAAGAACTGGACAATTTTATTTGTGAAAATCCTAGAAACCAATAAAATCTGAGAGAGAATAATTTTCTTTTATTCTTTTGGGTTTGAGTAGGTAGGTAAATCCATGTGTGGAGTGGTGTCGTGAATGGAGTGTCTTGATAGATATTCATAAACCACATTCTTTTTTATTATGTTTTGTCTTTATTTGTCTTGAGGTTTGATTCTTTTATTATTCGAATTTTTTTGTTTGTTCTTTTTTTTTATGATAATGGTTTTGGCACTTCGTTTTGATTATGAGAAGAAAAGAGTGGGGGGGGGGAGGGGTGATTCGATTATGGGGTGTGTTAATGCGGGCCACATTGTCTGTCTCGGGTATCGCACGTTCAGATTTTTACTATTTTTTATTCTTCATGTTCGATATGGCCAAAGTCAAAGCCAAAAGGTATCTATAGGTAATCAAAATTGCTGTGCGCATGCAATAGATTCTAGACATCTTTCGCTACGATCTTGTCTGCATGATGTTGCAAACTATTTGTTATATGGCTTAATTTATGAATATCCTTGAGTGAGTGCAGGGCATTTACGTGGAATGATAAATTGCGTTCAATCAGAAAGTCGACTTTGGCAAGAAGAAAAAGGTGCTGCTTAAAATTTATTATTCATTTATTTCAAGTTTTTTTTTTTTTTTTTAAGAATTTCTTACAACTTATGTTCATATTATCTATATCCCTTATACTTAAGGGATAGTTGTATAAATATTGCTTAACAAAATCATCGAGGTGAGCCATTAACCGTTGTGAAATTTTGAAAAAAGATGTCAACATTGCATTCTATAGGCTGTTGAATATACCTTTCAATAAGGAACAATTATTAGGTTTAAGGGTTTTACCATTAAATGTGTTCATTTGCAAATTTTATCAAAAAAATTAAGCAGGAAAAGTTTACGAAAATCAGTCAAAAAATCAAAAAATCAAAGATTAGTAAATATTTTACTTAATTAAAAGTATTTTTTTTGTTGGAGCAAGTGGCCAAAATCGTTTTATTCAAAATTAATACGAAATACATCTATTCAACCAATTGAATTGAATTGAATTTAATTGGGCTCAACTTTCCTTTACGACATCCCGAATTTTGATACGCGGATGGTCTCATTCGATAGATATTCACTAAAAAACACCAAATATCACAATTTTAGGGTGAGGAAACATTTATAAGTATTTTTAATTAATTTTTAAACTTTCACTTTTTCCATACAAAATGCATGGAAAATAAATAAAGACTCAAATGTCATTGCATGCTAAGTACTGCCAGATGTACACTTTGGTTTTGGGATGTTTTCTTTTAATCCATATTTTTTAAATGCAAAAGAAACTGCATACACCAAACCTCGCCCCACCCCAAATCCTATAATGAGGCCAAGTAGGGGGGTTGCAGGGGGGCAGCATGCCCCCCCATACATACCTCGCTCTTTATACGCAGTAATGCTGTATGCAAGCACTGTATTTATATAAGCAAGTTTTAAATTTCCCGCAAAATTTCCCAAAATAAAAACACAAGGGAAACAAAATACGTGTCTGGCAATACTAAACAGACCATTTGACATTTCTTTGATTTGTAATTGAAATGGAGTATTATGTATTTTCATTAAACAAAAAGTTCTAAAATTAATTAAAAATACTTATAAATTTTGCATATCCTTAACATTGAGATATTAAGTGTTTTCTAGTGATAATTTATCCAATGAGGATATCTGCGTTTCCAAATTCCTTGTGTAAAAAGTGTAATCCGGTAACAAAAAACCCGATTTTCAAAAGTTTAAACATTTTTTATTTGCATTAAGGGGGGGTTTCCACACCTTAAGATTTGGAAAATTTTCTTTTGAGATACCTACCTACCCCTAAAAAAAAAACAACTTCGAAATCGGGATGTCGTAAAGGAAAGTCGCCCCTTTAATTGAATTGATTTAAATTAAATTGAATGGAGTTGAATTAAATTAAATTGAATTGAATTGAATGGAATTGAATTGAATTGAATTGAATTGAATTGAATTGAATCGAATCGAATTGAATTGAATTGAATTGAATTGAATTGAATCGAATTGAATTGAAATGAAATGAAATAAGTTGAGTTGAATTGAATTTAATTGAATTGATTTAAATTGAATTGAATTAAATTTAATTGTATTAAATTGAATTGAATTGAATTGAATTGTATTAAATTTCATTGAATTAAATTTGATTGAATTGATTTGATTTGACTTGAACTTAACAGGCTTTTGACCCTTGAATCGTATCGGCTTGATACACAGTAGCCTTCCATTTTCCACGACCCGAGTACGCTGCTTTAAGTCACCTAGACCAGTGTTTTTTCCAAAATTTTTTGAGTAGGCCATCCCTCTGAAAGTAAAAGACTGTGGCGAACCCCACAGAATACTTTGTTAGTTAAAAAGCGACATATACTGAACCCCTACCATACCCAGGCACATTTTAGGAAATGTTCGCGGAAAAAAGAAAAAATCATAAGTTTTAGTTTTTTTATTTGAAGTCTTGCAAGTGCATCAGAATTATCATTTAATTTTTTTCAAGTGAGAATACATATTGCATATTTATCAAACAATTTAAGACGAAAGTTATCACAAATATGGTTTGTAAGTTTTGAACAAAAGCCTTAGTCTACAGCATGTAAAAACTTTTTTGTCAATTTAGCCTGGCTTGCAACAGTGACCCCCAGGTAATTCTTGGCGATCCCTACAGTTTGAAAAACACCGACCAAGACCAAGTCTTTAAGCTGTAAGTTCAGTCTTCATTTTGGCCTCGAACGTGGTGCCTGGAAACATTGTTTTTGTTATCCGTTGAAAGTAGCTGAGACAATTAAGTGGACGTGTTTTGACTTTTTAACAAATATCATAGTGTTCGTTATCTTATTTTTTCTTATAGGTATATTCTTCTTGGACACACGACCAAGTATCCGTCAAAGAATTTTTCTTTCCATGAAAATCGAAATTCAACAGAAGACACCAAAGTACATTGGCTTTGAAGTGTCTGAATATCAAAATGGAGGCAAAATTAAAGCCAGGTAAGGCATTTCACATTCGTGTTGTACGGCAAAGGAAAGAATCTCTGTATTTGTCAGTACTTCCATGGTTGGGATCAAGGGTAAGATACTGAGCTTTCCTTTCTATTGAATAGTTTTAGGGGAGGGATGCTGCTAGATCTTTGACTAGAACACATCATATTTATACGAGAAAAAATTATGATTGTGTAAGGAGCTTATGTTGTTCCGGTTGTGAAACTTTTTGATCTTCTTGACCTGGAACACTGTTTCCCTCTTAATTTCGCATCATCTCTTGGTTTTTATTTCCTTCCCCTGCTACTTTTTTCCTGCTGCAGCATTTTGATAATGGCCAAATACCTACTAAGATAATCTTTTTCCGAAGAAAGCCACTTTCAATTTCATGCCAAGGCTTCTTTCCTGTGCTGACTGGTAGCCTGGCTATTTGATGTTTTCGCGGTACTGAGACAATTAATTGTTGGTGTCTGTGGTTAGGTACTGAAAAGTCCAATCATAACAGAAAGCTTCCCAATCAGGTGCTCTTTGTAGCCTTTGGCAACTCTGCCAAATATGTCAAATTTCTCCTTTTAGATTGTTCGTAATTATTTCCCAATAGCCGAGTTCTGAATTCTGGCTCGAAGTGTGAAATGATCGGAGTTGTTCCCCAAATTGGTTAGCACACATGTTTGAATTGGTTAGTAGTTCGAGCGTCTGGACAGAACCAGGTTGTTTTTGTTGATCTTAAACCTTGGAAACAGAGTGCTTCTCATACCACCGCTGTAAAAAAATAAATAAAATAAATTCGGTGGCACAACAGCTCGTCGAGAACCAAGGCCTAGTGACTTACAACCGCTGTAGAGCCCCAATAATGACAGATGAAAGGTTTGGGGGGGGGGGGGGGCGGTGTCAAACCATAGATAAAGACAAGAATTTGTCAAAAGTGCATAGTAAAAATTACCCCACGCTACCGTCTTTTACAAGCGAGGCTCTCCCTTATTTTGACATATTATGAAATGGACCAAGGAATCACCTTACAACATTTGGAGAAGAACAATGCCCTAATAGTTGCATGTAGTTTAAAATATGCTTTATTTAATTCAATTAAACGTCCTTAAGTCAAGGTTATGCAGGAGTAACTATGTGCTTCTTGCAACACCACTTAGTCCCATCTCATATTCCCATTTTGAGCTGCATCGCGTGTTGCATTGCGATATTAATTTCTATGCCTTCTTGCATAAAGCAACCCATCAACACCTCATCGTGCAATTTATGACGGATTTCTGAATTCATTTTGCTGTACGAAATTCCCAGATTACACAACACGATAACACAACCTTTCTCGTGAAAAGTGACATTTACTCTATCTATATCTGGCAGTCAAAGTATTAGACATCGTCGTCGTCGTCTGTGTCTGGTTCATACAATTGGCACTTGAAGGGATTCCATCATGATGGGTCTATGAGCCATCTATCCAGGATGCCACCGAGCTAACCGACTATAACCATCACATACTCTGGCACTATACCTGTATATAAGTTTAGTTGACTGGTCGCATACAATTTAAAACAAAAGCCTAAATAATATGCATAAATCCGCTGTCATCGAATGAAGTTGTTTACGCTGACCACCATAATATCTATACTCGAACCCGTTTCACATCCATTTATACAATTATACATTTGTGAACTCGTATATACTTATATGTAGATAGCTAATAAGTATGCAGACATTATGCAGTGTTAATTATCGAATACGATCCGAATGCGACTGCTAAATGCGAGATTACACGTGTGTTGCTGACTTAATAGCAGGAGACACCTTGCGTGTAGACGAAGACGGGCCACCCGGAGTCATAGCCGCGTATCTGACGGAGTCTATCTATCTATCATCACACATGTTGCGCATTGTAATCACAAATTCACATGAATTACTAATAATAATCCGAATCCCGCTTTATATTATGCAAATATTCGATATCAGATATTATTTGTATCTATTAATGCTTTTGGTGCGGTTGCGGTGTTCTTGTCTTGGCTTTATGGACAGAGGCAGCGCGGCATAGCTATAGGTGCGGTCAGGTGTACCAAATTTGTATGATTTCTGTTCTTATTTTCAATTCAGTTCACCTTTTCCTTTTGTCGATTTCCCCTCGACAAGAGTTATTTAGCTTAGATATATCCTCACATAAAGCGGAGGTAATAATTTGAATTGTAACAAAATATGATGCATTTTATGGTTCAATAAATATTCCATGCCAATAGCGGCACCCCCTTTTTTTTTTGTTTATGAGTTACACAGGGAAGAATTAAGTCTTTAAACAGGCCTTCGACTTAAGAGCATTTTATTGCTGGTGATGTAGTAATATTTCGAATTTTTTTGAACTCTCTGATAAAATCAGAAAAAAAGGTGCAGAAGGCCAATTCGCACTATCAACTTGAAAATAGCAAAACGAACTTTTCCGCTGAGTTAGTCTTTTTAAAACAGCTTAATGTTCGGTTATAAGCTCTCCTGCCGTATTGGGCATATTTTAAAATAGTCACAAATTTGCAAATTCGCATATTTTTAATATTTTGCTAACAACAATTTTTACTCTGCTTAGAATAAGGGCAAAGTGCTTATTTCATACTTCGCAAATCTATTTTTAATGCTAAAAGTTCCAAAAATGCGAGTTTCTTTTAATCTTCCCCACAATACATGGCAGTAGAAGTGGACCACAATAAAGCACAACTCTTGGGAAAATCAAAGTAATAGAAATAATTATTCGCAAAATTTGCGAAATTTCAAAAATTATAATTACAACTACAATAAGAACAAAATTTGCCATTTTAAAGATATTCGTCTTACTTCTTGAACATATGAAAGTACCTGTTGAGGACAATACAAAATAACAGAAGAAAATAGACAGAAGTTATTGATTTGCAAAATTTGCGAAGTCTCAAAGTAACACCTAGTTTTCTTTAAAGTATCTTAAAAAAAACTATCTTTAAAATAAATTCTTCTTGTTTCTTCAACACATGACTAGCAGAACAAGTTGAACACAATAAAGCAAATCTTCTGGGAATTTCAAATAGAATCGAAATTATTGATTCGCAAAATTTGCGAAACATAAAAACTACTTTTATGTTTTTTGAAAATATCTTAGGAATATGCCGATAAAAGATATACTTTTTATTTCTTTGACACATTTCTAACTTTAGCACAACTTTTGGGAACTCCAAAAAGAATTGAAATTATTTATTCGCAAAATTGGCGAGATTTAAAATAACACCTAGATTTCTTAAAAGTGTCAAAGAAATTTGCCTTTAAAAGATATTTTTCTTATTTTTTCGACACATGAAAGTACTTGTTGAGCACAATACAGCACAACATTTTAAAAAATTGAAAAGAATAGATATTGTTGATTCGCAAAATTTGCGAAAGTATCTAAAAATTCGCCTTTAAGAGATATTCTTCTTATTTCTTCGACACATGATCAACAGTACAAGTTTAGCCGCGTCGAAACTCGTTTCTGATGTCCAATGGAACAAATCTAAGAAGCAGTGTACGGGTGCCTGTCTGGTTGATTTGGAGAAGGCCTTCGACACCGTATGGTTAGAGGGTCTTTATCTAAAGCTGACCAGCCTTGGCATTAGTAAACCACTATTATATATGCTTTATGATATGCTCAATGGCAGAAAGTTTGTTGTCAAGAGTGGCAATGTAACTTCTGCCACAATCTTTAATATTAAAAATGGTCTTCAGCAGGGAGCAGTCAACTCGCCGATTCTATTCAGCATTTACACCAGCGATCTGGTAGGTAGTCTAACTCAGGCAATAGCGTATGCCGACGATCTAATTGCGTACAGAACAGCTGCAAAAGTCGAGGACATCAGGATTCTTTTGCAGAGTGACTTCGATGAGATTCAACGATATTGTGATGACTGGAAGTTGAAAATCAACTTTCAGAAATCAGAAACTATCTTGTTTAGGACTCCGTTGCGTGGAGCCACAAGGGATACGAGAAAGAACTGGCGCAAGCTGGTGATCGTAGTGCCAAATGGACATCCACTGGCGAGTAAAAGTGTAGTAAAGTACCTTGGCATCTGGATGGATCAGTATTTGTATTTCGACAGACATATAAATGCTGCTCTGGCCAGGGCTAGGGGAGCTTTTGCCCTGACGAAACGGTTGTTTTATAGCAGCCGGCTTGACAGCAGGGTGAAGGTGATTTGCTACATGGCCCTTATCCGGCCGATGATTGCCTATGGATGTCCGGTTTGGTTCAACGTTGCCCCATCTCAAATGGAAAAGATTCGGGTGTTTGAGAGGCAGTGTCTTCGACGCTGCCTTGGATTGCACAGAACACCAGAGTCGGAGTACAAACACTACTATTCCAACCTGGCTCTATACAACGGGGCCAACATAAACAGGATAGATAATTTCTTGCTGAAGCTTATTCGGGGTCACATTGCAAGATCTATGTCCTCGTCTAACAGCTTAATTTTCGGGGCTTATTACCCTAAATACGAATACTACGAGAGTGTGCGTCTAAGCGGCTTTATTCCGCCCGATGCATTCCTCCACCTGGACAGTCGAGGGTTGATCCAGGATAGAGCGGCGGTTCCGCTAATCTACCACGTCAGCCGTAGAACTGTAGATCGGCGGCTCCTTTACAGTCGAGACGTCCTCGCACAAGACGGAGCTGAGCACCTTCGGTTCAGTAGGACTGTGTCCGAACGGGACCGAAAAGATAGGGTTAAGCAGGAGAACCAGTTCTGGTGGTTGAAAAACGAAGATGAAGTTCCTTCAGACATTTAATAGTTGACCTTGCTATTTTCTTATGTATGGCCGACTTACATAGGTTTAGGTAGTTAGTTTTAAGTAGGGACAGTCAGGGTGGCGCCAAAAAAAAAAAAAAAAAAAAAAAAAAAAAAAAAAATTATAAAATCCACAAAAATACAAAAAAAAAATTACAAAACCGGAAAATGCTTGCTGTGGCTGTTCTAGTTTGTAAGTAGTCTGTAAGTAGCTTATAAGTAGGTTGTTAATAGTTTTAAGTAGCTTTAAGTAGTTCTAATTAGTTTTAATTAGCTTTAATTTAGTTTTATGTAGTTTGTAAGTTTTATATAAAACCAAAAAATAAAGACATAGATACCGAGTTTTTTTGTAAATTCTTCTCGGTAAAAAATAAAACCGACCTGGATTTAGTATTAAGATAGTTCTTAGGCCGAAAGGCATTAGCATTAAGTTATTATAGTTTAACTTAGAGCGCCCGACTGGGGCCAGTAAGTTAGTTTTAAGATATTGATAAGTAGGCTAGTTTTTATGAATTTTTGTCTAGCTTTAAGATAGTTTTAAGAAAATTGAAAAATAAAAATGAATAAAAAAAAAATAAAAAAAAAAAAAAAAAAAAAACAAGCTTAGCACAAAACAGAACAATTTTTGGGAAAATGAAAAACAATAGAAATAATTTATTCTCAAAATTTGCGAAATTTCAAGTGAAAGCCTAGATTTATTTAAATAATCAAAAAAAAAAATTCGCCCTTTTAAAGATATTCTTCTTATTTCTTGAAAATATATCATAATACATGTTAAGCACAATACAAAACAAATTTTGTGAAAATTGAAAAGAAAATAGATATTGTTGATTTGCAAAATTTGCGAAAGTATCTAAAAATTCAACCTTAAAAGATATTCTTCTTATTTCTTCGACAATACAAGTTGAACACAAAACAGCACAATTTTTGCCAAAATCAAAAAAAAAAATTGTTAATTCGCAATATTTGCGAAATTTCAAGGAACCCATAAATTTGTTGGAATTTTCTGAGAAATTCGCCCTTAAAGATAACATTCCTTCTTCTTCGTATACCTTCAACCCCTTAAATATGAATGCGCCCCCTTGATCACGTAGGTACCCGGTGTACACTGATGTCCAGCATAAAATATTTCATAGATAAAATTTCATTGACATGTCTTTCGCATGGCCCATATGGATGTATGTATGTAAGCACAAGAGACATCCATCGATTCGCACGTCAAATAAACTATGTTATTTTTGACAGCCACGACCTAATAATAGAGAGGGCTTGGAGTATTTATAGCTTCTTTGCATATGTTGCGATGATCGGTAGCTGATATCGCTTTCGAAGAAGCAAATGTATTTCTTTTTATATAGAAACTTCATCAACTTAGTGATCATAACTTGAGATCATTTGAATGCAAAACGAACAATGAGCGTGCTTTTGTTTTTGAATTATGACTGGTAGTGTTGCTGTTTCTATAGCCTGCTCTGCTGACGTTGTGAAGCCAGATTGTTGTGGAATTTAGCAAAATATTACCAGAGGAGAAAGACAGTTTTTGCTCGATCTGATTAAGGCTGGTATTTCCTGTAGTTACAAAAAAAAAAAAAAACAACAAAATGATGATGAACACGATACACGAGTATGGTCTATCTAAGTTCATGTAAATTTTATTTTATGAGTGAATTTGAGGGCACCCTCGGTTATGAATTATTCAATAATTTTGTTATTAGTGATTCAAAATCGTGTTATTTGCTATATGAAAGTAGTTTCAAGAAAATATTGTAATGACAATCAAACAACAACAAAAATTCTACGCGGTTAATATAATAATTTTTTTTCTGATTCTTATAACCATCAGGCTTATTAATTTATTGATTTTTAAATAGTAGATCGAGCAATTATAATAAAGTCGCACAAACAATTAAACATTATACTTTGTTTACAATTATATAATTGCCAGACAGATAACCGCAAGTGAGTGCATATGGCAATAAATACTTTTTTTGTCTCAATGACAGAAAATTACAAGGTCATAGGTTGATTATTAACTAGATTAATGTATTATGTAGGCTAGGAACGCACTTGCGTATTCTGTCACCTAACTAAATGGTCCCAAAAAAAATAGAGCAGATGAGTTTAAATGTTTATGAACGCACATGGCACCACAAAATCCTACTAAACTGCAATCACTTTTTTAGTTGCTGCGTCAGAGAATCGCAAGTGCGTTCCTAGCCTAAGACTCTCTAATCCAAAACAAAAAAATCGCAACCTTAAAAATGACAGAGACTTAATACTAAATGATAACCAAAAACTGTCGCCAGTCAATGTTTTGCGTCGATTTGGGAGAGCCTTCAATTGTTGCTGTATTGTTTTGACGCATGGGGGTGCATTTACATTTAAAGCTGAAGGTGTATTGCAGAATTACGTGATAGATAACCGCAGGTCAGTTCATAGTAATGAACAATGATTTCCTGCGATCCCAATTTTTGAATCAGCTGGCTGAAAATCACAAGTGTGGTTCCATCCTAAGTTGAAAGGAAGCAAGCAGGATCACAATCCATTAATAAAAAATTCAGAGAGGAAAGTGGGCCCTGGAATTTTAACACTCCATATATAAGATGTTTGAAGAAAGAAAATGTTATCTAATTGGTCACTAAATGGAAAGAAAAGTCCAAGTTGTCCTAGAAATTGGTCAGCCCTAGATAAGTTGTAATTAAGTCTTGAAGTTTCTCAAAGTCCCGAGCTATTTTTGGCATCTCATTTATTCACAAGAAATGTTTGCCATTTGAAAGATGCCTAGATCTATATAAAAGATCAGTTAGTTTCAATAATTGGTCAGCCAATCCATCTAGTACGGAAGTTACCTTGCCAAATGCAATAAATAGTGGAAATAGAGGCTAAATGAGAAAGAAAATCCGAGGTGGTAGCCTTTTAAAGAAGATTCCACTTCCAAGAGTATCTTTTAGGTATGGAAGAAGGGAACCTAGAGATCACAAACTAATCTATAAAATAACGGAAAGAATAAAAAGAAAGCATATAATATACGGAGTAACGCAAGGATCCATCCTTGGACCAGACCTTTGGAGTATCACCTTCGACGAAATTCTCTGTAAAGGGATGACTGAAGATTCCTTCCTTGTGAGTTACGTAGATGACATTGCCACGATGATAATAGCCGTCAGAGTCGACAACACGGGTTGTTACTGCCTACTGAAAAACCTGAACAAAAATACGAATTTCCACAGTAATAGTCTCCCATATCGACAGCAAAGTTATAACGAGAAAAAAACACGGTGAAATATCTAAGGATAAGACTCGATACAAAATTGAGTTTCTGGGAACAGATACGATACGAGACCACAACAGCCTTCTCCAGATTGATGGCAAATATAGCAGCCCCGCAACAGCAAGCAAAAGAAAGTTCCTAATCTCTTAAAACTAATATATACAATCCTCCTTTGCGGAAGCGAAATATGAACAGACCCTCTTCATTCGGACGGTGTTGGAGCCAGCCTCTCTTGTAAGTGCAGGAGTGATATCCATAGATTTTCTAGTAGCGAAACAAAAATACGTCTTCGAGAAGAAAATGGAAATTGGAGTGGAAGTGGTGAAAGAAAAAGTTTACAGAACAAAAGTGACAAAAACGTCGTGAGACGGAAAATAGAGACCACCTAGAAAAATAGACGAATGGAGTAACCGAAAACATGTTGAAGTGAACTATTACGTCGCACAGTTTCTCACCAGCTTCTTTAACGCTTATATATTTAGAATCAGCAAAACAAAGATCCCCTCATGACATTACCGAGACTCAGCCTATCACACCAATGTATAGAAGATGCGAATGCGATAATGCTCAGACTTAGAGGAAACTTTCTGCGCCTCCAACTCAGTGAAAATGACTTAGAAGATGCTGGCAAACGGGGATCGAAAGCAGTAAATCAGCGCATACTTCACATTCTGACACTGATTTGTTATATCAACTAGGACACACCTCCTAAAGTAATTCGGAAGTAGTTTGGGGGGAGGAGGGGGTAGGTCAGTGATGTCTAATTCGAGAAGAAAAATTAGGATCAGTGACGATCCAATTTTTGAAAATACATTAGGAGATAGCTTTACAGATGGTTGAAGCGAGTAACTGGACAGGGTAGGTGACTGCTTGTTTCAAGTCAAAGATTGTGTAAATAGATTTTTAAGTCTGAAAAGTTCCCAGTTACTTTTCTTGAATTATTTTACATAATTTGCAAATGTGAAAAAAGATTTATTTCTTGGAATCATTTAGTCACTTTAGATATTAAAGAATTCAAATAAGACTTCCTAACAGTAAACTGCCACGAGAGCAAAAAATCCATACCTAAATATATTTGTTAGCTTTGAATCGATCTTACCAGGGATGGGGGATTGACAGAGAGAGAGAGAGAGAGAGAGAGAGAGAGAGAGAGAGAGAGAGAGAGAGAGAGAGAGAGAGAAAGAACGGACAAGAGGAGTCTCATAGAAAACAAGTGTTAAGATCTTAGAAGAAAGTTATTCTCTCTTATTTAGTATCTCAACTTCTATGGCCACTAGCTTAAAACATTTTTTTTTTTTCCCAATGACAAAATGCCATTAACATTCCTTTCTATAATGAAGCCACTTTCTAATTACTTTTCTAATATCTCCCAAACCCTCTCGCCTTATTTACGTTCATTTTTATATTATTTCCATCCATTTGCACATTGAATTATGTATGCATTCATCTACAAGTAAACACATCACTCCCATGTTAAACATCAGAATAGTCTCATAAACCACTTGAAAACAGATTGGCACTTTGCGCTGCTTCCACTCCCAATCTTAAGGTAGAGTATACGCATCCCAATTCAACAAGATATCCCCTTTTCGTCTCTTCTCAAAAAACAATTTCCAGCTTTAAACTGATAGCTACCAACCAATGCATTCACCGATTTCATAAGATGGCAGCGCGTGGTGCAAAAAGTAGATCTGGCAAATTAGCCATAGCCAAAGGAACATCTTCGAAAGACCTTTTCCGTCAGTATGACATTTTATTATTTCAAGACCACATCATTATAGTGTGTGTGTGCGTGTGGTGGACACACATAATCAGTGAGTTTTGGATTTTTTTATTTGTATTAATACGCAAATCACCTTTCTCTTTCCCACTCACCATTCAACATCAAAGGAAAGGGTCAACGTGTTAAATACAAGGAAGCAATTTCAAATCCTTCATCGAGGTCGTAAATTTGTGCATCCCATTTAGTGAGTCTCTTGGTTTGAATAGCGTCTCCTTAAGGGAACAGAGAGGAATAATGCTGTTGGTTGATCGGACAGAGTGCACCTATATACGACATACACTACACAACCTCATCATACGATCGTAAAGAGTGCGACCCAAAGCGAATCTGTGTGTTATTTTGCTTATCAATAAGTTATTGGAATCGAAGTGCACTTCAATTTCATCTTGGATGTCCAAACAGATCTTTGTACTTTAGAGCGGTGAAGGGCAAACATTTTAAATCGACCAGGGTTGGATTTTGTTTATTGACTAGATGACAATGATCGAATTGATGTTTTCCTAATTTTTTGTATGGGAAGAATTTGAAAAATTACTTCAAATCGAATTTTTTTACTCGGTCGCCAGTTAGTTATTCAAGCATATGACTAGGATCAAACTTCTCAAATTGACCGGCTAGAAATGGGATCATATTGAGAGATGTTTCTATTGTGCGTTGAAGAAAATGCAAAATTGTAAAAAAGTGTACATCCCCACCAGTTGACACCTAATGCTTATGTTTCGGTTTTATTTTACTGGAAGGATCTGAAAATTACTAAGAGTAAAAACTAAGTGTTTAAAATACGCCATAATCTGTGGGACTCCTAATTGGGCGCCAGTTTACTGCCCAAGCACATAAATAGAAATATCCGGGAATCTTATTTAAAAATTTGAAGAACGTGACTTTTCAGCTTCAAAAAGTATGTTTCAATCAAATTTCCTTCAAAAGTGTAATTTGTTAGTTAGTGAGTTTTACCTTTGAACCGACTATTTCACTTTTTATTAAAGAATTCGCAAATTTTTAAAAGCAGTAAATATTCTTACCTGGCCCCTATTTAGAAGCTTAAGCACATAAATCATATTTGTTTGCCTGAGAGAATCCAAACAATTATAAATAGTATAAGCAAACGGATATGCCTTTGATAGCAAGGCTCCTACGTGGGCACGAATTTACTCCTTAAGCATATGTACGATCTCACTTACAAGTTAGAAGATGAAAACCTGTTACATAATGTGAGGCATAAACTTTTTATTGACAAATCTCCAAAAACAAAATTATAAAAAGTATTTTTAATGTCCAAACCTTCGACGATGGACATCCAAGCCCGGGCGCCAGTTATTTCCTCAAACAAATATGAAATACAAGAATTAAATTGGTTTGTCTAGGAGAATCTGAAAAAAATCAAGAATTTTAAGCAAATGACTCTGCCCAAAAATCACGTTCTTACTCGGGCTCCATGATAACGCTCAAGAACATGGGTGGGACTCGACTACTCTTGTGGAGTAGAAGACGAGATACATATTTAAAGAAATGTACATCTAGTAATTAATTGAAGAATCTGGAATCTTTTAACATTAGACATCCTTACCAGCGTAGCCAGTTGGCACCTCAATCATATAAGACAGATTTATTTGTCCATGACAATACGAAAGGTTGCAAAAAGGCTTAGCAACTGGCTATGTCATAGAAAATGGAGTTCTTACCCGGGCGCCAGTTAACAGCTGAAGAACAATTGGGGAATAGAATTTGACTTATTTGATGAAAAACTACATGGACGATTTTCTTTTTTTTTTTTATAATCTGAAAAAGTGGGGTCTACACCCGGGCGCCAATTAATTGCTTAAGCTAAAAATTTGAATGTGAAAAATCGTATGTGTTTTGAAAATCAAGTTCAGTGTGATTTATAAAACAAGCTTACACACTAAATGCAACTTTTCCCAAGAGTCTGATATTACCGTTAAAATCATGATGGGCCTTCAACAACCTCAATACATCCCTGTAAGTGTCTCTGATTTAAGATTACCAATTTTTGCTTTATATTAAAACTTAAGAAGTCCAATTCTGGAGTTATTGCTTTGTTTTCTTAAAGCCGCTCACTTAGCGAGTGCAACAATTTCAGATGAAACACACATGATGTCCATCGCACGGTGCGACTCTTTAGCAACACATAAATATTGGTTCAAGCTTGAGGTAGGCCATACATTATGGAATGGTGGATTTTTCTTTTCACATTTTTTTTTTTTTTTTGCTTAAAATGTTTCAATTTTCATCCAAATTGGTGATAATTTCAGACATTTATCAAGCATAACGAATCCCATAACCGAAATCGTTTGCAAGTGAATTGTGACATTTTATTAAAATTGCAACAATGACACTTCCTGCCAGGCAATGTTTTGTTTTGTTTTGTTTCTTTTTTAATTTTGTGTTGACACATTCTTTGCCATTAATCCCGAAAACATGGCCGAATTGATGGTCTTTATTAATAAAAAGAAAAATACAAAAAACTGTCATACCTACACCCAAAAGCCATTCAGAAAGGAGTCCGGGATTTTTTTTTTGTCATTTTAAATTTCATTCCCCTGAGGGTAAATGGGGTTATGGTACAGCAGAGAGTTGCCAAAACTGATTCCACCACACGTAGTCATAACTTTAGTGCATATGAAAGCCTTTGTATATATTCTCGGTTAAAGGATACTCACAGACAACATAAATACAAAAAAAAAAAAAAAAAAAAATACAAAAAAAGAAATTACAGTTCCAAGGGAACTCGGCAAAAATCCATTCAGCAACTTTTGACAGGAACTTCATGTGAAAAAGCGATTGCAATCGACAAAATGAAATCATGCGAAATGGATTCCAAAGGACATTCATACATACACATATCTACATACATGAACCTATGTATATTTGAATTTTGGACAATATGGTCTCTTCTGTTCGTAGATATATGGAATGGAATTTCATTCATAATATGAGTGAACAGGATATAAGAAGAATCAAATATTGGAAAATGTATTCAAGTGTGAGAGTCACATATTCAGATTCACCCAAAAAGACTTTTCATTGTTGTTTTCGCTTGCGCTTATGGCAATGCAATTTTGTGCAATTTATTGAGGACATACCAAATGCCACCTTCGTAATAATGTTCGATTTGTACGAATTTCAATTTATTATTGGAGGTCTTCTGACATTTACGAATAAATGATGGAAATCATTGGGATTATGTTTGTGGTGATATGAGTGAAGAATTCAATAAAAAAAAAACTTTACCTTATTCATTTTTTAAGTTCCACTAGGAACTGTCACCTTAAAGGTTTAAGTTTAATCCAGTAACTTTAAGAATACGACATTGTGTTAGAAATTTACGTTCTTACTCGGGCGCCAGTTAACTCCTAGATAAAATAAGTGGGATTCGGTAACACTTATTGACTAAAAGACAAGCATTATGTTTTAATATTATTTCTTTTTTTGAAAAATCTTAATAATAATTGTCAAAGTGGCTTAGTCGCAGATTGTGAGTATCCTTCCTCGGGCGCCAGTTCGCCGCTCAAATATATTTGTCAGATTTTTTCAATTGGGGGGATATGAAAAATTTTAAAACTTATAGGCACCCATCTATGTCAAAGATTGTTGTGTTTTTTACCGGGCGCCAGTAGCATAGGTATGTGTGGGATTCAATTATACTTGTTGGATAAAAGACGTAGATCATTATTGATATTTACACACATTATCATCTAGTTTTCATGAATAAATTTAAAAATTAAAATAATGCGGCTTAGCTTTAGACTGTGAGCATCATTCCCGGGTGCCAGTTAGCACCTCAGTCATATAAGTCTGATTTGTTTGTCAAAGAGGATATTAAAAATTGCTAAATGCATTAATGGCTGTCTATGTCAAAGGATGTTGTGTTCTTACCCGGGCGCCGGTTAACTCCTCCAGTATATGTGTGGGATTCAATTAAACTTCTTGGATAAAAACGTATATCATTATTGATAATGTTAACATTCGTATTATCACCTTGTTTTTATTAAAAAATCTAAAAACTATAATGATGCGGCTTAGCTGTAAACTATGAGAATCCTTTCCCGGGCGCCAGTTAGCCCCTCAAACATATTTGTCAGATTTTTGTCAGTAGGGAGGATATGAAAAATTACAAAATCTATAAGCACCCACCTATGTCAAAGATTTTTGTGTTCTTACCCGGGCGCCAGTTAAATCCAGCGGCATAAGTATGTGTGGGATTCAATTATACTTTTTGGATAAAAGACGTAGATCATTATTGATATTTACACACATTATCATCTAGTTTTCACGAATAAATTTAAAAATTAAAATAATGCGGCTTAGCTGCAGACTATTAGCATCATTCCCGGGCGCCAGTTAGCACCTCAGTCATATCAGTATGATTTGTTTGTCAAAGAGGATATTAAAAATTGCAAAAAGGCATTAATGGCTGTCTATGTCAAGGGATGTTGTGTTCTTACTCGGGCGCCAGTTAACTCCTCCAGCATTTGTGTGGGATTCAATTAAACTTGTTGGATAAAAAATGTAGATCATTATTGATAATGTTTACATACGTATTATCATCTAGTTTTTATGACAAAATCTAAAAATTATAATGATGTGGCTTAGCTGCAGACTGTGAGTATCCTCTCCCGGGCGCCAGTTAGCACATCAATCATATTTGTCGGATTTTTTCATTTGGGATGATATGAAAAATTACCAAATGTAACCGTCTATGTCAAAGATTGTTGTGTTCCTACCCGGGTGCCAGTTAACTCCCCCAGAATATGTGTGACATTCAATTTTTACTTATTGGATAGAATACGTAGAACGTTATTGATGATATTTTCATACGTTTTATCATCAAGTTTTTATTAAAAAATCTAAAAACTATAATGATGCGGCTTAGCTGTAGACTATGAGAATCCTTTCCCGGGCGCCAATTAGCACGTCAGTCATATTAGTCTGATTCGTTTGCCAAGAAGGGTACACAAATTGTAGAAATGTATTGACATTCATTTTTTTTTCACCCGGGCGCCAGATAACTCCTTAAGTATATTTGTGGGATTCAATTAAAAGCATTTTTTGATATTTTTTTCTTAAGATCTAAAAAAATGGAGTCTATACCCAGTTGCTGGTAAAGTTGTCAAGATAAACATCAGAAAACAAATCCCGTAATACTTGGAAGATTCCTTAATAAAGTACTTAGGTCAATTCAGGGGTTTTATGTCTATTTTACGTATTATTGAGTTATTTGACCAAACAGCCATAAATATTTCATTCCCACACAAAACGCTTCAGATACAAAACATAGAACTCTCAACTTTAACATAACATTTTTATTTAAAATCATAACCGGGTACATGTATACGACTGCAACTAAAGTAGCAACATAATATTTAACCCAACAGCATGTACCGCACATGTTACCTCGCATGTTCATTGCACTCTCGTCGTTTCATATAGAAAACATATCAGTTTGAATTTTTTTTTTTCGATTATAAATATGTCCATCATGTGGTGTGATGGCATATACAGATTGCGATATGCAAAAGTCCGCACGAACCCGACCAAACGACGACCAACGAGTTGTTGTTTTTGTTGTTGTTAGTTGGTTGTGGCAGCCATTCTAATGGCCCATTGTCCAGTCACTTCACCTGAAGCTACATAATTTCTAGTATAGTTCCGGCAAATCATTTTGCCGCGAAGAAGAAACGGGGTCTCTTTTCTATCTCTTTCTCTCGATTTACTTTGCTTATGGTCTACGAACTTCTAACTATGGTTCCAACAATCTGGTGTAATAACAGGGGCTAGCTAGCCCGCGAATGTGAAAGCTAACAAGGACTATGTTGGTGCTGTAGTAACATCCAACATCAACCACCACGATGACGATGACGACGCCGCCACCGATGCCTGATGCTGGGGCATTCTAGTTAATTTTCCATCTCATATCAACAACAAACAATTCCGAAAGTCAGTCAATCAGAACCTGTCTGACCATCCGTCAAAGTTGCACATCACCATATCACCTCCGCGAAATTATCCTTCACGCGAATCTATTTTTTTTTTTTTTTTGTTGTATTTGAATCGCTGCCTGATGTAAGTTGCCGCGCAGCCAAATATTCTAGCGCGCGGCGAAACATCTCTTTGAGGACATACTGAAGCATCTACAAACTGTTCGTAGATACTTATACTCGTACATGTAGATAGGTGGCATCGGAGATGGATGGGATGAACGGGCGCTGCTGCGAATGAAGATGGATAGTTGAATGGAGCTGGAGGAAGAGATGCTGATGACGTTACATACCGAATGGCGGTGAATATGCTTCAATTGAGCTTCCACCGCACTGCACCGCACTGCTTCTGCCGCTGCTTGCGATGTGTTGTGGGATTTGCTGATTTGCCATGATGCGGAATTATCAGATATCCTTTCGGGGGGAGCCATCATTAAATTGCTTCCCAGGGACAAGGACGGCGGCGGGGGCGATAGCAGAGAAGTAATCACTCCCCATCAGCCCGTGTGCCTGTGCATACTTCAGCAATTATCTCTGCAAAACGTGAACGTTCTGTTTTGGACTCTATTTAGTTGGAGGAGGGGGTGAACTCCCCCGATTTGTTGTCTAAATCTATGTAATTTTTTTTGTGTACAAAATGTGTGAGTGTAGATACATATGCAATGGACAGATGAGATATAAAGAGAGGACTCCTTGTGGGTGAAGAGGACTAATTTGATGGTGAAGCGATTTTTGAAAATTACTCGTACTCCACGCGGTGATTTGCTGAAACCGTTTCTTCTCAGCAATTATTCAGTGCTCCACAAATGGGCAGAATTGGCAATCCAATGGAAAGATAGATAGATAGATGGATGGATGGATAGATAGATAGATGTGCGAGCCCGAGCCCAAGCATCATGACGCAGCAATTGTAAAAGTCACTCTGTGGGTGGTTAATCTGTTTTTGGGTGGCCAGCCGGAGTTGTATAGTCGTATATTTATACATGCGAATAGCACCATGGAACATGAGATTGCTCCAATTATTATAAACTTTGATGTCATGTTCAATTTTGTATTCAAACTGATGGGTCTAGTACCTAACTGTGAATTTGCTATTACATTGCAAATATATTTTTGAATACGACAAAAAATCTTCCCGACTTTGAATATGTATTAACAATTTTTTTCAACAAGGTCCAGACAGCTTATTAAGTCAATATACCGCGACGGAGGAGGCAGAGATTTTTTATAAAATTAACTCAGGGATGTTTGCCTAGGAATTTGATTTTTGTAGCTTAAAAACAACGGCGAGTCTTAGATTTGGAAGGAGAAACATAAGAGGCTTTGAAAAGTTGTGTTATGATAACATTTGACGTGTACTGATTACATTTCCATTTTTGTACCTAATATTACCCTGCAATCATCCAAGATAGTTATGTACTGAGAATAAGCAGCGTTAAAAGTGACTCAAATATTTATGTAGTCGCAAAGAAAGCACTAAAATATTTTAAATGTACTGAATACGTAACTATCGACAACCTTAAAATCTATTATTCGATATGAAAAGTTTATCTACCAAGTTGTGTACTTTTCAAATAAAATAAATTTATTCACTTTCAGAAAAGAATAAAAACACCAGCTGCATCATAAATTCCAAAAATGTGGTGAGTACAAAAATCTGTACCCATTAGATATCTTCAACTATTAACAAAATGTTGTGATGAGTACAGTGTCTATGTACTTTCGATATAATTTGTGCAATAAGTCCATAGAATTCTGTGTCGGCAGTAAAACAGGGCTAGTAAATTAACGTGGCCAGTACAAATTTTGTCATGTGCTCAATACATAACACAATGATGTTTGCACTAATCAATGCGATGGCTATAGGATCATACATTAATTAACTGAGTGTAAAAATTGTTCCCTTAGTGTATGCCAAACCTAAATATTTTAGTCTCGTTTTGGCAATTGACGAAAACGACACTGACTCAATCGCAAACTTTTTTGTCACCCTAAAATGTCACCTTTTTAAATTTTGACTTGCCACACCTTGAACAATTCAATAAAACTTTGAAGCATTTATAAATCTCTCATAACAATGTCTGTGAGTTGAAAGCGCAACAAATCCACTCGACCATAGTAATAAATCTCATCTCATTGTGAGAACGAACCAAATCATGAACAGAAAAAGAACTCAGAGGTCTACCATATTTATGTTATGTATGCCGTGGAATAGGTTAGGTCCGATACATGAACCAAAAGCATTTAAATTAATTTTTTTTTGTTTTTAATTTTGACTGCTGCCAGTCATATTTCATGAAATCGAAACGTCATCGGGCCCGAGCCTAGCTGTGTGAACGTCTAAGCCTTGAGATAACAAATTCATTCATAGGACACACAATATCTACTCCTAGCTTCAACCGAGACATATGAGAAAATGTTTTCGTTTTTTTTTTTTTTTTGACAACAATAACCCAAAAGGCTCTAACCTGGATGACAGTCAGTGGTGGGACTATGGGGGTTCTTTTTTGGCACACAGCAGCTCACAAGAGACAAACATCTAGTATGAGCCTGTGCATCGGATCCGTAGATACATAATTAATTACAGCGTTTTAATTTCTGTAATTAGTCACGATTTTGCATTTTGCTAGCACTTTGGTGTGTGTAAAGTTGGCGGCACCAGCAAGGCAAGAGCGACGACGGCGACGTTTCTTGCTCGACATCCATTTGATCCAATGTGCACATTCGGATGTATCTTGTATCCTGGAGCCAGCCATATAGCCATATAGACAGCGATTTAAGATGCAAGGAACTGCACCAACAAACGCCATCACATCATAGGTATACCTAGGGAGTGGGAGTAACCTAGCCCGCATTCAGCATCACAGCCACTTTTATCTCCACTCCAGCCCCAGTGTGGTGCGGTGCAATGCGATGACGACGTATCTCTCTATATGTAAATTGAAAAGGCGCTTAAATTCTGCTCCGCCTCCGCGCTACGAGTTCGAGTGTCAAAGAGTCAAGATTCCTAAATGCAATTATTTTATGCATATAACATCGATTCTGGTCAGCACAGAGTTTATACCTTTTTCGATTTCAGAATATTCTAAGTTTTTTTTCCTAATTGTGCAACTGAGAATTAAATCGAATTCATAAGATTTCAAAAGTCCATTGACTATGTTGAGCTTAGGCGATTCCAATCATTTGCCAATGTTCATATAAAAAATGTTTCCTCCATTTAGTGAGAGACTTTAGATTGGCATCTAATTGGGAGTATACCTATGCCTTTATATAATGTAGTCGAAGACTGCATTGAATTATATGTTAAAATCACTCATTAACAAGAAATTTGTATCTATGCAAATTGGCCTTTTGCAAAAAACAGTTTGCGATAGAAAGCATTCTTAATGACGGAATTTGTTAGGAAGTGTTATCTTGAGGTGAATATTTGCACTAATTAGTATACGTACCTAGCTACTGGTTGATCTTAAAAGTTCAATGCAACAACATAATGATCTTTCAATAGAGAGGGCTTGGTTTTTTAGAATTTTGGATTTACTGAAGCAAAGTCATCAGATTGCTTAAGAACTTTACTGAAGCTGCTCCTGGAAGTAACGATCCCTTTTTGTACTTTCAAAAATTATATGAATTAATTAACAACATACATCGCTATAACTATTCTTAGGTAATTAAAAACATAGAAAACATTGCATGGCAAATTCATTATTGTCACAAATAATTAACGACTAATTAACGGCAAATTATCTATCTAACAATATTTCATTGACATTCAGAGGATTCAAATCGTTTAAAAAAACATAGAAAACATCGCACGATAAATATTTATTTATCATTAATAGCTTACGAACTCGTAACGGAAAATAATTAAGTAGAAAAATATTAAGTTTAGAAGTGTTAACCACTTTTCGAAAAAAACATAGAACGATCAATTTGGAATACACGGCAAATCACTAATTTAAAAAAACTATTTTGGTAAATTACTAAGCAATAAACTATTTTGACAGCTTGTTATGTTGGCTTGATATGAATTTAGCAAAGAACAAAAAAACATAGAAAACATTGCATCACAAAATTAAAACCGTTTAAACTAATTAAAATCTAGTAAACGGCGAAGAACCATTCGGTATAAGGAGTTTTTCCCCTTTTTTTTATTTAATACTTTGTATTATTAATATCAAGCTCGTAAAGGAGCCAAAAAATAAATAAAACATTGCACCACAGATATTTAAGCTACATAGATACCGCACGCAGAAAAGAGAAAAATGATTTTTTAACTTAGAGCTACGTTTCAGTAACATCAATATTGTGTTTGATCTGGTATCTGTGATTGCAATTCAATTTAATTCAATTTAAACATACAGTTAACGAGGGATTTAAGGTTAATTATATTCCTTCTTACTTAACGCTCATAGAAAACAAATCACTGAAAAATACATAGAAAACATCGCGGGATAAAATAAAACAACAAACTAGAAAGGTAAACTATTAACTTCTAAGGAATTAAATATTTAGTATTAGAAGTTTTTTATTATTTTTCTGAAAAAAACATAGAACATATAGAGAACGACAAATTTGAAACTGTTATAACGGGTGATTTTTTAAGAGGTTTAAAACTTAAAAAAAAAAAACACAAAAAATTCGAAAAAATGAATGAAATATTTATTTGAATCGATAGTTTGAACTTTGCAATTTAATGTTTAAGGATAATTTCATGCAAATGTTGACCGCGGCTGCGTCTCAGGTAGCCCATCCGCTGAGTCCAATTTTGGCATACTCTTTCACACATATCGGCCGGTATCTCACGAATGAATGCATGGATGTTGGCTTCCAGTGCGTCAATCGAAGCGGGCTTGTCCCTATAGACATTAGCTTTGACATACCCCCACAAAAAATAATCTAATGGTGTCAAATCGCACGATCTAGGCGGCCAATTGACCGGCCCGAAACGTGAAATTAACTGTTCACCAAACTCGCCTCGCAATTGCGCCATTGTTTCGCGTGCTGTGTGGCATGTGGCACCGTCTTGTTGAAACCACATATCATGCAAGTCAAGAACTTCCATTTTGGGCAAAAAAAAGTTTGTTATCATCGCTCGGTAGCGTTCACCATTGACAGTAACGCTGCGATTCGCATCATCTTTGAAGAAATATGGCCCAATAATGCCGCCGGCCCATAAACCGCACCAAACAGTGGCTTTTTCGGGATGCATTGGTAGCTGTTGCAATGCTTCTGGCTGATCTTCACTCCAAATGCGGCAATTATGCTTATTTACGTACCCATTCAACCAAAAATGAGCCTCATCGCTGAACACAATTTTTCGATAAAAAAGCGGATCCTCGGCCAGCTTTCCAAGAGCCCATTCACCAAAAATTCAGCGTTGTGGTAGGTCGGCTGGCTTTAGTTCTTGCACCAGCTGTATCTTAAAAGGCTTTACGCCCAAATCCTTCCGCAAAATTTTCCACGTAGTGCTGTAACAAAGGCCTAACTGCTGGGAACGGCGCCGAATCGACATTTCGCGGTCTTCTGTCACACTAGCTGATACGGCCGCAATATTTTCTTCACTACGCACAGTACGTAAACGTGTTGGTGGTTTAATGTCCAACAAAGTAAATTTGGTGCGAAATTTGGTCACAATCTTCCGAATAGACTGCTCAGAAGGTTGAGAATGCCGACCATAAAATGGAAGCAGCACGCGATGAACATTTCGAACCGAGCACGAATTTTGATAGTAAAATTCAATAATTTGCAAGCGTTGTTCATTTGTAAGACGATCCATGGTTAAATTGCAAACCAAACTGAAGCTGTTTGACAGTGACACAAGGTACTAAACACACGTCAGCTGTCAAAACCAGTGTTGCCAAAACCAAACCAGCTAAAAAATCACCCGTTATCTATTTAACTTTTCCTATCGGTTGCTTTTCTTAATTTCTTTCAAATTGGTACAGGACGAAAAACATAGAAAACATTGAATGAATTTATTTAAACTGGCATAAGTAAATTAAAGACTAATTAATGACAGATTATCAACCTACTCGTTTGTCAATTCGCCAAAGTTTATTTGCTTACAAGAAATTCATAAGAAGCTAATAAAAAAAAGACATTGAAAACATTGCTCAATAAAATATAATTTTTCATCATTACTTATTAATGAAAAAGGAATGACAACTTATTTAGCAGCAAAATATTAAAACTTAGAAGTTTAAAACACTTTTCCAAAAAAAAAAATAGAATATCTAATACATCACATTTAAATAACGATTTGTTAGGAGCAAATAATTAAAATGCAAAATGTGAAGTTTTTGTCAATTTTCGAAAAAAAAATTTAGAAAACATACAACGATAAATTTAAGTTACTTTGCTAAAACTATAACAAGTGAGAAAGACAATTATTAATTTGTTGTTAATAGGACTCAGCCAAATAACCAGAATGTGTTATGACTCCTTCTATAGTTGGGAGCTCAAAAAATTTCATAGAAAAAATATTCCAGCAGTTGCAAGAGTTTCCAAAGTTGCACTGGCTGTAAAAAACTGTTCTTAAGCGCTCATCTACTCTGCGAGTTGTTATAAATCACCATTTGCCTAGCCTCTTAGAGAAAGGTGAGTCTCCTCCTCCCTCACTTTAACAAATCGTCAAATTGCACTTGCTTCCCTTTTTTCTAAAGTCATGACTAATTATAAGCTTATGCAATATTTTGATGAGCGAAAGCTTCTTTATGTCCAGAACTATCGTTTTGTGGAAAAAATAAAATAAAACCAGGTTAGTAAGTGCCCCAGGGCTCCATTATGTCTCCTACTCTCTTTTTAAATTCATCTATAACAACTTTTGTGTGAAGCGCTCCAAACTCATTGACAAGAAGTGACTTAAAACTCCTGATTGTTCCTTAATATCATATTGGATGAAAACAAAGGATTGAGATATGATTTAGTACGTACTAAACAACCACCAAAACCATTAAAGAATTTTAATTTTTTTTGAAAACATAATCTACCAAAAGTATAAATCACTGTGCCTTCATTGAACAAAGGAGCTATAATAATCCAGTTTCACCATAAAATGTTTCCTTTTATGCTTTTATCTATGCAGCCTGCAAAACTTGCCAACAAAAAATCCACAAAATTTCTACTTCAATTATACCACACCATGTTTACACATATGTCGAATCTCATATTTGTCATCGAATCCTTTATGATGCTGCTCAGTTCTTAGTAGATAACTATTACAACCCCCTTTTCTAAGGCATTTCCCGAAAAAAAAATTAGCTTGTAGCGAAAATGTGACAAAGACACCAGCAGCGCAATCTTTCGGTGACTATAAAATCCTCCTCCCGATATGACTTACAATATTCCACATGCAATAAATTCAATTAATTTCAAAAGAAGACAAAAAAATAAATATCCTTTTTATTCGCAAAAGGATATTGTAAACACATATGACAGGCATTCTATAATTTCTTTTATCTGTCTCTCGACATAGACAACCGACCGACGACGACGACGACACAAATCCTCCTCAATATCAAATCGAACCGTTGAACCCCTGGTCCTGATTCTGAGCCTGAGCCTGAACCTTTACTGTACTTCATAAATGGCTCAGTCAACCTCCAACCATCCAAAACACACAGTGTGCATCATGTGTTCTTTGTTACATCCTTATACACGTTACACAGCAAGCGGAAGGACTATTTATTTATTATCTTGTCACTTTGTTGGAGTTGCTCTGATTTCCCAAAAAAAATACAATACATCGCATCACTGCAAGCCATATTCCATTCATTTACAACCTCCTTCTCGATTTTTCACAATTTAATTTTTGTCAAGGATATTTTTTACACCAGTCATTCCACGATTTTTTTTTGTAAGTTTTATTCATTTCGATTTTTGCCGCCTGTCAACAAGTCCTTGTGTATAGTTAATAGAAGAGTGTATTGTAAATAGGATTTTTTACCATCATCCTTTTTTTTTGTCATCGTTGAGTGTTGTCTTCTTTAATATTTGACCAGATGCGACTGTTCACGACCACGAATTATCCTCTGCAGCAACTCATATAAATTTGACTCACTGTATATGGGGTGGATGAGCTGAGCAGAAGCATGAGAGGATATGTTATAGAAAGCATTTAATTATTTATGACCCATTTTGGTGGGGGAGGATGGAAAAAGGATATCTGTCATATTGAAGAATTGCTTTGGTTTGCAATGCCTATACACAAGAAAATGTACACCTTTTAATAATACACCTACAAAAATAGAATGAGCAATCATCTTAACCGCACTGGCTACTATATATGTATATTGTACATATATTAATGTTCCATCGATATAGAAACCACTTAATGAGCATCGTCTCAATTAGGACGTACGTAGAAGGCAAGAAAATGCCTAATAACCATTAAGAAAATTGGGTTATGTGCTGGTTCTATAGTGCTGTTGGTAAAGGGATAGAGTTTTCCCTATCCACTGCCTTAAGCAGTATGCTCATTAAGGCAACAAATTTGATGAAGTATTTTTGTTCTAATATTCCTTGGCTGGGTGAATGTGCAACTTGGTATATTAATTACCCACAAACAGGCTGGATGAACAGAAAAGTATAGAAAAAAAAAATACTATAAACGTTTGCAAGTCTGGATGTTTCTTATGAGCTCTTAGAATATCGGTGATGTAGACTTTGAGAAGGGGTAAGTACGAAGTACCTTGCCGTTTTGTTTTGACTTAATTCACCTTTAATAATAACATTTTGTGTTATTGATTCAAAATAAAATTCAAAGGGTTTCGTCAAGCAAAAAAAACAATTTTCAATATTTTTGAATGAATCCTTGGAACAATTGGATTAAGGCGATGATTCTGCACTTGGAACAAGTTTTGGATTTTTGATTTTGGAAAAGGGGGGCCGGGGGAGCATTTTTTTGAAAGTTTTAATACTTACTAAAAATCAATTTCAAGAAACGAAAGCTCGGAACATTTTAGAAGAGCCCTAGAACAACCTGGAACAAGTTTATGAATTTTGAATTTCCCAAAAGGGGGCCAGAGCAAGGATAGTTATTATTTTTTCATTTAAAGTGTTTTTCGGCTTAAAATCAACAATTTTCAATATTTTTTAATCGTTGGGACAATTGGATTTAGTTGATTCTGCACTTTTGGATTTTTGAATTTTGGGGGAGCCAATAGAGTTTTTCAAAAATTCAAAAACTTGAAGGAGTTTTTTTAAAGCTCAATTTTAGGCAGTTTTATCTTATTAAGTATTGAAAATAAAAACTTAAAAAAAAAATTGGGAAGCCGTAGTTTATATTTTCGAAAAAAAAAGTTTGAAAGACTATATCTTTTAAAATATTAATTCAACAACTTTAATTTTTTGGAACAATGTTTAAAACACTTTTTTAAACCAAAAAAAAAAAAAACAATTAAGAAGTAAAAATTTCAAAAAAAGGAGGCCTACAATTTTTTTTTCTTATTTTGCGCATAACTTTTGAAATTTTGGAGATCGAGGTCTCAAAATTTGGAACAATGTTCAAAACAACTAGAACTATCTGGGACAATTTTTAAAATTTCGTTTTTTTGAAAAAAGGGGGGCTAGGTCAAAAACGGTGTTTTGGTTCTAAGACCCCCATTTTTGATGTCAATTAATTTGTATTGGGATAACAAAATTCGGGCCGTTAATTCTAGCGACCCGAGCATGTTTTCCAAAATTAACAAGATATTTAGAAGGAATGATTAGAACGACCTTCCTTGTATTAAGCTTCAGAGAACGACAGACAACAAAGACGTACTTCTGACAGCAGGAATTAATCCAGAGGATGCCGTCTTGGACGATGACCTCTTTATTGTCGAAGATCCGCAGGAGAAAGTGGAGGCTGTGGGGGCTGCTTTCCAGCAAGTGTACAAGGTGAATGCGTGCATTCGCCCCAATCATGACCTGGAAAACAGAGTCTTGCTCCATCACTTCTACCTTCGGAATGACATCACGCAATGGCGATCAGAGAACCTAGGTTTCACCGGGTTCAATGAAGATCATTTGGCAAACGCCATAATCGCCGAGCGAAATGGGCCCAGTTCCTTGTTAATTACGAAGGTGGAGCTCCAGCTCATCTTCGATTCATTAAAGAAGAAGAAGTCAGCAGGAGTCGATGGCATATCCAACGTTGTACTTCGACATTTACCTCAAGAAGCAGTAGACATTTATACCACTCTGTTCAACAACGCTTTGAATAATGCATATTATCCAGTGCGGTGGAAGACAGCTGTGGTGCATCCTCTCCCGAAAAAGGGAAAGGACAACTCCAATACGGCGAATCTCCGGTCGATAAGTCTTCTTCCGAGCATAAGCAAGGTATTCGAAAAAGTTATCAATAGAGCTCTGTCTATGTGGGCAGAGGACAATAATATCATACCGGACAATCAGTTCGGTTTTAAGGCGGGACATGACACCATTCATGCCGCGTCGAAACTCGTTTCTGATGTCCAATGGAACAAATCTAAGAAGCAGTGTACGGGTGCCTGTCTGGTTGATTTGGAGAAGGCCTTCGACACCGTATGGTTAGAGGGTCTTTATCTAAAGCTGACCAGACTGGGCATTAGTAAACCACTATTATATATGCTTTATGATATGCTCAATGGCAGAAAGTTTGTTGTCAAGAGTGGCAATGTAACTTCTGCCACAACCTTTAATATTAAAAATGGTCTTCAGCAGGGAGCGGTCAACTCGCCGATTCTATTCAGCATTTACACCAGCGATCTGATAGGTAGTCTAACTCAGGCAATAGCGTATGCCGACGATCTAATTGCGTACAGAACAGCTGCAAAAGTCGAGGACATCAGGATTCTTTTGCAGAGTGACTTCGATGACATTCAACGATATTGTGATGACTGGAAGTTGAAAATCAACTTTCAGAAATCAGAAACTATCTTGTTTAGGTCTCCGTTGCGTGGAGCCACAAGGGATACGAGAAAGAACTGGCGCAAGCTGGTGATCGTAGGGCCAAATGGACATCCACTGGCGAGTAAAAGTGTAGTAAAGTACCTTGGCATCTGGGTGGATCAGTATTTGTATTTCGACAGACATATAAATGCTGCTCTGGCCAGGGCTAGGGGAGCCTTTGCCCTGACGAAACGGTTGTTTTATAGCAGCCGGCTTGACAGCAGGGTGAAGGTGATTTGCTACATGGCCTTTATCCGGCCGATGATTGCCTATGGATGCCCGGTTTGGTTCAACGTTGCCCCATCTCAAATGGAAAAGATTCGGGTGTTTGAGAGGCAGTGTCTTCGACGCTGCCTTGGATTGCACAGAACACCAGAGTCGGAGTACAAACACTACTATTCCAACCTGGCTCTATACAACGGCGCCAACATAAACAGAATAGATAATTTCTTGCTGAAACTTATTCGGGGTCACATTGCAAGAGCGATGTCCTCGTCTAACAGCTTAATTTTCGGGGCTTATTACCCCAACAACGAATACTACGAGAGTGTGCGTCTAAGCGGCTTTATTCCGCCCGATGCATTCCTCCACCTAGACAGTCGAGGGTTGATCCAGGATAGAGCGGCGATTTCGCTAATCTACCACGTCGGCCGTAGAACTGTAGATCGGCGGCTCCTTTACAGTCGAGACGTCCTCGCACAAGACGGAGCTGAGCACCTTCGGTTCAGTAGGACTGTGTCCGAACGGGACCGAAGAGATAGGGTAAAGCAGGAGAACCAGTTCTGGTGGTTGAAAAACGAAGATGAAGTTCCTTCAGACATTTAATAGTTGACTTTGCTATTTTCTTTAGTATGGCCGACTTGCATAGGTTTAGGTAGTTAGTTTTAAGTAGGGACAGTCAGGGTGGCACCAAAAAAAAAAAAAAAAAAAAAAAAAAAAAAAATTATAAAATCAACAAAAATACAAAAAAAAAAAATATAAAAACCGGAAAATGCTTGCTGTGGCTGTTCTAGTTTGTAAGTAGCTTATAAGTAGGTTGTAATTAGCTTAAAATTAGTTGTAAGTAGTTTTAAGTAGTTTTAATTAGCTTTAATTTAGTTTTATTTAGTTTGTAAGTTTTATATAAAACCAAAAAATAAAGACATAGATACCGAGTTTTTTTGTGAAATTCTTCTCGGTAAAAAATAAAACCGACCTGGATTTAGTATTAAGATAGCTCTTAGGCCGAAAGGCATTAGCATTAAGTTATTATAGTTTAACTTAGAGCGCCCGAGTGGGGCCAGTAAGTTAGTTTTAAGATATTGATAAGTAGGCTAGTTTTTATGAATTTTTGTCTAGCTTTAAGATAGTTTTAAGAAAATTGAAAAATAAAAATGAATTATATAAAAAAAAAAAAAAAAACCCATTTTTGAATATTTTTCAAAAAAAAAATTGGAACGATCCGGAACAAACCGGGAACATTCTGGAACAAATTGCAATTTTTTTTTGTGTTTCATGAAGAGATGTATCTTTGTGATAAATGTTCATATTTATTTAAAACAAACAATAATTCTTTCACTTAATGTTTCATTTATAGAATTTTGTTTGCATTTTTTACACTACCGTTATTGCGTCAGTTGCAAGAAATGACAGTAGACAAAAGCTTTTTTTTTTATTTTATATGAAGTAAGTCGTTTTTGAGGATATTTATTTTGAGTCAATCAAATGTTATTGTCAGATAACTTGTTTAGTTTTTGTCACTCCAGAAATTATTTTCGTGCTAACTTACTCACTTTTGACGCTCACTGTATACCTAACCATTTTTCAAAGAAAAAAACTTACACTTAACTGAATTTTTTATTAAAAGCAGTTTATTAACTTCCTATTGGAAGTTATTGTAATTGGTCTGATTTGTCAAACCGAAAATTTTGACATATTTTCACTCTTCAATCTCCCTAGAATCGGAATCCATAATTTTTAGAGAAATGTCTGTGTTTGTACGTACGTTAATGCGTTAGTACGATCTTTCGATTTTTTTCGTTCACCTTATCTCAAGAACGAATGAAAATATCGACTTCGGATGAGTTTTATTTTATAAATAATAGTTACAATACGTGCAATAAGGACTTTGAAAAAATTCAATAAGTGTTTTTTTAAAGTAGAAATGAAAAAAAAAGTCACAAACGTTATTGTAAGAGCTTTTTACTGCAATGAAGATTTTTTTATCATTTTGCCTGGGTAAAATAGGTAATGAGTGCGCTTGCGCACGTTTTTCTCGAAATCTGTTGCTTCTATGAAAAAAAAATGTTCAAATATTTTCTGTGCAGAATTTTATGAGCATTAATAAAAATTCATTTGTTCTTTGAAAAAAATACATTTGCTGAGATATTATCAAAAAAATGTCATTTCTCCATTTACAGCTCAAAATCAGAAGTCTTACTTTGACACGCTATAACTTTAAAATTAATAAACCTTTAGAGTACATTAGTAGCTCATTTTTTAGAAAATTTTATCGTCTAAATTTTATTATCTTATTTTTTTAATATAAAATTAAAATATTTCGGTTTGTTAACCAAAAACCAGATCACTTTCTTTTTCAATATGGCGGTTTTCTCCTTACCCGCGGGCCACCAAAAACTTGGTTTTATGTAAAGAAGATATGAAGCCAAATTCAAATCGTACAAAAAATTTTGCCCATGGATTAATAAAATTTCAATAAATTTTGTAACAAAATTTGCCCCACCCTAAAGTTCATGCATGATTTTCTCAGAATCAATTGCTTCTATGAACAAAAGTATGTTAATCCTTTTTGGGTAGAATATCACAAGCTACAATTTTTACCTCCACATTTAAATAAAAAAGTAATAGTTTTCGAGAAATTAAGAAAAATTTTAGTTTCACCTCCTTAAACCTCCCCTAACAAATTTCGCCCTCGCCCAAATCTACGGAACTTTTCATGTGTATTTATTTATACATAGGTATGCATAGCATATACAAATAAAATTTCAACTAAAATTGTCAGGCCGTTTTTGATATATCAGAATTTCAACAAAAAAAAAAATTTAAGCATTTTTTCCAAATTCAAAAACATTTTTTCTTTGTAAGTTTTGATATGCAATATTTTTTAATCTTATTTGAAATTTATATATTAAAAATATTAGTCCAAATCTGTTCAGCCGATAATGAGAACATTCAAAATAATTAATAATTGCTATTTGTAATTTTTGTAAGTATATTGCACTTTTTTCAGTAAACAGAAAAAGTTTTATCAAAATCGTAGGAGCCGTTTTTAAGTAAAATACAAAATTTTACTTAAGGGTTTTCTTTACATTTGTGTGTAGGTACCGTATTTTTTTCATAAAAGTAAATTTTTTTTCAAATACCTTAGAGTGTAAAAATCCCTTAAATACCGAGTTTTATAAAAATTATAAAAATTTTCATAATATTTGATTTTCAAACAAAAGTTTTGAGCATTTTTTAAAAATTCAAAAAATATTTTTTGAAAATTTTGGTAAGAATAACTATTTTCATTGCTGAATAGCTTCTCAAAGTAAAATTATTGAAATCGAAATAACATTTTTGAAAAATAACGAAAACAAAGAATGGTGTTATTGGGAGTACCATTAATAACAATTTTTTTGAAAAAAGGTTTCCCAGCCTTTTTGAAGAGATTTCGTAAAATTGTTTGACAGGTACCATTATATTAAGTTCTAAGAAATGAAACAAAAAACGTGTCGGCAGCATCACCAAAAAGCGCTCAAAATTCGGCTTTTTTTTTTATAAAATCTGTGTGATCAAAATTCTGACGGGCCGAAATTCTGTATTTCAAAATTCTGTAAATTCACAATTCTGTATATCAATATTCTGTATGTGCAAGATTCTGTTTTCCCAAATTCTGCTTATGAAAACTAAAATTCTGAAAAAAAATGTTCTCATTTAAAAAAAAATGTTTTATGATTCTATAGACCCAGAGCCCACAGCAAATTTTGGAATTTAGTTATAGCAAAAAAGAAGTAAAGGCGTCAAATACATGAGTAAAAGCTATTCCAAAAATCAATATCTATAGCAGTCCATTACCGGTTATGGACTGCCAGACTTTGAAATAATCTGTTTCAGAGCTTTAGGATTAAAGTTCACTACTTAAAAGTTGTTAAGGAACAGTTTTGCTTCTATTAGCTCCAACAATATTACTAAGGTATATTTGCTAAAATGTATTAATTTTTAAAAATCAATAACGAAACATTAATTCTTTAAGGGGCCCCATATTATTTTCTGCTCCAGAGCCCTTCCATGTCTTACTGACGTCAGTTTAGTTACACCCAAAAAAATTCTTTTATTTATTTATCATATTAATTAATATAAGAAAATTTGTGTTTCCTAGCAGAGAGCCATATGAAAGCCAACTCTATAGATGTATTTTTTGAAGCAATTGCCCTTCCTATCTAGCGGGGGAGAATACTAACCCCCTCCAGTGAGATTTTTTTCCTTGTTTACTTCTTCTGTGGATGTCGGAACACTTTTTCAAAACTTTGTCCTGCGATATTTTATCTTACGATTTTGTTTCCTTTCAAGACCTAATATTTTCGAATCTTGTCCTCTCGAAACTTTATTCTTAAGGACTTGTGAGCACTTAAACATAATAGAATATGAAGAAAATTTGAAAAAAAAATTCTTCTTAAGTTTTTTTAAAGTTAAAAATTCAAATGAGCTCAACTTCATATTGCATTTCGTTTGGCTCATTAAATATCGTACCTGGGCGAAACGCAACAATAAGTTGTGTTCATTTGAGCTTTTAACTTCAATTATACGTTCTACATAAACATATTTCAACAAATATTAAAAATAATACTCAATTTGCTTTTATACTTCGATTCATTGTGTTGTTTCTAACCCGACTAACCCGATCCCATATACCAAACCCTAAAATGTAGCAAAAAGTTGACTATTTTTTGACAGGCATCAAAAATAAACACAAATAAAATAATGTATTTTTTTTATCAATTGAGCATAAAACCGGTTACTGCTAAGCGTTTCGATTTTTCCCAGATGATTCAAATTGAAACACTCCGGGTCATTTTAATAGGTTCACAATTTTTGAAAGATTTTAAATTATGACAATTTCAGAAGGCAGAAGTCTCATGTCTCACTTTTATGCCTGGAATTATATTATTTATTCTTGAATTTCTTCTTTGAAAACTTTAAAATTCTTCGTGACCATTAAATTAACTTAAGAAATTATTAAAAATAAGTACAAAATACATATTTGTTTGGTATATACTAAGGGTCTTAAGATTAGTGTATTAGCAACTTCAAAGGTAACTAATACATAGTCAGCCATAAAATTGTCAGGTTTTTGAAAGAACCATTTAATGATTTTGAAAAAAAGATTTTATGAAATAATAAAAAAATTGACAACATGACTGCCACAAGTTGAATTTTCATGATTATTTGGTAATTTTGAAGATGGTAGAGGTACTTATTCTTTTTTTTAACGACACCTATGAGGTGCTAAGATTCTGGACCCCATATTTTGACCGCATCAAAAACCGAAAAGACCCTTTTCAATTAAATAGGAGTGTGTTCAAAATTGTTTGATATTTTTTCCAATTGATTGTGCCTAATCGGCAGTGAACAAGTGCCACAGTTCCCACTGTCTAAATTCATATCAACAAGTGTGTGTCTTCCGACCAACCCGTGTACCTTAATTCACATAGTGCAATCCCGCGTTCAGTCAACCAAGTGACCACTCCAAGCCCCCAAATCAATGAATTGGCCTGTTTATTATTATTGTATATCCCAGATATCAGAAAAATTATCCGATTCACTAACCGTCATCGTTTTGTCGGTTCTCTGTATAGGTAAGGTACACATATATATACCTACCTAGCAGTAGCAGTAGAAGTGATGGTCGTAAACACAGTATTCCGGCTCCCAGATGACTCTATGTTGATAATGCCGATGAATAATTTGCTAGTAGGTTATACGGCCACACAGTACAATAATATCGAAAGCATCGAGTATAATAAATACAAAGTTTTGAAAAATAAATTCAAATAAAAAATAAAAATAATGAAAAAAAAACAAAAACAAAACCAATTGATAGTGCACAATTAAACTATGGGCAGGAAATGAAAACGATAGAAAATAATTAATTTAATACAAAAAAAAAAACTAAATGGGTGGGTGGATGGAGGTCTTTTATTTTTTTTTCTAGGACAAAAGAAAATATTTTATTTTGACTTAAAAAAAAAACTTGGCGATCGATGGTTGGAAAAGGTTTGGTGGTAGCTGGTGGACAATAATATAATTATATTCATCGTGGGTTGGTCGCCAGTGAAGTGTGAAACCTTTTGTGGCACTTTGAAGTTCCTATATAGTAATAGTTGATTTTAGACAGGGTAATTGTTGCACTTTCAATTGATTTTTAATGGAGTTTGTTGTATTTTGATAAATAATTGTTATAGTAAAAGATTATCAAATTGAAAAACAACCATTAGGTATGTTAAATATTTTCATATAATATTGGCTTTGGTGACATGAATTAAATCAGTAAGAACTTACTAATTTATAAGGATTGGCTATCTGTTGGCTTCTTTTTAAAAAGTCTATTAAAAGGATACTGATCAAAATTTTCGAATGATTATTGCATTATTAAAAATAATAACTTTCCGATAAATAATGATATATTATCACACTTAAAACGCTGGCATTTTTTTCAACCCTATTTACAGTATATTTTTTATGGTTTCGCCCTCTATTTAACGAAACACTGGACCAATATTGTTTTTAAAAATTTTGCTTGCTGCAAGTATACTTTTCAATAAAACAGTTTGAAACAAAAATATTTCTTTTTTTGAATTAGTTATAAGTTGATAGCAACTTATTGTCCTGAGCACAATTGACGTGTACTGATTACATTTCAGTTAATGTTACCAATGAACACTGACAACATGGCATCCGATAGTCAATTGTGTAGTGAAAATTAGCGATATATACTCAATACATGTTTAAGTTCCAATTACAATGAAAAATGTAGTGGCTACATAAATATTTGAGACCCGCCATTTAAACAATTGAATAACCTCATCAGTTGGTATATTGTGTAGTAAAGACATGGAATATGTACTCAATATAAATCAATGGTCCAATTACAAAGGATAGTGTAGTGGTTACATGATTATTTAAAACATACAACCTGAACAAAAAAATAAATTCATCACAGAAAATTATCTTATGAAAACAATCTACGAGTATTAAGTTAGTGAAATATGTACTGAGAACATATCTCTCTTTAAAATATTGGTTCTGTCCACAGAAATGTGAAACATGCTCAAATCTTATTGCAAAACGGTCAAATTATTCTTTAAGTTAGAAGGGGAACCTGGCCTAAAGTTTCACACCAGGGTAAAATGGCATACTGGCAAAAAAAAAATAAATACGCGTTCAAAATTAAGGTAATTTGTGAACACAATCCTCTAGTTTTTCATTCAGCATCCAGCTGTATAACTTGGAAACTATGTTTAATTTGACAATTTTACGCATCTACCCATAGAACTTTTTGTTTTGAATAATACTTTCTTACTTAGGTAGGTCCTCTCTGACCGGTCTCGTCGATTCAGTTTCCCTTGGGGGCATAGGGACTCCTCTACTCCCAAGCGCCGTCGTGTACGATTTCTGGAGATATACCTTAGTTCTCCTAAGCTCTTCTCCAGCTGTCCTGATTCAGTTTGAAATAAAAATATTTCTTTTTTTGAATTAGTTATAAGTAGTTTGCAACTTTCTGTCCTAAGTAAAACTGACGTGTACTGATAACATATCAGTTTATGTTACCAATGTACACCGACAATATGGCCTCCGATGGTCAATTTTGTAGTGAAAATAAGTGATATATACTCAATACATGTTTATGTTCCAATTACAATGAAATATGTAGTGACTACATAAATATTTAAGACCCGCCATCTGGACAATTGTATAGTCTCATCAGTTGGTCGGTTGTATTACGAAAAAAGGTGATATGTACTCAATACAAATCAATGGTCCAGTTACAATGGATTATGTAATGGTTACACGATTATTTAAAACATGCCACCTGGACAAATAAATAAATTCATCACAGAAAATTATCTTATGAATACAATCTACGAGTATTAAGTTAGTAAAATATGTGCTGAGAACATATCTCATTTTAAAATATTGGTTCTACCCACAGAAATGTGAAAGATGCTCAAATCTCATTTGCAAAACAGTCAAAATGTTCATTAAGTTAGTAGGGGAACCTGACCTAAGGTTTCACACCAGGGTAAGATGGCATACTGGCTAAATAACAAAAACGTGATCAGAATTAAAATAATTGGTGGACACAGCCCTCTAGTTTTTCTGGCAACTCTACTCATACATTTTTGATGCATCGAGTTGTTACATTTTAATTGAACCACCACTACCAGGCGCGTACAAAAGTAAAGCTAGAGTTTCAAAAAAAGTAAAATGGACAAAAGTTGATTAATCTAGTACGCGAGGTGAGCGCATATAAGGAAAAAGAGCTTATTTCTATTTGTAAGAATAAAATCCCCTAAATCAATGAAATTTAACTCAATGCTAAACGGTAAATAAAATGGTTATGAACGGGCAAAATGGCACAGTTTGCCATTTTGGACATACACTAACACTGAAATTTTATTTTCAGACAAAAATGGTTGTCCAGTACCGACACTCAGAGTGGCAGTCATGAACGGAAGCATCATTTCAGAACACCTTAAAGGCTATTTGAAACAAAGAAATGGTTGAAAAAATGTATTTTTAAATAGTTAATTTTAAATTCCTTGTATTGGTTTGTGTTAATTTTTGTATAAAATGTTTAATTTAAGTTTGATTTAAGAACAATTTTCGTACAGCATTTTTTGAATGTTTCATGAAAGGCCCCTTAAAAAATAAACACTTTTTGGCTAGTTTTTAACGAAGAAACTTCAAAAACATAAGAATTGTTGTTTATACTACGCTCAAAAAATCAAACTATACTTTTTCATAACTTTGTATCCGATAAATGGACCATTTTCCGTAGGTATGCCAGGTTCCCATATACATATACGTTTTGTTTTAAGTACCTAAATGTTTTCAAAATAAAGGGATATCAACCAGAAACAACAACTTGCAAATATGTAATCAGTACAAAAAACGCACTAATTACAAATAGTTATAAATGACACATTGTCATGAGTATATACAGTTCCATATAAAATTGTCTTTTAAAAAATAAATAAATTTGGTGGCACAACAGCTCGTGAAGAACTAAGGCCTAGTGACTTACAACTCTCAACCATTCCTGTGTGCGTATTTTTGGCAGGAATGGAGGGGACCTACAATTTTTTTGCCGAGTCCGAACGGCTAGATGAGAAGCACTTATTCATGACAAGTATACTCTTGGAGGATTTGTCAGTTCCTCGCAAGAGGCAGTACCTCGCGAAAAAAAACATTTCTGTTTTTAGGTGGCAGCGGCTGGGAATCGAACCCAGACCTTTGGCATGACAGTCCTACGCACTAACCATCATGCCACGAGGTACTACAAATTGTCTTTTAGGTAGCCTTAAAACACAGTTTATAAATCTATGTAGGCAGTACAGAGTTCAACATGTACGCAGTACATCAATTATTATTCATGCAGAAATACCACGGAATGAGTAGATAAATGTTTGTTCTAAGTTGGTATATACATAGGTAGTTCTGTCTCTAGGTTAAAGTCAACCCTATGTAGACAGAAATTTATATTCTGTAGGCAATTGGTATGTACTAATTCATCCTTAGATCAAAAAACTAATAAAGTGATCCTTAAAATTCAAAAATATAAAAAATTCCCACACTCTCAATCATTTCAAATCGAATTTGCATTCTTTCAAATTATTCATTTCCAAAACCACGACAACGCATATTATCTCAAATCTGCCTATACCTGTATGATAAATCTTACCTCAAAAAGTCAAGATTCACTTAAATACATTTTAAAGCCATTAAGCCTGAGAAAGTATATTTTCTTTCCCATCAGCAGCACCTTGAAATTGCCATCAACCAGCTTAAGACATTTCAAAACATTGAAATAGAATTCCTGACGTTGTTGCTGAGGGTATATTATAGTTTGTATCTTAACTGAGTTCAACAATTATAAAATGATGACAATGCGCGCGGCATAAAACATAACCACGCCACAACAACAAATGCACATACAAAATTCATACAAATACAAAAACACTAAAATCCCAGAGAGAAAAAAAAAAAGTTCTACAGAAGGAGGGAGATCGGAAAAAAAGGCTGCCTGCCTGCCTGCAACACCTGAGAGATCAGAAACGGAGATGTATCCTTAAAAATTTCAAAACACACACAACATATTGCCCCATTCCAATTGACGACATCGACGACGATTCTACAACAAGCAACAATTGTAGGTAGGTATGGCAGAAAAAATCAACAAAAAAAAAAACAACAAAAAAGACCACGTTGTCTGGGCGACTGAACGAGATGCGACAACGCGACGACGACACTATGGCGGCAGAATTTCAAAATTAACTCAAGGAACACGGGAGTGTCACAAAAGTCTTCTCCCTCTCCAAAGTTAATCGAGCTGATGCAAGCAGAGATGCAGCAGATCAATTGAATTCCTTGCTCCATTTGGCTTGTCTCTCTGGATTTTGAAGCTCACAGTATTTAGTCCAAGGATCTGTAGTTTATTTTTTTTTTGTGTAGCTCTCCATCTCTCTTCACCATGAGTTTGAAGCTGAAAGATATAAATTTAGCAAATGAATGGAGTTGCTCAACGCTTACACACAGCTCCAGAGCCGATCGTGGGAGTTGCAGGAACCAAATTGCAAAAAACTAAGAGATATCTTATTAAAAATTGCGGATGCTGCCTGCCACCATACAAATATCTTCGAGTCACTGCTTCTCCATACATCGTATAGCATATAGTAACCACACCAGAATGGCCAAGACAGACAGAAAGTGAGTTAGTATCTCCATCGATTTGTCCATAGTGGCGGATGAGAATCGAAGGAGGGAGCATTTGTTGCGGCATAATCGGAAGAGGTACGCCCAAGTCCAAGTCGCATTGCAAGTTCGTGGTTTAGCATAAGGATATAGCTCTTCGGAGGAATTAATTTTTCAATATGTTTCCCATATGAGTATTTAGCCAATTTAATTTTTTGTCATCCTCTTTGGTCTTCCACAATACTATCCAGGTAGGTTGTCCCCTGCGATGGTCCTCTGGAAAACTGCACATTCTGCAACAAAAAGGGTACAAGAAGCGAAAGATCAGGATTCTCATGATTTGCATGGGAAGATCTGGATCAGGATAGGAAACATACCTACTCAAGAGATCGAAGTAATGCTAAATTTCATAAGTTTTTCTCCATGTTTTGCTTTGCTTTTATTTAAATTTTTTATATTTTCAAATCTTTTTGTTAAAAAATAAATTGCAATTCATATTGAATATACTGGAGAATGGTGACAATAAAGGAGCAATTACGTCCAAAGTTTTTTACTATTGAATGTATTTATTTAGGGCATGAGCAGGGCGTGCTTAAACACCGAAATTCTACTAAATTCAACCAATAGTTTCCGAAAGAATGCTACACTTGCTACTTTTCAGTTTTGTATAACTTTGAAACTCAATTTAATTTGACAATTTTACGCAACCATAAAACTTTCAATGCATAATTCTTCTTCTTTTTCTTCTTCTTACTTAGGTCCTCGGACTGGTTCTGTTGATTTAGTTCCCCTTTGGGGCATAGGGACTCCTCTACTCCCAAGCGCCATCGTGTTCGATTTCTGGAGATATACCTCAGTTCTCCTCAACTCTTCTCCATCAGCTGTCCGGATTCATATTTGAACCCTCCTGCGCAAAGTAAGCCATATAAATTCTCTATTTAAACTGTCGAACACCATTCCTAAATCGATGAAGAGTAGTTGAAGTGTTGCTCGGTATTCAATGCTCTGTTCGATGAAGATTTGGAAGGTGTTGATGTGGCTCACACAAGAAGATTAGGTGTGGAATCCTGCTGGTTGGGCATCAACCGCATCTTCGAAAAGGTCTTTTATTCGCTCGATGACGATTTTAGTTATTACTTTGGCTACAGCAAGGCAGGAGGTACATTTCTCTCCAGTTTTGGCACTGCGTTAGGTCTTCTTTTTTCGGGAACTTGACAACCATTCCCCTTATCTATTCCTCAAGGAAACTCTCTGTTTTCCAAGCTCTCTCTCCGAGTGGCTGCAGAAGCTCACTCGATGTTTTTGATGCTACTCGTAAGAATTTCGTTAAGTCCAACTGCTCTGTGGTTCTTCAGTGCTCTAATTGTGGTTAAGATTTTTCCACTACTGGGGGATTTAGTACGTATTCGGAAATTTGTTTCATCCGATGGATCATTGGGTGTTGGGTTCACTTAAGTGGCAAAAATGAGGCTTATAACTGCGAAAAGGTGCTTCTTTCACCTTTTTAACTGGTCATCATCCAAAACTAGGAGAGATTCGTCTGTGTCTTTTCCCAGGTGTCGTTAAAATATTTTGATTCCTGTTAGCTCTTTGGTTCTTTTGTAACACCTAAATGCAGTCTTTTCTTCTTCTGTAGACAATGCGTTGATATAGTTACACTACAGTAAACTTCTGTCATCTTCGTGCGATATGCAGACTCTAGCTCATTTCTCCCCCTGCTGGTGGAGTATCTGCAATAGGCGTTTTTTTTTTTAGTTCAGAGAAGAGTTCGAACTGTGAAACAAACAACAAATTGTGTTTCTTTTTTAGCTCTGAGCATTCAAAGCTAAAAATTCGTGTTTCTTTTTTCGTTCTGAGTGTGTTTTAAGTTTGTTCACAATCTATGAGCTCAGAATTAAAATAACTGAGCAGACAGATTTAATGCTGAGCACAAGCATTTGGCAGCTAGTGTTCTGTTCAGGTCTGTTTCCAAAGTAATTCAGAGCGCTTAGAGCATGCTTGGCTCAGACCAGAGGATGTTCAGAACATGTTCGGACTCTGTTCAGAGTTCTATTCTGAATTAAAAATGAAAAATGCCTAATGCAAGCATTGAGCTGTTTCGTCTTTTCGATCATAGTCCAATTTTCTTCGGTAAGCCAGGCACCGCTTCTTTCTTGCGTCTGACTGACTGACTATACTTTCAGCACTGGATACGAAAACATTTTTCACCACACACCAATGGTTTTCGATGAAGTGGGTTCCGTTCAACTGCTTCCGTTCTACTTGCTTTCAATCCTTGTGAAAGGTGGCTGCCAAGATCTTGGGGAACAACGAGTTCGTTAAGTATATTGGCTTTGAACGTGGGTATATGGGTGTTTTCTCGGGATCTTCGAACTGCTTCGGAGATCCGGCTCGAAGGACCAAAATGTCCGGCGTTAAAAGTTAACTTGAAAAAAGGCAAATTCGCACTCAAATATTTTTAAAATACTTGGGTAAAATTCTCTAAAAAAACTATCAAATAAAAACACATCTAAATCGCTTGCTGATAAAATTCCAGTGACGTTTTATTCTTGCCCTTCAAGAATTTTAGGGGACTGCTCCGAAAGTCAACCAGGTGGTCACATGTAATGTTAGCCTATTATCTTTATATAGGGATACGCAGATAGATGTCTAGGGACCACCACTAGAAGTTAAACAAGGGCTTCATCGTGACTGATTGTTGCACAACTATCCCAGACAAAGTTCAATAGTTTCCGGATCAGGCATGCTGCAGGTCGTCCTGTCGAAATGGATTGCTACACAAAATTTATTAAAACAAATTTATCCAGGAAAAGTTAACAAAAACCAACCAATATTTCAAAATTTTAATGAATTCATGGGAACTATCAGTTAAAAAGTTCTCAAATTGCATTAAATAAATATATAAATATTAAAATATTATCCATAAAATTACCAAAACAAAAAGGATAACAAGACATCATAATTTATTTGTTAGTTTACATATTGAAAAAAAAATCCCAAGATGCATCCCCTCCTCTTAGTACATGTTGCCAATGAGAATAATAGGCAAAAATTTAATAATATTAAATTAAAATCCACCATGAAATTTATAATGCATTGAAAGTGTGCAATATCCTTCCTTGTATCTTCTTTAAACATATAATAAATCCTTCGAAATTACCAAATTATAAATCCTATTTGCATACATTTGTTCCGCAATTTTTTCCATCGTCTTATAATGTATTGTAGAAAATGTATACAGTTTTAAATTTAAACGGAGATACAAATAATAGATAAATTGTTCCTTCTATGTGTGTAGAGTGTACCTATAGGAATAGAAAAGGGATACAAACCTTCCATATAGTTGCTATTCGACATAATAATGATGATGATGATGTAATTCTCTTCGCGTGACCAATTAATTTGATTGTGAAATAGTATTAAAATCCAATACAATAGTATACATAGCCCCCAGGATAATAATACAAGGAATAAGCAGGGATTCTCACCATAATACACAGCGCAAGGAGGGATGGTTTTTGGTTGTTTTATTCAGCACGTTTAAGGTGACGTTTTGCATACGTGATCCGACGACAACTGGGACTTTACGATTGCTTTTAGTCATCAAGCGCAGCGAATCCTTATTCAAATTATTAATTCTTTATGCTTCCACTCTGATAATGCTGGTGTAAGGACACAATACAAGAGGAAAAAGGGTGTGCTCCTCTGTTTGTAAAATTAAATTGTGAGTTAAATGATTTGAAAAATTGCCATGAAACTTTTGAATTATTAAAAAAAAAAAAAAATATATTCAAGGATTTTTTATTTGTGTTGCTGCTGTTATTGGGTAAAGTTGTTCGAAGGACTTTCTGACTGGGGAAATCTTGGTTAAGTCTTCTTCATCAATTGATAATAATTACATCCGCATTTTGGATTCCTGCAGAGATTTTAACTGGTTCTTGGTGGTTTTTCTTTTTTTTTCTTTTCTCGGGCCACCCCAACCTACCTAGCTTTAGAAGATACCTTCCAAAAGTATCTAAGTCTATAACACAAAGAAAAGGAAAACTTTTCATTCGTTCCGTTGGCTGAATCTTTTTCCAAAGGTTTTTCTATACCTACCTACTACCTATAAGAAAACCTGAACCAACTTCGAAAAACTATCAACCAAACAGAATACTATCCTAATTAATCCTTTTGCTTCGGGTGTTAAATAGAGTTTGGGAGAGAGAAGGGGGGGGGGCTGAGGAGGAACGTCAAGGCATAAAACTGTTCGTCCTGTGTGACGGTGTGGTAATGGTGGAGAGGTGAATAAAGGAAGTTAAGTCGCATAGCACAGCAGCACCAGCAATCACACCGGTTGTGTGATGTGATGGTGCTGTATGGCTCTTCTATATCTCTTTGGAATCCTTGACTAGAACTTATTTAGTTTTCATATAATAGGCATTCATTTTGTGTGTTGGATAGAGTTTTCCAATTAAACTTTATCCTTTTCCTTTTTAATTTACCGGTTACATGCTTTGTCGCCTTTTTGGGTTTGAGTTTGAAGCTTCAAGAAATAAATTCAGGAACAGAGAGGTCATTGTACATGAAATGAAATGAAGGAAAAGGATTAAGATTCATGATTTTCCATAAAAAAAAGACAAACGAACAAAAAAACTTTTCAATTATTTTATTTCAGTAGTATATAGAATTTGTATTATAAAAAAACCTTCTAATAGAAACTATGCCTGGCCCCGGGCAAACAAATTTCCAGCTTAATGATTAGGAATTCTAATCTTGTTGGATATAGTTTACAGTGGATTTTTGTAAAAGAATTCATGTAAGTTGAACTGAACTTGATACAAATTGCGTATGACAAGGCCCTCACTACGTCACTGATGAGTCCAAGTGAGTAAGCCGGACGAAACGCCGATTTGTAGGACTAAAGGCCATAAAAAGCTATTTTGAATCAAAAAAACTTTTCATTGGGAAGAATTTATGTTAAGGCGTGGCTACCTCGCGCTATGCGGTAAGTACTGACGCAGGTTGAGAATTCATTAAGACTATTTAAGAATTTTCCAATATTTTTGAGGATAATAATAACCTTCGGATAAAATTTCAGCGCTGCCACTTTTTGGAAACAGATTTTTTTTATGAGGATGGGTAAGAAATCCTACTAAGTGGTCTTTGAATATTAAAAATCACCAAAAAAGGGAATTTCAGTCTTCGACATAAAAAAGGTATGTTCCCGAAAAGTGGCAACACCGAGATTTTCACCAATAGTGCTTCTATTCACCCATTGTTATTTTCCCAATGGCACCTGGAAGCATTTCTGCAACTTTTTTTATGTTGAAAATGTTAAAAATTTCATCAAAAAAAAGGGTAGCCCCATTTTTTAGCATACAAAAAAGTATGTTCGCGAGAAGTGGCAACACTGACAATTAGCCCGAAGGTTCGTCTACTCAACACCTATCTTGTAAGACATCAATCGGTATTTTAATCATGGAAATTTTTCAAGTAATTTAAGAGTTTTATTTGTACCATTTTTAACAGATTTGCAAAAATGGCGCCCAAGTGTAGGATTACGACAACGATTCTCAAGCAAAATTTCATCTCGAGCATGTGAAAAATAAGTTACAAATATAAAAATGAGGTGCCCTCCACAAAAAAAAGCAGGGGTCTCGGTTTCCTGACTGATGGACTACAGATTGGGCGCCATTTTTCAAAAGGGTGTCCGACGGTATTTCAAAATTGATTACCAAGCTAAATTTCATTATCAGAGGGATACAAATTAAATTCTAATCATACGAATTAGGTCTCGCAAACAAGAACACGACATATAGTTTCCTGACAAGATTTATTCGTTAAGCTGAGCTTGCTTTAGTGAAAACTTGAAAAAAAGAAAATGTTTGAGGTATAAATAAGGGGTTTGAGTGGCATTGGTAAGCAATCAATATTTTGAAAACTTCATTTTTGATGATTTTGTTTGCCAGCTTCAGCCAAATTTAGCGGACTGGAAATGCACTTTTTAAATTTGAGTTCGAATTCAAATAAAATATATTCCGATTAAGTTAGAAGAACTTGCTCCTGTTCAAGACAAGAGGTCTAAGATTTTTTTAAAATGGTATACTTTCATTTCTGATTCTCTGCCAACTGCGATTCTTTATGTCTTTTGATTTTATTGTTACTAAATGTAATTTTTTTTATACATTTCTGGTTTGAATATGGTAAATGGCTACAGACAAATAATGTGTTTTGGATATCATCTGTTACAGAGCCTCCATACTGGCAGGCTGGGCTATTCTATTTCGTGTCTGGTGAGAAACTGGGTACCATAACAGTTTACTTCAGAGTTTTTCCGTTCATTTCACTCAGCCACATCCTACACTCCTGATCAGCGTCGCCGTCCATTATACTCTAATTTATGAACTTCAGTACTCTTGTCACTTCTGTCTCTTGAGTTGATTTGCCACTTCGGTTGCAGCTTCCACTCCAATTTCCGTCTTTTTGATGGGCTTAATCCTATGATTGCATAACTGTCTGCTTCCAATCAAACACCGTACGGAGTAAGCTAGCCAGAGTATGTCTTTACACTGCCAGCTTCTGCTAGCATTATTTTTCTTGACATAGTGCATCAACCCAGATCTCGATCCATATAGAAAAGAACGGCAACCGATGTTGATATCAGTAGCTTCCGCTCGCTTGCTGTTGGGCCACCTATGTTCGCCATCTGTCAGCTGAGCAGTTTTGTAATTTTTGAAACTTGTTCTGCTGTGACTTTTATATTGCCAAAAAGTAAGTTTTGTGTCCAGTCTCAACTCCAAATACTTCTTCTCATCCTACTACTTTTTATCACTTCAGAGCAGATCATCTTCTTCATCAGTAAAAAAACCAAGATCTCAGTTTTTTCCGTTGCCAAGCTAAGAAATGTTCCTCCATCAAGGATTCCACATGCCACATGACCTGGCTCAGCTTCCAATGCACACTTTCGGTATTTGTTTGCCGTTATTACAGCGATAATATCTTGCGGACCTAACCCAACCAGCACGTTACCTTCCGGTATTGCCATGGATGCGGAATATGCCATCACACGATTTGTCCTATAGAACGGGCCCCAAGATTGATCCCTGGGTGTTTCGGATGTGATTAATTTTTTGTATGTGCCTTAAAGGGGCTCCGGAAAAAAGTTTGAATCCAATTTGAAGATTTCTATTTTCGAATAAGAAACGAAGGGCTTTGTTTGTTTGATTCGATCATATTACATGATGTTCACATTTGAAGAAACTCAATCTTGTGGCGATTAGATCTACTAAAAATTCAAAATATTTGATAACAACGACTTTTTATTGAAAAAAACCATTAAAAGCATTAAAGTACTCCACATCCTTGAATAGCAAAAAAAAAAAAAAATTTGGTGGCACAACAGCTCGTGGAGAACCAAGACCTAGTGACTTACAACTCTCAACCATTCCTGTGTGCGTGTTTTTGGCAGGAATGGAGGGGACCTACAATTTTTTGCCGACTCCGAACGGCTAGGTGAGAAAGCACTTATTCATGACAAGTATACTCTTGGAGGATTTGTCAGTTCCTCGCAAGAGGCAGTACCTCGGAAAAAACATTTCTGTTTTTAGGTGGCAGCGACTGGGAATCGAACCCAGACCTTTGGCATGACAGTCCTACGCACTAACCATCATGCCACGAGGTACTACAATAGCACTTGATACTTGAATAGCAACACCACCAAATACGTACCTAAGCCTATATCAACATACAACTGCCACGCCACCACACACCAAACAAACAATAGCCCATTACATTTAAGTCAATGTCATACAATTTTTGCATTCGTCCTCCTTATAGTTCACATTGTCTTGTGGCAGAAACTCATAATGAAGAGGTACGAGATCTTGAAAAAATAGAAAAATTGATTCTGAATTTATTATTCGAAATTATAAGAGACATAAGGTTACAGCTAAATCTTGGGGTTTGTGGCAACTTTGATAAGCAGTGGTGCATTTGTGTGCCCATTAAAGCTTCCGCCCTTTAAAACTAAAGCTGGAATCAGTTTCCATTAGTAAACTCCCTCCTTGCTCCTTGTGAGTAATGGCTTTGGCAAACAAAGTAATTTTCCCTTGGGGCTGGACGCTGGAATCAGATTCCTACAGTAGAGTCCCTTCTTGCTCCTTCTGAGTGATAGCTTGGACAACAAAGTAATTCTGCCTTGGATTGGATTAAGATTCCTATCCTAAACTCCCTTCTCGCTCATTCTAAGTGAGAAATTGGGGACCAAAGTAGTTCTGCCTTGGGTTAGCCTTAGGCTGAATGCTGGAATCAGTTTCCTACCGTAAAGTCCCTTCTTATTCCTTCTGAGTGAGAGATTGGGCAGCAAAATAATTCTCCCTTGGGTTCGCCTTGGACTGGAATCAGATTTCTAACCAAGGACTGTTCACTTCCTCTGAGTGAAAATTGTGGGCCGAGTCTACTCCTGTATAGCTCTACCGTTCCAAGCTAAGTTGTATATGAAATGCCGTGTTATTTATACTACGAGTAATTAATAAACATTGTAGGTTTGCAGACCCCCTCTTTTTTATGATTTTAAATAAAAAGTGACAGTTATAAAACTGGTGACCATTTTCCCTAGTTCTTTTTTCTTCCTAGCCCGAATTTTACTTGCTTCTTCGGAAATACCCTGGCTTACGAAAAGCTTACCTGAGCCTCGATAAAAAAGAATCACAATGAGAAAGATTCAGGTTATTTCTTGTTATTCCAAAGCACAATTGAAAAATTGAATATTGGACAATTTCCAAATCCAAATATTTTAAAAACAAGACTAAAATTCAAAAATCGGCTTCACACTAATTGAAGCCCTAATTATTGTATTTAAAATGATAAACATAAAAAATATACAGTCTTTTTCTGTTTTCCAGAAACTGAGAATCCATTTTTTGGTGGTTTTAAGGAATTTTTGGAAAACCAGTCAAAAGGTTTTGAAAAAAAATCCAAAATCAAAAATGTGGCTCGAACATTTTGATACCAATACATCGTTCTTTCATATGCAGTTTAAATTTTGGCAAAACAAGTTTTCGTGGCTGAGATCCTTAGGAATCCATTTTGTCATATTTCCTAAAAATTTGTTTGGAGACCTCTTAAGAACATATCATTTAATTATTTTATTAAATAGAATTAACCTTGTTCAAAATAGCAGATGTCGTATATTCTTGTTTATTTGTGCTAATTTTCCTGAACCAACAAACAAGTTGAACCTGCTCCACCCTATCGAAATATTATACTGCCTAAAAGCCCATAGGCAATAAGTCAAATATTTTCATAAAAGTAATTCTGTTTCTCTATAAAAAAAAAACAAACATCCTTTAGTTATTTTTTGATATAATATCATATTACACCATCATTTATATTGTCTTCTTCCTTCTTTCTAAAAAGTCATACTCATAAATTTTACTATTGAATCCATTATTAATTTCTAATAATTCGGTCATTCGTTATCGATAATAACTCGTGTATACGCCTCACAGATTCCCTGATACCAGGCAATAACAGCTTTTATACTGTCTGAGTGAACAAAAGACCCGCAATTCCCAAAAGCAAGCCATCTAATAATTTTGTAACTTTATCAAAACGCGCTAGGAATCAAAACCAACCACCAGAATCAATTTGTTTGTTGCTTTCAAATCTCTTTTAGAAAAAAAAAATACCGAACTCTGTATGACTTATAGCTCCATACTTTGTAAAAGAGGGCTGATGGGGCAGTAGATGTAGTATAGACAGACACATTTAGAACTCGAAAGTCTAACACGACCAACCATCAGGTCAGGTCCACTCCTTGGGAACGAACATATAACATATGAGCGCCAGAGCTATAAAAATCCATTACTTTCATGTGAGTGCGAGGATCATAAAATTCTATTACGATGATTTATGGATGTGGAACGAGCCGGACCAAGGAATAGGACAAGCTCTGTAGGTACAGCCAACACCATACTCAGGACGTCAAGGGAAATATTTGAGGGTGCTTAGTGCTTAATGGATGGACATTTTTTCCTGTTATTGTGCTGTCCTTGCAAAGTTGAATCCTTGATAAAAATCAACCTACACACACTGACAGTCATATACAAATGGAAACAAAGAAATAATACTACCAGAAACATCAGCAAAAACAACAACAAAAACCAAAAAAGAAGAAGAACAGAACAAAAAACCAAGAGTAAGACCCTCGATGAAGAATCATGATTGTCGATGATGTCGATGATGCTGGTGGCGATGATGATGATGATGATGATGATTCTTAGTACCAGTACCACACCATCCCATTCCATCTAAAACATCCCCATCACCCTCTCCCTCCACCCCCCCGTCTTCGGCAAAAACAATCCGACCGCTTCTTGCGCGAATCCCGAAATCAATGTTGCAGAAGCATCTCTCTTCCATCCGTAAAGATAGCAGCTTCTTCCTTGTATACTGCGGGAGACAAGTCAAGACGAGACGAGTCAGGAGTAGGTACATACACTATACGAAAAAAATGTGTATTTTTACGAATCACGGTTTCGATGTTTCGCATGAATACGTAATTAAATCTATAAATCGGCCAATTAAAATGCTTTGATATCGTGACAACACAACATTGGACATCGACAGAAGGAATTAAAATTATTACACACACACATACAAACACAGTGTGGTGAAAAATCACAAGGAGAATCCAACATCATCAGTTGTTAGTTTGTTGGAATTGGAAGGAGCCAAGGGAGAGGAGAGGACAACTATTGGGTCCTTGGCGTTGTTGGCGTGAAGGGTTTTCAGAGTTCGATTCTCTATGGAGTCACTACACTTAGGTTAGGACTAGGCGCCGCGTTTTGGTGGAATCTTTGATTGCTATGGCGGTGTTTATTTCTTCTTCTCCGGTGGTGAAGATAGGTAGGTAGGTTGTGTTGCTTGTAAAGAAAAAAAAAAAAAAAGGTTTTCGAAGATCATAGGCTTATACATCTTTCTGTGTATTCCCGCACTAAACATTCTATTCTCTAATATAAGAAACTATTGAAAAAGAAAAAAACACAAAGGTTGGGAAATGGTTTTTCTTACATTTTGCATATATTAGGTGAAGTCATTTACTCATTGTATCTTTTATAAAATTCTTAAAAAATAAGCTTTCGAAAAAGTATGAGTCCCAGTATAATTGTATTCAATTAGAACAATTATTTTGTGATAGTAAAGTCAAAGAAAAGGTCTTAGGTTCGCCTAAAACCTCTACAATATTTGTCTACTTGAAAGATGAGAACAGAAGGCGCATGCTTTCTCCTTAAAGCAAATACTCGTAAAATACAAAACAGTATCAATGGAAATATATACCTTACCTATACTCCAGCATAAGAGCATTTAGGATCTCACCTTAACTTATAGAACATTCCCCTGTCATTCAAATTTTCATAAACTATAGGTAGTGATTTATGTCTTTTTCCCTAATATTTGTTTACTTATTCCCTCTTTTATAAACTCAAAAATTAAAAATACGTTTTTTGAACCTCTTGCATCCCACATCAGCTAATATCTCAATGCATTTTAATTTAATGAACATAACCATCCACTCCTTCCTCATAAACTAAAGAGAGAAAAATTATTATTAAAAAAAAAAAAAAACAAAAAAAATTATTGTTTATAAACATTTTTTCCGAAATAAGTAATGTGTGATCTTTTTGGGACTATACTGTAATGCACTAATACCACCGTTTATCGTTTATAATGAACATCACTTGCTTTCTCTAAAACTCATCGTCTATCTATCAACATCAGAAACATCTGAGATACGTGCAGAAAGATTAGTGTAAACATTCTTGCACCGAAACGCCATACGACCCTCTGCCTTTGCCTATATAGAATTCCTTATGCTTCAAGCACTTATTTTTGTAACGGAAGATCACTTGAAATAATTCTTTTTTTTTGTAAAAAAAATAGTGCGATGAATGAGAAGTATTAACTTCTGTTTTGTGTACATATTTTTTTTTTGTTATATTCAAAATTTGATATTTATGTTTACAAAATTGTCGAAAGGTGTAAAATCAGGGTTACCATTAAACAAAAAAAAATTTCTCAAGTGTGTTAGAATTATGAGGTTTAAATATATATGTTTATTTAATGTTTATTAATAAGAAATAATTAAAGGAAAACATCATACATTTTCCTAAATAGTTCAAACCTTGAAATGCAAAAAATTATTTCGAAAAAAATTTCATACATTATTTTATTTAATTATTTAAAATTTCTTTTTTAAATTTTTATTTCGTTTCACAACTTTTTTAAGTAAGTGTTACTTATGTAGATTTTTATTTTTAATATTTAAAGTTTTCAAAAGAATTGTAAATGTTTTATTAAAATACCATATTCAATTGCATAATACTGATGTTATGGTTTAAAAAAGAACAGATGGTCACCACACTCTATGAGTTCTTTTTCATACATATGTTAACATTTGCTTTTGATTTTTCCATAAGGATATAAAATATGACTGTGTTGATACTCGTATATAATTATCGTAAAACAATTTTTTGTTGAAACAACTTCATAACAGAATAGACCTGATAAATGTGTTTAATTATAATCAAAGAAAAAGATACAAAAAATGTTTGACAAATGTGCTGACAAACGAAATTGGCATCTGATTGCTGGCTTATTATTACCCTATATGGTAGGGAAGAATTTGAGGAAGGTATTATAAACAGTAAAGGGTTTTGAAACGTCTAATATATCAAATAGGATGAATAAATAAATTGAAAACAAATAAAAAATGAAACACAAATCGTTTTAATTTCAATTTTAAAATTTAATATTACAACTTTTTATATTTAATGATAGCGACCCATTTTGGAATCTACCTCCATCTTCGGGCTAAGAACTCAGTTTATTGTTTTTAGTTATACGCTCGACATATTTTTTTTCATTCCTTGTTAGAAAAAGAAAACTATGGACCCGAATTTTAGAAAAAATAATATGCCGGCTTTAATTAGTTGTGAAAAACAAGGAATTTAATCGTGCAATGTTTTCTATGTTTATTTTGGGTGCCTTGCTAACTTAATATTAAGTAAGCATAGCATCACCTAAAAAAGGAACAACACTGCTGATACCGAATGATTCAACTCTTCTTCAACCGAATAATTGTCCTTAACTAGTTTTTAATTTGTTGTGAAAATTTCTATTTTGTCGTGCCATATTTTGGAATTTAGTTTGCTTGCTTGACATAAAGTTATAATACCACCACTTCAAAAAGTGATAAAAACTGGTTAGGGCTTTATTATTCGTTGTTTATAAGCCGTCACTAAGTCTTGATAATTAAATCTTTTTGTTTTATGTTTTTTTTCGAAAAGTACCTTAAATTTCTGAAAACACAACTATTTTATTGCTTAGTAATTTGCGTTAATTAGTCGTTTATTTCTTGTGACATATTCATCTTTTCCGTGCGATGTTGTCTATGTATTTTTCAACAAAACATCCTCATCATAAAGCTATTAACAGTTCAATGTTTTCAATTTTGAACCATTTTTGAATGTAAATCATATGTGAATTTAAGAATTGAAACAAAAAAAAAACTATAAAAAACATTGCATAACAATGCTTATATTGTCGCACATAATCAACAACTAGTTAACGACAGATTATTTTTCGATTAAAATTTCATTATAATAGATTCTAAGAACTATGTCGGAGGTTTTTGCTTATTTCATGAATTTTGGTATATAAATAAAAAACATAGAACATAACTTAATAACAAGCTAGCAGCTAACAAGTATAAATAAAAACATGCAAAACATTGTTTGGTTAAATTATATCTTGCACAACTAATTAAAGATTAACTGACAGCAAATTATTAATCCATATAACTTTTAGTATTTACTTTAGTCCTTACCACTTTTCAAGATATGTCTAGTTAGCAGAGCAACCAAACAAGACAGAAATCACTGATCGGCAAATTCGATATTGTCACAACTTATTAATGACAAACTATTGACCTACCCATTTTTTGGATTCATTAAAGTTGCTTTACTCACACCTGACTCTCATAGAAAACAAATAACCCATAAAAAATATCGAAAACATCACGCCGAAGTTGTTTTTTTGTTCACAACTAATAAACGACTTAGTAACGGCAAATTATGATAAGCACTAAAATATAAGATTTAAGAAGGTTTCGTTTTTTTAATTTTTTAAAACATAGAACGACAAACTTGAAATTGTAAAACTAATTATCGACTTATTAACGAGAAATTATGCACCTATCCATTCTTCGATCCGTTATAGTTGCTTTGCTAAATTGATATCAAGAAACCCAAAAAAAAGATATAAAACATTGTAAATTGAATTTTTCTTAACTTATTACCAACTAATAAATGGCAAATTAACAAGCCATCAACCAGGCATGAAAAGTTTGTATCGATTTCCAACAGGGTGCTTTGCTAGCTTGATACCAAGTTATCAAATTACCAAAAAATATAGAAAACATTGAACGACAAATTCGAATCTTTCTCAACTAATTAACGATTAGTTAACTGCTTTAACTGTGCATCTATTCATTTTTCGATTCGTCAAAGTTGCTTTGCAAGCTTGACATTCATCAATTATTTCCATCAGGTGCCAGATCTAAGAAAATGGCTTTCATCAAAATAATTTCGGTTGTGACAATAATTGTGTTCAAAATGAATCCGAAAATTCGAAATTTTTATATTTTTCTACGTAGAATTGATCAAGGCATAATAATAATATTTTTAAGTACCTAGTGACATCGGCAATAAATTATACGAATACATTGCGAATAATAGTATTCCACCCGCCATGAAACAAATCAATTTAAAGATTGAAATCTTCGTTTACGAATGAAAATCCCTTTTTTTTAATAAATTTAATAATAAAAATAAGTAAAATAAATATAAATATAAATAAATAATATATATAATATAATAATAAAATCAATAAATAAAATAAATTTAATAAATAGAAAGATGATCGAATTTAACAGATGAAAACAAGCTCACATAAGTACCTTCCACCTACCTAGACTTACCCACATTTATATATCATCGGCTTAGAATGAAAAGGAGAATACTCCTCTTTAGCATTTTTCACAAAAAAATATTTTAAAAAAAAGTGTTCGCATTACTTGAATAAAACCAAAATTACATTAAGTATTTTTCTATACTCGTTATTGCTAAATTCGGTGAAACTAAAAAGATTTGAATGCTTATGAATTTTTTTTTTAGCAATTTTTGAAGTGGTCTATAGTGGTAAAAAAAAAGTGGAACTCAGAGAAGAAAATTACACTACAAACATACTTTTTGAAGCTGGGCATTCAATTTCCGCAAATCTAAAAATAAAGTTCCCAGGGTATACCTTTCAATGTGTTTGGATTAAAAAAAATGCATTTCAATCTCATTTTCTTGAACCTTTTTTTCTGCACTCAGTGATTTTTACCAGGGTTGCCATGTTTTGAACAAGTTCAATTGCCCAATTTAGAAAATTTTGTAGCCTAAGATCGGAGCTGAAAAAGTAGCCCAATATAAAAAAATGTTCTCATTACTTCAATCCACTATTAATTTTTATTTTAAAAACAACGGAAAATAAAATAAATTTTTGGCTCAATAAAGAAAAAAAGAATTTTAATGAAAATTTTACGAACAACAGGTAAACTGAATGATTTTAAACTGAAGTTTGTTGCGGTTGATTTGAAATGTCAAAACCAATGATCCTTTCTACACGAGGTGTGTTCAAAAACGAGTTTTAAACAGTTTGATTTAGTCATTTTTAGTCCGAAGTCGTTACACAAGTGAAAGTTTGTACTTTTTTGGACAAAAGAGAGCGCTCACGAGAGAGTAAAAAAATTTCCCCTCCTTACCAGATCTGGTGGCTGTTTCGTACTGGATTTCAAATGCTAGGTGTTCGTATGTCAGATTTAAAAAAAAAATGTCAGTTTGAATTCAAATAACAAATCAGAATACAAATAGCTAGGGTTTTCCACAGGTGTCTTTTTTTTAATTTGTTTTTGGTGGATGTATTAATTTCTTTATGTTTTTATAAATCAAAGGGTTTTCTTAAAATGCATGTGTCGCTAAGCAAATCTTTTTCGTAGAACAAACATTTTGTTAAGAAAATTTGTGTAGTTTTTGTTTATTGTAGTTTTTTTTCGAAAAAAATTTAAGTTTCATGATTTAATTTGTTATTAAAGAATATTTCTTTGCTTATGTTTAATTCTTTTTAAACGTATACGTTTCTTTTTTCTTACCATTCAATTTCTTGTACAGTGATTTTCTGAAAAAAAATTATTGACCTATGATTGCCTTACGGCAGCTCTAGTCAAATATTTCTTTTGACGTGGTGCAAATTAGTGCCCAAACCGATCCCGACATTTGGACAGTTTTTTTTTTCTCTCAGAGAAAATCATTCCCACCTGTCACAATTTTACATTTAGTCCGAAATAGTGGGAAAAATTTAAGAAACACACCTACGATCTTTGCGTTTGAATCTCTTATCGAATTTTTATTCGCATCCATTGAAAAGAGAAAAACATAAGGAATCATCGGGAAATAGGGGACTATTCCATGAAAAAAGAGTGGTGCCAAATTATGGAATGCTTAAAGAGTTTGCTTAGGGGAGAAAAGTGTTTTATTTATTATTTGAAAAAAATATCGCCCTAGATTATATTTGAGCTATTAGTAACCCAATCATAATTGGGCTGTCATTATGAAATTGTTGTCCGCAATTTCGGAAAAAGAAAGCCCAATTTTCTATAAATAGCCCAATCTTGCAAGTTATATATTCTTTTAAATATGAGTAGGCATCTATCAAGTTAAAAAAATATTTAATTTTCAATAAATTAACCCAATTATTATGTCTAATAGCAAAAACAACTATTCAATTTCTAATCCCTAAATATAATCACCCTTTATTTTATTATATGTCTCATAATTTTATTAAATGATTTAAAACAAAAAAATAAAAACCTTTTGAACTTGTTAACACTGAACTTGGTAATTGAACACCGAAAGTTACAAAAGAAAAACGAATAATAATTAAGAAACAACAACGTCAACAATAATTAACCCCCTTTTAAGAGGATTATTTTAAAACTTGCCCTAAGCGTATTATTATCATCATCATCATCAGCAAACGGTAAGTTAACCTTTCCATGGTCTTCGTACGTCTCATTCAATCATCAACCTTCTATTCTTTGCAGTCAGTTCATATTTTTTTGTATAGAAAGAAACATGGGTAATTAAAAATGTTCACGTAATCGGATCTGTCTATGATAATGTCTGGAAAAATGAAGTTTTGTTCATCGTACCAAATGAATGCCTATAGTATAATTATGTTTTGTCTATTATGTAGCCCGTTTGTAACCTGTGTGCCTATGTTGCTATTTTTTTTTAATGTTTCATAGTCAAGTCAAGCAATTATTTAAATATCATATTCTATGTCAGCTTATATGATTAATAAGCCTTAGAGCATGTTTTGTTCTAGGCTCTTACGTATTGCTTGTGTTTGCACCATCACCTCTATAAGGGTTGAAGAATTATACAGCTTATACGTACTGACGTAGTCGAGAAGAAGAAGGTCGCGAAAGATACAAAATAAACAAGAAATTACAATTACAATTTTTTAGAGGAATTTGGACGAAGAGTTGCTAATAATCCATGTAACCGATATGATTGTCTAGGAAGGATCAAAAAGGTCCTTCGATGAAGCTATTTTAAGTGTTGTTAGCTTTTTCTTTTATTCTTCAAAGTAACAAACTTTGAAAGGTTGCTGAACGAAAAGAAGGACCAAACAATTAAGCAATATGTAGTACATTATAGCCTTTGTAAGGGTAACCCATTGTCTTATATACAAAACAACTATATCGAACAAAAAATTTAGTTTTAATAGATCTAAGGATTTTTTGGCATATTTAGAGGAAATTTCTAGATTCTTAAGATGCTTCCTTTTATTCTTTAAGCATTACAGGTCAAAAATATATGTTCTAAAAATTTCCCCTAAATATCCCAAAAAAACAGACTCTGATCTGTTAAAACTATAAATTTTCCTTCGATATATGTTCTCCCTTCTTATCAGCCAATCCAAGCTCTTTACTCTATGGACCTTTTAAACAGGTAGATTATTAGCAATAGAGAATCTGAGCTTATAGGCTTAAGCTAGATATATACCGTTCCTATATATCTAGCAAATTCACACTCAACACTTTTAATGTCGAAAAATTCAACAACTGACATGCAACATGATTTCCATCTCCCATCGAGGAGCATTTAACATTCCTCACAACCACTGGCCAATAATTATGTAAAATATTTTCTGCATGTGTACCAGTGTCATCAGTGACATATCTCGCTGCAAGTTCTGCGCAGTTGTGAATCTCAGGTTTGCTGCAACAAGAGTAGGTTTACTTACTTTTGCGGCGGCGCAATGTGCAGTAGCAAGTCACCTTTTGTGTAACCATTGCCACTAGCCAAACCATACGATTCTATGCGGCAAAATCCATTTTGGTCGTTTCCATTGCACCGCATCATCAACATCATCAATGCTCAACAAACAAACAAACAAACAGTCCTTGGGAATTCCAGAAAATTACAAAAATCCCAGAAACACTGGAAATAGCAAAGAATCAGAGACATTTGTGCTATTGCACACACACTAGCACACAAAAGAAGGGTGATGAAGCAAAGGGAACCGATCTTTCCCTCTCGCAACATACATCGAGAACGAATCCTGATCCTTTTAAACACAGCAAGCATTACACACATTGTACTTGGCTACTGGTTGCCGTATAGTACCATGCTCCTCTGTCCAGAAAGCCCGTGATCCCCTAGTGCTCCACCAAGATCTTATTCGAACAGAAATTACAAAAATTAGCAAAATTGAGTCTTGTCCGATGGACAGAAAACAAACAGCTCGGACAAACTGAACTATTACAAAACTATCGTCGTGCAACAAGGAGTGAAATTCATTTGAACACAAAACGACAAGACAATCGTCGTCGGTGCGGCGGCAACAACCACCACAACATCAACACAAAGTCTCGACGATCTTCTTTCCTGCCTATGGTCTGAGCATCATCACCAGCTCAGTCTCACCAGCAATAAAGCTAGAAATGTTCCATCTTCTTATATTCTTGTTCTTCTTCGACCATAAAGTCACCAAGCACAAGCACCATAACTATATACAGATGACACACCACCACCGCACCGACCGCAACATAGACACTCTGGTATATCCAGGAGCTACAATAGCTTCTAGGTTGCAAGTTGCAACTAGCGCATCAATTGCAATTGGAAGTGTTAGCCTGGTCGCATCTTTATTTCGTCTTTATTTAGCCCTTTTTTTTTGTTGTAAGTTTTGTTGGACTCTCTTCCTGTGGGCAGATCACAGCAATAGGTAATCCTTTTGGTAATAAACCTTCGTTGGTGCCTGTAAATGGCTCCCGAGTGATATGTATTTTTGTTTTTTTCTATTTTTGAGGGGGACTACCGCACTTTGTGGGGGCAAATGGGCACAATTGTGGTGGATATGAGTTAAATGTTGGATTTGGTTGTAAGGTCTTGCTCGACGTTTTTCCGCTTCCAAAAGTCTTCTAAAGGAGTGTTATTAAGGGTCGCCAGAAGGCAAAGTTTTTGGTAAAAAACAAGATTCAAATCGACCCTAAAAAAATTAATGTTTCCTTAAATTTCTTCGAATGAAAGAGTCAAAATATCAGAATTTTTATTGGTGAACTATTAAGTAAGGTACACAACATCTTAGAAAAACAGAGTCAACTGTTAACACATTGAAGTTTTAGGGGGTTGATTGTTTCTCATTCGATTGAGAGGTCGATAAACTATCAAGAGTTGATTAATGAAGCATTTAGGGTCATATACTCGAATATCCAATTATTGAGTCTGGCAGCAAGATAGCAATAAGCTCCCAGATGAACACTTCCATTTAGCAACCGTATTTGCTATAGATACCCGCAGGATTTTTTTCAAGAGGGTACATTTTTCAGGGGGGGGGGGAATATGAACTCCAACAGAAAACAAGCAAGACATCCATACTAAAATTTTGTAATGTATTGGTAGCGTTGTATTTCCCCTGAGCCAGGAGTGGAAATTATCCCCCATGCCCCCTCTAATTACTAAGTAATTTTCTTTTGAATAAAATAAATTCAATATAACTGTGCGATGATATAAAGGTGTACTCTGCCTGCCAACGCCAGCCATTGATCAAAACTGCACTACAGACTACAGGCATCTCCAGAATTATCGCTAGTCCCAACTTAAGAAAAGAGCTAATTGCTTGGTAGGTACCTGTTTACACTCCCTTCCATAAAAGTGCCCGCAGAATTTTCTCTAGAGGAGGGGAAATTTTCCAAAAGGGGGAAAGCTATATACTCCGACAGAAAAAAGACTAATATTTGTCGAAAGTCCATATTAAAGAATTAAGAATATATTGAAAGCATAGTGCTGTAACTAGCAGGAGACAGGTGCCCCACCTTGCCCCACTGTGATGCCTATACCCCCCACGTTCCTGAACATACCAAAGATGCTGTTGAGTTAAAATGTGTAAAATTGGTATGATTTTTTTAGTGGAATTAAAGTTTGCACCCAGTTTGAACTCAAAAAATGTGTAAACGGAACGTGAACAAACAAAAGGAAACAAAATCCTACCGCAGTAGGACTATTACCAATTTCAAAGAACTTAGGCTCGAAAATTGACAGCGAAAGCCCAGGTTTAAAAGTAGTAAACTAGTGACTTCTGCTATCTAGGACTATAAAGACAGTAATTTACATAGTTACATCTGATATCCATCCCAGACTGAAATAAATTTAATGACGTTTGCTATCTGAGATTGTGAAAAATTGACGTTTCCTATCTCAGACTTTAATATAGTCTAGTGGCTTCTGCTTCTGATTTGAAGACAATTTTTAGTTCACTTTAAGGTTTTTATTCCAAGCTTAACCTCGTGTCGAATAGATCTCCTAATATTCTTCTTAGAATTCCTCTCTGGGGAAATATTATCCAAGAAAGGTTTTCAGAATGAAGAGCTATTATGAAAGTCTTTTTTCGAAAACGACTCTTCTAGATCTTCAAATGAACCAAGGTTTTATCTGAATTGAAATTTAAATGATAAAAAGTTGCAGGCAACTTAAAAAAAAAAAACACATCATGATCAGGGAAACACTGTCAAAGAAAGGTTTTCAGAATAAAGAGCTATTACGAAAGTGCTTCGTTTGAAAACGAACCGTCTAGACCTTCAAATTATCAAAGGCTTGACCTGAATTGAAATTGGAATAGTAAAAAGTTGCGTGCAACTAATTAAGGAAATACTATCTTAGAATGGTTTACAGAATAAAGAGCTCTTGTGACAGTGTTCGGTTCGAAAACGAACCATCTATAGACCTTCCAATTATCCAAGGTTTGATCTGAATTGAAGTTTAAATGATAAAAAGTTGCATACAACTTAAAACAAACACAACACAATCAGTAAAGACCCTTTTTCAAAAATAAACGCAGAAGAAGATTCTTATTTTGGTTACCAAAATAATCCCTAAATGTATCTTTTTCCACAAAACCCTTACCCCATTGAGGATGACAAATTTTCTCAAAACCAATACACTCCCCATTAGAATCAAGTGTTAAAAAAATTGCAATAAACGATCGCGCCTGATGATCATCATCATAGTCTCATCCAAAACCTAAGAATCTGTTGCACAGTAGCTATATATATGTTCGAGGGATTCTAGCACTAGTATTCCAGATAGGTGCATATGCGCGGTCTTACTGTGTTGTGTTCCTGTGCTGCTGGGCTGCTGCTGATTGGAAGTTCTCAAGTCAAGTTGGAATTTGTGTGAAAACAGTTGAAATGAGGCGCTTGCACCCGGTTGAGATTTTGTGTTGTAAATGTTTCTTGCATTGCGCCGACCAACAACGACAACTACTATAAAGTCGACAATACAACGACGAAGACGTTGAAGTCCTGCGCAATCGCGCAATTCGTTAAATGGTTCCAAGTACATTTTGTTGTTTTTTTTTTTTTTTTGTAATGTTACCAATTTTTTTTTCAACTATATTTGCTGCCATTTTAAATGGCGACAAACATGAGCACGAATAATCAGAATATATATATTTTTTTTTTTCATTTGCTTGCACTTCGATTTGGGAGGGCTGAACAGTGTACACTTGGGTCATTGGGGTCCTAGTTGGTGGTTTTTCGTTGGGCGACGACGACAAAAACGATGAATACGCGACGACGAACGCAGAGAAAAGGTATAAGGGATCATAGATCGAAATGGACATATTTTCGTTAGCCACTGGTGTTGAGTTAGATCTCAAATGGGTTTAGCTTTTTTTTTTTGTATAGTGGAATCTTTGTTTTGAATAAATTAATTGCAAACAAAAACAAGATTCGTTTTTTGAAGACGTAACTTTAGTTTTAAATTTATTCCCTGGATAAAGATACCTCCTTCCTATAACCGGAGTGTTAGGAAGTAAATGCAAAACTTTTCTCAAACAACTTATTTGATATAAACATACTTCAAAAGTAAGGAAACTTTTTCAATTATCTAGTCCTGGTGGTCCTAGGGTGAGACAAGAACATGGGCTTCTAGCTTCTAGGGGGTTGTTTTATCAGTAAGGGTGTGTCACCTAGAGGCAAGAAATATTTGAGCTTCATATTTTAACATGGAGATCAATAAAATTGATATTTTCAATAATTAAACACTAAAGCCCATTTTTTCAGTGCAGGGTTGACTCTGAGTAAAATCAGAATCCTGATAATAAATTAACCCCTATTCAACTCAAAAACGAGATTCTCAGTAAGGGATTAACTTGATCTTTCAACTGTCAAAAATCTATTGAAATCAATATGCAACACTTGTATCACCGTTATTTCCTGACTTAAATCACTCTTAAATTTAACTCACCAATATCTCGTTAACTCGGGATTTTACTGGACTGAAAAACATTATTCTGATAGAGTTAACTCAGGTTTAACTATGGGACAAGGATGACTTCTTACTGAAAAACAGTCTCTAAGGTGTCCATAATAAAGGTACTAATGGGCTCGAGACAAAAAAAACTTCTCATTTAAACTACATTGGAGTCATTAATAAGTCGTACCCAACCTACATAAAATAGGTACAACACATACCTTCTTTTCTATTTATCAAAAAAAAAAAACAAAAAAAAAAAGAAGTAATTTTTCGAACACGTTTAAATTTTAATTTCATCTTAAATGATTATTATTTTATAGCCTTAACCAGCCACCAACAGACCCATAGTCAATGTCAGTTAGTCGCAGTTAATCAAGTGTAAAAATACACTTTGATACTGATGTCTGATGGTTTCTTAAAAAGTCATAAAACGTATTTCTTAAAAGACACCAAATTTTAAAAACATTTTTGTTGTCTTATCAAAAAAAAAAAACAATAAAATCCAAAACATCCTTTTTCTGTAATTTGAAAATAAAAATAAAAACAAATAAACAAAAATGCCCCATAAGGATGCAGACACTTGCTTCATGACTATGTGTACATGTAGCAGCTACAGAAATAAATTATTTTATTTATACCAACTGTGGTCACCTGATAAGAGAAATGAAGTCCCCCAAAATGGTTATGATTCAGGTAAAAACAAAAAAAAATTGAAAACGATTAAAAAACTGTCACATGGGCTAACAGGTATGATGGGAATGGTAGGTAGACATGTATTTGTATACCTCCTGGTGGTGCAGTGGCGCTGTGATGGTAAAGATGATGCGAGTAGAAATTGGTTTAAAACAAACAATATTTATAGGTTTTCCAAGGATTTTTTTAAATGTCACATTTTATAGTTGCCAGAGAGTGGACAACGAAGATATGTATGTCTTGCAGGATATGTACACTCCAAGGACCTATGACTATAACGGAAATGCCTATAAGTCTAGGACATAATTATTTATTATTGAGTCTTATCGATGACAGAGTCTTGAATCTGGATGTTTGGTGCGGTGCGGTGGTGTGTCGTGGCGACGAACCTAAAACTCGTATGTGCAACAGCGCGCCATTTGTTGTCGTGACGATATTCAAGTATTTTATTGGATTCTTGTCTCCTGATGCTCACTCGGAAAATCATTGAGTCATGGAATTCAGCTTGGAAGCAGTCTATCATTATGTCATTAATTTGGAATGAATTATTTTTTTTTTACGAGTAACGATTACAATTTGTTGAAAATGGCCTTTTTTTGTTTAAGTATGATAAATTTGAATTAAAAATACTAAAAGTGCTTAGAAAAAAAGAGTTTTGAAAAAAAAAGAGCAAGGAAGAACACATCAAATGCTTTAGATTTTACATGATTTAAAAACGGATTTCAGAAAACTTATGAAAAACTTTAAAGAAAATGTGTTAAATATAACCGAATAACTTGGTTAAAATTTAAGCAATGGCATTAGTAAGATAGATTTGGAAAAATTAAGCTTATGAGATCATTATGATCCAAGAAATTAGGACCCTTGATTCAAGAGTTATTTTTCAAACAAAATAACAGCCCAAACCATCATAAAAAACTTGTGATTAAATCAGCTTAAGAAATGTTTTAATAAACGTTTTTTTTTTTTGTCTTTAAGGGAAGCGGGAGAAATATTTTATGCACTATTAAGAGGCCTTTTCAGGTTGACCTATTTACCATATTCAATATCCCTGTGTTTTGGAATCTTTCAATATACAGGGTGGCCCCTAATTCGTGCTCGATACTTTGTAGGAAGATTCCTGGGATTATCTATTTTATGAACAAAGTCTTACTGCGGAAAAATTCGATCTCACTCCCATCAGGTAGTGGCGGGATGCAAAAGCAGCTCTAGTTCGTTTTATTTCTCTAAAAATTTTGTTTGTATTGATTTTGTCCCGTATGTAGGTACAAAACCTTCATAAGGCTCTATGAGGATTAAAACGATTAGTGCCACCACCACTTCTCGATTGCAACTAAATTGAAACTTATCTAGCAATTTATTTTTAACGAAGTTAAGTTACATGTTGCACGTAACTTTCCGGTGAAAGTTCCTTCCAATGTCGTGATTCTCTTTACCACACCAAGTTGGAAGGTTTTGTTCTTCGCAGGTGGCGTACTAAATTTGGCTAGTCAAGAATGTCAATAATCGTTGAATTAGTGAATAGCTGATTTCAATGTTTTTTGCGTGAAACTTTTTATCTCGTCCCGAACCGTAGGAATCCCGAGATCTCTGTAAATACCTTTGTTTCTTATTTACCACGGGGCATTTACAAATGTCCTAAGCAATCTGTTTTCAAAACTTTTGTAAATTATTTAAGTTTGCATCGCAGGTACAACCCCAAAGTTGTATACCATAGGTCCAAATAGGTTTATGTACCTGCATGCATAAAATTAACCTATTTTCAATTCTAAGCTTTAAATATTTACCGAGAAGCCAGTTCAAATCTTTGGATTTTCTTTTTAGTTCTTCACATTACGTTAGGCTTCCATTTTAATTTCGCGCCCAGAGTCATGTCCAGATACTTTGCCTCATTTGCAAATAAAACACGAGCAGTATTTTGAAAGACAGGTTATTTATTTATTTTTGTAAACCTAAAGTCCTTGTAGATTGGCTTTTGTTCATTGAGCACTATTCGTCATGTTTTTGTCCAATCATTAAAATTATTAAGTACATTTTGTAGTTTAAATGTAGCTTCGCTAACCGTTTTGCCTGCTGCTAGTGTTTTGTATCATCAGCAAACGTGGCTACGATAGTGTCTTCTGTTTGGAGTATATCGCGTGTAAGAAAAGGTACAGAACTGGACCTAATACATTCTCTTGTGATACCCCAGCCACTATTTCCTTGAAATCAAAATACCCATTTCCGTGTCTTACCCGAAAAAGTCGGAATTCCTAATATTCGTTTAGAATTTTATAAAGTTCTGCAGGCATTTTTTAAAATTTTTGTTTCCTTTTCATCAAAAGATGCAAAAAATCTCTTCTTATACAAAAATGGTTGGACCAGTAGTAAACGCAAAAAAAAAGTGTCCAACCTTTCCAACCCATGGCATCGTGTAGAAGACAGTTTGAACTTTCATTTGATACCCCATTTATAGAAATTACTTATTATAGGTACATTAAGCAGAATATGCAACCTAAACATTGAGTTTTCTATAACCATGGCGTGGCAACCATGCGAAGCCTTTCCAACCAGTAGTTTTGTTAATGTTTGGACCAAAACTTCAGGTTAGCATCCCCTTTTGCATGGCCTCCATTAGATCCCTTGTCTTCAATAGTTGCTGTTTTAAAAATAAAATACAAGTAATTGCAACGTACGATGTGAGCGTCTTGAAACGCTCTGCAATTCTGTGATCTGCACGTACCAGTTTGGCTTCAGGCCACTTAGATCAACGATAGACCGTATTTTCATATTGAAGCTAATCCTGGAAAAGACCAACGAGTTTCAAGTCAAGACCCACCATCTTTTCATCGACTTCTAAGCCTCAAATGATGGCATTAGTCGCCAAAAGCTTGTATTGGCGATGTTGGAATTCGAGATCCTGAATAAACTGATCAAGCTATGTCGCATGATGTTCGAGCTATTCCAGACAAGTAATGGGCTCAGACAAGGAGATCCGCTATCATGTTATTTCTTCAACCTACGCCTGGATCTGATAGTTCACAAGAGTTGTGTTAACCTGGAAGGCACTATCTTCAACAGGTCTTCGCAACTGTTTGGTTATGCGGACAACATCGATGCGGATCATCGGCCACTACGAGCGAGCTGTACTAGAAGCATTCACAGCTATTGATGAACAGGTGGAACGCGTTGGTCTTCAAGTGAATGATGACGAAACAAAGTATAATGCTATCAACAAACAAAGCTTTATCTGTCTATAGCCTCGGACAAAACTGTTGAAAGCTGTGATTTCGAGAGAGTCAAGGAGTTCACCTACTTCGGAACAAACATCAATCCCATGAATGACACGACACGATCAGGAAGACCGAACCTCCGCGACAAGGATCAGGTAGTTTCAGTCGCAAGAACGCTTGGTCTCGATGACTGGAGGGAGTGTACAAGGGAGCGCAACCAATGGAAGACCGCAATATCTCAGGCAGTGACCCTCCATGGGTCAGGAGCTGGATTAGAAGAAGAAGAATTTCAATACTACTATATATTTTTAATTTTTAATCTAACTAAACCTTTAAGACTTTTTAACGTAGACAAATTTCATAAAGATTCTGTGGTGACCATAAGCCATTAATAGCGTTGTAAAGAGCACCCTTTAGTTTTCTCAGTTCCACAGTGAATTCCTGTATTTCCTTGGAATAAAAATTGATTTTTTTTTTTAATTATTATAAAAATAATTAAGCACCTACCATAGGCAAATAAAGTAAATTGCAATTCTTTTTAATATTTATTATTGACACACATCCGTTTATGTCTCATTGGTAACTTAACTTGTATTGCCTCTCTTATACCTAACGACAAAGTAAAAACCACATGACGACGACGACGCACGACGACCAACGACTTATACTGCAAAATTTACATGTTATTTTGTCTCTCAGCATGAGTCCATAACATGCGAGGTGTCAGACAACAATACCCCAGCTATTAAACACGAACTTTAATGGCGCCTCAAATCATAAACACATTTTTAATTCTCCGCAATGCCACTGTAAATAGTACCGTCAACAAGTCAGAACCTTAAGGGCTCTCATTTCGAATTCATAGCCACAACGCAAATGCTCGCATGTAGGTAAGATACCGTGTGTACGTACAACACACTGACCATCACACACCGTATTGTGCATTGATCCATCAGAAGAGAGTGTTCTTCTATTACGCGAGTAATTAATTTAATTGATCTTCATCAATAATCCACAGAATTATATCCTCAACAAATAACACCATCCACACATCGCGTTCAGCCAGACCACTTGTCCGATGGACGCATAACTTTATGGCACCCTTTTGACAGTTCGCTTTTAGTAATTTTTTTTTCTTTGCTTTTCATTTTTTGTGTTTGTTATCGATTATACACACGTAAAGAGTGTATGAGGTGTGAGTTGAGGTGTATGAGGAGTTGTTTTCATTACACCTCTCCTACCGGCCCTCTTATCACCGCGATCGATGGTTTCGGGGAGATTCTGTTGGCCGATAGTTATGGTTAGATTTTAATCACGTTCTTAATGATCAGTACGCTATCGATGTTTGATATGAATATGATCGTGTGTAGGCCCACGCGCAGGGTGCTGTTTTGTTGGGCTAGGCCGGCATCCCTCCTCCTTCTTCTTTTGGGTAATAACCACACATTAATACGTGCCACGAACCATAATGCACGTTGTGTGGGAAAATATTGTTTTGGCAGGCAAATTCAATTTAGACATTTTATGCTGAGGCTTCTTTGTAATTCATATCATATTTTGCCATAAAATAATGGGGATAATCGAATGATTGAGTTGGGCTATAAATCACAAGGGGGCTATATATGGTATAGTTCAATGGCATAAATGATGATGATCGAGTGCTATGAGGGAAAAGTGTAGCGTTTTAGGTTGTAAGAAAGTTAAATATACCTACATACGCATTCAGGGTGCACCTGCACATCAGATGACAGGGCTGGGCTCAAAGTAAAATAGTTATTATTTTCTGATTATGATAATGACAAAAATTATATTTGAATATTATGCAGTGCTGGAATAAACGTAATTTTCAAAATCAACATACTTCAAGGCTATTAAGCTTAGATTAGCCGGCTAACGAAAATGGTTAACGCATTGACTCCTTTACGTCATCAAAAACATCTTTATAATATACCTTCTGTCATTTGTCAATGTAGATTGTGTCAACGCATGAAAATGTTGATGATCACACGAATGACATTTAGTGTCAAGATTTTGACAAGTAAACCGTTGAAGATTTATATCGAATGACACTTTTTACGTTAAAATATGGTTTGTCTTTCATCTGTCAAGCCATCCGCTATCGAATTCCATTGAAACAATGTTTCTACACTGTCAACTGAAAAAAGTCTAAGAAATCTCAAATTTTAAGTTTTTTACTGCTTCAGAATAATGTAATTTTAGGGGAATGTGATGACATTTAAATCGAAAGTCAAAAACATAAACAAAAAGTCATAAAGTCAAAACATAGCTTGGCCCTATCTGTCAAGCCAATAGTTGTCATTATTTGAAGAATTGCTAAGACGGCAATGGATTAATAAAACTTCTTAAAAACTCAGAACCGTTTGAAGTTTCTTTTCATTATTCCGGAAAAAAGTGATTTAAGGGAGATTGGGTGACATTTGAATCAATTTCTGTCAAAATTTGGCGCCTTTTCTATCTGTAAAGTCATAAACTGTCAAATTCCATTGAAAATTGATGAAAAATCCTCAAAAAATGCAACATTTTCAAGACGAAAATCAGCGCGTTGGCTGGGGGCCTGGCAGAAAATTTAAGGTACTGTGTTAAAGGAAGAATTTTAACGTCATTACAACACCAAAGAGTAGCTTCAGGGTCATGTTTTTTTTTCAGTTCAAGGTTAACTTCCGTGTCCAGTCTTTTATTCAATTTGAATCCAAAGTTTACTCACTTTAAATCAGAGACTAACTGTGATATTTCTCAAAGAAGAAAGTTAAAAAAATCTATTGAAATATTTTAAGAAATGGCAATTTCAACTGTGGTGCCATCTCAATTTCGAAAGTTAAAGGGAGATGGCCATAGTGGCTGAGCCCATTGATTTCAATAGGTTTAGTTATTCTAGAAAGAAAATATTGAGTCAAGATATGTGCGTAAAATTAGCACCGCCATAATCTATTACTGTTTAAATTGAATTTGGTGGAGCAACAACTCGTGGGGAAGCAGGGCCTAGTGACTTATAACTCTCAACCATACCTGTGTGCGTGTTGTTTTCGATATTGAATTTATAAAAATAGCAAGTTTGCAAATTTTACGAATTCTTTTGGAATTTCGACATTTCTTGAAAAAAAGAAAAGTGTGCTCAGATAAGGCTGCTAAGCACCAAAAAAAAAATAATAAAAAATTACATGTTTGAATTTTTTAAGGCCAAAAACAATTTTGTATCTAGCTCAACTTCTGATGCCTTGCGCCACAAAAATTAAAAAAAAAAAAATAACAAATTTACAAATTTTATTTAGGAATATTTTTTGAATTTTTACAATTTTGAAAAAATGAAAATTGTGCTGTATTTTGTGGAGTTTGTGCTGCCACAGGCAAACGAGATAAAAATGTAAATTGTTGGTACTTTAAGAGTCAAAAACCATTTTGCATTTTTTTGTTTTCAATTTTCAAACAAATAAAATGCACAACTGGATCGCACGTACTTGTTCTTATGTTCAAGTTGCTTGGAATTAAGAACTTATAAAATATGTACGAAATTATAGAAAAACAAATATAAAAATATAAAAAAAAGTATTTAAATCGTTCTCTTAATAATTGCATAAGCAATTGTATAAATAACTAAATATAAATATGTGCAAGAAAAATTTTAAATCGTTGGGAGCGGTTTTCTTAAAAATTAATTTTTGATATATAAAATTTTTATAACATTTTTAAAAAAAGGTTTCTTTATGCCAGTTTAAAGTTTGTATTAAAATAAATTTTCGAACCTTGTTTCAAAAAAAATTGTGAAATATTGAATTTTCAAAAATAAAAAAATTGTATATTTTTTTCAAAGATCCAAAAGTTATTTTTTTTCAAAATTTTGATATACAATATTATCAACATTTTAAAAATAATTTTACATATAATTTTTTAATGAAATCGTTCAAGCCGTTAATGAGAAAATCGAAAATTTAAAAAAATTTATATGGCAGGTACCATTAATAATGGTTCGGTAATTTTTTTTCTTATCAACAAGTTCACTATACCTATCAATATACGCTGACTTTTTTAATCAAAGTCGTTAGAGCCGTTTTTGAGGTAAATAAGCTTTTGCGGTTGTAGGGCAAGTACCGTTATTTTTGATGCTAAAAAAAAATTTCAATTTCCCCTCTGGAGAGTTACAAAAAAACCTTAAGTTCAAAATTTGAAGAAAATTGCTTCAGACAGACAGATAGAATTGTGCCACCCACTTTTTTCGTGTTCTCTATCATCGTAATATCATGTTTGATTGTTATCTCGAATTTTTTTTTGCACAAGTAAGAGGGTTGTGCTGATTTCTCAAGTTGTGCTACCTGTGCACAAAACATTGAAAATTTGCAAATTTTTGAAATTTTTCAATTTTTTAAAAAGGTTAGTTGTGCGGTATTTTAAACTCAACTTGTGGTGCCCTGTTTAAAAAATTGTAAGTTCTAAAATTTAACGGATTACATCATTTTGTAAAATATAGCAATTTTGTAAAAATTTTAGCTACTGTGCTGTTTATTTGCAAATATATTTTTTTTACCTGTTTGGCATATTCCAGGTAGCAGGAGGAACTGAGGACAACTTTCATTTTAACAAAATTGCAAAATTTCATAAAATGTCATCCATAAAATTAGTAAATTTAATAATTAAAGACACATGGCAGCACACGTTGAGCACAATACAACAAAACTTATTTTTGCAAATCAAAAATCGTGGTGCAAACTTCACGTTACAGCCATTCGCAAAGTTTGTTTTTTGCTAAAGTACCATAAATGTGGAAATTATGCTATGATTTCCTTGATACTTAGCAGCATAATTTGAGCACAAAACTGCACATTTGTCTTTTTTGAGAAATGTCGAATTAAAAAAAAAATGCATACGCAAAATTTGCGACTTTTTAAAAATATTTACTACACAAGGCAGCACATGCTGAGCATAATACAGCAGAACTCCTATTTTTCAAAATTCAAAAATGGACGACCCTCTAAGAACCATATCCTTTTAGTACAATTCTTTTTATTACGGCACAGCATTTTTTTTAAATCAAAAACAGCGGAGCTTACCAACTTCATGTAAGTACATTAAGTGCAATGTACTCGCATTTACTCATTTCAAGTTGAAATTCCGCAAATATATAACCTACTTTTCATAATCTCGCAATTAAATAATCTTTCTTTCCACATTCGTTTATATTTCGCACCAAAAAATCTCGCAATTTGACATCACGTATTTTTAAATCTCGCAAATTCTTATTTCACAGTAAATAACATGTCACTCTCAGGTTTGCACTGAAAAATAAAAATCCTGCCAACCGAGAAACGCAACCCAAAAATAACAATTTCGGACGAGATTTGAAGTTGCGAGATTTTGATTGGAAACACTCATTTGTTGCAATGCATTGAATTCTTACGAGAATTTAATTTGGAAGTCTTTAGTTTGCGAGATTTTGTTGTTGCGAGATATTTTGAAGTGCAGTTTTGCTATTGCAAAATTATGAAAAGCAAGATTTTGTAACTGCAAAATTTCGTACTGCGAGTCTTCAAATATATGAGATTTAAATTTTCCAAGATTTCGTACCCAACCCGCTCTACTTAAACAGTGGAAATGGACTCCTGCTTCGATTAGGATTATAATTCCCGAAATCGCAAATGATTACTCCACTTGTGCCATTGAAAGGACTCGTTTCCACTTTTGAAACAGAGTTCCGAACGATATTTATTTTAATAATGAGGATTGTTGAATTTGTATCACATCCTTCCAGACAATAAGTTCTGTAAGTCCAAAAATACCAGATGTGAGTTCTTTCATATCTTTTTTATTTTGCACATTGCAAAAATATCTTGACCTTTTACTCATTCAAAATTATTTAATTTTTGCACAAAAAAAAAAAAAACAACCAGCCACCCCTTTCAATTTGAATTATTACATCACCCCTTCCATCAACCCACGCACTCAAAACACACAAAAAAGGTTAAATATCTTCCGGCCCATTTAATAATTTACTCCCAGCCAGCTCTGACTCTGAAAATTGTTAAAAGGACTCCAAACAAAAAGCCAGCAAATTAATTGAAGCTCAGCAATTCATAACAACTATATTTAATGTTATGTTATATTTCAAAAGGATAACAGAGATGAGGAAAAGGAAATGCTATTCCAAAAGAGGAAGTTATTGCCATAAAGAAAAAGGGGTATGCTGCTAGTACAATCAGATGATTATGTTGAATAATACTATTCAGCAGTTTGATATCCCCATTCCTCTACTATATGCGATACGGCAAAATGCCGCGCACAAAATATTCCTTTTGATTTCGATAACACAAAAACGATAATAACAATGACGATGACGATGACGATGATGATGATAATGATGATGATGATGATAAACGGATATCAAGCAATTTTAAGATATTACCAAGGGTATAAAGTATGAATGCGACTTCAATTACTTGAGAGTCAGTCGTTTCACTGATGGCTCGATGGCAGAGAAGGATTGACGGTCCTTGGACATTTCAATCTATATATTTAGGGTGGGACTGAAAGGGTTGAATTATATAAAAATGTCAATAAACTGACAACGGAGAAATATTTCACCCTGATGACAGATTTTTCTCAAGCAAGAGAGAGAGAGACAGAGGGAGAGAGAAAGAATTAAACTGACAGGTTCTTTACGATTCAAAAAATGTCAAACCCTTCATTGACAGTTTTTTAATCAATATATGTACGATACCATTACCTGGAACTTTCATAAACCAAATCATTTGATTAAATAAACATTTTTATTAATGTCATATACAAACACAATTTTGTAATTCATGACATTGTTTTATGACTTTCTACATTATTATACTTTCTTAGTCATTAAACGTAAATATTCCAATATTTTTTTTATTAACATTCGTGAGGTATTTTCTGATGTATGGAGATACGAGTATGTTTGTAGTTTCTCCTGCATCTGGTTGTAGTAAAAATTTTAATTTAATAAAATCGCACATTCATATTCAATTTGTTGTCATAAAATGACAAGGTCACACCTCGGCATAAAATAAAATAACTAACACAATAAATTATAAGTGAATAAAACAAAAAAATGCTTTATTATAGTTTCAGTGAACACGCAGTAATATAAAATTGAAATTCTGTCAACGGGTAAATTTATATCAGTTGATACACTCTGATACAGTGATCATAAACATGTTTATTTATGAAATTCAATTTGAAGTAATAAGTGAGTTCAGATGTTAATTTATTTCTTATTTTATTAAAACAAATTATAAATCATTTAAGCGGGTATTTTAAATTCAAGAGGTGATACACGCTATATGTAATATACGAGTATGTACCTGTCCTATACCAATGGAACGTTAGGTAATATTCATAAAACAGTGTGGAAAATAAGGTAAAATATTTTTTGTTTATAATCAGCAGGGACGGGTTTGTATATTCATTAAGCGATAACAGGGCCAGAAGCTTCAAATTTCTAAAGTAATAATATTTTTTCTTAATTGCAGAGGGTTAGTGGCAACACTTACAACTTTTCATCGGAAATACTGGTGAGGTGAGGCGCTTCTTTTTAATAAGTTGTAGTCTAAATCAATCAGATATCAGGTCAATACAGAGTAATACAGCCATAGATACCAAGAGCGTACGAAAGGGGGGGGGGCAGGTAGGGGTGTATTCCATCCTAATCAGAATATATTTCAGACATTAGGCAATTTGTTTTCTTTGGAAAGCATTTTAGAGCCAGAATGCAGCACCAAAATAATTTTTTTTGTAATAAGTTTGCCCCCTAAAAGAAATCCTGCTAACGCCCTTGATAGGCACCCACAAGTGAGAGGAGAGGAATTTGTCCCTGGCATTGCTAAACACTATTCTATCAGCATATTTTTAATTTTTTACCATGGACTTTTGACAAATACTTTTCTTTTTTCAGTCAGAGCCTATAATTTAACCCCCCCCCCCCCCCTCAGAAAAAATCCTACACGAGAAGTTATAAGTCAAAGTCGAAAAAAGAAGTTACCAATCAAAGTTACTGTCTGAATCAAAATTAAATATAGCTAACTTCAGCTTTAATAAAAGGTTTTTTTTCGTACTGCACCAAATTTCGTTTGCAGTGTTGCCATAATTCTTTTCTTCAAAATTTAATTTAATTCTTAAAATTAATAAGCATTTTACAAACTGAAAAGGTTAGGAACGCACTTGCGATTTTGTGTTGCATGATTATGCGAAAATACAACGAACAAATGAGCTCATGACTAACCTGCGATTACTTTTTTAGTCACTCCAACGGAAAGTCGAAAGTATGTTTCTAGCCTTATAGAACTTTCTTCCGTCAGATTAGGCAGGACAGCACTTCCGATATTGATTGTGTGACTATTTTGTAGGAAGAAATTATACACCTGAGCTTAAATCAGAATGAACGCGCATGCTACAGAGAAAAACAACGGTTAAGGGCCAGTTTTTCAGTGCAAGATCATCCTAGTCTCGGATTTAAGCCTGAGTTAACTCCAGCAACGAATTTTTCAGTCAATTGAAATCCTAAGTTAACTCCAAATTAACTCAAAAACTTTTGTGAGTCAGCTCAGGGACCAAATTGAGTGCCATTTCAGTTGTGGCGCCCTCTCGATTTCGATAGTGAAAGTAATTGTCAGTGCAGTTCTATTGTGGTGCCGTCTTTGTTCCACTGCGTGAAAGCGTAGTGTCACACATCGATGGCTTTGAATTTTTGACAGCTGTCAGATTAAGTTAGTCCTACATTGAAAAACTGCTTCTGAGTTAACTCCGGCTTAATTTATTTTCAGGATAAGCCAACTCTGATTTAACTCAGAGTTAACCTTGAACTGAAAAATTTGCCCTTAAAGTCATTTTTCTGGCGATGCGTTTGCCGAAAGCTAAAATAATACAAATGTACTTATATATCTATGCTCACAATTGGTTAAGGCTTGCATTACACTTATGATTTTCAGTTAGTCCGATTAAAAAATCGGGATTTTAACAAATAATTGCCATGCACTCGATCAGTTGCAGTTTTCTGTCGCTCAGTAATTGTGTAAAATACAACATTTATAACTTTAAGCCTAGGATCACACTTATGATTTTCAGTAACTGCATTTACAAATCGGAATTGTAACAAATTATTCCCATTTTGAATTCAAACTCATGTATTTTAGCTAAAGGGGCCTTATACTCTAAAGTGTTCATTTGCAATTTTCTATCAGGTGCACACTAAGAAGTTCCTGGAAGAAAGAAAAGATGATTTTTATAAGTGCTGTGTGAAATCCAAGGAGTTATGTGAAGTTTATTAGTAAAGGTTCAATCCTCGTAGTGGTAAAATGACAGCTGCTTAGAATTATGGTGATATCGTGACAGTTTTTTTTTCGAAAATCGAACTTAATAATGAGGACGAAGTTATTTTCGCTCGAAATCTTCTTGAAATTCCAGAGTATCAGCTCCTGCAAGAGCTAACATGTTGTAGGTTGCAAAAGAGGTATACCAGCTTGTAGTTGGTGACCATTTTCCTAGTACCTTTCTTGGAATTTGATACAATTCTCTCAGTTTTCCATTTTTGAAATAGAAGCTGCTGTTGTTGATGTAGTTGTTAACGATTATATAGGTACCAAAGAAGACTGTTTGCTGAAGCTTTATATCCCATCCTGCTCAGATATCCTAAAAATTTCAGCTTTTTCTTCTGGGTTTGTTCAGGCTTGGGCTTTCGATATTCAATCACTCACAAGATTGGTGTTGTTTTAAAATTGCTCTATCCAAGCTAGGCATCATTCTGAAGATGGATGTTGGTTTGAGATTATCGTATCAGCAGATTAGTTTGGTGTTAAGTTTAATTTACAGCATAACTAGCACCACTTTCACGGCTGCCACATATCATCTTATATCGTTATTTGTTTCTCCATCACTCGATTCCCACTTTCAACGAGCTTGGTATAGCTTTTGATTACCAGACATAACAGCGCAACTGACATGAGAATCTACCCGTTCAGCAGAAAGTAACCACCTCCAAAGAAAACTGGTGGGTTGTACTGAAAAAATGGGTCTGTTTTGCAGAACACTTCCCCTATTATTAGCGATAAGGAAACTAAAGCTTGAAAATTGCCACCATTAGCATTCACACCTTTTGATCTACCAATGCCGATCTGAATCTACAAGGAGCATAGAACCTGCCAATCTAGGAAATCCAGGGCTTAATACGTAGTACATGCCAATGATTTGAATAAATCAGTTTCGTTAGAACTTGTCGATCTAGATAACCAGAGTCCTTATATCTGCCAATTTACATATGTGTTGATCTAAAGCCACAATTTCTATTGAACCTTTTCATCTACCAGTACGAAAAACTGAGGTTCTGAAAGCCATCAAGGGCATATCATCTGCCTGTCTGACATCTCCAAGGTCATTAGCACTGTCGATCTGCTTGTTCGATAGCCTGCCGTTCTCAAATCTACCTGGGCGTAGCATAATGTCAATCAGACGCTAATTTCGACATTAAATCTGCTGATCTAACACTCCATTCCAAAAGCCACCAAAGTCTAAGTACTTGGTGAGTCAATTTCCATTGACTCTTCTGATCTACCAGTGCAAAAATCTGCCCTTCCGAAATCCACCAGGGCGTAGCAAATGTTGGTCTTACGCCAACAGGGATATTAAACCTGCTGATCTAACATTCCGTTTCAAAAGCTATCAGAGGCTAAGTACTTGGTGACCTTTAGCAAACTGTTCTATGATCGGATCTTAGCTTAAAAGCCAGAACCGCATACATCACGATTGTTAAGTCATACAAACCGACCGTAAAATACCTGACTGCTGAATTCACCAGATCAGGTACCAAATGTTGAGATAGAGCCAGTCCTCCCACACAATAATTAATAGAATGTCAACAAAACTACCCGTTAACCAAAGAATATCGACGGCAAAAGGGAAATGGTTCAAAATCCCGAATGATGAAATCCAGAATACTGCAAAATGAGAATCTCGAATGCCATAATCCCGAATTCCAAAAATCTTTAATGCTCTGGTGAAAGTCAAAAAATTTAAAAAAAAATCTCAGCACTTCTTACTTTTTTCAACATAACTTTTTTATAACGAAAAGTAAACAAAAAAATTTAGAAAAAAGCGTATTGAGATTTTGTCGTAAAAAATTGATTGCCGTTTGAATTTTTAAAATCGATAAATTTTTACGGCACTGATGACAGACAGTCCAAAAACTTTCAAAAAAATATTTACGGTGCTGGTGACACTCCAAATGTTTTCAATATCTTTTTTCTCGGAACTTCTTACTTTTTTGTCATACTACGGTAAATAAAAAAAATAAGACAAAGGGTAATGATTTTTTTTGCTGTGGGAAATCGGAAGCCGTTTCATTTGCAAAAATCAAACCATATCTACGCCACTGGCGACAGTTCAAATTATGATATTCAAATCGCCTGCAAAATTCAGGGTCATAAAATCCCAGATGGACGAAATCCCGAATGGACAAAAACCAGAATGCCAAAATCCCGAATACAAAAAATACATTCTGATACTATTTCAGTGTACTCTCAAGATACTGTTTTGTGTTGACTTCTGCTAACAATGTCCTGTTAGTCCCATTCGGGATAGGGATTCTGGCATTCGGTATTTTGTCCATTCGTGATTTTGTCATTTCGGAGTTCTTTACAGTTTCGGCATTCAGAAACTCGTACTCAACCCAGAAAAGAGTAAATCCAAAACCATCAATACTTTAAGAGACTTTGGCATTAAGAATTTTTTTAAAGTTCCAAAAACTTTCTTCCTGAAGTTAAGTGTTTGTTTATTTGTTTCACCACACCAATGACTGAAATCTCGGTTAAATACTAAAATCCAAACACTTGGAGCCTCTAAAAAACTCGGCTAATCCAGGCATTGGTTCTTATATTTTTTAAAAGAAAAAGTGTTTTGAAATCAAGCTTTTTCTGTACGTGCTTGATGGTGATTTCTCTTCATTTAAAAAAATGTTATTTTCATAGAAAAGGCAAGCGTACCTAATTACGCACTCTCTTCACTGAGATAAAACATACAAGAAATGAGTTATTGAATTAACACGAAGACCGGATTAGTGATTCTTATCATATCAAAGAACTTGTTTATTAAATAGCAAATACTCAAGGGAGCTTATTGAAGCTCTTAGCCAACAAATTGCATAGCTAATATAGATATCCAATAAAAAATAATGTTCAACAAGAACTGCCATAATCGACCAACTTGATATATTCTTACTTAATCCAAACTCACTTTAGGCACGCGTGATGGACATAAGGGATTTGAAAACCACCAAAGAAGCTTCACTTATATCTCATATATGCGATCAGAGTGATCTAGAATAATAATGTTCGTCGCTGTTCTATTCTATAGACTCGTTGCAAAAGAGAGCTCTCTAGAGATCTCAGCGCAGTCCCTAATTAAAATATACTTCGTTGGTAGTCTTCCTATAATCCATATAGAAAAGGTAACTTCGTATCGCACTTTGTGATACGTGTGCAGATAGCAAATTCTGTTTGGTTTGTCTGCAGCGATAGAGCAATTAATATGACACCGAGCGAGACCACAAGTCCGAGTCTTTCCTTGCATCAGATCAAGCTGACGGACGAAACAAAAAAACTAACCCTTCCACTTTTAAGCGCGTACTTTCCACGTAGCTATATCGAAAAGGAAATCGTTGGCCAATTCTATACCGTATTACCATAAAGAGTTGTCATAGGTCTTTAAACGCTGCCACTTTTGCTATAACTTGGTCACTATAATACTTACTGCGCTCCAGCGCAGCGCACCAACTGTTGCACATTTATATTGGCTTCCTGCCGGTCGGTTGGTTCGGTGGCGGTGGTAGCTAGCGCAGTGCAGGTACGTATATTTTCTTTTTTTGTTAAAGGCTTTTTGTTTACTCCAGTTATTACTTATATTGATTTTGCTGACTACTGGCACTTTTGCGCTGGTTGCCTACTGCCCAGTGCTCTCCATCAGCTATACCAGGCTCCGCAGTTATCCATCAGCGTTGTATTACTACAATCCACATGCAATCCATGATCTGGAAAATTTCCATGGTGATTGTATCTTATGAGTCGATGATGGCTGATGCCGGAGATGTGGTGGACAAGGACAAGAAGCAGTCACCGCGAGCAAACAGCATGGCCATTGATCAATCAACTTTGGGCATACGCAATTTATTTCTCGTTAAGAACGGGAGCACGCATCTGAAAAGCTTCAATTGTTTATTTTTCTCTCAGTCACAGAATCAGTTTCAGCCTGGATGCAGTTTGGTCTTATTACCTTTGGACTTAGCTCCTTTTTGCTGGATGATGGGTTTTTAGTTCGTGTTATTGTTGTTTTTGTTGTTGTTGATGTTGTGTTGCTTTGTGTTATTGTTGGTTTGTCATTCTTTTTGAATTGAAATAATGAGCTCTTGTTCTGTCAATAATAATTGATGCATAATTTAATTTGAATGAAGCTATTGTCAAGAAGAGTTAACCTGTTTCGATGGATTTTTTTCTTAATGGAAAATAAAAATATTGTTCTTTTGAAGCAAGATTTAATGATGAAAGGACGTTTTCCTTAAATCCTTCTATAAAACTTAGAAAAATACGTCTTAAACTCTAATCTAATGGAAAATTAATAGAATTAGAACTTTTAAGGAATCTAAAAAGAAGCATCAACCAGCTCCTATAATCCTGGTAAAACTATCAACTATGTGCCATTTCAGTACAAATTCTTAATCATCTATTAACATGAGTTACTCTCAAGGAAGTAAAATGTTCCTTCTCACGCTCTCATTACCTTTACTCGGGGCTGAGCTGATTAATCTCCTCCGCACCTAGTTTAACAATACAAAATAATTTTTAGGTGTGAATGTTGACTGCATTTATATTTTCCTCGAATACAAACAAACACAACAAAAATGCAATTTCTCAAATCAAAGCGTATATAAAGTGCGCTTTACACTCAAATTAAACCTACAACAATCCAAATCCACGAGATGTTTTGACATCAAATAGACACTTCCATCCATTACGATTGAATGGTTTCCTTTGCATCAGGTCGCTACTCCTCCATACCTCCCCATGTATACATAAATGACCAAGCTTTATAGCTTTTGTGTGTCTCATGTTGGAAACGATCAAAAGATTAGTGTTTGTATACAATTTTTATAGATACTTTGAGTGAACCATAATTGGTAGGGGTAGGTCGCTTGTTAAAAGCTCTTCTACACATGCAATGTTCATTTTTTTAAGATACCCACGATCCGAAATTGCAAATTCGCCTGCAATACTATCGTTACCAATATTTATTATGATGATTTCACTGTCTGATTGGGAAAATTACAGAAGTGATAAATGAATTGGGTGAATCAAAATTTAATACAATGTCCGCAGTCCACTGAAGAATAGTGTATGTGAAAGTAAACTTTACCTTCCAGTATACATAGTCTGCGAAGTAAAGTTACATGAAGGTTCAAAGAGTTGATCCAAAAGTGTTGTCCTAAGTGTTAAAAGTGATCCAGAGCTTCGTTATGCCACCTTATTGGTAAGCAATTGGAAAAAAAATTAAATCTTTCTGTTAGAAATTATTGGTCAAAGAAAGCTTTTCTTATGAATTTCTTAAGTTAAAGCGTTTATTACCTTATTTAGCTCAAAATTGTATTGAAAAGACCTCATTGTAATAAAAAGATTTTATTTTAACTTTTGTACATGTTTCCCTCAATATCTTTTGCTTTTATAAAAAAAGTGTTTAAATCTCATTTGTGTAGAATTTTATAAGCTACACTCAGAGAAAAACTCCAGGTCAATATTTAACCTGGGCTCAATACCATTGAAAGTTACAAACATCTCAGAAATTTATCTGATTTTAATAACCTTGTATTCAGTGGTATATCAACCTGACAAAAATACTTCTGACAAAAATATAACGATAATATTACTGCTATTCGTATTTTCTTAACACTTAATCACATGAGTTTCTATTTTACCATAAATCAGGTTGAAGTTACGCGTTTTATTGTTATTTTTATAATTTTTACTTATTGAATTTAACCTGGCCGCCTGTTAAAGTAGCACTCAACTAGTGTTATAACAAACCCACAACCCATCCAAATAAAATGAGTTTCAATTTATTGATATTTGGGGCAAGTTTTTTGTGCAAAAAAGTGGCCCGGGGGATGTTATTTTCGTTTTCGTGTGTGAGAGGTTCCCAGTTCAAAACTAAGTAAGTATCGCAAATTATTTTTAAAATAAAATAGTATAAATTTCAATACTGTAAGAATAATACAAAGTGATTTGGATATTAAACAGCATTCGAGATGCATGGATTCAAGACATAATAAAATATACAGGATACAGGGTTGATTCAACATCGAATCATGTTAAATTAACTAGTTTATCATATTAAATTAACAGGATATTGAATACTAAGTTATGTTTATTAAACTCTATTTTCATGTAAAATTAACTAGATTTTCAGGTCAAAATAACAGTATTTTCATGTAAAATTAGCAGTTTTACTATTTTGAGGTTGTGGTAAATTTACAAGATGTCATGTAGATTTTAAATGCAACTTAATCAGGTAACTGGTTAAGCAGCTAGGCTGATCTGCCATATTGAAAAATAACAACATTAACTCATTATTTTTTTTTTTTTGAAAAAAAATATGTAGGTTCCTATGTTTGTAGGTATGAGTATCATTTTTGTGTGAAATGACAATTTGAACCTAAATATTTTTGCAAAAAGAAAAAAACTGATTGTTTTCAAGAAATTAGGGAAAGCTGAATGCCTACCCTTTTTACCCACCCACCCCCCAAAATTAAGGGAATGCTTAAGATGTCGAAACTAAGCTCAGCAAAAAAACTCAGCTTTGTCGGAATTTTTTAATAACTTTGCCATTTTCTCGTCAAAGGAGAATGGGCAAATGGGTCTATATGCTCAACAAAACAAATGTGCCATACAATTTTGAAAAGGTTATTGTTTGGACAGCATTTCATTGCTCAATTCGCTTTTCTTGGTGCCAAATATCTCTCGATCCTATGGGCCTAGAATTTTACAGCTTCATACTAAAATGAAGTTCGTGCAATAGCCTTTTCAACAATTTAGAGCATATTACTCTTGACTTGGTAGACCAGCTCCCAATGAGCAATTGCAGTAGTGTTTCTATAGTGAGTTTTTGCCAAATTTCTCTCTTCTGTCCAAAAGTTTATTTTTACCTTGGAACGAATTTTTGAAATTTGTAGTAAAAAAACTATGGCTGACCAATCAATTACTGTAAATTTCCAATAAATGAGGTGCCAAAAATCATGCGTGACCATAATTGGCCTTGAGAAATCTTATGGCTTGATTACAAGTTATCTAGGGCTGCCCAATTTCTAGGATTTGTTGAACTTTTCTGACAAATAAGATGGCATTTTTTTTTTTTCAAATTTCCGATACATAAAAGGCCAAAGGTGCAAACATTTTTTTTTAATTTTTAAAAAAGTTTCAAAATTTGGGTTTGAAAATTTCTGCTAAAGATTTTCGTACCAAATTTTTAAGCTTAGGAAGAAGATCCAAAAATAACGGTATTTGCCATACAACCGGTAAAGAAAATCTTATTCACCTATAAAATTGCTCCAACAATTTTGATAAAAAAATCCCAGATTATTGTAGGCATTGTGTATTTTTTGTTAAATAAAAAAATTCACTGAAAAACTATTATTAACGGTACTTGCAATATAACGGTTTTCGATTTCTCAATAACTGCCCAACCAATTTCAATCAAAATTTTTATAAAAAGTTTCCTTAAAATGTTATTTCGAAATTTTTAAAAATATTATTTTTTTTTTTTGAAAATTCAATATTTTCAAAACGGGTTGGAGAATATTTGTTAATCTTGGTTTATAAATGTACATTGATAAGTACTTAAGACTTGCATGCCAACATTTTTTTTTGAAAGTTGTCATCATTTAATATTATAAAACATTTGTTTTTAAGAACGATTTAAATATCTTTAGCATATTTTTATATTTTTCTGAGTGACCAAATGGTACACTGTTTTTTGAGCTCTAAGTTATCTAATGGGTTGCTTATATTATTAAAAGAACAATTTATATGTTTTTTTTACTTTTTCTTTAATATTTCAAAAGTTTTTGAGTTCCAAGAATCTTGTACATAAAAGCAAGTCTACCAGCCACCCAGTCAAAACCGAATGCAATTTTGATAATTTTTCTTTTCTTAAATTTGCATGCCTACCAAAATTTTTTTTTTTTAATGCTTTTTTTGAAAAATTGGTTTTGGTTTAGTGGATTTTTCACTCCTTAATTCTTAGCACGTTTGCCAAACCCATAATGCCAATTATATCCAAGCACAGATCATCGTAGTCTGAGATCTTAACCATGCTTTTGTGCCCCTCCACCATTCACCATTCTTCTTATACCTAAATTTAAGTTTGAGTTCCTCTCAACTATTTATGAAGTTTTTGAAGACTCAACGAAATTTTTGAACCAAAGTTGTCTGAGGTAAAGTACGTGTCATGTTTGCGGACGTTTTTTTTTTCAAAATCTTACTTTTTATTTGTAAGATCTTATATGCATCAATATTTACCTTAACATTTCTTCGATAAATATCGGGAAGTTAACATTCTATTAATTGTTTATTTTCAACATGACATAAAATGAAAAGCATTCCAATGATTAAAATTTGTAGTGTTTTTTTTTTTGATAAACTAAATTAAACTTATTCCAGCTTTATAGAATTTTTCTTTCGAAGTCAAAGTCTACCGAAATTCCTACGTTAAAACTCCATGCATATAAGTTTGAGCCGATTGTTGTCCTAGAACCACCACCGTGTGTTGAATTTTAACCAAACATTTTAGACCGATCGAGTTATATTTAGAATACCTGCGACAGCCTGTCACAATTGACTCCAACTAAATATAAAGTCTCCAGCGATGGTATGGTTTTGTTTTTTCTTCAATCACTGACCTTAAAATACAAAAATTGACTTCATATTCTTTTGTTTATAAAGATACGGAAGTTATAACAAATGATTATTTTTAGACATTTTTCAAACAAACAAAGCAATAAAAAATTAATAAGTAAAAAATCAATAACTTATTTAATGACATTCTTCATTTTATAACAAAAATTGTTACCATCTGATTTATGACTTCGATAAAAAGAAGACCTTGACTCATGAGAACTGAATTAATAAAAAAAAAAATTTAAAAATAAACCCAAATGGCTTTTATAATCTCCAAGGCCATAGGATAATTTTATATAATTTTCTACCGAAATAAAGTTTAAAGGACATTATACCCACCTCACCTGGTGGTCTTCAACACGATGATTGCAGAGGTAAAGTTGCTTCGATCTGACTTAATGTAATCAAACCTTCATAAACGCGACATGACTTACTATATTTTAGTTTGTTGTTGTGTCAACATTTTTTTATATTTTGCTTTGTTTTTAATTTCATGACAAATTAAAAATTATTTTGCCAATTAATTGGCATAATACAAAACACACGGGACACTTAAAGAAAAAAAAAATAAATTTGAAACGAAGGACACTCTGGTGTGTGTTGAGAGTTGATGTGTTCACATAAAAATGTTTCTTAAGCATCGATTTCATCGATTTTAATAAGGACGACCCCCCGAGAAGCAACGTGCCATAGATGACGAACTCATCATTTTATAGTCCCAGCTAATACAGCAAAGACGTGATTCAGTCATCACAAAAATCTGTGGTAATTAATTAATGCACATACAGAGAAACTTATATTGTTGACCACATGCCGTTTTTTACGCTTTGTCAATAATGGTATAGGTATGGAAGGTACTGATGATGGGTTACAGGGATGTGATGGGAGTAACGATGATGTCTTCTCTCATCGTGTTGTTTTGAGAAAAATAAAAAAAAGAAGTTATTTCCTATGACGGCGACGGGCACGGATACGAAGATGCGTCAGAGAGATAATAATAAATAATGAGCTACGATATAAAACAAAACTCTCGTAAACTCACCCTCTGGACAAAAGGTCATTCATAAAGTTAAATATTTTATACATTTTTTTCTGTTTGCTTTTTTATACACTCCCATAAGAGAATATGGACATGGAATGTCCTGCTGCCCTATAGAAGCTAGAAGAAGCATCTATTTCCATTAAATTTAATATTGTGGAAGTATCTATGAGTGGTAGCTTAACAGCCATGGTCTTTTTTTTTTTATTTATCACGGTGTGGACTTCACTGGAGAATGATGACAACGATGATGATGGGCAGTGTTAAGGATACCTAATAGAAAAGCTTTTTGCGTTTCATATTTTGTTGATGTCATTTTTTTAAGATCTTTTTTTTTTATTAAGATAAATTGGTTAAGAAGATTTTTATAACTTAGGGTTTTAGTACTCTGTTAAAATCAAATAGCTCCTGTTTCAATTTGGAAATTATATTTATTTTATTGGATATAGTTTGGACGTTTTTGACAAAGTAGGACTTTGCCACCTTTCTTATACAAAAAAGAGGAGGTAATATGATAAAGTCTGAGGTGAGCTTATGCCTCTACAAACAAAAACTTCTATATTCACGCCTCACCCTTTAGCTAGCTACTCTCGCAAGCAATACGCTTAGTTACTTGGCCATCTACCTGTTCCAATCTTTTTTGCCCGCTTCTAGGTTATGTATTGTCCTTGGAAGTAGATTCAATTTAAAATATTGTTCACATTTTTCCAAATTCAAATTTCAGGAAAGAGTGGGCAAGTCGTGGACTCTGACAGAAAAAAGACATATATTATTTGTCAAAGTCTAAATCCAAAAAAAAAATATGTTAGTATCATCATTATCCAGGGAGTAAAGGTCCCCTTCGATTATTTATATTATCGTCGCATTTCTGTTAAGAACTCTTAAGTCTTAGAATGCCATTTTTAAGAATTTAAGGTCAAAACAAATCACTGAATGAAAATATAAATGTCTCGACTGTATCATGGTATTTTTTGGTTCCATTAACCAGTTTCAAAACCTTTTACGGTCTTAGTACTTAGTCTCCCATTTTGTTTACTTTTTAACCGATTTTTGTGTCTTCTCATCAATTTTTCAAAACCGATTTACGAGATTTTGACAGAAAGCTGACGATATTATGTTTGTGTGGGACCTAAGTTGACTTGAAACACAAGTCTAATATATTCAACCATGCCTATCTGAGAGATGGTCACAATGGTTACTTTTCAGTGTCATTGGAATCCCTCGAAAATTATGAAATTGTCAAAATTTTCCTGGTAAGAGTTTTCGAAGGAAATAAAATACTGTCAAAATGGATGCTTTCAAAAAATTTTAGCAGGTAAAGTTACCAAAACCTACCTTTAGTAATGTGCGTGAATTACCAATACTATTTTCGATTAAAATAAAAGGTTGTGCTGTAATTTGTCCAACTTGTTCTGCATGTGTCGTATTTAAAAAAAAAAACGTAGTAAGGATATGGTACTTAGAGGGTAGATAACCCTGTTTTTAGCACAATCATTTTCGAATTTCAAAGAAAAAAAGTTTTGCTGGATTGTTTTCAACTTGTACCGCCTAGTGCCGTAATAAAATCACAATTGCCAATTTTACGAGTAATTTTTGTGTTTAATTTTCGTAATTTCTGAAAATAATAGTGTAGTTTCGGCCATTTTAGTTGGATTATGCTACTTTTTTAAATGTCTTCAAAACATGGCAACACAAAACAAAATAAAACCAATTTCATTTTAACAAGAATTTAAATTTTTTTGTTTAATTTTTGAAAAATATTTATGGCGCAACATTTTATTTTTTGAATATCACGCTTCGCAAAATAGTTTTTAGGCCGTACGAGTGCAAATATGCGAATTCCTGTTTATCTATTCGGTACTGAGCAAAAAATAGCTCAACTCAACTCAACTCATCAATAAATAAAAATTATTTCGTAAAATTTGCAATTTGTGAGTTTTTTCTTATTTTATTTAGCACATGGCGGAACAAGTTGAGCACAATTATACAGCACAATTTTCTTTCGAAATTCGAAAATGGCGGTGCTGCCTTCACACTAAAAACATTGGTAGGAATACCATATACTTACCTCAGTACGATTTTTTTTTAATGTGGCACGTGGCAGCACAAGCTGGGCACAATTAAAAAACAAAAATCATTCCTAAAATTGGCAAAGTGATTTTTTTTACTTACGGCAAAAGGCTGCACAAGTTGAGCACAATACAGCACGACTTTTTTTTCGCAAATCAAAAATGGTGGTGCTAACTTCATGCCTTAGACATGGGTACTTCCTAAAACCCATACCCTTAGTACGATTTTTTTTAATACGGAAGCAAATATTGAAATTTTTTTTCGAAAATTTTTAAAAAAAAGTTAAAAATTTTAATTAGAAATATTATTTTAGCTTACTTGAAATTTTTGCTTAAAAAGTAATCAAAATCAATTTAGGCAGAAATAATAAAATTCAAAATAAAATAAAATGCTCGACTGGGTCGCACATAATTGCTCTTATATTGACCGCGCTGAAGGTTCAAGAAAATTATATGAAAAGACATGGAAATTATGAAGGAAAAACGTTTAAACGCATAAATTACGATATTTAAATTAGCTAAATAAACTTCGTTGAGAGTTTGAGATGAAAAAAGAACGGTCTATTAATTCTTTATTGAACATGATTGTATGGACAAAAGAAAATTAAATAGTTGGAGCGTTTTTTTTTAAATAAGTTCTTAAACATAAAATTCTTACAACATTTTAAGGGAAGACCTTTATATCTGTGGTGTTTGGTAGAAACATGCATTTTTTTAACTGCATTTTAAAATTTGCTTCTTTGCGACCACTTTCAATCGAGCTAGAGCATAAACGAATGAACCTATTTTCTTCAATTTTAGAACAATAATTTTTAAAGACTTTTTTCATAAATATTTCAAATTTAAAGAAAATCGGTAAACTCGTTTAGGCTCTAGCTCGGTTTAAAGTGGGCGTATTGAAGCAAATTTTAAAATGCAGTTATCATGTTTCTCCCAAACACCACAGATATATTTAAGTACATATAAAAATAAAATTAAAAAAACAATTTGTAAACTCGTTTTTGAAATATCGAATTTTCAAAAAAAAATGTTGAAACTTTTTTAAAAATTCAAAAACTTTTTTTTTGAAAATTATGATGTGCAATATTTTTTAATATTATTAGAAATTTGTATTTAAAAAATTAATCAAAATCTGCTTAGAGGATCAAACTAATTTAAGCCTATAGAAAAAGTTTTATAAAAATCGTAGGAACCGTTTTTAAGAAAAAAAATATTTTCCCAAACGGTTTTTAAACAATTGTAAACGTTGTTTTTTCATAAAAGTAAATTTTTTCTGAAAATACTTTAGAAAGTTTTAAAAAACCGTTAAGTTTTCAAAAAATATTTCATTTTCAAAAACAAAAATTTTAACATTTTTAAAAATCCAAAAAATATTATTTTTTTTTAATTTAAGTAGGTACACCAAAACGTTCTTAGTTTTGAATCAGTCATACCGTTCCTTGGGAGGTTCCATTAATAACCACTTTTTGAAAAATAGTTTTCCACCCAATGGAAGCCTTTACTAAAAGTAATTTACAATTTTTTGTTTTAAGAAAAGTTCCGTTTCTTATAAAATCGTATTTTTCTAAAATTGCAAAAAAAATAAATTAAAAATACGTGTGGGCATAATCACCAAAAAACACAACATGTATACATAGGTCTACAAAAAATGGAATAAAATGATGATAATTTCGACATAACACTTTTGGAAGCAAAAAGTCGTAAAACCTAACTACTCGTATATATGAACTTTAGAACGTCCTTTCACATACTTGAAAACGGCCAGGCAAAAAAATCAAAAACAACGATTTTATAGCCTTTTTTTTAAAACAGATGTTCCAAGGAACTGAACATTTTTTTTAACTTTTTATTGTTTTGGATTTTTTAGGAAAATCATAGCTCTCACCTTAATTGCGAGTAATATACCCAACGCAATTTTTTCTTGTTTCGACCGAACCTGTGCCCTCTAGCACTTTTATACAATTTATGCAAAACACCCTGTGTAAATTATCTTTAAATTTCTTAACCACTTGAAAATAATAGTAAGTTCATGCGATCGAGTCCTGCTTTTTATTTTATGTATTTAAAAAAAAAACAGCATTTTGAGAGCTTTTCTGGGGTCTCAAGAGATAAAATCAATAATTAAAGGTCAGGGGACTGAGGCCAGGGGACTGAGTATTTTCATAATTTTTGCCACTAAAACATGTTAACGCATTGCACGAAAAAAATAAAAAAAAAATATATAATTAAGGTTTTAATAAGCCTATAATAAAATGTTAAAATAAATACCTGCTTACATATAAATATTTTCTGTAAACACTCATCAGGGGACTGAGAAACTGAACGGACAATCCATGACCTCTCGCATAAATGTCTCTTAACAAATGAAATAGCAAACGGGCGTAAGATACGAAAATGATTTTACTGTCACCAGACTTAATGCTTCACGCTGCTAGAGAACTGCAAGAATTTTTCCCTTCGAAAACGAGGGGAAACGTCAGGGGACTGAGAATTGGAAAATATGTCAGATTAGATTTGTAGTTTTTTTTTGCACGAATCCAAATTTGCCTTATAAATAGTACCTATGTAATGGCAAGTAAGAACCGTTCAATGGGAAGAAGGAACTATTAATAGAAGCTTAGTTTAGTTTTTTTAGCAGACAGCACTCTTTAGTAAACTGAATTTTATTAAATTTGTAGAAAAACGTTTGTATGTTGGGTACCGCTATTTTTCATAACAGTAAAACTATAGCTTACAAAATCTTGGCAAATGGTTAGGGTCCTTAAGAAATTATATTTTCTTGACTAATTTTGGGTTTCTGAACAACAACAACTCGTATGCATTACCACCAGTTATGTTAGGAAGTTATATATGTATAGGCCGGAGTAATAGATATTTCACTAGTGCCGCCTCGATTATAAGACTCCTTTAGTGGTTCTCAGCTTGGTGATGTTTTTTTTTTCACTCAAAAAATGCCTTTAAAAAATATAATTGATTGATTTTCTTTTAAGAAGAGTGTGAAGCCATTTTTGAGAATACACGATTATGTAAAATTGATAAGAAAATGTACCGTTATTTTAGGTCTAAAAATTTAAAAAAAAGTCTGATCGAACGTCTAGAAATCGATATGTAAGAAATTGATTCAGAAGCTCAAGGGAAAGTCAGTAAGAATTGATTGACCAAAATCTGGAGACTTAAAAGTTTTTGAAAAAATTGACAATTTTTATGCATCAGATTTTCGAAGTTTTTAAATCTTACTAATCTTTACCAATCAGCTATCAGTTTGATATGTATAATATGTGTGTATAGGTTTAAATGTCTTTTTTTTTTAATATTTTTTAACTTAAAATTGATCAAAAATTCAGCAGTCTGACAATGGCCCATAGAATAACTTCGACAGTTCGGGAGGGCTTAACTAAAATTCACTGTAACACGTTACAGAGATAATACTTCGATACTTAAAGCATTTCATGAGTGAATTACGCATAATCTCAATTTCCATATAAAGGGAGTTGACTGTACTTTTTTAATAAAATATGAGAATAACAATTAATAACTAGAAAATTAGTTTGAATACTTATTGTCTCACACAATTGACTATTTTCTTTTATGGCGCCTCAAATCCACCTCGAAATCATACCTAGGCACTGACAGTTCAATATTTTCACTATACAATTATAAAAAAAAAAACACATTACAAATCGTGACTGCACAACAAGCAGAAACACTCATAAATATGTACTAACATACAAACTCGTTGCAAACGAACGATTGTTTATGGATTTTCAAATACAAAAAAACTTAATTTTTATAGTGGCGCCAATTAAAAACAAATTTTCTCTACGTCCGTCGGTCGAGGCGTGGGTGCTACAAAACTATTAAAAGGATGACTTCGACTTACCTCGTGCATGATGAATATTGTTTCATTGGTTTTTTTTTTTTTTTTTTTTACCGAAAAGAAACATAAATTATAAAGCCATCAAAGGAATATTGCCACGCCAAAGTCAGAAGAACTCCTCTACCCACTACCCATTCACTTTAGGACTATGCTGTCCCATTAACTCATTGACATTTGTCAGAAACTTCCTACCGAAATACCAATATAAGCTAAGCAAGTCCATCATATCATAAATATATCAAAGCAAACTCACTCGACTTTCTCTTCTGCAGATAGTCTATTAGCCCTCCCTCTGTGATCTATAAAGTGTATCATTCTTAGCTCTCTGGCAAGTTTTCAAAAACCTACTCATCTCGATATTAATTTGTCCAGCTAAATAATAAAGTAAATCATAAGTAAGATGACGTCGCTAATGTCTTTATAATGAATGTGTTGAGTCTTAATGCGGGACGGGTATACTATTCTGATAGTGATGCGTGTGTTTTCGAGATGTGCATAATAGTCTGGCTCTGGATAGTATCCCAGGCAGTTTTTGAGTTATTGAAGATTCATATAGACATCATTTGATGGTGCTTGATGGTGGTTATATATTAAGCAGCACTTAAGACAAAATGTTGACTATTTAAATTCCTGTGGTTTTTCTTATATCGGATCGGTGTGGGGAAATATTATTTTTATTTAATGACATATTAATATGAGCAGGCGTTTAATTTACCATCTATTTTCTGTTTCTATTTTGTTTGTTTTCTTTTCGGATACTCGGAGAAATCATTTTAATTTTGAAAGAAATATTGAAAGTGAAAAATAATATATTTGTAAACATTACTCGGTGATAGATGTGGACACATGTTTGGAAAATATTGTTGTTTTGTTTTTTGAATCTATTTTGAATAAATTGACGATGTTAATCACATGGGGCTTAAGTTTTAAGAAAAAAAAAAAGAAGACAAATATGTGTCAAAAAAGTCAAGTAATATTTTTTGTTAAATTGCATTTTTATTTGATTATGATAATTGTATAGTTTATGAATTTTTTAAGGGATATTTATGATGAAGTATGGTCTTAAGGTATTTTTTTTTTTTTTCCTGAAATGAATCATGTTTACATTTCTTGAGATAAGTTCTAACTGTGCTTTCTGAGATAAAATATTATCTTGAAATGTGTTGGTAATATGATAGTGTATTCTTTTATTTCTTAGGGAACTGCTTCCTTCACGGCAGCCTTCCAGCTACTACGATCCTACGAGAATGCTGCTTCCAGTCATCTAGACCAAGCATTCTGGCATCCACGATGGCCTGGTCTTTAAGTTGGACGTTCGGTCTTCTTCTTTTTCTCGAACCTGTTGACTGAAATTCAATAGAATTTCTTGGTTGGAGCATTTCACTGACCATTCACTCGATGGCCAAGTCAACGTGTTTTGATTTTCTGGAAAACAACTAACTCTTGGCAGTTGTATTTTCTCCTCCATTCACCCCCTCCCGCAAAGAATTTTTGTTTGAAACATCCCGGTATTAGATCTTCCTTTCTAATTTTCGTCCAACACTCGGCGTCATTAAGTAGGACTGGCAGCATAAGGGTTTCTTAGAGCGTGCACTTCGTCTTACGTTTGAGGAGCTTTAATCCATTGGATGGTAACAAACTTAAGTAGCACCGGTTTGCTAGGATAATTATGTTAACGACTGCCTTGCACACTATTTTCTCCAGATGGAGACAGAAGAAATCACATGATAGAACATCTCCTTGAAGAATCCCTGTATGTTTGGAATAGTTTGGAAGAGCTTTGGTCTAGTTGCACATTGTATCATGTACCTATTTGTCAGTGTCACTTCACACAACTACAGACCAGTCCCGAAATCCCAAGTTCAACCATCGCCATATAGAGGTCCTGACGATGAAAGCTTCCCTATCGAGCTTTGAAGTCAATGAATAAATGGTGAGTCTCGACATGAAATTTGTTGGTCTTTTTCAAAATTTGTCTAAAAGGGATTTTTACTATGGTGGATCTTCTTCCCCGGAGGGCTCACTGCTTATTGCTGACTTAATTGTTCCAGAACGGCCTAAGACGCTCACACATTACCTGCGTTGTATAAGATCTTGTAAGCTACGATTATAAGGGATATGCCATGATAGCTCTTGCAAGTCATAGGATGGCCGTTTTTGTTGATGGGACATATGAAGCTGATAGACCATAGTCATTATGCATATGCTTCCTACTACCCAAAATTAGATGATCAGTTGATGCAAGTACCCTTTCAACACATTTTATCTCTACTGGAAAAGCTCCGTTGGTTAACCATTAGATCTGGCGGCCTTTTTGTTCTTTAGCTTCTTTATACCTAAGCTTACCCCATTTATACCTGTTGGTAGTACTGGGTCTTCATTGAATAGTATTCGCTTTTCTTCTTATCCTCTATTTCCCACTCTACCTGATGCCCATTCCGAAGCTGCTAAAAAAAGCTGCTTGAACATATCTACTCTTCCCTGTGCATAGGTGACTAAATATTATATTCGATATTTCGAAGAGCTTGCATTCCAGTTAAGCCAGCAGACAGCAATTATCTTTTTTTTTAATTCCCGCGTGCTGTTTAGATTGCAAGGTAAAGCTAGTTTAGGTGATAATCCGGCTAGCCCCATCATCTCACTCGGTTTTGGGTGAAGGTGGGAAGTGAAAGAGGGAGCCGGGAAGGGGTGAAGGGGAATTTTTAGGTGTGCACCGAAAAAAAAAAGTGTAAAAAACCACCGTAAAATTGACAGTTTTCGCTTACAATTTCCAGCTGATGTTGTGTCATATCACTTTTCACATTATTGTCATATCAAATTTGATTTTGCGAATGTAGTTTTAATATTTTATTCTTGCGAAATTTACATTAAATTTTTAGTTCAAAACTGTTAATATGATATGAATTTAAGGTAACCTTGACATGAACAACATTAGATTTACATTGGATTTTTAGTTCAAAAATGTAGAAATGATATGATTTTAATGTAGATTTGACGTTGAACTAAAAATAAAACTGTAAAAATTATGGGATTTCAATGCTAGTTTTACGTGAAACAACATCAAAAAATGATAATGAAAATGTAACTTTTACGTTATTTCATGTCATATTTACATTAAATTTTTACATTAAAACTGTAGAAATGATATGATTTCAATGTAATTTTGACATGAAGAAAATGTTATTCTTACGTTGTTTCATGTCAAATTTACATTGAATTTTTACATTAAAACTGTAGAAATGATATGAATTTAATGTAATTTTGACATGAAGAAAATGTTATTCTTACGTTGTTTCATGTTAAATTCGCATTGAATTTTTACATTAAAACTGTAGAAATGATATGAATTCAATGTAATTTTGACATGAAGAAAATGTTATTCCTACGTTGTTTCATGTCAAATTTACATTGAATTTTTACATTAAAACTGTAGAAATGATATGAATTCAATGTAATTTTGACATGAAGAAAATGTTATTCCTACGTTGTTTCATGTCAAATTTACATTGAATTTTTACATTAAAACTGTAGAAATGATATGAATTCAATGTAATTTTGACATGAAGAAAATGTTATTCCTACGTTGTTTCATGTCAAATTTACATTGAATTTTTACATTAAAACTGTAGAAATGATATGAATTCAATGTAATTTTGACATGAAGAAAATGTTATTCCTACGTTGTTTCATGTCAAATTTACATTGAATTTTTACATTAAAACTGTAGAAATGATATGAATTCAATGTAATTTTTTAAGAAACAACGTAAAAATAACATTTTCTTCATGTCAAAATTACAGTGTATTCATATCATTTCTGCTTTAAAAGTGTGGAAATGATATGAATTCAATGTAATTATGATTTGAAGAAAATATTATTTTTACGTTGCTTCATGCCAAATTTATATTAAATTTCCCTAGATTTTCTACATTTAAAACGACAAAATAGCATGAATCTTGCCGTCATTCAAACGTTGCAATTCGAGCTTACAATTTTAAAGATAAGGAAAAGACAAACATACACATACCTATGTATATTTGACTGGTCCTATACTCTTTAAAAAAAAATGCTAGCTTAATAACAACGTAAAAACCAATTCACTTTAATGCAAATTTTACTTTTTCAATGAAAGAAAATAAAGGAAAAAATTTGATATGGAACATTTTTAAAATAATATAAATAAACTTTGAACTTGTTTCAATTATCTAAATTTTGAATATTTTTCTAATCTCTTCAATAAAGACATATAAATGAAAGAAGAATCAGTGTTAACTTACTTTGATTGATACTTTTGTTCGTCAACGACTCAAAAAGAATCCCGAAGTATTAGTCCCTTTTGTCCACTTAAACAAAATCCTGAAGTATTGGTATATATCCAGTTAAAGTAGCATGAATAAACTCTCAAATCCATACCCAATGTTAAGTTTATACATATTAAGAACAATACTTAGATAGCCTAGTTATTTTCGTAATCTTATCTTTCATTTCTTTTAAATAAAAAAGAATTGGTTAACTTATTTTTAAAGACTTTATTAAACAGGTTTTTTCAATAGCAATAATTAACATGAATTGTGTATGTAACTTAAATTAACATTATATCTTTTATCTCAATAGAATTACAATAGTTAAGATTCAATGGCAGATTAATCTTATTGATGCATGATGACTTAATAAGATACTTAATTAATTATACATACAGTTTTTTTTAATGGCTTATAAAAATTTGATCAAGGAATTATAATTCTATATATTTCTAAGTATGACTGAAACACCAATGACAACCAATCAAGTTATAATGATGATTAACTTTACTCAACAAGTTGTAGCAAAATTATCTAAAGGATATACTAACTGCCTAACTGGGTCATAACCAACGCACAGCTTAAACATACTAAAGCAGATGAGTAGCTAGTATAATTTTTCATTTAACGTTTTTTAAATTTGCAGAATTCAAGGATGCATCCTTAGGATAGCTTAGATTTAAAACTTGAAGAATTTTGAAAAAATTGTCAATATTAAAAAGAAAAGAATTGATCTTTTTAAGATAATGTTTCTAATTTTTATGGGCTATTTTAAATATAGCTAAATTCATATTTCTAAGTAAGCAGTTATTTCCGAATTAACCTACATAAAAATTGAAAGAAACGTTGGTTTAAAATAGAAAAAAAGTAAATTTGAGATAATGCTACCAAAACTACCATAAAACTTTTAGAATGTCTAGCGTTCGGTGCCCACTACAAAGATGAACAGTTGAGAGGACACAAAGCTAACTTAAGAATGCTTCCTAAGAATAGATAAGTTGAATATTTTCAAAACAAAATCAAGAGAAAATAGAAAAAAATTAACTTAACTTCCTAAAAAAAACTTTTGGAAACACCACAAAAACAATGAACATTGTCCGGAAAAGCCAACTATACATATACTTATGTATAGTCATACATCCTCTTTAAAATACTTTATTTCGTATTAAACAGGTTCCGGTAGGAATGTAATAAATATGGATTGGAGGACTCGTAAAATTAACAATATCTATTATTTCAAAGATATTATTATTACATTTTACGGAATATGATTGGAAGTGTTCTTCAAATTTAATTATTTCGAATTTTTTTCCAATTATATAAGGATGATTTGCTTTACTTATTAATATTTCTTGAATTTCAAAAACACGAATAGTTTCGTTTTTTGTTATTGTTAAAAAATATCCAATTTTATAAGTAGACCCTTTAAATGTCAGAATTTTAGTTGCCAAATTGTTTGAGAAATCTATTTCATGAGTTGAAAAATTTTTAATAAAATTTTTATAACCATAATTTTCCAAATCAAAAAAATAAGAACGCTCGAATTTAGATACATTTGGTAGACCAGTTTGATGATCGTTAAGGAAATTTGTGAATTTTAATGATGCTTTCATGCTTAGTGTAAAAGTGATATTTTTTCTTGAAGATATATTTCTTGCATATGTTTTAGCTTCTCTATGTTTAGATTCATATCTATAACTCCATAAATATTTCAATGGGCCAGAATGTCTGATTACCCTTACGTAATGAACTAAAAAGTGAAATTTTGGTTTTAGTTGTTTCTGAAAAAGTCGTATATAGGATTCATTGTGAAGTTTAACTAGGGACTCAATTTTTTCAAGCTGGTTTTCATCAAATTGACTTATTAATGAGAGATCAACTAGTTGTAATAAAGTTAGGAAAAATTTCCACACCTCATTTTCGGAAGGAATAAGATCACCAATAATTAAAGGAAGAAAATGGACAAAACACATCATTTCACGAGCCGACATTTTAATTTTATTATTTTGTAAGTGAGTCATATCTAAAGGTGGGGATAAATTGCCTATTTCTGTTTCTCCGTAATTAAACATTTGTTTTCTATAGTTAAATATTTCAATAGAGAAAAATTTTTTGGATATAAAATATATCAATACTTCACATAAATCATATCTACAGACTCCTTCGAATAAATCATGAACAATATCAACAACATAATTGTTAGTAGCATGAAAGGAAGGCAAATCGTTAAACAAACAGTAACTCTTTATACCAGTGAGCTTTACGTCATTTGTTACTAATGCAGCGTTGTAATTATTTATATTCCTCAAAGATTCAGAGTGCTCTACAGCGTCTTCAAACATTTCACATTTTTGGCGGTTGCAAAATCGACAAAAAAAGTAAGAATTAAATGAAGTTGTGAAACCTAGTACATCATTTAATCCCAAATTATCTCCAAGAATATCACATAGTACAAAATGAATCTTATGAGACCCAGATTCTGTGTTGACTATTATTCCATTCTCTTCAATTTGTTTTAGTTGAGTTATGAGAGGACGAAAAAATGGGTCATTTCCATATATTTTTTGGTCTTTGGTTTTAAAATAGGCAGCTACGAATATATAATTCAAATTAGACAAAAGATATTGAGGTAAGGAAGGAAAACTGTAGTAAACGCCACAAACAGAATCAACATTGGCGTGACTACCTAAAGGATTATTTATTTCAAAGCCATCAAGATATATGAAAAATGGCATGATAATTTTACCTGTATAAACTTGAACCAAATTTTTGAAGGAAGCTGAATTAAGAAAATGGTTTAAAGTTTTTGCGTTGATTTTTTTTTTCATATTCGCCAGTGTACCACTCAAAACATTTGGCAACTCAAAAAATTTACGGAATTGGAACTCAATGGGCATAATGCAACCTTGAACATTACTAGGTCCTAAAGTCGGTTCAAAATTTAAAATAATTTCAGAAATTTCATTATTAACGTTAAAAAACATAGGCTTAGCGAATTGATCTGAACTAAGCAAACTTTGAAATAATTTATATTCCGATTTTATTTGCTCGAAAGGGTTTGCGCAAATATTCAAAAAGCTTAAAAACTCTTCTTTCTCGGAATCAGGAATATAGCTTAAGACTCTTTGTTTTATTGTTTCTGTCATACTCGATGTTATAGAAGAAACTCCTTGTTGAATATCTAAAACATCCTTTCGGGTTATATTATTCTTTTTATGCAATTTCATGGAAAATTCCTTGCTTGTTTTGGAAATTAAGTTTTTAGATTCTAAAAAGGTTATTTGTTTAGGGATTGAAACTTGATTTTCTGGTAAAATTGGTACAATGTATGAAAGCAAATCATCATTATTTATGTGCTCTAAATTTTTATTTCCTGAATTTGGTTCCTTGTCAACAATAACATTGGGGGAAATTTTCTTTAAATGATTTTTAGTGTGCCTTTGAAATGAGCTTATGTTTGAGAAATATTGGTTACAATCTGATATAGTACATTTAAATTCGCTATAAGAGTCTAAGCCATGGATAAGTCTGAAATGTTTGCAAAGTACAGACACTTCTTGGAAGCAAGCGTTACAAACAAAACAATTTATAGCCATTCTGGATTTTATTTTCATAAATTTTGGATACTTTTTTTTTGACTGTAAGGCTAGCTCAAAAATACTTCCTCAGAATAATTGATCGAAAGTTAGAAGAATTTAAAAGAAAAAACGGACTGTTAGATTCAAAATAAATTAATTTCAATAAAGATATTTTTTTAATGATTTTATTTTCTGTGATCGTGGAAAGATTTGAAAAGAAAGGATTTTTTCAGTTAGCTTTACATACAAAAAAGGATTTTTACATTTTATTTTTGTATATTATTGATAAATTCGGCTAGTGCCGGACTCTTTTCATCAAAAATTGTTTTTATTTGGAAAATATATTTTTGAATAAATAGCCAACTCAATGAGGCTTCTTTAGGATATTTGAGATTGAAAATTTGAAATATCTTGAAACAAATGTCAAGCGCAACTATAAAAGAATTAAACTTTAAAATACTGTTGCCGAAACTTACATAAAACTCCTTCAGTGTCGTGAGTTCGGTGCCTACTACATATATAAATGGTTGGATGGTGCTTTTATTGAGAACTGATGTTGTCATTTGGGTTTCCTTTGCAAGCTCCAGGTCGTTTATGGTGCGTAAATGGATTAAGCTGCTGTTTATAGCATCTTTAATGGTGGTTTTCTGCACAGTGTTTATTCCTTCCTTCTTCGAGACGAACCTTGCAGTTGGTTTTAAAACTGTATTTAACAGCATCATCAATATACAGTCTCTGGAATCTTAAAAAAATGTGTGGTTCAATAAAATATGTAAAGGTTTCGGTCATTTTTTACTCAAATAAAAGTTATATTTGAGTGCGCTATAGTTCGAATATTTGTTACAATTCTTTATATTGGCGCACTCAATAATAGCACTTATTTAAATAAAAAGTTTAAAATCATATTGTAATTATTTTTATACAATTTTTATTGTTTACTTACTTTTATTGATATTTTCGTCTTTTAAAGATTCGAACAAACTTCTGAATCTTTTGTCTTTAATATTTGTATCATAATAAAGGTAAAGACTTTTATTCAACTCTTCCCATTTATTAGTCAGTTCATACAACTTATCAGGATACAAAACCCCAAAGTCGTAGTTTATCTGTTATAAAAATATTAAGATGAGATAACATTAGACGAAATTAAAAAAGTTTAATGTGTTTCTTAAGATATATATACATATATGTGAGGCTGTGAGTGCAAAAGTGGTGTAATCCACTTTTTTTTAGCACATTTTTCATCTTGAATCGATCTTAAATAATTTTTAGATATTTAAGAATTTAGAATGAATGAGAATTAGATGGCTCTTGAGGAATTAATGTAAAAATGAGAGACAAAAATATCTATGGGTAGAATTACTTTTGCACTCACGGCCTGAATATTATAATTATAAATGGAAAAAAGTTACAGTTTAGGAAAAATGTGTTCTTGAAAAAAAATTATACCTATTGCACTGTTTTACTATTATAAAAAAGTAAAGTAGTATTTTATAAGGCCATGGACCTTTACCAGGAAGCTACAAGCTTAAAGTTCTATAATAAATTATTTGTTAAAACTTAGTTGGAAAAGCTCGTATACACCTGAGTTACGCACATAGTTTATTGTGTTGAATACTTAATAAATTTACATATATGTATATGTTAAATAATAAAACATAGCAATATGAACTGAACCAGAACATGCCACAAATTTGCATTATATGACCTTTAACATATTTTCTATAAATTGAATAAAAAAATTAGTGTCGAAAAACAGTTTCTTGGAAATGCCCGTCAGAGACAAAGCAATATAATGTTAATTAGGTTATTTCTAAGGATGTTATTTTTGTGATCCTGGAAGGGCTTGTAAAGTAGGGATAGTTCATTTAGCTTTACATAGAAAGAAATTAACTAGGTACACTTGTATTTTTTTGATGAATTCGGCTAATACCTCTTTTCATCACTTGTTTTTTTTAAAAAGCCAACTGAAGAAGGTTTTCTTAGGACAATTAGATTGAAAATTTGAAATATCTTGAAACAAATGTCAAGAGCAAAAACTACAAAAAAAAATAAGTTTTAAATTTCTGAAACTTACATAAAACTCCTTCAGTGTCGTGAGTTCAGTGAATACTGCATAGATAAATGGTTGGATGATGCTTTTATTGAGAATTGATGTTGTCATTGGACAAAACGAAAAAATTAATAAAATAGGTGCGTATACGCCCGAGTGTACTGCTTTTGTTTATGGCTCCGCAGCCTACTAGAAATAATTGTTGTGATAATATTAAATTAATTTTAATTATTTTAAAATTAATCTTTAGAGAGAAAATATGGTTTTTGAGTAAAATTTTAATTTTGGAATTGTTTCTCTCTTTTAACTTCCATACCAAATTTTTCTTATGCTCCGTTTGTATGTATAGTCAAAAATGAGTAAAATGTGGTAAGATACTCAACTACACTGAGCGATTGCAATCGGGTCGAACCAAATCTCGCAACACTTTCTTTGTTATACAATAACCCTTTTTAAGGTCAAAAATTAATTCTAGACTATTTTTTTTAGTTCAAATTGGTTATGCAAATATTTTTAGAGAGATAAGTTTTATAACTTTAAACTTCTTTATTTTTTGTTTTAATTTAACGTTAATTATTACTATTTTTGTTTTCAATAGCAATGCTCTTATCAATTTTTTAAACTAAAATAATTGAATAAACTAAAAAATGATAAACTAAAGAATTGAGTCAGCTCAATACTTTCTTTTTTTTTATAACGTAGTTGATTTTCCTCTATTCTGGTTTTCAGTGTTTGACTTTAAATTGATAAAAGCATTGAATACTGAAAATAAAAATAGTAGGTACTCAATAACTTCAAATTTTGAAAATAAATGAGTTTTTAGAAGAAAATAAATAGTAAATATACAATTAGAATCTGTTGACCAATGTAATTAATTTTTCTTAGTCTTAGAAGTAATTATTTATCTATGCCCAAATTTTACTCTTTGAGTGAAATCTGTAAATTTTTTTTTGGAAAAAATACTTACGAATTTTTCCCCACCAGACTGCTTATAAAATGGCCAGTCCTCCAATATTTTTTCTAGGTTATCTTCTCTTCTTATATCTTCTTGTCGCGATGCAAACGTTTGCATCCATAGCTCCATTGCCTCACTGTCATCGTTCTGCATAAACTTTATTTTTTTCTTAATGGAAGTCTGTGGAGTATTTTCACAAGAGATACTTGTTCTTCTCTCTTCTGTTTCTTCAGTTTGGTGAGTCAAATCGTCAGAATTTTTTCGCTTCCGGTTGATATTGTTTAAGCGATTAAAAAGTAATCCAGAAGGATTTGCCCTGATGCCTTTTTTTCTACAGACAAAGTAAATTTCTTTGGTTTCAGTAGGAAAAATTTCGACAATTTCATCTGCTATTTTGTCCTGCTGGCGTGGGCTAGGTATTTTGTATCTATTTAAATTCGGTTCAAAAAAATGCTCTACGAGACAGTTTAGGAGTTTTCTCCTGTCGTGTTTTTCAAGTTTTTTTTTGATGGAATAGATCGTAAGTAAATCCTCTCCAGCTTTTGTAGACTTTAAAATGTCTAAAATGGGCTAAACATAAGAAAACATATCTTCATTAATGCTAGCTTAGTTAAAAGTAAAAAAATAAGTATAGGTTTAGGTTTAGGGCACAATTTTTGAACTGTCTATATTCATAAAGGGTGTGTCAATATAGTGAAAATATTTTTCAGAATTAAAATGTAATACCTGTTAAAAGTTGCATTAGAATCGAAGGTATAAGAATATGGGAAAAAGTATGAAATTAAATGGTTCTTTGGCTCGCTTAACAACTAGTTTTAGTTTCAAAAATTGTGCTTTAGTTCTTTTTTCGTTTATTGCTCAGTTAGAGTAAATCTGAACTGATTAAACAAATTTTAATAATTTTGCATAAAGTGTTCATACAATTTAATAGAAACAAATTTGATACAAATTTATATAAGAAAAAAATACTCAAAATTGTAATTTTACACAAATTTAAGGGCGACAAATATAGATAATTTCTTAAAATAAATTAGACTTATCAAATGTAATAAAAAAATTATGAGGCTTATTTTGTATCACTGGAAAAGAAAATGGCACTTCCTTTTTTTTGAAGGAGCCTTTTCGAAATATCCATTATATCTAAGGCGCCAGTTATAGCTATCATTAAAACTCATCATAGAAAATTTTAATGATTGATTTGGAGACGTTTAGGAATTAAAATCATTTAATACTTTATTGGAAAAATAAAGCTCAAGACTAGTTATTATAGGCGCCTAAGAACATTAGAAAACAGTTGTCGCCATAGGTATATAGTTTTCAAAAAATGTACAGAACTACTTTACTCCGGTTTATAATTTCTTGACTTTAGAAAACTCTTTTTCAAGCTGATTAAGCGAGCCAGAGACAATAACTTAAATGAAAACTTCAAAAAAAGAAATTAATTTTAATACATAATGAAACTTTTGAAGGGTATTAGATGTAAAAATTCCAGAGTTGAAATATGCATAGGACACACCCTAATATTCAACTATCGTGGTGATGATTTTTGATAGTTTTAATACTAGCCAAATTGTGCTAATCGTTCGCTTGGTTATTTGTATTCGGCTATCAATCGGAGGAAGCCGAATGTGCACAACGTATAAATAAATTGTGATAAATAAAAAAAAATTAACAATAATCATTCTCTTAAGAACTGTAAAGGGATGTTTAATATCAAAGATCGAACCCTGTGTTGCAAAAGTGAAAAATGAGAAAAAGAACGTCAGTTCATTGAGTGAATAACAATTTTGTCGAGTTTTTTCTTGTTCATGTTTTTTTCAATGATTTAAAATGAATCCCTTTTTGGATGACTCTTTAACTCTGTCGTTTGACTTTTGTGTTTTATGTTTTTGTATTTTATCTGTAGGTACTATAAGTTCTAAGGAAATTTATCTTTATTATAATTGAAAGAAAAAGTTGGAATGTTGACCGCCTTTTCTGCAACTACAACGAAATTAACACTTGTTAAATTTCGGAAAGGGTAACTGCTCTGAGTCATAATATCATATAAACTTTCCTACTTTGAGTGGTGATACTCATTTCGAAGTTAAATATACATTTGCCCGACAACCGATTAGCGCCCCCTCTAATGTTTCTGTGTTAATTCAAATAACTCGTTACGGTGAATATGTATCATGCTCAATGTTTTTTTTTTTATTATCCTTTTATTACTATCTCTCTAAAAAATAATTTGAGTTCTAAAAATTAACCGTTACCTTGTTTTGTTTTTTTCTGAAAAAATATGACAAAAATTATTGTATTCTAATTTTGTCAATTATGAATAAAAAGGCCAAAATAAAGGCTTATAGTATGATCAATCAATCCATAAAATAAAAATGAAAAAAAAACCGCAGCAGTAAAATTATTTCATATTAAATTCTTTAAAATTTTGTTAAATTATTATTGATGGAGATCAAACTGAAACTTTCATTTTACTTCGCGTATAATGTTTCTAACTTTCACTGGCAAAAAGTTCATTTCAAACGCATCATTTGATCGGCTGATATTAGGCTGGAATGACAAGACTCGTAGGGGGGCTAATTGGCTGTCGGGCAGTGTACATAATTAAATGTTTTAAAATGAAAATAAAATGTAACTTTAAACAAATTTAACTATTACTATACCAACATATAAAATTATTTCAAGATTTGTTAAGTCATCGTTTTGCATAGAACAATTAAACATTGAAAAGTAACTACTATTAAAATCCAATATAATTGTAGAAACATCTGAGTATTTATGTTCACGTAAAAGAGGAAAACAGACAAAACTTTGCTGCACTGTAGGGTGTGTATTGTTTGATCGTATACTATTTATATATTTTAAATAATGTACTTTCAAAATGATGATCCTTATTTAATTGTTTGAACTTAAAAACATTTTTATTTTTATTCAATTTGAAGCAAAGTGCACTTACCGTATTGAAAGAATAGTTCGTTTTATCTGAAGTCGGGGTACTTTCCCTACTTAAATGCTGGGTTTGAACCCAACGGAGGACTTTCGACTGACATTGACAGTCTGATAGTGCGGCAGGAAACTAAGAAAATAAAATAACCAAAAATATTAAATTTCACTAAATAGTACGAGTATTAAGTTGACAAATAGCAGTGCGAAAAAACATTATATGGTTTCAGCTATAATATCTAATGCACATGTTAAATAGAGTGAAAATCTGCTAGATTCACTTTTAATTTCACAATATTACTAATTATTTCAAAAATTGTATAGAAATAAAAAATCCTATCAAAGCATTAATTTTGAAATTAATACATTTAGTATCTTATCTAACAAGAGAAAAAAGCAAGAATTATTTTTAGATTCATTTACAATATTTTTTTTTGACAACAGTCGACTCTTTCTAAGTTGAATTTTTACGGGATATCAAAATTAGTTTTGGCAAAAATTCGAGGTACAGAAAAACTATGTATATTATGGAAATTTGAGGGAAGTACAAAAATTTGGCGAAAAAATTCGACTAATATGGAAACTCGACACAGAGGTAGTTCGACTAAAGGGGTGTGGACTGTATTTGCAAAATATACAAAAAGTGAATTAGCAGTTTTTCACTCCAAGCTGACAATTTCTATGTTCAATTAAAAGAAAAAACAGAAAATAAAAAATGTATAATTACATGTTCGGCTTTCCATTTGTAAATTTTTTCCCTTAGTTCAGCCTTAAGAGCTGTGTTTTCTTTTCCCGGGAATACAATTTCAAGATCGTTATTGTTTATGAATTTCAATTTTTCAAAACTGAATCCACAGGCTATAAAATATATGAAATATAGAACATAAAAGCAAGTTGAAAATTAAAATATATTGTCACTTAAAAGCAAACTGACATAATATATCTAAATTTTGGTTTTTCAGCTAAAATGTGTTCGGATTGATTGTGTTAAGTATGATGAATAATAACTTTGAATGCAAAACAAAAAATTAAAAACAACGAAAGCATATAAAATATTGTGCCACAGCATTTTTGAAACTTGATACGAGTATGTATTTTCTTTTTATTTTTAAATTAAGTTGCTTAACTAAATAATGTTTCATCTGACCGAAATCCTATTCAACAAACAATAGTAAAAAAGGCTTTCAAAAAAGCTATGGCACAGTAATTTATGTGCTTTCGTTGATTTTAAGTAATTTTTTTTTTGCATTTAAAATCAATTTTTCAGAAGCGGCCCCCACCCCTGCCACGTGTAGAAGTAGAATTTTTCGCCACGCAATTTTTTCTTATAAAAATTCCAGAAATCATCCCCTAAAATATCAATGACGAAATAGGTGGCACCCTCTATATTTCACAAGTTCTACAAACAACTCTTTTTTTTATTTCATAAATTACTGACGTATATTTTTTCAATAGATTATCAAAATAAGAGTTGTTTTGACCGGTTCCAAGAAATACTTGTTTTATGAAAAATAGTAAAACTTTAGTTAATGAATTTCAGTTTGCTTTTCAAGCTATGAATTTAGAAAATTCAATTTAATCTATCTAATATTTTTTTTCTTAAGGAACAATTAGCTTTCTTCTACTTTTAGATTTTAAGCAAACTTTACTAACAAAATGAACTATTTGCACTTTTTTCCTTTATAAATAAAAAAGAAAAGAAAAGAAAAAAAAAAGAAAGAAATAAAATATTGAAATTTCGTATTTTAAAAATTATTTTTTTAAATTACTTTGTGTGACAAGGTTTTTCTAACATGAATAATTTAAACAGACCTAAATTGTTCATTGAATTGAAACTATAATTGCTGAGCAATGTGGGTACCTAGCACATCACAATTGTAAGTTATGACGTCATAGCTATCCCATGACAAATAGAAAAAGTAGGTTTGTAACAATGCGATAACTCTAAAACGGTTTGTTTTACAAAATTTTGGTTACCTATTTTCGTATTTAGTGAGTCCAATTTTATGAAAAGAGTTTTGAAAAATTGTATTAAAATAATTTAGTTTTGGCACATTGTTAAAAAAATTATTCTTCTAAATCATGGAGAGATTTTGATTATGTACTTAAGATTTTATTTTTATTTGTGTCTGCTACATAAACCAAACTATACTTTTCCAGTAGCTTTTTTGGCCAGATCCACACAATTGCGCCAATACCAAAACGATCTCGCTACGATAAAATATTTGTACATAGGAACAATGAGAGGATCGAAATCGTATCAGGTATTACTTATTGTTTCTTGTTTAAGAATATTTTATCGTATCGAGACTTTATCGATATTAGAACAATAGAGTTTAAAGATAAAAAATAAAACTTTGTCACACAGTGTTATTGATCAATTACTTAACCAATATTCATCAAATTCTTTTCATTCTATCTAATCAAAGCTGGTATCTATTATTAGGCATTGACTTTCAATTTTTGTCGATAATCAATTGATCATTAACAATAAAAATTATTGAAAGTTATTAAATAAAATTTGACCTTGGCTGGGCCTAATTCTGCTCGCATTAAAGAAATCAAAATTCATTATTTTTTTTAATTACGATTTTATATCATTTTAAGAATTTTTGAATAAATTTTAATTTCAAAAAACTTAAACGTGGTAGGTAAGGACTAAACAAAAACAATTTTCTAAAAATATAATTTTGAAAAAAAAAAACAATAACATTTACAGTAGTTTTTTGTAAAACTTGAGATCCATTCCATTCCAGTATTAAAATTTTAAAATCAAGTTCATTTAATCAAATTGTTCTCTTAAAATGTATATTCAAACGTAATATTTTGAGAAAAAAACGTTAAATTTATAAAATGTTATTTTCTTTAAAAGTACAAGCCTTACGACCATACAGTTTTCAGTTTGACTTTAGAATTTATAAAAACATTGAATATTTAAAATAAAAAAGTGCTTGATGACGAAAGATTAAAAAAAATTTGATTTTGAAAATTAATATTTATAGAATTATATTATATTATTATATTAATTATAAATAACTAAATAACTTGATTTAAAATTTGAATACAGAATAGATTTCTGGCCTTTCAAGAAACTTTAGCATGACATTGTGAATGCTGTACAGTGTTCCCCGGTTAATTGCACCTCGCTTAATTGATTTTTCCGCTTTATTGATATTAAAAAAACTAGAGTTGACATAAGAAAAGCATGTAAGTGTTTCAATTAATTGAACCTCGGTAAATGTATCCCAAAAATCAGACAAAATGCCGGAGCAATTAAACGGGGAACAATGTAATTGCTTTTTAATGATTTTCTTCGGTTTTGTCATTTTTTTTCCAAATTGCGTATCCAACTTTAAAAAAATGTATTAAATTAAAAATTCCTAAAATAATTAACAGCGTACAGGCACTAATTAAGATTAAAATAAAAATCTGTAAAAATATGGATGTTTTTCTTTATTTTGAGCTGATTTTGACCCATCCAAACAAAATAATCCAAAAAATTCATAAATATTTACATTGGGTGTGGATTTTTCGTAAAATTTTAATACGAATAGACACAAAATTTTCGAAAAAAATATTCTCCAAGTTTCAAGTAACTAAGTTAATACTAACCCGTACCATGAGCCTGTTAAGCGTTAAAATAAAAAAAAAAAAAAACAAAATATGGGTCACCCTTGTTTACTTGTACCTACTTTTACCTAATCCTTTTCAAATGTTTCTTGTAAGGGGAATTTGTTTATACTTATCTGCCGGAAAAAAGTATAAGAATAATTATTTTTATTCGCCATTTCAACCAAATATAACAAAACATTAAAAAGAACAACTTCATTACTCAAAAATTGATGGTTATTAAATAAGTATAGTATTGTAAGCAAAATCTCTTGTTATTTACTTATTTTGTATTTTTGAGAACAAATCAGTTTGTTTCAATAACTTACTTTTGTTTAAAATCAAAAAGAATAATTTTTCTTATTTTTTTACAGTTTTATATTAATAGACAGAGGTTGTGAGATGAAACCGATCATGGCAAAAGAGAAACAGTACATTGAATGAATGATGGAATTTATTAATTCATTTTAAAGCACAAAGTCAATACTATTTTCACATTATTAATATCCCAAATACATTGGGCTATGGCAAAAATAATGTTTTGTGTTTGTGTGTACCTGTAGACATTAAAAATATACCAACAACAATGATTCATGTTAAAATTCCATTCTTTTTGAGCTATATAGTTTAATATATTTTTCATGAAAACGAAATTTTCAATTACATTTATCTCTAAACAGGAAATTTTTATTTATGACGATGTTCTTTTTAATGGCCGATGTTATAAACTACAAAACACGAGAAAGAAAATATTTTCTGTTATTCATCAAGGGTTCTTCTATCGAGAAAATTATTTTCTTACTAGATTTAACAATCGGCCGAAGTTTCAAACAAGAAAGTATTTATTTTGCCAATAATTTTACTATTGCCCCAAAAACAAGAAAAAAATGACAAGTAACCTAGGCCTATTCTAGAAAGTGCAGCAAGGTGGAGCGTTTTCAAAGCAAGGTTGTTTTCTTTATTGTCTAGGAAGTAAAAAGGTACTTCTTTTTAAATTTTAAATTCGCTTTTGAGAATAAGAAAATACAAATCCGCCATTGATATAAATCCGCTTTGCTATCTAGAATAGGGCGATCGCAAATGGTTTTGGGCCCTAGGCAGAATATTTAAGTATAATTAACAATAAAATTTACTTACCTGACAGGGCGTCAAATGCATTTCCTAATCCGAAATCGATTAGCAAATCTTCGAGTTTACTTTTGTCAAGTACATCATCTTCGACTAAATTTTGACCATTATTTATAACGAGATGAGTTGACGATTGATCTTGAGAACTAGGAAGCAATGCCATTCCGGGCTCCGAAAAACTGGGGCAATCATTTTGGAGGAGTTTATTTAGATCCTCCTGTGAAACATAAATTATTTCATCGGGATCCATTTTAGCAATGGTGTAAAGAACACGTACAAGGAATACGAAATGAACAATGAGCACCGGTTTTTACTTTACCTTTAATATTTTAAATGTTTTTCTAAAATTTTTTTTAAACACAATAAAAGATGAAGTCACGAGACGAACCGATCACAGCAAAAGAAAAACACTGAATGAGGGATGGAATTTATGAATTCATTTAAAAGCACAAAGACAATGTTATTTAAACATTATTAGTATCCCAAATACGTTGGGCTATGTTGAAAATACATTTTTGTGTACGTGTTTATACATTGGAAATGTCCCAACGACGATGATTCATGTTTAAATTACATTTTTTCTGAGCGTCTGTATATACTTCTCACATTAAAAATATCCCCAGCACATTGATTAATGTAAAAATGACATTTTGGTGTGCTTGTGCATACACAATGAGAATTTGCAAAAGTATTTGTGACTCTTCTCTTTCTTTATGGCGGTTAGAGAGATCTTTTATATTTTTCATGTTCTTTTCATATTGAAAAATATCCCAAGCACATTGATTCATGTAAAAATGATATTTTTGTGTGCTTGTACATACAATGCACAGCGGAAATTTGCAAAAGTATTTGTTACTTTTCGTCGTCTGATATTTGGCGGTTTGAAAGATTTAGATATTATTCATTTTCTTTTCACATTAAAAAATATACAAAGCACATTGATTCATGTTAAATAACATTTTTTTGTGCTTGTTCAGAATGTGCGAGATTCGTGATTTTTGTATATATGTACCTACCTTAATTTATTCAGATTTAAAAAAAATAACTTGATTAATGTTTGTGCATCTACAATTATTTTTTTCTAGATTTCTCAAAATAATATATAAACATCTCTGATTAAATAATTATAACATAAATAACTTGAAAACAAAAAAAAAAAATAACTCGTTGTTTCTGGCAACTCTTAATTTACTTGAAAAATTTTGTTGGTTACCAATAATTTTGATATTTTGCATGTTATTTTCACATTAAAAATATCCCAATGACGTTGAATCATTAAAAAATAGCATCTTTTGTATGCGCAAAGTTGCCATAAGTTGAAATTTGTTTACATTTTGAAGATTCTTGTCCCAGCCGCAAAAATTAGCAATTTTTTAAATTTCAAAAATAATTTCATTTATAAAGAGTTATTTTGTTCTCATTTGATAATAAATGTATTAAACAAAAATAAATTGAGCTTCATTTTGTAAGATTTAAGCCAATATACATTAAATTAAATCTAATAATTTCAACAAATTGTTTTACCTTCATAACTCTTACATTCAATAACGGTACTCTCATTGAACTAAAAAACTAGATCTTTTATGATTTTTTTTGGATTTTATCTTGCTAAGAAACATAAAAGCAAAAATGGTCTTTAAGAATTTGTTTTAATTATAGTAGATAATCAGGGGCCCAATTCCGGAAGATTGAGTTGTTTCTGTATACATACAAGATAGTATACAAGTAATTTTTCCGATTCCGCAAGAGTGAGTTTTAAGTTTTAGACAAATAACGTTTTCTCAATCAGTCAAATTTATTCACTTTTGTTTGAATGGTTTATTTGCGTTCAGAATGTGTATGCAAATAAACCATTCACACTTGCGGTTTCAGGTCCCAGATTTAGATTTAAAAAAGTCAAGACGAAAAAATATTATTTTTATTATTCAACATGAACTTTTATAAACTTATTAAATACTCGTACAAACAAATTCAAAGTTCAAATTCTTAATGATCATTTTGAAAAAATATCCTGATTTTTTTGTATGATTATTTAATCAGATTATAAAAGTCAATTTTAAATTGTAGATACACAAAAATCAAATGATTTTGCCAACATAATTTGATTAAATAATCGTTCAAAAAATGCACTTTTTTTGTGTACCTACTATTATTTAATAAGATTTTCAAAATGAACTTTATCAATCTGATTAAATAGTCGTGTACAAAAATCAAGCAATTTTTTTCAAAATGGTGACTCGTCAAAAAAAAAATAACATGAATTTAAATAAAAAGTTACGAAAATTCTATCGAGAAATCGCGACGATGATGTGTTCCATTTTTTTTGGCGATGCGATTGTCGAAAGTTGAAATGAAACAAACGCACTAAGATGTTTCTGCTAACACTTGTGATTTATGTATAAAAGTGTGGCTAAAATATCATTGTCCAAACTAGAAAAAGTCATGCACACACGTGTGATTTTTAATCGTACGATTATTTAGTTACCAGAAATGAGATACATGGTTTAATAATCATAAAGTGAATGTTCTACATATGCGACTTAAAAGTCACAGGGATTAGAAAAATGAAAAAAGTTCTACTTGTACAAAAAAATCACACAATTTTTCATATTGTAAAAGTACATTTGGAAATTTAGGTAAACGTTAATAACTTGAATACTCAGGAAAAAAATAACAAGGTGTTTCTGGCAACACTACATTTACGTGAAAATTTTTGATATTTTTCATGTTATTTTCACGTTAAAAATATCCTAATGACGTTGAATCATGTATAAATAACAACTTTAGAATGCGTGATGTTGCCATATAAGATCAAATTTGTTGCAGTTTGAAGATTTTTGGCCCAGCCCCACTTACCTATTTTAATCTCATTTAACAATATTATTTCTAATAAAAAAGAAAGTAGTTTCAAATTTATTTCATCAAATCATATAAAAATATTTAATTTAACAAATCTTATGAATTCGAACAAAAAAATAGTCTGAATGTTACTTTGTCAGAGTATGTTTTATTTATATATATATATTTTTCGAGAGGAGTGAGGCAATTTTTTTTTTTGTAAGAAGAAATCACCATTTGCTGTACCATTTTTTGGTTTATTTTCTTTTCCATTTAGTAATTACTAAGTTTTGTTTGAAATTGTGGAGCCAATTTTCATAGTGAAATTTCACCCAAATTGGAAAATGAACAAAGGCTCCAAATCAATGAAAAATAACCCCAAACGGCAAAAATAAAAAGATTTCTGGTATTGTTGCCTTATAGATAAATTTAATTTTATGTAAAAATTGACAAAGGTTTTAGTGCCTCGTTCGTTTTCCGTTTTTTGAAACTTGGTGAGAGAGAGTATGTTATTTTTTTTTCATAATTCACATAAATGAATGACATTTTAAGGTTAAAAATATTTCAATTCCATTGATTCATTACAATAGTTGTGTTTTACAAATTAAAAATAATACTGCCTGAAAAAAAAACGGCAACAAACAAAGCAATTTACATGTCAAATACAACAAGAACTATGTCCATATAGATTTAGCTATGTCCAAATAATTAAGTTGATTTAACTCTTGTGCCGCGAAATGGCATTGCCATCATTATCATTATGTTATCGGCAATTTATATAGAAATGTCAAACGTTTGTTGGTAAGACAGTTCAATACAAAATGTAGAACCAAGGCAAATGTTAAAATGTCCCGATGTCGTTCTTTTCGCCAAAGTCCATATGGACATGCAAAAAAACGCAGCTAATGTAAAATCATCCTTTGGCATATCAATTTAACATTTGCAATATCAAAAATTACTAAGAATGTAAAATTTATATTTTATTTTCAAATAAACATTTAGAAATGTGAAACTGATATGGCAGAAAAACAAATATTTCAGGTTAATATTACATTCTCTAACAACGTCAAAAAAACATTGCAATATAACAATGTAAAATCAACATGTGGCATATCGATTTAACATTTGCAATATCAAAAATTCCTTAAAATGTAAAATTTATATTTTATTTTCAAATAAACATTTAGAAATGTGAAATTGATATGGCAGAAAAACAAATATTTCAGGTTAATATTACATTCTCTAACAATGTCAAAAAAACATTGCAATATAACAATGTAAAATCAACATGTGGCATATCGATTTAACATTTGCAATATCAAAAATTCCTTAAAATGTAAAATTTATATTTTATTTTCAAATAAACATTTAGAAATGTGAAATTGATATGGCAGAAAAACAAAAATTTCGTGTTAATATTACATTCTCTAACAATGTCAAAAAAACATTGCAATATAACAATGTAAAATCAACATGTGGCATATCGATTTAACATTTGCAATATCAAAAATTCCTTAAAATGTAAAATTTATATTTTATTTTCAAATAAACATTTAGAAATGTGAAATTGATATGGCAGAAAAACAAAAATTTCGTGTTAATATTACATTCTCTAACAATGTCAAAAAAACATTGCAATATAACAATGTAAAATCAACATGTGGCATATCGATTTAACATTTGCAATATCAAAAATTCCTTAAAATGTAAAATTTATATTTTATTTTCAAATAAACATTTAGAAATGTGAAATTGATATGGCAGAAAAACAAAAATTTCGTGTTAATATTACATTCTCTAACAATGTCAAAAAAACATTGCAATATAACAATGTAAAATCAACATGTGGCATATCGATTTAACATTTGCAATATCAAAAATTCCTTAAAATGTAAAATTTATATTTTATTTTCAAATAAACATTTAGAAATGTGAAATTGATATGGCAGAAAAACAAAAATTTCGTGTTAATATTACATTCTCTAACAATGTCAAAAAAACATTGCAATATAACAATGTAAAATCAACATGTGGCATATCGATTTAACATTTGCAATATCAAAAATTCCTTAAAATGTAAAATTTATATTTTATTTTCAAATAAACATTTAGAAATGTGAAATTGATATGGCAGAAAAACAAAAATTTCGTGTTAATATTACATTCTCTAACAATGTCAAAAAAACATTGCAATATAACAATGTAAAATCAACATGTGGCATATCGATTTAACATTTGCAATATCAAAAATTCCTTAAAATGTAAAATTTATATTTTATTTTCAAATAAACATTTAGAAATGTGAAATTGATATGGCAGAAAAACAAAAATTTCGTGTTAATATTACATTCTCTAACAATGTCAAAAAAACATTGCAATATAACAATGTAAAATCAACATGTGGCATATCGATTTAACATTTGCAATATCAAAAATTCCTTAAAATGTAAAATTTATATTTTATTTTCAAATAAACATTTAGAAATGTGAAATTGATATGGCAGAAAAACAAAAATTTCGTGTTAATATTACATTCTCTAACAATGTCAAAAAAACATTGCAATATAACAATGTAAAATCAACATGTGGCATATCGATTTAACATTTGCAATATCAAAAATTCCTAAGAATGTAAAATTTATATTTTATGTTTAAATAAACATTTAGAAATGTAAAAATGATATGGTAGAAAAATTAATGTTTCGTGTTAATATTACATTTTCAAACAATGTAAAAAAAACATTGCAATATAGCAATGTAAAATCAACCTTTGTCATATCAATTTCACATTTGCAACATCAGAAATTACTAAAAATTTTGACTTTATATTTTATTTTGAAATAAACATTGAAACATGTGAAAATGATATGGTCTAAAAATTGATGTTACTGGTTAAAATAACATTTTAAAACAATGTCAAAAGAACATTGCCTTATTTGAATGTTAAATTTAACCTAAATAATATCAATTTTACATTTCCAATATCAAAAAATTACTAAAAATGTGGATTTTGTATTTTATTTTAAAATAAACATTTAAAAATGTTAGATTGACATTGTCTAAAATGGACTTTTCATGCTAATATAACATTTTTTAGCAATGTCAAAAATATATTGCAATGTAAAAATGTAGAAATGAAACTTTTTCATATCAATTTTACATTTCTACTATCAAAAAACTACTAAAAATGTAGAATCTATATTTTATTTTACATAAAATGTGGAAATGATATGGCAGAAAATTTGATATGAATTTTTGATGTTGCAGCGTAAATTTTACATTGCAAAAGTGTAAGCGTTTAATGCGTTTCTGATAGGAAAACTGTAATTGGGACGTTTTTTCTAGTTAAAAACACATTTTTTTCAGTTATTTTCAAATTTTTGAACGAAAATGAATTTGATATGACAAAAATGTCAATTTTACATTACTTTTTTTTTTCGGTGTGGGGGCCTTCTGAACCATTCTGAGTTCTGAATAAATTTTAGGCTGTTCTTTAGTGGCAAGACAGAAATATCACCCAGTTCGTCGCAGAATGTATTCTCATACTTCAGCGTCATCATGTCTGCATTACCGTAGGCCCTTTATTAAGATTCAGGTAAACATCTTTGGATGTAAGTCCGCAGATCCTGGCGCTGTTAATCCAAGGATCCTGAATAAGGTTGATATCAATATTATCTTTTGACATCAATGAAGTTAAGGTGGCCGAGGCCAGCATACTGTGTTTTATATGTTTGCTTGTAGAACTTTCAGCATTATTTTAGTTGTTTTTATTTTGTAGGTTGGCTTATTGGGTGCACCTTAATCACATTGATGCCAACCATTAGTTAGAAACCCCTGGAAGGAAGCATTGCCATTGTTTCATGATTAAGCATCACTATGGCTGCCTGACCCCTTTAGGGAGGGCGCATCGATCTTCAAGACCTTCCAGTAACCACTGGAAGCCTGACCTTAAAGAAAGTTCTTCAAGAGTTCTTTACTGATGTGAGGGCCAATTTGAGCAACCCTGTCAAACAACTCGGAATTTCCTACAGTTACAACCAGTCACTTGGAGACTCTGACTAACAATGTCTGCTAGCGAACCTGTGCTGTGGGTCGTTTTAAATTTTTTGTTGGAGGACGTTTTATTGGGCGTCGAATCATTGTGACTTTTTTTGACCACTTGGGCCAGCTTCGGACCATTCAATGGCCTCACTTTAGGGTTGTCCCCAGTCAATTTGGAGGAAAAGGCATTCGGAACTGGGGGTTGGTCAATTTTTTTCTTATCATTTAACTTAGAGACGATTTTAGTCTTTCTTTTAGTGTCTGACTTGGCAGGCAGTTTTTGGGTCCAGCCCAACTGCTTCCAATCCTTAAGAAACGGCTTTCTAGGTTCATCCTTGCCATGGCCCTTTTGAAGTTTTCTATCTTTTTTAGCTCTGCTTTTTAAGATGCTTCATTTTTCTGTCGGTTGGTTTTGGCAAATTGATTGAGGGACATCGACCTTCAGATGAGCCTGCCATCATGGTCTCGGAAGACCCTGGGCCATCCACACAGATTTCGGTTGGTTCACTTGCTCCCGACCCTTTTAAGAAGTTGTAGTAGTCCTGGGTCCTGGGCAGTGCCTGATGTTTTGCCCCAGACTCATCTTCATCTATCTAACCACAGGGTTTTCAGCCACAGTGACGCCTGCGTCTGAGCTGTCTGAACTGGTGAAGGATTGATAGTCATCGTTATTAAAGTTGCGGGTTTTCTCATAAGAAATAATCTTTTTCTGTTCCTCGTAAGAGGCAGTACCTCGGGAAAAAGATTTCTGTCGTTAGGTGGAAGCAGGAATCGAACCCTCTTAGAAGCTTCTCTTTCCCTAAAATATTTTTTAGATACTTATAATTTGGAAGCTGATTCCAATAGGTAAAATACATGACCAAAAACTCTTATGAATGTTCATATTTTGCCCAACGATTTCTATTTTACATAAACTTAATAATAAAAAAAATTCCTGCCAACCATCGAACTTAAAACATAAGGCTTCCCTTGAAATTGGCCCTTCTTTACCGATAACCAAGCCCAGTAGCACAATACAATATTCATTTTAAATATAACTTTTAACAATGAAATATCACAAACCCATAAGAATAAAATCCAAAAAAACAAAGGACGCCTATAGCCAAACAACAAAAAATCTGACAGATCTTTCCCCAAATTCAGCCAAAAAGGTGTTGACACATTGATTTATCTGGCATGCCATCATCTGAGCTTTGCTTCGTTCCATTTTGGACCATCATCAAAAGAGGTATCGAATTTAACCGAAAAGAGACACACCAATCAAATAATATCTGGAATTTCAATATTGTGTCCTGCCACTGGTAAAAAAATAAAATACAAAAAAAATTTACAAAAAAATCGGAACAAAAAGACAATGCTTTATTCTGGTGCGCGCAGCTGGTCCAAGAATCAAAAAAGATTATACAATTCTTGGGAACTCTGTGGAAAAAAAAAATGTCATCAACTGGATCATCTACGAGTATAAACTGCCCACTTACCGCCCAAATATGCTACGATTTTGATACTCTTTTGCGGTTTGTGTGTTTTTTTTTTTTTTTTTTTGTGAGCATGCCAATTTAAAAATTCCAAAATGAAATAATATAAATTGACCAAATTAATATTGGGTCTTTGGATGCGACAGGACAATTCTGAGAGAAGAATGTCCCAAATTTGTTGAGGAAGGGATTTTTTTTTACTCTGCGCAGGGCTATAAAGTGGTGCTTTTAAAGTGTACACAAAGTTACGTGAATGTTCAAGCCCTCACACAGGAGAAATGGAAAAAGGGGGGAATTAAAATGCTTCTGAATTTTTAATATTTCAAAATATGTTTGTATTTTTTTTTTGCTCTTGATGAAGGATGAGAAAAAGGGGATTTTGTTAAGTATACGTTTATGGGCATTTTATAAAGTCACTTTATTGGAAGAAAAAAGATTTCGAAACAAAAACTATAGTGAAAAGCTATAAAGGTTAAGCGATTTCATGTATAATACCCTATGAATCCCAAAAACTTCTTGGATACAGTTAAGTTACAATTTTGAAAACAATTTTCCTTTTGTGGAATTTATTACTGACGGGTAAAATTTTGACAACACAAATTCGGTATCCGATGAGCTGATGCCTATTCTTCTCATGTGGGTTTCTCATTGAGTTGTGGCCCGTTAGGGCTCCAACCAGAAGTGATAGTTGAGGTCTGCTTACCTTAACTAAATATTAAGTTCGAATATTTGAAATATTCGGCTTTAAATTTCTTGAATCTGGGCAAGTGTCAATTGATGATTTATGACTTCTGCAGCCTCGAAGAAATTCTGGTGATTCTACTTTTTTCTTGCTCCAGTGGCGTATCGAGGATTCGACCTGGCTTGGATCAAGAGATAATCCGTTTTTGGCCAGATCATCTGCTAATTTGTGACTAAAAATATCACTTTGTCCTGGGACCCGTTTAAGGTGTTAGTTGCACCTAGAGATCTCAGTTCAATTCGACAACTTCCTACTAGTTTGGACTTTATAGTGATTGAGGAAATAGCCTTGATTGCCTTTTCTAGAGCTGCTGTTGGAGAAGTTCTCATAGCACTGATTGTGCCGATACACGCTGTTCTTTGGATACTTATCATGGCTTGAAGTTTTGTTTCCTTATCTAAGGCTGGCCACCAGACCATGCATCCAATGAATGGTTCTGGGGCTGGGACCCCATATTTTTTTCCAAACATTTTACTACAAGTTTAGAATGCTATTGAGGCCTTTTCCCCTCAATCTTTAATATTTTCTTTTCAATTTAGTTTACGATCAAGTACAACGCCAAAATATTTGGTAGTACCCGAAACATTTAACGGAACTCCGTTAATAGTTGGCGGGTTTATGATCGGAATGTTACGATTCCTCGTAAGCATCACCAGTTCTGTCTTTTATGGGTTAACGCTAAGTCCGTCGTTGATGGTCCTATTACTGGGGCTTTTCCAGGCCGTTTCTAGGAGCTCGCACAGAGTAGAGGCGAATTTTCCCGAGGCTATTAACACGATTTCATCAGCATATGCAACGACCTAGATGCCATTCAGATTTACTTATATCACAATTTGGTTGACAACATGGAGCCAAAGCATAGGAGATAAGTTTCCACCCTGTGGAGTACCCTACATGTCCTAAATTTCAACTTGGTAGCACCTATTTCCAAATTAATGAGTCTCGTTTAGAGCAGGGAGTCAATCCATGTTATCAGTATCGAATCAATACTAATATAGTTTAGGCCTTGTCGAATTGCACTGTTGTCAACATTATTAAAGGCCCTGCTATGTCGATGAATGCTACCAGGCCAAATGAATAGATTTTTCGATTGTGCCAACCACCTCATGCGAAGCGCTGTCTCACCAGATTTGCGATTCATGTATGCATGCTGGCCCATTGATAGCACGCCATAATTTAGTTTAAGGTGAATTTAAGTTTCAATAAGTCTTTCTAAGGTCTTTAGAAGAAAAGAGGAGATGCTAACAGGCCTGAAGTCTTTCGGTTCAGTATGGGTGTGCTTCTCAGCTTTCGGAATCAAGATGACGTTGAGTTCTCTCCAATATAAGGGAATATAAGTGATGTTTGGATTGGAACAATAACGTCTTTAGAGCTTTGGAGCATAATTGGAAGTAGGCCCTTTAGACTTGTATGCCGAGAAGGAGTCAATGACCCAAGCCACCTTTCTACTATCTACTTTTTGGGCACCTATGTTAGAGATTTCACTTGTGTTGGGGCCTCTGTCCACAGATGATGTGAGTGCTTAAAAGTAACTCTAAGGTTTCAAAGCAGGAGTCAGTTCTCATCTGGTCTTTTTAAGAAGCCCGGAGGAGCGTGAACCTTGGATTTCCTACATGTTTTTGCTGATCTTTAAGAGATCCCATCAGTCAGCTGGTCCATTACTACGTTTTGCTCTATTAAAAAGCCTCCTCGAGTTTTTCCCAAGGACTGACAGCTCTTTTGACCACCATACGGGGCTGAGTTTGCCTTCACTTTTAGTTAGTCGACTCAGAGATGAGGCCAATCTTATATTGAAGGCTTCCCACTTTGTTTTCCTGGGATTTCTATAGGGCTTTGGGGTTTCTTTATCCTATGCTCTGTTTGGAATGTTAGCATATTCTATGGTCTGAAAATGTAACATTACTTGAGACCTACCAATGCCTGACTGAAATAGATTCACAGTTAGTGGAAAGCGTCACATCGAGCACTTTTCTTCTGTTTCTAGTAAAGAAGGTTAGCTCTTTACCTTTATTTGAAATCAACAAATTTCTAGAATAATACAACTGTTTTAAATTTTATTTGGTTTTAAATTAATTGATATAAAATTAATTTGTATAAAATTAATTGGTATAAAATTAATTGGTATAACATTAATAGGTATAAAATTAATTGGTATAAAATCAATTAACTTCTAATCAATTGATATGTAACCAGTTGGTATAATATCAATTGTAACCAATTGGTATATAATCAATTGGTATAAAATCAATTGGTATAAAATCAATTGGTACAAAATCAATTGGTATAATTGTTTTCTATTCAACGCTGAGTTTAATGCAATGAGAGACGCGTGTGTTCCTCCAAACAGATTTCCAAAAGGCTTGACTTTACCTACAACCTACTTTATTGTGAACTTTGATTTAAGTCTACCTTACTACCTGGTAAAGATACAAAGATACGAGTATTCAATCATCTCTTATAATTCTTCATGAACTCTAAGTCATTACTATCTACTGATGTGCAATAAAAACCGAAAAAAAAAACCAAATGAAATTTTCTATCTAAGCAATTCAATCTTTTAATGGTCGATCTAAGCATGTAACAATTAAACTACTATTCATATCAAGCTACCATGTAAATTTCAGCCATAGGCATAGGCTTAGAGCTTCTGTTTTTGTTGTACTCGTATCTAATTACCTTTCACCTCACAAAATGCACATAATAATCCATCCTACCTACATAATCTAAGCTACATATTTACAACTCATCAACATTATTATGGCGCTACATACCTGCATACATTTTTTTTATAATGCTGAAATTCGATTAACGTGTTTTGATTCATGGTCTGTAAGTTTTTTTTTTTTTTTTGTTTTCTTTGAGGCTATTCGGGCCAAAATGTACAAGTACATCCTGACGATCGATTGAACCATCCGATAACTCAAAACCTCCTCTGCTCATAACAACTCTCTTCAAGCTGGGAAATAAGAAGCAAAACGAATTTTCGGCTTCCATTGAAGAAAAGAAAAAAAAATATCATGTGTGCTGCCACGCACCGCTTGCTCCTCGCTTCATTCAAGTATGATAAATGTGGTTATCTGTTTCAATGTGATATAGCCAACCGATTACTGTTAGCCGGAATATAAAACACGACAATTAACAGCATTTACTGGACATTAATCATTTTAATCACTTGCGAATGATCATTTGTACGGATGCGGATGAACGGACGAAGTCAACTTAACTGCGCCGACGACGCGACGCGACGACAGACGTCATTGATACCTGTGTACCTAAAATCTATAAAGATTGTAGTAGGTACCTTAAAGCTGAAATTGAAAGGCTTAAATGAACGCGTATACCTGTACATTAACGCATGTTTGGTAAGTAGGCAGGTAGTTTCTCTTATTTTAGCCAGATATTAGTTTTTTTATTTTGAACCGAAAAAGGGTTAGGGTATGTGGAAGCTAGTTTGACGAAAATTAACACAAACATTGTGATTTTAAGATTTTATGGGAGGGAAAAAACTTTGAAATGGTAATTGGGAAGTGGAACATGCATTTTTTTTTACATATATGACAACGTAAAGATTAAGGGAATGGAATGGAATGCAATTATAAACCTAAGCAATTTTAATGAACCTCATTAATGTAACTAGTAATAAATATATTATGGCAATTTGGAAATATAAGAGAAAATAAAGTCCCGCGAAGTCCCTAATAGCGAAAGTGAATGTGAAATGGTGGGACAAATATTGAAACAAGGATATTTTTTTGTTGTATTGTTTTGTGTTCTGGCTCTATTCCTATGGAATATAGAACATTTGGAGTAGTAGAATGGAAAAAGGAGTACTTCAAACATCCAAATCAAAATGACATTAAGCAGAGTTGGTTCACACAATGCTGATCACCATTATTGATTTGCACTGCCGATCAACATGCTAATGTGTACGTGTCAATAATGACATTTTGACTCTTTGATTTTCGTTTAAAATTTGTCTTATAATTTCTGTACTTAGATAGGCTTGGTAGGTAGAAATAACTATTATAGTAAATTAAGACTGACGCACTTAGACCATAAGTCAATAAGTAACAGCTCCTGATGAAATATACGAGACAAAAATTAATGTCTAGGTTTGCCGGAGTACTATAGGATCGTTATAGCAGCAATCTCCCAAATTCATTTTCTTATTACGGCAAGGCTTTGAGCTCGACTGTCAAATGAAAAGAAACTTCGGAAGAATTTCAACATTGATTGCCTTAGAAAAACTATACATGGAGTCACCGTCACCAGAGCAGATTTAGCTGCTACAGACGCCAGCAGCTAGTGGTCCCAATATTGCGAGATGTAATCAAAGATGCAGTCAAAACCAAAATAGGCTACAAATTACCCCCGAAAATAACGACTGGTATGATGATGAATGCTTACAGCTACAAAAAGGTGACACAAGATGCACATGCGAATAAGAAAACCTTAAGATACCAGCTCAGGTAGTTCAAAGAGTCTGTTGATCGAAGCTCTACCCCATAAGTTTGAAACAGGCAAGAAGCGATGGTAACCTAGGGTTCAAAGCAAAGGGAATAAAAGAGCTACAGCAGCTACTTAAAGCAGCTACAAAATTGGCATCAGATAAATAGCACGAAAGAATATAATTCTAATCTTTGAAGGCGCAACATCACCACCTAGCAGATATAGAAGAGGTAGCTATACAGAAGCTCAAGAATAACAAGGGCGCTGAATCTTATGGTTTACCAACGAAACTCTTCAAGCAGGGAGAAAATATTTTGAAATGGTACATGTTTCGACTCATCAACTAGGATTGGGTAGAATCGTAGAAAGAAGAAATCCCAATAACTAGGCACATGTGTCTTATCTACATAAAAGGCGATCCTCTGCCCTGCAAGAATTATAGAGGCATATTTCCCAAGACCAAGACGAAGACGAAGACGAAGACCAAGACCAAGACCAAGACCAAGACCAAGACCAAGACCAAGACCAAGACCAAGACCAAGACCAAGACCAAGACCAAGACCAAGACCAAGACCAAGACCAAGACCAAGACCAAGACCAAGACCAAGACCAAGACCAAGACCAAGACCAAGACCAAGACCAAGACCAAGACCAAGACCAAGACCAAGACCAAGACCAAGACCAAGACCAAGACCAAGACCAAGACCAAGACCAAGACCAAGACCAAGACCAAGACCAAGACCAAGACCAAGACCAAGACCAAGACCAAGACCAAGACTGAGACTGAGACTGAGACTGAGACTGAGACTGAGACTAAGACTAAGACTAAGACTAAGACTAAGACTAAGACTGAGACTGAGACTGAGACTGAGACTGAGACTGAGACTGAGACTGAGACTGAGACTGAGACTGAGACTGAGACTGAGACTGAGACTGAGACTGAGACTGAGACTGAGACTGAGACTGAGACTGAGACTGAGACTGAGACTGAGACTGAGACTGAGACTGAGACTGAGACTGAGACTGAGACTGAGACTGAGACTGAGACTGAGACTGAGACTGAGACTGAGACTGAGACTGAGACTGAGACTGAGACTGAGACCATGACCGAGACTAAGACGTGAATTTGTTATATGAGACTTAGACGAGACTGAGACGAATAACGACACGATACCGAAATTTTTCGACGATACCGATGGTATCATGGTAAGCCCTAGGTGATTGTTCACAGAATCGATCAACTTTAATTTGGCCACTAAAAGTTGATACCTTATGACGTTTTTATCAATTTTTATCTTGTAACTTGGTCACTGAATAAAAAATTTGACAGACATCACTTAAACAAAATGGCTGCCAAAAACTGTCAACAGCGGACTAAATGTCAGAATTTGTTGGTCATAAGGCTCAATATCCAGTTAATTTATACCAAATATATTTGTGCAATTGAATACAAAAAACCCACTTCAATGAAGCACATCCGAAATCATAAGAAAATCTCATAGTTTCGAATTACAGTTAAAGATAGTGTTGAAGTTTCTCAGTTATATTCGACAACAATAACAACAACAACTACACCAACACCGGATGTGTCCCCAGGAGTTCTCATAATAAAGAAACCGAACGTGTTTCGGACCACTTAACACCAAAGCGTATCGCGATTTATACGGATTCATTACAATACAACAACTTGATTGTCGTTGTCGTCATCGCCGTTGTCGGATTTTCTTCCTTCCACAATCAGGGGTCACTTGATTCGTTAATCATTGTCATCGGAATAAAATTTAAACATTCATTGTTGCATAAAATAGTGTCAAACAAAAGGAACCTCATTAACCCTATATCAGAGATGGAAGATGAAAATGAAATATGTATACCTACCAACAGGATTCCCATATACCTATTAAGGCTATATAATAGTGTTTAATCTTATATGGAATCTTAATCTATATGCAGCATAAAAACAATAGCCCATATTGCATCAATTAAAGGACATTATGGACCAAGGACCAAGGACGAAGAACATGACGATCAAATAAATTAAAAGTGACCAAGTATCTCATTCACATTATGATGAGATATGTGTGACGTGATGTGATGCCATTTTGCCTACAGATACTTAAATGTAGACTTAAATGTTTGTAGGTGGGAATTGAATCCTTGCAATCAATGCTCCTCAGTCCATAAGTCCACCAGAAATATGTGCCTATAGAGACATCTCTGTATGTGTGCATTGTAAATGTTTATCCGGTATTCTGTGATTTTAATGAACGGGTATCAATGTCTTTCCTTATAATCAACAAATCACACCCCCTGTTCTGTTTCGTATGTTAACTCAATTTAAATATTGATTGATATCCGTTCTCAGTTCTCAAAGAACTATGTATGCATGTAGGTATGGTCTGAGTGTTATGTTTGCAGTTGGAAGCCACTGCCATATTTATGCTTCTATATTCTGTCTTCAGGGGTTGACCAGGGGGGAAAATGGAAATCGAGATGAGGATGACTTATGAATTCATATCCCAAAAGGGGGAAAACCACCAACGACAACAAGTCCAAAAGTCAAGAGAGACAATTGTTGAGGTAGCACAAATGAGCTTCTTGATTTCACAAATGACTAACAACTGACCATCGCATATAGTTTGATGCAAGTATATTCAACTATATTCAACTTAAACATCAACCGGACGGATACAAAATGAAATCGATCGGGTTGGTGGGAATATGGGACTTTTCTTACAAGTGGTCATTGATTTTTTCGCACGCAGTGTCATTTGATATTGTCCAAAAGTATAACTCCTGGCAAATGGTCTGGAAATTTCGATTCACTTTATGTTTCTTGATTTTTGTTGTTTTTTTTTTTTTTGTCTTTCTTCGTTTGGGGCTATTGGCAATCGGATGTGAGTTCAAAAATATATTTTGTGCGAAAGAGGATTGATTCAGTGAGTGGAAAATGTTAATGGTAATGCTGTTATGATAATATTTCAACTTCATATGATTATTTTCGATATTTATCATTTTCTAATGCTATTTTTAAGTGAAAAAGGGAAGATGAGAGATACATAGATTGAAAAAGTCTAATTTACGTAGATTTTCTAGATTTAAAAAAAAAATGTTGGTAGCACGGCACAATTCGTGGAGAGCTATAGGACCTATTGAATAACAACTTCTTATAATTTAATTTAAATCTGACTTAACAAAAACCTGTTAGGCTGTGCAATGCGCAACAAGGGAAAAGGCTTCGTTGAACTTTTTCATATAGAAAAAAGCGTTTTGAAAAGAAGATGCGCTCCCACGTGACTTCTTTAACCTCATTCTGGAACAAATAATGCGTAAGGGAAGTGCTTAGAAGGAATAAAGTCAACTTTCTTTCTTGCCTTAGTAATATTTTGCGTTTTATTACTCTAATTGGTTATGACAAATTTAATTTGATCATGCAATGTTTTCTGTATTTTTTGTGTGCTTTGGTAACTTAAAGTAAAGCTAGAAAAGCCACTCTCACTTATTGAAAAAAAAAAAAATAGATGGATAATAAGTCTTAAAAATTTTAAATTTGTTATTCTATGTTTTCTATGTTTTTTTTTTCAAAAACTGGTAAGAACTCCTAAAACATAATTTTGTATTACTTAATAATTTTTCGTTAAAAATTTGTGATGAATAAATCAATTTAAGCCTGCGATGTTTTATATTTAGTATTTGTAGTGATTTGTTATCTATAAATGTCAAGTTAGCAAAGCAACTTTCACGAATTAATTTTCTGTTCATTAGTCGATAATTTGTTGTGACAATTTTGAGTGTTTCGTTCAATGTTTTCTATGTTTTTTTGGTAGTTTTGCTAACTTGAAACAACTCAAGACACGGTTAAAAACTTTTAATATCTAATGATCTATGGCTTAATAATATGCAATTAATTAGCCGTTTGTTTTTTTTTGTGGAAAATTTAGCTTAATCGTGCAATGTTTTTTTGTTTCGTAAGCTTGATATCAAGTTAGCACCAACTCAAAAAGTGGTAAACGCAACTTTTTTTGAATAAATTGCTGTTAGCTAGTGACTAGTCTTTTATTAGCTGTGATAAATTCAAAATCATTGTACAATGTTTTCTATGTTTTCAATGGAACCTAAAAAACAAAGAAAACATAAAACGATTGAATTAATTATTTACTTGCGATTTATAGGTACTATATGGCAAATTACGCATTCGTAAAAAAAGATTGAACTCGAGATTTTGATCAGCTTCTGTCTATACGTTTTCAATTCTATTTTTTTTAACTAAAAATAATGGTACCTGCCCTGCCATACAATTAGAAAGCAATTTTAGAAAATCTTATTCTCAAAATCAATAAATTTCTTTTAGGACCTAAGGGCCAGATTTGCATGGGATACAATATTTCAGTAAAATGTACAACTGGGTCGCACGTACTTGCTGTTATTTTCAAGACGCTGATGGCTTAAGAACATTTTATGTAAAGACATGGAAATTATAAAAGAAAAAAACGCATGAGACACCATATTTAAATTAGCTAAAATAACTTCTTTCATTGATATATCCTTTTTCTAGACCTTATTAATTGTAAATAAGACACCTTTCATGGGCTTAAGGTCTTTTTGTTTTTGTTTTAAAACAAATAAAAAAAAGGTTAAAGTTGTTACATTTCACGCGTGGTTACACCCTTCTTAACGCCCGAAACGAAACAATTAAAAAAAAAAAAAAAATATAAAAATAAAATTTCAAAAAAAAATTTCAACTCACTTTTGAAATATCGAAATTTGATTTGAAATTTGTTTATAGAAAAAAATTATCTTAAATCTTTTCAGCCGAAAATGAGAAAATTTCAAACTAAAAAAAAAAAAATTCCATGAGAAGGAAGTACTTTCAATAGTAGCTTTTTGTAAATTTTTATAATTTTTGGTAGTGTATCTCTTGCAATAATTTTAGGATATAGAAAAATAAAAATCAAAATCGTAGGAACAGTTTAAAAAAAAAAAATATTTTCATAAACGGTTTTTTAACATTCGTATGAATGGTACCGTTATTTTTTAATAAAAAGTATTTTTTGTTATGAAAATACCTAAAAAATTATGTTAAAAAACCCTTAAAACCGAGTTTTATAAAAACCGACCATTAAGTTTTCATAATATTTGATTTTTAAAAAAAAAATCTTAAACATTTTTTAAATATTCAGAAATGATTTTTTTTTGAAAATTTTTGTAAGAAAAACTATTTACATAAATATTTAGAAACTTTTGCAAAAAAATTATTGAAATGAAAACAATGAAGAATTAAATCGAAAATAAAAAAAAAAAGTATTCAAATTACCACTAAAAACCATTTTTTGAAAGAGAGTTTTGGTACCATCCAAAGGAAAAACAGAAATTTATTGATTTTTTTAAGAAAAGTTGCTAAGCCATTTTTGAGAAAAATGATATATTATAAAATTGCTAAGAAAGTTGTATGGCAGGAATTGTTATTTTTAGAAATAAAATTAAAATTTGGTGGTGCAACAGCTCGTGGAGACCCAGAGCCTAGTGACTTACAACTCTCAACCAATCCTGTGTGCGTGTTGTTGGCAGGAATTGAGGGGACCTACAATTTTTTGCCGATTCCGAACGGCTAGATGAGAAGCACTTATTCATGACAAGTATACTCTTGAAAGATTTGCCAGTTCTTCTTAAGAGGCAGTACCTCGGGAAAAACAATTCGGTTTTTATGTAGCAGTGGCCGGGAATCGAACCCAGACCTTCGGCATAACAGTCCAACGCACTTACCATCATGCCACGAGGTACCATTATTTTAAGTTCTTAAAAAAAAATGAAGAAAAATTGTACCAAGTTTGGAGAAAATCAATGCAGCCATTTAGGCTATAACCAAACAGTCAGACGGACTTACAGAATTTTGCCACCCACGTTTTTGGTTTTCTCTGTCATCGTTATGTCATGCTTGATTTTTATCTTGTATTTTTTTTTTTTTTGCACGAATCCAAGACTTGCCTTATAGTACCTACCAACATATATCGCAATTAAAAATGGTTATCAATGGAACCTTCCAAATAAGCAGTTTTTATTTTCGATTTATCAAAACGGTAATTTTGATTTCAATAATTTTATTGTACAGAAGCTTCTTAATAATATAAACAGTTTTTTTTGCAAAAATTATTAAAAAATATTTTTTTTTTGGAAATCAAATATTTTGAAAACAATATGGTCAATTTTATAAAATTCAGTATTTAAGGGTTTTTTACACCCCTTAAAGTATTTTAGGAATAAAACTTCTGATAACGTTTTTTTTAGTTTTGAATTTTCTCATTATAAGCTGAACAGATTTAAATTAATTTTTTTTTAAATAAGCTTATGAATTTTAGAAAGAGTTTAATTTATTTTTTTTTTAATTCTATATCCAAAAAATGGCTTAACACTTTTTTTTAAACTTTGTTCTTATATGCACATAAATAAATTCTTACCAGTGGCGTACCAAAAATTTTCATTAAAACAAATTTTAAGAATTTGATATAGTAAAAATTGAAAAAACAAATAAAGCTCAAGACTTAATTAATATTTCTAACCAAAAAAAATTTTTTTACAGTCGTAGTCCACATAAAATGACTAAATATTTCAATGATCATTTCGATACCTTCCCGTAAGAATGTATTAAGCGACATTTTAATTCTTTTTTAATTATTTATTTGTGTATTTTTTAGTAATAAACGGATTTTTAAAGGAATTTTGAGTTGAAAATTAATTTCCAATTTTTTTTAATTTCATTAGATGCACACATAAGAAACTAATCCAGAGGTTTATTTCGATGCCTCTGATATTTTTGAAATGTCGCTTAATACATTCTTACGGGAAGGTATCGATTTGTAAGGTAGTTCAATCATTGAAATAAGAGAATTCTTTTTATGTGGAAAGTTGGGCCTATTTCAATTTATTTCCCTAGAAATATTAATTAAGTCTTGAGCTTTATTTTTCCGTCAAAATAATAAATGATTTTGCTTTCTAAATGTCTCAAAATCAATCACTAAAATTTTCAACGATGAGTTTGTTATAATTGGTGCCTTAGCTAATTTAAAATATGGTATTTAAAACTTGAAGACCGATCCTCTAGCCTAGCTCAAGCATCTTTTTCCCAAAAACATTCCATTTCCAAACATCCAAAACTTAGTTTATATCATAAAAGTGTTAAAAAAAAGATGACCTTCACTACACTTCATCAATAAAAGAGATAAAAAAAAGTATCGTCCAAATGTGTTTTGTTTTTCTATTAAAATCCTTTCATCCCTTCGATTTGAGATTCAATTCACAATCCATGAAGCATCAAACACTCATAACTCAGATATCTCTTCTATCGACTTACTTAGGTACATATTGATATTATTTTAGTATGTTCTGAATTCGAGTACAGCAAAATCCCTTATCTATATCATATTCCAATCAGCAAAGGTAATAAAAACAACTGGCCACTTCAGCGGAATGAGCTTTTTTACGGAAAACTATATTCCATGCCGATATGTTCGTACCTTACCCTCGTTTCTATAATATTCTCTATCGGGTAATAATTTAACTATACTCGTACCCATTCTATATAACAGTAAAGCGTTATAGAAACAAGGATAATACCTACTCTTCTATATCCATACTCCAGCATCAGACCGTGCATTATATAAATGAAAAGGTATATCTGGATGGTTGATCGGAGAAATTTGTTGCAGAAAATTCGAGGAGCAGAACGAAGTTCAATAACTTTTATGACTATATTTCAGGATCTCTGGGGGATTCCAAAAAAAAAAATTGTACTAGCAAGGAAGGGTCAAGAAAGTTATATTGGAGTTGGGATTATGTTTTGTTGGGCAGGAGGGGAGAAAATATCTTTTGCTCAGCTTAATATTCTTGTGATTTCAGCAGGTTTTTTGTTTTTTTTTTGTCTACGTCCAAGGTACGAGTATAATGTGTGGCATAAGCTGAATAGAGTTTTGGGTCATAATTTCACTCAAATCAAAAATAATACCTTGGGATATAATTTCTCAATTGACATGTTTTTGATCCCCTGAGGGTGCGCTGGCTGGTCATAAAAAAATATTTTCCATGCCTTTTTGAATATGATTTTATGATGTTAGAAAATTCGGCCTCGATTTTATACTGAATGACTGAAGCCATCAGTAAAAGTTATAAGAGAGTGTGTAATTGGATTCAGATGACCGAAGATATTTAGGCAAGTGAAGAGAATATCAAAGTTCTCAGAAGGTGAATGATTGAACAACCTGGAATAAGTTTTAAAATTTTGGATTTCATAAACGGGGTCAGTTTTTGGGTTTAAATTTCATAATTTCTAAAAAAAATCATATGAAATTTCAAAACAATGAGTTTGGTGTTTTTCTACTAAATTAAATCTTATTGAAGTAATATTCACCACTGGATCACACGTACTTGCTCCTTTGTTGAAGACCTAAAGGTATAGGCAAATAATATGTAAGGACATGTACATAATGAGAGGCAAATGTTCAAAACCTTGAAACACGAAATTTAAATACGAGTAAGCTTAAAAACTTCTTTGGAAGTTTGAGATGAAAAAGAACGTCGTCTTACTTCTAGGGCTGACCATAATACCAAACGTAAGAATACTTTTATATCGTGTCGGTATCGTGAAAATCAAAACATTTTAGTATCGTATCGGTATCGCTTCGGTTTTCGATAGCGATACCAAATGACACCGAGACTTTTCTGGTATTGTGGCTAGCCCTATTTAATTCTTGATTGAATATGATTGTATGAAAAAAAAATGTAAGCTTTTTTTTAAAAATTATTTTTATAATAAAACTCAAAACATTGTTAAGGAAAATTTTTGGTAGGCAAATATTAAGTATTTACTTATGTGCATAGTTTATTGTTTGAATTGTCAACCTATTTTTTATTTTAATTCAAAAAATTTTGTATGAAAATTTTGATATCAAAAATTTTTTCACCCTTTTGAAAATTTGTTTATAAGAAAATTTGTCTAAATCTGTCAAACTGGTAATGAAAAAATTAAGAAGAAACGTTTCAGAAGAGAAGTACTTTTAATAAGGTTGTTTTTAATTAGACGTTTGGTTTTCAAGAAAAAATAAAACGCATATAATTTATTATGGTCAAGAATTCAGCTTTATTATAAAGATAAGGCTCGAGTAAATTCTAGCCGACAAGCCGAATTTTTGACCACTTTTTGCAGCAATTGGGGCCGTATGTCAGCAATAACGTAGGGAATATTCTCTTCCAAGGCATATCAATCGTAATAATGCGATTATGTTGACCGAATTTTGGACACATTGGAACCAAACCATTAATTTGGTTATAAATTTGAACAATTTACAAACTTTGTTCAGGAGTAAGGCTATTCGTTATGAAATTTCAAACCAAACTGAGCATAAATCAAATGACAGCTGTCAAAAAAACCAACTCTGAAAAAAGTATTGCCAGATTGAATACCACTCGTCTTAAATAAACACCTTTTAGTTGATTTGTATTTCTAAATTTTTATAATTTTTGCTAGTATATTGCAATAATTTAAGCAAACACAAAAAGTTTTATCAGTCGGTTTTAAGAAGAAAAATATTTTCCTTAACGGTTTTTTAACATTTGTATGGAAGGTACCGTTAATTTTCTTACAACAGAAAACTTTTTTCTTAATATACCTTACGGAGTATAAAAAAAAGTTTTATGAAACTCGGCTATGCTGTTGTAATTTTCAAAGAATTTGATTTTCAAAAAAAAGCTAGAACATGTTCTAAAAATCCAAAAAATATTTTTTTTTTAATTTTGGTAAGAAAAACTATTTGCGTTGTTTAGAAATTTCCCTAAAAAAAATATTGAAGTGAGAATTACCGTTTTGAAGAAAATCGAAAATAAAAATGGTTCTTGGCAGAGGTACCATTTAAAAGCATTTTTTTTGAAAATGGTTTCCCATCCAAAGGTAATTTAAAGAAATTTATTGATTTTTTTTAACAAAGTTGTGGAGCTGTTTTTGAGATAAATAAGATACTGTAAAATTGCTAAAAAAAAATTTGTGACTGGTACCGTTATTTTGAGTTCTAGAAAAATTTAAAAAAAAGAGGCTGGGTACGGCTCACACTGGTAACTTCCCCTTGGTGCCCTTAGAAGCTGGAGACCCTATGTTATATTACTATTCAAAATCGCCAATTCAGGATATTCGAAAACATTTTCAGGTGTTCCATATGCAGTCAAGTTAAGACCAAAGACAGAGACCAAAACATTGCTTAATAAGTGAGTAGAATAAAGATATTTTAGAAGAAAAATTTTGTTTAACAATTTTTAGCAAAGTTTCTTGTGTTTTTTTCGCTTTATGAAAATACTGTTTCTTGAATTATTTTTTCAAAATCTATCAAACATCAATTATGAACGAGTGTATAGAACTTCACTAACCGGAGGACAATACCATTTTTGAGTTTTTTTTTCAGAATTTTTTCGTAAAGTTTCTTGTAGTTTTTTTGGTTTAAAAAAACTGCATGCTAAATTTCTTTTGCAAATCCAATCAATTTATAGATTCGAAGAATTATATTTACCCGACGCCAATTTCATAACTTGTTTCTAAAGATAAGTCAACAGTTCCCATGCGCAAACAAAATCTATGAAAAAATTTTAGCATGTCAAAAATTGTTAAAGTGAAATACAAAATAATTTTTAGCATGATTGATTTATAGTCTTACCCAAACAAAACCATTGCTGTCATGAAAAGTCATACAAAATAATGAACCGGAAATTGTTTTGCAAGCCAAAAAAAAATGTGGTAAATAAAAGAAATTTGTTTTGATGGTCAGGTTACTCTCAAAAAGAAAGAAACATTCACCTCAAAGCATTATTTGCATGCAAATTGTTTTTGCATCCAAAAATAATTGTTTTTATTTTTGGGACTATAGTTAATTATAGTTAATTAAGGGTAAATTATTGACTCAATGGGTGGCTTAAGCCAAGGCAAACATTTTTCGCTTTGAGTATTATACAATATGGTGCACAGAATAGGAGGACATTTTTTTTTGGAAAATACTGATTTTATTTTTGCACGGGAACTGTAAGCTATCTTAAGATATTTCAGAAAACAAAAATAATAGACAATTTTTGGTAAAATTGGTTTGTAGTTTTTTTTTTACTTAAAAAAAAATTGGTCTGTGAATTTTTCAATAATTTTTTTGTTAATAAAAAAATTGAAAAATTCACGGACCAATAGAATTAAACTTGCTCCAAGCCAATATCATTGTTTGTTCTTAAGATATTCAAGCCGAAAAACTTTTTCAACAATTTTTGGCAGCTTTGTTTTTAAGAGAATTTTAATGGTCGTAATTATGTATTAATGAAATAAAAATTCCATTTTACTTCCCGACGCTTCGACGGTGGTTGCCATCTTCTTCAAGGGATCATTTATTTGTTTTTAATTAAAAAAAAACTGTAGCCGGAAGCTGATGCATCATTCGTTTTCAAGATATTCGAAATTTGAGACTAAAGAAATTTCACAACTTTTTTTTTAAATTGATATAAGTACTAAAAAAACTCTCACTGAACTTTTTTGAAAGGTCCTTCCTGCACGTATTAAAACCACTATCCATAAAATAAAATTAATCCAAAGTCGACATCTGCCTGCATTCTTTCTTGAGATATGGTGAACGAAAAAAGGGATAGAACGTACAAACGTACGAACGTACGAACAAACACAGACATCTCTTTAAAAATTATAGATTCTAATTCTAGGGAGCTCGAAACAGACGCAGACAGACAGAATTATGAGAGAGAACCCTGGATCTATATAATTTCATTTAAAATCTCAAGGCTTCCTCCCATAACAACTATTTCTTGAATGGTGCTTTAAAGACCCAGCCATTATAATATTTGTCTTTTATAAGAAAATCTGCGCTTTTTATTCAGCCATTATGGCGTGTCCGTGTATTCACACTCGAAGTAGTCCTCAATATCAATTTTATTATATTTTTTTTCTTTTATTTTTATTATTTGTATACTTTAAGTCTACACCTCTATCCAGAGGTCCAGAGTCCAGTGTCTTTTTTTTTTTATTAAATCCCGATGTGCTCGTGTAGAAGCCTGGCTTAATCCGTGTGCGCTTGCGTTTCGCCATTCTACACGTAAACTTGCCGCATTTTATTCATATATAAATAATCATTTAGCCAGAGACCACGGATTCGAACCAGTAACAGTATCTATACTATACAATTCCACATTCACACAAACAAACACAATATTCACAATTCACATCAAGAACACCATCAGGCGCGAGTGCGCTATAATAATTCGAAATCACAGTGAATTGGGTGATAAAGTTGATTTTAGCACGATAAACGAATTATAAATGCATTTGTGAGAGTATTTATTTAATAATAAGTTTTTCGTTGACACCTCTGTTTCACGCGCTGCGCTGGCTAGCTGGATAATGTTGTTGTTGTTGTTGTTGTTGCTATAAAATGTTGGTTGGCTTGGTTTTTGTTGCTTCTCTGGAAGGAGGCATAATATTCGTTTTCATTCACAGACCCTAAATGCGCATGCGCCAATGCCAAATGGTTTAGTTGCGCGGAGCTTGGCATTTAAGGTTTTTTTTTTTATTTTTTATTTTTTATTTTATTATAATTTATTTTTATTTAGTTTATTTTTGTTAGTGACTTTTGATGAATTTATTACAAGAGGAGATTTAATTTCACAAAGATTTATGCGAAAGGACATTTATTTATCCAATTTTAAAAATAGTTGTAAGTAAACGAATATATTTGCAGGCAATGTATGTAGGTATGTTTTTAGTCAGTGTTTGTTTTATTAGTTTTTTTTTTTTAAGTTTAATTCATAGGTAAGTTGCATTGACATTATTTTTCTTTTTTAACTTACGGGAACTATGTAAATAGAGTTGAATTCGACTCCTTACTAGAATGGCAAGCGTGTTTCTGTGAGCATATTGTATTCACTCCATTCATGTCCTCTGTGTTTCATTGTGATGTTCACAGTCATAGATGACATCAGGATTTGTAATTATGGGCTTAAAAGTGGTTTGAGAGAAGCAGTTAGTATTTGGCTGATGTAAATATAAAATGCTTTGACTTAGTTACTGATCAGTGATCAAAAACTGGTGATTATCTTGACAGTTGTGGAAAGTAAAGATGTATCCAATAATTTCACTTTAAAATGGGATCATCAACGAAGGATCTTTAGTTATTAAAGGGCTTTCCCAATATGAATGGGTAGAAGTCTTACAGGAGATTGGTAGAAAGTGTGGCTTTAAGAAAATTATATATAAAGACATGAAAATAATTAGACCAAAATTTTTTGAAGCATGAAATACGATAGGTATTTAAATTAGCCAAAACTACTTTTTTGAGAGTAATGAGAATAAAAAAAGAACGTCATCTTAATTATTGATTGAATTTTATTGTATGGAAAAATAAAATTTTAAATCGTTGAAGCTGTTTTTTAACTTACATATATGCATACAAAAAATAAAATTAAAGAAAAATTGTCAACCTTTTTTTGAGATATCAAATTTTCTAAAAAAATTTGTAATTCAAATTCAATCTTATTGGAAATTTGTATATTAAAAATTAATTTGAATCTTTTCAGCCGATAATTATAAAATTCAAAATTTAAAACTAACGGTTTTTTCCATAAATGTAAAATCTATCCATAAAACAATTTAAAGAGTGTTGGAAAACCCATAAATACATAGTTTTATAAAATTCAACAACATATAATATTTGATTTAGACATTTTTTAAAAATCCGAAGAAGTAAGAAAAAATATTTATACTGCTTAGAAGCTTCTGAAAGTTATTGAAATCAAAATTACCATTTTAAAGAAAATCGAAAACAAAAAATAGTTCTTTGGGAGGAACCATTAATAACCATTTTTGAAAAATGGTTTTCCATCCTACATTTGGATGGAAACCCATATTTACTAAAAAAAAATCAATTGAATAGTTTTTAAAATAAGTTAGGGAGCTATTTTTGATCAAAATCTCGAGTTCATTTTTTTTTTAACGAATGTATAAGTTGCCATATAGTTCCTATATATCGCAGTAAAAAACTCAATAAATATGAACAACTTTAGTTTTTCAGGCAGCGCTATCATACATTTTGTGTTAAAGGTTCTGGATTTAATCCCAAATGTATTTGGGTTTTTTTTTTAGGATTTCGTCCATTCAGGATTAACGACATTTGGGATTTTGGGTAGTTCAGGATTATGGAATTCGGACTTTTTATTTTTTGTTCTTTGGGATTTTGGCATTCGGGATTTTGTTCTCTCCCTTGTATACATAACCGGATAACCCATTTTGGTTTCAATTAAACCAGATCTTGGGTAGAAAGGTAAAAACTGAAAATATTTGTCCCTTATAAAAGAGTAAATTTTTGACATCCATTATTTCACAAAAAATAATATTATTTCTTATATTTCGATTTACTGTCTTTAAAAAGTAGGAAGGCCCCCAAAATATTTGAGACAGATGAGAATGATTTTTTTAATGTGAGTTGTTTGAATCGAAATCTACACATTAAAAATAGTGGATCTTTTTGTTTTGTCATAATTTTTGTCAAAAACTATTATAATCCTACTTTCGTTATGAAATTTAATCAAAATCTCTACATCTGTATATCGGAGCTATACCAATTCAAACTGAGTTAGAACAAAAATTCGAGTTTTTCCTCTAGAAAATCATATTAAAGTTATCTCTTCCAAATTTTATAAGAAATCACTACACTTGTTAAAGCTGTTGCTTGATGAAGAGTAGATAGAGATGCATAAGAAACCTACTTTTTACATATTTTTTTCTTTATTCTAAAGCTTCGTAATGGTGGACCAAAATGTCAAAATACCATTTAAAAATTTGTGGTTACATTACATGGTATGTGAAGTTAGCAGGGCAACTTACACTCACGCAAATGGGACCTTGATGGAAATTTGCAGTCTTCTTTGCATTTTATTCCCGATTTAGCAGTTTACCAAACAAAAGTGCAATCAAGTGACCTTATTTTAACTCCACTGAATGTGAAATAAACGAGTCAGTAGAATTTTTTAAATTAAGGACCTTAAATTTTGAACCTAGCCAATTGTTGAAATGCCAAAAAATTGCTAATTTGAGCCTTATTGCAAATTTTTAGAATGCTCGGTTCATACGATACTCGATGTGACCTGCTAACTTCACAGTGAAGTTAGCAGATCAATCGATTCCAATCCAACCCTATTTGGCGAACTGCTAGATCGGTAATAAAAATGCAAAAGATAATGCGAATTCCTGTCGAGGCCCCTTTTGCGTGGGTGAAAGCTGCCGTTATAACTTAATAGATGTTAATGCTGGTCTATTTTTGTCAAGTCTTAAGAACCATTTAACTCTGTCGATCACTGTGCATTAAAAAAAATTAATTAAAATCAAAAAATGTTTTTAATTAAAAAAAAAATTCAAACTACTTTCTGGTTTTGGATTTCGGCGCAGGTCTAGTTAAATTAAAGCGTTAAAACTTTTTGCTGACACAAAATCAATATGTAGATACTCAGTATCTTTTTTTTAGTTGCAAAAATTCAATGAATATTCTAGTCATACTGGCCCAAAAATCAGCAAAATTAGGGAAGATGGCGAAAAGCTGGATTTTGGTACATTGCATCCCAATGGTATTTTAAGGAAACAATCAAAAGCACCTATCGATTATAAAGACTACAAACATTTTTACTAGGGTCAAAGGCCACCCTAAACGATTTTTAAGGAATATGTCCCGAGCAGTAACTCGAATAGTGAATAGTTTTTAAAAAATTAATTTTTAAACTCAAAATAACAGTAAAAAAAAAGGATTTTAAATGTAAATTTTTAACAATTTTTTTTAAATATTAATTGAGTACTCTTTTTGTTTTCAAAACTCAATGGTTTTCTGTTTTTGGCTATAAATTAAAAAGAGCATTTAATTTGGAAAAAAAAGTAAGTACTTGATTGCGTAAATTTAAGGTTGAAATTTTATATTATATTTTTTTCCAAAATTTTGACTTTGTTAATAAATTTTTCAAAAACTGTTCATTAAAACTGTAGTTAAAATTAAAATAAAAAGGATGTTTGGTTTCAAAATAAATTTAATATGGTTTTGGCATGTATAATACTGTTGTTTTAAAAAAGTGTTCTGTTTTAAGTACATTTTTTAGAAACTTTCCCCTGACTAAACGGGGGGAATAGATCCCACCACCACCACCCATACGATTTTTTCTTTCCCCAACCCACCTTACACACTTTAGGTTTTTGTCACATTTTTTGCGAATCACCCTGTATAAATGAAATGGTTCATGTTTCGTTACCTTCGAACTCGTATGATTAATGTAGTAGAGCCCGGATCGTTGGGTATAACTTTCCAAAAATCTTTAAATAAATCCTAGTGTATTTTTATTATTTTTTTTCTAATTTACCTGGGTGAATTTAGGCAAAAAAAAAATACCTTGTGCTAAACCTCAAAGAGGTGGTGCAAGTACCTACATTTGATATTGAAACACAAAATCCGTAACTCTGCCGATTGAACTATCTCAAAAACTGTTATTCTTATGAAAAAATTGCTCAACATTTTTGGTAGGGAATGTGCTAAGCTACAACCTAGTCATTGGTATTTTTTTGTAAGAGTTACCGTTCGGGAGCTATTCCTAAGAAACCATTTAGGGGGGCCTTTGACCCCCCGTAAAATTGTTAGTGGCACTCTTATTGATGTAAGCTTTTAAAAGTTTTCTTAGAATACCATGAGGAGGCTATATTACAAAATTCTGCTTTCCGCCATTTTTTCCGAAGCTAGAAGTTTGACAGTCATGGAATTTTTTTTTTTAAACTGAGTTTTTTATATGTAAATAAATACTCAAAATAGGTGTACTAGGTTCTGTTCTTTTAGTAAATGAAAAAGTGATGCATATATATATATACTTTGTATCAAAAAGTACAAATTTCACCCAACCCTTTTTGTTAAGTCACACCCTAAATGCAATTTCTGCTGCTAACCATGCCAACTACCCTAGAACACTAACCATTAATTAAACCCACCCATAAATTAATTCTTACTCATATCTATGAACTATATATCAATGAATGCCAGATAAATATACAACTTTCTTCTGCGATAATAACTGTCAAAATTAATATCTTTTCATTAAAAATTTTTCTATATCTAATCGCTGTTTCCACTCTATGACTTCAGTTAATGAAGAAAATGATTGTTTTTTAATTACAAAATCGTCTTGCAACTTTTCTATATCTCTGCAAACAAAATTGTCCATAAACCCACCTCCTCCTCCTCCTAATGCATGATCTTTTCATCTGCATATAATTTAGGAACTCGTATTTTATCTCGAGTGTCATTAGCGTAGTCATAACCATCACATTCATAAACACATAATATTATTAGGCAGCCGTTCCTCCAGATGCTTGTATAGTCTTTGGAAAAAGATGAAGGGTGATGTGATGTATGCCACCGATGGGTGGTCCTCGGGATCAGACATATCATCGCCACGCCACCACCGGAGCTGTATATAGAAGATGATGGCAAACAGATCGTCTCGTCAGCATCTTATAGCGCGTGCGGTATTCTCACGCATTCTTGCGGGGAACGATTATGAATTATATTTTTCTTCGGTGTCTGGACAAAATTCAACGCCATATGAATAGAGCGTAATAATTGTCAAAGACATTTTGACACTTATGCTTACGTATAGCTAATATGTCAGCTAAATGACGTGAAGAGAGAGGCTTATAATGATGTCTGGTTTTGAGGAGATATCTGTAGGTAAGGTATATGAAACTGATGAAAATGATTGATCGATTTATTTATTTTGAAAGGAAAACTCTTGTTACTTTGGTGGCATGTGTTTTTAGTGGAAAAAACGTCAAAATTTAAAATAATTTTGTTTTTGTGACATTGCAGAGGTTTTGAGTGCTTTTCTTAAAAGAAACCTCCGACTGGTATCTAAGGTGGAATTTTAATAAAAAAAGGTCAAAGATGATTTTATCAATATTTAATTTTTGTATCCAAAAATATTCAGGTGAGTTTGAAATTAAGTCAAATTTTTCGGTCAGTATTTTTAGCGATGGTATTGTTATATTTTCTCAGGTTCGATTTATAAAACTTATTTACTTTATTTAAACTTCCACTTATTTATTTTGCAAATCAAAACACTTCACTTTCTTTCTACAAAATAATTTATTAGTCACCACTAAAATTAAATCACCAACTTTAATTTTCATTCATTGTCCACTGTGTCCACTGCTGTTTAAATATGTCCTTATACCCGTATAACAATCACACAGGTTCCCGAAATAGCTTGAAGGTTCTAGTATTTTCTTCTTGAGCTTTCCATAGGGGAAAATTCCCATAAATTTCCCTTTCCCAAGCTTTCATTTTGACAGCTAGAGCTAAAAGTTCTAAAGCTCATCAAAGCTTCTTGTAGGTTGATTATATAGTCCGGAAGATGGCGCTTCTTCAGTCGAGATTCGTTATAGTTCATACGAGAGTCATTATAGTACAAACGTGAGAGTGAGTTACAGTAATATTTCTTACTATGCTTATTTTATTTATTTGGTAATATTCCATTGAAAATTTTTAATCATTGATAAAAATTTAGCACAGGTTCCTTATTCTCATAATTTATTATTCACCTTTCCCCTGGCTTCAAGTGACAGTCACTGCACTGACACCGAAGATGCAACGACGTTTATTCATTGAAATCTATATCAGCAATTGATGGGTCGTCGTAGTCGTTTTCGTCGTTGTCAGTCGTTGTCGTTGTCGGTTCAAAGCCTTTTCTTCTCATATGCAAATCTCTGCCAGCCAGCAGCGCCAGGAGCCCTCAAGAGACATCGGTCGTTCCCATCATCATCATCATCATCATCCTCCAGGTCGTCATTGTTGTCATCGTGAATCGGAAGAAGCAACTCATAGGAGTTAGCTGTGATGCTGAAGCTGTTTTTTTTTTTTGCCGTGTGTCAGCCTCTTACTCTTGGCAATGACACTGAAGACAGATGCCGCTAAAGTCGAATTGTGGCACATGATATCCATAAATACGTCACAATGTGAAAGTTAACATGAGAAAGACGCGCGCTATTCTTTATGAAATGGTAAGCAGCAAGATATTCAGATTTATAACTTCTTTTTTTTTTCCACTACACTTCATGGCCATGGCATCGACTGACTCTCTATACCTTAGAGAATTTATGCCTTCTTTGGAAACATTTATAAACATTTGCATGCCGAAGCAGCACAATCATTTGCACGAAAGGAAAGCATCAGCTTCATATTATATGAGTGGGTATATATTCAATGGTAAACACAAGAACCCCCCGCCCCTCCCCTCCCCATAATCATCCCGTAGCACAATCTGAAATTCAATCTGGATACAAAATAGAATCCATCAATATTCCTTATCTGCGTTATGTGTATTAAGCCAGCACAAAGGATCTCGCTCGCAGCTCCCCCTGTGCTAAAGGATATAAATTTCACAACCCAAACCCCTATTGTAGTATTATGGCAATCTTTTTTGCTAAATTTATCTCTGAATAAAACACCCCCATACTGGCAATGGCAGTGCCAACTAATATCGGTGTAATGGTGTGTAAAATTATGAAGGTCGTTCAAAATGTCTTCAAGTTGAATATTAATTTTTTTTTCTTTTCTTCATCGTTTTTGCCTTCTCGAAGTTCCTTTGGGAGAATAATACGAGAGGTGAAGTTAGGCATGGATGAATGCAAACCCATTGGCACGAGAGAATATCCTGTGAGATCCTGAGTTTTTGTAAATTTTTTTTCTTCATATTGAACGATGGAAATCCTGCATAGAATACCGCCCTCCCCGAGAAAATGGTATAAGCATAATGATGGAAGTTTTAACTTAAGAAAATTCTTTGTTTGTTTTTGTGTTTTTTTTCAATTTTTTTTTTTTTTCAAGGAGAAACGTGGGGAACTCTTTGGAAAAGATTTTCCGTAATGATACCTGAGATAACTTTGGCTGGTGGAAGTATATGTATACAAGAAATGTATACCTTCTTGAAGGTATATAGTATAGATGGAGTCGTGAAAGTAGCTTATGATCACAGAATTATACAATTTCTTGATATCGAGATGAGGATATATATTATGAGCCATAATGGGGGAAAGTTTATTCAGTATAAGAATTCTAAGGAGTGGAATTTTCATTTAACTTTTCAGGCCACGATTTAAAGGGGGAAGCGTTGAAAATACTAAAATATTCAAGGAGACACAATATGTATTTCATTCCGCATTCTGAAAGTACAAATACACTTAGTAATGGTGGGGCATAATAATTTTTTGCTTTAAAATGGATAGGAAGTATAGGTAGTATCTTACCGTCTACCTTTACCATTAAAGGATACTTCAAATACGATATAATATTGTAGAACAGGATTTTTTGTATAAGATATTAATAATTGCGTTAAACTTAGAGTCTCTCCCAAACCAACGTGAATTCGCAGTGAATTATTCACAATAGTACAAAATGTGAAAAATACACAATGCTAACCAACAAAAACGCGCATGTTTCGCGTTTGCTTGGGACAGTCTTAATGCTTCCAAAACACAAAATTATTTTCAGACCTTACAATGGATTATCATATTTTTACTATGTTGTAGGTACATTGCTTCGAAGAAAATGAAGAGCTATCGATTCTTGGTCTTTTTTAAACTATGATCCGATTTGCTTATTTCGTTCCAGACCCATATCCAACAAAATCAATAGTTTGTCAAAATGTTTTGTGCTATAAAACAGTTTTTTTCTTCTTTAATATTATTATTGTGAAAAAAGTTGCGGGAATGCCTTCAGATACCAAATGCATGTTTTTCGTGTTCAAAATATTAAAAATTACCATAACAGTGAAAATCCCACCTTTTGAGATGTCAAGTATGTCAAGTAATCAAAAGTATGTTCCCGTAAAGTGGCAGCACTGACATTTAAACTTAAGGTGCTTCTAGTTAACATTTATTTTTAAAGATATCAACCGTTATTTTTCCAACACACGTTTGACATCTGGAGGTGTTTCTGCAATTTCCTACATTGTGACATCAAAAAAAAAATTGTCTCTGAAAAGTGACAACTTGCTACCGTCTAACTGAAGTTGCGTCTACTCTATAACTATTTTTTAAAACATCAGTTTTTATTTCCTAATATGCGCTTGGCATTTGGAAGCGTTTCCGCAACATTTTTCATATTTAAAATATCAAAAATGATCCTAAAAAAAAGTGAAGGTTTTACCTGATGAAATACAAAAAGTAGGTATGTTGCTGAAAATTGGCAACACTGAAATCTTACGTGAAGGTGCATCTTCGTTAAGCCTTTTTCTTAAGACATCGGTGGTTATTTTGACTGTGGAAATTTATCGAGTAATTTACGAGTTTTTTTATTTACCATTTTCCACAGATTGGGCGCCATTTTTGAAAAGGCGGGAAGACGAAAAAAGTGGGTCTCACAATTCTGTCTGTCAGTGAATCTGTTTGGCTACAGCCTAAATGGCTGGATAAGTTTTCTTAAAACTTGGTACATATAGTTGTTTTTGGTGATTCTGCCCACCCGTTTTTTTCATACATTTTCTTAGAACTTAAAATGATGGTACCTGCCATACCTACAATTTTTGTTCGGCAAATACATTTTTTTTTTTCAAAACAGCTTCAAAACTGTTCTTAAGAGAAAATTAAATAAACTTCTTTCAGTAAGGCTTACCTTTGTATGGTCATTATTGGTGCCTTCCAAAGAATTTCTTCCAATTTTTTTTTAATTTTAATTATTTTCAAAACGATTATGCATTCTGATGATACCAATATTTTTTTTTTATTCTAGGAATTTCTAAGTAATACAAATTGTATTTTTTAACAAAATGTTCTAAAAAAATATTTTTGGTATTTTTTAAAAATGTTCAATTTTTTTTTTTTTGAAAAATCAATTATTTTGAAAACTACATCAACGATTTTTATAAAACTTATATTCAAAGGTTTTTCACTCTTTTTATAAAACTTTTTCTGCTTGCTAATATTAGTGTTTCATTACTTAAGCCTAATACGCAGATCGAGCAGAGACAAATTTTGAAGGTGTAGAGATAAAACAAAATTCAAATGAGAACAGTAGCGTAGCTGGAAATAAAAAAAAAAATAAAAAAATTTCCTTCAATTTATAAATTGTATATAAAGAAATCAGATTCTTTCAAAGCCTTTGCAGAGCAAGAGCCTGTGATTGTTGGGGAACAATATAATGTGGATCGATGAAAATACCTTTAAAAAGTAAGAAATTTCTTTTTTTCTTTTTTCTATAAAGAAGGCAATTTTATAGCAGTTGGTTGCGATTTGCACCAAAATAAACTTTTTTCGTAAAAACATTGACAGATGGCTACGATGTCGATGGATTAAAAAAAACCTCTAAAATTACGAAATTCTGATTTCGGAGCAATTGGTTGACATTTGGATTAAAATAAACTTTTTCCGTCAAATAGTTCTTTTCCTATCTGTGAAGTTATCAATAAAAAAATATTTTGAAAGGATGGATGTAATATCGATGGATAAAAAACCCTTCCATAATCATAAATGTTCAGAGTTTTCTACTGCTCCAGAAATCCACTTGATTTTTGCCAGATCAGTTTGCTGATTCAAACACGATTTAACTCGGTTTGAAAATAAATTAAAATTTTGAAGCCTAGTACGCAGATCGAGCAAAGACAAATTTATCTCTACATTTTTGTCTCGAGACGAATTCTGAAGGTGTAAACATAAGAGAAAAGTCAAATGAGTACAGTAGCGTAGCTAGAAATTAAAAAAAAATATAAAATTATAAATTATAAAATGTTTGTATACCAGAAATCAGATTATTTGAAAGCATTAGCAGAGCAAGAAAAATTGAGCCCCTGCTCTTGATGGGGCACAGTATTATTTGTATGGATGAAAATACCTCTAAAAAGTCTCAAATTTTTATTTCCTTACTTCTCTCTCCAATTAAGGCAATTGGTTGACATGTGGACCCAAATAAACTTTTTTCGTAAAAATATAGTTTGCCTCCATCTTTAAGGCTTTCAACTGTCAGATTCTCTTGACAAATGGGTACGATGTCAATGAATTAAAAAAACTAAGAATTCCGATTTTTTTTTTGCTTCTCCGGAAAAAGTGATCTTAGAGCAATTGGTTTACTTTTGGATTAAAATGAACTTTTTCCGTCAAAATATAGTTTATCTCACATCTGCCAAGCCATTAACTGTAAGATTCCATTGAAGGATGGCAACGATATCGTTGGCTTAAGAAACCTCTAAAAAAATTTTAACTTTTTCGGAAAAAAATTATCTTAGGGAAATTGGTAGACATTTGAATCAAAATAAACTTTTTCCATCAAATAGTTTTTTCTCTATCTGACAAGCTATCAACTATCGTATAAAATTCCATTGAAGGATGGATTGATGAATTAAAAAAACCTTGCCAAAGCCAGAAATGTTCTGAATTTTCTACTGCTCCTGAAATCCAATTTGAATTTTTGAAATCCAATTCAGTTTGCTGATTCTAACTCGGTTTGGAAATTAATTTAAATTTTGAATTGATGAAGATTTTTTGAATTTTGAATTGATGAAGATTTTTTCTTAATCTGTATGTATCCTTTTTGAAGCCTTTCCCATTATCTACGCCACTGACTGATTTAAAACAGCTGTTTTTAATCTATTCTCAACTCTTATGCCATCATTTTCTTTACGCATTTTATATTTTATTTCAATCATGCTTGCTCAAAACGTCTTAATAATGGAAAGAATGAAAGAGGGAGATGATTTTAGTTTATGAAAAGCTAAATAAACATAAAACGTCACAATTTGTCCTTAAAAATAATGTTTCGAATATTCTTTTTCCGTGCAAAATTGAGTGGAGACTTTCTTTCACCTTTTCATATACAGCGGTTACAACTGTCAAGTTTTGCTCTGGAGCTGCTTACTGCTTGGAAAAAAATCCGAGATAAAATTTGTTCTGGGAAAAATTTCATATGGGAGATAAATTTTTTCTCGATCTACGTACTTTACTATCGAAAATTTAAAAAATTTACAAATAGCAACTATATTAATAACCTCTCATACAAATTTTTTTTAAATTTTAACATTTCTCATTTTCATCAACAGATTTAGATTAGTTTTTATATACAAAATCCCAATAAGATTTAAAAATATTACATATTACATAAAAAAAGATTTTGAAATTAAAAAAAAAAATTCAAATGGGTTGATAATTTTTTTGGAAATTATTTTTTTCTTGTGCACATAATTAAATAATTAAGATTTGAACACCAAAAGTTTTGCTTAAAAATGTTTTAAGAATTTACTATAAGTATGTAAAGGGTGTTTTTTTTTAGAGGTACAGAACTTTAAGTTGGCAACACTATTTGAACTGGCGGCCATTTTGTCAGCTGTCAAGTGATTTATTTTTAGTTTGGTTTGACATTTCAATATGATTAGATTGACGTCTGAGCAACGGTTCCAAATTGTGCAAATTTAGTTATTGAAAATCATGGTTCTGTTTAAAATACGTTTCGTGCGAATTTTGTTTAGCGAAGAAGCTAGAAACTCACTTTTATTTGAATGGATATGTCAATAAACAAAACTGTCGTATTTGGAGTGATAATAATCCTCAACTGTATGTTGAGACACCGTTACATCCACAAAAACTGACTGTTTGGTGTGCTTTATGGATTGGTGAAATAATTGGTCCGTACTTCTTTTAAAAACGATGCTAGTCAGAACGTTACAGTCAATGGTGACCACTATAGAGCCATGATTATTGGCTTTTTCATTTATTAATTGAAAAACCATGATGTACAGGAGTTGTTTTTTTTTAACTAAACGGCGCAACATGGCACACAGCTCATGTCATAATTGAATTATTGAAGGAAACGTTTGGTTAATAACAGAGTTTCACGTTACGGACTCGTGAATTGGGCTCCAAGATCGTGAGATTTAACGTCGATTTACGATTTTCTGTGGGGATATGTGAAGTCGCTAATCTATATCTACGCTGATAAGCCCGAAACGATTGACCACTTGGAGGACATCATTCGCCGCGTAATTGCCGATATACGGCCACAAATGTTGGAAAAAATCATCCATAAATTGAACCTCCAGATTAGACTATGTCCGAGCCAGTCTTGGCTAGAAATCATATTTAAATTAAAATGCCAGAAAATTATTTTACGGATAAAGTAATTTTCATGTAAATCTAAAAAAAAATCGTCTTTGATTTATTCCATTTCAAAACTCTATACCTCTAAGAAAAACATCCTTTATAAAAAATAATACAAAAAACCACTCCAACGAATTAAATATTATCGTGCATTTTATTTCTATATACATTGCCTTGGAACGCTTTTGCTGAGTGTCATGTGTCATGTTAAAAAAGCTTCTTTTGCTGATCAAATTTGAATTATTTGTTTATTAGTTGTGACAAACTAAATTTTGTTCTTGCTATGTTTTCCATGTTTTTTGGATGATTTGTTCTCTATGAACTCACGAATTTGATAATGGGTAGGTAGATAATTTGTTATTAATTAGTCGTTAAACAATTGGCAAAGTTTCGAATTTGTCATTTAATGTTTTCTATGTTTTCTATTTTTTTGGATGCTTTGCTCACTTGATGTCAAGTAATCAAAGCACAAAAAAAAACATAGAAAACAAAAAATATCAATTTTCAATAAACAACTAGTTGAAACGGCTAGTTATTAAGGCTTAAAAATGAATTAAAAAAAGTTTTCACCAGTTTTTGAGTTATATGAAGTTTGCAAAGCACCTTAAAAACATAGAAAACATTGAAATACTATTTAAAGTAAACTGTCACATGCCGTCAACTACAAAAAAGAAATTCTTTTCGGTATACAGCTCAATCATTTCACAGCCTTGTATCTACTTCTATTGTGTTACCAACGAATACGTTTAGGCCTAGGTTCAAATGGGCCAAAAAACTATACGTTTCATTGTTGCAATCATAGGTATGTCCATAGCTAAGTGTTAAAATATTTCTACGCATAAAAAATACTTCAATTGCCCTCCAATCAGGATCGCTGGATCTTCAAGGTAATAAATCTTTTTATACCAGGCCGACGTTTTTCTTCATAACTCATGCTTCCTTTTAATTTCAAAGATAATAATTACATAAATATTATTAATCACACCAATGATCATAAGACCGGTTTATAAAGTCACAATTATCTACACAACATATTATAGTGACTGCGCCTTAAGAATGGCGAACCATAACACGTCCTTAGATTATGGCACGCATGCGCGATGCCGACACAGCCACTCGGATCAGGGTTTCTTATGGTGTGTCGGTGGTGTGCAATATCATGCGTGCTTCGAACATTTCAATATCATTAACAGACATGCGCATCAGAGAGCACTTATCGGAATTGTAAGTGCCGCATATAGATGCGCGCAGCGCGCATAAACGGGACGATATAGAATTATTGCTTATAAATATTTTGGTCGTTTTGGAATCATCGAACATCGTGCCCATCAGCCAAACTGCTATCATCAGAGTCGCTATGTCATGGAAGCGGGGATAGAAGTTATGAGACGACCAAGGGCACATTTGGTTGGGTTTTGGGTCAGAACAAAATTGTTATTTTTCCTCCTTCAGTCTTATGACTCTTTCAAATCGATGGGCGATGGCCCGTCTGATGAAACTGCAGCTGAGACACAAGGAGCCAATGCGAAATTAAAATGGAAATCTCAGCCAATAAAGCTGAAGAAGTTATTTCGGCCATTAATCAACAACGCCATCGACCAGGTTCTGTATAGAATAGGTATATAGTATTGCTTATGGTATGGATACGGAGTTACATAGTATGAAGCCACCCTGTGCACTGCGTCTCCCTTTTGAATCCTGGCGGATGCATTTTCGTTCGCTACATCATCAGCATCATCTCTCATGAATCTGTTGTGTGTTGTGTCGTTGTCGTTCGACATCAACTTATGATCATCATTATTGTTGGCTGCGCGCATAACACAGCATAAGGCCCGATGTTCGAATTTGAAGCCCGCCACCTCCGCCGCACGTCTGCCGCTCACCACCACAGCAATAAAAATCCCTCGAACAACCTTTATGTATATTCGAGCCGAATTGCAGGACACAGGATCCCAGCGAATCACATGGCAGACAATAAAAGCAAACATTGCATAGTATCGGGCATAAAATCGGCCACAATCCGCGTCTGTATATGTCCGGTCCGTCCGTTGAGTTCTGGCCATCTCCTTTGAGATGAAGCTCAGATGGCCGACCTGGACGAGGTGGACGTGAAAACGTGGACGATCGAAAGGCGAAGACGACTATACGACAACGACGACGACGAGACATCGATGGATGGGAGTCGGCCAACCATCCCCAGCCGCCCGGTGAGCAGGCCGGCCATATAGCTGACCGACGAAGATACAAGGCTTTATGTAGGATGTTGCGCTAAAGTCAAAAGATGTGTTGCTACATTATTACACGGGCTTTGTTTTTATGAAAATGTGTGCACTTCAATGAAAGGTACACGGTACCGAAATGATTTTTGGCTTATAAGAGCTCTTCTTTTGCTCATTTTTTTTTTGCCTGCTATATGGAATGGGTGTAGGCTTTGCTTGATGCTCTCAAGTCTGGGAGACTTGAGATGATAGAAGAAGGATGATCACTTTGTGGAGAAGTGATATTGGATATTTGTTGCAAATGGAAATTGTATAAACGCGCATATAAGTGATTGAACAGATGGCTCAAAGGGTTTTGGTGGCAGATTAAAGAATATAAAAATAACAACAAAAAAAAGTCCCATGGGCAAAACGCTGAGCACTATAAGAAGAGCGTTAATAATAACTTGTTGAAGGTATACTCCAACCCATTAGCAAAGTATATAAGAATATGTCACATTGAAAAAGTTACATTTTGTTTTGAAATAACTTCGTTTAAAGTTAACAAGTGTCTTATAATGCATCAACGCAGAAGTTCTTAAGATCCTCAGAGATATTTTGCTTGATTTTGTTCTTTGAACTTTTACAAAAATTACATATTTTTCATTTTAAAGACAAACTGAGAAGAATGTATGGCTTTGCCTCTGTAGAAAGTCTCTTTGTAGTAGCGGCTATACTTCGGAGTGAATTTTATTTTCTGTTGAACTTTTGGTTTATTTCACTGATTGTAATTATATACTCAGAAGGAGAAATTTTGAATACAGTAACGAAAAGATGCATTTTCACACCACACAATACCAGCATCCAACCGAAAATGTATACCAAGGCCAACCCCATCAATCTTACTTATACCAGTCGTTTTTAAAACACCAAGTCATCTCCAATTTCCAATAAGAATTCTACAGAGTTCAATAGATTGGATGTTATCATTATAATTTTATTCGTCTCTTTCTCAGTTCACATCCTGTTGTAGCAGCAAAAAAAAAACGTAAGTATTCTGGAATAATTGTAAGCTTAATGACTCGTGTTAGTTCTAAACTTCACAAGCTTACGTGGTTTTTGACACATTCAGCTAAGCTAAGACTCATTTTAAAGGTAGTTTTTGGAGCTGAATTCAAATCCGTAATCTATTTTCCGCTATCAGCTCTGGATTTTAAGATATTCGTATTATTAAATTTAAAAAACACGTTTTTTTTACATAGCGACCTGAAATTTATTGTTACAAAATCTAAATATTATGCTTCTTGGGAGTACGTACATATCTTCTTTTTCAAAAAATAAGTTTAAATCTTTTTAATATCTGGTTTAGTCTCAGAGAAGTCCCAAGTTAATTTTTGGTCTTCACCCACCCCTAAAAAATTTTAATAAGACTGATAAAATGCGATTTGATATGCTAAGCACATGCATTTTGACGAGGGATTTCTCAGAAAAGCCTCAATATTTTGAAAAAGGCTTAAACGGAATTTGGAAGAAGAGAACAAGTATTTTTTAGGAACCGTTGAAATTTTTCTTTGTATCAGCCCTGGGCTGAAAGGCTAATGCGGCTTTGGCTACGACCGATTTTTCCACTAGTCCGAAAAGTTGGAAAGTTATCACCTGAAATATGGGTTAGAACTTCTTATATCAGTAAGTAATGGCTTATTAAATTACTATTAATTAGCTGTTAGTTAGTTGTCATCATTTTGAGTTTGTCATTCTGTCTTCTTTGTTTTTTTTTTTCTTTTATTGCTAAATAATTTGCCTAGAATCAGTTAGCTGTGACAAAATCAATTATTTCATGCGATGTTTTCTATGAGTTTAATTTTTATTTTTCTAAATTCATATGAAATCAGTAAAGAGCGCCGGAAAATTTCTTAGAACTTATTATATGGAAATATTTTAAATTAAATTTCATTTCAATTCAATTTAATTCAATTTAATTGATTATATGTGATAATTTTATCATTGTCGTTTAATGTTTCCTATGTTTTTTGTTTAGTTTCTTAATTCAAAAAACTCGAAAATGTTCTTAAAACTGATCACATTTAACTATTTATAGCTTTAATACGCTTTCACTAGGTCAAATCAGGTTATGATGAAAAATACAAAGAAAACATCGCATGAGAAAATTTATTCTATTACAACATATAAAAGACTAACTAAAGGCAAACTAAAATGTTATGCCTAGAAATTTTCACTATTTTACGAAAAAAAAAAAACATAGAAAACATAGAATGACAAATTAAAAAACTGTGACAACCTATCGACGACTAGTTAACCACGAATTATTTAGCCATAAACCATTCGGTTCAATTAGTTTTTAACACTTTTTGAGGTGGTGCTATGTTAATTTTATCTCAAATTAACAAAGAATCCAAGAAACGTAGAAAGCATTGCACAAGAAATTCAAAATCGTCACAGAAAAATTCAAAACTAGCTAACATCAAATTATTAAGCCACAAACCTTTCGGTACTGGTACTTTGTATCCCTTCTTTAGGTGATGCTTTGCTAACCTGATATCAAGCTAGGAAATGACGTTAAAAAAAAAACATAAGAACATTGCGCGGTTAGATACAATTTTTAACAATTTATTAAACCATACCTAAAACATTTAGCATAAAAAGTTTTTCATGATTTTTGAGTTGGGTCAAGTTTGCAAAGCACCCAAAAAAACTGAAAACATTGAACGACAAATTCGAAATGGTCACAGATAATTAATGACTAATCAATTGCAAATTACAACCTTCATATTTTTTATCTGTGCAAGATAATTAGCTTACTTGACACTCGTAGGGAACAAATCATCTCTAAATGTATAGTCACCGCACGATAAAAATGAATTTTTCGCAACTAATTAATGTTAAATTTTTAATCAATAAGAAATTGTATTTTTGAAGTTTTTACCAGTTTTCGAAAAAAAAAACATAGAAAGCATAGAACGACAAATTCCAAATTGTCACAACTCCTTAACGACTAATTAATAACAAAGTATCCACCTATCCATTTCCAATCCGTGAGAGTTGCCTCCCTAACTTGATATCAAATCAACATAGCACCCAGAAAAACATAGAAAAAACTGCACGATCAAATTAAATTTGACACAACTATTAAACGACTAATTAACGGCAAACTATTCACCTATTTTTGATTCATCAAAGTTGCTTTGCTAACTTGACATAGATAAAATTACTGTATTTTGTCTCTGCCTCGCAAAAAGAGTTTAAATCTAGGGCTGTGTCAATAAGGAACGAATCAATTTTTTTGATCCGATCATCCGAAAGTATTCACGATTGAAATAAAAAATTTTCATTTTAATCGATTTTAATCTCAATCATTTCGATTATTCCCGATTTTCCATCCCAATTTCAATAATTTCAACGATTCTCGATTTTCCTTCTCAATCTCAATCATTTCAATAAGGAATCTCGACTTTTGGTATCAATCTTTTCAAAAAAGTCTGAATTTTTAGAGATTTCTTAATCCATCGACAACGTAGCCATCCAGAATCACCTTCCATCCGGAGCAGTAAAAATTCTTCAAAAATTTCTGATTTTTTGGAGATGTTTTAATCCCTCGACATCATAGCCATCCCTCAAATGGAATTTGACATTTGATGGCTTGACAGATAGAAGACAAACTATATTTTGACAGTATAAGTGTATTTTGATCCAAATATTACCAAATTGCCCCCAAATTGCCTTTTTTCTGAAGCTGTTAAAATTCTTTAAAAAATTCTGATTTCTTAGAAGTTTTTTAATCCATCGACATCGAAACCATCCGTCAATGGAATCTGACAACTGATGGCTTGACAGATAGGAGACAAACTATGTTTTGACAAGACAGGTGTATTTTGATCCAAATGTCAACCAATCTACGTAAAATCACATTTTACCGGAGCAGTAAGAAAACTGAAAATTTTAGATTTTCTTAACAGTTTTTAATCCAATCAAATTGTATTGTTTTTTAATTTGGAATAATTTATTTTCAATCAACGGTGCAGTATTGAATTGAATATTGGATTTAATCGAAATCAAAATAAAAATCGAATCAGAACCGTATCGAATAATGAACAGAGTGAAATAAAAATGGTCGAATAATCGATTGAATTTTGGTCGATTCTTGAACGATTTGATCATTTAAAACGAACGATCTACACAGCTCTACATTAACCACTTATAGCCTTTTCACACCGAACCGAAATCTCGATTTTGAGCAAAAAGATTTCAAAATCGACTTGAATCAACACAAAATCTAGATTCATATCTGACATTTCAAAAAAAATTAAGTGCTCATAGGAACTCTACAAAATCTACAAATTGTAATCAGTCAAAGTCCCAGGAGACAATTGTATATATTTCACTTTTTCTTTGAATAAAACATAAAAAGGACCACAATCTGTTAACACTGAACTCATAAATACAAAATCTCTTTTTTCTATCTTTTCTCTTCTATGGGCAAACTGTTATACGGGAAAGAAAAAATGAGTCATTAAGTGTGACTGTGAATAGGCCAATAAGATATTAAGAAGATTTGGTGGAAATCTACTAGATTACGAAATCTTAAAATTTATGAGAAATCTCGTTGATTTTGATGAGATTACGGGCTTTTAAATCAAAATTTAGATTTTTATTAAAATAAATTTCAGATTTTTTTATAAAATTTTATGGCAAACATCAATTTATTAGAGTTTGAAAATAATAATAAAAAAAAGTTCAATTACAATTCATAGTTGTAATTAAAATCTTCAAACATCTTTCAATTAATTTGAAATGTAATTGAAGAAATTCAATTGCTTATAACATAAAATAATTAAAAGGTATCAGTTACTTGCAAATTATTATGGCTAATTTCATTAAAACAGGAATAATCATTAAAAAACCAGTAATGAATACTTCGTCAGCAACTATTATACACACAAATTTAATTAATGCATTATATCTTTGTCAATTACATTTTGCTTTATTTTAATTTAATACAAAATGTAATGAATATAAATTTATTAAATTAATTATTAGATATATAATTAGCATTTATTTCTTTCAATTACTTGCGACACCCCTATTATTATTTTCAATTTTATGTAATTTGGAAGTGAATTTCTTCAATTGATTTGGAATTTTTTTTTAATTACAATTGCATGAAATTGTAATGGAAAAAGGTTAATTACAGATTACATGTAGTTGAAATGAAAGTTCAAATGATTTACAAAAAGTAATCATTATTTTCCCGATTCCATTAATTATGTAGCATTTTTTTTTCGAAGCAGCAATGATTTCCCGGGAAAAACGTGCCTAAATGTTATTGATTTCGATTTGGCTGTAAATGGCCAACTATTTTCCCACCACAGCCGCGTAAAGTTCTATTTCTTTTATTTTAAGCAAATTAATACATTTCCAATCCGACTTTCTTAGTTGTTGTTCTTTAAGACAACTTGATTGTTCAGAACAAACTATATGCTTTAAGAAATTCTCTGTTTTGAAAGGTCCTTTTACCAGACTTAACTTAACTTAAAACATAAACTAATACAGGTATGCAGGTAAGTTCCCAAAATGCAAAAAAGAGTTCATAAGCTTCAGCTTGTAGTACCTCGTGGCATGATGGTTAGTGCGTTGGACTGTCATGCCGAAGGTCTGGGTTCGATTCCTAGCCGCTGCCACCTAAAAACAGAAATGTTTTTCCCGAGGTACTGCCTCCTGCGAGGAACTGACAAATCCTCCAAGAGTATACTTGTCATGAATAAGTGCTTCTCATCTAGCAGTTCGGACTCGGCAAAAAATTGTAGGTCCCCTCCAATCCTGCCAAAAATACGCACACAGGAATGGTTGAGAGTTGTAAGTCACTAGGCCCTGGTTCTCCACGAGCTGTTGCGCCACCAAATTTATTTTTTATTTTTTAAGCTTCAGCTTGGAGGTAAGAATCTTTAGATATTCGTTTTTGACCATTTCTAGGTTCAACTCAGTTTCTTATATTCCTTTATTTATCTGCCTATCCACATAAGAACAACCTTAAGTCCTCCTTGGCTAAAGCAGCAACAATGGTTAGCAAAAAAATGTATAATAATTTAAACTTTAACTTCATCTTTATGCTAATATGATCGTAAAGGCATGACGCGCCTTTTGCAAAAATCTCATCCATGCACAGTCAACCATTTCTGTGTCCAATATTCCAAAAGACGATGAATTAGTATACCTACTCGCTTGTGTGCTCCTCCTTCTCATATAGGTATGATAACTTGGGAGCCGGGTATACTTGTACGCAATAAAGGTTCCCAACCCCAGTCATCATCATCATCAACATCAACATCATCATGAGATCCAAAGAAACAAAAAATAATAAAAAAAAAAATCATTTTAAGAAGCGTGGGTTCCCTTTGTGTTATGGAAGAAGAAAACCAGCACCCAACCCAAAGAAGTTGGAAATCTCATTTCAAAGAAGAAGAAGAGGGTGACCGTATGGTGGTATAGAGTTATATAGGTATAAAAGCTATGCTATGGGAGGACTGCTTTTGAAACGCGCGATTGTGAATGGCAAACAAAGCCGCGATATTCATTATTCAGCTGTCATCTTCGATTCCATGGTTATGAGGATTTATGAGTAAGTCGTGTCGCGGTTACCTGTTTTCATAATGGCGCCGCGCCAGCCGTTGCAGTGGGTTCCCGTTGTTTATTTTTGATTGGGATACTTTTTCTGCTTTAAGGTGGAGATTGGAACATCTTTTAACTGAGATATGAAATGGTAGACAAGATGCTGCAATGTGATTGGTGCGGTGGCTCTGGAAATATTTATGTTTTTTTTTTTTTTTTTAATCTGCTGAAATAATATTATGCTTGGCGGAGCCAGCATCCGTCCTCCATGTTTTGATATTTTTATATGGAATATCATAATTTATTATTTTTTTTTTTCTGTCGAACTGGGATAAAATGGTACATGGAATAGTTGGTTGAAATCATATTGGAATCTTTGTCATCAAGTAAGGCTTGGTATAAGTACTCGTATGTCTTGTAACAAAAATAAAAGAGATACTGTACTTTATGATGGGCTAAGGTGCCGAAGTTGGTTTTAAATTAGATTTATTTAGAATGTTGTCAAGTTAAACGGTGTCAAGAAATTTTAGATAGTAAGAAATACTTACTTACTTAAGATGGCGCTACAGTCTGGGGTGGACCAAGGCTTCAACTAACAAGCTTCTTTCAGCCGGCTTGGTTTCTATTTATCTGTCTCCAGAGTTAAATTGTCCTTTCACTCTAGGTGTGCCAGCCATCTCAGTAGTTGGCTTTATTCTTTACGGGCTTGGTCGGTGCCTCTGTACAGCCCTTACAGTTCGTAGTTATATCTTCTTCTCTATTCCCCATCTTAGTAGAAAGGACCAAAAATCACCTGGAAAATTTAGCTCTCAAAAAAGCCTTAAGCGTTCTCATCTACCGTTAAAAGTGTCCATGTCTTTGCACCAAACATCAGCACCGGGATGGTAAAGGTCTAATGCAGGGATACTTTAGTTGAGAGAGGACTTTATTTCTCAATTGCCTTCTCAGCCCAAAGAAACAGCGATTGGCAAGAGTAATCCTTCATTTGATATCAGCAATGAATCACTCACTGAATTTAAATAGTAAGAAATATGGTCATATGATCTTACAAATTAAATGAAATGTCAAGTGTTATGGTACATTTCCATTCGAGAGTACTTCCGCTATAAGGCTATCGAGAGTTGATCTTAAATAGCTATCTACCCCTCTACAGGCTTATTTTCATAATTTCGAGAAGCTGCTTGGAAAGTGCATTTCTCTTTGAGGGTACTCTCACTATAATATCCTAGAGAGTTACTCTCAGAAAGCTGGTGTACCCTTTTGTAAGCTAATTTAATAACTGACTCCACCTTTGAATTTTACTCTCAAGAGCTGCTTGAGAGTTACTCACAACCTTTTAGCTTTCAAATGGATAGTGATCCTTAGACAACCCATCTCAGTGTCAGGTGCCTTCTTTCTACTGCTTGCTGTGAGATAGTTTAATGACTTGGTTCACTTGTGAGTTTTTCTCTCGACAGCTGCTTGATGAGAGTTGCTCGCAGTCTTTTTATTCTCATATGCATAAGCACTTTAAGGCAACCCATCTTGGTGTCAAGCGCATTCCTTCACTTTAAAACTCTCGAAAATGACTTTCGAGTAGCTTTTTTCCGTTTAAGGATATTCTTTATAATGCAAGACAGAAATATCACCTAGTTCGTTGACAAATGTATTCCCCGGGGACTGCTTTTCTGGGTCTGGCTTGGATAAATAAATAAATAAATTTGGTGGAGAGCCAGTGCCTAGTGAATTATAACTCTCAAACATTCCTGTGTACGTGTTTCTCGCAAGAATGGAACGGCTAGATGGAAGCTCTTTCACATTTTTTTTTAAATTTGTTTTCCCGTGGGTTGATGTCAAACCTGCATAAGGCTCTATGGGGACCGAAAACGCTTTCTCATAGGTTTCTGAGATTCTTTGTACACTAAAACCACCTCCACTTCCCGATTGCAAATAAGTTGAAATTTATCTAGCAATTTATTTTTTAACGAAGTTAAGTAACGTGTTGCAGGTTACTTTCCGGTGAAATTTCCGTGATTTTAAAGCGATTTTCTGTTCACCGCACTAAGCTGGAAGGTTTTGTTCTTCACAGACGGGGCGTATTAAAACGTCTCTTTAAGAATGTCAATAATCGTTGAATTAGCGTGTTCTAATAGCCGATTTCTATGCTTTCGCGGGAATTTTTTTATATGACAAGCATATCCTTGGAAGATTTGTCAGTTCCTCGACAGAGGCACTACCTAGAAAAAACATTTCTGTTATTAGGTTGTAGTGCTGAGAATTGCATGAAAGTCCAACGCACTAACCAGTGTGCCCCGTGGTACTACTTGGATAGGACATTCACAAAGAAAATGGGGTAGGCCCTTCTCTTAATATAGGTCCGATAAGTTGATGTCCATTATTGGTTCCTATTGAACTGTGCCCCGTAAGAACTCCAGTAAGAAGCGATAATTAAGGTCTGCTTGTTAAAAAAGTATTTAGTACCAGTTCCGCTTCGAATACACTCCAAAAATTGGAAGCTTTATAGATCCGTTCTTAGGCGGGTTATCAGAGTAGATACCGGACCCTTACCCTTCGTATTTCTTAGGACCTTCTTTGTTAATATCACCAGTTTTATTTCCAGGGCCGTAACGTAAGGTCTACAGCTTAAAGCCTAATTAATGAACTTACCAAGGGTCGTTTGCAAGAGCTCGAACTGAGTAGGGACAAATTTTGCCGAGGCTATTAACCCGATGGCATCAGGGTATTCAAGTACTTTCATTCCACTCCGATCGAATTTATTTAAGATCCGATGCCGATGGAGGAATACTCCAATACACGTCTTAACTTTAAACAAGAGGTCATGGCCTCATATAAAGCGACTTACATTTCTTGATTATTTCTTACTCAAAAGGATTCTAATACTTTGTCACAAAAAAAGTGGTCTAATTGATCAGTACAAACTAGAACTAATTGGTAATATATTCAAAAACTCTTTGAAAGAATTTGTCGAAAAATCTTCAAACACCTGCTTTAAAGTCTCCTCCAACAAGTAAACTTAGCAAAAGGCTAAATGCATAACATTAGACATCAATTATCTATAAATTCCCACTACATTCTTTTGTCAGTTCACGATGATGAAAATCTATGATAAGATGTCAATCTGATCTCTTTAACTGATCAATTCCACGAAGTGAGTGAGACAGCAGAGACCTCTCTCAAGCTATTAACTTTACGATTGTAAAGCAAAAATTTGACATTTCCTTTCATCTGGCTTTGCACATTTCCCACGGAATTTCTCTCTCTTTCTCCCTCTCTCTTTTTCTCTTTGTACATTCTCCATCATCTGCATTTCTATATATTCAAAAGGCAAATGTGATCTTTAACTCTACAAAGACTTCTGTATAAGGTTGTTCCGCTGCTTCCACAATAGCTTCTCCCCCTTATATTGCCATTGGAATAAAACTGGTGCAACCTAACGATAGGCCAACGCCATACAGCAGTCTCTATAAGAAGACCACCACACTTCAGCCAGAAGTCGATTTATACTCCATGGGGACTCATGTCACTATTATTCCGATACATATTCATTAATTGAAATACTCGTAGATATATTTGCAAATGGTGAATATTTATGCACGCAGAAAATAATAAAAAAAAAATAATGAAGAAAAAGAAGAAGAACCAAACACGAGTGCAAGTTCCAAACGAATCGATGAATGCCAACCCCAAGTCAAGTCATAGTCAAGCCAAAGCCAAGTTGAATCGAATCGAGTCATCACAGAAATGGTAGCATGTATAGGATGGTGCGGAAAAAGTTTTAGAAAACCAACAACAACAACATCATTGTTTTATGCGCAGATAAATATTTTATTCCGGACTGGATTTTTCTAAATTATTTCCTCGATCAAGTACATTTATCTGAATTAATGAGAACGGAGAAGAGCAAAACAGCTTTCTATATAAATCTACTATGAACACAAACACAATCAGAAGACACAATGTGTATACCGCGCGCCACATGGACCGATCGACCGACATTATAAATGTCTCAAGACCCACGGTAAATGAGTGGACGGACGGACGCGATACGGGAGGAACGACGAATCCGACCAACAACGGTTTTGACTTCAATCATATCGCCAGGCATTTTGATGCTGATGATGGTATAGTCTATAAGCACAAGCAAGAGTCTTGACATGATTACAATCGATTGCGGGAGCAAAACGACTGATTAGATTGATGGAAATGTGCTGGCAGATAAGCGCAAGTTGGCCAAACCAGCCTCAGCCATTCAGAGACTCGAACTCGTACGCGAAGACTAATAAAATATTTTTAAAAGGAGCCTATCAAGCAATCGCAAATGAGTCTGATTGATGGAGGATTCATCACTGACTGACAACACAGGATGACTGCAAACATAAAGTTATCTATTTAATGATCAACGGGGTTCAAGTAATTTCTTTTTGTAAACAAAATAAAAATATCTCTCCGTGATGTGGTGGGTGGTCGATGTAGGTTTAATAATAATAATAATTGGAAAACTTTAATAATTCCCCCCCCCCCCCCTGGAATAATTAATTGCTGTTTTTTATTTTGTTTGTGTCATTTTTTCTCATATTGGGGGAAGTTTAACGTTTAAATACCTTCCCATAGCTGTAGGTTTGGTCCTTCTAAGTCTCCGAACATTGTCGATTTTATTTCGTTTAATTTAATACGTCAGTATTGAGTCCAAACACTAAATTTTTCACAGTATCATCAGCAAAAGTTGAAATGATAGCTTTGATGTCCACTGGAATATCATTTCTATATAACAGATACAGAGATGGTCTAAGGACACTTCCTTGTGGTACATCGAATTAAAATTTCTTTTTTAATTAATTCTATTGACCCAAGTATATTTCCCCTCATTAATAAGACATTTTGAGGGAATGATAAAAACAGTCTTTCGTGTCTTAAGCTACAGAGAACGACATAGAGTAAAACCGTGCTTCTGACAGCAGGAATTGTTCCAGAGAACGCCATTCTGCGCAGTTCTGGGCGCTGACCTCTTTTTGGCCAAAGATCTTGAGTAGAAAGTGGAGGCTATGGATGCTGCCTTCCAGTAAGTATACAAGATGAATACGTTAACTTGCCTAACCCATAACTTGACAAAAATTAAGCCTTACTTCACTACTTCTACCTTCGGAATAACACAACGCAACAACTTGATCAGAGAACCCTGGTTTCATCGGATTCATGAAGATCATTTGGCAAATGCCTTAATCGCCGATCAAAATGAGTGCAGTTTTATATAATTTATGAAAGTGGAGCCCCAGCTCATCGAGTTATTAAAGAAGAAGAAGTCAACAGGATGCAATATTGTCTAATAATGCATATTATCCTGTGGTGAAAGGCAGCAGTGGTCCATTATCTTCCAAACAGAGAAAAGACAACTCCAATCTGTCTAAATGGGCAGAAGAAAACAATATCATATCGGATAATCAGTTCGCTTCTTAATCTTAAAAGCAGAGTACGGTACGGGTGCATTTCTGGTAGACTAAGAGAAGGCTTTCGACACAGTATGGATAGAGGGTCTTTATCTAAAGCTCTATATATTGTAACGATTCTCACATTTGTAGTATAACTACTTTCAAATGAACCATAACGACTTTCGAATGAAGAAGCGCCATCTCTCGGATTATACATGATACAAACCAACCACCAGAACTTATTTGGAACTTTTAGTAATAAGCGTCAAAATGAAAGCTTTGGCAAAGGGAAATTTATGGAAAATTTCCCATATGGAAAGCAAGTTCTAGAAATAAGAACATTCAAGCGATGTCGGGAACCTATGTGATAAGTACTAAAGGATCTTTGACCGGCAGTGGATACAGTCAAAGAAGTCTTTCACACACTTAAAAATTAGCACTTTAATTTGTTCAAATGCTCTGGGAACTTTTCCCAATATTTTGAACCATCTTTTTTAAATTTTGTACAAATCAGTATTGAAGTAATTTTTAAGTGAAAGTAACGGGTGATTTTTTAGCTGGTTTGGTTTTGGCAACACTGGTTTTGACAGCTGACGTGTGTTTAGTACCTTGTGTCACTGTCAAACAGCTTCAGTTCAGAATGATATGTGGTTTCAACAAGACGGTGCCACATGCCACACAGCACGCGAAACAATGGCGCAATTGCGAGGCGAGTTTGGTGAACAGTTAATTTCACGTTTCGGGCCGGTCAATTGGCCACCTAGATCGTGCGATTTGACACCATTAGATTATTTTTTGTGGGGGTCTATAGGGACAAGCCCGCTTCGATTGACGCACTGGAAGCCAACATCCATGCATTCATTCGTGAGATACCGGCCGATATGTGTGAAAGAGTATGCCAAAATTGGACTCAGCGGATGGGCTACCTGAGACGCAGCCGCGGTCAACATTTGCATGAAATTATCGTTAAACATTAAATTGCAAGGTTCAAACTATCGATTCAAATAAATATTTCATTCATTTTTTCGAATTTTTTGTGTTTTTTTTTTTTTTTAAAGTTCTAAACCTCTTAAAAAATCACCCGTTATACCTACATTAAAGCCCATATTTTAATACATTTCAAACATAAACTTCACTCAATTCCTGAATTCGACAATACTTTAATTACATTTTTTAAATTTTGGACCATGTTCTCACTAAAATTGTGAAAGTTGGCAGAACCACTGAATTCAGGATTCAGCATCCCGAAATAATCAAGTGTACCGAACGATTTTCATTAATTTGTATAAAGAATTGGTGTGGGAAATGGCTTTTTTCACCAAAATTCAACAAAGGACATCTTTGTGGAGCCAAAACGCTAAAACAAAAAAATTTCACCTTTTAAGAGAGGTATACAGTTCTTGGGGTAAAAAATGCGCAGTGGTGAGAGAAATAAAATGCACGATTTCGTCGCACGTATTAGCCCTTATGTTCAAGACGCTGAGCGTGTAGAAAAAAAAATATAAATAAAAACATGGAAATTATGCGATTATTATGAAAAAAAAACGTTCTATGACTTTTAACTTTTAATAGTTGCTATTTGTAATTTTTTTCAATTTTCAAAAGTTCGCTCTAATTTTAGCATACTAAATATTCTTCTAAAAATCTTAAGAGCCAATATTTAAGAAAAAAAAAATATTTTTCCTTAAAGGTCTTTTGTATTTTTTTTGTTATTTCTTAATAAAAATAAAAAATTTTCTGAAAAAATTTTAAAGGGTGTTAAAAAACCTTATAACCGAATTTTATAAGAATAGACTACAAAATTTTCAAATATTTGATTTTGAAGATTTTTTAAAATTCCAAAAAATATTTCTTTGAAAATTTTAGTAAGAAAAACTATCTAGGTATATTGCTTATAATCTTCTGATGTTTAAAAAAAATTTGAAATTAAAATCACCGTTCGAAGGACATCGAAAATTAAACAAGGGTTATCCATCCAAAGCTTTAGCCTTTACTCAAAGAAATTAGCTGTTTTTTTTGTATTAAAATTTGTGGAGACATTTTTGAGAAAAATTATATTTTATAAAATTGCAAAAAAAAATTGCATGGCAGGTACTTATCGTTTTTTTTAATTCTGAAAAAAAATTAAAAAAACGTGTGGGCAGAATCACCTAAAATCACAATGTACAAAGTTTTAAGAAAATCTATCCAGCCATTTTAGGCTGTAGCCGAACGGACAGACAGACAGAGAGAATTTTGAGACCCTCTTTTTTGGACTTCCCTATCATCGTAATGACAAGTCTGATCAAAATCTAGCGTTTAGTTTTTTTTTACGAGTGCATAACTAGCTATACAGTACCTACATACGTATATTGGTATAGCAAGTCAAAATTGTCGTCAAAGAAAAAAATGTCGGTAATATAAACAAAATGTGAAAAAAGTATTTTTAAATATTTTCGCAGGTCAAATGATGAAACACAAAATTACTTCTAGCATGATTCTTTTCCAATTTCATGGAAAAAGAACAAATGTTTACATGAAATTACGAAACAATTGAGCGGGAATTATTTCTCATGCGAAAAGAAATGTGGTGAATAAATTTAATTTTCTTATGATGGTCGGGCTTCACTTCCAAGAAAAAAAAACATATTCACCTCAAGGCATTATTTGCAAGCAAATGGTTTTTGCTGCCAAAAAAAGTTATTTTCCATTTTTAGGCCTATAGTTAATTATTTAAGGGTATAAATGACTCAATGGGTGGCTTAGGTCAAGCCAAACATTTTTTGCCTTGAATATTATACAATTTAGAGCACAGAATAGGTGGAAGGTATAAACTAGACTTTACAAGAAAAAAAAATATATGTTAATTAGTTACTCAGCATTATTTGCATACAAATGGTTTTTGCATCAAAAAATAATTTTTGTTGTATATTTGTAGGCCTTAAATTTATTAATTTAGGTCAAATTATTGCTTCTGTGGGTGGGTCAGGCCAATGCAAAAATTATACACAGAATCGATGGAAAATTATTTTGAAAATTTCTAACTCAAAGCAAGGTAGGTAGATACCTTACTATTTTCATTAAAAATTACGTAGGTACTTACAACGTGAGCTTACTACAAAATACAAAATTTGTGAACTACAGCAGAAATTTGAGTATTAATCCACGGGTTCGATTCCCAGCCGCTGCCACCTAAAAATAAAAACAGTTTTTCTCGAGGTATTGCCTCTTGCGAGGAACTGACAAATCCTCCAAGAGTATACTTGTCATGAATAAGTGCTTCTCATCTAGCCGTTCGGACTCGGCAAAAAATTGTAGGTTCCCTCCATTCCTGCCAACAACAACCACACAGGAATGTTTGAGAGTTGTAAGTCACTAGGCCCGAGTTCTACACGAGCTGTTGCGCCACCAAATTTTCACGAATCCAAAATCCCCACACTTTCAAATCCACAAATTAAAAATCTCCAGTCACAAAATCCACGAACCAAAATCCCCGATCCAAAATCCACAAATCCAAAATCTACAAATCTAAAATCCACAAAACCAAATCCCCAATGCTTACGTTACATGGCATTTGCCATACTTACTGCGTGCAATCCATGCACCATAAAATTCAAATTCAAATTAATTTATCCAATATTTGTCTATTGTTTTACGACTAAAAAATATTCTAAATTAGCAAAACAATTTCAAAGAAATCACAAATTGAGAAATTTGAGTTTCTAAAATTCATTTGCCCAAACCATTTTGTTATGACGATTTTGTAATTGTTGGATTTGGATTTGTTAAATTAATTTAAATTTATACTTAAGAACTAAAGCTAAGATGTTCATTTTTTTCCAAAGTTTAAAGCACAAAATGGTTTTTATTTGATGATTTTAAAAACTAAATTTTCTAAAACAACTACAAAAAAGTTAGTTTTTCACTAAAACATCCACAAATCCAAAATTCTTAAACTCAGATTCCATAGCTTGAAGCATGTTTGGCGCGCGCAAAACATTTTGGTTTTGCAAATTTTGGTTGGTGGATTTTGATTTGTGGATTTTGGTTTGGGGATTTTGTTCTTATAGACTTGATTTGTGGATTTTGGCTTGGAACTTTTGAATTTGGGACAAGGGTACTTAACCAATTAATTTCATATTCAAAGGGAAAAGTATGATTACAAATGCCTTTCTTAAAAATTTTCAGGGTGGAGGGTGGTGGTCAAATCCCTGGGACCCCTTCCCTCTGGCTAAGACCTTGGCTTAAGGCTTAAGTTCTAGTATGTAAGAAGTCTTAAGAATTTTTAAGTAGTTTTTACTTTTTGTAAGCTATAATCTAGGTTTTTTTTATGCTTTAAGATTTATAAAAAACAAATATACTGAAACCAAGTTTTTGCTAAATTCTTCCCGGTAAAAAATAAAACTGATACATTTTAATCTTAAGGTCCAAAAACATTAGCAATTAGTCGTTATAGTTTACCTTAGAGCGTTCCTATAGGTCCACCACAAAGCTATTTATAATAAGATATTCAAGATTTTTTTGTCTAGAAAATTGAAAAACTAAAATTATTTTCCAAAAAAAGGAATGCCTCCCAACTAACAATTTAGCTTGTATAAGGTAAAATTTTTCGAATTTGGCAAGTTATAGCTTGTATAGAGCTTGTATAAGGCAATCTTGAGCAAGCCAAAAATTTTCAACCTGAAATTTAAACAAATAGCTGCTATAAGGCCTTAAAATATGACCTACACAAGCTCTATACAAGGCTCATAAATATAAGTTATAAATGGTTTGTATAAGGCCTTCCAAACTTGTTTACTGAAAATGTTTAAAATAATAGCTGCTATAAGGCTCTCCACGACAAATCATTGCCAACAACTTTTATATGGCTTGTTTGTAAAGGCCTAATACAAATTAAAATAATCAGTGAGGATCAACAACTGTGTCTTGTTAAATATTGTGCTTATAAAAAAATCTGATAAAAATAAATAAGAACTGTAAGTACCCATTGAACATCGTAAAACAGAAAAGAAGTGCTTACAGTAACATTGAACTTTTTAACAAAACTTAAAAATGAATAACTCATGGCAAAAATTTAAAAGATCTGGAACCTACCAAAGACTAGTGAGAAAAAAAAGAGAAGCAATTCTTAAAACAGCCAGAGAACATTTAAGAAGTTTTGAAGAACAAAGAACAGATATTAGATCCTCTGCGTGAACGTGAAGTATTTATATGGTATCCACTTATTCACTTTTGATTATATTTTCCTCAACAGCAAATTGGCATAGTGGTAGAGTGCTAGACTGGAACGAGGAAGTAATCGAATTAAAATCCCAGGTAAGAAAACTTTTCATTTTTATAATTAAACTAACATTTGACTCATTACAGAATACAGAAAAAAAGGTTTCGGAAGCTGACTGAGGAGAAAAAAAATACAATAAAATAAAATGCAATAAAAAATACAACATCAGAGAAATAAAATAAAAACCTATAAAAAAATATATTTTTTTTTTATTTCAGAATCAGCTTTGCTTAAAAAAATTTTTCTCTCGATTGATTACTTATGCAAATAAATTTGGTTAAGGCCTTGTATAGACATCCAAGGCAAGCTATTGGCACTACCTGCCATTAAATGGCTTTGGTAAGGCCTTATTTAAACATCCAAGGCAAGCTATTGACAATAGCTGTCATTAAATGGCTTTGGTAAGGCCTTATTTAAACAACCAAGGCAAGCTTTTGGCATTAGCTGTCAAAATGGCTTTCGTAAGGCCTTTTATAAACATCCAAGGCAAGCTATAGCTTGTTCAGCCAAGCTAATAGCAATTCATAAAAAGCTATTTGCTGCTATAAGACCTGTCAACAAAAGTCTTATGGCATTTAATTAGCTTGGGTAAATGCGCCAAAATGGCTTACATAAGGCCTTTTACTATTTCTATAACAGTTTGAAAATAGCTTGAATAGAACCTTATACAAGTTAAATTGTTAGTTGGGCTAACAACTATTAGCTTAGAGGTGTAAGTTTGAGCCCCCTCTATTCTATCCAGGGTGACTCTAGGAAAATTTGTAAATTAGTTTATTTAATATAACAATACTATAAATATCACTAGATTTTATTTTATTTTTTTGTCTGATATTTTAATAGATAAATAAAATAATCCCTTTTAATTCATCGTTTAAAATAATTATAGTTTGACTAAATTTGAATAAATTAAAATCAACGCGTTCTAGTAGCAGGCAAAATTATATCTAATTTCTGTATGTAATATATTCATGATAAAATTCCAAAGTGTGAATTAGAGAATCAAATTTTAAATAACCAATAATTTCGAATACACAAAAAAAAACCTTTGAAAATTCATAATTATGATCCCCAACAAACCAATTTTATATAGTAAAATCTAAAATTTATATTTATGTATATTTTTACATTATTTGCCTCGCTTAAACCACCATTGGTTAGGTATAAATAGCCTTTACAAAAGGGGAATACAAAAAAAAGTTCAATAAAATTATATAGATAAGCCTAAACCATCTAGCCTTTGATGGCCATACCTAAAAATGCTATTTGCATTAGAAATTTAAATTTTCCACGGCCATCATTAGAAACGTAATAATTATTTTAATTGGGTTTTCCAAAATGCAGCTTTGCATTTATGTAAATGAGAATGCGGTTGGGTTTGTATTAATATTTATAAATTTTCAAAAGTCCACCTCTTTCAGTGTCCCGCTGATGGTGTTGCCACCAAACCAATATAGGGAGGGATCTATAGGTAGTGGCCGCCAGAGTGGACGCATATTCGTGCACTACTCACAACTGAGTTCAGAATATTTATACCTACATATAGATACTTAGGTGAGTATTAGGAGCGTACCCGTTGTGGTATTAAAATAATATTGAATTTAAAATCCAGGCGGACTTAGAACTTCTAGTATGTATAGGTCTATACGGTACGAGCTTGTGATAGTTAATTTATCGCTGATTAAAAATTCCTAAACGCACAGTTCAACTTGTTATTACAATTTACCTGAATTAAAGGTTCCCTCTCTGCATCCGCCACCTATGGAGGTATATCTATAGCTAAATGGTGCCGGGGATACATATACATAAAGTGAAAGATGAGAGCGAATAAAAGTTAATCGCGGTGGATAGACGCCATTTCGAATGGACGCATCCTTATGATGGTGATGCGGCTAACCTGACTCTTATAGTTTGCGGAATCATCATCCAGCATGTGAAGCTGTTGGTATAGTCTGTGCGCATAAATGTACAACCATCTTATGGACATGAACGTTGTGCATTGGCCCTAATGGCCCCCTGTTGTGTCCCTCTGTCGCACAATCCCTGATATGTGCACGTTAAAGCTCCCTTCTATCCGCGTTTCAAGAATAAAAGACTGCGCATAGGTACATACACCGAGGGTTTGACATGAACAATTTGCATTTTCAACATGGGGATTGGTTATTAGCGAGATTTATGGATATCATATTTTTATGTTAGTGTGTGTGTGTTTATGTGTGTCGGTGTCTCTGTTCCTTTATGTTGCTTTAACCCTTGTATATGAATCGACGATGATGACGATGACGATGATACCAGACGAAACAAGGCACTGCGGAATATAAGCGCAGACTCAATTTTAAAGAAAAAATAAGATTTTGAGTTAAAATAAAATTAAAAAAAAAAGGAAGTTTGATGAAGGACATTTTCTTTTCTTCTGGCTTTGGTTTAATCTTATAGAGCGCATGTCAAGTGGAAGGATTAAAACAAAACAATAACTGCAGGAAAAATTGAAGGAAGGGTAAATTATGATGTGATTCAAGTTTTTAAGAAATTTTGACAAAGGAACATATTTTCTGCATAGTAAAGGACCTTGTCAGCAGACAGAATTAAGGAGATTTTTGAGGATGGATATTTGACTTATTTTGGACACCCATAGCCTTGAAAATGTGTTTTCAACACTTTTCCATAAGCTGTAAGAAATTCTGTGACCATAAGTTAACCTTACTTACACGTACACTCTCTTAATGCATTAATCCTTACGAACAAAAAAAAAAACATCCTTTACAAGGTTTTGCCCCTAATAATCCTCTTCCTAGATCAAAAGAAGCTTCAAAGCCAAGAAACAAAAACTTAGGCACCAACGCCTAAAAAGCCAAACAAAAAAAACGATGACAACAAATTGATATCAATATAATGTTGCCCACGGAATTAGCGGTTTGCTTCGAATGACAGTTGCGGGCGGCTTTGACCACATGCACTCGCCAATCCTATATTTTCGATCCCGTTTTTGTCCCCCACATATGATATTGCCTTCTTTCCCCGCACATATAACCAATATGCCAGCCACCATCCTCCTATACCAGTCAGAATATGTCTTCCATTTCGATATCTTCATACACCATTTAGTCGCATTCATTTGTTACCATTAACTCGGCTTTGGTTCCTTATCTGTTTAAAAGGATTTCACTTTGTGTTCTTTTCTGCACCACAAGAAGCGCATCATCAGAGCCACTTTGCTGTTTCGCGTGCAATTCCTTTCACCACCACCATTGTCTTCTTTCACCCATCATCTCCATGGTTTAGTTAACAATTGAATCTTTTGGCCAAGAGAATTCAAAAGCAAACAATAACAACAACAAAACCAAAAAATATAAAAACCAAGAACTCATCTTGTGAATACATGGATATGTTCGCAAGCATATCTCGCTGTAAAAAAAAAAAAACAAACTCACCTGAATTGTGTGCTCTTCTGATGGGGCTGCACTGAGCTCGGCTGCGCGGTAAACTACTCGCGGATCCTTATATTTTGATAGGCGAGCGTTCGCTGTTCGGCTGCTGCTGGATGGAATTAGACACGTTTTGTTCCACAAATGTTCCAGCGATAGGCTTCCGCTGCCTGATGATGCTCTGCGGTTTCAATGCTCCAACTTCATGTGTACCTACCTACTTATCTCTATGGAAGTCTATGCACTTGGGAGCCTTTACTTTTCTTTATGGGTTATTTTAATGTCGTTAATGCTCATCGTAATTTTTGCTATGACTTTCGTACCAAGTTTAACATTCGTTTTGATCTGCATATCTTCATTTTGGTAAAGTCTAAAAGGACTCTTGATTCGACAAGACACAAAAAAACTTATAGTTATACCAAAGAAGCAAGGTATTGCAGCGATGCATGGTTGGTTAGTAAATATAAATAAAATATATTTAAAAAAAAATATCTCACTAAAGAAGAAATAATGAGCATTTTGGTGTGCATGGCTTCTTGGGTTCAGAAAAAATATCTTAAATTATAATAAGTTGTCAGTATAGCTTCCATTTTAGTGTTTCTATGAATTTAAATTTTTTTCTTGCATGATTTTTGATATTCTTAAAATTTGAACAAACGTTCTCATTAACGATTATATTACTCTTGTGTTGTTTTAGATACTAAATTTTAAATAAATGATTTTTCATATTAATTATTAGATATTGGGGTCAAAGACCCCCCAAAACAGTTTTTAGAGAATATCTCTTGAAAGGTAACTCTTACAGAAAAAAAGGTCAAGGACTAGATTGTATCTTAGAAAATTTCCTACAAAAAAAAAAAACTTTTTTTCATAAGAGTTACCATCGCAAGAGTAAGAGATTTTATGTTTCTATATAAAATGTGCTCTTTTACACCATCTTTAAGGTTGAGTACAAGTTGAGTTTTTTTTGCGTGGTATCCTCCAGAAAAATTAGAAAAAATTACTGAAAAAACATTTAGAAAATTATTTAAAGTCTTAGGTTCCCCATCGATTTGGGCTCCACTTCATTAATCATACGGGGTCGAAGGACAGGAACTTAGTATTTCGTTTAAAAAGGTTGATTTGAATAAAATTTGACAGAAAAATTGAGCGTCTAGAGTGGGTTGAGAAAAGAAATAAATTGCACGACTGGGTCGCACGTACTTGCTCTCATGTTCAAGATGCTGATGGTTTAAGAAAATTATATGTAAAAACATGGAAATTATGAGAGAAAAATGTTTAAAAGCATGAATTATACTTTATTTAAATAAGCTTAAACAACTTCTTTGAGAGACTGAGATGAAAAAAGCGAACGCCATCTTAACACTTGATTGAATATGGTTGTATGCAATAAATTATATATGTATATTGAATTCTTAAAAAGCAATTTAAAAAAAAAACATTTGACATGCAAATCTTAAGTATTCATTTTTCATTAGAGTGGTCGTAAAAAAAGGTCACCTTGGATGAAATGAAGAAAAAAAAAATTCCCGAATTTTTTTCAGATTTTTATTTTCATCCCATATAGGTCACTGATGTAGGGGTTGAATAAATTTCCTTATTTATTTTTGCATACTAGCCAATTCGCGATCTGCCAAAAAATTCAAAGCATGTAGGTAAGAATAGACAAGAAAAAATTCCAAGGGATTTATATTTCCCCCGCTTGGAAAGCGTTCTTCAAAAAAAACTTAAACAAAATAATGGATTTTTGGCTTTCAAAGAAGTTGCAAGATAATTGGCGCTACAACGTTGCTGTTGTTTTTGAATAAATATTTTTCAATATCATGTTTTTTCTTCATTTGCAGCTGAAAGCTATAGGTAGGCCCATCCAAATAAACAACTAAAAAAAAAAACATTATAACGACTTCTCTAATGTACATATTACAATTAATTTTAAAAAAATGTCAAGATATTGAGTTTTCAAAAAAAACTTTTTTTTCATTCAAAAACTTTTTCTTTTTTTTTTTATCCGATGGAAATCTTCAAAAGACACTCGGTAAGAATCGGTACCAAGTAGTGTGGGACTCTTACCGCACTAAAACCACCGGTGAATCAGGACCAATCTATGAAAGATCGACAAATGATTTTTCTTTCTTAATTTATCAGTCGCATTGTGGGAAGTTTAAGTTATAACACTTTCCATAGCTTTTAGACCATCAGCTCATGAGGCTTGGTTCTTCTTAATCTCCGAACATTATCTCGTACATTTAAGACGGTCTCCATTTCGGAGTTGGTATGACTTTGCAGTCGCTGGTTGTGTGATACAGCGTGTTTTTTAACCACTTCTGTAACCATTTCAATTTGAAGGTCACGATGTAGATCGCTATTTCTTATATACCAAGGGGCATTTATTATTCCGCGGAGGACCTTGCTTTGGAATTTTTGGATGGGTTTAGCATTTGTTTTCTTTGTACAGCCCCATAGTTGGATGCCATATGTCCAAACGGGTTTCAGTACTTGCTTATATAACATTAGTTTGTTCTGGATAGATAGGTCAGAGTTCTTTCCTAGTAACCAGTACATTTTTCTGTACTTCAAGTTTAGTTCGTCTTTTTTCTTTTTGATGTGCTCTTTCCATTTAAGCTTTGCATCCAAAGTCATTCCAAGGTATTTGGCAGTATTGGAGTAAGGTACTGTTGTATTGTTTATAAGAATTGGAACATTGTTTATTTTTTGTTTGTAAAGTTTATATGCGTCGATTTTGTTTCATTTAGTTTGATTCGCCATTTTTGCGTCCAATCACTAACTTTATCGACTCCATTTTGCAGTTTTTGTGTAGCCTTCGTAACGGATTTATCTGGCACCAATATTGCAGTATCATCAGCAAAGGTGGCCATGATAGCGTTGATGTCCACTGGAATATCCCTTGTATATAACAGATACCCTGTATTGGTCCTAGGACACTTCCTTGTGGTACACCGGCTTCAATTTTCTTTAGTTCCGAGTAATTTTGGTCGTACCGTACTCTAAAGAGTCGGTTCGTAAGGTAGGATTTCAGTATTTCGTAGTACTACCTGGGAAGATCCCTTTGCAGTTTGTACTCAAGTCCCAAGTGCCAAACCTTGTCAAAGGCTTGAGCAACATCTAAGAATATAGCCGAGCATACTTGTTTTTCTTCAAGTGCCTTTTCCACAACATCCGTAATCCGATGCACTTGGTCTATCGTGGAATGTTTATTTCTAAATCCAAACTGATGGCTCGGAATTAGTCTTCTTTCTTCTATTATTCTGCTTAGTCTTTTCAGAAGCAGTTTTTCGAAAACTTTTGCCATGATTGGTATAAGCGATATAGGTCTGTAAGATGTTACTTCTGTTGGTGGCTTACCTTGTTTAGGTATAACAATGACTTCTGCAATTTTCCAATGATGTGGCACATATCTTTGTTTAAGGCATGCATTTATTATAAATTGGAGTTTTTTGAAGGCTATAGAAGGCATTTCTTTCAAAACCTGAGCAGTTATTAGATCGTAGCCTGGTGATTTTTTGTTAGACAACTTATGTTGACACAAACTTGTTACTTCTTTGAGCGTGACAAAAGGAATTTCACATTCGTCGTTTCTATCAACCAACTGTAAGGGATCTGTAGCTGTGCTTGCTGGAAATGGCTTAAAAACATTCGCGAGATGTTCAGCGAAGAGATAAGCCTTTTGTTTTGGGTTTCCGATCCATTTACCATCTTGAGATTTTATTGGCGGGTTTTGTGCCTGTGGTCTTTTTTGGCGCTTAGCTGCTTTCCATAAGGAGTATTCCGTAGAAGCATCCGCCGTCAGACTATTCAGGAATCTACTAAGTGAATCACTTTTAAATTCACAGATTCTTTTCTTAAGTTCATTGTTAAGACGGTTAAAAACTGCCTTATCACCTGGAAATCTCGTAGCTTGCCATTTTCTTCGAGCTCTTCTTTTCTCCAAGATCAGCTCCTTTATTTCGACAGGATATTTTATTTCTTTTTCTCTTGAGTTCGAAATTGTTGGAGTACTTTCTTCTGCAGCCTGTTGCACATCAGCAATAAATTGTTCTACTTCATGATCAATCTGTTCAATTGTTTGCATAGGGGATCTTAGGTTTATAAAACTTTCAAGTTTATCTCTGAATTCGTTCCAGTTTGTTCTTTTGTTCACGAGCTTAGGATTACTTTTCTCTATTATTTCTGCTTCGCTCAGTGATAATATTACTGGAGTATGATCTGATAATAAATCGTAATTACCTTCGACACTTATAGGGTTTCGTTTAATACCTTTTACTACGAAAAAGTCTATAAGGTCTGGTATTTTGTTAGAATCAGATGGCCAATATGTTGGCGAGCCAGAAGAATAAAATTCGCAGTTGTATTTGCGGCCTGCTTGATATAGCCGTTTGCCTTTCGTTGTTATGAGCCTAGATCCCCATTGGGTGTGTTTAGCATTGAAGTCGCCACCAACAAGGAAGTTATGTCCTAACAAATTTAGGAGTTCTGCATAGTCTTCTTCAGTTGGAGAGCGCCTCGGAGGGCAGTATATAGATGCTATCTTAAACTCTTTCTTTTTTATACCAATACTAATTGTGGTTACTTGCATGTTTTCATTAGTAAACTTAGGCTCTTCATAGTGTGTTAAGCACTTTTTTATTAGTATTGCTGATCCTCCCCTAGCTTTGTCAGCTGGGTGCGGAGCGTGATAACACGTATAGTTAGGTAATTTATTATCAAGATTTTGTTCTATAGCGAGGTGAGTTTCGGACACCAAACAAATGTCTATATGCTCTATGTCTAAAAAGATGTTTAGTTCTGATACATGTTGTAAAAGACCGTTTGCATTCCATGTTGCGATTTTGAGTGTTCTGTCCATCATTGTTTTTGAAGAGCGACTTCTTCGCTTAGCTGTTTTATGTTTAAATCTTGTTTGTCAATCCTTTTCAGAATAAGTTCAAGCATTTCTTTAATAGATGTTTCTTCGTTCTTCCGCACATTTTTAACAATCTGGGAATAGGATTTATTTTCATCACTTTTGCTTAGTGCAATTGCTTTTGGCGGTTGATTTTTAGTTTTGTTTTCAACGGCTACTTTTTTGCTTTCAACTATTGCTTTTGTGATTATTGGGTTTCTTAGCTTGTTCCCAGTTTTGTTTTTTCTTTTTGTGTCTTGGAATTTTTTGGCAACTGGACATCCTCTGTAACTTGCAGGATGGTTGCCTTGACAGTTAACACATTTCGCTTTCTGTTCTCTGCCCATGGGACAGTTTTTAGTTGCATGCTTGCCTTCGCATTTGACACAAGCAAACTCACGATTGCAGTATTTTTGTGTATGCCCAAAGGCTTGACAGCGTTTGCATTGTTGAACAATTTTTGACTTTCGCAGTGGTTCAATTTAATAAAAATTAATTTAAAAAAAAATATGACTGACCAATTACTGAATCTAACTGACCTTTTATGATGACCGAGTAACCTAATGAGGTGCCAAAAATCTTTCGTGACCTTGAATTTTTTTTTTTTTTAATCATAAAAAATAATCTATCGCTTACCAATTACTGAAACTAGCTGACCTTTTATATAGATCTAGAGATGTTTCAGATGGCATGCAATTTTCCCAAATTTCCCATAAATGAGGTGCCAAAGATCGCTATGACCTTGAACAAAAATTCAAAAATTCATTAAAAAAAATCTATGGCTGACCAATTACTAAAACTAGCTGACCTTTTATATAGATCAAGAGATCCTTCAGAATGTATGCAATTTTCCCAAATTTCCCATAAATGAGGTGCCAAAAATCGCTATGACCTTGAAATTTAAAAAAAAAATTATTAAAAAAAATCTATCGCTGACCAATTATTGAAAATAGCTGACCTTTTATAAAGATCTAGAGATCTTTCAGATGGTATATATTTTTTTGCAAATTTCCCATAAATGAGGTGCCAAAAATCACTATGACCTTGAAATTTTTTTTTTAAAAAAATTAAAAATTCATTAAAAAAAACTATGCCTGACCAATTTCTGAAAATAGCTGACCTTTTATGACCGTGAAATGGCCTTTCAAATGGCATAATTGTTTATTTGAAATGACCCAAATGAGGTGCCAAAAGTTTTTTTTGTGACCTTGAAACGAGTTTTGAAAATTCATAGAAAAAAAACTATAGCTGACCAATTACTGAAAATAGTTGACCTTTTATACTATCTACAAATCTTTCAGATGGCATCTTTTTTTTGTAAATTTCCCATAAATGAGGTGCCAAAAATCGCACGTGAACTTGAGTGGCCTTGAGAAACTTTAAGTCTTTATAACTAGTTATCAAGGTCTGACCAATTTCTAGGACTAGTTGACCTTTCTTGACCAATTACTGACCAATTAGATGACATTCTAAAATATCAAATTTCCCATATATGAGGTGCCAAAGGTTCAGAGCCCTTGCAGTCCACAACTGGGGCCTTTGTGATAAAAAAGTTCATTACAAAAATCTGAGTGGAACCTCTAAGGTAATTATGTTAGCCAAAATTGGTTTTCTACCCTCTCTAGATAAGCTCCTCTGATCACATAACACCGAATCCGAGATCATTTGAGTATATAGTTCACCCTACCCGACTATTTAAAAAAACCATTTTTCACATTGAATTTTGAATTTTCTAGAGTGTCAGGCAGTTCAAACTTACACTATTCAGAACATGGCTCATAAGAAATAAAAAAAAACTATTTTCGACTTCACATGTCTTCGTTTCTTTCTAAATGAAAACCTTAATGAATTATATAATAGAAACTATAAATAAAAAATAAAACCTAGGCTAAGAAGCTAACATTTCTTGGGTTACACCATAATCCATAGTATAATTTTCAAAGTTGGTTCACTGTTGGGTCTAGTGTCTTTTTGGAAAAAAATATTTCTATAAAAAAAGTAATGGCGATATTTTACTTAATCATTGTTTTAAATTTATAGTAATATCTACAATTTCAAAGTATATTCAACATAATCCCTCTAGACACATTACTTTCCCAACAAGTTCACAAACAAAAAGTACCATTTCTCATTTACAAAGCAGCTGTTTCACAAATTCCTGCTCTGTGCCAGTACCCATAGGCTAATAGCTTCAACTTTTTTTTTTATTATTTAGAGGAATAAAAATGCGGTTATTTCTAGATTTTCTTCAATTTTTTCTAATCTTCAGGGAAGCAGAAAAGTGGAATGGTTTACTGTTTGACGTGGCTCACTGTTGGAGAGTCTACCTCCCAGAAACGCAAGGGTGAATTTAGTACCATTTTCGGCTTTTAGCATATGGCTATGCCCCAAGCAAACACATTCGATAATAGAAACCCTTAAACGTAATTGATCCTTATTAAAGGGATTATTCAATATAGCCTTCTATTTATATTTACTCAAGTAATCAACCAACTTCCCTATTTTTGAACTGTAAGCTATTTTGAGAGCTTTTTTTTATTATTGAAATGACAAGTTTTATGCTTCTTCACACTTGTCTCTTTAAACTTTCATATTTTTATAGTAGAAAATCTCTGAAACTCCTGGCAACTTCAAATTTACGTTGTTTTTATGCACACTTGAAGTTAGAGGTAACTACACAGTTTCAATGATAGCCAAAGTTTTGTCATTTTTACTGAAAACTGTGTTCAACATGAATTATTTGTCACACATGTTATTCAAGAAGCCCATTTGTGTAATAATGATCTCAAAACCTAATTTTGTCAACCAAAATTAAAGTCAAAAGACTAAAAAGAAGTTGTGGTTGTTTTGTCAAGTGACAACTTTTAAAAGTCAAGAAACAATTGCCCAACGTCTATTGCAACATATACTCGTATGTACAAACATACATATATATCGATAAAACATCTTCAAAGTTGTGCTCCAATTCCTATTCGAGCTCATCAGAATCCTCACGATCTTCATCACTTGACATGTAACATTGCTCCAAATTCAAATTCTATAGAATTCATCCTTCGACTTCGACTTCTCAACCAAAGCAAAACACTTTCGGCTCATCTGTCATCTAGGGATCTGATGGAGAAGAGAATGAAAAATTTGCGATTTGTTAAAAACGTTCTTGTTTTCTCACTTTTACTGAGTAATTTTCATCGCACGCTTCGCGAGAGGTGTTCACGATGATTAGCCTAAGCGAACAGCCCAACTATAGAACAACAACGCAAATATAGGTACCTACAACAACAGTCAACAACGGCATCTGCTGCGACAACCACGATACGACAATCATGTCTTTTGAGAAAACCTATATAGCCTCACTCGCGAGAAGAACCTCAATCTATTCTCCCAATATATATAAAATAGAACGGAAAAGCGTTGCACTTGTGTCACGACATTTACTCCAATAGCCCAATCTGCAAGCGGAGATCATCATCATCATCATCAGCATCGTCGTATAGCATCAAGGAGTTAAGAGTGTCCTAGTCGCAATCTACTATCTCCTTAGAGTGCCATTCGGCCGTCTGATGTAGACCGCCATTCGTGATCCCGAATCGCTGATATGTGTATTTGTGTGCCGAATTGGCAGACAAGATAGGACCCGCGCCGGGACATATCCAAGAGATCCAAAGGGAAAATCTTCCCATCGCCATCATCATCATCAGCAGCAGCATCGGCTAACAAGCTTAATATACCAATAGCACTAGGTGAGGAAAATATTGTTCATGGAGTGTCAACTAACCAACTGGTGGTACACCAAATTGACACTTTGAAGGTTGCTTTTCAGCGACAGAGACTCGATGATGAAGAAGACGCGAAGTACGGTGACGATCGTGGAGTCACCGTCTATGTGATGGATCAACTGAAGGATAATATTTTTCTCTGATGCTTCTTCTTCTTCGTCTTGTCTAAAGATGCGCGTCCAATTGAATAATTTGGACGGTGGCCAATTCAAAATAACGGGTGATTTTTTAAGAGGTTTAGAACTTTAAAAAAAAAAACACAAAAAATTCGAAAAAATGAATGAAATATTTATTTGAATCGATAGTTTGAACCTTGCAATTTAATGTTTAAAGATAATTTCATGCAAATGTTGACCGCGGCTGCGTCTCAGGTAGCCCATCCGCTGAGTCCAATTTTGGCATACTCTTTCACACATATCGGCCGGTATCTCACGAATGAATGCATGGATGTTGGCTTCCAGTGCGTCAATCGAAGCGGGCTTGTCCCTATAGACATTAGCCTTGACATACCCCCACAAAAAATAATCTAATGGTGTCAAATCGCACGATCTAGGCGGCCAATTGACCGGCCCGAAACGTGAAATTAACTGTTCACCAAACTCGCCTCGCAATTGCGCCATTGTTTCGCGTGCTGTGTGGCATGTGGCACCGTCTTGTTGAAACCACATATCATGCAAGTCAAGAACTTCCATTTCGGGCAAAAAAAAGTTTGTTATCATCGCTCGGTAGCGTTCACCATTGACAGTAACGCTGCGATTCGCATCATCTTTGAAGAAATATGGCCCAATAATGCCGCCGGCCCATAAACCGCACCAAACAGTGGCTTTTTCGGGATGCATTGGTAGCTGTTGCAATGCTTCTGGCTGATCTTCACTCCAAATGCGGCAATTATGCTTATTTACGTACCCATTCAACCAAAAATGAGCCTCATCGCTGAACACAATTTTTCGATAAAAAAGCGGATCCTCGGCCAGCTTTCCAAGAGCCCATTCACCAAAAATTCGGCGTTGTGGTATGTCGGCTGGCTTTAGTTCTTGCACCAGCTGTATCTTAAAAGGCTTTGCGCCCAAATCCTTCCGCAAAATTTTCCACGTAGTGCTGTAACAAAGGCCTAACTGCTGGGAACGGCGCCGAATCGACATTTCGCGGTCTTCTGTCACACTAGCTGATACGGCCGCAATATTTTCTTCACTACGCACAGTACGTAAACGTGTTGGTGGTTTAATGTCCAACAAAGTAAATTTGGTGCGAAATTTGGTCACAATCTTCCGAATAGACTGCTCAGAAGGTCGAGAATGCCGACCATAAAATGGAAGCAGCGCGCGATGAACATTTCGAACCGAGCACGAATTTTGATAGTAAAATTCAATAATTTGCAAGCGTTGTTCATTTGTAAGACGATCCATGGTTAAATTGCAAACCAAACTGAAGCTGTTTGACAGTGACACAAGGTACTAAACACACGTCAGCTGTCAAAACCAGTGTTGCCAAAACCAAACCAGCTAAAAAATCACCCGTTATAATAAAATAGTGCTTCACTCAACTTTCTGCATCTGCATCATCTTTCTTATAAGTTAATTGTCTCAAAGGCATGACGTGACATTTATAACCACTACATGCACTCTATATTCATGTGAGTGTGTGTGTGTGTTTGTGAGTGTTATATTTTCTTGGCGACCGGCCGGCATGACTATGTCTGTCCATTCGTCCGGTGAAATGAATAAATTAAATTCGGGACTTTTATTTATGCGATTTTTTAACGCAATGTGAAAGTGCTCTTAATGATCGAATTAATAAGTTTGCTTGGACAGTCTTTACAGAATAATTAATTATTTTGCTAAATTAAATAATTTTATTGTTAAAAGTGTGTGTGTCAAAATTTTGATGAAACGCATGGTTATTAGACCGGCAGAATACGGTCAAGAGTTGTGTTAGAAATATTAAAACCAAAATAAATTTACTCACAGATGGCACAGAGAATAGTGCTTTTCAATTCAAATACACAACTGGGGTTGCACGTTCTTGCTCTTATGATCAAAACTCTTAGAATTTTGGAATTGGAGAGTCATGGAAGATTTCAGAGGCAGCGACCACCAATATATTGTCTTTCACCTTGAAAGTAGCCAAAATAAGCCTCCAACCATATTCACCCACGAGCTCCGAGATAGAACTGCAATAGCCTCAACTTATATCGCTTTAAGGGTGTGATTGAAGAAGTAGAAGACGCTGTGCTCCAAGTACGACGTTCGACCGAAGAAAAAACTGAAGCCACGACGGAACTCTTACAGCTCGTTCGTGATGCTTCAATTCAATTCCCCGAAGAAACTTTGTCAACAGAAGCTAAGACCCAGTATTTTGGTGGACGAGGAATATAACTGATAGGCTCCGCATCCTCCTAGATGCAAAGTTACCAGTGGAAGGAGAAAACAAGCTTAACATTTTGAGGTCGACCTAACAGAATTTTGAACTATTCGATCCGAACTCAAAAAGGCAATCAACTTGTGAAAGAAGCAGAAATGGGGGGATTTTCACCCAAGAAGTAAACAACAAACCCAGACTATAGGATCCTGGACTTGGAGTCGAAAAGAACACCTGCACCCTCAACAAATATCGACACACCGTGAGTAAGCTTTTTCCCACGCGTGCTGTAAGGCATCCGATACCACGCTGACGCAACAACAGGATGCATCACTTTTCATTGTGGAAGTTTTTAGATAAGCCTGCAAAACCAAAATGCCCCAGGACCTTATGGAATACCAGCAGAAGCACTGAAAGTCACAACCTAGACATGTCCCCAGCTGTGTACCATAGCTGTCTTGAGGAAGAGATGTTCCCCAATAACTGCAGAAAACAAAACCGGTTGGTGATCAGCAAAGACAAAGGAGATACAGATTCTCCATCTTGATACAGACCTCTTTAAATGATGGACACTGCAAGTAAGTTCTTGGAAATAATGCTCAAATGCCGTTTAGCAGCTGCAGTACAAGGAGCGAACAACTTAGCAGAAAAACAGTACACTTTTCGGAAAGACTGTTCTAAGATCAGAGCCATAGAAGAAATGGAGAAGACTACCTACATCGCTCAACATGGAAACTACTATACCGAAAAGATCAAGAAGATAAAAGGCAGCAGCAGAACAAGCATCGAAAATAACAATGTCGCTGGGCAGATTGCTGGGCATTGCTGGCCTGCTGAGGTCAGCAGGTGAAAATAGCTTATTTCAACCAAACATGCCTATCTTCCTAAAAAAAAGTGAGATTTGGGCCGTTGCATTCAAACAAGATAGTGTAACAGGTAGGGCACTCAAATACAACTTGAAACAGCTAGCAACAAACTTAGCCGGCTGAAAGAAGCTTGTTGGTTGAGGTCCTGGTACATCCCAGAGTGTAGAGCCATTTTAAGCAATTACTTACTCACTTACTTAAGGTGGTGTTAAAATCTGGGGTGGATCAGGACATCAACCAACAAGTTTCTTCGAGTCGGTTTGCTTTCTGGCTGGCTGTCTCCAATTTCCATGCCGTCCCACCAGATTGGATTCAAAGACTTTCCGGGCCAGAGCATAGATGTCCATCTGCTCTATGTGACCCAGCTATCCCAGTCGTTGGATTTTAACTTTTTTGGCTAGGTTGTTGCGCTGTTCGTTGTTATATCGTCTTCTCCACTGCCCATCTTTGCAGACGGGATCGAAAATCGCCATGCGAATTTTCCTCTTAAAACAGCCCTAAGCCACCCTATGTAAGTAAATATTCCAACAAGGAAAGTACCGGAAGCAAATAGCGGCAGTACAGCGCCGCGAAGCATTGCGCATACTAGTTTTTCAACAACAGTGAGCTAACCAGCCGTCTTTCTAGTCACAGGAGTGACTCCCATTTTTCTCCTAGTGGAAGACAGAAAGTATTTCTATGACAAAGAGGTGGAAATTCGAGTGAAACCGGCACCCGATGTAGCAATGTAGGTTACGAAGCAGAAGTGGTAAAATGTTGGAGCTTAAATAGCAGAGGAAGATGGACAGCAAGGCTGATCAGGGATATGGCTGATGGGAATGAACAGAAATGCGGTGAGGTTAACTATTACGGTCTTCAGACAGTCACTAGACAGGGTTATATTAACGCCTTCCTCCATAAGATCGGTACAACAGATAGTTCAGCTTCTCAGAATGCATACTCCTCAGCAGACGCAGACGATGTAAAGCATACTTTCTTTGCCTGCAGCAGATAGGAACCCTTTAGATAAAACTAGTAGCGGAGAATTGGCACCATTACGGCTGACACAGTATTCAAAAAGATGCGGGCCAGCAAGCGAAATTGGAGCCAAGTTTGCTTTTACGCGTAACAAATTCTCCGAAGGAAAAATGAGAGGAAGACAAAAATCGAGGTACAGAGTGAGCTTGAAAGGGAGTATAATCACAGACCCCCTTAAGTACTATAAAGAGTGGTTCCGTGAGAAGGTGGGGAGGGGGTTGAGCTAAAAACTGATAGATGAAAGCAATTTTAGTCTCGTATGGCTTGACACAGACACACGAGGACTGTCAAGGCCAAAAAGACCAACCTTCCAATGCATAAAACTCATTTCCTCTCCTCCCAAAGGTTAAATAATTTTAAAAAAAATCATCTTTTGAAAGTTAGGTAAAAATGTCCATTTCAATTAAATTTGTTAGTCATGTACCTACATAATGCAATTACTATCAAAAACAATCTAAATATTTTGAATAAAAAACTATAAAATATTGTTTTATGGGCATCAGCAATGTTTTTCTCTGGAATTCAATATTTGCATGAAAACTTTTCGACTAGATAAACAAGCACACTCTAATATGTAGTTGCACGTTGCACTATTCGCTAGGTCAACAAAGATGGAAACACTGAATTTATTTTCCCAACAACCAAAGCTCGTAAATTTTCTAGTTCAGCACATAAATGGAAACACACAAAAAAAAACGAGAAAAAAAATAACTCTAAAGCCTTTAAACCGGTCTCTGAGCCCTTTACCAAATCCCGCCAAAAACAAAGCAAAATAAAATCCTAAATGCACTCAATTCCATCGGGATAACATAAGTTACACTCGGCATCAACATTATAGAATAGTTTAGGTAGGTGTATAGCAGTTATAGCTGAACGCATAAGGAACACGAAAATGCCCCCATCACGTCGAATATCCCAGGCATATAGAAACACCGCCCTGCCAACTTTAGTGTATATATTCCTCTGGGATTGGGATCTGGGTCTGGGCAGCAGCAGCTCTACTCTAGAACAATAACACAAAACATTACACAACCAAAAAGGTATACATAGTTGGACCAAAACTAAAAAAAAAAAAAATTGAACAAATCGAAAAATATGCGCGCTATTGTTTGGACTTTTCTGAGGCCACCAGCAGCTCCGCGCCAACCACCGGGCCACGACCATCGGAGATATACACTGACTCCTACATTGTTTATGCCCGAATATTGCTGTAATATCTTAATGTCCTTCTTGCAGGCTTTTCGTACCCCAGTTATAGTTGCATTCTCACATCCTGGTCGCTACACTCGTCGCCGCCCAATCCTGTATCTCTATTCCTATATACCTACACACGAACACAAAAAGCGCGTGTACCATTTTGCAATGTTTATTGCGGTGGTTGTGAAAATTAAGAGGCCATGTCATCTCCAGCTCTGGATCTGGATCTGGCTGGGAAGAGGAGTCCCATAGTTTGTTGTATATATGCAGCTTCAGCGATGAATCCAACATTTGTAGCTGGAATGCATATAGACACGCACTGTTTGCCAATAGTACTCATAGATAACCCAAACTCTTTTCCGTGCAGACTCGCTTGCTCTTCTAATTCTGTTTCTATTCCAAAACAAGAAGTTTCAGTTGAAATTTCCAACCGAATCGATGGACGGGAATGGGAATGGTTATTGCAAATCCCTCTTTGATCTGGCTTCGGTCTGCCTGCTGCTGCTATTGCTGCTGCAACAATAGCGCCTCATGTATCTATGTATTTCCTTCCTATATTGCAATTGCATATTGGCACAAGTTTCTGCATATGGATATCGTGACATTCATTTGGAGAGGCAAACAATAGGGCACGATGTTGTGCCGAAATTGTGGCATTTATGGAACACACGCACAATGTCTTTCCAATATAAAACAAAACGAAACGAACATGTCCGCCTTTGGTACAAAAAGGGATTCGTTTTGTATCTAAATGAGGCAAATTTATTTCACACCGCTACTAAATCATACAACGGGTACTTTTGCCGATATACTCGTAGTCGTCCTATTGCAAGTTGCGCTACCGCAAGCATTGGAATAATGATTTGGACTGGACTTCCAAATGGACATGTTCATTTGTTAAGCTGAAGTATAATAGTAGCTGATGCCGATCATGTTACGTTGTTTGCGAAAAAAATTGTCTATAAATCGGAGTTTTGTATTAAAATTTCTGTTGACTGCCGACACCCACAAATTATTTAAAAAAGATTTAAGAAACATTTTAGACAACATTTTTGGTTGTAGATGTTATTTAATATTCTTAAATAAAATGAAGAAAATTCAATATCTTACAAAAATTACAAAAACATTCTTTTTTTTTTAAATGAACATGAAAACATTTTTTACAATAGGGTAAAGTTGGGTAATATGGCACCACGGGAGATGTGGCACCCTTCAAATAATTCCTACTTAATAACCTATTTTTAAAACAAAAATATTGAAATATTATTAAGTTTAACGTTAGCTTTCAGTTGATGCAGTTTAAACTGAAAAAGCGTCTTTTACTTTTAAACCACAGCCGAAAATAAAAAATAGTGACTAAAGCTTAGTCCGCTCTTACAAAAAAACAAAGAGTGATAAGTGTTTAATTTTTATATTTACCACTTCAACTAAGCGTACTTGTTTTATTTGAGTAATTTGCATAAACAGTGGTAATATCAAAAGGGAGATATGGCACCCCCTTAAACTTAGTATATATTCGAGAGGTGCCATTTTACTCACTAATACATTAGGTAAATTTTTCATTGACTTTCTAAGAATGCTTTTTTTAACATTCGAGTCGAACAAGTACTGTATTATATGATTTTTCTCATTGAATTTGACAAAAGACTGGATTGAGTGTGGCAAAAATCCATACAAAAAGTATAGATTTCCATTTTCCATATCGAACTCTAGCAGGTGCCATATTACCCGCCATTTTTGTCACGTCTTTTTTTTAAGGTATTTTAATTATTCTTAAAATATTTTTTTTTTAAACTAGTTGCAACATCAAAGTTTAAAAAAAATCCATTTTTACTTATTGAGTCACAGAGGAAACTAAAAATGGGTGCCATATCACCCGACTTTACCTTAGGTATTCTTGTTTATTGAAGAACAAATGACAACTCAGTTTTAGTTTAAATGTCGTAGACTTGCTTATGTATTTATTTTTTACAAGAATGTTAGTTAAAATAGAAATTTACTAAACAAAAAGAATCAGCTGTAACACCGCATCAGTTTTATCGATTCAAGAATTTCCTTAAGCTGTATTGGGTGTTCCAAAAATTAACTAAAATTTTAAATTTTCCTCTTCTTGTTAAATAAACTTTCGGCCAAAATAAATTCCTTGGAGGTATTTAAAATTCTTATAACATTTTTAATGAAAAATTTTTGTATGTAAATTCTAACTACTTTCATAAAAGTGCAAGTAGGTACATAAAAGTGGAATTTAAAAAAAAAATCGTCAACCGTTGATTATACCTAGTAGACAAAATTTATTGAAAAAATTGAGAAAAAATAAGATTTTTCCAAAAGTTATTTTTCCATAAAAGTTAAATACTTTCCCAAAATATTCAAAAAAGTGTTTAAAAAAAAACCTTAGTTACGAAGTTTCAAAAATATCGAAAAAAGAAGCATTTTTTAAAAAGTCAAAAAGAATTTGTTTGAATATTTAAGTACACGTAATATTTCAAGAAAATGTAAAGTTAGAAAAACTGTTCTTCGGGAGGTAAATATTTCGAATCTTCTGCATGAAAAATCAGTCATAATGTTTCGAAAAAATCTAATATCAAAAAATGGTTTTCCATCAAAAGGTAGCCTCCACTAAAAGTAAAAGAAAGTTAAATTTTTTCTTAAGAAAAGTTTTGGAGGCATTTATGATTATGTAAAACTATTCAGACAAAATTTTGAGATCTAAACTTGCCATAATGTAGGAGGTACTTAAGACAGTTTTTGACACCTAACATGTTAGGGCTAGTAAAAATAGAGCTGTATTCATTTCACCCGAAAAAGTGTCCTATTTTTGTTTTGCTAAAGATGAGTATTTAAACTACGACTTTTGCCCACCCTTTAACTTTTTTTGATGACCCACAGTTATCGATATTGGAAAATCATGGGCCAAAAGAGCGCTGCCCTTCAAAACTCGATTTTCTTAAAATTTGATTAATGTTTTTGTTAAGTATTTTTTTTTTGAACATCAATAACCACCACTCTTTAACTTTTTTGACCTCCCCTGAAAATTTTTTGTTTTTATTTTTGAAATTCGCATTTCAATATTTATTTTCATTTTATTTGTTATATTTTCCCTTATAATTTTCTTAAGTTTTCGAATTTCGGAAAATGACCATTATGAAAAAGTCAATTATCTAAAAATACCACCAACTAAAATCATTCTACCTTTTCAAAACGTATTTTTTTCGAGTTTCAAAAAACATTTGGGGTCATTTTAATGGATGGTAATTCTAAAAAATTAAGTTTTTCATCAAAATAATCTACATTTTTGCAGGCCAAGTTACTACAGCTTAAAAATCGAGGTATTACACGAGAAAAACACCATTTTCAGATTTTTGCAAAAAAAAAAAATTAACATAATGTTCTAAAAAAAGGCTTCTTTTAAGGAAAAAAGTTTAGATCCGCAAATCGGTTTATTTAATGGTAGGAACCGTCCTCTAATAGAATAACGTTTCTTAAAAACGGTGAAGTTGATTTTGATCCATTTATTTTTATGTAAAAAACTGTTAAAAAGTTTTAAAAATTACTATTCAACACTGTTTTTTTTTTACACGAAAACAAAACTATGGTTTTTCAAAGATTTTAGGTGTTCTGATTTAAATCTGACTTTGAAACTGCTCCTTTACGTCAGGTTTTCGAGACTTTTTTACCCGAAAATTTAAAAAATAGTTTTTAAAACTATATTTGAGGTTTCACACCAAGATAGTTCTAATTAAAAATAAAACTTTTTACATCATAATTATTCTTTTGTGTGCATTCCTCTCTTTTTATCGATATAAAGGTACTATGGCAAGCTATGTAAATATTTGTAAAAAATTAAAGTTAAGACTGAAACGCGCGTATACCTGCTCCTATGTTCAAAATGCTTGAAATTATTTTTTTTTTAAATAGGAAAATAATAAAAAAAATACGTTTTTGAAAAAACCTTTGAATCGTTCTTTTTAGTGTATAAAGAAGTTGTTAAATCAATTATAAGAGCTAAAAAAATATTTGATGAAAAATATGACTGTATGCTAAGAGAAATTAAAATCGTTCGAGCGGTTTCTTAAAAAAAAAATTTTAAATATAAAATGTTGGTAATATTTAAAAAAAAAAATATTTTGCCACTAGTATTTTAAAAATATTCATCAACCCATTTTTGAAACATTGATTTTTAAAAAAAAAATAATATATTCTTAAAATTCCAAAGTTATTTTTGAGATGAATATGGTAAGTACCATTATTTTTGGAGCTAAAAAAATTTCAATTTCTCCTCTGGAGAGTTAAAGTAAACCCGTTTTTTTTTCTAGAACTTAAAATAACGGTACCATTAAAACATTTGTTTTTAGCATCCTTATTTTTCTCAAAAATAGCTCCTTCACTTTTTAATAAAATCAATACATTTCTTTGAGTAGATTCTACCTTTGGTTGGGAAAGCACTTTTCAAATATTTGTATTCATTCTATCTCCCAAAGAACCGTCTTTTTAGTTGTTGCGATATTCTGCAAAATGGTTATTCTTATTTTAATAAATAATTTTAATGTGTTCGACCCAGTCGTGCCTTTTTTTTAATGAAAATGTCGCTTTAAATTTCAAGGGAAATTTTGTTTAAAATTAATTTATTTTTTACTTAAATGGGATTTTGTAATTGCGAAATGGAAATGAAAAAAAAATGTAATTGCGAGATTTTATTCCCACTTAACTGTCAATAATTTTTTTCTTACATTAAAGAAAATGTTTGTTTTATTAAAAACTGCTCTTCTGATTTTTCTTAATTTTTTTTTTTTTTTTTTTTTTGAAACTCATTTTTACTTTCCATTTTCTTAAAACTATCTTAAAGCTAGACAAAAATTCATAAAAACTAGCCTACTTATCAATATCTTAAAACTAACTTACTGGCCCTAGTCGGGCGCTCTAAGTTAAACTAGAATAACTTAATGCTAATGCCTTTCGGCCTAAGAACTATCTTAATACTAAATCCAGGTCGGTTTAATTTTTTACCGAGAAGAATTTACAAAAAACTCGGTATCTATGTCCTTATTTTTTTGGTTTTATATAAAACTTACAAACTACATAAAACTAAATTAAAGCTAATTAAAACTAATTAAAACTACTTAAAGCTACTTTAAACTATTTACAACTAATTATAAACTAGTTACAACCTTATAAGCTACTTACAGACTATTTACAAACTAGAACAGCCACAGCAGGCATTTTCCGGTTTTATATATATTTTTTTTTATTTTTGAATTTTTGTTGATTTTATATTTTTTTTTTTTTTTTTTTTTTTTGGTGCCACCCTGACTGTCCCTACCTAAAACTAACTACCTAAACCTATAGCAAGGTCAACTATTAAATGTCTGAAGGAACTTCATCTTCGTTTTTCAACCACTGGATCAGCCCTCGACTGTCTAGGTGGAGGAATGCATAGGGCGGAATAAAGCCGCTTAAACGCACACTCTCGTAGTATTCGTATTTAGGTTAATAAGCCCCGAAAATTAAGCTGTTAGACGAGGACATCGCTCTTCCAATGTGACCTCGAATAAGCTTCGGCAAGAAATTATCTATCCTGTTTATGTTGGCCCCGTTGTATAGAGCCAGGTTGGAATAGTAGTGTTTGTACTCCGACTCTGGTGTTCTGTGCAATCCAAGGCAGCGTCGAAGACACTGCCTCTCAAACACCCGAATCTTTTCCATTTGAGATGTGGCAACGTTGAACCAAACCGGGCATCCATAGGCTATCATCGGCCGGATAAGGGCCATGTAGCAAATCACCTTCACCCTGCTGTCAAACCGGCTGCTATAAAACAACCGTTTCGTCAGGGCAAAAGCTCCCCTAGCCCTGAACAGAGCAGCATTTATATGTCTGTCGAAATACAAATACTGATCCATTCAGATGCCAAGGTACTTTACTACACTGATTTTTCTTAAAATCATTAAGTTACCTTAAGCAAGCTGCTACTATGACATCGACATTTTTTTTTCGAATATGGTTTGTAATGGAACACCTTTCTCTCATAGAATCGTTTCTCTTCAAAACGATCGAACGGATTTTAATCAGATTGGGTTGGGCACGAAATTATGTATGGGTCATATTTCTGCTTGCAAAATTCTGTATGTCAAAATTCTATTTTTCAAAGTTTTGTTTGCTCACAATTCTGTATTTGAAAAAAAATTCTTTAGCAAAAATAAAAAATTGCGCACAGTGATAAAAAAGGCTCAAAAAGTGGAAATCTCTATCAAATATACACACATACATACATACAAATTAATGTATTTTCATTCGATTTCGAACGTTATGACTGGTTGATTTTTTTCAAACTTGTTAAAGTTGTAAACAATTTGTATGGAACCTTTGTTTAAATTAATTTCCGATTTGCTCTTTAAGTGCCCTAATACACGACTACTTTTGAGTCATGACTTTTTTCAAGGTTAAAAGAGTACTAAAACGAGAAAAAAAACATCTGATCTCACCCTCGCACTCATTTAATTTCGAAAAAAGGTCATGACTCAAAAGTCGTTGGGTAGGTAAATGTGCACAAACGGTTTTAATGATTTTGAGCAAAATTTTGTTGAAAATCTTTAAGCCATATTTTTGTAACCAAATATTTTGTAAATTCATTGAAAAAATTGAAATTTCTGTCATTTCAAAAATTTGAAAAGTAGTGTGACTGAAAGTAATTCAATTAAAAGTTCAAATGAGCTCAACATCTCCAGAATGGCTCACTAGCCCAACTATCGTCCCTGGACAAAAAAAAAAAAAAAACATTCTAAGCTCATTTGAAATTTGAATTCAATCATTTCTACAAAGTTTAAAAAATATCAATCCGGCTGTCAAGACAGACAGACCAACATTAGAATCCTGAAAAACTTTTAATAGTCTGAAAACTCATACAAGAAAAAAATTGTGTTCTACAACTTTGGTATAATTTATTGTTAATTATACCAGGCTAAAATTTATAAACCCTTAAGGCATAACATAACTTCAATTATTTCAAGTTCATTTCTCATTACCACTACTGATCATTAAGGCCTTCAAAATAGTCTCAATAAAGGCTAACTGTGCATCCAATTGACCACCACCTATATGAATGCCACATGCAAGTTTCAAATTCTAAACGTCCACAAATTGCATTGCATTAGGATTCCAAAACAACAACAACAACAAAAAAAACTAAATGCCAAAATTGCGTTTACGGAGTCTATGAAGTCAAGTCAGATATCTTTCATCTCCACTATGCAGCCTTAAGTCACCACCTTTAGCACAAAGTCCAATGCCAAAATGCATTGGTCGGTAAGGTGCTTTAACATTTCGGAGTGCCACAAACTCCGCATAGATTGATCGCAGTTCAAAAACAAAGCAAACAAAAACAAGATGTATAAGTTGAAGTGAGAGAGAGAGAGAGAAGCACCGAACACTTCTAGTAGGTGTACTAAGTCTTCTATATACCGAACGGCCAAAGCTTCCTTTATGAATTAAGACATGGGAAAAATTTGTAAGACGCTATCGGGAACCATAATAAACAGTATTCAGCCTCTGCAAATTGACTATTGCTCCCACAGATCGCGAGCTTCTCTTATCCGATGTGTGTGCCCTTGTCCATTGCCAACAGCACCACTAGCAGCAGCAACATCAGCAGCAGCAGCATGCCAAGAAGGCTCTAGACACGGCAGCATGCCAAAGCCAACGACGCCGCCGCCAACGACAGCATCCGAAACGAACACAGAGTATTTCAATCCAAGTGCGCGCACACATACACAAAGGCGAACAAAAAATGCCAACTCCAGCTCAAGTCCGTCCACCGGAGGAGGAGTAGGAGAAAACTGGTGTGTACCTATCTATGTGGAGTGCGCACGGGATCTATGAAAATGCAAAACGCAGGTGGGTCGCGCCAGCAAGGTCGGACTGGATTTACATGCAAAAAGATCGACTCCACTACTATGCCATCGATATTGCCACTACCGACGCTCACCGCTGCTGCGCCACTGCTACATACTTGGGGCAACAACAAAATATTCACCAATTCGACACACGGAGCATGTGAGGAGCAGAGGTCTGGGCACATTTGCGCTAGCCTGGACCTGGACTTGGACACCACCGCCACTATACTACTCTACCACCCTAAGGCCATGACGTTATACACAGAGATGAACTTGCCGACAAGACTCAGAGTGAAGCTGCTGCTGCCGGGTATACATTGCTGAAGACGAAGAGGCTCGCAAATCTTCAAACTTGATTTCTTTTTTGTTTTTTGCTTTTTTTTTAATAGAAGCAAATAGCTCGATAAAACAATTAGCGCAGGAGTCGATGGATGAATCAATAGCAATTCGCCGCAAAGGAAGGGCAAACATTTTTGTGGGCTATCGCATGTGGTGATGGTTGACAAAGTCTTTGTTTCGAGATTTCACTTTTTTGGTTGGAGGTTGGAGTTTTTCATTTGTTTCAATGTGAATCCTCGAAAATTCTCAGAACGAGTTTTAATTACTGTGAGTCTAATCGTTTGCGTCACAGATAAGTTAGCGCCTCCATTTAATTACCCATAAGTGTCATAAGCACACGCAACACTAATGTTGAATATTATTAGAAGAGTGTGTTCTACAAAATTATAACATCTTGCCTCTCCCACACCATAAATAACATTCGCAGATGCGTAATACTTAAATATTTATAAATTCTTGCAGATTACAATATTCAAAAAATGCAATATAGAGTATGGAATCAGGAGTAGAGTTGAAACACATTTCAATTAGTTAATGCTCCACAAGTTTAAGCTTCTCAAAAATCATGCATTAAGACATGCTTAAGACCGGGGGGTGACGATAAAATTTGTCTAGGCATCTACTCGAATATAAAACTACAAAAACTATGGACGATTTTCTTTAAACTTGGCAAAATAGCTTCTGGATACTCTTCATCATTGACGAAAACTCTCTAAAAATGTTTTTGTTTCGATTTATTTTTTAAAAGGTGGAACGATTTCGGCGGTCAATAATTTTTAAAAAAAAGCTTTTCACTTATTAATATTGCCTATACAAATGTTACAAGTCGAGAGGGCCCTCAATGCCTGCCCAAGGTATGACGTCAAAATCATCCTTGGGGATTTGAACGCAAAAATAGGTCGGGAGCCGGTATTCAGGCATTACGCAGGCACCCATAGTTTGCATGAGAACACTAATGACAATGGACTTCGAGTCTTAGAATTGGCAGCATCGAAAAACATGGTCGTTGCGAGTACCAGGTTCCCGCGTAAAGATATCTACAAAGCCACCTGGGTATCACCTGATGGAGTCACTCGTAACCAAATAGACCACGTGTTGATAGACCGTCGCCACTACTCGAACCTGATGACGGTACGTACGTACCGAGGTGCCAATATCGACTCGGATCACTATCTTGTTGGTATGGTTTTCCGAGGGCGGATTGCCTTGCGGAGACGCATTGCATCCGCCGATCAGGTTCGAATCAACACGGCTGCCCTACGCAATGAAAACACCAGTAACATCTTTGGTAATGCGTTAGGACTCGCCCTAGAATCACTCGATTTAGGGAGAGTAAGTCCTGGAGCCAGTATGCTGGGCGTAGATGAGAAGTGGACACGCCTTAAGAATACTGTCATTAGTACTGCCAAGTCCATCTTAGGCAGCAGTCGTAGAAATCGGAACGACTGGTTTGATGATGAATGCAAGCTAGCGACTGAACGTAAGAATGTTGCGTACCGAGCAATGCAACAATCTCATAGAACGCGGGCACGCGAAGAGGAATATAAAGAGCTCAGAAGAACAGAAAAACGGCTTCACAGACAGAAAAAATCAGCCTGGGAGAAGAACCTAATCTGTGAAATAGAGAACAGCCGAGAGCTAGGTTCGCACCAGGCGCGGAAGTTCTACCAATCCGTCCGAAACATGACGCAGAACACACACCACGCTGCACATACTGCAAGGACGGAGAGGGAAATCTGATCACCGATCCACAAAGCATACTGGAGCGATGGGAAGTGTACTTTAATGAATTGCTAAATGGTCAGCTCACAGCAGAAGTGGAGGCTCCACTACTTCAAGATGAACACCCTGTGCTACCGCCACCAAGCATAGAAGAGGTTAAGAAACGGCTCAAACAAAACAAAGCCCCGGGAGCCGATGGCATACCAGCCGAATTATTCCACCACGGCGGGCCAGCCTTACGTCAAGCAATTCATGATATCATAGTGCACGTATGGGAGCATGAAGAAATGAAGACTGGCGAAAAGGTATCATATGCCCCATACATAAGAAGGGAGATGTCACAACGTGCAGCAATTATAGAGGTATCACGTTGTTGAGTACCGCCTATAAGATACTCTCCTCTATCCTACAAGACCGGATAACCCCATACGCTAAAACAATCATAGGCCAATATCAGTGTGGTTTCATTCCAGGCAAATCAACAACTGATCAGATCTTTACCCTTAGGCAGGCGATGGAAAAATGTCTTGAATTCAACATTCCAACATACCATCTGTTTATAGACTTTAAGGCCGCCTATGATAGCATAGCCAGGGTAGAACTTTACAAAGCCATGAGAGAATTCGGCATCCCAAATAAATTGACACGACTATGTAAGTTGACCATGACCAACGTAACAAGCCAAGTAAAAATAGCCGGATTGCTATCCAGACCAATCAACATCTTTAATGGACTCCGACAAGGGGATGGTTTGGCCTGCCTCCTCTTCAACCTGGTGTTAGAGAAAGCAATCCGTGACTCTGGCACGGCAACAAGAGGGACCATCGTCAACAGGTCCAGCCAGATACTGGCCTACGCAGACGACATCGACATCATCGGAAGAACCGAACAAGCTGTACACGATTCCTTCATCCAGATCGAGCAGGCGGCATAAAATCTGGGGCTGCACATTAGTGAAGGTAAAACAAAGTACATGGTGGCGTCGAATGCGAGAAGAACAGTTGGTCAAACAATCAAGGTAGCGGAGCACGAATTTGAAGTGGTGCAATCCTTTAAATACCTTGGGTCAACAGTAGCAGCCGATAACAATATAGAAGAAGAAATACGCGGGCGGCTTCTCAAATCCAACAGAGCCTACTACAGTCTGTCAAAGCTATTCAAATCTAGAAATCTAACCATAACTTCAAGACTGCTGCTGTACAGGACCATGGTCCTGCCAGTACTCATGTATGGATCCGAGACTTGGGTGCTTAGCAAAAGGCCGCGTTCGAGAGAAAAGTCCTACGGAGAATTGTTGGCCCCATATGTGAGGAAGGACGATTCCGGAGACGGTACAACCATGAGTTGTACGCAATCTACCTTGAAGCAGACATAGTGACAAAAATTAAGCTCGGTAGACTCCGGTGGGCAGGGCACCTAGCTCGAATGAGCGAAGAGGAACCTGCTCGGAAAGTCTTTTGTGGTACATTTTATGGTAGACGGCAGCGTGGTAGACCATGCTTGCGCTGGAGAGATGGCGTAGACCAGGACGCCCGAAGCCTTGGGGTGCGCAACTGGATGGCGTCGGCTCGAGACCGGGATAGGTGGAGAGACTTGTTGAAAGAGGCCAGGACCGGACCCCGGTTGTCGAGCCGATGATGATGATGATGATACAAATGTAAAAAAAATAGTACATTTTAATTAAAAATAATTGAAATTGAAATATTTTTAAGTCAGGCAACGGGGTGTATGAGTACTTTTTTTAGTTCTGTTTACTAGGAGTTTTTTTTTAAATGCAAGTTTTAGTAACAAAATCTGAAATAAATTTTAGTTAGAAAAAAAAGATGCATGTCAAAAGATATAAAGAAGACTTACAAAATTATAAGTCCAATAATTATAAGCTCGGCCATAACCCAGAGGAGTAATAAATGAAATGAAAGAAAAGTAAATGGATACACAATTCGCTCATTAAATTGGTAAAACAACTCATTTATTAATTTGAGGGTTCTCAAACACGCATAAATGTATGCAAACAAAATTTCAAAAATTATTGGAGCTGTTTTGTTTAAATAATTTGTGTAATAAGGGGAATTTGACAAAAATTATAAAAGACATCAATGTGAGTGATAGAAATAAAAATATTCTGAATACCAAAATGGAAGGCAAAAAAGAGCCGGGTTAGGCATTCCACAGTCGTGTGAATCTCCTAAAAATAGAAGCTGATGTGAACTTGGCAGTACGTCCAAAATTGTGCTCAAGAGTAAACAAGTGGTTTTTCTGGAAGTGTAAGTATAACAGTAGAGTTATTTAACATGTAACAACACGGTGCTGTTCAAGAGATGCAAACACGAATATAAAAAAAAAATTTGAAGAACAAATTTTGGTGAAATATTGATGATTATGTAATCGAGATACCTATTGAGCTTACAAAAAAAAAAACAAAAATTAAGAAATGTCATATCTATCTACTATTAAGAAATTTAAAAAAATATTTTTGTGGATTTTTATACACAAAGATATTTTTGAAATTTTGGGCAAATTACTATTTAAACTTTTTGAAAGCTTTGCTTTAAAAAAAATTCATGACTTGGTTAAAAGTACTTGCTCACACGTTCAAGTGGCTGAGGATTTAAAAAAAATTATATAAGGACATGAAAATTATGAGAAAAAAATGTTTAAAAGCATTAAATACGATATTTAAATAAGCGAAAACAATTTTTATTATAGTTTGAGGTAAAAAAAGAGAATGCAATCTCATTCTTGATCAAATAAAGCTTTTTCAGTAAAAAGGTTTTTTTTTAAATTAGATTTTATGTATTTTTCTATATCAAACTCTTAAGATAATTTTTAAAGTAAAATTTTGGTAATCTTAAATATTTTATTTTTATGCGTGTAAAAATGGAATTTAAAAAAAAAATAATTAATTCTTTTTTGAGATTTCGATTAATTAAAAAAAAAATTAAAAATCGTTTCCACGAGTAATTGAAATCAAATGTTTTCCTTACTAGATTTTTAGCATTTGATTGGAAAGAACCGTTATTTTTTCATAAACTTTATTTTTTTTCTAATTTTTCTTAGAAATTATTTAAAAAAAATCTTTCAAATACCTTGACCATGAAGTTCTCAGATTTTTTTATTTCCAAAAATTAATATCAAAACATTTTTAAGAATCCAAAAAAAAAATTGCTAATTTTGGTAAAATAAACTATTTACATACTTAAGAAGCTTCTGCATATAAAAATCAAAAAAAAACTCAGAAATACTGTTTTGAAGAAAATCCAAAGAAGGGACTCACTTAAATTATAACAATATTTTTAATGGCGATATATGTAGGTACCTGCTATAAGCCAAGTTTTGGATTCGTGCAAAAACAAAATTTGATATAACAATTAAACTTGACATTACGATAACAGTGAATTCCAAAAGTGTGTGGGTGGGTGTTAAAATTCTGTGGGTCTGTGCAGCTACAGCCTAAGCGATCGATGGATCGAATTCCTTGAAACTTGGTACATAGTGGTTTTGGTGATTTTGCCCACACAATTTTTTAGAACTAAAAATAACAGAACCTGCCATACAATGTTTTTAAGCAACTTTACAAATTCTTATTTGTTCTCAAAAACGGCTTAGTATTTTTTTTTTTTAAATCAATAAATTTTTTCTAGTAAAGGCTGTTAACCATTTTCTCAAAAATTGTTATTAATGGTACCTGCCAAAGAACCATTTTTTATTTTCGATTTTCTTCATTTTATCTATTTTAATTTTATTTTTAATATTAAATTTTTATTTTATTTTTATTTAAATAGTTTTTTTTTAACCAAAAGCTTCAAAAAATTTTTGTTTGGATTTTTGAAAAATGTTAAAAATTTTATTTAAAAATCAAGTATTATGGAAACTAACTGATCGATTTCTATAAAAGTCTGTATTCAAGGTTTTTCTTATACTCTGTACAGAATTTAAGTAAGAAATTATTTTTATGAAAAAATAACGGTATCTATTTAAACAAATGTAAAAAAAAAGGTTAAGGAAAACATTCTTGTTCTTAAAAACAGCTCTTTCGATTCTTATAAAATATTTTTTGCATGCAAAAATTATTGCGGAATACTAACAAAAATTATAAAAATTTACAATAGCAACGTTTAATAGTATTTCTCATAGAACGTTTTAGTTTTTTTTTTAGTTTTGAGTTTTCTTATCATCGGCTGAAGATTAAGTTAAGATTAATTCTTTTACCTACAAATTTCAAATAAGATTAAAAAATATTGCATATCAAAATTTTTCAGATAAAAGTATAAAAAATATTTTTTTTAGGAAAATCGCTCCAACGATTTTAAATATTTTTTTTTACATGCAATCATAATCAATCAAGAATTAAGATGGCATTCTTTTTTTCATTTAGAACTCTCAAAGAAGTTATTTGGCTAATTTAAATATTGCATTTCATGCTTTTAAAAAATGTTCGCTAATAATTTTCTTGTCCTTACATAAAATGTTCTTAAGCCCTCAGCGTCTTGAACATAAGAGTAACTACGTGCGACCCAGTGGTATTTTTTATTTAATATTGTTTCCTATCCGAAAATAGCACTTGTTAAAAGAAATTTATTGAATATTTGAAGTTGTGGAGCTGTTTTTGAAATAAATACGATTACATATGAGACCGTGAAGGCAATGCCTTACTGCATTTTTCATTAATTTTCAGTCAAGTTAAAATAAGAAACAAATTATTTTTTTAAGTGCTTGTAGCTCAAAAATTTTCCAAACACTTGCAGTTTTTAACTAAAGAATTATGGGATCAATTTTTTTGCCATATAATCGAAAAATAACAAGTTTTTGATTTTGTATTCACGATCCTTCAAAATACCGTTAACTGATCAGATAAGCAACTCTTGCACTCTAGCTTTTATTTTATTGTGGTTGGCCTGTTAGAAGTCCTGAAACTGTGGCATGATCCTTTCAATTCAAAAAATTTAAATTTCGCAACGAAACTAATTTCAATAAAATTGCCGTTAGGCCACTATTACGCTCACCGCCTCATATATAAAATTGCAAAAGAAAATTATGGCATTTTTTTCGCTGTATACCAACTTAAAAAAACTGATCCAGTTGTTTAGACTGTAGCAGACAGACAAACATAATTGTGAAACCAATTGTTTTTAGAATTAATCAATTGCCAAATATTAAATTGAAATCATTTTATAACTCCAAATTATATTCTTTTGAAAATGTTGATACACAAGTGTATCTTTAATTCTGCATACACTCTTTTTTTTATAAATCAAAAAATTGAATTTGCCATGGATACATATTTTCAAAAAAATTATTTTCTTCCAGGTGTAGTCCTTACCTACTTAAATTAATTAACTGAACTTTTTGTAAAAAGATTTTGATAATTAGCAAAGAAAATTGAATGGCAGGTACCATTATTTGTGGCTCCAAAAAAATGCAATAAAAAAAATGTTTAACCAAACAACGTTTATGAACCAAATTCTAAGAAAATGGATCCAATTATCTTGAATTTAGCTGTGCGGACAGGCAGCATATCTGCGATTGAAATTAAAATTAACTTTATTGACGATTAAAATATTTTGAAAGCTAAATATACTTTTTTGTAAATAATAATAAAATATTTGTCATAAATTTAATTTTTACAATTTTTGACTTTTTTATTCGAATAAAAATTAATAGCAAGATATAATAATGGGAGTCAAAATTTAGAAAAAATAATTAAATGTTACCGCACCATCCAGAAATTTTATTCAATTCTATAACAATGCAACCGAAGGAAATGCCACCAAATACAAATATGCTGATGAGTGAGGGTGATACTTTCTACCTCACTTAAAAGTAAGTCAGGATTTAAACTTTTTAGACATTTGCCTTGATTGTATCAAAAAAGTATGCAAATCGGTTTTGTATTTAATTTTTTTACCTTCACATTTTTTGTCAAGAATTGTTATATAATTTCACCAGATTTCATATTTCAGCACCTAGAAACCTTAAGCTCCACCAAACTTCAGATTTTTCGGAATTCTTTCTTTTTTTCCTGGACTTATAACCAAAAATCACAAAACAAAATTCTAAATTTAAAAGTGCTTCCTACAGTCAATCCTTAGTCTGAAACAGCCACTATTTATGGTGCACTATATCACATTAACTTGGTGTATTCATATTAGTGCCTCTAACAGGTTCATATATTTAGATGAGTTATGAGAAATATTAATGTAGCTCACCGTAATCAAAGAGACAAAACTTTTCCGTCTAAAACCGTTTATAACATCGTCTAGTCTCTGTCTGATACTCTCTCTACCCTTCCATGTACTTCTTTTCTCTGACGATGAAACAAATTGGCACTTTGTCTGCAAAAATATCTCCGCGGCCATATGACACTTTATGAAAATTATAAAATATCGTCCAAACTAAAGTGCGATGCGCCATAAGTTGTCTTGAATATGAAGATGATGATCACCCACCCCCCACCCCCCAGTCATCCACAACATCCAACTTAATGTGACTCTAATGCTTGAGGACAAATAAATTGTATTTCTTGGGAAAATTGCATAATGTGGAAAATGAGAAACTGCCAGGCCTCAAAAGGTCTCCTGCTGTCAAAATATTTTACTGTTTGATGTTGAAGATGGTGCAGTAATACCATAATTTTATTTGCTTGTTGCAGTTTCTAACATTATGATGGGTAAGTCGGTCGCAGCCAGAGAGGGATTTTGATATGATGTGTGCCCCAGAGAGACAACGATTTCTCCAGATTTTAATTTTAATTCGGCCAGACAAAGATGTCTCGGTCTAGAAATAATAACTTCTTCGGTTTTTAATTTTATAATTTTTTGATTTTTTTTGTTTTAATTTCTTCTCCAAGTAGAACGCATCTGTTCGGATTGTTAACGAGAAACAGAAACAGAAGTTGTAGATATATGTTTTTCTGAGAGGCACACGACAAGAAGTTCAGTCTGATTCAGGGCTGGTTGTTTTTTTTTAAGGAACATTTGGGTGGTACAGATTATATGACAAATCTGTTGAATGTTACGCTTTGGCTATATGAAATGTTGTATGTTTTGGAAAATACTTTAAATTCCATATTCTGATAATAATGTGTGATGGGGTTGGATATTTGTTTGTGTTAAACAGAAAAACATCGTTTTAATTTTGATGAAGATATTTAACACAATTCAAGAATTCATGAGTCATTAAAGAAAAAAATGTTATAAGGAAAACTATAAGAAAATATTTTGGTTTTATTTACCATAAATAATATGACTGTTAGGGTGGTTCAAGGGCGTTTGAAAATAAGGACAAGAGAAGACTTACATATTTAATTGAATATTTTTTTTTTGTTTTCAATAAGGAATAACTATTTATGATGTGAGATGTGAGGCTTCATATTTCTATAATGTTTTTCTTATACAACAATATATAAAATTTTAACAAATTTTTGTATTAAGACCAGGAAAAATAGCTCAAATCGTATGAGGAACCTTGAAATAATTAATTCATGAAATATTAAAATTAGTATCGACACAAAATTGCACCCTCTATAACATACCTATCTTAAGTCCCCAAAAATCTCCCCAATTATGGCTTTTTGTGTAGATACACTTGAAGAGGAGGAATGTTGAAAAAGTTGGAAGTCTATCAAGCCAAAATATTTTTTTGCTAAAACCTAGTCATTATGATACACGTTTTAAGGGTACAATTTTATGCTGAATTTAATGAAACTAAGTTCAAAATGATACGACTATGTAATGATGATTGCTTAAGTAAAAGTGTAAGGCAGTTGTTAATATATTTTTTTTTTGCAAAGCCGTGTCTCATCGTGCGATAATGTGAAGTCGCTTGTCTACGCAGATAAGGTCAAGGCGATTGACGAAAGAGAATATTCAGCACTTCACCAAAAGATTCCTTCAATAAGTTGATTGTTTCGCATGGACCGAACCATTATTTTGGTAATTAATTTGCAGGATTTGCAAATGTTGTTCAGGAGTAAGTCTTTTTGAAATGGCAAACCAAACTAGGCTTGAATCAAGTGACAGATAACAAAAAGACCAACTCCGAAAAAGTATTGCCAGATTTAAAACCACACGTTTCAAAAAAAAAAAAAACACCCTTTACATACTTGTACATTTCAAAAGATCTTATATAAGTTTCAAGCAACTTGAACATAAGAGCAAACGTGCGATCCAGTCGTGCATTTTATTTTTATAAAATTACAATTTATAAAAAAAATTATTATGGAAAATGTTTGGTATGAAAATTTAAGGTATTTACAAATTTACAAATAAATTAAAGAATTTACAAAAAAAAAAATTTTTCTGGTTTAAAAAAGTGATGTCAACATTGTTCCAAAAAATAAAAGTTGTAGAATTAATATTTAAAAAGAAATAATCTTTCAAACTTTTTTTCGAAAATGTAAACTACGGCTCCCCAAATATGTTTGTATTCAAATTTTTATATTCAATATTTTATAACATATACATTAGGGTGGTCCTTAAATAGGACGTTGTCTTGGATAGCCCTGATTCGATTCAAAACATTGAAAATCAATTTCCCTAATTTTTTTCAGATTTTTATTTCACCCCCCTGGGTCTCCATATATTCACTTTAAGGTTCTAAATTATGGGTAAGGGATTGTTCTTATGAAACGCGAAAATAAATCAGAATATATAGATTAGATTCAGACGAGAAAAAAATTGTACTGAAGGGGTGGTCTATTTCCCCCCGTTCAGGAGGGAGGGGTAGAAATGTTGCCAACAACAGAAAAAAAAATATATAAAAAAAACGGGGAAACTTACAAAACCACCCCTTAGCTTTTTTTTAAAGCCACGATTACATTTTTTATATACTTTCTAAATAAAGTTTTTATTTTAAATAGTTTTTGAAAAAATAATTTGTATCTTAAAAAATTATAATTTTTTGTTTTTTAATTCCTGAATTTGAAAATTATTTCTCAAAAACTGTTTGAAATAAAAACTTTATTCAGGAAGCATATTATAGAATGTAATCGTGGCTTTAATAACAGCTAAGGCGTGGCATTGTAAGTGCTCCCGTTTTTTTTATTAATAATTTTTTCTGTTTTCATCCAAATTTTGAGATTACCCCTCCCACCTAAATGGGGGAAATATACCCTCCCTCCTATACTATTTTGTTCCCCTCTAAATCTAATCTATACCCACAGATTGTTTTTTTCGCGTTCTGTAAGAATCACCCCAACCCAATAGTTAGTACCTTAAACTGAAAATAGGGAGAACGGGGGGGTGAAATAAAAATCTGAATATATTAGGAAAAAATGTTTGTTCTAACCATTTAATGCCTATCCATCTCAGAATTTCAAAAAAACCCAATATAAGGATCACCCCAATATTCATGTTTTGAGCAATTATGTTGTCCTTTAGCTTTAAAAAATCATCTTCGAGTTTTTGAAATTTTAAAAAATTCTACTGGCTCCCCTTTCACAAAATTCAAAAATCCAAAAGTTTTTCCAAGTAGAACTATGTTAAAACCAATATATCACTTTTTTTATTCCCCACGGGCCCCCCTCAAAATAAAAAAAATAAATAAATCAAAATGATTCTTCTAGTTGGTATTTAAAAGGGTCTAAAATCCTGATTCTTTAAAATATGTTTTTATATTCAAATTTTCAAAAAAACACCCTTGTCAAAAAATCAATTTTTAAAAAATCCTTTAAAAAGACATTTGACTGCAACTTGCTGTTCCAAAAATTCATTTAAAAATATCTGTTATCAAAGAATTTATATCTTAAAAACACTATTTACAATATTAAATGAAAATTCTTATTCTGGCACCCCCTTTTCGAAATCAATGAATAAAAAAAAAAACAATTTTTTTTCTAAGTTTAAAATTAACCCCAAGTAAATCTAAGCAGGTTTTAGAGATTTTAAACCTTAAATAAAATTCTTACAATATTAAAAGGACATTTTGGAACAAGTTTTTGATTTTGGAAATGGGGGGCCGGGGGAGAATTTTTTGAAAGTTTAAATACTAAAAATCAATTTTAAGAAACGAAAGCTCGGCAAAATTTAGAAGAGGACTAGAACACTTCGTATTAATTGTTAAAACTTTTTGATTCAAAATTTGTACCTATTAGAAAATAAGTTTTATTTTGAACGGTAAACATTTTGTCAGGGTTCAAATTTAACAGTTTCGTTGAGATGCTTTTTAAGGCATGACAATTTTATTTATCTGTGCATGACCCCAATCTGGAACAACTTTTAAAAGTAACAAATTCCGAAAAAGGGGGGCTAACTTCACACACTCAAAATAACACCCTTGATAATTTCAAATGGAAAAAAAAGAATTCCATCCCACATTAAACCAAATTATTTAAAATCATTGGAGCGGTTTTTTTAGAAAACAATTTTGTATGATCAAATTCTTAAAACATTTTTGGTATGCCGATCGTAAGAATTTACTTATTTGCATATAAAAATAAAATTACCAAAAAAAATTCTCGAACCGTTTTTAAGATATGGAATTTTCCAAAAAAAAATTTAGCATTTTTTAAAAATCCAAAAAAAATTTAAAAAAAAAAACTTTGGCAAGAAAAAACTATTAGTTAAGAAGGTTCTGTATACAAAAATATTGAAAAACAAAATTACCGCTTAGAAGAAAATCGATGATAAGAAATAGTTCTTTGGGAGGTCCCATTAATAACCATTTTTTAAAAAATTTTCACATCTAACGGTAGCCTAGATTGACTTTTTTTAATGAAAAGTTGTGTGGAGTCATTTTTAAGAAAAATAAGATTTTGTAAAATTGATACCAAAAATTGTGTGCCAGGAACCTTAAAAAAAGGCATGTGCTGAAAAGACAGACAGACGGAATTGGGAGATCACTTTTTTTCGTCTTCCCCTCATCGTAATAAATCTTATCAAAATCTCGAGCTTATTTTTTTTTACGAGTGCATAACTTGCTATATAGTACCTTTATATCACAAGTAAAAAGTATTATTGATGTGACCTGCCACAAATGCGTATTTTTAAATTCGACTTTTTTGTAAACAACTGCAGAGAAATCGATGAAAAAGATGTGTTGGAGCTCTTTCAAAATTTCATATCAAAACTTAAACAAAAAAAAATTCTTTCACTACACCTACTAAGTACTTAACAAAATAAAATAAGACGAAAAGTTGTACGCCACATAGTCAGGAATTTTTTGTTATTGACAGAATGTCGAAATAACATCTTCATTAGGGTTGTCCTTTTATTGGGTTTTCTTGAAATTCTGAGATGGATAGGCACTAAATGGTTCTACATAGAACAAACATTTTTTCCTAATTTTTTCAGATTTTTATTTCACCCCCCTGGTCTCCCTATTTTCACTTTATGATGCTAACTATGGTATCAGCGTGATTCTTATAAAACGCGAACAAAAATAATGTGAGGGTATAGACTAGATTAAGACGAGAAAAAAACAGTATTGGAGGGGGGGTCTATTTTCCCCAGTTTAGGCCGGAGGAGTAATTTTCTAAAAATTTCGATCAAAACAGAAAAAAATTATTTAAAGAAAAAACGGGAACACTTACAATGCCATGCTTTAGATTTTTTTAAAGCCACGATTCCATTCTATAATATGCTTCCAAAATAAAGTTTTTTCAAAAAGTTTTTGAAAAAATAATTTTCAAACATAAAAAATTTAAAACCAAAAAATTATAACTTCTTAAGATAAAAATTATTTTTTCAAACACAATTCAAAATAAAAACTTTATTTAGGAACCATATTATAGAATGGAATCTTAAAAAAAAAATAAAAATAAATTTGGTGGCACAACAGCTCGTGAAGAATCAAGGCCTAGTGACTTACAACTCTCAACCATTCCTGTGTGCGTATTTTTGGCAGGAATGGAGGGGACCTACAATTTTTTGCCGAGTCCAAACGGCTAGATGAGAACCACTTATTCATGGCAAGCATACTCTTGGAGGATTTGTCAGTTCCTCGCGTGAGGCAGTACCTCGAAAAAAACATTTCTGTTTTTAGGTGGCAGCGGCTGGGAATCGAACCCAGACCTTTGGCATGACAGTCCTAAGCACTAACCATCATGCCACAAGGTACTACTAATGGAATCTAGGCTTGAAAAAAGCAGGGCGTGCTCCCGTTTTTTTTAAAATATTTTTTTCTGTTTTTGGACTAATTTCTAGAAAATTAGCTCCCCCCCCCCTCCTGAACGGGGGGAAATAGACCCCCCTCCGATACAATATTTTTCTCGCCTGAGTCTAATCTATACATTCAGATTTATTTTCGGATTTTATCCTTTACTCATAAATAGTACCTTAAACTGAAAATAGGGAGACCAGGGGGGTAAAATAAAAATCTGGGGAAATTGTGTTTCAATCTTTTGATTCCAATAGGGCTATCCAAGACAACGCCAATTTAAGGACCACCCTAATCTACATATGAGACAATACTTACAAATTCTGGTTGTACTACCACCAACCGCACCTGTAAAAAGTTTATAACTAAAGTCTTCAATACTTGCCTTTTGTCCTTTTCCAATTTTTTTTTTCAAATTAACCTCAAAAATAGAAAAATTTAATAATAAATCATTTTGTTTTTAATTTATCATATTTCTTTATTCATATTTCTAGTTTTTAATCTTAAAAGCCTAGATTAAATATACATACAGCATAAATACCACTACAAACTATAATAATCTAATTATGTTAATTTAATTTTTAATTTTTACAAAACTTAATGCAATTCTTTTTATTTAATTTTTTTTTTCCTTCAATAAATGCCAACGTATTGCTAAGATATCCTTCGATATCTTCTGTATTTATATAAAGAAAGGATATGTTTGTTTTGTTTCTCTAAATCTTTGATCATCGGTACCTTTGTTAATTTTCTATTAACTTCAGCCTTTGACAAACTCATCATGATGGAAATTCTTTTTCACCGACAAAGATTGTTGTTGATTGTTAAACTGCTGCTGATGACGATGCAATGAAGGACCATTATTTGTGGGACTCTCTTGAGGACTTCTTGAATTTTTCTCATCTAAGGGTGATTTGCTAGCTTGACGATCCATACTCGGTAGTGGTGGGAAGTTGTATGGTGCACCTAGGAATGGTGCAAATCCCATAAGATCGGAGTATTTTTGGGCACTTCCATTGGGGAATGGAGGTGGTGGGAGACCAGGAAACGATCCAGGTGGTAGATCAACAGGCTGTACAGATAAAATAGTTAGTTTAAGCTTATTCAAAGAGGGATCCCTTTGTACCTTTGGTTGTAAACCATTGAAAAATGGTGGTAAATAAGGGAAAAATATTTCTGGCCTTCGTGACATAAGTTCAGAATCTTGATGTGTCCCCAATGGAGGTAGATTTGGCCTATGCATTGGTAGCTCCAATGACATTCGCCGACCTCGCCTGGAAGCAGGATTTGTCCACATATGCGTACCCATATGGACCTTAAATACAAAAAGAACAACAAAAACTAGTCATCTGGTTTGAAATTTTACATTTTGTCAATTAAGGGCATTTTGCAAAGCTGATTTCGGATGTTTCATTTGTTGAACTCACCTTAAGATTCCCCTTGGTGGTGAAGGCCTTCTGACAAACATTACACTGAAATGGCTTGTCACCGGTGTGAGTTCTCATATGAATTTGCAATGCCGAACTGGAACTGAAATTTCTTCGACAAACTGTACAGAAATGCTTATTATTCGCTGGTGGTTCCTGGGCGTTTTGTTGGAGTTCTTGTTGTTTGATTAGGGTATTTGGGGTGAATTGGGATGAATCTGACGATGACTGTCTGTGATGGGACTCAGTTGAAAGTGAAGAAACTGAAAGTATAATGAAAAAAAAAAAAAATCGAATTGATTTTTGGGGATCCTTTTACATTCATCCCGGTGAGATATCCTTACGGAGTTGCATTTTCATCAAAGAATGTTCAGCATCACCTCCTGCATTATTATCTGAGGTCATAGTTGAAGATGAATCTCTTCCATTAGGAGACGATGATGGAATTTGATTATCGTTAATTGTTGTGGATATTTCTGATATTGGTGGCTTTTGACTCATTTCTAAGTGAACTTCTTCGTGTGGGAAATTATTTGAATTTTGATTGAGCATAGAATCATCAGAATCTCGACGCAGTCTGTGGGTCAAAATATGGTGGTGGAATTCCTCCTGGAAAAATAAATGAATTTTGAATAAATAAACAGATCTTTCTTATTAGGTCTGTTTAATGACTTGGCAAGAATTTTGAGAGATAAGAATCATCAAAAAATGTGACGGCAGGTCTTGGAAATCGAGTCCTTGCAGAATTTATCTCTGTTTACAGAATGACCATGCAAGAAATGTCACACCAGAAGGAATGCTTGGCAAAGACACCACTGAGCCCAAAAATGTCAAGCAAAGTCTCCCATTTAGTTAACAATATAGTTGTTGACGGGGCGTCACTAAAGACTTTTGTATAGATGCAAATAAGGGGCTAGCAAGGATTTCTATCGAAACTAGATAGGCCCTCACCAATTATTAACACTTTCTTTTCAATTAATTCAAAAATTGATGGTTGATACCCGCCTGGAAAAATGTCAAGTTTTTGTCGAGTTAAGAGGCCCTGAAAAGGCTTTGGTAGTAGCAATGTAGACAAGGAAAACTTGTTAAATACTAGTGAAGCCCTTGTTGGATAAGTCCCACCAAAAATACCCCACATAACAAAAAAAAATATATATATTTTATACCCATCATACATAGTAAGAAAAATTCAAGTACCTATTTTTTTTTTTCATTTTTAACATCACACAGTTGTATTGCGAAATAGCTCAGTAGTTAGCGAATTGGACGGGTAACCAGTATATCGTTAGATCAAATCCCCAAACCAAACATTTTTTTATCTATTTTCTTTATCTGTCTAGGATAAAGAATACTTAACGGGTGAGGCCCGATTCAAAATCGAGTCTTACCCATGCTAAGCCCATGTTAGGGTCAATTTTCAACTTTCTAGTGCCTCTTTAAAAACAAGATCGTTTTCCAGGTGGATAGCAAAGCTTACTCTTTTAGTTGTTACTAACAAGGGCATCACAAGTATTTGGCAAGTTTTCCTCGCTTAGATTTTTACTACGGAATACTTCCCAGGGCATTGATATAACTTGGCAAAAACTTGCCATTCTTTCAGGTGGGCTGAGATGCGTGATCAGTAATCTTTTGGCTGTAACGAGGCTTACATATTTGGTAAGGCCCTTGAGAATTTCGATAGTAACCCTTGTTGGGCACTTGTTAATTTTTGTTTAGCTTTCTATGGCCTCGTTAAAAACTAGATTGCTTTTCTAGGTGGCAAGGCACGCGATCACGTTATCAAGTTGTGGAACTATGATTTGAATTTCATTTTCAAAATTACTTTTCTATTTGCTTAAGCAAAATAAATTTCATACACATGCTAATCTAAGTATATCTGTCTGGCAAGAGCATGATTCGACACCAAGCAACGACCAGCTAGTAATAGATTAAACCTGAATATCATGTACCATCTTGATATCTACACTAATCCTCTACCATGTTCTGTTCATATAATTTTTCTGTCTTGAAATGTGTAAGACCAAAACGTCATAAAACATTGTCTGCACGCATTGTGATCTTGGTAATTATTTAAAATTTTCGATTCATTAAAAATTTCTATCGAATATGTCGAGCTATATAGAGCCCACCCGACGACGACACGCACGCTCTTAAGATCCAAAATCCCATTATAACAATAATATTATGTCCCCTCTCCTCGTCGCTTGGATCGGTGTAAAATTATTCCAACAAGTGCATGGTGCAACCATCATCATCTGTGAAGTCTCATATCCCATATAGTGGCGAATATCACTGCTAGGACATTTAGGCTTAAACAATGCGATGATGCAGATGTAGGTACAAATCTCTCCAACAAGACAACAAAAGGTGGTGGAGGGTGGGGGGATGGGTGACGGGGATGTTCGATATAGCATATGTGCCTTCGTCGGAATGAATTGTGTCTACGCAACACAAAGAATTTGGATCATTTCCAAAGAATCTCTCTTTCTCATTTTTGTGTGTTATTTTGACTTGAAAATAATGAACATTGTCATTAGTCATAGATACCCCAGAGATGATGGGATATTTCATATTGTAGACGGCATTAACAATACATCAAAAAAATATTGTGGGGTGCCAAGTCCAGTTGTGATGTTTTTATGTTTGTTTGGGGCCTTATGGGGATGGCTAGCGGGTTACCCGCACTAGGGTGTCATGCATCTTGCAGATGAAAAACGTCGTTTTATTGTGTTCGTCGTCGTCCTCGTACTCCTCATACTTATATGTTATTTTTCTTCTTGCAGATTATTTTTAATATTTTTAAGATGCAGACAGACGACAATGCGGCGGATCTTAATCGAAATTTAAATGGAAAATAATATTGTGGAATGAAAAGTATTTAATGTGCGAGATGTTGTAGGAAGACAAAGATTATGTTTAGAATTTTTATTTTGTCAAGACAAAAGGCACCTTATGAATCATTTGCTGTGAAAAATTATTGGAAAGATAAAACAAAATATTCAGGAATTAAACATTTTTATTTGTACTCCTTAAACAAGGCCTGGTTCACTCGGCAATGTAGGTACCACACGTTTTTTACACTTTTAATCCGAACGGCAGTATAAATCCAAAAATGACAAACGTACAAACATCGTTCGAAAGTTTTTATGTATAGAATGTATACGCCACTGCACCTCCGCACGGATTTAAACTGCGAAAGACGTGCGATGAATTTCCGTGTTAAATAGGTTTTATGATTCAGTTTTATCATTTCATAGCTTCAAAATTACAATTACAAGATGTTCTAAAATGCGAGAGCCCAACACGAAATTTGTATGCAAAAGCGTTATTTCGGATAACGAAATTTGTTTAGTTCATCTTTTCCAGCCCAGCTCTCCAGTAAAAACAATAAATTAGCAACAAAAAATATTGAATTACCTGAAGTTAGCACCGTCTTATCCGATTTAAAAAAAAAAGATTGTGCTAAAAGGTGCCCAACTTGTACTTGTGCTTCCAAGCCGTATTTAAAAAAAAATCGAACCAAGATCTTGGAAGGAACTCATTTGTTTAGCCTTAAGTTAGCACCGCAAAAGTTTGTATCTCTACGGCATATGGGATATTCTACAAAATTGCAAAATTTCACCAAATTTTCATGCGCAAAATTTACAAATTTATTTTTAATATTTAGGGCACAAGGCAACACAAGTTGAGCACAATACAGCACAGCTTTGGTTTTTTTTGTTTATTGGTCGTAAAAAGTTGGAAATATGCGAATTTACTCTATCCCTTTTTTGGCGTGGCAGCAAACACTGAGCACAAAATACCGCAATTTTCATTTTTAGAAAATTAAAAACAAAAATCGAAAAATTTGCAAATTTGCGAGTCTTTGGTGAAAGGTGACACAAGTTAACAGCAAAACTTTTTTTGTATTGAAAATTGAAAATGGAGGTGCAAACTTCACTCTACAGCCCTTTGCAAAGTTCATTTTTGGTCTAAAAATTGCAAATGTGTTGATTGTTTCTTATCTTTTTAGTGCTTTGCTGTAAATTTGAGCACAAAACAGCACAATTCTCTTTTTATTTTTAGAAATGTCAAAATTTCTAAGAATTTCAATCGTAAAATTAGCATATTTGTGAATTTTTGTTTTAATATTTACGGCTCAAGGTACCAAGGTACCACTACTGGGTAGCACGTACTTGCTCTAATATTCAAGTTGCTTGTAATTAGAACTTTTTAAATACATAAATGCAAGTAATTATAGAAACAAACATTGAAAAATAGAAAACAAGCATTTGAATCATCCTTTTGATGATACAAACAACTCGTACGATACTTAGAGCTCAAAAACAAATTTGCCATTTTTTCATTACTTGAAAAAATATGAATACATGAAAAAAAAACTTTAAATCGTTGGAACGGTTTTTTAAAAACTATTTTTCTTTTATAAAATTTTGGTTACATTTTTTTTTTTTGATTTGGTACGCCAATTTTGAGTATTTATTACTAAACATTTATAAACCAAGTTTCAAAAAAAAAAATATCCATGAACCCGTTTTCGAAATATGGAATTTTCAAAAAAAAATTACGTTTTTTTTCCAAATTCTGGTATGCAATTTAATTAAATTTAAAATAAACTTCTTCTTAAGAAATTTTATTGCAAAGGGTTGAACAGTTGATAAGAAAATCCAAAAAAGGGTTACATGGCCGTTTTTAAGATAAGATAATAAGATTTTCCTTAATGGTTGTATGGCAAGTACCGTTATTTTTTGGACTAAAAAAGAATTTTGATTTAACCTCTACAGAATCATAGTTCAAAATTTAAAGAAGTTTGCATCGTTGGCTTAGGCTGTATAGATCTAGGTACAAATAGATAGACATACAGAATTTTGCCACCGACTTTTTTGGTGTTCTTGATGATCGTAAAGGTCATGTTTGACTGTCATCTTGAATTTTTTTTCCTTGAATCCAAAACTTGCCCTATAGTATATACCTTAGGGGTCCTTATATTGGTTTTTTTTTTTGAAATTCTAAAATGGATAGGCATCAAATGGATCTACACATAAAAAAAAAAAATTTCCCCATTTGTTTCACATTTTTATTTCACCCCCCTGGTAACCCTATTTTCACTTTAAAGTACTAATTATGGGGCTAGGGTGATTTATTTTTTTCAGAAATTATTTAAAATAAAAACTTTATTTAGGAAGTATCTATACTATAGAATGGAATTGTGGCCTTGAGAAAAGCAGTTCTTAGCCAAATTTCTAGAAAATTACCCCTCTCGTCGGAAGGGGAAACAACAATTTTGTTCTCGTCTGAATCTATTCTATATATTCTGATTTATTTTCACTTAAGAATAATCCTTTACCCATAATTAGTGAAATAAAATCTGAAAAAATTAGGGAAATTGTTTTTTAATGTTTCGAATCGAAAAAGGGCTTTCCAAGACTACATTCAATTTAAAGACCACCCTAATGTACTTACATCAAAAGTAAAATTATGCTATTTAGTGCCCAATTTGTGCTGCAATGTGCCGTATTCAAAAATTTAAAAAAAATAGTAATAAGGATATGATTTTTAATGGGTACCCATTTTTTAGCGTGAAGTTTGCACCACCATTTTCGATTTTCAAAAAAAAGTTTTGCTGCTTTGTGCCGTAAATATTAAAATAAAATTAAGAAATTTGGAAATCTTGGCATTTTTCTTTAATAAAAATGAGCAAACTTGTTTTATCTTTTCCGGCATATTGCAGAATAAATTGATCACAAAATAGCATAATTTTTATATTTTTTTCTTCAAAATTGTAAAATTTCAAAAAAAATTGTGATTTTTTTTAAAATATTTACGGCACATTACAGCAAATTTGTTTTGAAAATTAAAGATATAGATGTTTTCTTCACGCTTCGCAAACTTGTTTTTTGGTCATACAAGTTGCAAATATGCGATTTTTTTAATTTGCCTGAAGTTAGCGCCGCCATTTTGGATTTTCAAAAAAAAAAGTTGTGCTGCATTGTGTTCAACTTGTGGTGGCTGGTGCCGTTAATATTTTTAAAAAATTAGCAAATATGCAAATTTTACGAATGAAATTTTTGCAAGATTTCAAAACTTTCTAAAAAAAGTTGTTAGTAGTTCAAAAAATGTTACTAAAGGAAAAATAAAACAAATCGCATAATTGCAACTTTTATGGGCAAAACAATCTCTTCTGAATATGGCAGCACAATGCAGCAAACCTTTTTTTTTTTAAATCCAAAATGGCAATGCTAACTTCACGCTACAGCCCTTATTCGCAAAGTTTTGTTTTCACCATAAAAGTTGCGATTATGCGATTTATTTTCTTTTTATTTTTGGTTCTTAGTAGCTTACACCTTTTTTTAAAGAAAATTTTGAAAGTTTGCGAAAATTTCATTCGTAAAGATTGCAAATTTGCCAGCACAAGTTGAGCACAATGCAGCACAATTTTTTTTTTTCGAAAATCGAAAATGGCGGCGTTGAATGCACGCTAAAAAATGGGTACCCTGTAAAAACCAAACACTTAATACGATTTTTTTTACACAGCATATGGCAGCACAAGTTGGACACATTACCATTACAGCAAAACCTTACTTTTTTAAAATCCAAAATGGCGGTGCTAACTGCATGCGCGTATTTTTTTATCTCTTTAGAGCGTGACAGCACAAACTACTGTTTAGAGATCAGCACAGTTTTTCTTCTTAGAGAAGAAAAAGTGTTTTGTTTCGTACTACTAGATGTGAAAGAGAGAACAGAATTCATTTAATTCCAACTTTTAAGAGCAAAAACGAAGGGCTGTAGGGTGAGGTTAGCACCTTTTTTTTCGATTTCAAAACAATGAAAATTTTGCTGTATTATGCTAAAAATTGGCAGAATTTCTAATTTTAGATAAGAATTTCTATTAATTGTTCCAATTTTTTAAGAGATGTTGAAATTTCAAAACATTTATTTCCATGACAACATCTGAATTAACTTCATGGAAAAAAAACTTGCCATGTGAGTACCTATATAAAATTACTCAATAAAGAAGGTGCATGGCTTTATCTCAATAACAATAATTTTTTGAAAAATGCGATGTAATCTTTTATGCAAGATACGAGTAGTTTCAAGAACTTAATTATTGTCTGGGCTATTTTTTTGTTTTTTGCTAACAATAAATTGTGTATATTTTAAATAACCTGTTAACAATAAAGACTGTCTCGATTACCGAGATATAGAATTTATTCAATACAATCTAATTAAAGGAAAGAAATAATTATTTTTCAAATCAACTTCAACACTCTATCAACTTTAATATTATACTAAACACTATTTCACCATTCAATATATTCGCATAATCTTGTACAAAAATACCAAAGTGAAGTTCTTGAAAATCCAATGCCCCCGTGGAATACATTTTTAATTAACGGCCTTACTAATCACGTCCATCAAGGCATACAAAGTTACTCAATCAACGCAGGGAATTCACAATAATTATTGTTACAATTCTGGTAAAGTGGTTGGTTATGTTTTGGTCCCGCAGGAGCAGCTATCGAGCAAATCCATAGAAGGAGGCTGCATGTACAAGTAAATAGTATTTATTTGGATATGTGGGTATATTTGTGTGGTGGGTGCCAGTACAGAAATATATTGCAATGTGGTTCGGTAAGTACATGAACATGAAGATAGAAGTTAAGTTTGATCCGGTTGTGAGTAACTCACCTCACTCAAGACTATTTTATGGAATACATTTCCAGCCCTTGTTCTCCAAATTTCTGGTACAATATTTAATTCTTTTAAATCTACACATATTGAAGTATCATCAGCGTGGCCTATTTAGGATCTTGTATTTCTCAAGAATGAATACCTTTCAACAGCGGGGTTGTTCCATAATATTTAAGTTCATACCAAATATTTGAAAGCAATATTTTTATTGACGACTTATAGACAAACTTATAGATAGGTGTTTCTAAGAAAGTGGCATCACTGTTTTGTCTTCTTCTTATTCTTTCTGGTAATTAATAATCTGGGCTCATAATTTGCTGTACATGGTGCAAAATGGTTCTCTTTATGGTCTCACATAGCAATGCCGACAATTTTAATTAATACAATACCTACGCACATAGAGTAATTTCAAAATAATAACGCACTATGGATGCGGATGGGATATAAGTACTAAAGTACTTCTTGTATTTATGTATGTAAGAATAAAAGAAAAGGCAACTAGCTATAAGCTATATGGGCAACAAGTAAATTCCTTTCAGGATTAATTAGACATCCCTTGGGAAGGGCGGCAGCAGTGGCGGCAAGCGAATCACCAACAATTGATTGACATGCTACATGCGTGTGTGTTTTGTATCAACAAGTTTTAGATGTTATTTTATTCCAAGTAATTAATTTTTGCAAAATATTTATAAACAAAAAAAAATAAACTTACTTTTGTTGCACAGCCTTTATCACAGATGGAGCACTTGAAGTTATCCTCTTTGGTATTATGAGTTCGAATGTGAAGTTCTAGTTCAGATGCACTCGGAAAAATGAGAAAACAAATGTTGCATATATTTGCAGCACCACGAAGACCAGCTTAAAAGAAAAATACAAAGAAGAAAAGTTGTGTGATAATTTAGGGAGACCACAGTTTTAATTCTCTTTATAAACATAACCAAAATATTGATACTTTTAATCATTTTTAGATCAACGATCCCGACCCGGGCGCCATTTAGAGGAAAATGTATATTGGCCGACTATTTCTGATTATTTTTCTACATGTTTCATTGGCCATTAATACTTGATATCGAAAGAAAAATAAAAACATGATCAAAAACGGAAAAGAACAACTGATCAAATATATTCAAAATTTAAAGAAAAAAAAAACAAAACAAAAAAAGTATGTCCGTATCAACTCAAAATACCACAAGATAAAATTTTTTCCGATTAAGACCGATAATACCTCCCCATATTCTGAAAATAAACGATAAATTTTGAACTCGCTAAAAGTTCCCTGACACATATCACATACACTCTCCGATGACGTCTGTCAAGACCAACAGCATGCTGTAATAGATTCTCAAACAAGACAGCATGATCACGAGCAAACATCTACGACTCCAACTACGCACGACAAACGCATCAACAATTTTTATATCTACTCGTATATGTGTTTGTGTTCGTGTATATAAACGTGCATGCCAATGAACAAAATTAATGATGAACTCTTTTTGTCTGTTACCTTTGACCTAGAGAGCGTAAAGATACCAAATTAGCGCACCAAGTGTGCAAGCATTAACATCAGTGTTATAAATGTTGCTGGATACCATAATTCAATTGGACCGATCGCAAACAAAGAACCCGACAATGATTCTGATGCTATACTCTATATAAGAAAAAGAATCCAATTTCCCAAATTAAATCAAAATCAAGTGAGTATGTGTGTGCTGATGGTGCTGGTCGACGTCGCCGTCGTCGCGTCGCGTCGGTCGCAGAGCACGAAGCGTTTTTAATTTCTTTTGAATGACATGAATTTATGGCTTACTCAATGGGAAATGGTTAAGTTGAGAAGAGGAACCTCTTTTACATATTATAGATATAGCTAGATACACACACGATGAATATCCATGAGCATTTTTGTGAAGTTCTAATGTGGCGGGGAAGATTAAAATCTCAAAGCATTTAGCAATGTATTCGTATCTTCATATGGGCGAATATAGATTTATAGCTTTTTATAGACACTGCATTATGTCATGGTGATTGAGAAAATGACAGATGGAATCTTTTGCAAAAGAGTCTTTTGCTAAATACTTACTTCATCAGAAGTTTTTTTCAGAGTTTGTTGGGTGTTGACTGAGGCTATCGGAAATGATTGGAATAGCATCAGAAATAATCTTTTGCTCCTGGATTCTTTTGGCGGAAGTTTTTTTTTTTTTGACTTGCGACTTTTTCATCGCGGATAATCTGAGATGTTCTGCCTACTTAAAGAAGTGTAAGAAGGAAACCCTAGTAGTGGTGGATACGAGTTGTTAACTCTACATCCAGGTTGTAAAATGATTGTTAGTTAAAACTAGTAAAACAATGATTATGTACTGAGAAAACAACAAATTAGTGATCACGACTCGGGCGCCATTTAGCAAGGAAAGTATATTAACAGGCTTTTCTGTTAATTTTCGAATGAATTTATGATATCTTAAGAATCATGGACCATTACTGAACAATGAAAGAAAATGTAAGGAACATGATCAACTATAATCAATGATATTGTCTGTGGAGCAATTTAGGGGAAAATGTTTATCAACAGGCTATTTCTGTTTATTTTTATATGCATTTATTATTTTATAAGAATTATTGAACATTTATTTTTAATTTCTTAAGAAAATATAAAGAATATGATCAAAAATAGAAAAAAACACAGATCAAAGTTCACAACCCGGGCGCCATTTAGAATGGCATGAATATTTACAAGTTTTTCATAGGATCTTTGTAAAAAAATTGATTTAAAAGTAAAATAGGTCATATCTGTGAAATATTGAAAAAAATGAAGAAAATATAAGGAATGTGATCAAGAAAAGAGAAAACATCGTACCAAATATCTTGACCGGGCGCCATTTAGAGGAGAAGGAATATTGACATGATTTTTCTGTAACTTGTTTGATTAAATTATCATTTTATAAAAATAACTGAACTCTTCTGTTAAATATTCAAAAGAAATACAAAGAAAATTATCAACAGCACAAAAAACACCAGATTAAAGATCCCGACCAGGGCGCCACTTAGAGGGGAATGTATACTAACGGGCAATTTCTGTTTATTTTTGTATAAATTAATTTTATTAATAGAAAAATTAACCAATTTACTTAACATTGAAAGAAAATATTAAGAACATGATCAAAAATAAGCCAACGATCCTGACCTGGGCGCCATTTAAAGAAGAATGTATATTTACCGGTTATTTCTGTTTAATTTTGTATACAATTATGATATTAAAAGAATAATTGACTTCTTCTACAAAAGTTTAAAAGGAAATGTGAGGAATATGATCAAGAATAGAGAAAACGACTGAACAAATATCTCTACTTGGGCGCCATTTAAAGAGAAATAAATATTTAGAAGTATTCTGTATTGAATTTTGTACAAGAATTTTAGTTTGTAAGAGGAACTGAACTATTTTTTGAATATTCAAAGGCAATATAAAGAACATGATAAAAAAATATTTAAGATCCGGTCACGGGCGCCATTTAAAAGGAAATTAGTATTTTTAAGCTTTTACTAGATTTTTTTCAAAATTATTATTTTCAAATATTGAAAGAAAATAGGTATGAAGGATGTGATCAAGAATAGAGAAAACAACAACAATCAATAATCTTCATCTGGGCGCCATTAAGAGGGAAATGAATATTTAGAATCTTTTGCAAATGTTTTGTTTACTATTTCTATTTTATTATGATTAACTGAACTGTACTTTTACATAGTCAAACAAATTATAAAGAACATGATTAACAACAGATCTCGACCCGGGAGCCATGTACTAGGGAGTTAATATATACAGGAGTTGGCTACTATTTTTAAAAAATACTAATTATTCACCCAACATCCAGGTTACAAAAATATTTTTTAACACAACAATCACATTTATAATCAAAAAACTGAGAAAACAATAGATAAACGGTCTTCATCCGGGCGCCATTTAAAGGGGAATGTATGTATTGAAATTCTGTTTATATTTGAAAAAATGTATTGGATTACTCGAATCATTGACTATTGATAATAAACATTGAAAGAAAATATAAGAAACATAATCAACAGCAGAGAAAAGCCCCAACCCGGGCGCCATTTAAAAGGTATTGAGTATTTTCAGGCTTTCGCTGTTATTTTTTTTTAAATTATTATTCTTAAAAAAACTAATTGTTTCCAACAAATATTGAAAGGAAACAATGAATTTAATCAAGAGCAGAGAAAAAAGAAAATTATAGATCCCAACTCGGGCGCCATTTAGAGGGGAACTTTTACTTACAGGCTTTTGCTATTATTTAGAAATTCTAGAATCAATTCTAAATCTTGAATTTCGATTTGAAAACTCATCTTTAAATAAGACAAAGCACTTTTTCTATATAATCTGAAAATCAAATATATAATCTAGAAAGCAAAACTTTTTTCCAAAAAAAAAATAAGGCAAGTAAAGAATAGGAACAAAATCCCGTATTGGGCGCCATTTAGTTTAAAATGGATACAGTAAGAACGCTTTCTTCTTGAATAGAGAATCGAAAAATCTCTTTGAATATTAATAAGTTTCCTGTGCATGAACCAAACACTTATACTAAATACAAAGATATATTATAAAAAAAAAATATATGTAATAACAAATCTCGTACTCACCAATTATCCCTAACGGACCAAATGGCAACATCGGAAATTTCGGTGGACTGCGATTTTCTCCTGCCATTAGTAGAAAATTCGGCACCAAACTAACACCACTTGTATTTTCAGAACTCTTCTCACTGTCTGCTGATTTCGCCGACAAATCCATTGCACCGTTCTCATCCGAATAACTACCTGCCTCTGATTCATCATGGCGCTCCTTTTCCTCCCGTCTCTCATCACTATTCACCTCATTTGGCGACTCTTCCTCACTGACCATGGTGAAATCATCGAAGTCACCCTGTGAAGATTCCGACCTCTGACCCGAGTACTCGGATTGAGAAAAGTCCATATTATCCGATGTACATATCGATCTGGTGGAACTTTGGTCCTCGGCTGCATTAGCCATCTCAATGTACTTCGCCCTGTCCACACCACCATCGCCGTCATCGAGCGTGTGTATTCTTATGTGCTGTTGCAGGATAATGCCATTCGAGAACTTCTGATGACACACAGGACACTTGAACTGGCTTCGCATCGGCGGTTTGATTTTGTGTATGCTCATGTGAGCCTTAAGATTGCCCTTGGTGGCGAAAGCTCGACCACAAATTCGACATCGAAAAGGCCTCTCGCCGGTGTGTGTTCGAATGTGCATCTGCAAGGAACTTCGACAGGACATGACTTTCTGGCAGAATATACACTGATTTGGGTCGGAAAGTTTGTTCTCGATATTGTCCACCAGTTGCTGGAGCTTGGATGTTTCTGAGGTCTTGTCGATTTCAATAAGGTCTTCCCAGGACTTGTCTATAAGTCGTTCCATCTGAGCTAGAGAGTACTCAGAGGGTATTTGTTCGAGACTTGTAGCTGACCCTCGACTTAAAGAAGATCTCCGCGACGTCTTTGACAAATTCTCAGCGACATTCTCTTCTACTGGTGGCTTAGGAGGAGCTGGAGGAGCTGCAGGATGTATGTCTCTTGGTTCCCTAGGACTCGATGGTCGTTTTCGTCGATGATTAGGTGGAGGGATAGGAATAGCTATTTCGTTCTTTGGTTTATCCTCAACAGGAAGCACAGGATCTTCGTCATCTTCTTTCAAAGGCTTCCGGAGGTCCTGCGCCTCAGTTTGCTGTTGAGGTTGTGGCTTCTTTTCAATTGGTTGTGGTTCTTTTTCCTGACTCGGGGAGGAATTCACATGGAATGGAGGCATTTGGACGAATGGGGGAAATGGCAGGCGAATAGATGGATTCCCACCTGAAACTGGATATGGAGGAGGAGGATATTGCTCCAAAGTCCCAGATGGTGGCATCATCATTGGCGGAAATATCTGAGTGTGTCGTTGATAGTGCACCTTCAAGTTGCCCTTTGTCGTGAATTTGCTACCACAGACATTGCACTGAAAGGGTCTCTCACCAGTGTGCGATCGCAGGTGGATCTGCAATGCCGAATAGGAACCAAATATTTTCCCACAGTATTTACAACGATGCTTAAAGATTTCCCCTCTACCCTGGCCGTCCTTCCTCGAGTAGTCATACTCGTCATTTAAATGATTCGAATGCACGCTCTGTGAAGCCGAGTCTAGGACCTCTTCCGTTCGTCGCTGGAGCATTTCCAGGCAATTGGGCTCGTTGGGCGGCGGTGGAGGGTCATGATTGGTGATGATGCTCGAGGCAAATGATGAACTTATATCGCATAGGTGCGGCTGAAATGCTTCCGTACACTCCTGCTTCTCGCTCTCCCTCTCACTCGGCTTCGCCTGTTCCTCTTTTATTTCAGTCTTTTCTTTCTCTGGGATTTGATCAGTGCTCTGACAAGTTATGTCCCCATCATCTTCCTCCTCTTTTATCGTAAGTCTTTCATCCTCGTCAACAGCGTCATCATCGTCATCGTCGTTGCCAGCATCCTCCTCCGTTCGGTGCTTTAGCTGTGACTGCAGGTGCTGTATCAGCTGCATCTGCATAAGCTGCTGGCGCTGCACGTTGAATATCGTGGATTGCACTACGGCCAGATCACTCACTGCCTCGTCATAGTTCTGGGAGTTGGCTATGGCTGTGGCGGCAAATTGTGCCACAGCCACCTTTGTGTGTTGGAGGGCTTCGAGGGCAACATGGCCGGTGGCCGGGAATCGAGACATCACCGATAGATCCAATGCCTCCTCCTCCTCCTCAACGATACCATCACCTTCGTCCTCTTCCTCGTCGCTTGGGTGTAGGTGTAAGAGTCGCGAGTCTGGACCATCGCTGCCACTGTTGTTATTCCGATCTGGGTCATCTTTGATGGACGATGGCTCCGTGGCGTTACCTCCAGCACCATTGCCACCCCTAGGACCTCGGTAATTAATTCGGTTGTGAAAAATGGAACACATCTTGCTATTGCTGCTGCTGCTGCTGCTGTTGCTACTGCCGCTGCTGCTGCTACTTCGCAAGTCTGTAATAACAAAAAATAAAAAGGAAATCGTTTAACCATGGATGCATTTATTCGTAAAATTAGATTGAGAAACGGTAGTTGCTCTGAAAAAAAGGTAAGATTTGGTCCCAATTTCTAACCATTACGTATTGTTATGATAAAATACTTTTTGAATATATGAATAGGGTGCCTATGAATAAGTTAACGACACATAAATGGTGTCGCATATTATTAGGTTACTAATTTTATTATATTTTGTTTTTGAATTTTTTATCCGTAGGTAGGTACAGATCACGAATAGATATGCGGCTAAATAAGGTTATTGGAAATTTTCTTAGTTTATTTATATAAATCAGGAAAATGCTATATTGAAGTTGCATAGCTAATCTACTCTGCTGCATTGTGGTTTGAGAAAAGTAGATTTATATTTATTTCAATGGTGGAATCATTGGCTTATATATAAGATAATTTAGTTTCAAAAAAAAATTACGACAGCGTCAGAGGAAAAGGAATATAATTGAATAAATTTTTATATTGATCGTTCTATTACGCTGTTATGAACAATAGAATAGATCTTTCCTTTTTGTATAATTTGTAAAGGGTAAAACAACACTATTCAAAACACAAAATATCATTGGCAAAAACTTTCGAAATAAAAAAAATTCGAACGCGTTCTGAAATCAAGAATCTCCAGAAGTCACGAAAAGCATAAATTCCAAATCCTAAAAACTACAAAAACGAGGAATTGGAGAATTTTCTTAGGGAGTGATGCAAAACTTGCAATCAGTGTGACAATTTCACATTAAAGCCGAAGATAATACACCCTTACAATTTTGTATTGAACAAAGTATGGCCTAATAGACACGAGGTGGAATATCGTGAAAACGGTTCGATATTATGAGTTTCAAGAGTTAGCAAGCAACTTTAACGGATCCTAAAATGGGAAGGTGGATAATTTGTCGTTAATAAGTTTTGAAAATATTAAATTTGTTTTGCTATGTTTTCTATGTTTTTTTCGAAAAGTTGTTTAAGTATCTAAAACTTGATAATTAAGTGCTTAGTAATTTGTCATCAATTATTATTAGTTGTGACAAATTAAATTTTATATGGCGATGTTTTCTATGTACTAAGGTCGATGTGTTCTCTATGAGTGTCAAGTAAGTAAGACAGCCTTCAAAAATTGAAAAAATGGATAAGCCAATAATTTGATATTTACTTGTCGTTAATTAGCTGTGACTATTAAGAATTTGTGGTTAAAAATGTTTTTTAATTTTTGTTAGGTGCCTTGCTAACTTGATATTAATCTAGCACAGCATCACTACAAAAAGGCATATAACTACTACAAAATGGTTTTTACTTAACAATTTGACTTTAATTAGTTGCTACACAACTCTCACGTATCGATAAATAGATAAATGGATAATTTTTCATTATTTTGTTGTGATAATTTAGAATTTGTCTTAAAATTGTTTCTACTTTTTTTTGAGTATTTTGCTAACTTCATATTAAGTTAGCACAGCATCACCTCAAAAAGGCATAAGTACCGCTCACACCAAATGGTTTATGACTCAATAATTTGACTTTTATTTGTATTTCATTAGTTGCTACAGTTTTTAACTTTTAATTCTATGTTTTTGGGGAGTGCTTTTCTAACGTGTTATAAAGTAAGCAAAACAATTCTGATGGATCGATGGACAAAGGGATGGATGTTCGTTAATTAGTTGTTTCTATGTTTTTTAAAATAAAATTACTTATACTACGTTTTCATTAGAGCCAAAATGATGAAATTTCACAAATTAAAGAAAAAGTGTTTTCACTTGTAATTAGGTGATTTCGTTTGATAGCTCATTTCATTTTTAAATTTTGACTGGCTATTAATTGATGTTGTTGTTGTTTTTTTTTCTTTTTGTTTCCATTGAGCTTTGACATTTTAATACAAGACTTTTTCAATGCTCCTTAAACTGTAGCTTATTGGGAATGTTTAATAGATTTTGACTTAATTTCCAACCTAATTTCGTGCAAATTTGGTTGAAATTACCTTATTTCGAAATGTGAATTTGTATGCGAAATGAGATGATTTCGTATCGAAAATTTCAACGAAATTAGCTTTTTTGGCTCATGAAAACATAGTATTAAGCTTTTTAAATTTAATATTTTCTGGTTAATAGTTTGGCATTAATTAATTCTAAGTTAGTTGTGACAAATTCAATTTTGTCATACGATTTTTCTATGTTTTTTTTTTACTTTGCACTGTATTCTATGAGTGTCAAGCCAGCCAACGATTCACGATTAAAAAAATGGTAGATTCATAATCTGTTGTAAATTACCTGTAACAATTTTGAACTTGTCGTTCAATATTTTCTATGTTTTTTTTGTGCTTTCCTAACAGCTCGAAAAGTGGTAAAAACTTATGCTTAATGGTTTAGGATTTAATAATTACTATAACAATTCGTTGATTAGTTGGGATAATTGTAAATTTTGCACGATATGTTTTCTATGTTTTCTTTGGCACATTGTTAACTTGATATTAAGTTAGCACATCACCTTAAAAAAAACATAAATACTGCTCACATCGGATGGTTTATGATTTAAAATTTTGACTTTTTAAATCTTTCATTGATTGCTACAATTTTGAATTTTCCATTCTATGATTTATTCGAAAAGTTGTAAGAACTTCTAAAACAACAAATCTTTAAATAGATCTAAGTAAAAATATCTTACTATCGATCATCAAGAATAGCTCAAAAACTAATTATGTGCCTAATCATGCCCAATGAAACAAAAATTAATAAAATTGCACTGAAAAAAATGTTTGTTCAAGGTTAAATTTCAAATTCAGTTAAAAAAAAAAAAAAAACTTCCTTGAGTGAAAATTTATTTAAATTTCATTCTTAAACCATATAACCTACCCAATACCCCATATAGTTCTCGAAATGGTATTAATAAATCAGACTCATAATTTAAAATATATTATGTCGTATCCAATTAAGTGCTCTGATACAAATCGAAAGACTAAGGAAATTAGACACACCAACCTGAACTACTTTGAAGGCAATTTTAATATTTTATCATCCACCCACGTGTGATTTATTCTAAAATAAGATTCGAAACCTGTTGCGACAGATATATCTAAAGCAAGAATACCTATCTACAACTGCTATACTTAAGAGTTAAAGACTTTCCACAGAACAAACATATATACACCAAGATTATTCGCGCCACAAAATGTGCCACGGTCGGTGTGGAGCAGCGTTTATGGGGTTATTTATTAATGTTTTTTTGGGGCTAAAAGCTAGGTCGATTATTGGGTCTTAGTTTAATTTAAAAGAGCAATCATGATCGTTATCATTAGTTAAGGTATTTAAATGAAAATTCATAGTTAAAAGTTTTTATTTTTGTCTTTAGTTTTTTTTTTTTTTTTTTGGGTTCAAAATTTGGAACATTTATTTTATTCGGGGAGAGAATGTGGGAAGAAGCTTCCTAAAAAGTAAAAGCATAACCGAAATCATGACAGTGGACCGTGATAAATTTGAATGTCCCATGCTCGCGTGGAACATATAAATTTAATTGATGGACACATAAGTAATTCTGTTTTTTTTCTTGATTTTGTTTAACATGAATATGTTAATGTTTTGCTGACAATTCGAAATAGCTTCAAATTAGTCAGGTGCAAACAATGAAGGTTTATTTAATATGTCGTTGAGTGGTTTATTTCTTTTATTTAAATAATAAATGAACAAAAATTAAATCAAAAAGATTGAAATCTTTAAACAGCTTTGCAACAAATACAGTAAGGAAGCAAAACTCATCGGGTTCCTTACTTAATCCGAATTCAATTATTTTGAAATATCTGAATTTGTACCTAATCAATTGCTAATTATTTGCACAAAACCCCGATTTTATAGCTCCAACGGTATCCAATATTCAAGTGAGTTTTTTTTTTTTTTTGAAAATAGAAAGAAAAAGAAAAGAAAGAAAAAAACTAAAGAAATTTAGAAGAACATTTGGCTTACCTTTAAAATGAATTAAAACTGAAATAAAATCTAAAGAAAAACCCACATTGGGCGCCATTTGTTTCTATACAAATGATTGCGTAGGCAGAGTTGGTTAATAGGAAGAGTAAGAAAAAGCATAACTGATTTTTCAATCGCATTTCCTAGCGGGACCTAACCTGAAAAATAAGTATAGTTGCAAATAAAAAATTTATAAGTCTTTGCAATATGTAACTTAAATAAAATAAATAAATAAATTTGGTGATTCAACAGCTCGTGGAGAACCAGGGCCTAGTGGTTTACAACTCTCAACCTTTCCTGTGTGCGTGTTGTTGGCAGCAATGGAGGGGACCTACAATTTTTTGCCGGGTCCGAACGTCTAGATGAGAAGTACTTATTCTTGACAAGTATACTCTTGGAGGATTTGTCAGTTCCTCGTAAGAAGTAGTACCTCGGGAAATACATTTCTGTGTTTTATGTGGGAGTGACTGGGACCTTCGGCATGACAGTTCAACGCTCTAACCAGCATGCCGCGAGGCAGAGGTAGTTCTATGGAATTAAACTCCAAAAAATATCATTTAATGTGAAATTAAATTCATAGCTGTGAAGAAATTAGTCACAATACTAAATGTTGAGAGATTAAAATGTCAAAATAAGTTTAATCATTTTTAAAAAATCTATCTCTTTCTGATTTAGCATATCCATGAAAAGGAACATTGAATAGAGATTGCTTAAAATGTCAAAATAAAAAAGCACGGAACAGTGAGTCATCGCGAATATGGTATAAGAACCTCTATCTGTTACTTAATGGAGTGTCGATAATTTAGACATTAAATAAGCTCTGTGGAAGCAACATGGTTTCACAGCGGCGGTGGCACTGACGGGTGTTATAACAAAGTTTAATTGAAATTTAAATTGCTGAGTTAGCAATAACCCACCTTCGAACATTTATAGGGCTTTAATTAATTTTTAAATAATTCCTTTTGAATAAGAATAAAATAAAATAAATATTATAAAAAAAACAAAAATAAAATGTACTCAAAACAAATAAAGTCATAAAATCGACTATAAATTAATTAAAATCAAAATTAAAGTTCAAAACAGCATATGCCAAATCTGCAGACAAAATTTTAGTTATTGGCTTTTTTGATTATATATTTTTTTGTTCTTTTTAATATTATCTATGCTGTATTATACTCGTATATGATGGTATATATGGTAACAGAAGGCATTTTGTATTTTTGGAAAGTTTTATTGATTGACAATTAAAATTTATTTAACCGGTTATTCCATATTGTTCATTAAAATCTAACAAGAAGTGTTTATTTAAATTTTTTTGGTAAATTAAGTTTTGATTTTTATGGCATTTTTATGATGTGAGATATGGTTGGGTTTTATTTATTTTTTTTTTTAATTTATTTATTTTATTTTCAATACCTACTAAATACATAATGGTATAGGTTAAGTATATAATATAGTGGTTTCAAACTTACTTTTTCACGCGTTATGTCATAAATATCAATTTTATGTTCTTTTTTATCATAAAAAGCGGATATATAAGCCCATTTAAGGCCTGTCTATTATAGAAATATTTGTTAGTAAGTATGTGTATTTAATGAGAAAAGATAGAAAATATATATAGACTTTTAAATTGATTATTAATTTATATGCTTTAAATTCTTTGGATCAACATCAAATAAATAAAAGAACATAGTCAAGGTGAGAAGCACTTTCTAATTTCTTGTAGGATTTGTTCAACTGTTATATTTAAAGGTAGAATACTATACTGGAATTCCGGTGTGACAGGTCACTGCACTAGCCATTTCGCCACTAACATGGTCAAAGTAAAAAAAAAAACATTGTTCATTTTTTATTAATCCAATCATTTGAACGTTTGCAATAAGATGCAGGTTCGCAAGTACGTGCGACCCTGTCGTGCATTTTATCAAGACGCTGAGGGTTTAAGAACATTATATATAAAAGACATGGAAATTATGAGAGAAAAATATTTAAAACCATGACAAACGATATTTAAGTTAGCTAAAATAACTTCCTGAAGAGTTATAAATGAAAAAAACGCCATCTTAGTTCTCAATTGAATATGATTTAATGGACAAAATATTTAAAGTCGTTGAAGCGAATTTCTTTAAAAATAATTTTTTATATATCAAATTCTTAAAATATTTTTAAGGAAAATTTTTGGTATGTAAATCGTAAGTATTAAATAAAGTGCATATAAAAAATAAATTTCAAAAATAATTGTCAAGCCGTTTTTGAGATATCGGATTTTAAAAAAAAATCCCTTTTTTTCAAATTCAATTTTTTTTTTTTTGAAAATTTGAATAAGCAATATTTTTAAATCTTTTTTGACATTTTTATATAAATTATCTAAATCTGTTTAGCCAATAGTGAGAAAATTCAAAAAACGTTCTATGACATGTGTACTATAAAGCTTCTATTTGTTAATATTTATAATTTTTGGTAGTATATCGCACTAATTTAAGCATTGAAAAAAGGTTTAATAAAAATCAGTGGAGCCGTTTTTAAGAAAAAATTAAAATTTAACATTTTTTAAAAATCAAACAAATATATTTTTTTAAATTTTGGTGAAAAATCTATTTACATTGTTTGGAAGCTTATAGATTTTTAAAAAAAATATAGAAAACAAAATAACCGTTTTGAAGATAATCGAAAATAAGAAAAAAAATTTATTTGTGGAAGTACTTAGAGGTACTCTATATAACCATTTTTTTACCGAGTTGTTTGTAAATTCTTCTCGGTAAAAAAGTTATTATAGTTTAACTTAGAGCGCCCGACTGGGGCCAGTAAGTTAGTTTTAAGATAATGATAAGTAGGCTAGTTTTTATGAATTTTTGTCTAGCTTTAAGATAGTTTTAAGAAAATTGAAAAATAAAAATGAATTAAAAAAAAAAACAAACATTTTTCGAAAACTTATTTCCCATCTAAAGGTTGCTTTTACCAAAACAAATTTATTGATTTTTTTTTAAGAAAAGTTGTGGAGCCGTTTTTAAGAAAATTATAATTTTGTAAAATTGCTATAAAAAAAATGAATGGCAGTTACCGTTGATTTTAGTTCTAAAAAATGAAAAAAAAGTGTGGCTGAATCACAAAAAACAACTACATATATACCAACTTTTAGGAAAATCGATCCAGCCGTTAAGGCTTAACAAACAGAGAGACAGAAAGAAACAATTTTGAAATCCACTTTTTTGGTATTCTTTATAACCGTAATGCCGTGTTTGATTCTTATCTCGAATTTTTTTGTACTAATCTTAAACCTGCTTTATTTACATCGCAAATAAAAAAGTACAAGCTTATTATTATCTATAAGTATCTTCGGCATTAAGTTTGACAGTGGAACATTTTTGGATATACTTCCTCTGTTCTGAGTGTAATAGTGCAAAAGTACTGCTCTAAGGAAACTATTGAAATAGGTGCCTGCCCGGCAATTGAACATGACCTAAACAGAGTGGTAGAAAGGACCGAAAAAAAGAATAAAAATCATTTGAACCCAGTTTAAGGCAGCTCAAGTTACCTTTTCTCCAGCTCAGTCAGTCACCTTCTTATGCCCGTCTTCGAGTCATAACCTCAACCAAAATAAAATCTTACAAAATATGACAAACAAAATCAAAGAACTTATTTTTTTTTTAAGAACTATTGACAAATATTACTCAGTTGAAAAATATTATTAAAGAACAGACTTCTAGCTATTTTTGTTGCATTTCAAGTGTCTTTTTTATAAAAGTACCCCGCCTTCTTAAACGGCAAGAGTTTGACCTCTTTCTGAAGTAAAAAAACACTTGCCTTGTGTTCCTCTACAAGAAATCGCCATTTTCTTCCAGCACCATACGAATCGTAAAATCCCATAAATAAAAATTTGCTGTGTGTTGACAACTTTGTTAGACTGTTTTTTTTTTGTTTTTTTATTCAAAAATATAGAAAATTAGGTACTTTTTAAAAAAAATTATTAATCATTTATTCGTTAAGACGAACAAGATGCGTGATAAAAGTTAAAAACTATTTTTTTTACAAACAAAATTTAACTTCCAAAAATAACTTTTCACTGAAAAGAATAACAAAAATAATTGTGGTCAAGAATTTTAAATCAAATCAAACAAAAATTTTAACTCGGAAGCCGAGAAATTTGCATTTATGTTTTTCGACACATTTTTTCAACATGGTGGACAAGGCAACATCTTTTACCAACCAAACTGCCCTCACGCTTAGCTGGCCATGACATTTTACATGACAGAGGCAAAGAGCCAAATGACCCCGTGCCGATCGAAAATTTGTCGTTGTGAGGTGGATCAGCCGCCGATCCATTTGGACTTTCAGCCAATCTGAAATCTAACCAAGTCACAGTGAACACTATTAAAAAGCCAGACATACAAAAAACACTTCTCGAAAACGTTGCTAGCTCTTAGACTGTCCCAGTGGGCGCCCTGCCATACTTCTAAAAAATGCTCTTTCACTCTTTCTCTTCCTCTCTCAAAAATTTTAAGCCTTTCCCAAAATCTGTTATGGAAATCATCTTTCATAATCCCAATACACAAAAAAAATCGAAGGGTAGGTAATGTTAACAATTATCGTCCAATTGCGATGCTTTCTCAAATACCCAAACTCTTTCAAAGTATTTTGTATGAAACGTTAAGTTTCCAATGCAAATCTCTCATCTCCCCAGACAACATGGCATTCTCAAATGCAGATCCACATACACTAACCTTGTTGAATTTGTGTCTTTCACGCTATCAGACATGGAAAAAGGTTACGAAGTCGATGTTATCTCAACCGATTTCAGTAAGGCCTTTGACAAAATTTCCCATAAACTAATACTTTTTAAATTGTTCACTCTCGGCTTTGAACCTTCTTTTTTAAAATGGATCTCCTCTTACCTAGATAATCATTTTTACAGCGTTCGTTTTAGAACCACCACCTCTTGCTTTTTCTTAGCTACCTCCGGTGTCCCCCAAGGCAGCCACTTAGGTCCACTTTTGTTCATTCTTGCTATTAACGATTTTGAAAAGGTCATAAAACACTTCTCTATTTCACTGTACGCTGATGATACCAAGTTTTTCAACATATTTTTCGTCAACACATTACTCTTCCCTTAATTAACAGGACCTGGACAGTTTTTAAAATTGCTTGCAGCTTGCAGCTCAACGTTGCCAAATGCCAATCAGTCACTTTTACGCGTAAGCATATTAAATCGTCTCTCCGTCTCTACCTCCTTCATGATCAATCCATACCCACCGTTGAATTTATTTGTGATCTTGGCATATTATCTGACCCGGAACTTAATTTTCTCTCTAATGTAGATGATATCATCCTCAAGGCAAATGCAGCGCTCGGCTTCGTCAAAAGATGGTTAAAAGAATTCTCTAACCCATATGTGACTCGATCTCTACACTTATCCTTTGTTCGCCCACTCCTTGAAAACGCTTCTCAAGTTTGGTCCCCTTATCAACTTATTCACATTTCCAGAATCGAGAGCGTCCACCGTCACTCCCTTCGCTTTGTTCTTCGAAGCCTTGCCTGGAACAATCTCCTGATCCTGCCTCCGTATCTAGACCGCCTTAAACTAATCAACTTGAATTCTTTGAAAGAATGTAGAGCAATTTCAGACATTCTCTTCATTCATCGATTACTCTCTGGTTCCGTTGACTGCATTTCACTCTACAACTCTATCTCTTTTAACATTAACCCTCGATCTCGAAATCCTTGTCTTTTTTATCTTCCCACTCACAGGACCTCCTATGGCTCAAACGAACCTACCTCTCGAATGCTGCAAAATGTTAATCTGAACATGAATTCTTTTGACTTTAACCGCAGTACTCCTTCCCTGAAACTCCATCTTCTGAATTGCCCTCCTCAACACTTACCTTGGCTTAAGTTCTTAGTTTTCAAGTTAAATTAAGAATTAGCTTCTATGATGCCGAATAAATGGGGGTTTTGCCCCTACCAGAAAAAAACCCACCCCAAAATCAAAGGTTGTTCATCTAAATATTTATGAAGTTTAAGGCAATCTAACATCTCAAAAACGAGGTAAAAATAAAATCAATCGCTTTGTTTTTGAAACGTAGTTACCTAAAAATATTTGAAATTTATTTTCAAAGTCGGTGCAGCATTTTTTAAATACAGATCAGTGAATTCAGAAAATAAAATTTCGGTGACTTCATTGCATATTTTGTTAGCCACCTTACAATATTCCGATAGGAACACATTATTAAATACCTTAGCTATTGATGTTTTGAATATTCCGACCCTATAAATAACATTATCCCTGACATTTAATACATTTATTTTAAACAAAACTTAAGTGTTGCTGACAACCTACTAATGTAGCTCATCTCCTTTCAATTAAAAAACATTTTTGATTTGAGTCAATTCCAGCATCAGCAGCTCTCAAAAACAAAAAAAACAAACAAACAAAAAAAGAAAGAAAGAAATAATCGAAAAAAATGATAGAGAACAGACGAAGGGAAATAATCTTTAATCTAAATAAGCTACTAATTTGTATCTAAATTGAGAACTTTTTACCGTGAAGTGAAAATACACTCTAAAAAGACCTATTTTTGGTGTGAACTTTTTGTTTAAGATGTATTTATAAACTTTGTGAACATTTCAAAACATAGGCACAAATAGGACAAGGCAAAGCATTCATGTCACACACTCAATTTTAACAAAACCATCAGAGGAAGACAGTAGACAGAGACAGAGGGCCAAAAAGGAAAAAAGCCTCCTATAACCTGCTGCTGGTGTGGTGAAAATATTTAAATAATCATTTAAAAGAAAAAATTGACTTTGGCACATGCTTTCAGAGCTCAATTCAAGTGTGTTCCAAGATGACACCTGTCATCGTAATTGTACCCGGGGGAGAGAAAATAATTTTGACTAAGAAATGTCAAACATGACAACACACACATCACACATGAAAGCCAGCCAGCCAGCTAGCTAGCGCAGTATCTACAGGGACTAGGTTGAAGTCATTTGCAAGATCGTTTCGAAATGGAGTGCTTCCGGTTAGGTTATTAGGTAAAAATACTTTGAGATAATTCATTTCAAAGTTTGCGCCCTTAGGGTGGATGCACAATAATTGTGCGGCATTGTATCGAAATACCTTTAAGAAAGAGGCTACATGTGTTACTTGTTTTGACTGTTGTGATGTGAATTGCCTGTTTGATGAAGGATTTGGTAGGAAAGTAAGAGTAAAAGAAAGGAAATACTCTAAAATTAGGTAACTGATTATTTTCTTTTCTTTTGGAAAAACCAACAGCTGGGTTAGAGTGGATTTTAAAAGGCCATTCACATGAGAGCAACCAACAAACGACAAAAAAACGAACAAAGCGGGATTAAACAAATTTATAATACACAAAATTCAAACCAAAATATATCTAATAAATCTAATTAACGTTAGTTTTGAGTCACTTAAATTTGCATTTAAAACAAAAATATATAAAATAAGAGAAATTAAAGGAAGCAAATTGGTCGCCGCGAAATCATACCAAGGTGGCTGGGTGGGCTCCTAACTCTCCAAAACACTTCTCTGTAGATTTTTTTGATAGCCTATTTGACACAATAAAATGGATTAGGTTATTGATAAAAAGAAACACAATTTCTGAAACATTAGTGGTTGAGTGGGTCTGTATCTCTCCAAAATACTATTCAGCTGTAGAGTTAAAAAGAGATTAAAAAGATGAGGTTTATTGAATAGAAACCGGGAATGGAAGACCGGGTGGTTGGGTCTATAATTCTCCATTGCGATGCAAAGCATCATGTTTTGTTTATGATGAATTTGGTTCTTCTTCGGCTCTTTTGGTCACTTATGGTGCAATGAAACTTTTGTATATATAAAAGACTGATTATTTTTAAATTTGTTTAAATTTTCTTTCAAAATTAATTTATATATTTAATTTATAAAAAGTTTAAATGTTTTAAGTACAAAATTACTTAAAATCATTTTTTTTTAACTTCAAAAAACGGAGAGGACAGCAATCCCTGCCGAAGCGTCGGGAAAGTAAATGAAATAACTTAGTTCCATTGCACTATAAGTGACCAAAAGAGCTGAAAAGGAACCAGAATCTTCACCAAACGAAATATTTCAACTTGGTCATATCAAAATAATTAAAAAACATCATGTATTATGACTATGGTTGAATGGTTATGTAAGTCTCCATAACACTTCTCTATTGTAGAGTTTTTGTAAGAACCTATTGGAAAACATAACAAGAATCAGATTTCATGAGCACCTGAACATTGGGTCTTTGGGTGAGTTTATAACTCTCCAAAATGCTAGACAATTTGTAGAGTTTTTCAAGAGCCCTTTTGATGCTATTAAAAATGATCAGCATAGAAAACTGATCCTGAACCTTGATTAATTGGCTGCTGAGTCTATAACTCTCCAAAAAATACTTATGCGTGGGCTTGTTACAGTCCTAAAAACACTACTATGTAGAGTTTTTTCAAAAACCTAATTAATACGATTAAAAGCATCATGCACGATGACCATGTAAGCTTGGATAATTTTTTAACTCTCCAAAACACTACTCTATTGTAGAGTTTTTTTAAGGACCCACTTGAAACAGTAACAAGAATCAGGTTTAGTGAATAGAAAAACCTTAACAGTGGGTGATTGGGTGAGTCTATATCTCTCCAAAAAAATTTAGCTTTTCAGTTAACCTTTTCGAAAGGTACCATTAAAAAGTTCAGATATGAGTTTAATGTAGAAACAAAACTGAACCTTGAATGATTGGCTGCTGAGTCTATTACTCTCCAAAAAAAAACCTTCCCTGTAGAGTTCTTCATGAATCTATTTAATATGATAAAATGGATTTAGAATGATGAAAAGAAAACTAATAGAAAACAATCTATAAACCTTGGGTGAATCTGTAAGTCTCCAAAACATTACTCCTTTAAAAATAAATAATCAGGTATGAAGTATGATAAATAGGTAGAAAAAATCATGATATATTTTACAGATGTGAAAAGAAATCGAAATACGGATTTAAAGCATTGATTTTCTGGAGTTTATTTCCGATGATTTAAGAGTGGCCAAAACTTATTGGTCCTAAAATAAACGAGGTCTATACTAAATACATTCTAATACACAAGCAAACAACTCTCCAACGACGAGAGTATAGTTCAAAACGTCACTATTAATATGAGCAACTTTGTTGGAGTTACCATTAACTCCCCGTAAGGCACCTTAGTGGTGATCCGACGTAAAATTCCCTAGAAAACTCATGCTACTTCCGATTTGCGAAAGATATGGGTTCCTTCACGATGAAGTGCTCACTCTAAAAAACTCTTGTACAGGGTGGTTCCAACAAGAGGTTTTTTCATTTTTAATCATTTGGAAAACACATTTTTTTTGAAAGTGCTGATATTTTAATTCATATCTGTTGCTAAGAATGCGACTGCTAAAAATGGTATATAATGTCTGCCAAGTGAATCATAACATTTTACCAACAAAGTATTGACATTTTTCGCAAACAACAGCTCCAATGTTTGCTTTAAGTGAATACATTTTTTGGTTGAGAAATGGCTCTGATTTCATTTATGACATAGCCCAATAGGAAAAAAAGGAAATGTTTATTAAATCGAATGATCTCGGTGGTGACCAATTATTGATGTCTTCATTTCGAAAAATCACTTTTCCAGGAAATGCATCATGTAATAGGATAGCTGTTGTGCAAAGTGGTTTTGGAATGGACCCAAATTCAACACTCTCAGCTACAGCTAAGCGAACAACAATTGGAGCCTTTACATCACCAACAGGGCCTAAAACCAAAGACTACGTAGGATTTCGGTTAAACTCATTGTGGATTTCGGTTCGGGGGGGGGGGGGGGAGGGGTAGCAACCTCATTCAAAACGTACAGAATTCTTGCTTTCAGAAGAAGATAAATTGCCTATGAAATATATTGTGATTAGGAGGCAAGCACCCCTATCTGCCCCTCTTGCATACGCATATGTCCAAAAGTTAGAATTTATCGATTGAATGCTTTATTTCTGTGAGTGACGATGAAGCTTCGAATTTTAAGAAACGTTACTGCGATATTTTAACTGTGTGAGTGTAGAGATATACCGATTAAGGTATAGGTATTATTTATAACTGCACGATTGTACCAATCAAAAGTGACAAAATGGCAAGAAATTTAAAATCAAACTTCTTGTTGGAAGACCCTGTTATATAACTCAAGTTATAAAAGCCTCAAAACTTCTTTTAGAGATTTTTTGAGTCCCAGTGACACTGAATAAGAAGCTTATCGTTTAAAAATGACAATCCCTCACTTCCAATACTCTGAATTAGCTTTTATTTTAATTTGTTTATGGTCAAAATAATAAATTTAAGCGACTGTTTTTTTCTTCTTCTTAATTAAACTTATCTCACACTTGAATAAAATTCAAATTTTATATTCAATCGTATCAAAAGGGAACAGAAAAAATAATAATTTATAAGACTGATGCAGACAGTTTCCCATAAATGTACACATTATTTTTTCAAACATCGTACTTGTGCATCTATAATTTAATGTACATAGATACATATATTCACAAATTATTTCCTAAAGTTCTTATTTCGAAGATGAATGGGCTATCAATTTCAATCAATCCTTCTCTTTTCTATAAACCAATTAATTAAACATTCTTAATCAATTGATGAAAAATCAAAGGAACATTCAATTTAATACAATTAGAAAAAAATTAACAACAACAACAACACAGCATTTTTGAAAATTCATTTATGTACACAAAATAATCCAAGAAATAATCCACTAAAAACGCAATTTAATTGAAAACGAACAACTCGCGTGGATTGTGTTGTGAATTAATCAGCCAAAAATAAAATTTATTTTACTTTAATAAACGAGAAGAATGGTTGTTTTCCCAACAACAATCAGAAGACCGATCATAAACTTAACCAAAAGACTGATGGTGGGTGCGGTGTGCGGGCGAGGGATATAAAAATTTCATAGCGCCAAGAAGGGATTGCTTTATGAATATATATCTTCGAGGCAATTATTTGAATTTATGCACACAGATGTAGATGTTATAGATGAATGAGATATACCTTGCCTGCTGACGAGATATGCAACAACCAAGAAGAAGATTTACCAGACATGTTTGAGTTTTCCACCCAACGAATGCCATTCACCGCACTCTTACAGGTGAAATGAAAAATCCAATAAGTATCAAAAGTAAAATATCTGATGGAGAGTATCAGAGTAGGTATATCACCCCCAGTGGTTTTCAGTTCGTCTAAAGATTTCTAACTTAGAAAATCCATATGTTTCCGAATGGTGATTGCTGAGACTCTCTTCAGAAGAACACCGCACTTGTTTATATACCTACACCCATTTGCCGTTAGTTATGGATATTTCATTCCATTTGTGACTTTTGGTAATTCATGTGTGAATGTGTGATAGGTGTAAATTCTTGAAGATAGATTGCTGGGATTAATTTGATTTGAAGTTTTCAGATGTATCTAATGGGCATATGGTCAATGGAGCGAGTGAAATGGACAAACGATGAGTTGATTAAACTACTTGAATGAAAGGTACTTTTATGAAAATATGGAAATATTTGTTTTGGTTGATTTTGATTGGACCAAAAAGGATTTCTGTCAAACAAGTTGTCGGGCTTATTTTAGTTTCTATTATTTTCCGTAGGTGGGTATTCAAAAAGGCACCTTATTAATCGTATAGAGTACAGAGTACCTTTACCTACAGTACCTACATACATAATATGTCTACCTATACAAAATTATCTCTGTTTGTGCAAACATTAATTAATATGAACATTTTCGGGTCGTTTTCTTATCAAAACGATTTACGTCGAATTTGCGTGCATTATTTTTAGCATTAATTATGCATCCAAAACGAGAATGGAAAATAAACTCGAAGGAAGAGGAAAATAAAAAATAAAAAAAGGAATATACAACGCGATTATATCCCTAATGTCGTGCATCGAGACATAACCAGATATGCTCCAGAGGGATTTACTGCCTCTGGCTACAATTTTAACTTACATACATATATAGGTATGTATATGAAATATTGTATCTACTTGTACATTATTTATTCATATACCTTTACTGTAGCTTAAAGGTGTGTAAAATACCCATATAAGGACCACATCGTGAGTATGTTATAAGTGCAGTCACCCGTTATAAGATACAAAACCTGATTTTTGATGAAAATTTATTATTTATGGAAACACAGAAGCAAGCAAAAAAAAATAATTGTAGATTTTAAGAAGTTAAAGTTTCTTTTATACAAAATATAATCTAACAGGACTTACAAGTAGTTAAATATTTAAGAATGATTTTCGGCATTAATTTGATCAAAATTTTATAGTAAAAATAACGAATTATGAGAATTAAGAGATTTTTGGGAAAATTTTATTACACTAATGATTCCATAAAGACCAAACTATAAAAATAAGGAAGACCGGGCAGTTAAGTTTTGATAGTTCCCATTAAAAAGAAAAACGTAAACTAAGTAAACTGATTGGATTAAAGAACAGTTATGTTCAAGAGTTTTCATTATTGAATATGTTTGTTTTTTTCTGAAAACCGCAAATGTTTCTTAATTCATCCTTGCGTCTCTGAGAGAATAGTAACCCTGGCCACCTTTCATTATGTTTGGTTAATTGACGGGCCAAATTTGACAATTTTATATTAAAAAATATTCGTAGAAAATTAGATGGATTAAGAAACAGTCTTAAAAAATTTAAGCAGGAAATAATCGAAGAACGTCAGAAACATTTTACATATCCCTCAAGTTAGCAAAGCAAGTTGAGCAGAACATAAATTTTGTGATGGCATTATAAAGAGCTTAGTTAATGCTGATTAAATGGCCAGCAAACAAATTTAATGCTCAAGTACTTTTGATGGTAAAAATCAATGTTCTGCTAACTTGATTTAATGTTAGCAGAAGAATTTCCTAAAATGGTTAAGACATAGGTACGAAGATTGGGCTTGGACCAATATATTAATTCGCTATTTAAATTCTCTACAAATGAAAAAAAATTGAAAAAAAAAACTTGGGGTTTTCAACAGGACGAAGCCATACTTCTAGCCGCTCTTTTGACATTTCTCTTCAATAAGGTTTGCCATTTCATGATGGAAAGATATACGAGCCAACAACGAGTCGAAATTATTAAAATTTACTTCCGAAATTCGGAGTCAGTGGCCTCAACGTTAAGAGCGCTACGTCCAATTTATGGTCGTCATAATCGTCCTAGCAGATCAACAATTGAGCGTCTAATGGACAAATTTGAATCCACAGGCACAGTACAAAATGTTCCCGTGCCAGTGAGACAAAGAAGTGCCCATAGTGTCGAGAATATTGCTGCCGCTGAGGCTTCAGTTGCAGAAAGCCCAAATGTGTCTCTCACACGTCGTTCTCAAGCGTTGGGCATCTCTGTGACTTCGTTGTGGCGAATTTTGCGAAAAGATCTTGGCCTACATCCTTACAACATTAAATTGACGCAAGAACTGAAGCCGCTTGACCACCAGAAGCTTCGTATGTTCGTGAATTGGGCTGAGCAACAACTTGAAAATGATTCGGATTTTCATCGAAAAATCATCTTCAGCGATGAGGCTCATTTCTGGCTGAATGACTTCGTCAATAAACAAATATGCGGTATTGGTTAGGCAGCAATACACACGTACTCCATGAGTCATCATTGCATCCCGAAAAAATTACAGTTTGATATGGTTTATGGGCCGGCGGCGTCATTGGGCCGTACTTTTTTTGTGATGATCAAGACCGGCACGTTACTGTGAATGGGGATCGCTGCCGTTCAATGATAGCCGAATATTTTTGGCCCCAATTGGATGATATGGACTTGGAAAACATGTGGTTCCAACAGAACGGCGCCACAAGCCACACAGCGAATGTCACAATCAATTTATTGGAAACCAAGTGTGAAGAACGTGTTATCTCACGAAATGGTCCAGTCGCTTGGCCACCTCGGTCGTGCGATTTGACGCCGGTAGAATATTTCCTGTGGGGCTACGTCAAGTCTATGGTCTATGCCAATAAGCCAGCGACGATTGATGAACTTCGTTCGAATATCAAACGTGAAATTGCAGCAGTATCGGCCGATTTATGCTTGAAACCCGTCGAAAATTGGGTTCAGCGTCTGGACTTCTGCAAGCGTGCCCGTGGTGGCCATGCAAATGAAATCGAGTTCCATACATAATGGACGTACTTTCACAGGAATAAAGATTTCATTGATATCCGAAACCGTTTTTGTTTTATTTAAAAAACTTTTGTAGCGGTCTTATTGAAAAACCCGATTCAAGAAAATTTGTATTACCTACATATTTTTCGATTCAAATCGTTTTGATTAATTAAATACTCGCCTAAACGCATTTAAATGGTCCAATTTTGAAACAATTTTTGAAGATCTAGGGCAAGAAAAAAATTATTCAATTTACCATACTTAACCATGTTTGAAACATTTAATTGCACTTAGGGTAGCATTGAAAAAATCATTGATTTTCACCAAAAGGACTTGTGCATTAAATTAGCCTTTTAATAAGCGCTTTATAATGCTATTACAAAATATTCTGCTCACTTTGCTCTGCTAACTTGAGAGACATTATTTCTACAGCTTAACTGATTTCAACGTTTTATTGAATAGGTACTATCCCAAGAATTTATGGAGTACAGACATATTCGATAGAAGCATTATAAAGAACGACTACGAGAAAAGAAAACTTTATCAAATAAAGTCATAGAAAATTTCTTGGACCAGTTAAAGATGTTCACAATAGATCAGAATTGATTCCGCTTTCAATAAATCCAAGGGGACAAATTACGTGAGCGTCCTTTACATATACCTGAATAGGGGATACGTAAAAGGTGTTTGATGGCAGTTCATTGATATAAATGTATAGGGAAAACAGGATGGCCCCCAAAATGGAGCCTTGAGATATACCAATAAAAGTTGACAAAGCATCGTTCCCGAACGTAAGGTAATATATAAAAGCAGAAGTTAGGCAGCAGTGAGTGAGAAACTTAATTTTTTAAGAAATTATAATAAAGAACAGAATAATCGTAGATAAATATAAAATGATCGACGTTATCGTGAAAAGTTTTTCCGTAAAAGAAAGGTGATTTGATATTTATCAATGTTATTAAAGTTACCCTATATTTTTTTATCTCGAAATCCACATAACAGCTTAAAGAAGGTATTAAAAAAAAATTTCATTTGAACTGCACTGTTTTAATTTTTTTGAAAGCCTAATGACACAAATGCAAATATAGAAACAGGTTGAAAACATATCAGCCGAGTTTTAAGCTACAAGTATGATTTTGGCTTTCATCCAAACTTAAAGAAACACACTTGCTGTTAATATTGGGTTAAAGGTGAAAATTATATGTGAGAGGCAGTTCAAGTGGCAATATATATATATGTGGGTACGTGATGAATTTAGGTACATGTAGGTATGTAGTAAGAAATTAATAGAAGTATGATTTTTTAGTCATAACTGAGAGCTTAAATGTTAACACTCAAATGGAAGGCTCACAGTCAGTGGCGTAGCAAGCAGGCTTTGGAGGCTACGTATCAAACATTTTTTAGGGTTTTTTTTCCTGGCAAAAGCACAGCCTTTCTTAAAAACTAACAAAAAATGATTGAAAGATTAAATCTTTGTTTTTTTTTTCAAAATTATTTATTATCTTCACATGTGAATACGATTTTACCTATTTTTTCAGATTTTTGAAAAAGTTGATAAGTCCATTGCTGTTGTCGGCTCATAGTTGGAAATGGTTCTTTCAGATGTTGTAACTGGATGCAAATTTCCTTATTTATAATGAATTTGTTCAATTTTGGATTTCAAACATTAAAAAACAAGTATTAATTGCTCGCAGAGATCAGGTAACATGCCTTGAATTTAACAAAGTATTACTAATATCGATCATTCGTTATGCTCGGCCACTTCTGTACCTAATTAACATTGTGTGTTGCATTCATCTCTATGCAAAAATTTCTTTCACACGTCCTCTCTATCACAGGGCCCCTTTACCTCGGGGGCCCTGTATCATTGATATGGCTGATACCGCGGTAGCTACGCTACTGCATCTGAACCGAACCAAGTCATATTTATTTATTTTGTTTTTTTTTTTTTTTTGCAAATTTTTGTTAATATTTTTCTACTCAAGTTTTTCATTTTTTAATTAAGATTAATAAAAATAATTTTATTCAGAGAATAAACTTTAGACTTTTTAGACTTAGAGTTAAATATTCTTTAATTAATGGCAGTTTATTGACTTAACCCGTTATTAGCTTTGAATTTTCTTTTTCTGACTTGAGTCACCCAACTAGATATAATTCGAGTACGTACCTATTGGGGAACATCCCATAAATATTTTTTCAGTATAAAGGGTGATTTGCAAAAGATGAAAAAAAAAACTTGAATTCAAACATACACATATCCTGTGTAGAAAGGAAGGAGCGACGAATTTTACGTAGGGGAGGGTGAAAGGGGGTACCATTTTCGAATTAGCTTATGTACATCTATCTATTTAAAAGAGATTAAAATATTTTTTTTCACATGCAAGATTTTTATGGTTCAGCAAGTTCAAAAAATGTTTTAAAATTGCTTTATTCGATGAGTAACATTTCTTTTACGATTTAAGTTTGGCTTCATCTCCTCGCCCTCATTAAAAACGTAGATTTTTAACTGTCCAGTATAAGGTTAAAAAAGGTTAACAAAAGAAAATTTGACAAAACTTTATTAAGACAACAAAATTATCTTAAAAAATGAGCTGTTGACAAACTCTGTTAGTTTATTAAAATTGAAGTTATAGTATGTCAAAGCACTATTTATCGTGTATTGAATGATTTCGAAGAAAGAGGGTCTGTATAGGTGATAGGCCCAAGAATGGACCACAACGTACTGCAAGATCGGCTTAAGACATTACTGCTGCTCAAGGAAGTGTTCAAAACAATCCATCATCCTCAATTCGACGCTGCCGTGCTCAGGAGATTGGTCTTCCTAAAAATACTTTGAAACTTTTTAACGCCACAACTGCATGCTTTGGGCTTGGTTAACATGTAGTATCAACAAGACGGTGCCACATCGCATACAGCCGGGATTACAATGGAATTACATCTCTTTCCACAACAAGTTATTTCAAGATGTTGAAATGATGATGTTGATTCTGACTTGACTGTTCCGGACTTCTTTTTTTTTGGGATATCTGAAAACCAAGGATTATGCAAACAAACCAGAAACACTTCAGCAACTCAAACATAATATTCATGAAGAAATTAATGAAATACCGCGTGAAATTTGTGAGAATGTAATGAAAAATGTGCGCAAAAGGGCTCGCATTTGTGAGGCTAACAGAGGTTTACATTTACTTTATATTGTATTCCATATACATAATTGCCGACATTAAATAAAACATTTATCAATATAAGATCCATTCTCTTTCATTTAATCAAAAATTATAAAAAAACAAAGTAGTATACCTTCTCGGCGGACACCCTGTATAAAAAACTTGCCTCGGCTCAAATTTTGGATGTTCAAAATTAAATGAGTGCAAATGAAAAAAAAAATTTATTTCACCTTCACACTCATTTAGCTTCGAAAAAAGTTGACTTAAAAGTACGCATGTACAATTGCAGACTAAATGTCGACTTTTTTTAATTAACTTTCATAAAATTGACTTTTGTGTTGTGACGGTTAATCAGGGGTAAGATATTACAAATATAAATAAAAGCCGCTGCGGATGAGTTTCATTGGAAATTTCACACTTTGTATTGTTTATTTTGACATGTCTAAGAATTTTTTTTGGCTGTGTTTTAATTCCTTATCAGAAAAATCATATATCAAAGACCACATCAAATTGTGCTTCGTTTCGTCAAAAAGTGAGCAAGTGGAGTAAATATTTCTCTCCTAGCAGTAATAATGTGACCGAAAACCGGAGAATCCTTGTCACAAAATTGAAATTACTGAGGTCTCTTAGATCTCTTTTTTCTGAACATACCCAAAAAAAGACACTAATTTGACAGCTGATCAAAATTAATTTGAAATGATTTTGAAAATTTGGCTGTTTTTTGGTTACAAAGTAAGGAAAAAATAAAAAAAAAAAAAATAAAACTGTGACATGAATGACCACAACACAAGCCCAATCTATTTTAGAGCATAATAATGTTCTTGACAAAAAAAATGCAAAAAAGAGTCAGAAAGTCAACTCGGAAGTAAGGAATCAAAATTTAAAAAATCGCTGATACCTACGCAAAAATGAACAAAATTCAATTCATTTGTTTCAAAGGACAAATTTTATAAAAAAAAATAAAAATATTAATTCTTCGTTTACTAGCTAGAATGGTACACTTTACACATTGCACTCAAGATGGGTGACAGCTGTGAAAATTTGCTCATTAGAAATGAGTGTCAGTTTTTGAAAGAAGAAGCAAAGGCAAATTCTTTTGTCATTAAACTCACAAGGAGTTTTTCCAAAAATTTCTTTGTCAAAATGACCACTGACTTTGTGTCATTTAAAGAAAGTGGAAATGAACTGACAGTTTTATTCGTTCAAAGTCCAAATTGTGATCTGTCAAATTTTGTTAATTCAAAAAAGACAAGTGTTTTTTCGGGTATCAGAAAATGAAATTATTTCACACACAACTCCAAAAGATGGCAGGGTAGCATAACTTTATCAACGAACATAAAATATAAAAATTAATTTGTTAATAAGTATACGAACCTTCCGAAAAATCTCAGCTACTATCCATTAAATTGTATTGAATTTGTATCTTTCTTCTTTCAGATTTAAGATTTCTATCTACGTTAAACAGTATTGATCTGTTTTTTAAATTATAAAATTCACATTCGCACAGTAAAGTTTCATTCGTTTTTACCGTCGGCACTTTGGTGATGGCAATTTTTTACTTATTTGATTTATTTTTTTCTTAAATTGCAAATCAACAACTATCGAACATTATCTCGCATTGCACTCAATTTACATATTTTTAAATATTTTCACATCTTAAACAATCTGCCATCAGTAAAAAAAAAATAAACAATCATCGTTCCGCAGAGAAAAACATAGCAAGGATTGTCAAAACTCGGCTCAATAAATCACACACCCGTTATAAAAACATTTTTCATAAAAAGGACAATAAACTGTAATATAACCGATTTTCTATTAAAATTTAAAAAATATAGTAGAATCCTTGCAACAATAAAAAAAAATCTCTCGTTTACCTACTTAACATTAAAACTAACAAAAAAAAAAACCACGAGACAAAAGAGAATTTTTTAGCACAAGCAGTTATTATTATATTCTGCATCTTCTGATGGCATTATAATATCAAACGGACAAGTAGTTAAAAAAGTCACCACCTTCTATAGTCATCCTTATTTGGATATAAAAAAATACTAAAATTTCCTCTTTGCGAAAATACCAAAATATCCTGAAACTGCTTGGTAAAGATAGATACACTTAAACCAGTGGAAACATTTGGATGTAGGTAGCTAGTACTCGTGCTCGTACTATAAATGAGAAAGAGCGCACCATAGAACACCAAACAAGTCTCCTTATTGTGCTTTATTGAGTACTTTGCGAAGCGATGGATTTCGAGATATGGATGGATATATGGAATTCGCTATTTTTCCCAACACACAACACAATAACACAAAACACCACTACACGCACACGTTATTAGGTGTATGTCAAGCCACCCAATCCAAACCAACAACAACATGCATTGATGATGATGATGAGAGCGAGAGCGGACCAACAGAAGAAAAAAAAAAAGATAGATAACTATCTATAGGTAGATTGGGAGCCAACCTAACCCCCAAAAAGGAAAAGATTTTCTATTTGTGTCTCTAAATTCGAATGAGGGAGTCGGGCGGTGGGTGGCGGGCGATGGAGGATAGTTCAGACTTTTTTGGGGGTTGCTTTTGCTTATAACGGGGATTCAAAATTTTACTCCTTCGGCTTCGGAGAGAATTACACACGGGAAAAAGTTTGAGGCAGACACTCCGCCGCGTCGCAACTGGCAGGTGGAGCAGGATGAGAACGTCGCTCGTGTTTCTATAGTCTACACACACTAGAGCCAGCGCATTCGTATCCGAGAATCGAGCGAGACACTCTTTTTGAGTGACTGTCGAGAATTAAACTGTATTCACACATACGCCACGTATATAAACAGAAGTGAACAACAACAAAAAAAAAAAAACAACAACACAGTTACATAGCGGGTTCCGATTTCGATTGCGAGATCAAGAGGAAGTCAAAGGATGCGCGTTCGCGTTCGCAACGAGGATACACGATGACGACAACACAAAGCGGCGGCCACGAGTATTCTCATGCTCATTCTCTCTCCAACCGTACTTTGCACACAACTAACCTAAACGCGCGCAAGTCAGATGTGTGCTCTTCTCGTATTAGCGGCAGCCAAGGATTTTCATTCATTTTTTTTTTGTTTGTCTTTTATTTTCTGTTAGTTTCCCTCTTTTCTGCAAAAAAAAAACACAAAAAAAACAAACAAACAATCCTACCACCTTCAAGATAAATGTCGTCGTCGTCGTGGTCGTTGTTGTCTGCTATCTCTGCTTTGGGGGGAATCTGCAAGTGCAGCCCAAACAGCATGGGGGCTAAATTTGTTGTCAATTCTATCGACGACAAACGGGAAGATAAGTTTCATTGTTGCAGTGGTACGCGCGCATACTACCGCCATTGCACAGTCCACAGCGGCAACAGTTCAGCTAACAGGTAGATTAGGAGTAGGAATATCTATTATCGCGTGACAAAAGTCGCGTTTTTTTTCTGTCGCAGATACCTACCTAAATTTGTATAGATACTTCTATGCCTCCCTACCGATCTACTCGGACACAAGAAAAGTGCCTACAATTTCATCTCATAAACGGGTGAGAACATATGCTACTCCGGGAGATGGAAATAAGCATCTTACCATTTACATATCAATTTAGTTTTGAAATTCTCGAAAAAAAAACATTCAAATCGAATCGAGTATCTTTGAGATAAAAATTTCGAATTTCGATTAAAGAGAACCTCGAAAAAATAAAGAGAGTATGGTGAGTTTCAAATTCTCATAGTATAAGAGTTTTTTTTCGAAGTTCGAAAAAATAAACTCTCATCTCTTCTCCCTTTCATTTTATCTTCTTTCTCATTTGAGTGGATTTTTTTCTAGGCATCTCTTTTTTCCCATCCCCACCAGTTTCTTTTTTCTGTAAAAACAAATAAACCAAAAAATAAAATAAAAATAAAATTAAAACCAAAAAAAAGTTTCTCAAACACAATCAAAAAGTATCTTTCACTTGTATAAGTCGCCCGGCTCTGGCTTTTGCTTTGCAGTCAGTTTTCATATTCTTGAAAAAATTATGACAAGGTTAGGCGGAGCGAATTTTTTTTTTCTTCTCTTTGTTTTGTTTACTTTTTTTTTATTTTTTGTATTTTGTTCCGTTGAGTACGGAACACTTGCCGCATGCCGCCTTATACTTTCCTCACAGGTTATTATTTTTTCGGTAGCAAATTTGTATTTGTGTGTGTGTGTGTTTCTTATACTTTCTATATACTTTTCTTTTTGATGAAAAATTAATTTCTCCATCTACACTTTCATAATTCTATATCATTTTCCATCCCTCATTCGTCAAAAAAAAATGAGATAAAATAGGCAGAGGCAGAGTAAAGTTGAAGAGAGTGCGAGTAAGTGTAGAATAGCGACGGCAAAACTAAATATGAAAAGAAAAATAAGTATTTACCTTCCTATCTTACTTACATAACTGTATCTAGGCTTACTGGATACCTATCTATATCAAAATTATTATGATAAAGCATTTTGAGTGGCTGTTCGTTTTAGCGTGGGTTATGACTATTTGGGGTGGAAGCTTTATATATTTAATATTTATGACACACCTTGAAGGCTTCATAGGTATATACAGTAGGCTTAAATATACATAGATAGGGAGTTAGGTAGATACCTACATAAATATTAATTTTTTTCTCTTTACATAGAGGCACCTAGCTCTTCTCTTAATAAGTTTTTATCGTGGGTGACTTTATGATTTGTTGGAAATTGACGTCTGCCTTCTTATAGTTGCGATGAGGGAAATATCAATGATGGTTTGTGAAAAGGCGGAGTCCTCGGTAATTAAATAATAAAGGTAAGTAGATAGGTCTAGGAAACTAGGTAACTACATATCTATTTACATACGTACGTAGGAATAAATACCTAATAACCTTCTCATATTTAGACAGAGTTAGGTAAATAAAAATAAATTTGGTGGTACAATGGCTTGTGGAGAACCAGGGCCTAGTGTCTAATGACTCTCAACCATTCTCTTGTGCTTGTTCTTTGCAGGAATGGCAGGGGACTTTCAATTTTTTCAAGCCTATGCATTTGCCTATACTTAATTCTTATAATAACTACTTACAACTACTTATAACTATGTACTTATCTAGATCTAGATACCTTGTAAGGCAGGTTAGTATCTTATTTAATCCATTAAAGCTGTTAAAATCATTTTTTCTTTGTAAAAGTAATTAAGTTTTATCTAAGGCCGATAGCCCCAACTATCAAAACTTCTTCGCATTTCAAATCATTAAAGTGTTATTTATTCCTATAACGCTCCTGTTAGTCCTCTGACCGGAAATAAATACCTTATAGGAGCATTACTGATTCTTTAAATATTTTCTGGTGCAAATTATATCAGAGTGATAGAACCCAAGTACTAATGTTTCTCTAATCTTTCTTAAGATATTTCTCTTATGGAATGACCAAGAAGCTTTCGCTTCAATAATTCTCTTGTAAAAATTAAAAATATCATACAGTCTTTGTGTTAGTTTGTGTTACTTAGTTCCAATAATGCTTGTATTAGTGAATATGGTGACGCTTAAAGCAATAATTGACCAATTTATAATTTGTATTCTATTTGACATCCGAGCACATATATATTTTTTTTTTATCTTATGTGAACCTCTTTAATGATCTCATAAATAACTTTATTAGAATGAAAAAAGGTCACCTTTTTTACTCTATGGAGTTTTATGCAATGTTTTTATGAGTAGCATGTCGAAAAGCATCTATGGATGAATAGACCTAGGAGCAAAATTGCGAGTTGGTGGTACAACGGCCATTTTTGAAAACTTCGTCTGCCTCAGAAATGCATTTACAGAATGTTCCTTCACGAAAATTGCAAAAGTTTTCTTTTCAAAAACCCAAATATGTATAGGTTTCTTACCTTCAAATATTTTTTGTCTTTTTTGGGTACTGTTCAGATTTCTGGAAAAAAGGTACTAATCTTAATCTTCAAAATTCAGCTTAACTGCCCGAACAGATTGGGAAAATGATCTGGAATAGATGTCCAAATGGCAAAAGTTAAACAAATTTTAACATATTTTACCTGCTCATGCCAAATATGAGGTACCTGAGCCTACGAAAAAGCGTTTTTAAAATTTTATGCAGTCAGATAACAACTAATAAATAACTTAGTATCTCTAAGAGATATTGGAACGATATAAGCTGAATTTTTAAGAAAAATATAAGTACTTTCAGAACTCTGTACAGTAAACCAAAAAAAAAAAAATCAACTCACATAGTTACTTAACCCCGAAAAAATCGAAAAAGTTTTTTTTTGTATTTTCTAAACGGCAATATCTCTGATAGTAAAAAACGGAGGTTTGTTTGGTATCTTTTCCAAAAAAAAAAAATAGTAAGACCCGTCAAATTTTAAAAAGAAGGGAAAATTCTATTAGGGTTAGGGTAATTTGAGGAAAGTAAACAAACACATTGGACTATGAACTGCACAAATGTTTGTTAGAAACTTCATTTTCAATATATCTAATGCACTTTTTTCAATAAAACAAATCTACTGCTTTTAAATCCAATCTACTGCCTTTTTTATTTTCGGAATTCATTCATTAAACTTCAGTCCACTCTATTTTCAATTCTATTCTTATAGTTTCCAGCTATTGGCTTGCTTTGTCGTTGCAACATAATTGATCGTATTATGCTGTTTTAAGTTTCTTTTATTTTTCTATTTTAATAAAAGTAAAAATTGGAATATGCAGATGTTCAGTAGGAAAATTAAATATACATAATTTTTTTCTTTAAGAACCTACTTTGTAAAATTTCTCGATTAGTGGCAACGCTGTGAAAGAAACAGACTTGGTGCTCACAGAAATTTGTTTAGCCAGATTTCGAAAGTTTTCCAATGGAGGGGAAATTAATTGTTCTTTTATTGCGCTCTGTTGATGCAACTTTTTTGAGTAAACAAACAGGAATTTTTAAGAAGTTGTTACAATTAGATGACTATCATACTCTTCTAAGATGCAAATTATTATCGATGTTTACCGACTAATATAAAAATCACAGCTCTGGAGATAGCTACTGTGAGTTTTATTCTTTTGAGGGGATTCGTTTAAATTTAGACTCAGAATTTTATGTAACTGATGAGCCCAACTATCATACCTGGGCGAAAACCAATGGCGTTGAGCTCATTAGAACTTTTGACTTGAATTATAAATTCAGTCGCTCCACTTAAACAGAAGAATTTTATATTAAAATTTTCTTCATATTTAATTATTAAAGAAGTAAAGCATTATACGCTGCTTCAATCCGTTCACCTTTTGAGACTGCAATGCAATGATTAAAATATTTCGTTTATCCATCCGAATTGTCCATCTTATAGAACTGTTCGCTTTTCCGAATATGAGAAAAAAAGTATTTATTCTTTTATTCAGGTTATGTAACGAAGTGAAATTATTTTTTTTTTTTGCGTGTTCAGCTTAATTTGCACCGATTCCTGGAAGAAGGTACACCCTTTTATCTTCTTCTTCGAAATTCAATTATTCACTTAGGTCTTCGGACCTGTTTCTTCCGTGAGATTCAAATTTAAGAGTCGATGGTTTCCTGACTTGTCCACGCATGAAGTTTATCATTGGAGATATGGTTTAGGTAGAAAATTCTCAAGATGTTCCACAGACATCTATTCACGAACGTTTGCAGCTTTCTTGTGACAGCGGGTGTGACTTTCCAAGTGCTGCACCGCTAAAAAAGTACGGATTCAACATTGGAGCGGAAAGTCATATAGCCTGGTCTTTAAGGCTTATAGAGTTGTTTCTCCATATTTTGGACAGTATTCCAAATGTATGTAGTTGCAGTTGGATTTAAGATTTTTCTGGAAGATTTCTGCATGGCGAGTTTTCACAAGAAAAGCTTGTGCTGGGGTCGTATGTGGAAGTGTGAAGAGTCTTAACAAAGAAGTTTCTGCAGTTTTTCGAGTTGATAAAAGAGGAAAATTCACTTGGCTTGAGAATTCTTTAATCATTGGAAGGGTCTAGGGGATAAACGGCTTGAGTCCAATAAGGTCTATGCCATGGTAAATGAAATAGTAAATTAATTACTTTAAAAAGCTTTATTTAAAGGAAAATTAATTAACGAAACAAAAAATTTGGTCTAGCTCAAAGTACTCCATTCCTGCCAACGACACGCACACACGAATGGTTGAGAGTTGTATGTCACTAGGCCCTGGTTTTCCATGAGCTGTTGCGCCACAAAATTAATTTTTTTTAGCTCAAGCTCCAGTAAACTTTTGAACAATGTTATCAATAAATTAATACTGAAAACATTAATGGACTCAGAATGGAGCCTTGTGGGACCACAGTCGAAGTAAATATTTGATCAACGTTGAGTAGCCAGCACTGAATTCTGCGTGGAAACTACTTAGCTCTAAGGTACAAAGGTAGTTACATAAGAAATGAGAAAGTATATACAAATACTCTATAAGTTTTGGGTAATCCTGTCACGTTTTTTTTTTAAATTGGTGTGAGTAATGATTTTTTAAATCTTCTAGACATTTTTTCTGTTGCGTTTAGTAAAATTATTGTAAAGATTAACTATGATATTCAAAAAGCTAGCATTTGAATGTTTATAAAGTTCGGATGATAGGTAGGTACCTACACCATCAACTCCTGTATAGTGTAAGTGTTTCCATTTTTAACCAATCTAAGCGCTGGTTTTACTTCCATTGGTGTTATGCTATAATCCATGTCTGGGAAATCAATGCTTGGAAGAACATATTGGAAGTGTTTAATTCTAAAACAGGATTTAAAAGAACTTAAAAAATAGAGACATAGTATATCTGGGCGCACTGATATATTTTCAAATATATAGGTCTGGTCAAACAGAACGCGGGAAAAAATTTTTGACCGTCGCGTTCTCTGTCTTTTATAGAATTACATGATGTAGTTCAAACAGAACGTGGTCAGGGTCAGCGGTTAAAAATGGAACGCGATGGCCAAATTAAAGTTGTAGATTTTTACAAAGAATGCGACGGGCAAACGTCAAAACAGAAGAAAAACAAAGCAAACACATTCGCTCTTGGCATTTTGTGATTTTTCTGAATATTGCACGTGTTTATTTCTTAGAGACAGAAAAAATTCAAAATATTAACAAAAACTTTGTGAGTTCTTGTTAGGAAAATCAATAAGGTATTAATTTTCATTCTGATATTATAAATTTGAAGAGAATTTTTGTTGTTCGTTCGGTGCAAGGACACTCGACGTGTCTAAAATGCACAAGATAAACAACATAAATCCAGAGCAAAAAGAAGAAATTTACCGACTTGGTTTGATCTCGTGCCGATTAGATCACTCTCCATCTTAAAAAAAAACCTCCTCACGTAGTTCGAATTTATTCTTCTTTCAGTATATTTTTGAAAATATCAATACAGACTAGACTGCACTCAAAGATATTATTTTTTGTCGCAGTAAATTTAAAAACAGTTGCCACGCATTTTGACAGAAATTCAGTTTATACTATTCACGTGCTCTAGACCTGGATCAATAGAATGGCGAAAACTGACCGTGTTCTGTTTGACATTCAGCGGAGGGCGGTGGCGCGTTCTGACCATCCCATTGGATCGCGTTCTGTTTGACGAAGCCTCAAAACTGATGACAAATCTTCTAAACTTACATAGTTCTGAAAATATTCCTGAATGATTTTGAATGCTTTATATATTCTCTAACTGTATGTACTCTAAGCGAGTCTCTCTTTTTGCTTGAACAAATTCGCTTATATTTGGTATTCTGAGTTAAATTTTAAGTCGAAAACAGCTTCTAAGCTTTTAACATTCAGTGTCAAACCATTAAGATCTCGCTGCATCAAGAAGGTACTAATCATATATGTGTATATTTTCACTCCTTTGATGAATGTTTTAGAATTTAATTTCTCGATTTTTTTCCAAACATTGATTCCAGTTTGCTTGGTACTGCATTTTTATTCTATCAATCCATTTCAATTCTGGCAACAAATTTTAGGTATCAAGACTTACTAACCAACACCAACAAAATTAGAGTAGACCTCTTTTTTCAAATTATAGTTCTGACGATAAAGTTCCTTTAATTTTTGTTTTCTTTAGAAAATTTTAATAAAAATTTTGTAATCACGTTAACAACATTCAACTTATTCATTTGATTTCACATCAAAGGAATCTTAAACAGTTCCCACAAGCTCACAGAAATTTTTGTAAGAAACTTATCACACATAAATGCAAATTATATCCATGTGATTGCATCTCTGTAATCCAAATTAAGACTTGCATTAAAATTTAAGAAATAATAAGAATATTTCCACCATACATTTTTTTTTCTTCCTTGCAATGCAAGCACACAGACACACTCACTTTGTACAAAATCTATGCGACAAAACCTAAACAAATAATGTAAAAAAAACTTCGTATCCTTATTAAATTTTTGATGGGGCGCGTCACATCAAATGCGAAATTAAGAAGATCAAAGATCAGCTTAGATACGCAGATGAAAAAATAATAACAAGGACATTTTTTGTTGTTGTCCTGCTCCTGATGTGGCGAAATATTCTCATTTTTTTTTTAATTTCTTTTCTCTTCGTCTGTTTTTTGTTGTTGTCAACTATTAAACTAACATAATTTATTTTTTTGATCGAAATTCATCAGAGCGAAAGTAATTTTGTGGATTTGTGCAATTGTCAATGTGATGTGCAATATTAGGGAGTTTTTCCTGTACCTACCTACTAGCTACTAATACTGAACAAAAAATAACGGTTGGAAAACGATTAATCCTCCCTTTAGCTAATTATTATTTTTTTGGTATTTGCCTACCAGAAGGATGATGTTTTAAAAGTACCTACATACAAATGTGAACTCTGAATGTTTTATTCTTCTTTATCCAACCCCTTTTTTAGTCTTTTTTTTATTTATATCAATGGCGGTATATAGTATACCTGCAGTGATTCATACATGAGGGTTATGAATGATAGAAATAGAAAATTAAAAAAAAAAAAAAACTAGATTTTGGTTTTGTTGTTGTTGTCTGTCTTTGCCGGTTTGATGATGATCATCATCCATATCTACCGCTGGCTGGGAGGGATTTTGATTTTGAATTTAATTATTAATAAGAATAAAAGTATAGAATAGAAATAAATATTCTTTGTTGGCATCAGAATGTGTAAGAGTTGCTCAGGGATGAAAAAATATAAAAAAACATGAAGATAATCGCAGGGACAATAGATGATCCGGTGTTGTAGTTGTAGGTAGGCAAACGTGATGCCCCGATGATGTTGATGATGAAAACATGAAAAATCGTTTAATATTAGAAATGATGCATTTTATTATTGGATGGGAAGAGCAACGCATGAAAAAAAAAATTGAATATATAATTTAAAAAAAGGGGTTTGGAATAAATTCAACCATTTTGAATTTGAACAAAAGAGAAATTCAAAACGAAAAACAACATGGACGACGAATTATGAAATTAATATGATTTAGGTTGGGCTATACAGATTGGGAGATATATAATTTTCCAATTGGCATATTTTGGATCATTTCAAACGGAGAGATTTTAGACGCTTGGTGGAATCCGACCAAAAGAGGATTTGGGTACCTACGCGGACAAGTTTTAATTATGGAAGTGATCAATAGGATCATAATTTTTAACAGTAGACCAAGCGCCTAAATACTGTTAATGGGCTAAGGCGCTCAAACGGAGGCGATTATGGACATACTAAAGAGAAATTGAGAAAAAGCTCGAAGTTGTTTTCTAAAATATTGGAATCTTATTTCCATTCGGGCCTTCCTTATGTAATGAAATAAGACCAATGAAAATGAAATAAGGCGTTTTATAATAAACGTACGTAATTAAATTTTTCAAAATCCCGCGTGTGACTTTTTCTCACGTTTTTTTTCTCAAAATCTGTTGCTCCTATGAAAAAAAACTGTTATTTATGTATATTTTTGATGTAGAATTTTATGAGCTATAGTAATAACTAGCCCCCCCCCCCGTCTCCAAGTCGGAACTCGATACTTCTCATTCTCAGAAGCTACATATGAAAATATTTAAAAATTGAAGTAAAAAATACTGTTTTTGGGCCTTATTGCGAGAATCTATTCAAAATAGACTCTTAGTCGAATAGCCTTAAAGTCGACTATTGTTATTCCAAAAGTCTATTTGTAAATATTTTTCATTTTGATTTTGATGTATTTCTCTATTTTTTATTTCTTTTCTGATCGACTTTTGTCTATTCGAATTTTTTCGAATAGACTCTGGCAATACGGCCCTTAATTTAATATTTTTAAATGTGCTTTTCTCAGTCATCGGCAGTATAAAATTGCACTTAACTAAATGATAACGGCTTTCCAACTTTATGTATAAAAAAAATCATCCAAACGGTCGAATATATTTTGAGAAAATGGTACGTACTACAAATAAATAATTTCGCACATTTTTTGAAAAAAATTACAAAAACAAACTTATTTTTTCTATTATAACTTCTAAAATATAAAACCTATATACAATAGTTTTACATAAAAGTTCATTGGTTCGTCTTATTTAACTTGGCAATGAGGTAAGCGGTCAAAATACTGGGTACAAAATCTTGCAAAATAAAATCTCGAAATCAAAATCTCGCATGACGAAATTTCGCAATAACAGAATCTCGTTTATCATAATTTCGCAGTAATGAAATGCCGCAAACTAAAACCTTGCAAATCAAAATCTCGCAAAATTTTATGGCATTCCAAAAAACACCTACATTTTTTAATCAAAATCTCGAAAATTAAATTTTCGAAATTTTGATTAAAAAAATGTTATTTGCATCTTTTATGAAAAAAGTTATGTTAGGATTTTACAAATGACCAAAGTCCAAATTTCGCTTTGAGTCCCTTCTAAAAATATCCACTTTTCATCACAATATCTGCCTGACCAGAATAGAGTGCTAAACTGGAGCTGTCAAAAAATGTCGTACGTAATTTTTTTCACCCGCCCTCAAGTCAGCTGTGCGAATTTAATTCAACACAAAAATAAAAATTATAACAAAAATAAAAATGGATATTGATGAAATGGAAGCTAAAATTACTTTATATCCTTGACAGAGATTAAAAAGAGTTTGAAACTCTATTCAACTTCCTTGCAAACACTCGGGTCACTCACAATTTTCAAACGTCAAAAAAGCTGCATGCAAAAGTTAAATGATGGTAAAACTTTTCCATCTGCGTCTACAATTCCGTCTGCAGCTGCGTTGTGTTGTGTTCGTATAAATGGATTTGTGTGTATTCAACATTTTGACAACTATTGCAGTTGCAGGTGGTCCAGCTGCAGCTCCGTCTTCATTCTTTTCCGGCAGTATGGCGTGAACTATGTTGCGTTTTTAGTTCATCTTAACCAGAACTTCGGGCACATCGTGTTGTGGTAATTTTTTCGCTTAATTACTCCGTCATCGATGTTTGAGCTAAACTTAAAAAACTTTTGCTCACAGGATTTTTATTTTTGTTTTTAAAGTTATGATAATGATTTCTGCTTCTTTAAGCCCTATCAGAAATGCTAACCACTGAAGTTTTCTGTTCTTTAATTCATTTTCACTCTTTTACTGCAAATATTCCATAGGCATCCTTTAAAGGAATGAAACAAAAAGAGCGAAAAAGAGTGCACTGGAAACACTGGAAAACGGCATTTAGGTGTATATCCAAGTTGCCCTCGGGAGTAAAAGTTGGAAGTAAGTACCTACACACAGTCATGAAATAAACTCACAGTGAGGTATTTACAAAGCCAGAGACACGTCCGAGAGTTTTGTGAATGAACTCTTGAATGGAAACGCACCCTAGGCTTTTTACTGATAAGAAATTTAGATATTTAAGTAGATTAGAAAGTAGAAAGAAAAAAATAGAACATAAACTTTTTAAGTAGAATATAAATACCTACTTAAGTTTCTTATCAGGAAACGGGTTCAATTTGAGCGTAAAGGACTGCAAGTAACTCTTAAGCTGCTCTTGAGAGTAAAACTCAAAGCTGTCATGAAATCAGTTCACAGAGGGGAAGACCACTATCCGAGAGTCACTCTTGACAGATTTGTAGTGAAAATATACTCTCAAATGGAACGCACCTTAAGACTAATAAATAAGAAACCCATTTAGGTGCGTGTCCATTTTGGAGTACTATTGCTAGAAAATTCTCGAGATCAACTCTAGGTTGGCTCTCAATTTTGAGGGTATAATATTTTTGAGAATTTGATATCGAAAGCTGCCTTTTAGAATTTTGAGAGTATTTTATTTTCCTGAGAGTACTTTCATAAACGTCTCCACTTGATAGTTATATTTCTTTTGCAAGTTTTTCGTGGGAAATAGTAAAAGTCAAATATATTCTTACAAGCAAAAGCTTGCAATAGTTTAATTCTTAAAAATATAACACAAATAAAAATCATGGGAATTCGGCATTATTTCCAATCTGAAATGGAAATAAAGCCGATCCGATTCGATTTTATTATGCACGACTTTGTTTCACGACTGTCATAGGTTTCTAAAAAGCTTCAAATGGCTCAGATTTCTCTATTACCAAATTTGTTCTCAAATATCCACTGTTTATGTTGACAGCTACTCACAAAATACGAACTGTGTTCTAATTTTGTGAGTTTGTCTCCTATATTGAGCAAAACATGTGTCCACTTGCAAGTAACTCTCAAAACAGTTTCAATGAAGAGAGTAATAAGTAGCAGCAGGCATCAGCTACTCTCATGACTGTGTTCACTTGCGAGTCTGCTCTTTAGAATTCTTAGTAGAGTGCTCTCATCATTTTTACTCTCAAATCAACGCACACCTCATAAAGTGTCTTCTCGACAACTTACTAGCGAAATACGAACTGTGTTGCAATTTTGCGAGTTCATCTCCAAATGTGATCAAAACATTTGTCTAATTTCGAGTATAACTCCACAAAAGTTCAAATTTTAAAAATAAATAGGCAAGTCTCCGCGAGTTACCCTTGAGACTGTGTCCGCCTGAGAATTTGATCTCGAGAGTTGCTAGAAAACAGGCTACCCCCAAGAATTTTTACTCTCAAATGGACTTTTTACTAGTGGACTTTACATAAATCAGAGTTAGCTTATCCTGTGAATAAATGTACCCCAAATTTATTCAGAAACAGTTTTTCAGTATTCAGTTGCCAAAATTCTATGAAAAATATAAATAGACGTGCGACACTAAAGGTATCTTTCACGCATTTAACGAATTAACTCACTGTATTGTGTGAGGTAATTCGGAGTTAACTAAGAATTAAAATTGAATGAAAAAAACGATTCAATTCTAGAGTTTTTCCAGGTCTAACTTCGTGACAAGGATGATCTCGCTTCACGCACTGAAAAAATGGTCCTTAGAGTGGTTAATATAGAAATGAAATTTGTAATTCTCTTTTTGAAGGCTTTCAAGTTAAGTTTACAACATTGGGTTTCACTGGCGCATATTTTTCTTTGACATTTGAATTAATTTTTCTTAAGAAATGGCCTAGGTACAAAACTCTGTACCATGCCTTTTTGGATTTTTACTCTAGGAATTTTTTATTCAATTTCCGATCCCTAAGTACCTACCTACTTACCTCTATTCCATTTTGAAATTAAATTACTTTTCTTTGCTTAACTTTAATTTTCCCTTATAAACAAAGTTAAAGGATATGCATATCTATATACCCACCAATGATGTAAAAATCAATAATCATTGTGTGTGTGTGTGTGTGTGTGTCGTGTACCGTCGTCGACGTCACTATATGTGTGACTAAATAGAAAGGTATCTATAGTGTCAAATAACGCAAGTCTGTGACCAAAATTGTTCCGGTTGATCCTTTTGGCCTTTTTTTTTTTTGTGTGTTCTGTGTTGTATCTTGTTGTCTACAAAACGCCTCATTGCACATATTAACACACAAATACAAGTGCTATATACCAACTTAATGTACATAGGCTGACATTGAGTTACAAGAAAATCGATTAGGCTAACATCAGCCAATTCTGCAAAATAAAAAAAAAATAAAAATAAAATAAAAACACAGGAAAAAGAAGGTTTCGAGTTTTGCTGGAGCTCTCTCCATTTCCGGGTTTCTGGTGGCAATTCTTGCTATTTTTTTTTTTCTTCTTTCTAAACGTCTCGTTGTTTCTTGTCGTATTGTTTGTTGTTGTTGTTGTTGTGAGTGCGCTTCGGCAACCTATCTCCAATATCTAACATACGCACAGAGATATAGATACACACGAATGAAAGTACTAGAATTAAAGGAAGGTCTATAGATGAGCGGATGATGGGGAGGGAAGGTTAGCAACCTGTTTTTAAATACCCCAACACATCAGCATCGAATTCAAATGCTACTTTTAGACATAGGGAAGAAGGAAACATTTAGTTGTACGGTTAATAAAAAGGACAATGCGGATCCACATATTCACACATACCGAACCATGTCAGTCAGCACAGCAGCAGCAGCACATAACACACAAAAAAAAAAAACAAAAAAAAAAGGACAACAAAACACCAAAAACCCAGGAATAGATCCACCAAACCAAGCCAGAGAATATATATAGAGAGCGAGAGTTGTTTCTTGTCGTTCTTGTGCTATTTCGTCCTTTTTTGCTGGTTGATTTCATTTGTGTGTGAAAATTGGGGTTTTTCTTATTTTGGTCCTTTTGCTGTTTTTTGGGCAATTGTTGCACTTGCTGGGATGTTGAAAATCAATAGATTTTGGTAGATACGGGTTTTTGTCTGCCTCCACATTATACCCACCAGTATAGACATAGACATAGCCATCCGGTTGCCATCACTAAATATCTACTAAGAAAACAGAGAACCCGGACTCGAAATTGGAACTCTCTATAGAGCTTTGAAATGAAAGTCGATGTCACACTGCTCTGGTATCAACAACAGTGTGTCTGGAAAGGCTCGAAGGGTATGTAGGTATTATGTTAATCAGGTCAATGACATTCATCGCCTTTATTTCCAAAATCGTCGTCGTTGTCTATGTTGCTGCCGTCGCCGTCGGTCGTTGTCGCTGGTCGGAGTTTCAAGAGTGTGTATGTAGGTAATCATCATCGTCATCGTCAGACATAAACTTTTAGTTAAATTTGCAAATTCATTTGACTGTCTGCGAAGCTTATTTAAAAATTTAGGTAATTACCCTAACAATTTGTTGGCCTACTAAAAAGAGTTGTCCTAAAACTTGAAGTTTATTTTCTCCTCGCAATTTCGTATTTAGATTAGGAACCAAATAAGACTTGATGGAGCTTAGAGAGGATGCATTGGCTACCTTTTTGGTGTATATTTTTGAAAAATTCTCACACAAAACCTTCAATGCAAGGGAAATAGAAATTTTGCGAAATGGCTTTGATGGTTTTTCTCTCAAAACTGCATTATTGCTTTTCAAGGCCATAAGTTGAGTTTTTTGTGGTCAAAGGTTTGACTATGCAAATTATTTTTCAAAGTTAAGGAATTGCTGATGACATGCCGACGGCTTTTAACAATGAGTCTATTAATTTTCTTTTCCTTTTTTACATTCCTTCGTTAGCTAAATGTTGTACGATATTGGCACGAAGTTGAAATCAATACTTGTAGGTAAATTTTCGTCTGATTAAAAGTAAAGAGCTTTCCCATAAAAGTCAGTTGAACAAATTTTTTGAGTGTGGGTTGTTGAAACTAAACAACACTTTATAGCTAGTGATGGATTCCCAGGTACTTCACGTTCCGTTTTGCAGCCATGGTGGAGTGGCGGGTGGAAAATGATTCTGAACTTTTTAGCGGTTTTTGAGTCTCCTTAAGCAGACAAGTTCCGACTTAGTAGTGTTGATCCGGATGCCACATTTAATGTAGATTTCAAGGAGTCTGTTGATATGGGCCTCTACTTTGTGACGAAGATGAGTGAATCATGAGCTCAGTGCAGGTAAGGTACCGTAGGGATACAAATATGTTGGAAGTCATAATAAAGTTGTACAGAAAAATGGACAATTTTCGAACTTAAGGCTACTCCGGCTCTGAGTGTATTTATGTGTGATTAAAAGTTGTCCAGTTGAACGTGAGAATTCCTGAAAAAAAAAATGTTTGAATTGTGATGGAGGTAAATGTAATAAATGTAGTTTGTGGATAGGGGATCTTATCCATACGCTGTCAAATGCTTTCTTGACATCTAAAAAGTATCCAACAGTGACCCGTTGGACTTTTGAGTTTGAGTTGAGCATTGCGATAAAATTTTATCTTAAAACTTAAGCGGTGGATGCACTCTGTCAAGTGTTTTTCCTGAAAACCGAACCGAATCTCTTCAGTCTTTGGAGGAACCAATGTCGTTGGTCACCAATGCCATTTTCCACTTCTGAGTTATTAACAATTTTCATTACTCTGCATACTGAAGATTTTTCAGGAGAAAGTTGGAGACTTCATTTTGACTTTTTGGACTTTGCATTGCCGATTAACGTTCTGCTACCCTCTCCAGATTTTATAAATTTGAATTGGCGATTGAGATACTTGCTGAATAAGTGCCATCGAAAATGACTTCTTTTGGATTTGCCTCCACAGTCTGCTTTGTGCAAAAAAAGCCGGATCAGCAGGTGTAGGTTGATATTGCTTCAATGTTTAAAATAGTTTTTGGGATTGGTAACTATTTCCTGGATTTTCAGAAAAAAGCAATAAAATGTAAAAATATGCACAAAAATATCAGAGAAAGGAAAAAATTCTAACTGGCTGTTCTTGCAGGCTGATATTAAGGTTACTTTTATACTGAGAAAAGTCTTCAACTATCCGATAAACGCTTGCAATATTATAAGAGTTCAGAGGTAACAAGGTGTTTTTGTCAAATACCTCGAAAACGACAAGTTTTAGAAAAAATATTGTTTTACAAACAGGTAGCTGAGGTCATTTACCACAAAAAACTTACAAACATTTTGTTCGTAACATCAACTGTTAAAGAGACTTTACAGACTTTAAGAAGTGTTCTAAAAAAAACACTTTCTTATGCCCCAACACAGAGCTATAGAGGTCTAGTGTTAGGTGCGTTCTTTGTACTATTTTATCCGATGGTTGAAAAATTTTCTCAGATCAGATTATTACCTACCTAATCTCAATATCAACTGATTAGCTTGACATTTATCCCAATCGCTCATTCTAAATAACGCAAAGCTACTTAAGTATTTATCTTTTTACCTTTTCATTTGCTAAGATAGTGTCACCGTTAATCAACCCGTGCAATTAGTTTTTGCATTTTCTCCTCCATAGTTGCTCCCCGTTTATCGAAAAGAGACCTTAAGAATTTTCATACTTCATACACCTTTCGAGTTCCAACCTTGCTTCTTCACTTTTAGAGGGGGGTCAATTTTTTGAAATAACAAAACAACAACTTAGAAAACATGGCACAACAATGTTAACATATTCATATGTAGGAAGTCTATGACTAATTAATTAATAGATAATCAAGCAATTAAAATTTCAATATGTAATAGGTTTTAAGAAATTTTTAGGTGTTCTTTGCTGATTTCATATGAATTTAGGAAAATAAAACAAAAACATAGAAAATAGTAGCACGAAAATTAAAAACTTGTCACAACCATTTAACCACTAATTAATAACGAGTAATTAGGCAATACAACTTTCGTTAAAAGCAATTTTCACCAATTTTTGGGATGGTGGGCTGCTAACTGGATATCAAGTTAGCAAAGCACTCACAAAAACATAAAAAACATTCTACCATAAATTTTAATTTGTCAAAACTATTGGTAAACTACGAAGTAGTAAAATATTTATCCTAAGACGTTTTTATCACTTAAAAAAAAAACATAGAAAACATAGAATGAGAAATTTAAAATTGTCACAACTAATTAATGACTAGCTAATGGCAAATTAACAAGCCATAAAATAGACGGTATAAGCAGCTTTTACCCCTTTTTGAGGTGTTGACTTAATATCAGGCTAAAGAAGAACTAACAAGAGCAAAGAAAACATTGCATGATCGAATTAAATATTGTATAACTTATTCAAAACTAATTATTGTCAATTCATTAAGCCATAAAACATCAAGTTTCAGAAGATTTTACCGCTTTTCGAGTAAAGTCAAACTGACAAAGTATACACAAAAACATAGAAAACATTGAACAACTACGAAATTGTCACAACAAATTAACATATTACTTACTGACTCATTTTTTAAAGTGTTAAAGTTGCTTTGCTCACTTTTGGCACTCGTAGAAAAAATATAAAAAACATCGCACAACCAAATTGAATTTCTCACAACTAATTAACGACCAAATATCAAGCAATGAAATAATAGGATTTTAGAAGCTTTTATCCACTTTTTGAAAAAAAACATAGAAAACATAGAATGACAACATTTGATATTTTCGCAACTATATTTAACGACAAGTTATTCATCCACTCATTTTTCAATTTGTGAAAGTGGCTTTGCTAACTTGACAACTCATAAATGCAAAGATACATTTATGACATTTCTAACAAGTTTGACCTCCATATTTTGAGAAATTAGAAGGAACCTTTTCAGAATTCTCTCTTGCATCCATTTGCTATACCTAGTAGATTTAATTACCGATCTCTCCACTTCCTATATTATTATTTATCATTTTTATGATCATGATTTTTTTCTAGATTATATGCATTCTAATCCTTAATTCTGTGCGTTACAGTAAAATGTAAGACCCCAGCTGCTTTATGTAATCGTAAAATTGAAAAATCTCATTAAACTCGGAAGTAGCTACACATTCCCTACAAAACCTTTAACTCATCTAGAAGATAATGATTTGAAAATGGACCTTCTTCCTATTATTATATACATATCTCATAAATTGAATGTCCACCCACAATAATTTATCACTTATGGCAAATAATCAACATCAAAACCCAACAATAACAAGGACCCACTTATTCCACACACATTATATTCATACATGTATGTACGATCTTAACCGCGTGCCTCATTTTAAAATCATTCATCCACCCACACTTTTGAGCGCAGAACAACAACAACAATACATCCTAAAAATCCACATAGAACACAAGCAGATGGTGACATTTTTCATAACGGTACATAAATTCTCAAAAATGTTAAATTAGTTTTTCTTTGTTTCTAAATATAAAGTCAGTGATATGGCATCGCCCTCATTGTCATTCTGAAAAGAGATAGTATTTTAAAGAACATCCTTTTGCCATTTTCCATTATATGAATCCTTGTACTGTACTGATGGATGGCACGTTCCATATATAAAATGCAAAAGGATATAAGAGCCATTCACCATCAGTGGACGGGATGTAGTTCCATAAAGGTCAATCATGAATGTCCTGAATTTAGAGTCCAAGCGCTAGTGCATCACCCTTCATTGGCTATATAGCTTGCTTTCAAACAAAATATCTGCCGGTAGTGAGTGTGATGTCCATTAAGGGTAATTTAAAAATTTTATGAGAATCCCTTTCATTCAATTTAATTTTTCAACAAAAAATAAATCAAATAAGACTACAAAAATTGAATTAGGAGTCCGAAGATCGCATTGTGTATGGATATGAATGATGTGTTCTGACAGGACCTCACTATAAAGAGAACCAAATCAAAAAGGACGCATCAATGGTCAGCCATACAATAATAGGGCTATGAAGATGAATCGGCTTTTATTAGGTGGAAGTGTCAAGAAACAATTGAAGAAGAATTTTTTTTGAGCACCATTGGCTTAACTCAGAATTTACTAGACCTAAAAAAAGATGCATAAAAGACTGATTTTTTAAAAAAGAGTTTTGAAAACATGTCCTTGATATATTCTTCTTATCTTTCCTTCCAGGATGCGTTCAATTTTCCAAAGCGCCTACAGCTGTATAAATCTAAAATATCTTCAAAGACCTGGCGCTATAAATAGCGGAAATGTAGGTAGGTATATAATAACTCAAAGACTCTCAAATCGTGTCCTTTTTTTCCTTCATTCAATGATATTAAATTTCATTTGTCAACCACAAAAATCATAATCATTAGCACAAATGAAAACAAAGCTGCTCTTGGTATGGATCCTTTAAGAAAACAAAATTTTAAAATTCTCCGAGAAATTATTATGAAATTGAATATCCTTGCACAAGGATATATCTATATATCGCTCAATATGAAGTATTTTTTTTGGGGATTAATAAATCCCTAACATATTCGTACGACAAATTTTGTTTATATATGTTTTTATGAATTTTTGTTTTGTCAATTGAACAAAAGGATAATTGAATTGTAAAATAATATTTTGTTACAGGATAAAATGTCATACAAAATGAATTTAAACCAACAATCTTCAATCCACACAGACACATACCTAACCTACCAACCATCTTTCGGAAATGTGTCACAGCATCTGAGGACATTTTTTTTTTTTGTTCGAACCTACTCTATTTGTGTTGTTCTATAATTCTAATACATTTTGAAAAGGATTTTTTTTTTATGTAATTATAATAATAATATAATAAATCCTTAATAATTTTACCTCATCAAAGTCGAGCGATGAACTGAACACGGAGTGCGGCGGCATCCCTTAAAGAGAGAGAGATAAAGATAAAAATCAAGTTGGTTGACAGGAGGGAATTTTTGTCCTCTATTGTGCCGTTCGTTGTTCCAGTTTCCTCTAAATAATAATAAGAAAACAATTTAGTCCTCTTGCGGATGAATGAGTAAAATGATGATGCCCGTTGCATGGGGTCTATATTATATTATTTTTTTTTTTTTTACAATAAGACAAGTCCCATTGAAATTTCTTAATGCATAAGGATAATAAATTGTCAACAAATATAATATAAAGTAAGGTACCTATACCTACAACACTACACCTATACATATAAATAAGATTGATCGAAAGAAAACAACTATACAAAACAAAAATTAAAAAAAAGAACTGTGGTATTCGAACCTAATATGACAAGGAAAAACTTAAAATTTCATGCTCTTGATTTTGATTTTTTGAAAATGATCCTCTTTTATATTGTGATTGCTTAAGGACATTTTTTTTAGAGTTTCTTGTGTGTTGATTGTCCTCTCTCTCTCTATATGGTTTGCTAATGATAATATCAAAAAATTTTGCTGTCAGTTAATGATACAATGTTTAGGCTTTGTGTGGAAAAGGATCTTTCCGGGTAGGTACTCGGTTAAATCTTGTGTGTTACTTTGACAATGGTTTTTTGTTGCTTGTTTGTTGGACAGATTTAATGGTCTTTAATTTTTAGAAGGCATACCTTTAGCTATAGCTACTGTTGGCATGGGGAACAATAGATGCATATATTGTTAGTCAATTTTTCTTCATGGATTTATTAATGGAATTAATTAGAGAACGTTTACATGAATTTGTTTCGCATTCGCTTGAGATCAGGAGAACGAAATAAGATAAAATTTTGAGTGTATTTGTGTACCTATATGATTTTTAAATTCCAGCAAGCTTTAATTTGAGCATTATTTACTTGGAATATAGAACGAAGGTAAACTTTTAAATGGTCTTGGTCTGGCGAAGTTTTGATATAGTGAAAATAAATCAATTTAGTGGTGCAGCAGCTTGTGAGAACCATCAGGGCTAAATCAAACTCTCAAACATTTCTTATATGCACGCTGGAAGTCGACAAGAACGAGAATATCCAAAATTTATTTGTCGAATACAAACTCAACCAACAATATTCCTTCTATTTCAATTTTTTGAATTTATGGAAGTAAATCCTTCCTTAGAGATTGTATAAAGCTTGTACATCAAAATTTCAAATGCTTGAATATTTAGTTATGTAAACAGCTGCTATAAGACTTATTAAATGTGCAATTAGAAATTTAGAATCAATTTCTCAATATAAACAATTAAGTTAATTGTTCGATAAAGCTTTGAGAAATTGTTTGAATCATTGGAGAAAATAGCAAAGAAAGATATCCCTATAAGATATCCCTACAAAGAGTTTGTATGAGGCTTGTCATCGAAAGTCCTAGCAAGCAACTTATTTACATATTAATCAAGTGCGAAAAATCTTCGAATTCGATCAGTCTTGCACACAAATGCCTTATGGAAGCACAATCTTCGTGAAATAATTTAGAATATTTTTTCTTTATAAAGCTATTTATTGACAGAAGGCCAGTTTTGTTGCTTTGTTAAAAAATATTGTTTTTTTTTCAATTGGGCCCTACATTACTCTTAACATGATGATGTAAAATTATCTTGCCTCCCATTAGTCCTAAGAAACATTGTTTTTGAATATTTTGTCTTTACAAAGTGATGTCATATGTTTTCTATAAGTTCTGCCAACATAAGCCCAATTTGAATTTAATCTTGTACCGTCAGGGAAAGGTGTGCGAGAAGTCTTTTTTCGATTATTCTGTCTTTATGAGTTGAAGTCAGCTTAGTTTCTTACTATAAGTCTTCTAAACATAAGCTCTATATCAGCTAAAAATTATCGTCTACGAAGTTAAGTCAACTTATTTCCTTTCTATTAATCCATGAGCCCTTGCAACAAGTATTTTTTGTGTACGAGCCTTTTATGTGAAGATTTTAGTACTTATACCGATTTCGATTAAATTTCGGCTAACACCAGAAGTCCTGACCAGGACTTCAAACCAGTGAAGCCAACGTTAGATTGAAATGTGTACCCTAACAGTCATCAGGATTTTCTTCAAGTGTAAATCCAGTTCATGAAATCTTTAGCTGATGTGGTTTCGTTCAACGCGGAGCATGAACTTCAACAAGGAAAGCAAGGCAATTATAGACTCGGTGGAAGTCAACAGGGGTGAACATTTTCTGGTAGTCAAAACATAGACTTGGGAATTCTTCCTGACACTCTCGAATCTAGTGCATATTTTCCTGGAAATCCTTAATACGAGTACTATATCTGCATTATATATAGTACTCAGTGATTTGGAACAAGAAGCTGTTCACCTATTGATCAACCTAGAACAAACTTTTGCATCTAACTATAGAGCCACCAGAGTACTTCATCAACTACACTTGGATGGATGTGAAAAGACTTTTCATAGGGACATCGCGAAGACAACAAAACTCCACGACTCAAACAGGAAATAGTTAGACAACAAAATCAACAGGCTTCATCTGATTTACTGGACAACCAAAAACAGCCTAGGACGTTCAAGGGATCAAGGGATAGTTAGCACCAAGCATCTTCCCGAGCATGTGCAAAGTCTATACGCTCACATAGAGATTTCAACAAAACTAACAAACAGTAACAAAATTCTAGAAATTAGACGACATTTTTTTTCAACCTAAAATAGTTTAAAGATTAAGCTTTGAAAATGTAAAGAACGAATTCCATGCTTTTAAACATTTTTCCCTGATAGCATGAAAGATTTTATATTTTTTTTTTTCTTGTTAAAATTCTAAGCCTCCTAAACATAAGAGCATACGTGCGACACAGTCCAAAGGCGTATGCAAAGGAGGTGCAGGGATATATTTCATATACATATTTCTGTACCAAAACAATTTTTCAAAAGAGTTTTCTCTCTATATCGAAATACTTCATACGACCTTGAGCCTTGACACAGACAAAACATAGAAAACATTGCAAAAATAGTTTCAAATTCTCACACCTAATTAACAAGATGGGTACAAATTTCCGCAAACCAAAATCTCGTATAGCATAAAATCTCGCATTTATTAAAAAATCTCGAAAAACAAAATCTCGCAAATTGATAATCCTGCTTCGAAATTTAAAATCTTGCAAATCAGAATTTGGCAAATTCAAATCTCACAGTAAAATATTGTTCTCAGTTTCACATCACTGAAAAAATTAAATCCTTCGAATACGAATAAAACAAATGAAACTCGCAGAGCAGACTTACAACTTTTTCTTTGCTATTGTTTTTCAAAACGTATTTTAACAGCCGACTTAAAAACTGGAAACAATTTTTTTATCCTCTTTCTAGTGTTTTTTAACAGCAATTAAAGTAAATGTGAAAATAACAATTTGGTCTAAAAGTCGATTTATTTTGACGAAGTTAGGAGCAAAATTATATCGCATTGCAACAAATTACGAGATTTAAACTTGTGAGTTTTAAGTTTTCGAGGTTTTGTGCTTGCGGAATTTTTAAAAGCGGGATTTTGTGACTGCGAGGTTTCGAATAAGATGAAGGCAATAAAAGTGTAAATAATTGAAAATATATTGTTACTAGGAATAGCTAGCTACATAGCTTATATCCGAGCTCAATGTGAGATTTAAAATACGAGATTTTAATTTGCTAGATTTTATTCCCAATCCCCCAAACGTCAAATTATTAAGCGATAAACAATTCGGTTACAGCAGTTTAACCATTCTTCAAGTTGCTATCAAGTTAGGATAGAACCAAGAAAACAAAGCAGAGCTGAACAACTCATTCATCTCCGTTATTCTTGGCTAGCATTACAGCGCCAGTTTTTTGTTAGCGCTATCCGATTGTGGAACTCGCTTCCAAGGCACTTAAAGAGAGTAAGTGGTGGTAAGTAAGTAACCTATTATCAAAACTAATTCTGTTTTTCCTCTAGTCTTTTCATTTTGTTCAAATTAATTAACGACTAATTAATAGCAAATTATATTAAGCCATAAGTCATTTAGCACTACAAGAAGTTTGTTCTCCTTTTCAGAATGGTGCTTTTCTAGATTGATATCAAGTAAGCAAAAACCCAAACAAGAAAATGGTCAAAACTACGACAGATTACCCACCTGTCATCTTTTCGATCGATGAAAGTTGCTTTTGTTAACTTTACTCGATACTCATGCGCGTGGCCAACATTGCTCTAATTTAAAAAATCTGTGAATCTACCCCTGCCGTGTCGAACAATAATCGTAATTTACGTGGCATACTGCGCAAGTTGGAAGGAACCTCAACTGACTTGGCGCATGAAACTGGAGCAGGGACGGACTGGGGATCAGAGGACCAACCGGGACTTTTGGAAAAAGGGCCACAAAATACAACACATAGAATTTTTTTTATATTTTTACAGTCGTATTTATAAACTTTGTCTAACTTAAGGCAGCCGTTTAACTCCAAAAAGTTATGTCCTAAAGTTGTCTGGCTTTGACTGTCTAAGATTTGTCTAAATTAAAGTTTTATTTAATTAAACAAGGCATGTATTCAACTGTTAAAGACTTTTAAAAAAACATACAAAATCTAATAAATAAGGCGGTGAATTTATAAAATTTAATTTTGAATTTAATTAAATTTTATTGAAACATTTGTTCAGTCTAGTTTTTAACGACGCAGCGCTTGGCTGATTAATTTGTTAGAGTTTTCTTTAAGCAAACAAACAAAATTGCAAGAATGGTCTAGCCAGTAATATAATTTTAAGACATTCTACGAGGGTGTGACTTTCAGTTTAGGGGACACAAAATTACCCCTGTCAAAAAATTAAGGGAGCCTATTTGCAAATTTTTTAGGATTTTTCGAAGAGCTGTAGCTTTTTGAAAAAAAAACGGATCCTAAAGATTCATATTACAAATATGCAATAATTTTTTAGAAATGATTTTTTTAGCTACCGTTATTGTGCAATTACAAGAAATAAAACGCAGTAAAAACTTTAAAAAAATAAATAGAATTGAAGTTGAATGATTGATGATCTGTAAAGGCCACCAACCAAGCTGTGGAGATCTCCAGAGATCTATAGATACCAATCGAGTTTTGGGGGTCTCCAGAATTCAGTTGAGGTCCACCAACAGAGCCTCCAGAGAGAGAATTAGCTCGCTGGAAGAAACTTGTTGGTAGAGATTACCTACTCCCTGTTTAACGCCATCTTAGGTAAGTAAGTAAGTAAGTAAGTAGTAAGTAGGTAATTCATTCTGAATTGTTTAGGGTCTAATCATGTTAATGGAGACTTAAAACTTTAAGATGTCAGATAAAAAAAGGCTCAGAAAAAATACTGAAGCGACGGGGAATTTTTCAACTTTTGGGCTTCAGTCAAACGACACGACGCCCTGTAGAGTGGTGAAAAATAATTCTTTTTTTATTGATTTGAATTAGATTTCAGGGTTTTTTTCAAATGATCTCATAATCCTGGTTATTCCCCAAATCTCAAGCAGTCAATATAAAACTGTTGATTTCTATAACAATAAAATGCTTTACTTCACTTCACTTTAAAAGAGTTATAAAAAAAAAAATATCCATTCATTTTGATATATTTTCTCTCAAAGTTTTATTAAAAACTTGTTTTGTGGACTACCCATACATTTACAGCTCGTATTTCGTATTTACAAATAACCAACATTTCCTCAAAATATTTTTTTTTTTTATTTAAAAGAAATGAAACCCCAAAAAAATTATAATTGCTTATCTGTTTATTATTCTTGAGGCATCTTTCTCCACTTATTATTATTATAACATTCATCCCAAAATGATGGCCGTGAAAAATTGTCTTCGAATGATGTTCATAAATTTCCCTGAATTCTTAGGGAATTCACATAAATTCATACTTAAGTAGCAAGTGGGTACTAACAATTTACAAAAAAAAAAAATTAAAAAAAAGAAGTCAAATGCGGCAATTTTGTTTCAAAAAAAAGAAGAAGGTGGCGGCCGCGTCCGTGTCGTCGGCATCGGGTGATATTAAGACAGAGAGCAGTCTAAAATTTGTAGGTACCTTACCTGTACCTACCTCTCCTCTACCCATCCAGCAAAAAGATCACGCACCTTATCAAAATGCACAATGAATATGATGAAAAATTAAAATTATTTTAAGTTTTATTAAGTGCGTAAGCAATGAGTGTTCGAAACGAGTATAAAACGTTTTGGACTGTTAACGACATTTTGATGGTGTGAACAAACATATAGCCGCGTTCACATTCAAGCTTCATATATCTCTATGGAATGGATCATCCAAGAAAAGTTTATAGTAGGTCTAGGTAAAAGGTAGGCTTAATATTTTAAAGGTGGATAGACATAGAGCACCAGCAACAGAGCACACCAGGGTCGAATGGCATTGATTGGGATTTATGACATTTGCGGAAGACACTTGTTTTTTGTTCAAGAGTGTTTCGTCTCTGATGATCTTCTGATTAATATTCAAAATGAGATCTGTTTTTTTTTTTATTTTGTTTTATTATAATGTGGAGCAGGCTGCTTACAGACTTTTGAAGGTATAAGCCTATAGAGGATTCTGTATATCACGTTAAATTTTATGACATTTTAATAGCGATCCCTTTTTTATTTGAATTCAACTTTTTTTTTTGGAAACAACAGAAAACTTAAATATTTTATGCAGGCGATGCAACGATGCAGTCGTCTTATACGGTTAAACATTTTTGAATAAAAAAAGATAAGATTTTGGGTGGCGGTATGGTTCAAATATGTTTTTGAGACTTTTGGGTTAGTTTTTTTTTTTTTTTTTAATTTAATGACGAATGCGTGGGCTTAGTATTTTGAACTTGTAATTTGATTTTGAAGACCAGACATTAAACAGAGCACGATTTATGAGTGAATGTACATGATGCATTTAGAAATGGTTTTTATTTTGTATGATTTTCTTGGAAAAGAGTTATTTATTTAAAATTAAAGAAGCACATTCAAAGTTTTTTTATATAGAGATAAAAATACCTCAACAGACGTGAACAAGAACATTGGCATAATTTTATTTTGAATAGGTATCTGAATAAAAGTTCGTATGGGTACTTATATGCTGTGGAATGTTTTTGATGAAGGAAATACTCCTAAAGTTAATTCTGGACCGCAAAAACTTTTTTTTAATTTTTGTTTAGCTTTGTTGCCTACCACCATTTTTGTCTGTTCTATTTTTGTGAGTTTTTTTTTATTATAAATAGCGTTTTTATTTTCTATTGTATCTATAAAAAGCCTTAAAAAATTATGTGGTACCTTTTCTCTGAAAGTATTTGACCCATTTCTCTTAACATTAGGTGTATGGTTTGAGAGACGCGGAAGTGTGCAGTAACTGCAATTTTACACACTTTGAGTTCATGTTAGTTCAGGAACATTTTACGCAGGCGATATTGTGCATATTTAAAAAAAGTTTAATTGAAAAAACTAAAAAAAAAGGTGTTTTTGGCTTCAAATAAAAATTTTTTTAATTTCTAAAAAAATAGGAGAGATTTTTACATTCAGTTTTCAAAATTTGACCAAAAATTGATTTGGCCACATTAAAATAAAAAAAAAAAGTTATACTTATATACGCAAAATTTTGAGAAAAATCAACAAAAAACCAAATTTTTTTTCAAAGATATTAGCTTTAAAACTAAATCTCAAAAACTTGTGGAAATAACTTGATTTAAAAAAAAACAATTAAAAGAATGAAATATTGACTCTAAGAAAAACAATATAACATATTATTCTTTGTGCTTTTGTTGATTTTAAAATCATTTTTTTTCTTTTTATGTCAATGTTTCAAAAATAAGCCTACAGGGCATTTTCTAGCAAAACTTAAGAAAAGGAAGTCGCTTGAGCACCGCCTTCCATTATACCAAGGAGGTTGAAATTTTTTGCCGATAACAAAATTAATTTAGGTAACAAAACGGTTGTTTTTGGACCAACCTACACCAAGCTTCTAGTCGTTTCATTTAGTAAAGTACCCAATCACAATCTCGCTGTCCATAGTCCTTTGCTTTCCGAGCTCCAGTGCTGTTCGGTTCCCGCTTCCACTCCAATAACAGCCTTTTATCATGGATTCCCTTGGGCTAGGCTATAGAAGATCAATGGGGGCTGGGCACTTCTGTGACTTCCACTGGTTCTAACACCCAAAAAGCTCCGTACCTTAACACCGCCATATCTACTCTTACATCCGCCCAGATCTTGCTTCAGTAGTTATAGGAGAATGACTCAGGGATGCCAGATTGAGGGATTTTTCCCGTTTTTCAGGATTTATCGACCCTTAAGGTAAAAAGGGAAAACTATCCCAGAAAACTGGAAAAATAGTCTGCTGAAAAACTGAGGTGCTTATATCGAAACGACCTGAAACCTGTGAGGTTAAAATATGTTTGTTTAAAAAATATGCAGACATTTTTTGATAACAGCTTTTGAGAAATTTTGAAGCGATTTCATATGATGGCTGCCAAAGACTTTGCTCTTCAAATCTATTATTCGTTTCTAGTTCCACTTTGTAGTTATTTTCTTTATTTTTTTTTTTACTAAATCTGAACTAAGTGATCTAGACATGGAATATATGTCCTAAGAAACATTGATATATCAACTTCACCCTTCCGAGACATTCAAGAATTCGGAAATGATATCTTCTAAATGAGATTTGATATGGAATATAAGTTCCGAGATGTTAAAAATTGGTTTCAAATACTTTTTGACTTCAACACAGTTGAGCAGAAGACTGACTTTTTCAGCAATAAACTTAAATATAACAAAATTAAGAATTTAACTCGATACTCGGACTCCTTGCTCTGAATTCTTCAAAACAAATTAATGTTGATGGAAGGCCATAATTGTATAAAATTAGAAATAGACAAGCATCGTTTCAGTTTACATGCAAGTTAGTAGAAGGTATTTATGTACAAAGATGAACTTAGCTATTTGTAATACAAATTTATTGAAGCTATAATCTTATAGAATTTGAATGAATTTGATTTAGCGTTCTTGTTTTGTATATTAAAATCTTTTTTTCTTTTTGTGAACAACAAATAAAAGGGAAGAAAAACGTGAAAACTAAAATCAAAAAAGGGAAAAATGATAATTTTGGATACAAAAAAAAAATTTAATCGACATGCCAAAAGTCTGGCAATACTGGAAACTGGAATGGCATGCGTTGTTGATATCAGTAGCTTTCACTTGCTTACTATTGGGCCACCTCTTCGTTCATTTTCAATGTGCAGTGTTCGGACATTCGACGCTAGTCTCGCTATGGTGTTGTTTTTATTGTGGCCAGAAATATATACCTTTGTGCCGAGCCTATAGGTGCGGTCAGCAATTAATTGCTGGCAAGTGATTTTTTGCTTGCAAGTTCTTGCGCAAGAAACACTTGCAGGGCGTAACCAGTACCTGCAAGTACTTGCACGCAAGTAAATCACTTAAAATCACTTGCCGCAAGTACTTGCAGAATCTGCACAAGCAAGTTTTCAACTTGTTTGCAAGCGGACGTATGTTTTTCTATCAAAATTACAGAAAATTCGTTTTCCAAATCTGATCTGATTAAACAATAAATCAAACTTAACAGAAAATGGCAAAACCGCATCCGTTCACACACGCAAGTACTTTCAGAAAGAAATTTCAGCAATTACTTTGAGCAATTAATATCAACAAGTACTTGTTGGATGGTGTGATAACCTTAAAGGCATTTGCAACAAGTTTGCTTTGCAAACAAGTAAAAAGTCGGTTAAGTAGGCAATTTACTAACTCTCTACAAGTAGATACTTGCACGAATATTTCAAAATCGATGTTTTTCGAAACAATTTTGTTGCAATTACTTGCACGGTGTGACGTCACCTTTAACCCCATAAAGTTTTTGTTACTCTTTTAATAATTTTGTGGTCTTGGAAGTATTTCCGGACAAATTTTCTTTAAGATATAAACTTTTTCATTAAAAATTTACCTAATGAAAAATCAGTAAATACTTGTAGCAAGTACTTTGAGCAATTAATTGCTTACACGGTGTGACGACCTTAAAATTACTTTCAGCAATTTTACTTGCAAACAAGAAAAAAGTCGTTTTAGCAAGCAAATAACTTGCCTGGTGTGACTGCTCTCTGCAAGTTCTTGCACGAATATTTCAAAATAGAATTTTTTTGAAACAATTGCTGCAAGTACGGTGTGACAGCACCTTAAGTCTCAAGTACTTCACTACATCCTTGCCAATTTGGAATTTAATTAATGTGGAAATGAAAGAGAAAAGCACATAACCAGTCTTCGCGATCTGAAAATATACAATTGAGAAAGAGAAATTTCTTTATTCTGTTGAAATTTATTTTAAAACTTGCTTTAGAAGAAGAAATTTATTTTACATCTTTGGCTTTTGAATTACCGAAACATCATTACATTTATTGCCTCCTAATTGTTTAAATCATCTTCCAACTAAAACCAATTAGCTGTACTTTAACAGATATTTTCACATCTGATATCATCAGCACTAAGTTTTCCGCTATAAAAGCATAACTAATTGCCTCCTGTATGATAACCTGCACCCATTTATTGTAGCTAATATGTCCTTTCTACCAGACATATACCCGTAAGAAAAAACAGTAGATACCCCATTATAATGTTTAAAAACACTCACAATGCATTCACTCAACCATTCATAACATCGCACCCATTGTCATCTGGGTGTCCCACAAAGGACAAATGCAAAAGAAAAGAATCCTTAAGTTTCTGTGTGTGTTATTGAAATTTAATGCAACCAAAACATTTCCTCTATCTAATATTGACTGAAGTTATCCCTAAAAAAAAAAAATAATAATAATAATGATAAAAAAAAATACAGAGGAAACCTTATAGCAGCTTCAGGCTTCGACCTTCGAGCAATTGTCATCAATTCCCAATTCCACTACCACCCTATCGATTTGTCGTCGACAAAATGCCCTCAAGGAGTTTGTCCTCTTAGCGCAATGTCACCAGCACTCTCTTATTATGTTCAATTCATGACGGTAATAGTGCATCCTCTATGTAAACATATGTCCATTATAGCAATCATTATTTGTCGCGCAATAATTTAACGTCTATAATAAAAAAATAAAGAAGAAGACAGACAGAGACAGACCAAATAAAAAGGACCCTTAACAAAAATTGGTTTCTCCTCCGATCGATTGCATTTCCTGAGGGAGAGTCTCCGACAAGCAAATGCTTAGCCATCACAGAGAAATGAATGTACAAATAAAAAAACTCTTGGCGGCGGATACCAATTTCAATTGCTAAATACGGAAACGAACACCGACAGATAGACATACAGCCTGAGGTAAGTCGTAAATTATAATATCCGAAATTGTAACAAATAAATATTCTTCCGTTCATTTTTGCGGATCGCTATCAGCTCAGCGGATCACCAATATAATTGTATTGTGCTCAAATACCACCGGTCTTTCCGCCGGAGTTTTAATTTTTTGTTCTGTCGAAATTGAAACCTCTGAACTGAACTGAACGCAGCTCTAATTCACTTTTGAATTTTATGATTTTTTTGAGTGAAGTTTGAGTTATGAATGGCTGGACTTGAAAAAAAAGCCAACAACTGCGTGTGATCTTTGGTCTTACCGACCGACCGACCGACTACTTCCACAAAATTCAAGCGAGAAACGATATGAACCCATTAAACAATGAGCGGTCGAGTTCACTTCACAATGCTTATACTTCCTTATGAGTATTTAATTTTCAATTTTGTTGTTGTTGTAGTTTCTGTAACTTTGCGTGCATTTATGGATCAACTCAACAAATTAGTCATGATGGCTTTTTAATAATTTGGTTGCGCGTTCGTTGTATCGATTTTTGAACATTTTGTATTTTTGTTTTTTTTTTTAACATTCGTAAAGACCTCAAAAATAAGACGATAAAAATTGATAGTTTATGATTATTACCAAAATAAAAAAGTATTGGAAATTTATTTTCTGATATTGCTGATGATGATGCGGATGGTTCATCATTTTGTTATTTCGTCGACAGTTGTTGTTTGCTGGGGGGTGATATGACGATTGACGACTATAGCTTTACGGCAGTAATGGTGATTGACTTTCGATCGGTTTTATTGTTTGGCAGATGGAGTGCAGTTGGCGATGGATGGCAGTGCGTTATAAGTTAATTGGTTTCAATTATACTTTAAAAAAATATAATGTATGAATGAGTGGAATTAAAGAATACCTACATATTGTTTCTGATGGATTTCTGTATACCTTCCTACACTTTTGTAAAAATAAAGAAAAGTTTCAATTGTTGGAAATTCATAATTTGGTGGTAACTCTTAAGGTCATATACAATTTTAGTTCTTCTGCAACCGTATAAGAGCAATTCTCAAACCGTATACGTTTCCTTAGACGCCATAACTTAAAGGCCGTAAAAGACTTTGTTTACGTAGGTTGTTGTTTAGGTTGAGAAGATTGAGGCTGATCTTCGGTATCATAATGGCAGTCGCGACCTAGAGAATTGGTTGGTGGGTGATTGGAGATGTTATAAGGCAAGAAGAATTCATGAACATCGGACTTATGAGAGTCAAATATATAAAATCGATGAAACTCACGAGTTCAAACTCTATTTTCCCAATCTTAACAGGGTTAAGGATCCATTTTCAAGTCAAATAACAATATCAGGGCTGAGACCAAACGAAAACAAATTTGACTGCTTCTCATACAACTAAGTTACTCAACTTATACCTATTTTTTCGACTATGGATATCCATATTTGAAGGGTCACTGCCTGGGACAACCAACATCTACGATCTCGAGCACGCTGCTTCCAGAAATCTATACCATTTAGACATTGACAATGGCTTTGTTTCAAAATGAATGATTCGGTTTTCGCCTTGATCCTGGAGCCTGTAATTCGAATACTCTCCTAGCTGGAGTATTATATTCCACTCGTTCAATGTGGGCGAACCAATGTAGTTCACATGTTTTGAGTTTCTTCTGGACTTCAATCACATATTTAAATGAGTGTCAAGTAAGCAAAGCAACTTTGAGGATTTGACAAATTATAAGATGGATAATTTGCCGTTAATTAGTCGTTAAATAGTTGTGACAATCTAGAATTCGTCTTCCAATGCTTTCTATGATTTTTTCGGTTCATTGCTAACGTGATATCAAGTTAGAAAAGCAACTCCCACAGATTTTAAAATGGATAGGTGCTTTATTTTTCGTTAAATAGTTGTGACAATTTCAAATTTTTAGTTAAATGTTTTTATGTTGTTTTTGTATTGAAAAGAGGTAAAAATTTCAATTTTTTTATTTTTATACTTACTAATTCGCCGTTAATTAGTTGCGGAGAGATCAATTTTGTCATACGATGCTTACTATGTGATTTTAGGTAATTTATTTTCTTTGAGTGTCAAGTTTGCAAAGCAACTTTGACCAATCGAAAAATGGGTAGGTGGATAGTTTGCCGTTAATTAGTTGCTAATTAGTTGTGACAGTTTTGAATTTATCTTTCCAAACAAGTGTAAAAACTGCTAATACCAAATGGTTTATGGCTTAATAATTTGTTGTTAACTAGTATTTAATTAGTTGTGACTTCAAATCTGTCGTGCAATGTTTTCTACGTTTTTTTCCGTTCTTTGTTAACTTGAATCAAGTAAGCATAGCACTATGGCCAAATAATTGTGTGTTTAACTGGTCGTTAATAAGTGTTGACCATTTCAAATTTGTCGTTTTATGTTTTTTTTTAAGTGGTAAAAATTTCTAGATTACATTAATTTGGCTTTAATCAGTCGTTAATGTGCTGTGACAAAATCAATTTCTCGTGCGATGGTTTTTAATGTATTTTCAACAAAACCAAATTTGACCCAATAAAAGCGTATTTAAGCGATAATTAGTTCAATGTAACCAATCTTAAAGAATTTTCTAATTTTGCTTCATATGAATTAAGAAACTAAAACAAAGAACATATAAACATTGCACGACAATAATAAAATTTCCACATATAGTAAATGACCGATTAAAGACAAATTATTACTCAATTAAAATATTTCAATATAATAGGTTATAAAATCTTCTCCGGAGCTCTTTCCTGATTTTATATGAGCTGAGAAAATAAAATCAAAAAACATAGAAAACATTGCACACAAAATTTACTTTGTCACAACTTATTAACTACTAGTTAAAAGCAGGTTATTAAGTACTAAAATTGTATGTCTAGAAGTTTTTTCCACTTTTCGAAAAAAAAAAAACATAGAAAACATAGTGTGATCAATTTTAATTTGTCAAAACGTATTAGCGACTGGTTAACCATGAATTATTATGTCGGTTTAAGCAATTTGTCCCACTCTTTAGGTAGTGCTATGCTAACTTGATGTGAAGTTAACAAAGAAAGCAAATAAACGTAGCAGACATTCCACGACAAATAGAGATTGAAGATTAAATAAAATATTTCACAACTAATTAAAGACTAACTAACGGGAAAGTATTAAGCTATAAATCATTGATTATAATAAGTTTTTACCGCTTCTCGAGATTTGTCAGGTTAGCACCCAAAAAAAAACATAGAACACAGTTAACAACAAATTTGAAATCATCTCAACTATTTAACACTCATTAACGGCAAATTATCCACATCAAAGTTTGACATTCATCATTTTTTACTTTTTACTTTTCAGTCGAGATAATGCCCGCTGGTCTTGCCAGGGTCATCTTGAAGAAAGTACAAAACTTCAGAGCAAAAGATTTAAGAACCTTATTACATAATTTTAATTGAAAACAACTCTTGTATTAATAACAAACAACTTTGGTTAATTTTGGCAATCAAATTATTAATTTGTATTTACGTTTCTGGACTCTTGTCTAACTTATGTATCGGTTATACTGGTTTCTGATGATTTAAGTTTAAGATTAAAATACTTGTGTTTAGTCTCAGGTGAATTGGCTTCTGATGATTCGTCTTTTAAAACTGATCTTATAATTATTATACATATTTAGGGTAGTATCAGAGAGTATTACAATCTTAGCATCACTTCAAAACAGCAGGCTTAAACACTCTGTTCCATTAACAGGTACTACGACCCTGTTGCGGGACTCCAAAGAGCAGGCTAACACGTTCTGTTACATCAGCAAGAACTACGATCCAGGTAGCATGGCACTCAAAACAACAGGCTAAAACCATTTGATAAAAATCAGAAGGTACGAGTACTACGCCCCTGTAGTGGCGTTCAAAATAGCTTGCTAAAATACACTCCTAAAGCAACAGGTACTACACCCCTGATGACACTCAAAACAGCAAGCAAAATGGTTTGGTAAATCAGCAGGTACTACGCCCCTCTGGTGATACTCTAAACAGCAGGCTAAAATACTCTGCTAAATCTGCAGGTATCGAAGCCCCTGGAGGTAAATAACTGAGAAGGCGCAAAAACGCTTTTCCATATTATCAGCAAGTACCAAGCTCTTAATGGTACTCAAAACAGTAGGCAGAGACGATTTAATCGGTTTTTTTATTCTGAGCTCCGAGCTAGTTCCTATTCAAAAAAGAAGTTGAACGTTCTGAATCCCTGAGCTAAAAAGGAAAAAGAGATTTTTTTGGACAGCTCATTGCTATGCTCGAAACGGAACTTCTGCACCTTTTTTGAGTCAAAGGCTTTTATCTAGTGCTGTTAAGCTGAGAGTGTACTCATCAACAAGCACTGGTCACCAAAGTTCTTGTAACAGAAACTAAAATATACTTTTCTGAAGGTTTTTGATGTGCCAAACTCGAATCTGAAGTCAGAACAATTCTATATGGGATCACGTTTTTGTGATATTCCCGTGATAAAATAAAAAAAAACGTTTTTGTACTGTTTGCAGGGTTGTATTGTAACGTGAGGTAAATATTACTGAATATATAGTTGATCTTTTATCACGATCAAGAGATCTTTCGGATGCAATAAAATGTTTGCAAATTTCCCACAAATGACCTCGAGAAACTTTAAGCTTTGATTATAAGTTATCTCTGACTGACCAATTTCTAGGAGTATCAAACCTTTTCTGACCAGTTCTGATAAATATTGACCAAGAAGATGACATTTTTTTTCTAAAAGTTTTCCATATATGAGGTCCAGAGGCATTCGTTGTTGTTGGCTGTACTTTGAACAACGAAGGTCCAAACACGAACAGCGAAGAAATTCAATACTCTTTCGAATTTTTAATGAGCTTTATGCGTTGCTTGAGTAACAACCTGTTGGAAGGAAACGGTGGTCAAAATATAACTTTAAGCTGTCGAAAATTGCGCTTCTATACTGTGCATTGAGCCCTTAGCCCTAGACATGCGTACAAATATCCCCAAAATCGTTTTCAAAAACTTATATTATGGCAACAAATTATCTTTTTAATAAAACCAATATGATGACCTATAACATTATTTACTTATTTTTATTTTTTAGAACTCCTTAAAAAATACCCAAACCCCATATACTCTTCAACTCCACTTTAAATATTAAAAAAAAAATCCAATAATATTCTTAAAAACTCTCATAAATAAAATAAAGTGTGTATTTTTATTTAATACGTTCCCATATACGTACTTAACCTCAATTTTGCACACATAAAAGGTAAAAAATATACTCAAAAATCCCACAAATTTTAATCATTCATAAACCTGAAAACCCACACATATCCCAACTAAAATCCAATTCCATTTCAACCCGAGGTTATGGTCAATAAATTCACTTTGCACCAAAAATATACTTTGTACAGAAATGCAAAGCAAAAAAAAAACCTTTTAGCCACTTAACTAAAATCCTATTTATGCTTCTTTCATATTCCTCTGCCAAGGATTCAATCCCAAATTCACCCATCACCAACTCACCCCCCTCCCCCCACTCTTCCATAATGCCTCAAATTTTCTTACTTATTCTTTTTTTTTTAAATCAAAAATTGATTTTTATTTCGATAAGCTGTATCTACCAGTGACTATAAATCCACTCAAGGATAAATATCCTGTATATTACTCTGCAGATTTTATTTGCCAAACTCTGAAAATAGGAAGAATAAAAAAATGTACATATAGATATGTTCCTGTGTAAACATTAATAAAACATCACAAATATCTTTCTTCATATAAAAATACGTATACGAAATAGGTACACACAGAAAATGTGAATATCCACTCTTCTCGTATGATGATGCTCACTCGTACGTTCGAACGCCAAGGACGTGCGGACTTCTCTGAATGTCCAGGATGTGTGTTTGATACGAAACGATGTGTATCCAAGCAGCAAGGATATGCCATAAGCCATATATGCTTTCTAGAAAGATACAAAATAGAATGTCCTAGATAGAATTCCACTTTGCCAAAAGCGAACAAATTTGTGGTCATAAATAAATAAAAAAAAAAATGTTGCTGAATTTTTATAACGATATCATAACAACATCTCGATATAGTAGGAAATATCCTGTCCGAGCAACTCAGATAAAATATAAATTTACTTCATCGACATCGACATCATCCTTGGAGATGTGAAGGTGGGCAGAGAGCAGTATATGGTGCGGGAGTCTGCTTCATTGAACATATTTTGTGAAAGCAGCTTACCATCAGGCAGTAGTGTGAGGATTATTCTTCAAGGATATATGAAAAAAAAAACAGTGCAAAGATGGCTCTATAGAACACACACATGAAGTTTCCAAGGATCTGAAATAGAGTGGGTGCATCACGCCCGAAACCGGTCCCGACTTCAAATACGATGAAAATGATGATGGGGTTTTGAGACGTTTCGAAACTTTCGGACGGCCCGGCCCTTTGACATCATCTAAGTATATGAAGGATAAATAGCTTAAGCATACATAAGGATTCAATAAATAATTTGCCGATGGATTTTTATTACGATCCCAGGTATTTGTTGTGATGGTGTGTAGTGGATAAGTTCGGCCTGGCATAAAGTAGATTTTTTGTATTAAGTATACCGATTTTGGGACGTGATGCAAGCACTTAACTGGCAATTCACATGACTCACCATATATGCATGTATCTAAATAGGAATAAGGAATGGGAAAGTTTTTGTAAATTGTTTGATTTGCGAGGCTATGGGAAATTGTTAAAGAGTAAAAGCATACAAGATATCCATTACATATATTTTTGAGGAGAAATAGAAGATTTCACCATTTTTTTTTTATCTCAAAAAAAAGCGACTTCAATGCTAAACACACCCAATGGGGATCTAGGCTCATAACAATGAAAGGCAAACGACTATATCAAGCAGGCCGCAAATATAACTGCACAGGCACAAAACCCGCCAGTAAAATCTCAAGATGGTAAATGGATCGGAAACCCAAAACAAAAGGCTGATCTCTTCGCTGAACATCTCGCGAATGTTTTTAAGCCATTTCCAGCAAGCACATCTATAGATCCCTTACAGTTTGTTGATAGAAACGACGAATGTGAAATTCCTTTTGACACGCTCAAAGAAGTTAGAAGTATGTGTCAACATAAGTTGTCTAACAAAAAATCACCAGGGTACGATCTAATAACTGCTCAGGTTTTGAAAGAAATGCCTCCTCTAGCCTTCAAAAAACTTCAATTTATAATAAATGCATGCCTTAAACTAAGATATGTGCCACATCATTGGAAAATTGCAGAAGTCATTGTTATACCTAAACAAGGTAAGCCACCAACAGAAGTAACATCTTACAGACCTATTTCGCTTATACCAATCATGGCAAAAGTTTTCGAAAAACTGCTTCTGAAAAGACTAAGCAGAATAATAGAAGAAAGAAGACTAATTCCGAGCCATCAGTTTGGATTTAGAAATAAACATTCCACGATAGACCAAGTGCATCGGATTACGGATGTTGTGGAAAAGGCACTTGAAGAAAAACTAGTATGCTCGGCTATATTCTTAGATGCCTTTGACAAGGTTTGGCACTTGGGACTTGAGTACAAACTGCAAAGGGATCTTCCCAGGCCGTACTACGAAATACTGAAATCCTACGTTACGAACCGACTCTTTAGAGTACGGTACGACCAAAATTACTCGGAACTAAAGAAAATTGAAGCCGGTGTACCACAAGGAAGTGTCCTAGGACCAACCCTGTATCTGTTATATACAAGGGATATTCCAGTGGACATCAACGCTATCATGGCCACCTTTGCTGATGATACTGCAATATTGGTGCCAGGTAAATCCGTTACCAAGACTACACAAAAACTGCAAAATGCAGTCGATGAAGTTAGTGATTGGACGCAAAAATGGCGAATCAAACTAAATGAAACAAAATCGACGCATATAAACTTTACAAACAAAATAATAAACAATGTTCCAATTCTTATAAACACTACAACAGTACCTTACTCCAATACTGCCAAATACCTTGGAATGACTTTGGATGCAAAGCTTAAATGGAAAGAGCACATAAAAAAGAAAAAAGACGAACTAAACTTGAAGTACAGAAAAATGTACTGGTTACTAGGAAAGAACTCTGACCTATCTATCCAGAACAAACTAATGTTATATAAGCAAGTACTGAAACCCGTTTGGACATATGGCATCCAACTATGGGGCTGTACAAAGAAAACAAATGCTGAACCCATCCAAAATTCCAAAGCAAGGTCCTTCGAGGAATAATAAATGCCCCTTGGTATATAAGAAATAGCGATCTACATCGTGACCTTCAAATTGAAATGGTTACAGAAGTGGTTAAAAAACACGCTGTATCACACAATCAGCGACTGCAAAGTCATACCAACTCCGAAATGGAGACCGTCTTAAATGTACGAGACAATGTTCGGAGATTAAGAAGAACCAAGCCTCATGAGCTGATGGTCTAAAAGCTATGGAAAGTGTTATAACTTAAACTTCCCACAATGCGACTGATAAATTAAGAAAGAAAAATCATTTGTCGATCTTTCATAGATTGGTCCTGATTCACCGGTGGTTTTAGTGCGGTAAGAGTCCCACACTACTTGGTACCGATTCTTACCGAGTGTCTTTTGAAGATTTCCATCGGATGATATCATAAGCTTCAAAAATAGACTTTCGGTTATTCCAACTCCAGAGCAAGTGATCAAAATATACAAAATTAGATTTATAGTTTCACGAAATATTTTTCAGAATGTAGGAAGTACATGTATTGAAGTGTTGTCATTGTGTTTTATATTTAACTTATCTAAACTCAATCTTAATGTATCTAGAATTATTGCGCATCATTTACTTATGTGAATCCACCATGCTTCTGCTATAATTATCTAACAACATGTTAGATATAGTGACTTATAAGTTGTTATAACATAGAAATTGTATCACCTATTTTTTTTTTAATGAAATTCAACACCTCATGAGTAAAATAAAAAATTTCATTTTAATTTAATTAAACATAACAACAATGTATAGGTACTCTTATACTACTGATGATGATATGTACAAAAAAAAAAAGAAAACACAGCAAAATAGAAAATCCCTTTAAATGCGATTTATTTTCAAAGCTATAAAAACATGCAATGGCACACATAAACATATACAATATCAACATTATAGATAGACTTGTTTAGTTAGGCTTATCTATATACAAAAAAAAAATGTAAGTTAAAACTTTCTATAATTAAACTATTTTTTTTTTTGTATTTTTTATACTTATGTATAAGGTAAATGTTTCATTACATTATAGACAACACATATTAACAACTTGAGATTGTGGATTAGTTGGTGAATAGCATAATAATACATTTTGTAATCCGCGGTATGTTTTCCTTCCTTATATATTCTTTGTTTAGCATATTATTTTTCAATGTGGATTAAAGTTGTAGTTTTAATTGAAGCCATAATATGTAGATGAACCTATGTTTTTTTGCTTAATAAAAAAATTTGTTCTTGGTTCATTTACGGTAAACCCATCAACTCACCATTGGAACTTGAAGGAACTATAAGCAGGGGTTTTTAATTGGTGTTCCGAAGATAGAAAAAATCTTAAAAAGTTTGTTTTTAAAATTAATTTTTGTTTAATTTTTTTCTACTCGTAATTTTAAAATACCAGCAATTACAAGCATAATGGCCAATTTTACGAAAGACTTTTTATTATTGTAAAAGTCATTTAGCCTTTAAATTATGTTTTTTTTTTTTTGGTTTTGCCAAATGCTTTTAAATTTAAGAAGATTTTAAATGCCCTTGTACTGTAAAAGCTCGTCTTTGTCTCATTAAATTAAAAAAATATTTTTTGTTCAGACATTCCATTCACAAAAGTTGATATCATGCTGTCCCCTCATCCATAATGCTTTTTCACTTTTTCTCATACACTTCGCATGGGTCGTTAAAAGAACCTCTTCTTTTCCCTACTTTTATCCAGGGATGTGAGGCAAACTCAGTTTATTTCAAATGTCACAAAAAATATCCCTTTTCTACATTTGAGAAATTGAAAGACAATTTTTTGTATATACATATGTATTTCAAAAAAATTTCTGTATGCCAGTTTTGAGTTTAAAAAAAAAACATTCATAAACCTAGTTTAAAGAAAATGGGTTGATTTTTTTGAAATATTATTTATTCCCAAAAAAAAAAATAATACCTCCTTTTTTAAAAATCCAAAACATTGAAGCAATATTATAGAAATTTTAAAGGAGCTTTTGCATAAAAATTTTGACTGAAATAGTCTGAGACGTTAATGAGATAATCGAAAATAAAAAAAAAAAAAATATATGGCTGGTAGTGTGAATGACAGTGTTTTTGGTAAACAAAATTGTTAGTTAAAAGTACACTTTACCTACACTACCAAAGATTTTTTTAATCAAAATCGTTTGAACCGTTCTTGAGATATGTTAATAAGGTTTTCCTCAATGGTTGAATGGTTAGTACCGTTATTTTTGGATTTCCCCCTGAAGAGTTATTAAAAAACCTTAAGTTCAAAATTTGAAGAAAGTCCCTTCAGTTGCTTAGGCTGCAGTTCGGGGTTCAGATAGACAAACAGACATTCAGAACTGTTCCCCCCACTTTTTTGGTGTTCTCTATCATCGTGTAAAAATATTAAAAATAAAAGGCACGTTGGGGTCGCACGTACTTGATCTTATGTTCAAGACACTGACAGCCTTATTTATTAGATTATTAGATTTCCTAAGCTGTTGGCTAGTAAGGCAGTTTTCTAAAAGTCCCAAATAGTTGGAAATATCTTATTTAATGAAATACAAGATATCAAGTTATACAAGTCCAAGACAACTGATGCCATTGTCCATGATAGACAACTTTAAGACTACAGTAAACAAAGTTTATTAATAACTTTTTGGAGATGGGTGGTTTTTGAGGGTTTAAGAAAATTATATGTGAAGCTATGGGAATAATGAGACAAAAATGTTGAAAACCATGCAATACGATATTTAAATTATCCAAAACTGCTTCTTTAAGATGAAAAATGGACGATATTTTAATTCTTGATTGAATATGATTTTATGGAAAAAAATCAAATGTTTAAAAATAATTTTTTATGTATCAAATTCTATAAACAACTTTTCTAAGTAAAATTTTTTTATGGAAATCTTAAGTATTTACTTATATAAAATTAAAAACTTCAAAGAAAAAAAATCTGTTGGCCCGTTTTTGAGATATTGCGAATTTTCAAAAAGAAAAACTTGAACATTAATAGTTGCTAGTGGTAATTTTTTATAATCTTTGGCAGAAGCTTATTTAAGCATATAGAAAAAGTTTTATTAAAATCGGAACCGTTTAAAAAAAAAATAAAAGTAAAAATAAAAAAAACCGTTAAGGTTTTTTGACAATCGAAGGGAAGGAATTTACATTATTTTTTCATAAAACTTATTTTTCTCTTAAAATATTTGATTTTCAAAAAATAAAAAAACTTGAACCATTTTTTTAATAAACAATTGGTTTTGAAAATTTAGGTAAAAAAACAATTTTTATATTGATATTGGAATTTATTGGTGACCAAATAGTACAAATAAAAGATCTTTAGTAGGCTATTATATTGAACTTATTTATATTGCATAGAACCTTCTGGATGTAAAAAAAAAATATTTAAATCAGTACTGTTTTGTAAAATCGAAAACAAAAAAATTCGAATGAATGCATGGATGTTGGCTTCCAGTGCGTCAATCGAAGCGGGCGTCAATTAGCCTTGACATACCCCCACAAAAAATAATCTAATGGTGTCAAATCGCACGATCTAGGCGGCCAATTGACCGGCCCGAAACGTGAAATTAACTGTTCACCAAACTCGCCTCGCAATTGCGCCATTGTTTCGCGTGCTGTGTGGCATGTGACACCGTCTTGTTGAAACCACATATCATGCAAGTCAAGAACTTCCATTTCGGGCAAAAAAAAGTTTGTTATCATCGCTCGGTAGCGTTCAACATTGACAGTAACGCTGCGATTCGCATCATCTTTGAAGAAATATGGCCCAATAATGCCACCGGCCCATAAACCGCACCAAACAGTGGCTTTTTCGGGATGCATTGGTAGCTGTTGCAATGCTTCTGGCTGATCTTCACTCCAAATGCGGTAATTATGCTTATTTACGTACCCATTCAACCAAAAATGAGCCTCATCGCTAAACACAATTTTTCGATAAAAAAGCGGATCCTCGGCCAGCTTTCCAAGAGCCCATTCACCAAAAATTCGGCATTGTGGTAGGTCGGCTGGCTTTAGTTCTTGCACCAGCTGTATCTTAAAAGGCTTTACGCCCAAATCCTTCCGCAAAATTTTCCACGTAGTGCTGTAACAAAGGCCTAACTGCTGGGAACGGCGCCGAATCGACATTTCGCGGTCTTCTGTCACACTAGCTGATACGGCCGCAATATTTTCTTCACTACGCACAGTACGTAAACGTGTTGGTGGTTTAATGTCCAACAAAGTAAATTTGGTGCGAAATTTGGTCACAATCTTCCGAATAGACTGCTCAGAAGGTCGAGAATGCCGACCATAAAATGGAAGCAGCGCGCGATGAACATTTCGAACCGAGCACGAATTTTGATAGTAAAATTCAATAATTTGCAAGCGTTGTTCATTTGTAAGACGATCCATGGTTAAATTGCAAACCAAACTGAAGCTGTTTGACAGTGATACAAGATACTAAACACACGTCAGCTGTCAAAACCAGTGTTGCCAAAACCAAACCAGCTAAAAAATCACCCGTTAGAACTTCAAATATGCATCAAAAACGAATTTTATCAAAATTAAAGATTCAACTACATATTTAAAAAAAAAACCAAGTGCAACCTTGGATGCCAGAATAAAAATCAATCAGAAAAATATATTTTGGTTTATGTTAGAGACAAAAATTCAAATTTTGTCCACAAAGTACAAAATTTAGTGATTAATGTTTTCGAGTGGATTTTCGGAAACATTAAAAAAACGTCAATTTTCAACTAGCTCTTGAGTCTTCTAAATGGTTTGTAACAGAAAAAAAAACTTTTAAAAAGAGATTTGTTGGAAATTGAGTATATAAGTTGTACGTTTATAAAATTTACGAATAATTTATAGTGATCAATCCATCAGTGAAAAACTCCCAAAAAATGCATTTTTGTATAGTTTTTTGCTTTGTATAAAATATGATGCGTCACGAAATTACTATCGCAAGCCTCAGATTCAGATTCAGAACCCCCAAAAATGTGAAGCAACAAAACTACACCACAATTTGCATTTTCAAAATGCAATAAGACTGGATTAGTACCGTTAAATTCTAAGAAAAAAAAAATTGTGCGCAGAATCCCCAAAAACCATTATGTATCAAGTTTTAAGAAAATTGATCCATTGAGCCGTTTAGGGAAGTATAAAGTTAACAATGGCGTTTATCCATAAAAACTCAATGATACATAGTTTATACAATCAAGGAAATTACCGAAATAATTATTTTTAATTTGATTAAACGGCTTAATACCACACCCGCATAAATCACGTTGCATACCTTTAAATAATCTAATTAAAAAACAGTGGAAATTGCTAAATGTTTTTTATTTCTTCGTTATAAAGCTAAAAATGTTCATAGCAAATAAAACGAACAAAAAAAAAATAAACAACTATACCTACAAGGTGAAAATTTCTTTGGAAGAAAACAAAAAAATTCCAAATCATTTGAAAATCCATTGTGTTGTGCAATTATGCAAAATCTAACACCACCAATACACACATGTGCATTTTATATAAAATAAAAATGTAAAACAATTCTAAAGACCCCACCCTCGCACCCTGCTATAGAACCTATCTTTTTCTACATTATAGTCGTATAAGTATAGAAGATAGGGAGAACATGGACATTCGGACATATTGAAATACTCAAAGAACAAAGATAAAACGAATACAAATCACCTAACCTCCATAGCATGTTTTTCTGATGGTATAAAATACGAAAATAATACCCAAAAAGGATTATCTTCTATGTTGGATATGGTGGAAATGAAAAAAAAAAAACTAAAAGGATAAGTGAGAATGTTTGCGGCATACCTTAGATATAGAGACAGAGTCGTATAAGTTTATACTATGCAGAATGACACGCGGGGCAAATCGGATAAGTAGTGCAATTGCGTGGCATTTTATAATCTATGAGAACCTATTTTTCTATTTTTTTTTAGTTTGTCTGCCTCTTTGTACCTTTAAGTACCTTTGCCAAAGCTATAGAAGAGGAGCATTGATAAACAATGGCATTATGGTTGTATGTATGGAATTGATGAAAAGCGGAAGCCAAACTAATGTTTTATAGACCTTTAATAATGCGCGACCTTTCTTCCTTTATGCTTCCATATGGAATTGCAACTTTCCATCCTTCTGCAAACAAGTCTGTTCAGTTTTCAAAGCACATCATAGTCCAACTATAATTTGATATAATATCAAAGTGATGATGTTGAAGCATATGTTAACATTTAGCATTAAAAGGATATTAGGTTTTAACTATGACATGGGAGTTCACTGCCATTGAACGGTAGTTGATACCTTTATAAAACTTCGATTAAATGAGAATACGAAAAGTAAAAAAAAAAATTAATAAACAGGAAGACCTTAAGCTGTCATTACGCTGAGATATTTATTTAAGTCTTATGATATTTTTTGAAATTCAAGTTTTTGAAAATTCTGCTTAGTTATCAAAAATACTGATTTTAAAGCCAAAAACAATTTAATCTTATTAATTTTAAAAAAATGCATCATTCACCGATTTATAAGTAGGTAGGTGAATAGTTTTTCGTTAATTAGTCTTTGATTAGGTGTAACAGTTTTAAATTTGTGGGTGGTTAATGTTTTCTATGTTTTTGTTTTTGTTACTTAGCTTGGTTAATATGAGTTTAGCACAGAAGCAAAAAACATGCGCAACATTTCACGATAAAACAGAAACTGTCACAACTAATGAACGACTGATTAAGGATGAATTATTGAGCAATTAATCATTCAATATATGAAAGAAGTTTTCATGCCTCTTCTAGGTGTTGTTTTGCTTAGGTAGGTACTTGATAACAAGTTGGCAGCGCTGCAAACAATACATAGAAAGCATATTGCAGGACGAATTCAACACTTACCGCCATATAGCTCAACCTGAATTTAAATTGGATTTAAGTGAATTTTAATTCCAACAATTGAATCAAGATTTATTTATTCTTAAAATATAAATCCATATCCATATAATTCACTCTGAACATGCCTTTAATCCAAAGGATTTAAAATGCCCTTAATTAAGATGTAAAATGCTTTTAAATCCGGATGTTTAATCTAAATGTCAAATTTTCAACTCAGATAGTCGTGTAAATGGGCACGGTGAGACCACATAAGACGAACTCAAGGACCATGACACTGAAAACCACGTTTGGAGTTTTTAGCTATTTTGAAAATTTTAATTTTAATTTAAGTTTTGCCGAGACAATAGCGAGACCAAAGCGAGACAATGGCAAAACATGTGAAGTGCCAAAAACCACGTGTAAATGTCACGGCGAGACCAAATCGAGAACATATCGAGAAAACCATGACACAGATTCCCGTGTCTGTAAATGGGCTTGTTGAGAGAACAGGGAGGCGAGCTTAGTGACCATATTGTACTGAAAAATACCTTTAAACGACTACCGATTACACCGAGACAATGAGTCGTCGTCGCCGTCGTTTTAATTCCAAACCGAGTAAGCCAACTCGATTAGGAAAAACAACACATAAAACGTATCGCAAATTTTTGCTTCAACTAGGTTTGAAAAATGTGCGGTTTAAAATGTCAAGAAAAAGTGAATAATATAACATTCAGTTTTAATCTGGATTTAAAAACTTTAACATCTGGAGGGCAGTTTAAATCCAATTGGATTAATCGGGATTGGATTTAAAAAATTTGATTTAAGTGTGGATTAAACAAGGGAATAATATAGAATTTGATTAAACTTTTGGATTTAAATTACTTTTATCAGGATTTTAATTTTAATCTAGATTAAAAGAGTGAGTAATATGGACGTTAACAACTTGATGGTCATCTCTAACAGAACTTTGTTACTTTTGATTTAAAAAAAATTGAAATTTAAATTTATCTCTATTTCAATTCAGCGAATTTTAAAAACCTACTACAATACACTTTAAAAAATTAAAACAGTTTAATATTTTACTTAGAAATCATTCACCATTCAGGCTCTTTTTGACAAACTAAAAACATCAACTAAACTTGTTTCCATATAATATTGATATTGAATCTATTGTTGATTGCCTCCATCACTAAATATTTTACTGTCCTTCATCAAAAATCATGGCGGACAAGATTTACCGCACAACAGCCACAACAAAATCATTGAATACTCGCATCCTCCAAACAAGAAATTGATATTTTATTTAAATTTACAATAAAAATTCCTAGGTATATAAAATCTCTCCAAAGAGTGACCAATCGAACCTAACCATCAAAAAGAAACAAAAAAAATTATAATCACAATAAAAAAAAAAAAAACAGAAATATAAAAATTAAAAGAACAACCTTAAACACAGGTAAAAATCAAAAATTCATAGTGCAACCAACCCACACAAAATAAAATGAAAACTAAAAAAAAAAATACAAACTTATAGTTCCTTTAAATTTAATGGGCTTCAACTTCAATGCCATATAAGGGGGACATAGGACATTAAATTAACAAAACCAAAAATCTAACAAAAAGCCGCCCTGTCAATCTGTTTTATATTATTAAATGCAGCGCTATAACGTAAATTAATGCCTCACATATCGCCTGTGCTGGTCCTAGACCGGACGGTACCGTCCGCGTCCGTTTGTCTATGTATATTCACATCTAGCTACGAGTATAGTTAACTATTTTAGTTTGATATGTAATTTATTCCATACTCGTTATATTGGTCGCATCCCTGATTTTGGGTGGCGATAAGATATTATTTTCGTATGTGTGTGTCTTGTTGACTTTAGGACATAAGAGACATATCGGCGTCATTTGTAGGTATTGGAAAATTATAAAACCTGCGAATGGGGGAAACAGTCCAAATAATAGGTGGACAACTTCGTGCTTCAAGTCAATATTGAAATCGTAGTAGAGGATCAGCTTGCAGCTCTCTGCTGATTGCCGGTCCTTTAAACAACGAGTAAACGATAAGAATTTAAAAGAGGAACAAAGTTGCTTTGGGAGTTTTTAATTAGTCCTCAATTAGTCTCGTGACATGTTAGGCTGAAAAGAGCAATGGGTAATTCATGAATGATAAAGACCGTATAATTAAAAGAAGAGAACATTTTGTATTTGATAGTTTATTAGGGTTTAAGATTCATAAAAAGTACACACCACACCCTTAAAGACAACTAAAATCTAGCCTCATTGATGATCCTAATATTAAATTTCCAACGCTACCATTAAAAACCTACCATTTTACCTTCAATATTTCCAATAATAATAATGTACAAGAAAATAAAAAAAAAAAAAATATTTCCCCGGGCGCCATTTTGTTCCTGGAAATAGTTCTGATGCTTTGAACTCTATAAAAAGAGATTCAAAGTTTGGTGTGCTTACGAAAAGATGAAAGAAAAATAAGTAAAGTAATAAAACTTGAAATTGAACTTTTGCCCTTTGCTGTGAACTAATTATCGAGTAATAACTTAGCTTCGCTTTAAATTTTATGGAATAGTAAAAAATGAAATAGAATAAGCTACTTGCGAAAATTTGAAGTTAAAAGTTTACCTGGGCACCATTCAACCCAGATGGGCTTCTGATTCTTATCTCAAAAGTCGATTTTGCATTGATAAGAAGAATAATCGTCTACTTGTAACAATAAAATTTGTTTGGGATCCCATTTAAAGGTGGTTCTAGTGCTGTGAATTAAGTTATGAAACCTAAATCTGAAATTCATTTGAACACGGATTGGGAAAAACCAATCCGTGAGATTGGGAGAACAATATCGAAGTTCCAAAGTAAATTCTTGATGGTCTTAAGGAAGTTAAAACGAGCGCTATTCGAAATATAAATGAAGCTAAGGTTTTGACAGAGAGCTTCAGAAAGGTTTCTTTAAATAAAAGAGCACAAGTTTAATAGAGCTATGAGTTTTTTTGGATAGGTTGTATAATATCTATTAGAAGTGGATAATTAAACTAACTAACTAACTAACTTTTAAATTTCCTTTAAAAGTGGCTTCGTTGAACGCTCACACAAAAATACGTACCACACACAAGTTGAATTTGACCAAACCAATTTAGTTGAAGTTTTTTTTCGAGCTAAAACATACTTTTCGTCCATTTTTGTTTCTCACATTAACCAACTAAACCATATTATACTCAAATTATAACAGTTGCTTTTAAAAAGCTTCTTTAAAATGACTTTTACAAGTTTGAGCCTCTATAGTAAAAATTGACATTTTCTTTTATGGTTCGTGTGAGATTTCACATGTCAAAGTGGTTTGTGTCTATCATTTCACATGTCAAAGTAAGGTTTTCGACAAAACGTCTTGGAAATTGTAACAGAAACCTTCTGAAGACTGACTGATAGCAACTTCAATAAAATAACTTTATAGAATCTTTATAGAGTCATAGCTTCATGTGTCTTCTTTTAATTAAAATAAAGAGGTCTTTTCGAAAATAGATGCTAGCCTCGTTTAATTTTCTATATTTAGCTTTAAGACTATCTTAAAGAAGCAGTTATTGAAATCATGACTTCTATAAGAAATTTATTTTTGATGAAAGCTGTATAGAAAGCCTTATACATATCCAGACTTGCAGATTATATATATTTCTAGGCTAATAGAAACTGAAATGTTAGTTGGGAGAAGATAAGTGAAAACTACGTAAAATAAGTTATTTTAGAAAATTTGCGGTGATTTGCATTCTGTGAATCAAATAATGAGATCTGACTTAGAACTTGGCCTTGCATGGGATAAACAACATTTCAACAAGTACCTAAACAATAAGAATGTTGAATTCAATACAACCATTTCAAAACGATTTTTCTTTGGTTTTAAGGCAAACACAAAAAATCATATTTTTCCCGTGGGATTGTGTGTGCCATTTGATAGTAGCTTTGAGGGAAAAAGTAAAAACTAATTCGCATACAAATTATTTACAAATATTCAAAAGTGTATTCAGCTTATAACGTCCATTTGTTAAATTGAAAACCTATATATTTTCGAGAAAATTTCCAAGAATAAAAAAAAAATAGTAAAATCGTCGAAGACTCGCTTTATACTCGTATCTTTAAATCAACTTTGGGGACTTCGAATCGAAGGTAATTGATATTTTGATAACTTTTTACCAACTTAAAGTTAAAATAATTTATTTGCTTTTAATCTTTTTAAATGAACGACGAACACTTTAGAATATTTGTTAAGCCCACCGCAGAATACTTTCAACTCCAGAGAAATGTCAAATCTTGATAGGTTTATGAAATTGATCATTAATCTTGCTAAAAATGCAAGATTTGTTTGGACAGAATACAAAAATTATTTTTTGGTTGTAATGAACTTGACATAACTTCTTTATTCGATTCAACAAAGGATAAGTGAAACTTCTAAATTTAGAGGCTACCCGGGCGCCATTTAATCTAGAGGTGATTCTGCTTCAGTGATTAAGAAAACTAATCCGAAATTCAAAATAAGTATTTTATAAAATAAAAGAGAGAGAAAATAAATGATTCGACAACTCGACACAATTGCCTACAGTCCGTTACTGTAAAAAAATTAACTAAGATGAAGTTTAAAATTCATTTTCTATGAAAAAAAAGAGAACTAGATTCAATTTTTATTTAAGTTAAAAAAAGATATTCAAGAAATTAAAAAAGAACTGAAATAAGTTATTTGAGAAAATTGGAACTTAAAAGATTGCCCGAGTGCCATTTCATATACATATAAGTGTTTCCAATGCAATAACACGACCCATATTCAAAAGTCAATTGTTGATTCCAAATCTGTAAACTAAAATTAAGTTATTTGAAAAAATATGTTTGCCCGAACGCAATTTTGTCATTTCATCAAGAGTTGATTCCGATTCAGCGAATAAAGCAATTAAATCTTAGTTTACATTCGTTGTTTATGAGATTGAAACAAAAAAAAAACTAAGTCATTCCAGGAACTAGAAGTTGAAGCTTTACCCGGGCGCCATTTCATCTAGATGTGATTCTGGTTCCATGAATTCAACAAATGAGACCCTGTTTCAAAAGTCGGTTTTTGATGGAAAAAATGATGGTTTGCCTTAGCGCCATTTTTCTTCTAAATCAAACAATAAAACTAAGTCCAAATAGTTGGTTTTTGATTCTGTTAGTTAAACTATCAGATATAGATTTTATGCTTGGCGTGGGTTAAAATAAAACTGAAAGGAGTTGGAAAAAAATTATTTTGCCCAAGCGCAGTGAGTGTGATGCTGTGAACTAACGAATGAATCCAAGCTTTGGAATTCAATTTCACATGGGACAGGTAAAAAAAAAACTTAAATTTTAAAAAAATTTGTAGTTGAAGGTTTGACCGGGCACCATTTTATCTAAAAATTGATCTGATGTTGTGAATTAATCAAAAAACCTTAGTTTAAAAATCGGTGATTTTATATGGGATAGGAAAATTTTTTTTTTAAAAATCAGAGAATTTAAAGTTATAGTTTGCCCGGGCGCATTTCTTCTAAGAGTGATATTGTGAATTAAATTACCATACTTAGATTAAATTTGTATTTTATGTTGAATGCATGGGATAACACAAAACATTAATACATAAGTAGTTAAAAAAAAAAAAGTTGTTTCCCGGGCGCCATTTCTTCTAGCGGTGATTCTGACTAACTATTGACACCTTAAGGGAAAAGAAAAAAACATAAATAAATATAAAATTGGAGAAAATTTAAAGTTCAAGTTTTTTCCAGGCGCTATTTTATATAGATAAGATTTGAATGTTATGAATTCAATAATGGGACCCAGGTTTGAAAGTCAGTTATGTTCATCGGATTAGTGAAAAATAAAAAAAATATGTAATTTGAGAAAATACGGGTGCATTTTTTTTAAAGGTGGTTTCGATGTTGCGATCTTAGCAATAAAAACAGATTTGAAAGTGCATTTTACTTGGTATACTTCTTTGATTCAAAAAATTAGAAGTAAGAGGTTACCCGGGCGCCATTTGATCTTGAATTGATTCCGAATAAAATTATCAGACCAGAACAGACTCTATGCTCGGTTTGTACCAAGTTTTAGTTTGCCTGAGTGCCTTTTATTCTGGAGGTGATAATGGCGATAGGAACTAACTCATGACCTCCTTGTTTTGAGGTCGTATTCACAAAATAATAATAAAATAAAAATGAAAATTAAGGAAATTTTGCCCGGGTGCCAATTTTGTTTTTAAAAAGGTTAAAATGTATGAACATCAATATTGAATTTTGTTTAAAGTTTCAAAACTATATTGACGTAAGCAAAATCTTTATATTTCCACTAAAAGCCACATTCTTAAAAAAAAACCCTTTAAAACCCCTTCATTCCATAATTTAACATCCTTATCTATTATATCACAAATGAATACTTATCTCGAGAGCACAAGCTTACATTTATATTATAAGCACTCTATATATACTAAATTCATATACCTTCAATATTCGCAAACTAAATTCTGCGGTATTCCAACCATCAACCGCAGCGTAAACATATTTCCGTGCAAATCCACTTCATAAATCCCAAACGAAAGCTGTCTAGCTTTAGTACACAATAGAGTTAGGGCTCTGTGAGCGAATATAGCCGTAAGCTTGTTATCATAAAACAGGGAAACAATATCATAAAGGAACCATAAACAGGATACAATTTAATAATATCTCCTCACACTCCATAACACGAAAACCGAACTCCAGCTCATATATGAACATATAGATATTTATCTGTATGTTTCGGGTGCATATTGAAAGTCATACATCCCTTTGGCATTTAGACTGGAGGGCTGTATGTGATGCCCCATTCATTGGAGTATGGCATATTACCCTCCGCTCCAAATTCTTACATTCTATACACAAAGCCATACATATGTGTGTAAGTGTATTTCTACGCGCGATATTCTACGTGTTATTTGTGTAAAACTTTGTATAAAGTTTGCTGCGGTATGCATAAAGCAAAACAAGGATTCTATACTACTAGGTATGTGCTTTTGTGACAAAATTTCATGTTTATCACGCTTGGTGTGGCAGACCCTTGGGGTTTACCGGATTACTTCTGCCGCATATTTCATGCTAAATATATTTATACATATATGAAATATACCTTTAGCTTGATGGCTTACGAGTAAACGAAAGGGAGAAAAAAGGGTTGCAAACTTAACTTTAACACGAACATTCCGAATTGTTGTTATGGCGTGCAACAGTGTCGCGCATACTTCCAATATCTAATACAAAGTTAATAAACTTGTCAAAATCTCTCAAGTTCTTGTGTATATATTTCTGTGTAAATATTGTGGATTGTTATGATATTGCATTTTGGGTAACAAAGTTTGTGAAGTTGAGTACGTTGTAAAATATACCATTCAGAAAGCAGCCCTTTTTGTGTATTTTTGGTTTCGAAAGCGTGAACGGAATTTGAAAAAAGATTTCTGAAAGTATTGATTCTTACTTTTTTTTGGTTGAGATTAAGACTAATTTAAGGGAAGAATAGAATTTGATATCATGGGCTAGAAAGTTAAGAGCAATTTCAGTAACACAATAATAAAAAGTTATGAGAATAATAAATTACCTCAGTACATGTCCATAAAATGAATCATCGTTCTTTTGATGGAAAGGTTCCAGTGAACAGCCAAAAGACTATCTTAATAGTTGACTCCACTAAAATTGCTCACTTTTAATAGTTATCCGCTCCAAAATTTTTTAGCCTAGATGCTAGAAATATTTAAAAACGTAACATTTTAAATGCGAAGAAGTAGTCTTATCGTGAAAAAAACAGTGGATGTTATCTACAAAAGGCTAGCTTACTCCATCAGGGTCACTATGCTAACCCATAGAGCCTTCGATGTCAAAACGCCTTGGCATAGACTATGATTAATGAATGAAATATTTGGGTTATTGCACTGCGACCTGAAGATCTTTTGTGCCTCCACCTAAGACTAGATGAGGTTGTTCATTCTACAGTTCTTCCTCCAATTTTATTTCCCTAAGAAGTTTGACTATTTGGAGGACTTTTTGAGAAGAAAGATCGCTCTATTCTACTAGGTAGTTTCCCAGGTGTTTTTTCCTTTGGTGCATAATTGCATCGCATTTTCCTTGTATATAGGACTGCTAACTACACCAAAGACATTCAGGTGTCATTTTAGTTTGCAGTGCCCAGTGAGGAGACTAGATATTTTCCTAAGGTTGTTCCATGTTAGGTTGATGCAGTCTTTCAACCGTGCTCGGTTGTAATTACCAAGTAATAGTTTTGCCTACCTCAGCTTGGGGAGTTCTTTCCAGTTTTTGGATTTTTTGATATTCTTTGGTTCTCCTATTTTGTCTTTTATCACATTTTCTCCTAAGCCTTAATAGAGCTCAGGCCTCATTAAGGGAGTCACTGCCCCTATTTTCACTAAAAAAATCTGCTTCTTCCCTTCCCAGGATACCAACATGCCTAGGTACCCAATGAAGTGTGACACTGTTGTTCATGCCCAGGACATTCAGCTTGTTCACACCCTCCCAAACTACTTTAGAGCTGATGGCGTAAGAGCTCAGTGCTTCTAGTGCAGCTTGACTGTCTACAATAATGGCAATGTTTTGGTTTCAATAATTCCTTTCGAGGTTAAGCTCTGCGCATTTCGTTATGGCGTAAGCTTCCACCTAAAAGATGCTAGTAGACTGTCCCATCGGTATGGAAAGTTTGGTTCTAGGCCCAAAGATTCCTACCCCAGTCCCTTAAGTTGTTCTCGATCTATTAGTGTTCCACTTGATGACATCTGGTTTGAGAGTAAAGCTTACTTTTTTCATACGGCATAGACTAAATTTAGTACCAAAATACTTAACAAAAATTACCCCAAGAGATTTAAGATTATTGTATAGCCTCCAACTTTATAACCAAAGACAGAAATTACGCCTAATTCAAAAACCAAAAGCATTATCTAGTGCAATTTTCTATATAAGTCCTTAAGGGACCTAACCTATTCTGAAATTAATCAAACTACTATACAAAATTGAAAACGTTAGTGTACTGCATTATGCAGGTTTCACACGAATTAATAGGACCGTATTTTCTCGCATATCTATCTTGACAGCTCACTTTAAAGGTTAAGAATTACCATTGTCCATTTTTTCCATACTTTCTCTAGCTCTTATCTACAAATCCACTATTTGACCCTTAAAAGGATGTCCTGTCACATCAAATTAGCGACATTGTTGTCTTTTTATTACCTTTAGCTTCTAATTCGTTCACACAATCTTCTAAGCGCGTTCAATTGATTGATCATGATCATCATATCACGCATTCACACATTTTAGTGGGTTCCAAGGGTTCAAATACATACATCTATTCTTGAATTTAAAAAAAAACTCATCCACCCTCCTTATTTCCTTTGATAAAATAATCTATTTATTTTTTCTATTTCACGCAACCAAGATAATATCCATCAGACAATTTGGAACCAAAATTTTATCACTTTCTGTTGTTTAAAGAAAAAATATATTTAAGCAGATGTAAACAAAAACAAATCATTAGCATTCACCTGAGGCCCCCAAGGCATCACGATAAATAGTATATCTGCTGCATAAGATCACAATAGCTAGCACACTGCTGTCCAAAATCCCATTCTTTATTATATGGCTTCTTCACACTCTCCTATAGAGAGAGGTAAAGGTACAAACAAATGCTCGCGTCGTATCTGCACACAATACAATTCGAGCTGTCCTTATCCTTATTCATTTTGGCCATCACTTACATTCACTTAACTTATATGCGCTTTAACTTTTAGTGAATTTATGAGTAATTTATTAACGCCCCCGAGTTATCACCTGCGCTCTGCGCTGCACTGCACTGAGCTATGCGCTTCACGCATGTGAGAAGACTCCGACGCGTGAAAATGCGAAGCCAAGTGTGTGTGATAAGACAAACTACGAGTATGGAATGGATGCGTCCGCGTCTGTACAACACAACAATGGCATTAATTTAATGCGTTAATTTGTTAGCATAAAATTGAAATAAATTCTATTCACTTCACTTTTTTTATTCACTGCATATCTACGAGTATATACTGCTGGAGGAGACTTATTATAGTGAAGTGAGTTTCTGTGTGAATGTGAGTGGAAAAGGAATCACCTGAATGGTCATTGTTGGGAAATGAAACAAAAAATTAAAATGGCTCTTATGCTTACGAAGCCTGAAGCTATCAAAATATGTTGTTTAAGAAGATTACAAAATTTTTATTTTATGTGGTAATTTTATTTGGCACCATTGGCAACAAACAATCATAAAATTTATATGCGCGATCGGTCTAGGTTGGATGAATTGTAATGACCAAGGGGCTTAAGACTTTAGAGGGCTGAACCGTTCTATGCCTCCAAAACATATGTTAAACAATTGAAATATAACATAAATGTTTGTATTCGACACTTTTTCCTAAGGAAATTTTTAACCAATTCTTAGATTATTAACTTTTATAACATATTAATTGAATGTTCCAACAACAATGCAATGTAGTAGCTGTAGTCAGAGCTGAACTAGATGGCTTGCTTTTAACGTTTGCGTGCAGTAGCTTTATTGACATTTCAAAATCACAAGAAAAATAGAATTGAAACAAGCCCATTTCAGTTCAATGCAAATTTTGATAGGAAAATAAAGCGGTCTTCTTGTTTTTTTTTTATAAATTCGCAAAAAATTTTCAGTATCCGAATGCATCGCAATTTATAATTTATCACGATGAAAAATTTTCCAAGCAAAGTACACATACCATGGGAGGAGACCGTAGTTCTTGAATGATGCAAGCTCATTGACTGACTCTGTAACGCTGGAAAATATTAGGAACTTGAAAAAGTTGCGGAAACGCTTCGAAAAACAAACGCGTGTTGCGAAAATAATAGATGTATTGTCGTGTAAAATTTCAGTGTTACCACTTTTCGGGAAATTATTTTTTTATGTGAAAGAATGGGACTTCCATTTTTAGTACACATTTTTAACATGAAAAAAGTTGCGGAAAATCTCAGTATTGTCACTTTTCGAGAACTTTTTGATGTTAAATGATGGGACCTCCACATGTCAAACGCGTCTTGGGAAAATAAGGTCATGTAGATGATTTTAAGATAAGTGTTGAGTAGATGCACCCAAGGGTAAAATAAAATGTCAGTGTTATCACTTTTCAGGAAAATACTTTTTTATGTCAAAGGGTGGGACCTGAATCTTTGAATTTTCTTATATTTTGAACATAAACAAAGTTGCAAAAACGTCTCCATATGCCAAATTTGTTTAATAGGTGGATGGGTAAAATTTCGGTGCTGCCAGTTTTCGGGAATAAACTTTTTTTCTGATATTTCGAGCATGAAAAAATTACGGGAATAAAGTAACGCTGGAAAATAATTCCAACATGAACAAGTTGTGGAAACGCTATCAAACTTGAAACGCGTGTTGGAAAATTGAGGGCCAATGTCTTAAAAGGTAAGTGTTGAGCAGACTCTTGTTCGGGTTTCATTTCAATGTTGCCACTTTTCGGGAGATTACTTTTTGCAATGTTTTATGACAATTTTTGATACGCATTTTGAACTTGAAAAATATTGCGGGAAGTCTCAATGTAACTATTATACTTTTTTATGTCAACTTTTAAGACCTTAATATGCCAAACGCACCTTGAAAAAATAAGGTGGATTGTGGATGTGAACGATTTAAAGATTAAAATGTCATTGTTGTCACTCTTCAGGAACATATTTCATGCATATGTCCAGTTTTTTGGCAATTTTTAATATTTAGAACATAAACAAAGTTGCGGAAACGCCTCTAGACTCCAAACGTGTATGGGGAAATGTTGCTTCTGAAGATACGAATGTGTTGAGTAGGTGTATAAGTTAAATTTAAGTGTTGATAGTTTAAGGGAATATACTTTTTTCTGATACCAAAGGGTGGAAGCTCCACTTTTTTGGTAATTTTTTTTTTATTTCGAACATGAAAAAAATTGCAAACACCTCCAGATACCAAACAATATTGCGAAAAATTATTGTTAATACATATTTCCCTTATATTGAATTTTAAAGTGTTAGTTTTATTCATTATTTTTACAACGAACTAGCTTTAAGTATTAATAAACATGTTTCTCGAAAAATTATGTTTTAAATTTGAAGAAAATTTATTCACCCACTTAGGCTCTAGATCAATGTAAAGTGAACGTAAAAGGCGCAAATTATTTTATGCAATTAGTATGTTTATACCAAGTATATTATGTTCTTGGCCCAACAACACTCACCAACTAAGCACTAACTAGCTGAGAGTAAATTTGTTTTTATTTCACTTTAGGTCACTAAACACCCTGCGTGCGCAGGTTTTCGATTACGGATAGGTGGGGAGTCAGACTCATTAAAAAAATAGTTTTGGTAAAATGAAAAATCTGTTAGAGTACCTACCTACTTACTCCCTCACTTAGATGGCGCTACAGGAACCCTCTCGAATTCGATAGTGTTTCTATCTATTTGTCTCCAAAATTTTGTAAAGGACACCATCTACTGCCACTGCGTGCCTCTTCAAACCTATGACGCTGCTGATGCGAAACATAACTTTCAGTTGGTCTCCAAAGAGACAGCAAAATTCTAACGAAAATGAAGCGAAAAATATTCATAGACATTGCAGAAATTCAAAAAATTAAAACGAATGTAAAATGAAAAAATTCTACCTACAGCCATGCCAAAAAGAACGAAATAGCAAAAATAAATACGAAAAAAGTCAAAAGCCACAATAAATGGTCTGAGTAATTAGTGTACTAGGCTTTAGGTGAGTTATTCTTTTAGTGTCTTGTCTCTCCGGAATAGATTCGAAGACTGACTTTTCGACCTCTTACCCTATGTAGAGGTAGTGCTACGCCCAATTTTCTTAAATATTGGTAAAAATTACATTTTGAAATTTTGTTATTATGACCGTGAAATTTTTTATATTTTTAAAAAATTAAAATCCACCCATTGCCATGACCATGTTTTTTTTTATTTCTTTGTTTCTTGGAAACTATTCCAACGATTTCCATGCAATTTTAAGAGTTTTTTTTTTTTTTGAACAAGAAAAAAATTGAAAATCGGTTTCCATTAAATTTTTCAAATTTCACTCCCAGTTTCAGAATTTGTTGTTATTAGCCAGAAAAAAAGTTTAGGTATACAAGCTTTTAGTCAAATACACTTACTCAATCACCCATTTTCATACATCTGGAATCTAGTGTCCTCTAGGAGGTTTTTCCTACCTGTCGCATTATTCGTACACCTTGTTTCATCTCCAAAAATATTTGTCGGGTTGGAAATTTCTTAAATAAACGATTTGTGATAGGAACTTAAAGAATCGACAATATCAATGCGTTAGGGTCTCAAAAAAAATTATCAATACTGGCTCACGTGTATTTTCCACCAATTCAGCCGGTGCAAATGCAAATTCTTTCAAAAGCAAATAAGTGACGTAAAATAAGTCCCAACAAAATAAAGCCAAAAATACAAAATTTGGCCTTGTTTCGTTTTCAATGTGGAAATAACGAAATTTGGCTTTGGAAAACGTGATCAATTTGGCATTATATAGTTTTCATGCTTTATTTGCAGGCTGGTATTGTTGACTAAAAAAATGTTGCCATTATTGCCTCCAAGAAACTGGTTTCTCGAGATCTTAATTACACTTGCCTAGCCTTACATAAACACCAAGCCATAAACCTCAAGCCTTACATAACACAGTGGGGTATGCTACTCCCCTGATTGGACTCTCTATAGAGTTTGGGGTAGGTGCGAGGTTGGGTATAAGCAAAGTCTTGAAAATATTGATATGAAACCATTTTGCTTTATTTCTAAATGAAAATTGGCCCTATTTTGGTCTTGAAATGGAAATATAACCTATTTGCCCTTATTTCCATTTTCAAAGTGACATTAGGCCAAATTCGCGATTTGGACATATTTCGTTAGGTGTTATTTCACGCCACCCCATGTCGTCGGTGTACTGATGCCGAAATCAGTTTGTTGCTACAGTAAATTTTTTGGCAAGCCCCGTGAGCCGTTATGTGGTATGTTTACCTTAAGAAATTTGAGTTTTCTTCATTGTCTCTTCTGGTACTAGCTGCTATAACCGTGGCCGCACTCTTCCTCCTTAACTATATTACTATAAATTTGCGTTCAAAAATGTTTTGCAAACTACCAGTGATTGTTCATTTAGCAGCGAAATTAAAATCAACTCTCTTCGGTCTACGCTATGAAAGGACTAAAACAAATAATTTCTTACAATCTGGTATAGCACTTTTTGGCTCGATTTGGAATTTTATTTTTTTATTTGAAAAATTAAATCGTTATCCGCTAGGAAAGTCTTCCAGAAACAAATAAGTACATATAAATGAAAAGTGAGCCTCAAGTACTTCCGTAATATTTATATCGCTAATAAGAAAAACTCTGAAAATAGAAGACGAAAATCAAAAAATCATTATTTCTGTGCACAAAATTTTAGCTTTTTGTATGAATAGTTTTAAATTTGCAGTTCATTTTTAAAAAATGTATATCCAGTCCAGTTTAATAGAACCGAAGTAAAACAAAGATTTTCAAAGCTTATTATTGGACCTACAAATTTAGCTCGAAATCACAAATTTACCTCTAACACTATTGCTTCCTTGTGGCTCAATTACTTCATAAGTTTATAGAGATTAGTCATGGTCAGAAAAGAAGCTTAGTATAACTTTTCGTATTTAAAATTTATAAATCACTCTGCTTATTGAAAGGCTTTAAGATTTATTAAAATTGATATAAAACCTCAACTGATGGTTAAAGGCTAAGAAACTTAAGGAATTCGACACTAACCAATTAAATTAGATTTTTTTGTTTACTTTTTTTTTACATTGAAAACAATGATTGTCGGCAATTTTGTCCTCTAATTTATTGTGACAAAGATGCATCAAATAAAACCTTCATTTTATTATTTTTTTTTTTTTAATTATTTTTTTTTTTCAGTAAGACCATCAAACTCGTGTTGCGCAATCGAACGATATAAATTGATCTCCTTGCTGCGCTCTGATGCCAATATAATCCAACGCAATTACATAAATATCAAAACAATAAAATTAAACAAAATTACAACAACACCAAAAAAGTATAGTAAGGTACTCTTGTGGATGTGATAAAAATAATAAATAAATTTTCTTTTATTTTTGGTTTCTCAAATGCCAATTGACACAATTCTTATGCAAATGCCGATCTCGAGAAAAACAAAATATAATCTTAATTGCTTTATTGAAATTAATCGAATTGAATATATTTGCCAAATCTCAAAAAAAAAAAAAAAAAACTCTTCATACTAAAAGGTCATCTCAAATGCTAAAAACCCATAGATACAAAACAATTTCAATACACAGACGAAATATCAAAGTGAAAATATTTGCAAAATAAAATTTCAATTTCAACAACACAACACAAAAAAAAAAGACAAAATAATTAACTTGTCTTTCTAAAATTATCCTTGCTGCACTGCACTGCAACTGCAATGATAGAGATGCTCAAAGAACCCGTCAATCTGCATCGCAAGTCACAACATTAAGGTGCGTCCTCGGTCCTCAGCCTCACACACTTCTTCTTCTTCTGATTTTCAATCTGAATTTGAATCTGAATTTCGACATCTGATGCTAAAAAACTTTTCGATAACTGACGTGTGGTGCATGCAAATCCACCTATCCACCAGAACGCTGCTGATCATGTGCCAATTTCATATCGATGCAATTTTCCTTTATATCAATAATCTAATTTTAAATTTTTCTTATAAAAGAATTTTTAACGATTGCAAATCTTCGCTATTATGCGCACATCCTGTATTTTTTGAAAGTGTGTGATGCCTGATTTGTGTGGATGGCTTGGGTGTGTGCTGGGCTATTAAGTGTGACGTTTTGTCACTCGCCCATCTTAAAGAAGTGACAGATGCGTTTCGCGACAGCAACAACTACAACAGAAAAAAAAATGCATCAGCATCTCATTTTGCGCTGCTGCTTGCATATATCGCAGGAGTTTTGTCTGATGCTGTATTGATTGTTGGAATATCTTGGAAATTGGCCAGAAAATTGGTGAAATAAATTCCCTTTGTCGTAAATCACTTATTTATAAGCATTTTAATTTTTTTTGCGGATCTCACGATGATGCACATCCACAATTGTTGTGTTTATTTATTTATATTTTTTTTTTTCGTTCAAATTCTTGTTTGGTTGTTTAAAAGATTTTATTTGTTTTTTTTTTCTTTTAATTTGTTATTTGTTAAATGCTTATAGTTAAGACCAAATAGCTTTTAGTAATAAGCTATTTTTATTTGATTGTGTGTGATTATTCGGAGGATTCTAGTGCAAACGAAACATTCAGATTCAATAAGCCTAAATAATTTAGTGAACAATCATTCGGTCGATTATGTCTTTGATTGTTTTTTTAATTGGAATCTTAAAAGGGGCAGACATGTGGATAAGTGATTCAAATGCATGCTTCTCAGTCGCGCCAGGAATTAAAGATTTGTCTTTGCAAAATGATATATCAAATGTATTTTTAAATGTAATATCGCATGGTTTGAATATTTTGTTTTTAATCGAAATTAATCGAAATAAATCACCGCAAAAAATAGAGTCATACAATGAAATATATGCATGAGTCATTAAGGTATTGGTAAATATGTTTATAATGGGTTTCTAGCGAATTAAACAATTAGGATAAATATTTGTTGAACTCAATGCCAAACAATATATTCTGTTCCGTTTTGGAATGGAATTAAATAAACAGGTCGGTCTGAGTTAATAACGGATCCTACGTAGAAAAAGTCCCCCACTATCTTCAAATTATGGCTATCTATTATGACATTTTGTCCAAGATGTTCGTGTATGGTGTCGTTTTTAGTCGTATGACCACAAAAACTGCCAAAAATGAAGAGCGCACGAATGCTATCCATTAGTGAAAGGGGAGGGGGAGGCAGACTAATTTAAAAACTAATATTTGCATAAAAACTAATTTTGAAATGCATTCAAAGAAAGCTAAATTTATAAGATGTTTGAACAAAAATTTTCTTCAGGGGGGGGGAGGTGAATTTGTGAAGTTTTTTCAATCAAATTGTTTTTTTTTTTGACATAAAGAACTAAAGAACAATTATTTAAAAGTCTGTTAAGCAATTCGATGGTAAAAAATTAAATTTAAAATAAATCCTGTGTGGGTATTTTTGGCAGGAATGGAGGGGACCTACAATTTTTTGCCGAGTCCGAACGGATTGATGGGAAAGCACTTATGACAGTTTCTCGCAAGAGGCAGTACCTCGGGAAAAACATTTCTGTTTTTAGGTGGCAACGGCTGGGAATCGAATCCCGACCTTTGGTATGACAGTCCTACCCACTAAACATTATGCCACGAGGTACTACAAAGTTCGATGGTAACTCAGGTAAATTTTGGAAGATAGATATTTGAATACCTTTAAAATTAAATTATCATGAGTTTCGTCAAGTAAGCAAAGTATTTTTGACGAATCCTAATATGGTAAGTTTGATAATTAGCTGTTAGTTTATTGTCATTAAAATGTGAAAAATTGAATATAGTCATTCAAAAATGTCTATCAGCCTTATTACGGTTGTCAAAGATCAATTAATTGACATTTGAAACGTTTTGTCAATTAATTGATATATTGGTATTATGAACGCGAGTTGATCATTTTTTGATCCATTGTGAACAAAGATCAAAAATCTATTGTGAATAGTGCCTATTGACGTTTGACGTTTAAATTTCATAAATAATTTTCCAACGGACTGCCTTCTTTCGTGTCACTTGTTTTATTTTGGTTGATTTGGATTAAAAATGTAAGTAATTTGTAATAAATTAATGGTGCTATTCAATTTTAAGTGTTTTCTTTACGTAGGAGTAAAATTGTAAGCAATAAAAATCAGCTCGCCAGATTGGTAGAACTGATGAGAGCCCAGACTTCGCCAAGGATGAAAAATAGTTCTATAGTAGACATGCGTTTGGCTTTCGCGATCCGTAAATGACTTTACCAACAAGGAATTTGTGACTGACTGAAAATTTGATAATCAACAAGAATTTTGACAACCATAATACCAAGACTGTCAATTTGAATCATTCACAATAGATCTAATTTCTGAAGAGCATTCACAGTTTATCAAAAATTTTGATTGCTGACAACGATAATACCAATTCATCAATTTCATTGAAAAATGTCAACTAGCGTATTGATAATTGACAACCGTAATAGGGCTGTATGTTTTTTGTTTTATTTTCCTTAATTCATATGAAATCAGCAAAGAGAGCCCGAAAGGTTCTAAAAGCCTTGATTAACAATTTGCCTTTAAGTAGCCATTAATAATACATAAGTGGGAATTTTAACATTTTGGTGCAATTTTTTCTATGTTTTTTTTATTTCCTTAATTGTTTTATTTCCTTAATTGAATGACCAATTTTGAAAAGGTGACATCTGGCATATTTTGGAAAATATGTTTTTCATATCAATGTTATCCTCATGCTTTCCTATTATGCTCAAAAAAAGTTCATCTTTAGTATTTACTCGGCTGTTATTGCCATTGGTTCTACAAAAATATTTTCAAATATGTCAAATATTTCAAATATATCATTAAAAACTCTTAAAACAAAATGGAGCCTGAAAAGAAGATTTAAAATGAAAATCAATAACTTATGTTTGATTTTAGTATTGTGTTTAATTTAAATACTTAAAATAAAAGTTTCACGAAATTTTTTTAGTTTCTTCGCTTAAATTCTGTGTACTAAATTCTGTCAATTTCGAAAAAGGTCACATTTCACAAATACAAATAATCCAAAAATATATACAAAATAACATTTAACAACAAAAATTTGTATAATGGCTGGATGCTTACTGACCCCAAAATCTAGTTCAAAAATAAATTTGATAAATTTTAAACTAAATACTTAAGAAAAAAATTAATTTTTTTCATCTCCTGAACATTTTAAATTTTCAGAGATGTACCCCTTTCGAAATTGGGCATTCAATTAATGTGAAGTACCTAACATTTAGACTATTTACTTAACTAAACTATTAATTGCTTTATTGTATGTTTTTTTTTAATTGAATCAAAACAGGTCCAAATTCACTGAAAAATACATAGAAAATATCGCACGAAAAAAAAAATTATTTACAACTACGAAAAACGACTCATTAAGCCAAAAACCGTTCGGTTTTAGCAGTTTTAGTAAACTTTTTTAGTTTATGGTTTTTCAACTTGATATCAAGTAAGCAAATGACCCAAACAAACATAGAAAACATTGTACGATGAAGTTAAATTATTCACAACTAATTAATAAATTAAGTAACGATAAATTGTGTAGCTTTAAGAAACAAAGATTTTTTTTCAAGTTATGTGTCAAATTTGGAAAGGACCCAAAAAAAACATAGAAAGCATTGAAAGACAAATTCATCATTGTCACAGCTAATTAGTTGCAAATTATCCCCCCTACCCATTTTTGGATGCGTCAGAATTGCTTAGGTAGATTGAAACTCATTAAAAACATATATCGCAAACAAAAATTGAAAACATCGCACGAAAAAAAATCTTTATTTAATAACTTATCATCTACTTTATTAACTTCAAATTATTAAGCACTTAAATATTGAAAACATAGAAAACATAGAATGACAATTCGAGATTTTCATAAGTAATTAACAACTAAATAATGCACCTACCTTCTTTTTGATCCATAATAGTTGTTTTGCTAATTTGATATCAAGTTAGCAAAGCAACCAAAATAAAACAAAAAAAAACACTGCACGATCAAATTGAATATGTCACAATCCACTAATGATTAACTAACGGACAATTATTAAGCCATAAGCCATCAGGAGTAGGCATTCTTTTTACTGATTTTCGGGAGGGTGTTTTGTTTGCTTGACATTAACAAATAATAAGAGTAACACCCACAAAAACATAGAAAACATTAAAAGACAAATTCAAAATTGTCACAATTTATTAATGGTAAACTATCTACCTACCCATTTTTGGATTTGTCGAAGCTGCTTTGCTAGATTGGCACTCTTAGAAAATAAATAGAAAACATCGCACGAAAAAGAAAATTTGATTATTTCATAACTTATTATCGACTTATTAACTTCAAATTATTAAGCACTAAAATATTGATTTTGAGAACTTTTTACCACGCCAACAAAAACAAAACATAGAATGATAAATTCCAAATTGTCACAACTAATTAACATAACCAATTATGCGCCTACCTATTTTTGATCCATGAGAGTTGTTAAGCTAATTTTTTAATATCAAGTAAGCAAAGCATCAAAAAAAAAAACATAGAAAACACTCCACCATCAAATTGAATTTGTCACAAAAACATAGAACACAATGCTTTGCTTACTTGACACTCAATAAATTTTCATACTTAATAAATATAAATGAAGCGAAATATTAACTATTATTAACATTGTAATTATTTCGACTACTGGGATTAAATAAAATTTTTGACAAAAAAAAAGCTTCTTTCTCACTAAAAAATATTATAATATGTTGGTAACTCACGTTAGGTTATGTTCAAAAAATTAAACTGGTGTTTCTCAGTTTCGCACTGAGCCAATAAAAGAAAAGTGAGAATGAAAAAACGAGATTCATACTCTTCTTTTTAGAAAATGCATCATGACTAAAACCAGTAGAGAAGAGAAACTATATTTAAGACCGAAATCGCCGAGTGCACGCATTTCTAAATTTTTTTTTTACAATTTTGGATAAGCAACAAGTCATATTAAGCAATTATTATCATACTGATTTCAATCCTGCATTAGACATTTTGTAGCTTAATGCAAACCCTTAAAACGGAACTAAAAAGTTTTTTGTTATTTTTTAAAACTATAAGGCTTATTTGCACGAAGGTTTTCGGACAGCAGTTACCTTTCTATTAATAAGAAAAATTAAGTGCTATGCTATCTGCCTAATTTAAATCAGATCTCATTGCAGAAGAACTTATATCAAACTCACAAAATCATCCTCATTTTGAAATGTTGCTACTTGCCAAAGATCTAAGAACAGTATAAAAAGAAACACAATAAAACAATACGTCACCTTTAAGGCCTGTGACGACATCTAAATATGTTTTAGGAAGTAGGTACTTTTCAATTGAATCGTGTACCGTAGAGCTCAATTTTCAAATATTCTTATATAGATGTATAGAAGTTGGTAAAAAGTACCTACCTTACATTATCTCTAGGTAAAACCTTACAACAGCATAATACACAAAAAAAAGTTACAAACGCCTTACCAAAGGACAATTGCCGCACAACATTATAAATTCCCATCTAAATGTGGCGCCCACAAAAACATATCCTCCCTATGTGTATGTCTCAATAGCGTCTCCTCTTCCTAAACTAACAAAACAGACCCAGACCAGACCAGAACAGAAAAGAACAGCACGCTTGGCTCTATACCACTGCTGCAGCCTCCGCCGCCGGCCGATCTCTTGTACAAATCGCGGATATATTACATTACATCTTAGGACCATACCGGGAGGAAACACACAACGCGCCATGACCAAAGATTCAAACCTATATAACCAACATCGAGCTGCACATTTATATACTTTTTGTGTTCCATCGACTGCATCATCAGCCTCTAAGCCCTGGAATTGGACATAGAACCCAAAACAAACATCTTCACAAGAGGAGTCTTGAATTCTTTTTCCAGATTCTTTGATTCCCGACTTGCATTTTAGACCTTTTTTGTTGTTGTTGTTTGTTCTGTATACCTCGTTATTGTTGTTGTTTTTTTTTACTGGCCAGATCCAAGTCTAGTCCAGACATAGCCAGAGTGTAGCAATGGCGAAGTTATAAAGAAGTATCTAAGTTCCGTATAGGAGTTTAGTAAAGCGGAATGAAAGAAACTCATTTAGCTCTGCTAGCGACTTAGTCAGCAAATCGAATTAATTTTGTGCACAAAAACTCGCAGGAAATACCCCAAGTTCAGGTGAACAGACACCACCTCTTGCCAGCTAGCACAACAACTCATCAGCTGCATCAATGCATCCAGGAAAGAGAGATGTTGCCTGGGCTGCGCGCCAATGATGTTAAGCGTAGGATAAAATGTTATTAACCAACAAATGAGAATTAAAAAACAACAAAAAAAAATAACCCTCAGGACTGTGCAAATTTTCTTTGCAACATTATGGGTAAATAATTTGGAACCTTCTTCTTCTCTGCTTTGGACCAAGTAAAGGTACAAGTCCAAACGTCTTCGTTGTCGTCGTCGACATCAGAGAGAGACCATGAGAATTGGTCTTACTTTGGAAAAAAAAAGTAAGAATAGACCAAGGAGAGATTCCCTCGCGATGATTTTTCGAATTCTGTATGCAAATAATCTAAAGTCACGATTTCATCGTTCGGTGTGTCCTTCTAGATGGGAGAGGATCGAGGATACACGCTGCAAAAAATGCTCGTTTATACATTTTGGCCACTTGCAAAGAAGAAATTATTTAATGACAAACGGAAAAACGACTTAGCAATGGCGCATATTGTCTGTTTTCGAATGGTAAAACAGGATGGGCGAATAGTAGATATCAGTTAAATCAGTATGTAGGCATGTTGTCTTGTATATATGCGCTTAAGCAAATGAACAAAGTTTTAAGTTCATTCGAAAAACATATACGACAATGTACCAACAACAGACTATAGGTAAGGTATACAAAGCGTTCGTATTTTCAATAAGACACCATTCCATTATATGTACCCGATTTATTTACGGACTTAGCAAAAAAGGGGTGGATCGTTTAACCATAAAAAAAAAATTCGAAAAAAGAAAACAAAAATCCCTAAATATACGAAAATTGAAATTTTTATTATTTTGAATGAATAAGTCCGATTAAACAGCAAAATTTTTTAATGTCCAAACTTGAATTTGAATTTAATTGTTTGCCAAAAATAAAAATGTATTCGTGCATTTTTTTTTTTTCATAAAATTCTGTAGCAAAAACAAAATGAGCCCAAACGAAGACATTTACTTTCTGAAATTATTTAATAATTTTATTTATTTAAAAAGTAACTACTAAGACAAAACGTGATACAAAACTTTTTATTTAGGAAGCGATGTTAATTGTAATTGATTTGAACTGACCATATGGCACTACATGAGCATCAAGTAGGCAAATCTTTAGGCGTTTTTCTTTTTTAGTTCAGAGTTGAGCCCGAACTGTCAATCAAAAAATTGTGTTTCTTTTCAGCTCTGAGCGTTCAGAGCTAAAAATTCGTGTTTCTTTTTTCGTTCTGAATGTGTTCTGAGTTTGTTCAGAGCGCGCTCTATGAGCTCAGAATTAAATGACCGAGCAGACAGATTTAATGCTGAACACAAGCATTTGACAGCTAGTGTTCTGTTCAGGTGTGTTTTGAATATAATTCAGAGTGCTCAGAGCACGCTTGGTTCAACCAGAGGATGTTAAGAACATGCTCGACATGCTCGGACTCTGTTTAGAGCTCTATTCTGAATTAAAAAGAAAAAAGCCTTTAGACGAATCAAAAAATGTGTAGGTGCACAGTTTGCCGTTAATTAGTTTCGACAGTATCGAGTTTTTTTCATTCAATGTTTTCTATGTTTTTTTGGTTCTTTCCCAAATTAGAATCAAGTTAGCAAAGCACCCCCGAAAATCGGTAAGAGCTTCTTATAATTGATGGTTTATTGCTTTATAGTTTACCTTTAATTAGTCATTACTTAGTTGTGACAAATTCAATTTTTGCATGCAACTTTTTCTATGTTTTTTGGGTATTATTTTCCTAAATTTATATGGAATGAGCAAAGAGCTCCAGTAAAAGTTCAGTGCATCCACATCTAAAACTTGTAATTGAAAACTAATTTGTCTTTATTTAGCCCTTCATTATATATGTGACAGTTTAAAAAATCTCGTTTTCTATGCTTTAATTCCTTAATTCATAAAAATGACGTTGAAAAATGGTCTAAAATTGGATTAAATTGAAATATTTATTGCTTTATTACCTTTTTCACAGGCAATGAGGCAATTTTATTGAAAAAAAAAACATAGCATGAAAAATGTAATTTTGTCACACAATTAACTAACAACAAATTAACTGCAAATAATTAAATATTTTATGCATTAGAAGATTTAGAAGAATTTACCACTTTTCGAAAAAAAACATAGAAAACATAGAATGACAAATTTGAAATTTTCAAAAAATTTAAATGACTTTCTCACCATTTAGTCATAAGCTATTTGGTTTCAGAAGTGCGTACCCCTTTTTTGAGGTGGTGCTACACTGATTTGATGTCAAGTCAGAAAAGAATCCAAAAAACGAAGAAAACATTGCCCAACAAATTCAAAATTATCACAACTAATAAAAGGCTTGTTAACGTGTTGTATTCACCCCTTTTTTAGGTGGTGCTCTCTTGACCTGATATCAAGTTAACAAAGGCCCAAAGGAATATAGCAGACATTACATGGTTAAATTCAATTTTTCAAAACTAATTAATGACTCACCAACTAAAATTATAAAGTTATAAGACATTAGGTTTTAAATGTTTTTACTACTTTCCAAGCTAGTCAGCAACGCAACCAGAAAAAATACAGAAAACATTGAATTACTGTGTTTCAACTAATAAACGAATAATTTGTAGCTAAGTTTCCACCTAGCCATTTTAGATTCGTCAAAGTTGCTTTGCTTACTTGAAGTTGATAGAAAACAAAAAAAAACCCTAGATACAAAGATAACATGTAGCACGAAATTTTTTTTTAATTAACAAACGACTAATTAATGGGAAATTCTAAGGCACCTAAATATTAAATTTTAAAGAAATTTTCTACGTTGAAAAATAAAAACATAGAAAACATAGAACGACAAATTTGAAACTGTCACAACTTATCATAACTATTTAAAGACAATTCAAATACCTATCTATCCATTTTCGATCTGTGAATGGTGCTTTGCTAACATGAAATCATTTTAGTAAAGTTAAAAAAACATAGAAAACACTGTGCAATCAAATTGAATCTGTCACAATAAATTAAGAGACTACTCTACGGAAAATTTTTGAGCCATAGACCATGAGATAAAGGAATATTTCACTGATTTTCGACAAAAAAGAAAACATTGAACGACAAATTAGAAGTTATCACAACTAATTACCGGCTAATTAACGGCAAATTATCCACCTATTAATCTTCGATAATGTTAAGTTACTTTGCGGGCTTGGTCAAAATATAATAAATGAACAGTTTAAAATAACATTTAAATTTTTAGAATATTAAGTGAATCGTGTTTATCTGTTCTTATCTCTAATTTTTTTTTATTTTGTGATAAATGTTTTCTTGTACGAATATCTACAAATTAAATACCAAAATGAATTTCTTTCGAAGGTTATTTACCATATTATTTATTTTTATTTAAGTTGAGTCGTTTTTTCTTTGAAATAGGTCAGATACAAACATCACGGTTTTTAAGCTTTTTTGACCATTAAAAAAACGAAATAGTATTTTTATATTTAAAGAATAAATAATAAACACATCAAAGCTGTCAAAACTGCTTTTCTATTCATTTTCAACCCACGTTATTTAAAATTGTCCTAAGCAACACAACTTCGAACTCGAACTTTGGATAGAGTCGAAGTTCTGGCAGAGTAAAAATTCTTTTTGCATAATTCTGTTTTAAAATTTTTTAAGAAAATCTGCTTTCTTAAATCTGTTTTCAAAATTCTGTTTCACAAAATTTTGCTACAGAAAAACAAAATTGGAGGATTGGAAAATGTTAAAAAGTGTGAGCAGAATTTAATTATTCAAAATTTTAAATGACAGAATTTGGAGAACTGGATTTAAAAAAAAAAAAAAAAAACTGAATTTGAATCGACAAAACTGTGATAAGCAGAATTTTCATAAACAAAAATTTTGAAAAGCGGAATATTCAAGACAGAGTTTTGGCCGACCCCTCTCAAGATTTTGTCAAAATTTTGACACTTATTTATCTTTTAACAAAAAGAGTGGATTTGTAGTGGACGGACATTCTTTATCATTGGTCTTAGGACATTCAAAACAGAATTTCAAAAAGCAGAGTATTGAAGCAGGAATTGAAACCCACCTCCTTTAAGGTTTCTTCAATTTTGACACTTGTTTACTTTCTATAAAAAAATTGGTCTATAGAGCTGCCGGACAGTTTTTATTATGGGATTCTAGGACATTCCTTCTAACCAAAAATATGCAAATGATCTTGTTAATATAACAATTTGTTTCCAAATTTATTACAACAAAATAATCATCACTCTATCTACATCTACTGTATACCAACATGTATGAGATAAAAATATTAGTGTTCTGTGTCAAGCTGTCAATCGAGTTTCCAAACTCGAATTAATTTTAATGATCGAACGATCGAAACGACCAACAAAAACCACAAAGTAACGTTTGACTCACTTTGACAAGTATTTCCATTTGCATTTATTTCCTCTTTTAAATTATTGTTAATAATTTTACATTCTTGTATTATTTTTTTTTTGTGACAAAATTTATTCGAATGTTTATCTAATTTTTTTTTACATTTTTATTCGCACAAAAGCACACAAAAGCCACGGGCCGAGACTTCAAAAAAAAAAAAAAAAAATCCGAATAGAGTGCTTATTGGATTTGGATATGTGAATTTAATTATTATTCCCCTCTTATAAAAGCAATTCAAACACACATTTATCTTCTCTGGTCATTGGCAAAATTTAATTTATTGAATTTAATTTTATATCAATCGCAAGGGAATTGTTTTGTTCGATTTTTTTTTTGTGTGTGATTTTGTGAATGTTTTATAATAATTGTTTGTTTTTTTTTTTTTTTTTGGTGATTAGACCAGTTTTGTTTTGGGTTTATATATTTTTAAAAAATATTTATTGTTATTTCTTGATTTCTTGCAAAATAAAATAAAATAAAATAAGTAACTTAGTGACAAGTCGTGGGAATCAAAGTCATTTTGGATTAGATTTGACTCAAGTTAAGGTGGATTATGTTAAATTTTTTGCTGTGAAATATGACTATTTGCAAATTTTTGAATATTTGTGTTTGTTGGAATATGAAATTGAAATTGAAACCACTATAATTTCACAAGGTAATAAAATTAGAAATAAAATGCAGGAAATTCTCACAGATTTAGTCACATTAATGTTGGACTGAGTCAACGATTATGCATTGATGGTTTTGACTATTGATTTTAATTTTCGTAAAAACAAGTTAATCTAACATTGCACGTTTCTGCACAATTTCTTTCAATGTAAGATAAAATCGTAAACATTTTAATCATACTTTTTTTTCATTTTAGCTCAAATACCACAGGTAGCTAAAATTTTAAAATGATTAGTTTACAAACAAAAGATAAATAAGCAGTAAGGTCAATTGACTCAAATATGAGGAAGATATGGTGGAATTGACAAGAGTACCTACTATCATTTAAAAAACAAAAGAAAAATAAATTCACTCTTAATTCCAGCTTGAAAACAAGAACACCAGCTAATTTTTTGGTTTTCTTAAAATATAAAATTTTCTAAGCAATTTTGAAAAAATATTAGTATTCCAAGTAGTGTTAACTGAATGATCTGAGAAACAAATTCAAAAATAAAATGGTATCTCCTTATGGCTTTTTTCATTTCAATTTTCAATTAAAAAAAAAACAAAAATGAAGATTCAGCGTATTCGAATACCAATTATAGTTTTGAAAACTTTATTAAGATAGTTTACTATACAAATCTTGATCGAAATCAGTGAGAAAGTATTGTATGGTTTATATATCTTCGAAATACGTTGGATTTGAAATATGAAGATGATTTTTTCAAACAGATGTTTTTTTTTGAGTATCTAAATTTATTTCAATAAAAAATTTATAACTTCACCATCTTGACAACATACATGAATGTTTTTGGTCGGCTTAACACCAAACAGCGATTCTCTTATTTTGAAGTTTTTGTAATAGTTCGTATACGTGACAGTGTATATCACTTCTATGAGACCCGAACGGCTTTATTTTTAATCCAAAGAAACATTGTTCAGACTTAAAAAAGGAGTTAGAAGATGGATTACCAGATACAGTTAGACAAAATAATATATTCTGGCATGGTTATGTTCTATGAGCTGCATTGCTCCTTAAAAACATTTTTTAAAACAAGTATGTCATTTTTAAGTTCAGTTTAAGACAGTAAATTTTTTTAAATCTTGTGCTTAATTCCATCTTTGAAAATTTTATGTTTTGATTTACGTGCACACTTTTGTCACTTCATAATAAATACTTTTTGTAAGTTTTACCTCAGCCCGATTGTTAGTTTTTGCTGCTCTTTTTTTTAAGTTTAAGTTTTAGATTTAGTTTTAGTTTTAGTTTTAGTTTTAGTTTTAGTTTTAGTTTTAGTTTTAGTTTTAGTTTTAGTTTTAGTTTTAGTTTTAGTTTTAGTTTTAGTTTTAGTTTTAGTTTTAGTTTTAGTTTTAGTTTTAGTTTTAGTTTTAGTTTTAGTTTTAGTTTTAGTTTTAGTTTTAGTTTTAGTTTTAGTTTTAGTTTTAGTTTTAGTTTTAGTTTTAGTTTTAGTTTTAGTTTTAGTTTTAGTTTTGGTTTTCGCTTAATGATCGCTAATACAAAAACTTGAAAACTTTTAATCAATTTGCAAATGCAACTAACTTCAAATCAAATGTAATCAGTCGTATTTATAAATTTTTTTTAACTTACTTAAGACAGCCGTCCAACTCCAAAAAGTTATTTGTAGACTTTGTTTACTGTTGTCCTAAAGTTTTATTAACATGGACATCAGCATCGGTTATCTAAGATTTATATAACTTGACATTTTATTTAATGAAATAACACATATTTTCAAATATTAGGTAAGAACTTTCAAAAAATCTGCCTTATTGGTCAACCGTCTAAAAAAACAAATAAATAAGGCTCAATGTGAAAAAAATTGTTTTTTGAACACACTATTTTGTATTTACGAGTATTAAGGAATGTACAGTGTACGCCAAGATCGTACGGCCTTACAGATTTTTTTTCAAGCTAATACTCCATCCTTTTATTTGTTTCTTAAATCAAATTGTTTAAGAGAAAAGTTTTTGAGAAATTAAATTTTAAAGTCAATGGTGCAAAATTTCAATCATCTTTTTGTAAGGGACTTAGCGTGATAGTTATTAACAATCTTCTTAATATTTAGTCAATTACTTGCTCTAACAAATGTTTAAACCTCTTTGTTTGTTTTACTAATTTCATTTCATTAAGAACCTTTGCAGGAATTAAAAAGCCTTTGTGGGGTATGAATTTCATAAACATTTGTTTTGTGCGTTATTAATTAATTGTAGATACAAAATTCAATATTTATTGTATTTGATGTATTTAATGTTAATAATATCGTCTTCACCTTACTGTATTTATTTTTATTATTAAGTTGCAATCCCCCCAGGATTCCAATCCCGAATTCTTCGGTACGATCCTGACGCATCAATCAGAAAATTCAATCCACACAAAACTTTAGTATGAAACTTGTTTCTAGATATTTATCACTTAAACATAAAATGTCGAGATCGAAAACGATATTAGCCTTTCAGGGTGACGACCCAGGAAAAATTGTCGGGTGTTCGTAACGATAAATAATGTTGGTATTTTTATGCATTAAATTTGAATTAATCCATTAAAATTCTTCCATTTAGTTCATACAATATACAACTTAATTCAACTCTGAAATAGTAGCGTTTTTCCCAAAATCTGTTGCTTCTACGGAATACAGTGTCCGAATCTTTTCTGTCCAGAATATTTTGAGCATTAACATAAACTGATTAGTTTTTCAAAAAGAAATAACATCAGCTGAGATATTAACAAAAAACCGTTATTTGTCCATTTACAGTACAAAATAAAAAGTGTTACTTTGAAATGTTATAACTTCAAGGTTAATAAACCTACAGAGTTTGTTAATAGCTCATTTTTTACATAATTTTACTGTCTAAATATTGTTCTGTCATGATTTTGCTGTAAAAGGAAATTTCTATGGAGTTGCTGAACAAAAACCAAATTACTTTCTTTTTCAAGATGGTAGTGTTCCCCTTACTTTTTTGACAAAATTTACTCCACGGTGAACTTCTTGTACGATTTTCTCAGAATCTATTGTTTGTATGAAAAATAGTATGTTAATCTTTTTTGTCTAGAATGACATAAGCTACAATATGTAACTTCACATTTTTTTCGGAACTTTTCAGGAAATGCTTAAGACGTCGAAGCAAAGCTCTCTACCAAAATAGTTTTGTCGGAATTGTTTCGAAGTTAAAATCTAATTTTCCTGGGCTAAAAGCAATAACTAAACCATTTTTGATGGGTACACTTTTAAATTATGCATAAAAATTCCAAATTAATTTGTCTTTTCCAGACAAAGGCGATTATTTTAAAATCTTTTTTTTTTTAACACAATTATTATATTGAAAATTTTCCTCGATGTGGATTTGTAGCCAAACAGAAATAATGTAAATTTTTGAAAAACTTAAAGGATTTATCCATCTTTTTAACAAAATATCGTATTTAAAATAGGCAGGCAACCTATTAGGCATTGAGTCAACAAGAACACCAAAAAATTTGGAAATATTTGGCACCATTCGGTTTTATTTTTTCCATCAGCCCAGTACATTTCGATTGCTTTCACTTTCTTAATTTCCGATTTTAAAGGTTTCATAAATTTTCTATGGGACTGAATTTGGGACATTCTCATCTTCTACGAAGATTTTTTTAACCGGTTGTTGTTTGTTGGGTCATTATCGGATTGGAACAAGCTGTTTTCAATCCCAGAATGTATAAACATACATATATGGTTTACGTGAATTTCTTACGTTCTTAGGTCATTAACTTGAAATAACTGAACAATTTCTGACGAGAAAATGAACCTTTAAAAACGTTTTACTTTACAATCTTTGCATGTTTTGGGCCATTATCGGGTATGTGGGATAGTAGTCTTAGAATTTCCACACCGAATATTAATCTGAATTTCGAGCAACAAGATTTTAAGTTCAACTTGAGTCGTTAATATTGTCTTACGGTGGTATTTTATGTCATGGTAATAGTTATATTATACAATTTTTTTTTTAACTCAATTCTAACATTTTCTAAAATAATATGATTATTCATTTTCTCATTTTCATTTTCATTTTATTTTCATTTTGATAAGGGAAAAATACAAAAAATTATAAAAAATTTAAGCTTCGTAACACAGTGACTGAAAGAGTAAAAGTGCTCATAATAACTCAAAAAAAAAGAGATCCGCTGTAATCAGTCAATATCCCAAGACAATATCACATATTTCATTATTTCTCTCTTTTTCTGTAAGAAAAAACCATGTAATAAAGTGCGGTTGTGAAGAGACCAGTGATAATCTGGAAAGATTTTGTAGTAATCTACTAGGTAAGAAAAGATATGGGAAATCTTGTTGATTTTGACGGAATTTAGGATTTAAGGCTGGAAGTCTAGATTTTGACGTGTAAATAAACAATAATTATAGTCAGTCAAGCTTACAGTTTTGTTATAAAATTAAAGAGTAGACATTTAATCTTTTTTCTAGCTCGACCAAATAGCTTTCTGTTACCTAAAGCTAAATTGTGAGTATTTTCATAAAGCAGAGTGGCGCAGTGGAAGCGTGCTGGGCCCATAACCCAGAGGTCCGTGGATCGAAACCATGTTCTGCTAATCATATTTCTTTCTTATAATTTAAAAATCACAAAGAATTAAGAACAACCTTACTGTCATTTTTGACAGACATTACTTTATTTACTTATTTTAAAAGTTTCTAATACAAACTTATGTATATAATTAAAAGCTTTGTAGGTATCTACTTCTTGCCGTATAACTACCCTAAAAAGAAAAATATATAAAACGTATTTAGCAGAACATGGTTTCGATCCACGGATCTCTTGCCTAAACGCTTCCACAACTTCAGTCTGCTTGGTGAAAATCATATAAATAAAAAATATAAATGATGGCAATCTTCAGTTGTCAATTTGATTCGCCTTCAAGCTGAAGCGCACAGCTGATGTACTAGATTTGCAAAGTATTAGTGAAAAACGCACACATAGAATCAACTCGTCCATTCAGCACAGGTCTTGTTGTTGTTTCGATTCACATCTATTCATCGACACGCAATGAAATTACAAATCCATCAACAATGTAAACAAATGGGTTTTTGGAGGTTGAAACGAACGAAAGATTGGCTTCTTGATATTAATAATTGATATTCTCTGGTGAAAATGCTCTCTATTCTTATTGCGATCCACTATTTCTAAAATTTCAACAAAAGTGAGTTTTGAACTGCCGACCTGGATCCCCTTCTTGAGTCCTCGAAATCCAATTTAACCTCCATAACATTATTTCCTTACATTACATGAAATAAAGAAAGAAAATTTGTTCAAATAGTTTTTGTCATCATGCTTCTACAGTACTCAAGAAGCAAAATTGTAACTCCAAAACTCTGGACGAATGCTCATTATGAAGGATAAGTCTCTTTTCTTTCCATATGCTTGCTACATCAAGACAATATAATATTATCATCCAGTCACTCAATTACAAATGAAAACTCTGTCATTAACTTACCAATAATTAAACTTTAATTCGTATTTTTGTAATCACATCCGATCTCGATGATATGTCACTAGCAGTTATATTTTGTGTTGCCTGTTGCAATATACGTAAATTGCGGTTAACAAATCTATCAGCAGGTATTATTTTTCTACTCCATTTATACGCAATACCTCTATACCTGCCATACCGTAGAATCAATGAACCTGTCAACACTTTTTAATCCCTACATTTTTTTTGTTAACTTTTTTTATATCGCCTACTGATGGAAATGGCTGGCTTATTCGCTAGGTATGTCACTGTGTGTGTGTTGCAATGTTGTTAATTAATTTGCCTATAATGATAATGCACTTTGAATTAAAAAAAAAGGAAAAAAATTGACAAAAAATAAGCCGGAAGTGAATTACCACTCTCTCGCCGCCGCCGGAGTGGAAAGCCTTCGCCAATTGACAATTGTTTTGCGGTCTGATGATGCATCAAGGACATCTCATGCGTGCCCTCAATTGGTGTCAAATTTTTTGTTCTGTTTTTTTTTGTCTGAATTCGTCCTCTATCTCTATGATATGGTATGATATGGGTGACATCACAACATATACCTACTAACAATATGTTGCAGGAATGCTCGAGAGTTGTTATAGATGGTAGTAGATGTGTGACCACTTTTATGCGCGCCGATATTTTTTTTAGCGGCCACACCGTGTTCCACGGTTTACCCGCTGCGTGTTTTGCTAACCGCGGTGTTAATTTTTATTGTTGCAATAAAAACAAAGCTCTACAAACTACTAATAGTATGTTTCATGTTGTATGTTGTGCTTGCCTGCTATTTTTTTTTTTTTGTCCTTTTTTTGTGTTTTATTTTTCCAGGAGCAACACGTGTCCAAACCGCCCACATGGCTTGCTAAATGCTGGTTAATGTACAATGCACTGGCTATCCACTTCAAATACCTACACTATACACCCTGTTGATCCTTGGTGGGGAGTTTTTTTTTTTTTTTTTAGACAAATGTCCTTTTTTTTGCGTTTTTAGTTTCGTCATACCTATACCTATAGATAGCAGCGTATGGAGACCTGTAGCGCCACCACCAGCCACGCTGTTGAAAGTTTTTTGTGTCACCAATGATGTTTTTATTTTTTAAATGACAAAGTGTTAAAGCAATTAAGTTCCCCCGCCCTGAGCTATGCATCAGGAACTCGCGGGAATCGGGATAGTTAATGGTGGATCCTGCGATGACTTAGTGACACACACCCTGTCAGTGCAATCAAGCTGTTTTTTTTGGTTTATTGTGGCTCCTCCGCAACCGAAATCCAAATCCCTACACACATTTGATTTGGAAGTTTGTTGATTCGAATTTGCATATCGGTCGCGGCTATATGGCGGCAGAGTTCGGTTCCGATTCTGATTTCGATGCTGGGTGGCTCACTAATTTAGATGAATCTCGATGTCGGCATTTGAGGTGACATCTATTTGGCGGAATCGGATCGGATCACACCTCCTACACGACCATATACAGCCAAAACGAAGATGAGAACGAGTGTAATTTAACAAATTAAATTGCCAACACAACAATAATTAGTCCATCACTTTCAGCCAAAGTGGAGATGTTTGTTTATGCTCTTATACGGGAGATTGATTTAAATTGCTAATTTGACAGTAGCTATGTTGTAGAGACAGACGATCTTGAAGACTACATTTTTTTTGTATTCGATGTGAGATCTCTTTATTTCGGGGGTGCCAAGTAACATCACGGTGGTGTGTGATGTCGCACAAAATTCCAAAAAAAAATAACATGATTCGACGACTAATTTAAGGCATTGTCTATGTTTTAGAAATAGTTCGCTCTCAATAGTGCTTAGCGCCTTGATATTTATCACATTCATTAAAGATAGCACGTTTGGGTTAGTTTTTGTGACTTCAGGTTGATTTGATTTTTTTTTTTTTAATTTGCTTTGACATCGGATTGTTGTATGTCGTTTGTATATCGACAATTTATTCTTGGATTTATTGTCAAAGATTGGCACTTAACAAGGTGTATTTATCGACTGTTAACGATCTTTATGGCATTGATATTTATTATTCTCTCGTTGATGTAAGCTTAATGAATTGTTTGTTAATAAATGGACTCTCTATACGGTTTTTTTCTTTTTGTATTTATTTTAATTGAGACTATAAAAGATTTAAATTAAATTAATCTTATTAAATTTTTGTTGAAATGCGATAAAATTTATTGAGCTTAATGGATGGAACATGTATCGATATTTATTTTTTTTTTTACTTAATTTAATAATAATTTAATTTATTTAATACACATAAAAGTTAAATAAGATGTAAACGAACTGTTAAGTGGTTATATTGTTTTAGGAATTTTTGAAACGTTGGTAATTTTTGACACAATAAGTAATATATTATTGGATTGGATTGAACTTTATTTCAATTTTAATATAGTTTGACTTAAAGCACTCAGCTTCCTTGTAAGATTAGAAATTACCTTTTAGAACGAATAAAACAAAAAAGTTATGTTTGAAGCTTGTCAGACAGTTCACAAAAAAAAAAATACTGATAAACCCCAGGTCTCCGTTTTGTCTCTGGATTGGATAAGATTGCCCAAGGAATTTTTAAGTGTAGAAAAAAGGAGTAGATTTCAAAAAAGTTGAGTGGTGGAGTAGATTTATTTTCTTCCTCAAAAAAGGAGTAGATTTGCTTCAATTGAAGTAAGGTTCGAACGCTGCTTATGAGAAATATCCAACGGGAAAACAACAACTCAAGGCAGATCAAATTACTGGAAGCTCTGGAAGTCAGAAACGCCTTTCAGTCAGCCGTAGGTGGAGTGACACGTAAACGCACTTGACAATACTTTCAACACACCAGACTTTTATTCTTATGCGGGTCATGAAAGGCTATCTCAGAGACTGGGAACTGATCTACGAGACCCAAAAAACACCAATTAACTCAATTTCTGGTACCAGATAAGGAACGCGATGAAATAAGTGTCAAAAGTATAGAACACGCTGATAGCGAACGTAAGAGGTCCAACTGCCATCAAATGAAAGCTCCCGTGCTTTGACGAGAAAAGTAAAGGGTTCTGGACCCTTGGCATTAACCTCATATATGGGAAGTCTGAAAATAGAAAATGCCATCCAATCGGTCAGTAATTGGTTAGAAATGGTCAACTAGTCCTAAAAAACTGGTCAGCCCTAGATAACTTTCAATGAAGGCATTAAGTTTTTCAAGATCACGTGGGATTTTTGGCATATATGGGAAATTTTCAAAAATTGTTTAAAAGATCTCTAAGTAATTGTTAAGTCATAGATTTTTTTTAAATTAATTTTTAAATTTTTGTTCGAGGTCATTGCGATTTTTGGCACCTCATTAATTTGCCAAAAATTAATACCACCGGAAAGGCCTTAAGATCTATATAAATGGTCAGCTAGTATCAGTAATTGGTTCTTTTTAGGATTTTTTAGTTTAAGCTTTTTTATAAGGTCACAAATACTTTTTTGCATAAGAATAAAAATTCATAACAAAAAATCTATGGCTGAGGTGTCAAAATCGTTCGTGACCTTGAAAAAAAAATTAAAAAATCGTAAAATGAATCTATAGTTGAGCAATTACTTCACTCAGAGAAAAAAGCTGGTATGACGAACCAATTTCTTGTTTTTATACCTGATCTTCAGGTTGTTATTTTTCAACTCGGTAGATCAGGTTAACGGCTTAACCTGATACCTGATTTGAATGTCGTGTTAAATCAACGTTGGTATCAGGTAAAGTTGCCTTAAAAAAGTAAAACTGTAAATTTTACCTGAGAATCTTGCTATTTTTACCTGTGAATCTAGTTAACTTAACATGAAAATCTAGTTCAGAAACATGAATAAAATGTTTAACGTCCTGTAAATTTAACATGAGGATTTAGTTAATTTAACATTATTCAATGTTGAATCATCCCTGTATCCGGTAATTATTATGTCTGGGATCAATGCTTGAAGGTCCCTTCTCTAACACTGCTTACCGTCCAATTCATTTTGCATTATTCTGAAAGTATAGAAATGTATTACTATGTATATAATTTTATTTTAAAAACACTTTGTGATACTTACTTAGTTTTGAGCTGGGAACCTCTCACACATGGAGATAGTACGCATCCCCTAGGCCACTTAGCTGCATAAAAAACTTGTGCCAAATATCAATAAGTTGAAACTGACCTCTTTTGGGTGGCTTATATTTGTATGTGATTTAACACTGGTGCCACGTTGAAATAACCTGGCAGAGTATTTCTTTAACCATGGCTTGTGAGTGTGTTTCAACGCTGGTAAAGGGGCTTGTTTAACAGGCGGCCAGATTAAATTTAAATAATTTTATATGGATGGCCTGTGTGTGTGTGTTTTAAAACTGATGTCACGTTAAAATTAACTGGTAGAAGAGGTTTAATGCAACAAGTAAACATTGTAAAAATAACCATATAAGATGATACGTCAACTTGATTTGTGGTGACCTAGAAATTCATAACAAGCAGTGTTAAAAAAACCTGATCTCAGGTAAAATTTACGCTATATTCTTGTAAAAATTTCTTGTTTACCTGCATTCTGTGTTAAAATAACAGTTCATCTTCTTAAATCAACTTGAATATGGTAATATAGGCCGCCAGGCTAATTTAACACTTAATATACTCGTAAGGTTATTAAAATCAGGTAAATTTCTGAAATGTCTATAACTTTATATGGGATTATGCACCTTGTAAATTTTACAGGGCCCAGGTTAATTATTTACCTGACTTTTTTCTCTGAGTGTAGCTGACTCTTTATAAAGATCTAGAAATCTGTCACATAGTAAACAATTTTTGAAAATTTCCCATAAATGAGGTGCCAAAAGTCGCAATGACCTTGAATTTTTTTTTTTTAAATCATTGAAAATTTATTAAAAAAATATCCATGGTTGGCCAATTACCGTGAAGTGGCCTTTCAAATGGCATACTTCTTTTTTTGAAGAGACCCACATGAAGTAGATAGTAAAAGTTTTTTTTGTGACCTTGAAGCAAATTTTGAAAATTCATAAAAAATACTATGGCTGACCAATTACTGAAAATAGTTAACCTTTTATCACGATCTAGAGATCTTTCAGATGGTATAATTTTTTTTGTAAACGACCCTAAATGAGTCGTCAAAAATCGCGGATGACTTTAAGCCTTGATAACAATTATGTTATCTAGGACTGACTAAGTTTTAGGAATATGTGACATTTTCTGACCAGTTATTGCAACCAATTAGATGGCATTTTCTTTTTTTAAATTTCCCATATATGAGGTCCCATAGGTCCAGAGCCAAAGCACAGAAAGCTGATAGCAGTTTTCATCATGGCAAGATCCTACGGAATGGGGTCGGAAATAGCAGTCCTTGTTGTGATACGACTGATGCTAGTAGACCTTATACTGGCAGAAAGGAAGTCCGTCTATGATAAAAAGACGGAAGTTGAAGTAGAAAACGACAACGGAAGAGAGAGCTTGCAAAACAAAATTGTCTCAAGCTTTGGAGCCAGTGGCGGATCCAGGGAGGGAGGGTCATGGGGGTCATTAGGACAGAGGAAAATCATTTTAGTAATTTCATACTTTTAGTTGTTTTTATATTTATACGAAAACCATGATAGTAAGCATCTATCATTCAACAAAGTCAAACATCGAAATGATAAATGATCAGGAAAGAACATTGACAAAAAATTCTTCTAAAATTATTAGCCCTGAAGGCCACACTTAAGTGTCTACTCCATTCGACTCAAAGTTCACCTTTTGAATCTTTCGTAGTTTGACTAATAGGCTACCGAATGCATCTTTTAAAAAAGAACAAGCACGTACAAGGGTTTTTATTATTGATCATTTTCTTGTTTATTCAATAGCCTTAAAGATTAAGCCAGTTAAAGGAATGAGAACCTAAATCCAAAGAAATCACAGCAACTCAAATAACAAAACAAAGCGAAAATAAAAATAACATTTTAAATTTCTCGAAATGAAAAGAGCTCCGAAACCCATGGTTTTCAGGAAGAATACCTTGATAAATAATAACTTTCTAAATAAGAGTCCAAAACAATCTTCCTTTTTATCATGCCTTTGACTGAAATGAAGCCATGATAAAGCTGGATTTTAGCTAAGCACAAGATATGCAGAAAATTCAAGCTTAACTTTATTTTTGAAGAGGTTTCAGTTTTAATTGATGTTTCAATTTCATGACACCCCCCAAACTGAATTCCTTGATCCTCTCCTGGTTGGGGCTCAGAAAGCAGAGAATGATGGACAGCGAGCATAATCAGGATAGTGGTTGAGTGGAACGACCAAAAACACGGTGAGTTTTACTACTACGTCACCTAGATTCACTCCAAACACGGATACTTCAACGCCTTTTTTCAAAAAATCGGTGAAACAAATAGTCCAGCCCGCCGAAACGAGGACTCCCAAGAAGACGACATGAATATACCTTCTTCGCCTGTTGGATGTGAACCCGAAAAAGGAAAACTTGAGAGAAATATAATTATAATCATTCCAGACAACATAACTAAAAAGATAATGGCCAGTGGCCAGAATTGGAACCATAAATCTGAAGTCTGCACCAGGGTTGCCAGATCAAAAAGTACTAGTGTAGCCCGATTTCAGAATTCTTCTAGCCCAAAATCGCTGCCCTAAATGAAGCCCAAAAACTAGCCAAATCTCATTTATAACATCCAAAATTTCTTAAATACCTTACCATCTTCTTGTTTTTTGAAAAATTCCTAAGGGCCACTTTGTTCGAACTTCTCGATTATCATTTGCCTAATTTTTAATTAAATTTCGATTTTTTTCTTACCGAACCCATAACACTTGTCATATATAGATCAAGTTGAAATTCCATTTAATTTAATTAAACTTCCTTTTCAACTTAGCAACAGTTTTAAAAAAGCCTACCTTTTTAAACACCAATATAAAAGTTATAATAAACATAAGAAAGCCATCTGCTTAGCAATATAAATAATTTAAACTCAGCAAGATCTCGCATTAACTTCTGCTAATAACATAATCAAATTTGATCAAATTCTGATCGAATTTTCAAAAATCACTTTATAACTATGTATGTTCATTTCATATTGATCTGAATATAAACATCTGTGTTCTGCGTACAAATTATAAATTAATTAAGTGTGAAATAACTTGTTTGGTTTACAACAACAAAATAAAACATGATTTGAATTTTTTTTCCAAAATATTTGCTTTTATCTAAATTTATATGCAAATTTTCTTGTATAGATGTGGGTTTTTCTGTCAAGTTATTAATTTAAATTGATATTGATTTTTGTTAGATATTTATATAGATAAGAAGAATTTTTAATTACATTGCGGAAGAAGATTATTTTGAAAGGTTTATGAGTTGTTGATTTATAAGAGTGATTCTTGACAACCTTAGTTCCTTATTTTAAACTAATTTCAAATTAAAAAAAATTAAAACTCATTTCATAGTTTAAATTCATTCCTTTCGAAGTAGTTTTCCGATTCGATTTCCATTAAGTTTGTTTACAGCTTTTTTAAAGAGACTTTAAGAAGTAACCATTTTGAATTTTTTTTCAAAAACCCCTCCCTTTAAGGACAAAAATTAATTAAGATAATTATAAAAAAAAACATTTTATAGTTTAAATGCTTTCCTTTGGAAGTAGCTTTTCGATAAGATTTCCATTAAGTTTGCTTACGGCTTCTTTAGAGGGACTTTCAGTAAAAATCATTTTGAATTTTTTTAAAAGCCCAGAAATTCCTTCCTGTTTCAAATACATACTTATAAAAATAAATTGAGATTAATATAAAAACTCATTTCAGAAATTAAATTATTTGCTTTAGAAGTAGCTTTTCAGTTAGATTTCCATTAAGTTTGCTTACAGGTTCGTTAGAGAGACTTTCAGAAGCAACTATTTTCATTTATATCAAAAATCCCTCTCTTTTATTAAGTACAAAAGTTAATTAAGATTATTATAAAAAAAAAAAAACATTTTATAGTTTAATTTCTTTCCTTTAGAAGTTTCGATTAGATTTCCATTAAATTTGTTTAAAGCTTCTTATGAGAGACTTCCTGGAGTAACCATTCCGATTTTTTTTTTCATGAACCCCAAAAACTCTTTCCTTTTACTGAGTATGAAAATCAACTATCAATTAGTCTATCAGTTTCTAAGAACATACATTCCCAATCCCCAATCAAAGACGACAACCTTTTTCATCGATTTTCTTACAGAGGGTTCTCCCTGCAACACGCGTTCTTAACATTTCACTAAAATACCGGAACAGAAAATTGAAATTTTCAGAAATTGCGGTAATTATCTATGCGCGTGTACTATTTACCACCATCATCAGTGTGGCACACTTTTAACTTAAAAAACTTTTTACACCGAGAGTTGTAAAGTTTTTGAAATTCTTTGTGGCAAGAAATAAGCCAGAGACGAGGGACTATACTGATGGGGAGAGGGTTGAAGGATTTTCTTCAATGCCTATCATTCGACAATGGAATTATTCATGAATATTTTTTTTTTTTAATTTAATTTTTGTGTGGGGTTGTAGGCTTCGGCTTCGTTGTCGACAAGGAAGCATTAAGACGTTTTCTGATCTTAAAATTTTCTGTGAAGCGTATGTATTTGCACCTTATACACACATATCATTACGTTTACGCATAATGCATATGGTTATGGTTGTGAGTATGTATAGGGGTTGTTAAAATGGTGGGTGGTTGATTTAATTGAATCAAATAACTTGAAAATTTTTGAATATGGAGATTTGTAGATAATTTGCATAAATAATTACGCCATTTTGAACGTAAGTAGATATAGGTACACAAATGGTGGTTTGTGTGGGTTGTATAAGGAAGAATTTGAAAGGGGAAACTATTTATTCATGTATAAGAAAGATTGATGGAGATGTTATTTTCGGAGAGATAAAAGCTTCAATGCAAAAGCCGTTTTTTTTTAATTTGTTAAATTTATAATAACTTAAATCTATAGTTTAACGAAAATGAATATACCTAATATTTGTATTTATTAATTTCCTTTAAGTGACAAAGAAACGCTTAGCACACTTTATAGGTAGGTCTTTTTGGGGTTGGCCGTACCGTTTGTGCACTCACCTTTTTACTTACGTCCTTATCCAGCTCCCGTTCCATAAAAGGCCTGAGTGCCTTAAACACGGTAGCTTAACATCCTCTTCAGTCTCAAGAACGTTCTTCAATTCATCTAATACAAGCTTTTGACATCCCCGATGGCTAGGTCCTTTAATCGGAGGCTCAGTCTTCTTTGTTTTCTCGAACCTGGAGACTGTGAAGTGATTCAAAGACTCTCTTAGCTGTAGCATTATTTTCTATTTGCTTTATGTGACCAAACGAACATGGTCGATGGTCAGATTTGTAAATGAATACAATCTTTTGTGAATGCAATCATAAGCAATCATTTATTGAATTCAATTGAAAGATTGCATTCATTGAATGCAGTTTGAGACTGTGATTTCAAACTCAGCAATCACCATTCATTTGACCTTAAAACGATTGCATTCATTTTTTCCTCTTTTCATCTTACAGCAATCAATTGAATGCAATTATTTGAGAATGCATGCATTCTTTCCATTTTTTTTTTTTTAAGTTTTCTGCATTCATTTGCATTTTTTCCATAAATTTGATAGCAAATAAATTGAAAGAACGCAAAAGAATGCAAAGATTGTAAAATAAATGCAAGGAATGCAAAAGAATCCAAAGAATGCATGCATTCTTAAATGATTGCATTCAATGGATTGCTGTAAGATGAATGGAGGAAAAAATGATTGCAAACAAAAAAATCGCCGCAATCTCAAACTGGAGTCAATGAATGCACTCTTTTAATTGAATTTAATGAATAATTCCTCATGATTGCATTCTCAAAAGATTGCATTCTCTTAAAACCCCATTATATCGATGCGTTTTGATTTTATGGGCTACATCCACATCTTGTAACAGCTCATTGAGTTTCCGGTTGTATCTTCTCCTCCATTCGTCTCCCTCACACTCAGAACTAAATATCCGTCAAAAAATGTTTCCTTTAAAAGGAGTCCAACATCAGTTATGGCGTTTAGCTCATTATAAAGCAGGATTGGCCGTTTTAGGGTTTCATAAGCATGCACTTCGTGTTTCGTGTGAGAAGTTTTAAGCCCATCCGTTCCCTTAAACCTAAGTAGCATCGGTTTTCTAGGGTAATTTTTCAATAGATCTCAACTAAAATGCCTTTTAAGAGACTGCTACAGTGGTTAGTCACGGTTTCTCTTAGGGGCTTGGTGCCCAGCATACACAGATTCGGAATCAATGTCCACGTTGTGTAGCTTTCGCTCGAAAAATTAGTCGAGAAACGATGAAGATTGAAACAAAATATATGAGTTCTGTTCCATTTTTCAATGTTTTCGGCCAATTTTTTTGATGCGAGAGTTACAGAACATGGGCACTGGGCAGCTGCGTCCCCTTTTTTATTTCCAATGAGCACCAAATGTTGTGCTTCCTAGCTCCTGAGAAAGTTTCCTTTCTCAATGAAGCTTTTGTATACTTGTACATATTTAGCACAAACCTATGCATTTTGAGCACTTCCACTGATATTTTGTCAGATCCGGGTGCCAGTTTTAGTGCAGGCTTTTAACGGCCAAAACTAAATCTTTTTCGCTAAAAGTTGGTATTTCCAGTCGCTGGGCAAAATGTGTGTTGTGGGGCCTGAAAGCATGAGTCATGAAAACCTTACCGACTAAGCGTTCCATCTTTTCTTCGCTAAGGGAAGGGTTGACCCTTGGATGAGCTCCAAGTTTCCACAAGACTGTCCAATATCTGCCACCTAAAAACAGAAATGTTTTTTTCAGAGGGACTGCCTCTTACGAGGACCTGAAAAATTCTCCAAGAGTATACTTGTCATGAATAAGTGCTTCTCATCTAGCCGTTCGGACTCGGCAAAAAATTGTAGGTCTCCACCATTCCTGCCAACAACAAGCACACAGGAATGGTTGAGAGTTGTAAGTCACTAGGCCCTGCTTCCCCACGAGCTGCTGCGCCACTAAATTTTTTTAATTAAGTCCAATATCTTATAGCCTTAAGGGGCTAGAATCCCCCTATAGCCTATACACGAGTAAACATACAGAATATACCTTAAAGGTACTCACATTTATTTCATTTGATTCTTTTAATTAAAAAACTAACTCACGTAGATCCTATGAAAAATGTGTCTAAATCAGAGCACGACCTAAGGTTGACATTTTACGAAAATTTTGGCTCTTGCTCACAAGTTATATAGCTATTCAACATTTAAATTTACATCAAATCCAAACTGAACTCATTAAATTGAAAAAAAAAAACAATAAAAATTGAAATAAAATCACAAAAAAATTAAATCAAATCTTAAATTAATTCTATAATCAAGTAAATTAAACACAATTATTCACAATGCGTTTCGAAGTGCGTGTCGTCCAAAGGGGACATGGTATATTGTCTCCCCCGACACTTTAAGACGAACTTAAACTCTAAAAAAAAAAATCAAATATTCCGTTCAAGCAATTTGAATCTTAAAACACGAAAATGTCAGCAGGACGGAGCGAGGTGGACACAGAGAAAAAAAAAAGTAAAAAAACATAAAACCAACAAACGAAGGAAAGACCAACATCAAAAAAATGATCTAATTTTATTCTTATCACCGTTATTTCGGAAATATGTGAATTTTAATGTTTTTTTTTTTGTTTTGTATTTTATTTTATGAAAGCGTTTATAAGTACCTACCTACATTTTTTTAGAAAATCATCAGTTTCGGCTACCGGGCACTCTCTCACGTTTAGTTTTTTTTGAGATTAGATACTTATTTTTTTTTTTCTATTTAATTTTATTTATTTCGCGCACTTTTATGGCTTTGAATTTGTGAACCGATGAATTACTGATGAATGAATACCTATCAAGATTTATTGTTGTTGTTTTTTTTTTCAATTTGAATTCAGGACACAATCTTATAGCGATATTGTATTTTTTTTGTGATAAAAACAAATAAAAAAATACAAATAAAAATTTCTTTTTCTATGAGGCGTAGATGAGTTGAAAAACACATTAACTCTTAATAAAACGAAAAAAATAGGTTACACGATTTCGCTGTTTAGGCCAAGTTATATTTTGGTTTAGACGAATTTTTTTTTTTGTTAAATTAAACCAAAAACAAAAAGAAATTACTTTATGATGGGTTTGTTTTTTTAAGTTGAAACGATTCTAATCTTATTCGTAAAACACATATCCGTTAGATGCGGTCATTAACGCGTCGAAGGGAAATGAAACTTTTAAGAATTGTTTAAACTAATAGAGACTAATTGTCTTAATGAATCTGTAATGAAGCGGTTTTATGTGTTTTTTTTAAAGGGTAATCTATTTTTTTTTTTTTAATTATTTTAACATTTATTTGGCATCATAAAATGTTTCGTATTATGATCTATGTTAAGGTCATGTAACTTCAGGATTTGAGATTGGAAGTAGAAAATGGTGGTTTAATGAAGATTTTGAACTTTTAAAGATGGATATGAGCAAATTCCGTAGAATTTTGTTTCTTTTTTGATCAAATTAAAGCTTATTTGTAATTTTGTTAAAAAGTTTATGTTTCGTATAATTTTTACTAGTTGGTGTCTTTATAAATGGGACAAAGACCTGTTGATAGATAGAATAAGCTATAAGCGTATTCCAGCAAAGATAATAGCCATATAATAGTTGACCTTTTTTGTTAATTCAACATTTCTGTCAAATCTTACCTCTTTAAGTTATGGTTGGAAATCGCAATCACTTTATATTTTACTAGTGTCAAGTTAGCAAAAGAGCAACTTTGTTGTATCAAAAAATGAATAAGTGGATATTTTTTTGTTGATAAGCCATTATTTAGTTATGACATTCTCGAATTTGCCATTCAATGTTTTCTATGTTTTTTTGTGGCTCTTTGCTAACTTGACATAACTCAAAAAGTATTAAAAATTTCTTATTTTCAATGTTTTGTAGCTTAAAAATTAGTCTTTAGTAAGTCTTTATTTAGCTTTGAAAAATTGAATTTAATCCTGCCATTTTTTCTATGTTTTTTTTTTTGTCCATTGCTAACTTGACATGAAGTGAACATTTCACCACCTCAAATGGGTTCAAAACTGCCAAAATGGAATGGTTTATAGGTCAATAATTCATAGTTTATAAGTCGTTACTAAGTTTTTTATAATTTCGAATTTTTCGTTTTATTTTTTTTATGTTTTTTTTTCGAAAAGTGGTTAAAACTTCTTAAACTAAGAATTTTCTGGCTCAATTATTTGCCCCAAATTAATCGTTAGTTAGTTGTGGCAAAATCAATTTTTGAATTCTAAGTTTTCTATGTTTTTTTTCGGCGAAATAATCTTATTTAACCCAGTGCAAAGTAATAAAGGAACAAATACGTCAAATTAAGGAATTAAAACAAAAAACATAGAAAAAACATTGCAGATTATTGTAACTTATGATTGATTAAAAACAAATTATTGATCATTTAAAATTTCAATATAATAGGTTCTAAGAACTGTTCTAGAGATCTTAACTAATTTCACATGAATTAAGGAAAATAAATCAAAAAAACATAGAAAACATCACATAAGACCGTTTTTTTTTTACCGATTTTTGACATAAAAAATATTGAATGACAAATTCGAAAGGGTCACAACAAATTAAAGACTAATTAACAGCAAATATCCGACTATTCACTTTTCGATTCATCATCTTTCATTCAAAATCGAACACACTAATGCCTAGCTTACACGCGTGAGAAATTGTGATAAATTCTTCCATTTTCACGTCATAGATGGCATAATTGTGTACATTATCAAAATTTTGATTAGAAAAAACACACAATACTTCAAAAACGACTCAGTCGTTTACATTTTGAAACTTGGTATTCAAAGGTTTTAACAATTATGAGAATATTTAAAAAAAAAATATTTTACTTTTATTCAAAAATTACAAGAGGAAATGTTTAAGAAAAAAACCATAAAACAAAATCTCATTTTTCTTGAAACACTAGGTATCCAGGTATTCGCCACGTAACCGTTAGATATCCGCTAAGTATCCCCCTCGGATTCACCACGTATCCGCGAGGTATCCGCCAGGTATCCACCATGTATCCGGGAGGTATCTTCCAATTATCCGCAAGATATCCACCAGATATACACCAGGTATCCGCCAGGTATACACCAGGTATCCTAGATATCTGTTAAGTATCTGCTTGGTATCCATCAGGTATCCGTCATGTATCCGCGAGGTATCTGCTAGTCATCCACGAGATATCCACCAGGTATACATCTGGTATCCTAGATATCTGCTAAGTATCCGCTTGGTATCCGTCATGTATCCGCGAGGTATCTGCCAGTTATTCACGAGATATCCGCCAGGTATCCACCAGGTAATCTAGATACCAGCTAAGTATCCGCTTGGTATCCGTCAGGTATCCGCCATATATCCGCAAAGTATCTGCAATCTGCGAGGTATCCACCAAGTATCCACGAGGCATCTCCCAGTTATCCGGGAGACATCAGCCAGGTATCAATCAGAAATCCGCCAGGTATCTAGGTAACCTAGATATCATCTACGTATCTACTTGGTATCCGTCAGGAATTCGCCATATATTTGCGAGGTATCTGCCAATCGTCTGCGAGATATCCATCAGGCAAGTATCCGCTTGGTATCCGTCAGTTATCTGCCATGTATCCGCGAAGTATCTGCCATCCGTGAGATATCCACCAGGTATCCGAAAGGTATCCATATATCAGAATGCTCATTTCTTACCTTAATTTATTTATCTTAGAAAATTAATAAAAATAGTGTGTTGAAATATATGATGTGCCGCTTCGCAATACTCCATTTCGGAACTCAGCTAAAATCTTGACCTAAAGTCCAAAAACAAACCAGCAAAAGCACTTCAATCCAAAAAGTCACAAGCAAAACTGTTCATAAACACCATTCTGTCTGACAATGTTTCCTCCTTTTGAATCCTCAAATAATGTTGGGAAAATAATAATTAAAAGTAAATACTGTTTATTATAGATCACAAATCATTATCCAATTTTTATTTTTATTTTTTAAATTGCATCTCTCATCATATTAACTCTTTAAGAAATTCGCTACGTTTCATCCAAAATGAAACCAAGTCTTTCTCTGCCATGATGAGCAGAGGAATGAGGATCCTTTATTTCCAGAATTTCTTAACTGCGCCAATGTGATTGATGTACTGCGCAATATGCCCTGAGGAAAGACAATTTATTTCTTTTAGGCACATTAGGTTAATTCTTCAGTATAATATCCATGTCACATATATAATTTCTCATTTTCATTGCCATCATCAGACGATGAAGCTCGTTTAAGCACAAAACGAACTCATAAGATTATTCGTGGTATTCAAAAGAGAATTCAAGGTGCAACTTTAGATAAAGAACTATTTTTAAAATGTGAATGTATAGAGGAAAATATGCATAGGTAGGTCTGATCTGTTTGTTGTATTTGTGTATGGTTGGATGTTCCATGAGGCCTTCAGTAGTGCCATCAGTGTAATAGTGATTAGCACCAGTTGAAGAAGCAAATCAGCACTTCTTGGCAATCGATGATGGTCGATAATGGTACTTTGGTTAATTTTATGGTGGCTGAAAGTCACGGCTAGTTATGAGTGATCAGATATTTATCTGCAGTTTTTTTCTCAAGGAGACAAGGAAGAATAACATCAGAGGAATATAGATGTGGGAGGGAGTTTTGTTTTTTTAATAGCGACTCGAATTGAGAGAAATAAGTTTTCTCGGAATCCATCAGTGATTAGATGCGGTTACCACTGAATGGGAGAATATAAATTTATTGGAAAGTTTTGTAATGGAACTAATTTAAAGATTTTTTTTTTCTTTTTTGTGTTTTAGTTTTTGTTTTATTTGTTTGTGTTTTTATTTACTCATCTCTATTTCAACTCAAAAAAAAATGTGTTTCTTGGAAATGAAACAAGTGTTTAGGTCTAGATATCGAAATGATTTCTTATTGAAAGGGCCCTTGTATATAATAATTGAAGGTGGAGTACAAAAACAGATTCCTCATCAAAACACATACTCTAAACGATTAAGTCGATTTTCTTCAAACTTAGTGTTTTTTAGTAATATCATGTTTTAGTCGTATCCCCAACATTCTTTCTTTTTTTTTAATTTATGAAAATAAAATCAAAAATTCTTTGCGTTTTTTTCATAAAATGCAGTAGGTATGGTTATATTTGTATAATATTTTTCTTTTTTGAAAATATTATTTTTTTTATTTTTTAAAAAAAAACGTACTTTTTATTTAATTCTAATTAAAAAAATATTTTAATGTTGGGGTCAAAATTCATTAGGGTCATAATTCTGCTTTCAAAATTCTGTATTTCAAAATTCTGTCTTTAAAAATTCTGTAAATATGTTGTAAAAGAGAAAGAGAATGCTCACTTTTTAACATTATCAAAACGATTTCTCTTTTACAACATATTTACAGAATTTTTAAATAAAGGAAACAAAAGTTATTCCCAAAATCAAAGTCTTGCAGTCCATAACTAACAATGAAATAGCTTTTACTCATGCTTTTGACGCCTATAATTCTGTTTTTGCTATCACTCACATCCATCAAAAATTTGAGTCTATTGAATTATAAAAAAAATTTTTGTGTAAATGAGGATCTTTTTTAGCAGAATTTTAGTTGTCATATGCAGAATTTGGGATAGAATTTGTACCAGACAGAATTTTGAAATACAAAATTTTGATATACAGAATTTTGCATTTACATAATTTTTAAAAGCCAGAACTCCGACCCGCTCCCATATTTTAACAATGCAAAACTGTGAAAAAACCCGACGGGAATAATTGTTACTACATTGTTATTACATTGATATAGGTACTATATAAGGCAAGTTTAGGATTCGTGGAAGGAAATTTGAGATAATCAAGCATGACATTACGATGATTGAGAACATCAAAAAAGTGAGTAGCAAAATTCTGTCTGTCTGTTCGGCTACAGCCTAGATCGAATATCTTAAGACTTGGTACATAGTGGTTTTTGGTGATTCTGCCAACACGTTTTTTTCACTTTTGTAAGAACTTAAAATAACGGTAGGTACCTGCCGAGCCGGACAAGTTATACATGCAAACGGTGCAAATGCTCAAGGCACTGAGCCCAATAGGCGCCTTGAGCAAGCATTTAAAAATCCAATTAATCGAAACCACTACCTACATACTTTTTTACTTTTTCACTTCTTTTTAATAGCTCACACCAATATTGATCACACCAGATTATTCTGAATTTAAAGACAGAAATACATTTATATAAAGGGTGTTTTTTCTAGAAGTGTGGATTTCAATCTGGGAATATTTTGTTCGTAGTTGGTCTTTCTGACAGCTGTCACTTGATTTATGCTAAGTTTGGTATGCCATTTCATAATACATAGACTTACTCCTAAACAGCGTTTGCAAATCGTGCAAATTTATTACCAAAATAGTGGTTCGGTTAGCGCGACGCATCACTAAACAATCAATTTATTGAAGGAAACTTTTGGTAAGCATGGCGTGGCCTTCAAGATCGTGCGATTTAACACTGCTGGAATGTTTTTTGTGGGGTTATGTGGTCGTCGTCTGTCTACGCATATAAGCCCGAGACGATTGACGCCTTGGAAGGGAATATTCAGCGCGTTGTTGCTCACATTCGACCCCAATTCCTGCAAAAAGTTGTCAAAAATTGGGCCTCGACTGGAATTTATTCGAGTCAGCCGTGGCAGGCACTTGCCCAAAATCATTATTAAAACATAATGGAAAACCCTTTTCTTTATAATTAAGCTAAATTCTTGGCCATTAAATTAAATTATATTCGTTTCATTTCTTCTTGAAACCACACTTCTAAAAAAAAAACACCTTTTATATATACTATTAAAAAAATATAAGTAAGTCGATGCATACCTTCCTATTAACACCCATCACAGTAAAAAAACGTACATCACAAAATCTGTGACAAGTGCACGATTTTGGTAGTCTCTTCGGGTTACCTTGTTCGCCTCTTTGGGATAACTCGTTGAAACATCGCACTGCAAAATCAGCCCCTTTAGAACTGAGGAAATTACTTCTTCTACCAATAACTGCAATTAAGAGGCGCTAAAGATGAAACTTGCACAAGGCGCTAATAAAGCTCAAGCAGGCCCTGGGTACCTGCCATACAGTTAGCAATTTTACAAAATCCTATATTTTTTTCAAAAACAGCTCCAAGCTTTTCTTAAAAATATTCAATAAATTTCGTTCGGCCAAAGCTACCTTTGAATGGGAAACCATTTTCCAAAAAAATGGTTATTAATAGTACCTCGCCAAGAATCATTTTTTATTTTCGATATGTTTCAAAACAGTTATTTTGATTTCAATATTTTTTTCAACACAAGCTTCTAAGCAAGGTTAATAGTTTTTCTTACTTAAATATTCAAAACGATATTTTCTTGGATTTTTAAAAAAATTTGAAAAATTGTTTTTTTGGAAAATCAAATATTTTGAAAACTAAATATTTGATATTTATAAAATAATTTTTTAACTAAATTGTTACGTTCTGTAAAGCATTAAATAAAATTACTTTTATGAAAAAATAATGGTACCTTTCATATGTTAAAAAACCGATAAGGAAAGTATTTTTTTCTTAAAAACGGCTCGTACGATATTAATGAAATTTTTTCTTTATGCTTAAATTAGTGCGATATATGTACTACCAATGTAATAGTGTAGAAAGTTTTTTTTTATTTTGAATTTAAAAATATTATTATTAAAAAATATTGCGTATAAATATAATCAAAAAAATGTTTCCGAAATTTAAAAAAGTGTCAATTTTTTTGGAAAATTCGATATCTCAAAAACGGATTGACAATTTTTTACATTTTTCTTGTATTTATATGCACATAAATTAATACTCACAATTTTCATACGTAAAATTTTTCTCAAAACTGTTTTAAGAATTTGATATACCTATAAAAAAAATATTTTGTAGGAAAACCACTCCGGTAATAACTTTAAATTATTATTTTTTTAATTGCAATAAAAATTTAAATGCAAGTAATCTGGCTTATTTATTATCATTTTAATTTTAAAAATCGATGTATTTTTGGGCTGATTACAACCCAAATTTTTTCAACTTTTTTTTCTTGGTACTTCTTAGTTTTTTCGTCCAACGCTTTTTTATTATGGCAAATAAAAAAAAAATTAAAATCCATATCCAGAATTTGTCGAGAAAAATCGATTGCAATTTCAATTTCCAAAACCGACGCATTTTTACCGATGCTGGTGATTAATTTTCAAAGTCTTTTTTCGCTACTTCTTACAATTTTCGTCACATCTTTTAATTACGATAAATAACAAAATAAACAAATAATGTATCGAGATTTTGTCAGGCAAATTAATTGCCTTTTCAGTTTTTAAAGTCGATGTATTTCTACGGTGCTGATGCAAGCCCAAAAATTTTTCGGCACTTATTCCTTTTTTTAAAATACTGTATCAAGACTTTGTGATGACAAATCATTCAAATCAATCTTTTTTAACGGCACTGGTGGCAGCCCAAAATATGATATTCAAATCGTCTGCAAATTTCAGGGACAAACGAATTTTAATATTGCATCAAAATTTTTTTTAAACAGAAAATCTTAGAGCTTATGTTAAAATTTTTGTATGCAAAATTCATTTTTTTGCATTGACATTTTTACAACTCTCGCTGACATATTGCTAAGTCCGTTATTTCCTTTACTCGTTTATTTTTAATCAGACACCTCCTTAATGAAAAAAATTGGTCTCCAAAATAGGATTTTGAACAAAAAAATTTGTCCTGCCTTACAAATATTATGAAACAAAAATCAAAAAATTGCTCCAGTGATTCAAGAGAAAAACAAAATTGTAAAAAATTTATAAATAAAAATAAATTAAAAATCTACAGTTTAGATTTTTGAAAATTTTGTTTAAAGATGGTTTTGAAGCAACAAACAAAATAAATTTAGTACATGCTCTTATTTCTTGGAACTGAAGAACTATTCAACTATTGAATATTTCAAATATTGAATTTTAAAAAAATTTTGAATGTCTTTTTTGTATTCCAAAATAATTTTTTTTTTCAAAATTTTGAAAAGAAATTAATAAAATTTTGCATACAGTTATTAATCGTTAGAAAAAAAAATCGGAAAATCGAAATTGAAAAGTCGTTACCTACATATTATGCTTTGCTAATTTTTTATTAATAATTTTAAATAGAATCTCTGGAGATTTTAACAGGCTTAAGCCAAATTCAGAAGAACAATATTAATTTTTTTAAGCTATTTGCTTAGAGACCATAATCTTGCCGGAGAAATGTAAAAGAACAGACAAAGATTACTCTACTTGAACAATGAACATAACTCATTAATTAATACTTGCCACCTTTATGTAAATTTTTCCCAGTGCACCTATATATTCAGTTCTTTTATAAAAAATGCTGGCTGTGAACTCTTTCCACAAAATCATTCTAAATTAAAAATTCCCCACAGCCATCCCGTAAGGCTAAAGTTGGCACAATAATCTGAATTTGATAAATGATTATTTGGCTGTGGTGGTGTCGGCACAGCGGCAATAGCCGTAACGTTACAACTCCACCTGACTCTATACTACACATAACTTCCTTGTCCAGAAATGCTAGCATGGTTGATGAATTCAGCGGGCAAAATTACGGAACCTCTGCGGAATCGCCAGCGGCTCACAATGGTCATACCGCGTGTAACATTTACATGTTGAGTTTGAGTGTTGCAAACAGTTTTACATGAATTTGTACTTTAGTGGGTGCAATGTAAGAAGACAATAGGTAATTTGGTCGTTCTGCTGGTATGAGATTTCGGGCTATCTGGCTACCTGACCTAACCTATATTATGTACATGTAGTAGATATTAAGTTGTAAATATTGTGAGAAATCAAATTTTCGAAATAATGCTGCTGGTAAGGGGTTAAAAATGAAAATGAAAATGAACATGAACAACATCCATCAGATGTCATGTAAATAAAAATGTAAAAAAAAATACACTTCGTTCCGCTTATGGGCAATGACACATAAATTTTACTGCAAATTGCATTTAACACTCAATCCGAAAACTGAGGCTTAAACAAATAATTCAAATACTAATACATTTTTTTATTTTGTTTTGTTGAATTTCTTGCAATCATTTTTCATTTTGATTTCAGATCATTTTATTGGTAGGTCTGGGGTGTATATTTACATCTGTGATTTTTATACTGCCTATTGCAGAACACACACGAAAAGGTTAATTAATGGTTTTTTTTTGTGCCACAGCTCTATCCCAATGGTAAAGAGTCAATCTTAAATGACTTTTTAATATAATCACTCACAAAATAAGTGAAAAATTGTTTTTTGATTTATTTACATTCACACATACAACCATATACATATGTACTTACCTAGGACCAATGTCGTTTATATGTATGTTTGCATCAAGGAATTGTGAAATGTCACTTGGGATCAAGCTATTCGTGTACTTTTCGATGGTCCTTTTTTATTGTTTAAATTAATACAAGCGACTCATGCCAAAAAAAGAGGGCTATAATGATAAATTGTTTTCTCAGTTTGTTGACAGGGAAGACTTAATTGCGTTTAGGTTGCGGACTTTATGAGGTGAGCAACAAGAAACTGTTATATTGAAGTTTTAGTGATTTTTGTTTTTTTTTTTGTTTTAAAGTTTTAATTACAACGTGATAGTCGGGTCAGGACACCTATACCCGTGTCTACTTTTTTGGGAAGCCATTCTATATGATGGAACTCATTTTTGACATGATAAGAATAAAATTTAGCTTATTGAGAATCATTTTTGTAATCCAGTAGCTTTGACACCATTTTGAAAAAATGGCGCCCAATCAGTTGTCCGGTAACTAAACTTTTGTGTGGGGGCCTTATATTTATATTTTTTATTTATTTTTGGCATGCTAAAAATAAAATTGAGTTTGGGAGCCATTGTTGTAATCCTTTCTCTTAGACGCCATTTTGAAAAGTTACGCCCAATCTGGGTCAGATGGTAAAATAAAAAAAAATCCTATTTTGTTGAAAAAAATTTCCATAGTTATAATGGTTGATGTTTTAAAAGATATGTGGTGAGTATACGCACGGGTTGAATGTAAGTGTTGTCATATTTCGGGAACATACCTTTTTGATTCCAAGAGGTAAGACCGTCACTTTTTTAGTAATTTTTGATATTTTGAACAAAAAAAGGGTTTGCAAAATAAGAGTATAGACTTATCTTTGTCTAAAAAATCAGAGTTGTCACTTTTCGGAAACCATACATTTCTTTAAGTCATAAAATGAAGATGAACATAATTATGTATTATTAGTCTATTCAACAGACCGGAAAATGAGGGGTATAAAGAAACAATTACATGCAAGGGTTTTTATTATTGAATATGTCTGTTTGGCCCATAAGCATGCTTAAATCAGAAAATGCTACTAAATTCACCCATGCGCTTGTGAGAGTATGGTCACACTGTTCACTTAAGTTAACAAAAGCCAACAACAACATGACACTTAAAAAAATTATTTTAATTCAAAATTTTCAGAAATATGCCCAATCAAGCTTAACCATTTCTTATTCTTTTAAGTAGTTGTGGCCCGAATGCCCCTCTTTCGGTACAATATTATAATTTTCCCTTTTTTATTTTTTTTTTCAAGGTCACGCATAATTTTTGTCCATAGAATACAAATAAGAAAAATCTATGGCTGATCAATAACTGAAACCAGCTGACCCTCGACATAGATCTTAGGGCCTTTCAGTTGATGTAAATTGTTTGCAAATTTCCCATAAATTAGGTGCCAAAAATCGTTATGACCTTGATATTTTTTAAATCCATTAAAAATTCGTTAAAAAAATATTTATGTTTGATTAATTACTGAAAAAAGCTGACCTCTTCTGACCATGAGTTGGCTCCTCAAATGGCATACTTCTTTTTTTTTAATGACCCAAATGATGTGCGAAAAGTTTTTTTCGGGCCTTGAAACGAATTTTAAAAATTCATAGAAAAAAATATGGCTGACCAACTATTGCCGCAAATAGTTGACCTTTTATCACGATCTAGAGATCTTTCAAATGGAAATTTTTTTTTGTAAATTTCCCATAAATGAGGTGCCAAAAATCGCGCGTGACTTTGAGAAGCAATAAGACTAGATTGCAAGTTATCTGGGGCTGACCAATTTCTAGGACTATTCGACTCTTCCTGACCAATAACTGACCAATTGGCTGGCATTTTTTGTTTAAATTTCCCATATAATATAAAGTCCAAGAGGCCTTAAGACTCTACATTATTTTATTAAGGCATGTCTTGAACGTATCATTGTTCCAAAAAAAGTTATGCGCAATTTAAAAATTTTAAAATCTTTGATTTTTTGATTATTTGCTTAGGTTTGTTTTTGATAAGTTTTCCTGCTTAAATTTTCTTAGACAAATTTTTAAGTCATCCATTTCGATAGAAAATTTAATTTTTAACAACAAATTTTAAGTGTAAAACTGTCAAATTTGGCTTAGTTTCGGAGTTATATAAAAAATATTGAAAAGTGGTCACTAGGGTGTTCCAAAAAGGTTCCATTCTATGAAAAAAATTGTATGGGGGATACATTCTATTTCCCCCCTGAGGCAGTGGGGACAGTTTTTGAAAAATTGGCCCAAAATGGAAAAAAATATTTATAATCAACGAAAACACATACAATAATGTGTTATTATTTTTTTCAAGGCCACTATTTTATTCTTTTAGTTGTTTTTTAAATCAAGTTGTTTAAAAAAATATTATTTAAAAAATTAAATTAAAAAGTGAATATTTTTGAATAAAAATGTGATTTTTCTTATTAAAGTTGATTTTTTACAAAAATGTGCGTAGTTAAATATCACTGCGTTTTTAAATTTACAATGCTCTTATTTATTTTAAGTCAAATATTGAAAATTAAATGCAAATATTTTTTTTTAGTTTTTGAGAAATTAAAAAAAAAATATGATTTTAAACGGATTCAGGATGATTTGGGGACAGATTCAAGATGGTTTGGTGGTGGGTCGGAGACAATTCAAAGATAGATTCAAGGAAAGAAGCAAGACGGGCCCAAGGCAGATAGGAAACGGAGCCGAGATGAGTTGAAAATAGATCCAAGATGGATCGAGAAGAATTGGAAATGAATCGTACACAGATTGAAATTGTACCGAAACCGAATTGTAAACGGATCCTAGGAGACGGATTCAAGATTGATCCAAGATCGATCAAAAATGGAACCAACTTCCAAGATGTACGGAAATAATTGCAGTGTAAGGTGGTAGACAAATCATTCTTTATTAAAAAATTATTTTAAGTTTTAGACTTTTAAAAAAAATTTAAATTTTAGCCAGTTATTGCTCTTTTTCCTTTCAAAAATAATATCAGATGATGTGTTCTCAGATTGATTCAAAATGAAAGATGCTAGAAGTATAGTTTATGGCATTTTTCCAATAGAAACATTTTTATTTTTTAAATTTCCCTAATATTCAAAATAAAAATTCTAAGGACATGCATACGATTTAAAAAAAAATCAGTTTTCAATCCAGTTTCAACCAGGTTCCAAACCAGTCTCAAGCCAAGTTCAACTAGTTTCAACGGTTCAACCAAGGTTCCAATCTGTCTCAACACACGTTCAATCCTGATTTAACCTGGTTTCAACCTAATTTCAACCCAGTTTTAACCAAAGTTCAAAGTGGTTTCAATTCAGGTTCAACTCAATTTCAACCCAGATTCAACCTATGTTCAACTTGGTTTCATCGTCTTTTCATCCCATGTTCAACCAACTTTCAACCCATGTTCAACGTAGATTAAAACCAATTTCAAGTCAGTTTCAGTTCAGGTTCAAACCAAATTCAACCCTGGTGTTAACTAGTTTTTGAAAAAAAGATTGTGACATCATCGTGCTCAGAAGCTGAATATGTTTATCTTAGTTCTATTGCAAAGTCTGCATTATTTTGACGAAACGTATTTGCAGAACTCATACTTCATCTAATTTTAAGCTGTACCTGCAGCTCCTAGGCAACATTGGTATCCAATGGCGAACCATAAAAATTAAGATTATTAAATAAAATTCGGTCAAAGAACCAGTTAAAGTTGGTTCAGAAAACATGTCGTTGGATGGCTTTAACAAAATGTTTACCAGGAATGGCTAAAAGGAAATGTTTTAATTAAAGCGTTTAGGAATTTCTTTTTTGAATTGTTTTAATAATTGCTTTTTCAGTATCTAAATTTCCTTCTCTTTTTCCTTGCCTTGAGGATAGGGCATAGACACTTTCTTAAACGTCTTTTTGACGTACCGCCACTGGTACACAATAAATCTCCACACACGTTAAGCACACGTTTCGTATGTCGTATGTATTTGTTTTTTTTTTTTTTTCAAACCAACATGACATGACTCTCGGGTACTTTATTTGCGATATAGTACCTACCATCAGTATTTGTTGATAAATGCAAAAAATAAAATGCCAAAAATAAAATATGGCATAATTTCATATCAATCTGATGATTTATTTATGTCCAGTTCCAAGTCCATGCTACTGTCTTTTGCTGTCATCACAGTGAACAAAAGCCATATCAAGAATTCGATTCAGGTAAAATAAAAAATATGGGTCATACTTTTTGTGTGTCAAAACCAAAAGAATCAGATCAAAACAAATCGATAAAAAATATTTTACATGACAGCAAACAGCAAACATATACAGCAGCAACGAAGAAAAAAACAAAAAAAAATAACCCGCAAACAACACGAGCATGACACTTGGTCATATTTTATGCAAATTTTTTAAACTGATTTCATTTTTGATCTTTTGCCATTTCATATGAGTTTTGATAATATTCCAATTCCATACACGGTTTCAATCGGAACTTTTGATTATCAAAATTCTTAAAGAGAAAACAATTCTTTTGACACAATTTTGATATCTCCTGACAGACATGATAGCTGATCGTAAATATTGATGGTTAAATTAAAATTTGTAACAAAAATATGCATGAATTTGATAAGAATAATTTGGGTCACTATTCTTGTGTCTTATGCAGACCATGACCGTCAGAAATATGGTATTTCTGGCTTGTGGGAAAGAATTTTAAAAATTTCGCTTTAATATAAACTTTTTGTGCTTTCGATATCGCAACACCTGGCTTAAGGAAGGTGACATATTCAGTGACGTTGGCTTCGATAATAAAATGAAAAAAATAAATAATATCATTAATAACCATAAAGATTAACATAACGTGAAAAATAATGTGTCATCGTGATGGCCATGCCAAAATCCACTCTAGCATACCTCCGCGGATTCTCTTTACAATCCAAGAAAAAAAATAATAAACAAACAAAAGTTATAAAAGATACAACGCATTTCTGAGTGCATGCAAGCATGTGCGACTTGTTTAGGAGGAAACATACCAAATACCTGCTATAAGACTAGACATAGACATGGAGAACATTCAATGGTACAATTGTCACTGGTTAGCGATGCACCGATCAATCGCGCTACAATTTATTACCTTTTCGGATAACTAATAAAGTATTTCTCTGCGTTGCATTATTGTGATTGTGATGTGTTGAAGTTGGAATTGGAGAACTGGTGCCTGTCGTGGTGGTGTTGTATCTATGCCAGATAAGGAGCTACCTATTTTTGGGGCGACAAACAATCTATATCCTGTCTATGGCGTCCAATATATTTATTATAATTAACTGTTATAAAATCACGACAAACATTGACATCATATAGATTTAGTGTAGAGTTTTTAATGATTGTTAACGATGATTTTAGAGAATGGTTCAGTTTCAATATTACACTGAAAGAAAGAAGAAAAAAGTTGGTGTTGATGGCGTTCTGTAGTAACCTTGTGCACAGAGCCTTTGATAAATGCTGTGTAAACACTTGACACAACAAATTTCCAAACTTTAAGACCAGTGGCTCTCGAGCTACTAAAAATAGAAAAAAATCCATGAGTGTCAAGTTAGTAAATCAACTCTAACGGATCGAAAAATGGATAGATGTATAGTTTGTCGTTAATTAGTTGTGACAATTTCGAATTTGTCGTTCTATGTTTTCTATGTTTATTTTTTGAAAAGTGGTAAATCATTTTAAATTTAATATTTTAGTATTTAATAATTTGCCGTTAATAAGTCGTTAAATAGTTGTGAAATAATCAATTTATCATGCGATGTCTTGTATGTGTTTTTGTTTTTTTTTTTTTCTATCAGTGCCATGTTAGCAAAGCAACTTTGACGAATCAAAAAATTAGTAGGTGGATAAGTTGTTGTTAATTAGTCGTAAATTAGTTGTGACAGTTTAGAATTTGTCGTTCAATATTTTCTATATTTTTTTGGGTGCTTTACTAACTTGACGAATCTTGAAAAGCGCTAGAAACTTCTAATATTTAATGTTTTATGGCTAAATAATTTGCAGTTAGATAGTTTTTAATTAGTTGTGAAAATATAATCTAATCGCTCTATGTTTTCTATGTTTTTGTGCGTCATTTGCTAGCTTGATATTAAGTATCATCTAAAAAAAGGGGTAAAAACTGCTAATACCAAATGGTTTATCGCTCAATAGTTTGTCGTTAACAAGTCTTTAATTAGTTGTGACAATTTAGAATTTGAAGTGCAATGTTTTCTACGTTATTTGCACTCTTTGTAAACTTCACATCAAATTAGTATATCATTACCTCAAAAAGAGGTAAAAACTGCTAACACCGAATGATTAGTGGCTTAGTAATTCATGAGTATTTAGTCGTTGATAAGTTTTTCATGATTTTGAATTTTTAGTTCTATGTTTTCTATGTTTTTTTTCAAGAAGAACATTTTAGTACTCAATAATTTTCCTTTATTTAGTCTTTAATTAGTTGTGACAAAATAAATTTCTTTTGCGATGTTTTCGAAATCATCACAACTAATTAACGGAAAATTATCCACCTAACCATTTCTCGATTTGTCAAAGTTGCTTTGTTAACTTGACACTCATAGAAAACAAATAAATTTAAGACGCAAAGAAAACATCACATGATTGATTGATTGATTTTTTCACAACTAAATAGCGACTAACTAACGGCAAATTATTTTCAAAAATAAACATAGAAAACATAGAACGACAAATTCGAAATTGTCAGAACTAATTAACGACAAATTATGCACCTATCCATTTTTCAATCCGTAAGAGTTGCTTTGCTTACTTGATATCAAGTGAGCAAAGCACCCAAAAAAACATAGAAAACATTGAAAAACAAATTCTAAATTGTCACAGCTACTTAGTAGTTTATCTTAATTCTCCTTAATTCTCCTCATTTTATCATATTTTTAGGTTAGGTTAGAGATAGTGGAATTTTAACTCTAGAGTCTGTTGGGCTTAGATCTAACGCAGAACCAGCCCTTGCCAGTTTATCACCTTTTTCATTCCCTAAAATTCCACAGTGTCCAGGGAACCAGCTCTTCGAGACAGCATGAAACCAATTTGGATTTTATTTCTGTAGCAGAGATAGCTTTGATCGCTGCTTGGCTGTAAATGTAAAAATTGATATCAGTCCATAGTATCGACATCATTGAGATCTGTTCTGCAGCCTTGATCACTGCCAAAACCTCCACTTGGAAGACACTGCAGTAATCAGAGAGTCTGAAAGAGTTCGTTTAATTGAGGGACTTAGAGAAGAATCCCGCACCTACACCCGTATCCATCTTCGATCCGTCGGTGTGTATTTTTACCATCGGTTTATCTGATTGCTGAAAACCAGCATCCCATTCTTTTCTTATGGAAATGGAGACAGAAAACGGGTTTTCAAAACGTGTAGGGGATGGTATGTAGACTGGCATACATACCCCTCCCTGTCCCTAAATTTCTTGATAATTTGAGCATGACCTACGGAGTTCCTTTTGGAGCTATCGATCTGACTTTGTCCTTACGCACTGTAGGCTGCAGTTTTTTGTACGAATAAATCGAGGGGTCTTAGATTGAGTATAGTTTTCATTCTTGCATTAGGAGTGGACCTCATTGCCCCTGTGATACCAATGGATGGCTAGTCTTTGAACTTTATTGAGCGTTTTATAATAAGATTCTTTATCAATCGCGCTCTACCAAACCAGGCTGTATTGTCTACACTGCCCCAGGTCTTACCGAAGACATTGTTGCAGGAGTAAAAAGCTCCTTGGCTCTTTCTTAAATGTTCATATCCCAGTTTAGTTTTTTTTCAAGAATTATGCCAAGATTATGGCATGGTCTGATAGACTAACTGCCTGAACAAGATGGGAGAAAAATGCTGCAAGGAGAGTTAAAATTTGTTCAACTCTTGCAGCTGCAGCATTTTTAACATCTATTCCGGGTCCGCCTCCCATTCTGTTCTGGCAGTAAGTCGGGTTCCTTCTATTGAGGGTAGGATAAATTCTAGTATTTTCCTTTTGTTGGTAAAAAGTACTTATTCGGTTTTTTGCGAGTTGACCGAAAGTCGACATTTTCTCGCCAAGCTACAGACCTTTGACAGAGCGTAGTTAATCTGTTTGCTGGTCGTTGAAACAAATTTTCCGTTCTATTCAGGCAGTTAGTCATCATATTATTAATAAGTCATCCAAACGAGGAACAAGTTCGACTTAATAAATTATATTCGGAATAATAAAATTAAAATCAATTTGATTAATATATTATTCCACAACAAGAGTACCTCCGGGCTTATAGGCCGAAGTTATTACACAGAAACTGATCAGTTTTTGTTCGTTAGAAAGTCTTTTTTTTTAATAGCAAGCCTCGAAAGACACAAAAGCTCTCCAGCATCATCAAACTATCAGATTTGTTTGTCTTATGTCCATCGTTTTCCTACGTTTATCTGACCAATAAAATCGTTTGTTCACCCCCGGCACAAAAAAAAATTATAGCAAACCTTGAAAAACAAAAAACTCCCTCAACATTCCCAAATGACATTTTAAGAGGTCGAGGCCAATCGGCTTTATTTGTCAACCAGCTCAATCACCTGTTAATCTATAAAAAAATCATTTGGTTGCATTCGGGAGAAAAATATATAAACTTTCTTATTTTATAGCAAACCTAAATAGACAAAAAATCTTCCGGCACCTTTTAAAGTCAGGCAAACAATTTTTGACAAGCTATTGAAAAATGAAGCTAATGGACAAATGCAAATGCTTAACAAACGATTTTAATGGTCAAATTCACGTAAACTAACGATGGACAAACGACAAAAGAATCTGATAAAACAGAAATTTATATTGTGCAGGGAAAGTTAACTTCCCATAATAACTGTTGCACTGCACTCTAGCTCTTTGTACAAGTTGCGTTCCAAGTGATGTTACATCTTCTGACTTATGTTATGCCCATGGGAAAGACCTTCTCTATCTTGTGCAGGGAAAGTGTTATAGCCCAATAACTGTTATAGGTGTTATAGCGCAGTGCTAATAACATATCTGTTTTTTCAGTGTATTATATACTTTCTTTATGCCTTTTTTTCAATGAGAAAGTAAATTGTTGAACTAGTTGATATCATAAACAAATTTAAACTGAAAATTTTGCTATAAAAATTCAAGTTGAACTCAATTTTAGAAAGACAAGACGTTTCCAGGTAGCTTTAATTTGATTTCTAAGGATTTTTAAATGTAGTTTTCCGTTTTTATACAATTTTTACTTGCAACTAAGGGCAAGTTTTGGTTTTGAAAAAAAATGACTTTGAGATTTTAGTCAAATTTCACATAACGATGTTAGGGAACACAAGAAAAGTGGACCCCAAAATTCCAAAATTCTTTAGTTAATGACACTCCGTTTAGTTTAGATGATTTCATTTCAATAGTTTACTAATTTTTTCTAAGTGTTCTAACCTTATGATGCGTAGGTTTATAGGTTCCTCGATTCTAAAACAGTAAATGCGTGCTATATTGGTCTTATCATCACAATCACATGGCACGATCATGCAAACGGTACTTGTTATTTCTTATAATACCAACGCAGCAACTTAATTTGGCATTCAAATTGAGTTTGCGCGGATTGTATTATTATTATTTACCGCGAACTTTGTCATCAGCGATCAGCAGCGCAGCCCCCTCTTCCTGTGAGAAATCATATTTATCACATGAGTTTCTGGTTAAAAAGTCTCATGCCGAACCTTATGTCGTCGTCGTTCATCGTTGTCGTCGTCAATCCATACTTCTCGCGATTATGAATATCGGTCACTAGGTTCGCATGATGGCCGCTGCTGCTGCTGCTTATTGAATTATTTGCTTGTAACAATAATCAAGATCGTGCTGTCGTCTTTGGTTGTTTTGTTATTTTATTACTTTTTTTTTTGTTGTTTTGCTTATGAATAATTACAAGTCGCCGTTGTCGTTCGTTGTCGCGCAAAGATAGGTACAACCGTGTTTCGTTTGTCGTCCGACGACATCGATTTCGGTTGTAGCCAAAGTGAAATTACTAATTAATCGAATCGCGATAGCACCGAGACCACGATCGAAAAAATGACCATGCTAAGCCAAGAATATAGGTACTTACATTATATCGCTTATACTAGTATAGTTATGCTCCCAGCCGATTCCGATATGCCGAGGCTACCTACATTGAATGCATCGCATTTTGTATCTATGAATTATGGGAGAGTTGTTCATTTTTCTGCTGCAGCTTATTTTTATTTAATTTTTTTTTTTTTTTTTTTGCACAAATAGTATCTTTGAAATTTCTGTCAGGTGCAACCGGATAGTGTGTGCGGACACAGTAGGAATATTGTGAGCACATAATTACCAATCTACCGAGCCATACCGTTAGAACCGATGTTAACCCATATTAATTTTAGAATTCTGTGGAATTATTTTCTAGGGAATTTATGGCATGAATTTCTGCGGTGTCTGCATATCAATTTTATAGTATATTGTGCGTTGCTTATAGGAGAGGTAGATTGAGTGAGAAATTGTGCGCTGTAAAAACACTTGTACGGTTTCACAATGCAATGCAATGTATAGTGGGCAAGGTCATATATTGTTGCATTATTCTTGTAACTTGTAACACGCATTTCATTTATGCAGAACGTGATAATGCGTGGACACAATGACGACGGACGTGAGAAGTTGATTGAAACGTTGGATATGGATGAATGTATCATTAAATTGATATGGCCTTGTTAAGGTCGAATACTGTGGGAAAGATTTTCTAAAGAAAAATATCTGTCGCTATTGGTACCTACAAGAAATTTTGCATACCTCAGGGTTCTTAATTTAATAGTTTCTTCTTTGTTTATTTATCTTTTTAGTTTATTTTTACATACATTTTTATAGGAACTCTTTGTAAACAGTCCACAATTTATTCATAATTTTCGTAAAAAAAATCTGGAATTTTCTAGAAATTTCTAGAAGATCTTTACCAGGTCCATCGTTTGTCCGTCCACGTAAGTCCAACCATTAAAACCACTTTTCCTCTTATCTCAAACAAAAATGACCTTAACTTTTCTTTTTTTTTGTAGCAAACATCAATCAAACAAAATCTTTTGACTGACCTACAGCCCGCATTAATGAATATTTATAGCAAGCATCTAAGAATAAGAAAGTCCTCCAGGTACCCAAGTGAAACCTGAGGGGTCAGGACCGATTGGGTTCATTTGTCCACTTGTCAATCCATAAGGAAAAATGATTTGCCCCCCCCCCCCCCCTATTTTAACTTTTTAGTATGGAGTCCCAGACGAAATTTATGTTTTAAATGTTGCTATAAAAAGCGAACAAATATTTTAAATTACATGGTTTTTGGTGAAAAAAAACTTGAAAAGATATTTGGCAAATGAACCTTATTGCCCCTCTCTTTGCCATCTCCCCTTGCTTCATCCTCTTGCCACCTCCCCTTGCTCCTTATTTCATTTAAGTTTGTTGCAGAAATCTTCGATTTTCGCTATAAAAAAGAAATAAATTTTACTTCCCTGAGGGTTTTACAAACATTTTCTTTATTGACCAACCAGGGAAGCTGTTGGAAAAAGAACACAATTGTTCTTGTCTTCCTAAGAATTCATTAAGGGGTGTTGGGGGTGTTGGAGCTCTTTTTGTTTTCCTTGTTTGTGATAAAAAAAGGAAACGATTTTGTTCTATTGAATGACATGTGGAGCTGGTGGAGAAATTCACCCAAGTGGTACCACCTCTCCCCTCCTTCCCCTCATCATAGGTGTCATTCGGCAGTGTTGAAGCACCTTTTTGGTTTTCACCTACGAAGGGAACGTTAAATATTTTTCTCCTGAGGGTGGACAGACAATTTTTGCTTACAAATTTATATGTGGGAGTTGTGCAAAAATAAAATCAACTGCCCCCTAAGATTTCATTTGAGGGCAGTGAAGCACTTTTAAGATTAAAATGTTTGCTATAAAATAAAAATGTCAAATATTTTTTTCTTGAGCATATATGGACCATTTGGACAAATAAACCTTATTAGCTTTAGTTCCCTAAGATATTACAATGGATAACTTTTAATGTTATAATGTTTGCTATAAAAAAAAGAAAGGTGAAATTTTTCTTTCCTGATAATGGGCTAATGATTTGTTTTTATAGATTGACCTGGGAAGCCGTTGGACAAACAAACCTTATTGGCATCATTTCCCTTAGATTTTATTGGAGCACTTTTAAGATTATGGTATTTGCCATAAAAAAAAATTAAATATTTTTTTTTAAATATGAATCCCAATTGGGCACGCTTTTCCTTAAGATTTCGTTAATGGTTGTAAGAACACTTTTGCTGTTTGCTATACAAAAAAAGAAATCCTGAAATTTGTTCCCTAAGCGTAAACAAAGGAATTTTTCGTGGATTAACGTGTAGAGCTTATGAACAAATAAGCCATTTGGGCTTTTTTTCACATTTCATTTGTGGATATTGGAGCATATTTTTGTTTTTGATGTTTGCTATAAATACAAAAATTATTGCTGAATATTTTCTTTTCCTAAGAAGGGACAAAAAACTTACTTCTAGGGACTGACATATGACACATGTTTGTAGAGCCAATGAAAAAATAAACCCTATTTAAAGGTGTTGGAGTACTTTTTAGATAAGGATATTTGCTATAAAAAGAGGAATGTGTAATTTTTTCCTGAGGATTGAAAACAGTTTCTTTTTAGTGCAACTCGTGGCAAACTCAATCAAATGGCTTAGCTACCCCAAGATTTAATTCAGGGAGTAATTTCAAGATCATGATTGTTGCTATAAAAAAATGTGGAATATTTTTTCCTGACGGTTTTCAAACGATGTTTTTTTTTCCGGATTTTTTTCTGAACCAGCAGAAAATTAAATTCCATCGGCCTCGCCCCCGCAGATTTCATTCAGGTATGCTGGAAAACTAACTTGATTATGATATTTGCTATAAAAAAATATATATATCTGCAATATCTTTTTTCTTGAGGGTCGATAAATGATTTTTCTGTGCTTGAGGACAAATGAACCAATTTGGCCCCACTTCTCTAAACTTCATTTATGGGAGAAGCAGCACTTTTTTCCTCCTGATTTTTAAGGGTGGTGTCGATATTAATAGTTGCACAAACGATGGACAAACGATTGACAAACGATGGACAAACGCACCTGAAAAACATCACTTATAAATTTTGATGTCATGGTTCTAGAAGGTGGTATAAGGCAAAGGGGGTTTATAAACAGTCTGAATCAATATTTGTGAACAAATTAAGTCCCATAAATCAATAAACAAATATTAAATTTGCTTCTGAAGCCTGAAGTTTTTCAAATAGGTACCTATTTCTTTTGTTATGTAAACAGACCTAATATCAAATTTTCTAAAGCATATATTGCATCCAATTCAAACATCATACATAATTTTCATGTCAAATGTCAAACGACATTTTTATTCACTAAAATATAAGAAATACAATTTTGTCTTCTATTTCCCTCCCCAAAACGAAAAAACTCAACTTTATTATAGAAAATCTTATGAAAATATATTTTCACAACTTCTGTATAATAAGGCTTCCAACATATAAAACACTTCATATAGCAATTGTAGACATTTCATTTGGTCTAGGTCTTCCATATGGCTTCTTTCTGCAAACCTACAGCTACCAAAAAAAAAAAAACTATACCAGAAAACCACTTACTCTACGTCTTCTTCCTGTCTTCCGTCTTTAAGCAAAAAATACAAACAAAATGTATTTCTTCATATGTACATATAGCGAATGAAAAATTTCAAAACGTCAATCAAATTCATGTGCATTATTATTCTTTCGGTGGTCGTTGCTGTCGTCGATGTCATTGCATATAGCTCAAGCTGACTGAAGTCGTCCTCTTGAATCTCGAATGAATAAGGAAAAAAAAAAACTAAAAGTTTCTCCCTCGCGGCAAGCTAGAAAAATACGAAGTAGAAAAATACAAACATTGCCACGTGCGCCCAACTTCCATATGTGTCCTGAGTACCTAAGCCCCCTGCTCCGACCGACGCCACTCACCGCACCGCTACTGCTGCCATCACCACCACCACCACCACCATATACTCGTGGATCATTAATTCCCTGACACAGTGTATCCGATTTCATAAAATTGAGACTCTCTATCAAATTCTATAAATATATTTCCGTAAACGCTTCAACTGGCAGACATTAAACACACACATAGATCATCCAGTCTTTGAAAAACAATAAAAGACAACACAAATGTCCTTCGAGTAATATTTCAAAATTGAAAATTTATTTTCACTATCCTATATTGCCCTATTCATTTGTCCGTAAACGGGGGTACCCAAATTTACACCCCCTTTTCGTCACTATGCCTGGTCTCTAGGATAGTGTATCCAGATCACGTTGCTGACTGACCGACGAGTTGTCATTGTCGTATGTGCCGGACGGCCGTATCCTGGTGCGTTTTCATTGCATTGTTTCGATTCTGTGGCACTTTGTATTGTCAAATTATTGATCAGAAAAAGGTGTAGCCTCCGACCTTATTTTTGACCTCGTAAAATCCATAACAACTCAATATAAATGCGGAAGAGAGAATATAGCTTCGGGGGCAGAGAACACCAGAAAGAACCGTCCGGTCCATTCGAATGGATGAGTTGTTCGCTCGAGTGTCCTTTTTCCTGGTTAGCACCAGCAGCAACAGCAGCAGCACAACAAAGATTCATACTTGTACCTCCTATACAAAACACATATTGAGATGGACAGAGGACACGGGCCAAACCCGAGCTCGATATATAAAAAGGAATCCAATAAATGTCATCGAATTTATTGCTAAATTCACAATTCCATTGTTTGCAATTTTCAAAAGAGGACATTATTTCCGATTGTCCTTTATGGGATGGATATGGAATATGGAAGGGTATATACACTATGGGTATTCTAGATTGAGTGTACCTATGCCTAGTTTATGTGGGACCAATTGAACTGACGAAGTTGAGGTTATTTGATGTGCGTGGCCCGTGGACAAGGGTCAAGCGAACATTTTTGAACAACAAAATGCGCTTCACGCAGATGTGAAAAGATTGTTAGTTTTTCAAAAAAAAAAAATTTAATTTTGGGGTTCCCTTAAATAGAAATATCCTTTTTAATGGTTATTCGATATTTTTATTTAAAACGATTAGGCAAGTATATAGATGAGGGTGGTGGTGATGCATTGATCGGATTATTCCCACTTGAGGTTGAGTTGAGAATTGTTTGCATTTTGTATATATTTTTCAAAAGGTCAGATGCCGGTCAAAATTGCGTGAGGAGCAAATTAATTGCTTGTCAGAAGTATTTTACTTACCAGTGAGTAGTTGGTACTTAAATATTAAGTTTTTACGTTAATTCGTTAGCTTAGTTTGCTTGAGAAGGAGAAAAATTTGGAATAATTCTACGATCCCAGGAAAGATGAGCGTGAAGTAAGCCTTCTTCGATTTTCATAAAAAAAAAGTAAATGAATTTGGTGGTGCAAAAGCTCGTGGAGAACTAGGGCCTAGTGACTTACAACTATCAATCATTTCTGTGTGCGTGCTGTTGGCAGGGATGGAAGGAATCTAAAATTGTTTGCCGAGTCCTAACTTAGCCATGACAAGTATAATCTTGGAGGATTTGTCAATTCCTCAGAAGAGGCAGTACCTTGGGAAAAACATTTTTGTTTTTCGGTGGAAGCGGCTGGGAATCGAACCCAGACCTTTGGCATGGCAGTCCAACGCACTTATCATCATGGCCACGAGGTACGTAAACTAAATTAAAAAAAAGGTTGTGCTACATTGCACCCAACTAGTGCTGCCTTAAGCTTTTAATATTTTCCGATTTTTGTTTGGCATATGGCAGCACAAACTGAGCCCAAAACAGCACGACTTTCGTTTAGAAAAATTCATCTATTAAAATTAGTAAATTTACAAATTTTTTGATATTAAGATCACAAGTCAACACCAACCACAGTGGGGTAAGCCTTGACGTGGCGGGCGTTGGGGATTATGGCAAATACTACGATGAGGCTTAGAGCTATGCGATCGATGAACTAGTTTCTACAGAGGGCTTCCTATTGTTAACAGGCTGAAATGGAGTGAGCTGCTTCTTATAATTACCGAGCAAAAAAAGAGTGCTTCCTCCGAGGAACCACCACCCACCATTGGACGGCAACGGATGAATTCTTGAGATGGAATCAACAATGGCCTCTAAAGTTCCATCAGAAAGGCTCAACTATGTGCTTGGTGAACATGTAATATGGGCAATTTCGACTATTAGAAGTTCAGGGCTATAAGGAGAGTTGTAACCAGCTCTCCACTCTACGAGTTATTTAAGAATCTGGTTGTCTTCAGGGCCAGCCCGATATAAATAAGTGCCCTGTGCAAGATTCATAATAAGCGCCTTTAATTATGGTTATTGGTGGAAAAAGAAAATTCCTCATTACCGAAGGGGTCGACTTTACAATACGTTTTTCTAACGATAAACACAAAATAAATAGGATTTTACTAAAACCTAGGAAATCAAATATTATATCACAAAAATAATAGTAGCTAAAAATTAAAAAAATGGTTGTAAACTAAACTCAAAAAATATACGAGTATCACAAAAATAAATTAATTTAAACACACAATTTTTAAAGTAAAAAGTATCTTAAAAATAATTCAAAAACATAATCAGGGTTATTGTGATTTTCACGTAAGCAACTATTCCAAGCAGAAAAAATTACATTTAACTTTTCGCCTATTGTCGGTTTCACCCGAAAAATGAAAATTCCCCTTTTTGTGATAACTTATTTCAGATATGTTTCGTTAAGACCTAAAATTGTCACTTATTTGACCTTCGTGTAAGCGTTTTCTTGCTTATTTTAGCCCAAGAGATTCCGCGGGAACAAACATTTTTCGGGTGAAAAATTTTCCATGTGAAACTCACAATAAGGCTGAATTATATAAAAATAAATAATTAAATCATTGCTTAAGTGAATTTTTTAATACTTGCCAGGCACCCATTAGGTTCAGTGCCCTGCACATTTGCACCGCTTGCACACATAGCAAGTCCGTCTCTGGTCTTCTTAAATGGGGATTATGCGTCGGAGCTGGGTTAGCTGCTATTTGATTGTGGATTAGGGATAAAATGAAGGTGAAGACAAGAAGTCTAGGACTTTTAAAGCTATGTAAGCGAACCAATTTCGAGAACATCACGTTGATCGGCATCTTTGTGCCTAGAGGAAAGAGAGAAGACTCAACCAAAGAAGCATTCTATGATCTCCCGAAGAACACGTACGATATGTGCCGGAAGTTCAACTTCAAGATCAGTCTGGGAAAGAAGGGTATCTTTGGAATGGCAGTAAAAGTACACAGCCTACACGACGAAACTTTAGACAACGGACACAGGATGGTGGATTTCACGTCGGAGCAAAATGTCATCAACAAAGCCATTACTCGTTTCCGACACCTTTTGAAATGCACAAAAGGGACTCGGTGGTCTTGTGATCAAAAAACTCAACCAAAAAAATTGCAAAATTTTCAAATTTTACGGACGAACATTTTTCAAGTTTTGCAAATTTTGTGCCAGCTGGTGCATGAAGCTAAGAATGACGCCTTGCATACCAAACGATACTACAGACAAGAATAAGAGCTGCTGAGAGAAGAGCCTGGTAGCTCTACGGACAAAAAAGGAGGGAAGAGTGCCGAAAGGAAGGAAAAAAAGGCGCTAGTTAATTGTTCTGGAAATGTTCATTAGTTCTATTTTAAGGTGAAACGATCTACCCAAGGCTTCAAGATCAGAACGGAAACCTGTAGAGAAGTGAATGGGAACATGTTAGTAGATACACAATCAATGCTAAGGATCTAGAAAGAAAATTTTTCTTGATTGCTAAACAGTTAATTTAGCCAACATTCTGCTGCTAAGTAAAACATTCCATTCAACTTGGACAATATTGGCTAACATTTCCGTCCACCTGACATTGAAAAAGTGCGGTTAGTGATTTCCAAACTTAAATCGTACAAGGCTGCTTGTGCGCAATGTGGATGGACTCCCAGCTGAACTCTTCAAAGCAGTGGGAGATGGCTTTGTAAGGAGCATGCATCACATCATATGCAAAAATTTAGTCTGATAAAAGGATGCGCTATGAATGGAACCTTAGATGATTAGACCTGGTCTAACTAGAAAGGAATAAGTCTCCTAAGCAATTTGCCGAGAACTTTGCCTACCAAAATGACATTAGTGTTGAAAACAAACGAAGAATTACTCTTGCCAACCGCATTTATGTAGTTTGTAAGTCCCTCTCTCATAAAACCAAGGAAACTAAATAAGACATTAATCATGTCTGTTTTGCTGTATGGGGCAGAAGCATGAACCCTGAAGCATGGGAAGCATGGACCCTGAAGCTTGGGATAAAAATATTCTTGGGTGTTTTGAGGGGTCCTGTGTGAATCGAAGGAGTATGGGGAAGAACATTCAACCAGAACGTCTGCACAATAGCGTACGCAAGGAGGGGGGGGGGGGGGGGGCAGGTAGAAATATTGTCCCCTACCCTAATCAGAATTTATTTCTTACATTAGGCAATTTGACTTCGTTAGAAAGTATTTTAAAGCAATATTTCTATACCAAAATTATTTTTGGAATTAATTTTCTCCCTCCCAACCGAAACCGTGCTTACGCCCTTGGCTCAACGCCCTATACAGCAATGTCAATCTGGTCAAAAAGCTGAAAATACAGCAGCTGAGATGGCTGGGGCATGTGGAGCGTATGGAAAGCTCAAAACAAAACAGCACATTTATCTTTTAAAGGAAATGTAAAAATTTTTTTTAAAAAATTTCATTCGTAAAACTGCAAGTTTGCGATTTTTTCTTATAATATTGACGTAACAAGGCAGCACAGTTTGGCACAATACATCACAACTTTTGGTTTTGATAATCAAAAATGGTGGTGCTAACTTCATGCTTCGCAAAATTCTTTTTGTCGGTTAAAATAGCAATTGTGCAAATTTGAAGTTGCAAATATGCGAATTCTTTTTTTCTTATCTTTCTTGTATTTGGCGGCACAAACTTTAAGACAAAATTTGCACATTTTCATTTTTAAGGAACTTCAAACAAAACATGATTGGAAAAATTTGCAAATTTGCAATTTTTTGTTTAATAATGGCACATTTTAGACATAATACACCACATTTTTATTAGCAAATTGAAATTAGTTATGCTAACTTCATGCTTCGCAAAAATGTTTCTGCCCATAAAAGTTGCAACTATGCTAATTTTTGTATTATCTTTGCAGCTAATGGCAGCACAAAATAAGACAAGACAGCTCATTTTTCATTTTAAAGAAATTTCAAACAAAAATTTCATTCGCAAAGTTTGCAAATCTGCAAATTTGTTTAATTGCAACTAAAGTTTGTTCTGACAAAAATCTAACAAACAATTTTTTATGAATTGCAGTTGAACTTAATTTAAGTTCAAAACATTAAAAAAAAAACATTTTAAATCATTTTTAGTCACCTTTCCTTGTAAAAGTCTTAAACATTTAACATCTCAATAAGATATTCATCAGTTAAGATTATCTAAATTTCTAAACGTTTTTTGTAGGTATATTTTTTTCTTACTTCAAATTTATTTCTTCAAATAAAAACTTTCGACGCCATTAGCCTCACAATATTATGAGAAAAAATGATTGTAAAAATTCGTATACCAAAGCTTTACGGATATACCTCGTAGCCACCTTTTTCTTCTGATCTCAATCCACAAAACCCCAACCATTACCATCTTTCAAAGGAAGACAAAAAAAGAAACGGCGAAAAAAAAAATCACAAATGGCCAACTGAAGAAGATTTTCGTAATTAAAGCTTAATCAGCTTGAAATAACTTTCTTTATCTCGACATAGAAAGTGCACATAGAAAAAAACAACAAAAAAAAAACCAGGATAAGAAATTACTTCTTTGTTGGTCAGAGTCCCACACACCTTTATGAAAGTCCTTTTCTCGCATTTCGAAAATCCACCTTCGAAGTTTTTTTTTTAATGATTTTTTTTTTTAAGTTATTATACTTCAAGCTCAGCATTAATAGGAAAAAGAAATCTAATTTCGCTAAGAATGCGATTGCGTTGCCTCAAGGAGTCGTGAAAAACTCTATATAGAACCACACTAAAGGAAAAGGACTAAAACCTAAAAGAACCCAAAGAATAATATTATTTTTTTTTTAGTTTTTTTCTTTTATTTGATATTTTTTTTTTTAATTACTTTCTTTGCTTTTATTCTTTCTGATGATGGTGTTTTTAAGGCGGAACTCTGCATATCCTTCTACGCTTCAAAAAGTCCTGGGTTAATTATGACTTTCAGAAGGTAAAGTGGAAAGAAGTGTTTAGTTGAGAAGAAATTAACAAAAGAAAAAAAATAGGATTTTCTTTTTGTGAATAGTGTCTGGAATCTTAAAACTCTGAATGGTTACTTTTTTTTGTTCGTCTTTAAGTCTTACAAGGATATTAAAACTAAGCGGGTTGTGTTTCCTTTTTTGTTCTTATTATAACAATTCGAAAAACTAGATAATTCATTAATCATTCTTGTTCTTCGTTTAATTTGTTTTAATCCTCGGTGTAATCCTTTTGAATATTAACAAAATCCTCACAATGCTAATTGCTGCAAATATTTTCAAAATAACCTTACCTGGGCGGGAGTTTATTTTTGCAAATTATTATTGTCTTGAAAACCAGTTGCAGTCAGTCAGTTACAGATGCTATACACTGCTGCATCATATCTTCTATTGAATCCTTTCAACAAAGCGGATTTGCAAAAATAAAGAATTCAATAACAAAAGACAGATACCTTTCCGTAAAGGATATTGTTTGATTTGTCTGCCTATAGACGAACACGGACGCACAGACACGTCACAATGAAAGACAATGAAAATATTATTTATGAGCATTTCGGTTCATATCTCAAAATGACATTCTTCATATTTGTATATGTATGTCCCTACTGCCTATATCCTTTCTCAAATTTATGATAAACTATCCGATTATACAAAAGGGTATCACACTGCGTTTAGTTTGTTTCAAGGTCATGTGTGTAATAAAACTTTGAATGGTTACCACTGTGAAAAATGTGTATAACTGTATCTATCTGATATTTTGTAAAAGGATCCTTAAGCAGCATGGAATATGAAATTATTATTATTTGTGTGTTCTCATATTTTATCTGAACAATAATATTTTAGTGGTAAGACCAGGTAAGTGGTTTTTTTTCTTATTTATTTAATGTTTTTTTTTTTGTGCTATTTCAACCATACCGATATCGTCCTTGACTCTTATACCTACAAGTGATTTTTTAAAGACACTTGCAGTTTTTTAGGTGTAACGTTATTGGCGATTATGTTTTTTGCAAATAATTTTTTTCAGCTTGGGAGGTTGTTTTTTTTCAGAATGTCTTAAGATATTTTTTTGAATTATTTTCAACCTCTATTTGTTATGAATAGTTTGTTTTTCTGGAGCACCTTTTCTTTCAATTCGAAATAGTGCGTGTATCTGCCACAATGGAATCTAAAGCTCTAGGTAGATATGAGGTTGCGAGTGATTCTTTTCATCAATTTTTTCATCTTTAATTTATAAAGATGAAGATAGGTTAATAATCTTAAATACTTTTAAGTAAATTTTAAAATAAAAAAATGTATTCCCCTTTTTCAGATATGGAATTTTCAAAATTAATTTTTTTAAATTTTTGTTTGTATTAAAAAATTTTAGGAATTTTTTTGTAAATCAGAAATATTTTAATCTGTTTTGCCGGTGGGTAATGAGAAGATTCAAAATAAACATACTTCTATTTAGGAGTGGGTGTTACCTTCCTATCGTTAAAAGTTGCAAATTCAATTCAATTCAATTCAATTCAACTCAGTTCAATTCAATCAAATTCAATCAATCAAATTCACAAAAATTTCAAATTGAATAACATTCAACAGTCCCAAAAACAAAAACATAAACAAAACAATAAATTGTCTACTATTTAGGTTTTATAGAGCATGTTTTCATGTGGAGGATTCTTTTCCAAACTCCCTCTCTGAATCTTAATTTTATTTTCTCAGAATGTGGGCCCAGTCCAGTCGACAGAGTCAAACAAATTTTTCATAATACATATGTTAAAAAAATATACGTAATCGATGATGGGAAATTGACCATCTCTAATTGGTTTGCTTCAGCGGCCATTTTGAAAAATTCAATTTAAGCTACATACAAGTATATATCTGTGCCTTGGTTATAAAAGGGACTGTGTTTTTGGTTTCCCAGAAGTTTGGCTCTTAGTATTAAAACTTTAAGAATACATTAATTTGCATACAAAAAAATTAAGTAAAATGAAAATCTCAGCTCGTTTTTAAGGATTCTCGAAAAAAACCATTGAAATTATTTTTTAACACGCAAACAAAATTTTTTAAAGTTATTATTTCAATTTTTTCTAATTTGTATATAAAATTTAATTAAAATTCCGGCATGTTCAGGCAACTTTAAATAATCAAAAACGTTCTACGTAAGTGTTTATCTACATTTATATCCTAAGTACCATTATCTATGCCAGAAATGGCGCGCCAATGGCACGCGTGCCAATGGTGGTACGTAACGAAATTTTATGGGCACATTATTAATTTAGAAATTCGATCGCAGCTTCAACTTTCTACATTGAATTTTGTTTTTTTGTTTTATTTTTTTGAAAAAGTGGGAGTTTGCTATCTTTACAATATTTTCGTCTTCCTATGGGTGTGTCGCGTGAGTCCTTATTTGTAGAAAATGATAACGTGAATGAGTCGCTATGAAAACGTCCAGCAACATTTTTTATTTTTATTTGTCTTCTTATTTTATTCTAATATTTCCCAAAACTGGTCAGGATCAACAGCGTTTCTGAGAAACTGAAGCAAAAAACACATTTTATATTGACGTAATTTTAAACTAAATGAATAGAACTAGAAAGACGTCGGGGGGGATTCTTAAGTTTGATCTCTATTTTTGAATAATCATCTCTAAAAATAAAAATTTATAATTTTCTTATGAATATTTGGGTGTATAGTTATAAGAAAAAAACAACCTAACTTTGCCCGACTGACAAATATGTTTTCTTAAATTGTTTCAATACAAAAACATATCAAAAAGTAACCTTTTATTCGGAAAATAAGACATTTTATAAAATTCCTTATTTAAAAAAAGTCGTTATATAATTTAATTACTAAAAGTACTACTAAAATACTAAAAAAGTGCTTCCGTTGGTTTTTGTTTGTTTTCTGAAATTTGTTTCTTTAATTACAATGGATTGGAAACTGTTCGTTCCAAAAATATGTTCAAAAATAATCACCCCGATTACAGAACACGACGAATGAGCTGGCGGAGGGAGTTTGACCAAAATTGAGTCATTACATTAGTAAAAAGGTTTTGACATTAGTAAATAGGTCAAAATTGATTCTGACTCACATCCGGGGGGGCCGTTCGTCGGACTCTGTAATCGGCGCGAATATGCTGGTGCACCTTGAAGCTATTTTTTTTAGTAGTCACTAGAAAACTAGGCCAAGACTATGTTATCAAGCGAAAGACATTTCAAACAACCTATTTAATTTTAGATATGGCACGAGTCTCTAAAAGAGTTTCGCCATCCCTGATCTATACTATATTTTAAAGATGAAACACTTGTTTATTTGTGGAAATCTCAGAAACTACTGATCCAATCCTAAAAATTGTTAAGCTACAATGTCCCTCAGTAACATAAGCTAAATATAATTTGACAAAGATTTGAAAAGTTTGGATCTCAATATTTGTATTTAAAAAAAAAAAAAACAAAGTGTATTAATCTGATTTAAAAAAAAAAAATATCTGATTTCAAATTCTGTCTAACCCAGCGGAGAGAATAAAAACTCTTAAAAGTATTAAAAAACGTGTAGACAGGTACTAAATTAAAATTTAAAAATATTGACCTGAAAAAAATTCGAATTGAAAAGTTTGAATTGATGTTAATTTTCCAAAAAAATTTTAGATACCTTTAAAATAAAAGTAGATATGTAGAAGACTACAAAAAACTTTACCAAAATATTATTTGTGGTTTTGTTGTTTTTAATATTTTTTTTTTTATTTAAAGTCAATTTTTCAAAAATCATACAAATCAATGGTGTTTAAATAGAGTTTTCCCTCTACACAATTTATTTCTAAAAATATACCCAAAATTCATACCCTTAATTATTATTGACGAATTACCGGTCATCGCAGGTAAAAAATACACTTATACTACGTTTTCATTTGAGCAAAAAAGAGGTAATTTCACGAATCACAGAAAATGTGTTTTCATTTGTTATTTGGTAACTTCGTTTGACAGCTCATTTCATTTTTGAATTTTAACTGGCTGTTAAACACTTTTTGTTACTGTTTTTTTTTCTCTATCTACTTCCATTGAGATTTGACATTTTCATACAAAACCTTTTCAAAGCTCATTAAACTGGGTGTGTTCAATTGGTTTTGACTTAATTTCCAACATAATTTCGTGCAAATTTGGTTGAAACTATCTCATTTGGAAATGTGAATTTGAAAATGGGAAAAGAGATAATTTCGTATCGAATTTGGAAATTTTCAATGAAATTACCTCATTTCTCTTAATGAAAACATAGTAAGTATTAGCTATCCTCTTTCCGATTCTGCTTATATCTTTCTCCAAATTTTCCCACAATTTAAACTTATTGGTTGAATTTTTCTACGATAAGTTCCCACAAATTTAAATACTTATTTTCTTTTTCAAAAATTCGTTTTGAAACATTTTTAACTTCCGATTCTATGTCTCAAATTTATTCTTCTTCTACAAAACCTTTTCTCATTCATCCCAGAATTTTTGTAAAAAACTTAAGATTTTTTACCATTAATAAAATAATAATTAAAATAAATTGGGCAATAATCTTGTCCTGGTGTAAGGCGCGCATGCATTTTTTGGTCACATTTTTTGGATACACGAGATATTAATTTAAGCGTATTCATGCAACGTTGTAAGTTTACAAATTGTGAAAAATGATACGTTTACGCAATGTTTGCATGAACGACCTTTTTTAAACATTTGATTAAATACTAGGGGTAATTCAATCAGAGTAAGTCACAATGACGTTTGGATAAGTTTAACCAGTTTGGTTAATTTTACGCAATAAAATCCATTGTGTAAATCATTTCCCATACAAAATTTGACAGTTCATTAACCAAAAGATAAACTTAACCAATTTATAAACTTATCTACGGTTTTACGAAGTTGCATGAATACCCTTATTAACATTGTTAATTCTTCAAGAAACTTGAAAAAATCTTTACTTACCTGATGATTTTCTCTGATTCCAGAGACTGGATAGAACTAAGATTTGTTTGTGAAATGATAAAAGTTGGGCTTTTTTAGCCAAATATTTTTTTCACAAAATTTTTTGCCTAAAATATTGTTTTTTTTTTTTTTAGTTTTTAACACTTTTTAACCTTTTCATAACTTCTTAACTAAAACTTCAGTCTTTGACTGTCAAATCATCTAGTTTCCACTGACTAAACGGCTGGTCCTATTTTTATAAGACTTGGCAAGGAAGATAGTTTTTTTTAGGTTGGTTTTTGATAACTTTTCCTGCTTAGTTTTTTTAATAAATTTTTTTTTAAATTCGAACCCTTTTTTCATTATTAAATAAAATATTCTTTCAAAATTTTCATACTATATATTTCGAAAACTGGTTTTTAAATTTTTATAGAATTTAAGGAGCAAAATTGAATTCATTCTCATCCGAACCTTAAATTTTCCCCTGCGGACAGACCACAGAAGTTTATTCTATCTATATCTACATCTTTTTTTTAATAAATTTTATGTTTTTCACACGTTCCCGTTTAATGATATAAGTAACTACTTATTTTGTGGTTAGATATAAATATTTTTTAAATAAAACTTGTGAAAGCATATAATATAGATTGAATTTCACCTTGTAAATAAAGTTCAATCGACTTCAGACTATCTATAATTCAATAAACTCTCATCGAAGAAGAATTAAAAATAATATGACAATAAAATATGCAAATATCCCGACTTGAATGCGTCAGCAATGGGTAGAAAGAACCTTAGAAATGTATGGCCCCGCTATCATGAGTTCAAATGACACATTTGGTTAATCGTCTTCATAGATAAATAGAATGACATACCTTCATGGGTTTCAAATGCAAATTACACACACAAAAAATATACATATACATATATCAACACAAAAACAATTTATTTTTATAGCTACCATAATATTCAACAAAATTGTAATTTCAAATTTCCTGTGCCCCCTAAGCTGTCGGGGTTCGTCACAGACTTTGTGTGAGTTTTTTTTTTTTTTTTTTTTGTATTTGGAGCAAAATTTCAAATGTTCGGATAGAAAAATATATATCGCTCGAACGTGACTTGAATCTTATTACCGGGTCAATGAAAGTCATAACATGCCACCACCGTTGAACACGTTGGTGATTGTTAATGCATAAAAATGGTTGAAAGTACCCACCTTCTGGTAAAGCGTATAAGGCATCAACTGGCGGTGCTCGCAGGAACTATCATCGAACAAAGTTACACAGAAAATTAACATAAAAAATAAATTACCCCCAAACATCGAAAAAGAGCCCGAAAATATCATAGCCCCCGCTGTGAGTCGGGCAGACTTCAATATTGCAAACCATTAGATACACTTAAAATTTTTTTAATTTGCCCATAAAATCGCTATGTGTGTGGTGTGGGAACATTCAATAAATTTAATTAAAAATCGAAAAGATGTACATTCATACCTACAATTCTTTTAATCAAGCTTAGGATTGTTCTTAACAACTCTAGGGCCTGTATAGTGGCATCATGACGATGGCGATGATGATGGAGAAGAAGAGATTGAAGTGTATAGAAAATTCCGATTGAAATCCATGTGTCACTCAGAGCACCACCACCGGCCGGCCGGTCGTGTCAAGTAAGGGTTATTGTCAACACCCTTGTTCCACAATGGATTTGTTTTTACCTCCCATACATAAATCCAGATAGAAGGACAATAAAAAGTATTTGACCAACGGTCAATACACACTACACACACAAGGAGCACCCCCGCCGACGCCGACGCCTCGAAGACTCACACAATAGGAAAATCTTTTAATTTTCCAATTGAATCGGATTTTTAACGCCCACAACAATTTGTAATGGTCTTCGTTTGGGTTTTGTATATTGAATAGAAATAAAAAAAAAAAATGAATAATAAAAGAATTAGATACTAAAGGTGATCGAAGGATTGTTTGGCACGCGTGTGCGGGTGTATACAGAGATAGATACTTGTCCATCGGGGTCTTGCTGGACTTATATGTAGCACTATGCCAGCCAGGAGCTATTCATTCATTTTATGTGTTTAATCCAATAAAGATTGTTCCATTGTCATTCGGTGTGAATTATGTGTCCAATTGTTTATTTTGTTGATTGAGACTTGTGGTCAGCAGCTGTTTTTGATATAATGCTTGCCCGAATTAGTTACAAGGGTTTGGAAAATAAAATCAAGTTCTGAAAAAAAAACAAAAAGGATAATGAAATGAAAATTTTAGAGTTAAGGCTTTTTATGAGAGCAAAAAATTCTAAATTCTAAACTAGAACTTGGAAGCTTAATGCTGGACTCACACAACTGTCTAAGGGTCATACTGTCATTATTCTCGTACTTATCTTACTTTCGGTAATATCGTTTGGTAGAATATTGAATATTATAATTTCTTCTTGCAATTCTTGTAATAGATTCCTCGGAAATGGATTTAACAGTTTGAATGACATTTTCACAGTTTTTTCTCTTTACTTAGGAGAAGGTTTAGGCAGTTAGTTAAATAAGACCCACCCATTTCCACACTCAGTTTTCTTTAGCTTTGTTTCTTTGAAACCAACCAAGATGACATTTTAAGACTTGGTTGTTTTTAGCTGGAGGAAGTGACTTTAATGAAATCCATCAACTGCATCTCATATTTTTTCTTAAATCTTGCTTTTTCGGAAACGACTTTAATGATTTTGTAACAGCATTGTTTTCCTGATATTTTGACGCAGAATTAATTTAATTTTTGTTTGTGGCTAAGACAAGACCAAAACCTGACGAGACCGATATTGATACCGATACCGATACCGATACCGATAACTATACAGATACCAGAATTTGTTATACGAGACCAAACGAGACTGAGTTATACGAGACCGATACCGATACCAAGACGATTCTTAAAATTTTCAATTTTGACGATACATACAAAAGTATGGTTTGGTTTGAAATCATGGCCAGCCCAAATTGTGATTCTTTTGATAGAATTTTGTATATTCCGCGAATAACAGCTCTAATCTCTTCCTAAAGTACATAAATTGTTGGTGCAGCATTGGCATAGAAGAGCCCAAAAAATAAAATCGAATGGTGTTAAATCAAACAATCTGAATGACCCTGAACTTTGCAAACAATTTGTGTATAATATTTCGGACAGTCACCAGCCACAGAAGTAAAAATGATAGGATATTAAATATACCGGCAAATGGGGGGCATAAAGGAATAATTAAGGGCAAGGGTTTTTATTTGTTTGGCACATAAGCATGTTCATAACCGAAAATGCTGCTAAATAAACTCATTTGTTTCAGAAAAAATGGTCACACAGGTCTCATTTCAATATTTTCAGTATAACTCAGAAACGAAGCTGAATTTGACAATTCTAGACTTTAAAATTCTTTTTCAAAACTAAAATTTTGAATTCTAACAGAATCTCGAAAGGAAAAAAAATATTTAAAAAATCTAGAATTTTCTAGATTAAACTTTGAAAAAAGGTAAATTAAACAGCAGTGATTTTATGCAGACATGCTTAAAAAAAAATTTAAAAAATTGTTGTTCTTTTATTCAAAGTTATGTCCCTTTAAGTTCTTAATCACCAAAAAACTTTAGAAAAGTAAATTTTTGTTTCTGTTTCTAAACTTTTTCTGATCAATAAAATCAGGGAATTTCTATGTAATTTCCAAGTTCCCACTAGAAAATCAATTTTGAAACAACTAATTGTTGTAATATAATTGTATTAATCAAAGTGATGTAGTATTGTTCACGATTTGAAAGAAAAATTGGTCTTCTACAAAATAGATTTTAAGTCATTTTTCGATAAGAGTAATATTAATTACTATAATATCTTCAATTAATAAAGTAATGCTCATTAAATGTTAAAAATAAATGTATAATAATTTAATTTAATGAGATTGACTGAACTGTAACTTCAAAACGGTTGAATTTACGATAAAACATGTTAAGACCGTTTTTGTAGAACGTTCAATTTTCTATAAGAAAAAAGTACGCAGTTAGTTAAAACACTTGTATCCCAGGAAAATTAGGCTTTCACTTCAAAAAAAATCCGACAAAGCTGTATTTTGGTAGAGAGCTTTGTTTTGACGTTTTAAGCATTTCCTGAAAAGTTCCGTAAATTTGGGCCAGGGATTAACTTTTTAAGGGGTGTTAGAGGGGGTAAAATTTAGTTTTTCTTAATTTCTCAAAAACTATAAGTTTTTTTTTGAAAAAATATGAAGGAACAAATTATAGCTTATGTCATTCTACAAAAAAAAGATTAACATACTTTTTTTCATAAAAGCAACAGATTCTGAGAAAATCATGCAAGAACTTCACGGTGGAGCAAATTTTGTCAAAGAATTTACTAAAATTTCATTAATCGATGGGCTAAAATTTTTGTACGATCTTAGTTTGGCTACAACTCCTCTAAATAAAATCCAAGATTTTGGGATCGCCGGAGTAAGGGGAAGACCGCCATCTTGAAAAAGAAAGTGATTTGGTTTTTGTTCAGCACCTCGATGAAATCTCCTTTTACAACAAAATCATGACAGAATAACATTTAGACCATAAAATTGTCCAAAAAATGAGCTGTTAACGAACTCTGTAGGTTTATTAATCTTGAAGTTATAGCGTATCAAAGTAACACTTTTTATTTTTTACTATAAATGGAAAAATAACGTTTTTTATTTTTTGTTAATATCGCAGCAAATATAATTTTTTCAAAAAACTAATGAGTTTATTTTAATGCTTATTAAATTTTGCTCAAAAAATATTACAACACTTTTTTTCGTAGAAGCAATAGATTTTGAGAAAAACGTACACAAACGCGCTCATTACCTTTTTTGCCAAGTCCTTAAGCTTCAGCCCCATAAAATGTAAATGTTATATGCTGTCAAAGGTGAAGGCACGAGAAGTATCATTTTTGTTTATTTTGTCTAAATGAAGTGATGCCAATTATTTTTGGTTCTAAGTCCTGCCAACACAAGCTTCACAATCAAAATTTCGTGTGGTGCTCAAGAAGCATTGTTTTTTGATTATTTTGTCTTAGCGAGGTGATATCAACTAATAAGCTGAGTTCTGTATACTGTCAGGGAAAGGCGCGATAAAGGATTATTTTTTCCATGCGAATTAAAGTCAATTAATTTTGTTTTTATAAGACCTACAAACATTGGGCCCTATGCATGTACAACGAAAGATTTTTGGAAAAATGCTAAATGTTTCGGAAAAGTAATGATACTACTCGCCTGACTTATCCGTGATCAATATTTGTTGATATACACAAGGTTTGCCTGAAACTATATTAGTTCTGGCTATATACGTAAGGAAACTGCAGTTGATGACTAAAATGCGAATTGCGTTTTAAAACGATCTAACAGTCGATATAATTTCTCAAAAAAACTGTAAGCAATTGGAAATCAATTAAATTCCAAAAAAAAAATCATTGTTTCAATAGAATCAAAGGGATACTAGTATCAGTTTTTGGTGGAACAAAGTTTGATGGGTCAGCTAGTAATTCAAATAATATTACTTAATCCTTTCAAAAATAATTTGACAAATCAAAAAATATAATGCGTAACTACCAACTTTGTCAACTCTTTTAACACCACAATCCCAACAAATAGTCCAACAAATTGTTTAAGACCAAAAACTCAAAATTTTCTAACAAAAGCATTCATTTGTGGCTTCAGCCTATTTAAGCACTAAACAAATTCTCATTTATAATTATAATTCAAACTTTATCTCAAAACATAAATCTATTAACCGAGAGTCTCTTATTTCCATAAAGTTTGTTCGTGCCGCAGCAGGCTCTATATCAACATTATATAATAATATCGCCGATGAATTTCACTTTAAATTCGACAACGACACAAAAAAAAGAAAAGAAAAACAAGATACATTAATTCCCCATCCGTTTGTGTTTACACTAATTCCGTCGAAAAGCATAATAGACTATTTATCTTTTTGTTTTTCTCCATAATAGCCATAATATGCATTTTCAAAAAAAAAAAAAAAAAATTAACTTAACATCTTAACACAAACTTGGTATATTCTGTAATAAATAAAAGTTTGAATACCTTCATTTTCATCTTGGAAGTTCATAAATTTCTCCAAAAAATATCAAATTATATGAAATTTTGTTGTTGTTGCTTTTGACTTTTCATCGTCTCCTCTCGACCCTAATGCACGTTCCTTTTTGGAAAATGTGTTTATTTTTACTTTGCTGCCATTATGCACGCTCAATCTACTAAACACACGAACAATGTAGTTTTCCTATAATTTTTAAAATTTTATATAAAAATAGACTCGTTCTCGGAGGTGTTGGAAAATGAATTTATGAAAATTAGATCCTCACACTCAGATGCAGAAGCTGAATCGGAAATGGCCACAGCCACACAATATAGTCGGTGACGTGCTGCCGAAAAAAAAAACACCACGATCACCTTCTCCATCATTTCGTTAATTAATTGACCTGCCATAATCCCTTGGATACTTTTTTTCGGGTCGTTATTATGTGTTCGGATTTTCTTTTTGGTTCTGTCCAATTAATTTTGTGGAATTTTAAAAGAAACGATTCACTTTATTCACTATACGCGCAGAGAATGAGTGAGTGTGTGGTGAAAAATCGTTTTGTCACCTGCTCGAGGCGTTAAGAGCGTGAGGTTGCGTTTGCGATGGATATATGGATGCCACTGTCTTAAGAAGGCTGCTTCCGCAGACCCCCACCCCTCCGGAGAGAAAATAAACCAACGAATGGGTTAAAAATTCCACTTTTTGATGATAAATTGTCGAAGGATGCTGCAGCACTCCTATCCTATCCTGCCTCCCCCGAAATCCCAACAACATAACAAAACAAAAAAAAAACGAGTGTTTTCGTGAGTACCTGCGTGCAACATTGGAACTCGATGAGCCTTCAACACCTAATGGGGCGTTTCAAATGCTCACGTTCCATTACTATACGAGAGTATAGTGGGTGTCAAAAAATATTTTGAAAATTTTAACAACCGACATCGACACTCGCTTAACTAATTGACGGTGTTTAACACTCGGTGAAGGGGTTAATATGGTGATGATTAATCGATTACTGACTGATGGCACGCAGAGCTCTCTGAGTCTGAGTGGGTTTATTAAACATCATATTTCATGATGAGTGTTGGAATTGGAAGGAGTGCTGTATAGCTCTGTTGGTGATGACTGTGACAAGCAAGATTGTTGCAAGGAATACCTTATATACCTTGGTACGGATCTTGCAAGCAAGTTTTCGGCTTTTTTTGTTGTTGTTGTTGAAAGACAGACTGGGTGTTGGTTTTTAAAATTAATTGTTATGAATTTTTATGATCATTTGGCGGGTTGGTTATGGGTCTTGTCATCAGTGGAAAGGTGTGAGTTATGACAAATTGGTTATTTGTCTTCGAGTTATGGATGCTAAATGGCCTGTTTGTCATGACAAATGATGGTCGTTTATATGTGTTTTGGAATATTTTTATGGGAGACATGTCGTCAATTTACCAGGCAATAAACTATTCGTATTTTGATTGTTCTTTTGTTTTTGGTATAAGTTCTTTTGAGCAAAATTTGTTTTTTAAAGGGCAGATTATTTTTTGGGTTTTATATCCTTACCATAGCTGGGAAGTGAGGGGTAGAGTTGAAAGTTGATCTGAAATTTAAGTCTACTTAAATCTAAACACCATTCACAAACTAAACTATAAGAAGAAACGAAAGTATCTTGAACCATTTAAACAAGTAAATAATTCACTTTGTTTATACTCAAGCTCAATCCATCCAGTTATGTCAATGGTTGAATTCGAGAGGTTTCGAGAACATCATTTAGTCAAAAATTTCAATCTAGTGCAGGTGGACAGTTCGACAAGATGCACAATTTGTCTCTCTCTCTTAAAAATGGATTCAAGATGTGTTTTGTCTCGTTTTTTTTTTTATGTCAATATTTTTATAAACAGAGTTATATCAGCACAGGGTATTTATTGCCACTTTTAGCTTAAACATTTCAAACGCTCTTAAAAATAGTAATTTGTAATTCATCCAAATTCAGGACTGAGAACAAAAGGATTTCATAAATCTTGTACTTCGTTTATCGACGAAAAAGGTTTTGAATAGGTTTTTTTTTTGGTCAAACGGAAGTAGTACTAGGTACCAATGATGACCTTGACTAATTTGTATTGTTAACTATCTCGAGTGTTCTGTTATATAATTAGGTAAACGGTCGTGTTTAACAATCTCCTAACTACTACTGTCATAAGTCAATGAAAAGATTATGGGTTACCACTTAAAATTCGTTGGTTGTTCCAGAATTTACTGCAATGTGAAAATATGATCTATGGCCAAACAGTGCAGAGCCCTGGTACTTGCTGATTGAAGTATTGTATCTTCATTCCCTGAATTTAAATCTGCTCAAGCACCAGGCAGTCGTCAAAATCAACAGTCTTCTAAAAAAACAGTACACCTTGATGGTAAAAGTTCGGCATGAATAATGAATGAAAATCAAACATTTTTGACTTTTACCGATGCTGCTGAAAATCCTAAAATATACCGGTACACTCTTGAATTTCAATATTATGGCTTTTGTAAGATAAACACGGTAAGAATACGAAAAAAATTCTAACTGCAGCAAGGCTCCAGCATTTCATTGCTTGATAAGCCCAGGTTGCATTTCTTGGTGCATTCGTGAATTTTAAGAAAATCTTTTTGGCATAAAGTTGATCTCCCTCGGGTAAGCCCTTGGTTGAAATCAGATTCTGACTATTGTTCTCCCTGCATGTTGCTTCTGAGTTGGCTTAGGGCCAAATAATACTTTATGTTTTATGGCTTAATAATTTGCCGTAAGTAACTCTTAAATGTAAGAAATTTAATCCAATCGCTCAATTGTTTCTACGTTTATTTCTTGCGTCCTTTGCCGGCTTGATATCAAGAAAGCAAACTTTCACCTAAGAAAGGGGTAAAAACTGCAAATATCGAATAGATTATGGCTTAATAATTCTTCGTTAACTAGTCTTGAATAAGTTGTGACAGTTTCGAAGTTGCCGTGCAATGATTTCTAAGTTTTTTTTTATATTCTTTGTTAACTTCACATCAAAAGGTGGTATAAGCTGTTTGAACCGAATGTATGGCTTGAAAACTCGTAGGTATTTAGTCGTTAATAAGTTTTAATAATTTCATATCTGTCATTCTATGTTTTCTATGTTTTTTTTATGTGGTTAAAACTTCCAGGCATAACATTTTACTATTTGATAATTTGCCTTTAGTTACCTGCTAAGTAGTTCCGACAAAATCAATTTTCTCGGGCAATGCTTTCTATGTTTTATTGTTTCATTTTACTAAATTCATATGAAATTAGCAAAGAGCACTGAAAAAGTTCCCACCTATTATATTGAAATATTTACCGGAGTAATAATTTGTCTTTAATGGGCCATTGATTATCTGTGGCAATTTTATCATTATCGTCCATGATACTTTGTTTTTTGTTTTAAGTTCCTAATTCATATGAAGTAAAATTCAAAAGACTTTAAGACTGATGATATTGAACTGTTTACTGCTTAATTACGCTTTATTTATTTATTTATTTATTTATTTATTTAAAGTTCGATTTACTTAAACACCGTCAGATATAATATCTTATAAGCTAATGATAAGTTAAGTACTTACAAAAAACTGGATCAAATGAGGTTGTGTTGAAAAATACACAGAAAATATCGCATGAATAAATTGATTTTGCCACAACTAGCTTACGACTTGTTAAAGACAAATTATAAAATAATCAAATATTATGTCTAAAATTTCTACCATTTTTCCAAAAAAAAAACATAGAACCGAAAATATCAAATTGTCTTAACTTACTATTGACTAAAGAACCTTGAATTATTTACCCATAATTATTCAGCTTAAACTATTTTTACCATTTTTTGAGGAAGTGATATGCTAACTTGATGTGCAGTTTACAAAGAATGCAGAAAACGTAGAAAACATTGCACGACAAATTCGAAATTATCACAACTAATTCAAGACTAGTTAACCAAAAATTATTAAGCCATAAACCATTCTCTATTAGCAGTTCTTACCCCTTTTTTCAGTGGTAGTTTGTTAACTTGATGAAGCTGTCAAAGGAAGCAAAAAAACAGCGAAAGCATTGCGCGATTAGATTAAATTTTTCACATTTAATTTAAGACTAACTAACGGCAAATTATTAAGCCATAAAACATTAGGTATATAAGAACAGCTTGTCGAGATTTTTTCAAGTTAGCAAACCACCCATGAAAACATTAAAGAACAAATTCTAAGCTATCAAAACTAATTAACGACTAATTAATAGCAAATTATTCACTTACTCATTTTTTGATTCGTCAAAGTTGCTTTTCTAACTTAACACTCATAATTTGTGGATCGAGTCTACTCCTGTAGCTCTGCAGAATTAAGCCTAAAGTTTTATATAACGTACCGTGTTTATTTATCATAAGTAAGAACCATATTGTTAAATTGCAAACCGCTTTTTCTATTGATGAAAGTAAAGAGTAAAAATATTATAAACCTTGTGTTTAGTCAAGTCCCAGTTGACGCATTGGGTTAATCTTGAGTTAACTATATTGAAAGATGTTTTTAGATAAGTTAAACTCCAAAACAACTCGGTGCTTACCCAACAAATTTGATGAGGTAAATTTGGATAAAATGAAGACAATTTCTTCAAGGTATACTTTTTTAAATCAGATAAATAACTTGCTTATTCGTAAATAGATATGGTTTTACGGCGTACGCTTTTAACTCAGAAGTGAGAGTTTATTCAGTGTCGGTATACTACAAAAATCGTTGCTAACACTTCGTTAAAATGAGTCTAATCTGGACTTTCAAGTAAAAGGTATGTACAAATCTCGATGTCTAAGGCGATTGAGATAGGTTTTGTATTAATTCGTACTTTACCCTCCTTAACCACCCAAGAATTATATTTTTATAAAATATCATAAAACTTTATCTTTATTTCACGCCCCTCTTCTGTCTTCCATAAGTATCCCTCTATCCCCATTTCAATTAAGGATTTTTAAAATAAAACTTTGGTTTTTCATTTTTCCTCCCATTTCAGACAGAGCTGATTGCTGATCCCTGTTTGATCTCAAAACTATATACCTACAGCAACAATCTGCGCGCATGGAAATTATACATCATATGCACTTCACTGGTGTTAAACGGCATTCTCTGACATCTAATCACCCAAGAACCACATTATTTATGAGTGTTTTTAGCCCTTGACAGTCGAATATTCCCCCAACCTTCATATACACATCGATATCGGTTCGAAAATGAACACATCATGCATTAGAAAGACTCGTGCTTTGGAGAAGGGGGCGGATGAAATAGCATTGCATTATCAAGGACCTTCCATAATATCGGTGTGACTGTTTTGAATGGCATTGAAAAATTTTCCAAATTTAAATGGTCATTAAACATTTTTCAAAAGAGAGATGCAACCTATAGAACATAGAATACATACCTTCAAAAACAGCGCGCCAGCAATCGATTGTATGTCATTGATGCTATTTAAATTGGTTTTTGGTTATTTTCAGAACCAACTAGGCATTACACGTTAGCTCTCTATGAATATGGGGTGGGAGATGTGGCACTTGGTCTGGCATTATCACACATAGCTATATATGAAGAGCTGTAATGAGGGTATTTATGAAATTTATTGCACATCATCAAATGACTTCCACCAAATAAGCTGGAATTTCAAAAAAAAAAAAAAAATTTCTACTAAAAGTCTTTAGATGGAAATTTTTGAAAAATTGAGGAATTCAGAAAGACACGCGTTTGCCTTGTGCATTTTAGATAATTTATGTAGCAAAGCAAAATTTGTATAAATTATTCAAATAAATGAGAAAATATCAATAAATTGAAGTAAGATGTCAGATATGGTATTGATAATAGAAATTTTATGAGGGAAAATTAAATTTAAGCATCGATTTTTGAAAATACATAAATGAAATTTACAGTCCTTATACCCCCATTTCTTTATGAATTTTTCAATAGTAAACTTTTCAATACTCATTTTTATGATAGCTTCATCTTCGTTCTAGCTGCCACAAAGTCAATTTCTACATTTTTCAACTTGATTAAGTTGCGTGGCTCATCTTATAAAAGGAGTATTATTTGTTTTATTTTGAGCAAAATTTACATAGGCAAGCAGCGTTGCCATCGGAAAAAAATTACCGTATCAGTTTTTATATTTTCTACAACCTTAAGCTCGAGCCATTTTCGTGCCACATATGTTAAAAAAAAGGTCTTACATTTAAATTCCTATCTTTTTCAACACATAAGACTTTATGCCAATGATGCCATGATTAAATTGTTCCGTATCCACAGTTCCCTGCGTTTCTGAAACCTTGGTTGGGCGAACAGGTCACCTGTCGTAATTCTTGGTATAACTCGAAAAATAAGCCGATTTAGAAAATTTTACTTTTAAAACTTTTTGTTGAAAATAAAATCAAAATTAAAATTAAAATTTAAGAATGAAAATTTATAAAAAAACAAACAAAAATAGTTTAAAAATCAAATACAGTCAAAATCAGTCATAAGAATCTCGAAGGGAATGGAGAATATGTTCGTAATATCCAGTGTTTCGCTGCAACCGATTTTAAAATGTGAATGCAAAATTCAAGTACTTATTAAAAAAAAGCTTAAGGGAAAATTCGCATAATTTATTATTTTAAATGCACGAAATTGGCAATTTCATCTGATTTTTTTTTACTACCCGTTATAAGGTCGTAGATTTTAAAATTTTTCATTCAAAATTGCTCATTAGAAGCTATATTTCGTTATAAGAAATATCATTAAAAGCGGTATTCCATTAGTAAAAGGGGATTTCAACAAGGACGCTACAAAAGTAGAGTGACAGGGACAGCAAAAGACGCCATATTTCTTGCCGCTCTTTTGACATTTTTCTTTAGTAAGGTTTGCTATTTCATGATGGAAAGATATACGAGCCAACAACCGGAATCAGTGGCCTCAACGTTAAGAGCGCTACGTCCAATTTATGGTCGTCATAATCGTCCTAGCAGGTCAACAATTGAGCGTCTAGTCGACAAATTTGAATTCACAGGCACAGTACAAAATGTTCCCGTGCCAGTGAGACAAAGAAGTGCCCGTAGTGTCGAGAATATTGCTGTCGCTGAGGTTCAGTTGCAGAAAGCCCAAATGTGTCTCTCACACGTCGTTCTCAAGCGTTGGGCATCTCTGAGACGTCGTTGTGGCGAATTTTGCGAAAAGATCTTGGCCTACATCCTTACAAGATTAAATTGATGCAAGAACTGAAGCTTGACCACCAGAAGCATCGTCTGTTCGTGAATTGGGATGAGCAACAACTCTTAAAAATGAATCGGATTTTCATCGAAAAATCATATTCAGAGATGAGGCTCATTTCTGGCTGAATGGCTTCGTCAATAAACAAAATATGCGGATTTGGTCAGGCAGCAATCCACACGTACTCCATGAGTCATCATTGCATCCCGAAAAAATTACGGTTTGGTGCGGTTTATGGGCCGGCGGCGTCATTGGGCCGTACTTCTTCCGTGATGATCAAGACCAGCACGTTACTGTGAATGGGGATCGCTACCGTTCAATGACAACCGAATATTTTTTGCCCCAACAGGACGGCGCCACAAGCCACACAGCATATGTCACAATCAATTTATTGGAAACCAAGTTTGGAGAACGTGTTATCTCACGAAATGGTCCAGTTGCTTGGCGGCCTCGGTCGTGCGATTTAACGCCGTTACACTATTTCCTGTGGGGCTACGTCAAGTCTATGGTCTATGCCAACAAGCCAGCGACGATTGATGAATATCGAAGGTGAAATTGCAGCAGTATCGATTGATTTAGTCTTGAAAACCGTCGATTGGGTTCAGCGTCTGGACTTCTGCAAGCGTGCCCGTTGTGGCCATGCAAAAAATCAAGTTCCATTCATAATGGCATCGAACGTACTTTCACAGAAATAAAGAATTTCATTGATATCCAAAACCGTTTTTGTTTTATTTAAAAAAAACTTTTGTAGCACTCTTATTGAAAAACCCGATATTAGTAGTACAATTTGTTGGAACTTCTGCCGGGAATTCAAGATTTGTTCGCAATTACCAATATTTCGTAATAATCCATGCTGTTATAACCAATTTCGACTGTATTTCTTTATTAGCGTGTTCAGGAAAATGAGATATCGGAGGGCTCAGCAAATGTTAGCCGACAAAAAGTGAGCAAGCAAATCTAATGTTTTCTTTCCTCTTTAATATGACAGAAAATTTTCTGAGTAATCATTTTCCTAAACATGCATAATTTTTCACTAAACTGCGCATAGTTTTTTTTTCAAAAAAGGATAGTTTTAAAAAATTTTCAAACAAAACAATACTAGGGACTCGCAAGCTTTCAATATGTCATATGTCACTTTAATTTTTATTATTAAAACTGACAAAGAATGGGTTTATAACATAAACATTTTTACTTGCTTCATAAAGGAACTATGTGGAATGTGGTAACAAATGCAAAAAAATGTAAATGAGGAAAATTTCGTATTAAAAAAAAATTTGTATTTCAAAATTCCTCAAGTTCATAATTCTTCAAATGAACTTAACGTGGATAGCTTGCAAGTTGCAACCTATAACCATCAAAGTCACATCCAGTCTCCGTGAGGTCTGAGCTCTTAACAGCCAAATAGTCTAGTCTTCTCAGTTTAACCCTATACCCATATCTTTTTTCAAATCTGATAACGATCTTCTGAAATAAAAATTCCAAAGAATATACAAAAAAAGTTTCTTTTCCATTCATAACTATGAAATTCCTATTAACTATCGACAAAAAAAAACAAGAAAACTAAAAGATATTAATTCTGATTCTACCTAGAATTAAAAATTTTGTGAATGAATCTTTCAACATCCCCATGCCTCCCCATGCACAACCAACATTCCTTTCGTCCAGTCCACACATATAAAAATTAACAAAAAATTATGAATAAATAATGAAAGACGTTAATAAACTGACATCCTCCTCTCGATAACCATCGTCTCCTGGTTATACGCGCTGACGCGGACCATATCCTATCCCATATACCTTCTTCATTCATGTTATGAACACAAATGTCCCATAAACTATAGCTTCGATATTCATTTTTGTCTCATTCTAAAAACCATAATAACAAAATGGAAAACAAAAAGTTAACAAATAATGTCCCCATAATCCAAAGAGAGGACATATAAATAGTAAACAAGTTAGTGTCAATTAATTTTTTCTTCTTTTCTTAGTTTTTTTATTTTTGTTTTGTTGAAGCTGTTTTAAGGAATATCCCTGAAGTTGTTGCTGAGAAACACCCAGTTTTTTTGTGTTTCTTACCAACACATCGGACTATATAAAACAGAGAAACACTCATAGGTCCAGGTCCAAGGGTATAATAATCAGAAATGAAAGATCAAAAATTAACGACTCCAACGAAAAATATTCATAATGAGGCAATTTTATTTTTTCACCTTTGCTCGTTAATAATTTTGAATCAGTTTCGTTCTGTTTATGCCGATGATGCTGATGATATTTTTTGTTTCAGCTTCTCATCGCTTATGGTTGCTTGCTAAGACTGGAATACTGCTTTTGTTTTGTGTTTTTTGTTGAACCCAAACAAGTTCCTTTTCAGCGAGGAATATCCTGTCGGATGATATACTCGCTGGCAAAAACTAAAACACAGAGCAAATGTAAAATCGTGTCACTGTTTAAAAAATATGCGAATGGACATTTAAAAAAATCAACAACAACAACAACAACAAAAGCAAAAAAATGAATCCAAAAAAAAAGACAAGGAACAGATCTCGTTGTCTCCAAAGCCTGAGTATCTGGAGGCTTGGTCGTGTCCGTCAGCAAAGTGGAGTGGAGTGTCTTTATACTCACTTCGTATATCTTGTGAAGCCTACGTCCATGTGCAGGCATCACAGATGAATTATTGGCATTTTAGCCAATATTCATTTGGTGATTTTATTTTAGCGCTTTTTTGTTCTTATTGCCGAAGCGCAACAAAAAAATATATACTTCGAGGTGTCTGTCACATTCGAGCTTTGAGGCTGCGCAACGATGACACGGTGGAGAAGGACGAACGTTTTATCGACTTTTGGTGGTGACTAGTGGCTGGACCCTGTTTCATCGTTTTTATCTTTTCAATGTGGTCTTACAGTCTTCTTAATGATTTTAAATCGCCTCCTTTATAATATTTAATAGCTTCTTTGGGATGCATCTTTAGCAGGAGGTATATGTTAAAAAAAAATATATCAGTGACGGATTATATAAAATCTTAAAAATATTTATAGGAGAATGTTTAAGGTGACCGCCAAGATATATAGGAGACAGTCAAACCATGGATCTTATGTTGCAAACATTTTGTGACTTACTGGACTAACGGTTTTATTGTTCCTTAATATCGAAGATATACCATTATCACCGAAACGCCACCCTCAATTCTGATATCACAATCGTCAAAATATTATAAGTGACAAGTGTAGCAAATCAACTTTCACTTATCAAAAATTTCCTAAGTGCATAATTTGTTATGTTTTCTATGTTTCTTTGGTTTATTTCAATTTGTAACAGTTCATCAAAGTCTAGTTAGCTGCAAGTTACTAAACTGTAAACAAGATATTAAGTTCTATATGAAGTTTTAACTGCTTTTCAAGATATGTCAAGATAAGAAAAGCATCCAAGCAAACATAGAAAACATTGAACCTTAAATTAGAAATTTTCACAACTAATATTAACTACTAAATAACAGTTGATTATGTCTGCCTCGAAATTTTTTGATTCGTGAAATTTACTTTGCTAATTTGACACTCATAGAAAACAAATCATATAAAAAAACATAGAAAACTTTGCGCGATAAAATTGATTAAGTCATATTTTCTGAACGAGTTATTAACAACAAATCATAAAATTAGTAAGCAATAAAATAGTTTAAATTTTTTTTTCTTTTCAAAAAGAAACATAGAAAATTAAAAATTTGTTCATCTTTTTAAGAAATAAATGAAGGAACACTTCCATCAACCTTATCATTTTTTTGATTCGTGAAAAATTCTTAACACTTATAGAATTGTTACAATTGAAAAAAAATCAACCAAAAAAACATAGAAAACTTAGTGCATGAAAACATTGAATTTATCACAACTAATGAACAGTAAATTATTAAGCAATAAAATATAATGTATAAAAAGTTCTTACTGCTTTTCAAAAATAAAAAACATAGAAAACATAGTACGACAAATACAAAATTTTCACAACTTATTAAGAACTAATTGAAGGCACATTTTCCGTCCAAAATAAATAAATTTGGTGGCACAACAGCTCCTGGAGAACCAAGGCCTAGTGACTTACAACTCTCAACCATTCCTGTGTGCGTGTTATAGGCAGGAATGGAGGGGACCTACAATTTTTTACCGAGTCCGAACGGCTAGATGAGAAGCACTTATTCATGACAAGTATACTCTTGGAGGATTTGTCAGTTCCTCGCAAGAGGCAGTACCTCAGAAAAAAACATTTCTGTCTTTGGCATGACAGTCCTACGCACTAACCATCATGCCACGAGGTACTACAATTTCCATCCACTTTCGTAAAAAATAGTTTGCTAAATTCGTATTTATAAAATTATGACGATTAAGAAATATACCATCCAAAAAACATAGAACATCTAGTTCATGACAACATTACATCTGTCACAGTTAATGAACAGCAAATTATTAAAGAATAATATATAAAATTTAAGAAGTTTTTACTACTTTTCAAAAAAAAATATAGAAAACATAGAACGGCAATTTCAAAATTTTCACAACTTATTAAGAACTAATTGAAGGCACATTTTCCGTCTACTTTCCCATTTATTCGATTCGTAAAAAATGGTTTGCTGAAATCATACTCATAAAATTGTGACGACTAAGAAAAATACCATCCAAAAAAACATAGAAAGTCAAGTCCATGACAACATTGAATCAGTCACAGCTATTGAACAGCAAATTATTAAGTAATAAATATAAAGCTTAAGAAGGTTTTACTACTTTAAAAAAAACATAGAAAACGTAGAACAACAAATTCAAAATTTTCACAACTTATTAAGAACTAATTGAAGGCACATTTTTCATCTACCTTACCGTTTTTGTCCATTCTTGAAAAATTTGATTGTTAAATTTTCACTTCTAAAATTGTGAAGATTAAAAAAATATCATGCAAAAAACATAGAAAATTGAGTGCATAGCAACATTGAATTTGTCACAACTAATGAACAGTAAATTATTAAGCAATAAAATATATAGTTTAAGAAGCTTTTACTTCTTTTCGAAAAAAAATATAGAAAACATAGAACGACAAATTCAAAATTTTCACAACTACCAATCAACAACAAATTATCCATCTAATCATTTTTGATTCTTGAAAGCTACTTTACTTACTTGACACCCATCTCAATTTTAGTTGAAGAAGCCAGTCATTCAAATTATTTTATGTTGAAATTAAAAAGCAATTTTTAAAATAAGCGTTGATTATTTCGAAAATATAGCTCAGTTCAGGTTACTTCAATACAAAAATCTTTATACAAAAAGAAAACAGGGAGTACATCAAGTGTGAGCCTCAGAACCTACTGGTTTTAATTAGACTCTTAAATCCGGCCCTGAAAATAATGAATATATGAAACACCCATCCCAGATGTGATGAAACTTAAATGAGATTGAGCGAATTATTCTTGAAATGGAACGTTTGCTCGATATGACAGAATTACTGACAAATAAAAATCAATTTTTACTTCTTATTTACTTGGTAAAATATTATATTGGAAGGTTTTTTCATTAAAAGAATAATTTTTCGAACTAAATTTATATGAAAATTATTGTGAGGAAGATCATTTCAAGTTTTTAATCGAATTTATGTTTCCTAATAATAGAACAGCTGGCATTGAACCACAGTGGCTGAATGAAATCCTGCACAATGAATACATTGAGCGCATTTTTTGATTTAAAATTGATTTTTACGGACTTCAGTTTTTTAAAACTAGTGTTTCGTTCAGGCGATCACACTTAGGCTCGTAAAGTGACAGAAGTTTTTGATAAGGTTTAGTTTATTTTCAATGGAAATTTTGACAAAAACCAATGTGAACTTCATCCAACAATACTGGAATTTCTATAATCATCAAACCTGGAAGATGTTGTTCACGGTGCCAGGGAATGGTTATTAAGGACATTCAAAAGTAGGAACGTTTATCATGTAAAAAAGTATTTCGAATAAAGTTTATAGATAAAGGTTAGAAAAAAAACACTATCTACCTAGTTGTCAAACCAAAACAAAATTATTAGACTTTTATGCTCGCATTCCTATCAATTTAATGTGTCACCTGTTAAATAAGCTCTTCATACCTACATATACAAAAAAAAAAAAACCCGGAGAAAGCATTAACATACAAGATCATTTTTATTAAACGCCACAAATTTTGTTTTTTTTTTTATTGAAGAAGAATATTTATTGATCCCAATCAATACTTCCTAAGTAGCCAGAAATTTATTGCCATTAAATAAAATTGTAAATCACCCGAAATGCTAAACCACAAATAACATAAATCAATTCCAGCATTTCATCTTATTCAAAAAAAAAAAAGGTAGGTTGAGCTGAGTCATGTTTTGGACAACTCTATCGAAAAATAATAAATAAACTTTAATCAGTATAGCATTACCTACTTATGCATTAAAAATCTACATAAAATTAATTTTGTTATTTTTTTTTTGTCATCATTAAATTTTATACTTAATAAAATATAAATCTTTAGGGCTGCTCTGATTGAATATATGGTTTAAGTACTCAAACATGTTTAACAGGTCAAAAACGACTCTTAAGCTTTGTTTTGTATTTGTTCTAAAGCTGAAGGCTAGTATTAGTTTTTTGTCAATCAAATAGTCGAACCAAACATTACGGATAACAATCATGGGAATTATAGGTGGGGCAGATTTTCAAAGTTTCGTCTCGATCTGGTTAAAATCGAAACAAGAATCCGTTTTATGTTTGTATATCCATGATTTTTACTTGCTCTAAAGAAACTATAGGGCAAGTTTTGGATTCGTGCAAAAAATCGGTATCACAATTAAACATGACATTACGATGATAGAAAACTCGAAAAAAAAATTGGTTCAAAGAGGTTGTTTTAGTAACTTAAAACCACAAACCATTTATATATTTATTTGCTTAAATGTACATTTCGGAAGCTTACTAAAAAAACAACTTTAATTTATTAAAATAAAAAATACGTTGAAAATCTCCACTACAAAATTAATTAAAGTGTTTTTGTAACTTTCCAGAGGGGAAATAAAAATTTTGTATCTCCAAAAACAACGGTACTTACCATGCAACCATTAAGGGAAAGTTTATTAATCAAAAACTGCTCCAACGATTTTGATAAAAAAAAATCAGTGTACAGTGTAAAAAAATTTTTGTACCAAACACTATTTCTAAGGGTATCCACTTTTTTAAGTAACTTACTGTAGGCTATTATGCGGTGAAAGTTCCTGCTTATTCCGCGATTTTAAAGCGGTTTTCTACTTACCGCACCAAGTCGAAAGGTTTAGCTGTTAACTTGCAGATGGTGGCGTACTAAATTTAAGTCGTCAAGAATGTCAATAATCGTTGAATTAGTGTGTTCTTATAGCCGATTTTTATGTTTTCGCGCGAAATTTTTTATTTCGTCCCGAACAATGGGAATCTGAAGATCCCTGTGAAGATCTTCGTATCTTATATAGATATCACGGAGCATTTACAAATGACCTAAGCAATTTATTTTCAATTTTTTGTTAGTTATTTTAGTTCGTATCACAGGTACAACCCCAAATTTGTATACCATAAGTCCAAACTGGTTAAAGTACCTGCCTATAAAATCAACTTATTTTCAAAACTAATCTTCGAACTCCTTACCGAGTAGCCTGTTTATATTTCTTTATTTACTTTTCAGTTCTTCGAATTTCTTTTTACGTGCGACTTTCATTTTAATTTCACGTCTAGAGTCATTCCCAGATACTTTGCCTCATTCGCAAACAGAACACGAGCGATATTAAGAAAGACGGGTAATATATTTATTTTTGTATACCTAAAGTCCACATGGACTGACTTTTGTTCATTGAGCGCTATTCGCCTTGTTTTTATCTACTCATTAACATTATTCAGAGCATTTTGTAATTTCTCTAATCGTTTTGCCTACTGCTAGTATTGCAGTATCATCAGCAAACTTGGCTACGATAGTGTCTCCTGTTTGAGGTATATCGCGTGTAAATAAGAGGTACAGAACTGGACCTAATACACTTCCTTGTGGTACCCCAGAATAGTGCTATGCACTCGCTATGATGCATTTATGAATAAGAATAATAATGTAGGGAACTATATTAGGTATATTTCCCTTAAAATGAAATCTTTACGCTCTAGTTTATATTATTTCTCCTATCCACCACCTGAGCAGTTGTGCCTATACTCAAATCTTCCCCTTTCTTATAGCCCTGTTTGGTGAAGAATACTTCGTCTACATATCACTTTGAAAATCTTCATTGTCAATCAGATCAAAGTCTATTATCAGGAGAATATATTTGAAGATTTGTCCATTACAATAAGAGCATAATAATAAAACATTAAAAGCCAGCTTTCGTTGAGATGTCCGACTCCTACCCCATTTCTAATAGCCTTCAAAAATTCTCTAATTCTAAGTTCCAAGACTATAAAAACACATTGTCGATTTTGACGGAGGTAGTGCTGAAAGGTTAGCATTTGTTCTTGTTCCCTGAGAAAATATTTGTGTAGGAGTATGTTTATGGATGTTTCAGCAAGCCTTTTAGTGGCCTATACCTAAAATGTCGAAGATCTCGCATTTCATATTCGTCATACTTTTTTCTACATAAAAAAGGAATGTTCGAAAAACACCATCTTGTGTTAAATATGTGAACTAATAAAAATAAAGAAACTTATTTTTTCGAAAACTAAGACTTTTAAGAATGTGTTATTTTTACAATAATATTTTACTTTTTAACATTTCGAAAACTACGAACTATTCGAAAATTACGTCAACGTACCATTGAAAGTACAAATCATATTTCTAATGCTCAAGCAATAGTGAATGAATTAACGATGAACCAATCTCTATGTATGCTTGGCGATTTCAACGTTGGTGACATTAACTGGTGCTACATGGAAGATGATCAAGTTTTGATCCCTTTTAATGTGAAAAGTGATAAAGAGGTGTTACTCGTTGATTCATTTTCTGCTATGGGTCTTTTTCAAATTAATAATATACAAAATAGTTTGGGAAGAATTTTAGACTTAGTGCTTATAAACAATGACTTAAAATACTACCTAAAAATGTCGGAGTTCCCTCTTCTAAAAAATTCTATTCATCATAAAGCTGTTTGTCTGACATTTTAATATTATGATTATGCTTCTGTTTAGTCTAATAATGAACTTAAAATTTACAACTATGCAAGGGCTGATTTATTGCGCTCAATAGCTTCTTTAATGCTGTAAGCTGGAAGGATTCTTTGGAGAGTAAATCCTTAGAGGATATGTATACTCTTTTTAAAAATATTGTGTTTGAAGGAATAGAACGTTTTGTTCCTACCGCAGTCGAGAAAAAAACATTTAAGCTTCTTTGGTTAAACTCAAGGACTAAAAATTTAGAAAATGCCAAGAATAAGACATTTAAGCGTTATAAATCAATAAATCAACAAACATTCTCTAAGACCGTATTAGATTTTTTCAGTTAAGGAAAGAATTTGATTTTTGAAATAAGTTTTTGTGTAGGCAATATATAAATAATGCTGAATAAAATATAAAAACTAATTCTAAATCTTTCTGGGTGTTTTTAAACTCCAAGAGAAAAGTTTCATCGTTTCTCCAAAATATATAATATGAAAGTCAAAAATCAGATGATATTCAATCTTCATGCAACCTCTTTGCCCAATTCTTTCAAACTTCATATAACAGTGACCTAATCGTGGATACTAGTGAACTTTATCTAGATATAAATCCCTTAGCCGACTTTTCGTTAGGAAGTTTCTCTGAACAGGATGTTCTGGAAAGCTTAAATGATAGTGATACGACAAAAAAAAAGCTGGTTTTGATTTTATCCCTTCTATTCTACTATCTAAATGTTCAACTTCTTTATGCTATGTTTTGTACCGTATTTTTAATACATCTCTTTCAACTTGTGTTTTCCTGGACGAATGGAAAATTTCCTTCATTGATTCTGTATACAAAAGTGGTTTTAAGCATTTAGTAAAAAATTATAGACGTATTTCTAAACTTTCTACGGTACCTAAGTTTTTTGAAAAAATGATTTCTCAAAGACTCTACTTTTCTGTTAAGGAATCATTATCTCCATACCAACATGGCTTTTTAAAAGGTAGATCGACTTGCACAAATTTAAGCCTTTTTACAAATTTTTGCAGCAATCAAATAGAAAATGGTAAACAAGTTGATGTTCTAAATACTGACTTTGTTCAAGCATTTGACCGCATTCATCATGGTCTTCTCTTACAAAAACTAGCAAGGTTGAGATTTAACAGGGCTTTCACTTAATGGTTAAAATCATATCTATCCAATAGAAAGAAGATTGTAAAGATAGATATCTGCACCTCAAAAACTATGGAAGTTTTGTCGGGTCTTCCACAAGGGAGTCATTTGGGCCCTTTACTTTTCATTATATTCACTAATGACCTACCTACTGTCTTACAATATTGTAACTGCTTGATGTACGCAGATGATGTAAACATTTTTATTTCAACGCCTTCTCTCACAGATTATCTATTTCTGTAGTCAGACATAACCAATTTTTTAAATTGGTGTAGCTACAATCATCTGTTCAAAATGTAAAATATTTAGTGCTACAAGATCTCCATCTCTTATAAACTTTGAATACAAATTCCATGATTTTAGCATTTTAAGAGTCAATATAGTAAACGATCTTGGAGTCCATTTTGATTCAAAGTTAGACTTTAGAACACACATTGATTATGTTGTCTCTAGAGGTAATTCTTTGTTAGGGTTTTTTAAAACGAAATTAGTTTTAGAGTATTGTTGTGTTGTTTGGTCGCCATTTTAAGAAAATAATGTCTTGAGAATAAAAAGGATTCAAAAAAGATTCACCTATAACACGTTCTTTAAAACTTTTTAACGGAGTATGCAATGAAATCGACCTTTGCATGAAGAGGGATCTTTTTAAAAAAAATGATACTTCAGTTATGTAATTGATTTCCTTTGTTTGTAATTAATTTGCATTAAATTTTTTTAATATGTTAGACCAATAATGAATTTTATATTTTGTATCTTACCCAAACTGTGTAAATATACTTTTGAATTTTGTAATCAGCAGATCTTTTTTTTTTTTTTATAATAAGCACGCACTAAAGGGGTTGTGACTACCCTTAAAATGATTGAACACAGTGCGAGCGTTAGGAAAATAGGGAAGGATTCAAGAGGAGATACCGATGCACATTGGTTTTGTAGTTCTGAATATCAAAATGGGAGGGAAATACAGAGTCAGGTAAAGCATTCCACATTCGGGTAGTGCGACTAAGAAAAGAATCTCTATACTTAACAGTACGTCCGAAGTTGGGCTCAAGGGTAAACTGATGAGCATTCCTAGAAGTACGAGTATTACGGCGGAATTGTTTAAGGGGAGGAATGCAACTGGCTAATTCACTAGAACAGATCTTTGAAATCAATTGATGAAATAATAAATAAATAAAAATAAATAAAAATGAAACTTAAACGAAAAATAAAACAGTATTTTTATGATATACGAGTATGTAGTTGAAAATCAAAGCTTAGTCTGTCATTTGCCTTTGCGAACCTTGATCTCCATTAGCCCCCCCCCCCCCTTTCCATACGCCACTGGTGCTCAACTTATTTCTAACGATCGTGAGCTTCACCATGATTAAAATGTATACCTTGACTGACATGGTGTCGACAGACCATACCAAAATTTGAATTCCTTTGGAGAAAAAGCAGTTCAAGGCATGTAATCGTTAAATTTTAACCAAAAGGGGGGGAATAATAAATTCAAATGTTGCTAGCGTGATTTATTCCAGGGCAGAAGGGGACAAATGTCCTTCTTGATCCCCCTCCGAGAGTGTGTGCTTTTTTAGTTAATTAGCAATTACCTAATAACCTTCAAAATCAGGTTAAGAAAAATTATTTCATTCTGCCAAAATGGTCAGCCAAAATAAGGGACGTGGCCATTTAAAAACTAAATGGAAGAATCCAAAACGTTATCTCACTCTGTTTCTTATGTTCGGAATCAGTTTTCAAAACATTAATTTGAAAATGACACCATTTTAAAATGTAATTTCAATTCAAAAATGATGTTTTCTAAACAACCAATACCACAAACAATTTAAATGGGTGAATTATTTAAATATTGTGTATTAAAACCCAAACAAATGAAATAAACCATTCAATTGTAAATCAATTTTCAAATCCAAAAACCTCTTCCTCTTATACTCAGCAAACATCATCCATTCCCCCAAAAATATAAACATCGAATGCAAAGAAACAACATAAAAAAATCCAATTCAAAAATATTGATCATCCCGCCTCTCCATAAATGACCAAAACCAAAAATTTTTTTGACCACCGACCGTCCATTTACTTACCCTCATATATATCACGTTTTGTCACTTTTAGTCAATTTTTGTTTCGGCTGTGTCTCTTCTCGCACTTCTGTATTCCGTAAGCCGTCGTCGTCGTGTCAGAGTCAAATAATATACCTATACCTACTGACGATTCCTGGGCCTTAAACGGAACCCGTTTTATATATTTTATTGAGGCTGGCTCACACACATGGTCGGTCCGATGACCGAAACAATCCCAGCGACCAATTCAACAACAACAACAATTGACGACCAATATGGTGATGACGATGATGGGAAGCGACAAACGAAGGAGGATCGAATTCACTGCCTTTCCATCTTTCCACTTCATAACGAGTATAATTTCAGAACATTTTCGAACATTATCATAAATTTTGACTCTCAAATGTTTGTTGATTTTTCAAAAATTTATGTTTCATATAAATGTGTATAATGGGGGCCTCAAAACAGTCAACCAAAAAAAAAACAAAATATATACAAAAACAAAAGGAAAGAAATTGAGAATGCAGCTTCGGTTCCTTTTGTGGTTCCTTTACCGTTGATGGGACATTAATAATTTTAAAATTTCGACCGAGGGTCTGGTAGTTTTATTTTTTTTTTTTGTGGAATTTCCAAAAAAGATTCATTGATCCGGCGAAGGTGTAGATTATTAAAGGTCCCCACAAAAAAAATTTAAGAAATAAAGGACAGAAATCAAAACAAAGTATAGACATAAAACATTGATAGTGATACACACACACACACACAGAACACCAGGTAATCATGGTCATATCTGGCTATTGGATTGCGCCTTTATGCGCCTGGACTTGAACCCGATGGAAGGTATATTTTTCTATATGGGACCAAGATCTTGACATCGATTTGGTTGAATATTTTCCTTCATTTATAACAAAACCATAACGAAAAAATATATTAAAAAAAAAAATAATAAAAAGCAAAAGTAAAACAAAAGGCACACAAAAAAAAGATGACAAAGTAAATTATGTACACAAATATATACGCATCACATTAAAAAAACAAAAAAATCAAACCCAAAATTCTTAGTCGAGAAATTATGGACTCAATTAAGATAGAATTTGATATGTTAAATGTATCTAATACCTGGAGGTTGAGTGTTTTGAACCCTTATCTATCTTTTCTATAATTTTGATATTCTATGAATTTTTTCAAAAAAAACAAAAAACAACAAAAAACTTAAACGCTGTCTTCAACAACAACAAAAGCAAGAAAAACTGTCATATACAGAAGAAGAAGAAGAAGAAATGGATGCATCGCCTAATGAAGACATCTTCAGATTATTTTAATTCATTGAGGGTGTCTTATCGACTTTTGTTCTTTCTATTTTTAAATTTATGATCACGTTTTTTCCCAAATTGTTATTCAAAATTTAACTTGTTTGCAGTCTGAACCGATGAAATGTTTAAAAAAAAAAATTGAATCAAGTCTTTATAAAGGCTTCCGCAGGTGTCCTTTTCAGAAGGAACAGTCTTCTAAGTTATGATAAAAATTGGTCCATTTGCTTAACATATGCAAGTAGCAAGCATTTGGCCTAACTTTTATTCAAAATTAAGAAGTTAGTCTCAATATCTGATGTTTTATTAAAAAAAAAAATAAAATTTTATTCTTAATTTTTATTTACTTTACTCAAAACTTAGTCCGAGTGTCCGAGAAAGTTTGAAGATTGAGCATTTTTGGCAATTTGTTTGTCTGTATTTTATTTTCTCTTTTTAAAGTTAAGAACAATTTAATTTTAGAAGAATAACTGTTATACGAAAGAATAAATATTTTTATGTATCAAAAGTGCACTAAATAAAATTTATTAAAATTAGACCTTATGTTGGTAAGCCTGCATGAATTACATTTAAACTAAAAGAAAAACACCTCATTAGGAATTCCAAGCAGATTAAAAATTCAGACAGGTCATTTAAAATATTCTGAATTTTTTGAAAGCTTTTTTCTTTTTTCAAACATAATTTTGTCTGATTTGAGGAAATCAAGACCTTGACAGGTTGATCGTTCATCATAATAATTTGTGAAAAGAATAAATAATTCCGCCAACGAGGAACCCCCGTTGACTAATGTTTTTTTCTCTTTCAAAAATGGCAATTTATTAATATAACATCAGTAAATGGCGACATATTGGGTGGTCCTTTTAAAATCTTCCGACTTTGACTTGAAGCGCTGGCCGGTAAGAAAAGCAGAAATAATAAATCGAAATATTCTCTGTCTAAATGTCATATTTTTGATGGTTTCTTGGAAAGTTGAAGTATTTTTTTTATTTTTTGAGTTAATTCTTGAAAAGCCAAGAAAAAAATTTTAATGACTAAAAGATTCTAAAGGCCTATGTAAACGGTCGCAAAAATGTGTAGATTACAAGAGAGAACTTAATTCTATATGTTTATATTTTCATTCTACAAGAAAGTTTAGGCTTAATGTATTTTTTAAAATACCACTTTAAAACGAAATAATTTTGAACTCTTATTGAATTTATAATTAATTGGCCTGCTCCAGAGAAATAAGATCCCAACGATTTCAGCAACATTACTGAATTCCTTAGCAATTTTTTCGAGTTATCATTGTTTGTGTTTTTTTAGAAGTGTGGTTTCCAATCTGTGCAATCCTTTTTTCGGAGTTTGTCTTTTTTGACAGCTGTCACTTGATCTACGCTCAGTTTGGTTTGCCATTTCATAATGAATAGACTTACTCCTTACGTTTGCAAATCGCCCAAATTTATTAACAAAATAATGGTTCGGTTTCCGTGATGCAGTTCGATACAATCATTTTATTGAAGTAAACTATTGGTGAGCGCATTATCTGCGTTGCCAGATTGTTTTTTGTCTATACGCAGATAAGCCCAAGACGATTGACGCCTTGTAAGAGAATATTCGGTGACTCACCAAAAGTTTCCTTCAATAAATTGATTGTTTTGCGATGCGTGGCGTGAACCGAACCATTATTTTAGTAATAAATTTGCACGATTTGCAAACGTTGTTCAGAAGTAAGTGCATTCATTATGATATCGTCGGCTTAGAGTGTAAAGCAGCTTATTCCTATTTTGCATTTTTTACAAACAAATATTTTAAACACAGTGTTCGCATTGATTGAATAAAAACAAAATTACATTAAAAATTTTGCAACACTCGTTACTGCCAAATTCAGTGAAATTGAAAAGATTTGATAGACTTTTGTATTTCTTAGCAATTTTTGAAGTGGTCTATAATTGCAAAAAAAATGTGGAGTTAGCCGCTTTCCACTCTAAGCTGACGATATGCCAAACCAAATTGAGCACAAATCAAATGACAGCTGTCAGAACGACCAACTCCGAAAAAAGTATTGCCAGACTGAAAACCACATGTCTAAAAAAAACACCTTTTATATATATTTGCATTTACGGTGCAAGCTCAGGCTTTATACATTTTTTTTTAAAATCACTTTTAAACCAAAAATGTAATTTTGAGGTACAATGGAAATTAATATCAACAGATATGCTCCAGAATAATGAGATTCCAACGATTTCAGGAACATGATCAGGATTCCTAAGCAATTCGTTGCCAAATACTGATGACAACATTTGTGAAACAAATAAGCATTTGAAGGGCTACAACCTTAGACAATTTTTTCAAAAAATTGTTTTTTCTGGCCAGTTTATATTTCTTGAGCGCTCTGTATTTTTCATCAATTTTTTGAAAGAGCAGAAGAATAAAATATAAACAGTATTCTTCACATAGAGGTCAAAACAACTCTCTTTTTCTTTTCTTGTTATGTTATTTACTACGACAAAAAATAATTGAGCAAGCGAGTCCAAAACATTTCAGTCTCAGTTTTTAAGGGGAAAAGTGAAGAATTTTCGGGAGGAATCCTGATTATATTTCTGAGTGCTGTGAGTCCTTTAAGATCTCAGAAATTTAAACTGGCTTAATGCATTGATTCAAAAATATAGAAGCTTCTGAAAAATATGAAAAGTATTGTGTACCAAAGTTTTCAAAAATACTTGTTGGATTTTTAAAAAAATTCCAATTTGTTTGAAAATCAATAACGACAGAACCGGTTATCTTAAAACACGGTATTTAAAGGTTTTCTTAAACGTTTCGGAGTATTTACGGAAAATAATTTACTTTAAAGAAAAAAATAACGGTAGGTACCTTCCATATATGCATATTTTTTTCTCTTAAAAACGGTTTTCATTGTTTTGGTACAACGTTTATATCTGCTTAAATAAGTGCGACCTACACCCTTAAATTTTAAGATTTAGTCTTACCGCCATATTATTCACTCTGGATTAAAATTGGATTAAAGTGAATTTTAAATTCAACTATTAAATCCCGATTTATTTATTCCAAAAATTTAAATCCATATTATTCACACTAAACAGGCATTAAATTCAATCGATTTAAAATGCCCTTAAACCTTATACAGTGTATTCTCTCATAATCGTATATTTATATCTGGTCTTTGAAATCCATCTGGTTATAAGAGGTGTCCGGCTATGAGTGTTGACCGTTAGGAAAGAGAACACTAAAAGGTCTGTTATTGATCAAAATGTACTAAATAATAATTAATGAAAAGTGACCGAAGTAATAAAAGACTTCGATTCTAAATGGACATTGCATATAAGACAGAGTTGCAAATTGAAACGATGTTGGCAAAACTACAGCCAGACTAAAACGAGATCAAAACATTAACCCAGCCGCCCCCAAGACGTGTGAATTTTTATATGAGGAAAAAATTTAAAATTTTCAATCAAATGTTGAATTTTCATAACCTTGGTAATAATTAATAATAAAATTAAAATTTTTAAACAAAAAATTCTAATTTAATAAGTTTTGTGCATCATTTTTGGGTGAGGCTATTTAGGGCTCCAAGATTTCCAAAATTCAAATTCGCTTTGAAAAATCTAGCAGCACTGTTTGTGATCCATTTAACTTATTTTGGTTGTAAGAATTTTGTTCAAAATATGAAGGAAATTATCTCAAATAAAAATTAAACACACGACTAGGTCGCACGTACTTGCTCTTATGTTTAAGTCGCTGAGGGTATAAGAAAATAATTATGTAAGGAAATGGAAATTATGAGAGAAAAATGTTTTGAATGAAATGCGATATTTAAAATAGCTGAAACAACTTTTTTGATAGTTTGAGATGAAAAACAAAAACTCCATCTTAAATCCTGGATTAAATATGATTTTATAAAAAAAAAAAATTAAATTGTTGGAGCGGGTTTTTTAAAAAGTAATTTTTTATATCAAATTGTTAATACATTTTTAAGGAAAATTTTTGGTATAAAAATCTTAATGTTTACTTATGTGCATATAAAACAAAATAAGAAAAAATGTTTTTGAGATATCGAATTTTCAAAAAAAAAAAACTTTTTAAAAATTCAAAAATTCAAAAATCTAAATAGACATTTGTATATAAAAAAAATTAATTTAATACTATTCACCCGATAATGAGAAAATTCAAAATTAAAAAAAAAAAACGTTCTATAAAAGGTACTATTAATAGTTGCTATTTGTGATTTTTATATTTTTTGGTAATATATCCCACTAATTGAGTAAAGAGAAAATGTTTTATAAAAATCATAGAAGACATTTTTAAGAAAAAAATGTTAAGTGAAAGTACCTTTACTTTTTTATAAAATTAAAATGTTTCCTAAAAATATTTTTGAGTTTTCAAAATAAAAAAATGGTTCTTTGGGAGGAACCATTAATGACGTTTTGAAGAAAATCGAAAATTTTAAAAATGGTTCTTTGAAGGGTACCATAAATAACCATTTTTTGAAAAATGGTCTCCCACCCAAAGGGTGCCTTTACTAAAAGTATTCATTGTTTTTTTTAAGAAAAGTTTTCCAGCCGTTTTTAAGAAAATACAAGTATGTAAAATTGATTAAAAAAAATTGTATGACATGTACCGTTGTTTTTGGTTTAAGAAAAAATAAACGTATGGGCAGAATCACCAAAAACCACTATGTACCAAGTTTTAAAAAAATGTATGAAGCCGTTAAGGCGGTATGTGAACAGACATACAGGGCTCTGAACCTTTGGCACCTCATATATGGGAAATTTGATATTTTAGAATGTCATCTAATTGGTCAGTAATTGGTCAAGAAAGGTCAACTAGTCCTAGAAATTGGTCAGCCCTTGATAACTAGTTATAAAGACTTAAAGTTTCTCAACGTCACTCAAGGTCACGCGTGATTTTTGGCACCTCATTTATGGGAAATTTACAAAAAAAAGATGCCATCTGAAAGATTTGTGGATAGTGATAAAAGGTCAACTATTTTCAGTAATTGGTCAGCTATAGTTTTTTTTCTATGAATTTTCAAAAATCGTTTCAAGGTCACAAAAAAAACTTTTGGCACCTCATTTGGGTCATTTCAAATAAACAAGTATGCCATTTGAAAGGCCATTTCACGGTCATAAAAGGTCAGCTATTTTCAGAAATTGGTCAGGCATAGTTTTTTTTTAATGAATTTTTAATTTATTTAAAAAAAAATTTCAAGGTCATAGCGATTTTTGGCACCTCATTTATGGGAAATTTGCAAAAAATATATACCATCTGAAAGATCTCTAGATCTATATAAAAGGGAAGCTATTTTCAATAATTGGTCAGCGATAGATTTTTTTTAATAATTTTTTTTTAAATTTCAAGGTCATAGCGATTTTTGGCACCTCATTTATGGGAAATTTGGGAAAATTGCATACATTCTGAAGGATCTCTTGATCTATATAAAAGGTCAGCTAGTTTTAGTAATTGGTCAGCCATAGATTTTTTTTAATGAATTTTTGAATTTTTGTTCAAGGTCATAGCGATTTTTGGCACCTCATTTATGGGAAATTTGGGAAAATTGCATGCCATCTGAAACATCTCTAGATCTATATAAAAGGTCAGCTAGTTTCAGTAATTGGTCAGCGATAGATTATTTTTTACGATTTAAACAAAAAAAAAAAATTCAAGGTCACGAACGATTTTTGGCACCTCATTTGGGTACTTTTCCAAAAAAAAATATACTATGTGATAGGTTACTCGGTCATCATAAAAGGTCAGTTAGATTCAGTAATTGGTCAGTCATATTTTTTTTTTAATTAATTCTTAAAGTATTTAAATGTAGGTCACAGTATAGATAGTTGGCACCTCATTCGGGTAATTTAAAAATTTTTTAAATGGATATAGATCCAATAGATTCTGAGAAAATCATGGTGGATTAAATTTTGTCAAAAAATTTATTAAAATTTCCATAATCGATGGGCACGATTTGAGTTTGGCTGCATCTCTTCTTTAAGAAACCAAGTTTTTGAGGTGCCGGGGTAAGGGAATGACCGCCATCTTGAAAAAGAAAGTGTTTGGTTTAATCCACCATGATTTTCTCAGAATCTATTGGATCTATATCTATTTAAAAAATTTTTAAATTACCCGAATCTATCTATACTGTGACCTTCATGCAAATACTTTAAGAATTAATTAAAAAAAAATATGACTGACCAATTACTGAATCTAACTGACCTTTTATGATGACCGAGTAACCTATCACATAGTATATTTTTTTTTGGAAAATTACCCAAATGAGGTGCCAAAAATCGTTCGTGACCTTGAATTTTTTTTTTTTTTGTTTAAATCGTAAAAAATAATCTATCGCTGACCAATTACTGAAACTAGCTGACCTTTTATATAGATCTAGAGATGTTTCAGATGGCATGCAATTTTCCCAAATTTCCCATAAATGAGGTGCCAAAAATCGCTATGACCTTGAACAAAAATTCAAAAATTCATTAAAAAAAATCTATGGCTGACCAATTACTAAAACTAGCTGACCTTTTATATAGATCAAGAGATCCTTCAGAATGTATGCAATTTTCCCAAATTTCCCATAAATGAGGTGCCAAAAATCGCTATGACCTTGAAATTTAAAAAAAAATTATTAAAAAAAATCTATCGCTGACCAATTATTGAAAATAGCTTCCCTTTTATATAGATCTAGAGATCTTTCAGATGGTATATATTTTTTGCAAATTTCCCATAAATGAGGTGCCAAAAATCGCTATGACCTTGAAATTTTTTTTTAAATAAATTAAAAATTCATTAAAAAAAAACTATGCCTGACCAATTTCTGAAAATAGCTGACCTTTTATGACCGTGAAATGGCCTTTCAAATGGCATACTTGTTTATTTGAAATGACCCAAATGAGGTGCCAAAAGTTTTTTTTGTGACCTTGAAACGATTTTTGAAAATTCATAGAAAAAAAACTATAGCTGACCAATTACTGAAAATAGTTGACCTTTTATCACTATCCACAAATCTTTCAGATGGCATCTTTTTTTTGTAAATTTCCCATAAATGAGGTGCCAAAAATCACGCGTGACCTTGAGTGACGTTGAGAAACTTTAAGTCTTTATAACTAGTTATCAAGGGCTGACCAATTTCTAGGACTAGTTGACCTTTCTTGACCAATTACTGACCAATTAGATGACATTCTAAAATATCAAATTTCCCATATATGAGGTGCCAAAGGTTCAGAGCCAACTTAAAGTGGATCAAAAATAATCCCAAAGCCGAAATTATACTAAAATATAATTTACTTTAAATCGTATTCCATTCCAACCAATAAAAATAAATACATTTTTAGGTTGAATCTCAATTTATCAAAGGATTTTGGGTTTGTTTTGAAATAATTTTGTTCTGATGGTCTCAAAAATTTTGTTAATCTATTTTTTTATATATTTCTTAAAATATTAGTCAGAAGATTAATGACATGTAAAAAACAGGGATTCATCGGTACACCTTTTTTCAGAATTATTTTTTATATACTAAAATTATTTTTTAACTAAAAACAGAAACTTGTCTTTTTTTAAATAACCAAAAAAGCATTATTGTATGAGTTTTTATTTAAATAAATAAAAAAGAAATACTATTTTCAATAAAAAAACATAAATAATATAAATTCGAAACTAAATGAAATTCAATTATTCATTTATTTTTTGACCAATTTAAAAAATTTTACGGAAGAACGTTACTCCTTTTCAAAAATATTTATTCTGTACACTAATTTAAAACCATGGAGAAGAAAATTTTAATTTACACATATTTAACGCATTTTTGAACGTTCGAAGTCTACATTCATTTTTTTGACATGCGGTCAATACTTTTTAAGCTTCGTGCTTGAAAGAATTGAAAGAAAACAAACTATCTCATTTTATTTTGTATTGATTTTTTTTAATCAATAGATAAGAAAAACTGCCTTCAAACTTAAAAAAAAATGTGAGAGTTTTGTACAATTTAGAAAAAGTTTTTGGAGCACACAAGGCACGATCTCAGTTTCATATTTGAAATCGGGAGTGAACTAAATTCTGGTTTCAAAATTCTGCTTTTTAAAATATTTTTGTTTCAAGGAATGTCCTTAAGAAATCTGTATTTTTTTAGTTAGTTCTTTTTGTTAAAATTATGCATTTAAAAATTCTAAAAACAAACATTTATTTTGCAAAACGTATTTTGACCAAGCCAAAATTTCGACCCAAACGCCTTAAAATCTAAAAAAAAAATAGTAATATTTGTGGGACTAGTAGATAACCTAATTCCAAAAAAGGTCCAAAACCGAAAAAGCAAAAAAACTCTTTTAATAATAAATAATTTGGGTAATTTTTTTTTTGTATGACCCCCCAAAGGCCCCAAGGAGTGAGCATACGCTGATTTCAATGGGTTAACTGAGGGGCAACGATAAACATAGTTGGCAGAATGCCAATTAATAAAAACATAACCTTTCACTCACTTTTCTTAATCGACTTTTATAAAATACCAACGATATAGTGACTTTCAAAACACCCCCAAGGATAAAAGATACTCGTATAATAGAATTTTATCCTTGTCAATTGCCAAGCGCAATTCCCTTGTGAGTATAAACTAAAGCTCACATTATTATAGACAGATTAATAATTCCTTTTCATTTTCTAGATGCGAGCGAATACATTTGTTGTGCTTGTGAGTGATGTAACTGGCAAAAGATATGTGAGTGTGGATGTGATGGATCCGAGCAAATCGACATTTGATTGAGTTCATCCAACGTAAAGTGATGTTTGGGGGGGGTTCTTGATGATGGACAGAAGAAACTTCTATTGCTTATACCTATGCTATATTCACCCTCAATCACGTAATTCCTCCCTAGAGATGTATAACATCAATATACCATACAAACCATAGCTATCATATAAATAGTCTTATATAATCGTAGATAAAGTATAGTCTAACCTACAATAAAATCATTTTTAGTTATTAGCTGAAATCATGAAAAAGTTTTTGTAATTTTTTTTCTTTTTGTTTCTTTTAGTGATGTTTCTTGCATTGTTTCACCGAACAGGGGTCATTATCTATCAGTTGCAGACCTTAATTTCGTTAGAGATTAAGAATACAAGGAGAGTTTATGATATGAGTGGCCAGGGGGAAAGGGAAAGATTTAGTGCGGAATGTCGACCTAGAAGAAAGAAATGGATAAATTTAAGTATTGCCATGGATACAAAAATATATGTCTTAATTGGATATTGCTGATGTGCATTTAGAATTGATGAAATAAGCTTTGATAAAGTGAAGACGATATCGATTTTTCTAAAGGACTTTAAGTCCTTATTTTCAGAATAGCTCCTTATGATTGTTGGTCAGTTTATTTTCACTAAAAAAATAATAAAAATAAAAATAATGTGTTTGGAACACCTTCCTAACCAACAGTGCAGTAGCCAGAACTTTGTTTTGGGAGGGGCTTGCTTCCAAATTTTATGAGGAATTCTTTCAACAAAAAACTATATCTATACTCAAATAAATTGCTTTTCATTAGTTTTTAAAACGAAAATACTTAAATAATTTGCTTGCACACCTTTTTTTAAAGCTGAAGACGTATTGATTTTTTTTACAATCACCTTATTTGGGTCCACATTAATATCCGAATTAACAGGGCCGATCCTAGCCCTAAGAGCACCTGGGGCAAGCTCAGAGATGTCATCTTTTTTGCTACAAATTTTTTTTTACAGAATTAATTTAAAAAAAATCATTATTTCAACCTGTCGATTTTTAACAGTTCAACATTTTTGCTTTCGTCAAGTATGAAACTGTCCTGTTTGCAGAAAATTGGTTTGGTCAAATTCAGCCAGTTAACTTGCAAACGAATTTGGCGTTTACAATCACGCCCTTTTCAATGTTTTGTTCGTCGACAGAATTTTTTTGTACTGTTCCGCTGTTCGCAGGTTATGTTTTCGAACTTTATGTCGTGCCCGGTTTGGTCAATATAATTGCAATAATATTGCATAATTTTTCCTACATAAGTTCACCTTCATGATGTGGTGGCACCTTTCATGTGCGGTACAGTGCCTTTCATAGCATGGCGACTGGGGCAGTTGTCCCACTGCCCCACCCCTAGGCACGGCCCTGCGAATGAACAGATATCATAGCAAGAGAGCTTAATCTTTTATTCCCCATAACGCTTCGGGATACTGTTTTAATCCTTTTCATATTTAAAAACGTTCTTTCAATACTAGTTGTGGTCACTGGAAGCGTGGCCAAAACAGTAAAGAAGAAGCTTATACCTCTAAAGTAAGTCTTGTCACATAAATCAAAAATCAAAACTTTGGTAGAAAGATCACTCGGCGATATTTTTTCTCACTAAGGAATGTACTCAATTTTCACAGCTGACGAAGAAATTGTATTATCAAAATCACGTTAGCTTATCAATTTCGTTCACTCGCTTAACTGCAGCAAAACCTAGTATCGGGTTTTTCAATAAGAGCGCTTCAAAAGTTTTTTAAATGAAACAAAAACGGTTTTGGATATCAATGAAATTCTTTATTCCTGTGAAAGGACGTTCGATGCCATTATGTATGGCACGGGCACGCTTGCAGAAGTCCAGACGCTGAACCCAATTTTCGACGGTTTTCAAGCATAAATCGGCCGATACTGCTGCAATTTCACGTTCGATATTCGTACGAAGTTCATCAATCGTCACTGGCTTGTTGGCATAGACCATAGACTTGACGTAGCCCCACAGGAAATAGTTTAACGGCGTCAAATCGCACGACCGAGGTGGCCAAGCGACTGGACCATTTCGTGAGATAACACATTCTCCAAACTTGGTTTCTAATAAATTGATTGTGACATTCGTTATGAGGCTTGTGGCACCGTTCTGTTGGAACCACATGTCCTCCAAGTCCGTATCATCCAATTGGGGCCAAAAATACTCGGTTATCATTATCGGTCTTGATCATCACGGAAGAAGTACGGCCCAATGACGCCGGCGGCCCATAAACCACACCAAACTGTAATTTTTTCGGGATGCAATGATGACTCATGGAGTACGTGTGGATTGCTGCCTGACCAAATCCGCATATTTTGTTAATTGACGAAGCCATTCTGCCAGAAATGAGCCTCATCGCTGAAGATGATTTTTCGATGAAAATCCGAATCATTTTCAAGTTGTTGCTCAGCCCAATTCACGAACACACGACGCTTCTGGTAGTCAAGCGGCTTCAGTTCTTGCATCAATTTATTCTTGTAAGGATGTAGGCCAAGATCTTTTCGCAAAATTTGCCACAACGACGTCACAGAGATGCCCAACGCTTGAGATCGACGTGTGAGAGACACATTTGGGCTTTCTGCAACTGAAGCCTCAGCGACACTACGGGCACTTCTTTGTCTCACTGGCACGGGAACATTTTGTACTGTGCCTGTGGATTCAAATTTTTCCACTAAACGCTCAATTGTTGATTTGCTAGGACGAATATGACGACCATAAATTGGACGTAGCGCTCTTAACGTTGAGGCCACTGACTCCGAATTTCGGTGGTAAATTTTAATAATTTCGACTCGTTGTTGGCTCGTATATTTTGCCATCATGAAATGGCAAACCTTACTGAATAGAAATGTCAAAAGAGCGACAAGAAATATGGCATCGTTTGCTGCCCCTGTCACTTTACTTCTGTAGCGTCCCTGTTAAAAATCCTTTAGAAGAGCTTGAAACGATGATAGATCTTCTTTCACCATGACTCTGTCCGTAAGATTTTGTATTAACGAATCTATGCAAAAAATTAGTATAGACACTCTTATTTAGGCATCAGTAGAAGAGGTTTCTGGATTGGAACGTGTTGTTTGTTTCAATGAAGGTCTTGGAGGTCTTAATTCGACTTCAAATAAGTCTTCGGCAAGTTGGGATGCGGATCCAAAAGCTTTCTGGGAAAATCTTGGTTATTTTCTCTGATGTTCTTAATAAAATTCAGTACTTCTTTTGTGCGGTCGTTTGCAGGAACGAAATCTTAGGATTTTTTCTATAGGAAAACTGATAAGGGCAGCGTAAAACTGAATAGTTTTTTCGCATACAATGATTACTAGGAAATCACTTTTTGGATCGCTGCCAAAAGTGTTGATGCTTTCCAAGACATCGCCCACGTTCCGCTCGTTATTTCTTCAGCCCCTCAAGCCCTCCTGCCCCCCCTGGCTACGTGCCTGCTTACCAACTATCTTTTCTATTTGAATTATAATCTCTTCAAAATGAATAAATTATTTCATTGTTTTTTTTTTTTAGCAGTGAAGTGTTATCGACTTCTACTCAATGATCTTAATTTGTATTGACTTCGAATTAAGGATCAGAAGATAATAAAAAACCAGAACATCCTTTTTACATTGTTGCTAGCTATTTTTTTTTACCTGAATACTTTTGCACCGGTGCGTTCTTTATTCATATAATTTCTCACAGTCAATATATAACCAGGTATAATGTGAACAACAATCAATTTAAGGAGGCGACACTGTTGCAGATCAAGGACTAAAACAATGACCAATTTTTGATCCAGGTTTGATGATCATTCCCACGATATACGACTATAGGTATGCACAGCAATACATCTGAATATAATGAGATACCTAGTTAGCTCACTCGAATGTCCTTTTAAATTTCCCGAAAATTATTACCTTCAATATCCGTTGGACAGAGATATTCCGCATGAAACTCGTCGTCTTGTGTCCTGATTGTGATTGTGTTTGTATGTGATTCAATTTCTTGAGCTAATAATAAAATTTATTAGAAATTCCAAACTCGACGAAATAAAATTATTCAAAGTCTCTGTGTGTGCTGACAGAGTGACAGTGTCACACATAACAAAACTCCAATGGGATAATGGCCGACCAGATGATGATGATGATGATAGTCCATAATGACACAGAAGAACAAAAACCCCAACAACAACAAAAACAACTATAAACACATAAATGCTATGTTTTGAGAGGAATATACGTGAACAAGCTATTCATAAGAAAACGAGTATACCTATCGATGTGATACAGAAAACGAAAGGAAAATCTAGCAGCCCATAAAGTGACCATCGTCAGCTTCAGTGCAGAGACTTTAGACTTGAAATTGGAGTTTGGACCTGCACAATGCGCGTATATCTACTCTTAGAGACAATTCCACAAACGACGCCGCACTGTCTGGCTCGGAAATATGTGCCAACCATTTCCAATGATGGTGATGGAGACACAGAATCTTTCCCCCAGTTGCCTCCATCACAAAATTGTCCAAGTCCGAGGCTATAATACCCTGAGGGAATTCTGTGGATGCAATATTATGATCATTATCCAAGTCACCAGCATCAGAAGGATGGTTGTTGAATGGTTGATCATATAGCATGGCGGAGAATGAACCGGCTGGTGATGGAACTGCAGATCAACCTTACCTCCCTATTCAACCCCCCCCCCCCTCCCAACAAACTTAGGTCTATGTAAAAGAATCTTCAATCAGAATTATTACTCAGCCAAAGGCACATAATATGCTCGATGATGCTTAAAGGTGATTTGGTACATAAGGCTTTTGGTGACACGAAAGAAAGGTTGTCACAAAAAAAAAACAAGTTGAATTTTATGACTTGCCATTGAATATAACTTTTAGTTTTAAGGGTCTTGTCATTGAAATAAATGTCAGTCAGTTAAAAGGTTTTATTGTTAGAATTGATTTGTTTATTATTTTTTTATTTTATTTTATTTATTTTCAACGAATTCTATACAAACATTCATTTGTACATATGTAGGCAACTATAGGTAGTAATAATTTTCAATAAAATGAAATTAGGAACGTATATTTTGAGAAATTCATTAAAATAAAATTAGGATATTTAAAATTTTTCAAAAGCTTGAATTAATAATTTGATAATACCTGGAAGTTGTGACTAATTTAAAAAAAAAAAATTGTTAAGGTGTCGATGTCGTCACAAGGTATCACAAATTATGTACATATGTTTATTTTGTATTCATAAATCCTAATTAGTTCGAGAGATAACACCAAACAAAATTTGTTTTTATTTTATTATTTTTGAAAATGTGACTAGGTAGATACCATCACTTTGTTGGTTATCTTCATTTGGAAAGTTTTGACAGTATTTTTAAAAGCGTTGGTAATAGAAAAACTGTGGATACAATTTGATTACAGAAAAAAAAAACTCGAAAATTATTTATTTTGCCTGTACTTTCATATAAATGCTAACAGAGTGACAGTGAGACAATGTAACAGCATGTTGGGTTTCGTCAGTTTTAGGTGTGACAGTGTTACAGTGCCAGATATATTTTATTTAAAGTGAAGCAGGATTAAAAATTAAAGTGTTATAATACTCGTATAACACTGCAAAAATGTGACAGTGTAAAAGTGTGACAGAATAAAACTGTCACGGTATGATAGGTACAGTATGAATCGGTGTAATAGCATGTGACAGTTTGAAAATATGACAGTGTGACTATGTGAAGGTTTGACACTTTGTCCGTATGACAGGTGTCTTAGTAGGACCGTGTGGTGTGACAGAATAACAGCACAACTAAGTGATTGTGTGACAGTATGATAGTGAGACAAAGTGACAGTTTGTGATCTTGAGTCAAAAATGGATGTCATGATAACTATAGTAAAATGGCTCAAGACTTCCAAATTTATAACTGTTTTGTGTACTTTGGTAGTACCTATTTTTGTGGCTCTCGGCCGGAGATGCCATTTCCATTTTCCACGCCAATTTTTGATAAATATCAATGAAATTTGGCCCACTTATTGCCTAATTCATAGGATCAGTTTGTTTTTTCTCTTTCAAGTGAGGGCTTCAAAGTTTTGTTCTTAACTTGGTGCAAAAATTTTCAAAATTAAAACAAAAGCACGGCCATGTTTGTAATATCTAAAAATATGAACTCGAATGTATACTTTCATATGAAATTGATTCCAATACAAATGTGTACCAAATTTTAAAAAAACATATTTCAAAATGTTGAGAAATGTTCCCAAGGGATAAGAACTAATCTTAGTACCTAATACTTAAATTTGTTTTATTACTATTATTCTTGAAGTTCTGATAGTTGACAGTTAGAAAAAACTACCATTATTTATTAAATATAATATTATTGGATATTTATTGTTAATTTAACAGTTTCATATTCTTATAGACATTTCAAACATAAATATGACTCAAGTTTTTACTTGGCCAGTGCTTTTTTTTTTTAAATTTTGAAATTTTGTAGTAAGTTCTGAACGAAATTATTGTGAGGCATTTATTTGAAAGAGAAAAAAGGAAGCGTCTTCATTAAATTTATCGAATTTCATTAACATTCTTCAAGATTTGGCGTGAAAAACGATTTTGTCTCAAAAATTAAAAAAACCGACCACTGTGTGCCTCACTGAAGTTTAGGGTGGGACAAAAAACATAGAGTTAGAATTTTAACTATTTAGGTTTTTTAATGTAGTTTGATAAAGTAATAGTTGAACCATAAGGAACAGGTTATTTTTATAAAATTTGTTTCTAGGTATATTTATTTGGACCCCAAAATTTATAAATTTATTTTAAAGAATTAAAAATTCTCAACAAGGTCGCATGTTCCTGCTAAGATGTTCAGGATACGGAGGGTTAAGGAAAATTATATATAAGGGCATGGGAATAAGAGAAAGAAAAATTGATTTGATAGAAATAAATAAAAAATATTTTTTTAAATAACATGAAAACACTTATTTTATTTATTTGTTTACTTAAATTCATTTCAAAAGATAGCTTTCATCGTCAGTAAGTCTTAAGAGAAAAATGTTTAAAGGCATGCAATTTGATATTTAAACTAGCTAAAGAAACTTCTTTGAGAAAATGAAATGAAAAAAAAACGTCATCTCAGTTCTTGATTGAATATGATCCTTTATGAAAAAAAATGTTTACTTGTTGCAGCGGTTTTCTTAAAAAATAATTTTGTATGTATGAAATTTTTAAAACATTTTTAAGAAAAACTTTTGGTATGCAAATCGTAAGTAATTATTTATGTGCATATAAAACTAAAATTTCGAAAAAAAAAAATTATAGACCCGCTTTTGAGATTCTAATTTGGATTTGAATATGCAATATTTTATAATGATATATCTTAATTTGTTCAGCCTATAATGAAAAACTTTTAATAGTTGCTATTTGTAATTTTCTGTTTAATAAAAATCGGAGGAGCCTTTTCTAAGGAAGAAAATATTTTCCTTAAAGGCTTTTTAAAATTTGTGTGGTACTGTTAGTTTTTAATAAAAGTATTTTTTTTTTCTTAAAATACTTTGATGAGTGTAAGAAAACCCTTAAATATGGAGTTTTATAAAAACTGACACAAATGTTTTCAAAATATTTAATATCCAAAAAACTATTTTTGAATGTAATTAGTTAAAATTGAACACGTGAAAACCGAAAGCTTATTTAGAAGAAATATTTTACACCATATTGTTTTCAAACTTTTGTGTGCGTGTGAAAACAATAAGGTGTAAAATATTTTTGAACATTTTCTTAAAAATCCAAAAAAAATTTTTTTTTTAATTTTGGTTTGAAAAACTATTTACATGTATTATATATAAAAAAAAAAAATTGAAATCATAATTACTATTTTTACGAAAATCGAAAACAAAAAAAATGTTCTTTCAGGAGGTATACCATTAACAGCCATTTTGTGAAAAAAATCTTTTCAATCCGAAGGTAGTTTTTACTGAAATGAGTTTATTGATTTTTTTTTTAAGAAACCATGTGGAGCCGTTTTTGAGAAAGATAAGTATTTGTAAGATTTTTGTAAGAAAATCACTCTAGCCGTTTAGGCTGTAGCCAAAAAGACAGACAGAATTGTGAGGCCTACTTTTTTCATCTTTCCTATCATCCTAAGGACAAGTGGGATCAAAATTTCGAGTTTAATTTTTTTTAAGTATGCAGAACTTGCAATGCATAGGTACAAATACATCGCAAGTAAAAAATTAGAAAACTATTTTTTTATTTAGTTAGATGAGATTTTGGTTATAATTTTCTTTTACGCATACAAAATGAATTAAATTGTGTATTTAATACTGTTTAATTTTAGTAGAAACTATTCACTGCCAATATTAATTTATGGGAAACAGCGTTTAGCTAGGTCTCTCAAGAACTTATAGCTTTAGAATAAATTTCTTACCAAATTGTTTGTGATTATGGGTGTTCACTGTATTCAACAAGGAAAAGGTTTTTTTAACAAATTGCCAAAAAATTAAAACATTGACTACAAGAAGCTAAAGCGCTTGATGTCTTTTATCTCTTGTGGCAAACAGTTTCTTCCTTGTGAAACGGAATTTTTTGGCTCAGTTTTGAGCACCTTCTTTTCTTACACTATTTAAACAACAAACAATTTGCTGCTGAACCTTAAAAAATACCTAGTTTCAGCCTTTAAAGTCCTAAAAATAAAAAAAAAAAAATTAAAGACGTTTTTAAGGGATCTCAAACTTTTCTGTAGGTATAATTCAAGTCAAAAGTTTAAATGAACTTTCTTATAAGGTTTCTCTAAATTCTATTATGTTTAGTTGGGTGGAGCAAAATTCCATTTTTTTGATATCATAAATATTATTTGTCTTATCGGATGTTTGGAGGTGCAGAACTCATAAAACATGCATATGAAAAAATTCAATAAGAAAACCACCATCACATTCCAGTTTCTAATATTTTTTTATAATGGTGTGATAATAAGCTTTCAAAAAAAAACTAAACAAAATACACAATTTCCGAGTTTTAAAAATTTAATTTAATTTCAAAAGAGTATTTTGATGAAATTAGACAGGCGTGTAAATACTGGGTAGCATTTTGGTGGAACCAGAAAAGGATATTTTCTAGCATAGTTTTGGACTCCAAAATCAATTCCATGATATTTTTTCAGCTATAAGGTCGGGTTTTCAAGATATTCCTTGTTGAAAAACCTCAAAAATAGCGAAAGACCGCAATTTTTAGTCATTTTCAAAAACTGCAGCTGATGATAAAAAAAAATAATGACGGATTTAAATTTGATGTCCAAAAATATGCTTAGAAAAATTTTTGTTTGTCCGTATCAAAAAGCTTACACGTGGTTGTAAGCCTTTTCAATTTTTTCAGAGTAAATTTGTCCCCTTACATTTTTGAAATATAATTTTCAATTTCGAAACTTTAACATTGTTTTTGTAATTTTTTTTCCATTAATTAATTTTGTTTTTGTTTTAAATTATTTTGACAACCAGTGTATAATTGGAATGCGTGGAAAAAGAAAATAAAATCAAATCAACTTGACGATAAGATGAAAAAGTAGATGCTTCAGAGTCTTTAATGATGACTTACTTTTTTCAAGGCTGTAAATTTCATCCAAATTGATTAATTGGTTACGCCTCATATAGGCATAATTTTAAGTTCATGGGAATGTCACTTAAAAGGTCTGGCGATTGATTCTTAGCCCCTGCTGCCTTTTTTTTGGGGGGGTAGTGCCTATTGCGAGGAAGTGATAAATTCCCCAAGAGTGTCTTTTGTCATAAGAAAATGTTTTTCATCTTAGCCATACAGATTCAGCCGAAAAATTTTAGATCCTTTCCTGCCAACAACACGTACAAAGGAATAGTTGAGACTCAGTTCTCTATACGAGCTATCATATCACCATATCTTTAAATTCGTACATACTTAACAGGTTTTATGACTTTAATAGATTAATTTTTGTTGGTATATAACACTTAGATATATAAATATGTAAAAAATTTAGATTAAAACAGAAAACGTCTTCAATATCTTCAGAAAAACCAAAACTCTGAGAAAAAATGTGTTCAAGATCACAATATTTATTATGTGAAACATTTAGCTGTATAAATCTTTCCCCCCCCCCAAAAAAAAAAAAACATAACTATTTCAACAGAATAACAATTTCTTTTTTAAGTTCAAAAGTTCACACTAATTAGCAAAATTAATGACCGCATACATTATACAACAAACACTCGCACCTATGAAAACAAACATTCATTTATGCAAAACAATAATATTATTATGGAATTTGCAATTTCTTCCATTTTCATTTTCATGATCTCATGAATTTGTAGTAAGTCCATTTTAACAACACAGATCTCGTGTTTCTAATAAGCAATTAAGGCGTTCTTTATAATCCTATTATCACAGTGTGATGGTCTTGCCAAAAAAAATAATCTTGAAACTAAAGTTGTGTGAGAATAAGTTTGTATTTATTGTACAATAGTGCCTATAGACAAAATTTTATTATTTTCCCCTTACCCTGGAAAACACATCCGGTGCTTCAGTAATTTATTTGTATTTTGTTGAACAAACCACATACTCGTATAAGAGGCGCTATGGCCTGTATGGTCATAATTCTTTTTTAGGAGAAAATTAGTTCATTGTGCCGAACACTAATATCAATATGTTTGTATATGAATTGAAAAAGCATTACCTATGTTTTTATCTTCGATTAATTTCAAATAAACAAAATGGAACTTGCAAGTCCTACCTTTCCTATACTTAAAACCACAGCAGGAAAGAGCCATTTAAAATTATAATTTTGTGGGCGCTATAGCAACCAACATCTTGCCATCTGAGATCACAGACGATGACGATGGAATTATTGAGATAGATATTTCGGTTGTTGGGTTTTATTTTTTTGTTCCATAAAATTTCTTAAAGATAAAAGTATGTGTATTTTTGTAATTATTTTTTTAGCAGTTATTCTAGGTGTAAAAAACAACAGCTAATAATATTTCTTTACGGTGAAACTTTTTACAATTATCTTTTCTTTTTTGGTTCAAAAATAATATTTGTTGACTTTGGCTATTGGAGAAGGTGCGTGTAGGACTTTGTGTTTATGTTTACATATTCGGATTATTTAATAAGAAAACATATTAAACTTAATTAATGACTTTGTTTGCAGTTAAGGAGATTTATATGTAAATGGTGTCTTGACCGGAAACTGTGGCTTAATGGAGGCATTTAGTTTTGTAGGTTTATGTAGTTGCACGATACTGATACTTTTAATTTTACTGCAAATATAGGTAAGGAACAGTTTTGTTTTGCCCTTGAAATCTTAAGCCTTTATCGCAATAGATCGCATTTATTCTACAAGATCTATTTTTCTCTGTTTTCTTGCAACACGAAGCAACTTTCGTTACTTACCACTCAAACCTTTTATCCCCAAAAGAAGCAGCCAAGCAACAGCCCCCCCGAGAACTCAAAGAGCTACTCAAGAAATTCAAAGAAAAGCTAGAAATATTTGCAATTTAAAAATATTATATCTAAAATTTTCTATTTATGGTTTTAGAATTGACTATTCATTATTTTTACAAAGTGTCTACCTAATCCTATCAACATTACAAGGCGTAGACCGAATAATATTGCAATTTATATACAAAAAAACGATTTTGAACATTTTCGCTTTCCATTGGGTAACAGAAATGATTTATTTCTTGATTTAAAACCAATTTGGCAGTTCCTTATTTTTGGCAGCTATACCCTCTCTAATGTCAAAACAATTTTCAATATTATGAGTATTCATACAACTTCGCACAATCCCTATATAAGTTCACAAATTGTTTAAACTTATCTTTTGGTTAATGAACTGCCAAATTTTGTTGATTGTTTGTTTTGTTAATTTATTGAATAAGAAAGGTCGTTCATGCAAACTTTGTGTAAACTTATCATTTTACACAATTTGTAAACTTACAACATTGCATTAATATCCTTGGTCAGTTTAATAAATTTTGGTTGTGAGAATTTTGTTAAAAATATGAAGGAAATATTCTCCAATAAAAAATAATGAATAATGAATCGTTATATGTATTCCGAGTGCTCTTATTTGCAACTTGCAGTGGATCAAGAAAATAGTAGCAGAGATGAAATTATTCGAATAAAATGACAAAAAAATTAAGTTTAAATCGTATCCCATCATACATCCAAGAATAATAATATTTTTTTTTAGTTTTCTTGGAATACATTTTTACTGGTTTTCAAATTTCTAAAACTATCAATCAATGCATTAATTTTATTTAAAATTATATAAACAGGTACATTTTAAGAATTATTTATTGTGTTAAAATTATCATGCAAATTTTTTTTTTTTTCATAATAAATCAGAAAAAAAATTATATTGATTTTATGAGTTTGTTAAACTAGATTCGAAAAAGAATTGATTTTTTTAATTATTTTTGAATTTCAACTCATTTATTTTGTTGATCAATTTTAATATTCTTACAGTTTTAAAAAGAAAAATTTTGTCCCTTTTTTAAAAATATTTATTTTGTACACACTTTAAAACCATGCAGAAAGTTGGATTAAATTTAGACATATTTAACACATTTTTGAACTTTCGAAGACAGTTTTTGGTCTGCATTCAGTTTTTGGATTTACGGTCAATTTTGTTAACGTTTTGTGCTCCAATAAAAAAGCAAATTGTGAAAGCTATAAATTTATTTCTAACACAAAAGCTAAGCAAACTTCAACAACTACAATTACTATCGAAAATTATCAGTACTATTTTAAAACATCAGATATGAAAAACATGTAATGCACACTGTCGCTAGAAACTGTCGTCGAACGTTGAAAAAAGTGAGAGATCAGAGATACCTAGTGGTGAAAATGAAATGAAATGAAATGAAATGAAATGAAATGAAATGAAATGAAATGAAATGAAATGAAATGAAATGAAATGAAATGAAATGAAATGAAATGAAATGAAATGAAATGAAATGAAATGAAATGAAATGAAATGAAATGAAATGAAATGAAATGAAATGAAATGAAATGAAATGAAATGAAATGAAATGAAATGAAATGAAATGAAATGAAATGAAATGAAATGAAATGAAATGAAATGAAATGAAATGAAATGAAATGAAATGAAATGAAATGAAATGAAATATGTACAATTTGCAAATAACCATCTACAAAACCTAAATATTTTGTTAGGCGCTCACAAAAAAATCTATACAATATATTCTTGGTGTAAGCGAGGCACTTCCATGTTAAATTTGAAATTGGGAGTGGATCAAAATTCTGGTTTCAAAATTCAGCTATTCAAAATATGGCAGATTCTTTCAATTCTTTCTATTAAAATTCTGCTCTTTAAAGGCTACCTTTCTTAATTCTGTAATTTAAAATTTGAAGCATCTGGTGCAAAAACAAAATATGTAACTCCATATTTTTTAATGTTGAGAAAATACAAAAACTATTTTAAAAATCAAATAACTAAATATTTTCAAAAACTCAATTTTTCTTCAAAAGACAGTTTAAAAAAACAATAAGTAAAAAAATTTATTTGTTTTTGAAGCTGTCTGGTTTTTGCTCCTTTTTTTTTTGATGAAAATAATTGGAGACTAAGTTTTCTTCATCATACCTACACCTACAAACCATTGCACCAACTGTTGTTTTTCAATTTAATATAATATTTGGTAAGTTGAAGCACCGTTTGAGATTGATACTTTTTATACTTACAATACTTGCATTTTTATTTTTTTTTTATGTGAGGTGCAAAAACAGTAAAAAATTGGTTTTTCCAGTTTAGCGTCAAAAAAACTGAGTTTCAGGTACACAAAAATGTCGGGGATTTTTTGTTTGTTAATTCTGTATCAAAAAACATATTAATGGAGTTATCTAGTTTCTGACCTAATGGCTTCAATTATAATCAATAAAATGCTGTTTAATCCGTTTTTTTCTTAAAAAAATTATACATATAAACGAAAATTTTGACCCCAACTTCTTAGAATCTAACAATTTTTTTTTGTATGACTCCCCCCCAGAAGTATAGCTGTATACGCGCCGCTGCAGCCAAGTTTTTTGGGAAAGCAATTACAGCCTCAGAAAATCGAAGAGAAATCCAATGCATTTGTGATAAAAAAAAAATAGGTCCCTACCACATGTTGCTAAGGTTTGCTCGAGGCTTAAAGTTGCTTCATAATGCTAGCAATTTAAAATATATTGCTACTTAGTTGCCTATTGGTTGCTAGTTGCTAAGCCTTGTCCTTGGGATCTTATCAAATATATCATGTGGAATATTTGAAAAGAATGTATGCCATCCAATTCCTCAATAAAATTAGTCCAAAAAGGTAATTTTATAAGTTGGTCAGCCCACGCAATTTTCGGCATCTTATTTGTGGAATATTTGTAAAAGAAATGTATTCCAAAAGATGAAACAAAATCCCCCAATCCAAAATCTAGAATGTCGAAACACAATTATTTTTTAAATCTTGAAAAATTTCGGAAATAAAACAAAAATCTGGACTGATTCTTGCAAATATCAACCAAAATCTAGAAAATTTAAATCTTGAATATCAAAATCTCGCAAACTTACATCTTTGTGAGATTTTGATCAAAAAATTTATTTGTTGCAAATGCAAATTTAATAAAGCGAGATTTCCTCTCTTCTGCAAAAAAAAATAATTGAATATTTATTTGCCAACCCCATTATAAGCAATAAGAAATTTCACAGTTTTTTCATAGTCACAGTAGATATTAATATTATTGTTATGTTGAAATTCATACCGTGAACTTTGAAAAATCTTTAATAATTCCTGAAAGAAATCAAAGTCTGACCTCTTATAACCATTTAGTGAACTTTTAAATGACACATATTATGGGGTGACATGTAATTTGAAATCGGACTCGGAGTATGGATTTTATTTTTATGGAAGAAGAATTTTTAATTTTTTCGCACTCTCTTTTCCTTGAAACATATGGTTCCTACTCCAATTTTTGTGCTTCGACTCTTTAAATGCGCACAATAATGTTTTATTGACAACCAACATTAAAATGAAATCAATTTGTATGCGGATTCTATCCTTGAAAACTTTGTTATGGTAGAAGTCATGTATATTTTGTACATCTGGGGACCCCCATGACCCCTTCTCTGGATCCACTTACGGTCCATAGTCATAACATTGTTGGTTAATGCGTCAAATTTGGAACCTTACCGTAAGTTCCTAGCATGTTTGATTACAGAGATAGACGATGTGACCTATTTACTTCACATTGAAGTCACTTTTGAAAAAAATTTCTAATTGAAAAGTTCAAATTTTGAACCTAGCCTATCGTTGAAATGGAAAAAAACAACCAGTTCGGAGCCTTATTGCAAGTTCCTAGCGTGCTGGTTTCTGAGATACACGATGTGACATGCTAACTTCACTGTTAAGTTAGCTGGTCGCTGAAATAAATCCTTATTTGCCGAACTGCAAAATCGAGAACAGAAATGCAATAAAATGCAAAAACCTTCAAATTTTTGTCAAGGTCCCAGTTGCGTGGGTGAAAGTTGTCCTGCTAACGTCACAGACGTAAGATTTTCACTTTTCTGAGTGACAAAGTATCCCATCAAATAATTAAACGCAGTCTTAACGTAGGCACTGAAATTCACAAACTAAAATGTAAGAGGAAAATAGAGTCGGGTAAAGCATTCCACATCTGAGTAGTACGGCTTAGGACAGAGTGTCAATACGTCCAAATTTGGATTCAAGGCTAAACGTATGTGCAATTCTTAGAAGTACTAATTTTAAGGAGGAATTGTTTTACTCTCGGAGAAACGTTGTAAAGTATACCTGCATCCAAATACACTCTGACAAAAAAGGATGAGAATCAAAAAGAACGAATATTTCTTTTTCACTTTTCAAAAATAATTTTCTTAGCATTGAAGATTCATTGTAACAAATTTAATAATCAAACATTTTATTTTAAAAAATAATCCTGTTATTTATTACCACATCTAACCTTCCATGTAATAATTCTCTCAAAATAACCTCAAAATGAGTATTAACGTTTATTTAGTTATTATTCTCACATAAATATTGGAAACCCATCAACCATTGAGTATAGACATTAATTGTATCAACTTATTATCGATTTAATGCATTTGCACTATCGCTTGTCGTTAATAAGAAATTAATTTGTTGCAAATTCCCATATTGCATGCAATCAATATTCAAATGAATGCACATATTATGCACACACAGTGGCATTTGTGTGTGAACTATTTTAATAATAGTAAGCCTTTATGTTTGACTAATGGATGTGGAATAGTTGGACGAGCATTATTCTGTTTGTTCGATAGAGTAGGTTATAGGTATTAAGAGTGTTTTGTAGTGAACTGGTTCCATAATTCATATATGCATATTTTACGAGTAAATGTAGTTAAACACCCGAATACGGAAATGATAAACGTGACTTGTCAATGGAAATAGAAAAAAAAACAATAAAAATATGTGTAATAATCGGACAGCTGAACATGACATGCAAATTAATGGAATTATTTTATGCATATGGAAATATCAAAAAAAGGCAGCACCTATATTTGAAGACTTTATACAACAAAAAAGTAAGCCCTTGTATGTAGATCGGTGATTGCAATGCCCACAAAAAAAAAAAACTCCAAAAGGAAACTCTAAACTTGACATGTTCAAATAAATGATTCATAATACTCAATATTGGCATCGGCATATTTTGAAACTGAACTCAGCTTCAACCTCCATAGCCGCATAAGCATGGAAATTGTCAAAATGCCATATTCTATGTGCAAAATGTTTTTTCCTACCTACGATTTATGTACCACATGCCACCGTTGTTGTATTATAGTAAGCTTACAATCTGCAATCTCTGGAGTCGCCAGAGAACACAGAGCCAGCTATACTCTGATGCATTCAATTGTGGGCAGAAACCGTTTGAATATATCACTCAGGTGTCTTGTATCGATTGCTGATAGAGTATACAAATACTGCAGCAGTGCTGTGCAGCAGACTCGGAGACATTTTGCATTTATGAATTTTTCTCGATTCATAACTTCATTGTGTTACTCTATACACACCTTCAAAGATTGAAAATAGTTTTGCCGGAATATCACGTTTACAGATATAGATAGATTTTCTTAAAGGTAGAGGTATACTAGCTTTGGCATCTCTTATGAATAAGGCATCAATGATATGGGGATCGGTGTCAGAGGGGCAAAATTATGAACTTACTGCTTTTAGAGATAGGACGACAAAATGATCATACTCGTATTATATTTGTTTTAAGTTAGGTCTGCCATTTGCTGTTGATAAAATCTGCCTAAGTAAGTGACATGGACAATATTTGAATTATTGTTTTGACTTTTAAAATAAAATCTTCACTTCTATATCTTACCCATACTTGGGATCTATTAAATAAATAATATTTATGGCCTATAGCCCTACAAATTGGTGTTTTGTCGGGCTTACGCGTTTGGGCTCATCAGTGACATAGAGAGCCTTTACCAAAAGCAATTTGTGTTAAGTTCAGTTTAATTTACATTGATTAAATAGATTTTGCTTGGGTCGGGGTTAGAATCACGAAAACTTCAATCCCAAAAACCAATGATGGAAAAATTCCAAGAACCCGAAAACCCATAAACTTGAGAATTCAAAATCCAAATTCCCGAATTTTTTTTGAAATTTGGGCAAATTTTTCATTTTATATAATTTTTGTTCAAATAAAGTTTTGAAGCACATATTTAGCCTTGAAGCAGTTCTCTTCTGTTGTGGAATACTTTATCATATCGAGATACGATCGTTATCAAAGCTTTAATGTGAATCTGGACTAAAAGTTCTTCAAAGAGTCATAGTAATGGCAGACACCTTTTTTTCAAAATTTGTACATTTTATAATTCGTTTTTTTTTTTTTATCAAAAGATTATCGGTTTTAAGGATTTTGAGTATCCGGGATATTGTTATTTCTGCATTTATGGTTTTTGAGATTTTGGGTTTTCCAGATTACCTATATAGATTTTCTTTTTTTTTTTTTGGTTTCCTGGATTTCGTATTTATGAAGTTTTGGATTTTCGTGATTTTAGGTATTCTGGATTTTGGATTTCGGGACTATGCCTCCGAATGGAATGTCATCTGAATTCATGAAAAAATATGAATTAATGGGAAACAAATTAAAAAATATTTTTTTTTTAAAACCACTTGAACAATTTTGAAAATAATTGTTTAAATATAAATCATCATATTTTGATACGCAAATATAAATTTTTTGTATACATACAGAAAAAAATTAATTAAATTAATTTTCAAAAACTTATTTTGAATTTTGTTTTTTTCAATTCACAAAATATTTTTTTTTTTTGAAAATTATAATATGCAATATTATTGACATAATATTGGCTATTTTTATATTTTACTATACGATGAGGGAGAACACCAAGAAAGTGGGTGGCAAAAATCTATCTATCTGTTTGGCTACAGCCTAAACGGTTGGATCGATTTTCTTAAAACTTGGTTCATAATGATTTTTGGAGATTCTGCCCACACTTTTTTAAATTTTCCTTAGAATTAAAAATATCGGTGCCTGCACCAAATCTGCATACAAAATCTTATTTTTCTCTAAAATAGCTCCATAACTTTTCTTAAAAAACTCAAAAAATTTCGTTCGGTAAAAGCTGGCTTTGGATGGAAAACTATTTTTCAAAAAATATATATTAAAGAACCCATAGATCCAATTTTTATTTTCGATTTGCTTCAAAACGATTATTTTGATTTCAATTTTTTTTTTTTTGCTTCTGGTAAGCTTCTTAAAAAAAAGAAATAGTTTTTCCATCTAAAATCTTCAAAAAAGTATTTATTTTTTTTGGATTTTAAAAAAATTTTCCAATTGGTTTTGTTTGAAAATTAAATGCAATGAAAACCATTTAGGTCGACTTTAATAAAACTTGTTATTTATTAAAATTTTTCTTAAAATTACTTTAGAGAGTGTAAAAAATACTCTGTAAAGTAATTTTAATACAAATTTTTATTTTTATGAAATGATATAACTATACAAAAATGCTAAAAAACCGTTTTGAAAAATATTTTAATTCTTAAAAACGGCTCCTACGATTTTTATAAAACAGAAATTATAAAAAATTACAAATAGAAACTATTAGTAGTACTCCTTATAGAATTTTTTTTTTTTAATTTTGAATTTTTTCATAATAAGCTGATTGGATTAGAACTAAGTTTTTGGTATACAAATTTAAAATTAGATAAAAAATATTGCAAACAATTTTTTTTTAATTTTTTTAAAAAAAAGTTAAAATTTGTTTTTTAAATTCGATATCTCGAAAATGGTTGATAATTTTTTTTTTAATTTTAGTTTCATATGCACTTCAGTTAATACTTTCGATTTGCATGCCAAAAATTTTCCTTAAATTTTGTTGATAAAAATATTTTTAAAGAAAACCGCTCCAATGATCATATTCCATCAAGAACTAAGATGGCGTTCTTTTTTCATTTAGACCTCTCAAAGAAGCTATTATAGGTAATTTAAATATGGTATTTCATGCTTTTAAACATTTTCCTCTCGTGAATTCCGTGTCTTTACATTTCTTGTGCATTTTATTTGTATTTAAATCCAATGAGCCAATAATTAATGAATTCAAAATAAAAACTAAGGCTATGTGGGTGGTATTCTGTTAATATGTTGTTATGTCAATATGCTTATAAAAAATTTTGTTAATTTTTTGCACAAAACTGTCGTAATTATATAGTGCTAAAAAATTGAATCATAATCGCAAGAGCAAATATTTACTTCAACGGTTTTTTTAAATTTGTTTTGAAATTACGGTTTTCTTCTGCATAAAATTAAAATATTTTTAAAGTATTCTAAATTTTCTTAAAACTGTTAAATTCCGAGTTTAAAAAATGACTTTATTGTTTTGAAAATATTGAGTTTTCTTAATAAATTTTAATATTTTCTTAAGTTCAAAAAATACTTCTTGCAATCCTTTGGAGAACAATATACTATTTTTACTTATTGGCACCTTCTGCATAAAAATAAAATGCATGACTGGAACTCACGTACTTGTTCTTTTGTTACAGTTATTAGAAAAACTTAAGAAATTTTAAAATATGCAAATAATTATAGAAAAGAAATAAAAATGCTGAAATTGTTCTGACATATCATCAAAGTTAAGCTTTTGTAAGCAAATTTTTACTGCAATTAATAAAGCTATTAATGAAAATAAAAAAGGTTATAAAGTAGGTACCGTTAGTAGCAGTTTTTGGTTAAAAAGAAAATGTAGTAGAAAAAAAACTCCAATACTTCAATAATACACTTATTTGTACTATTAATATTGTTAAGGCCATCTCTGAGATAAATAGGTTTTTTTCTTAACGGTTGTATGACAAATACCGTTATTTTTATTTATATCCACAAGTTATTATATAATCCACAAGTTTAAAATTTTTTTTTAAAAAATGGCTTTATTAGTTTGGACTATTGGTCAAGGTACAGGCACACAGACAGATTTTGTTTTTGCACAAATCCAAAACTTGTCCCTTAGTACCTATTAATATCGCAAGTAAAAATAAAACTAAAAATGAAAATCTGAATTTTAAAACTTTAACACCAGGTTCACACTATTAAGTCAGTACTTATACGGTCTCGCTGAAGTTAAATATTTTTACTCAAGGAACAAAGAGAGGAGGGAAAACGAATCAGGTATCATCGTACCGATGATGTGAATGAACTCATTGTTTCTTGTGTAAGAATAATTTCGTCGGCTCATGTACAGTGAAAAGCAGCTAACTCTTATTTCGCATTTTTTGCAAAAAAAAAAATTAAAATAAAAATTTTCGCATAAGATTCTCAAATAAAACCAAAATTACATTTATTTTTTCTACACTTGCTTGCTAAATTCAGTTAAATTGAAAAGATTTCATAGATTTTTGTATTTTTAAGCTATTTTTGAAGTGGTTTATAATGGCCAAAAAAAAATGTGGAATAACCCACTTTTCATTTTAAGACCAGATCCATACTATTGTGCCATCATCGATACACTCTCGATATGATCAAATATTTTCCACAAGAATCAATATGAGGATCGAAATCGTATCAGGTATCAGGTGTCAATGATGTGAATATACTCAGACTCACTGTTTCTTGTGTAAGAAAATTTTATCGTATCGAGACTTTATCGAAATTAGAACTCTAATGTGAATCTGGCTTAAGCCGACGATGGTATTGTATCAAAATCGAAACCTTAGCGATATCACTACCTGCATATGTACTAAATTTTGAATCTTGGCTAATTGATATTGAACAAAAAAATTCACGCTCAGAAATTCCACAAAACCAGAAAACAACTTAACTTAAAAAGAAATATAGAAACCAATATGTCATAAAAATTTTCAACAAACATCGCAAAGTTCTGTTAAGAGGAATTTATAATCACAGCTCCTATTAAGTTATAATCTAACTAATAAGAACATAAATAAAAATTCAACGGTTCCTGTCGCTCCAAATAAAATAAATAATGAAATCGAATTGTTAACTTTCATAAAAATATAGTTCATATACATACAAGTTCGTTTAATTTAAATTGAATACTCGTACACTTAGGCGTATACTTACTTTTTTTTGAATCCTTAAAAAATATTATGCCTACATAAATAACTAGAAATCTTATAACAATATTTTTCATTTGTGCTAGTAAAGTCGGTTTACGTCAGTTGAAATACATTATTGTTTCATGAAATTAAGCAGTTGCTTAGTTCAAATGTTACTCTTTTCTCAAACGACCATTTAGGAAAAATATTACATTCTACATAATTGTCACACTTTAAAAAGTTTTAAAATATCTTTCCTGATGGAATTACAAATTAACATATAAATTTGAAAACAGAATTTAGGACACAAGAAAAGTGTTTGACGATTTAAAAAAATAATTTTCGATTGTTCTTAGTTAGTTTTTGTTAACTTTTCCTCTTAAAATTAATTTGATAATTTTTTTTAATCAATTTCGGGTGGAAATTCAGTTTTAAACTAAAAATTTTAAGTGAACATTGTGAAAATTTTCTTAGTTTCCGAATTATACCAGACATATTGCAAAGAGGCCAGTGTGACCATTCAAAATATTTCCTAAACAAACATTTTTAATAAAACATATCCCTAGCATATGAGTGCAGATGAGATAACTGTTTATTATTGACTGAAGGAGAGCGAGAAAGTTCAACTTATCCTTAAATGCTTCTGTCTTTCAGTGAACAATGACCAGTTATAATTATATGTATCTTTTATTGATTTAACCATTTGAATACATGCGTTTTACGAGAAACTTTATTCCAAATCATAAAATGAAAAGCAAAACATTAAACTGCAATCGTCAGTCTCAGGCCCACCTATTTGCACGTCTACTATGTTACAAATGGAGAATCATATCCGTCACATGAATAAATAAATGTATGAACTTTTTCAACCATTTATAGATCTTACCATAAACTACACTATTGTTTTTTTTTTTTTTGTTATACACTTCAGTAACATTGCAGTATGGTTGCCACATCAACAACTTTGAATATTGGATAAATTCAAAGAATACAAATAAATAATAAAAAAAAAAAAAACAACCATTGACTGGGGGCAAAACGTTTACTAGATCAAAACGATCAGATACATTGATTCGAATCAAAAAAAAAAACGAATATTATATTTCCGTTGCTGGCATAAATCCGCCACCCAAATGACGTTCGGATTTGAATAAAATATGAGAACTATGAAACTAGCAGACCTCTTTGTGGCTGCTATGGCGACTGCGCTGAGGTGCGTTTGAATTTCAGTAGCAGTGTGTTCGGTATTTTAATGGAGGCTTAGACATCGATTTTATTTTGTTCGCATATTTATTTAGAAATTGAGGAAATTGTTTCCTTGTAAATGCAATTTTACATATAATATGACTACCAAGTTAAAAACTGGAATTTATAATATCTTTTATTTCGATCTGGAAGTAGGGTAAAAATACTTTTGTATTTTTGATGTTTTGTGTCTGTATATAGACACTATTTTTGTTTATATAGTATGAACACAATACAGGGAAGTAATTGAACTAAGTGTAACCGTTCTTATTTAGATATAATGCCTGGAATTAAAGTTTGAGATGAACACTGGCTTAAAATTTATACTCAAGACCAGTTTATACTAATCAGCCAATAGGTAATTAAGAATCAAGTGCAATGATTCTGTATTGGTATTGGTCTAAAGATAACTCTGCCTCATTTAAAAAAAAAATTAAATAATACCTTTAATCCAAGACCAATCCAGTTAACCTGCTTGATGTGATAGGTCTTAAAATATAAAGTGAGATTTCTTTACTTTTTTATCTGTTTTTTTGGTAATAATCAATCAAATTCATATCAGTGTTGAAAAAAACTTCTAATGCTGCTTCTGGTCCTCAAATGTTGTTTATTTAGACCAGTCAAGTAATTAGACGATACCAATGATTCACATTCCCTTGCCCACACGTTCATGTAACTCTTGAAATTTTGAACAAACTCACTTTATTCCAATCAGTGCACTCTTTTTCTGAAGGGTAGGTAACCAGTTGTTTTGTCATAGAAGTTTTGTCATAGAAGTCAAACAATTCTTTGACCAAATATGCGCTCTTCGAATTTGAAAATAGTATCAATTTATACTAATCAGCTGACTCCACTTCTGAAGCGTAGGTAGCTTTCTATTTAAACCAGTTAAGTAATTGAATAATACGAGTCTTTGTCTTAGACCAACTGTCTATGACTTTCGTAAATCTGCATAGAAAAACACTTTATACCAAACAGAGAACTCTATTTTTATAGCATAACTAACCAGCTGTTCAATAAAACCAGTCAGTTTTGTGAAAAAAAGGTTAACTCCTTTTTAATAATCAACAATCATTTAACCAAATGCCCATGTCACTCTTGGAATTTGAATCAAACTAAGTTTATACCAATCAGAGGACCCTACTTTTGAAGAGCCAGTGGGAAAATCAAATCCACTGTAATAAATTATAAACACTTTATTAATAAAATGTCCATGTCACTACAGGAATTTGGAAAAAGTCCATTTATACCAATCAAAGGATTCCACCTCTGATGCGTAAGAAGCCAGTTGTTTATTTTACAAGAGGAAAACCACCAATCTATTTTCATACTAACAATCAATTGGCAAAATGTCCAGTGACACTTACTTGAATTATGAAAAGAAATCACTTTATACCAATCAGTGGATTCCACTTTTGAAGTGAAAGTTGGTTGATATTTGTTCATATTTGACTTGTTTAAACGGACAATACCAACATTTCTTAATAATCAACTCTCCATATATATGTCACTCTTAAAATTTTGAAAAAAAAAACGTTACTTTATACCGATCACCTGGTTCCCCTTCTACATTATTGGTTGCTAGTTTTTCTTATTTTAGTGAGTGAACAATATCAATGTGTTTAAGTAATCAACAATCCTTTGTTAGAAATGTCAAAATCATCCTTGAAATTTCAAAAAAAGCCACTTTATACCAATCAGTGTACTCCACTTCTGAAGCTAGTTGTTTTTATATAGGTAACTAACATTGGACAATACCATTTTAATTTGATATTATATCCATCGAACAAGCACCAAGTCTAAATATCTATGCCACTCTTGAAACGTGAATAAAAATTCCTTTATGTCAATCGGCTGATTTCCCTTTTGAAGTGTAGGTTGCTAGTTTTATTTTATTGAGTGAATAATATCAATTTTTGTTTCAAGTAACGAACTGAAATGTCCATGTAACCCCTGGAAATTGGAAAAAAACACATTATACCAATCACTTTTGAAACTAATTTTTTTACTAAGCATTCAATGAATTGGAAAATAAATTTTTTATTTGATATTATATCCATCGACCAATCACTTTTGAAATTTAGAAGAAAAATCATTTTATACCAATCAGTGGAGATGTAATATTTGAATTCTTCATTTAGTTACATTCTCATGTTAAGAGCAACTTTTTTTTGAAAAGTAGTCACATCTCCTATGTCTATGTTTATTATTATTTGTACCCCGATTGGTATAAACGGGTATAAAATTATAGAATTTCCAGAAGATGGCTCCATTTAACAATGTTATGCATAGGAACAATAATAAAATTAGTTTCGATGTCTAAAAATACTTTTTGACCATTTTAAAATAAACAATCAATCGGTTGCTTATACCAGTCACACACACAAAATACCACCAGTCATATGCATATCTCATTATACAAAAAAAAAATTAATATTTATTACAGTGACTCATTATTTCTTTATTTATTCTTTCTATTTCCAAGTTTCTTCCTGGGGCCTTATAATTTTCCTGTCGACATGATCTAAATTTGCACTTTAATTGGTGTACTGTCATAGCAATTAGTTTGCCAGGTCTGTCTTTGCTTCATATCATTTGTCTTTGGCGCCTTTCTAATCTGATTGCAATTGCACAAAATATATAGAGAACTGACCGCACCTATTAAAACTCCTAAGTATCTTGTAGATTTATTTATTTATGTTTTTCTTTTATATTTTTTTTTTTATTTTTTTTTGTATTTGAATTTGTGACCAATTTTTGTGTCATTTGCTAACGAATATCATTTATAATCTCATTGTACACACGCCAGACTCAATTTGCATGAGAAGTCGATCTCTCTCTTCTCGGTGTATGTATGTATAAGTATATAGTTCGCTCTCCTTGTTGCATTGATTTACATGGATGGAATCCTTGCGTGGGCTGCAGGCTGTTCGCCATACTTGGCATCCACACGAATCAAAAACGCAACTGCTACGAAAAAGATGTAAATTTCTGTTCATGAATTATGACCACTGCACATGTAATACACTCTGGCCGCTGCACCATGGATGTAAAGTGCTATACGGCGGCTCGCAGGGTTCCCAGTGGGGGCAGGAAACTTTGGATGGCATGCGTAGCATATATGCAAAGCAAGCAACATGTCTGTTCTCTCTTTGGCTAAAGCAGAGGTCCAATTTCCTTTACATGGCATTGATTCATAATCATGAACGCGTTTATATTTTTTGTATTTCAGTTTATTTTAGTTTTTTTTTTTTTTTTTTGGTATATTCAGCCATTTATGTTGGCTTTATATGGTGGAATTTAGGATGAAAATTGTCGCAACGAAAAGAGCCATGACAACGACGACGCGTGACGACGCAAAACAACCTACGCAAAATTTTACTCAAAAAGATGTAAAATGTTCTCTGTGCGTCGTCTGCTGGATGAGTCTTTGAATTCGAAACTAGGATTTGTTGTTTTTTTTTTTTTTTTTGACCCAAGACTCATGAGTATCGTATTTCAATTTTGATGTTGACAATCAAAAAATGTCATTTGATGTAAGAGAACTTATAAGTACATACATATAATGACAGGTTAACTCTATGAAGTGATACTTCAAATGGATATGTCAAAGGCAAGGAAATTTACAACGACTGGTGACTAAACATACCCTAAGTGCAGCAAGGTGTGGGACAGAGAGTCCAAAAAGTGAGTTGAAATCCTTGGAACCCGCCAAGTAGGCTTCGCAAGGAACTGTCGGCCACGAAAACTGTTGACAAAAATCCGAATGAATCAGAAAAATAAAACATTTTGGCATTCCACCTATATTGCTCCAAAATTCTAAGTTTAACAACAAATTTTAGAATATTTCGGGGTCATACCAACACATACAAACTTTAATTGCCCCCCATTTTGTGAATGTTTTATTTAAATCAAAATCCATAAGTTACATGCAAGATGGTATTATTCTAATTCAGGGTAATTCCCATGGCAAAACGAGTGCTCAAATTATGCATCCAGAACAATACTCCTTCTCTGTCTCCTGACAATCCATATTGCTATAGTCGGGAACAATTGTTTATCACAAATCGAAATACAAAACTGAAACATTTTCAACAAATTCAATCCATAGAGACTTGAATTAAGGCTCCAGAAAGTCACACTCACCCCAGCTTCTTCATATATACAAAATATCTTCTCTTCGTTAACCTAAACCAGTCAAACTGAATTGTTCGCGAAAAACCAAGTATACACAGCATCACCCAGCACAGCAGCTTTTGAGCTATGCAATCGCAGGACAAAATCAGTGAAACACAAAAAATAACAATCTTGCTAATTGGATGATTTTAGCATAAACAAATGTATTTTAGGACCATAAAGAATCCCAAACTGAGCAGATCGCCAGGTCCCAGGGTATTCGCGCAGCCAGCAGTCGTTTAAAGTCGCATCTGACTAGGAAAAGGCGCATATATATACAGAAGCAGCATCAGTATTTTAGTGGCCAACACCACACGTTGCTTCCTTGCAACCAGTCTCTTGGAATATTCTATAAACATAAATGTCGATAGCAGTGGTAAGACCCCAAAACATATGGCCAACGGGAACCAAAAGACAAAAGATGCTTCTGGATTATATCCTTCGAAATGGTATAATGGTTATATCAGAATCTTCAGGTATTGAGTCCCTTGCGATTTGAAGGCATTTGTATTTTTATACACAAATCGAAGGGTATGCAAATATAGATGCGGTTTACCTGCCTTTGCGATATGAATTCACGATGCACATATGCACAGGGTCAGACATTTAAGATTTGCTTATCCGTTTCCTCCATCTTTGGATGAAGGTAACGGGTGATTTTTTAGCTGGTTTGGTTTTGGCAACACTGGTTTTGACAGCTGACGTGTGTTTAGTACCTTGTGTCACTGTCAAACAGCTTTAGTTTGGTTTGCAATTTAACCATGGATCGTCTTACAAATGAACAACGCTTGCAAATTATTGAATTTTACTATCAAAATTCGTGCTCGGTTCGAAATGTTCATCGCGCGCTGCTTGTGTTCAGCGATGAGGCTCATTTTTGGTTGAATGGGTACGTAAATAAGCATAATTGCCGCATTTGGAGTGAAGATCAGCCAGAAGCATTGCAACAGCTACCAATGCATCCCGAAAAAGCCACTGTTTGGTGCGGTTTATGGGCCGGCGGCATTATTGGGCCATATTTCTTCAAAGATGATGCGAATCGCAGCGTTACATGCATTCATTCGTGAGATACCGGCCGATATGTGTGAAAGAGTATGCCAAAATTGGACTCAGCGGATGGGCTACCTGAGACGCAGCCGCGGTCAACATTTGTATGAAATTATCTTTAAACATTAAATTGCAAGGTTCAAACTATCGATTCAAATAAATATTTCATTAATTCTTTCGAATTTTTTGCGTTTTTTTTTTTTTTTAAGTTCTAAACCTCTTAAAAAATCACCCGTTAGAAGCATATAAGTTCATTTTTTTCATATTTCAGTTAAAATATAACAAATGTACATTTTCGAAAGTAAACAAAAACTGTCCTTTTGCAATCGGATTTTTCATTTTGTTAGTTTGGTTAACTTCTCGGCGATCAACTGGGTTAAGATAAATCCTTCCCATAATTCAACTTGTAACAATTCAATTAGTTTAAGTTGCAATTTTACTCACAAAATGAAAGTCTGCTGTTCAAGCTGCTGATCCTTGTTAAATAAGCTCATCGAACTCAAAGTCAAACATGTGGAGGAAATCTTTATAAAATTAGCTGCGACAATTTTGAACTTGTCGTTCAAAGTTTTCTATGTTTTTTTGGATGCTTTGCTAACCTTAAAAATAAGTTCGCAAAGCATCTTGATGAAAAACAGTAAAAACTTTTTAAACCTGATGGTTTATGGCTTTATAATTTGCCGTTTATGTGTCGTTAATTGGCTGTGGTAAATTAAATTTGATCGTGAAGAGTTTTCTATGTTTTAAGGGTGCTCTTTTCTTTCACTTAATGTTTTAGGGCTTATTAATTTTCTTTTTTTGGGTCCCTTGCTAGTTTGATATCAAGTTAGCAAAGCATCAACTAAATCCTAAATTAATTTTTTAGTAATTTATTTTGTAACGAGTCTTTAATTAGTTGTGACAATTTTGAATTTTTCTTGCTATTTTTTTGCGTTGTTTGGATTATTTGTTAACTTGATATCAAAGTGAGGGTTAAAACTTTTTAAACCTAATGGCTTATATTAATCTTTAACTAGTCATAATAAGTTTAGAAAGTTTTGAATTTTTCGTTCTATGTTTTCTTTGTTTTTTTGGAAAGCTGTAAGAACTTCTAGACATAACATTTCATTAGTCTTAAATTAGTTGTTGTTAAGCAATAAATAGTTCTTTAAAATCTATTTCAAGCCCCCTTTTTAATGTCATGTTATCATATGAATTAAGAAACTAAAGCAAAGAACATAAAAAACATTGCAAGACAATGGTAAAATTGTCACATATAATCAAGGATTAATTAATGATAAATTGATACTTGGCTCAAATTTCAATATAATAGGGACTAAGAACTATTCCGGAGCTCTTTGCTAATTTCATATGAATTTAGGAAAATAAAACAAAATACATAGAAAACATCGCTCAAAGAAATTGATTTTGTTACAACTAGTTAACGACTAATTAGAGGCAAATTATTAAGTAATGAAATGTTATGACTAGAAGCTTTTACCAAGTACGTTTTGAAAAAAATCATTGAACGACAAATTCGAAATTGTTGACACTTTTTAATGACTAGTGAACCATGAATTATTTAGCCATAAGCCATTCGATTTGACTTGAGGTCAAATAATCCAAAAAGGGAAGAAAACATTGCATGAACAATTCGAAACTGTCACAACTAATTTGATGCTAGCTAACAACAAATTATTAAGCCCTAAACCATTCGGTACTAGCGGTTAAAAAAAAAAAACATAGAAAACATAGAATCATAAATTCAAAATTATCACAACTTATTAAGTTGCCAGTTATAGATTCAAAATAACTTTTTATGGCTTTAAGTCCTACAAATTGGCGTTTCGTCCAGCAAGATTAGAATTCCTAATCATTAAAGTGGAAATTTGTTTGCCCGGGGCCTGGCATAGTAGTCTATAAGAAGGATTTTTTGTGCCTGTTTTAGCTATCATTGAAACTCATCGTTGAAAATTGTAATGACTGATTTTGAAACGTTTCGTATGTACAACTATTTATTTTTTCGATGTACAAATAAAGCTTGAGACTCTCAAACCAAAAAAAAAAATTAAAATTAAAAAGACTTTTCTTATTTCAACTTTTTAAAAATCATGTTATATGGAAAATTGGGACATTTTGAACAGATTTTGCAGGTCTCGTGTCATGCATTTTCAGGGACAATTTACCGAAACAAAAGTCAACGGATTTGCTTCGTTTGCATTTATAATTTTTCGATGTCGATCCAGCATTCTATTTTACTAAGTTACTTTTATTTTTAAGTGGCAGCCATGGAAATTGATCACATCATTTTCAGCCACACTTAGCTAACTTGCAAAATTGTGTTGTCATTGTTTTTAAAATTTAGTGATCCTACGTGCTCACACAAAACACTCTGGCACTATGCAACCTCATCATGGAATTTGCCAAACGCTGGTTTCACTTCCAAGAGCTGCAAAACCAAGATACGCATTCGGCCAATTTCCCCCAATTATGTTTTTGCAGACAAAAATTGTAAAACCATAGCATTCATTTTTGAATTAAATACATTCTTGCCTTCTAATTACCTTGTGCACAACAAAGTAAAGATAACTTTGCAGCAGTGAAACAACTAATGACCAGTGACTTAATATTTTGAAAGAAAAGTTGGCAATTATTTTCTGTAACGCAATTTCCAACAAAAAAAACTATTGCTCTTCGGTGGACTTTCATTCGATTTTGGGAATAATCGAGCTTCATTTCCATCATGGAAACTAGCCGAGTTCTAACGGGGTTTTCAAACGGGAAGCTACAAAAGTAGAGCAACAGGGACAGCCATATTTCTTGCCGCTCTTTTGACATTTCTCTTCAGTAAGGTTTGCCATTTTATGATGGAAAGATATACAAGCCAACAACGAGTCGAAATTATTAAAATTTACTACCGAAATTCGGAGTCAGTGGCCTCAACGTCTACGTCCAATTTATGGTCGTCATAATCGTCCTAGCAGATCAACAATTGAGTGGAAAAATTTGAGTCCACAGGCATAGTACAAAATATTCCCGTGTCAGTGAGACAAAGAAGTACCCATAGTGTCGAGAATATTGCTGCCGCTGAGGCTTCAGTTGCAGAAAGTCCAAATGTGCCTCTCACACGTCGTTCTCAAGCCTTGGGCATCTCTGTGACGTCGTTGTATTGAATTTTGCGAAAAGATCTTGGCCTACATCCTTTCAAGATTAAATTGACGCAAGAACTGAAGCCGCTTGACCACCAGAAGCGTCGTATGTTCGTGAATTGGGCTGAGCAACAACTTGAAAATGATTCGGATTTTCATCGAAAAATCATTTCTGGCTGAATGGCTTCGTCAATAAAAAAATACCGTTCAATGATAACCGAATATTTTTGGCCCCAATTGGATGATATGGACTTGGAGGACATGTGGTTCCAACAGGACGGTGCCACAAGCCACACAGCGAATATCACAATCAATTTATTGGAAACCAAGTTTGGAGAACGTGTTATCTCACGAAATGGTCCAGTCGCTTGGCCTCCTCGGTCGTACGATTTAACGCCGTAAGACTATTTCCTGTGGGGCTATGTCAAGTCTATGGTCTATGGTCTATGCCGACAAGCCAGCGACGATTGATGAACTTCGTTCGAATATCGAACGTGAAATTGCAGCAGTATCGGCCAATTTATGCTTGAAAACCGTCAAAAATTGAGTTCAGCGTCTGAACTTCTGCAAGCGTGCCCGTGGTGGCCATGCAAAAGAAATCGAGTTCCATACCCAATGGCATCGAATGTACTTTCACAGAAATAATGAACTGCATTGTTATCCAAACTCATTTTTGGTTTCTTTTTAAAAAACTTTTGTTGCGCTATTATTGAAAAACCCGATATTATAGATTTTGCATAAATAGTATTTCATCCAAATCCAACTAAATACCTGCCACGCAATAGATTTGAATTTGTGAACAAAATTAAAACAAACATGCTTCCCATGATTTTAACAACTGATTCAAAATTCACACCGAATGCTTTGAAAAATTTCCATTTCAAATTAAGCCAAACAAAAAAATAACAAACAAAAAAAATACTGTGTATCACATTGTTAATGATTTGTCTATAATTTGACAAAAAAAAAATAATTAAATCGATAACAATTAATTTTCATTGTGTCATGATCAAACCTAAACGATAATCTTTAAAACTTGATTTTATTTATTTTTTTTTTGGCAAATAGTCTTGAGAAAATTAAAATTCCCACACCTTCTCCTCATGTACGAATATTATGCAGCATGACTATGGGGTGGTGGGAATTTATCTAAAATAGAATAAATTTAAAATCAATTTCATATATTTTATCAATAAATCGTTGCAAAAAGTTAAAATATACAAATATTTTCAATTAACTAACAGCTTTTGCATCTGAAAAAAATGTTAATTAGCTTAAAATCAGAAGAAGCATGAGAAACTAATGTTAAATGTCATCTACCGTGTATAAGTATATAACCGTATCAAGATAGATTGCTTTTGTTTAACAAACTAGGTATGTATACGGTATTTTGTTATTTTAATGTGGAAGTATTTAAAATTATAATAACTTTTAGTCAAAATTTACTTACTGAGTAAAAATTGATAGGAGATTTTGCTCAAAGAGACCGATACCAAAATAACATTAAAATTGTTTGATTTTAGTGAGACTTGAAAGTCTCGTCTTCTGGGTGTCATAGTCTTCAGCTCATTTTTGTCTAGGAGAAAAAGGACAACTTAATCTTTAATCAAGCTATGTACTTCAAGACATTAGATGTTTAGCGTAATATGTTTGAAGTGAGTTTTCTAAAACGAAAGAGCTGATGCCCGAACTTGATAGTTTTTATTTAAACAAAAAGTCAAATACATTCTAATAAATAGCTAAAGTTTTTGAATTAGTATTTTTTTTATTAAAGTAAGGTACATTAACACCAGCAAAAATGTTTTCAATTTGTATCTCTGCTTGTTCAGAACAATCTTCTGACCCCATTATGAAAGGATATATATAGGCATTTTATCAATGAAAATCAATTCAGAAAATGTTCCTCAAATTTCAGGTCACAATTCCTAAAACTTCATGAAATGTTCTCAAATAACAACAACAAATAGTTCCCCACCAAGCCCTAGTATCAGAGCTCAGCTAAAATATTTCTCACACATGTCACACAATCAGATGCAATTCGAAGCATCTTTGAGGGCATTCGGCATTTAAAATAATTATAACCTGCAGGACGAAAACTTTGATAGCCACAAGCCCATCCAACTATATTCCACCAATCAACCAAACCAACTAACTGACTGTCCAAATGACTGACTGACGGCCTAAACTGTGCCGCCATGACAGCCACGATCAAACATTTGATTTCCGGCTCGCAAACAATATAATAGTCCGTTATTGTTTCATCTCGATAATTATCCAAAATCATTTAAATAATTTTTTTGTATTTCTCTCCTTTAATTCGCGAAATACTATGCACAGCTAGCAAATTTTTGCAAATTTTCGTCGTGATCAACGTCGTCAGTCGGTCGATTCCAGCAGTTTGATCGCATTCACACAGATACCGACCGGCCGATGCTAGGGTGATGGGGTGATGACGATGGCACACTGGAAGGGGAAGAAACAAAGCAATTTTCCATAAAATGTGAGCAAACACTGAATGTATGTAAGTTCGACTATAATCATCTTCATCGTAATCATATCGAAGACGTTTTTCCCTACCCTTTCATATAATATGCACAATGCAATGCACACACTAACAACAATCTCACGCTGCTGGAGCATAAGCGGCCGGCATAATATAAATTGTATCTGGTAAGATACAATTTTTAATACGGTCGATCTGACATTTAAATTATGTGAACAAGACAATTCTGCTCGTTGGCGATGAAGATGATCGCCAAAACCTTAAGCGCAAAATAACTCCGATACTACAGATAGATACCGCACTCATGGATCAGCACTACGCGATCATCGTCATCATCATCGCGCGCAGATACAAATGTTAACCAACATACGTTTACGGAACAATGCAAAGCGGTTCGGGGCTTGGTTTGGTCGGCTTATGTGTGTGACTATCATTATGGGCCAACCGACCAACTCAACAATGCAAACGGACCAGACGGGATGGGACTGGGACTGGGACTGGCCAAATGGCGTGAGATGACGACGAATGGCAGCCGCGAAGAATTGTCCGAAATGGAGATGGAAATATTTCAGATATTTTCCATGTTAAGGAAAATACTTAACATGGCTTCTGATGGTTTGTTGTTCGATTCAGTTGAATTTAACTTTAAGTTTTTAACTTGTGTGAAGTTAGATATATGGTGAGACCTCTTGTACGGGGGCATTTTGTAAAGAGGCCATATTTTCCAATATGCTGCGCATTTCATTTCAAGTGAATTTAAATGAAAATTATCTTTACGGTGTGAAATATTTCTTGAACCAAATGAACTGAACAAAAAGGACCTCATGTTTTGACTGGCTTACATAATACCTATTCAAATTAATGGAAACAATAAAAATTAGGGCGAAATTGACGTCGAAAAATGGCTGATAATGTTTAATGTTGATGAAAATTGAAGTAGAAACTGGTTTTTAAATTGAATCCTAGAAAAGTAGTAGATTTGATCAAATTAACGTTAAAAAGACAACAAAACGAGCTTGAAAATTTTATTTCACAAAAAAAAAATCTTAATAAGAGCGCTACAAAAGTTTTTTTTTAAATAAAACAAAAACGGTTTTGGATATCAATGAAATTCTTTATTCCTGTGAAAGTACGTTCGATGCCATTATGTATGGAACTCGATTTCTTTTGCATGGCCACCACGGGCACGCTTGCAGAGGTCCAGACGCTGAACCCAATTTTCGACGGTTTTCAAGCATAAATCGGCCGATACTGCTGCAATTTCACTTTCACGTTGTTGGCATAGACCATAAACTTGACGTAGCCCCACAGGAAATAGTCTAACGGCGTCAAATCGTACGACCGAGGAGGCCAAGCGACTGGACCATTTCGTGAGATAACACGTTCTCCAAACTTGGTTTCCAATAAATTGATTGTGATATTCGCTGTGTGGCTTGTGACACCGTCCTGTTGGAACCACATGTCCTCCAAGTCCATATCATCCAATTGGGGCCAAAAATATTCGGTTAACATTGAACGGTAGCGATCCCCATTCACAGTAACGTGCCAGTCTTGATCATCACGGAAGAAGCACGGCCTAATGACGCCGCCGTCCCATAAACCACACCAAACCGTAATTTTTTCAGGGTGCAATGATGACTCAAGGAGTACGTGTGGATTACTGCCTGACCAATACCGCATATTTTGTTCATTGACGAAGCTATTCAGCCGGAAATGATTTGTCGATGAAAATCCGAATCATTTTCAAGTTGTTGCTCAGCCCAATTCACAAACATACGACACTTCTGGTGGCCAAGCGGCTTCAGTTCATGCGTCAATTTAATCTTGTAATGATGTAGACCAAGATTTTTTCGCAAAATTCGCCACAACAACGTCACAGAGATGCCCAACGCTTGAGAACGACGTGTGAGAGACACATTTGGGCTTTCTGCAACTGAAGCCTCAGCGGCAGCAATATTCTCGACACTACGGACACTACTTTGTCTCACTGGACCGGGAACATTTTGTACTGTGCCTGTGGATTCAAATTTTTCCACTCAATTGTTGATCTGCTAGGATGATTATGACGACCATAAATTGGACGTAGACGTTGAGGCCACTGACTCCGAATTTCGGAAGTAAATTTTAATAATTTCGACTCGTTGTTGGCTCGTATATGGCGTTGTTGTTTGCTGCCCCTGTTTGCTCTACTTTTGTAGCGTCCCTGTTGAATAACCCTTTATATATAAAATTTCGAAGTGCTTTCCTCTCACCAAAAAAAAAATCAACACCGAAACATGTTCTCGAATTTTCCGTCTGCTTTTTCTGTGTATGCTTCATTATTTCACGATGTATTTTTCCATCATCAACTTTTATCACCTGCTGATTTATCGAAACTCATCATAATTGCATATTTGCCATTAAATGCGGCCATGATGACAATCGAGTAAAATTGTAGAATTTTTAACTTTTTTGTATAGGCCACACATAACGAACAATTTTTTTTTGTCCCCCATCTACACTCTTTTGTCGCATTGAAAAATTTCGTATCCATCAATTGGCAAGACAATAATTGAGATTCCGACTCCATAATAATTCTGACAGCAACGATAAATTCATCATCAGCAATATCATTAATTAATAAAACAACAACAAAAACAAAAAACCTAATAATGAAAAAAAATTAAATTTTTCTGGGGCCGACCAACAGCGAAGTTTTGTCTCCCCATTCTCCTCTGATGCAGTTGGTGAGCATAAAACTCATACCGGCTACTATGCCACACCAATAATACACCGCTCGACTATGGCTCTTGTCGTTTCGATCTAAAACGCTCATAATCATGATCTCGAATTCCATACAAAAATTATTGCATTTCAATAAAAATTGATCTTGTTTCGTAACGAGCTTGCATCAGCAGCACCACTGTCTGCAACAAAACGATACACCACTTTCTGCAATCTAATTATGGTCGTGATGTCCCGAGGTGAGGTGACTTGCTTATACCTGACTCGTCTCCTGCTTTGCTGCCGCACCGCATACACCTCAAACTCTATGTGGCAATGCCAAATGTGGCAACAATATTCGACGACCGCACGCATCTCCTCGCTATATTGACCATCTCCATCCATATTCGCGGGACACCCATTGAACGAATTATTTATGATTCGATTGAGTTTTATATCGATGCAGCAGCCATCGCATGCGCGATTATTATTATTATTGCAATAAAAATGATGCGACCTTGATAATGGGGGCTCTGCTTGAGATGTATAATGTGATACAACAGTAGTCAGAAAAGTAGCATCATCATAAACGAACGTGCACTGTTATGATGTCCTTTTCACCATCACAGAGATATTGTGATAAAAATTTATTGAATTTTGAATTTTATCGGTCCCTCTGGAAGATGGAGAAAAAATGACTGAATCATTTCTTGCCCTTTGAGGATCAAGTATTGGTTTAATAAGAAAAAATTAAAATTATATCAAAACAATATGAAAATACAGTAGACTCTCGAACCAGACCTGTTCACTCTTTCGAGATTATTCACTTATCTGGACGGGAGTTTTAAAAGTCTTTCGAAAGATGACTTTGATCTAAAATGCATATTTTGTTCACTGTGGATATTTTTTACATTTATCTAAGCTCTAAACAAAGCTTACAAGTTAAAAAATAAAACAGAAACAATCCTTTAGTATTCTCAAGCAATGTTTAATGCTTGTGTGGCAAACAAAAATTTTATAAAATTTTGTGTGTTCACAATTTTGGATAGTTCATTATTTTAAGATTCACTAAATCGAGCGTCTACTGTAATTTAACATCAAACTTCTTCTTTGAAAAACACGCCGCATAATGCAGTAAAAGTAGGTTTATAGGTCTGCAAAAAGTATTGTATTGTTTTTTTTCGCACGTCTCGAAGAGTCTTAATCCCCAAAGTTTGAATAAAAAGTACATGCCATGTCCGCCATTTTGAATAAACGTTCAAGGTTTTTTTTATTGAACGTAGAGTAATTATTTTTTTCAATTTGTAGGTTCTTATACACTCTTTAAACACTTCTTATCAAATTCTCTTGTCAAGAAATTGGCAAATTTTCTTTGTTTCCTTTCTTTCAAAAACTTGAAGTTTTCTCACAGCTGAGAAGATGGGAAATCAAAAGAAAAACCATAACTGGATGGAGGATCCTTGTCTGCTGGCTTATTCCGACTCTTATTTTCATCAGCAGGTGAAGTCGATCGAAGATCTAGCTGGCTTTTCTGAGTACATTTCCTGAATGTGGGTCAAATCTCACCTATGTATTAGTTAAAGTGATTTACCAGCTCATTACATTTTACTCGGCGACTGCTTCTATCCATTGATGGTCTCCTGATATAGACGAGTTCTAAATTATCAAGTTTTAATATACGGATTAAACAATTCTTGTGCTTGTGGAGTTTCTTTTTGACTTTCCAGAAGGATATCATTGATAAATCCGTCTTCTTTTTCTTATATCTGTAGACTGTCGAATACTTTCTAACATTAACTTGATATCTATTAAGAGCTATGAAAAACAAACTGAATTTCGGGAGTGATATTGGTTTTACTTTTAAACTTTTTGAGCTTCCTGATTACTGCATATCAGTCGTTCCAAGTCCTGACTTTAGTTTTTGAAGAGGGAAATTGATCTAAGTTGTTGTACCTCGTTGAATAATGGTTAGTGCGTTCGACTGTCTTGTCGAAGGTCTGGGTTCGATTTTCAGCCACTACCACTTAAACACAGAAATGGGTTTTCCGAGGTACTGCATCCTGCGAGGAACTGACAAATCCACCAAGTTATCATGAAAAAGTACTTTTCATCTAGCCGTTTGGACTTTGCAAAAATAGTAGGTCCCCTCCGTTCCTGCCAACAGGCGCACGCACACAGGTTTGGTTGAAAGTTGTAAGTTACTATAGGCCTTGGTTCTCCACGAGCTGTCATACAAACAATTTTTTTTCAAATCCAGTTGTCAATCTTCGGAATCGTCAAATTTTTCGGTACCTGCATAGTTATTACTGTTCAAGATTTTATTAAGATTAAGAAGATCAGAGCTAAGGGTAGAATCTCTTGACCAAATCTCCGATTTGGTCCAGCTGACTTCTTTGGTTTGCAGCTACTGATTATCTCCATTTTCTTTTCTAGTGTGCTCTTTGTTTGGACAAATTAATGAAGCTTATGGAAGTCGGCTTTCAAATGGTACCTTAACTATGTCTTTTGTCCAAGGCTCTTTTCAATTGTTGGTTTAAATTTATTGTTTCAGGCATCGGCGATTTTTGAATAGGCAAAATAATTTCTATAATATTCTTGAAGACATTGGATCAAGGTTTGATTAACTGCAGTCTCTTCTGGAATTGGTTGCTCTTGTGATATTGGATAGCTATCCAATAGCTAGCACTAAAGTTTTGACAATATTAACTTCTTCTTGGTAGTTCCATTCAGACGATTCCTAATAATCAAAAAACTTTTTGCTAATTTTTGTCTTAAATGCATAACCCTAAAATGAGGGTCAGTAGGTGACATCGAATACAAAAGTTTGGCAGGTTTATTTTTGGTATCCGTGGTAGGGACGAGGAGGTGAAAATAGGCGTTTTTAAACTTTTGTGTTAGGAGCACATTCACTTCAATTTGTTGATAACAACAAAAAAAAAATGATCCTCTCTGCCAACAAATCTTTTTCATAACAGAAATTTCTTCAAAAACAAAATAATTAGTTATTGAAATATTTTTGTTGGAATGGGAAAAATGAAGATATTTGAGTAAGTTAAATATTCTCTTTAAGATGAAGAAGCTCTTGAATCGTCAAAATAAAGTTCTTCGTCCTACATACTGTCAAGCCATCAATTGCCAAATTCTATTGAAGAATGGTTACGATGTCGAAAAATTAAAAAAAAAAACTCGAATAAATCATAAAGTTTCACTCTTTTATTACAGCTCCGGAAAAGGGTAATTTTAGCGCATTTTTTTAGAAGAATGTCAACATTTTGAAATTTCGTTGTTCCTTGAGAGTATTTAATGAAATTGATGCAGCTGATAGCTGAGATAGTATTAAAATAGAAACTGTGTAATATTTTTAAAACAATGTGTTTATGAAAAATATTTCAAAATCATTACCATCACCTGTGTTAATTATTTCATTTAATTCACTCAAGGAAAAACCATATGGACATATTTTTAAAATACCTCGTTGGAAATATGTTTCCTTTTTACTTGCAATATAGGTAACAGGGCAAATTTTGGATTCGTGCATTAAATTACGAGATAACAATCAAATATGACATAACGATTATAGAGAACACGAAAAAGTGGGTGGTACAGTTCTGTCTACCTATCTGTCTGTCTGTTGTCTGTCGTCTGTCTGTCCGGCTACACCCTAAATGGCTAGATCGATTTTCCTAAAACTTGGTACATAGTGGTATTTGGTGATTTTGTCCATACGTTTTTTAAATTTTTTTTAGAAACTTAAAATAACTACCGTTACTCGCCATACATTTTTTTTAGCAATTTTATAAAATCTTTTATTCAAAAATTGCTCCACAACTTTTCTTTAAAAAAATCAAAAAATTTCTTTTGGTAAAAGCTACCTTTGTATGAGAAAGCATTTTTTAAAAAAATGGTTAGTAATGGTACCTCCCAAGGTACCATTTTTAAAATTTTTGATTTTCTTCAAAACGGTTATTTTGATTTAAATAATTTTTGTATACAAAAGCTTCGTAATAATACAAGTAGTTTTTCTTACTAAAACTTTTAAAAAAATATTCAAATATTATGAAAACTAAATGGTCGATTTTTATGAGGCGCGGTATTTGAGGGTTTTTTGTACTCTATAAAGTTTCTAAAGAAACTTTTACTTTTATGAAAAAATAACGGTACGTTGCATACAAATGTTGAAAAAACCTTTAAGAAAAATATTTTTTTCTTTAAAACAGCTCCTACGATTTTTACTAAAACTATTTCTGTTTGCTAAAATTAGTGCGATATACTACCAAAAATTATAAAATTTACAAATAGGAACAATTAGAAGTACTTCTCATAGAAGGTATATTTCTTTTTTGAATTTTCTCATTTTCAGCTGAAAAGACTTAGATTAAGTATACTGCATAGCAAAAAAAAAATTTATTTTTATTTTTAAAAAAAAGTTTCAAATTTTTAATTTTTAAAAATTAAGTATCTCAAAAACTGAGTGCCAATTATTTTTGAAATTTTATTTTTATATCCACAGCACATAAAAGAATACTCACGATTTGCATACTAAAAATTTTCCTTCAAAATGTTTTAAGAATTTGAAATATAAAAAGTTATTTTTTAAAAAAACCGCTCCAACTCCAACGATTTAAAATTTTTTTTACGTTCTTTTTTTTATGAAAAAAAGTTATTTTAGCTAATTTAAATAGATATCGTATTTCATGCCTTAAAATATTTTTCTCTCATAATTTTCATGTCCTTACCTATAATGTTCTAAAACCCTAAGCGACTTGAGCATAAGAGCAAGTACGTGTGACCCAGTCGTGCATTTTATTTAATTTGTTTAATTCATTTAAATCGCTCAAGGCACAACGAAGACACAATTTTTGAAACAACCTGTTTTAGAAATATTGTGATCTATTATAATTCTGTGTCAGCTATAACCTGTATTAAATATTGAAATTTTTTTTGAAATATTTGTTACTTTTTAAATTCTGTTTCAGCCATTATCTGTTTCAATTTAATTGAAATCGCTCAAGATATAACAAACTTCCGATGATTCGAAATTTTTATCTTCTAAACTTTGTCTTTCGAAACTTAAGCTTGCTTGAATGTGGCTTTTCGAAACTTTCTCTTTTTGTATGAAAAATTACATTTCTCTTTCTTCTATAGTTCTTGCATGATAAATTCGGGAACGACCCATTCTACAGATCCTGAGAGATTTAATTAGATCGTGAATACGAATTTTATTTTTAAGAACCAAAAAATAATATAAAAAAAAAATTCCGCCTTTGAAATTTTCACAAGAGAATGAATTCTATTTTATCCTTCTACGAACCTTGTAAAAAATGTTAAAGTGCTAAAATAAGTACGATTTGATTTATCAAAAATATTACAATGGGTAGTTACTAACAGAATGATAGTTTTTTGAAAATTCTATAGCTAAAAATTTTTGATGGTGTTATTATTTTTGCTTATTTTTATCTGCAAATTAATAAAATCTTAAAATCATAAGGTACCTATTCCATTATTTTTTCTTTAAAATGTTTTGAAAATTTTATAAAAAGTTAATTTTTAACAGAACCACCCCAAATTTTGTTCTTACATTAATTTGTATTTGTTCAAGAATTCAGAATGATGTCATACTTTTTTGCACCTAAGACTATTTAAGGAATTGTTTTAGTCTTGTAGTAGGTATTTGGTATTTCGATTGCAATTTAAAAAAACTTATTTTCAACTGTTTAAGATGCAAAAGAGAAGACAGAAAAAAATGGGGACAATTCATTAAGAAAAATTATGAATAGAATTGGCCTAAGAGTTGATCCCTCTAGCACTCTAAAAAAATACTTTGTTTGTTCTTTACTCGAAAAAATATCCTGTTATTCGAGTAATTTTGCAGACAGTTAACCAGTTTTCTCGAATTCCTATTTTCTCTAGTTTTAATGAAGTTTTTTTATGATATCTTATATCTAACTAAAGAATACTAGATGATTTTTGACACGCCTTTCCTACCAATAAAAAGTTCCAATTTATAAGCACCTTCATGCGACACTTTCCAACTGATTGGACGGTCTTCCTTATGATGCCAACAATGAGTGTTTGTATAATGGTACACATATTCTGCCATGAGCAAAACTACAACATACATTTTCAACACAAAGTGAGTGTAAAAGGCTTGAACTTATTGAAACCATATCGAACGAACGCAAGCCAAACTGATCTTCGGTGATTCAGCGAAATCTCCCGCAGTGTTTGGGATGCTACTGAATTTGTTTGGCGGAAGGTTTTGTGATTTATTTGCCTAAAGGCTGAAGGTGCATTTTCTCATATCCTCTATATGCGAGTATTGCTCGCTCATGCTGCTTTTGTTAGTTTTCGCTCCTGAAAATGACATTTTCCACCCCAACGAAGTGTGCTGGCTGACTTCCTCGATGTCTGCTGCTCGTTACATGTTCCATTACTTTCAGAAAAAAAAAAATATCCAGTCGAATAAAATCATCATTAATCAGAAGTTTATGGGAGGTAGTTGGAGGACAGAAAACAAGAACACCAACCGGCTAACTTCACTGTCGGTCGGTCAGTTGTTCATAAATAAGTTTTTGTGTTTTTTTTTAATCCCTCAGTCTGCATAAAGTAACCCACCTCCACCTCACGAGTAGGTACTGGTACTGGTCATGCCAGGGCAGCTCCACGTACATAAGGTATATGAATAAATGGCGAATTTAAAATGATTCCTGGTTGGCTGGTTTTCCAGGTTTTCAAGTCGAATAAAGTCAGCGGTGGTGGTGGCAGCGCCGACGACCGACCGACGACTTGAACTTTACGTCCGTCTCGACAATACAACCTACGATGATAATCATAATGAATAGAGGGCACATAATCATTTTGTTGTATGCCTTCATAATGAAAATGGAGGTCTGGAAAAAAGTGATTTGCATAAGTCCATTTTGTGCATCCAGAGAGACCTTATACATATAAGAGGCGTGGTTCTTCACAGCGGGTGAGGGCGGAGGTGGCAGGAGACTTCATTTTAAATTGACTTGTCACAGAAAACTCAGTCTTAATAAAACGAATAATATAAAAGTACCTCAACCTATGCCTTTTGTACTATGTTATACGAATATCTTTGCCTTTGTTTTTTTTTGTGTTGGAGTTGGGAAAAGTTCTCTTGAAATTCATATCTAGAACATGCCTTTTGGCCTTATCTACACTTTGAAACTGACATAATAATAAATTAAACCAAATGCAAGCAAAAACCTAAGTTCCGCTCTGGTGAATTGTTTTTTTTTTTTTATTATTATTTTCGTTTATTTTACTTGAGAGAAGTCGTTGTATCATGGAAGCCTTTCGAAATTTTCATAAAACATCATTTGTCGTCCATGACTTCGACTTGATAAGTCATTGGCCCTAACAAGTCGTGACTTAACTGATGTTTTTCTTTTATTTTTGTTTTTGGTGTGAAATTATATTTAATTTTATCACCAAAACACCACCTGCTGTGATGTGTGTGTGTGTGCTTAGATGTTATTCGGGGTTTCTATTCAAATGTTAATGATTTAAATTTAAGGTGTACAAATTTTTTTTCAACACGATAAGGTTGAACTATGAAAATTTCAATGGAAACTGCGAGGGTAGTAGCTTGGAAATAAAGAATTTTTGTCCAGGCATAGGTATTCTCCTTATCAACAAAACAAATGAAGTTGCAACTTTTTTTTGACACGCTTATAAAAAAACACTCAAAACACACTTTTTTGTTTGAAAGTATTAAGTAAGTATCATGATGTATGAAGGAAGAAACTATTTTCTAGTTTTAATCTTATAGTCTTACATCAAAACCGGCCCACAATTTTTAAAAATTTGAATCGAATTCAAGATTTGCAAAAAAACGGCTCATTAAAACTTTGACTTTGTGGACCGGACACTTATCTATTTCACTTACCTGTTGCAATTGAGGAAAACTACCAATCAATTAGGATCTTGGTGTAAGCCAACAAATTTTCACGTATGTAAAGTTAGCAGGGCAACTTTTACCAACGCAAATGGGATCTTGTCAGGAATATCAGTTTTTTTCTTATTTTATTTTGGATTTCTATTCCCGGTCTTGCAGTTCGGCTAACCTGCTAGCTTCACTGAGAAGTTTTTATTCTATTCTTGAAATGAAAAAAAAACTGCTATTTTTGGAGCCTAACTGCCTATTTTTACATTGGTTGGTTCCTGAGATACGTGATGTCACATGCCAACTTCACAGTGAAGTTAGAAGGTCAGTAGGAATTTTTTTTCAAATTGAGGACTTCAAATTTTGAGCCAAGCCTATCATTGAAATGCAAAAAGAAATTGCTAATTTGGAACCTTACTACAAATCCCTATAGCATGCTTGGTTCCTAGGATACACTACTAGACCTGTTAACTTTACTTTGAAGTTAAAAAAATCAGGAATTGAAATACAAACAAAAAATGGAAAAAATGCAAATTCCTGTCAAGGTCCCATTTGCGTGGGTGAAAGTTTCCCTGCCAACTTCATATAAGTCGAATTATCCGGGATCACATTTCATTCCAATAAACCAATTCGAGGAAATTTTCGAGATCCTTAGAGCGTCGGAAAGAAATCAGCAACTTTTAAAAAATCGCAAACTTTCAAGAGTATTAACTTACCCAAGTTTTTTTGTGAAACACTTCTTGTCACCAATACTCTCACTCTCCCCATGGTGAATATAAGTTACATAAAATAGTATCTCAACTAGAGATTGGGTTACCATCAATGTGTAGAAGGCTTTTAAGGAAGGCTCCAAACGGGCTGAACTACTGAGTGAACACTTCGAAATATTCCAGACAGGCCTATAAAATAGTGATGTATTCGAAGGCACATCTTTGGTGTTATGCCAATACTTCAGATTCGAGACCGATGCTGTCATGTCAAGGTGACTTCATGGCCACAAAAAGTTATTAAGCTTCGAAGCCTTTCATGGAATTACTAATGACAAGATTTAAAATAAAATAAGGACAACTCGCATCTGAATGTGGACCCTTAATAAATCACGTGCATAGCTGATAGGCCTGCAACGGGTGGAAGCCAAATATAACTTTCATCAAATTTAATTCATGGGATAGACCGGGCAAAAGGATGTTTAAAAATTGAGATTTTATGGCGAATGTTACGGATAGAGATATCGACACCAAAAATAGCTCTTGAAGAAGACATTAATGTGCATTTGAGAATTTGAGCCAGAAAGCTCAGCCTTTGCGAAGCTAGATTACTTCTTCTTTGGACTAAGATAGAAAAGAAATAATAATACTGATAAAGATTACATTTTGAGCAACTCAGTTTCTCTTTATGAGACACTTATTATTTCAGTCCTGAATTAATAACGCACAGGGCTGAACCATACCAAAAGTAAATGAAAACGATTCAAACTGTTTTGTGAGTAAAATTTTACGGGAAGTTTGTTGGTAATGGGCCTGGTGTGATGCATTGGCAAATAGTAATCTAACTTACTTTTCCAGCTTTAAGTTCATGGCATAAAGGGTCGCAACCTGAGATACGGTAGACTTCTATTCTCAACAATCCCGAGCACATTTCTTCCAGTCATCTAGACTTAACCTTCTGGCATCTGCGTGTGGTCTTGGTCCTTAAACGGGAAGTTCAACCATCCTAAGTCTCTTGAATCTGAGGCCTGGGACTCAAAAACTATCTTGACTGGAGCATTATTGCCGATTTGCTAGATCTGGCATCTTAAAATTGACTTCGTGGTTGTGTCTTCTCCTCCATTCGCCCTCTTCACACATAGGACCAAATATCCGTCGAAGAATATTTCTTCCAAAGGATCCCAGTATCGTTTCTTCCTTTGTGCTTAAAACTCAATACTCAGTGCCGTAAACCAGGACTGGCAGCATAAGGGTTTTATAGAGAATGCACTTCGTCTTTGCTGCGTCAAACTGAAGTAGAACCAGTTTTCTAGGATTACCATTTGACAAATCTCATCTAAGATGTCATTCGTCAGATTAATGATTTCTCCGAGGTAGATGAACTCCTTAAATATCTGGAAGTTGTTGTTGATAAAAGTGATGTTTTGTCTCTTAGCCGGTTGACAAATCTGTCATTGTTTGTCGATAGCATGTTTTTGGCCTTGTTCTCGTTTACTTCAAGATCAACTAATTTTCCAAGTAATTTGGACTGCCATGAAATACTTTATAACGGCCTGTTGGGATCGGTTAATGATTTCGATATCATCAGCATACCCTTGAAGTTGGACAGATCTATCAAAAAACGTGCCGTTATTTTTAACGCCTTGAACACCTTGATTGAAGAAAACACATAAAAGCCAAGGGAGTACACAAGATTTCAGTTAGGGGGGACAAACTCATTCTAGATTTCGGTAGTTAAGGAGGACAACCTAATTCCAAAAATAGTTTTTTTACCGAATTTCTTCTTTAAAATGTTTTTAAAAGAAGATAAATTGCCAAATGTATGAAATATATTGCATTAGGGAGGCAAGTGTTCCTACATGCCCCCTTGTGCTTACGCCCTTGATAATAGCCCATTTCCTTGCTGAAGTCCTGATCTGGTACTTGTTCTGAATAGTTCAGAGGAGCTTTTCTTTAGTTGCACGTTGCTTCACATATTTTCCAATATCACACGACACAGCTGCATGAGTTTTCTTGGGATTCTAAGTTCAGCCATTGCCATATAGAGTTCCTTACGATAAATGCTATTATTTGCGGATTTGAAGTCAATGAATAGATGGTGAGTCTCGAATTGAAATTCATTGACCTTTTCCAGGATTTGCCTGAGAATGAATATCTTGGTCGCTGATTTATTTGCACAGTGGTAATTGCCGATAATAATAGTTTTGTGCTTAAGACACTCTCTGGCGTGATAGTTCTGGCAGGTCAAAGGATTGCCTTTTTTGTAGATGGGACATATGGAACTGATTGACCAATTTACTAGGAATGTTTTCTTCTACTCAAACTTGGTTGATGTATGTAATATATGGACCCTTTCAACCGGTTCCTTATATGCTCAAGGATCTCCACTTGTAAACCATTTAGTCCAGTGGCCTAGATTTCTTATAGCTTAGTCTCTACCCCTGTATACTAGGTAAAGGTACTTGGTCTTTATTGACTGCAGTTAGGCTCTCTTCTTTTTCTATTTCTCACTCTATTTGGTACACATTTAAGAACTGCTGCTAATACTGCTTGAATACTGTTATCTTCAATACTTCAGTAACTAGGTTACCTTCGCTGTTTTGAAGAGCCTGCGTTCCGGGCTTGGTTTTAAACCAGCAGCCATTTTCTTGGATTTTTTATAAAACTTCTGGGTGATGATTTGATCACCGTAAGCTGCAGAAAAAGAGCAGTAAAAGAAGAGCAAAGAGAATTCCTCTCCTCTCTTTACTCTTCTTTTACTGCTCTTTTTCTGCAACAGCATATTTGCATATGCATCTTCTGTCACCTTTTTCAGCTCAGTGCATTCATCTCCATACCACGGCTTCTTTTTCGGGGATGGCTGATAGCCTTTTATAGTTTTGGTTGCCTCTTTGATGACATCGTGATCAGTGGTTTTAGGCGTCTGTGACAGGTAAATGCACAGCGGAGAGCTTTTGGCTCCAGGTGTTCTCTGTTGTAAGCTCTGGCGTCTTCAAGTATTCTAAGGCAGCATCAAATTATTTTTAAAGACAGCTCGTAGCTTCTTTTCATTTGATAGTCGAGCCTTAAACAGTGCCACAACATTGAAATGTTGGGAGTTGTTGTTTGCCCCATCACTGGAACTATGCACGTTGAAGATGTTAGAGGCTTGCCCTCCGTCGATTAGCACATTTCCGATTTGGTTGACGTAGGTATCGATCATTTTGGGAGTGCCAGGTCACTTTGGGGACTCTTAGCCGTACAAACCTACTATTGTACTACGAGTTCCTGAAAAGTCTATTACTCAGAGGGTGTTATGATTTATCTCTTTGTTGAATCTGTGCTGCCTACCAATAAAATCCTCTAAAGGTGTCATACTTTCGAATTTGGGCATTGAGGTCGAAATTTTACCGACTGAGGTAGTTGGGTCATTTCCGGCCAATGGGCACCAATGCTCCGGTCCAAGGGTAAGACAGCAATAGTAAGTGCAATACAGGAGAAAGGTAACTAGCTCAAATTTCTTTAGTTGTACTTTGGTCTTTGGGAAATAAAATGTACATTATCTGTAGGGTCTCTTCAGATAAGTGTTAAAATCGGGTAGGGTAGTAAAATAAATTATTTCTTGCTGTCCTGTTGACACTGCGCTTCGGTTGCATACAGAATTATTGTTATATTTACATTCAACCTTTTGTGAATATAGTTTCAAACTAAGAAAACGAACGGTTTCTTGAAAGCTATGTATCTTGACGTTTTAACGTTTAAAAATGCTTTTTCTCTTCAACTCTTCAATACCTGACTAACTTTGTTTCACTTCTGAACATTCCACCTTGGTATTTGCCATCAAATACAAAATATTACATCAACAACAATTTGAAAACACCCTATAAACATCTTATTTAAGGACATACTTAGGTACACCATGCATCGATGCGATGTCGACGTATAAGCCCTTTGTAATAAATCAATTGAATTAAACTGGCGTTAAACTCTCAAATTATTTATTGCATGCAAACTTTACCCTTATAAACGCGTATAAAGTTGAATCCACAGTTCAGTTGGACAACAACAAAAGATAACAACCGCCTGAGGACATCAGCAGACGATTATACAAAAAAAAAAAAAAACATAAATAATAAAAATACTTCTTCCCGGATTAAACGAGACCAATTTATTAAAAATGGAAAATAATTCATTGTTGACTGAAAACATGACACATTCGAATGTTATACCCGCATAAGCCCAGAAGCTATTCAATTTTGGTTGAATGCGCATTAAGAGTCCTGAGTGCGCGCGCGCTTGCGTTTAATGAAGTCGAAATTAACTATGACTCCATACAATGTGAGAAAAACATGAGGAGCAGCAACTATTCTTCTCCAAAAAAAAAGGATATTCCTTCGACTCAATGGGGCAAGGCAGGATAAGGGAACATAAAATAACACAAACACACACACACAACATTTTGTAAAGGTAGGTTGGTACCCACCTGATATCTTGATTATATCACACGCAGTGCATTCCACTATACATCGCGCATTGCTAAGGAGGAACAATCTTTAAGGCTACATGCTGCGAGGACCCTCGTTTTTTTTTAAACAATTATCACCTGTTTGGACAATTTATCATATGTTTAACATTAGTACAGAAATAACTTTACCACACGATGCCACCGACCGCTATTATACGCGCTACCATGTCCGTGTATCACCATGTGGTAGATGTATAAGATGAAAACGGTGTCTTGGATATTTGTTGGGTTTTATTTTTTCGAGCTTAACACCTTTGCACTCACCAACAGGGCATGAATTATTTATGACAAAAAACGTATTGTGTGTGGTGCTGGTGTGTGTCCTGTGTCCTCCCCCATCTTGGGATTAGGTTCAATTGAATTGAATTTACAGGGAACACATCATTCCATCTACGTATTGATCAGACTTTACAGATATAAATCATCTGTGAATGCTTATTGCAGATGTTGCAAAATAATTGCCAAACGCAAAAGGATCAAAATATACAAAAGATGTTACGCATTGAGTAATTGGTGAAAAATTACTTCAGTTTATTTGCGAACTGTTTTCATTTTTTTATTGTTGAAATAAATGGGCCAATTATTATCATTTGAAGGCTTCAATTCTTGAAGGCGGAAATATAGGGAATAAATGTACCACTTGCGCAATAAGCCTCCAATGTGTTATTTAAGGGCCAGTGATCTGGTATTGGATTATTTTATAAGGAAATGTTGTCTTGCATTTCTGAAGAAGAACTTACATATTTTAAGGCTTAACGCTTAAGCCTTAACCTACATATAAAACTACTTGCTATGTGAAGTTTTAAGTTAAGGTGGAAACAAATGGGGATGACATCATCACGTTAAAAAATTATATGGTTCGTTGATAGAAATCATTCTTTTTTCCAGCTTTTCTCTCCAGGTATCGTGACTCACTCGGGGTGCCTTTCTGCGCTTGTGGTGGTTCTTGTCCACCAGCTGGTTTGGATGATGTTGCTCAGTTAGTCTTCTGGTGGCACTATGATTATGTATTTGTCCAAAGGTTAAATTGCGAATGGTTCACTTGTTGCTAAAATACTTAAGTTGGTCTGATTCAGATCCCCAAGAATTTCCTCTCAAACACTCCACCAGGCAGGAAAACTGGTGATGACCGGTGTAAGGAGTTGTTCATAGAGAAGCAACTTTGTCCTTATGATAAATCCATAAATTTTCGTGGAAAAGGGTGGATAACGTGGAAAGCTAATTTAGTTTTTTCAGAGAGCCTACCTGTCAGTTTTGCTACTTTTCAGTAACATACATACTTATTTTTGATGTCAAACCTGATCAATTTTACTCCTGCCGCAGATGAATCAAGTCATTTAAGCCATCATGCGTTGGGCTTTATCGAAGCGTCCCCCACTAGTTTTAAGGGTTTTTTGTTTGAAAACTAATTGAAGTAAGAAAGATTGCCCAGCTATTGTTTACTTAGGTTTCCTGCCACCACTGGCAAGGTTCGAAGATAAACGTCTTATAAAAGCCACCAGGGGCTTTGGTACCTGCTGATCTACTAGAGCAAAAGTCTGTCACGTTCATTGTCATAATCAGTTGCTTATAGTTCTGCTAATAAGTGGCAACAGGATCGTTGTTTATGCTAATGAATAGTGCCACCAAGAGTGTTGTACTTTCTGAATAATGCAAATAAAGGCGCAGTTCCAACCAAAAAGTGCCAACAGGGCCGTAGCTCCTGCCGATTAGTGCCAACAGGGTCATAGTTCCTGCTGAATAGTGCCAAGAAGTAAGAAGAGCATTGTACTTGCTGAATAGTGCAAGTAACGGGCGTAGTTCCTGCTGATTAGTTGTACTTTCTGAATTGTGCCACCAAGAGGAGCGAAGTTCCTACTTATAGGTGCCACTAGGTTCATTGTACTTGCTATTACAGAGCTTCAAAGGGCAAAGTTTTAAAGGATAAAATTTCGAAAAACAAAGTTTCGAAGGGACAAAGTTTCAAAAACATAAAGTTTCGATAGACAAAAGTAGCTTAAGGATAATGTTTCGAAATGTTAAAGTTTTGGAAGACAAAGTAGAGAGAGACAAAGTTTGAGAGATTACGTAATTCCGAAACAATAATTAAATAAGACAAAGTAGGTTTCGAAGGACAAAGTTTAGCAAGAAAAAAATATTGTAATCCTCGGAAGACCATTGTTCGTTAAGCAATTTCAAAGAAATTGACATAGGTGATAGCTGATACAGAATAAAAATTTAAAAAAAAATAAATACAGGGTATTCCAAAAATAAAGGGAATTTCAAAAAAAATTACAACATTTTCCAACTTCGGTGTTCATTGAGCGAGTTAAATGAAATCGATACAGGTAATTGCTGATACAGGCAAAAATGTGTACAAATGAATTAAATGTCACCTTCATAAATTAACTCACCCAATGGCCCAAGTTTAACCGTTTCCTATCTTGCGACAGGTCAAATGGATTTATAAAGGGTGTTTTTATTAGAGGTATAGAACTTTGAAATGGAATAAAACAAAGATGATTTTTTTTTTTAAATTGACATGAAATTTACTTTATTCGAAATGGCATTATAATTGAAATATGATTTCTGGCATATAACCGTCATGGATGACTCGAACGTAGTATCAGGAGGTCCAATTTTCTATGACTTTTTCAACATTTGTGGCTATATATTGTCAATAACGCGGCGAATGTTGTTCTCCAAGTGGTCACTCGTTTCAGGCTTATCGGCATAGACTAGCAACTTCACATATCCCCACAGAAAAAAAGTCAAGTGGTGTTAAATCGCACGGCCTTGGAGGCCAATTCACGGCTCCTTAACGTGAAACTATGGGGCTACCAAACGTTTTCTTTAATAAATCAATTGCGACACCAGCTCCCGCACATGATTGTTCAATTGATGAATGAAAAAGTCGGTAATCATCGCTCTAAAGCGGTCCACCATTGACTGTAACGTTTTGGCCAGCAACGTTTTTAAAGGAGTACGGACTAATTATTCCACTAACCCATAAACACACCTTACTGTCAGTTTTTGTGGATTTAACGGTGTTTATTGACGTATCCATTCCCAAAAGTGAGCTTTATCGCTAAACAAAATTCGCACGATACGTATTTTGAACAGAACCATGAATTTCAAAATAAATTTGCACAATTTAGAAGCGTTGTTCAGGCGTCAGTCTATTCATGTTGAAATGCCAAAACAAACTTAAATTAAATCACTTGACAGCTGACAAAATAGCTGCCAGTTTAAATAGTGTTGCCAACTTAAAATTCTATTCCTCTAAAAAAATACACCCTTTACCTACATTTAAGAAAAAACTTAACTAATATAACTTCAAAAGTTTTGTTTGGGTCAAAATAATGAACTAGAAAATAGTCATATAAAATCTGAAAAACTAAACAATCATAAAAGTAGGCGTGGCCAGAGGTAAATTTTACTAGAACCGTACCAAAGCTTAAATGAAGTGAGAAAACTCACTGCAAAGTACAAATTGAAACATGTAGTCTTCGAATGCGAAGAATTTTTCCGTTTGCTTTCTAAAAAACAACTTTCCTTTTTTACTAGAACCGTTTTGTAAACTGTTTTCTTGCTCATACAAACGTACTCTAAAATTTTCATTGAAAATCAGTGTCAATTGCATAGGAATTTCTAAAGGAACAACATAGGTCCAAAAATTTCGGAAATATTTTTTTCGAAACTTTTTCCTTCGATACTTTGTTTTGCGAAATTTTTACTTTTCAAAACTTCTTTCTTTCGTTACTTCGATTTTCGAATCTCTGTCTTTTGAAACTTTGTTTTTTTTTACTTTATACTTCCAAACTTTGCCTTTCGTAACTTTATCTTTATCAAGAAGGGCACAAGCACCCGGTTTCCTAAAACAACAATGAAGAACACCCAGGACTTAAAAGCAGGATGAAAGCACCACTCAATAGCCAGCATTAACCAAAATATCAGATTTAACCAAATAATAATAAACTTTATATTATTTGTTATAACGAGTTGTTTCAATAAAGATTTTGTATAATAAAGTTCTAAGACCTTTTCCTCTGAAGTTTCGTGTCTTCTTCCGGGTAACCCTCCCAAGGCTGGTGGACATAACCTCAGCTGGAAAGCAAAAAGCACAAATCACATCAGTCAGAATAAAAAAAGGAATATCACGTTGACAGAAGTCATCTTGTGCTGGAACTTGGAAGTTTCCGATTTCCAGAAAATCCATGAAAAACATATTGAATATTATATTTTTTAATGGTTGAATATGTCAAGCCCTTACTTAATTTTATGTTTTTATAAAGAAAATATTGTTTTAAGAAGGTCTACCGAAAAGAGAAACAAATAAGAAAAACAACCTGATCAACAATAAGCAAACTTAGTTCATGTCTTAGTAGGTACTTCTGAAGAATTTCTTTTTCTTCTTTTAGGTATTTTTGATCATTTTTCAAACATCATTCTCTTCAAAATATTTAGCTTGCGTCTTGAATGTAACGCTGAATACAAAAGCATTGTATGCCTTTTTCAATAATCCACATTTAAATACGACCGCGAACAGATCAGTGATTATGATTGATTGCCTCGCTGTCAATTGTTGTCCCATTGTTCACCACTCAAAAAGTTGATCAGTTTCACTTTTCGTTTTGTTTTGATCACTCACCAAGACCGCAAAAGTCAATCGCTATATGAAAACAGATTGCCGGTAGCTCTTCAACCAGTGCAATTTCTATATATGTATAAATCCAGCACATCCAACACATAATTCAGTATTTTGTTCCTATAAGACACGTTGTCGTCGTCGAAATGTTCCTTCTCTTCGTCGTCGATTTTAGCCATCACACTGTGAACATGGTTGCCACTTTTTTTTTTAATTTTAAAAATTATATGAGGAGTTTCTTGTTGCTTTAAAAAAATCAAAGAGTATCTCAGTTAAAATGTAAGCACGAGTATTTTGCTGACTGACCAGTATAGTCAGCAAAATTCTGCTCAAACCTAATTTTAGCAAAACTCCATCATTTCTGACACATTTTTACCAGTTATTGCTACTATCAAGTCGTATGATCCTGTTAAGATTGGGAGGATTAAGAACGGTCTCACGACATTTTCTGGGCAAGAGAAGGGAAGGGTTCCTGACTTCTTCACTTCTCTTGTCCAGAAACTGCCGTGAGATCGTTCACAATCTTCCAATCTAAACAGCGTCTAAAGAAATCATTGAAAACAAAATGGAGATAAATATGCCTATTCGTCAGTCAGTCTAGCAAGAGCGTAGGTAAGGGTCAGGTTAGGATAATGGTCTGACAGTTGATCTTGTTACCGTCACACTTAGATCAATGTAGATCCATTGTGATACCATAGGGATTGTGACTCCCAAGAAATGAAACCTATGATAAATCCCATGACAATCAGGCCCGCGTAGGTTGTTGAGGAGTTTCAGCTAAAGCCTGCGTGGTGAGTATTTCTTAGTCATTGAAGAAATGTCTGACCTTGCACAATCCTCTAGCTGAGGAGGGGACGATGCCTTTAAGGGTTGTGGTTTCTCATTCACCCCTACTTGAGAACTCATCCCTCCACCAGGCGCGTATAGGAGCAGTGGCTCCATGCAACGTCTGGAGAATGAGTTTGATAGGTCAGAGGTTGGCGTATGTGCTCTTTCATTTGGTCCAAATCGCTACACAATCACTTGGTTGGGGAAGGAACGATGACCTTTGAGGGTGTGATCCTTCCTTTTATCCCCACTTGAGAAATCATCCCTTCACCAGGCCCTTATTAGCAATGGCTCCATAGAACGTCTAGTGGATGAGTTGGATAGGTCAGTGGTTGGTGTATGTGTCTGTTCGTTTGGTCAGGATCGCTACACAATCACTTAGTTGAGGAAGGAACGACGCAAGAGTGTAAGCTGGATGTCAATCCGGGGGGTAGGGGGTGGCAGACTCATACAAAATCTAGTATTAGTATAGAAATCTAGCATTGAGATAGGTTAGGTTAGGTAAGGTGGGGTGATAATGCGGCAAGCCTTGAGATGCATTTAAGAGAAAATAAATTGTATGAAATAATATTTTTATTAGTGGGGGCGAGTACCCTTCCCTGTCTGCCTTTTATACGCCCATGAGTGTATATCATAGGGGAATCAACCCAAGAAAGACACAAGTTTATAAAACCAAAATTCTAAATTCTCTCCCAAACCAACGCGAATTCGGAGCGATTCGCAGCGAATCATTCACAATAGTACAAAATATGACAGATAGACAACGCTAATCAACAACAAAAGTTCGTCACCGCTCCGCATTCGCGTTGGTTTGGAAGAGCCTTAAAGCTTTTCTTTTTTCTAAGTTTCCTTGGAAGAAAATTTATATTCTCCCATTGGCAACCGCATTCAAGTGGGATCATCACCTTCCCAACAAACAGTAGTGGTCCAGCAACATTTCAGCAGCATCTATTCACAATCCGCATGCATCACTAGCGCATATATGTACGTATACGTAGCGCAGGTATATCTTATACAAAAACATGCCTGCTTGCCTCTGGCAACTTGTTTACCTGCACTACAAATACCTGCCTCGTATATTCCGTGTCAACCGTTTTTGGATCTGATATGAGATTTATAACTTATGCCATCGATAGTGTTAGCTGGCCATATTTTTGACATTGTCAATTTGACATCACACATTGTCGTTCGGGAATACATCGAGCTCACGATGACCGAACCAAGTCCAAAGTCGTCCAACTTTCAGTTCCAGGTTTGTCCCGATCTGGCTGTTTTTCGCTTTGTCTTCGGCGGAGAGGGGTGGCTTGATCGTTCGTTGCGAATGTCCTCGCACACACATTGTGAACTCCTTGTGTTCGATTTTATTTATGGAACGCTCTGCATGGATACATTTCTTTCAAACCAACAACAACAACAAAAATTGATTCTGTCGCATATATGCGTGACGATCAGTACAAGTTGGACGACGAGTCAAATCTGTTTTAATGAGCTGATTTCTGGGAAAGATATCGAAATTTTGTTTTTGGGGAGGAAAGAATAATATAATAATTTTTGTGAGTTGAATTTTCGTTCTTGATGGTCAGCTATAAAGGGACAATTTTACAGGAAGGACAGCAGCCGTATACATCAGATGGATATGTTGTGATGCAACTTGGGCAGAGAGAAATTTGTTTATCCAATACAATGACGGGCATGGTGTAGAAGGTTGGTTTGAGGGAAATTTTTAGGGTTTGCTTTGGTGGAAGAAATAGAAATACTAAGCAATATTTGAAGATGATCACAAAATTCTTGCTTAGATCGAAACCGAAAGGAAGGACCAATTGGCAAGGATAATGTTCTAAAGTTTCTTGGTGGTGTAGGCTTTAAGGGTTCAAAATCTTGCTTAGTTGGAAGTTTTTGAATATATTTGAAATGGTTACTAATAGCCGGTGGGCTCCCTAACAAGTGGGAAGGAATTTGATATGAAAGAGTGGCACCGATCTAAACCAATTTTATTTGATGTGGTGAGTGATTTTTCGGCCAAAATAAGTGATTTTATTTAAAACTAAAATAAATACATATTGATGGTAAAGATTCTTTTTTTAGTTTTGTTGGTTGTGCGGTATTGTAATATTTCACTTTCAAAGCTTATATACCTGCCTACACATATGCTTACCGCAATCAATAGCCACACAACTCATTCATCATCATCATCAGTAATATCTACTTATAATCATCAATTTGTATCGAACATGATTTTAATTAACAAACAATTTCGCCGATATTCAAACCTACATGAAACGACACAAAAAAAATATCATCAATGCATAACAATTCAGACAGAAAAGTATATTAAAATGAAGGTAATACCACCACGGTCGGTGGGTATGGTATGGCATGGCGTTGCCAATACTTTCATTAATAATAATAATAATCACAGCAATGATAATTAAATGGATCAGTATGTATGTTTGTATATAGGATTTTACTTCTGCCAACAATAACAAAAATTAAAACCTCCTTTTTCGGTCAAACCCTTTGGATATTTTTTTAAATTTTGTAATGAAATAACCTGAAATACCTACATTTATATATTAAATGTAATTCACCACATTATAATACGTATATGTAAATGTACATATGTGTATCCCCCTGTGAATATATACTCAAAAGTGGTCTCGAACAATATAGTCTGCGATATTAATCCTTTCATTAAATTAAAAAAAAAAAATTTAAAAAAAAAACAAAAATATCCACAATTTTAATCAGCATTTTGCAATGTACTCGTTAATCATTTAATTGCAGATTTACTTATCTGCACACATATTTTTATTACTATTTATGTTAATTTTGTTTAAATATTAAAAATATCAATTTTAAAATATATAATATCGTGTGACTGATGTTGACCACTAATACAAAATTAAAATAATTTTGATAAATTATCCTCTGGTTTGTGTGGGTGTGGTATTTTTTTTTTTTTTTTTATTTTTAATAGAATTTAATACTAATGAAGTGGACAATTTTGAAATTCATAATAGCTAAAAAAAATTTAAAATTAAATTTATTGAAAATAGTTTTAATTATAAGGTTAAACGAGCTGAATTTTACCTGCTTTACCAAAAATCTAAATCTATATGGATTCATTTGTTTCTTTTTTGTTAAAGTCTCGAATATACAGACTGAGTAAGTTTAAAGACTGATGAGTTGATAGTAAATCCTATGAAGGAAATTACTGGAATAACCAGCAAAAACCATAAGCTGCACCTCGATAAAATTTTGAAAACTAAACAGTGAAGTTTATTCCACACTGAAAATATATTTCTGAGCTAACAAGATACGAGTATTTTTTGACAGAATTAACTTACTCTGACTTAACCCAGTACTAAAAAATAGCTTACTTAAAGCCAAATAAATTCATAGGTACCTACTTAGTCGCATAAGATAAAAAAAAAAGTTTTTAGTTTTTTTTTTCAAATTCGCTTCAAAATTTTGAGTGTGAAAACAATTTTTGACAAAGCTTTTCATCAAAAAAACTTAGTTTGAAAATACAGTAGACGCTCGATACAGTGAAGTATTAAAAACCAGGCTTGTTCAGTGATGTTCACTCTCTCGAGATTATTCACTTTTTCGAGTGGGAGTTCTAATGTGGATAGTTCACTATTTCGAGATTCACTCAATTAGACGCTCAATTACTGTAAACCATAATAAGTTATTTTTGGCTCTATAAACACATAGAAAAAAATAGTGAAAGAATTGCCATTGTGTTATAATACTTTTTTTTTCTATTTTAAAAGTATTTTTTTATAAACTAACCCCTCCTAACCAAGCACTGGCGGATGCATGACCCCAAGCAATTTCAACAATTTATTCTGTAACCTTAAAAAAAACTTTAAAAATTTATTAAGACAAACTTATGACAAACTTCTGAAACAAGTTTAATTTTATCACGATATCTAGCTGTCCTTCCACTCTTCCACTAGGGTACGTACAAAATCTTACAAATTCAAATCTCGAATTCAAAATTTCACATTAGGAAATCAGTACCAAATACCCCTGTTTATAATCTGGCAGTTACAAGATCCCGCATTGAGAAATCTCAAAATTACAAAATCCCGCAAACTGACATCTTGCAAACTTTAAATTAAAATATCGCAAATTATAATTTTGCACGAGAATTTAATTTGCAAGATTTGGATTAAAATAAAATGCGCAACAGGATCACCCGAACCTAATGATGATTACGATTTTTTTGCTTGGAACTTAAGAATATTCGAAATTTTAAGAAAATCGATCGGGCCGTTTAGACTGTAGACGAACAGACAGACAGACAGAGTTGTGCCACCCACTTTTTTGGTGTTCTCTATCATCGTTATGTCATATTTGATTGTTATTTAATTTTTTTTTGTACGAATCCAAAACTTGCCTTATAGTTTCTACATATATCGCAAGTAAAACATCTGATTTGACCTTCACACCCTTTGAAGTTGGAAAAAGAGTCAGACGAAAAGATTCATCGTGTATAATATCCATGTTATAAATTAATTACAAATTGAGGTTTCCTTACAAATTATCAATAGCAAGTTATTTGTGCCGGTTACACAGTTTTACGCATTTTCCCTTGATACCTCGTCAAAAAGAATTGAGAAATTAATACTGATTGCAGGTGCAAGTGCACCTACCCACTCTCCCCCATGAACTCCAACATTAACTAAAAAAAGCTAGAATAAATCCATCGATTAAAAGCAGTCTTTAGCGTGGAGAAAAACTGAGCTACTTATAATTATTTTCTGCAGCACAGAACGCTGCCATCGGACATTCTAATAACCTTTTCAGTCAGTGATGGAAAATTGGTTCGTCAGAGGGAGGAACAAATCGAAATGTCACATTTACGCTTAGACAAATAAAAACAAATAAATACTCGGAGTCGCTCTCGCTCGCACTCTTTACACAATTTTCTTTAATTGTTTTTTTTAGTTTTTGAGGTGCAGTCATTTTTATAAAATTTTGCATTCTGCACTTCAGTGCAAATAAATCTTCCAAACGATAAATAATTAACATGCCTTTGGGTTTTGTCGACCAGTTTGAAAAAAAAAATCTCCATGAAATATTAAATTTTCAAAAAAATTTTTTTTTTTTTTCAAAATCCAAAATTTATTTTTTTTTCAAAATTTAGACATGGAATATGTTTTAATGTTATGGCAAATTTGTATATAAGAAACTAATTAAAATCTGCTCAGTCGATAATGAGTAAATTCAAAATTTTAAAAAAAACTTCTTTGAGAGTTAAGTAAGTACTATTAATAGTTGCTATTTGTAATTTCTAATAATTTTTGGTAGTATATATCGCACTAGTTTTAGAACAGCCCGAGATTTATAAAAATCGTAGGAGCCGTTTCTCAAAAAAAGTAAATATTTTTCCTAGAGGGGTTTTCAACATTTATTTGTATGGAAGGTACCGTTATTTTTTCACAAACGCAAAATTTTGTAATACTTTAAAAAGTTAAAAACAAAAAACCGTCAATACCGAGTTTTTAAAAATTTGACAAATAATTAGTTTTCAAAAAAAATTTGAGCATTTTTAAAAAATCCAAAAAAATAATATTTTTATTTTTTGATATTTTGTTAAAAAGAACTATTTTTATTATTTTGAAGCTTTTGTATAAGAAAAAATATTGAAATCAAAATTACTGTTTAAAAGAAAAATTTTTTTTCATAAGCAAGGTTGTGGCGCCGTTTTGAGACAAATAAGATTTTGTAAAACTAATTTAAAAAAAAATGTATGGCAGGTACCGGTTATTTTTAGTTATAAAAAAATAAAAAACCTTTATGAACAAAGTTTTAAGGAAGGATCCAGTCGTTTAGGCTATAGCCGAACGGACAAGCAGAATGGTAAGAGAATGGTCACACTGACCACTTTTCAATATTTTGGTATAATTTAGAAACTAAACTGAGTTTGACAACTTAAACTTAAAACTTTTTCTATCGAAATATTTGGTTTAAAGAATTTAAATAAAACATAAAAAAATCGAAGAATCAAAGAATTTAAATTTTTTTTCTAAATTTTGCATAACTTTTTTCGCTTAAAACATGTCCACAAAAACAACGTTCCAAAACCTTATTTTGTTGGTAGTTCATTACAAAGTAAAAATTCTTTGGACCTGGTAACTAAGTTTTATATTAATCAGACCAGTCATTCAGTCTGTAAGTCTGAAAGAATTTAAAAACTGCCGGAAAACAAAATTTTGAATTTTCTAACTTTTAAAAAATATACCTTTAATAATTGTAATGTCATTTATTTGATCAAAATCATGAGTTAGAATAATTTAACGAATGTGAAATTTGCCATATTATAACGAAAAAAGGTGTTTCGGCCAAAACTGCAAAAAAAATATTGAAAATAATAAAATTTGAACTGATTTATTGCTGCCACTTTGTATATAAATGACATTTTGAGCATTCCATATTCAAGCCATTAGTCCTTACTTTATTTTGTTAAGCCATTGGCCCTATTTTTGCTTTAAAAAAAAGCTATGCGTGATTTATTCAAAAATGCATTAAGCTAAAATTTTTTGATTTTCTTACGTTGATTTTTGCTTTTCCCTGCTTAATGTGTTTTATAATTTTCCTTCCATTTTATAGAAAATTAATTTTGAACAAAAAGTTTTCAAAGAAAAATGTTTGAATTCGGCTTAGTTTACGAGTTGAACCAAAAATATTGAAAAGCGACCAGTGTGGCCATTCTCTCAGAAACGCATGGACGAATTTAGTAGTGGTAAAACTCCCATTGAATATTTTTTTAAAAAATTGATACAATTTTCAAAAATAATTAATTAAAAAAGGAAGGCTAACTTCACACTCTGCCATAACTTTAGAATAAATCCATATTAGCTTCTTCAAATGCTTCAACTTCTTCCGTGTCTATTTTGGGGGTTTATGGAGAGTTTTGTTTTTTTTTCATTTTACATGTTTACAGTTTTAAGATAAGTATACTTACCTATACTCACAAATTTTACCAAGTCTCGCACTAAAATTGGGTGATCAGCAGCTTTTATATCCTGAACTAGGCACTCCTTATCAATAGGTACTTTTCTGGAAAGAATTCAATATTTTTCATCCACACAAACTCCTCACATAGGATCCAACAGTTTGTGTAATTTCTTATGTACCAACATCCAAGCACTTCAAAGATCAAGAAGTTAGTTGAATTCATATGGGAATATGGCCTAAAGTTATTCCAGAAATTAATTACTGTCCAATTGTTGATTCATAAGATCACACACCAACCAACGGGCCATTAAGACACACGTTAATATCTCGTCCACTCCATCGTCGTCTGTCTTCTTGTTTTTTTTTTTTTGCCCCGCAAAGTAGACAGACGTCATCGGTCGTCGTCGCATCGTCAGCATAGTCCGTCCATTCGCAACAGATTTTGAGCAATAAAAAATATTTTTCCTGTCTATTTGACCACAACTTACTGCCGCCACCACCACCGCCATCGAAGTTGATTCTGATGCTGCTGTTTCTTCGTTCCTTGTCTCAGTTTAGCTTTACTTTGGATTGGTGATGAAGAAATTGTCCAACGCCACCGCCGCCACCACACAACGATGGACCTAGAAAAGTTACCTGCCATTAATTAGTCACTTGATTTATGAATTCTGCGATAGCACCAACAAATGTGGTACGTGGCCTTATAAGCCTTGGCCGCCGAATAGTCATCGATCTGTAGGCTGCCGCCGCACCGCACTGCTGCTGCTTCTTGCTTCTTCTATAGCTGCCGGACTGCTGCTGCTCAAATCTAATGGACCTAGGTATATATGGGAGCACAGAGGGACCCGCGCGCACACTCTTGAGATAGAACAGCGCCATCCTTGGCCATGTAAATATGATCTAGGCCGTTCATCTAAGTGGGAGGTGGTGCGCGGCCGGCAGCGCAGCGCAACGGGGAGATGATGTCCGCGGTGTGTATACTGAACGAACGGCCTCCTGCAAGGAAAATGAGATGAATCTGTTGCTTTAATTCTGCGGGCGAGCATAATTCTTCATCATTGTGTTAATTGGAGTGTTATCCTGGTCGGCAGACTGTTTGCTCTTTAGCTCCTTCCCTTCTACCTCCATAGAGTGTCCCTCTATGTCTGTATATTTAAGTTATAGAGAAGCCCAGGCCTAAGCGATGCGAGCGCTCATTCGGCGGCATCTCGTGTCGTGCACAAAGCACTGAGGAATTTTCCATTTTTAGAGATATATTTATTTTTAATAAATTACGTGTGGGTTGTAAATCTTAAAGCTGATGCGCGAGAACTAGAATATATAGACTTTGGAAAATTATACAGGAGCACGGACTAGGGGAAGGCTTGTGTAGACTTTTCTTTTACATGAATTTATTTGCTAATGGAAAATGTAATATTTTTTAAGGTGCCTATACAAACGGGACAGCAAATAGATTTAGGCAAGGGCGTACCCAGGATCTTAACGGGGGGGGGAAGGGGGGGAGGTTAGGTGTCTTTAAAGAAATAAAGAAACATTTTTCATTTTATCCCTGATGCCCTCTGACTTAACAAGCAATTTTTGGATTTACACAGGTCAAAAAGGGTAGGTAAGATGCCCCCTACCTCTTCCTTCTACTGGAGATTTGGCTTCGTTCATGAAGGGCCCAGTAGCTTACAACTGCCAACCCTTGCAGTGTGTTCTACGTTAACCATTTTAATGTTGCTCTTAGAGGCATCTAGCTAACTTTACCAAAGTTAAGACCACAAGAAGCCGCTTGATCCTACGCTAATAGTCTCAATTTATGTTACATGCCCCAATTTCAAGGAAACACAACTTTTGTGATACATTTCACCTTGGATCACAAACTCAAAAAATATGCAGCACATCAAGAAACTATTTTAAAACTTAATGTGCCATAATTGTGCGAATACGAAAGCCATCCCACTGATAGTCACCAAGGTGGCATGCAATATTTACATCTCACGACACTAATGAATCCTTCTGGGTCGTCTTGGTCGTCGTCGTTATAGTCGTCTTCGCGACCATCGTCTTCGTCATCACCATACCGTGTTGCCCCAGCCAGCGGAACAGAATCCTATTAGTTACCCCCGTTGCAATCGCCATTTTCATATATACTTATCATGGAATTCATTTGCTGAAGTTCAGCGATAACAGAGTCTTCATCGTATCATCGTAAGCAGTTGCGCGTTGCACTTTGCTGCCCTCAGCTCCTGCTGGCTGCTGCCAATGCCGCCACCGCTGTGTTGCTTTAGGCCATCATCACAAAGTCAGCCAATAGCATAAGATAGCTGCTTTGCATGGCTGGCTGACTGGCTTCAACTTCAACTTATTTTTTTTATTTTATTTTTTTTATTCACGGTTTCTTTGGTCTTCATTTTGAAAAATGTTGGTTTTTAGTTATTAATATGAAGAAAATGATCTTATCTTCTCGACTGTGCTCTTATTTATTGCCACCGTCTCCCCGTCAGTGTTGTTTGGGGTAAAGACGATGTGGCGAGAAGACGGTGAGTTGCGTCATTCCCGGAGGCTCTTAGAAGATATTACCAACACAAAACTAAGAACTTCTACCATCACTTCGAGAAAAATAAGAGCTAAATAAAAAATTAGAGCAAGGAAACTTTGGAAAATGTTATCCACATCAAAGGTAAAGTTGATTTACATATTGTCGACTATAATGGTGATTACTGGACACAGGTTTTATAGATTTTGTCATCATTCAGTGTCGCATCAGACCACACATCATTTGGGGGTGGACAAAATTTTCAAGAATTTGGTTATTTCTTTTCAAATTCTAAGAAACCACACCATGGATATCATTCATCGCGACAGACAGAAGAAAATCAATAACTGTTCCAATTACGAATTAGATTTTGTGTTTGATTAAAAGAGGTACACTGAAAAAAAAACTAGGTTGTCACACCAGTAAAACACTTTTTCTAGGACGAAAAAATTCTGTTCGTTAGGAAAGATTTTGAAAAGATTTAGTTACCTCTTTTTTGTGTACCTACCTAGGGTTACCAGACTTTCTCTTTTAGAGGGAAAAGTCCACCTTTTTCTTACCAAAAATGTTCTTTGCCCGCCTATACAAGCCTTTTTTCCACTATTATTCAAAAACTCAAAACAGATAAAACATTTAATTGAAAGCTGTAAAAATATATTCATTCTATATTTAAAAAAAAAAATCTCTGTCGATACATGTATTTGAAGTTCAAAACCCTTTCAAATCTGAACGCATGTACTCAATGAACTACATCTCACTTCAAAGGCTTCGAATAAAGCTTTTTTACTGGTATTACCTATTTTTTTTTTTTGTAGTACCCCGTGGCATGATGGTTAGTGCGTAGGACTGTCATACCAAAGGTCTGGGTTAGATTCCCGGCCACTGCCATCTAAAAACAGAAATGTTTTTTTCCGAGGTACTGCCTCTTGCGAGGAACTGACAATTCCTCCAAGAGTATACTTGTCATGAATAAGTGCTTCTCATCTAGCCGTTCGGACTCGGCAGAAAATTGTAGGTCCCCTCCATTCCTGCCAAAAATTCACACACAGGAATGGTTGAGAGTTGTAAGTCACTAGGCCTTGGTTCTTCACGAGCTGCTGCGCCACTAAATTTAATTTTTTACCTATATTTTCCAAAAACATGTTTTGCACCCCTTGCTAAACACTTGTCCCTCCTAGAAAACTGGCGATGTACCTATTTTTGTAATTTTCAATCTGGTAGCCCTATACATATCTATATTTGACTTTAAGTGTTGAAGGTCACTTAAAGCTCAAAATTTTCCAGTAACTTGAGGAAAAATAGAAATAACGTTGAAGGTTAGGGTCAAAATCAAGGTCAACCAAACAGACTATGATCTTTTTGAAACAGCATTGGCTCTTAGCTTCTTCAAGGTGGGTTTTTTAAGTCTAGTGTGGCCCTTTGCCTCAACCAACAAGCCTCAGCTGGCTATGTCTCTAGCTAGCTGTCTTCAGTTTCGCACGCCAAGTTAGTTAAGATCCTGCCACCTGTTACGCTGTCCTCACCTACTGCGCCAAGGGGCTGGATTCGAACATTGATGTCCATTGGCTCTAGGTGACCCATCAGCAAACTCTGGATTTTCACTTTTGAGGCTAGGTCAGTGTCACTGTACAACCCATACAGTTCGTTGTTGTATCTTCTTCTCCTTCCCTCAGAATTGCCTAAAGCTTTCGCATCCACCATGTTCAAAAGGTAGACATGTGCATTCATTAATTTCATTCACTCTTACTCACACCTCCCCGTGGTGAACATCGGGTGCTTAGTACCTAAATCGAAGAATGGGTTTCAATCCCTGTGGACGATAGTTGTTGGCAGAAAACGAGAGAGGGGGGAGCAGAGTTCCTACTAACGCAATTTTCCTTTCATCAAGGCGACTGCAGAAGAATTCCCCAGATGGGATCAATCAATGGTGGCGTCTGCAGTTCCAGTCAGGTTGAACTACTTAGTGAACACCTTATACGGGCTACTGCGACGTATTCGGAGCTCAGGTCTATAAGGAGCGGTTAATCCGGCTCCCGACCCTTGGAGTCATACTAAACGTCTGGTCCTCCAGGTTTGGGGATCGTGTCGTCAGGGTGACTTCCTGACCACGTAATGATGTTTAGTTGCCAAGCAAAAACAAGCCGGACGGATTTAAATTAAATAAATATATTTTGTGGCTCGTGGAGAACCAAGGCCTAGTGACTTACAACTCTCAACCATTCCTGTATGCGTATTTTTGGCAGGAATGGAGAGGACCTACAATTTTTTGCCGAGCCAAACGGCTAGATGAGAAAGCACTTATTCATGACAAGTATACTCTTGGAGGATTTGTCAGTTCCTCGCAAGAGGCAGTACCTCGGAAAAAAACATTTCTGTTTTTGGGTGACAGCGGCTGGGAATCGAACGCAGACCTTTGGCATGACAGTCCTACGCACTAACCATAATGCCACGAGGTACTACCCGGACGGATTTACTGTTGACGAACCTAGCAAATGAAATAAGGACAATGAACTTCGGATCTGCACGTCGAATGTTCTCGCTCTCTCTCTTAGGACCACGTGCAGCTAAACATTTAGCGAAAGCCCTATCCTACTACAAATCAGGAGGGTCGGATAAAAGAATTCTGAAAGGCTGCGAAGTCAACTACGGTGACTGCTACCGATAGCAAGAACAGAGTCTTTTTGGGTCTGAATTCATCGTTGGAGGCAAACTTAGGCAAGAAGTCTGGAGTTTCATCTACGTGAACGGGCACCTCACGACAGCTCGCATCAAGGCTAAATTCACCAACATCAGCCTCTTATGCACGCATGGCCCCACAGAGAAGAAAGATGGTGACACCAAGGAATAATTCTACGAGCATTAAGATTGTTTTAGTAGACTTTCTTTCAACACTGATATGGACCAACCAGGTTATTGACGAATGGCTTCATGCATTCAAGTTGGTACAATCTAGAGGGTCGCCTATCTTGAGGATCTGATAAACAGTATTTAGGGTATATTTTCATTCGACCATATTTTACAAATGAGGTGGTGCAAACTCCGAACCAATTCATCGCTACCCGCTTTTATTACCCGCTTTTACCCGCATAGCCATCTTCATTCGTTATCGCCGTTATACACTTTGCAGAAATAATTTTTCCATATTCTCGGTACCGAGTGCGATTCTAACACTGTGTTCTACTGGTTATCCTGGCAAGATTGGGTTCAGGCGATGCTCTTTTCTAACTTTCTAGTAAAACTTCCAAGCTTCATTCTTGCACTAGTTATTTCTTCCTATTGATTGCTTGCTTCACATGTTCTTCCTTTTTCCTTCAGAGAAGTCTGTGATCCTCTCTCTTCTTCCGCTCGTAGAGCTTGCAAGCAACTATGGTCCTTCTATGCAGAGCTGCTTTGTTTAACTGTTTTTTGACTGCATGTATATTTTCCAATATTTTTCGTCCAACCAGGGGTTTCGCTGTGGTGGGCATGCGAGACCTAGCACATCAGAACTATCATCTCTAATGGCTTTCAGGAAATTCTTCCACTGGTTCTCGATGTTTTAAGAAGAATAAAATTATCAAATTTTAGTAGGATTAATATTGTCGGAGCTATCACTGAGATTTTGAAATCACAACTTAAAAAATAAACATTTTGAATTTTTTTTGGTGCAATCAAGGGGAGGACATTTTATCAAGCTATAAATCTTGAACTCACCGTCACCGTTAAGACTGGCCGTGATACCACAAAAGTATCAGTATCGCGTAACAGTATCGCAAGCCGAAGCGATACCGACACAAAACCAGCTCCAAAACATCCTTAACGATGCCGAGACCAAACCGAACTTTTGGGACCGATATTTTCGATAGTATCATTTGGTATTGGCAGAAAAATTAGTTTTTGAATATTTAAAATAAAAATTCTTGAAATAGGTTTCTCGGAAACGACTCTAACGATTTGAATGACACTTTCACGACTTTTTCTTGTGCGTGAAATCAGCACCACCATTTTGGATTTTCAAAAATTAAAGGTTGTGCTGTATTATGCTCAACTTGTGCTGCCATGTGCCGTATTTAAAAAAAAATCGTTCTAAGGGTTTGGTTTTTAGAGGGTAACCATTTTTTTAGTGCGAAGTTAGCACCGCCATTTTGGATTTTCCAACAAAAAAATTATGCTGCATTGTGCTCAACTTGTGCTCGCTTGTGCCATATATATTTTTTATAAATTAGTAAATTTGCAAATTTTACGGATGGGCATTTTAGCACTGCCATTTACGATTGTCCAATTCGCAAATTTGCAAATGATGACGAACATTTTTCCAAATTTTGCAATTTTGTAAAAACTAAAGTTTTGCTGTTTTGTGCTCACTTCAGCTGCTACAGTCTGAAAAGAAAAAAAATGTTTTTGGTAAAAATATGTAAATATGCTCATACTAATGGCAAAGCAAATTGGACACAAATTGGCTTCGCTGTTTTTTGGCCGCAAAAGTTACAAATATGCAATTTTTTTAATTTTTCGCAATATGGCAGAATAAAGTGAGCACATCTTTAATTTTTTACAAAATTGCAAACTTTGAAAAATGCTCATCCGTAAAATTTGCAAATTTCGAATTTTTTAAAAATATTTACGGCGCAAGGTGACATTAGTTGAACACAATACAGTGCAACTTATTTTTTGAAAATCCAAAATGGCGGTGCTAAACCTCACACACGTTATTTTTTCTCTTAACTAAGGAGATGATTTAAGCAATTATTTAAATTATAAGAACCAACCCATTTTTCTTTCGCTTTGTTTCTCTGAAACCAATCATCTGGATGACATCCACCATTTGCCTCTCATATTCTCTATTTTCATGTAATTATTTTTGATTAAATATTAAAAATAACAAGCGAGTTCAACTACAAGATGAAGAACATATAGCATTTTATTTTTGTTTGTGACTAAGACCACACCGATATCGATATCGATACCGAGACGATATTTACAAAAGTATCGTTTAGTTTGATTTCGTGGCCAGCCCTAGTCACCGTTTTGTTTCCAGAGCTATTTAAAAAAAAATGATCTTACTCAAAAATCACGAAAGCATTTGCCATTTATGAAAAATCCTGTTGTTATTAATACAAAGTCTGAAAAGTAAAAAAAAAAAACAAATTTTTTTCAGAGTGTATTTTCAGTGCTTTTGACTATCCAAAATGTATTTATTAGTTGAAAACTCAATTTTAATGAAGGCTCACCACGAACATCTCCCAACAGATAATACTTTTGTTCCTGGTTGACTTCCTTTTTTTTTTTTGATTACTTTACTTTTTTATATTTGTATCTTTGGTCAGTCTTGCCCTTTAAATATTCTACCTTTAGATTAGGTAAAAAAAATACACGTTCTCAAAAAGCATAACCAAAAATACAATGTTGACAAAAAATCGTTTTGCATGTTCATCTTATTTTTCTACTTCTTTTTTTTTTAATTTTTTTATTTTCTTCATGGTGATCCTCGTTCCACCTTCATCCAATTTAAATAAAATTCAACAAAACTAAATCACCAAAAAACCTAAATAATATATTGACAGATCTGCATGTCGCTTGCTTTACGATATGGTTCGAAAGATAAATTCAACGATTGATCTGCATGCAACATGCGACGACCGACGACGATGAAAACGACACGGCTGGCGACGACGACGACGCAGAAGGTCAACCAGAGGAGAGGTTTTTTTGCTGTTTTTTTTTTTTCTTGAATATTATTCGTATATTCGTAGGATCCTTTAAGATATTTCTTCCTTTTTTTGTGGTAATGGGGTTGTGTTGGTTATAAATGGTGGAAGGTACGGTTAAACCTATTGATGATTGCACATGCAGATTTTTTGAATTTCCAGAAAATTATTATGAAAGATGCGAGAAACTCTGAACGCAAAAGGATATACAGTCGCAACTCTAATTGTGGGAATGTTTGTAGATCCTTTTTAAGGGCGGGTCGGAATTCTGGTTTTCAAAACTCTGTTTGGTCAAAATTCTGCATTTTTTTGTACATTCTGTCTGGTCAAAACTCAGTTTGACCAAAATTCTGTATTTCAAAATTCTGTAAATGCAAAATTCTGTTTACCAAAATCATGTATGTGCAAAAGTATAGCCCTTACTCATGTTTTTGACGCCTTTACTGCTTTTTTTGATATCACTGACACCCAAAATTTACTGTGGGCTCTGGGTCATAGTAGAATCATAGAAAAAAAATAATTAGTGTTATGACAATTTTTTTAGACAGAATTTAAGTTTTCATAAGTAGAATTTTGAAAAACAGAATTTTGACTTGCAGAATTTTGAAAGCAGAATATTGACCTTACAGAATTTCAACTCCGACCCCCTTTTTAATCATTCTATTTACTAATGCAAAAGAAGATGCAGTCACAATTGGACTTAAGAAACAATAAATATTTTAATGTTATTTAGACTTTGGAAAAAAATGGTGTATTTTCCTCCCAAGGACCTGGTCCTTCTTCCGCAAAATCTTGAATTTCGTCATCTTCTGCAAAAGATTTTTTTGTTTCTGTTTAAGACTTTAAGTAACAAAAAAAAATCAAATTTCATCATAGACAGATTTGCGAAGATTTTTTTTTAAACTTCTTTTTCTTCAAACTGCATCCCCTCGCTTGGATCAAAATGGATCCATTCTTTCTCAAAAGCCACTTGCTCGACTGCGGATACCATACCTACCACAAAATTAAAATGTATAATGATTCATCATTCCACTTTAGAGAGCTTTCACTGTACATAAACTCACAAGCGGGAGGAAGAAAAAATATATAAAAATAAAAAATAATTTCATTGAATGAGAATGGTACTCATTAGGGAGTTCCTTGTTGGTTTTTTAGTTTATGTTTATTTATTTTATTTATTATATAGGATTTTTTTTTAAGAAACAAAATTTGAATACCACCAGCACCACTGTTTGTAGTTGGTTGATGGCTGATCACTGCGTTAAGTTTTTAGTGTATACGTTGCGTATTTTTTTTAAATTTTTTTTTGTGGGTTCCTGTCAATTTGCATTGCATATTTATTAAGGGCAATTTAAGTGGCTGATATGTATAACCTTTATATGGTGAAACTCTAAGGTAGTCATTATTTTATAGAAAATTTATTGGGTAGAGTTTAATCTGAATATTGATTTGATCAGATTGATTAGATGACTCTGTGGAATCAATTTTGTTAATTTGACCTTCGCAATTCAGAGAAATTATATGAAATGCGGTTTTTGTGTGTGTTGTGTGATGTGTGTATATGTGCTTATCAATTTGCATGAGAGAACTTTTCAAAAAGAAAAACAGATGGATGCAGACATTTTTGGTTTTTATCCATTATGGCTTCTGTTTTTATTTACCTTTTTCTTTATAAAATGTAGTTACTCGAGTGGTAGAACAACAGGGTTTTTCTTACTGAAATAAGTTCCATTTTGATTCTCATGAGTTGACTTTTAAATGTCAAAATTAAACTGCCATTGCGATCAATTTTATTTAGTAAGAACTTGGAGGGTTATTAAGTATCGTACGATATATACTCATACAACCTGTTAAAATAGTGAAAATCACTAAAAATAAATGATATGCACGACGGGGGCGCACGTAATTGCTTTTATGTTCAAAAGCTAGGAATGTACTTATAAAAAATCATTGATTTATGAGATAAAAATATATTTTTGAATTTCAAGAAAATAGGAAAACAATATTCTTCTGTTTAAGTGGAGCGAATGAATAAAGTTCAAATAAAAGTATTAAGTGAGCTCTATAAAATAATTAAAGTCTGTGCACAACAGCTCGTGGAGAACCAAGGCCTAGTGACTTACAATTCTCATCCATTCCTGTGTGCGTGTTGTTGCCAGGAATGGAGGGGACCTACAATATTTTGCCGAATCCAAACGGCTAGATGAGAAGCACTTATTCATGACAAGTGTACTCTTGGAGAATTTGTCAGTTCCTCGCAAGAGGCAAGAGTACCTCGGGAAAAACATTTTTGTTCCAAGGTGGCAGTGGCTGGGAATCGAACCCAGACCTTCGGCATTACAGTCCAACGCACTAACCCACGAGGTACTACAAGTATTAAGTGAGCTCTACTCCACATTATTGCGTTGGGCTCATTAGTTAGATGCTGTTGTATCCTTCTAAGACGCAAATTTTCTCGGTGTTTACCGAATTTTATAGAAATTAGCATGAAAATAACATGAACACAATGTGAATTCTATATTTCTCAGGAAATTTGTTTGAGTTCAGACACCTAGAAAATAAATGCCCAGCGCTCAGGCTTTCTATAATTTTGAATTTGAAGAATTTTTCTTATAGATATACACAGATATAAAAATTTATATGTAATCAAATATTTTTAAAACAACATGGTCGATATTTTTAAAACTCAGTATTAAAGGGTTTTTAATTTAATATTTAACAATATCTTATATCAATGTTTTTTTTATTTTTTACTGTTTCAGTAATATATTTTTGAGTGTCAAATAGCGTAGCTTTCTACGTTGACGAAATGAAAAATGAATAGGTGGATAATTTGCCGTTAACTAGTCGTTAATTATTTGTGACAATTTTGAATTTTTAGTTCTATGTTTTCTATGTTTTTTTTGTTAGTGGTAAGAACTTCTAAATTTTCATTTTTTAGTACTTCATAATTTGCCGTTAATCAGTCGTTATTTAGTTGTGAAAAAATCAATTTTGTAATGCCATGTTTTCTATGTTTTTTTGGTTTATTTGTTTTCTATGAGTGTCAAGTTACCAAAGCAGCTTTGATGAATCGAAAATTGGTAGGTGGATAACTTGCCACTAATTTTTCGTTGAATAGTTGTGACAATTTTGAATTTTTAGTTCTGTTTTTTTAAGTGGTTAAAACTTCTAAATTTTCATTTTTTAGTACTTCATAAGTCGTTATTTAGTTGTGAAAAAATCAATTTTGTCATGCGATATTTTCTATGTCCTTTTGGTTTATTTGTTTTCTATAAGTGTCGAGTTACTAAAGCAACTTTGATGAATCGAAAATTGGTAGGTGGAAAGTTTGCCACTAATAAGTCGTTAATTAGTTGTGACAATTTCGAATTTGTTGTTCAATATTTTCTATGTTTTTTTTTTGGGTGCTTGATCACGAGAAAATTGACTGTCACAACTAATTAACGGCTCACTAAAGGCAAATTATTAATTAAAATATATAAGTTTTTACTACTTACGAAAAACATAGAGAACATAGAACGACAAATTAGAAATTGTCAAAACTTAGTAATGGCTAAAAATCCATGAATTATTTAGCCTTAAATCATTTGGTTTAAACAATTCTTACCACTTTTTGAGGTAGTATAATGCTGAATTAATTTGAAGTTATTAGAGAATACAAAAAACGTAGAAAACATTGCAAGGCTAAGTCGAAACTATCACAACTAATTAAAGACTAGTTAACGATAAATTATAAAGCCAGAAGCCATTCGGTCTTTGCAACTTCTATCCCTTTTTTTAAGTGATGCTTTGCTTAATTGATATACAAAAAAAAACTTAAAATATTGTGCGAATAGTATAAATTTTTCACAACTTATTCAACACTAACAAATGGCAAATTATTAAGCAATAAAAGATTAAGCATAAGAAGTTCTTATCGCTTTTCGAAATTTGTCAAGTTAGCAAAGCACCCAAAACACATAGAAAATATTGAACGACAAATTCTAAATTATCACAACAAATTAACGACTTATAAACGGCAAATTATTCACGTATTTATTTTTCGAATCGTCAAAGTTGCTTTACTAACTTGACACTCATAATATATTTCATGTGAAACAGTGTAGGGATAAAGAAAGCGGGTGAAAATATAAAATAGAATTTAACCAAACTTGAAACTTAAACTAGAAAAACAATATATTAAAACCCTACGGCAACACTTGCAATATCATGCTTAAGCTTTTTTCATAGCTAAAAATCAACTCTCAAACTTTTTTTTTAAGAAAGTTAATCATGTTACTAAATAATTTTCGAAACAAAATTTTCTTAAGCTTGATACTTTTAAAAACCATTTTTATTTCAAGGACAATTCAAAACTCATCCTAAATCAATAACAAAGCATCGTCTTCAAAAATTTTTTTTTTAGTTTTTGAGAAAATCAAAAATGACCCTAGCTAAAATAACAAGAATTCTTGTTTTTGTCTATTTACTCAAAAAGAAAATGCAAGGAAGCGGACTACAAAAATATAAGAATTAAATGTTTAAAAAAATGGCAGATAACTTATTAACAAAATTGAAAGTCATATATTTTTTAGTTTTGTAATTCCCATTTAAATAAAAAGAAACGTGGAAATTACCGAATTTTTTTCACATTAAAGGTGGTGAAAAAAAAAAAACATATTTTACTTGACAAACAAATAAGATTTTACGTTCTTTACTCGTTAGAAAGATGAAATAGCTCATAACTAATAATAAATTTTCTTTAAAGTCTTAAATTTTAGTACCAAGAACACGGTTTCTTTTAAACAAATTTCAATTTCTCCAAAAGGGTGTTCTTCGGGTATCCATATCATGTTTTTTTTTCAATTCTGGAACTAGCAAATATTATTTGAACCTAAAATAAAAATGTTTTGAATCAATACAAGGGTGTACGCTTGGGGGGCATGGAGGGGATGAGCTTGCCCTTTCATTGAAGATGATTTCATATATTTTTATAAAATGTTGTCTTCTTTTCATTTCATTGAAGCTAAATTTCAGTATAATTTCTTAAACAAGTCTGCTCCTTCTCCCCCTGGTCAACATCCTGAGTACCGTCTTGCAAAGCTTTACTTAGTGAGTTATGGATTTCTCTCAAACGACTTTAAGCTAAATCAAAGGTTTCAAAACAGTTAATTTAGTTGATATAAGCCTAAAGTTGATAATTTTAAAGAAGATTCAAAATATACGAAGTTAATGTGAATCCTATTTCCCTTAAAATAAATGGAGATCATAAATTTGAATTGCGTTTACTAGCAAATTCGACTATGGTCTTAACCTACAACTTGAGCTGCGATAATACGATAACAATAGTTTCCTTCAAGAAATTCCCTTTTATTCCATCTTACAAAGTGTTTTTTTGTAAAACAACATGACTGCACTTCTTCTACTTTCAGATATCAGATCTCTATATGATACGATGGTTTACACTCATCACTGGCATGACAATCGAATGTGCGCAATGCCAAAATGATATGACTTAAAGAACACGCCTGTTGTGGAACTCAAAGGGATACAAGTTAAAAATCTGTCACCTCTACAAGAAGTCAAATCACAGATAAACATATACTCTCGTATATACACAAACGCAAAACGAGAACAATCACAAGAATAAATGAATATCAAATTCCGCACATCACGATAGGATCTATCGTTGTGGCTTGTTACACTATTTCATGTTCAACACGATGCTTCTACTACAGTGGCATCGCATGCAACAGCAGTCAACCACCGCGTACCAGCAATCATATTTCTACACCTTGGCAAACATCAAAAACCCAACAGCATCATACTATACCTAGGTACCTATCCCTACGAGTAGTATACCGGGAAAAAAAGTTCCAAATTTATTCATTTATTCAATATTTTTCATCTTTTTCTTTTCTCACTCGTATAGGTTCCTGCTGAAGTCCTTTTTGGTGGTGGCATGGCGGGACGGATGCATTATCCTTAGTTTTGCGCACTTTGCATAGGAATTTTTACTAACTCTTGGACGTTTTGGCCATTTTTGGACGCATTGATGATGACCATCATCATCATCTTTCCGTTATGGGCAGCAGCGGTCAGCTACCAGAATTTTGCGGCCTTTTGGTGTTTCATAAATTTTTGAAGGGCACACATCGATTGCTAGTTACCTCTACCTACTTAAAGATGCTCCGTTGAGACCTTTTGTTTAAGAAGTGTGATTCAGGTGTTGTGTCGAAAATAAAAATTAAAGATTCTTAACCCAACTAAAGTGTCGCACGGATTTGCTCATCTATGGTTTATCTGTGACGTTACTACCCTGGTGGCAAACTTTGTGCTCAACATGAATTTATATTTACTTTTTTTCCAAGAAAAACACTTTGTTTTTGATCTTCCCAAGTTTTATCTGCTCAGGTCAATTTATGTAAGTTTTACCGTTATTTTAAATACTTTTTCTGCTTTAAGTCAAGTTTTTAGCAAATTTCCTCTCTTAGGGGGAATAGACCTCCTCTCATACGATGTTTTTCTTGCCTTAACCCAACCTACTCGCTTTAGCTTTTTCATGCATCTTATACGATGTGTATAATCCTCGTTCGAATTTCGCTCACTGAATGTTTATTTTTTAAAAAGATGAATTTAATTTCTGTCCTTTTTTATGACTGGAATTCATTTTTTTACACATCAAGAATTAAATTTAGCTTGGGAAACATTTTTGTAATCCTGTCACTTAAACGCCATTTTGAAAAATGGCGGCAAATGTGTAGTTCAGTTAGCAAACCAAAATCTTTGCGCTTTTTGTAAGGGAAACCTTATTTTTGTATATTAATGTAATTTATTTTTGACATGTAATGTAGGTCAGAAGTCACTTTTGTAGTCCTGTCGCTTGGGCGCCATTTTCAAAATGGAGCCCAATCTGCGGAAAATAGTTAATTTAAAAAAAATCTAGAATACTTTGAAAATTTCCGTGATCTACATAACAATTATTATTTAAAAAAAGCTTTTGGTTAGACGCATTTGGGTAAATTATCAGTGTTGCCACTTTTCGGGAAAATATTTTTTTTATGTCAACGGACGGAACCTCCAATTTTTGATCATTTTTGTTATTTTAAACATAAAAAAGTTGCGGAGCGCTAGTTTGAAAATAAAAATTGATATTTTGAAAAATAGTGATTAAATAGATGCATCTTCGGTAAAAGTAAAATTTTCGATATTTTCACTTTTAAGGGGCATACTTTTTTTATGTCAAAATGTCGGACTTCCATTTTTGTTTGTAGTTTTTAATACGTATTTTGAACTAGACAAAAGTGCGGAACCATCTCCCGATGTCGAAATGGTATTAGAAAAAAAGGGTTGACATCTTTAAAGGTAGGCGTTAAGCAGAATCACCTTTGGCTAAAATTTCAGTGTTACAACTTTTCGGGAATATACTTTTTTCGAGTCAAGAGGTGGGATTTCCACTTTTTAATTTGAGCCTTCTAGACTCCAATCATGGCTTGGTAAAATGTAGATAAGTCGGCTTTTGTTTCGATATAAAAATGGGGAAATCATTTAAGGTTGAGTTTGTTGGGTTTTGATATAAAAAGCTTAGGTCCAAATTTTCGACAGGCAAAATTAGTTCTGATTTGTGCTTTAATTTTATAAGCTGCTAAAAAATTTGATGGGACTTATTTGCACTCAACGTGATTATCAAAAATTAAACAAAAAATCTCCATTGCTTATGTCAAAACTTAATTCATAAATTAAACAAATTCTTAAGCTGGGCATTCACGTTGGGACAGTCATAGGGACGGTCGCAAGGTTCGTAGAAATTTTCAACGAACTTCAGTATAAACGTCGTCCATTCACAATAGAACTTGTCAATTGTCCATAGAAAAGCTCTACGATTCTTGCAACAGCCCTTACGACAGTTTCAACTTGAATGGCCTGCTTTATACGTAGGTAAATAATTTTTTCTTACTTTTCCAAAAACATTAAAAAATTACAAATACCAATAATTTTTTTTCAAATGAAATTCTCATCCTCTTTCTGACTTGGTATTTGCGCTAACCTCATTTTCTTGAACATGACTTTTTCGTGTTCTTCAAATATTTCAAACTTCATCGTCCAACATCATTTCGTCTTCTGAGCATTTTAACATTTGACTACGGCTATAAATGTCTCTTTTTTCAAATGTCTCTTTGAAAATCATCATGTGAGTCAAGCGTAATAGACGGAGTGCTTCCTGATGCTTGATGCAAAATTGACAGTTCTCTTTACTGTTTAAGCGATTTCTACAGTGTCAGTATAGGAAAAATACAAAAATACGGAAAATGCTAAAAAAAACTTCAAAAAGAGTCTCGGGAACCTTGACCCACGACGCCCAGGGTAACTAGTCTCCCGTCTCATTTTATTTCTATTTTGCACTCATTATGTTCAAAAAGAGTCAGACAAAGCCATCAGTATGACAACCCAATCATAATTGGGCTACTAATAGCCCAAATCGTATCTTGGGCAGTATTTTTTTTTCGTAGAAATAAATCACAAATACAACAATTTCCCCCCCCTAAACATACCGTTTAAGCATTCCACAATTTTGCATCACTGAATAGTCCCAATTTTTTGACGCAAAATAATTGTTTTACATTTGTATAGGCTTAAGTTTATTAATTAAGGATAAATTATTAACTCAAGGGTAACTAAGGCAAAAGCAAACATTTTTACCTTGAATATTATTCAATTTTAGCCACAGAATAGGTGAAGAATTGTTTTGAAGATTTTAATTTTTTTACGCATGGAACTGTAATTTTCTGTTTTATGAGCAAAAGATTTGTTTTATTTTCCGTTGTTTTAGAACACTTTTTTTTATTGTTTTGGGCTACTATTTGGGCTACTTTTTCGGCTCCGATTTTTGGCTTCAGAAATTTCTAAATTGGGCTATCGAACTTGTCCAAGACTTGCCAACCCTGGTTTCCTGGGCTTTTTTAGCACAAAATCAATATTTAACAAGCAGACAAAAATCCCACTTCTTTCATGTTTTATTGAATCCAATACTTGCCCCCTCAGCAGAGAGAAGAAAAAACAATCCAGCAGCCGCAGACAGAGCGTCTCTGGTGGAAGCACCTTGGTTATGATAATACTCACCCATTCAATGTTATTGTTGTTGTTGTTGTTATTATTGGTTTTGGGTTATTGTTTCGCACGAAGAGGTGAGCGGTATTTTTTGTATATGGTGCCGCTGACGGGCTTCTTCCACCAAATGCCACCAAAAGGTGCGATAAACGGAATAACGCAGAATAATATTTATGATCGCAATGATATTTTTGCCGGCCGATGTTATTTATGTGATCGCGATTGAGAGTGAAGATGCACGCAGGATGTGATGCGACGCACGGGAACAGGATGCTTGCTCCAATCTCCAAAGGGGATACTGGAATTTGAAAAGGCATATTTTGAGGAATATTTCTCGCATCCGTCGAAGCGTTTTCACAAAATGAGTCTTTTTATATTCTGAATTCGTGAGAAGGTGATGACAAAAATGCTTGATATTTTTTCATATTAAATATGTAAGCTTGAATCAGCCTTCAACTTGTTTCTGAACTCAAACGAAAAAAAAGTAAGAAAAAAAACAAATGAAATAATAAAAATTATTTATACCCTGACATGAACAACTGTCAAATGCATATAAAATAACAAGAAGTTAACGCCCCCGCATTTAATCGACAAACAAACGATAAATTTATTTGAAATTATAATTTGGTTTAACAAAAACACCTGAGTACCCGCAGGCGACACTACCGCCGCCACCACACCGCACCGTTCGACAACGTCTGTATATAGAACCAACTCCTACACCACCGGAGGATTTGTATTTGGAGGGTGTCCCTTGGTGGTGTCTGTTTATTCACCCCCACGAATATCAAATTGGAAAAAGAAATTAAAAATTTATTTTGAAGGGGATGATGATAGACTGCCTGTGTATGAGATGGTAGAAGGTGAGCTTGGTGGTGTTTTGTTGGTTAAAAAATAAATAAAATTCTAAGTACCTATGTAAAATGTTTTTTTTTTATAGCACGTTCGCAAGGACTGTTTTGCCGCCCCAGGTCACTAACTTTGTTGGCTAAAATGTGTAGAGTTGAAGAACACACATTTGCGGGAATTCAAGCATCAGCAACAAGTTATTGAGTCTGGATTGTGACTATATGTGGGCGAATTTTGAGCAGCATTTGCTGCGTAAACTAATCAGAAGGGAAAGTTTCCAATAATTGATTTTGCTTCAGCGACTGTTAGTGACAGAAGTACGTATACTGTCGTACTTGTACTCGTACAAACTTTGACTTTGAAAAATGTCTCTTGAGGGTGTTCAATATTAAAATTTGTGTATTTTATGGAAGTGACATCAGGTAAAAAATCATTTAAAATATTTTTTTTTCCAAACTAGGAAAAGTTATCAATAAAATAAAGAAATAAAATATCATCTCATAACAGAGATACGTGATATCTCTGAAGAATGAAAACTCTTTCGAAAACATGAAATACGGAGTGGACTATCGTCAACATTAGATCAACATAATAAGCTTTTATAGAGTCCCTCAATTTGATTAAAGAACTGAAAAAACTTATTGGTGATTGTTGGTGGATTGGTGATTTGGAGGGAATCCCAATTTTCTTTGGCACTATTGAATTGGCTTATATGATGATAAAAATGCACATAAACTAAGATTTTATTAGTCCCAGTAACAGAAAAAGACTTTTATTGACTTTTTATTTGTAAATAAGCTTCGACTGAAAATTTTATGTCTTCGTTTTTTTCGTAGAGCTGGCCTGGAATCTGAACAGCTTCAAGACCGGGACAATATACCCACAAGTACAAGCATACGAAACGATACTGAATTTTCTTCTTAGAGCAAGACTCTCAGTGCTCTCGTTTGATTTTTTTCAATATTTGTAGTTAACACTTAGTTTGTTCTTTCAGAGTTCTAAGAATAGAATCATTTATGAATGCAATCTTTGATCAATTCAGTAAAAATATTGTATTCATTGGCTTCACTTTTTGACTGCAACTTGAAATTTTGTAATCACCATTTATTCGTCTAAAAAGGTAGTTGAGGATTTAGGTTAGCGAAATTTCAATGTGATTGCTAAAGAACTAAAAGGAATGCAAATGAATGTATAGAATATCAATGAATGCAAAAATGATGCAAAGAATGCATGAAATCCCAAAAGATGTCTTTCAATTGCTGAATGTAAAACTATAATGGGATCAAAAAGTGATTACAATCATTTCACTCCTGAATGAATAGTAATTATAGAATTTGAAGTGGACGTTTCAAAATAAAGTCAATGAATTAAATGAATAATTTCTAATGATTGCACTCACAAAAGATTGCATTCTTTTACAACGCTGATTCTTATATTTTTTTAGCGAACGTTTATTGCAATTGGTTTTTTGTAAACGACTTACTATAATTATTTGGATGTAATTTTAAGAATTGATTTTTGTTCATTAAACTAATGAAAACTTTCATTAAAATTAAGAAACAAAATACCTACATAAATTTCATTACGACAGTTAAACTTGGAAAATGTTTTGTCTTAAAATTGAGGCTGACTACTGGATCTAAATGTGAAGTTGCCGAGCTCTGGGAACATCTTAATGTTTGCAAAAATATTTTGTTTTTTCTAATTCCATAGAAAAGGGGAAGAGGGTCCAAACCGTGTTTTTTTTAGTTTTTAAATTCACTTTTCTATTTTCTTAAAAGTATTTAAAAGCTACACAGTCTAAGCTTTATCTCATCATAAAATGGAAGAAAATTATATTTCCTACAAAACAAGGATTGTTCATATTTCCAGTAGGATCGAGAAAAGGAAAAATAGATGTAGAAGGAAGGAATAAGAGTACCTTCGCAGCTGAAGCCTAGTATAGTGTTGAAGTGAAACGAAAATTTTCTGTCAATTTTTTTTCTAATATGATGTGAGTTGTGTTTTTCTTAGTTTCGTCCTTTTTGATCTACACTTATTTTTCGTACACAATTATCTGACCGAAGCATTATTTCTAATGAAAATTTGCGATTTTGTTGTTGGATTTAATTTTAAAATGGAAAAAATGCAAAAGAAGAATAAAGACCGCACTGTAGGAAAAGAAAAAAAGAATTCACAGACGAAAAACAAACACTGACTTTCGATTTTGTTTTGTTTTTTTTTTTTTAACTTTTTTCCACATCTTTCTAATAAAACTCTCCTTATTTTTTTCGCAATCTTTTCATTTCTGATTTCGTTCTTGAGTAGGAGACCCCAGGAAACTTTCGTTTTCAAAGAGTTCATATTAAGGGCCAATTTCTCAGTGCAAAATCATCCTAGTCTCGGGGTTAAACCTGAGTAAACTCCAGAAACGAGTTTTTCGGTTAATTAAAATCCTATGTTAACTCGAAGCTAACTCAGGTACTTTGGTGAGTTAACTCAGGGATTAAGTTGAGTGCTTTTGCAGCTGTGGCACCATCTCCATTTCGATGCGGTAAGGGCGTAGAAGAGTGGTATTCATACATATAGTGTCGCACATCGATGGCCTTAGATTTTTGACAGCTTAATGATAAAGTTATTCCTCAATTGGAAAACTTGTTTTGCCGCCATTTTGGTAAACATTAGTCTTGACAGTTCATATTTGGCAGTTGTGAAGTGGACTTGTGGAAAAATATTTGACAAACCAACGTGTTCTCATCGTTAAAATATTTTATCAAAATCAATGAATAAATGAGAAAGTTAAGTGCTCAGGAGCTCAGGTCTTCAAAGAACAAATTTGAAAACTTTTTAACGCCATTACTGCATGCTTTGGGCTTGATTAACATGTGGTATAAACAAGATGGTGCCACATCGCATACAGCCAGGATTACAATGGAATTACTGCGAGACCTCTTTCCACAAAAAGTTATTTCAAGAAATTGTGATGTTGATTGGCCTCCACGGTCGCCTGATTTGACTGCTCCGGACATCTTTTGTGAAGGTTTATTCAAACAAACCAGGAACGCTTGAGCAACTCAAACAAAATATTCTTGATGAAATTAATGAAATACCGCGTGAAACGTGTGAGAGTGTAATGAAAAATGTGCTCATATGGGCTCACATTTGTGAAACTAACAGAGGCGGACATTTACCTGATAATGTATTCTATACATAATTACCGACATGAAATAAAACATTCATCAATATAAGATCCATTCCCTTTCATTTAATCAAAAATTATAAACAAACAAAGTAGTACACCTTCGCGGCGGACACCCTGTATAAGTCTAGAAAAAATATTAATTTTTGAGCCAACTCACGCAAGTGAATTATAACCACTGTTTCAAAAAAATTAATTTTTGTTCTTGATTTTTTTGCATTCGAGATTTTTTTTCTAGATTTTTGTAGTTTGAGATTATGCTTTCACGATTTTTGTTTTCGAGATTTTATATCTTCATATTCCAAGTCATCAAATCAGAAAATCGGAATACCTATACGTAGGTAGGCACTTCATTTTTATTTAATATCGTATTTTTAAGAGTAGTTAAACGTAAGCTAAATGTTAGGTGGTATGTGAGTTGGACTAAGTCGCCTTAAATTTTATCTTAGAGCAGAGGATCAACTACTGGCGCCTTAACTACATAAGGTACATATACCTTAGGTATACAGGTATATACATATTCTTTAATCAGCGCCGGATCTATGGGGGGCAAACCGAGGCCTGGACCCCGGGTGGCAGCCTCCAGGGGTGCCAAATCCATGTGTCCGTAAAAATTGGGAATTGCCGACACCTAATGAAACTAAATAAATTGAATGAGATGCAGCCGTGGAATTTTATTTATCAAATTGTATTTCTCAGTCAGCCTTAAGCAGTTTCTTCTACAATTTGACCATTTAAAATAAAAAATATTTCAAACTTACTACACTCAGTCACGTAAAAATACAAAAGACCCAGCAGAAGTCAGTTTAGGGTGTACCTGTACATTTATATCGATTTTTACTAAATAAAAGTAAAATATTATTTATTTTTTCATTTTAAGCTGATTTTATAACACAAATTAAAAAGACAAATAATGTAGTTATAACAGACGCTGTTCACTCTTTCGAGATTGTCAACTTTTTCAAGCCAATGGAAAGTTGCGGAATTCATAATGGTTTCGAAACCTGGCAAACCATCTCACGAAAAGAAGTCTTACAGGCTGATTTCGCTTCTTCCTATTATATCAAAAGTTTTTGAAAGAATACTAATCGTTCACCTGCAACCGATAATAGAAGAGAAACAATTAATACCTGAACATCTGTTCGGATTTAGAAGCAAGCATTCGACAATTGATAAAATGCATAGAATTACTGACGTAATTGAGAGAGCTCTTGAAGAAAAGAAAATCTGTTCGACTGTCTTTTTGGACGTGTCGCAGGCGTTTGACAAGGTGTCGCACGAAGGCCTCAAATTCAAATTAAGACAAGTTCTGCCTGAAGGACTTTACAACATTCTAAACGGATATCTAAACGAAAGACTTTTTCGTTTAAGACACGGAAATGACTATTCTGATTTCAAAGAAATAGTGGCTGGGGTACCACAAGGAAGTGTATTAGGTCCAGTTCTGTACCTTTTATTTACCCGCGATATACGAGTACCTCAAACAGATGACACTATTGTAGCCACGTTTGCTGATGATACTGCAATACTAGCAGTAGGCAAAACAATTAGAGAAATTATAAAATGCTCTGAATTACGTTAATGAGTAGATAAAAACAAGGCGAATAGCGCTCAATGAACAAAAGTCAATCCACGTGGAAATTACGTATACAAAAATAAATAGATTACCCGTCTTTCTTAATACCGCTCGTGTTCCATTTGAAAATGAGGCAAAGTATCTGGGAATGACTCTAGACGCGAAATTAAAATGGAAGCCGCACGTAAAAAAGAAATGCGAAATACTAAAAAGTAAATTAAGAGATATGAACTGGTTACTCGGTAAATATTCAAAGCTTAGTATTAGGTTCTTAAACCTGTTTAGACTTATGGTATACAACTTTAAGGGTTGTACCTGCGATACAAACTTAAATAACTTACAAACGTTTGAAAATAAATTGCTTAGGTCATTTGTAAATGCTCAATGGTATATAAGAAACGAAGATCTTCATAGGGATCTCGGGATTCCTACGGTGCGGGAGGAAATAAAAAGTTTCGCGCGAAAACATAGAAATCGACTATTAGAACACGCTAATTCAACGATTATTGACATTCTTGACGAGTCGAATTTAGTACGACGTCTGCGAAGAGCAAAACCCTCCGACTTGGTGCGGTGAACAGAAAACCGCTTTGAAATCGCGGATTAAGCAGGAACTTTCACCGGAAAGTAACCTGCAACACGTTACTTAACTTCGTTAAAAATAAATTGCTAGATAAGTTTCAACTTAGTTGCAATCGGGAAGTGGAGGTGGTTTTAGTGTAGTAAGAATCTCACACTTCTATGAGCACGCGTTTTTCGGTCCTCATAGAGCCTGAATAGCAGGTTTTGCACCTACCCACGGGAAATAAAAAAAAAAAAAAAATCAAGCGGGAGTTTCAAGGACTTTTTAAAGATGAATTTTTTTCCAAACGCACATTTTGTTCGACGTGAATGTTTTTGCATTTATTTAAGCGTTAAAAAAGCTTTCAATCAGGTTTAAAAAAAAAAAGAACCATTATTTAGTGTTCTCAAGCAATGTTAAATACTTGCGAGACATTTTTATAAAAAAGAAAAAAACATTTTTTAAATTTTTTGTGTTCACTATTTTTGATATTTATTAAAACAATTTTTTTTGTTTACCAATTTTTGTGCAACATCTTGAATTTGGGATTATTTTTGGCTTGAAGATTTTTCTAATTAAACTTTCCTTCATTTTAACAAATCTGGACAAATCGAAGGAACTCAAGAGCCGCAGGCATGTTTGTGTGTAGAAAGCCACAGCCAGACAATGACCTTGTGTATCTAGCTGTTAATGGCATTTTGACTTTTCTTATCATAATTTCAGACTTTAAAATCACAGTCTAACTACTTTGTATCAAATTTTTGTTCGTTTAAATTTTGTTCATTTATTCCAAAAAACCGAGGGAATCCGAATGCGCAAAGAGGAAAGCTGAAGGAATATTTACTTATGGTTCTCGAATCTTATTTCAAGCTGACTTTAGAAATCATCACCTCACAATGTGCATTAAAAATTATATGCTAGGTGAGCTAAGTACAAAATCAATAAAGTTTTAACACAATTCGTAGCTATAGCAGAAATTGAGTACGCCAAAATTTTGAACTGAAACGAAATATATAATTAACGAATGCATTTCTAAAAATGTTGGGGTCAAGGAATCTCCCTCTGGCTACGGCCTTGTGTGTGTATTGTCTTTGATGAAATTTGCTTATTGTCTAATATAACATCTAAATTGCAAATTCACTAAAAATTTGTTTCTCCCGGTTACAAAAATATCCAACCAAATATCTATGCCTATCTGAATGTCTATCTAAGAATAAGTAAAGGGTTTTTCAACAGGGACGCTACGAAAGTAGAGCGACAGGGACACCAAACGCCGCCATATTTCTTGCCGCTCTTTTGACATTTCTCTTCAGTAAGGTTTGCCATTTCATGATAGAAAGATATACGAGCCAACAACGAGTCGAAATTATTAAAATTTACTATCGAAATTCGGAGTCAGTGGCCTCAACGTTAAGAGCACTACGACCAATTTATGGTCGTCATAATCGTCCTAACAGATCAACAATTGAGCGTCTAGTGGAAAAATTTGAATCAACAGGCACAGTACAAAATGTTCCCGTGCCAGTGAGACAAAGAAGTGCCCAAAGTGTCCAGAATATTGCTGCCACTGAGGCTTCAGTTGCAGGAAGCCCAAATGTGTCTCTCACACGTCGTTCTCAAGCGTTGGGCATCTATGTGACGTCGTTGCGGCGAATTTTGCGAAAAGATCTTGGCCTACATCCTTAGAAGATTAAATTGATGCAAGAACTGAAGCCGCTTGACCACAAGAAGCGTCGTATCTTCGTGAATTGGGCTGAGCAACAACTTGAAAATGATTAGGATTTTCATCGAAAAATCATCTGCAGTGATGAGGCTTATTTCTGGCTGAATGGCTTCGTCAAAAAACAAAATATGCGGTATTGGTCAGGCAGAAATCCACACGTACTCCATGAGTCATCATTGCATCCCTAAAAAATTACGGTTTGGTGTGGTTTATGGGCCGGCGGCGTCATTGGGCCGTACTTCTTCCGTGATGATCAAAACCGGCACGTTACGGTGAATGGGGAACACTAAAGTTCAATGATAACCGAATATTTTTGGCCCCAATTGGATGATATTGAGTTGGGGGACATGTGATTCCAACAGGACGGCGCCACAAGCCTCATTACGAATGTCACAATCAATTTATTAGAAACCCAGTTTGGAGAACGTGTTATCTCACGCAATTGTCCAGTCGCTTGGCCGCCTCGGTCGTGCGGTTTGACGCCGTTAGACTATTCCTGTGGGGCTACGTCAAGTCATTATGTTCTATGCCAACAAGCCAGCGACGATTGATGAACTTCGTACGAATATCGAACGTGAAATTGCAGCAGTATCGGCCGATTTATGCCTGAAAACCGTCGAAAATTGGGTTCAGCGTCAGGACTTCTGCAAGCGTGCCAGTGGTGGCCATGCAAAAAAAATCCATACATAATGGCATCGAACGTACTTTCACAGGAATAAATAATTTCATTGATATTCAAAACCGTTTTTGTTTTATTAAAAAAAAAACTTTTGTAGCGCTCCTATTGAAAAACCCGATATATATGCACCCTCCTTTAAAAAAGCCAAAAATAGTAGATCCATCATAGTTTTTTTCTATCAAAAACTTCCTAAAAATCATAAATTTAAATCTCACATCACTTATCTATCTAGCATTTTCATACCATTTAATATGATTCTTCACCCCACTCTCCTACTTTAACAATCTAATAACAACTTTAAAACTATCAAGAAAATAAATTCTATCATAACATTTCTCTCAAATTCGCATGCGATTTATAACTAGAAAAAGAGGTGTGGCTTAATTCACCCAACTCAGCGAATATTTCCCCTTTTATTCTTCGAATTTCAACAACTTCATGTGTATTTTTCCCTCTGGTTAAATTCTCTCTGTTAGCCATTCTACCATACATTTTGTGCCTCGACTCATTTTCTTGCATGCAATAATGAGTGAGTGGTTTTCGGAGGTGATTTATATCATGAAAAAGAAAAACTCATTGGTACATTGAGTATAATATTTCATCATTTCGAATTTTATAGGGAAGTTCGAAAAGGTCTTTGATTGAGTTTTATGTTGGATTGATTTTCTTGAAGTAATTTACTTTGCCTGATGTGTTGGAGCATGTGATCCTGAGTTATGCTTATCTAATTTGAATTCTTAGATGGAGTCCTAAATAGCTATATTGTATACAATTATAAGTTGTAATATAGTTAAGCCTGAGAAACCCTAGGGTACAACCCTAAAAAATTGTATCCCAAATTCTAAACAGTCATTTTCCTTACCTAGGTATCAAGGTACTTAACTAGTGTCTAAGAAAAATATGATTGGATAGAAGCAATTATAGGTGGGCTTAGCTTCATACAAAAATGTAAATATCTCTACTGGGTATAAGGTATTGTAGAAAATAACAGGAAAGTTGGCAAGTATACCTCCACCTACATATTAATTTTGATTATTTTTCCAAGCATTTGATTTCCTAAATAAATCTTTTATTTTATGTAGAGGTGGATAAATCTGGACTTATTTTCCCTCTTATTTACTACTTACTCAACATTGACAAATTTTATCATTTCTTTTTGTCGCTCCATACACTTATTTAACTATGTATAGGTACATACCCAAAAAAAAAAAAACAAAAGAAAATTTATTAATTTATTTATGTCGGTTTGGTGATGGTAATAAATATTCCACCCGGGGCGTTGCAGTTGTCCGGCGGCGCCGCGCCGGCCGCACCATTGACGTTGGCAGCGTCTCTCATAAATGAAACAATACAAATATCTATACTTTTGTATCTTTTGTACATTTTTCTATATAAATAGATAAATGTCTGCTAATTAAGAAACTAGACGCACAATTTTCAGTGCACATAAATGCGGCAAAATCACCCTCCCCCTCTCACATCCACCCACTATACCCACATCCCTTTTCCGGTTTCTGTGTCGTCGTTGTATCGTTAAGGGAGGCAGTAAACTGACAAAAACCACCATCTACTATGGCTATGGCATTAAATGAGCAAAGAGTGGATATCCTCCATCTATACGTATAGCCATTAATTTTGGGGGAAAAGACGACATTTTATTTATAACTCGTCTCTTGTCTTGATGGTTTTTGTTTATTAAGGGGTGAATTTTTAATTATTATATTTCTTTCCTTATTTTGTATCCTTTTTTTTGTCTATATTGAACTTGTACATCTGCAGGATCTTCATCAAGTAAAATGTATTGTTGTATAGCTTGAAGGTTGTAGGTAGTAAAGTAAGGAAGAATATAATATGCTTTTTGTTTTTTGATACAGCAATAAGCTATTCCACCCACGAAAATTTGAAGGCAAGTTACAAAAGGATATAAAAGGAATACAAACACAAACACAAACACAGCATCTGGTCTCTACTTCGTGCATGATGAGTTTCTTTCTTTTTAAAAAGTGTAGAGGTATTGTTTGAAAAGTAAATAAATGTCTCTCTCAGTTTAAGAGGGTCAGTGGTGGTTGAATTTATTTTTTATATTTTTTTTTGTTTCTTTGTCAAAGTTAGGTAAGTAATTAGCAGGTGATTTTTTAAGAGGTTTAGAACTTTAAAAAAAAAAAAAACACAAAAAATTCGAAAAAATGAATGAAATATTTATTTGAATCGATAGTTTGAACCTTGCAATTTAATGTTTAAAGATAATTTCATGCAAATGTTGACCGCGGCTGCGTCTCAGGTAGCCCATCCGCTGAGTCCAATTCTGGCATACTCTTTCACATATATCGGCCGGTATCTCACGAATGAATGCATGGATGTTGGCTTCCAGTGCGTCAATCGAAGCGGGCTTGTCCCTATAGACATTAGCCTTGACATATCCCCACAAAAAATAATCTAATGGTGTCAAATCGCACGATCTAGGCGGCCAATTGACCGGCCCGAAACGTGAAATTAACTGTTCACCAAACTCGCCTCGCAATTGCGCCATTGTTTCGCGTGCTGTGTGGCATGTGGCACCGTCTTGTTGAAACCACATATCATGCAAGTCAAGAACTTCCATTTCGGGCAAAAAAAAGTTTGTTATCATCGCTCGGTAGCGTTCACCATTGACAGTAACGCTGCGATTCGCATCATCTTTGAAGAAATATGGCCCAATAATGCCGCCGGCCCATAAACCGCACCAAACAGTGGCTTTTTTCGGGATGCATTGGTAGCTGTTGCAATGCTTCTGGCTGATCTTCACTCCAAATGCGGCAATTATGCTTATTTACGTACCCATTCAACCAAAAATGAGCCTCATCGCTGAACACAATTTTTCGATAAAAAAGCATTTCGAACCGAGCACGAATTTTGATAGTAAAATTCAATAATTTGCAAGCGTTGTTCATTTGTAAGACGATCCATGGTTAAATTGCAAACCAAACTGAAGCTGTTTGACAGTGACACAAGGTACTAAACACACGTCAGCTGTCAAAACCAGTGTTGCCAAAACCAAACCAGCTAAAAAATCACCCGTTATAACTTATTTTTACTGCTAAGGAAGTCATTGTTTGTACTCTTTTTTATATCTTTAGATATTAACTACCTTTTTTAATGAAAAATTATTAAAGCTTATTAGGAATTAATTCCTATAAAGGTTTTTTTAGGATCAGACCTTGCGTCAGATCGGGTAGTTCCGATTTTTTACCGATTTGTTTATGATGTTGGCCTTATAGATATTCCAAGTTTTCGACATTGAGCGCCAAACGCAACATGGTAAAAAATATTCAAAAAACAGCTAATTGTTCGCGATTTTTTCAGTAATCGTTGATTTTATACCTGAAGGACTAGTTTTTAATGAAAACATTGCTTTACGATTTGAAATTAATTAAACTTGCATTATTTTGAGCTCAGAATCTGTCAGTCAGTCTCTGTAAACCTCAGAATTTTCAAGACACCTCATTTGAAAATGTATCAACAATAAATTTATAACAACAAGTAGTACCTATAATTGACATTATAATGACAAATACAGTGTGCTTGGCATAAGATAGTTAAATCTCTTGAGCGTGTAGGTTAGGTCAAAAGAAGAAAAAAAATTGCATAATAAGGGGGAGCTATCTCCCAGTTCAGGAGTGATGGGCAATTATCTAAGTGACTAAGTGACTTAAAACAGAAAAATAAATATAAAGGAACAGTGGTAATATCTGGAGAAAAATGCCTTAACTGTACTTAAGCCAGAAATCCATTCTTCAATTTTTTTAAAAATAAGCTTGTTTTAGTTGTTAGTTTTTGAAAAATTAATCTTCCAACACAACATTTTAAAAATGAAAAATAAAATATTTGTATTTTGTAAAATATTTTTTGAAAGGATTTTGAGTTAAAAACTCAATTCCAATTTTTGTATTTCTTCAAATACACACATAAGTAACTGAACGAGAAGTTTTTTAAGATGCCTCTAAAATTTTAGGGGAAGGTATCGATGTATATAATCTTTGGTCAAAGCCTCATTTCCTCCTATAGTCCAGTAAAAAGAAACATTTTACCACTGATTAAATGGAAAAAAATAGCGCCAGGCTGAGATTTTACAGCTCGTTTCAAGGGTAGATAAACAACTTAAATCTAAGTTGGCAAACTCCTACTCCTTGCAGGGGAACTTTCTTCAACCTTGGTTTATTTAGAAACGGTTGTACCGATATGGATGAAATTTTTATAATTTGTAACAATGACCAGAGAAAATATTTAAAAAATTGTATAAATAAAATCCAACCACTGCCACTCTCACTGTTTTTATTCCTTTATTTCTCGGAAACGAATTTACCAAAACCTATTTGCCAATTTTTGACTCCTCCATAATAACAAATTCTGAAAATATAATGAAAATCGTTGGAACTGTTTTCTAAAAATAAAGGAATAAGAAAAATGGGCGTACTAGTGGGTGGAATTAGTTAAAAGCAATTTACCACTTTTTCCTCGTCAATAAAAACAAATTCTGAAAATTTCATGAAAATCGTTGGAGTCGTTTCCGAAAAACAAAGGAATAAGAAAAGTGGGCACGGCACCACCCTTGCAAGGGGTACGAGGTCACCAACTTAGATTTAAGTTGTATACCTACCCTTGAAACGACCGGCAAAATTTCAACCTGCCACCATTTTTTTTCCATTTACAATTCTAATTTTACTGATGGCTAGGTTCCACGTACGTCTAAGAAAATTATATGAAAAGAAATGGAAATTATGAGAGAAAAATATTTAAAAGCATAAAATACTATATTTAAACTAAACTAGCTTTTGAAATATCGAATTTTCAAAAAAAAAAATTTGAAACATTTTTTTTTAATTCAAAAACTTTTTTTTAGTAAAATTTTGATATGCAATTTTATTTAATCTAATTTGAAATTTGGATTTGAAAAAAATATATATAAATCCGTTCAGCCAATAGTGAGAAAATTCTTAGTAAGAAAACAAGTTCTATGACAGGTACTATTAATGGTTACTAAGTGCAAAATTGAATAATTTTTTGTATTAGATCGTATTAATTTTTTTTACCGTGTCTTTTATTGTGCCTCGTATCTGCACGTTTTTAATCATTATATTCCTCCTTCGTTTTTCTTTTTCTTGTCTTTCTATCCTTGCTTCCATCTCGTTCATCCTCTCCGCTAGGTTTTCTTTCCCATCTCCACCACTTATTGTGCTTGTTCTTTCTTCAATTTCCGCTCTACTATTTTTTATTCTCTCCTCTATCTCCCGTGTGCCTTGTGCTTTCATCTCTAATTCTTCTATCCTTCTTGCTAGCCCTTTTACTTCAACTTTCAGTTCTTCTCTCTCCTTTTCCCCTCTTCTTATTTCTTCTCTCATCTTTCCCAGTTCTTCCTTCATCTCCATTCTCAACTCTTTCACCTCTTGCTTCACCTCTTGCATCTCCCGTTTGAATTCATATCTCATCTCCTTCAATATCCTCTCTACTTTCGACTCCTCTTGTTCCTTTTTCTGCGGCGATCGTGGGATTTTCTTGCTGGCTTGGAATACCTCGATTCCTTCCTCATTCTCTTGCTCAACTCCGTTCACCTGCTCTCTCTTCCTCTTCCATAAGTCACTAATATCTCCCATCGATCCCGTGTTCATATTCCTCGACAATCTTTCGAGATTTGTCGGCCTTCCTCTCCTCTTCATTTCTTCCTCACTACACTCTCCTCTTTTGTCCGCCATGCTCTCTTATCTAATTTATGTTTATTATATTATATTATATTATATTATTTTATTTTATTTTATTTATTAGAATTATTTTATTTTATTTTATTTTATTTTATTTTATTTTATTTTATTTTATTTTATTTTATATTATATTATATTATTTTATTTTATTTATTAGAATTATTTTATTTTATTTTATTTTATTTTATTTTATATTATATTATATTATATTATATTATTTTATTTTATTTTATTTTATTTTATTTTATTTTATTTTATTTTATTTTATTTTATTTTATTTTATTTTATTTTATTTATTTTATTTTATTTTATTTTATTTATTTTTATTTATTTTCCAGAGCAAACCAATAAACACGTCCGTTCATGTCAAAGCGGCCTATTCAATTCTTCTCAAGATCGTATTAATTTTAGTATATGAAAAAGTTTAATTGAAATCGTAGGAGTCGTTTTTGAGAAAAAAAAAATATTTTCCTTTCCGGTTTTTTTATTTAACTTTTGATTGGAAGATACCGTTATTTTTTCATACTCGTATATTTAAAATTTGTTATACCAATATTTTATAAAGTACTAAAAAAACTCCGAGCTTCAAAAAATCGATCACATCGTTTTCGAAATATTTGATTTTCAAAAAAAAATTTAATTTTTTTTTTTAATTTAAGTATTTATAGTTTTTGGAAGCCTCCGTTTAGAAGAAAATCGAACATTAAAAAAAAGATTCTTTGGAAGGTATTATTAATAGCCATTTTTTGAAAAATGGATTGTTTCTCATCCAAAGGTAGATTTTACCAAAAGAAATATATTGTTATTTTTTTCAAGAAAAGTTGTGGAGCCGTTTTTGAGAAAAATTAGATTTTGTAAAATTACCAAGGAATTGTATGGCAGCTACCTACAATCATTTTTAGTTCTAAAAAAAATGAACATGTGGGTATAATCACCAAAACCCACTACGCACACAATTTTAAGAAAATCGATCCAGCTGTTAGCCGAAGAGACAGACCAGACAAACAGACTTTTGCCACCCACTTTTTTGGTGTTCTCTCAGTCGTAATGTCATGTTTGATTGCTATCTCGAAATTTGTTTGCACGAATTCCAAAGTTTCCTTTACCTATATCGCAAGTAAAAATGTGAATTTGAAATTTGAAACTGGGTTTCATAGTAAAAAAAAATTGCAATAAAATTTGAAAATTTCTTGCACTAAAAAAAATGTGAACGAAATAAAAAAAAAATGTGAACACAATTTGAAAATGTTAAAATCCTTAAACTAGAGGGTGTCAAAAATAATATATAAAGGTATGATTCTGGGGAATAATTTTAGAAAAAATCGTAAAGGGAGAAAACTCTATCCATCCCTCCCCTGAAGCAAGGGGAGCTATTTCTGAAAAATTGCATTTAAATGCAAGAAAAAATATAATAAAATCAGCGAAAGTATATACAACAATATGCTATACTTTTTTGAAAGCTTTTATTAGTTTTTTTATCGAGTTGCTTTAAGTGAATATAGTTTTTGAGAAATTAAATTTCAAAGTCAAAATTTTTAAATACTGTGCTATTTCTTAAGTTGTTTTATTTTTCTTATTGTGCGTAAATAATTTGTATTTTATAGTTCAATATTCAATGCCTCATCAATTTTTGGTCAAATAACAAAAATAAAAATCATGCATTTTTTGCATTGAAATTTGTACAACTCTGGTTTCTTCACTTTTTCTCAACATTCAATAATATGGAATTATCTTGTTTTTGCATCTGTTCCTATTTATCTTGTATGCTTTGTTTTTATTTTAGTAGATAAATTCGGTAAATTCCCATTCTATTTATTTTTTTCTATAGCCTTACATCTACATAATTCTAAATTTTTCATCTCCATAACTGAAGTGATTTTACAGCTGCTAGTGTTTCGATTCAAACCAAAGTACTTTGTGTTGCTTGTTTTTTTGGAAGTTGTAATTTGAAATCTAAGTATAGGTGAAAAATTAAAAATATTCAATTTAATATTAGTTCTATTTCAAAACCTCCTAAAAAAAAACAAAAAAAAATGCAATAAATTTGTTTAAAAAAAAAAAAAAACAAAATATTAGCATACCTAAATTTTGTTATTCTCAATTTTTCAATTTACAAATTTTTGTAGCATTTAGGAAAAAAAAGTTTTGCCAAATTTAAGTAGATATTTGAAAACTTACATTTATTTTATTTTGCTTTTGTTGCAAATAAATTTCTATCAACCCTCATTTGAAATATTGAACTTCGTAAAATAAATTCTATGATTTTTTTGTTTATTTAAAAATCGAAAACTCAAAATTGGTTAAAAGTTTAATACCCGATTTGGCTGAAATTTACAAAATTTGGTCTTTTAAGATGACACTGAATACAAAAATGTAAAATTTGTTGCAACAACAACAAAATCAGAACTAAATTCAGTCCTTTTTTGCACTCAAAAAAGATTTTTCACTTTCTTGGAGATAAAGCTCACTGTGGCGTATGCGCACTATTACTCAAAAGTATAAAACTGGCAAATTGCTGCAAGTGAAAAAATAGAAAAACTTGTATCGGGTTTTTCAATAAGAGCGCTACAAAGGTTTTTTTTAAATAAGACAAAAACGGTTTCGGATATCAATGAAATTTTTTATTCCTGTGAAAGTACGTTCGATGCCATTGTGTATGGAACTCGATTTCTTTTGCATGGCCACCACGGGCACGCTTGCAGAAGTCCAGACGCTGAAACCAATTTTCGACGGTTTTCAAGCATAAATCGGCCGATACTGCTGCAATTTCACATTCGATATTCGTACAAAGTTCATCAAGCGTCGTTGGCTTGTTGGTATAGACCATAGACTTGACGTAGCTCCACAGGAAATAGTCTAACGGCGTCAAATCGCACGACCGAGGCGGCCAAGCGACAGGACCATTTCGTGAGATAACACGTTCTCCAAACTTGTTTTCTAATAAATTGATTGTGATATTCACTGTGTGGCTTGTGGCACCGTCCTGTTGGAACCACATGTCCTCCAAGTCCATATCATCCAATTGGGGCCAAAAATATTCGGTTATCATTGAACGGTAGCGATCCCCATTCCCAGTAACGTGCAGGTCTTGATCATCACGGAAGAAGTACGGCCCAATGACGCCACCGGCCCATAAACCACACCAAACCGTAATTTTTTTGGGATGCAATGATGCTGCCTGACCATTACCGCATATTTTGTTTATTGACGAAGCCATTCAGCCAGAAATGAGCCTCATCGCTGAAGATGATTTTTCGATGAAAATCCGAATCATTTTCAAGTTGTTGCTCAGTCCAATTCACGAACATACGACGCTTCTGATGGTCGAACGGCTTCAGTTCTTGCGTCAATTTAATCTTGTAAGGATGTAGGCCAAGATCGCTACAACGACGTCACAGAGATGCCCAACGCTTGAGAACGACGTGTGAGAGACACATTTGGGCTTTCTACAACTGAAGCCTCAGCGGCAGCAATATTCTCGACACTACGGGCACTTCTTTATCTCACTGGCTTGGCAACATTTTGTACTGTGCCTGTGGATTCAAATTTGTCCACTAGACGCTCAATTGTTGATCTGCTAGGACGATTATGACGACCATAAATTGGACGTAGCGCTCTTAATGTTGAAGCCACTGACTCCGAATTTCGGTAGTAAATTTTAATAATTTGGACTCGTTGTTGGCTCGTATATCTTTCCATCATAAAATGGCAAATCTTACTGAAGAGAAATGTCAAAAGAGCGGCAAGAAATATGGCGTCGTTTGCTGTCCCTTTCGCTCTACTTTTGTAGCGTCCCTGTTGAAAAATCCTTTATTTGCAGTGCCAAAAAAAATTGGCATCGATGCACTTTTTATTAATCAATTTATTCTATATCCTCAGTTATGAACTGTAAGACCTTGATTTTTTAACTATCATTAACACCCAAAATCAGCTGCAGGCTCTTGTTGTAAAATAAGCCACAAAATTAATTTGACACACAAAAATAATTCTTTATGGGCTTCAAAACAAAATTTAAATTTTATCTGTCATAAACAGACACTCGCTCACAACAGGCATTTTAAAGTTTGATTTTGAATTAAAAAAATATTTAAATATTAAAATACAATTTTTGGTCAACGAATTGGCACTTAAAAGGCTTAAGCTAAGAATTTGTATTTGGTACTGGAAATTGACAAATAACTGGTGCTAACTCCTAACTCGTCGTTGTTCATCTTTTATTAATAGGAACGGGTTAAAGTTCAGCCTGTAATAAATATTTATGATGGCAAAACCTAGTTTGATTGTGTTTGGATAAACTGACTGGATATCTTTTGTAGACTTCATGTCAAATGCTCTACACGTGTAAGTAGCCTTTTATGTTGCATAGCATACAAGATAGTAACATTTCTATGGGAAAAACTAAAGTAAACTTGTATTATAATTTAATGTCCAACGAGCACCTACTTATTTATAAATAAATACATATATTCACGTCTAGTTTAATGCGTTGCTATCAATCAACAATGTCACCTTTAAATAGAAAAAAAAAACTACATAAAATTTCTTGTTAGTTCACTTATCTATAAAAGATTAAAACACGAATATACGTTATACAAGCCTGAAAGACTTAAAAAAAAACGCTCTACTTACTCTCCAATATTATAAAGTATATAATCCAATTTAGGGTTCGTAAAATTAAAATTCCAAAAACGTAGCATTGAAATGATAAAATTTCAAAAAAATGGAAACTTCAAAGTAGTCCACCATTACCTACATCCTGCTATATAGGTATAAGTAGGTACTGTAGCTTAAACAGCCATAATTTAACAAAAATTTCAATTCAACGCCACAATTCGCACCATTTATAGGTTCCCACCATGATGAAATCTAACAATAAAAATTATGTGTAGCAAAAGATATCAAATGAATCTAATTTGGCATTTATATGGACAGAATTTTAAGTAACGTGTATTTTTTTTTTTTTTTTTTTATTTTACTATGGATAAAAACTATAGGTTGGTTTTGAGATACAAAAAGATCTCATAAATAATTTTGCATCAGTAAATAAAAAGCTTTATAGATACATTCAAAGTGAAAGGCATGTGTGGAGTCGATGCCGGTCATCGCCGCCACCGCCGCTGGCCACCACACATCCTTTACGGCATAATCAGCATTGAAATTGAGGTGAAATTGGTCACTTGACATTTTAAACCAAAAGGTAAAGGTTTACCCAAAATGAAATATAAAAAAAAATAAAATAAAAAAGTCTGCGAAAGGTGCAGCAGATGGAAGGGAGGATATTCGTATATTCACATGAAAGATTGTATGGAGATTACATTTGCATCAATGCCGCATTCACAAGGGGCAAATTCAAAATTGGATTTAATCAGAAAAATATATCCTTTTGGTTGGCCATCAGTTGTGGATGGAACCCTTTGTGCGCAAAATGCTTGACGAACTACATGTTTATGTAGGTAGGCTAGGCACACATATGAAAGGCAAAGGGGGTAATCCGTTCCTTTGGCAATGTGAGCTCTGACAGTTTTTCATATATAAAATTTTCTGTTGACGCTTTTTGAATGCATTTTAGCGTAAACTCCAACAACCGGATGTGGATCCAATTATGTAACTCGCTTCCGGTTATAAAAGGCCGGCAGTCCTTTATAAAAATTAATTGAAAATTTGCATTGCCTTGGGATTTTTTTTTTTACATAAAGCAAAAAATAATTAAATTTTTCTGATTTATTTGCAGTTATTTAACTTGTTCACGTAAAAATGATTGAATTATAAACAAAAAGAATGTTATCAATAAATATTTATGTACATACTTACATCAAATATAACACAGGGTGATTCTCAAATGATGCAACACAATGCTGGGAAATTTATGTTGAACGAGACAAAAATCACAATTACACAAAAGTAATTTCATAATATTGTAATTAAATAGTAAATATAATGCAGTTATATGCTTAAACCATGAATACCATGCGAATAACGTGTGGTAAATACTTCAAAATTGCTTACGAAATTTTCTCGTTAAAAATGTCCAAACTAAATTATACTCAAATATTATTTTTTTTTTCCAAAACTTTAACGATTTTTTTTTTTTGTATAGGGTAAAGTCGGGTTATATGGCACCCATTTTTAGTTTTCTTTAAAGCTCAAAAAGTAAAAATAGGGTATATTTTAAACTTTGATATACGTGTCCTGTAATTAACTTTAAAATAGATTGACTACGAAAGTTCTTACAAAGGAACATTTTAATAAATTTAAGCCACGAAAGACCCTTTAAATTTTAACAAATCGATATTAGTGAGTTGAAAAATATAATGAAAAGTAAAAGGGACTTAAATGGACTGTCAATTAAAATGATCTTGTGTGCTTTTGACATTGTGGGGCATTGCTTCTTAAATATTATTGATGAATCTCTTCGGCATGGCATTTGTCCCAGCCACTGAAAGGAATCAATGGTAGTACCAATTGAAAAGGTTAAAAAAAAAGCTAAATCCATCTGAATTTCACCCGGTCAATATGCTCATGACGGAGAGTCAAGCTCTTGAGAAGGTTGCGCATAAGCAACTACAAAGTTATATGTAGGCAAATCACTATTAGTCTGATTACCAGTCGGGATTTATACAACAACACAGCTGTGAAGCACTTCTAAATTTGGTGGTTGCTCAATGGAAAACTGAAGTTCATGACAAAAAGATCGAGATCGAGATCGAGATATACTGCTACCAAAGCTGAGGAGATATGGTGTTGGAGGAGTAGAACTTGAATGGTTCAAAAGCCATTTGTCGAACAGAACTCAGCAAACCAAAGTTACTTATGAGATTTCGGAAGTTTTAACTGCTACGTTTGGTGTACCTCAAGGAGCGGTTTTGGGGACGCTACTTTTCATAATTTATATAAACGAGTTGGAGAATATACTAAAACATACAAACGCTAGGCTTTTCGCGGATGACACTTTGCTATATGTTTCTGGAAGTTCTGCTGTTCAACCCTTTAATTTAAGAAATAGGGGAGACATTTTTAAACTACCTAACATCACAAGAAATAGATCGCAAAACATGCTGAACCATAATGGTCTCAGATTGTTTAATAATTTCCCAATTGACTTAAAGTCGGAAAATAATGTAATTGCATTTAAAAAGAAGCTTATAACATATGTAAAAATTAATTATAATTAATTAAGCTGAAGCTAAATAAAGAATCAAATCAAATCAAATTTTTAAGAAAATTAAAATACTTAAAAAAAAGACATGTAAAAAATGATGGGTGATATGGCACCTGCTAGAGGGTGACATATCACATCGACTTTTTGCATGGATTTTTGCCACACTCAATGCTGTTTTATGTCAAATCCAATGAAAGAATTCAAATAATACACTTGTTTTACTCGAGTGTTAAAAAAAGCAGTCCTAAAAAGTCAATGAAGAATTTACCCAATGTAATTGTGGGAGAAATGACACCAGTCCAATATATACTAAGCTTAAGCGGTGCCATTTTTATCTTTTGATACCCCCACTGCTTATTCAAATTACTCAAACAAACCAAGTTCGCTTAATTAAAGTGGAAAATATAATAAAAATTAAACACAAATCACTCTTCGTCTTTTTTTGTTAGAGCGAACAACCGTTGCCAAATACTTGCGTTGCTACACTTTGTTGTTAAGTTATGCACAAACAAAACTTACTAAAATGTACTAGATCACTATTTCTTTATTTTCGGTTGTGGTTTAAAAGTTAAAGATGCTATTTCAGTTTAAACTGAATCACTTCAGAGCTTACGTTAAACCTTATGATATTTAAATATTTTTGTTTTAAAAATAATTATGAACGAAATATTGAAAGGGTGCCATATCTCCCGTGGTGCCATATTATTTTAATTCAATTTTAATGAACTCGACTCAATTCAATTCAATTAAATTGATTCAAATAAATTCCATTCAATTTCATTCATTCGATTCAATTCAGAGATCAGAAATAAAACTCAAACTTTTGAAAGGTTCTTCAATAACTCTTATTTGTTGTCATTTTCAATGTCAATGTCTTTCGTGTCTTGGATTTATTGCTTAAGTATCGTTTTGGTCTCGCCTTGACATTTACAAGAAGAATTTTGCAGTAAGAGTGTCTTTTCATTATCTCGCTTTGGTCTCGCTATATTCTCGCCAAAGTTATTTTTTTCAAAATAACATTTTCAAAGAAGTTTAATTAAACTAAAACGTAGTTGAAAATTCAAACGTGGTTTCAGTATGTTGGTCATTGTGTTCGTCCAAGTTTACACTGGTATCTGTGACGTATTTTCTCGCTTTGGTCGGTCAAGCCTTGACATTTACACGTGGTTGTTGGTATTTAGAATGATCTTCATTTCATTTTTATTTATTTATAGAATCTTTTACAATGGGCTCTTAAGCCCATTCCGTCATCTCGCCTTCGTCTGTCTCGCTATAACGTTACCAATTTCTTTTTCAAAATAAAATTATTCAAAAAACCAAAAAAACTGAAAACGCTTTATATCGTTTCAAGCGTTCTTATTCCCAAATAAGAGAGAACTTCTCACTGCAGCTGGGTAGCATTAGGCCTGGTTCATCCGGCAATGCACCGCACGAGACCAAAGCAAGATGACGTCAAAACATTTTGTATGGCAAAAACCACGTATGTCACGGCAAGACCAAAGTGAAAACAAAGCGAGAAAACTAACAACACAGATTCTGGTGTAAACGGAAATCACGTTTGAATGACTATGGCGGGACTTCAGTTCAAGGTACTGGGTACTTGATTGGTACTTACCTGAAAGTGCACAAGCCTGGTTAATATGAATGTTTATATTTTATAAGCCTTGCATTAAGAAATGCAGTTGTGGATTTTGATTTTTGAGTGATTTTGTGCAATATAGAGTGAAAAATTGATAACCGAAACTTTGATTTGTTTTAAATAAATCTCAAACAGAAACCGAAATCTTTTTAAATGAATGTAGTAACTCTCAGAGGACAATTGATTGAAAATAAAGGTAGACAGTTACTTCTGATTTATAATTCAATTTAATTCAATTCAATTTAATTGAATTGCATTGAATTCAATTGAATTAAATTGAATTATAAATCAGAAGTAACTGTCAATTAAATTCAATTCAATTCTATTCAATTCGATTAAATTCAATTCCATTTCGTCCCATTCAATTTAATTCAATTCAATTCAATTCATTTCAATTCAATTCAACTTAACTCAATTCATATTTTTCAAAGAATTTTATTTTCACTTCTCTCTTTTTCCATCTGAAACTATTATTTAAGAAGTTGTGTTAGCAGTTTTATGCTTTCGAATATTTTTCTCTCACTAAGATCCGAATTTTGTTTTGGCAACACAAAAACGGCTGAAGTTAAAAAGAAAACTGTATTTAAGCTTAGTATTTAGGAGACGACTCTCCCTTAATGAATCAAATTGGAGTTTCAATTTAACATTCAGCCGTTCTTCATTCAGGATATCAACTTTTGAGTTGTTAAATCCTGTGTTGTGGTGGCACCAATTTGCACGGGACTCATACCTCTTGGTTCACCTTTCCGTGTCAATTATTATGAAAGTTATAAAAATTAACCATAGAATACTTACATACTTCAGACAAAGTATATGAGTTCTGTTTCCATCACATAACCTACTTAGGTTACAAATTAAAGCTAGAAAAAGGGTTTGTTCATAATATTGATGGCAGTTAACTTACAACACGAGCTCGTATCCTTGCGGTGTGGTATGGTCGGCCAGTGTGATGGTGGCGGAACAGGAACACGGCCGGTGCGGTGGTGCGGAGAAGTTCCATATCGCAGTGCCGATAATTACTGCGGTACTCTCTACTCAGGTCGGCGGCAATTTGTTACGCCTAAATGTCGGCACGCGTAGTCTAATCTTTGGCCTTAATTCGTCCGTGTATATAAATGGGTTTCGAGGATATCACCCTCTCGGTCTCGATGCCTTGCTTAAGTATGCAAAACTGTATCGATGATTATGTCCTTTCGTGTTAAAGGCTTGGATAGTTATTTTTGTTGTTATTGTCTATATCCACCTGAGAAAGTCAATTGTTTACATGATGTTCTTACAGTAAGTGTGGGTGAATGGGGCTTGAGTTTGATTTGCTTGGCCGTAAATAATTAACTTTATGCTTGTGAAATTGGGGGACGAAGAAGTTAGGTAGGATATCCTTGGAGTATCAAAATTTTCATAATGAAAAGGGTTTACTAAACACTTTAAGAATACGTCCTTTGTTCCAATCATTTTCTTTACGAAGAACTTTGGGCTTCGATTACACCACACTTTTAGAGAAATGATGGGAGTTAAAAGTGGGGTGGGTCCTGTCTGTCTGCGTCTCTGTGTTTCAGTGTATATAACAACCTAGGTACACACAGGCGATGAAAGTCATGTCTTGCGTGTATAATAAGTAATTTTAGACAGAAAATTTAATTGCCTCCTGGCTCCTGAATGTACCTAGCTATACCTATTCCTATATATGTTAATTCAAGTGGAATTAATTGTTTCCGGTATTTAAGTTGCTTCAAGGATTTTTGCCCCAGTGTGCCTTACTTATCCTGATCCGACAATTGTTCAAGTAGTTCGGTGTTTTTATTGTTGTTGGTATTTGTGGTGTGGTGTGGTATAGAAGTCTGCATATACGAACACAATATGTAGCTACTATCTTAGATGACTTGGTTTTTTGGGCTTTCAGCTTGACTTGTGCTGGCTTTTCAATATTTGACTAAAAGTCTTCTTGCGGAAGGCTTGTTATGAGTTCAACATAAAAGCAGGACTATTATCTTGATTTTTAGACTTTTGTTTTGAGTTGAATCGATAAATTATTATACTGTTGAATTGGCTTTAGGGTTCAGTGAGCATGCAAAATTGGTGTATACACAAAAACAAATGATGATGATGATGATGATGAGGTATTTATATCGCTGTCGGATATTAACACTGAAGGAGTTAATTGTGGTTATAGATTTTTTTTTATATATTTTTTTAACTGCCTTTATTTAAAAAAATCAAATTATGACTTCATGGAGGTTTTTCTTAAGGAATTCAATGAATTTCCAAATTGAAAGGGTAAGTAAGGTTAGGTCACCTCTTGACTTCATTATTATTCTTATAAGGTATTATCAAATTTTGCTTTGTCTTGGTTTGCCTCGAAAGGTATAACAAAAAATCATATAAGTAGATAACTTTTGTTAAGAACTTAAATAATGAATAAAATGAACGACTTTCAGTTTATTGCTGCATAAATATATAAAATTTTAATACTTATATAAAAACCGAAAAATCAATGATTTTAAATTTTTTTCTAAATCGAGTCTGACTTTTTCTTAGAGCAAAGACCCGAAACTGTTAGAGAAATATTGCCATTCAAACTTTCTTATCATTTTTCGAAGCTTTAGCGCGAAAGCCTATTTGTTGGTACTTACGTCGCAAATCCAACATTCCTTGCACCTAATCTTATATTATTCGGACCAGCCGTTCAGTCTATAGGGTCTGGAAGCATTTAACCAAGAGGCCACATGAGTAAGTACTCGCTATAACGAATTAGTTATGCACAGAAACATATGCTACTGTCAACTTGATGGCCTTTTTTCACAGCAAGTTGAGAAGCGAGTAGAGTGGCAAGTCATTTGACAACTAATTATTGTATACAACTCTAAATAATTAAAGCAATAAAAGTACATAATAGCAATTTTAAATAACACAAAATTGAGAGTACACTTAATGTAAAGGGTTTTTCAAAAGGAACGCTACAAAAGTAGAGCAACAGGGACAGCAAACGACGCTATATTTTTTGCCGCTCTTTTGACATTTCTCTTCAGTAAGATTTGCCATTTCATGATTAAAAGATATACGAGCCAACAACGAGTCGAAATTATTAAAATTTACTACCGAATTTCGGAGTCAGTGGCCTCAACGTTAAGAGCACTACGTCCAATTTATTGTCGTCATAATCGTCCTAACAGATCAAAAACTGAGCGTCTAGTGGCAAAATTTGAATCCACAGATACAGTACAAAATGTTCCCGTGCCAGTGAGACAAAGAAGTGCCCGTAGTGTCGAGAATATTGCTGCCGCTGAGGCTTCAGTTGCAGAAAGCCCAAATGTGTCTCTCACACGTCGTTCTCAAGCTTGGCCTACATCCTTACAAGATTAAATTGACGCAAGAACTGAAGCCGCTTGACCACCAGAAGCATCGTATATTCGTGAATTGGGCTGAGCAACAACTTGAAAATGACTCGAATTTTCTTCGAAAAATCATCTTCAACGATCTTCTATTTTTCTGTAAAAATGACCGGAAAAAGGAAAATATGTAACTGAAAAACATATTCTTAATAAATATTGCAATGGGAAACCATTACGCAAAATCAATGAAACAATTGGGCAAACCTATTTCATATTGCAAAAAGACGTAGGTAAGATACTAAAAATTGTTGAAAAATAGAGAAAAAAATATTCTTTCATAGCACAATGAACAGTTTATAGTTCGAAAAATCAAAGTAAATCCCAAAATTTATTTTTTAAACCAAACGTTGGAAGTCTCGCAAGTACTTAAAAGGTTTTTGTCAACTGAAACCATTAAACGGGACTTCGCATCGCAATAACATTCATGGCATTTGCTCGTTAAAAACCTTCTGTTTCTATGGCAAATCCACGAAAACGTTTAGAGCTCGCAAAAAAAAACAAATTAATAAGCCACAAAGCTTCTGGGACAGTGTTTAGCCTCAGAAGTTCTATGGTAGTTTTATATCATAGAAGCTCTATGACTTATAAAAATGAATTTGACCGAGCTCTAAACGTTTTCGTGGATTTGCCATTAGAAACAGAAGGTTTTTTACGTACAACAAAAAAAAAACGAGCAAAGAAAATTTTGTAGGGACCAAACAATATCTAATTTATGACTTAACTAACGTTTAAGTCTAGACTATCGTTTACGTAAAAAAGTGTTTGGTTTATTTAAATTTTAGTAGGCTCTTACTAACGCAACCCCAACTGCAACGTGCACCACTTTATTTCTTATCGGATAAAATACCAATAGCCCAGAAAAATCAGACAAAAATTGACAAAATCAGGCAAAAATTCTGACAAAACTGAATTTTGATAAGAGACTCGTTTTTAAGTCTCAAGCATTTAATAAAAAGTACCTATAATTTGGGTTGGGGCAAATAATTATGGGGGATGGGTAAAAATTTTAGCTTATTTTCATCTGTACTAACAAAATTTGATTATTTTCATCATACCATCAATAATTTAGAGAACAACCTGCAAGAATTTCATGACGAGTTAGTAGAAAAAAATTTATAAAAATTTCGAAGAGCTACAGATTTTGGGAGAAACGTGGCACACTACCACTGAAATGAAACTAATTTCTGAGAGGACACTGAGCGTGGTTTGAACATGGTTTTTGAAAACTGATTGTTATCAAAATCTGTTGATTTTACGAAAAAAGTGTTATAATCTTTTTTATGTAAAATATAAATCTTTTGAAAAAATTTACGATTTTCGAGATATTTACAAAAAGCTTTTTTTTCCAATTTAAAGTACAAAATTAAATGGCAAACATTGAACCACCATTAATTTAAGAATAAATTATATCCAGGTCCTACATTTTTTCACCGAAGTGCTCACTACGCAACTAGTTTACACTATAGAATAATATGTTTTAAAATATTTGGCGTAATTTCCATTTTGCTGAGCATTACGTGTGGGACATCAAAACTACCATTGTTTTAAATTTCTGCCAAAGTTCAACAAAAATGAAGTTGCAAATGCACTAAAAAACTCGGATTATTAGCTTAAAGACGTCTCTGAATTATGACCTAATTAAAAAAAAAATCTAGAAACTACGAGATAAATAATAATTAAAATCAATTAAGTACTCCGTTACGTGCGGGACACGTACAAAATTAATATTTTAGGACCTTTTGCTAAGAGCCGCAAATTTGTAAGAACTTATATTATGTATAACTTTTCATTTAGACTTAAATGTGGTTGGAGCCCGTTTTACAAAAACTTGAATTTACTGTAGTTGCAGTAATATTTTCGTGCTTTTTCAAGTAGCTCTTAATGCTATTGATTGAGGAATATTTTGCTTAAAATCAAATTTTTTGAGTAAAATATAAAAAAATGTGTATAGTAATAAGGTTTTACATCAAAATATTAATAAAACTAATTTTTTTCAATGATTTAAGTGTTTTTTCCTCAAACGACGCATAGGTTTTCGCCTAAAAAGGTATTTGAACACTAAGAACACTAATAAAATGTGATCTTTTGACATTCATATCAAGCGTTACATGTGCGATAACTTTTGAAGTTGGATTTCACAAAATCTATTCAATGTAAATTTAAATTACCTTTGGATTAAAATAACAGAAGATAAACTCTGTTTATTTCTGAAACTTTTTTAAAATGGTAGTAAGTACAATCGGCGTACGACATAGCCTGAGCTAGAGTACTAGGTGTCGCACGAAAATGTGTGGCGTTGCCTCTGGGGAACTATGACCTGTCACACAAAAACCTATGACATGGCCGTGAAAATGCTAAGAAGTGGGCATGGCAGTAAGCAGATGATTTTTCTGATGATGTCTTATGATATTCTATATCATTCCTGAAAATTTCATCCAAATCGGCTGACTGCTTTAGATTTTATAGATTTAAGACCGCCTCTCCATAAAAAGTTGAAATCATCGAATAACTTTTGAAGTAGGCTCTGGACCTTTGGCACCTCATATATGAAAAATTTACAAAAAAGAAAAATGTCATTTAATTGGTCAGAAATGATCAACTAATCCTAGAAATTGGTAAGCCCTTGATAACCAAGGTTCAAATGATAATTAAGGTTCAAATTTTCTTTAGGTCACGCAAGGTCACACTCCTTTCTTGGCACTTCATTTATGGGTAAAAATTATATCACCCGAAAGATCTCGTCATAAAAGATCAACTATATTATTTTCAGTAATTGGTCAGCTATAGTTTTTTTTCCATGAATTTTCAAAATTCATTTCAAGGTCACAAAAAAACTTTTGGGGCCTAGTTTGGGTCATTTAAAAAAAAGGACCTATTTGACATTTGAAATACCACTGCATGGTCATAACAGGTCAGCTTTTTCAGTATTTGGTCTTTTTTTATCGATTTTAATTATTTTTAATGATCTAAGAAAAAATTTAAGGTCATAGCGATTTTGGCACTTCATTTTTTTAAATTTGTGTTCAAGGTCATTTTGATTTTTGGCACCTCATTTATGGGAAATTTGGAAAAATTAATACCACATGAAAGGCCCTAATTCTATATAAAAGGTCAGCTGATTTCAGTAATAGGTCAGTTTAAAAAAAAATCGTAAGAAAGAATCTATAACTTACCAAAAATTTTTTTCCAGATTCGATTAGAGGTCTTAAAATAATTGTCAATAAAAAAAAATCAAGATAGAAGTTCCAATCGCCTGAGGAATACTTTCTCAACATTTTGGATTATCTTTTCTTGTTTTGGAAAAAATCTGTATTTGATTCAATCACATATTTTAAGACATTTCAAACATAAGTTTGACTAAGTTCGTGACTTGAGTAGTGACGAAATTCTTTTTCTTAGTAACAGAATAAAAAGGAAAAGGATTATTTACACATTTCAAAGAAATTCGATTCCACGTAATATGAACATTTAAAAAATGCTACATTTTCCAACGCAAAATATTAATGAAGTGTTTGTGTTGTTTCTGTAAAAAATCAACGTATTCCGTTTCATTTAAAATGACTAAAATCCATCACCAATCAATTCTCAAAAAATAGACTTCAGCAAATGAAAGCAATTTCCGAATACATTTATACAACTTTCAATTCAGGAAAAAATACCTTCGTCATATTAATTATTTTCCATTTCGTTTGAAACGACATAAAACAATAAACTTTTTCCCTAGCTAAAGTGCATTTCATTTGTCAACTTAACGAGCGTATACCAACATTTTTTAAAATTTCATACATCTATAGGTATCCAACAATTTCCACCATATCAACCTTGTGCCTCTGTTCAATATGCATATGCATCCAAGTAGACGTAATTTTTGTCGAATTCGTGTTGCAAAAATAAGAATTGATTGCAGTAAAAGAAAGAAAACATATATTCATGGCATAATGCTAACAGAAAAAAGAAAAAAAAAACAAAAACGAAAAGATAAAATGCGACAGAAAAATATATACAAAAACATGAAACAACGAAACACAACTGTCATTCTCAAATTGACAGATGAAAATCAACTCCCCGAATGAACATATTCAATTTGATACGAACGATGTTTGCAAATAAATTGCAAAATTCAAAATCCGCTCCGCATGTGATATGCAGTCATGCATCTAGCTAGTAGTTCTACTCTACAACAGCCACTCAGAAATCCCCATGAATGCATCTGCTAAAAAATGTTCAAATATAAAAAAAAAATACAAAAACTATATCCATGCCGAACTCAATTCTCAGTTAAAAATGGAAAACGGAACTACACCGGCCCGTTCCCATTCCCAGTATTTCCTCGACCTAGTGTAGACAGGGTATTGATATTTTTGGATTTTTCCTTTTTTTTTCAATTTTCTATTTTTCTGTAAGGATTTTTCCATTTTTTTTTTTTTGTATTCAAATTTTTATTGCAATTCAGGAAACTGCTTGCATTTGTTATTGTATGCTTAGGCAGTCGAATTGCAGGGGTGTGATTGAGGGAGCGAGTAAGAGGTGATAGAAATGAATGAATCAGTAACAACAAAAAAAATGGAAGAATTTCAATATTGCTGGTAGGTATTTATTTTACTCGGATGAGTGGTGTATTTGTGTATATTTTGTATGCAATTTTTTGGCACAGATACACAAAGTTGTCAAATAAAATGGTTTTCATCCTAAGCTATATGAATGAATGTAAATGTTACCAATTGACAGCAAATTTGTTTAGTGTTTTTGTCACGATAGCTATACGACGCACGAGAGGTGCAGGTAATGCTGGAAATGACTTTTTGAAAAAGTTTAGAAGTGATAAAGTTCGCATGTAGATATATACAAAAAAGTAAGTATTTATTTCTTTATTTTAGTTTTCAATCATTATTTGAATAGTTTTCAAAACTTAAATATACCCCTGCCTATAAGCAATTCAATATCATTTTTTTTGTGTGAATTTCCTCACGACATTAAAATTCAATCGAAAATAGTTGAAAGGATTTATATTAGTAACAAAAATAACGAACATCCTAAAGAATCAGTATTTTTCCGTTTATTGAATTTTCAAGCAGATAACCCTCCCCCAGGGGGAAGTGAAGTAGATTTAAGCCATTTTGGATTTTCGTAACAAACGTTGTTCGGCACTGTGCTCAACTTGTTCTGCCTTGTGCAGTAAATATTTTTAAAAAATCGCAAATTTGCAAATTTTTCGAATACCTAATTTTTTTTTTTTTTTTTTTTTTGATTTCGACATTTCTCTGCTGTTTTGTAGTTATGGCTTCTAAGCGCTGAAGAGGTAAATTAATTTATCATGTTTGCTACTTTTATACCAAAAATCATTCTTACGAAGGGCCGTGAAGTTAGCACCCACAATTTCGATTTTCAAAAAAAATTATTGCGCAAATTCACTAATGCTATTAATGAAATTTTTTGAAATTTCGCAATTCTGTTGAAATAAAAGTTGTGCTGTTTTATGCTCAAATTGAGCTGAAGCGACGAAGAGATAAAAATATATATTTGCAACAGCTAAAAACAATTTTGCGAAGGTTTCAAACCGTAAAGTTTGCACCGCTACTCTCGATTTTCAATATAAAAATAATTTTGCTTGCGCCATACACAAATTTGCAAACTCTAAGAGCTGCCATATAAATAAATACATTTGGTGACACAACAGCTCATGGAGAACCAGGGCCTAGTGACTTACAACTCTCAACCATTCCTGTGTGCGTGTTGTTGGCATTAATCGAGACTGCTATAAACACAAGAAATAAAAGAAACATCGCATATTTGCAACTTAAACAAACAATTTTACGAAGCGAAGTATTCTTACTTCATGATTAGCCAAAGTTGCAAGCTTACAAATTATTTTAACCTCTTTGGCATATGGCAGCATAAACTGAGAAAAAATAGCACAGCTATCATTTTAATGAAAATAAGAAGTTTAAAAAAGATTATCATCCATAAAATCTGCAAATTTGTTTTTTTGTTTCATATTTATAACACAAGGCAGCACGAGTTTAAAACTGAAAATGGCGATACTTACTTCTATCTTACTTGCTTAAGATGGCGCTACAATCCGGGTGGACCAGGTCTTCAACCAACAAGCTTCTTTCAGCCGGCTCTATTTCTAGCTAACTGTCTCCAGTTTTGCATGGCCAAGTTGGTTGAGGTTCTCTTCCACTTGCGTGCGCCAACCCTGTTGCACTGTCTTCCTCTACTGCGCCGTCCCACGAGATTCAATGACTTTCCTGGCCGGAGCATTCTTGTCCATTCGCTCTTCTCTAGGTGACTCAGCTATCTCAGTCATTGGCTTTTCACTTTACTGGCTCGGTTGGTGTCGCTGTACAGCCCGTACAGTTCGTGGCAGTATCTTCTTCTCCATTCCTCATCTATGTAGACGGGACCAAAATTCACCGTAGAATTTTCCATGTTTATGTCCATGTCTCTGCACTTATATCAGGACCGGGATGATAAACGTCTTACACACGGGCACTTTAGTTGTTCGAGAGAGTGTTTTGCTTCGAAATTGCCTTCTTAGCCCAAAGAAACAGCAATTGGTAAGAGTAATTCTTCGTTTGATCTCAGCACTGATATCCTTCGCTGAGCTTATAGCGGAGCCTAGATAGACAAAGTCTCTGACCACCTTAAAATTATAGCTGCCTATAGTGACATTCTGACCGAGACGTCAATGTTGGGTGTCCTTTCTTGTTGACAGCATACATTTGGACTTGGCTTCATTCACAGTTTTGGCTTCCTCCTTAGTACACACGAAAGTAGCTTTGACATCACGCTTTGTTCATACGATTATGTCAACATCATCGGCTTAAGTAAGTAGTTGGACGTACTTTTGAAAAATTATGAAAAATTATGCCTCCAGGTGCTAAATTCACGCTTCGCAAACTTGTTTTTTTTTTACCATAAAAATTGCAAATATTCATGAAAATTGAAAAACTACAAAAAAGAATTAATAAATTGAATTTTGTCGTAAAATTTGCTATTATGCGAATTTTTTTGTTGGTGTTTGGTTGCACGAACATGCTTCATTCTTAAAAGATTTAAAATTTCATTCGTAAATTTTGCAATTTTTTCGAATTTTTTTGTTTGTTTTGAACAACGTGGGACAGTTTGAGCACAATATAGCACAAATGTTGTCTTCGAAAATTGAAAATTACACTGCGAACTTCATGCGGCAGCCTTGGCAAAATTGTTTACTGGCCATAAAAATTGCAAATATGCGAATTTTTTATATCTTTTCCCCGCTTAGCAGCATACAACTCAATCGTAGCATTTGCGAATTTTCGAGTTTTTTTTATAATTACTGCACAAGGAAGCAGAATGTGAGCACAATAGGGCACAACTATTTTTTTTTTTGAAAGTTGAAAATTGAAAATGGCGGTCCTAACTGTTTGTTACAGCCTTCGCAAAATAGTAACTTTTGGCCATAAAAGTTGCAGATATACGATTTTTATGTATCTAAGCCATAAACTAGCTATAAGATACCACAAATTTCTCTTTTTAAGAAAATTTTAAAAAATTCATTCAAAAAGTTTGCAAATTTGCGATTTTTTTTAAATACTTATGGTACTTTTTATTTTTTTGAAAATCGAACATGGCGGTGCTAACTTCACTCTAAAAAAATGGTTACTCTCTAAGAACCATACCCTTAGTACTATTTTGTATTAAAAACGGCACTTGGAAGCTCAAGTTGGGAACATTACCGCACAAACTTTTTTTTATGAAAATCGGAAATGGTGGTGCTGGTGGGCGCTAGCTTCACGGACTTGAGCTATAGATCTACTTTAATTGAAGAGTAAAGTTTGAATTCTGAGAAATAATATGGTTCTGTTCTTATTTCGAATTAACTTTTAACTGAAAAAATTGCCAGTAATACAATTTTTTCAGAACTTAAGGGCACATAGTTGATTGGAAGAAGAATACAAATTTTAGACTCCTATTTGATAAGTCCTGTTTTTAAGGAATTTTTACACGTTTTATCATCATTATATCACCCTTAAAGACATGAAGTAGGTACCTACAATGTTAAATACTAATTTTCATAACAACGCTTTTTGAAGGACATTACAAAATTAATATTATTCTTATAAATTATAAATTGTTTGTATCTGCCATGTTTGGTGCTATCGAATATTTTCATTTCTCTTATAGGAGGGTTATACAGTATCTATAGGCTTGGTAGGAGTATATCTGCCTACATATGCTGCAACAATCAATTTGATCGACATGTCGTCAATCAGACAATTGATTAAAATTTTATTATTTTTACTTTCAAAGGGATTCGGTAGTAACAGTATATATTGTTCCAGATGGAATGTACCTAGATACAGCGAGACCAATAAAAAAAAAAGACTTAAAATTTGATTGGTTTTTAATTAACAGAAAATTCGAATAAAATTTATATACAAAATTGGAAAATGGGTACAATCGCAACAGATACATACATTTATATATTTTTGTTTGATTTTATTTTTAGTCACAGAGATTTAATTAAAATTGAATTTTTATTTGTTCGTTATTTTTTTTATTTTTTATTGAATCTGAATGTAAAATAATATTGTTTAATCAAAATATATGCATTCTGTGATGGATTTATTTCTTTTTTTTTTCTTTTTTCACTGTGGGTTATCTTTACTTTTTATTATGAATTTTCAGTATGAATGAACTTGCCAGTTTTCTTTTACACAGAGATTTTCGAATAAAAAAAAAAAATACGTAAATCACTGTAAAGCAATATTAATTGGATTTTGATGAATCGCAAAAAAAAATTAAATAGGCTTCAAAATGAAAAACCATTAATCATAATATTATAATCACTACCGTTTTGTAGGTACTAATGAAGGTATCTGTGGAGAAAACATATAGTTTGACTATCATTTCTCATATACTCGTACATGAGACATAAGATCATCATTATGATAGCTTAATAATGGGTTCGTATTATTTGAGGCATGTGGACAATTTTCCACATGATATATCAAATTATTTAAGCCGAAGGGATGATGCACTCATGCCAACATAATTTCAAGGGGTACATTTGTAAAAATCAAAATGCATGTCATGTATCACACATTTATACTTGGATTATAATCTGAGAATAGACATATGCTCCGAGAGAGAAGGGATGGTTTATCTCACATACCTTTTTTTTGTTTTCAATTTCAAATGAAAAGTGAAAAAACCAGCTTCATACAATCAAAACAATGTTTTCATCGCGTTTGTTTGTTTTTAATTTTACTTAAACATAATACAAAATGTCAATGATGTTTCTTGTAAATTTTTCTAGTTCAGTGAAGATGAGTTGGTAGTATTGAAGCATGATTTTAAAAGAAGGGTTTTAAAAACTTTATTTATTTATTCAAAATTTATTGCATATGTAAATTAAAATCTGTGCCTGCAAATTTTAAAATGAATTGTCTATCGTAGACAAATTATTGAAACTATTTGACCATTATCACGATCTAGTGGATTTTCAGGTGGTACCTTTGCTTTTTTTTGCGAATATTCCACATGGGCTGCCAAGAACCCATAGCTCATTTTTTGGAATTTGAAAAAAAAAAATACAAAAAGTAAAAGTTTTAAAAAATGAGGGATTTAATTGTGAATACAAAAATCTAAAAACTTGGAAAAGAGGCTAAGTTCTAAATGGCTTTTTGGGTCTAAAACAACCATTTCTTAGAAGAAAAGGGGTGCCATCTGACTTAAATATGAATTTATGCATACTTCTTAATAGTTGGCTAGTTACAAAAATAGAATTACAATTTATATTCAGTGAGTAACAAATATATATATGACTGAAAATAATATGAAATTATAAAATGCTAAGGCCTAATTTCTTAAATAGAAACGTGAAAAAGCATTTAGCTACTGCCTTTTTGGAACGTGCACATATTTAATCATATTTGTGTAAAAAAAATTCAATTATTTAAGGGTTCTGTTTTACTAAGAAAGAATTTATTTTTCCAATGTATAGAATTTTTATTTTGTTTTATTAATATCGGGTTGTTCAATAAGAGGGCTACAAAAGTTTTTTTTAAATAAAACAAAAAAGATTTTGGATATCAATGCAATTCTTTATTCCTGTGAAAGTACGTTCAATGGCATTATATATGGAACTCGATTTCTTTTGCATGGCCACCACGGGCACGTTTGCAGAAGTCCAGACGCTGAACCCAATTTTCGACGATTTTCAAGCATAAATCGGCCGATACTGCTGCAATTTCACGTTCGATATTCGAACGAAGTTCATCAATCGTCGCTGGCTTGTTTGCATAGACCATAGACTTGACGTAGCCCCACAGGAAATAGTCTAACGGCGTCAAATCGCACGACCGAGGCGGCCAAGCAACTGGACCATTTCGTGAGATAACACGTTCTCCAAACTTGGTTTCCGATAAATTGATTGTGATATTCGCTGTGTGGCTTGTGGCGCCGTCCTGTTGGAATCACATGTCCCCCAAGTCAATATCATCCAATTGGGGCCAAAAATATTCGGTTATCATTGAACTTTAGTGTTCCCCATTCACCGTAACGTGCCGGTTTTGATCATCACGGAAGAAGTACGGCCCAATGACGCCGCCAGCCCATAAACCACACCAAACCGTAATTTTTTCAGGATGCAATGATGACTCATGGGGTACGTGTGGATTACTGCCTGACCAATACCACATATTTTGTTTATTGACGAAGCCATTCAACCAGAAATGATTTTTCGATGAAAGCCCGAATCATTTTCAAGTTGTTGCTCAGCCCAATTCACGAACATGCGACGCTTCTGGTGGTCAAGTGGCTTCAGTTCTTGCGTCAATTTAATTTTGTAAGGATGTAGGCTAAGATCTTTTCGCAAAATTCGCCACAACGACGTCACAGAGATGCCCAATGCTTGAGAAGGACGTGTGAGAGACACATTCTGCAACTGAAGCCTCAGCGGCAGCAATATTCTCGACACTACGGGCACTTCTTTATCTCACTGGCACGGGAACATTTTGTACTGTGTCTGTGGATTCAAATTTTCCACTAGACGCTCAATTTTTGATCTGCAAGGACAATTATAACGACCATAAATTGGACGTAGCGCTCTTAACGTTGAGGCCACTGACTCCGAATTTCTGTAGTAAATTTTAATAATTTCTACTCGTTGTTGGCTCGTATATCTTTCCATCATGAAATAGCAAACCTTACTGAAGAGAAATGTCAAAAAAGTGGCAAGAAATATGGCGTCGTTTGCCATCCCTGTCGCTCTAATTTTGTAGCGTCCCTTTTGAAAAACCCTTTATATCAACAACATCTAACTGATGAGCCCAATTGTTGTACCTGGGCGTAACACATTTAGACTAAAGTCGCAAAAACTGATAGATTTAAATATTTCTTAATCTTAATTTCCAAAAGTATTCTAATTACTTTACATACAAAGAAATACCCATATGTAAGGAGTTGCCATCAAGTGTTTCTGTGAAGTTTTTTTAAAATTGGATCCGCAGTTTTAATAGCATTTTTTAATTTGATACAACTTTTTCAAAGATTTATACTTAAAGAGTTTTAAAAACAATTTTAGGTGTGGTAAAAAGTTCACTCGGTCATCTTGTGTTTTTTTGTTTAGTAAAAACCACCAGTCAAATATCAAACGAAAAAATAAGTAAAACCAAGAATACTATATTTGAAGTCGTACCACGATCAGATGCTAAATAATCATTATTTCTATACAACCTAATAACTTGCACCATCAATTTTAACATCCCTCATATTGTTGTATATAAACATAAACACTTACAGTTATAGAGAATGATTGAAAAACTAACTACGAAGGGTATAACGTTAAAAAAAAATAAACATAAACATTAAACAGACGCCCCGGGGTGCTTGCAACCCCAAAGCGGTGTAAATTTTAAACCATAATTTGTTTAAAACACTTTGGCACTAGAGTCGGTGTCGTCGCTGCCTGGTGCATCTCACCCTTTTTTTTGTCCTTCAAGCTAGATCAGGCAAATAAGGGAAACCATTCTTTTATCCCTCCCTATGCAAGTACAGGTTGACACAATTACCAGGGGAATATAAAACGGACGACATCATGACAATTCAGCGCTATTTTGTCTCAATTTTGAACTTCATAGATTTTTTTATTTAACTTGAAATGCAAAGTGGGGTGAATAAAAAAGCATCACCCAATGGACTCAAGGATTTATTTAAAAATTGTCACCATGCGCCTCCGTTGAAGTTGAAAAGGACGAAAGTAGTATACAAATGTTTGTTTGTTCAGCAGCCAGCCGTTGTTTTGTTGGTTGAGTTATTTCTTTCACTCATTGTCTAGGGTTTCTTTTTTTTTTGAATATTTATTTATTATGAAATCGAAATAGGAACATGACATAATATGCGTTAAAAAAATATACATCTTGAAATAACGAATTGAGATTTTGATGAGGAAAATAAAAAACATTCACCCTGTTGAAGGAGTAGGTATAGCGAGAGTCCTACTCAACACAGATTTAAATCCAGCGAGGGTTGGAATATGACACAAACAAACAAAAGAAGAAGACTTCATATATAGTAACTTTAGCAAATAAATAAAATAATAATCAAAAACAAGTGGCATCTGTCAGAGAGACAATAAAGTGTGAAATTATTTCTTTTTTTTCACAAAAGACCTTTGAGAAATGTGTCAAAAAAAAAGAGGAAAAATCACAAAACTGATTTCGGGAGGGTAGAGGATATTTTGCCACTGATTTATCTGCCTGTATATAGTTGTTTCACGTATTCCCTGAGGAAGAATGTCCAAATTCAGTCTGTGAATTATAAAAATGTTTTATTTTTTTTCAAGAGCCTATTGCTGTGTGTAAACAATAAGCGATTTATCTATTTTAAGGACTTTTAAACTGAAGTGATTTACTTTAAATGAGGAACAAACATATTAGAGATGTACTTAAGTTTTAAAATACAAAATATACCCTCATGCTTGTAGCAAAAGAGTTTAAATAGGTGAAGGTGTCTTGATCACTCCAAGATAAGTTATGGTCCTAAATGCGTGTTTTCATTTGAGAGTCTGCTCAGGAAACTAAATCCTTTGCGCTTTTTGGGCGACCTTTTTTTTATAATTGGAATTGATTTCTTACACACCAAGGATGAACTTAAGCTCGAGAATCATTGTTGTGATCCTGTCGTAGCTTAGACGCCATTTTGAGAAATGGCGCCCAATTTATTATCAGACCAGGAAACCGAAATTCAGTACGGTGGCTTTATTTTTATATTTGTATAATTTAATTTTGACATTCTTAGAATGAAAATTAAGCTCGGGAGTCATATTTGTTATCCAGTAGCTTGGACGCCAGTCCCAAAAATGGCGCCCAATTTGGACTCAATGGTGAAATAAAAACACTCATAAATCACTTGCAAAATTTCCATGGTCAAATAAGCGGTAAATATGTTAAAAAATTGGTGTTAAGTAGATGCTCCTTTGGTTAAAATGTCAATGTTTCCAGTTTTCGGAATATAATATATAATTTTTTTGTGTCCGAGGGTGGAACTTTCACTTTTTTTTTATCTTTTAAATATTTTGAACATGAAATAAGTAAAGGAAACCCCTCGAGGTGCCAAATGGTTTATTTTTTAAAGGACAGGTGTTAGGTAGATGCCCCTACGGGTAAGTTATGAGTGTTGCCACTTTTCGGGAACTTACTTTTTTGTGTCAAAGGTTTACACCCCCACTTTTTTTAATTATTTAAAATTTTGAACACGAAAAAATTTACGAAAACGCTTACAGATGCTAAATGCGTGTAAGAAAATAATAGCTGATGACAAAAACAAAATTGGTGCTGAAAAGACGCGCCTTTGATTAAAATGTCAATGTTGCCACTTTTCGGGAACATGATTTTTTTTTGTGTCAAGAGTAGGGCTTTCACCCTTTCTTGAAACTTTTTAATATTTTGAATATGAAAAAAGTGAAAGAAAGGCCTCGATACACCAAATGGTTGAAATCTTAAGAGGTAGGTATTACGTAGATCCACCTCAAATAAATTATGAGTGTTGCCACTATTCGGGAGTTTACTTTTTTTATGTCAAAGGGTGACAACTCCACTTTTTTAAAAATATTTAATATTTTGAACATGAAAAAAGTTGAGAAAACGCCTCTAAATGCCAAATGCGAGTTAGAAAATAATAGTTGATAAAAAAAAATTGGCCTTGAGAAGACGCACCTTTGGTTAAAATGTCAATGTTACCACTTTTCGGGAATATAATTTTTTGTATATCAGAGGGTGGGACTTTCTCCTTTTTTGAAACTATTTAATATTTTAAACATAAAAAAAGTTAAGGAAATGCCTCCAGACGTTTTAAAATATAGGTGTTAAGTATCCTTCGGATAAATTATGAGTGTTGCCACTTTTCGGGAACATCCTTTTTTAAGTCAAAGGGTGACACTACCACTTTTTTACAAATATTAAATATTTTCAACATGAAAATAGTTTCGAAAACACCTCCATATGACAAATGCGTGTAAGAAAATAGTAATTGATGTCTACAAAGAAAATGGTGTTGAGAAGACCCACTATGATAAAAATGTCAATGTTTCTACTTTTTGGGAACATCATTTTTTTGTTGCACTTTAACTTTTTCTTGAAACTTTTTAATATTTTGAACATGAGAAAAGCAAAAGAAACGCTTCCAGATACCAAACGGTTGATCTCTTAAAAGTTTGATTTTAAGTAGATGCAGCTCCGGGTAAGTTATGAGTGTTGCCACTTTTCAGGAACATACGTTTCTTATGTCAAAAAATTTAAAAAATTTTAGTATTTTGATGAAAAAAATTGCGAAAACACCTCCAGATGCCACACAACTTTGGGTAAAATATCAGTCTTACAACTATCCGGGAACATACTTCTTTTTATGTCTAATGCCTGGGACCTACACATTTTTGTATGTTCCTAAAAAGTGACAAGACTGACATTTTACCAGAAGGTGCGTCTACTCAGTACCTATGTTTTAAAACATCAATCGAACCGTTATTTTAGCCAAAAAAATCTTTGAAGTACTTTTCGATTTTGTATTTCACCATTTGGCCTGGATTGGGCGCCATTTTCAAAAATAGCTTTCAAGCGACAGGATTACAACAATTTCTCCCAAGCTTAATTTTATTCTAAGCATTTCAAAAATTAATAACAACATTAAAAATAAGGTCCCCACACAAAAAGTGCAGGAACTTCAGTTTCCTGGCTGGACTTCGATTTGGGCGCCATTTTTAAAGATGCTTACAAAACCCATGCATATGAATATTACTGGCTTTGCATAGTTTAAGGACATGTTCATAATATACAAAACAGTTACAAAAGAAAATTGTTCCAGAACAAATTTAATAGCTCCCATTTGACCCATACATTTTCTTATTTAATGACAGCTCTTCAACCGAGCAGCGAGTTCAAGTTTCTTTTCATTAGGGTGTGAAACCCAAAACTGCAACTATATACGACAAAGAATTTAATCAACTAAAATTTGTACCACCTTTGGGGTTGTACAAAGTAAATTGTAGAAAAAAAATAACGAAAAAAATATTTATTTTTTTTTCCAAATACCAATTCACTAATAATTCAGGGGTGGATCGATCGTTGGTCGCAGTCAAGTATTTAACTTCTCCTCGTTCATCGTACTTGACAAATCACCCATTACATTACTTGATGTTCAATTATTTGCTGATGGGGAAATCAACGAACAAGGAAAAACGACATCTGTGACCTTTTCAATCTATGAAATTACAATTACACTTCTAGAAACACCCTTCGTACCACCAACAACCGAACCGCATCTCATCGCATACAGCCTTTGGATAGCTGTGTTACTGGCTATTTTAACAGGACGACATCCTGAATCCTTAATCTCTCAAGTTGACGATTTTGGATATTTTATGTAAAAATAGAAAGAAAAGAAACAAATAATTGGAAAAAGCAAAAATAGAATCTGAAATTAACCTGAAGTGGCCGCACCATTTGAAACAGGCTGATGCGCGATGGAGGGTTAGAGAAGGTGTTTTCTTTTTTCTTATTCCCTAGTCAAACCCTTGGAGTTTAATTTTAACAAAAAAAAAAAAAAAAAAAATAAGAAGAAGAAGAAGAAAATGTAATAAGAAGCCAGAACACTGCTAAGTATTTTGTAAACGCATTAAATCAATAGTGAAATGGACATAAATTATCTAGAAGATACTTTTGTCCCCCGCGAATGCCCTTTGACTTGGGTCTCACGTCTCACACAAAAGGACATTTGCCTGCGTCTATCGGTGCCGGTGGATTGCTTCATGACTTTGTTTGGTGTGGTGTTTCATCCCTAATTTTGCATAGCAACGTCAAACATTATTCGCCTTATTAAGCCTCACGCTCTCGCACGGGGATCATGGAATTTTCTGTGTATACAATCTTTTATTCTTTTGGGGAGAGCAACTGTTTTTTTTGTAACGAGGGTTTAATTTTGTATTTTTTTTTTCAAGTCGTAAGAAAAACTCTAGATCCGGGAGTTGGGATTTTGGATATCTCCCGTGAGGAGTAAGCGGTTTTTGGATTTGCGATTATAATTGCAAAATAAATCAATCAATTGTGCTTATAGTCCTTAATAAGAATTGACATTCAAAAGCAGGTTGGATAAACAAAAAAAAAATTTAAAAAAAAGACTTGTCCTGCTGTGGAATGGCTTAGTGATTTTGGCGGCACAGTGCTAGACATTTTATACGAAGGAATTATTCTGATAGAGATACAACCTTTGAGGTAATTTTCCTAATTTTTAGACGGAAACGTGGATTGATTTACCAAATGAATTTGACAAAGAAGAAAATAATAGAAAAGTACACGTAGAAAATTAAGTGCGGGGGGGTGAGGGTAGGGGAGGTATAATACATAAGTAATTACGCTGATGTTCAATTAATGTGTTTTGGGGCATGTTAGATTTACCTTTTGTGACATTAGAGTTGATTTTTGATTTGACACTTTTTGTTGGTTGGTACCTTTGTGTGTATATATGGAAATGCAAGCAGGATTTGTTAAAATATATAGGAATCAATGTGATAGGGGGCAATCTTTAGTACCGGTATCTATATATACATATGTATATGTAAGTATATAATATTGTGCCTTTATCCACAAAGAACGGTAAATATTCAAGGCAATCGCTTCTATTTAACTGAGCATTTTTTGTCAATATACAACGGGTATGTCATAAACCCAGGGATGGTATTTCAAAACGTATTCTTTCTCTTTTTAAATTCATTTTCAGTTTTGTTGCTTCTAGATACGGAACTCACAATGTAGGGATAAAATTCTAAGAATATCTACTCTACATGGTAGTTTTAATGCAATATTTTATGAAAATAAAGAGTCTCACTGTCACACCCTTTATGATGGAAACCACCTATAAACAAGCAAAAAATTAAAATGGTTGAAGCGGTTTTCTTATAAAAACAATTTTTTTTATATAAAATTTTGGTAAGACATATTAAATTTTCAAAAATAAAATTAATATATATATATTTTTTTAAATACAAATTTTGTTCTTTATTTTTGTTTTTAATGAGGAATTTTTTGCACAAAAATTTTGATTGAAATTAGCCGTTAATAGGAAAATCAAAAATAAAAAAAACGTTATATGGCAGGTACCGTTGATAACAGTTTTTGGGCAAAAAATTTTGTCAGAAAAAACACCTAACTTACAATAATTTACTGATGTCTTTTTATCTTTTATCGTTTTGTGCTTTTCCTTATCAGTTTTACGGCAAGTACCTCTATTCTTGAAGCTAAAAACTAATTTCAATTTCTCGTCTAGCGAATTAAAAAATAATCTTAAGTTCAAAATTTTAAGAAAATCCCTTCAGTGGCTTATATTGTAGCCCAAGGTGCAGACAGAGAGATAAAATTGTACCACCCACTTTTTCTATGTTATCTTTCATAGGAATTTCATTTTTGATTGTTATTTCAAATTGTTTTTGGTACGAATCTAAAACTTTTACAAAAATAAAAAAAACATAGTTTTTTAAATTTTTTGGAAAAAGTGATAGAATCACACTTATCAGAAAATCTCTTACATAAAACACATTTTTTTTAACAATTTTAAGAAATCTTATTTTTCTCAAAATGAGTGCACAACTTTTTCTTAAAATAAAATTCAGTAAATTAATTTTTTTGAAAACTGTTTTAAGAAAATAATATTTCAAAATTTGGTAATTAGTGGTACCTACCTGTGTCGTAAGAAATTGCAATCTTTTGCGAATAGAATCTTAAGTGACTTCAAAAAAAGATTGAAGTTTTTAAATTCTTTAATTTTTTAAAAATGCGAATTCAAAAAATGCAGTTACCATTCTTTTTTCACTGAATGATTGCAATCTTTTTTTGCTTCTAATCTTTTGTCATCATCAACTGATTGCAATCTTTTGAGACTTCAGGCCTCCTTTGCATTCTTTTTGAATTCTTTTGATATCCTCGATTTCATTGCATTCTTTTGCAACTATACGTTGTTGTTCTTGTTTCGTCTTCGTCACCAAAGGTGCAAAAAGAATGCAAACAATGTATGAAGTCCCAAAAGATTGCTATCATTTGATTGTAACAAAAGATTGGAAACAAAAATTCACTGCAATCTTTTTTCCGAAAAAGAATGGCAACTGCATTTGGGAAGTCGCATTCTTAAAAAAGAATGTAAGAAATTCTATCTTTTTCTTGAATTCAATGAACTATTTTCAAAGACTGCATTTTTCAAAACTGCAACCTCTTACAATTACCCTGGTGTCTACCTCCCAAAGACCATTTTCTTGCTTTTCGAATTCTTGAAAACAGTTTGACTCACTTAAGTCATTTCTTTTTATGCAAAAGATCTCAAAAGTTAAATAGTATCTAATGTGTACCAACATTTTCAAAAAAGTAGGAACTACATAATTTACATTTCTTAAATTCAATATTATTTCAAACTTTAAAAATATTATTTTGAAAAGAATTTATTTATGAAATTCCCAACACTATTAAGAATATTTCAAAAAATATTTGTATGAAAGGTACAGTTATTTCTCATCAAAGTAAAATTTGTTCTTAAAATACTTTACAAAATGTAAAAAAAAACCCTTGAATACCGAGTTTTAAAAAAATGAATCATGTATTTTTCAAAATAATTGATTTTCAACAAAAAAATTTAAAACATTTTTTTCTTGAATCAAAACATATTTTTTTAAAAACTTTGGTAAGAAAAAATATTTGCATTGTTTATAGGGATGCCAGACGTCCCGCCAGGAGCAGGACGGTCCAGCAAAACGACTTTTGTCCCGCAAGCGTCCCGCCGCAAAATTATGTCCCGCAATTTCATAAAATGTCCCGCAGGTGCGGCGCAAAATATACAGAATGCTGTCAAGATTGAATTTATTTTTTCAGAAGTGCATTATGTGCTGAACTCTTTTATAAGAATGCACTTTTTTCCATTGTTGCTTACTGAACACAACAATACATCGAGAATTGAAAAACTCAACGAAAGATAATAGTAACAAGACCGATTTTGAAAAGATACTCCGTACAAAGCTAGAACTATAATACTTGGAGGGGCACTTCAGTAGTCGGAAGAAAACATGGAAAGCATATGTTAAGGCTGTAATTACGGAGTTGAGCGTTTCGTCAAGTTTCGCTAAAATTTCCTTACGGAAGTGAGGTGCGCTCCAGAGTGTTTTACTCAGTCCGGCACTCACATGGTTAGGAAGAATTCTATAAATTTAATTTTGGTGTAAGATGCCAGTTATAGCTATCATTAAAACTCATCATTAAAAATTTAAGTGCTTGATTTTGAGACATTTAGAACGCAAAATGATTTATTATTTTGATGAACAAATAAAGCTCGAGACTTAGTTAATATTTCTAGTAAAAAAAATTCAAATAGTTTCCACATAAAATGGCTTTTAAGATTTCAATGATCATTGGTAAGGTAGTTCAATCATTGAAATAAGAAAAGTCTTTTATGTGGAAAGTTGGGCCTATTTGAAATTTATTTACTAGAAAATATTAACAAAGTCCTTAATTTTATCTGTCCATCTAAATAATTGATGATTTTACTTTCCAAATGTCTCAAAATCAATCATTAAAATTTTCAATGATGAGTTTCAATGATAGCTTTGACTTGCACCTAAGAATTTTTTCAAGGTTTCCTCAGCAGAAATAGAATTCTCTAAATCTGATTTTGGTGTAACTGAGATTGTTTCAAAAAATTCACCAGCAGAAAAATACCGTAACAAAAATTAACTGCTCTTTAGTTAAAATTTATTTATTTATCTTGTAAAAATACATAAAATGAATTTTTAATATTAATAAGAGACTATTTATGTTGATTTTATAGTTTTTAATTTAATAATATTTTTTGATCTAAATGAGAATTTTAAATAAAAGACTTTTTTAAAATGGATGTGTTTGGGTTGGAATAACAAATAAATAATATTTTTCAAATTTTTCGGAAAGCATGTTATGCTCTCAAAATAAATTTGTCCCGCAAAGCATTGGCATCCCTAATTGCTTTAGGCTTCTGCATACATAAAATATAGAAATCAAAATTACCGTTTTGAAGAAAATCGAAAATATGAAAAATAACCATTAATAACCATTTTTTGACAAAATTATTTCCCATCCAAAGGAAGCCTTTACTGAAAGAAATTTATTTAATTTTTTTTAAGCAAAGTTGTAAAGCTATTTTTAATAAAGATACAATTTATAAAATTGCTTAAAAAATTGTGTGGTACTGTTAGTTTTAGTTCTATATAGTATAGTTCTTTTTTCGTCTTCCCTACACTCAGAGAAAAAAGCTGGTATAACCAACCAATTTCTGGTTTATTATACCTGATTTTCAGGTTGTTATTTTTCAACTCGGTAGATTAGATTAACGGCTTTACCTGATACCTGATTTTAATGTCGTGTTAAATCAACGTTGGTTTCAGGTAAAGTTAACACTGCCTTAAAAAAGTAAAACTGTAAATTTTACCTGATAATCTTGCTATTTTTACCTGTTAATCTAGTTAGCATTACATGAAAATCTAGTTTAAAAACATGAATAAAATGTTCAACGTCCTGTTAATTTATCATGAGGATCTAGTTAATTTAACATTATTCAATGTGTAATTAACCCTTTATCCGGTAATTATTATGTCTTGGATCCATGCTTGTAGGTCCCATCTCTAACGCTGCTTACCGTCCAATTCATTTTGCATTATTCTGAAAGTATAGAAATGTATTACTATGTATATAATTTTATTTTAAAAATACTTTGTGATACTTATACTTAGTTTTGAATTGGGAACCTCTCACACATGGAGATAGTACGCATCCCCTGGGCCACTTCGCTGCATACAAAACTTGTGCCCAATATCAATAAGTTGAACTGACCTTGTTTGGATGGGTTGTGTTTGTATGTGCTCTAACACTGGTGTCACGTTGAAATAACCTGCAGAGTGTTTCCTTAACCATGGCTTGAGAGTGTGTTTAAATGCTGGTAGAGGGCTATTATAACAGGTGGCCAGGCTAAATTTAAATAATTTTATTCAGATGGGCTGTGTGTGTGTGTGTTTTAACACTAATGTCACGTTAAAATTAACTGGCAGATGAGGCTAGGTTAAATTTAACAGGTAATCTTTGTAAAATTAACCATATGAAATGTTACTTCAATCTGATTTATGGTAAAATAGAAATTCCTAACAAGCAGTGTTAAAAAAAGACCTGATCTCAGGTAAATTTAGCGCTATATTCTTGTCAAACATTCTTGTTTACAAGAATTCAGTGTTAAAATAACAATTCATCGTCTTAAAACAACTTGAATATGGTAATATGGGCCACCAGGCTAGTTTAACACTTAATATAAGGTTGTTAAAATCAAGTTAATTTCTGAAATGTCTGTAACTTTGAATGGGATTATGGACCTTGTAAATTTAACCGGGGCCAGGTTAATTATTTACCTGACTTTTTTCTCTGAGTGTACAATTGTTTTGACAAGTCTGATCAAAACCCGACATCAATTTTTTTTTTATAAAGGCATAACTTGCGAAATTGTACCTAAAAAAAATTGATATTGAAGTTATAGTATTTCATGAGTGCCACCTCGATGTGCAGATCTTCCTTTAGTGGTGCTTAGCTTAGTGTGATTTTGTTCATATTCATTGAAAAATTCTTTGCTCTCATCTGGAAAAATTTGTAAACGAATATTTTTTCTTTTTTTCTTAAAAAACCAATCCATCGATTTTCAAATTTACCTATTGTTATTTTTATTTCCTAGCATTTTAAGGAACTAATTCCATGATTTTAAACATTCTCTGTTTTTGAAAGTTTAAAAATATTTTAACATAAAACTTGCTTTTGCAGCCCAGTCTTGCTTCTGGGTAAAATTTGCCAAAAAATAATCAAGGCATGTAAGTTGAAAGTACATAAGAAAAAAAAAAAAGGGCTCAAGGTCAATTGATTGTTATACATATTTTTTTTCGGTTGTTCAGAAGGAACAACATTTAAAAACAATGGCAACACTAACTGTATTTTTTTGTCCCATAAATTTGTTCTTATGGTTTATTTTCAAATTATAAATTTCCTTGATTAATAGTTTTGGCAAAAATTGTTTTGAAATTCGTTTAAGGTCCATCCTAAGGCAACGCATCGTTTCAAAAATGCCAAACATTCATTATTTGTGATGTCTTTATATCAGCATCAGGTGCCTTTCGCATCAGCATAGCAGAAACTCCAGTCATGCGCAAATACGAGTACTTGACGTTTATCATTTAACATTGAGAACAATCTGATATGCGCTCTCAAACAATACAAATCAGTTTTATAAGAGTTTACTGCTTTTTCGAGTATTATGAACCCCTTCATTGGTTTGAGGAAGATTTAATAAAATATAGAAGAGGGCCCAAACATATATTTTACCAATTACAATCCTTCTGGCTTTTATCCAAAAGATCAAAGTCATTCTCAAACCGAAGATAATTATACTTTACTCTTCCTGTAATTCAATATTATCTCGAAGAGTCTGCAATTTTCTTAACAATATAAAACCACTCTCTCCTTAATCTGTCAGTCAAAATATTAAAAATAAACGCAGTCTTATAATTTTTTTTTTGGTTTTGTGTTTGAGAACTTATAATGACATGAATGAAGATAATTCTGTTTATGATAATATGGCAATGAACTTGCTTATACCTAATAACCATCAGATCAGTCAAGTTTTAGTTTTGTAGACAGATTTCGTCTATACTCCTTTTTGATTTGATGAATGAAATTAAATGATTGCAGCTTCTTACCACATCAAAAACTATACGCAAAATACCCTTCCGTTCGCATATCAAATCTTCATCATCATACAAGAACACCGGATGCAAATTGCCATCCATGTGTCAGAAAATTTCAAAAAATTTTAAATCCAACATGGCAATTAGTTATGACATTTCTTCAAGAAGAGGGCTCTGCCATATTATAATAATAATTGTGTGTATATCTGACACATAAGTTGCAATTAATGTGTTGAATGTTGTGTGTGTGATGATGGTTTCAGGCGAATTTCTTTGGTTTTGCGGTTTGATGATGATTGGTACTCGTAGTCCAACCAAACACCAAAACAAAATCAACTTTTTTTCTATAACCTGAGGACATATCAAAGTTTGTCATGATCGTGATGGTAAACGATGTCTCAAAATATCTGAATACATAAACGGCTTCTCTATACTAAAGGTATGCTTTATATGTTTAGTAAAATTGACATGTTATGTCGAAGTTGGTTCTTTTCTTTAAAAGTTAATAAATAATTTTATTTTTGATCAAATTCTTCGTCCTTAGAGGCAATGATAAAAGGTGTATTTTTTTCCAAGCCCTGGGCTAAGTGGACGAAAAAAACGTTAGTAAAATACTTGGCAGCACTGCTTTGTAATGATATTTTAAAATCAGCTGACAAAAAATAACAAAAAAACAAAAGTTTCTTCGTTTTTAGTAACTCAAATTTTAATAGTTAGTAATTATATTAATTAGTTATTTATAAGTAAAACCAGAGGAATCAGTGGAACCCGAAATAAGCAGCGGCCTTAATTGCACCCAGAAAGGATATTGGTGGACGTGATGGAGGAATTTTGACTTGCTTGTGTTGTCAGCCGGAACACTTTGCCAGGCAGTGGAAAGTGAAATGCGATTTTTTCTTGCAGTCCCAAATACTGTTTGTGTGCGGGTGATATAGTCCTTCTATGTTTATAACTTTGAAGAAGATACATAGGCAGTTAGTGCATTGGTTGTGCATAGCCAGCATTTGAATAAACTTCCAGAAACCACAAACCAGGCTCTTGAATTGACAAGAAGATTAGGGAGAGGTTCTTCAAAATTCCAAAACAAAATTATTTTGTTGAGACTTGAGATTCAACTGACATCCCAATTGTCAGGTTTGAAGTTTTTATACAAAATATCGATAACATTAGCTAATTTGTTTGGTAGCACAGTTTTTAGCCTGTTTAAAAATTAAGCCCCGAAAGTTTTCGGGCTTAGCCTTAGCCCAAAGGTGCTTAGTTGTTGTTGCATTTAACATACAAAGTGCTTAGCCCCGACGTCGTTTTTTTTCGTCCGCTTAGCCCCAGGCTTGAAAAAAAATACACCTATATAGTAACCTTGGTCAAGAGTACGTATACCTACAAGATTCTTGTTAATGTTATTTGATTCCTGACAGTCTACGCCACAACGGAAGTAGTCCTGATTTTTAGTCCCAAATTAGGTGAGTTAACTCGCACTTAACTTCGGATTTAAATTGAGTGAAAAACACATTTCAGATGCTAACTTATGGGTTGAATGGATGAACCCTAGGAAAATTTTGCACCAAGAAAACTGGTCCTAAGCCGAAGGTAATTTGTGCGCTATCGTATTTATAAAAATATAGACTGTATTCCCTCTGTCAGCTTTGTTGGGGTACGCCGACTTTCGGATCTTTTTCTGTGGAGATGCAGAAGCTGCCAATCCTTTTGGACTGTCTGTTTAAGATTGTTTGTTTACCTACTTGAAACAAATTAGCATTTGGGGAATAATGTTAGCCCACTATAACGACCACAACCATCACCATCGGAAGCTTCACCACCGTCGGTCGGGAAACCTTTTTTTTTATCGACTTGAGTTGCCCTACACAAACATCCGATGATGGCTCGCTCACAATCGCAACACTTTCAAGAAGGCCCAAAGCGTGACCATCATCATCATCATCATCGGGGGAACCTTTAAGGTGATTTATAAGGCTTTTATCGTATGTTATTGAAATGCATATTCGTTGCTCGGATGTCACATGAAGTTTATGATTTTCATAAGCGCATATATAATCGAACGACCAGTGAAGAACAGGGAGATGTGTGATATATAAAACAAGATCTCCGACCATTGTATGTCATAAATTGTCTCACCGGCATAATTGCATCGTGCGATTTCATACCACCACCAGACCAGAACCAGAGGCTCTTTTGCTGGTGTATATTATAGATGGGAAAAGGGAAACGCATGGAATGTGTGTGTGCTCGGAACTCGAACTCCAATGGGCTCTGGAGCTGGATGCTGATGGACGCTCGCGCTGGAGGCCGCACCGTGTGGTGTGGACATAAACAACTATGCGATAGGGTAGCAGGAGCTGCATTACATACAAACATATCCACAATACTTCTTCTATAGTGTAGCATCATTAATGCGTATTGGATGCTTGAAGATTTTTTGGCCTATACGTAGGTCCGAACTTATATAAGTAGAGACCTTCTCTTTGGAAGTAAAATTGTATGTTATAAGCCGTGCAACATCTGTAACAATCGAATGGCTTCCAATTACGATGGCATGGTCAAGGATGAAAGGAGAACTTTTTTGTTTCTTCTTTTTTTTTAATTTCATTGAGATACATTTTTGTGCGTTTACTTTTGAACAGGTAGGTATATTGAGACTGAAGTTGATAAAATTATTCATTAGTTACTTATCTTTTGAGTAAGAGATAATGCGTTTTTTTTTTGTTGGTCATATACAAAGGAGAAAAAACTTACATAGATAATGTTCTAAATATTTTGAATGCTTTCAAAATATTCCTATCATAGATACAACTAGGTGATGAGGTCTTATATTTTTTTAAATGTCTACACACTCTTCGATTAAAAATTCATGTAAAAAAGGACTTACGATCTCACTTATACCGGGTACCTTATGCTTAGGAAGGTGAAGTATGTAATTCGAGTCAAAGACAAATCAATGATTCTAGTTTTGCAATCTTTTTAATGTACTCAGTGAACGGGCTCCTGTAGAATAAAACAGGTGACTTTTCATTCTCTTCGATCCCAAGGACACTTGTTTCAGTCATCTGCATTTGAATTGAGTTGCTGAATCATCATTCACCATTTGCTGAATGGTGCTGAATCACTGTAGTCTACTTGCTGTTTAGCTGGAATAATCCTCCAAAGTTCTTGCAGGGCATAGTATTCCCTTCTTTGTAGATAATAGCCCAGTCAACCTCCCATACCCATCCTTGTTTGATAATTTTTTTCAACTCATCCTCACCATATTTGAAGAGCACGACTTAAAATTTATTAGATTTCAGTGGCCTTGTTTTTCTTAAGCTTCTTTATATCTAACCCTTTAAACAGAATGATTGTAGCTGTAGCGTGTAGCAAGGGTTGAATTTAGTTTAACTTCAACTTCACCATACATTTCTTACTACACTAACAGCTTCACATTGTAGCGCTGTATACTATTTTTGAATCTTTCTTATCTTATGACAGTACAACAAGCTACCGCTACAGCCACACCATTTTGGCCAGTACTTGCATCTTCTATACTCCTTGATTGAACTGATAGGAAACTAGCTCTCCATTGACTGGAGGTGGGTTCTCTTCTTTTTCTATCACTCATTCTACGAGGGCGGGTCAATAAGTCTTTTTGAATTTCTGACCTCTTTACTGAAACAGCAACACTGCTTCTGTCAACATACATCTGTCAGTTGACTCCTGTCAAAATTTAAACTTGCTGCGTCAGTTAGTTTGTGTTTGACAGCTATTTTTATCAGACTACTCACTAATTTGAGGAGAAAATGGGAAAAAGTGAATTTCGTGTGCTTATTAAGCATTATTTCTTGCGAAAAAAAACCATTACCGAGACCAAGGCTAGGCTTGATAAATGCTATGGGGACTCTGCACCATCGATTTCAATGGTAAAAAAGTGGTTTACTGAATTTCGTTGTGGCCGTACAAGCACTGAAGATGCCGAACGTCCTGGACGCCCAGTTGAGGTCTCTACACCTGAAACAATCGAAAAAAAATCACGATATGGTGTTGGCCGACCGAAGATTGAAAGTGCGAGAGATTGTGGAAGCCGTAGGGATCTCGCATGGCTCAGTGGTTTCAATTTTGAATGATCACTTGGGCATGAGAAAGCTTTCCGCAAGATGGGTGCCGCGTTTGCTCACAGTCGACCACAAACGCAATCGTGTAACAACTTCACAGGAAAGTTTGGCGTTGCTTAATCGCAATATGGAGGAGTTTTTGCGCCGTTTTGTAACCGTGGACAAAACCTGGATCCATCACAACACACCAGAGACCAAACAACAGTCAAAACAGTGGGTTTCTAAGGGTGAATTGGGTCCAAAGAAGGCCAAGGTGGATTTGTCAGCCAATAAAGTTATGGCGACTGTTTTTTGGGATGCACGCGGGATAATCCACATTGACTACCTTCAAAAGGGAAGAACAATCAATGGGGAATATTATGCCAACTTATTGGACCGATTCAATGACGATTTGAAAAAAAACCGACCTCATTTAGCCAAGAAAAAAGTTCTTTTCCACCAAGACAATGCAAGGGTGCACACATGTGCAGTTGCCATGGCAAAAATCCATGAATTGGGCTATGAACTGCTCCCTCATCCACCCTATTCTCCAGATTTGCCTCCGAGCGACTACTTCTTGTTCCCAAACCTGAAGAAATGGCTTGGTGGAAAAAGATTTGACTCCAATGATGAAGTCATCTCGCAAACAAAGGCCTATTTTGAGGACCTCGACAAATCATTTTTTTTGGAAGGGATACAAAAATTGGAGAAGCGTTGGACAAAGTGTATAGAGCTCAAGGGAGACTACGTTGAAAAATAAAATTATTTTTTTATCAAAAAATCTGTGTTTTATTCCAAAAGTCACGGACTTATTGTCCCGCCCTCGTACATAGTGCCCATTTAATAGCTGCTGGCATCGACATATTCGATTTTCGAAAAAAAAAAATTAATTATTCGAATAAATCGTAAATTTGCAACTTTTACGAATGAATTTTTTTTTTTTAAACTGTGATAAATCTTAAAAATGAAATTTGCGCTGCTCAGTTTGTGTGCCGAAAAGATAAAAAAAAATCACAGATTTACAACTCTTAGGCCTGGTTCACACGTATCAATACATTGCACGTTTTTTTGCAGTATAAACCCGTGTAAATTAGCAGTGGCTTGTGCATTCCACATAGAACCTTTCACACGCCGGTGACGTTTGTTCGTTTGACATTTGGATTTATACTACCGAATGAATTTAGACTGCAAAAAAACATGCGGTTGCCGTCCATTGCATTGCCAGGCCTTACGGTCAAAAACTAACTTAACGCAATGTCATTTTCGAATTCTCAAAAATATAAAAGTTGGTCTGGGGCCAAATTACCTCTTCAGTTATCGAGCAATAAATAACTGAAATACATAAGTTTGGCATTACCACTCACACGTTTCGAGCAATTTCGTAAATCTAGAAAAAAGTAGTTTCTCATTCATTCGATCACTGGTGTCACTCACTCAATCGATCACTGATGCGGTAATTTGGCCACTTTATTATCCTCGCCTTGCCTTGCACCTAAAATGTTTACACAAAATTGCAAATTTCCAAAAATTTACGGATAAAATTTTTATGAAAGTTTATCAATTTCGTAAAATCGAAAGTTGCCCTATTTAGTTTCTGCTGCCATATAAAAAAGATAGGAAAAAAATCATATATTTGCAACTTTTACGGCCAACAAAACAATTTTGTGTTCTAGGTTACCCCACATCCGTTTTAAATTAAAACCAATGAACATATCTGGGTTCAAGGGTGGGTGTTGATTTTCACTGTAGACCTCATGTCATGTCGAGTGAGTAAACGGAATTCCACGAAAATATCACATCCAATCATGTAACTGGATAACCCCCTGAGGAATCGCATCCGTGCTTTTAACAAACCAACATTCTTTGCGTCTGACTCTTTTCAAAATTAAACGGAGGCGAAGATGAAATCAGGTGTTTTTTTCTCTTTCGCACTCACGAAAATTTAAAAAGAGTAAGACGCAAGGAATCATCGTGTAATAGGGGTCTTAAGTGTGGAAGATGATCTTCAGAGGATATGTCCACAAACCCGGACTCTAGTTCACTTTCACAGGGGTCAAACGAGCTAAGTGCCTTTCACATGAGCTGCAAATAGTGAACAACGAATTGCGAATGATCGCGAATTTTGACTATTCTTTCAGATGAGTGGTTACCGACAGATGCGGATTGTCATGAAAAATAAACCAGTAAAATGACTGTCAAAAAAAAAATTGAGCAAATTTTCATTTGCAGATATGTGGAATACGTCTTGATGATGTGAATTGCGAATAAGTGTCTGACAGTTCACAGAAAATATCTCGTTGGTAGTGTAGAAAATATAAAAATGTTTAGTTTTACAATTTAAACTAATTTTAGACCGCATTTTCTTTTTTTTTTAATTGTAGATAGGATCGTTTATTCAGTTTGTAGAAATTGATGACATTTGGGCTTGGAATTGGCTAAAAATTTTTTTGCAGATCGCAGCTAATGTGAAAGGCACTTTTGGGTATCAAAACGGGCGGCGCACTCCAGCGCTACTTGGGTCACAAAGACCCCTATTACACCATGATTCTTTGCGTCTGACTCTTTTCAAATTATCCGAAAGAGAAAAAACACCTTATTTCACTTTCACACCCGCTTATAATTGGAGAAGAGTCAGTCGCGAAATAGCGTGTTATAATGGACTAAGCGAATAAAATGCTTGTGGCCACAATTTCTACCTACCTACACATGCACGATCATTGAATGCAAAAACACTGAATACATTAATTTTCTTTGTTTGACAGTTTATTAACAGATGTCTGGGAAAACATTTAGCGTATTCAGGAAAATGAGATCTCGCAGGACTCAGCAAATTTTATCCGTCAAAAAGTGAGCCAGCAATTCCAAGACGGTGTTCACACTGGACTGAAAAACTGGATTTTTTTTCACGTTTTAGTACTTACATCTTCCTTTAGTGAAGAAGTGGGAGCGAGATGTGAAAACTGAAACGTCAAAAAAAATCCAGTTTTTCCATCCAATGTGAACACCGTTCAATATTTTCTTTCTTCAGTAATTTGACAGAAATTTTTCTGAGGAATCCTATTCCCTGAACTGAGGTTGCTGAGGGCTCTGAGGTGATCTCATTTTCCTGAACATACCTATTATTCTACGTTTACAAAGACGCTTCTAAGTGCCTTTGAAATGAACTACGAACTGAGAATGCGAATGAATTTTTTTAAGCAATTCCGAACTCAAAAATCAACAAATTCTTGTTTTAAATTTTCTATAAAGTGAAGAAATGAGCATTTATACAATTTTGAAAAGAGAACACGGCCTTAAATTAGTTTAAATTGTTAAATTTAGCATTTTTATATTTTCTACGAGAACGATTAGATATTTTATGCGGACTGTCAAAAACGTATTTGCAATCCACAACATCAGGACGACAGAATGACTATTCCCGTCTGTTGGCGACTGGTCATGTGAATAAAATGTCAAAACTCACGACCATTCGCAGTTCGCCACTTGCAGCTCATGTGGAAGGCACTTTAGACTTAAATTGGGTTCGTTCCACACCGAGTTTCAAACAGTTTCAGACCGCCATATTTAGTGCAAACCCGTTCAACAAGTTAAATTTTGTACTGGCTAGCACTAAAAAGTACTAAATCTGGCGGCTTGAAACTGTTTGACTGAACATGAATTTTATTTTCAAGTGACAACCGCCGTTGCTGCCTCTGCACAAAAAATAGAAGTTTGTCTGAAAACGACTGAAAAAAAGTGCTCTTCATTGATGAGTCCAGATTTTGCCTCAAGCCAGATGACAGGCAGGGAAAAGTGGATAGACGATTAGATGAGTGAAATTCACTTTGCAAACTCGTTCCACTAGTTGTTTATGGTGGAGGTGCTGGGGTGCCATATGTTTGTGAGCCCGCACAAAGTTACTTGTGTTTAAAAATGTTGGAAAAGGTTTCTATGCCATTTGCCCCAAATATCAGCACATTTGTGTCCTGATGCAAGAAATCACTCGTTCTCACACTGTGAACAGAGTTTCTGTGTATCTTCGAGAGGCCCAAAAGAACATTTTAGATTGGCAAGCTAATCTAATTCCCATCCAACATATCTGGAACATGTTTGGAAGACAATTAATGGAGAAACATTCAAGTTCATCAACTTTAGAGGAGCTAATCCGGCATCATTAATTCGGTACGACAAGACACGCTTTTTGGAATAGCTCTTCTGGTTTCATAGTTTTCAAAAATATGGCCTTCATAACTCAAAAAGAAACATTGATTTCTCTTTCCGGAAATGAGCTATGGAAGCAGGAAGATTGTTAGTAGCCAGTGACCAGTGGCCAGTCGTTAGCTATTTGATTTCCTTCATTGCCAATGTGACCTTTCCGGTCTGTGATTAATGAAATAAATATTAAGACTTGCGAGCTAATTATAAGGAAAAGAGCAATCCATGGCTTTAACAGTGGACTGTTGTCCGCGTTTCTGGTTTGGTTCTTGTTTAAGTTGGGAAAAATTGCAAAAAGTTAATCTCTTAGCCAAAGTCATATTTTTTTCCTCGAGACATCAGTAAAACCTTGTTCTGTCAAACTCCCTATCAGACAAAATTCTAGTTCAAGAACTCATCTTAAATCTTATTTTATTAAAAAAAAAAAATCGTTAAACATTTTTTTCATTGCATAAATTTAACTATGACAGTATCTGAATCAAGATGGCATTAAATTTGAATATAATTCATCATGCTGCTGGTTTTGGTTGTTTAAATTCAACCCCTTTTATAAGTTGATGGTACTTTGGCAACTTCTGAAGAGCTTCCATCATCGAGCGTTCAAGTGCCCTTAAACGTTCAATTCATTATGTAAATTTCGTCATCATCATATTGTTGTCATCTTATGGCATATCCTTATGATGGATCGGGTGCTGAAGTTCTACATTATACACTTTGTCAAGTCATTCTGTTGCAGCGTGGCGGTACTTATAAAGAAAATCTTCTTTTTTTTTATTCACATAATATGGGTAGTATGGTGCGCGAGACAAACGAAAGTAGATTTTGATAAATTAAAAGTTTGAAGAGGATTCTTTTACTCTTTTTTATATAGCAATTGTGACAAATGAAGGATATTTTTTTGGCTATAGATTTAAATAATTAAAAAAATTCATAAGGATGTGATTTTTTATAAGAACCGTTTTGAAATTGTCAAATTCACTTTTATATTAATAAAAGTCATTTAAGCAATCAAATTAAACTAAAAACATTATAAAAAGCCAATTACTTTTGTTCTAATCCATAAAATCTTTTGATCTTTTTTTCTACTAGGAGCATTATGTATGTTCAAACCCCATAGTGTTGAATTTTAAAACGCTCGTCTTTTAATTCTCCCACCCCCCCATCACACTTAAGCAAATTTAAATTCCATAATGCTACAGAAACGCCTGCATAGCACCCATCATTCGTATAAAAACCTTTCAACCAAAAAAGCATCTGCAGACTCAGACTGCAGAGCATTATAAACTCTCGAATAATATGCAAAAATGTCTTTTTAATGAAATTAACATATAAAACCCATGAAATTGCTGAAATTATTAAAATGAATGAAAGTCGTATACGGCGACTCGTTGTCGTATACACCCTCTATATACAGAATATCCTTGGTATTTTGAAAAATCTGAGATCCTTAACCTATGCAGAGGAGGATTAGTGCGATATGACACTCTTTGTGCAGTGCTTTTGCCTTATTAACCCTGGTGTATACAGGATATTTTTTTTTTTTTTTTTGGAATGGATAAGGTGTAAAAGGCAAACGCTTGACATTGCTATGGTGAAAATCCACCCTCTTGGGAGCACAGCTTAGCCATGGCAAACAAAAAATTAAGGGAAAATATTAAAACGAGGGTGAAATTATTATATGGAAAAGAGTTATTAAGGGATTAAGTGTAATGTGATTTTGTGTAATGGGAAGATTGCAAGTGTTCACACAGGCATATTGGTTGGTGTTTTTTTTTTTATGCATGCAGTCATTCCATGGCATCCAGGATGTGTTTTTGCGGGGGTTACGGCATTTTGTAAGCGGATATCCTACTTGTGTGGGGTATTTAATTTTTTTTTTAAATAAAAGATAAGCTTAACTATGTTTGCAAAAAATCATGCTAAATATTTTGAAATTCAACGCGTATTGTAATAAGATCACCTTAAAAAGAGATTTTCGTTTAAAAAGTGATTTTGCTTCAGGTCATAAACGTCAAAAAGTGATAACTTTATTTATCTACGCTATTTGTAGTCAAAAAATTAAGGGAACAAGATTTATTCAATTTTTTTAGTGTTTTAGTGTTGTTAAAGAGCCGCTGAAGAAACAAAACTTGTGGCACTTTGGTGTTTCCTATAAGCGCCCTGTACAGAAGCGTGTTTACGCTTTACGTTTGAAACACACTCCAATTTATTCATCTTTTTAAGGCTACATAATTCATGTATACATAAGGGTGGTTACTGTGAAAGTCAATGTTTTATTTAACCTAGTAAGCCCCCCTTATTTGTTTCAAATAAATAAAAACGAATTCATGTAAGATTTTGGTGCAGGGAAATAGTTCTACGGGCACCTGCTCCACATGGGAGTTTATTCCATCATAAGAAGGAATCTAATCCACTTTTCAAAGTGACATTTTTTATCACCGCGAGAAGGAATTAACTTTACCCAAAATTTTGTGGAATTTTTTCCCTCCTAAAATTTGGAATTTGGGATATTATTGATTTATAAATATAGGAAACCTCACTTCCTCACTTCTTTTACAGAAACACGCCAGCATTATGGCAAATAAATAATTATGTATTAGAACCCCCCTGCTTGGGCTCATTATAGGATCTTGGGTGGATGTGAGGTTGGGTGTATGAAAAGCTTCTTTTGCATTTAAGGAATCTAGATTTAAAGAAGCTACATATATGTTTAAAAAAAAAGTCCTCCTAAGAACGAATCCAAAGAAAAAGAAGTGAAGTTGATTCTCGTACCAAGTGAGCAAAAACTCCACTCTCCAAGTGGAGATCTTTCTCACTAAAAAGTGCAATAAATTCCCTTTCACGGTGAAAATAAATTGCATTTGGAAAAGTGGAACAGATTTTCACTTCTGATGGAATAAACTCCCATGTGGAGCAGATGCCTGTGGAATTGTTTACTTGCACCTAAGGTTTTAGCTTATTATTCTACCCTTAACTTGGCTTTCAAGACGAAGGAAGTGTTTTATATGGGAAAACATTTGTTAAATTTTCAATCAAACTTTGAGTTCTTATAACTTTGTAAATTAATTAAATGTTGGTACGAGTGTAGTGAATTATATGGTTTGAAATATGACATATTAAAACAAATTTTGAGACAGTTACATATTTCCTTAGTTACAGACATAACTAAATATTTTCTCTGAGTCTAAAATTAAGGAAATATTCGGTTTAAATTTTAATGAGTTTTGTACCGAATCTTACATGAAGTCATAAGACTCCTTTTGTATCAAGACTTAAATTTTTCTATCCATTAGGTACTACCAAAGTTATGAGAATTCAAAGTTTCAAAAAGCCTGGTGATTCCCCAGCGGATGTCTATAGGATACCTGGTGGATGCCTAGTGGATGCCTGTTCGACGTCTAGTAGAGGCCTGGTGGACGCCTAGTGTATGCCTGGCGAACGCCTAGCGGAAGCCTGGTCAACGCCTAGCAGAAGCCCTATAGATGCCTAGTGAAGGCCTTGCGCATGCCTATCAGAAGCTTTGGCAATGCCAAGTGGTCACCTGACAGACACCTGTAGGACATGTAGCGGATATCTGGCAAATGCCTAGCGGATATCTGACGGATGCCTTGCGGATGCCTAGTGGACACCTTGTTTAGACCTGGTGGATATCTAGCGAATGACTAATAGATGCTTGGTGGGCAGTTTGCAGACGCCTAGCGGACGTGGACAACGTAGGTCAACCCAGGTATACGCCGGTCTACGCAAATTAACGCAGGTGAATTTTTACGCAAGTTTATAGAGGTCTGTATTTTAAAGTTTACTGAGGTCTACCGAAGCCTACACCTACGCTAGTCTTCGCATAAGGCACGCACTAGCTAATGTGTTCCTCGATTATGTGTGTCTTGGTGGAATTCGGGTTGTTATTTAATTTTACTTGATATGCAACTATACTTAAATATTTTTTCAGTAAATTTTTCAGAAATAGTTTATTCGTTTTTAAACTAACAAAACGATGCGAAAAACTGAACGCGGTTTTGAATATTTGTTATGAATTTGATTCACAATAGTTTACTTCTTGGCCTACTCCCGAATGGCACATACAATACCAGGGTTGCAAAAGATTGTAATCTTTGCGAATGCAATCTTTATAAATCTCTCATTGAATTTAACGAAAAAAAGGACTTCAAAAGATTATTCGTTAAAAAGATTGCAACCTTTGTTTTGTTCCCAATCTTTTCTCACCATCAACTGATTGCAATCTTTTGAGACTTTGTGCATTCCTTCTTTTTACATTCTTTTAAAGTCTTAAGTTCTTGAATTTTTTTGCATTCTTTTGAAGTCTTTTGATGCTTGTGCGTTCTTTGAATTTTTATAAAAAAATAATTTGAAGGTCTTTTTCATTCTTTTAGCTTTTGAAGTCTCAAAAAAGAGTTGGGATTTGAAACAAAAAAAAGATTGAAATCTTTTTAACGAAAAAAGAAGGGTGATTGCATTTTTCGAAGTCAAATTCACAAACAAAAATGCAATTTTTTATTGAAGTCACTAAAGATTGCATTCGAAAAAGATTGCAATCATTTACAACTCTGATATGTTCACAACCCCACCCAAGTTTTTTGTGTTTGTTCTTTCCAACCAAAAAACAATTCGATTTAAAATGCTTGTAAGCAATTCAAGATGAATTACTCGTTAATGTAGGAATGTGAGTTTATACTTTGGTGAGTTAGTTTTCTCATCTTGAATTTTTGTTTTATTTATAAGATATTACAGTTAACTCACTGACTAAAGAAAATACTTGTTTTATTTTGCATTGAGACTAAGAAATCATAAAATGTTTTTTCTACTTTTTCTATTAATGTTAAGTCACGAAGTGAAGACATGGTTCACACTAGATTTCATCAACATTTTTTCTTCTGTTTTGCTTCTTATTTATCTCATTGTAATCCTCTTCTTATGATTTATCAAGAATATAAAAAGAACAAAATGTTTTCACGTGACCCTTTTTATCACCAAAGTATCTCTAATCATCAATTACCGTTATAACAAGAGTAACAACCTTCATCTTTCAGCTGACATTTGACTTCTTGTCATGATCTTTCCAGGGCAGCGCAACGTGGCGCGCGGCATGGCGCGGCGTTTAATCCTCGAACATGATAATTCATCTATATTCCCTTGTTCTTGTTTTTGTAAATCCGTCCACCCCGTCACACGTCTTCAAATTCATATTTAACCTAATTTAACCCTATGCTTCTATGCAGACGTAGAGTACGAAGACAAGACAACAAGACGTGTGTGCGCTATACTATGGGTGTTCCCATGTTTACACACAGTGCATGCGTCACGCGTTTATCATTTTCATATCTCATAGCGATTAGCATCTCTTTCAATATTCACACCCTCCCTCACAGATGTGTGTTGACAAAGAACACGTGCTCTTTGCCATTAAATGATGACAATTTGGGTTCTTCCATTTTTTATGAAACAAAACAAAAAAATAAATTATATATCTGGTGGACCTGAAAACCAGAAAAAACTATAAAAGTGGTGGAGTTAAAAAAAAAAAAACCCCGAGTTCAAAAATAAATCCCCAAAGATTTTGACTCTTTTTCTTTTTTTTTTTTGAAATTGGAACTGATTTATTTCTTTCAGCCATGTCAAAGATCCAACTGAGACGAAGGTATATGCTGGCTTGTTTTTATTTCGGGGATAAAATTAATTCGATTATTTAAAGGTAACCGAAATATTAATCCCATTTAAACGTGACTCCTTGTGACAAGAATTAATCTTTTTTTGTATTGTTTAATCAACAAATTAACGATAATCCGAGCTGAAAGGACGTTAGATAGAGGGGCCAGGGCACATTTAGAGCATAAAATTAGAAATTACCAATTAGATAGGTATAAATTAAGTCGGAACAAACATGGTGCTGCGATAGACGGTTCTTTTTCTAGGGACTTCAATCCAACCTTCATCTCTAACTGATTGGTGTAAAAAACAAGCAGTTGTAATGCAATTGCATACATGCGTAGGTATGTTTGTAATGGTTTTGCATCAATCTTCATTATAAATTCCCAGCAGGCTATGAGTTTATTGTTTTTCAATAAATTCATTAAATTGAAATAGCTTCTTCTTCAACTACACAACCATTCCGCAAAAAACATGAAGGATTTTTTTTATTGGTTTTGTAATAGCGCATAAATACTTTTTTGTTAAAATTTGTATGTTCGTTAAAATCTTTGGTTAAAATTTTTTTTAAACTCCAAGCTGGATGGGCATCGAGTAGAGACAAATATTTGTTGTCCATTAATTTTTAAAAATTTTATTTCACCCCCTTGGTCTCCCTCTTTTCACTTTAAGGTAATAGTTATGGGTCAAGGCTGATTCTTATAACACGCGAAAAAAGAAAAACGTATAGACCAGATTCACCCAAAAAAAATCGTAGGGGGCTAATTCCCCTCAGGTTCAGGTGGGAGCTGTAATTTTTTAAATAAAATATTATTAAGATAAAAATTATTAAAAAACGGGAACACTTAAAATGACTCGCAATAGTTTTTTTTAAAGTCACCTGTTCAATTTATAATATGCTTTTTAAATAAAATTTGAATTGTATTAGTTTCTGAAAAAAATATAAATTTTAAACTTAAAATTTAAAAAAAAATAATATTATTTTAAGTTTAAAAATTATTTTTTTCAAAAACTATTTATAATAAAAACTTTATTTAGAAAACATGTCACAGAATGAAATCGTAGCCTTAAGAAAACTAAAAATAGTTTTGTTCTGTTTTGGGTCAAAATTTTAGAAAATTGGCCCTCAGGCGTTAATGAGAGGAAATAAAGGGGGCTTCAATGGAATTTTTTCTCGCCTGAAAAGTATGCCAATTTTTCAATTTTTATGGCGTTTTTATCGACATTTTATTCAATTCTTATAATTGAGGCTGTGAGTGGAAATGTGGCTTTGAAAAATAATGGTTAGTGCCTTAAAGAAAAGGTGTTGAATAGAAGCATCTTTGGTTAAAATTTCAACGTTGCCACTTTTCGGGAACAAACTTTTTTTTATGTCAAGGTTTGGAATTTCCATTTTTTTGGTAGATTTTACCATTTATAACGTCGCGAAAATGCCCCCATATACCAAAAGAATGTTGGGAAAAAAAGTTACAAGTTTTTTTATGTTTAAAATATTAAAAATTATCAAAAAATTGTAAGTCCCACCCTTTGACATAAAAAAAAATAGATTTGTTCCTGAAAAGTGGCAACACTGATATTTCAATAGAATGTGCTTCTACTCAACAAGCGTTTGGCATCTTAAGGCGTTTCCGCATTTTTTTGCTTATGCTCAAAATATAAAACAGAAACAGTGGAAGGCCCATCCTTTGATATAAAAAAGTATTTTTCCATAGAGTGGTAACACTCATATTTTACCCATATGCGCTGCTACTTAAAAACTTTTTAAAGATATTAATCGTTAATTTTTTTCATCAGACGTTTGGCGTATGGAGGTATTTTCGCAACTTGTCTTACGTTAAAAACTACCAAAAAAGGGATAAGTGTCCCATTTTGACATACAAAAAAGTTCCTGCGTCCCTGAAAAGTGGCAACATGGAAATTTAAGCCGAACATGCGTCTACTAAAAACTTATTTTTAAAATATTAATTTTTATTTCCCAACATGTGTTTGGCATTTATATTAAAAATATTGAATATTAATATTAAAAATTATCAAAAAAGCAGAGATTCCACCCGTTGATTTAAAAAAAAGGTTTTTTTCTTTTTTTTATCCGAAGGAGCGTCTACTTACAACCTTTCTTTAAGATATCAATCGTTATTTTGATCATGCGAGTTTTCCAAGTAATCTACGATTTTTGTTTTAATTTACTATTTTCCAATGGTTGGGCGCCATTTTTCAAAACGCTTTCCAAGTGACAGGATAACAACAATGACTCCTTATTTAAATAATAAAGAAAATAATTCATAAACATTCCTATAATGTCCTCTTATGGAAAAAGGATATTTATTTCGGCTTCCCTGCTAGCCTACATATTGGGCACCATTTTTCAAAATAAAAGTCGGTCATAGCGACAGAATTACAAAAATGAACTCCGCTCTTAATTTCATTTTTAATGTAATGGGTGATTTTTTAAGAGGTTTAGAACTTTTTAAAAAAAAAAACACAAAAAATTCGAAAAAATGAATGAAATATTTATTTGAATCGATAGTTTGAACCTTGCAATTTAATGTTTAAAGATAATTTCATGCAAATGTTGACCGCGGCTGCGTCTCAGGTAGCCCATCCGCTGAGTCCAATTTTGGCATACTCTTTCACACATATCGGCCGGTATCTCACGAATGAATGCATGGATGTTGGCTTCCAGTGCGTCAATCGAAGCGGGCTTGTCCCTATAGACATTAGCCTTGACATACCCCCACAAAAAATAATCTAATGGTGTCAAATCGCACGATCTAGGCGGCCAATTGACCGGCCCGAAACGTGAAATTAACTGTTCACCAAACTCGCCTCGCAATTGCGGCATTGTTTCGCGTGCTGTGTGGCATGTGGCACCGTCTTGTTGAAACCACATATCATGCAAGTCAAGAACTTCCATTTCGGGCAAAAAAAAGTTTGTTATCATCGCTCGGTAGCGTTCACCATTGACAGTAACGCTGCGATTCGCATTATCTTTGAAGAAATATGGCCCAATAATGCCGCCGGCCCATAAACCGCACCAAACAGTGGCTTTTTCGGGATGCATTGGTAGCTGTTGCAATGCTTCTGGCTGATCTTCACTCCAAATGCGGCAATTATGCTTATTTACGTACCCATTCAACCAAAAATGAGCCTCATCGCTGAACACAATTTTTCGATAAAAAAGCGGATGGTGGTTTAATGTCCAACAAAGTAAATTTGGTGCGAAATTTGGTCACAATCTTCCGAATAGACTGCTCAGAAGGTCGAGAATGCCCACCATAAAATGGAAGCAGCGCGCGATGAACATTTCGAACCGAGCACGAATTTTGATAGTAAAATTCAATAATTTGCAAGCGTTTTTCATTTGTAAGACGATCCATGGTTAAATTGCAAACCAAACTGAAGCTGTTTGACAGTGACACAAGGTACTAAACACACGTCAGCTGTCAAAACCAGTGTTGCCAAAACCAAACCAGCTAAAAAATCACCCGTTATATTAAATAAATTCCAGTCTTAAAGAAAGGTTACCACCAAGAAAACGGACGAAATTGGATTTCCTGACCGAACTTAAATGACTAGCAGCTAGTTTTTACTTTTAACAAAGATAGAGATTTTAAGACCAAACAGTTTTTTTCACAACATTAATTAAAATTAATATCAACAAAGCAATCTTTTAAATTAAAAATTCAAAAAATAATTGTTAGGGTAAAGTCAACATGGTGCTAGACTAGAAATTGTTAACAGGATTAGATATTGAGGCCAATAAAGAAATATTATTTATAGTTTTGTGAATGTTTAGACTAAAGCTCTTTCGGTTGGCATCCTTTTGTTGGCTTGCCTAGTTTGATAGTTAAAATTAAGTTTACGATCACCTTCCGGAATATAATAAGTTTTAAACAAACATCTTTTTTTTTAACTGTTCATGGAAGCAACTTTCGTTGTTTTGTTAAAACTGCATTTTCTGAAAACAGCTGCTAAATAGTAATATAAAGGGTGTTTTTTCTTTTAGACGTGTGATTTTCAATCTGGCAATACTTTTTTAAAAGTTGGTCTTTTTGACAGCTGTCACTTGATTTATGCTTAGTTTGGTTTGCCATTTTATAGTGAAACATACTATAAAATGTTTTTATACTTTCTCCTGAACAATCATTGCAAATCGTGCAAATTTATTACTAAAATAATGGTTCAGCTCGTGCGACGCATCGCGAAACAATCAAATTATTAAAGGAAACTTTTGGTGAGCGCATTATCTCGCATCGGTCGTGGGGTTATTTTTATGCGGTTATTTGAAATTGCTTGACCTTGCAGATAAGCCCGAAACGATTGACACCTTGGAAAAGAATATTTGGCGCTTCAACAAAAGTTTTCTTTAATAAATTGATTGTTTCGCAATGCGGCCGGAATATGATTGACGCCTTAGAAGAGAGAAACTCGGCGCGTTTCCGCAAATTGTTTCAAAAAAGAGAAAAGTTCCACATTTAGACATAAACAAGTACGTCCCTAAAAAGTGGCAACATTGAAATTTAAACCAAAGATGCATCTACTCAACACCTATTTCTATTTTTATTTCGCAACATGATTTCGGCATTTTTAAGCGTTTCCACAACTTTTGGTTTCCATTTTCAAAAATGGTATCCTAGCGACAGGATTACAGTTCACAGTTTTCAATTATTTAAAAGAAAAGTTTCTTACTACACGAATGATTTATATGACTTGTTGGCTAAACAAAAAAAGAAAACAACAATAAAACAACATAAATTGCATGTTCTAGTACAATTAAATTAACACCACCTCTCTTTCGCTTTATTGTAATCATATTTCAAGCATATCATTTTCTCATATCTTCGTAATTACATACATACGTATGAACGTATAAAATAATAATGATAAACCAGTGAAAGTTCTATAAATACATAAATACTTGTAGTCACTTTCTTCGGTTTAATATTATTTACAATAATTTGTAATAAATAATAAGCTTATTATAGAAAATAAATATATTATAATTCTCAACAATTATTTCAGTCGATTTTACTGATATACGAGTATGATAATAATAAATAGTTTACATAATATTAATGTAAATAAATTAAATAAATAAATTAATCCTTTTAATCTTTGGTTTGCCTAGCTGTCTTTTTTTTTCTTGAGTATGATTTTTAAATACCTAAAATTACTTAACCTAAAAGTCTTTGTTTAGTGATATTCATAATAATATCGGTAAGGATCAACTCCCGCAGGAGCAGTCGCTGTATTAGTTGGTTTTGTCATTGGCCGTACTACGTAAGCATTTCGCCTTTAAAGAGAAAATTAAACAATTAAGTTCCATGGACGAGGAGAATATTATTATAAATTATTTTTTTATTTAAAGACTTACCGGTTATGTTCTCCAGCATGGACTGAGAAGCTTGTCTCCTCTTGATGATCATGCGAGAAGAGTTTCTTCAGAGCAATTATACTGGCAATTGTCAGGGCAACTTTACTAATCACCAAGGCCTTAATGGCGATCGCAGCAAGAGCCTTAAGTCCAATGGGGCCAGCTATGCCCATAGCTGTCAAAAGAGCAGCCACTACATACTTAATATGCCCGCCGCCCTTCTTCGAATTTTGTTTTCCTCGACCTTGGCTCATGTCCATTTTCATGACGTGTGTTCGCAGCAACTGATCAGTCTTCTCCAAAAGTGATCGATCAAGCTGCGACAAAGTACTCAGTGTTCGAGCATCGGCTAGCGCCATTATACTCTCCTTATCTGTGGAATTTTGTTTTTCCAGCACTAGCCCCTCGACGATCTGTATTGAGTCCTGTTCCAAAGCCTTCGTGATCGCCATCAGAGCTTTTTCCTTCAGACATGCTACAAAGTCGTTTTTATCCTGGCAATCGTCGTAAACCTTCCGAACTATCATGAATTCTGGACTCATCCAGGTGTTACCCCGAAATGTTTGAGTTGCAGCTTCACTTAGAGCAGCCACGATCACTGCTGCCACAAGGAGCTCAAAAATCAATCGCAGTTGCATTGCGTTGATATGGTAGTGAGCTGTATTTAATTTTCTTGATGAAAGACTTATGTAGTGTTAATATCCAAATCCGAACGTGTCCGCTGGTGATCGTCTACTAGTGATCTTAAACGATATGATAGCACTCTTATAAATACCAAAATTCAATGCTCTGCTTAATCTGATGCCATGCTCTGGCACTCCATGGAGATCAATGGCTGAATCATTGGTTTGGAAAGAAGTGGCGTGCCACCACAAGTGGATCCATATGGAATGGGTGATCTGCAGCAGCAGGCAACACCAACTCCAACAATAATGCTTTCTTCAAAGAAGATCTTCTGACATATTTATAATTACCTTTTTGCTAATTTACATTTTTTTAACTTTTGTTTTTCAATAGTTATCGCGGTTTTGTATGTTTTGATGAAATCCGGGTCTGCACTGAATCTTCTTTGGAGAAATCATCTGATCGTCATCAGCAGACATATGTACTACACCTAGTTCCACACATTAGAATCTAGAACTTGAATAAAATTATAGCAAACCATTTGGTTTTTGAGTTCAATTGTGAACTAGAATCTGCACTAACTTGACCGTGACTGCACCATAGACTCATATATAGAAGCTTGTTACGAGATCAGCTGCAGTCTTTAGACCAAACAAAAGAATACCAAATAAATTCTTTTAAAGTGGTATAGATGGCGTTCCTTGGTGGAGAGGTGCGTGATGCTAAATGATTTTACTGCACCAGTGTGTATTATTACTGCCGCGATTGCACATTTGGTGCAGTGGGTGAAATTGAATTGATTGTGTTAATAACAATAATTGTTTATTGAAATCGTTTGTGACTTTCATTTCTTTTCGTTGAATTAACGAGCTTGTTTTTAATTCCATGTGTCGTCTGATAGAGAGAAAATCCATATAAAGAGGAAAAAGTGGATAATTAGTGTGACAGAAAACAAAACATTTTTGAAAGTGATAGTCACTTGTCACGAAGATTTGATCGACAGAAAACTTAGTTAAGGTTTAATGTTGGTAATTTGTAGTTAAATTATACATAGTTATCAAGTTAATTAATTAAGTACTAATGTACCTGTCATAGGGCCAATTTATTGAATCTCCATTAAAGAAACCCGCATATTTTGTACGAACAATTGGGCCCAGTAAAATCCGCTAAAATTTTGATACATTGTTGGTTATGTGTTAGAGACCAAAAGTCTCCATTGAACTTGGTTCTGAAAATCCGTTGTTCCCAAGTAAAAAGGTGCTTGAGATGATGGCTACAAAACAAAACAAAACAGCAACTTTTGTGAAAAGTTTATAGACAAAACGAATCGAAGGACTTCAAGAAGTTCTAAAATTTTGTAGGATATTAAAAAGACAATTATTTTTGGGTCATTCCATAGAAAACTCTACGTCTATTTCCTCCCGTTCAGGGGGTAAGGGTAATTTTCTATAAATTTGGCCAAAAACAAAAAAAAAATATTTAAAAAAAAAACAGGAACACTTATACAATGCCACGCTTTAGCTTTAGCTTTAAAGCCACAATTCCATTCTATAATATGCTTCCTGAATAAAGTTTTTGTTTCAAACAGTTTTTGATAAAATAGTTTTAATCTTATAAAGTAATGATTTTTGTTTTTTAGTTTTTAAGTTTGAAAATTATTTTTTCAAAAACTATTAAAAATGAAAACATTATTTAGGAAACATATTGTAGAATGGAATTGTGACTTTAAAAAAAGCTAAGGCGTGGCATTGTAAGTGTTCCCATTTTTTTTTTTTAAATAATTATTTTCTGTTTTGATCCAAATTTAGAGAAAATTACCCCTCCCGCCTAAACGGGGGAAAATAGACCCCCCCCCCTCCAATACTGTTTTTTCTCGTCTAAATATATACCCTCAGATTGTTTTTTACGCGTTTTATAAGAATCACTCTAACCCCATTTAGTACCTTAAAGTGAAAATAGGGAGACCAGGGGCCTATTTCATAAAACTACAAGTCTAATAAATATTTGTGAATTATAGTCTGGGAGGCGATCGAACTCGAAGCAAAAACCTTCAAAAGTCTGTCTGAGTACCAGTAAAGTATAGGGACAGTCTTAGCATTAATTTGAAATCCAATTTATAGAAGTTCCTTATGTGAAAGGTAGACTTAGTTGAAAATACAACCCGCAAACTGAATTTTCTAATCTAAGCAACCAAGAAATCTTATCCGATCGGCGGTTTTGTAAATGTTGGAATAAAGCTCTTGGCTAGTATCCTGTTTTTCAGGAACCGTAATGAGATAAAAAATCTTAAGGTCGTCTCTCGAACTATAATTCACAAATAATTATTAGTCTTGTAGTTTTATGAAATAGGCCCCAGAGGGGTGAAATAAAAATGTGAAAAAATTAGGAACATTTTTTTTTTCGATGTAGAACCATTTGATGTTCAACCATCTCAAAATTTCAAATATGTATATGTACATGAACGTACAGTATATACTTATAAGACTAACTCAAAAAATTAAACTTCTTTGATTTTCAATGCGACTAGTCAAACTTGTTCGACCTCAGGGATGCCACTTTGCTGCAATTGCAGTAAATCTACTGTACTTTTCGCAAAAATAAATATACTGCCACTTTATCCAATCTACTGCACTTTTTTGTTTCATAAATCTTCTCTCCAGCAGATCTAATCATACAGATGATAAAGAATAATAGCCAGTGAAGTTCCTTACTAGGGAACCCAGAACCTTAATGTAAATATTATGAATTATAATCCTATGGACTGTTCAAGATTTTGGCTAATTTTATTCAATACAAAAAATGCTGTTATGGGGAAAAATATATGTCAAACGCCCTCATAGTACTGCTGCAGCAGAGCAAAAGTTTTTGATTGCAAGCCTTTAGTTGAAAACAAACTATGAAACAAATTAAAATTTAAATACTCTGGAAAATATAATTTTGTGTAAGGAAATGAATGTCAACAAAAGTTCTTGGACACCGTCAGACTCTCCTGGGCTTTTAGAGTTCTTTTACAAATTTAGTACTCCGCGTCGCCTGTGCGAAGAACAAAACCTTCCGACTTGGTGAAGTGAAGAGAAAACCGCTCTAAAATCGCGGAATTAGCAGGAACTGCAACACATTACCTAACTTCGTTAAAAGTAAATTGGTAGATAAGTTTCAACTTAGTTGCAATTGGGAAGTGGAGGCGGTTTTGTTGTAGTAAGTTTTTTCGCAAAAAAAAAAAGTTCTTTTAAAATTTTTATTTCACAAATGGAAAGTAAAAACCATCTTAGCGCAAGAAAGTGATTGATCGAAAACTCTTTAAAATAAGATTTTATATTTATTCAATAAACTATTTATTCTTATAGACTTATGAAACCGATTATTGTTTTCGTTTTTTTTTATTTAAAAAAAGATCTTCTGTGAAAAAAAGAATGTACTGCATTTTTTAAAGAATCTACTGCGTTCCTCTTTTCTTGAAGTGAAACCCTTGTCGAAATCCACTTTTCAGTTATTATTTGGCAAGTTATGCATTTGTAAAAAATTTTACTTAAGATTTTCATCTAACCTGACATTTCACCGTTTTGTTGCTTTATTCAAGAATACTATCTTAACTCTCTCACATCTAAGTTTTGTCTGGTAATCTGTTAAAAAACGCGAGGAGCAGTAAACATGATAACAATGTCAAAAATGCGTTTTTTGATGGTGGGTACATTTACAAAGTTTAGTTATCTTGCACTCTAGATAAATAATAACCGGAATTGATGAAAAATATATTTAAAATTTTATAGCCATAAAGATGCTTTAGAGGAAGAAATTCGAGGCATTTGAAAAGCTCAGCCTTAAAGGCTTGAATGATTTTCTTCAAACAAGGTACATAGCAATTATATAAGCAGTGGCGTAACTACGGGGAGCAAAGGGACCATTTGCCCCACCCAGACGACGCAAAAAAAAATTAAACAATCACTGAAAACTGCATGATAGTCTAAGCCATGATAAGTGTGCAAAACAATAATCGTTTAATAGATGTCAAACAGATCATCGAACATTTTCCGAATTGACATAATTCTGTAATTTTATAATCACAAGATTTTTTATTAATGCACATAATAGTCTAGTCATGATATATTTTTATCATGCAAATAGTGGTATAGTTTTGTTTACCTTCTTTATATTGTCAGGGGTGCTGAATCCGAATCTGAAGCTTGGGACTCAAATTTTATGATACAACAGAAAAAAATGGAAAAAATTATGGAATATCGCCCATTGGGACTCAAGCACCGATTGAATATTCGCTTATTTTTGCTGTTTCCCCAAAACTTTATTTAGTAGTTTAAGACGAATGCAAACACCTAAATAATAATTTCTGAAAAAATAAATTGCAAGCAATAATATAGCCCAAAGTTTTAGATTCGATATTCAGAGCATCAAAGACTTTCAGAAAAGTATGTTTTGGCTTATGTTAGAGACAAAAATGTACCTTGGTTCTAAAATAATTTTTTTTTTTGAAAATTCGGAATGTCAGAAACGGTGGGTATTTCTTTTTTTATCTAATTTTATAATCATATTATTAAATACTTAAGATTTTCATACCAAAAAATTGTACTTTAAAATATTTTTAAAATTTTATTTACACAAATAATTTTTTTTAAGTCCCGCTCCAACGATTTTTTATTTTTTAGTCCATAAATTCATATTTGATCACGCATTCTTTTTCGGACTCTGAAAAACAGTTCCATAAAACTGAAAAACTTTTTTTTTATTTTGTTTGAGGTTATGTAACAAAATGAGATTATTTACTGCCAATAAAATTTGAAATCTTTGGCCCTGTTTCATAATAAATTATACAAATCAATTCTTTTTGTCTGTGGTAATAGGAAAATTAACGCCCTGGTAGCACGCCTCCTTAAAAAAAATCCTGTTCACAGTCAAGATTGATAAAAGGGGTATAGTTACGAGTATGTTCTAAATTAACTTTAAAGAAAACATTCCTTCTCTGGTTCTGGGATATTCGTAAGAAAAAGTCATCTTAATGGTCAAAAACAATAAATTAGTTTTAGAAATTGGTCAGTCGCAAAAAATTTTGAATGAACTCTTACATTTTTTTACGGTACCTTATTTTTTGGGATATTCGAAAAAAAATTTGACACCTCAATTGGGTTATTTAAGAAATAAAACAAATATACCATTAGAAAGGTTACTCAATAATTATTAAAGGACAGCTGGGGTAAGTTATTGGTCAGGCAAACATTTTTTGTCTGTGCATTTTGAAAGTTTTTTTCAAGACCATAGCCAATTTTGGCATCTCTTTTATGGGATATTCGCAAAACTGCAAACCACCTGGCGGATCGTGATAAAGGTCAACTTGTTTTAATAAATGTTCAGCTATACAATTATGTCGATTATGTTTTAAATTTTTTTCAAAAGTTTTTCAAAGTTACGAACGATTTTTGGCACCTCATTTGTAGCCCTAGTGCAAGCTTAATAGCATATTTTTACTCAAAAAAAAAATTGTTAACAACAGTTTACCGACTGAAAATAGTGAAGCGGGTTATAAGGAATGTAAAATAAATCTATTTCCCAGTTTTTGGGGGGTAAATAAAGGGGGGCAAATTGTATTCTTTCGTTTTCTGATTAAAGTTGACGTCAAAATGAAAAGTGCTTAAAAAAAAGTTGTAGATCATGCAAAAATCTACAACTTTCATAAAAATAATTTTTAACATAACCTCAAAATTTCCGAGATATTGGCGAAAAACCGTCGTTTTCTTTTGCTTTGGTTTTTTAATTCTCATTTCCCCAAAAATAGTTCAATTTAAATGAAACTTTGTGAAAATATATCTTGTTGTATTCTTAATTACCACAATTTTTTCAAGTAAAACTATAGAGTAGTTTTTGAGATATACCATTTAGTTTGATAAAAAATACGTTTTTTTCAAATGAAAAATGTACTTCAGAAAATCATCGTACAGAGTTCATTTGGGACTCATTTGTTTTGTATTTACATCTGCTTTTGTATAAAATAATGACAACATTTATACTAACCACGGTCGAAAATGCGTAAAAACCAAAAAATTAATTTTGCAACAAGTTATTTTTTAATAAGTGTTGATAAATTGTTTAAATTTTTGGAAAATGCAAAAAAAAACTATTACAAAATTCGGTTAAAAATGGCAAAACTACGAACAAATTCCGACAAAGCTGAATTTTGGTAGAGAGCTTTGTTTTGACGGCTTAGTATTTCCTGAAAAGTTCCGTAAATTTGGGCCGGGGCTTAGTTTTGCCGGGGGGGGGGGATTAAAAGGGGTAAAATTAAGCTTTTTTCGTATTTTCTCGAAAACTATAATTTTCCTGAAAAAATGTAGAGGTACAAACTCTAGCTTATGTCATTCTACAAAAAAAAAATATATTTTTTTTATACAAGCAATAGATTCTGGGAAAATCATGTATAAGAACCTCACGGTGAAGAAAATTATGTCAAAAATTTTATTAAAATTTCATTAATCGATGGACTAAAGTTCATGTACGATTTGAGTTGAGCAACATCTCTTCTTTATAAATTCAAGTTTTTGAAGTTCTCGGAATAAGGAAAAACCGCCATCTTGAAAAAAGAAAGTAATTTGGTTCTTGTTCAACAACTCGATGAAATTTCCTTTTACAACAAAATCATGAAAGAATTACATTTAGACAACAAAATTATCTAAAAAATGCTCTTTTAACGAACTCTGTAAAGTTATAGCGTATCAAAGTAATACTTTTTATTTCATACTGTAAATGGAAAAATAACGGGTTAATATTAATATTTCAGCAAATGTAATTTTTTTTCAGAAAACTAATGAGTTTATATTAATACTCATAAAATTCTGAATAAAAATGATTATAACACTTTTTTTCGTAGGAGCAATAGATTTTGAGAAAAACGTGCACTTAATACACTCAAATATGATACAATTGCGGCTTACCAATTGAAAAAAATCACTAAATGTATTCTCAATAACTGAAAGATTTCAATTTAATTTATATATTTTTTTTATTTGTTGCAAAACGAAAAAAATTCTTTAATAAAGAGAGTGCCACCAACATTGTATTAATAATGCTATATAAATACATATCTTTGTAATCAAACACTCAATCTTAAAAACACATTTAATTTTTTCATACATCATGTCAAAATATGTACATCTAAGCCCATCAATGCAATTTTACGTTTGTCTATCTGTCAAACAAATCGACAGCTTTCGAAAAAAGATTCACAAACTGATTGTCAAATGTTCGAGTGCTTTTATGTATGTATATTTGTATATTTTGTGTGTACAAAGTACATATAAGTACGATGTCAGTCTTTTAGATATTAAATTTGATAAGAATCATCAGAGCATTCTCACCATCTCATCGGTATTATTGATGAGATTGATGTGTGTTCAATAATGATGATGACGATGAGCATGGTTTGGTATTTTCTTATAGTTATCCTGCAAAAACAGAAAAATCCAATCTTGACATATATACTCTTACTATTACACACACACACACACACAATGTTATCGTTGTTGAACAATTCAACTAAATGGAATGATGGTCGTATGCTCAAGAGGGCGGATATAATTGTACATTATTTGCACTCATAGAGATAAAAGGAAGAAGAGTCTTTCGTTTTCCTGGTGCTCGTTTTCATGTCATTCATCATCAGTCATATATTCGTTACTTTCGCTAGAATAGATAACAAATAGAAGAAAAAGCTGTCATGTGAATGATCATCTTATGTTCAGATTTTGGTCACTTTATTGGAAAATTGTTAATTCATTTTGGTCTTTTGAACATATGATGAAACTGAGTGTTTTTTTTTTTTCTTTATTTGAAAAGGGGATGTGAACCATTAGTCAAAAACTGATTATTGAAAAAAATGCATCCCCATCGCCAGACGGCATAGACTATAAATATAAATATATTACAAAACTATTTATTCTAAATGTCAGATAAAAATATTGACAAAAATCATGAAAAACGTAAACAAACTTCGAGCCTCTACCGAACGTCTATAGTAAACTTTTATTGTGAAAAAACACTTAACATTACTCAAATAAAATATTTTCACATTTTCAAGAAATCAATTATTATAAATTTTAAAATTTTATTCAAAGTTGTTCATTGATAAATCACGCATGAAATTTTTCATATTGGTACTTATTTGAATAATTCCCCCAAACTATACAAAAACAACAATAAATCGTGTTTATCCATATGCAGACAGTCTAGTACAATAATTATTAACAACTCATTCAATGAATAGAAAGAAACAAAAATCCAAAGACCATCATCAGCTGTTGAATAAACAAATAACGCACCAATGAACTCGTAAAAATTCACGTGTTTATAATAAAAACAAAAAAGTTGAAAAAACACATCGTACAAAATATGATTATCAAAAAAAAAGCCTCCTAATATGAAACGAGCAATAAACAGATTGGGTTTTTATTATTTCTTTGTGTAAATATAGTTTGAGAAAATTTTATGATTTGCGTACCGTTTATCCGTTTATAGAACGCATGTACGGTAAAATTATTCTATTTCATTCATAGTGATGGACTTGGAGTGATTTGACGCCCTATGCACTTTAGGCAAGTTTTTAGGGATACACATGTTCGACGTATCATAGAGAAATGCAAACAGAAACATCTTACGTTCGACTAGATTTATGGATAGGGCAAGTATTGGGTTCATTAAAAAAAAATGCCAAAGTTCTAATCAAATCTTGTTCTATGAGAAGTCCAACAAAGGGAATTTCTTGATATCCAACTTTAGACAAATTGGATTGACTGATTTTCAATTTTGGCGCAGAGAATTTTTGTATTTGATTCCCTAGCCTAGAGGAACATTTTGAAGCTGCCATACCTAAGGTATTAGTGTTTCTAATTATTTTGATATTTCGGATATCCGGATATCCAGAACAGATCCGGATCCAGGTTTCTTAATACTATCCCGATATCCGGATACTTATGAATACGGGAATTGATATCCGACACTATCCGGATAATTTCGGGTCGTGTCGGATATCCAGATAGTTAAATAAGACAATTAAGATCCGATAGTATCCGGATAGTGTTGGATCTTCGGATCCATATACAGATCCGGATCCAGTTTTATGAGCTTTAACGTGAATGTACCTGTTCTAAACACGTTTAAGCGTACACAGATAATACAATAAGAAAATAAACGTCATGAAACTTAGCAACAAAAATTAAAAAAAAATATATTTGGGTTGGCGAGTAACTTTTAAGAGGCGGGGGAGTAAGCGATTGGAAAAATTTTGGATTATAAAACTGAAAAATAGTTTTGGTAAAATCTAAATATATGGCACATGATTTCAAGGTAATTTTTAATGCTTAATCATATAGAATAAAAATAAAGACGATACAATCATCGCAAAAAAAGTTAAACTGATTTTTTTTTAAAGAATTTGAATGGGGTTGTGTTTGGTATAGTCGATCCGACGGTCACCACATTGCAAATCGTTGTTCCTTAAACTATATCCATGAAATTGACACAGCTGAAAGCTGCGACTGAATTACAAAAAAAAATATTTTCAACACAGGGTGTTCCAAAAACATGTCACCATTCGTTGTTCCTTGAGTGATTTCATTGAAATTGACAACGGTTGTAGCTGAGACAGAGTTGTCAATTCCAATGAAATCCCTAAAGGAATAATGAAGTTGCAATATGGTGACATATTTTTGGAACATTTTATGTTGAAAATATTTTTTCTTTGCAATTATGTGGCAGTTATCACCTGTGTTAATTTCATTGAAACAACAACGATTTGCAATTAACCCTCGGATCGACTATACCCATCCCCATTCATATTCTTTTAAAAAAGGCGGTTTTACTCCTTTTACGATAATTTTATCGTATTGATTTTTATTCTATTGTATTTCGCATTAAAAATTACCTTTGAACCATATGCCATATGATTATATTGTACCGAAACAAAATTTCAGTTTTATAATCCACAATTCCCCCTTTAGCTCCCCTCCCCTCCCACCACTAAAAAGTTACTCTCCAACCTAGACATTTGTTGTTCTTTGTTAACTTATTTTGCTAAGTTTCATGTAGGTAGTGTTAATGCTCAGCAAACTGGATCCGGATCTGGTTTGGATCCGACACTATCCGGACACTATCCGGACACTATCCGGATACTATCGGATCTTAACTGTCTCATCCGTATCCGGATATCCGACACTATCCGAAACTATAGATAGCGTTCGAAAGTGTTGGATCCCAATCGTCTCATTCATAAGTATCCGGATATCCGGATAGTATCAAGATTCGGATACTGTTCGAAACTGTATTAGGTATACTTTGGGTATTCGGTACTTTTAGTTTTTGGAAATTTAAGTTTTCGGTTCTTTAGATATTCAGTACCTGCTTTGGGATTTCGGTACTTGGAATTTTTGGTGCTTTGAGTTTTTGGTCCTTTATGTAATCGGTACTTTGGGCTATCGAATCTTTGATCTTTTTGATTTTCAGTACTTTGGGTTTTCGGTACTTTGGCTCTTCGATAGTTTGGGTTTATTTGCTACTTCGGGGTTTTGAAACTTTGAGTTTTCTGTACTTTGAGTTTTTGGTAGTTTGAGTAAGTATTCGGTATTCTGGGTTTTCGGTACTTTTGGTTTTCGGTACTTTGCGTTTTCAGTCCTATGAGTTTTTGGTACTTTGTGTTCTTTTTTATACTAGGTAATTCATGTAAAATCTAGCCATATCAGCTAACAGCTAAAAGTAGACAAAAAAACCTATGGGAGGTTATATTTCCCCCACTTGCACAGAAGGGGTGATTTTATAAAAGAAATTCATAAAAAGCCTAAAGTCCATTCTCATGGTTTATTTTCAAATTTTTTTTTATAAAAAAATTATGATAAAAAAAGTTTCAAACTCAAAATTTCAAAGAAAAATTTTGAAGGAAATTCAAAAACTTTCTTATTTTTAATTGTAATGGAATTAAATATTTATTTGGCTCCAATTTTTTGAGTTTAAAGACAATTTTTGACAGAACTTTATTTGAAAACTTTCCATGAGAATGGATTTCTGTTATCTACTTACCTACTGTAAGTATAGCCGTTATTTTTTAACACATTTTTTTCTAGTTTATGTAGTTTTTTTTTGTAAAATGCTACAAAAATATTCAAGAAACAAGAAAACCGAGAACTATTATTCTTGTATTTTCCCTTTTGAGAATAAGTCCACACCTTACCAAACCACATTTTGATAAATCCGGCACTGCTTCAATCATAAAAACCATCAATCCATCAGTTTGTGGCGAGTTGGAAATATTATTATGGCTAAAAATTTTATAATTTTATATTAACCCACATAGTGAATCTAAAAATGTGTGTTTATTAAAAATTTGGTTTGCTTTTGGAACCACTGAGTTTAATAAGCAAAATCAAAACAATTTTGTGGGGTTGCTGGAGCAAAATTTTTATGGTTTTAATACCAAAAAAATTAAATAATTTATGAGCTAAACAAAATAAAAATACATATTTTTTTGAAATAATTGCTGCAAATATTGTGTTTTGTTTGTGTATAATCAAGCGGTTATTAGATAATTAATTTTTGTTTGCAAAAATATATAAAAATTAACGATATACAAGATTATTTAATGGTTTAATTATAAATTTGCTGCATGTTCCTAAAATGTGGTTGGAGTGTGTCTTATGATTTGTTCGTAATTTTATTGTTTTATTTAAAAAAAATTATGATTTTATTTATGTATCGTGGAATATAAGGCATCTGCGTTTTTTATGAATGAAACCCAACAATAATTGATAAAAAACAACTTATACAAATTATTAAAAAAAATTGAAACCCAAATGACAGTTTTCATGTCAACACTGTGGTACGTACAAGCTAGCATTTTGATCAACAATTTAAACCAACAATGTTGATCGGCATAGTGTGGACGTGGCTTAAAGAGTTTTCCAACAAAGACCGAGTTTAATGAAGAATGACTCGATCAGACAGAGCAGAATTGTGTGAAAACTGTCAGAACATGAAAGAACAGAAAATTACAGCTTTGTGTTGACAAGGTTGACCATTGGCTATTAGCTGTGCAATTTTAAATTTAAAAATGCTTCAATTCTAATTTGTTTGAATTAATTTTCAATTCAAATTTATTATCATTTCACACTTGTTATATTCTTTTATGTCTTTTTCTTTATGTTAAGTCCAAACACTAAAGGAAAGTACTTTGACATTTCTCATTCAATTGCTCCATCTCAAAAATAGCTGCAGGAAATATTGTTCCAAACTATGCTGAAAAATGTTGTGGAACACAAAGTGTCGAATGTAGAATGGGTTGGTGTAAGGTTTTTACTCATGGAACACACAGTCCTGTAGTTTTTTATCTTTTCTATGCACAACAGATTCATTAAACACACCCATAAATGTGTAGATTTTGACAGTTTTTACAGTTCATGGCAGCCACGTTGTTTTGTCTCTTGGACGGTGTTCACATTGGATTGAAAAACTGGATTTTTTTTGACGTTTCAATATTCACATCTCGCTCCCACTTCTTCAGTACAGGAAGATGTAAATACTAAAACGTCAAAAAAATCCAGTTTTTCAGTCCAATTTGAACACCGTCTTGCAATTTTGTCTCTGTTTTTTTTTGACAGTTAAGATAAAACACCATGGCAATGTTCAAATTATAAAACTTTGCTATAAAAATGTGTGTTTAGTTATACCAACAAAGAGCGTGTTGCACTTATTTTACTGTAAACATGAAGGTCGTCCTTCCCAGTTGACATTTGAACGTTTGAATTTTTTTCAAAATGACTGGTTCAGTAATCAGTGAACAATCAGCTGTTCAGAGGAACCCGCTTTGAGCGTTCAGAGCTAAAAATTCATGTTTCTTTTTACGTTCTGAGTGTTTTCCGAGTTTGTTCAGAGCGCGCTCTATGAGCTCCGACTAAAATTACTTAGCATATAGATTTAATGCTGAACACAAACATTTGACAGCTTGTTTTCTGTTCAGGTGTGTTTCCAATATAATTCAGAGTGCTCAGAGCATGCTTGTTTTTTTTTAATCGGAGCTAGCTCGGAGTACGCTCCATGAGCTCAGAATAAAAAGACCGAGCAAATGCAGTAACTAGCTGACCGTAGCCAACTTAGCTCTTTTTTTCACTCATTTCACATGGGTGCGTTCAATCCTTCAATTTCAGTTCACATTTTTTTTAATTTCTGGAGTTTTTAATTGGGTAGCTATCAGATGATAATTATGGTGGAGTGAAATTGGTGCCAAATTATAGGCGTATTTCTCTTTAAGCTCAGAGCAGAGCATAGAGTAGAACTCGAGCTATCGGACTAAGCTCTGAGCAGAGTATGACCAGAGCTCTCCGATATAATTTACAAACAGATCTGAGTATTGAACTGTCGTACGATTGCGATGCGTTCAACGCACCATAATTAAGTACTAATTTTTAATTATCATCTTATAGCTGCAAAATCAAAAACTCGAAAAATTAAAAAATTTTACGGAAATTGAAGTGTTGAACGCGCCCATATATAAAATGAGTAAAAAAAAGAGCTAAGTTGGCTGCGTTCAGCTATTTACTCCATTATGGAGCGTACTCCGAGCTAGCTTCGATCCAAAAAAGAAACAAAAGTTGAGCCCTCAGAGTGCTCTGAGCTAAAAAAGAAACACAGATTTTTTTGACAGCTCAGTGCTACGCTTGGAGCTAAAAAAAGAAAAACGCCTTACTGCCTGAATGGAAGACGGAGCTGGAATAGATGTCAAATGCTGCAGCTGCAGCTGCAAGAGTTGAACAACTTTCAACTTACTTTGTAGCATTTTTGACATCTATTGCAGCTCCATCTCCCATTCTCCCATTCTGTTCAGGCAGTTATAATGCGTTGGACGCATCGCAATCGTATGACAGTTCAGTGCTCAGATGCGTAACAAAATCAAATCGGAGAGCGCTGGTCATACTCTGCTCAGAGCTAACTCCGATAGCTTGATTTCTACTAAAAAAGAAAAACACTTAATATAGAACAGTTTGGGCAAGGTTTTTACTCATGGAAAACACAATCTACTACTTTTTTGATCTTTTCTGTAAGTTTCTGTTCGGAACAGACCTTTTATTCCTGATTATTATTAGCTGTGTTCCGAGTTTCAAACAGATTTAGTGCGATTCCGTTCCAAAAGTTATAAATACATTGTTCTTGCTCTCGCTAAAAATTACCAAATCCGGCGGTCTGAAACTGTTTGAAACTAACTAAGAAAACAGGGGTCTTATCTCAACTGGTATAAATTATGCAATGGACGATTTGAGAGTATACGACTTGCATTGCATATACCACCTATACAGCGTCAGCATAAAATATTTCTTGATCTTTTTGTTGTGAGCTTTGAAAAGGAGGTTGGGCTTATTGTCCTTTACCACACAAAAGAAAACCAAAACTCTCCACTATAAGGGTGTGTTTTTTCATCCCCAATTGAGTAATATTTCATAACTTGTAAGTTTCATAATACATAACTTTGTGCGCATTCACATCCATGAAAAGATGGAGTTTTCCTTTTTATCAAAGAATAAAATGGCGATTGATTTTTTTTGTGGTAAAGTTTCTTCATCATAAATAAAATAAAAAATGTAAGAATTAGTTCACCTGGAAACTTTTCTCTTTTTTGTTTTAAAATATAAATCAAATTACATTCATTAAATGGTTTTGAAATAAGAAAAATAAATCAAAGAAAATCAAAGTTCTTTCTCTTTCTCTCGGAGCATGGGGGGATAGCTTTATACCGTACCGTTATCGCAGCCAAGATTATGTGCCTATACCTCTAGCAATTCCTGACTCCTATAGATACCTTGAGGTGAAATTTTCAATTCAATATAAATTAAACCAGACGAGTGCACTAGAGATCCTCAGTCAAAACCACATCTCTATATCCTCGAAATTAGAAGTTGCGGCCATGAAGAATTCCACCCATCACAATCATTTGGATGATGGAGCTCCAATGAGAACCCCATTCCCCGCATTATATCGGTACGTTTCGAAGCATCGAAGGGATTCCATTCTTTCTTTTTGATAAAATTTTCCTTCTTTTGTGTTATGAGTATAACTATAAGACCCTGTGGCATCATGAAAACGTGAACTCTACACACACATACGAGTATGTATGCTCTTCAGAAAAACATCAGACTTTCTGTGAAACGAGAACAATATATTGGAATGGCGAATGGGTGAAAAGTTCTGAAAAGCATTTTGTGGATAATTCAAAATGAAAATCCTGATAAGAATTTTCTATCTCCGCCATCTTTTGGAGATGATTTTTCTGGTACGTCGTCGTCGTGTTGTCCTCATCCTCATTCACTTCCTCTTGCCAGGTTTCAAAGCCAGCACTCTTTCCTATAATGTGTGTAGACCAAGCTATGTATAAGGTGGGAGGGTTTAGGTGTACCTAACCTATACATAAATACATAGTTTTTTAGGTTAAATATGTATACACTCACCTACTATCTATATGCCCATACCTACATAAATGTGAAATATAGGATGAGAAAACTCTTGAAGCAAGGTTCTTTTAGACTTAAAAGATTCCAATGCACCCTCATTGTGCACGAAAAATGTTACCTTCATATCCTCATTGAGGTTGAGGCTAATGTCCAGAAGTATACCTGAAACTCATGGCCTCTATCAAACCATGGCATTCGAAAAGAAAAGGCACAAAAAAAACGAGCTATATATGATATGGGGGTGAAGAAAATCGACCCGGACACAGAACTATAAATTGGGGAAACTATACCAAAGATGCCTCTGAACTGAAATGGTCGGTCATACGTACACCAAAAAGGGGTGGGCTATAGGTATGATCCAATGGTTTATACGAAGGATCCCAGCCTTTCTTTCAACTACTATACTCTAAAGAGCAAAACCAAAGGAACGTGGTCAAAGGAATCAACAAACGGATTTTAAAGTTTGTGTTCAGCTTCAGGTTCTAGAAAATTTTTCCCTCTTACCTAGTTTTATTGTCGATGACGCTCAGGCATATCTCCTTTCACATCTGCGAGGGGGTGGGGGTGGTATAGTGGGTGAGGAAAAATATCTAGCTGTGTGTGGTATTTATGTGATTATGGATGGGCTGGCGACTGAAGAGATGGAGAAATTTTAGTTGAATGCATCTTCATATACAAGGAGCAGGAGAGGAGCATTACAGACCAAAGCTTGCTTTATCTGTGCAGGGGATGTGGGATTCGGTACTGGTAGAGCAATTTGATGAAAAACTTCTTTCCAGCTAAAAGATATAGACAGGTGTGTAGTAGAATATAGGTATCCATTATTATATAGTATCCAGCAACAGAAGAAGTTTTGAGAATGCTCTCTAAAAATTTTTGGATTTTCAATTTCCTAACGAAGAAATTGTTAAGAGTGGGTTGGTTCTTTTCTGAGGTATAGACGTATACTAGACATATCTGACGTTAAATTTCATATCCCGTAAAGAAAAGCTGAAGCACTGCCAGAAGGCCCAGCATTTTTAATCTTCTTTTAGGTCTTTTAACTTTGATGATGGAGGAAAATTTACCAAATATATATACTAGGATAGGGGACCAACGAAAAGGTAAAGAAGTATAAAAAGATGCTCCAGCTGTGGTTAGATATTTTATATATATTTGATTTTAACAGAAGGTTTTGGTGTAAGGATACATATTAGGCATTATAAGGGAGCATCTGAAAAACACAAAAAATAATTGAAAATATCTGAAGCGTGTAATTTATAATAGGTTATGATAGGGGAGGGTGTTATTTGCGAAGGACGAACATTTGTAATGATCAAAAACAATGTCCCTTTTACTAAATTTATTTTTAACCTTAGTACCTACAATATAAGTAGTAAAATTTATATTTTTTTTTGCAAGGCCCTCACAGTTTAAAAAAAGATTTAAGTATAATTAAATTCTGTGCGAAAAGAAGAATTTGAAAAACAAATGTATCGATGTTTTTCAGAGAAACTTTCGATGCTTTTATCGATAACCTAAAAAAAATAGTTTTTTTTAAATTTTAAATTGGGAAGAGTACAGAATCTCGAAGAGCAAACAATGCAAATTCCGAACGCAATAATACCGAATGGATCTAGATATTTGTTTTATTTACAATTATCTTATGCAAAAATCTCTTAATGAAATAAGTATGCAATGAATGTTAACATTTCAAACTTAGAATGTACAAAAATCACGAAAGACATAATACCGAAAATTAAACTTCCTCAATCTATTTATTATAAACAACAAGTACGAGTATCTTTCAATAAGCACAAAAGAAATAAAAACTTTATTACATAAATAGATACACATTTTGGACTTTAAAAGCTTAATGGGGTGTGCGATTTTTAATACCAAAAAGTGCAGGTGTTTCAGGATTTTCAATGACATTAGGAATTCCGTCATTCGAGATTCTGGCATGAGTGATTTAAGCAATGCAGAATATTGTTGTTTCGGGATTTTGTCAAACGGGACTTAAGCTTTCCGAATTTTTACCATTTTTGGAATTTTACAAGACACACGCTGCATTCTATTTTTTTTTTTTTCCAGTGACTCAAGTTGTATGGAGAAGCGTTCTAAAACCTATAAAATCTGAATAAGTAAACTGATATGGATGCATTTTTTAGATATGATTATAGAATATCAAAAGATATCATCAGGAAATCTTCCTACCGTCAAAGTTGATGTAAATGAGGAATGTGTTCTTCAGAAAAGTTTTAGATAGTGTGATTTTTAATAATTTAATAATTCATACAAAGCTTTTTTCAATACTTTTTTTGACTAATTTCTATGAAAGGAAATAAATTGCCCCAATAACCGATTAGAACAAAAGAAGGATGCAAAATTAAGGTGTTTTTGACAAAACTTTTTTACTCGTTCCAAAAGAAAAAAAAATATATTTTTTTCTTAAATTAAAAGTTTCTTGCAACGCCTATTTTTATAGATGTATTGGAGAGAAGTATCATGTACCAACTAAAACTAACCAAAAATTAAAACCAAGTAACATTAACCAAATATTGGTTAGAGCCCTAAGGAAGCCCTTAAATTGGATAACTAATCACCCATATCAAAATTATTAAGAAGGTGGATAGAATGGTACTGAACCTCCACAAATAGTGTGAACACATATAGGTTTTTCCATAATTTAGGGAAAGAATTTGAAAACCCATACAAAAAACATTAAATTCAACAATTTTTTTACTGACATAAAAAACACTTGGTGCTCTTGAAGGTTCGCAAGTACCTATTAACAGCAATTTGTTTTTTTGTATTCCTTACATCAAGGTTTAGTGTAAAATATATGTGGAAAGTGGGAACGGGGAACCTGCGCCAATCTTACGAAATCAATAATAAAAGTTTTTCAAAATATCATCATTTTTGTATCTAGGATTTAATGCTTTTTTATGTTCTTATAACGGGTGATTTTTTAAGAGGTTTAGAACTTTAAAAAAAAAAACACAAAAAATTCGAAAAAATGAATGAAATATTTATTTGAATCGATAGTTTGAACCTTGCAATTTAGTGTTTAAAGATAATTTCATGCAAATGTTGACCGCGGCTTCGTCTCAGGTAGCCCATCCGCTGAGTCCAATTTTGGCATACTCTTTCACACATATCGGCCGGTATCTCACGAATGAATGCATGGATGTTGGCTTCCAGTGCGTCAATCGAAGCGGGCTTGTCCCTATAGACATTAGCCTTGACATACCCCCACAAAAAATAATCTAATGGTGTCAAATCGCACGATCTAGGCGGCCAATTGACCGGCCCGAAACGTCAAATTAACTGTTCACCAAACTCGCCTCGCAATTGCGCCATTGTTTCGCGTGCTGTGTGGCATGTGGCACCGTCTTGTTGAAACCACATATCATGCAAGTCAAGAACTTCCGTTTCGGGCAAAAAAAAGTTTGTTATCATCGCTCCGTAACGTTCACCATTGACAGTAACGCTGCGATTCGCATCATCTTTGAAGAAATATGGCCCAATAATGCCGCCGGCCCATAAACCGCACCAAACAGTGGCTTTTTCGGGATGCATTGGTAGCTGTTGCAATGCTTCTGGCTGATCTTCACTCCAAATGCGGCAATTATGCTTATTTACGTACCCATTCAACCAAAAATGAGCCTCATCGCTGAACACAATTTTTCGATAAAAAAGCGGATCCTCGGCCAGCTTTCCAAGAGCCCATTCACCAAAAATTCGGCGTTGTGGTAGGTCGGCTGGCTTTAGTTCTTGCACCAGCTGTATCTTAAAAGGCTTTACGCCCAAATCCTTCCGCAAAATTTTCCACGTAGTGCTGTAACAAAGGCCTAACTGCTGGGAACGGCGCCGAATCGACATTTCGCGGTCTTCTGTCACACTAGCTGATACGGCCGCAATATTTTCTTCACTACGCACAGTACGTAAACGTTTTGGAGGTTTAATGTCCAACAAAGTAAATTTGGTGCGAAATTTGGTCACAATCTTCCGAATAGACTGCTCAGAAGGTCGAGAATGCCGACCATAAAATGGAAGCAGCGCGCGATGAACATTTCGAACCGAGCACGAATTTTGATAGTAAAATTCAATAATTTGCAAGCGTTGTTCATTTGTAAGAAGATTCATGGTTAAATTGCAAACCAAACTGAAGCTGTTTGACAGTGACACAAGGTACTAAACACACGTCAGCTGTCAAAACCAGTGTTGCCAAAACCAAACCAGCTAAAAAATCACCCGTTAGTACCTCTTGGTATAATGGTTAGTGCGTTGGGCTGTCATGCCGAAGTCCTGGCTCGATTTCCAGCCTTTGCCACCTAAGAACAGAAATGTTTTTCCCGAGGTACTGCCCCTTGCGAGGATTTAAATAAATGCTTCTCATCTAGCCGTTCGTAATCATCAAAAAATTGTAGTAGGTCCTATCCATTCCTGCCAACAACACGCACCCAGAAATGGTTGAAAGTTGTAAGTCACTAGGCCCTGATTTTCCACGAGTTTTATTTACGAGTATTTATTTTAAAACGGGTCTAAAGCATCAGAATTCAAAATTGCCTTTTTTTAAATTCTAATTATGACTCCTTTATAGCTGGCGTGGGCCCCAAGTTCTAATAGTCTTATGTAGACTGTTTAAGGGATGGCTGCCTTATGCTTGAGTCGGACACTAACTTTTCGATCATCATTTAAAATTGGCAATTGTTCGGTACATACACGATGTAAAGTTCTGTAGACAAAAAACCTTGTTGAAATCGATTTAAATCATCTTTTTATATATAAAAATAAAGAGGATTAACTGTTAGACAATTGAATTTAGTTAGCTTTATCTTCCTATCAGGAGACAATGTAACCCGCAGTCGTTTGTATTATATTTATTTGTGAAGAATAAAATTGCTTCAAGTTTTTATATTCTACTTTTATGCTTTAACTTTAACCAAGAAATCCCTTATTCTGTACAGATATTATTCGCTTTGCTGGAGAGAGGACAATAGTGTGTCCTTCATCTGAAATCGTACAAATGAGGGGTGCATCAGCGATTTCACCAGTCTGAACTCTGAAGTGGCAGAGTGTAAATTGAGACCATTGTCTGTTGCAGATTGATTTTTTTTTTCTTTTATTTACCCTGCAAGAGGGATGAGTTAAACAGCATCAGCAGCAGATCCACAACACAACCCAAAAACCAAACCCACGACATAAAACTGAAAATATTTCCGCATCTAAAAGATGAAATGTACATTAGCTTAGTTCAAAAAAAAAAAAAATGTATAAATCAAAAGAAAAAAAAGGGTGTCGAATGGCACATCATCATTTGATGGTGAATATCCTTTCTAATTTTTCCGGACCCCTCTGTGCAAACAACAAGTGAGTTTCTGGCAATTTGTCGCTGGAAATAAAAAGCAAGAAAGGTGGCATATGGGTAGCAAACAATACCAGCAATTCCGGATTGCCTTGAAATAGATACCTATACCTATCTATATTCTTTGCAAATGCAGTGGGTGGAGGAGCGAAACGACAATGCAAAGCACGCTCTATGAGGAGGTAAGATAATTTTGACAACGGACGACTAAATCATTTTTTCGGATGACTTGCCGCCAATCTCATACTCATCCTCATATCCTTTATGTACCTACAAGCTACAATACAACGGAAAGATAAAGAAGCCATCTTCCCTGCTGATTCTGCGATGCTCTCTGTATTCAACGCTTAACTTTGTTTCGCTTCTTTATTGTTGGGGTTAAAGGCGCTGAGCTATATGCTGTATCTTTGTTGGCTTCAGGTCGTTGTAACATTTTAATGCCATTATGGTTAAATTTTGGCATAAAATCTGTGGGTGTGTCTGTCGACCGTAATATTGTTGCTGGTGCGTTAATGATCCTTTATTGAGTCGCGATATAGAGAGTATTATGACAAATTGATTCTGGTCATGTAGCCTTTATGGTGTTAGTGTGAATGGAGATTTATGCAGTTGATCATTAATTTAATTAACTTAAAGGGGAAGCGTTTTCGACTTATATTTGCTATCAATTTGTCAAAATTGTCATATGGACACCATCTGTTTATTTCATGAACGTTTAGTTGCAATTAGGGATAGCTTTTGACCAAATAGCAATAACAAAAACAAAACCTATGATGAGCACAGATTTAAAATTAAAGCAAGGTAAAAATGTATATGTAGGTACTAAGGCTTAAGGTCTACGACGACGACCTATCTACTATGAAACGAATCCTTTCGAACCTTAATACTTTTCATATTAAATTAGACAAAATAAATTATTTAAAAATTTCGTTGACTTTTGTTGCTACTAAAAATGCAAGAAACGTTATATTCGTATGTGCATAAAGTATTCTCGTAAAATGCTAAATACAAATTTCTATAAAATGTCTTCCAAAATGTATTTTTGTGTTAGCAAGAACCAAGTGTTTCCGAAAAAAAGTTTTTCCCAAATAAAAACTTTTTACTATTGTAAGTTTGTTTATTTGTCGTGAGAAAGAGATTTTAAGTAAACATTTTGTTTGACATGCAAAAGTAAAGAAAAGTATTTATTATAAGATGTAGTTATTTTTTTATTTGCTTGTGTACATGAATAAATAGATAGCTTTGAACTCTGAAGAAATACAAATATGTTTGTTGATTGTTCTTTTTTTAAAAAGGAGTTGGAATAGGCTACATTTTTGTTGCAATGATATGAATATGAGCATTTCTTTAATACTTACATATTTGAGATGAAACTACCCTGATCGTTTTCTGCCATTTTTGAGGTTATGATACTCGTAAGTAATTTCTTTCATGAAGGTTATAATAAAGGGTTTTTCAAACGGGACGCCACAAAGTAGGCGACAGGGACAGCAAACGACGCCATATTTCTTGCCGCTCTTTTGACATTTCTCTTCAGTAAGGTTTGCCATTTCATGATGAAAAGAAATACGAGCCAACAACGAGTCGAAATTATTAAAATTTACTACCGAAATTCGGAGTCAGTGGCCTCAATGTTAAGAGCGCTACATCCAATTTATGGTCGTCATAATCATCCTTGCAGATCAACCATTGAGCGTCTAGTCGGAAAATTTGAGCCCACAGGCAAAGTACAAAATGTTCCCGTGCCAGTGAGACAAAGCAGTGCGCGTTGTGTCGAGAATATTGCTGCCGCTGAGGCTTCAGTTGCAGAAAGCCCAAATGTGTCTCTCACACGTCGTTCTCAAGCGTTGGGCATCTCTGTGACGTCGTTGTGGCGAATTTTGCGAAAAGATCTTGGCCTACATCCTTACAAGATTAAATTGACGCAGGAACTGAAGCCGCTTGACCACCAGAAGCATCGTGTGTTCGTGAATAGGGCTGAGCAACTATTTGAAAATGATTCGGATTTTCATAGAAAAATCAAAGGAAAACGCCTAAAAGGAATCGGACTTTTGTGACACACATGCCACACGCTATTTCCAAGCAAAAGTTCACATTTAGTAAGTAGGTATATGTGCGGTTCATTTAATACTCTTTGGTAATAGTACAGTTCATGTTTATTGTAGTAGATTTTCTTTAAATGTTCTGATTTAAGTAAAACATTGAGTTTACGGGCAGGGTTAGGTAAAAAATCTCGCAATCTAAAATCTCGAATTCGAACTAAAAACCCGAAATATTTAATTATTATAATTTCCGAGATTTCGTTATTCAAAATTTTTACTCTCACGTTATAAAAAGTCTTCCTATTTTAATTTTATTTTATTTTCAGCTATATAATTCGGCACATGATGGATATTTTGCAATTCTAAAACTAAGGAACAATTAAATATGGGGGAAATATAAATGCTTGTTTTTTTTTAATTCATGTCGGCTTTTTCATGAAATTACCCTTGTTTCAAGGGCGTACGCAAAGGGGAGGACAGGAAGAGGTGCTTGCTCTCCCTAATTCAATATATTTCATAATTTAGACAAAAAATCTTCTTTGAAATCATTATAGTACAATATTTCTGAACCAAAATTTTTGTTTTGAATGAAGTCTACCCCCCCCCCCCCTCATTAACCAAAATCCTGAATGAGCTTACCCCCCTAAACAAAATCCTGCATACGCCCTTGCCTCGTTTCTATTCAAGTGACGCACAGTGTAATTACATTTCTTTTCTTTTAAAATTTTATCTTTAAATGAGTTTTTTTTTTCTCAAATTTATTTCCATCCAATGCCGACGTTTAACCCACAAACACATTTTACTTAGAAGAAAATATGCATATGCTTATATCAAGCAATAGATTGCATAGAATAATAAATGAGAATCCAGACAAACTCTTGTCCTCTTTAAATATTACCTTTCGTTTAAATGGTTAAGGAATTGCTATATGTGAATAAAATTTCAAAGCATTTCTGAACGAAAGATACATGGATGTACGTACCTACATATACCATATAAAACTATCTAGAAAACTATAAAATGCAACTAGATTAAATTATTCTCTCAAAAAGTTTGTTCAATTATAGTCTCGGTCTGCTAACTTTAAACAAAATACAAAAAAAAATGAAGCAGCTTTTGCAGTTTTCAGTATTTAAAAATGATTTTTCTGGTCACTGAATCGGAATCCTTTTTTTATAAGATAGTTTTGAAAATGTTAAAGTATATGCATACATACTATGAATTTTTATTTATTTATGTAATTATGTATTTATGTAAATATTTGCTTTCACAGTCATACCTATAGCTTCTCATATGTTCAAAAATTTGGAGTTTTAAAAATTGAAATTCTAGTTGAGGTACTGTTAAAAGTAGCTAAGTGTAAACTGTTTTGATATTTTTGAATACTGAACAATTTAGTCTATTAAATAGATCTGAAAATTCGGGGTATAAAGGAACAATATGATTATGTTTGTTTCGATCATAAGCATGCTTCAAACCGAAAATGCGAAAATGCTAATAAATTCACCCATGCGTTTTCGAGAAGTGGTCACACCGCTTTTCAATATATTTGGTATAACTCGGAAATTAAGCCAAATTTGACAATCTCACACTTAAAACTAATTGTTCAAAATTAAATTTTCTATCAAAATGAATGGTTCGAAAATTTGTATTAAAAATTTAAGCAGGACAAGTAAACAGAAACCAACAGAAAATTGAAAAATCAAAGGTTTTAAAATTTTTTTTTTTTTCAAAATTAGACACAACTTTTTCTGTACGAATGCATTACTTGCAATACATATGCGTGTATGTTGTTGTATATATAGCAAGTTAAATCCACTATTGAAGGCTTGTTCCTTTGGAGGTGCAAAGTTCTCATGAGTAGATAAAAACAAAAATCTAGTACAACCATCTACACACATATGCTCTCATGACTCTGCCACCTCTAAAGGAAAACGGCTAAAAATTAAAGTGAAATCATAAAAGAAAAATCTTGTTGTTTTTTTCGTTCTGCCTGCACCATACTCTGTTCAACAACCGAAATTATAAGGTGTGTTCCTTAAATTCTTGGCACTATTTCGAACCAAATGTCAAATTGTGACGGGTGTGGATAAAATCCTCTCAGAGAGATGAAACTGTCAAAATGTCGGGAACGCTTTGGGCACTAATTTGAATCATGTCAATAGAAATAGAGCTGCCGTAGGACAATCATAAATGAATCAATTTTTTTGAAAATCACTGTACACGAAATTGAGTGTTAAGAAAAACAAACGTACACGTATAAAAATAATAAAACTTAAGCAAAGAAATATTCTTTGATAACATATTTAAGCATGAAACTTAAATTTGTTAAAAAAAAAAGAAAAAACTACAATAAACAAGAAGTACACAAATTCTCATTGCTAAATTTTCTTCTTCGGAAAAAGATATGCTTAGCAACACATACATTTTAAGAAAATCATTTCATTAATAAAAAGATAAATAAATTAATAAATTATCTATATCTACAAAACAAAAAAAAAGTAACACTTGGGTAACCCTAGCTTTTTTTATTCTGTTTTGTTATTTGACGTCAAACTGAAATTTTTTTTAATCTGACATACGAACACCTGACATTTCTCAGACCAAATCTGGCAAGGAGTGGATATTTTTTCTTCTCTCATGAACGCTTTCTTTAGTCCGAAACAGTACAATTTTTCACTTGTGGAATGGCTTCGCACTAAAAATTACTAAATCTGGCGGTGGCGGCTTTAAACTGTTTGAAACTAGCAGTGGAACACACTTATAATAAGTTGTAACAGATTTATTAGTTTCTTTTTGTGGTTTCTGTGATTTCAATAGTTGTTGTAATTTGTGCAACTGATGAAACTTTCTATCAATATTCATCGCATTTGTCTACTTATTTACTAGACTATTTGGCTGAAGCTACCTAAAAAATTTGCAAATAACTTATAGACTGAGATCCAATGACATAAAAAGTCAAGTCATTTGCATACTTTTGTAATTCACATCAATAATTGCCTTTGAGGGGTTAAACCAATAACCGTTTGTCTGCCTACCTTAACACGTGTCAAAATTTTTTTGCGTCGATTGATTTTAATACCTATTGGTCCAAGGGAAAAAGTGTGCGTACAATAAATATTCAGCTTGGAATTTTGAACGATTGTTGTCATAGGTTTAACTCACTATAGTTAGTCGCTAAGAAGATAGAGAGCAATGATTGATGTAAAACAGCCTTTGAAAAAAATTCCTTTAATTTCAAAAAAAAATATATGGTATGTATGTTTACTGACATTTTGGTCCTAAAAGAAATATAAAAATCTCGTCGGAGTTTTAACCAAAAAACAGTTCAAACTAGTACCTACAATTAGCAGGGTTGTAAAAGAATGCAATCATTTATTGAATTCAATTAACAGATTACATTCATTGACTTCACTTCAAATTCTGCAATCACCATTCATTTGACATTGAAATGATTGCAATACTTTTTTTCCATTAATTTTACAGTAATCAATTTCATTTAGTCTTTGCAATAATTCCACTCATTTGCATTGGGGAAAAACTATTACAATCATTTAAATGTCAAATGAATGGTGAGGCGATTGCAGAATTTGAAGTCACAATCTGAGAGTAAAGTCAATAAATGAAATCTTTAGTTGGAGTAGCAAAAGATTGCATTCACAAAAGATTGCATTCTTTTACAACTCTTGATGTACTTAGTCCAATTCAGTACCTTATACAGCTAAGGAAATATTTAATAAGCCTTAATCCTCTACCTAAAGTCTTCTAACTTAAACCTATATAATTATTATAAATTATACGAGTATCTTTGACTGCTTCCTTGTTAAATCGTCAATTGCGTTTCATTCTTCCATGGTGTCGTGTATCGTGTTTCAATTTCAATCCTATATGTTGTTTAAAAATGTTTTTTTTTAATGAATCTAAGCTAATGCTTCAATCCGTGACACGTTTCACAGCTTTTATTTCATTGTGTGATGATCTTCCTGAAACATGACACGTTATAATCTTCTACTTAATGCATGTTTAATGTTCATTATCTTCTTCACAATTTAAAATTAGCAACGTGTGCAACTCTGCAACCTGCAATTACTTATAAAGGTTCTCACATGAAAAGAATTTTGAATTTAAATTAATAGAAGCATAATCCATTCGGAACAAGTATTAGGACAGAATTGAACTTCCTTAATCCAATCGATTTTGCTGTTACTGATTTACGAGTTCACTGAAATAAACGAATATTTATTATCGCCCCTTACATCATCATAATACCTAGAAATAAATCATGACTATTATATAGAGTCTAGAGGTGAATAAAAGTTGTGAAAAACAAATCTAAACTTCAAATGCAGTAAACTACAATCTATCACGATACAAGTCACACCCAACCCTGTATAATGTAGAGTTTATACCTACAAATATACATACATACTCGTATATTTATAAAAGGAGTATTTTTAAACATTTCATTTGCTAAACGATTTTCCTATATATGGTTGTGTGATGGGTTGCAAAAAGAAACTCCCTGGTTTCGTTTCCGTTCTTATCCTGGAAAACTCATTTAATCCCCCATCCAACGTCCTTCGGAAAGCTTCCTTGCTCTATTATTTTTGTTTTTATTTCTATTTTTTTTTTTTTTTCTGATGATGGCAGCAACAATTTTTACTCTTTCTATATCCAATGAACAAAATGTCTAGCAAATAAATGATTTTTCATATATAAGCTCATATCCATCTACCTCTTTGGTCAGCACAAACGTGAAAAACTAGCTGGGATAGCAACATTTTATATGATAGTCGGAATTGGATAAAGCACGGATCATCTACGACAGGAGCCCTAGACTTCAATAAAAAAGGGCTCCCAAAATGTTCATTATAAATATTTACTTGACGGAACTGGTTTGCCTTAAACTTTACTCCTAGGTATAAGTTCCTGGAATCATGAGCTTATCAGGACAATTTTCCTTGGTTGAAAAATAATAAAAGGAATAAAGTTTTGCCTTAAGTTGAATCAATCCCTAAATAAAGGGTGCTTTTTTACTAAAAAGTTATAGGTATTCAGGAATATTTCCTTAAATCACTAAAGTTAGTAACTACATGTTTTGAAATTTCGATGAACCAAAACCATTTAAAATCACAGTCTAGGCCCTAAAAAATGTAACTCCAACTCTGAATTTTGTTATTCTTTTCTTTTAAGTGCGCTCGAGTAAAAATATATTTTACGGTAGCGAAGGCAATAAACTTTTCCAGAAAATAAATTTACGAGCTTTGTTGTTAATTTTCCTTCATTTTCATCTATCGGTTAACAATGTTTTGCACAACAACACATTATATAGGTATTGTATGTATATTGTTTATTATAGTATCGACCTCTTACTGTTATCCTCTAGTCACCCTGTGATCCTTTTAGAAATATACGTATAGTTATGTTTTCGTATGTTACGGCACCTGTTTGCTTGAGGATATGGTGTTCAATATTTGGAATGGAAATGGTGGATTATTGCTGATGGAAGAAGTATAAAGTAAGGTACATAGATTTTGTGTTGGTCATTGATTAGATTGTTGCTTGAAACACTGAACGTTTTATGTGAATGTGAATAGATTTTATATGGATAATTCAAGCTGATGGAAGTCTGATAATGGTATATACATATGTACTGTACATATGTATGACCAAGTGGATAAAGAAAGAAAAAAAGGTATTAAAGCTGATGTAGTAGAAATTTGAAAAAAAATTGCCGTTTTTTGTTTTTCATTCAGAGCCGAAAGCCGATGTGACTATCCAAACTGACCTATTTTATAATGACAATAACCATTCTAATGTAAACGTACTAAAAGATAAAAGTCAATATTTTTCTAATCTTTTTTCAAGGCAGTCGGCTTTTTGTCAAGTTCACATTCCACTGAAATGTGTAAGCAGTGCTTTGGAGTCAGTATAAATATGGTGGAAGTGACCTCGATTTATTATTCGTTTTTTGTTTTTAATTCTGTACTTAAATATTTTTATTGAAACAGGCGGGTTCTCTGAGCTTGCCGCAAGTGCTTAATGGGTTAGGAACGACACTGGATATAGAAAACGAGTTTTTTGTAAATTCTTCTCAGTGAAAAGAAAAACTGATCTGAATTTTAGTATTAAGTTAAGATAGTTCTTTCGCCGAAAAGCATTAAGCTTCAATTAGACGGGCAATGCAAATGGTCAACGCATTGACTATCTGACGTCAAAGTGACGTCAAATTCTGTCTCAAAATTGTCTTGTCGTGTGATCGTCAGCGCAGAGTACTGTCCACTCGTTGACGGCTGCGCTCTGACACTCTCGTTGACATGAATTTAAGAGTCAATGCGATGATTTTTTTCGTTGCCCGTGTAAACACTCTGTGAACAAAGTTAGGGCACGTTGACACGTTGAACTGGATATCAACCTTGAACATTTTGCATTTTTGGGGATTTTTAATACATTGACAGTTGATAGCTTGACAGATGGGGAAGGACCTGTATTTTAACGGCAAAAGTATATTACGATCCAAATGTCGCCTAATTGCCTTGAAACACGTTTTTTTCCAGAGTAAAACAACTTAAACAAAATCTGAAATTAATAAGTTTTCAACCTATATTTTAATTTGAGAATCAAAGGCTTAGAAGATGGAAGACAGATTATAGATTTCAACATCTAAAGACTATTTTGATCCGAATGTCACGTAATTAAATAACTCTTTTTTCCAAAGCGGTAAAGAAACTTCAAAAATTTCTAATTTCTTACAGTCGCATTTATAAACTTTGTCTAACCGTCCAACTCCAAAAAGTTATTAGTAAACTTTGTTTACTGTTATTCTAATGTTGTCTAACTTAGACAACGGCATCGGTTGTCTAAAATTTGTGTATATTTGCATGTTTCCAACTATTAAGCACTTTTAAAAAATTGTCTAACTAGTCAACCACCTAAAATATCTAATAAATAAGGCTGTTGGAGGTTTTTAATGCATAGACATCGTAGCCAACCCTTAATTAAATTTAACAGTTGATGGTTTAATAGATGGAGAACAAACTATATTTTGACAGAAATGAAGTGCTTTGATCTAAATGTCTACCAATTGCAATAAAATTGCTTTTTTCGAAGAAGAACTTTATAAAATTCAAATATTTTAGAGGTATAAATGTATTTTAATCTGTTGACATCATATCCATACTTCAATGGAGTTTGACAGTTGATGACTTAAAAGATGGCGGACGAACTATACTTTGACGGAAAAGGCGTATTTCGATCAAAATGTCACACAATTGCCCTAAAACCACCCTTTTTTCGAACTTTAAAAATTTCTGATTACAATTAATTTATTATATAGTTTAACTTAGAGTGCTCGATTGGAGCCAGTAATTTAGTATTAATATTAGGTATTGATAAGTAGGCTAGATTCTATGAATTTTTATCAAGCTATATTATACAGTATTAATTTCACGTCGCAAAAATGTCCGTTCTAAAATTTCATATTTAAATAGAATAGCTTTTTATTCGGTTAATTGAACCCCGCTTAATTGAACTACTCGCTTAATTGATCTTACAAACTAAAAACGTCAAATTTTCGGTTAATTGAACGGCCCAAACAATATATTATTATGAGTCTAAGAAAATTGTTTTACCCTGTAAGCACTTAACTTGACAGACTGTTCACTGGTATAAGAAATACGACAGCTCCCAATAATCTGCTTTTCGCCATTTGATATTTCAATGTTAAAACATAATAAACAAATATTAGTGGAAAAAAGTACATAAGTCTCAAGGGGTGTTTCCATTGTCCAACATGCTCTACAACATGCTCGTAGTTTGATCATTTAAACGGAAGAAACAACCGCTTGACAACCATTGTTGTATGGTTTTTAAAAGATTTTGAAAACTTGACCATTTAAATCTAGCGATGTTGTCGATCATCCTGATCCATGTAAATATCCCTTATCAATCAAACAAAACTTAAAAATCATAAGTTTCAGTAAGTCTTTTAATAAGTATGAATTTAGTATTTTTATATGAGTTTTGATAGAACCTTGGGCTAAATACTTAGAAATTCCTAGTTTTGGGAGGTACACGCGAACAGACATACGAGTATTATGAGTTTCTTTTAGCCTTCTTCAAAAATATTTTTTTTAAATTGAATCAATTTTGCGGTGGCGCTGGTGACTCTCCAAAATAATCAAACTGTCTAAAAAGTTCAGGGTGATGTTTTAAAAATACGTTTCAAGGCTGAATCTAATGAGACCAAATACCAATTGATAACGATAGTTTCTTCGTGGGTGTTTTGGTAATAATTCTACACTTTCCACTCCCCCTCAAAAAAACACCCTTTTACTACAAATATTTGTTGGGACTTTTTTCATTCTTGGTTTTATTGACTAGTGAAACATTTGTTCCAAATTTCATTAACGTTATTTTCAAATAGTTTTCGGTAAAATTTTACATGTTGCACTCAAAAGAAAATATCATTAGATTTGTTTGCATAATCGTATCATTTCGGATTTGGTTTCATTGATTTCAGTTTGATAAACTTTTATATTCCCCCCCTCTCTGCCTCATCAAATGCATTTACACAAAATGCTACAGAGGGTGCGATTCTATGTCGATACCAATTTTGATATTTAATGAATTAATTTTTGTCAAGTTCTTCCATACGTTCTATGCTATTTTTCTCGTTCTAAAATCATGCGAAAAACTCTTGATCTCCTTGAGCAGCTAGCTGTCAACCTTGTATAAAGTTCTCACTATCCTCAACTGCTGAATTTTTACCCAAACTAATAGAAAAAGTTTGGGTATTTTGCAAGCAAGCTGGCATATCATCAAATACATACAGGAAAAAAAGAAGTGGTCCCATAACTGAAACCTGAGGGACTCCTCTGTTAAACATGAGAAAACTAATGATCTACAATTTAGATATGGTTGAATTATCATATTGCTAAAGAAAAATAGGTATTGATAATGTTTGACCATGTCAAATGCCTTGTAAAAGTCCAAAAGAGTCAGAAAGACAGTATGTTTCGGTTTCTGTTTTTGATAAAAACTTTTTTTCTAAACGATCTAAACTTATTTCCAGCACACATTGCTAATACAACACCCTGATCCATAGTTTATGTCAAGAATCTAATCATGTGTAAAAAAAAAATACATCCTATTTCTATTTTAATTAAACAAAAATGGAGTGGCAGTTCATAACATTCATCAACAAACCGATAAAAATAATATAAAACAAACACCCCATTTGCCCATCGCCACCCATGGACGAATCAACATTTTTTTGCATTTATCTACGACTACGATCATTCATTTTATTCCTTCATTACAATATCGACAAGCAAACAAAACGTGAGCTGCTCCAAAAGGGAAGCTATATGCTGTATACAGAGAGGATATGATGGTGGAGGGAAGGGTAAATAATTCCTTCGTATGCGAATGGCGTGCGGGTGATATTGCTTGTCGTAAATTTTGATATCAAATTTTATTTTATTGCATCCCTGTCAACCCCTATTTAAGCTTTATGGATTTGATCCGCACGCTATTGGGTGGCTTGGTGTAGTCTGATGATGGCAAACGATTTTTTCGTCCATTCTGTTATCCTACATCCAACATCCATATTCCCACACCCCTCTACCACCCCCATGGGGTGCTTTTCTTTCGTTTATTTTTATTTATTTTTTTTTTTTCATACATATTTTGTTTTCGTTATCTAAATTGATATTGTTTGTGCTTGCTTTGGGGTACGTAACATCACGGTGGTGTAGCCAAAGTGTGCTTGAAGCTTGAGTAGGTATGTGTGCGAGAATATGTTTTTATTTTATTTGTTATACATATTTGCGTTTATTTTTTGTTTCTTTATTGAAAAAAAAAACTTCAGAGGGGATGATTGTGAGATGAAGCAAAAATACACCTAGAAAATATGGAAGACGGAGTTTTCAGATGATGGGGTAGAAAAAGCTTATGCTTTTTCTTTTTTTTTATTTTGGTTTCTCTGTTTTTGCGTGTTCTTTTCTGTTCGGATTATGGTGCAATTTTTTCCGCTATCTTCTATAATAAAACTATGAAGAAACACAAAATAAAAACACAGGGGTGAGTAGCAGCAGGGTGCCCATGGCTGGCCTCTTATACTTTTCCAGATTTTGATGTGATATTAACGCCTGCGTCTTCAATGGCGCGGCAGGGTGGTGGTGGCTGGTAGGTAGTGGGGGCAATAATGTTGCTGTGATGGGTGGTTTCCTCCCGTGTGTTAGTTGATTGTTTTTGTATGTGTTGTATTTCGTATGGTGTTATCCTGGTTGCTATCGAAAAATTACGATAGATTCTCTTCTATGACGCGATATGGGTGTCGTTCCCCATTTTCATACTGACAAAATGGATAATGGCATCCAGAGGGATGACGGTTTAATACAAAATGTTGATATGAAACATATTTATGTTTTTTTCGAGGCTGCATGCGATGTTGTGTGATGGGGAGTTCCCATTTGACTCGCAAGTCAAGCCAGCTCCTTGTATATTTGTACATTGGCTCTAGAGCTACATATGTACATACTGGGAGAGGTGGGCGAGGATTTATCGAATTCAATATGGTGGAAAATTGTTTCGTTTATATTTATTTGTTTCTTATTTTTATTGTTATTGCTTTTGAAAGAGGAATTTTCCATCAGTTTTGGTTTTTGTTTTTATCCTTTCTACCTACAATCTCGCTTGTCATGAGTTTTTAAAGAAACGATAAAGGCTTTCTTTTTTTCTGTTTTTTTTTTTTTTTTTTTTTGGTGGGCATGTCTTCTATGTGTTTAAGTGTTTTGAAATTTTATTTGACAACGGTTTCAGATTGCTATACTTGTGACTGAGGATGAGTGTTTGCATGTTATGATACAATTTATTAGAGAAATTCAACGAAAAAAAAATTGTTTGTTTTGGAGGATACAAAGGGGAGTTAGAACATTTTTTTGTGGAAAATTCAAAATGAAAAGAAAGTAGGACGCAAAACTGGAACAGATTATTGGATATTTTGATTCAACTTGTAGATATGTAGGCACTACTTACACATAACAGGTTTAAGATTTTTTTTAATCTATTTTGTTTGTAGACAGAAGGTAGTACTTGATTTACTAAAAGCTTAGTGGATATGCCTTTCATGAGAAACAATTATTGTGTTGATTTTTTTGTATTTACTTTGAAGCCCAGTCAAATTAGGAATTTTAATCACAATTTTCAATGGACAAATTTTTGTTTATGTAATCTGTTTGGGTACACCTCCTTCCTTTAAAAACCCCACTTTACGCTCTTACACAGAGACAACTCTTATTCTAAAATACCCTTACCTATATATCTTTCATAATTTATTTCAGTAATTCAATTTTACTTTACTGAACATTTCTATTTACAATTGATGACTTAAAAATAATTTATAACTATAGTAAACATTGATAAATAAAAGCATGTTTTTAGCACATAATTGGCCTGCCTAACGTTATACATTGAAAAAAAAAAATTAAATACAATTAAGATTTATAATTTTTGAAAACTTAATATAACAGTCGGGTTGACTTTGTCGTCCTCGGGGTGTTCAGTCCCGGTTGTCAAATTTGGCGTTTAGAAACGATAAATGGCTGCTTCAAAGTAGATGTGTCCAGCTTCATATTAGATTGTTGTAGTTACATCGAGAATTTCCTTAGCTCCTAGATACCGTGGTTCTGGATGTCTTTGATGGTTTATCATCGTTCTCATCAGTTCACTAGAGTGGTTAGCGATTTTTCGTACCAGTTTATCTGTGCAGATGGCATTAAGTACTTGCTCGTTCTTGAAGTGCTTACGGCGTTGACGATCGAAAAAAAGTCCAGTGCAGATCCTCAGGATTTTTCTCTCGAATATTTGTAGTTCCTTCATAGCTGTTTAGGAGATGGTGAACCAAACTGGGAAGCTGTAAAAGTTGCTTGCAGATTAAAACTTTTGTCTGCTGGCTTAGCCCCAGTTCTCTTTTTCATCAGCGGGTGGAGGTGATGGAAAGCAAAGTTGGCCCTTTTGAGTACAGAACGTGAATTTGGGTTGAACCTCAGCAGCTCGTTGAAGTTGATGCCTAGTTATATTTGGCGCTACATTTTGCTGGTAGTCTTGTACCATCTAGCTGAGCGACCGGGTCCACATCCTGGTTTTTTGAAGCAAACAAGTTCTGATTTGCATGAGTTGATCAAGGTAGCCCGCTTTTGGTATAGAACTGAAATAGTTTGCGGATGTGTGCCTCAACTTCTCGAACAGCTATCAATAGAGAAAAGGATGAGAAATATGTTAGTGAGTCATCAGCGAAGAGAAGGTTCTTGCATTCACTTGAAATTATTGGTTGGCGCAGAGGTCATGGTGTTGTAGAGAAGTGGTCCAAGTTTTAACCCTTGGGCAACTCCAAACCTGATGCTCTTCACTGTGGTCGATAGTCGACTTGCTGTTCTCTAGTTACACGAAAAGGGTCCTGGAAGAAAGAAGTGCTAAAGGAAAGCGTAGTATGTGGAGTTTATCGATAAGGGCTTCAATTCATAGCCTGTCGAATGCTTTCTCGACATCCAGGAAGCATCCAACACAACTAACAATTTAACTTGTATAAGGTTCTATACAAGCTATTTTCAGACTGCTATAGAAATAGTAAATGGCCTTATGCAAGTTCTTTTGGCGCATTTACCCAAGCTAATTAACTGCCATAAGACTTTTGTTGACAGGTCTTATAGCTGCAAATAGCTTTTCATGAACTGCTATTAGCTTGGCTGAACAAGCTATAGCTTTCCTTGAAAATATATACAAGGCATAAGCAAATCCATGGAGAGAAAAAATTTTGTTTAGCAAAGTTGATTCTGAAATAAAAAAAAACATATTTTTGTATCGGTTTTCATTATATTTTTCTGATGTTGTATTTTTAATAGCATTTTAATTTATTGTATTTTTGTCTCCTCAGTCAGCTTCCGAAATCTTTTTTTCTGTATTCTGTAATGAGTCAAATGTTAGTTTAGTTATAAAATTGAAATTTTTTTTACCTGGGATTTGAACTCGATTCCTTCCTCGTATCAGTCTAGTCCTTTACCACTATGTCAATTTGCTGTTGAGGAAAACATAATCAAAAGTGAATAGGTTGATACCATATACTTCACGTTCACGCAGAGGGAACAGTCAATAACTCTGCGCATCTAATATCTGTTCTTTGTTCTTCCAAACTTCTTGAATGTTCTTTGGCTGTTTTAAGAATTGCTTCTCCGCTTTTTCTCACTTGTCTTTGGTATCATCCAGATCTTTTACATTTTTGCCATGAGTTATTCATTTTTAAGTTTTGCTAAAAAGTTCAATGTTACTGTAAGCACTTCTATTCTGTTTTACCATGTTCAATGTTGGTTCTTATTTATTTTAATCTATTTTTTCTATAAGCACAATATTTTATAAGACACACTTGTTGATCTTCACTGATTATTTTAATTTGTATAAGGCCTTAACAAACAAGACTTATACAAGTTGTTTGCAATGATCTGTCGTGGAGAGCCTTATAGCAGCTATTATTTTAAACATTTTCAGTAAACAACTTTGGATGGCCTTATACAAGCCATTTATAACTTATATTTACAAGCCTTGTATAGAGCTTGTTTAGATCAAATTTTAAGGCCTTATAGCAGCTATTTATTTAAATTTCAGGTGGAAATTTCTTGGCTTGTTTAAGAATTTCAGGTGGAAATTTCTTAGCTTGTTTAAGATTGCCTTATACAAGCTCTATACAAGCTATTACTTGTCAAATTCAAAAAATTTTACCTTATACAAGCCAATTTGGGAACAGTAACTTGATTTTGTTTAAAACTGTGGTGATGTCATGTTGAAACTTCACGAGTGGATGCAGGGTGGAATGCTTTTTCCGGAAACCGAACTATCATGTTGTTCTCGCTGCAGAACTTCTTGAGCTTCATGAGTATCAGCTCTTCCAAGAGCTTATTTAGATTGTTGTTGGTGATCATTTTCCTTTCACCTTTCTTGGGAATCGTCACGATTTTAGTAGTTTTCCACTTTTCAGAAAAGTAACTGTTTTTTTAGAAAAATATCTGTATTTGTACTTTCGTACGTTCCTTCGCTTTTTTTCGTTCACCATATTTCAAGAACGAATGAAGATATCGATTTCGGATGGATTTTATTTTATAGATATAAATTTCAATACGTACAGAAAGGACTCTCAAAAAAATTCAATCAGCAGTTTTTTTATTATAACAATTTAAAAAAAATTATCTCAAAAACGAATGATGGTATCGACTTCAAAATAGTTGTATTCTATTCATATTGACGTAGCAAGGAATTGATAAAAATATGAAAATAAGGCTGATAAAACCAATAAGTTGTTAACAAAAAACTGACTTTATACCAATCAAAACACAACAAAGCAATTTTTATTTATCTCTTTTACTTTACCTGGCACAAGAGAATCAGGATTAATTCATAATACAAAACAATCATTAGGTACATTTGCGGTGTTAATATTCGTATGGGCACTTAACTCTTTAAATATTTGGCAATTTATCGGTGTTAAGTTTAGTTTCAAGACTCTCTGGCCCATGGATCGAGAATGTTTTATAAAATGAACGGATCTAGAATTGTTAAAGACATGGACAATGCTCCCACATCTGGTTGGTACCTTGAGGGTCGTAATAAGTGACGTCGACTTAGTTCGCTATATGTAGGTACGTAGATTTTTTTGTGAGATTTCCATTTCCAAAATTCTCATGTGGTTAAACGTACCAAAAGCCAATCTAATACATTCTAGGAAAAAATGAATACTTTTTTTTCATAAAACTATAGGTTTGCTTATCAGCTCTTTTGTTTCGTACAAAATAAATTATAATGTTGTGTTATTACTTTTTATAAAAAAAAAAACTTACCTCATTTGTGTTTCCATTGCATGAAAATTTATTTTAATAAAGATAATAAAGAGTTTTCCAGAATGTGTGTGTATTTGTTTCAATAAGTGAACAAAATGCAATTATTTTCTCCGACTAATGAAACATTTATATTTAAGCTTTTATTACTTGTAAATAAAATTCTTTATTATAACCATATGTGGAATCCAATTTTTTGAGCTCATAATTTCCATTGCATGAAAATATATATACATATCTTCTTTTTATAGCCCAAAAACAAAAATCCAGTTATCCTTTTTTATCGTTCGGGTGCTATGTCACACCATACACAAATTCCTTGTTCCATAAATCCAATGCTGATTGGAGCTTCGTTTTATGCGTCTCTAGTAGGTGTATAGGCTATAGTGTACATATGTATGTATGTTGCTTGCCTTTGCCTCTGCCAAACAATCCTAGAAACCCTACTATTCTTGAAAGTAATGAGTATCCTCGATTCTCGGAGGGAGTTGAAAACGCGCTATGTTCTTTGTTGGCACTCAAACGCCTCCATAAAATAAAAGGCAATCCTTGGTATTCACGACTTCAAGGAGTATGGGAGAGAGGTTTTTGTTATGGAAAATATGTCTGGGCTTTGGGATTTCTTTTTCGGTCCTCGAAGTGGCCTACACCCACTATGCCGAACCACGCCGCGCCGTACCACGTCGACTACGACCCAAGTATAAAATCTGCTCAATATGCTGATATGAGCTTAAATGCATGAATGTTGATCCAATTTCATTTTTATTACAAGCCAAATATACGAACGAGTGTTACAAAAAGCAAGCCCATAGCACCACACATTTCCACATTTGTTGTCCTTAAGCTGCCATTTTGCCCTACTACAGCAGTACAGCTCCATTCTCTGCCTCCTATGCTCAGACAAAGATATGATTTTATATTGCACGCATAAGGAAAAACAAAAAAAAAATATATAAAAACACTTTCTTGCTTTAGGAGATTTCGGTTTTTCTGCGAAACAGATGGCATTCGTTATATTCGTGTATATATGTGGGAGGATTATCTCCGCACAAGGATATCTTCAAAATAAATGCTTACAAGGATTTCAGCGCATGAATTTTTATATTCGCTGCTATCATCGGCATTTTTGTGCTTATTATATGGAAACAAAGGATAAAAGGCTATGGGTATTCTGTATAGGTCTATCTATGATATTATCCTCTTTCTGGAGGAGAGAGGGCTGGAATAAGGCATACATTAAAGAATGTATTTTAGATACCCAAAGCAATGAGGTTTATTCGGTATTCGGTTATACTAGCTTTTATCTGACAGTAATGAGCAAATATTTTCTACTACACTTTTTATCTTATTTCTAAATACATAATGTACACATATACATAATATGAATATGTCTTAACACTTCGATGGAGATTTGTATGCCTACCAATTTCAGTTAGATAAGTGTTAAACATCGCAATTGAATGAAATAAAACATCACCAGTAAAATTTATTGGTTGTTATTTCAAAGAGCTCAACCATATAGAAACATACACATGTCCCTATTTTAAAGGCTTTTATATGTACCATAGAGTTTTGGTCTACCTCATATTGAAAGCTGATCAATGTTCTCTTTAAAAGTTAAATTTTTTTCTTTTAAAAGATCTGGAATTCTTACACAGTTTTGATTATTAATATTATTCTAACTGGAATGAGAAATGGTTTGATTTTAGCTCCAAAGAGGCTTTTATAGGGTTATAAAAAACAATTATCAAACATAAAGGCAAGAAATATTTCAACCAAATGTCCCCTGTTCTCCTATACCTGAAGTGCTAAATGATTTATGGGGCGAATTTTATTTTGAAGTCGTACCACTTATGCAAGAGTATCGAGGAACTTGATCTACCCAAATCCGCCGACCCGGATACCATTCCAACCATTGTTCAGAGGTGTTCTTCTACCACCAGTGTAAGTTTTTCTATCTGTAATTCACACTACTCCGAGCTACTGGAAAACAGATCTGACCAACACTGGATCCGAAGTGATCGAAATGTTTGTTATCTCTAAAAGTAGAATGCATATTAGCTCCATTATAGGTATCATACCTGGACACTGCCTCATAAGCAGACACGCCAATAGACTTGGCGTTTTCTCAAATGATTTCTGCAGAAGCTGCATGGACGAGGAGAATGAAGAAACTATCCCACACCTTCTTTGCTCATGTCCTGCTCTTTCTCAAGGACGCAAAATACACTTGGACATTTTTTTCTGATGATCCCAGTGATTTGAATAAAATCGATGTTCACAGTCTCCATCGCTTTATTAAAAGCACCAATTTCTTTAATTAGCAGGATTACCTCGCAGTCTTTATGTGGTATTTGAATGGGCCTATTTTGGCCTAGGTGTGTCAGCAGTTTTCCTGGCAGCCACTTTAACCTAACCTAACCTAACCTAATGGAAAACAGCATTTGTCTAGCCCGGTAGCAAAAAATGTAGATTTTTGTCATCCTCAAATTATAAACAAACTGCTTTGAATGTCCTGAATAACAAAAACATCTTAATTAGCTCTGTTCTGTCTCCGAATCGGTTCCTTACATGTATTTATAAACTATCTCTGTGCTAAAACTTTTAATCCATCAAATTATTCAACATACAACCCCAACTTTCCATATTTGTTTCTATATTCGCATCCTATTCCTTGTATGACTAATTGCAACGGCAGTCTCTGTAAATATCTGATCTTGACAGCTTGAAAATATTGTAGAACTAAATTCTTTTAAGGACCAATGTTTTAGTGCGAAATCAGCTTAACAGTAAAAGCATCAATTTTTATGGTTAGAATTTAAAATAGAGCTTTCAAATTGATAATCAGTTACTCTTGAGTCCAATTCCGATTTTACTGTCAAAAACTAAGATTTTTTTAGCCAAAATACAAGATTAGGGTGAATTTTATATATTTTCATTCGGCAGATTATCATTTACCAACAATTTTTAGTATTTACTTTACAACAGCTTCTCTGTTTAATCAATAATAACAACAGCAACAGCTTTTCTGTATGCTTCATTTTTAAATCATATTCAAGTAATTTACTCACAATATTCTGCCAGCAGTTTTCTGCTTGCTCGCCACCTCCCCCCCCCCCCCCCCCAGGGGTGAGGGGCAAAAATTGCTTCTCCCATCAGTGATAAGGAGCAAAAATATTTCCAGCCAGTATACTACATACAACTTTACAAAGGTACAACAACCTTTTGTTTGTAAAGCGGACCAGTTGGGGTTTATGTGCCCTGTGTACTTTAACAAATGTGAACCTGGGAATTCAGTAACAAGCTTTTATAGTAAGTTCGATCCATTCTCCGGTCCTAAGCATGATGCCTCCAATTATAAACTTCAATTAAGTTGAGATCTCCTTTAAATTGTGTGTCCACTTGTCTGCATCGCATCGCTCCACATTTCCTTACTATACATATGAGCTTACTATATATTAGCTTATAATTCACCAGGCGATAATATATGTTAGATTTAAACAAAACAAATATTTTTTAACGTATGCTGAAAGTTTCAAGCTAATCTCGCCTAAAAACCCTTACTTCTTCCTCTTGAAAACATAAAATTTTTAAAGTATTTGAATTAAATAATTCTTTTTTATTTTTATTTTATAAATTTTCTTTACATTTTATATTAATTTAGATTTAAATTTTAATAATTTTAATAATTTCCAATTAAAACAAAGAAAAATATAAGAAAATAAGATAAAACATATTATAGTTTACAAATAATATATATATATATAGAGAATTGGAAATAATATTTAATAATTATTACGCTAAAAATACAACAAAGAAAATAAAGAAGAATATCAGAACGCCAAATATTTTAATCATCAACCAGCGATTTTTCGATACAGATTGGAAATATTTAAGAATCTCTCCATGAGCAGCCTCGATATTAAGCTCAGCATCTTGCACATTCGTATCGATACGTTCAACAATTTCTTCTTGTTCTTTTACCATGTGTGCTAGCTGTTGGAATATTCCACCCAACTCCACTATTGTACTTTCAATATTTTGCATAGTTTCAGCTCGTTGTTGGACGTAATTATCAGATTCATCATACAGCACCATTTGCTGTTGGGCTTGAATTTGATTCGAATACTGCCCAGATGGACCGGCAAGAAGTGGACGATTCTCATTAGCCGACATATCAATGCTGATTTGATTTTCTTCGCTTAGTAGTAGACTGCCTTGTTTAGCTGTTGCAGCTGACATTCTACTTGTCATTGGTCCTTGACTGAATTGGTCTCGTCGGGTTTTTTGTTGTTTCAAATTCTCAGTTCGCACTTCGAGAATTTGCTTAAAATCGGTACTCATGCTGGCCAATTTGGATTGTAATGCAAGTACCATATTTGAGGAATGTGATACCAAATGCTTACCATTGGTGGTTCGACGTTGATCTTTTGAAATGTCTTGCAGGCGTGCTATTTGTTGGTTAAGTGCATTTAGATCGCCTTTGATGATGTATGTGAGTTCTTGAATTTCTTGGGGTCTATCATCGAAAAGGCTTTTCTTTTTTGCCACTAAAATTAAAAATCGAATTGTAAATTTTTTTTATCTAATAAGCATTAAGAAATTGGATTTAATTAAATGAAAAAAATAGAATAAATTTAAATTAACATTAAAGGTGCTTATTAATATCTTTTAATATTCAGTAATGGGGTATGAAAACAAGAGAAAGAGTGAAAAAGCATTACTTTTGTGAAGGCATTACTTTTTTTATAGAAGTCAGCACCAACGTACTAAGCTTTATAACGTTTAAAGGGTTTCCTGTTTTGGTTTTACTATTTAAACTGCTCCAGTTGAACTACAAGACGAAACAAAACAATAAACAAAGAAAATATTAACGGATTTCTAGAATTTTTTTTAATTTTTGGACATCATTGAAAAAACGAATTCCTCGTTCTTGAGTTTTAGTAAAAGCGTTGTTTTACTTTTAATAGTACTTAATTTTTTTTTCATTGTTTAATGATTTTTTTCCAATTGACCGCCTTTTGGGGTATGATTGCACTTAAAATATGACTGAATTTTTAAAAATTCATCAAATTTGTAATAATGTAATAAAGATGATTCAATAACCAGTTAAGCTGTAAAATTAAATATTGTCGTGTGACACTCCAATAGGTCTTTATATGCTCACTCCACATGATAAGCGGTTACTAATGAAAGTCACCATCCGCTTATGAAACAAGGGGCTTATTCTGAAAAGCGCGGCTGATCGATTTCAAAGGCGGATTTGTATTTTTCTATTTTCAAAAGGGATTCGCTTTGCATTCGAACTTTAATGGAAAGCAAAAACACTAATTAAACACATTAAAAAAGTTTTGTTTCTCAAATAAAAGTGTTCTTTTGATTGTTATTGTCATTTTGTGTCGAATTTCTCAAATAACAGTATTTTTTTTATTGTATTGTCATTTTGTGTTTGACAAAGATAAGTTTATATGTGACGGATTGTTGGCGGATTGAAAGAAAATGTAAGTACACGTATTAAATCATGTGCTAATATTCTTCTCCTCATTCTACAAATTTCTCACTCGAAATTGAATTATCGCTTTAAATTCGGCCCGCCGCGCTTTCTGGAATATGCCCAAGAGATATTTCTTGGTTTGAACTAGAATAGGTTTGCGTTATGGTAAGTAATTAAGATGTGAACCAGCATAGAAGATTGGAGACAGATCACAAAACTCACTCAATTGTTACGCATTCTGCCCTTCCACCAGCATCGTTGTCCCAAACTGGGCAGCTGGCAACGCAATCTATCCAATCCTGCGATTTTGCTATAACTGAGGATCAGGAAAGCCTACAAAACCCCATATTCCGATTTTTCATTGGAGCGCGTAACAGAAACACAATTTTCCATCTTATATACATTTTGTCGCGTTGAGAAAAGAGATCAAATCCTTTATCTTCAGTTCAGAAAGTTCGTTTAGGTTGTCAAAAAATTACATTCCTAGCAATTATGCTCTCATTTTTGCGGGCAGAATATGAATAAATATTTCCTTACTTTGGCTATTACGTGCCTGGGTCTACAATAAGATTGAATTTTCGGAATTTATTATAGGTGGGTCAGATCTTTCTACATATTTTTCAGCTTGTTATATAAAAATGGTACGATACGATAGAAAGAGTGAATAATGACGATGAATATAAAAAAATCAAAGTTTTGTAGAACTTCCGGAGGGATGTGAATTTGATAATTCGTCGAAATACCTACTGTCTTTTGGTGTGATTCCATTGAACTTTTAATTGCTTTAAATTAGTTAAAGACTCATTGCAACGTCTACTCTATGTGGAAAGCACACTTGGAATTTCTTTCATACCTACGTAAATAAACAACAATTTATGACTATGTTTAGGTACCTACCAACTCGAAGGTAAATTATATTTTAAAAACACAGCTCTGTGTAATCCTATGATCCCCTGTATATACCGCAGTAATATCCTACTATCTACAATCTAAATTGGAATTTTTATAGTTATTCCTCCTAGGCTTAGCTTGCCAAAAATGATTGGCATTCTCACTTTAGACCTTTCACTTTACTAACATTAATGTTTTTTTTATTAAAAGTAAATACAAATATTATAAAATAATTAAAAATAAAAGCCCTAATATTATTAAAAACCATAAAAGAATATTCAATAATTTTCACTTTACTTACAAAGTGTTAGTTTCTCCAGCTTAGCATAAGTGCTGGCAATATTTTTGCCAACCAACTTAGCCACCATCATAAACTCTGAATGACTCTGAATCTGTCGGGCTTTGCGTGGATCTTTCACACTAACTGCTCGCGATATATTTCGACTTTGCAGCGAACGTATCGCATTTGCAAATTCGTTCGTTCGGTCTCGAGCTGCCATCACGATAATTTTATCTTTGTCAAACGGTTCCTCCAATGAATCACCCAAGCTGTCTTCAAATTGTTGATTCAACTGATGTCCCTGGCCCTGTTGGGGGGAATCAAAATACGAAATGCTCTGAGAGTCCGATACTATTGCTGATGTAAGTGGAGTTTGTATCAATGCCCTGAGGGCATTTCCCGATGAAATTTGAATGCGATTCGAGAAATTACGAAAGTTCCAACCTTTTGAATATTTCTTATTATCATCCGATTCCTGGAGCTGCGAGTCAAGTTGTGTGTCAACGACAACAGACGATGGAATCGTTGTGGTTACTGTGCCGCTTAAACTTTCGTCAGCTGCGTCAGTATAAACTCCTGAATGTAAGCGACGTCTAGTTTGCATCTCATAATCCACAAAAGGAAATTAAAATATTAATGGATACTAGTGGGGTATATAATATGCATTAATATTTTATTATATTCCAGTATTGTTAGTTTCGTATTTGATTCTTTGTTTTTTTTTTTTATTTTCACAAATAAATGACTCAGCAATGGTCGTGGGTCATCTACGTCCTTGAGAATATCTTTTTATTTTTGTTTTTCTTCCACGGAAGGGGTATTGTTTTTCTTTATATTTTTTTTGAAGTTGTAGATTAAATTTGAAAACACTTAAACACTTTCAAAGATAATTTATAATTTAATTTCTTCAGAAATTGTTAAATTAAAAATAAAAAAGAAAAAGAAAAACACCTTCCGTACAAAGTAAAATTGCATGACAGATTTGATACGTGTACTTGTCAAATCTGACATAAGCCAAACTTACTGTAGTATGAACTTGTAGATGGCGCAGTGGAATGTAGAAAGTAATGTATGAATATTGTAGTAGAATAAAAACTAGGGAGAAATATATAATTTTCTTAATATCACGTTGCTTTTGCTACTTTTGACTAAATCACCGATTTGCGTTTACAGTGATTTCAGTTTTTTTTTCAATTTGAGGGAAAATAATCACATAATGGTGGACCTTCATTTACATTCATTTATCATCCCTAAATTTTACTAATTAATTTAAAAGCTTAACCACTTATTTCAAAAACTAGAAAAAAAGAAGTTGAAAACAATGCTTGTGTGTGACGTCTGGGAAGTTAGCAGAACTTTTTTAAAGGGACAATGGCATGACTTTGCATTTTGGATGCACTTCTATTCTGTCCAGCAAATAGTGGGTGAAACCTACTATACTGCTTACTTTACTGTGAAGTTAGCAGAACAGTCCTTTCCTCAGTAACGGACCCTAGACACAACTAGTGGTATAAAATCCATAGTTTAGATACTGTTAACAATATTATTAGCAATACCACAAAGGGCAATACACGTCCTGTTTAGTATTTGTATGTTCACGTTTTGTATTGAAATTAAGTTCTCGAATTCATCACCAAGAAAAAAAACGCTCGTGTCGTTAAGGGGCTATGTATAGTACCGTATAGTACGAGATAAAACCAAAGTTTTTATACCATGCTTATACCATTTTGCTCTCGTGGTTTTAGCATGATATAACGTTACACACTTGTAGTATAAGTGAATACTATAATAATCGTACCACTTGTGTGTCACGGGCTATGCACTTCGTGAAAGAACTCTGTCCAAGTTTTGAAAATCCATTTGCACTATTTCTTCACTGTGAAGTACTTGTCCTTTTTTGTAAACAGTATTCCTCATATAGAAGATTTAAGAACTCCCTTCTTCTTTGCTTCTTATGTAATTTACTGCGACAAAAAATAATTGAACAAGCGAAAAATTGGGTGCCATGTAAATCCATAATTTTATAGCTAATGGTATTCTAGTACAAGCGTTGTCTTGGTTAAACTTTGAGGCCACCACTGTAGAAAAACTGTCACTTTCCTCACTGACATATGACGTTTCAAATTTACCTGTAGAAAAATTGAAAAAAAAGTAAAAACCCACAGTACACTGCCGCACGAAATAGTTTTTAATTCAATTAATTAGTTAAACGTTGTATTATTAAATAAAGTTTATCAATTAAACTTAAGTTAAAAATGACTTTATATCACTTCGGTAATTGTATAGCATTAGTTTATGTGCCATATTATATGACCTACAAATATTCCGGATTGTAAGTGAATGAACTTTAATTAAACCCTCATGTTCTTTTTCATAAAAAAATTGTATCCAAAAAGCAGTATTTTTGTAGTTATTGATATATCTAATATAATCTAGGTCAGAATATGGAGCATTTTGGAAGTGCATTCAAGCTGGTGGAATATATATTTTCACTCAATTATGTAAAATGTTGGTTTTAGCAACATTCTTTGATTCGGAAACTCTCACTTCCACTGGGGACTTTGTATTTCTCTCAGTAAGATTAGTTTTTTAGGCTCTTAGCAGCGTAAGAATTTATAAAAATCTTTTTACAATTTAAGGAACTTCTTCGCTGCAGTGTTGACATCGCCGACTTACTTGGCTTTGCAGTAATCCTGTCAAGAATACCAGGAAAAGGTCATAGTAAGCTCATAACAGCCGGTTTGGGATGGGCTGCCGCTGAAGTTATCCTCTCACGTGGTCTTATGTTATGGGTCGGGGCTCGTGGAGCCGAATTCAGTTGGCTGTACATCCAAAAATGTTTAGAATCAAACGTTTTATTGGTAAGTTTTGCTTTTGTGAAAAACTATCCACACCCAATCTTATCTTATTTGACTTGCTTTATCTCTTAGATTCAACACATTTCTACAGCCACACTAATCTGGCTGTTCACTCGCCATGATGTGAACAAAAAACTAAAACCCTTAGTTACCTTCTTGTTGATCGCAACTGTCTTTAAGGGTGTTTGGCTCGAGGGACTGTTAAGTGTTCTCTCTTTGGGGATTTGGACAACGATTGCATTCAAGGCATTAACAGCCGCTGGAATTGGTTTTATCACCTTGCATGTTTACACAGGTCTTGCCCAACAAATAGGCATTTAAAAGAAAATATTAATGTAAGAATTTAATTAGAAAATTAAACGAAAAACGAAAAAATATTTTTTTTGTAACAATAATAGTTGCTTGTTTGAAAATTCACGCACAAGACTCATTTATCCTTTTTATCATTTCAGGACCCATATTAATTGATTCAATTGAATTCATTTTGTCTTTTACTATTTCAATATATTGCTGACCAGATAGATCTGTAAGAAAGTTACTATGATAATCTATTAAGATGATTCAAAAATTGCATACCCAATAACGTGTGAAATGCCAAAGCTGCATTGATTCGATTGGCACCAACGATAATTGATTTCATGTTAACGACAGAATCTTCTGATATCCAAGCAAAGAGTAGTTTTGTCATAATTCTCTCCTTTCCCCATTCAGATCTAAAACGAAATACTTTTATTTTTAAAGTTGTCTATGATTGATTAATGTACCTCTGATTTTCAGCTTCTAATGGGAAGTCGAAAGAAATCGCAAAGGGATTAATCTATTTGTTAAAAATAATTATTTATTTTACTATCTTGTAATTTGTTCAGTGATTGTATTATATTTGTAGTTCATACCTCATCTAGTGAACAGTTCAGTGTCAAATTATTTTTTTGAGTTTCATTTCGAGTATACCTGTTCGATTCAACCTGAAGCTGATTTTGTTCTTCTTCAATTTGAATATTATTATTATCATTAACAATGCTAGTTTTTGCATTATTATTATCAATGATAATATTTTCGTTCTCATCAAATTGGTATATTTTTTCAATATTTGTTTTAATTCTAGGTTTTCTCCATCTAATTGTTTCGCTATAACTTGTTTGTATCTTAAAGAAACTTTTAAACTCATCAAAATCATCTCCTAGAATTTCTTCAACAATAAGTTGTCGATTGTAATCATGATTTTGCTGCAATCGAAATTTCACATTCTTGTTGAAACGGTTGAGCAATTTATCACTTTGTAATCTAAAAGAGAATAAAGAATAATTCTAATGTGTGAGCGTAAGAGTTATGTATAAGAGTTAAATAATTTTGTTTCAATGAAATTACCTTCGACTAATGAGCCGTTTATTGAATACTATTGGTTTTTTAGGTTCTACCGTTGAAGCAAGGTGATCTTGTCTATTCTTAAATATAAAATATAGGTGTAAGAGATTATTCGAAATTGCTTAATTTAATACCTACAATATCATAACAATGCTTCCAAATGTTTTCCAAATCTGTCTTTGGAATTTTGGTGTAGGTATCAATAATAAGTTGAGGTCGTTTACGCTTCCTCTCTGTTAAAGTTGTGTTGTTAGGAATCTCAGCCAAAGAAAAACTAGAATTCGGTGAATCAATTCTACTTGTATTGTCCACAACATTATCTTCATCTGTTCGGCTTACATATTCTTGTAATAAATCAGGCAAGGGAATATCATTTGAGTCCTAAGAAATAAAAATATGTATTTACTTATCTATTTCGAATATTCAATTACTTCTAATGTATAATGATCGATTAGATTTTCTGATCCTTTATCATGTGATTCCTGATCTTTTTGGAACATACTCTCATTTCGAGTGGATTCAAAATCGATGTGAGTAATGTCACTAAGAAGAAAGAATTAAGAAGAATTATGTATTTTTGTAATAAAATTTTACAAAAGTGTTACTTGTCGTTAATATCAGTAGTGTTCTTATCTGAATTCTGTGGCGTTTGGTTAAGCGTTTCACTAAAAGAATACAAATAAATATCAAGAAATGTATATATTTTTTTATCTTAAACCTACTACAGGCCGGGATCGGACATCGTCTCACTGTGAACTGTTTGACTGTATCGCACATCATCAATAGATTCATTCATAACTAAACCAAGAAAAGAGTGAGTTTTTTTTTTGCTACCTACGGTTAAAAATATACTTACGACATGGTCTTTTCAACGGTGAGCATTCATATTTGCTATAACAGGGCTGAAAGTAAATAAAGATTTTCAAAAAAAAAAAAGTAACAATGTTGGAAAACTTTTGTATACCTTTCGTTTTTGGCTGGGAGATCTCCTCAAACTATCTGTTTTTTGCCAATTAAAGAAAAAATATTAAAAGGAAGGAATAGGAATGTAATGAAATGATTGAACAAATATATTTTCAATGAACCCATATTGGATTCATACTTTCAAACTGATTATTTTCAAGCAATGTTAAAGTTCAATCATATAGAATCTCGTTAAATTGAAAACAATGGAATTGTAGCCATAAATTCGTATTTAAAGAAAAGTGTTTGTTTGAAAATTAAAAGAGTAGCACCAACTCCACTTGAAGTTACATATCTTGTTGTCTTTTAAATTACCAGTCAAACCGGATAAAAGTATACTTCTATCGTCCTGAGAAGCATCTCCAAAGGTGTCTTCTTCTTCTGGCATTGGATTGTCCCAACTGACATGTTGTATAGTAATTTGCTTTATTTGTATGCATGTTGAGGTATTTTTGTTTCTAATACAACTGTTATTGTGGCCCTATGGATACAAAAAAAGCAATTAACAATAAAAAATGCTTTTTAATTATATAGAGCTTTCAATAGATCTACCACTTCATTGGGAAATTGGAATTTTTCTTCAGTGTAGTTATTAAATATTTCAGACTCCATTAAAAGACTTGAAATGTCAATATCATCAGAAGATTCTAAGCGAATTCTCTTATTGTTAGAATCATCGCCAACAGTCGAACTGCATTGAAAATTGATAAAACAGAATATCAATAACTTTTAGCAAGTGTTTAGTTAGATCTCTCAGAAATATATTTAAGTGCATACAATTATTTCAGCCTACCTTAACCTTTTTCGAGAATATTGCTTCATAACAAATGTATTGAAACAGACGAAATTCAACGTAACATCTAGACAGGAGATAAGAAATCCATAAAAAAAAAAGAAATTTCAATAATAGTATTATGTTACTTACCATACAAGTGCTGAACCTGTTGAGCATAGATATGAATTGTTCCAAAACACAGTCTAAAAAGAATACGAAATGAAAGTTTATCTTCTTTCATTTTGACCGATTCTATCATGTCTTCGCTAAAAAAATTATTAAAGCCGAATTACCTATTTACTGACTTTAGTTCTTCAAATAAAGATAAAAACTTACCATACTTCTGTTACATCAACAGAGTAGATTTGATGGCGTTGGAAGTTTGAGCGTAGGGCTTTTGGATTTGTTCCTGCAATCCAGCTCATGGCAAACCTACCACCATCCTTAAGTGATATCAAATTCATGTCGATAGCCATTTTGATAGACTTGTGAAATACTTACAGGGATTTGTTTCTTGACTTTAAATATGCTCTGTAATAAGTTTTTCTAGGCAAATAAGAACACAATTTATTGATTGATATAGTTATCAAATACATACCCTAAAATTTAAGTTGAATTAGGTATTTGTCAGATAAACAATAATAAAATGAATATGTTCGTAATATTGGGAAGTAAAACAATTATAACTGTAACAGGAAGATCTTAACATATAAATGGATGCATTCAGTATCACTATGTATATCCGTATTTGATTTGAAATAAAGGTGTCGCGGTTCGCAGTTGAAAGAAACCGGAAGTGACTAAATGACGGTTGATGTGACTATTTTTTTAAATTGATCAAATTCCTATTTAAAGTTAAATAAATGATGTTCTGTTAATAACAAAACCTCTCTTGTATTTTGAACTGAGAAATAGCCACTATAGATTTAAAATAAAATAAAATTCAAGATTTTAATGAGATACAGTAGATGACGGATATAAGGAAGTCAAAACATGCAAAGAATTCCTTTCTTATATAAAAAATTGTATATAAGAAAGAAAACTTAAACTTCGTAATTCTGTAACAGGAAAATTTTACGAAGAGTTTAAAATCACACGAAGAGTTAAAAATCACATTATCACGAGGTGGTTTTTTTAAAGACGTTTAATTTTCTAGGCAGTGATAGAAATTTTGAAGCAGAATAAGTTTCTTTTATCAGTGTCTTTCTTATAAACGGTTTTCTTATATAAGATTCATTTTACACGTAACTTTATGGGGATAAGCATCGTGTTTTAGAATGTCTGTCTTATAAGCGAGTTAAAAACGCGCCGTGTTTTGATTTAAAACTTGTAAAATTAATTAAATGAGTTTATTTAAGGTAAGCATAACCTTTGTATATATAAATCATAGTACTATCATGGACGCACTAGAAGAGGGTGACATCTGCAGGCAGTATGGTGAACCCTGTAGCGGAGAGATGCAATTTTGGGTGGAGACTTGCGAATGCTTGAGAATTTGAGAATTGAGATTATGATTTGAACGGGAAAGACGTATTTAGAATTTACAAGGGTGAGACTGAATCAGGTAGAGAGCATTTTTGAAAAGAATATACATAAAAATCTTTGAGTATAAGATGAAAATGAAGAAAATAGTCGATTTTGCTTTGGCTTAGTTTTGTTTACATTTTTGTATTCTTTATGATGAGATAAGATGAAAAGAATTCAAAAGTGTGTCAAATAAAAAATATTTTGGGTATTCTTTCTGTTTGATGGGTTTTTTGTGGATAAAGGGGGAAGTGGTTTATATTTGGAGTTTTGCAAAGTATTTGGAAAACGTTGTTTTTTTTTAATTTCTTATGTCTTCATGCACACAGCTGATGCCAATGCTTTTGAGCGATGGCGCGGCGCGCGCGGCTCAAAGGATAGAAGGGATGATTGGTTTTTATTTGGTGTATCCCATATTTTTTCTTATGGCTCTGTTTGTATGTGAGCGAGATATGAACGGTATAGAGTATAGGTTTAGTACGTAGGTATGTACATATTGTTCATTATGAAAATCTATAGTAAGGAATGTGCATATGTACCTATGTATAGTTATTGTATTACTGTGTAGTTTAATACGTATTTTAATTTGCAATCTTAAGTAATTTGTTTGTTCATTCGATATAAATGTAGATAGGTAGGTAAGGTACCTACATAGGTATATTAATGATGTAGCAAAATGCAAGAAAATATAAAATAGGTAGGTATGTAGGTAAGTTGGAAGGTACATTTACGACTATAAGAGAGTGCTCAAGCAGCTTACTTTTCTTAAGTTGTTTTTATAAAATTCAACTTTCATTAAAATCAAAGGACACATTTTTTAAAGAAAATATTTAATTATGAGCAAAATGCAGCAACAAATTGCAAAAAAAAAAATAAAATAAAAACTTAAACAATTTGAAAAATGATACAAAAAATGTTATATCATTGATGAATAATTTAAAAGGTACCAAATTTTTTCAGAATTTAAAGTTGTTAAGTACCTACTAGTTTGGCATTCAGTATTTAATGTTCTTAGACCCGCTTGCTAAAATGAAACCTAAATATTTAAGTGCAACAAAAGCGATTATATACCAAGCTTAAATAAAACATAAATGTTTAATTTTTGTATCAGTAAACGATTCTTAATATTTTTTAATTCTTAAAACTATAATGGTTTTGTTTTGTCTTTAACAAAAATTAAAATTACGAAAAATGCTAAATAAATATTTCGAAATTTCAATAGGTGTGTTCTTATACCAAAAAGGGGTTGTTGATTAGTTTGTAATTTAATATTAAATGTTTATAAAAAAATGCTCAAATTGGAATACCTACTTAATTATATTTTAAATCTTACGAACATTTTATATTCATGTGTAGGTATACATATTTCACAGTCATATGTATACTAGGGTAGTCGTCACATGCTTTTTTAGTTTTATTTAGAAGAGATAGGCCTAAATCAGCTCTAAATGAAGAAAAGAAAACTGCCAATATTTTTATATTTTTTTTTATCCCCCATAGTAGGTATGCTTTATGTGATTCGCGTTGAATGTAGAAAGAAAAAATCCTGTAGGAGGGGGTATATCTCCTCCACTTGGACAGAAAGCGCAATTTTATAAAAAAAAAAAACAAAAATATTGAAAAACAACGGCAGCTCTTACAGTTGATTTTTTAAAAGCCAGAAGTGGCTTTTTTCAAAATTAATATTTTGAAAAAAAAATAATAATTTTCTCAAAAACCAGAAAACATACAACCATAGATTCTATCAATCGAATAAAAATTAGTAAGTTATTAAGAACAATTGAATTTTCTCATTACCTATCTCTGACAAATGGATTTATAAAAAATTTTGTTTACAAAAACTACAAAAAGCTAAATAATAATATATTTATCAAAGCTTTCAAAAATTTTTTTTTGAATGAAAAGCTTTTAAAAAATCCACTATTTTCTTACTACAATAATTTAAAACAAATTCACTATAAATGTTTTAATTACCAATTAGAAAAGTAAATTATTCATACCCATTGCAAATGCTTTTCGCAGATAGTTAAAAGTTCTAAATTATGTGCGACAAATGTAATGGGTAATTAAATTAAAACACACAGTAATGGGTAGTTTGTAATCGGAGAATTTTATATTACACAACACTGGTTATAAAAAAAAACCTGTGATATGAAATGCATAGAAAATTAGGGTGTTCGAATATAGGAAATACATCATATCTTCGAACACCAGGAACACCTTTTTGAAAACACCTGTTCGAAAACAGGATCACTTTCAAGGAGGCAGTTGCCTATGTTCAAACATTTGTTTGGGTATAGCAAACTCGATAAAAATTCGTTTCCAAGTTATATTTTATCTTTTTATTGGAATTTTTGTTGCAATATTATAAACTGATATACTAATCATAATCAGCCAAGTAGAAGGCTAAGAATTATTTCATAGCCGGACGAAACGCCAATTTGTAGGACTAAAGGCCATCAAAAGCTATTTTGGATAAATAAAAAATGTTCAAAAGAAATAAAGAGAAAATATTAGGCTTTGGCTTTAAAAAAACTTTCGCATGAAAGTGTAAACTTTGTTGTTGTATCAAATTTAAGCCAATTTCCTACATAAATGTAGGTATACAAATCTCAATGCATTGGCACTCCCACTTACGTATAAACATTGAAGAAATAAAAACATTTGACGAAATTTTTTCTGCTACTGCCTATTTTTTTTTTAAATTAATAAATAGGTACCTCCCTTCACTAGAATTTAGCAAAACAAACTTTAATTAAAATACCTACCTACCTAATAAAAAAAATATTTATGTACCTAGGTACCTATACAAAAACCCACCCCCATGTTCAACCAAAATATCTTAATAGGTATCTTTACCTAAGCCTAACTCTGAATTTTGCATAAGAATACCTAACCTACATATTTTATTTAAATACCTACTAAAAACATATCCTCGAAACAACTAATAATACAAAAATTATGTATACCGAATTGGAATAGAAACTAGTCCACTACCAAAATAAATACCTACCTATACTTACCCTCGCAAAATACAGATTACAATTAAATTATTAAAATACCCACTAAAAGTTATCGGTATCCTGCCATCGAAATCATACAAAAAAATTTATATGAAAAGATTTCCTCGAAAATTTTAAATCAGCCACAAAACAAAAACTACCCTCAATAATAATAATTATGAGAAAATATACATACCTATAGTCATACCTACGTTTCTCATTCACATCGTCTACAACAAAATCTGTGCAAAACTTTTCTGCTGGTTGTTACTACCTACGACACCGACGAGGCGACGACGCAAGCAGCTCACTCAGGTGTCTCTTTTATCCCCTTGTTAAATTTTTCTTTGCTACTCTGGCTACATACGAAATATATTTCAAAAATAAAAACAAACAATTAATGTTGAATTCAAAGAGGATACGAGAAACATTTTCTCATTTTCTTCACCTTTTTCTAGTTTGTGTCGTTTCACAATCAGCTGGTTTGCTTATCTCACTTACTCCCTTTATTTTTTACCAGAATAGAAATAATTAATCCTCTTGCTCTAACTACTTATCTTCGATTCTTTAATTGTTGTCTCCACACATGTCTCCACATGTCTCCACCACAATATTTGCGGTCAAATGTGGCGCCCCCGCTGGCAGTATGTAATCCTAAAAAAAATCGTTCATGATAGTACTATGATTTATATATACAAAGGCATAACTAATATGTAGTACCTATGTACATTTTCAGGGACTGAGGTTTCAAGTATTGGTAACGTTTGAAGAACTACATTTAATTGATAAATCTGGATGAAATGTATACAATGTGGGTGCATGTGCTTATCATTTGTCCAGTTTTTGTAACAAAGGCGATTGTAATATTGCAAAGTTTTAGTAATTTGAAAAATTAATTAAAAAATTTTGTCTAACTGTAGACAGCCGACCAACTCCAAAATGTTATTTACAAACTTTGTTTACTGTTGTCCAAAAGTTTTGTAGTTTGGACAATGGCATCGGTTGTCTAACTTGACATTTTATTTACTTTCAAAGAACTGTCTAACTAGCCGACCGTCTAAAACATATAATAAATAAGGTTGTAAGTTTTTTGAACATTAATATTGAATTTATTTATTGAAATTTTGTAATCATGTTTAATAAATTGTGTTTAAATCTCTGTAATGCGTTTTTAATCTTCAAACTTTTTTGTTTCTGGAAAAAATTATAACCAGCCTTTATAGTGAGCTCCACTCGTGAACAACATTCCACGCGAAAAATTGATATTCACTTTTCGCTTATTGTGAGTTTCACCCAAAAAACTAAAATTTCCCTTCCTTATTGAGTACTGATTTCTGGTGAAATGCTTCTTAATTATTTTCTTTTTTAACGACAAACAAATGGAAAACAGAGAGTAAGAGAAGATCAGGCAAAACTCATAATAGCTTTTATAGCTTTCCGGGAAAAAATATCTTTCATGTGAAACTCATAAGGCTGAACCCTCGGATATAACAAAAAAACACTTTTGTTGGTAACGTGAAATTTTCACCAAGTTTCAACAACTTGGGTTTTTTTCTATGGCTTCTGAAAGCAAATTGTAAAATTTTCAAGTTAACAAACACACCTATTCAAACACATATTTGTCAAGGTGTTGTCAAATGCTACTAATCAATTTTTTTAGCTAAAAATATGTACGAATATTTCATGTGTTTTTAGACGGTTTTCACATTGGACTGAAAAACTGGATTTTTTTTTACGTTTCAGTATTCACATCTCGCTCCCACTTCTTCAGTAAAGGAAGATGTAAATACTAAAACGTCAAAAAAACAGTTTTTCAGTCCAATGTGAACACCGTCCTACCTGCATTTAGTCCGAAAAATGTCTGGTGGCTATTTTGAACTGGATGTCAAATGCCAAGTTCGTATTTCAGATTTGAAAAAAATGTCAGTTTGAAGTTAAATAACCAAACAGAATACAAATAGCTAGGGCTACCCAAGTGTTACTTTTTTTTGTTTTGTTTTTGGTAGATGTGCATAATTTTTTAATTTATTTATCTTTTTATCAATCAAATGATTTTCTTAAAATGCATGTGTCGTTTAGGCAAATCTTTTTCCGAAGAAGAAAATTTGGTAATGAAAATTTGTGTGACTCTTGTTTATTGTAGTTTTTTTTAACATATTGATGTTTAATAATTTAATATATACTTAAAGAATATTTCTTTGTTTAAGTTTACACATTTTTATTAAAAATATAGATTTTGCGAACTTTATTCCAAATGCGTTTCGCCCAGGTACAACAGTTGGGTTCATCAGTTAGAAGCTCTTGTACCCTTCTAAGACGCATTCATTTTAATCGATGGATACCGACAACTAATTAAACTTAGAGCGCCAAAGCACTGTAAATTATATTATTTTTATTTTTACTTCTAATCATTCTTTAATCATTTTTATAACTACACATACGTTTCTTTTTTCTTAAGCCTAGTAAACAGATTAAGCTAAAATTTCGCTCCAATACAAAATTCTCTCCAAAATTAAGCTGAGCTTAAATTCAGCCAAGCATTTTAGCCGATAGGTACGCAGCTCCAGCTAAAAATCAAATTTTAATACTGTATTTGTGAGATTTACGTGAGCTTTACGAAAATTAAGAACAAGAAATATTCAAGGACAAATGATTTATCAATGCCAATGATTATATTCACTTGAAATATAAAAATAAAATTCTTTGAAATTATTGATGATGATGATGTATTCTCCACAACAATTTTATGTCAAAATTTAAATAGGATTTTAGCTGGTGTTTGGAGAGAAAAGTGGGAGCGGAATTTTAGCTCGACCTGCGTGCAAGGGTTTAACATTCAATTTCTTGTACAGTGATTTTATAAAAAAATTGATTGACTTTATGATTGCACTACGGCAGCTCTAGTCAAATATTTCTTTTGACGTGGTGCAAATTAGAGCAAATAAGTGCCCAACCCGTTCCTGACATTTTGACAATTTTTCTTCTCTCTGAGAGGATTTCATTCCCACCTGTCACAATTTGACATTTAGTCCGAAATAGTGCGAAGAATTTAAGACGGTGTTCACATTGGACGGTATTCACATTGGACTGAAAAACTGGATTTTTTTGACGTTTCAGTATTCACATCTCGCTCCCACTTCTTCAGTAAAGGAAGATGTAAATACTGAAACGTCAAAAAAAAATCCAGTTTCAGTCCAATGTGAACACCGTCTTGGACTGAAAACTGGATTTTTTTTGACGTTTCATATTTTTTTTTCACAAAACAACTACTCTTGCCGAAAGAAAAATATTTTTACTTTTGTAATTTTGCAAAAAGTGGTAAATGTAGTTACGGCTTTAGTTGGTAAAGAAAGCGCAATTTTTCTATCCCTAAGTTGTTTATGAACAATTTTTCCACTAAATTAATTTTCACTTTCAACTCAAAAAAAACTACTCCGCATCCTTTTTAAGCTATTTATTTTATTCTAATTTACCCTAAAACAAATAAAATAATTTAATATGGGGTGCGATCAGATATCTGTTTGTTACAATTTTGAATATGAATCTACGACACTAGGTTTTTTTCCTTTTATACATAGATAACGTTTACGTTCCGTGAGCTAACGTAGGTCACGATCCCAATCCGTTCACTCTATTTACGGGTGACGTAATTTTTATTTGCTCGATCGCTGTGAAAGATTTTTTGTACAACCGGGCGTCTTTTTTCCTTAATTTGCTTATTTTTCATGTGCTTTTTTGAAAAAAAAAAATGTCAAATCCGATTCGATCCAAGCCGAATCATCTAATATTTATAATGACATGGAAACATTTTAAAACAAGGCTTTATTTTAACGAAACATTTAATTAAAACACTTGTAACGAAATTTGAAAGTGCCAATTTTCTCCTAAAACCTCATTTTTTATCAGTCTAGTTATTTTTCCTCATAGAGAAATGAATATTTTTATTTAAACAAAGTTTTCTCGAAAATCTAAGCTGATGGAGCAATTATGATTTGGTAGGCATAGTTTGATTCTAAGAAATTTTAGTTTTGTTGACAAATCTTATAAAAGAAAAATCAACTAAAAAAATTAGAATAGCTGTTGTAGGGGTTCCGGACAAAATAAAAGTCACGGCTTGATCTTACAGTTGCTTGGAACTTAAGATATTTTAAAAACATGCAAGGATATGTAACTATAAAAAAATGTAAAGAATCATGAAATTCGTTCTTTCCATTGTACAAACAATTCGAAAAGTAGTTTACCACTCAAAAACAAGCATGCCATTTGATTACTTTAAGATTATTAAATATTAGCAAACAAAAATCTAAAATCGTTCGAGCGATTTTCTTTAAAGTTAAATTTTTATTCATATAATTTGAGTTGTGTACATAAAAATGTACATATGTCAATTTTGAGTATTTATTAACATAAAATTAAAAAACCTAGTTTGAAAAAAATTCATTAAATTTATTTTTAAAAAATTGAATTTTCAAAAAAAGAATTAGTTTTGATACGCAGTATTATTAACATTTTTAGAAGTAGGTATTTGCATAATTTTGTATTCCAATCAGTAGCCGTTAATAAATAAATCGAAAAATAAGAGAGATATGCCAGGTACCGTTAGTATATAAGCTTTTTCTTACCGGTGGATTGACAACTACCGTTATTTTTGGAGCTTAAAAATATTGAAAATTCTCTTCCTTTTTTTGCACGAATCTAAAACTTGACTTTAGTATAACTGTATCACAAGTTATGAATTTTTAAAAGCATACAAATCCAATACAAAATTTGTATGAGAAAATATGCCCTTAGAAGCACAACTTTTTTAAGGGCATAAACTTTTAATTTTAACGAGGAACGAGGTCTTGATACTCCCAGATTTTGTTTTCTTTCACGAAATAAAAACAAACAAAAACTTTTAAATTCAGAAAAGTCTTTTTAATTATTCTTCTTCCGATTTTTGTACTGCATTTTTTTTTTTATAAAATAATTTCACAAAATCTTTAGACTTTTACTTTAAACAGCAACATAATAAATTAAACTTAACGTAAATAAAACATAGATTTTATTAATTTTACTTGGGGCTTCTACCGCAGTACCGTTTGTGCAAGCAACTGTAATAAATATTCGTCAAATTGTACAGCTTTCATCAGCCTCAAGCCTTAAAAAATTAATATTACACTTACCAGCAATAATTATTATTATATTCTTTCCACGAACAGGTCCACACTTTAACTGTCTCTTAGTTCCAAGTATTTTATCATTATACACATAACATATTTATGTTGTTCACAGCAAGTGCTGAAAAGATTTTTTACAACCGGTATAACTGTGATATAATTGTGCCAGTCTCTATTCTACTTGGTTGAAATCATATCATAATAACAGTTTAATCCCAATTGTTAAATCTCATGAAATTCTCTTTGGGCAGCAAAATTTTATCCTTAGCTTTTTTACCTGTTCAGAAGTTTTTCGTTTAATTGAATGCAAATTCTTCTCATTAATATGAATGAATTATGCAATTGTTGATAGCATAATTTAAGCATTTTTAAAGTAATTTGGTTATGGAATCGAATATGAAACTAATTTAAAAACCATTCAATTCATTCAACAAATAAGCTAACGATTATATTATCAAAATCCTTTGTAAAAACTATGCGAGTCAAAAATATCAGGCCAACATTTACCTTTTTATACAAAAAAAAAATTGTCAAACCTTGCCTCGATTTGACAACTCCAACTATTTTCTTTTAAACTGTACTATACCGGGAAAACCATTTTCGAATGGGGCAACGATTTATTTTTGTCTTGAAAAGGGAATAGACCTTTCATTCATAATTCATAATGAATCAACTCAGTCGGTCCGACCAACGTGAGTAAAAATAGTAATTCAAGGTCAAGTGTGATATTGTCGATTTTCGCTTCAATTTAACTTTCAAACGGTGAATACTATCAAAAAAGTATGTCAGGTTAAGTTTGTAGGACATGCAATTTCAGGGAGTGGGTCGTATTTCACAAAATTTACAATTTTAGCATATAACACTTTTTGATACAATTCGACAGCAACAAGTTACCGTTATACTCTAAAACCGATATTCTCCTCATTTAACGTTTCTTGCATGACTGTTATCATGAAGGAAATGTTTCGGAAGTTTTCCGAAATTTTCAATTTTATTTTGGTGTTATGAAGTTATGGCCAAAAGGAATCCCTTAAATGTATTTATAACATATTTTTAGACTTCTTGGAAACAGTTAATTTTCAACTCGATGGAAGTGTTATACGTAGCTTTGTTCTTATTCACGTTCGTACAATTAATAATTTTGAGAAACGATGTTTTAAGGCATTTTTTTTAGTATGAACTCAACCGAATCTAGATCGAGTTAATAGACCCGGAATTTCGAGGGGTATTTTGTTTCTCCCGTAAGAATTTATGTCTGTTCTGGCTATTGTGAACCTCCCTAGGAACAAATTACACCCCCCCCCCCTCCAAACGAAATTAATGAAATGACAGCCAAATTCTTCTGAAAATAATTCCCTAATACCGAATAACGTTCCCAGTTTCCAAAGTAGGTAGAATTTTTAATGCACCAACTTTGGCCAGTTTACTCCTTAACTCGGATAAACTCATACAAAAAAGCTGGGCCTTTATTTGCTAATTTTGTTCCTTTACAAAATAAAGACCTAAAAAATGCATTCTATTAGTAAGGAAAACTTTCTCATGTTACAGTGATTCAGAATATTAACAATTACAAACGCATTTTTTCGTATTGTATACAAGAACACAAAAATAAAAAAATAATTTGAATTGCTTTTATGAAATTAGTTCTAGATTCATTAATTCGTATTGTTTTGCGTTTCCAAATGATTCGATAATTAAAACAAATCGAACCAATTACAATAACTTCCCATGGGAAGTTAATAACCCCCCTACACTAATTGATTCGCATTAGCGAGATACATCGGTAGTAAATGAATAAGTGTTCGTTTCACGAACAAGTAGTAAAGTACTGAATATACAACATTTTGTTTTGGCTTACACTTACAGGTTTAACATACTTAACTGTGGTGGCCCTGAATGCTATCATTTTTTTTTTTTTTTTGCTGAATTATTCAAGGTCAAATATTTGTAATAACCACTTTTGTGCATTCTTTCATACTGAACGATGACGTAACAATTAATTTTAATTCAAAATTAAACAATTGGCACTAAAAGTGATGTCTGTTCGATGCGTTATGAATGTTCGATGAAAATGATTGCGTGATGCAAAAGAGCTTTCTGATCTATTAATCATGAAGACGTAGGGAGTGCAAAATTTAAGCAGATATACTCGCATTATTGAAAGATTCTTCCAAAATAATAAATTCCAAACGAAATAAAAGACATTATAGAACTTAATTTCCGAAATAATTTTTTGTCTCCTTCTATAATTTACATAAAATACAAAAAAAGAAAAACCTAATAATTTGGATGAAATGAAACAAGAGAACTAAATAAAAACATATCTATATAGACAATGTCATATAAATATTTATGATCTATATGTATATATTTTTATTTTATTTTTTTTTATTAATTTCATTTTGCATTGTAGTTCGTTTAAAACCTTGGATCATACAATCATCATTATTGATTTTGTTTTTAATTACTTTTTTTTATTTTTTTTTGTCATCTCATAATAGTAATAATAATAACTGTAATAATAGTTCCTTAGCCTAAAATTTATTACTTAAAAATCTCATGTTTCAATCAGATTTTTAATAATTCTAAATTATTTTTTGTTTCTTTTTCTTCTTTATTATGTTTTTGTCTACTTCACAAGTTTTGTCTGCTTGTTTTTATTTTTTACTTTATTATTCTGTAAAAATGGGAAATTTTAAATGTATAATGTGTTACATGTATCATGCATTTTTTTGAATATCATATTGTATTCCATATTCGTTCCTAGAATGTTGTTTTGTTTGCTATATTTATTTTTTTTTATAATTTTTTTATTTGCATTTAATATAAATCCTAATAAAAACATATATATTTATATACATGTTTTATTTTGTATAGTTTTTAAATTATAAGTATAATTTCAAAATCTACAAATACTATAAACTAGAATAACTTTTACTTTTTTTCAAACTAAGCTTTAATTTTTATTTAAAAAACTAAAAGATCATTGCGACGTTTTTTGCACAAATGTTTTTGTTTCTTTTCTTTTAAGCTCACAACAAAGTGGACACATAAATTATTATAACTTTATGGAAAATAAAGGCCAACGAAGATCAAACGGTTAAAACTTTTGTAATTGTTCTTTTTTTATTATTTTAATATCATCTATATAATTCTTAGATATTAAAGTTTGAATCTCTTTATAGTCATTTTTACTGAATTTTCTTTAAAATTAATAATATTAGTTTGATATGACTGTAATCGAGCAACAACATAAATATTTTAGAAGCGCCAAAGTATATATTATTAAAAAATTATTGAATAAAATGGTATTAAAGTGTATTGAAATTGATAATAATTTTAAGGAGAAGAAAATCGATCTTTTGAAATATTCTAAACTTTGTTTGTAGCACCAATCATTCTTGGCATATTTATCACGGCTATTAACAAGTGTGCTGCAAATGGTTATCTGAGTTTACCACGGTATATTGTAGTTGATACGCACTGCGAAAAGTCGTACGTAAAAAATGTGCCGTATTGGTATCTTATTTTATTTGTTATCTTAGATTCGAAAAAAGTTCCATTAGTAAAAAATAAACATATTAGTTTATTATCAAACATTAAAAATAAAATACAAAATTCAACAGAAAATATTTTTTTATTTTTTGCTCTGAAAATCCCATAAAAACAACAAATGACTTTTGCGTATCCACAACGAAATTCTGACATGTGAATTTTCGAAATTTTTACTTTTTTGAAATATACGCTTCTGCTGGTTTAAGCATAAGCAATGTACATCACATAGGTGTTTTGCAGAAAAAAGTATTAGTGTTAACACTGTTGATTGTACAAGGAAAAGTGTAACAGGCGTTATTTGGTTATTCAAGAAATCACTTTTTATTTCATTTTGTTAACAATAGCTCTCTCTAATAGTAGGTAATGCATTCACGCACTTTATATGAACACCTCCATAGGACAAACCCTTAGCGGGTCAAACAATACCTATATATCACTCTTTTATAATCATTAAGTGAAAAAACATTCTGTCTGTAATATTGCAAAATCTTACAGCCGATTTTGCGCAATATTTTATGGAAGTGATCTATGGTATTTTGAATTCATTGAATCTACCCACATATTTAAATATTCAAAATAATAATAATAACTTTGCGCTATATGTATTTCTATACTTATCAAAGTGATATATTTTCTTTTAATACAAACTTTGATAACAGTAGTGCTTTTTCTCCTTTACTTTATAAGTATGTTGCTTAGCCACGATTTTCAACAGGTAAGACCACTTATAAGTATAAACACACTGATAAGTTTGATTTTTTTTATATTTCGTCGTTATATCTGACATTTCTTCAATGAAGACGATGTAATACAAAAATGCAAATGGCAGTAGATTGACGATACGCGTCACTCAATGAAATCAATTACGGAAACCAAAAGAATGGGTCTACCATAAATACAATAGCCTGAAATGGTATTTCATATTTTTTAAAATGCCATAATGAATCTACATTGTTGCAGTTGCAGATTTGAGTTTCACTGGAAATAATTTGTAATATTCCTCTAACCAGCGAATTCAGTATAGTTAAAACTTTTGTTAGCAAAAACAGAAATTGAGCTATCTCAAAATTTCATCATTATCTGGTTTATTGATTTGTTTTTTTTTAAATAAAAGGTGCCCAAACATGCAAGACTGAAAACAAGTATTCGTGTAGTCCTAAAAAAAAATGACAGTTTAATATCGAAAGGGTACTACATGTAGATACATGGAAGATGTTGTTTTGATGTTATTTAATAAATTAAATAAATCTTTTTAGTTATAATGAACTCTTTTATTTGTCTATGAATGTCTAAATATTGCTTTTTTCAAGGCTTGATTTGAATTGGAAACTATATCCACTTATAATATTACGTATAATTATTGTTAATTATACAATTTTAGACTTACTCGCATATAAAATGTTAAATCAGTAATTTGGAGTACCTGATGTCCTCTTGTCCAAAATAATTTCACACATTAGACTTCGGAGGTTCAGTTAGTAAAAAAAAAAGAAAATAAACATAATTTTGTATTGAGATTCTCTTGTGAAAAGTTTTAAAATTATTTTTTTTAATAGCTTATAATAGTCATCAATCCATCATACATATCTGCTTGCTAATGAATAATAATAAAAACAAAAATCAAAGCAAAAATAATTCAAGTCCAGCCAAAAATATCTTTTCTTTGAATTTTTTGTTTTTTTGTTTCAAAGCAAACTATGAAGAATTGTTTCGATTACATGCATATCAAATAATTCCCCTTCTTTTTCTCTTTTATAACTTCTTCCACTAGTATTACTACTTAAATAATCTCGCATGTGATTCCAAATGCTGTGCAACTACTTCTTTTTGTTTACCATCTATATAATTAATTAAATTTTTCATCATAATTTTATTTTTTATTAATTTTATTGATTTTTTTTTGTTTTTTTTTTTACATATTATTATTTTTTAATTTGTATATAATTTAATATGGTTTTAATTTTTTTTATTATTATTATTTTAATATATAGATGCTTTTGTTATATCTAAAAAATAACTAATTACTTTGCTTTCTTTCTTTTCTGATGGTTTTTTTCATAACATAGTTTATAGTATAATTAATATTTATATATATAATATGTATAGTTGTAAAAATGAAAATGCTTCCTAGACGAATACCTTTGCTAGGCCATCTGCTCCTGCGCTCGCTATATACGGTTTTGTGGCATGGAAAGCCACGTCAAATATACTTTCATCGAATTTCTTACGGTGCGCGGTGATCTCTTGCACGCATGTCTTGTTGTCCAAATTCCAAAGGCGTATCGAACAGTCATGCGATCCGGATAGTAAATACAATCCATGAGAATCAATGGCCAAACTTGTAACCGGCTCAAGATGAGCAACCATCGAATGCACCAGTGTGCCGCTAGTGTTGTCCCAGAAACGAATGTGACGATCTTCGTGTGCGGTAATTGTGATCGGAAGCGTGGGATGGCTAACAACTTTGTTAATAAATTTACCCGTATTGCCAGACATTTCGGTGGCAGCCTCTAGTTTTATAATCTGCTTGCCTGTCTCGGTGTCATAGATAATACAATGAGCGCTTTGATAGGCCACCACAATGTGACCAGCCTCGTTGCGTACGAAGTCCACAGAACTGGGGATTCCTTCCGCTTCGGATGCGTATGTCTTTAGTAGTGGCTCTTTGGCCTTTGGAGACCAAAGTTTCACCGTACTATCCGCCGAGCACGACACAATATTACCTTGGTGGGTGGTCAAACCCCAAACAGCATCTGTGTGGCCATCAAGTGTTGCCGCATGCACTTGTGGATCGTAGCAATCATATGGATCGATACTCGAACTTGGCAGTTTCCAGCATTCAATTTTGCCATCTAGCCCGCCCGAATAGCATGTATCACCATTTGCCGACATTGCGAGGCACAATACGGGGCCGGTGTGGGCGCGAAAAGTATAAAGCGGCTCCACGTCGAGACTAGCAGACTTTTTGGCTTGAACAGTTTTCTGCAGGTTCCACAGTTTAAGAGTGTGATCTTCTGAGGCGGTTATCAAAACTGGTTCTTCGGGATGGAAAATCAATGCACGTACTCCATCAAAATGTGATCGTAGGGTGTATTTGGCATTCCATGTTTTCCGATAAGCGCTGTCTTTCGCATTTGCTACGTCATAATTACTTTCAGCTTCGTTATTGACTGTGAGTTGTGCCAATTCCCCAAGGCCCAGCGAAGCGTCTACTTCTTCATCTCCGGAGATTAGATTGCGTCGTGTAGAGTCAGTATTGGAGTATCCTTCAAACAAAAATAACACACACACACAGAAAGGATAATGAAAATGGTAAAATAAAATTTATGAAATTTGTTTCTAAAGTGAGTATATAAATAATACTTTAATTAACAATATAAATAGGTATTTCATTCAGTAATGCATGCACTAAATTTTCGAAAGAGAGGTAGTTTCTAAAGTTTTTTTTTTGTATTTTGAACTTATTTATCTACAAATACTTATTGCATGTTCTAGTTTTTGTTTTAACTTATATATGTTTTTAAGCACCTTCAGTTAATAGATTTATATCATTCAGAATCTGCTCCCCAACCTCGGCATCAATATCTTTAAAAATGAAAAAAATTAGAGAAAAACTAAATAACAAGAATAAAACTTAAATAATAATAGAACCAAAAATTAAACCAAAAGCAAAATAAAAATGCGTTATATGATTTTTTTCAACAAAACAAAAAACATTACATAAAATTTGAAAGAAGCCAATTCGATGAATTTTCAAATGTTTGAGCATCCATTTTTTTTTTTTTTTTTTTTTTTGTTGGATGCATTTTCCGTTTCAAGCGATGCACTAAAGAAAGTTCAGCAACTCAAAATTATAAATAATATTTTTCTTTTAAAGCTAGTTACGTAAGCTTCTAAATGAATACATGATTTTGGCATAGGTTTTGCAGTTTTAAAAACTTCTGTTTGAAATATTTTACTGACCATTAGCCTTGTTTTTGGTACATTTTTAACTTGGTTAAAAAAAAAAATCATGTTAAATACAAAAACAATACAGAATTATACCAAATTGTTGTTGTATTTTACATAGACATGTTTTGAGAGTGAATAAAAATGCACGGCTATTGCAAGCTAATAAAAATCCACAATGATCAAATTAAAGGAACGTACGTCATTAGTTAAAATAATAAAAAAAAATCAGAATCTTAAACTAAAATCAACGATTGATTGTCCTTGGAATGCAATTTACAATAATTACATATAACTGAACCAATTTTATCAATATTTCAATATGTTTTGCCGTCGGTTTGTCTAATTTTTCTGTTTCTATTTCTCTTGTTTGATTTGCTATTTCGCCAAAATTATTGAACTGATTGTGATAAAATTCGACACAGTAGCTAAATGATCTAGGAAGATAAAATTCTAATTTGTAAATTTTAATGATTCAGTGAAAATAGGGTGGAATGAAAAATAAAAACCGAATATGAAATGAAGTGTTTACAGTCTGCACGTACCTAAAACCTATGTACAATTTAAAATTGACGGATTTATGCGGAATTTTATATTTCGCAACCAGATAGGAAAAAGCAATATCAAGATTTTATATTACCAAGTTAAGTGGGCAACAAAAGAACAGTAAAATGTCAGACTATTGTTTAACTTTAAGGTTAAACGAAACATCCTACAAAAGCTGTATTTAGAAGATGAGAATAAATTAATAAATTGGTTTGTACACATAAATCATAAATTGAATTTTAAGTTCTTCTTATGTGCAAACAAAAATAAAACAGAGCTTCAAAGTAGCTCCAGTAACTTGAAAGTGACAACATACATATGTACATATACACATAAATTTCAAGTTCAAGAAATTAAAAGTATAGAGCTCAGATTGAAAAGCTTTATATAGTAATAATAACAACATTGGTATTAAAAGACTTGCTTGCTTACAAATAAGTGATATAACATTGAATTACTTATCAATGTCAAAAACGAACCGAATTTATTAAGCATCATTTAAATTGATTTGTTCGTGCGTTTTGCGTAAACCATTTCTTCTCAATACACTTTTACAATACCTTTTTCACCATGATCATGTCTGTTGAAAAAAGCTTATTAAAATGATCCCCAACCAAAGGAGACAATAATTTCATTGTTGAACGGCCAATTAAATTATATGATATAAAATAATGTAATTGAACTGCATTTTGAAATTTTCTAATAACGGTTGATTTTTAAGGCACTTAAAATATTTAAAGAAGATAAACGTACTCGTTAATACAAAAGTGATACACACAGAAACAATGAAAACAAAAAAGAGCAAGGAAGTGATAGAAGAAAGATTTAAACATGATACAGTTGAAAAGAATGTAGTGTAATCGAGTGGAAGAAGCACAAAAGCAAAGCATCTTAGTATTTTTTTAATTTAAGTTTTGTCGTGACACCTAATTGCAACATTTGATTAGTTTATATTTTTTTATTTATGTAGAAGAGAAAAATAAAAATGCTCAGTGTTTTGGTCGTGTGTTCATTAATACTGATTATTAATTTGATATTTCTTTAGTACATTGCTACAGCAGAATAGATTTTTTTGATACAATCATTTTTGTTTTTTTTTAATAAAATAAATATACATTTAGCAATTTTATTTTAATTTTGCCAAAAGTTCTTTATATAGTTGAAAAGTTAAAAATATAAGATTAGAAGATCAGTTTTGTTTGAAAACTTTACCTTCAGTCTTTATCATGTCCTTGCCCTTGTTTCGTTTTGTGGTCTTTATATCGGATTCATCATTATCGACGGCCATCATTTCGAGGTCATCATTTATTTCGTCATCATCGGACATTTCTGTTTGGGCCAAGAACTCAAAATTAGCCATTACAGCGGCTTCGGTCTCCAACATCATGGCATCATTCATTTGTTGTGCTTTTTTGGCGGGTGTACGTCGACCTGAAATATTAAATATATCTTTCCAATTTTGAATAAACCGTTCAAATTAACTATTTTATGTTTATTGTGATTTGTGTGGATATTACCTTCAGATTCAGAGGCGCGTTTGTTATTTTCATTCCCATTTATATTGGGACTAACATTCTCCTCTTGCTCGGAATTATTATTTAGACCTAGTAGTGAACGAACGCGATTCGAGCGCACATCGATAATATTGTCTGTGTAGCCAATCTCTTGCAAATACTGTCGCAGCATTTGACGACCTTGACGCCATGTTGTATTTGAGACCGAACTGTAGGGTACCTCAGAGTCGGGTGCAACTTCATTGCCAATGCCCGTCTCATCGCTTGGCGGTTTCAGTTCATTCATTAATTGAGGCGGGTCAGTACCATATTTCAGACGATGGAATTTGACACGCTCTTGTCTTAGAGCGTATTCCAACATTTTAATTCGGCGTATTAGATCGGATTTTAGACTCTCGAGGCCTTTCCGCTCCCCTAGTAGCATTGATATGCGAGCCTGTAAAATAAAGAAAAATACGTTTAAACAAATCTGTTAAAATAAAGAAAAAAAGAAAATAAATCAAGCTTTTTATTAAATTGATGAACTTATATTTGTTTTTAGAACTTTGAAAAAAATATTGGAGCTTTAAGATTTTTCTTTAAGTGCTTTTGAAAAACTTATTTTTTGTCACAGCCCAACGAAATTCAATACCCAAAGACGGCCCCTACCATTAATTAATTGTTTTTCTTACCACTTTGAACGTCTCTGCCCTTGAGGCAATAAAACCATATTTTGTTTTGAACAATACAAAACAAATAAAATAAATACCCTTAACGAATTAAGATCAGAGGGTTGAAGATAGAAATTCAGATTTATTGCACCATAGCTTTTTTGTTTTAACAATTCCAATAATTAACAAGTTTTTTTTTATTTTTGTTGATAACTTCCCAAACAATTCAATTCTTAGTCATGTGCCCATCTCTAAAGGAAGAAAAAACTATGTATACGTATGTACATATGATACCATTCGTTAAAATAAAAACAAAAGCTTATGAAGCATCATCAAAAAGAAACTCTCGAGAAAAAACAATTTCTATTCTTTTCTTCTCATTTTTCGATCGATATCCCAATTCAGCTTCACAATACACACCACTAACCTTTTTAGTGCACTGAACTCACAACCAAAAATAATAATAATTAATTGAGTACAATGGTATAAGTTACAAAACAAAAGAAAAAAAAACCAACAAATAAAACAAAACTTTCTATTCAAGTTTAATAGTGCAAGACCGTGTGTTAAGTTAAAGTTGTGTTTTTATTGTGTGAAATCTATTCGAGTTCCATTTCAAAGCACTACAACGATTGTAATGATGATGATGATTATACGCATTATGCGAATTGGAATTGCAAAAGCGAACATATTTACTGTTCGAAATGCTCTTACACTTTGTGGTTCTTGCGGAAACCAATAAAATCAATAAGCTGGATTGAAAAGAAAGAAAGCAACTCAAGGAAAACTGTCTCAATGTAGTGTCAAAGATTGACCTAGGCCAAATAAACATGATTTCAAACAATGATTAAAGTAATGGATGATATTAAGTGAAAATGGAAGACGCTTCAAAGACTTTTCCCTTTACTTAATGAACCACAACGATATCTTTAAATACTTTTCATACAGGCAGAACAAACGTCTAAAGTTTGATATCAGTCCTTTTGTTATTGTGTGTAAAGGACTAAACAATAGGTAACATTTTATACCTGTGCTATAATGAATCGAACAGAAGAAACTAATAGGAAATAAGTTAGGTAATATTAAAAATGACCCAGCGGTCATCGGATTTTTAAGGACTTTTCTCAAATTATAAGTAACATCAATTCCAACGTACATACCAAAAATCAGCCTGTTACAATTTTGTTGCTTTCTTTGGCATTTTTATGTCTATTCTTAATGGGCTATATGTATATGTGGACATCATCAGCCGAAAAATAATAGTGTTTATTTATTGATTCAAAATATCTCTTTTTTATTGTCGATTTAAAAGGTAAGAAAATACAATTCGGAGAGTTGGTCACAAAATCATTAAAATTTGCGTCGATACAATATGTGGTCAAAATTACTGATTATGTCTATTTTGGATTTTTTTACTCAGCTAGAAAATCGATAGATTTTTTTGGGGGCTGTCATGAAGATTTAAGGTAAAAAGTTATTTTATGACATTTTAAGGATCAGTTTTTTATTCTATTTTCTTAGCAGCAAGTTACAAAACCAAAAAAAAATAATTTTAAGTAACTGTGACCAAATATCGACGCAATTTTAAATGGTTTTTCTGACCACTTTTTCTAATTGTGGTTTTTTTTATCTAAAACCGGCCGCGGGGTCTCAAAATTCAGTTTTGGAAAATATACCTGAACAAAAATTACTTTTTTCTTGATCCCTTAGAAGATCCAAGATACCTATTTTGAATATAAAATTCCGACACCCCTAAAGTACATTATGTATCTAGACACGTAAGTAAAAAATACAATTGGAGATTAGTTTCACAATAATTACCTAATCATAATCTATATTGCATGTTTATCTTTCTTTAGCAAGATTAAAATTACATTTGCACTCAATTATGCAAACAAAAATCAATTCATTTGATTTACTTAATTGGTCAAGGGAATTAGTATAAAAAATCCAAATAATAACGTTAAAATCGAGAAAAATATTTTTGCATAAAGACACAAAGAGAAAAACGAAGCTATAACAACAACAAACACGATAGCATACCGCAGTCTGGTTGAACAAAAGCGGGAGTGCATAGCAATTATAATATATGTACAACAACAAAAATTAAAGCTATATGACGTAAGACGATCAACAATTATTATTCCATGACAGAAAATGGGGCGGGACGGGGATAAGACATGAAGGCACGTATTTGCACATGCTTTACAACCTCTTGCACCCTCCTTTAAGTTGAATGAAATTTATAATAATAAAATAATGGAAGGTGTTGCGCAATCGCAGTTATTAAAAGGTTTAATAAACGATTCAGTTTTGTTCCTAAAAGGCATACAAACGGGAAGTGCTTCTGATTAAGAAAATACTTATTTTTTTTTCGTTTCTTAATTAGGGCAGTGGGTGGCTAGTTGGGGAGATCGTTTGAAAGAGTACACTTATTAAGTTCTACTTTGTTTGTCTTTATTATCTTGTTTGTTTATTATTATGCCACAAATGTGGTGTATCTCGTGGATGTATTCAATGTCCATGAAAAAGACCATGTGAAAAATGTGTGTAGTTTTTTGTATTAAATATATAATTTTTACAAGCATTCAGAATAATTAAGTAGATTGATGCATTTATTGTATAATCAGTAATAACTGGGTTCTTTTTTTGATGTAATAGGAAAGGAAAAATTGTCGGCTTTAAAAAACTAGGTATAAGTAGGTACCTACTAGTGCAAAATTTTGAACATCCTAATGTTATGGTATTAGCAGGATAACACTTAAGAATTTGCTTTTACTTTTTGGCAGTTTATTAATTTTTGTTTATTTTTAAATATTTTTCAACTTTATTTGTATGTATAAAACAGCTTAGCACGACAAATTTATTTAGCAACAAACACAAAAGTGTTTAAGGCAGTGGAGGGATTGTGTGTTTAAGATTGGTATAGAGCGAGATTTTGAGAGTGTTTGGAGGAGTAGAAGTCTAAAGAGTTTTTCATAATGTTGGAAATACGAGCATGCCAGTCATTACTACCATAATTAGCACGGTGAAAATTGACAGCAAAGAGAGACACCAATCTAAAATTTCTAGAGTTAGTATGCAATGAAATTTTTTGGAGAAGCGCAGGACAATTAATATTACAGTCTAAAAGTTGATGAGTGAATACAATGTCGGCTACTTTGCGACGTTTATCAAGAGGTTGCAGATTAATTATTTGAAGACGATCTTCATAGGGTGGGAGGTGAAACGGATCCAGCCAGGGAAGCTCGCGAAATGCAAACCGAAGGAATATTCGTTGAAGAGCTTCGATACGAAGGGAATGGTCAACATAATAGGGTGACCAAACCTGGCTGGCATATTAAAGAGCCTAACAAATGTGAGGTAAAAAGTTTTTATAACGTAGGGGTCTGAAAATTCTTTTGACCAGCGCTTAACGAAACCAAGTGCAGAGTTAGCTCCATTAATAGATGTGGTAATGTGAAATCTAAAATTATTAAGGGTATTCATGCAACGTCGTTAGTTTACAAATTGTGTAAAATGATAAGTTTACGCAAAGTTTGCATGAACGTCCTTTTTTAAACATTTGATAAAATGTTACGTAATTCAATCAGAGTAAGAGTCACACTGACGTTTGGATAAGTTTAACCAGTTGGGTAATTTTACGCAACAAAATCCTTTGATAAGTTTAACCAAATTGTGTAAATCGTTTCCCATACAAAATTTGATAGTTCATTAATCAAAAGATAAACTTATCTAGGGTTTTACGAAGTTGCATGAATAGCCTTATTTTTTTTTATCACAAAGAATTCCTCAATCATATAGATAGTTAACTCCTTGACTGCCTTTTTGTTACTTAAGTATATTAGAGGAGGAAGAGGAGAGTGTTTACGGGAGTATGTTAAGCTTTGACAATTACTAACATTAAGTTCATGAAAGTTCTTTTGGCACCAGGTAGAAATTCTGTTTAAATCTTGCTGAAGAAAAATGGAATCGGAAGGAGGGGAAAGGTATCTATACATTTATTTATCACAAAAGCATAACAGAAAATAGAATAAGAGTATGTGAAATTTTATCAAAGGCTTTGTTGAGGTCGGTAGCGCCTCCTTGGCGTATATAGTACCAGAAACAAAATCAGCTATGTCTGTAGTATTTGGCATTCCTGCAACAACTTTACCACTTTACCATTACTTTAAAAACAATTTTAAATGCCATTTTCGTTTAAACATTTGTTTTCTTATATGTCATCAATATAAATTTAATATTGACTTATACAAACTTATTACCAAGTCAATTCAACTCCAGGTTTTAAAAATTCATTTATTTACGATGCTCATGATTTTCTGTTATAAAAACATGCCACCTAGACGTGTATAATTCTAATTACAGATCATTCATTCGTCATGAACCATTCAAACAAGACATATACAGTAAAAATAGAATCGTGATAAAAAAGTTCATTTACACCTTTTCAAATCTTTCATATGTATTATTATTATTATTACGTACACCTGTTTCTGCCAAAAAGAAAACTTAATGCCAAATAATCCTCTACCGAAAAAGACGGCGAATACTCATATCATGCCTTACTACCTCATTTAAGGCAAATGAGCAACCATTTGTGTATAGTCCCGCTGCCAAACAAACCCACACGTTTCTGATTAATAATTTTTCTGTCAAAAAAATGTTTACCTCTGTCACAGAGGACTATAAAACTTCTCATATCTTTCTTTTTCAGTTTGTTTCCCCATAGATTTGTCTTGTGTTTGCAATTTTCATAACATATCAAACCACACCGGAAAATTTACATAATTTAAAAAAAAAAATCGATAAACCTAACACAATGGGCTCGTTAAAGGTATGCGTCATCAGAAGAGGTTTTATAAAGAAAATAAAGAAAAAAAATTAAAACACTAAGAAATTCTATAGAATTTCCTTTGAATTTTATACTCTGATGACAGAGTGTTATGGGGGTGGGAAACATTCGACTACGTACCAATACAAACTATGGCATTTTTTTTTAATTTGTTCGATGATGGCAACATATCTACCTTATTAATGACAATTGGTGAACATAATTACTATAGTGATAGTCAGCTATGAGTATCATTGTTTTAATAGTATTATCGAATTTAAATTAAATCTTTTTTATAATAGTATAAAATGGTAACAAACATCATTTATAAAAAAAAAATATGAACACAAATTTAGCCCAACTATCGTACCGAAACGTATTATGAAGATGAGCTCATTTGATCTTTTAATTAAACTATATAAGCATAACATTAAGATCTAGATTTATTGGGTGCTTTGTTTATATTTGCGTGATATTAGTTGTGGATTGCTTGAACAAACAGGGTCCAGTGTTTGGTTTATATGCCATAACTTGCGCAGAGACGTTTAAGAAAGCAGTTTAAAATAATGCTTAGATTTTGATAACAACTTCAATAAAACTCTTAGCATTTTCTTCATAAAACTCAATAAGAAAGTGCAGTACTTAAATTTGTAACGGAATTAAAAAAAAAAAAGTTTTGAAAAACTACAAATTCCGCTGTTTTTCAAAAGAAAAACAAAAATGTTTTAACTAAAGCAATATGTATCTGAACATAATTTGTTTTAGTATAATAAACTATAAGAGTTATGATATCAAAGAGACACACATATTCCTTAAGTAAAAACTGAGTTTTTTTTAAGTTTTTGAAACAGCAGAGTTTATATGGAGATTTTAAGGTCTTTTTTTTTCAAAATTCCGTAAAAAAAACAATTTATTTTCCTAGTGTCTGTCAATATTTTTGTTTAAGTTATACTTACTGCACCAAAGAGGCAGACGAACTGCTCAGTAGGAAGCCCATTTATTTTTAATTGAAAAAAAAAACAGTGAAAAATGTATGGAGATTTTTTAATTTTTGTATGTCAAAATTCAAAATCCAGGAACTACAACAGGTGTCTCAAAACTATTGTTTTTAGTTAAATGAACTGTTAATATTAATATACAAATCTAAAAATATTCCTTGAAGAAAAAGGAAGTTTTTGAGCCTTTTCTTAAGAATTCCGTTACTCGTAGAGGTATTTAGCCCTATGCCTGCCTTTAAGATTTTTGAATGGCAAAAACTATTGTCTAACATATCAAAGAGAAAGACGGATTGCTATCACAATTTCGAGGTCGATTTTTTCGTTTTTTGAGACGTCCTTGCTCCCAGAAGTGCTATGACTTTTCATTAGGAGGTCTTGGACAATGGCTCCACTTAATTTAAATCGTACTGCCGACTTAATTAATCAAATTCAATGCCTGTAAGTTGGACAGAAAATGAGCTTATAATTTCCTACATAAAAGAAATATTCAGCATGAAGTTTTGAACAATTGGTATCACAGTTGCGATTCTCTGTGGTTAAGTTAACATCCCTAAATCTACTCCTTTGTTTTAGCTTGAATGATGTTAGGATTTAATTTATAATGGATTCACTTTTTGAATATAAAATTAACTGCAAACGAATAAACACAAATATGTTTAAGAAAAACAAGAGTTTGAAAAAGGAAGCGACAGGAGCATTGAAGACTAAAAGCAAAATTAGTGCATGCACCTCGTTACTAACTGGGATGAATAAAACCTCCCCTTATTTGCTTGACCCATCTTACATGCTCCAGAATCTTATGCCAATGACTACCTATATATATGTAGGTACTAAAACAAATAATATTTTTAAGTATGTTATATATATATTATATATATAAGTATGCACTTATAAATATTTAATAATTATACAAAAATAATCCAGACCAGATCATAAACATTAAATATGCATACTTTATGATGTTAAATCAATAAACCCAATTTATATAAAGACATACATAGATTCGGAAAACTAAACTAATAATCTAATATATATAGTACACTATTGAAACTTTACTTGTTGTTATTAATATTAATTCAAGCTTCTATCTTATTTGTATAACTACTACCTTATTTGATTAAACTACTTTTCAAATTGTTCTGGCATTAGTTTTTTTTAAGTTTACAAAAATCTCTATTCTATCGACATTTTTAACTGCCTCAAGTTTTCAGATCAATCGTAAATAAGTTTAACGGTTAAGTTTGTGTTTGTTTTATTTATACTCCTGTCATGTATGACACGACATATTTTAGCTTTTTGTTTTCTACGAACCTTTATTAAAACCATGTTTAAAGGCACCCCGTAATGTTGAACTGAAATTATGTACACACAACATAGGTACAATAAATTGAGGACAGTCATTAATCTTAATCATAATCAAACTTGTTTTTCCTTGCTCATCTATTTAACAGTTCCCATCCAATGCCAAACTCTCTAACTAAACCTGCAAATCATCATGAAAGTATTGACCAAAAGTAAACTCAAGTACGCGATCACAAATTTGCTTGTGGGACGTAAACTTGTTCCAACCACAGAACCAATCGACCCGTGTGTCTCTGCCATCAAACAAGTTCTACAAGAAATCACCATATTATTTTCAATTACCAACAACAATCCCACCACAAAGATAAATACATAAGTCTATATAATGTTGATAGTTGCAAATATTAACACTTAATAGATAATTAAAAAAAAAACTCACCTGTAACTCAGCTCTGTCCACATCCCATTGCGATCTCTCTAGCTCGAATCGCGCCCACTCATGCTCAATAAAATGCAGTATTCCCGGTATCGTATACTGCGGGGTGGTTTGCTGGTTGTTTTGGCCACCGCCACCATTGCCGTCGTCACCAGTTCCCCCACCAACAACAACTCCACCACCGGCGCCTGTACCCGGTTTATTATTGATACCAGTTGTTGCTCCTGAATTAGTTCCCATTTGCAAGGTTGCCCGATAAGATCGGTGATCGATTACTGATGCCACAAGTTTCGACTGCGATGGAAACGATTTTGATGGTAGATAACAACAGTTGCTTTTGTATCGTTCTACCGATGATGATGATGATCGTGATGAAGATGAAAATTTAATTAGATGTATTTTAAATTAGTTTTTTTTTTTTGTTGCTTTAGTTTTTTTGTTGATTTCTTGCTCTCAAAATTATGATATTAGTTAGCACTTATAGGAAAAGACGATTTCGAAACACATAGAACATAGAATACAATCAATTATCCACCACTTACGGGATTTTAAATCTATTGTAATATGTAATTTACTCTTTAAACTGCGTTATTATTTGGTGTTAATTTTGCTTTTCAAAATTGTATGTGCTGTGATTTTATTATATAATGTATATTGCCTGGAATTATTATTGTTATTTTAATTATAATTTTTGAGTTACATACAATTTAAAACATAATGGTCAAATTTTTGTGTGGTTTACTCATTTTTTTTAAATGTTATTTTGAATGGTGCCTGATGGTGTGATTTCTAAGAGGACCTAATATACTTTATTTAGATGATAACTTTTTTCAACAGTTTGTATGCCTGTTTCCGAGATAAGAATTAAGTAAAAATAATTTAAAGATAGAAACATAGCGAGGCGGCTTATTTCTTGAGTACTAGCACTATAAACGATAACAGACACCAGTGTCTACGTTCTGTAACTCTCGCATCGATAAAATTGGTCGAGAAACGTTGAAAAATGGAACAAAACTCATACAAATTTGTTTCAACTTTCATCGTTTCTCGACTGGTTTTGTTGATGCGAGAGTTACAGAACGTAAGCACAGGTTTGTAAAAGATTGCAATCTTTGCAGATGCAGTCTTTAGGTATAAATCTCTTGTTGAATTGAAGAAAAAATACCGATTCAGTATATGTAGGTATGCATACAAATGTGTTGTTTTTACATTTTTGAGCTTGTTAAGGAACTGACAAACTTTGAAATGTAATTTGACATTTTATATGGGAAAATGCCGGCATACGACGTCTGACAAAATGTAATTTTTTCTGACTTATGACATCTATTTATTAAAAACAATGAGTTCAGATAGTATGTAGGTACCAATAAATCTAACATAAGGCATTTTCCAGCAGTCTGCAGAGATTTAAAAAAGTATTTTAATGTTTCCATTCAGCATATGGTAAAAAAACTATCATATTAAGTAAATAAGTGGTTAAAGATTTTGATAGCGTTCAATTGAAAACTGAAAGTCTACTTATCTAAAGCAGACATAAACCAAGAGGCGAAGTGGCCCTTCCACAACTTTGTAACTAACCGCTCCTAAATAATGATATCATGTATAGGTACCATGGAACACGAGCAAGCATGAGTTTTGTTTGAAATTTTGGACTGACCTTGATAGATAACTAGAACGTGTGTACTTTTTAATAAGCCGAGTTAGATATTTAAAAATTCGCGCAACGCCCCATTTATTAAACAGAAAAACGTGGATAGGTAGGTACACTTAACTTTAAAGAGTACGTTTTCTTTGGTATCTAGCTTCCTTTTTCTACTGTATTTAGTCTCACTATCACATCACTAGTTTAGGTATATTAATTCTAACCATCCACATCGCATTTAAAAAAATTATAACTTTATGCTGTTTTCTTTTTGTTTCTTTTTAGAGGCACAATATTGTAGATAATTGTAAAGATAATATAAATGATGACTTTAAAATTTTCCTAGTGAAGTTAATAAAAGCACTAAATAAATCATCGGAAATTAAAGAAGAAAAATTTGTCTCTTAAGAACATGGTAAACTCGTTCTATGGTGACATTTCCTGTAAAAACCACATCACAAATCGATAAACTGACTTCATCTTTACCGCATACGGTTAGGAAAATTTCTACTAATTTATTCTAAATCTATTCACAAAGTTCTAGATTTATACACCACTTTATTTATTTTAAATATAATTTATGTGTAATTATAACTCAAAGAATGGTTTTTCAGTTTTAATAATACGCGTAAAAAAACATCTATTGTCATTAATTTGAAAAATGCAGGCACCATCCCAAAGTGAGCGAGGGAGACAAGAATTAGAAAAAAATAATAGAAAAAAAAACAAAACAAATGCTCTCTTTGATAAGACATTTTCTCACTCTATCCAATGGAATAGTAAACGACGGTCTCAGACTCTCCAAACTGGTGACAACAAAAAAACAGAAACACCACATCTTAACGAAACACTCTCGCACAATTCTTTACATCGCACCACTACAACTGTGCAAGGACCAAAAAATTCAATTCATTCCTTTCAGAAAAAATCAATCAATTTCCTTCGTGCAACTTTTCGTTCTTTTTTCTATTATTTTTTGGTCTTTTTTTATACTGGTTAAAGAATGGGAGTAATGAAAAATTAAAGAATGTTGTCACTTTTAAAGAACACTTTTTCTTATAAAAGCCGAGAAAACCACACAAAATTGCACAATTTTATTTGCTGTAAATGAGAAGTTCTTTTGCAGTTTTCATCGAGTTTTGATGATTTTTTTCTGTAGACGCCTAGAAAACTTATGTTTTCCGAGATGTGTCTTGGTTAATAAATCACGCATACTTATGTTAAAGGGGTTCCGGTCAATATTTTGAAGATCTCTTTTTTCTGTCATTCAATATTACGGCGACGAATTTATACATGAAAATGGGGAGATTTTTCTTGTTTTTTGCACTCACAAAATAATTTTTTTCTAAATTTCTTTAGTTACACAATCTGTTGATTAAGTGATGGGCAAATAAATATTTTTTCTTAATGGAACATTAATTCTTTTTACTGAAAATGAAAACTTTCTATCCGTTCGAATAAAACTCGCCTTTGTCACGAAGAGAAAAATTTAACGAAGGTATTCTTTTTTTTAAATCTCCACGGCTATGAAAAATGTAGAAAACTTAACATGGATTTTGTGAGAGTGTGCGTGCGTAAAACGGCGAAAATTAACGAAGAAATCAGGGATGTCTGTAACTGGAGAAATAAGTTGAACACCAAAAAAGTTGTCCAAAAAAATTAGTTTCACAAGAAACAAATTTGGCAGTCTGCCAAACAAAAGAATGGGCGCATTCGGCAACGTATCTTTAGCGATCCGGATTTGTTTGTAGTTATTAAGTGTGTTTTATTATCATCGGAATCTGGATCTGTATTAACTTTTACATGTCATACAAAAACAAAATAAAGGGAATTTTTCAAAATTGTTTTTATAGTACGTGTTAAAAGTTAATCCACATCCCGCTGATAATAAAACACGTCTATTATTATCGGAATCTGGATCACAAAATAATGGGAAATTTTCAAAAATTGTTTTTGTAGTACGTGTTGAATGTTAATCTAGATCCAGATCCCGATGATAATGGCGGTGCTTTATTATCATCTGGATCTGGATCAACTTTTTACAAGTTCTACAGAAACAATTTTGAAAACTTCCAATTATTTTGTTTTTTGTATGACGTGTAAAAGTTAATCCAGATCCAGATCCCGATGATAATTAAACACACCTATTGAAGCACCCCTGTTTTGAATGAATTAAACTAAAAACTTTTGTTTTTTGTTCTTGAAATTAGTTGTTGGTGCAATGAGAATCTTGGCGCATTGTGGAAATAAGACTAGTTCATTTAGTACCTACCATGGTACTCTAACACTATGCACCATTTCACTTTCTTTGAATAATTGATTTTCGATTTACTTATATACCTGCATACTGTACAAAAATTAACTATTCACAAATCTGTCTAACAAATCCATAAAAAAATGTTATCAAATAATTAAATTAAGAGAAACTACGACCATTTGAAAAATAGGCGGTGCAATATGTGGAACAAGTCACCCTACCTCTAGTTTAATAAGCAAATTTGAACTATTTAGCCTAAGCAGGAGAATAAAATATAAACAGTATTCTTCACATAGAAGTCACAGTCACTCTCTTTTTCTTTTCTTCTTATGTGATATACTGTGACAAAAAATAATTGAGCAAGCGTAATCAAAAAAAAATCAGTCTCAGTTTTTAAGAGGTCTGTTCGTGTACTTCCCATAGCTACGAATTTCTACGAATTTTATTTTTTTTTATATGAGCTTTGACAGAACTTTGGGCTAAATTCGTAGAAATTCGTAATTTTAGGAGGTACGCGAACAGACATAAGGGGAAAAGTGAGGAATTTTCATGAAAAATCCTGTTTATATTTCTGAGCCCTCTGCGATCTTAGAAATATAAGCTGGCTAATGAACAATGTTTTCTGTACCACCAAACAAAAGTTAACAATCTTTAAAACAATCTCCAAGAAGTAGAAAATTTTGAATTTCTTCGGTTCTGTACCACAAAACGACTAATGTTAAAAATGATTGTTAGAAAAATTTAACTATTGAACTAACAAGTGCTTTTTTATCTGAATATGAATAAGTAAATAAATATATATGTAAATATGATGTTTTAGCTTTTCTAACTGACTTGACTGACAAACTAGAGTTCAACGATGGTTATAACATACTTGAACCTTAAACCCTCGTTACGTTAAACCTAAGTAATTCCTAAATCACCCAGTAAAAATTTTAATCCGCTGCTCGGATTAAAATTTGAACCACGTCTTTACAATCGATTTGGTTGGTATTCAACTATTAAATGAATCTAAGCTTTCACGTATAACTGCGTAGGTATACAAAGTATTAGAAGGAGAGAAAATGAATATTTGCTGTTTTACATTTGTCTTGTTTGATTATTTCTTAAAAAAAAAAAACAAAAAGTATTTCTTTTTCATTGCGGATTTTAGTAAGAACGGCTTCTGTTTTATTTGTGCTAACTTGGATTAGCTTCTCAGGCTTCTGCGAGATAATTTCTTAAACCGATCTGTTAAATAGTAAGGGATATTCATGATGCTAAATATCATACGTTATAACGGAACCTTATACCGCGTGATATGCACAAATTACTTACTTGCTATCAAATTACTTGTTATGTTAATTTTATTTTGAAATGCTCTATAGAAAAGCATTTAATCATTCTTTTTACTGTAATAACTAATCTTTAAATAGCTTGGAGCTCGAATTGGCTATTTGATTACTTAAAAAAATACACATACATATATTTAAAAACAAATCTTTTTTGTAGTTTGCCAGTCTTGCGTGTTTATTAATATATATTGAAAAATTCATCGAACTGTTTTTGAAATATTGAATTTTCAAAAAAAAAGACAATTTTTCGAAAGTCCAAAATTTATTATTTCCAAAATTTTGATTTACAATATTATAACATTTCAAGGGAGCTTATCAAATAAATAGAAGGACTAGAAACAAAAATCAACTTTTTTGCATGCAAATAAATAAATTTTCGTGATAGGTAGCAAACTGAAATTTTTTTTAAACCGGGTTGAAGCAAGATGATATTAACACGTGGTGTTTAGCATTCAGCATTGGCCTCACCAGTTTTTTAATCATTGCTTTTCTCGTTCTTATAAATTTCCAAAAATATCTGTGATTTCGTTCACGAAATCTGAAGTTATTTTTTTTCTAAAACACCGAAAACAATCTATTTTTGAGGTCTTAGTTTAGAACATCTCCAAAACTTTAAGTAATTAGAGATCCCAACCCTAAACAGTCTAAGGTCCTTTTGTCAATCTATTCTTGCACCTCTGACGAGTAATTGTGTATGATAGAAGAATCAAATGATAATGCTTCCTCCTGTCCTATTTAAGCCGATTTGCTTCTAAAAAAATAGAGTTGAACCGAGTCCGAATATTTTTATTGAAGAATTAAGTTGGGCTCTGTAAATTACTTATGATACCTTTATATTAATTAAACAACCAACATTTATATGCAGCGTGCGCTTTTAATGTGTATACTTACCTTCCTATTGTTGACAGGGCATCATCAGCATCTTTACAATCTTTTTTCCTTATATCACATTAATGTGTGCATACTTAAGAAATCGAGTGTAGTTTTAAAACAAATAACAAGAGCAAGTTCTATGTTACTAAAATCGTACGCAATCAGGTGCGGGATCATGGAGACAAAAATGTCGGAGAACATTTATCTGTTTGAACATTACAAACAAGCCAACCAAGTTACACAAAAGCAACAGGTTTTTTCGTCAACATTTTATTAATGGTAAAAAATAATTATTTTATACATTAGTTTTATAAATAAACTTTAGTTAAATTTGTTTGATTGGTTTAGATTAGAGCTTCTTTAAGCAACTAGGCACGTTAATATTTTTACTGAGACAATTATGTTTTTCTTTCTTTCTTTCTAATATTAACGATTCGAAGTGTACAGAAATTATATTTATAGAAATTACACACTAAAGATATGAAAAATAATGGAACATTAAAGATTATTCACAAGAATTCCTCGCACCAATCATTTAGACAGTGATAGCAGTCAGACGCTTGTTTCGAGCTTGCATTGCAGACATCCTTCATCCATTCTTTGAATAGTTCCTCGTCTTTTTTCAGAATCAAATATTGCCCCAGAACAGTGTAGGCCTGAAATTTAATAAAATGATAAATTTACGTTTTATTGGCAACGCGAAAAAAAATATCCAAGCGGAGGCTACAAAATCAATTGATAATTCGGTATGGAGGAATTTCGATTGGTATTTCATTCACGCTTTGCCTCGGAATCCATTACAATAGATTTTTATTAATTCACAGCTTTAAATAGAATAGAATATTAATTACCTTGTCGAAACCAGCGTCAGTGAGTCGTCCACCAAGTGTTTCCCCTACACCGGCCAATTCCATCACAGATTTCGAACCCATTGGTTCAGCAACGAAATTTCTATATTTTTGCGATGTTCGTGACATTTTTTTAATGTTTTATTTCGATTGGAATGTTAAATTGTTTTAAAAATACTAGCACAACCAAGAAACAAATAATTGAAATGTTTTTTAAGAAACAAATAAGAAGAATGACGCACTCGACACTCGTCTTTCTTCGAAAGGTTACGGCAACATGGACGTTTTATTTAAAATGTTTTATTTTAGTGGAGAGTTTCGTTAAACAAAAAAACATGATTTGGAGAGTTATTACTGTGCTACGGCTTCATGTGTCCACTACACGATGGCGTTCAAGACAGTGTGGCCAGTATATAGTTTTTTTGCTACCGAAATGAGGTGATTTCGCAAATCACAGAAAAGGTGTTTTCATTTGTAATTTGGTAATTTCACTTGACACCCCATTTCATTTTTGAATTTCAAATGGCTGTTAATTGCTTTTTGTTGTTGTTTTTGAGCTTTGACATTTTCATACAAAACCTTTTCAGAGCTTTTCGAACTGTGGCAAGTTGGGTGTGTTCATTATAGCCTTTTCACACCGAACCGAGCAGCAAGGTCTCAAAATCTACTTGAATCATTCACACCATACAATCTAGATTCTGTCTGATATTTCAAAAGAATTTAAGTGCTTTAAGTGGTGGAAATCTACTAGACTACGAAATCTTAAAATGTATGGGAAGTCTCGTTGATTGTGATGAGATTTTGAGCTTTTGACTTGAAATCTAGAATTTTAATTCAGTGTGAAAAGGCTATTAGGTTTTGACTTAATTTCTAACCTTATTTCTTGCAAATTTTGTTCAAACTGTCTCATTTCGAAATGTGAATTTTTATGGGAAATGAGATTATTTCGTATCAATTTAGAAATTTTCAACGAAATTACTATATTTAGCCTAATTTCAACATAATTTAGAGCAAATTTGGTTGTAATTATCTCGTTCGAAATAAGTTGATTTTGTTCGAGTTTGGAAATTTTCAACGTAATTTCCTCATTGGCCTAACCCCAAGGCCGCACGGGCATAAGTACTGGCAAGCAAGTTGGCTACATATACTTCGTGTTAAATGCGTAGGTTGCATAATATTGCGTTCCACTTGCTTTCCACTTGCTTGTCTCCCAACTTGCTTCACAACTGGCTTCAAAAATTCCATAGCAAGTTGCTTGGGTTTGTATGTGTAAGTGAACAAATGTGTAAGTATTGCGACTTGCTTGCTAGTACTTGCTTATATACTTGATTTGTCAAACAAAATGGTGACGAAAAATCGAAATAGATTAAGAGTTAAAAATCAAAAGCAAGATTGTGATTTAACTTTTGTTGACACTTCGAAAATGCATAGATATATTTTTCAGTTAACTTCATTTAGCACAAGACTGAATCTTTTTGCAAAATGTTGGTTTAAATTGATCAAATCGGATGGAAAAATCTAGCAAACTTTGAAAACAATTTCACAGTCCATTGAATTGACTATAAATTCAATTAAATTGAAAATAAATTAGCCTTCTTATACTATCCACATGATTTGATCCAGATCAATGTTTGACACGTACAAAAACAAAATGGATGCTGGGGCCCAATAGGGCTCTTTGAAAAACAGCAGTACATATCTGTCTTTTTCATTTCTAAACGTCAAAATCAAGAACTATGGCTCTGATGATGACATTTATGTTACACTCATTTTTTTTTATTTTTGAGGAAAATACACTCCACTTCAAGTGAATAAGCACATAGATTTTAAACGCGTTTTGTCCATTTCTTAAAACATTGTCCTAAAGTTTTTATAAATAATAAAAACAATTTCAAAAATTTGTTTCACTCCTTCCATTAACTTTATTTATTACCAGTTTTAATAATTGTTCTTATTGAGTTGACGAAAAACTTAAAACTCACTCATAATGTTTACATTATTTTCTCTGAGAAAACTCACTCTCTAAACACAGCTAATAAAGGAGAGACAAATTTCACCTCCATTGAAAAGTTGCAAAGGCAAATTTCTGTGTTGCTGAAAGTGTAAGGCCTATCAAAACAGCCAGCTGCTAGTTTCTTTCACTTTTTATTTGAAATTTTGGTGTAGCTGTTGGTGTTGTCTGATGTGAAAATTAACTATCTAGATAATAATTAACTTCAAAATTTAATTTTAGTTTTCACTAAAACAACTCGATTTAAAAAACAAACATAACAATGAAACATTAAGTTTAAGAAAATTTACTTTTTTGTCGTACGATATACCTATTGTTTACGATATATGTATATAGCTGCGTTTTTTTCATACAGAATTTACTGGAGTTGCAAAAAACACAGCTTATGATTAAACGTATTATTCAAAATGGGCCAGCTAAGATTTACATTCGGAGGGCACTGCTGAACTTAATTCAACTAGAAAATCAGTTTATGAGAAAATTGAAGGAAAAAATACCCGGCTCTTGGCCTATTAGCCCCCTTAGGTTTAGCTTTGAACTATAAATATTTTATTTGAACCCACCAATCCACCAACCCACAAAGTTTTAAAATGTTGAACTTTTATTCTATATATGTATTTAATTAAATTTACTAGGTATGTAATACTTAAAATAATTTAAGCTATATATCCCAAATATCACCCAGTGCAAAGTCTCGCATTGCATTAGTTTTAAGATAATAAATTCCACGGGATTCCAAAGGGACCTTATCTCCCATAAGTATGCTATCTCCAGTGCAAGTTTTATTCTTGACAGCATCCATTGATGAGCAGGGCTTGGCGAAAAATCCTTTTTCAGTGTTAATAGACTCCGCAAAGTACTCATAAGAACGACCGTGGCTGCATCCAGCTTTATATTATTTTTTTATGAAAATATTTATAACCAATTAAAAATATTTATAAAAAATTAACAACATTGCAAAACCATCGTAAATGCCATAGGAAAGTAAAAGTTTTCCTGTACAAATTTGGAAACTTTTTTCTGGATTTTACCAGGATTTTAAAACGTTTCATGAAGAATTAAGCATTATTATGTGTATAGTTTTCGTTCAATGGAAACACTCCTCAAATCCAATTATTGTCAATAATTTTCTAAATAAAAATGAGTGAACCTCCCACTGAACGATGACTACATTATATGCAGTACTTACTGATAACTTGAAATAGTTGCCCACATCCTGGCTGAGGAGGATCACCTCCATTAGGATAGAAGTCAACAAAACCAATGGGCTCCTTATAACCAAGAACCCCAGCACAACTGTGAATAACATCAACAAATTCTGCATCGGTACGGTCCAAGTGATGTTCCGGTCCAATGCAGTTCTCAAATGCAGGACGTGCAGGATCAAGTCCTTGGAACAGTTTAATAAAATATTCATATGTTTTGAGGAAACAAAATTATTTTTCACTAACCTGTGATTCTGCCAACTCTATGTCGGGAATATGATCCAGCATAGCCCATTATATGAGCTCCAAGGCTATGACCAAGCAGATGAATCCTACTCGGATCAGCTTGTTTCTCTTCAACTAACAAATTTATTAACTTAGCTATAGCTCTTCCGACTTGAACTGTATATCTTGCTGGTTCCAGGTAATAAATGCTGTCAGCTTGATCCTTCCAATTAATAGCTGATCAAGGAAGATATTTACAAAAATGTTGACCTTCGGCAAAAATTTTAACTCACCAAAGATATTATAGCTTCCTTTCCGTCTGTAGCCATTTTTAATCGATTGAATTGAATTACTCTGTGAGCTTGATTTCCAGCCGTGAACCAGGATTTTAGTATCAAGCTCAGGTTTGAATTTCTTAGCCATTTCCGTCCAGGTGTCTCGTTTGCGCCGAATAAGGGTATTAGTGGCTACCCAAAATTGTGCAATTATTGGATTTTCTTCCTCACTTTATATTGAAAATTTGAATCTTCTTAATCATAATAACGAAAATGACTTCTCTATTGTGTTACAGTACCTTGGATATAGTTCAAACGTAACCGTTTTGCTTGAGTCAGTATTTCGGCTTGGCATGGGAGGCTCAACTAAGTATGCTATTTCTGGAACACCATCTCCATTTGGCATATAAATCCAGTCTTCGCCATAGTTTTCCTCGGTTAATTCGATGTCTTGAGAAAATACAAATCCTACAAAAAAGATAAGGAAGATTTTTTTTTTGACAGACCCTCTTTGCTTAAACTTTACTAAATTTAAGAAATGACATACCACTGGCTAAGAAGATAAACCAATAAAAATCAAAACAGAATGCCATTCTTAAAATGGCACCTTAACCGTGTCTATTCTAAACTGCGTCTAAGAAAGTAATGCAAGTTTCAAAACAATTTATATATCTATTTGTTTAAGGTTCTTAATCGAATCCGAAAACTACCCTAAGCTTTTTCAGCTATTTGTACCTCAGACATGTAGTGATACTAACCTATTTCACTTATATATTTGTCTCCATGGCGAGACGACTTCTAAAACTAACAAGGTCTTGTATATATTCGAAATTTCAACCTCGTTTTCTTTGCCCTTAACTAAAGTTGCGATTTTTTCACACTTTATCGGAATTTCTTTCCAAGCTGACAGTTAAATTCGTTGTTTAATACAATTGAATTCTTAATTAATATTCACCCATGCACACGTCTTATCGTAGCTTAGCAATTAATTAAGGAGGGCTGTGCAAATGGTTGCAGATAGAAGTTTGAATTAGTTAAGCTTGGGACCAAATTAATCGTTTTATCTTGCACCAATTAAAGCAGTTGGTTTGAACACACATATAATGTACGAGTACCTAATGTATAATATGTAGGAATATTAAGTTTACACCAAACTTGACCACTTTTTTTGAAAGTTGTCTCAACTCCTCCTTTAAAAGTAAAAGATGATTAAATCAGTTGCTACTTAATAATTCTGGCAGAAAAAATGCAGTCAATAGAAATAATGAATGCATCTCTTCAATTATGTTGAGCAAAAAACTTAAACGCAGAATTATTGTAACTGCATTAGACATTCAAGGTATAAAGACGCCACAGACGCATAGACGCACAGACACACAGATATTGATGAGATGAAACAGCAAAATTATTAAAACAGATATTTGAAGCAATATTTCGAATCTCCCGTAAAAAAGCTTCAACTCCCCTAAGCTTTTTGAGCTCTAATTTTTGTTTTTCAAAAGTTACATGAACATTTCCTATTGCTTAGCAATCTTTCTTCGTTGAAGTCATCTTTGTACAAGTTGACTAATATACCGAACCGACATCTGCGGTCTGACCGTCTGAGCCAGTAAGTTTTTTTCATTATGGATTTTTGGCTTATGGACTTTTAACCCTGCACCGCTGCACAGTGCACACGCACAGTTAAAAAATATTGGTTATTATATCAGGGCTCGAAAGGCTTACGAGATTCTTATCAAATATACATTATGAAGATTTTAAAAACCAATTATTTTTAACACCTAATAAAAACATGTACGAATTCTGTTCGAAGAAAGGTCATAGAATACAAAACATCAAAGACATATGTACATTTGCATACATACTTACATAAGTATGTGAAAATAAAAAATATTTTCCAATGAAATATTGTGATATTTATAGAAGTGTTTGATGGAAAGTCACCGTAAATGTATATAACTACTTACATTAGCGTGGTCCTTATATTATATTATTTTAAAATTCCGAGCTGTATAAGTATTATGTCTCTAAATAGAAAAAATAAATTTTCCTAAATTTTTCCAGATTTTTAATTTACCCCTTCGTCTTTTTACCCCGTCTTTTCACTTTAAGTTACCAATAATGGGCTCAGGGCGATTCTTAAAACACGTGAAAAAATACGAGTATCAGAGCGTATAGATTAGGATTATTTTGTAAAAAATTGATTAAAAACAAAACAAATATTTTAAAAAACGGGAACTCATACAATGACATGCTATAGCTTTTTTTAAAAGCCAACAATTCTTTCTAATGTGCTGTTTAAAAAGTTTTTATTGTATATAATATTATGTAGTTTTTTTTTATAATTTTCAAACTTAAAAAAATATTATTATTATTATTTTTTTTACTTTTAGTTTGAAAATAACTTTTTTAAAAAACTTTATTTAAAAAGCATGATTGAGAATAGATTTGTGGTTATAAAAAAGCTATAGCGTTGAATGGTTAGTGTTTTCGTTATTTTATTTATATTTTTTTTATTGAGTCAGCTTTTTAGAAATTTATCTCTCCCAAATAAACCCCCGTCTTATAAGAATCACCCTAAGCCCATTATTGGTAACTTGAAGTGAAAAGAGGGAGAAAAAGGGGATGAAATAAAAGTCTGAAAAATTAGGGAAATTTTTTTTCAATATTTTGAATCGAATGAGGGCTATCCAAGACTTTGTCCAATTTAGGTACCAACCTAATATACATATGTACATAGTATCTCAAGTATAATCTGTTAATGTAAAGTTTTTGCTTTTTGATTTTCCAATTAAAATATTTTCTTTTACGATTGCATTTTTTATGAGATGAACAAAATTTTTCCATTAGCAAAAACCATTCAATTAAGATTTTATCATTCGTTTGTTTGAATAAAATACAAAAATAAATTAATTTTTTTTTGTCCACAGAGAAATTGTTTGTGTTCATTATCATATGTGCTTATAAATAAAACCTAATTATTACTTTCTAAGAGCGTCAAGGGTACGAAAAGCATCTTATTTGTTGTTGCTTCAGAATATTCGGAACACAAAATACATACACACATACATTTTTCTGGCGTTCTATGAGAGAATGTTTGCTTCAAAGGGATCTGATTGTTTTAAGTTGGCCGTTTCGAAGAGGAATTTGTGGTTTATGTGCTTAATTTTCAACAAGGACAAGTTATTTTGAGCTTTTTCGATAAATTTTTTTGGCAAAAATTGACAGTCTATCAAATTTTGATAAAACTCTCTCAGAGAGAAGCAAATTGTTGAAAAAATATGGCACTATTTGGTGGTAACTTTTGAAATATCCACTTTTGAAGTTTGGGACAAGAATTGTGCAACAACTGACAGTTTTGGTCAAAATACTTGAAATAGGCTATTAGGAAACTACTTAAAGCAGCTGTTGTCATTTTGAATCCCTAAATAAATCAAAAGAAAATTTCAGACATTACTTTACATAACTCATCATACAGAAAAAAACAGTTGAAAACTTGCACCAATAGAACTGAAGTCACCCTGGGGTCGGCCCAAAGCGATTTTTTTTTTAAACCCTGAACTCACCCTAGCCAATAAATTAAGTTTTTTTATACCTAAGCTAGAACTATAATGCTCGAAGGGGCACTTCAGTGGTCAGATAAAAACAAGCGAATACACGGAAAGCATATGCTACGGCTATAATTGCGAAGTGGAGCGTTTAAGTTTCGTTCAACTGACATTTGGTTAAATATGAATGCCGAAAAGAGATAGATGATAAGTACAGTATGGGTAGTGCGTTCCCCTTTTGACGATGCGGAAAGCTACCTTTCGTTGGTTTTTGACATTAGCTTCAGTGCCCTTGCGACAATTATAGTTCTACATCTAGGGTTGCCCTGAACTCGTCCTGAAGTAGAACTAGGTATTTTGCTGGGGTGAGTTCAGGTAAAGAAAAAACTGTCAAAGAGACATGATTTCTGAAGCAGTTTTTTGTGGATTCAGGTGCTGCAAGTAATTCTTCTGTTTTTAAAATAGAAATTTAAGATAAAAAAACTTTACTTTAATAATAACAAATAGAAACAGAAAATTTAAACTGTGGTTTGCTTTTATTCATTTTTTAATCAAATTTTGTTTATTGCTTATCTCAACAATACAATAGGGCTTTCCATTAAACTATCTCTTTCTAAGTGTTCCATCTCTTTCTCTAACTATCAAATGAAACTTTGAGGGAAAATATTTGATCATTCGGTAGCCGCGATATATTGTGTTATTCCAAAATAAATATTTTGTAAAATAAAGCGGAAAAGAAACCAACTTAAAAGATTACTAAATAGCCAATTTAGGTATATATTGTATTATTTGGTCGAAAATAGTGAAAAACTTGTGTATAATTAGCCAGTGCCAGTGTAAAAATGTATTTTTAAGTTCAAACTTTCCTGCAAGGATAAATTTAATTAAAGTAAATATACTTATGTTTGTTGTTACAGTGCTTGAAGAAATGATCTTGTAACTTATTGTGTTTTTAAATAAGAAGAGTGGAAATGATATTTGTTGATATGAACTTAATAATTTTAAGTTCCAAAGATTCTTCAAACAAGTATTTGATTTATTTATTTTGCATTTATGGCCAGTTATACAAATATTTAATCGTGGTTCTGCAATTTTAACTCACTGCCTTCGGTGAACTTCCAGTTCAACGAAGTAATTCAGCTGAAATTAGCAAAAACAAATTTTTGAGCCACAACTCAAAATTTGAACCACGTTTGTACAACCGGTACTAAGGATATAATTCTGCCCATGGTTAATTTGTTCCCGTTAATTTAACTTTCCATTTTAAAATGTAGTAATCATTGCTTTCTCCTTTCCTCCGAACGATTTTTCAATTTTAGTTCTACACGATATTCGAGGAAAACTGTAGAATCCTCAATTTTCAGCGTTGAATTTGTTGTTTGAACAGTTTTATGCAGAAATTTATCGGTATTTTCATGGCTCTAATGTTTTTTACAATTTAACACAGCTTTTTTTTATAACTATGTAATTTAATTCAATTTTTCTGTGGGCCAATCATTTTTTTTAACACTTGAAAAAATAATTTATATCCAATCAGTTTTGCCGTTAACAATGTTTTCCCTCAAAGTGATTTACCTGTCAAAGTATTTTTTTGTTGTCATTTGACAGTGACGTATTCCTTATGTGCCCTCTATTAAATGCTTTTTTGTGTTTTTTTTTGAGAACCGAAAAAGCCATGGTTTTTTGACAATTCTTGGGGTTGTCAGGAAAACCCGAGTCAACAGTGTTAAACTTCAACGAACGAACCTAATGCCAAATTCTTTTTAGTTGTGATGTGATCCAACATTTTGATTTTTACTACCAGCCACCATCGTCAGTGGGTCAGTCAGTCCACTTTACTTAAATATGTAGAAGCCGTTGTTGAGCGCTTTTCACTTCATGGCAAAGGTTAATAAAAACTGTACGATGTGTACCAAAAGTCGCAGTAATGAGCACTTAATATAAATTCCTTGTATTCGCTCGATTTCGCACCACCACTTGCATGACCTTCTGACTATTATAATTTTACCTTACATGCTGCCTCCAGTTTTGAGTTTAAAATTATTGTTTTTTTAAAAAAATATTTATGAGAGTAACTTAATATGAAATAAAGGATCAGATTTCTGGCTTCAAAAAAGCTAAAACCGTTTATTCTGTTCCTGTTGGTTTTGTTTTATAATTTGTTTATCTATTTAAATTTATTTTCTTTCAAATCCTCCTCTAATTTGGAGGAGGGGCATTAGACCCCCGTTCCCGTAGAATTTGAATATACGTTTTTAAGTCCTGATTCTGGATTCTACATTGCCAACACAATTTTTTTTTTTCTAGAAATTGTAACCTAACCTAAATGTAACTGAACGGTTTTCTTCAACTGCACCTTAAATTTTTTCTAAATTGCCAACCAAACAAGGCGGCTCAGAATGAATTATAAGCAAAGTAGCTGATATCAAAATAATCGAAATGCAAACAAAAGATCTGCGAAACGTGACGAAATAACCTAAATTTAGATAATCCATATAGAACGCAAATTTTAATTTAAGCCCCAGTTCTTCTAAGCGGCTTAGTTTAGGCTCATCTAGATGCTTTTGAGATTTTCAAATTTTCTCTCAACTTCATAAATGCCATTAAATTATTAACCTCTATACATTTTATATATGTTATGTTTTTATCTAATATAAAAAAAGTTGTGTCGGTAACACCATTAAGATCTTATTCTTACCTTTATCTTGATCTTAAAAAATTACCAATCAAGGTTAATTGTATAAAAAAACGCATGAAGTTTAATTTTGTATTTCTAAAAAATTAATAAAATTGTTAATCTTAAAAAAATTGGCAAGCAGTTGTGTATGCAACAAACTATTGCTTACTAACTACTAACTAACTACATACAAAGCTTATGAATTTGATAATACTTAAAATTAGTTTCATCCTGTATCTGTTAAGATAATAACAATATCAACAATATTAAATAACTTATAAAAACAATTATTACCTATTATAGTAGGTAGGTATAAATATTTCTTTTTAATTGACAAATCTTCAGACTTTCTAAGGAATCACATCTGTTCTTCGAACAATTTCTTCTGTCCTCGTTCCATTGCCATTCATTATGATATCTTCTGGCCTTGGTTCAATTTCAAAATGCAAATAACCATCCACATCGTCCAATTCCTTTGAATTAAATTTGCCTATTAGGGTTCCTCTACCAGAATATGGTGGAATAAATTTAAAAGTAGACGCCGCTGTTCCTCCAATTGGAATTTCAGAAATCTAAAATAAATATATAAAATAACATGAATTTTTGTTTAAGTTAAACTATTTTCAAATAAGCTACCTTGAATCTTAAAGATTTATCAATCCCTGGTCCTTCAATATAGAACATACCCTTTCTCAGTGGAATAGGCAGAGGATTTGTGAGTCGAACAATAACATCAACAGATTCTTTTGCTATAACTTTACCCTGGAATGTAAACTTTATATCTGGCTTGCGTACACGAAAATCGTCCTGAGCAAAGTATTCCCAATCGGTACCCTTAACCTGACCTGAGCAGGAAATATTAAAGGCCGCCTAAAATTAAATATAATTTCAAGTCTTGAACTTTATAATTTTAAAAACCAACAAATCTTACTTCTGGAAGAAGTTTCATATAGTAATCATCAAAATTAACTTCCATTCTCACAAATTCCGAGCTATCAGGTTTGAGCTCCACCTCGAAAGCAATTGATTTAACTTCGGCATTACTTAGACCAGTGTAAAGTACTGTGTCAGCATTAAGATGTCCCGCAGCTATGTGTTCCTTATCCTTTGACTTGTTCGTAATCTTAACAATAACTGTGAAGTTCTCTCCTATTTTTATATCATCTTTAAGCTGCATATCGAATTCAACATCATTGAAACTGTCATTCAAATAGTAGCGACTAAATGCATGTCGAGATTGTTTCAAGGCCTTCACCATAGTATTGCGTTCTTCCTCGGTTTTCTCTTCAAACTTGTACGTATGGGTGACATCTTCTCGAGTCCATTTTCCAACTGCTTTAGTACTTATTAAATGACCAATGGCAAGGGCGTCTTTTCGAATCAGCTTGATTGGTTGAAAAGGTCCATTATAACGCCAATAGACCTTATCAGCATTAACCTCCGAATATAAAAATCCACAATCGTAGGGTCGAAGAATTTCTCCATTTTTAACAGCAACTACTGAAGCTGGTCCACATCGATACATTTCATCTGATGATTCCTGAGGAGTAGCATCAACAGCTTGCCAGCCTCCATAGGTTCCGTTTGGACCCACACCTAAATCAGGACGTTCCATCCACACTTCGTTCCATACATGATAGTTCCAAATAGAGTCTGAAGTTTCCTCCTCCATTTTTCTATTGTTTTGATCGATAAAAATATCTACCGTCAAAGAACCTTGAGTATCATGAGCAGATGAGTAGTTTGTGATGATTCGTGATGGTATACCCAAAGCCCGGGCAATTGTTGTAAGGACCCCTGAGAAATTCCAACACTGTGCAAATTTCACTGGTTTTTGAGTTCTATAAAATTCTTGAAGTATTTCCACTGAACCAATCCATTTTGTTGGTGCAGTGCCACCTGAAAAGTCTTCCGTCCAGTTACCTAACATAACTCCATCATCATCGACTGAGTTAACGGCAGCAGAGAGAGCCCTCGTCACCCGAACTGGATCTCCTCGATATGATGCTGGAACTTTACCTACAGTTCCAATCAGTTTTATTGAACATTCCAAAATATACCGTTCAAATTGTCCAATCTTCCAAACGGACGGTCGCATTCGATTGTATGAGCCTCTCCAAATAAGTGTTGTGTCATTCAAAAGGTATTCCTTCCTTTCATCTCGATTTTCCAGAAACACTTGGTCATCTGGACACCATGGATTGAATAGAATATAAATTGGAGTCTGTATAGCATGCGATCGCGATGAACCTCCCATAAGTTTTGTATCGATGTCTAATTTCCATTGTGCAACAGGACAAGTTACGGCAGGTTTAATCAGCACTGACATGGTATTTCCATTGACATAGTCAACTATGACACCCCAGTCAAAAATATCACCAAGTTGCCCAATATCTTTCGAAGGTGTAATACCAACAAGCGTTCCATGTCCTGGACTCGGTTTTTTATCACCGAAAATCGTAAACATAAAACTGATGGCATCCTTCCGTGACTCATAAGGACGGTTAAATGATATATTCAGTCGAAATGGTTCTCCTCGACGAACGATCAAATATTCATGGGATGACACAAAACGATTGGTATGATGATCATTGGAATTTTCATCGAAGCACATATCAACGTTAAGCACCCCCAAAACATCCTCACCGGGAGTATCTATAAATAAAGTTTCAACAAATGATTAATTTTATTTTTAAATGATCTAATAACAATCACAAAAGACTGTGATTTATATCAATCAACAACTTGCATTTGCATAAACAGAAATTGTAACAATCGATTTATTTCAAAGCAAAACCAAAAAAAAAAATGTTCTAAATGCATCATCGTAGAATTTTAAATTAAGTACACTATTGAAAATTGTTGGTTGTGGTGATCTCATGTGGTTTTACAATTGAAATTGATTGGTAATTCGAATGAGAATTTCAAGAATTTTATTTCTTTAAAACGAAGAAGCCTATTTCCTCTTGCTTTTAGATGTTTTCAAGGGGTTTGTTATATGTACTGTGCAGAGACATTTTAAAAATGATGTACGAATTTTTTAGGGCTTTAACGTAAACATTTAATTTTAAAGTGAGGTGAGAAATCTATAATTTTGAAAAATTTGTTTACTTTGCTAAAAATGTATCATTGAATTTTTTGCGGATACGCTTTACGTTTTTTCTTTTAAATTCAACTTCCGGCTCAAATCGCAAATGGCAACATTGTTTTCTTAACCTAACCAATAGCGTAAACAGCTGCATATAATTTTTTTTCCTTACAAATTTTAGTGTAACAAGACCGAGTTTTTTAAGTAGGTCTTATTGCTTCTCCATGAGGGCAACTTTTTTGTTATAAAATGTTTCACTTTTTTCTGGAACAATTGAAAGTGAAATTTAAGTATGCGCATTTTTTTTTTTCATTTTTATCTAAAACAACATTAGTTTTTCATGATTTTTTTTTCGGCTCAGAAAGAGTATGGCTGAGTTCCGATTTTTAATAAGATAAGATTTTTAGTCATTTTCTAAAGTAAATTAACGTAAGAAAATGCGCATTCAATTTATGCGGTGCTCTTTCAATGCATTTTAACAGTTAATAGTTGTGTTTTTTTGCAGGTCTAGATAATATTGTCGGAAAAAAACGACAACAACGTACGTCCATATAGAGTTAGCTATGTCCAAATAATTAAGTGGATTTAACTTTTGTCCCGATTAAAACGGTATTGCCAAACAACAATTCTCGTTGTGTTATCGATAAATTTATACAGAAATGTCAAATATTTGTTGGTAAGATAGTTCAATACAAAATGGCAGACCAAAGCGAAATGTTGAAATGTCCCGATGTCGTTTTTTTCGCCAAATTCCATAAAGACATGCAAAAAAACGCAGCTAATGTGGAATTTAAGTAAGAAATCAAAAATGTAAAAAGTCTTAAATATCGTGATACGCTGGAGTACTGCATTTTGGAACTAAGCCTATCTTTATTTAAAGATACACTGGAAACAAATCCAAGTACCAAGTAGGCTTAACTTAACAGCTGGAAGCAGTTGGTATCGGAACTGTCAGATTTCTAATTTTAGTACAATTTACCTCTTTATATGTATGAACTTTGACAGAACGTTGGTCTTATTTTGTAGGAATTCATATACTTGGGAAGTACGCGAACAGGCATAGCATATTAAGTTGTATTCATCTACTACGTTCTACGTTCTAAATATACACTTCATGCATAAGAGACAGGTGGGTTAAACGACTTTCGGTACTTACAATCAATACTGAGAAAGAACAAGACCAGTGTGGAAAAATGATTGAATCTATTTAATTGGCTGGTAGTGTACATTCATTAACGTATATGTACATACTTCTGGAAGGAAGATAAAATGAAGAACCGATTCAATTGAACTGATGTGGTTTCTACTTTCCGCAAACGAAAATATTGAATTGAATGGCCTGATATTGAAATTAAACAAAAACATTAATGTAACTGAAAGAGTAGAAAAGTATTTTTCCAAATCAAAAATATTGAATTCCAAACAAAATTGATTGCACATTTCGTTTTGGCATTTTTCCCATTTTCATTTTAAGTTTAAATATTTAAGTTTTTTTCCTTTGACACTGCGGTCTTCAATTTATTGGAAAATACATTAAAAGAGAGATAGTATATAATTTTGAAATAATCTCACAATTAAATTTAGTTTATTTCTTATTTTGTTATGAATGAGCAACATTGTGTTGGATCGTGTTTTTTGGGGAACTAAAATTCAATGAGGAAAAACAAAACATCAGTCAGGGAAATGTTTATTTAGCATGATAAAATGCCTCCTACTCTTACAAAAAATAATAATCTTTTCGGAGGGCGGTGTCTGTTATTTTCAAAAACAATGTCAACATAGTGAGTAACAATTTTTAAAGTGGTGTTTTTTTAAGGATTGAATAATAAAGAAGCTATTTAAAAAAGCAAAATTCAGTTTGTTTTACGCTGTGAAAACTGACGAAAACTAATAGGGTTTACATGGCTGACAAATAAACTATCATTTAATTTTTAATTGAATAATTGAGAAAATATTGTAGACCTTTCTTTCAAAAATTTTCTTAGGTGTTTGTATTGGTTTAATGACTACAAAAAAAATGTATCTTTTAAGATTTATTATTTTTGTCTTAAATAAGCACATAAAGCACATGAATGCCCTTATTTGGTTCCAATTTATTTCGAAAAAATTTCTGTCAACAAGAAAAACGGACACAAAATAGCTTGCAATTTAAAAAATTTTTTTAAGAGTTCTGCGGCACCAACATTAAGCTAGTGTCGGCATCAACCAGAATTTAGCCATTTCCAATTGCCAACAGTTGTTTTAAAAAATAATAGGCTGGTGGATCGTTCTGCAACGTAACTCGCATTTTTGTAAATTAAACGGAAATTGCTGTCTCGTAGATGTTTTGTAAAAATATTTTGGCAAAATGGTTCACTTGTTTATGCTCTAAATCAACGGTCAGTGTATTGCACAATTTAACAACGAAAAATAGAAAAACTCGTACAAAAAAAATTTGTAATAATCCAAAAACCTTGGAAAACCCAAAAAAACGCGTTCTTTTCAGTGGTCAAATTAAATGTAGGGCAATACTCCGATTTGTACCGGGTGCTGTACGAATCGCAATGTTTGTACATCATTGTACTGATCAAAAATTAAATTAACAATAGCAAAATATAAATACAACTCAACGGTTAACGAAAATATGAAATCAGGTTCAATTTATAACTTAAATGAAAATAAATACAGAGAAAAGAGGATACAAAAAAAAACGAAAGGCATTCAATTAAAATAATTGATTACGCGGGCGTATACTCACTTTTTTTTATCTTTAACAAATTGAACTATACATAATTATCTAACTACAAGTCTCTTTATATGTCGATTCAAATATTATTATTTTCGTGAATTTTTCAATAAACAAAGCATGATTCCAAGAGTAAGGTAGAGTGGCTCTCTCCCATTTTTCTACCTTCTATTTAAAAATAAGGCTTGCATTTTACGGGAGTCCATAAACGCTAACAACAAAACTGATTATTAGATAGGGTGAACTTAAGAATCGTTGAAAAGGTTTTTCGATATTTAATAAAATCTAGTCGTGAAAAAGCGTTCAGATATTTTAGTATGAACAGCTTTCGAATTTCGAAGTCAAAATTGCTTCATCACTAACTTTAGCGAAGAGCGTGGACTGTTCTACAAATGTGTGTAGAATGTTCTTTTGTAGTTTAAATTATACTTGTGTAATTTAATAAGTACCTATTGAGTTATGTTTTTTTTTTTACGTTGTGAGTTTCAATACATTTTTATTTTGGAATTTTTTAATAAAAGAAAGAATAATTAACTAGCAATATTTGTATTATTCTTAAAAAATTTAATGATGACTAGCAATTAGCTAAAACAAAATATGAAGACACGAAGTTATAACTGGAAATATAAGATAAATGTTCAAACAAATACGTTGATATTTCTAGTTATAAGGAAAAAATTATAAAATAATTTATACCTCTCAAAAAATACTTTTGTTTTGTAACCCAAATCAATTTTTTTTATGAAATTGAAATAACAGCTAAAAATACTTATCAACCTAACGAAGCAAAAAACACACCTTGAAATAATATAAAATATACCTGCTTTTAAATTTATAAAAAAAATAATCCTTTTTTTCTAACTCATATACCCGTAACCCATAAATAAATAACGTACCATGTTCTACGGCATAACAAAAAAAAAACTTCAATCTCATAACATAACTAAACAATGAGTAAGAATTACTTTCAATTTCCAGGTAAAATAATGTTGCGCATACGCCCTACGTCACATCCAAACAGAAAAAAAAAATCGACAGCAGAATTCTTTAAAAATGTAAACAATAGGTTAACCAGGTTTATGCAAATCTTATTCTAATTGATTTATATATATTGCCAAAATGTGACCAATCACCTTGAAAAAGAATATAAGATTTTTGTTGCTGGTAAATATTATGTCATTTACGGAAATATCGCCCACAGCGCAGCAGACCATATTAAGAGTATAGATATGAAAATATTATCAAATGTAAATCAGACAATCAATCAATCATTCTTAAGATAGTAATAAATAGTTACAATTAGGAGTTGGCCATCGATCTATAAAGGCGGGTCTTGGAGCAGGGCGCCATCGATTTACCCACGAAGGCATGTAATCGGAAAACCAGTAAGTTCCCATAGTTAACTCTTGAAAATAATTTTCCAAGTGATATCACAAATTCAAAAAAAAAATCACTAACTTCAACACAAATGTCCTCGAAATAATTTTGTCAAATTATATCTTATTTTGTTATTTTAAACTAGCAGTATGCGCGAACCGAATAAAATGAATTGGCAAAAATTAAAATCTTAACTCGAAGAGCACTGATGGCTCTTTGGCACACTATACCACCGACCGACAAACACTGACTGACTAAAAACTTGTATATCTGATCAAACTGAGTTACTAGATACTTTATTCAATAAATAATTATTCTTCTCCAGCTATGAAAGGCGGAACGTAGATAGTAATATTCAAAGCATCACTCAGATGCTTCCAACTGTATGAACTGAAATCAGTGAAAATAATTATAAATATAGTAACACTTAATTTATAAATGATCTTCCCGCACTATTACGTTCACTAATCATCAACAATGGCAACAACCCTTCAATAGTTAAAACATGCATTCGAGAAAGTGTCATTTGCCAATTTCAAGGGTAACTCATTGCATTATCAAGTGGGTATACACGGATTCATTCATTGGCGCGTGGTTGTTTGTAAAGCATGAGATCATTACTGACGGGGTCTTCAGAGCAGGCGTCAAATGATTTCCGTACTAGAACGCCAGGCAGTGTTGCATTCATTTGGGTGACATTTCAAATTTCTATTACAGGAATAATGTATGTGGGGCCCAAATTCTATGAAAAATTTAAGATTTTTAAAATGTTTAAACCCCTTTTTGAGAGGATCCTTGGTGGTTGGGTTGTTGGCAGGGGCTAGGGATAGATAGCCATAGTTTTTTTCTATCGAAAACGATACTGATGCGATCGATGACCAAATATTTTTGCACAAAATTAATGATATGGACAACGTGTATGCTACACAATTCATGTTCCAAACATTAAACAAAACTACCAATTGTTACTACTATCCCTATTATGATTGTCAATTATTAAATTGAAAGTTGATTTTTGACACGAATTTTTGCTTTTTCAACACTTCAAAAATTGACGAGTGTTTGGTAGAAGAGAGCTCTCAAAAGAGAGTAAAACACTTTTCTTTCGTGACAAATTCTGCCCAAGAGGTTTCTTTGTGTCTGTCAAATGTCAGGTTGACGTTTGTCAGATAAATACCAAAAGGCTAAACTACTTTTAGGACAGAAAATTGTTTTCAATAGTTGCCACCAAACCATTAACCACTTTTTCAGTAATGTGCTCCTTTCGCTGAGAGAACTTCATCTAACTTTGGCAAACTGCCAATTTTGCACCAAAAGTCTCTAGAAAACATGTATGATTTTTCTGTGATATATTTAAAATGACACCTCTGATCAGATGACCCTATATTAATTGTATAGTATAATTTGAAAGTTTTTATCTAATCAGAAAATCTCATTTCAAATCCTTCACCGAAAAAGAAATTCTTTTCGTGCTAATCAATCGATCCGGCTGTCACTCAATCAGTTAATAGTGATGTATTTCAGCATTACAATTTACATCACTGCGTCTGGATGATTCATTTGCAATGAATGAAACTAAGAAACGGAAGAAGATGACCCCCGTTCATGATTCAAAAAAATTTCGGAAAATACATAGTTTTAAGAGCTTTAATCATATACAATGATGTCATTAAAAAACCACTGACACTGGCGCTAATGTAAGGTTTTCTTTAAAGAAAAATACGTGCAAGGAGAACGCAGAGTGTATTGAAATGATGATGAGATACGAATGAACAACAAGGGCCTAAAATAGATTTATTTATGTTGTAGTTGTAGAAGTGGTGGTCATTATTTATCTTTGTTTTTTTATGCATATAGAGTGAATAAATATCTTGGCACAGATTTAATAGCATGGCTGCCATTAACTGTCAAAATCTACTCATCTCTGTAATGCAAAACCCTTAAAATATTTTTTTTGAATATTTTCTTGTAAAATCAAATGTGAAAGAGTTGTTAAATAAAAACCAAAGTAATCTCTTTTTAGAGATGGTGGCTCTAGCCTTACCCCAAACAGATTCCATAAAAAAAATCTTGTCCATCGAAAAATGTGATTTAAAATCCTAATTTGACTGGGCTATAGTTGAATAGGAAATAAAACCATAAAAAGTTTCCTTAAAACTTTAGAAAATAACCCCTCCCACCTAAACGGGGGGAAATAGACCCCGCTACACCTACGATTTTGTTCTCGTATAAATCTTAGCTAAGCTCTTAGATTGTTTTTGTTTTGCGTTTTATAGGAATCACCCTAACCCAATAATTAGTACCTTAACGTGAAAATATGGTGACCAGGGGGGGAAAATAAAAATCTGAAAAAATAACCAAATTTTTTTTTTCTATGTAGATCCATTTTATGGCTATCCATCTTGAAATTAAAAAAAAATCCAAAGGACCACCCTCAAGTGCACACTCTGATATTTCTGCTGCAAAATTCTGTCAAAGAGCAAAAGTAATCTATTATTATTTTTCTATTCTAACGATTGTATGGTGATAAACTATAATTAATCAATAAAATCAATGAAATTAATTAAGTCGGGTAGGAATATTTTCTTATGTGAAAAACTGGTTTATCATAAAAAAAAAAACTACTTTTTTTGACCAGCTAAATTAATTTTTCTTCCATGTTTATGAACGTCAACGAAAACATAAATACATTTTTTTGTAATAACAAGAACAGTCAATAGTCGTGTTTTATTGAAAAAAGTTATAGGCAGCACAGTAACAAATCCAGAAGTGTCGATAAATAAGTCAGTAAAAAAGTGGACATCAAAATTGAAATAAAGTTTCGTTAAGTTTGAACTTATATGGCGGCGCCGGACTTGGGTTGAATATTACAGTGAGTATAGCGTTTTATTGGTATTTGCGTTGCTGTGCTAGCTATAAATGCCAATAAAACGCACCTAATGTTAGTAATGAAAAATACCAATTATTTAAGTTTTTTTTTGTTTTTTGTTGTGGCTGCAATGGCGCTGCGCAGCCAGTTTAGAAAAAGCGACATCGTGCAGCAAAAGCTGCATGCAACCCTTGAGTAAATCTTTTTCCATAAGAACCTGTGTAATTTAATTTCGCTGCATGGAGAAAGCTGCACATCTGTTTCGGCCATTTACAATAATATCTGTTTGTTTAGGTATATGCAAAACTAGATCATTCAATTTTCGTTTATATTAAAACACACAAACAATAAAAATTATTCTCTCATAGGTCCATTTGAGATGGCCCCAAGGAAACTCCAACTTATATTGGCAAAAGGTCGTAAAACGTTGTTTTAAATCAACAATTATTATTCTTGATGTAGCCAGACATTTACTTCTAAATATGTATATGTTATTAATTTCACATTATGACATAACTAAGTATGTGTTGTCGGTCACTTCAAATCGCTTCCCACAATGAACCTAAAACATTTCCAATAATGGAACCTAGATTGTTGCAAAATTAAACAAAATAGTTAAGCTTTGTACGTCTACAGTGGGTGTTTTAGTGGGAAGACTGCATCTATTTGATGGTTGAAAGCAGAATTTCTGCTACATTATATGTATATGTATACAAATTTGTATGCATCATATACTTACTAACTATTTTTATTTATTTTTATACTTAACCTACCTTTTCATTGTGAGAAAAAAAATACCGCGGGAACCTGAGGCAAGGGGGAAAATTTCTAAAAAACTGGCGCAAAAAGAAAAAAATATATTTAAAATCAACGAAAGTACAAACAATATGTAATGAATGTGCTATAGTTTTTATAGGAAATATCCCATTGTTTTATTTGTTTTTTAAATCAAATTACATACTTATGTGAATAGTTTTTGAAAAATACAATTTTAAAGTTAAAAGTATCCTTTTTTCAAATTAACAACATTTTAGAAAAAAAAAAAAATTGAAAAAAATTTTAAAATGAATACGAGCATAAAAATTATCAAAATTTGGAAAAAAAAACAACTTGACTTAAAAAAAAAAAAAAGAATGGAATATTTGGCTTTAAGAAAAACATTATTATATGTACTTTTGGTATTTAAAATAAATTGTATTCCATTTAAGGTCAATTTTTCAGAAATTGTTCCCCTTGTAATTCTTGTTTAGTTATGTGTAATAGTCTGTGACATACACGCAAACGTGTGATAGGACCGTTTACTACGACATGTATATACACTTCGTAATGCAGTGCATGTATATGTGGCACATGTATTAGAAAATCACCTTAATTTGATGAAATGGTTAATTTGATGAAGTGATAAATACTGGAAAGATATCATGTCTTTTATAATAAGAAAAGTTATCAAACGGAAATGTTATCTATCCGTGTGCCAGTTAAAAACAGGTGTTAGGGAGCGGATACCAGTTTTTTTTTATTAATATTGCTGTTAGAAGCTTAAGCCATTATCTTGAAAATTATGTCAAGTCAAACAAAAAGTGGCTCACTGTTGCACAGATTACTCCATCAAAATTCTAACGTTAATTGGTTGTTTATTCTAAATTAGGCTACGAACGGAGCCAGGATGGCCTATCAGAATTAAAGGAACATTTTCAATACCTAAATCATGAGCACATAATAGTGGCCCTTACTCATTTTTGTCATTTCATTAACATTATTGGTCACAACACAATGCGTTTCAACATATTCCAGTGAATTTATATTGTACAATTACTCAAACGTCTTTACACAATTACTTTATTTTACATTGCGGAGTTTAAACATAGCATTCAAAAGCTTGCAACTGTGCAAATTTTGAAATGGTTCAACAGAACGATCATAATACAATATATCATGTAATTTTAAAGGTGTGTTTCGTTGTTACGAGCTTGTCAATAAAGATGTTAATGTGATGTCTAGAGAATTTGTAATTTTGATGAATTAGTTTTTTTCATAGATCTACATATAGACAGAGTAATGAGCTAAGGTAGAATAATATTAGTTATAATATGTAAATTATGAAACTTTTAAATTATTCTAGGGTTAGAATTATTATGTCATACTAGGCGTGTTTTTCCAAACCTCAAGGAAACAAATTAACATATAGGAGACATTTAATTATCCAGTTATATTGTTTGGACTAACATAGATTTAATCTCATATTAAAAACAAAAATAGTAATTTCATAGAACACAAAATACTGAAAAATCATTTTTTGTATCATTATTTCCTTCAAAATTTAAAGTTAAAAAATTTTGTTTTTAAAATTTTATAAGAAGAAAATATCTAAAGAATACAATTTGGCTCCAAAAAAGTTTTAACATGTTTCCCTTATGCTGTTAAAATTTTAAAATTTTGTTTCAATTGATAAACGCAGATAAATAGACCCACATCTGAAACGAAATTGTTGTTGTTTCAAATAAATTTAACTTTTTGATGCATCTTATGCAAAACAATCTTTATAATAATCTGGTAAATACACTTAATTCTCAAAAATGTGTACATTTGTCGCATGATCTTAGAAAAAATCAAATCAAAGAAACCCAAAAGTACTTGAAATTGTATTGTTATAAAATGTTTGTCTGATGCACCACACCTCAATTTCATATTTAAGCATTTGTATAATAGAGATTAAATTTATTTCTGTACACGTACAACATTTTGCAACCCAAATGCACGTTCCATATTAAGCACTACATTTCTTTCCCAAATGTCCTATTCAAAGCAATGTAGTTAATTAAAATTCAAAGCATTTGCATATTCAAATTAATTTAAAATATTTTGTTCGAAAAATTTTCGTTTACTTCTTAACTATTTTTTTTTTTTTTTGTATTCAATGTCAACACGACGACGTCAACAATACGAAGTCCTATCTTAGGCTTTTAGCAATAAATTAAACTCAGCTTAATGTTCATACATATGTAGGTAAATGAATCTTGGATGTTTGTTATATGAATAACAACAAAACGCGATTGAAATTTTTTAAATACCATATGTACATTCATAACTATAGCTTCTCCATTAAAACTACGAATAATAATAAAGGTGTGAACAATAAAAAAAATAAATGGAACTATGGGCTATCTTATAAATAGTAGGTTAGTTGCAAAAAAATCAAAATATTTATTTTCCATGATTGGTTTAGAGATACGGGACAGAATATCATCATAACGGGGCGATGTACATATGTACGTAAATTTTACTTATTTAATTTCCAATTGAAAAGATCAGATACAAGTTTATCTGAGCTCAAATATCTCATCTTTTTTTCGCTATCAGCTTGAGTTTTTCAGGTCTTTCCATTCGAAAATTAAAAAAAAAACAACACTTTTTTAAGGTTATTAAAAAATGAGAGGTTATTTTTTCATGCTTTAAATCATGCTCTCTGGGTTATTATTTTATGTGATAAGGGTGACCCCAGGTATAACTAAACGTCCCCAGCCAGGTCCGCAATGCTTAGGCCGGAAGAGGGTAAAAGGTGTGGGAAATACACCCCCCTCTAATATTTTTCTTAGAAAATCTGTTAAGATAATTTCACAAAGTAATGGCCAATAACTTGGAAATATCTTGTGTACTTCTTATGTTTGAAGAAACAGTTTCTTAAATTAAAAAAACACTGATGTATTAAATAAAGACATTTTAAACACAACCACCTGTTTTACATACCAACCTGCCCTCATGACGACACTGGTATAACCATAAATTAATATGTACTCACTTTCTACGTTGCTTCTGGGTAAATTAATAAAAACATTATTGGTCGCAATAATGGTGCAGTGAATGTAGTGCTTGACTGCTAATTTAGATGTGGGGGTTCGAGCCCCATTCTAGGCAGCATTCTTTTCTATTCCCCCAGCTTAACTGGACGCCTCCTGTGGGATTTGATGAGATAAAAAACAACTTAATCTTAATCCACTGAGCCAAATCTTTCCTATACTTCTATTCTTTCTAACTAGTGCCGTGCAATTCAGGTTGTATTTAAAAGACCTTAGGTCTTAGAGGCATATATAGTTGAAGTTATTATCATTTTTAAATATTAAGTATATGTAAGCCAGTAACATTGTTTTTCAAATGTTTGACATTTCTACTTCCCGTATCTTTCTTTACCTTTTACTACTTTGTTTGTAGGAAATTAAATTTACTTTTATTTTGTGGTGTACACTTTTCCGATAATACGCCTAGTTTTTAAAAAAAAAACTTACGAAAATTTACAAAAAGGTATTTTAACACTCCCCCTCCTGTCTTAGGCTCACAGCCCTGGACTGTGGACTTAAACAGAAAACCGGATGTTAAAATGTATCTTAGTTTTTGAGAAATAAAAAAAAATATTTGTGTGTATACCTGGGGATCACCGCTACCACCCAAAATAATAACCCAGAGAACATGATTTCTTGCATTTATTTTATATTATTTATTTTGATAATACGATTTTAAATGCGTTTAAAAAAGGGCAGACTCCCTATACTTCTTCTCCCTTAGTATTTTACCCTCGTTTATTTGACATATATTGGAGGGATTATTTGTTACACTTGGAAAATGCACTGTTATTTTGATATGCTACTTTGATCATACTAGCTAAAAAAATCATCCGTTTTTTTTTTTTGTGCCACTTCAATAGGTTCACTGCCAAAAATTTAAGTTTACGTCAAACTGAGTGAGCTAATCGCCATTATTTATTTGCCGATCGATAGTTGGAATTGTGTTTAACAGTTCGTTTTTAAAACAGTTTGCCCTTGATTGAGGAAGAAAAAGGGTAATTCAAAGCGTACAGTGAATTGATTATAAGAAATTGGATTATCGTAGGAAAAATGTGGTAGAAGCTAAAAATAGTATAAGCAACAATTTGATAAAAGAGTCAAGTGGCGCGATAAGATCAGATAATTTTTTTCAGTTAATATATGATCAAAGCAATATTTCAAAATCGCAGTGCATTTTCTAAGTTGGTTTTATATCTCAATCTGAGTGTTATAAATGGCCTTCAAATATATGTAAAACAAAGGGGGGTACGTCCCATAAATATTAGGGGAGGAAAGATTAGTGTAGCAAAATGACTGAACCTATTCAAATGGCTGGCAGTGTAAGTGCCGAGGTTTTTTGTAGTTTTCTAAAAATAATAAATAAAAAAATAAATATTTCTGACTCAGATTCGAGTTCAGCACATCAAAACCTATAGAATAGTATGATTTGATTTCTGTAATAAAACCTTGTTGACCACTTTAATTAATTAACCTGAGTTCAAAAAATGTGACCCTGGTCGTTATTACCCGAGGGCCCTTCAATTATTATTCTCGAAGATATCCTTAGTTAGATGTTCGCTGTCATCGTTTATATACAATTTTTGAGTTGCTACCTATATAATTTCTGTTCACCAAAATTTGTAACGGTTTTTAAAAATACCAGTTCTCTACTTCCTAATTCAGTTTAAATCTTTTTAGTACCCATATACACTCCTCGTCAACTGAATACGCACAAACATTTTTTAATATACTTTATCCATTTTTTCCAAACGGTGATGGTTATTATGCCATTATGCTAACTATTCCCTTAAGATGTTAAGCAGATAATTCCGAAAGAATTATCCAAAAACAACCGTGAGTTTTTCTTCAACCACTTGCAAAGTGTTTTATATGCAAAGTAGGAGTTTTTTTTCTAGTCAACTGAATAGGTACAACGCCATTTTCTTCGTTGTTTATAAGTTTTTTGGAGTGCTTGACAGTTTAAATTAACGACTTTAGTGTTTTCAGTAAAATTTAATTCTTGATTTCAAATTTTAAGAAAAATGGGTAGATCTACGTGTCTTAACAGTGTTGAAAAAGCTAAAATCGATTTACTTAGAGACCAAGGCCTAACTGGACGTGCAATAGCTGATAAAGTTGGCCGAAGTTTTAATGTAGTTTATTCTTACTTGAAAAATAAAGATGCATACGGCAAAAACATGAAGGGAGGTAAGAAAACAGCAACAACAGCAGCTGAGAGACGAAGAGTTTAAGATATGCATCAAATTCTTCTGATTCTGTGGCAAAAATAAAACAAAAAGTCGGCGTAAACGCAAGTTGCTCAACAGTATTAAGAGTAATCAACAACTCAAGCCATCTTAAATGAATGAAACTTAAGAAAAAACCACCACTTGACGAGAGACGGAAAATGTTGCGATTAGATTTTTCAAGACTTCACATGAGTTGGAAAAAAGAATGGTATCACGTGGTTTTTTTAGATGAAAAAAAGTTTAATTTCGATGGCCCTGATGGGTTCAACTTCTATTTTCACGACTTAAGAAAAGAAAAAAAGATTTTTAAAGCGCCATCATAGTCGTGAAGGAGGTGTCATGATATGGGGAGCAGTCAGTTATTATGGAACAGTTGAGCTCGAGGTTGTAACATCAAGAATGACAGCAGCTGGGTATAAAGTAATTTTGGAAAGAAATTTTCCTAAATTTTCTAACATCTTTGGACCCATAAACTGGACCTACCAACATGATAATGCGCCTATTCACTCAGCGCGCATAATAAAAACATGGATAGAGGAGCAACAAGTGCAGTTGCTTCAATGGCCGCCGTACTCACCTGATCTAAACATCATAGAAAATGTCTGGGGATGGTTAGTACGCAAAGTTTATGAGGGTGGTCGTCAGTTCGAAGACAAAGAAACCTTAATTTCTGCAGTCAAATTAGCGTGGAGCGAAATTTCGTTAAATTACATTAAAAAGCTATACGATTCCATGCCGGATCGAATTTACGAAGTAATTAAAAATAAAGGTGGAAGTACCCACTACTAAACTTAAACAAAAACTTGTTTCATTCCATTCCAATACCAATTTTAATTTTTGTACCTATTCAGTTGACTCAAAAAAAAAAACTTCTACTTTGTATAAGTTACACTTTGGAAGTGGTTGAAGGAAAAACTCACGGTTGTTTTTGGATAAAACTTTGAAATTCCGTTATTTATATGTTACGAACATTTTTACCATACAGATGGCATAATAACCATCACTGTTTGGAAAAAATGGATAAAATATATTCAAAAATGTTTGTGCGTATTCAGTTGACGAGGAGTGTATATATTGAATTTTCTCTGAGAAATGTCTAGTTGAAATTGATGAGCCTTGCAGATTTACAACTACAATCTTATTAAATTTTGTAGGGATAAGTGAGGGCTAACAACTTTACCCAAGATTTCTCTAAGTCGCCGACGCACAATTGGGTCAAACTGGACCATTCTATGATATTAATTCCGCCAGTTAAAATGGTTTTTGTTACTTTACGTTCGAATCAAACAATTTTTTTATCGCGTTTTTGAAATGTTCCCGTTTCAAAAACTGAAAAGGAAAAGTTTCTTTTTTCTATTTTTGAGGTTATGTAGTGACGAAGGGTAAATTTTGTTTACTTAAGAGATTTTTTTCTTTCTATAGTTAAAGTGATTCATAAGCAGTTTTAAAAGTTCTTTTTTACCACCTCTAGACCGTTATGGCCTGGGTCACCAGTCACCATCATATGAATGTAAGATGAGTTTTTGGTTAACAACTCGCTTAGTTTCAACTTTTCACTAAAAATAGATACATTCATGCATCAGTCAAAAGAGGGACATGAAATTCCAAAAATTATTGTGTTTTAACTTCCCTGTAACCATATTATTTTACTGAATAACTACTCATATACATTTATAGCTTAGTTCTAAAGATAAAACTGTGCCTAGACAAAGACCCATAATTAAAATTAGAGAGAAACTATATAATTTATTCTTACCAACTAAGTTGCGTTCAACTTTCTTTTGCAAAGTAAAATGATTAAGTTGAGTTTCGGTTTGATGCTTTGGTGACCATGAGTCTCTTTGGCAGCAAATTGATATAACCTTGTCGGATCCACAAGATATCTTATTCCCCATTTTCCTTTTATATTCTTATAATAATTTCAAAACTGACTAAATATTAAAAACAAAGTCAAACATCTATTTGTATTCATTGAAAAACATTAACCATTAGAAAATTCAAACCGCACAAAAATAGTAACTCTGATGTAGAACTGGTTATTATGATTACCACTTTAACAGCAGCTGTTTACCTTAACAGCACAATATTCAAACAAAATGTAAACAACAATAATTATCATTATTTTTATTTTCAACTATTACGTCATTGACATTATGACCGTTGCAAAGTTAAAACTGCACTCAACTTTTGTTTTCAAATCTCAACATTCAAATAACCAATATTATTTCGGGTTAATTGACTTGTATCAACTTAAATTCCTTTAATTTTATCAAGATTCTTATATTAATAAAAAAAATTGACCCCTAAAAATACAATAAGTCTCTCGACAAAAGAACTTTTTAAAATCACCCAACCATGCCTATTAACGGCACGTATGTAACTAACGTAATAATGTATCGAGTGTCAAACAACTCTGTAAATACAGAAAGATAACTGATTAGACAAGACAACCAGCAGCCAATCATACTGAACAGCTGAACGAAGATACATTTACAATTTGGTTTGTATAATTTATAAACAAGTTAATTTTATTATTTAGAAAAAGCTACTTCTGCCCTTTAGACACTGATAGTATGAAAACTGAAGTATGTTAAAAAAGAATCAATAAAGTGAAGACACGCAGTCTACTGAAGATCAATATAAGAACAGATACGCAAGATTCTCCCAATTAATTTTTGCTTGTGCCATTCTACCATGGAATTTGAAGCGAGGGATACTTGATGATTTCATAAAATGTATGTCTTTTTGGGCTTTATTGTGGTATAGTTTCGCTTCGCCTAAAGCCGAGGTACATTATGTAGGTACATAGAAAAAATTAACTTGAAATTGGCTAAATTGAACAATTTGAAGTTGATATAAAATTGAAATCGATTCACTTTATATAATTTTCCATTGGTAAACCATGGAATGAAATTATCAAATTGCTTGACTTATTTTACCTCATGTTAACTTATTTTGTATTATGTTTGTGATAAAAATGAGCCAAATGAACCATTATATTATTTGCCGAAGATATTATTTGTTATCGTGCTTACTTGATTACAAATGTATGTACATATGTACATATTTGTATTGACATATGTACATATATATCTTGTAGGAGTTAATAACTTTGTTTTGTATTGACAGTTTGAAGATAGAAACATCATAATAGTTTTTTTTTTAAATTGTTCTGAGGAAATGAAGCATGTTCATTTGTTCATATATTGGCAGTCACTGATATACGAGTAGGTACACTCACCCCTATTACGGCTATCAGTTATCAAATTGATAATTAATACATTTTAAATTCGATGCTTAAATCGTAACTGATGAAAGTTTTGATAATTGAGAATGATTCGACCCACTAGAAAATTAATTTATACAAGAAGAGTTGATCAGTTTTTTAATAAAATTAGTCTATATAAAAAAAAAACAAATTTCAGGGCTTATCAACTATTAATTTGATAATTATTGGCAATCATAATAAGATATAAGAATAGTTGATCATATAAATTCAAAATAAAGAAAGTTCACACGAAAAAAGTTCCCGAGATCATATTTTATGTCAAAAAGATAGTTTTTTCGTTCAAAACTAATCTACGACTTATTGCTACGGAGAATGGTTTTGGTACAATTGATCATCAAACGCTATTTTTTTTTAATTTTCGAGTTTTTTTTGCTTTCAAATTATTTTATTTAAACAAATCATTCAAAAAGTTCTTGAGTCGCAAATTCCAGTTTTTCGTTATGTGAAATTTTAACTCGCATCTAAAAAAGTTTAAGACTAGAGTGACTATAAAATGTTGGAATACAAAAGAAAATTTAAGTGGTTTTTTTAGCAAAGATAGAACGAGGTACAAGAAACTGGACTAAAATTCATAAAGACCGCAAAAGCATAGTAATAGGGAGAAAAAATCCTCTTTTAAGTTTTTCAACATTAAAAAAAGAAGGTTTTATTATTTCAAGGTTCATTTATTCGTATAGCTAGAATAAATATCCAAATTCGATACTTTAAGAAACGAAGAGTTAACATTATTTAAAATGAAGTAAAAGTAATATTTCTAAATTATTATTTTATTTCAATTTTAAAAATATTAAGTAATTTTCTATTTTCGTGCTCGGACCAATTGAAATCAATTGAAATAATCTCTTCCTTGCCAACAAAAACAAATAAGTATCTATTTAATTCTATTACAGCAAATAAAAACATACAAATTCTTCTTTAGACTACGAACAGTTTAAAAATAGGTTCCTGTCTAATTAATTTTACTTATGTATCTGAATTCTTAAGAATTAGAACAATGACGAAAAATGGTTTCCTTAAGAGAAAAGTGCCATATAGAATCAGCATATCTGTGATTAATTGTTTGAGATTTTCTGCATTAGGATGTAGTTCACAAAATATTTGCATGAATCTGACTGTTGACTTACATTTAATTTAAAAAAAAAATCTATTATACAGTCATCAGTGCAACGTTAATGATATCGTAAAGTTTTTTTTATTAATTTTCTTATCTTTAAGTTAATGCAGAATTTACTTATCATTTACATACATATATTACGGTTACTTTTATTCTCTATAGAAATACATTCATAAAATATCTCGAGTGGAGTTTCATTAATGATATGCAAGTTAAATTGGATGAGTAAAAAAATGTAACAGCCATATTATGGTTGCAATTAGTTATCAAATTGAGAATTGATAAATTTAAAATTCGATGTTCCAGCTAATAAAATTTTTGATCATTGAGAATCGTACAGACCGTTGCAAATCACAAGAAAATTAAAAATTATAAAAGAATAGTTGATCAGTTTTTTTAATAAATTGAGTTTAAAAACGCAAATTTTTAGTTTTATCAACTATCAATTTGATATTTGACAACCATAATAGGACTGTAATATTATTGTGAACTCACTTTTCTTATCTTTAGTGACATGATGTGACAGTGAAGCAAACTTACAAAATTTCACAAACGAATACCAGCTAACAAAAGTCCAAACTTTACTCTCATGTATTTTTCTTACACATTAGGATTAAGATGAGCACAATTGTAAAACTATTGCATTGAGTGTATTTTGTTGTTGTAGTCCGAGAAAATGTTACACTTTTGCATTTTCACAATGATATTAGACCAGTTACATCGAATCATTGATATAGTGTAAAGGCGGTTAAAAAGAAAAAAGAAATCAATACTTTGTTAATATTAGGTCATTTTAATTTTAAGCTGTGGGAGATAAAAAATAATGATGAATAGATAAGGTAGTAGCTCCTCTTTATCCATCGTCAGAGATAGAAAACGAAGCACATTTTCTTACCCAACAAATCGAAACAGTGGAACACAGATCGCATGGTTTGTTTTTAAATGCAACTTTCCATGCAGCACATAAACATTGGAGCAGTTGTGGGAATTTTACAATGAACGAGTATGTTGTTGTTTCTATTTTCTACATACGCATTTGATTTGCCTGATAGTTCTTTTTGGTCACGAACACATTTCGATTTAAAAATTTAAAACACTAGGTATAGCACTTGCAGAATATATAACATCGGGTAGATTCTTTATTCCTCAGTGATGTCGTACAGCATTGATGCGCAAATATTTGATATTAATGAATGCGACTCTAAAAAGGCTATGCGAATTTGCAACCTATTTGATCTTTTGAAGTGGTTGTTGAACCGTTGATTAATAAGTTTGTATAAATTACTTTTGTATATAAGAGCTTTGGTCTATCTATTGCGCTTTTTTCACTTCAATTATAAATCTCAGAAAAGTTTTTTGTATGTTATACGTTTGAGCATTGTACATATACCAATACATGTATGTTAATTGGGCTTCAGTTGGGATATTAATAATCTATGCGCTTAAAACAACTACATAATTCATTTTACTAACGACAGCACTTTCAAGAGATTTTTAAATAAAATTGGTTTCATTGTTTTTATACAAATTTTACCCATTTATTTATGTATAATAATAAGATATGAGTATAATGTTTACAGCAATTTTAAAATTCTAGTAAAATGTTTATGTTTCAGTTACAAATTGACAGATATTTTCTTATTCTATATTATAATTGTTTGCGTGCAGTACATAACAAAAAATTGAAAATAACTTTTTAATTAAAAATTATTTTTAAAAACTGGTCCATAGTAATTTTTGCAATATTGCAATAAATTTGTAATAAAATTGAGTATTAGGAAATATAGAAATTATATTCGAGTTTCATTACTAATCTCAGTCAAATGCAATTAAAAGCAAACTACAGGTAGTAAGAATAGTACTACCTCAAATAATAAACCATAGTTAACTAATAACAGTGTTAATGTAAATAATTTCCTATAAATACTACCTTTCCGTAAGCATTCCCTAAACGAAGTGCATAAACGTTCCATAAAAATAATAAATACATACATATAACATAATATTAAACTAAATAAAATAAAATAGACGACTGTTTTCAGTTTTGAAGTTATATTGTTTCAGTTTGTGGATCTAGCAAGTGAATGGCTTTCATCAGCGGCGGACTGTTGTTTATATTTATTCCTTTTTTGGACATGTCTGTAAGACGATCGTTTATAAGCTGTTGGTCACGACCACGTTGCCACCTGAAAAAAATTCAAGTAAAAATATTATTTAAAGTCCTGAAGTACGTGTACTAGTACTAGTAATAGGCTTAAAATTTAAAAGTACAACTGCAACGAGAAAATTGATTTTTTTTATACAAGAAGGTATGCTAAGAACTGAAGATATTAGACAATAGTTCTTAGTTTTTTTAGCCAATTAGTTAAAACCTAAAACGCAGTTTCAGGAACTGACATCTACTAACAAGCTTCTTTAGCCACCTTATTACTTAGCTAGCTGATTCCAGTTTTTAATGCCAAATTGTTTGAGAACTTTTATTAGTTTTTGTTGTATTTTTTTCCACTCACCGTTGATGCAGACACAACCGAAAATAACCCTGTTAAAAAAGCCTTAAGCATTTTAAACTATTTTTGGCAAGGTATATATGCACTATATAGTAGGACCGCGATGATTCGTATAAAGGGATACATTAGTTTCTCCAGAGAAAGCTTTGTTTACTAAATTATTTGCTCACTGCTCACGCCAAAAAGTTAAGTCACTTTTAAACTCACATCGAACAAAAATTGAGTTACTAGTCAAAAAAATTAACATATTTCTATTTGATTATCAAGGGTGGAGCACCAAATATATAACTATACGTATACCGTTGACTAAATCGACACAAAAAAATGATAGACCCGGAACTATAGATAAGCATTCATTGTTTAATACTACACCATGCTTTTCTTATCACTCCTAATTTTAAATTCATTGAGTTTATTCAAAGTAATAATGCCTCGAATTTTGTGTAAAATACAAAAATACTATCCATGTACATTCATTTAAACAAAAAAACGTAAAAAATCCAATTCCGAAAAATGAAAAGTATTATGTACCCAAATGAATTCCGCAGACGTGCAATATATTATGTGATTTAACAATTAACTAAGAATATAGATAGAAGAATTTCCTACATAGATACCAAACAAATTTTATGAGAATAAGAACTTCTTCTTTTCTAGTTTCTGTTATAAAAACTTGTACAATTATGTATGCTCCATAATTAAATTATTAAGAATTTATAATTTAAGAATAAAGATATAGACAAAACATACAACAGAAAAGTATCAAATTTAGGTTAGTCATTATTCGAAATGACTGCCTGAATATGTTTTTTTGTTTTTATTTAACCTACGTCATAAGCAATACAATTTAAAAACACAACTGGACAAGATTATTGGCGCTCGAATTTTACAATTAGGCTGCACATGGATGTCTATCATCATGTCAATATGAATTAAAAAATGATTCAACGAATCCCATAAGCTGTTTATCGAGAATATACAATTTCACAATATACTTGATGCAAACAAAAAACTTAAAACACAAATTAAAAATATAAATAAAAGCAAAACTTACCATAAATGGGAACAAGTTTGTAAAAGTGGAATATAAAGAGGCAGCAGATCTGTATCGCATAGCGTTTCATAGCGTCTTAGAGCTAACTCAGCCCATCGATCAGCCGATGGATGTGGTACAGGCGATGTTGTACAAGCGGCCACAAGTCGACAAAGTATTAATAAGACAGGCTTCGAGCGATCCATAAATATTTTATTCAACAAACGGAAGCAATTCTCTAGCAATGGAATAGCCGACTCATTGCGACGTTCGTCAAGTAGCTGACAAGCTTTTCTCAGTTCAATGTCTTGTAGAAAGTGCAGAAAGTGTGGAGATTCTCTAAGGGAAGCCTTCGATACGACATGATCTAGAAATGCCTCGAACGCGGCACTTCGTTCGGCTATTAGATCTGGGGAGAAGTTTCCCATGAGTACTTTTTTTGGAAAGTATACTGAATTAAAAGCAGTTGGATGATTTTTTTTCAAGTTGCTGTATAGCTTCAGAAAGTCGGTGTAACGTCTTTCGATGGTAGCTGGATTTGGATCAATTACAGCTGAGTCCTGACGCACTGAGAGGTCATAAACAACATATCGCTTAATGTTGGGATTTTCGCTTTTTGGAGGCATAATACGGGCATATGGAATTTCGAAACGAAGAATTGTTGTGCCATCGTTTGGAAGAACTCTTTGGGTTGTTGGCCTTTGCCATAGTTCTGGAATATTCAATCGGGTTATGTAATGAAAAAGTTAAATTTCGAAGAAGTCATTGGAACTTACCCTTTTCTTTCATACGCTCAGATTCTTGTATAGCCAGAGAACCAGTTTCGATGCCATCTGTGGATGGGGTATCCAAGTCATCTAAATCATCTGTTGTACCAATTGTATCCCCTCCAGTAGCTGAAGATCTTCTTGCCATTGCAGCACGCACTATTGAGAAAGTTAATAAGTTTTAAAGAAAAAACCTCGGACACACCTCGGAATGAATCAAGATTAAACTGGATTAACAAAGGTAATTACTTTCAAATTAATTGTTGTTCTAGTTCGATTGAACAAAAACTTTGAAGGAGAACAAAGATAATTTTTGTTGTTGATGAATGATGAACGAACAAAAATACCCACAAACCCAAAAACAGAAACCCACGGAGAAAAATACCAACACCAACACTAATTAAAATTTGTCATCCTTTATTTTCTTTTGTGCTGTAATTCTATTTTGAGAGAACGTGTTCAATAATGAAAATAAATGGGCGTGTTTCTAAAACGTTTCCAAAAATATCCGAATTTGTTTGTGCTAGGGCCAGTTTCAGTTTGTTCACATCGGGCTCAATCTGGAAAAGCTTGGCTTGGAAAAGCACATTGAATTGCATTTGTTTCGAGATAAACTCGTTTATCCTTGTCACCAAAATAATTGCATTAAGTTTTTGCAGGTTTTTTACGCCGAGAAAAAAAGATTTTTTATATGAAAACTACACTTCGCATGGAGGTAGATATAAACTAGGTCTAATAAGTTTTTCACACACTCTGGTTAAATGGAGGTAATCTACCAATATGTCTGTTCACGTACTTCCAAAAACTACGAATTTCTAAGAATTCAAGCATATATAAAGAAATAAATTTCATAGAAATCCGTAGTTTTGGGGAGTATATGAAAAGACATAATCGGGGTGTTTTATTCGGTAATGTCCCTCGGCAAACAACAACAAAGCACATTTATTACTGACTTATTTAATGCCACTTTCTGGGATTTGTTGTTGTTTGCGGAGGGAAATTTTACTGCACTAGCTATATTTTTCAATAAAACACGTTCATGTTGGATGATTAGCAATTTTGATAATTAACAACTCAAACTATAAATTCATATATTAACCACTATATTATTCACTCTCCAACTTTTTCAATCTGGATTTAAGTTTTAATCTGGATTAAACGAGTGAATAATATGGACGTAAAAGTTTTTTTTTTCATGTGGTACCCAAGACGCTGTTAAGATTGGAAAGATTGAGACCGGTGTCACAGTAGTTTCTGGACAAGAGAAGTGGGGGGTCAGGGATATCACCTTTATGCATTAACAAAATATAAACACCGACCTCATGAGACACATTTCTTGTTGTTTAAATGTCCCAAGCATTGAAATTATTGTTGTTTCAATTGGTCAGTTTATATTTCTTGAGCGCTCAGTATTTTTCCTCAATTTTTAGACAGAGCAGGAGAATAAAATATAAACACTATTTCTCACATAGAAGTCAAAACAACTCTCTTTTTCTTTTCTTCTTATGTAATTTACTGCGACAAAAAATAATTGAGCAAGCGAATCCAAAAACTTTCAGTCTCAGTTTTTAAGGGGAAAAGTGAGGAATTTTTGAGAGGAATCCTGTTTATATTTCTGAGCGCTCTGAGTCCTCTGAGATCTCAGAAATATAAACTGGCTAAATGTGTTTTAAGGCACTCCTCGTGTGAAAGAGGACTTTCTTTTTCCTTTCTGTACTCAAACAGAGCTAATGTTCTTCGCCCACGCTTTGTTTTGACATTCGGTTATCAGTTGTTCTTGTCCGTCCTGAAGTTTGTTGGTTTTGTGGCTGCATCATCATAAAAACGAACTACGAAACCGAATTATTTTTGTAGCGAAATAACTTTGAAAATTTTCTGTAAAAAATGATGCAACGAATTACAATGTTGCCAAAAAGGCTTATCCATCCAGAAGCTACGAAATACTTGAACCGATTTGCGATGGTAAATCTGAATGGCATTCGTCTTGCATCAAATCCAGCAAAAGCAGCAAAGGGTAATTTAATGTGAGGTTATTCTAAGGAAAATACTAATATGCATCACAATTTCACAATTTAAAATAAAAACAGAGCCCAAAGAAAAAGAAGATAAACCATTTATCCAACCGGAAAAAAGACCCTTGTATTTAGATGCACAGGCCACAACTCCCATGGTTTGTAAGACTAATTAATATCCAATTCCACTCAGTGGCAATCTGTTATTTAGGATCCCCGTGTTTTGGATGCTATGTTACCCTATCTGACCCATCAGTTTGGTAATCCACATTCTCGAAATCATTTCTATGGTTGGGAAACTGAAAAAGCTGTCGAATTGGCTCGTGAACAAATTGCCAATCTGATTGGAGCTGATCCAAAGGAAATCATATTTACATCAGGTGCAACTGAATCCAATAACATCGCTATCAAGGGTGTTGCAAGGTTTGTTTAATGTTCTCTTGTTAATTGGTAAACAACTGCTTCGTTTTTTTTTTTTATAGATTTTATGGAGAGAAAAAAAATCATATTATCACTACACAAACAGAACACAAATGTGTATTAGATTCCTGTCGGGCTTTGGAAGCAGAAGGATTTAAAGTCACCTACTTACCGGTAAAAACAAATGGAATCATAGATCTCAAGGAACTTGAACAAGCAATCACTCCACAGACAGCTTTGGTATCTATCATGACCGTACACAATGAAATTGGTAAGAAGAATCTTTATTTTTTTACAAAAGCCAAAGTAGATAATACGAAGAAGTGCAATTTCGACAGAAAATAACTGAATAGCTATGCATTTTTAGGTGTTCGACAGCCTCTCTCAGATATTACTGCAATTTGCAAAGCCAACAAAATACTTTTCCACACCGATGCCGCACAAGCTGTTGGCAAAGTTCCTATTGATGTCCATAAAGAAAATATAAACTTGATGTCTATTTCAGGACACAAAGTTTACGGGCCAAAAGGAATCGGTGCATTGTATGTTGGTAGAAAACCTCGCGTTCGCCTTGTACCTATTCAAAGTGGTGGTGGTCAAGAGCGTGGTCTTCGAAGTGGAACTGTTCCAGCGCCATTAGTTGTTGGAATGGGAGCTGCATGTGAAATTGCCAAAAATGAAATGCTCTATGACAAGAAATGGGTTGAATTTTTATCAAAACGGTTATTGGACAAAATTATGGAAGGCTTGCCACATGTCATTCGAAATGGTGATCCCGAACACACATATCCAGGATGTTTAAATTTATCTTTTGCCTATGTGGAAGGGGAGTCTTTATTGATGGCGCTTAAAGATGTAGCATTGTCAAGTGGATCAGCGTGTACATCGGCCTCGTTGGAACCATCTTATGTACTTCGGGCGATTGGAACAGATGATGATTTAGCGCATAGTTCAATAAGGTGAGATTGTTTTTGTTTTTTTTTTTTTTTTTTCTTGTAGAAATCTCCTTCCTTCCCAGAATTCGTCAGAAATCATATTTTCTTCTGAAACTAGTTTGGAGTTACTAATGAATTTAATTTTTATTCGGGTTTTGCTACGAACGAATATTCAGTAAGAGGGTTAGTTGATAAATCGAAACCAACGGTAGCATTTCAACTAGCCTTCCTGTAGAAGGTTGATTGAGAATTCCTATGATATTGTGAAATGTTTTCGGTGCAGATAACTCCATATACAAATCTGAACTGATGCTTACGCGTACCTATTTAAGAATTTTATTCATAAAAAAAAACAAGTTTTGAGGAGGTGCTCCGATTTTGGTAGAGTTGTAATCCGTCAGTTGTCGGTGTTTCACAAATTAATCAGCGTTTATCATTAGACCCAGGTAAATAATAATTTTGCAAGAGTACCTTATTGTCGAGACGGAGGATGGCTTGTCTAAAAATTAGAAAAGAAATTAAATTCTTCAAATAAAATTCTATTTTACATAATGATTTATGAACTTTGCCAAATTCTGATTGCATCGTTACATGATACTTGTTTTTGTGCGTTGGTCGTGAGTAGTGATTATTAAACACAAACAAAAACTATTAAAGACAACTTTTTAGAGGAGCGTATTGCATCTCTCATTAGAACGCGTTTAAAAAATGCCTTTAAATCATATATTTACAATAAATGCTTGCATTGAACCAGATAGCTAAATCAGTTTTATAAATTTCCCCACCCCCTTCTCTCCAGTATTCCTCTCACAAAAAATAGCCTTCAACCTTAGATAGGTACTTGAATTTTTTAGATTCATCATTTTCATAGTTAATTAAACATTTTTATAGTCTTACGAGTGCAAACATTTTTTGAAGTAATATTTTGTGTTTTCGTACTAAAAAACTCCACAATCTTTGATTGTTCTTGTTTCTGAAATATTTTTTTTTTAGATTTGGAATTGGAAGGTTTACAACAGTTGAAGAAATAGACTACACGGCTGAAAAGTGCATATCTCAAGTAAAAAAATTACGCGAAATGTCGCCACTTTGGGAAATGGTACAAGAAGGGATCGATCTGAAGACAATTATATGGGCTCAGCACTAAAAGTCGTTGAGTCATCCCCTTTTTCATATGCACTAAATGCTGTAAATTGGAGGATTAGACTTTCAGCAAATGAATGAATGAAGAACATAAACGAGTGGCTTTGAATGACAAAAAGATTGATTACTATATTTTCTTTTATTTGCCTTATTCTTTTTTATTTTTGCGCTGTCCACCGCGACACAGAATATATAAATATACCCATTTAGGATATTAGTTTTTTGTTAAGTTATCTTCTCGAGAATAAAAAGAAAATCAATAGAAAAAAATGAATAATTTATTTTGCTGTTTAATTTTATAAGTCATGGTGAGAAACATAAGGGGAAATCCGGCTCAATATGGGACGGATATATATAAAAACTTAAATAAATAAACCGTCCTCCAAACGATGTTCTACAAAACAAAGATCAAAGACAAATCCAAGTGGGTTTAAAAAAAAAATAATAATGCTGTAGACATTAGGACTAGCAAATGCAGTTGCCATCGCCTTCGGGTGGCTCATCAGGATGATCGATTTTGAATCCATGTTGTTCCAGGGCTTGCAGCTCCATTTTGGAGCGATTCGCATCGACAAGAATGTTCGATATGTCACGGAACATTTCCTCGACACCTTCGCCCGTCTTACATGACGTCTTGTATGTGGCACTTATAAGACTATGACATTGTTCACAAAAAGCCTCCATTTCGGCATCGCTCACCTGTGGCTCTCGACCCTCTAAATCCGACTTATTGCCACAAATGAAGATTTTAGCATTCTCTGCATAGGTTACAATGTCCAGCAGGTGTTGTGATAGTGAATGGAATGACGATGCATTGTCTAAAGCGAACACCAATATAGCACCTTCTGCGAATTTATAGTAACTGGAAGTGACAGAGGCAACACGTTCCATTCCTCCGGTATCCCAGAGTTGAAGCTACCATAGGATGCGAAATGGTAAATTTATAAAACTAAGTAGGATTTACTCACTTTAATTGTTTTTTCATCGACGGTATATTCTTTATCCATGTGATCCAGACCAAGTGTAGATTTTCGGTCTGTTTCGGTAACAAAACTATTGTTGGTGAATCGGCGAAACAAGGAACTTTTTCCGACGCCATATTCACCACAAAGAATTACTTTTTGTTCAGGAATTCGAACTTTGGCCATATTTAATTGTAGCGGTAGATTAATGGTGCCACCTTTTTTTTAAGTTAATTAAGCACCTACGACGAATCTACCTACGATATTTTACTAATATAATTTGTTTAGTTTTGACTTTTGAGTAGTGCAACTACCACTACCCTAATAGGAAAGAATGGAAAATTCGTAATGGAACAAAGCAGAAAACAAATGCTAGGCTGACAATCAAAAAGGAACGTCAAATATGGATCAGCTGTTGACCAAGTCGACTGATAAGGTAAGTTTGATTAGTAAAAGTGAGGATTGGGAAGTCCCCTTTCACACAATGAGACAAGTTTCTGGAAATTTTGGATGTTTTCTCTAGCCATACACGACAAAGCCAACGAACGAAAAGGAACCGCACCGAACCAAAATCGGTCGTTTGCGGGTTGGATCCATTTGGATTTTCAGCCAATCTGAAATCCAGTCTAGCCAACTGGATTAGATGGCTCAGTCGTAAAATCTTTAGTTCTTTTCATACGAGAACGTTTAAGGCCTAGTACGTCTGAAACGGAACGAAATTCCCAAACAAAAACAACTAAATCATAAACTAAAAAATAAGTTTTTTTTGTCCTGCAATGGAAAATAGGTATAAACTGTTCAATGAGCCAAGTCTACAGTCTACACCTCTTTTTCGTGTACGTGGAAAAATGATATTTGTGTTTCTCATTTCAATCGGTAGGTAATGCGACAAATAATAATTGGATAAGAAGTCAATTCCAAACGTGCTAAGTTTTTGTTAACCTCATTACTGCGAATCTATTCCCTCTTTGCTGTCAGAACCAAGAATCCAAGTTTTTGAGGGTGACACATTCAAATTATATGGCCTGAAATTTCGGATATCTCGAATTGGTAGAGCAGGATTTCATTAAGATTTTGTTAGAATCTAGAGTGGTCATTAAGATTTCGTTGAAATTTCCATAAAATCTTGTACCAACAGTTTGAAAATTTTTCAACCGAAATCTCGGATTTATAATTTTGGTAATCATAGATTTAGTCTAAAAATTACATTAAGTTTGAAACACTATGTACATTTTTTCAAATTTAATTCAAAACACACCTAAATTTAGATGTATTTTGAATAAATTACTTTAAGTAACTACTATCCGGTCAGAAAAATTACACGAATTCAGGTCCTTTATAACACGCCCTTTATTTAAAAAATCCCAACAAGAAAAAAGCAATTATCATCTAAAAAACCAAATGAATTTACCTCTATCCTGTAGCAAACGTTGAAGCTCCGCTTTACATTTCTTGCTACATCTACAGTTTCATGTTGTAGCGCTGTGTACTATTTATGCATATCTTTCTACTTTAATAGTACTACAGCTATAGTTGCATCATCGTGTTTAGCCAGTTTATGTACTTTGTAACTGTCCAATTCCAAATAGTTTAATACAATTGACCAGTTTATATTTCTTGATCGCTCAATATTTTTCCTCAATTTTTAGACAGAGCAGGAGAATAAAATATAAACACTATTCCTCACATAGAAGTCAAAACAACTCTCTTTTTCTTTTCTTCTTATGTAATTTACTGCGACAAAAAATAATTGAGCGAGCGAATCCAAAAAATTTCAGTCTCAGTTTTTAAGGGGAAAAGTGAGGAATTTTTGGGAGGAATCCTGTTTATATTTCTGAGCTCTCTGAGTCCTCTGAGATCTCAGAAATATAAACTGGCTAAATGATTACTAGATCACAGTATTATAAAGTTTTCTGTATGAAACCGTTTAGTTTTTATTTCGAAAATATCGAAAAACAAGGAGGATATTTAAACTACACAAGTTCGTGTCTTCCGAATAAAATAATAAAGTTAATTTTGTTAAGGACTAAAAACGATTTGGACTCTAATGCCTTTTCAGAACCAAAAAGTATCAACCCCCATACAGAACACCTTTTAGTAATTTTTAAACTTTTTTTTAAAATTCTGTCTGGGTTTGCAAGTATTTTTCCCGTACGAAGGATTCTTCAATCCAAGAAAAGAAAAAACATTTTTTAACTTAAAAATTTTAATACTTAACTAAAATTGGCTAAATAAATATCAACATCTTAAATTAAATGCCTAGCTAAAATAAAATAAAAAAAATGTTTTATTCCATTTTGTACACCTTACTTTTTATAGTGGTAATGAATGAGCAAAAATTTAACGGAATGATCAAGGGTTTTTTGATATAGGCAAACTATTAACAAAATCATTCTTATTGTGAACAAAATAATTAGCTAGAAAAAGAAAAGTACACGCTGACTACAACTGCAACCACAAAGAAGCCACCAACACCATACAGAATGGCTTTTTCTCTCAATGCACGCATTATCATTGAATTCAGAATTCGAGATGATCTGCCCAGTTCAGCATTTGTCTCTCGTAGTCTGGATCTGGCATTATGAAGAGTTTCCCGCTGATGATGTAAATCCTGCAAGACTTGAGTGCTCAGCTCTTCAGTTTCGACGGCAATACGATAGCCCTCAACTAGGCGATTTCCAGTTCGTTCAATCCGCTCAGAGTTCTCGAGTAATCGCTGCTTCTGATCATCTCGAATTGATATGTCATCGAAGTCATCGGTTATCTCAAGAGCGGAATGATTTCGTGACTGGTCTTTGATGTTTTTGTATTCACTTTGAAGACGCTTAAGTTCAACTTGATAGCAGTTGAGTTTGCTATTGAAACCAGGGCGAACAGATGGATTCAAGTCTCTTATTTCCAAACCAATTTGTTCTAACTGAAACAAGTATATAAACTCTTATATGCTATTGGAGTTCATATAGGCAGTTGAAAATATTACCAATTCAGAAGCTTCGGTAAGACTTCCATCGATTTTTGCGCAAAGTTCGCGTCTTTCAGCTGCAATGAAAAATATGTTATTGAAATTTGTGTAACATTGAGATGGAATTCAAAATCTTTTGACTACCTCCACTAAAGATATTTAAACGGCCAATCAATGCCGTTATTTCTGCAATTAATGCAGCATATTGTTGCTCGTAGTGATCGATTAAAGTCATCTTGAATTTTGGATTTTTGGTTCTTGAATAGATAAATAAAATTTAATCGAGTAATTTTTTTCCAGCTGTGTTGTTTTGTTTCACTTTTCTTTAGTTTGACGTTTGCATTTTTGGTTTTTCTTTGAAATTTTATTCGCCGATAGTGTAGTTTCGACATCCGCTTAACGGTAGGACGACACCTTTGTAAATTGTTAACTGTAAGACCCCTTTCGCACGAAGAAAAGGTCTGAATTTATGTGATTTTTGCGCATTGAGTAATTTTAAGTCCAAAGCCTTATACTACACAATGATTCATTGCATCTGACTCTTTTCGAAAATAATGAGTGCAATAGAGGTGAAAGACCAGTCGCCCTGTGCGTCGTTACAGAATCATAAGAATGAGCTGCGGGTGAAATATGACTCAATTTTGACATTTGGCTTATAGTAAAAATTAAAAATTGAGTCTGATTTCCATCGCAGCTCCTTCATCTGATTCTGTAATTGGGGTGATCTCTCACAAAATCTTTAAGATCTTAAATTTTATTTTGTTATATTGTCTGAAAAATTTCAATCTCAGTTTTGTACTGCAGGTTGTGTGATGAATTTATGTGAGGAATTGTATATCCGTCCTAAAAATTGAAATTAGCTGTGAGTAAAGTTTTCTTTTTTTTTGTGTTTAGGGAGCATACCTCCTTCCCATCAATTTAAGATAAGGCCAAACAAAAGGTAAATGTCTACAATATAAGGAGTTGCAAACATAATTTTTTCTGGCCTTATTGAATTTTCTCAACGCAGTAATATGTTTATTTAAGAAAGCATTCATGCTCAGCTGAGGAGAAATGCAAATCCACATTCAGATCAATACAAATTTATATTGGGCGCCGTATTCACCCCAAATATTTGTGCTATGCAAAAAATTACGTCAATTTTTGTGCTACATTCAACGCATGCTATCCAATTACGGAATACGACACAAAAATTTATTTCGAAATAAATTGAATTTTTGATGAAAATATTTTTGGTGAATACAAAATTTAAGACGCACGGTGCACAACGTAAATTTCTATTCATGTTCAATTAATAAAAGGTAATACGAAGAAATAAGTTGCTCGAAATTTTTTGACGATTTCTTTAATTGGATTAATTAACGAGGAAATAAAATCTCTACACAATTATTTAAATTTCCTTTGACAGCCTATTGGTTGAACGCACCTTAACATAGATGTGAGATGAAATGTCAAAAAAATCTCTCGTACTCCTACGCTTCTCACCATATGGTGCCCTATTTATTACAGAATGACTTATGAGTCATGACTTTTTTCGAAATTAAAATAATGAGTATGAACGAGATAAGGCATCTGATTTCCCATTCAGAGTCAATTAATTTCAAAAACAGTTATAACTCATAAGTCGTCGTGTATTAGGGCAGACGGCACTCAGCTTCCTCCTGTGAATGGATTCAATTGGCCAGTTCATATTTCTTGAGCACTCAGTATTTTTTCTCAATTTTTTAACAGAGCAGGAGAGTAAAATATAAACAACATTCCTCACATAGCAGTCAAAACAACTCCCTTTTTCTTTTCTTTTTATGTAATTTAGGATAGGATTTTTGAAAGTTTGTAAACTGTTTTTATGTTTGCAAATTGCAACATAGTGAATTATCAGCCATATTCTGGCGTTATGAGGTCTCACAAGTCACTAGCTCTAGTGAGGTGTTCCTGGTGAGGTTTGTTGTGATTCGATAATATTTTCGGTATTCTGGGAAAATCCTCACAGGAAACTCACCACAGTAAATGCGAACGTTCAAGCATGTCAGATTTTCACTATTTTTTGATTTATTGGGCTCTGATTTGCTGACTGTCATAAAAAGAAATATGAGTGAACTTAATAATTTTCTCGATTTATGTTGAACGCACTTATTTACTAAGCTAAATCAAATAATACATGCATGCATGTTTATTTTTCAATGAATTATATTATCCAAAGTGAAAGTAACTAGAAAGAAATTCAAATCAACATGATGTCGTTATATGTGGAATCAGAGGTCTTTATTGTTAGTTGTGACCTCCTCCAAGGGAGATCACAGTTTCGATAGTTTTTGTGAGGATCACAACTTGTGATGTTGCTGCCAGAATATGAAAACCTCACAAAACCAAATTAACCTCACCTTATGAGGTTGTTGTGCCTTGTGAGGTATCAGTGAGGTTTGCCAGAATAGGTCTGCTTATTTTGTAAATTGTTAAAAGAAAAAGTCTTTTAAGCTAACAAATTGTTAAAGTGAGTAAATGCCCTTAAAAACTTTATTGTGTCTTTTGTCAAAGCCTTATGCCAATTTTTGACATTCTTCTTTTTGGTGGCCATCTTTACCGTAACGCACTGCCTTATCAACTTCCTTTCTAGTTTATTTCTTGAAGGTATGTGTACCAAAAATTTGTTTTCCTCAAAAAAATCTAAATCCATCCATTAAATATGATAGAAAATGTATGGAAATTAGTATTTCATACCAAACATTATATATCATGTAATTTAATTCCGTGAAACTTATGCGAATTCTTTGTGTTCTCTTAAAATTTTAGTTGCCGATAAAATGGTTCAGCGATTGACTTTGAGGAGACGTTTGTCTTACAACACAAAATCCAACAGGAGGCGAATGTAAGTAAACACATTTTATAAAGAATTGTTTGTTTAAAATTACTATCAGTTGAAAATTTAGAACAAAACAAGTTGAGTTTGAGTGTTAAGTGGGTATTGAAAAACTACCTCAAGAATTTTGGAATCTTGGCGCAACAAAAAAGTGTTTTGACAGATAGTCGCATGATGTGTCGATTCCGATTTTATTTCTTCAATTAAAATGTTTAAAAACCAACTCGAAATCAACTCTGTTTGTTTCTAAATATCTAATTACAAACGCTAATGAGAAACCCTTTTTTATTTCAGTGTGCGTACTCCAGGCGGTCGCTTGGTTTACCAATATGTCAAGAAGAACAAGACTGTCCCAAAGTGCGGTCAGTGCAAGGAGAAACTAAAGGGTATCCGACCAACCCGCCCATGTGAGCGTTCCCGATTGTCAAAACGCCAAAAGACTGTCCGTCGTACATACGGTGGTGTACTTTGCCATGGTTGCTTACGCGAGCGTATCATCCGTGCCTTCCTAATTGAGGAACAAAAGATTGTCAAGGCCCTTAAGAGCCAGAAGGAAGCTGTCAAACCTGTGAAGGTTGTTAGGGCAGCTGCACCAGCTCCTCAAAAGAAGCCAGCACAGAAATCGGCTGCAAAGTCTAAGAAATAAGAAGTGTACCCTTTTAAAAAATCAATAAATTTTTATTAGAAAAAATATTTTTTTAAATTGTGTTGCAATACATTCGGGTGATAATTTACCAAACAGGAAATAGGAAATACTTTCACATGGGGTAGTTTGCTGTTGTATGTGAGTTATTTTGTGATTTTTGCTTGACCGGTGAGCAGGATACATCAAGAAACGACTTCATTTTCCTTCAATAATGCTGAATGAAAACAAAACAATTATTTGATTTGGAATCAACAAATATGTAGTTTTTGAATATGTCATGGAACTGAGACGATTTATTTTGATCTTGATCATTTTATGTATTTACAAATATTTATTGAGCTTTAATGTAAGTGAAATGAAGTACCTACTTTATGAATTAATACTTTAGAGATCCGAGGCATGCATATTTAAGATTTTTTATGTAAATGAATGAAGTGCCTACTATCCCACAGTTCTACTTTTCAAAGTGGTTGTATTAAGATTTGAGAATACATTTCATGAATTTGCCCACTAAAGTTTGTGAAAGAAACGGTCATTTCCTTAACTTTGTATTTTTGTCAAAGTTCATATAAAAAAAAATAATTGGCAGGAGTTTGGAGTAAAAACCACAGAAATATATAGTAAAAGATCTTACCTTAAACAAGATAACTGGCCTGAACGATCAAAAAGGCAGTTTGTTCCTTTAAAGCATCACCATTTATAGTTGAAATCCAGAAAATCCACAATGAAAATGAAGTACATACCTAATAACCTATTTCTTAACTTTCTGTGATGGTTGGAAGAAACTCCAAAAATTAAATAGCGGCTTCATGCTAGCCTTACATCGATTTTATTCAAATTTAAAATATTTATGAGTCTTCTTTGAAAAATTTTGTGCCAAATTCTCAGAAAATCGGTTCATCCTACAATAGTCTAGCTTAATGAAGATCGAGTAGATTGGGAGCCGACTGCAACTATTTAAACTGGAGGTAAATACGTTTTTTGTTATGAATTTGGGGTTCAAGGCGTTAAGAATCGTCACACCCAAGATTTAAGAATTTTTGTGAATTGTCATTGTAATTTTTCCAATCTTAATCTATTGGTTGCTTTAAATCTCGGATTGGTTAGGTCCGGCTGTTGTGGCAAAGGAATGGAACTGAGCTGGTCTTGGGTCAGCTTGGAGCGGTTGATATTATATCGTCATCTAAATTGTATGAGATATTTATCGAGTTGTAGAACGTTGGCCTATAAATAGCCTGTTATATACCAGTATACGGTTTTACTTCTGACACCGAAATCTGATTTTTTGACTGGCTGCGATAAAACTTAAAGCAGCAGGGACCCCAACATACATAGCCGTAATTGTTTCATAGTTAATTATATGGTATTTGGTAGAAAAATATAACTAAAAAAATAAATTGCGTTTTCTACATCGAGATAGAAGCGATTTTCTTTAAATTTTGAATATTAATGAGTATGTTCTTGAAGATGCTCCAAATTGAAAGAAAATCGATGAAGGCGGTAGTTATTATATTATTTAAGTTTGAAGTGATCAATTTTCCAGCCTTGACGACAAAAAAATATGCTAGACCACTGAATTTTAAATTAAAATCCTAAAGCTCTGGTGCGAAACTTTTAGATTTAGAAACCCGATCATCCACCGTACAGCTTTCAGAATTGTATATGTACCATCATTGTCAATGAATTCAAAAAACAACAAGTAGGTATATTTTCGATTTATTAGAGAAAAAGGCATCTATTTCGCTCCCGAATTAAACTGCAGCACAACATGAGGAATACAAAAATAATAATAAAAATACTGTAATTAAATTCACCATTATTAAAATATATTATATATACAAACTTAGAATACTTTGTACAAAATTAAATTAATGACTAACTATAGGCCTGCACCATAACATGAAATTTCTTCGATTTTCAGTCCAAACTCTTGAATATTATTTCCTTGTAGAAACTTCGACAAAATTCACACAAATGCATAGAAATTACAGAAATTCAAAGTAATGGAACGGACCTAGTTAAAAGATTACAATTTCAAATGAAGCTCGAGCAAATCTGCCCATTCGGTGTCACCAATGCAACTCATTCCATGTGCTGAACCAGGTGCCATTTGCATTGCTACTTCGACATCACATTCGTTTTTCGTAAATGACTCCGAATAATCCCTGCACTGTTTGTAGAAGTTCTTCAGCATTATTTCATGCACCATGTGATCGTAGAGTTTCAACAGGAATGCGGCTTTTTTCGAAAGAACATCTAGATGTGTTTTTGGCAAAGGTCGATCGTAGATTTTCACTTGAAACTCATCATCTCCTTGAAAGTAATTAATAGGAATATTCAAGTAAGTTGCGACGCACTGATCGAAATTGGTTAGAGTTGTTTGCTTAGAAATAAGGCAGTGTGCGACGAAAAGATCAAAAACTCCATCTAATTGCACATTGTGTTTGTACTTTAGATTATCGGCTATTTTATTGGAGTGATACAAAACTTTTTTGGGTGACTTAGCTTGTAGAATGTTTCTAAGATCTTTGAAAATAGCACCCAGCGAAATGAGATCAAGGATGTAAATATTTTGACCTGTGGTTAACGCCAACAGTGATGTACGATTATGGCGCCCAAAATTAGACGGCTCAATGTGCACGCCGATGACACTTTGTTGTTTGAGGCTTGCAATGGCTTTGTGATATCGTTGATCAACTTGGAAGATGTATGTGGCCGAGGAAACGAGTTCTTGGATTTTATCAAGTTCATCACAACTGATAGGAACTAAATAATCGGATTTGGGCCTATCAAATTCTTGTTCTTCACTCGAAGCTAGCGACTCTGGAGCATCGTCGTCTTTGCAGCATTTTATAGATTTGATAAGTGGCAGGGGGATAGTTTGTGAAGATGTGAAGATATAGCCACTGTTGAAATCTCTAACATTCGATAGCTCAATTACACGTTTGTCATTGGATATAAACTTCAAGTCACCGACAAGAATTTCATCTTCAAGTTCCACAACTAGTTTTTGGCCAATTTCGCAGTTCTCCACGTCCATTCTTCGCAAACAAAAAAAAACAAAGATTTGAGTTTTGACATTTTTGACAAGTAACGGTTCGGTTTAGCTTTGTTTGTTTCAAACTACGAACTCAAATTAGGTTTGTTCGTGTACTTTCTGGGATAAATTTGGCAGGCTGTCAAAATTTAAGGAGGGAAGATGCAATTCTCTCAGAGAGAAATAAAATTGTGCAAAAGTACACGAACGCACAGAACCAACATTTCTAGAACAAAACACAATGTTTCGTGACGCTTGCTATATCACACTTGCAGCAACGGAATGGAACGGAACTTCACGCCACGGCAAAGTTAGTCAGATTATCAACTTTGCCGCATGGTACCGCGCCGTGAAGTTCAGCTGTCGCTTATTGCGATATAGCTCATACAGTTTTATACAAAAATTATTTTGAAGTTCAGTTGCGGTGCAGTTCCGCTGAAGTACAGTTCCATCAAGTGCGATCTTACTTTAAAACAAAATCTCTTTATTATTAGGAAATAGTTTGTTTTGCTAGGAAGTATCAGCTTTTTTTAGCCAAAAATTACTTCATAATACAAAAAAACATGAAATTCAAAATTAAGTCACATTTTCTATTTTCAAAACAGATAAATAAATTTTATATATACCAAAAAAAAAACGATGAGACAAGAAAAGAAAATCACTTTTATCAACAAAAAAAATCTTAAAGTTAACAACAGCTTTTTTGTTTTTGTTTTGTTGTTTTCAACTCAGAACACAGAACTGACAATTTCTGCCCAAAGAAATTTCTTGGGCAGAATTTGGGAAAAATTTTTAGGAAGGGGAAATTTTTTACTCTCTGGCGAGCGTTCTCTTCTGCCAAAACTACCCAATTTGGGCTTAATACTACATTTCCACCTAACACTAATCTAAGATTTAATAAGATTAACCTTAAATCTTCTTCAAATCTCGTAGATTTACCATACAAATTTATTTCGTAAATCTTGAAGATTAGAAATTAATCAAACGAATCTATTCTTAAATGGCGCTGGAGGATTCATCCTTGGTTCTAGTTCTTCATAAACGAAGCTTTCTATCTCACTCTTATTTTATAAGAAAAAATGAAACATCATTTGTATTTTTAAAGGTGCTGTCAAAATAAATCTTTTTCAAATCTTTAGATCTGTTCGTGTTAAAACATCAAATAGATTTATTGAATCTGAACTGAGATAAACCTTTGGTGGAAATATAGCATAATTGGGTAGATTTGGGTAAAATTTGGTAGTTCTGTGGAGTACACGAACAGACTTATTGTATCGAAACCATTCAATTTCCATCAACTTCTTAGACCTGTTCGCGACAGAATGGAGACGGAGCTGCAACTGGAATAGATGTCAAAATGTTGAATGCCAAATCCAATGGTATGAACACAACACGACGCAGCCGCCTTATTTATTAGATTTGACTAGTATTCGTTTTAACCTCTCAATATTTTAACTTAGTCAAATAAGCACTCACTCCGTCTTATCGCCACATCAAACTAGTCTCTTAAATTAATAAAAAAAATTACAAGTCGTTTCAGTAGCACCCTCGTTATATCAAAAAAACAATAAAACTAAAACCTTATTAAAAACGTAAACAAATCCTAGCTGATTCCCGCAATTATTTATTTCAATTAACTATTTTTGGTAAAGTTATAATTAATATATTTGTGTTTCACTTTTCTACAAAAGTATAAGCTGGGACGCTCTAATTTTTACTTTTGTAAAACTTGAGATACAAGATAGAAATGAGTAGTTTATTGAAAAAGAAAACACATTTTTTCACTTTTGTACAAAAGTGAATTGGATTAAGTTAGACGTTATGCGTCGGCATCTATATTTTGTTTATGCCTCACGACATCACTGACTCCTCTTCTCTTATCCACAAACTACCAAGACACCAGTCTCAATTTTCCCAATCTAAATAGCGTGATAGAGATTCATGATAAGCGGAATCTGAGATTATCTTATTGCAGATTCCATTATTAAGCCTTAACTAAATTCACCACTTTTTGCAAAATGACAAAAGTAAAACTATTTTTTTTCCCGCTAGAGCAGTTGGTCTACCATTTTTGTATTTAATAATCTTTCCAACAAACATTTGACATTTCTATACAAATTATTGATACCACAACGATAATACTTGCCTGGCAATACCGTTTTTATCAAGACAAAAGTTAAAGTTGGGACATAGCTAGCTCTACATGGACAGTTGTTGTTGTAGTTGACATGTAAATTGTTTTGTTTTGGTGTCATTTTTTTCAGACAAAATTATTTTGAATTGTAAAATAAACAACTTTTGTCTTTATGTTGGTTTTGTTCGTTGCGATTGCATGCAGAGTTGTTGATTTGTTCATCAGCCGAAAAGCTACTAGAAAAATGCTGTGGTGAGCTTGTGAGAGTTTTCTTGTGACGATTAGGTAAAGAATACCTAAATGATATCGAATGACAGCAATTCTCACAAAGAGTAGTCACAAGAGCTCACAAGGGGGAGAATCGGGTTGTAAATTTATCTTACAATTTTTTTCCAATCGAAAAAGATCGATCTCCAATGATTGTAAGGAATAATCGATCACATGATCCGGTAATACTACCAATAATTCACTAGGAAAATAAGATAGTGATGGTCAAATTTTGTTTTTATATTTTCCCAAAGAACACTGCATCATGCTCTGTTTGACCAGACCTTTTGAGAAGTAGGTACAGTCCTTAATTAAACTTTAATCAACCAAGTTCATTCGGACGCCAACCGGTTGAATAATGAAGCCATACAAATTGAGCAACTCTACAATCATCATAGACTCAAACCATATTGCTATCTCTCCAATTCATCTCTCTTCACAAATTGAATTAAAAATGGCCGATGTGTTGTTGTTTCGTGACCGGGGTACCCAGTGTTTTCTGTTTATTTTGATATTTATGATGTTTATTTCAACGTCAAATGGTAAGTTTTTAATTAACAATTAATTTTATTCAATGGGCAAATAAAAAATTAAGTGAAATTTTAATTCAGACCGAGTGCAATTGTAATTAAAGTATCCAGTGGCTGTTATCCCGTTGTGTGAATGCTAGTGTCTTTTTTATTCGACAGATATCTGTCGTCTCCTTTCTTCGGATATACTTCAAATGCAGTGTTGTTTTGTTTTTTTCCACATTTTTTGTTTTTTTTTTTTATTTTTGTTTTGCAAATCGATTAATTGATTTGGGAGGGAAGCGTAATTATATTTGTGGAATATTAATTGGATTGCAGTTTGCAGAAGGAAGTGCAAATCCAAATATGAATGTTAATTATTTTTGTATTTGTTATAGAAATCTAGTTTAGTTATTTCTTATTTAGTTCAAGATGTGCATTCGTTTTTCGTTGGATTGCGAATGCAAGTTTCTTTAGTAAAAGTTTTCTCTTTTGGAATTGTCCTTTCATTCAAAGTTGATATTCTCTTTAATGTGATTTTTAGTGAATTTTATGGTAAAATTAGGAACAAGTGTATTCATATTAACCTAAGGAAAAAAAGAATCCTTTCGTCTTGTAATCTGTAAATCAGGTGGAAAATTCTTGGTTTACCAGTCTAGTTTGAGATTCCACTATCTCCCGAGAGGTGGCGGATTGAAATCTTTGTTCAGTCTTTTTTTTTAAATTTTGGATTCCAAAAGCAGGGATGTTATAAGTTACATTTTTAAACGAATCGGTTGTGGTGTTTTTCCATTTTTATTTTTAACTCGTTCATTCTCAAAAAATCGCTCCAAGCAATTTTCTTAAATAAGGATTTACATACCTACGTATTTTAACAATACATTTAAAAATTGTCAAACATTGTTTTATTTTTCTTTGGCGGTTGTCGCATCAATACTCATTCAAATAAAATTATGGATATTAAAATATGTAAGTAATTTATTTTATCTGTGTATTTTTGTTAACAAAATTGATTATAATATAAAATTTATAGCTTGCCAATCGCTTTTTGCGTCTACTTGGTGCCAGTTTAATTACCTTTTTAGTTAGTGCTTAAATAATAGTAGTTGATTGCAAAATCGAAACCAGAAAAGCTTTCACGTATTCAATTGTAGTCCTGAACGGTAACTTTCTTAAACGTCTGAAAGTTAAAGCTTCCTCATAAAAACTTTGAAACTAACTTTCTTGATTAAACAAACATGGTTTAAAACATGATCCGTGGTTCAGCATTTTTAACTCATCGATTTCGGTGGATCTACTGAGGTTCAACGATATGGTTCAAGGTTGAAGTAAAGGGCCATTCACATGAGAGCAACCAACTATCGACGAATTAACGATTGAAACGGGATTTAACACATTTACAAACCTTTATTCTTCAAAAAAACTAGACCAATGATAGAAACCTTACTAACGCTTATATTGAGTTACTAAAATTTGTATTTTAATTGTTGATAATATAAGACAAATTTTAAGTAAACAAATTTAAGTGAATAAATTTAATTCGCGACGACCAATTTATATATTCAAATTTCTCTTATATTAAGGGTATTCATGCATCGTCGTAAGTTTACAAATTGTGTAAAATGATAAGTTTACGCAAAGTTTGCATGAACGACCTTTTTTTAAAGATTTGATAAAATGCTACGTAATTCAATCAGAGTAAGTCACAATGTGACGTTTGGATAAGTTTAACCAGTTTGTTTAGTTAGTTAGTTATTGGATAAGTTTAACCAAATTGTTTAAATCATTTCCCATACAAAATTTGACAGTATATTAACCAAAAGATAAACTTAACCAATTTGTAAACTTATCTACCCTGAATACCCTTATTATCAATTAAAATGCAAATTTTTAGTAATTCAACATTAGCGCCAGTTAGATTCCTACCACATTCTCTAGTTTTTTTTTCGAAGAATTACGGTTTATAAATGTGTTAATTCCCGTTTTTTCTTTTATTCGTTGGTCGCTCTCATGTGAATGGTCCTTAAGAAATACTTGAAACGTTGCGTAAGACAATGGAATAGACCATTTGAGTTAATCCGGCAGACTCAAATCAGGACTACCGGAGAGCCATTCTTCAGCTCTGAGTAATTCAAAGCATGCGGCTCAAACCACTTTACTTTAAACTTAAACTTAGCTGGAGCTAGGACATTTCCTTGTGGTACAACGGCTTCAATTTTCTTTAGTTCCGACTTCCGAGTAATTTTAGTCGTACCGTACTCTTAGCAATTACTTGCAAGACCTGCATCCACAACAAAAAATGCTTCAAAGATCATGTTTATTCTTTACCTCAACTCGCCCCAGCAAAAAACCACAGAATTTGTTGGGCAAGGTGAGTGCATAGTTTTCAAAAAACGCTTTGGGGCGACTCCAGGTTGACTTCAGGTTACCTTAATTTAAGGCATGCATTTATTATTATAAATTGGAGTTTTTTGAAAACTATTGAAGGCATTTCTTTCAAAACCTGAGCAGTTATTAGATCGTACCCTGGTAATATTTTGTTTGACAACTTATGTTGACACATGCTTCTAACTTCTTTGAGCATGTCAAAAGGAATTTCACATTCGTCGTTTCTATCAACAAACTGTAAGGGATCTGTAGCTGTATTTGCTGGGAATGGCTTAAAAACATTCGCATAATGTTCAGCGAAGAGATCAGCCTTTTGTTTCGTTCCATTTACAATCTTGAGATTTTACTGGCGGGTTTTGTGTCTGTGGTCTTTTAAGGCGCTTAGCTGCTTTCCATAAGGAGTATTAGGCGCCGTCAGACTATTCAGGAATCTAGTAAGTGTATCATTTTTAAACCCAGAGATTCTTTAATTTAGTTCGTTGCCTTATTTATGAAATCACCATTTCCCTCCGGAACACTCTTAAGTACCGTGTTTAAAAAAAAATCAACGGTCGGGCTTTCGAAATACATATACGTATGTACATAAGAGTTTGAAAACATAAAATTTGAGAAAGTTTTCAAGTAATTATTGCAAACAATTATGTAAGCGCAATAAAAATGAGCGATATTTTGTGATAGCTGATTAGATTCAAATATATGTCAACACATCATTCAGGTAATATAGGAGCTGTGAATAATATCGTAACAAATTACGAAAGCATCTGAAATGCCTGTTGTCGTATGTTGATTTTGTGGTTTTTTACCATCAGGTAGAGATTTACTAATATTGAAATGTGAGTAAAAAGAATAAATAGTAATAGTTATAAAAGAGGTGATAATTAAACGTACTAAGCTATTCATTTTTGGGCAATAATTGTAGTACACACAAAGAAGATAGGTTAAAGATAGCTTTTAAACTGGCATCACAACTGAGGCTCATTGAAATTTTCTAAAAAATTTATTGAATACAGTATCATAATTATCAAAATAATTATCAATTTAAAGTCGAACTAAGATATTGAACTACAAAAAAAAATCCATTTCTTTCACAAATTTTTTCTTGAACTAAACTTTGAGCTGGAAACAACACAATGCGATGATGATGGTTCACCGCACGTTCGTATATCAACATTACAAAACTACCGCAAACTTGATTGTTATCGAATAAAATACTTAATTCACGGTAGCTGCTTGCTCTATCATTCTTGTCTACGCATTTAGCTCCTGTTTTTTTTTTTTTACTTTTTATTTGTTGTGTTGCTTTTTGCTTTTGCCCAACTATCTATCACTGTAGACCTCTAGAGCAAAATAAAGTGGTTATTCCCTTGCATCAAGAAGTTATTTTATTATTCAATAACATCCTTTGCGAAACAACCTTGCAATGGTAGTTACTTTAGTTACTGTCATTGTACCAAAGAATCACATCACGCATTACTTTTAAATGAAATACTTAAGTCTGTTAAAAAGCCACTACTTATAATAGATGCTTCGCATATTAATTAAATAGCTCCTAAGTTTATCGAATTGCATGGTTTGAAAAAGAGAAATTAAGACACAAAAAAAAAAAAGAAGAAATCGATGAGTTTTTGTGCAGGGTTAAGGAATAATAATAATCATAATAGGGCTTGGAATAGTAATTTCAAGATTTCGTATAGGATTGGTCTTATCTTATCATGCTTTGCTATACGAAAATTGAAGAAAAACAGTATACACAAATGTTTATGTAATGTATAATTCCAATGAAAATAAATGGTCGAATTCCATAGGGTTAGATTAGGTTAATGGACTGATAGTTGATCTTGTTACCGTCACACTTAGATCAGTGTAGATCCATTCTGATGCCCTAGGGATTATAGCCCTTATGAAATGAAACCTATGATAAATTATAAGACAATCAAGTCCGTAACGGGTGCTTCAGGCTATAGCCTGAAGAGTCGGTGGTTATTTCTAAGTCACTGAAGAAGTGTTTGTCGTTACACAATCACCTTGTTGAGGAGATGACGACGCCTTTTAAGAATGTGAGCCTTCCTTTACACCCACTTGAGAAAACATCCCTCCCCAGGCTCTTAGGAGCATGTAGCTCCATTCAGTCGAACTCCATAATGCAGTAGTAAAACTTCAAGCTGAGCATAAATGTAGTGATACCAAAGATCTGAAATAACTGTCAATCTTTATTTTCCATTGGTTGCTCTCTGAGAGTTACTATATTCCTTTTGGTTGAAGATTTATTTAAAAGAAAATTAAGGTTTTCGGTTGAGACATTTTTAGAAATATCTCTCAATGGTTAAGTTTTTTACGAAAAAATTAATGGCTAAAAATAAATCAACATGGCTTTTAATTTTTTGCAGACAATCAATCAAAATCCACAAGTAGGTATTCACCGATTAATAAAACGCAATCATATTAACCAGACTAGTAAACTTTCAAGTACAAGTACCCTGAACCTTGTACTGCAGTCTAGCCATGATCGCCCAAACTTGATATTCACTGTCGTGGTCATTGTGTTCTTTTCACTCTGTTTACACAGGAATCTGTGTCGTGGTTTCCTCGCTTAATAGTCAAAATTCTTAACACCTCGACTCCACAGGGGATACAGATATCCAACATCGCAACCACAATCCAATCAACATTCAGTAGATTTTTCTCGCTGAGCAAGTCATGTCTTGTCGTTTCATTTCTTTCACACTGCAACTTCTATCTTTTGCAACAATTTCCAACTCTAATTATAGAAACAAAGGTCATGTTCATACATAAATAACAACAATATTTACCTCCAGATACAAGGAAAATCAGAAAAAAAAACTAACACGCAGGTGAAATCTCAAATCTCATCGTTAAGCTTTGAACAGCGTTCATGTCGTATTCAAAAGTTCTTCGACATTTCGTCGGCAAGACATGGATTTTTCTACCTCCATTGGTTTTTTTCTCGACATGTTCATAGTCCGAGCATGGCTGATGTCCAGTGAAACCGGCATGTAAAGACATCCCAGAAAATTTTAAAGTTCCTCACATGAAAGTTGAATGATTTTAATAATTGTACAAAACACAATCAATGGAGGACAAGCCGAAATTACCTACTCATTGAATATTTACTTCTCATCTTTAGAAGAAGGATAAATGCAGAGATCAGATATGAAACTAAACCTTTTGAAAGGTTCTTCGATAACTCTTATTTGTTGTTATTCTCAATAACTTTTATTCTAAAGGATATTTTCTTGGTCAAGGTGTGAAAGAAACCTTAATTTTGATTTTCTTTATATTTCGGTCAACCAGTGAAATTTGTCACTGTGAAAAAAAAAAAATAAATCTCATCTGCATCGATCAGAACGTTCGTTAGTATCAGAGTTGTAAAGTAGATAATTACTTATGTCGTTTTTCATTGTTGAAAAGATTTGATTTTTTTTTTTAAAGATGAGAACTTCCTTATTTGAGAGATTTGATCTGTATGTACCCATATATGCAAACATTCTGTTGTCAAATGACACATTGAAAAAGAAAATTTGTTTGTTTTGTTCTATTTGTGCCAACGCCATACGATATTTTTCTGTGTATGCGTGCATGTATGCTATGTGTACAAAATGAATCTACTCAAAACTATGCCCAGATGTTTCATTCAAGGCAGTAATTCTAGATTTTAAAATCAAATCTTTTCAATGAAAAACGACTGATCTCTGGATAAATGACATTTATCTTTTTTTTCTTAAGTAACGAAAGATATCAAAGGAAAGACATCTCCTGGTGCCAGATATGTAACTTTCTGCAACAAACTCGCACAAATAACCTTGCCCATGTTTTCTACAGCCAAAATCCCCCAGACCTACTCAGAATTAAAATAAGTGTGCTTAACTAATTGAATCTATACCTCATTCAAATGTTCTCACAGCAGCTCCGGAAGGCAATCGCAATAATCCCATTCATACACATCCGGCTTAAGCCATCACATCAATCATATTGCTTCCATCTGTCAGCGTATTATCTCTCATTAATGTCCGGAAGGAAGAACTATATTTTAGGATTTTCTTTAGTGAGCTATTCGCTCGTACACAGTCAAAATATTTTGCCAAGTCAATAAATTTAAATTCCATAATTGCATGAGAAGATTTACTGATGAAAACTCCCAAAGAGAGAGGGGGAGTAGAGAGGAAGAGGGAGTACAGTCAGCATTTTATTTTCGCTAACTTTATTATAAATTCTTTTCACGAATGATATAACGAAATGATGATTATCTGAGAATTGTATGTGTTGATATGTGGTGAAACAACTGTAGAAGAGAAGGGCAGAGAAGAAAAGAGCAAAAATAAAACTTAATATGTGAAAAAAGAAATCAATAAGCACCATAAAATAACTATAAATCATAATTAAGTGTAATTTACTCTCCGAACAAAACTATAACAAATGAATCTAACGATCTTTTTTTACGGCCTTTAATGGCAACGTTATGCGAACGTGAGACTTTTCCACTATTATAAGAGACTTACAGGAAAAATTGGCAAATAGTTTATAATCTCCCGCTGCTTCTTCTATTTCTATATATGACTAACTTCTCCTCACCCTGCAAATTGTTGCGCATATTTTGCTGGGGTGCGTAACTATACGAGCTATAATATTGTAGGAAAAATATGGGCTTATAGGTATCCACTACTCGTCGTCCGTCGTTTCTCGGTAATTGGCCTGAGTCCAATTTTCAGAAGCCAATCCTGGGAATATACTCGTCATACGCACCAATATAATGCCGAAGACGAAGAAGTCACCTGACATACATCACCGGGTTGTGTGCGAACACTCTGTCCATCGTGATTTATAGTGCAAATCTAAGCCCATCATGATGGGATAGTAATAAATTCAAAGAAGGATCCCATATAGGGCATTCTGCAATCCCAAACGAGACTTACCTATGGTGGTGGTAACAGAGGAATGAATTGGAATACATTTATGGTTTGGTATTTTGTTGTTGTTATTTGTGCTGAATTTCGGATTGATGACCGACCAACGATCGTCATAGATACCCGATACCTACTGTCGCCAATCATAATCACTCGAGATTCGAGAAGCTTGAGATACTCTCCCATGAACGATGTTGTTGATTATTATTAAATTGCACACCACATCCTTTAATGGATAAATCTATTTTCCCATAGAATCAACTATAATAGCGGCACACAGTAGCAACAACTAACTAAAACAACAACAACAACAAAAATTGTTTAAATCTTCACAGCCGTTGGATTGGATAGCGTTTATAGCAGAGAATTGATTATAAACTTGTTTGCTCCTGGATTTGTTGTGTTGTTTTTCCGAAACAAATAAATGTGCACAAACATTTTTCCAAAGGTTTTTCTTGCAATTCCAACAACGGCCGGCGACGAGAAGAATATTAAAACAGCCATACTGGGCTGGGGTGGTGTTGACAAAAAAATCAAGTCGGTACTGCCTATGGAAGACAGCAAAAGACATCTAAACAGAAAATGCAGAGACCTGAAAGTATCCACAATACTATTATGACCATATTCCATAACGAAAGAGAAAAGATTTTTGCGGTGTGGTACCCGCCGCCATCTCGTAGCCAGGAAGGGAAACCCATTTCTGTCCATAAGTTGGAGTTAGCCAGCTAGTATCGTGCGAGAGTCCTGTTTGGTGCGTAAAGCAAAAAGCTATACATTATATCTACGCAACGGTGCAATTGTAATTACAAAGTTCAAGTATACTCGCACGGTTACATGGTTAAATGAAAACAAACACGCACCGCTGCTGCTGCTGTTGCTGTTGCTGTTGATAGTGGATGATAAAACGGGCTGGCAGAGAAGTAGAGTGGGACACAAGAGGAACAAGAGATCTAGGCGTCTATGATGGGACTGCATCTTATTGAAATGCAAGCAACGACATTGGTCGTTTCCAGAATTACTAATTGAATCGACGCGTTCTTGTGTCGTCGACAATTATTTACATGTTGGGGTAATGTGAGTCTTATTTGTCTTTTTTTTCATCATTTTTTTTTATTTTATTATTATTATTATTTTTCATCTCTTTGGGTTGTGTGTTTTGTTTTTTTTTGTTTTCTTTTTATTTAGAAACCTACGTTTTATTATGAAATGCCTTATGTGATTTTTTCCAAAGAAATGTTGACAAATTCTATTAGAATGGCACGGAGAAGAGGAATCAGTTTGTGTAAATGTATTGTTTTAGCATTGGAACTCAAAAATTTTGATTTTAAGTAGAAAAATTTAAAAAAAGTCATAAATTATAAATAGAAAAAAACTATACGAGTACAACGTGTGAAATTCCTATAAACTTATCGAGATAAAGTTATAATTCTTTTTTCTGTGGAAAAAGAGGTTGTTTTGTAAATATGAAACCTTTCTATTTTTCATCTCATCTCATGCGATGTAATGGGTGTTGTATTTTCCAACAATAACTGCAAGCGGTTAAATGGCTGGTTCTATTCAGCATTAACACCAGTTGGGGATCTGTTGGGTAGTCTAACTCAGGCATTTTCGTATTCTAACGAACTAATCGCAGAACAGCTCTAAAGGGTAAGTTAATCGGGGACTTCGACGACAAAATTCAGAAATATAGTCGATATCAACCAGAAAACAGGAGTTATCAGAAAACGTTACACGAAACCTCAAGGGATACGAGAAAAAACTTTCGTAATAGACCAAGAGCCTACAGTAGATTTTGGGTTTGAGTGATAGCAAAAAAGAAGTGCAAGCGTCGAATGCTTCTTTAAAAGCAATTTAAAAAAAACGAAGTCTTGCAGTCCACGACGGTCAAGGTGATTTTTAATATGTTCTTATCCAACCGATGATTCTCTACGGATGCCCGATGTAGTTTAACATTGCATCATCTCAAACAGAAAAGATTCATGTGTTTGGAAGCAGTGTCTGAAACGCTTCTTTGAATTAGACAAAAGACAGAACACCTGGGGCGGATTACGATCTAACATAAGATTAATTTACACATCGCCATGACCTGGGAAAGGGACCCCACGCCAATCGATTTGATCTTCACGTACGATCTCCACAATATGGGGACAGGTTACATATAAAATTCCTTATTATGAATTCCTTTATTTTCTATCAATTAAAAAAAAGTACCTACACAAAATGGCCAACGCGACCGTTACTTGTTCATCATGGTGCAGGTGTTACCTAGGTATATTGAAACCATAATCCAAAGTTGGATACATCCAACAAAACAGTGATAAGTTTGAATACAAATTCAAAAAACACTTGTTTCACAATAAGCCGACACATAATTTTCCCCCGCCCACAAAAAAATCCACTTTTGTTGAATTTATTTTCGTAAGATCAAAGATCCCATAAAAGTGCGTTGTAGGTATATTCCAACTCTAACCATATTTACTCTCAGCCGCACATACCACAGTTCTGTTCTTGAAAAAAAGGCCTGAATGGGTCTGTATAGCAATTAGTATTCCCCAAATAGTAGAATTCCCGAAATGCCTTTAATCCATCAACCGGGCCAGAAACGTATAGTTGTTGATTTCAATGACAACAATCATCTTGTCACCGGGGCTTGCTGTGCCTTGTGTCCTGTTTCTTTTGGAAATACTTTTCTTTAAACAACGACAACGACAACAGACCGCCTACATTTAAAGATCCTAAAATTATTCAAGAGGAGAAGGCGAAAAAAAAAAGAATCCCCAATCTTTTGCTGGCTGCCGGGAACACACCAAAAAGGTGTCTCAAAACACCTCGGCTGTGAATACGAAATTAAATTCCACTGTTTTCAGCTGGCCACTGCAGGGACCATTTTCATTTCGGCTTTCTGTAGGGAAGACTCAGACCAAGAAGACCAAAAAATTTTCAATTCCAATGTCTTTTATTTTCATTAATTAAAAATTCTTTTGGTGCAATCATCATCACATGAATATCCACGCACTTACGGAAAGGATGACGACAAACCAAAAGACTTACGCATTTTAAAATCATTTATATGTAAACTCTCGGGCCAGGCCATCTCTTTGGTGTGCTGTTTCCATTGCTGTTGCTATTCTGGCATGGCTTACTTAAGATTCTCTTGTTGTACCAAAATGCATTACTATAATGATTGTATTCTCTTGGACGAGAGTATGTGTATGGGAGAGAGTGCGAGAGCAGGAGTCATTGTCAAATTAACCCAAACAAGAGATTCTACTTCATGGGATTTGTTCCAGCAATGGGTCGCCCCATTCGTTTGTCCATTCGGCTGGCTGAAGTCCAAGAGCTCTACAACAATACGAAGACAACAAACACTATGGCAACGAAAACGTTGGATTTTGAAATGGGAATGTGGAATCTCTGGGATGTCGTTACCATCGCACATTACCACATATAGTCCATCGCAAGAAGAAGCAGAAGAAGACCTATGGAATGATGTTGGTCGTAACTTTCAAATGGACGGCCGGCCGGCAATGGACGCCGAGATCATTGCTTGCAACCACCGCGTTTAGCTCATAAAAGGTATTTTGTGTTTTTGCGAGAAAAAGAGAATCCCGCATTGGCCATATGGAATGCCCGGTCGTTGGTTGGTCGGTCGGTTTGGTTCGGTATGAGACGAAGGCATTCAGGTTCTTGGCATATTTTAAACACGGAATCGTTTGCTCTCTATAGCAAAAAAAAAAAAACAAAAAACTAAACGAAGAATTTTCTTTTTAAGTTTTTCAAGCGAGCTATTGGATTTGGCTCTGACTCTTAAGGCTATATAACATCGGGAAGCACTCAAGGAACGTCGAATAAGCACGCAGAGACGTCAGGGCACAAGGGAATTATTTTCCTTGGATGCAACAAAAATGTTCGTTTAGAGTTTGTTGTGTGTGTGTGTGTGTGTGTACCCCAAGGGGAAAGCCACAAACAAGGAGCCACTCCAAAGGTGTTGGGTTTAATATGATTTTGACGCCTTCGAACGGAGAGGCTATACACCAGTGCAAATGGTGGGATATTATTTGTTAAGAAACGCAATTTGATGTTTGAAGGTTCATCGGAAAGTTTTATGATTAAGAAAAGATGGGGGCAACATAACGCTTTTTTTTTTAAAACAGTTATTGATTAATATTATATTAAATGTAAAAGGCGAGGAAGTGTGGCAGATCAAAATTTGGTAGCTTTGTTGGTGGAGTGAGTAGTGCTTTAGCCATCAGTGGCATATAAGATGTTTAGATTTCTGGAGATGGGAAAATATTTTGTACGAAATAAATATAAGTATCAACTGATCTTAAGATTGTTAAAACATACACACGCTAGATGGATTTACTAGACAAATATTTTTTTCGTCAAGAAGATATATGAAAGCTTGAAGGTTTTATCCGTTACCGAGTCTGGTTAAAAGTACATTATCTTGATCCTGTATTCTTTAACTAAAGCTGGGTTTTGTGAACCAAAATTAAACCGGACTAAAGTAAATTATCGAAAGATACACAAATATCGTTTTACATAGCTTAAGCTTAAATACAGAAATTAGACTACACCAATATTATTATGATAAGATATAAAATGATCTTATAGAAACCAAATCCAGGCTTTTAGTTTGTTTTACTCCCAATCAACATCAGGAATACCCGACTTAATGTTCTTTCTGTGCGGTCTAGAAACAATTTTAAAGCCATTAATGATTTAAAGCTATTAACAGTTTCGTTAACTTTATGCACATTAATATTTATTATACCATTTTACCTTAAAATTAAGTATTTTGGTTCCACGAATTTAGCATTTTTATTTTCAATTTTTAAAAAAAACCAGAAGCTTGTTATCGTCTAATTAAATTCTGAATGCCATCGTACCAAGAAGGCAGTAGGTACTTTTGACTGATATTTTGCTATCAATTTTTGTATTGTTTTTTTTTTGTGAACAATACTTTTTTAGATTAATAGTATTTTAGTATTCTTTTATAACTTAAAATAATAAATTTGTCATATTCATTTGAAGATTAGGAACAATTCCGAGGAATACTTATTTAAAGAGTATTTTTGGTTCATACAAATCCGTTCCCCGAATATGATGATTTAGGGGATTCAGCGCGAATAATCTTTTTTAATTGGAGATTAATTGAAATTATTCTAACAAAATATTGTAAGTTTTTCTTCTCTTTACATATCTTATAACTTTATAATAATAGATACAATTTTGACAGGCCTGAACAAGAATATAACCAGTGAACCACACTTGGAATGGCGCACAGTAAATCGACTCCATATATTTAAAACAGCAGTGCTAGTTTTGCCATAAAATATTTATTTCACTCCAAAATGGCGAAAAAAATCAACAATTGTTAAAAAATGCTACAATGTCCCAATAGTAGTGAAAATTGTGTGTCATTTGTACAAAACACACGAACTTCTACTACGTCTTTGCTTTCAACACTACTGCTGTCAGTTTACTAGAGGAAGCCAATTAGCTTGCAGCACTGTTTGCTTTTAATTCGACTCTACCAGAATCCTCGTGTACTTTAGACCGCAAATGATTTCAGGGGACGAATCCTATTTCGCACTTGTACAGTTGCAAGAGTTATGAAAGATTCCGACATACAAATCCATTGGCCCGTATAGTATCCTTTGTTCATAAAAGGTGTTCTTCACACAAAACCGGATTTTAAAAAATAAAATCACAAAATCGAGGGGAGTGCGCTGACCACTATGAGAGGGACGCTCGGAAAAGCTTTCCCTTTAAGGAGCTATCGATGCCTTTGAAATAGGAACCTTTGATCTTCAAGCCGTGGAAAAAACACACGTTTGGTGCAGAAGGCTGCCACTGAGAGTATTGCCCAACATCCATTCGAAAAGTAAGTCTCACTGTTCCAATGCATATGGCGATTTTCCCTGGAGGAAAATAAAATACAAAATTTAAAACATCAAACCCATTACAATAATATAGGTTTTATTTTGAATATCAAATGCATGGAACCGACTAGCATTTTTACTAGCCCATGAACAACAACATACTAACTTGTGTGGGCTTAAGCAATATCGTTAAGTAAAATTTGATGAAGTCATTCTTTTAGTAATGTCATCTTCATTTTTGTTTTGGCTTATAACTCGAGTGCAATTTATTTTATTACTATAACTTAATTTTAAAGTTGCCAATTCAATTTTTATAATTTAACCAATTATTAGTTAGCGCATATGTTTATATTACTTAACTCATTAAGCACAAAACATCAGCCAAGAAAAACCTCAACCTCTGCTGTTTGTATAGATACAATATGTACTACAATATTATTATTAATAGCGTGCATTAGTAATTATGAGATCCATGCAAATTTACTTCCAATAACTATTTACAAGAAAATTCATTCGTCCAGAACATATATCTAGTTGCTCTTTGATTTTAACGCTAATGAGTTTGAACCCATTAGCCTAGAGCTATGTTTATATACAAACCTATACCTAGATAGATAGAGGTGCACAAGTTTTTCTTCTTATCCGACTTGGGCGATTTGTGTTAACACTTCTCTGACTGAGCGAGTGTAAAAGCAACACACAATTTGGCGCTGACGACAACTGTAAATTGGCACAAAAAAAAAAAAAAAATGATGACGGAATGGAGAAATACAAAAATGTAAACCTGATGGCTGTTGACAGAAAAATATCGTATTTTAAATTAATGACTTTTGATAAGCTCATTTGGTTTAGGATGTATATTAAGTTTGTGTTATATGATATTCGAAAATGTTTTAAATGAGTTTAAAAATAAATAAAAAAAAAATTGAAGATAAAATACTTAAAATAAACAAAAATTAAAGATAGTAATGCACTCGAAGAATCGGTTTGGATTTTAGAAATCGTATTGTTCGAAACGGTATCAGCGGCTGTGGTTGCGTACACCAAGTCATTTAAATCCTTTCTTATGGTGTAATTCCCGCTGAAAGAATATTGTCATAATGAATGATGATATTGCAAAATATAATTTAAAATTGGCAGTAAAAGTCAAGGTCTATTCTCGCTTCGCAATTAACCTGAACCTGAGTTAATAACTTTTATTTGAAAACATGCTAAATTCTCACTTGAATAGAAACTACCAAAGGCAATGTTACATTTTACATTTGTACATTTTTACATACATTTTACAGTGACCGTTAAATCATTTAGAAGGAGAAAAACATAAAATTAATTCGAAATCAAAAAAGTTTTAATGGATACCCAGAGCCAATTAAAACCACACAAGAAAAAACAAAAAGTAATCAAAACCAGAACTAAAAATCGTTAAAAGAGATCATCAATATTCTGTCACGGTTGATGTCTGATCATAAAAAGCAACAAGCTTAATAAAACATTTATTTTAAACAACGTAATTACTAATTTTATGGCACCTTTTACCAATCAACACCTTACTCTTAATGGCACAGCCCATATGCTAATAGGATTTCTCTATAAATGGTACTTTGCCGTACACTACTATCCAAAGTGTATGTCATAAAATAGTCATTTCCTGCGTAAAAGAGTATGGTTTTTTTTTTTTTAATTATAATTATTAATTTCCATTTAAATCGCACATCGGTAATCGTCCCCTGTTCCGTCACTTCTTTCGTTTATTCTTTTGCTTCCATGATTTTTTTTTTGACATTTCACACCTGATTTTGTTTTGTTAATGGTGCAGTAATAAAATCGTACAAAAATTTTATCTCAAGATTAAAAAAACTAAACGTGACAGAATGCTTACACAGCTGGAAAAACAATAGGTATAGTTTTTAACATGGCTCTAGAAACTTTAATATTGATTCTAATAAGGGTAACTATCGAAGTTCTCTAGGACTCATTAGATGTGTATCCTTTTACCTCGAGAGACAAGAGATACAAGTTGTCCTATTTGGGATTCGATTTTGGGATCTTCTGTTTACCAGTCCAATACAATAACTATGGTGAAAATGAATGAATTTATATTTTAAGTTTTTTGTGTCTACGGGGTATTTTTGATGGGATGACAAAACTTACCCAACAAGTTTTTACTAGCAAGGACCTCACGATTTATTGACAAGTTTTCTTTCGACTAGATTTCGGTTACGGAAATGATGTTTCCATAGCCTTGACATAACTTGGCAAAAACTTGCTATTTTTCAAGGCATGTATTAAAGGTGAAAAACACATACAACAAGTACTAAGTTCATAAGCAGCTGTCGACCATGCATGTAGATATAAGAGCAAGTTTGTACGACCTTGCAGATAATTTTTTTTACCAAACCTGGAGCATGTGCCTCATGTAATGTGTATGCGTGTGCATTGTGCACTTCCCCCTGAAGAAAAAAATATGATGTGCAAGAAGTAGCAAACTGATTGACTGATGTCTAAGAAGATGGAGATAAGGAGAAAAGATGGTAATATATGTTTTTTTTCGTTTTACTTGGGCTTACACCAAAAATAAGAATTATTACTCTGAAGGCGCCAAAAGTCTGCGCAAATCTGTCAAAAATCCAATGAACATTTTAAAATAAATGATGAGGAGCCCTTCAGATGATGTTGGTTGGTAGGTTGTATTGTAGCAGTTGTTCTTTTGAAATTTTGAACTGAAGGTAACACAATGATGGCCATTGCCAGAAGAGTTAGGGTCTGGGGGCCAAACGGGCATAATTTAACTGATTTATCGTTGGTTATCGTTCGTTATATTGTGTAGGTATGTACGTGTGTTTGTGCAGTTCTCTTTTGTGTTGCAGCATGCATAGAGCATTGTATGTTTTTGAGTTTTTATTTTGTTTGTCCCTTTGGATCATCAAAAAAACATTTTTTTTTAAACGAAGAAAGATCAGAAGTTATAACGAAAACAAAAGCGCTAGAGGGCGCGTGTGAGGAGAATAATCATTACAAATGATTGATATCATCTCTAAGAGAGACGAGAATTTCTTCTGCGTAATAATTTTTGTTTTATTTTTTTTTTTTTTTTTTTGATGGGCGAAACACAGTAGTAAAGGGGCAACAAATTGTTGTAAATACCAATTTAAGTGTCAGTTTGGTTATAATTTTATTTCGTCCAATCAAATATGTATGTGATTTTTTTTTTATATTTAGAATTTATATAAAAATTGATAGGTAGATATATAGGCTGCGTGATGTTTTTAGCTATAAAAGATGAATATATTGTTAAGGTTTGGTTTTAGTGTCGAATTGATGACATTAATTCAAATCAAAATTTTGTATGGCAATATCGAATCTACATATTTGGCAAATTAGCAAATGCAAAATGGCGGATATGATAAATATGTACTTGGAACCCAATAAAAATAAAATATAACAGATATGAGCAATGAATGGATTGTGATTCTGATAAGAGTCGTTTTGGAAAACGTCAAATCAATGTCAATTTGACCGGAAAATGATTGCTATTTTTGCAGCAGTTGCAATCGTCAAATATGCTTCCGTCCTGGTTGCACAAAGCATTGCAACCTCGAATTTTTCACTGCACAGCTGCACAGTAGGCGATGTTTTGAACATCTAACTTAAGTTAAATGCATATTCGAACATAATGCAAAAGGATTAAAATCGTAGTTTTGTCTTTAAACAAACAAATTGAATTTTGCGTTTAAGAAAATTTTGCGAAAGTATTTTCGACGTAGATGATGTATTCGAAAGCGGCCTTTGTACATATGTCAAACACATACATTTCAACCGTTATCTAAAATGTCAAATCAACGTCAATTTGTTCGTCTTAATTTTGCCATCGTCAAATATGGAATCGTGTCGTCTTGTTTGCAAAAATTTCTTTTTGATCAACGTAAGGCAATTCTCTTGCAAATGCATTTGACATTTGCGAATACGTTTTCTGGCTTCTCAATATTTTTGTCATCAGCTCGATTTTTTTACGGCGGAATTGCACCGCAGATGATGCTTTGAACATGTGACTTTAGCAAACTGCATTTATTTCGGCCTGCTCTCTAATAACTAATTAAATTCATCTAAAATCAACAAATGACCGTTTTCGTAACGCGAAATCCTGGTACCCAAAAGCACCACGTCTTGGTTGACTTAAATTATAAATAAATTATTTTGGAAGTGTTTAACCTGAAATGTACATTCTGTGATAAACGACAAGCAATAAAACAACAACACCTGTTAAGCTTAATTCATATTGTTGATGTTTTGTTTAACATGTAGATCTGTATCCACAAAAACCAAAAATAATTTATTAAGTTTTTTGTAAACTTTGTTATAGATTTATATAGGAGACTTTCACTCCTCGAAGCCATGTTACATATGCTAAGCTCAAGACAAGAGTTCGGTCTAACTTAACTAATTAATCGTGATGTTGTCCAGGGAAACACCAATTTATCTTAGTGCTATACATTTTGTTTTAAATTATTTTTTTTTTTTTTGGTTAAATTTAATGAAAAAAGCGCAATTAATTATAAACCATGAACACAAAATTTCATGTTGAATTCTTTCACATGATCGCTCTCTTGAACGGGCTACCATTTTTTTTTATATTCACACTGATCCTGCATCAATGACTCCTAACACACAACCGCCGACGATGTCGTCATCGTAAATAAAACAACAAACAAACAGCACTAAAGTTCGATCACCAGGTCGTCTGGTGTTGGTTAGTTGGTTGGTGCTATAAGTTGATCGATTTGATAGATATCACAATTCCAGGTAAATACCAATTGCTTTCGAATTCAGCAATAAATCATTGGGCAGAAATGCAAATTTATTGCACTTGGCCAGAGCATTTTACTCGGCAAATTAGCCATGATCCGTGCGTGCTTATGCCGGCTTTGATTAGTGCACTTTAGCTTGTCTTAATTTTTTTTTCTCTTTCATTGACAGAATGAGCTACAAACAAGTAAAGTGAAAAAAAAAAAAATACTAAAATTGAGACTCCACTGGCAAATAAATTTGTCCGAGGCGTGTCTTGGGCGCGTGAATAATCTGTAGATCATCACTTTGATATGAGAATTGCCTTATTGCTGTAACAGCTGTGTGTATACGGCGCGGTTTTGTATGGGGTGTAGCATATTCACCATGGAGGAAGCAGCCTCAAGTTGTGTCCCTGATGTAAAGCCAGCAATAAATGTTGATTAATTTGTTCCAAGTTGAAGCTAGTAGCACGATTATTGTGTCGTTGACGATGCTTGTACATCGTTTCACTGAGATAGTTGTTTATTTAGTTTTTTTTTACTTGAAATCCTAGCTGTTGTAGGGTGAATAAAGTTGGTTTGTCAAATTAAATTTGATGAGTATACTTTTTTTACTCAACTTTTTGATCTTTTATGCAGTTACGTTTCCATTTGAAAAAATATCAAGTTTTTGCCAAGTTTAGACTTTAAAAAAATTTCTCAAGAGAATATATATACGATGAAAACTTGTCAAATACTCGTGAGGCCCTGGCTTGTTTAAATTTTTTGTATCCATTCATGAAAATAGTTCAACGGAGTTTTAAACTACATATATTTTTATTGACTTTGCCATGCAAAGTTTTTCGTAGGCGAAATCTAAACGAGGTATACTTGTCTAATACTCTTAAAGCCCTTACTAGTTAAAACTTGCTGTATTCTTGAATATAATTCAACGAATTTTTAAACTAATTTTTTTGTTGACTTTGCTTTGAAAAGTTTTCCGATAGGGGAATCTGGTCGAGTAAAACTTGCCAAATGCTCATGAGGCCCTTGCTATCTTAAACTTATTTGGTGGGTTTAACTATAACACACCAAAATATACCCCATACAAAAAAAAGACGAAATAATCTAAACAATTTTTTTGGTGTAAAACTTCTCATCATCTGTCAAACTCAAAAGCTTAAATAAAAGTATGGCTCAGGTGTGTAAAGCGGATCACAAATTTCTTCCGTCAGCAATGATCTTACGTTGACTCTCATTGGGATTTAAAACAAAATTGACAGGGTCAACATTATAACGCTTAAAAATTTATTGGACTGCAAAATTTTCTATATTACTCGATATTATCTATATTGAAATTGCCAACCCTAACTCCTTGGCAGACTAAGAATTAATTATAATTTATGCATGCACTAGCAATAAGCTAGTGACCAATCAATTATAGATTATTGGTTAAAGAGTTGAATTCTAATCGACGAACGTACTTTGAACCCCTAACCATCTACAGCATCTTAAAGGAATTAAACCGACAATATGGTATGATGGTTCGTTCGCATCGCATCTTTCTGTGGAGTTATATGTACATATCTTGCAGTATGCGGACTGAGCCATCATTTTCAATTAAAAATCATTGATTGCACTTAACGACGATAACTTACATGCTCAAGCTTACCCCGATGTCTAAAGAAATTATTTCTCCATAAATTTCCCAAAAGAAATGAAAAAAAAAAACAACCACAATATCCGTGCAAGTATTGAATCTATTTTCTATGTGAGCGGTTTATTAAGAGTATCTACGAACATGCCAAAGAAAAGACTTAGTTGCACGTATCTATATGCAACACAAGGACTGCATTGCACAAAAAACATTTTACTTTCCATTAAAGGCAACTAGCCGGTGCGCACTAAGTAACAACTGTATTTTGGAATTTGTGCGAGCACTCACAAAAGGAAGAGAATCGCCAATCAGCACTATATGGCTCTATATGGCATAGAGTTAGGTATCTAGCTCGGTCCAGGGCTGCTATTATAGATATTAAGAGTCAATATAAGACGAGGTGGTTTCGAAGAAGAAGACGAAGACTATACGAATTAGACAACAACGACGACGACGACGACGACGTCATCACCTTAGATGGTGCGGTGGCGGTATGCGCATAAATGGTTGTAGACGTGTGTGCATCCGAATCCAAAGCGAAAACCGCGAAACACTAAGAAGCGCTTTCGGCCAAAAAAGTGCATCTCTTCTTTTAGGTATGCTCTTAATATGGTTGTCTAATCTATGTGCCATATATGTGCTTAAAAACGTTAAGCATCTTATGGATAACATCTTCGGTCGATGGTGATGGTAGCGGTGTTGGCGGCTTACGATGGACATGAACATTATAGTCCGCAAGTAATCGAATATGGAGTTTTAAAAATTGTATAAGCTTCTTTTTCTCTCTCTAACTATTAACTATCACCCACACCCTTCTGCGTCTTAACACTTAAATGGTATTATAGTCATATTACGATTCGGTTTTCTATATAAATATAAAAAAAAATGAAAAGACTACTGGTTGCAACTAACAAGGGAGTAGATTGTACATATTAAAGTGATTGCTAATGTGACAATTTTGACAGTTGGAAGTAACCAATTAAATTTTATGTCAACTATTTAAAAACTCGAAGTAATCTTAAGTAATATTAATAGCCCTTCAACGCTATCCCATTGAATATTCACCAGAGTTGGGTAGTACAGTAGGTAAAACATTCAATTACGATTACATGTTATTTGTAGCTGAAAATTTTAGATTATTGTTTACATGTAATTGTAACTAAAAGAATCAATTACAAACTACATGTAATTAAAAAAAAAAACAAGTTCAATAACATGTAATTGGAAAAAAGTAATTGAACAAAAAACAAGTAATTGAAAAAAACTGTAATGATTGCTTTCTTTGTAATCTCCCGTTACATGGAATTAGTAATTGGTAAATCTCATTTCTAAATTACATGTATGTGTAGTTAAAAAATTTCAATTACAATTACATGTAATTGTAATTGTAAAAAGTTAATTAATGATGTATTGATTTAGTCATGTAACTAAAATAGATCCTGTAATCAATTACAAAATGTTTTATTGTATAATAAACCGCAAATAATAGAAAATTTATTATTTTAGTTTTTGTTCTTGTGGACTTTTGAATATAAATTAAATTTAAAGTTTTTATGACCCTTAGTCCAAATACGTTTCGGTCAGGTACAACAACTGGGCTCATCAGTTAGATTTCATCACACAAAACTTGACAGCGCATCCGACTCGATTTGACATGGTGTTTATGTATGAAAATATTTAGGATCGGTTCTAAAACCATCACACATTCTATCCCACTTGGGTGTTTGAGGTTATGTTGAAATCGATTTGTTTTGATGCAAGTGTGGAAGCAAAATAAGAAAAAAGGCTCTGAATTATTTTAGAAACAATAAACATAATCTAATTCTTTTTTGGTATGTGATTTTGATTTTGAATCAATCCAAGTTTCTTAGAGAAGATGACAGTAAAGGCTGTAACCTACTTTTCCAATTATATATGTTTATTTTTATAATTAGCTATTTTTCAATAACCTACAACTTTCGGGATTTTGGGTTTTCAGGATTTTGGGTTAGTGGGATTTTATATTTTCAAGATTTCGGACTTTCGGAATCTAGTTTATTCTGTATTGTGGGTTTTCTGCATTTTGGGGCTCTCGGGATTTTGGGATTTCGGAAATTTTGGTTTTCTAGATTGTGGACTTCCATTACTTCAAAATTTTTTTTTGTTTTTGTTGTAGTTTTTGTAAGTTGTGTTCCGAGGAAAGTTAAAGTTCATCAAAAAATAATTTTAAAGTAAAAATAAAAACTAACCAAAAGACTTTAGAAATAAATAAAAGCTTGTTCGTTTTGTTCAAACTGGCGTTGGAAATGTTTTTCAACCTAATGACGACTCTTGTTACATATACAAAAAAGATTTTCTGATTTCTAACCAGGAGTTGCAATCAATTATGAAATAATAATGATTCCGTTTGATATCTACAAATAATTTTCACAAATCATGACTATAAGCAGAACGATTGATCAAATATGTTTTAAAATCGGTCGATTTCCTCAAAAAAAAAAAAAAAAATAACTCATCTATCATCTCGAATCGAATGAGAAAAACCTGTTTGCTATAACGTATAGCTGTCAATAAGACCAACATGGCATTTCAGTTTTGTATGCTTCATCCTGTTAATGCGAGATCATTTACTATTTTAGTTAGTAATAATATTTTCCATCATCATCGTGCAAATATAAAATTAACTAAAGTTGATAGACCAATTTGGAGGCTGCAAGGCAACAAATAAACCAAACAAAGTAGAGCGCCGAATTTATGGCAAAAAGAAACGCTTGATTGGTGTTTAAACCGCAATCAACGCCACCAACAAACGCTTGCCGGCCCGCCATAGCCATAGCCATAACCGCGCCGCCGTGCAGCCACAGAAAAAAAAACATCAAAATGTGCAACAATTGTTTTGATGTGATGTGTGTAGGAGCGAGGGCAATTTTCTTTTGCATATGCAAAAAATGGTTTTTGACGTTTTTGGATATTTTTTTTTGTTTTGTTTTTTGTTTAGTGCGCTATGATTGAGCTTTTTTTCCCAGCAGCTACCAACTATGCTAGTGGTGCAGCTAACTGCCTCTCCTTTTTTGGTATAAACGTCCGTCGTCGTTGAACATGTGGATTGTGGAGGAAATCATGGAGGCATTTAATGTGTGGTATGCACGATTTCATAAGAAGTAGTCATTGAGGTTACATACTGCAGTGTTCAAGTAAAACATTTGAATTATGAACACAATTTGAGAGTTTAATATTTTCATCGCTTCCAAGTTTTTTTTTTTTTTTTTTATAGTCCACACACATTTGGAGTGATGCAAATTGAGGTTTTTTTTTTTTTTTTGTTTATGGCCTTGGGCGGGTGGAATAACTTTGCATGATTGTTAAAAAGATACAAATTAAATGTAGAATTATTTATTGCTGTAATTTGAATGATATTAAAAAATTTATCCAACTTATCACTTAGGCCTGGAGAACGATCATTACTTGTTTCCAGTGATTACTTAATCGGGAATCAAAATCAACCAGCCTTGTCGGCCGATAGCCAGCAATTTTATAACCTGAGATGTGTTGAGTTGTCTTATAAAGATTTAATAAGCCCTTTAAGAATTTACTTTAAAGTTTCTGTAAAGCTTTGGAAACACTTCGTTAATGATTAAATAGAAAACGTTATAGAAACGTTACATAGTATCATCTTAAGACCTCACATCCCTTGTAAAAAAATTAAATTTTAATGGTTCTTTGAATGAGTAATTGCTTCGGAAAGACTTGTTTTAAACATAAAACAAGCTTTATGGAATTTGAAATTTTGGTTTTACTTTTTAATTTCTTCAAAAATCCATCAATTAATTTTTTTTCAAAGTTCATCATTTAAAACTGAAACTATCATAATTTGAAAAAAGAATATTGTGATATATTTTTACACAAAATTTCACGGACTTTCAAATGTATGTCTTATAGTTTACAGTTTGTGTCACATTTGTAATAGACTGGCATTTCCAAACCAATCATTTCGTGTTCCCTGTTCTTAAATATCGTCGGCTTTCTGTCAAAACCTTGCGAATCTAATTTCAAAAATTGCTTAGAAGATACAATAAACTGATTTTAAAAGATAATAAAGTGGATCTAAGAAAAGATAGCAAAAGGTTTTAAAACTGGGTGATAGCTAAAAGGAACCATGACACAGTTTAGATACTCGTATATTAATATTTGAATTAAGTATTTTTTTGTTTTTCATTTGAAAAACATTAGAATGTCGTTTAAGGACCTGCGAGGTTTTAATTGTCACCCGCCATATGAAATTTACGATATAATCCACATTTTTATATGAGAATTTGATCCAATTATTTAGTATTAAATTTATTTTACTTTAAATGGAGAAAAACTTCCAACGGAAGGAATATTCTGTGAAAATATTATGACAGTAATTTCCCGTTCAAATCATTGTATCTACAGTTTATGTTGAGAATCATATGAAGCCACACCCTTAACATTAACTTGTCACAAAAGTAACAATTTAAGACTATTATATATTTATACAGTTTTTTTTTAAATAATTTTGTTTCCTATTTCTTAGTTAAGCTTAAGTCACATTTGTTACTTGAATTCGTCATAAACGTAACAATTTAGTCTAACATTTTAAGAATGTTGTTACACCGTTATGTGTTTCTATTGTTACTGTTATATACTGAAGGTCAATTTTTAATAAAAACAAAAATGATAACTACACTTTATGAACACTAAATGTTATGACCACTAAGGTCACAGTCACTGGTCACATAGTTCCCTAATATGATCTCAAAAATAGGTCAGAAATCTTGATCCGAATGTGAACCAAGGTTAAGTTCTAGTGTAAACATAGCCTTACAATACGTTATGTTGAACTCGAATATTTATGATGCTACTTGAAAAGTATGTCCCAAAGCAAAGACTTCTTAATAATACCAATTACTTCAATCCCAACAATTCCTCTTTTCAATGTGTCATTATGACTAAAGTTTTTGTTGAGAAACTTTATCTCGTTTGGTATACCTACCTCGTATCAGTGTAAAAATCTAAAACCTTTCTATTTAAATTTGTGATACAAGACCTCTTTTAAGTCTGAAAATAGCACAAAACTACTAAACACTCTATAAATTTCCACCAAACCATCTCGTAAATTTGAATTAAGAAGCTTTTAAAAAACAAAAATCTCAAAAAAAAAAAAAAAAACTTTAACGTTAACTTACTTCCACCATAAATTTTACCATAAAATGTTTGTTTGCCATAAATAAACCTCACTCTGTATATATTTTAAGCCTTTGCAATTCTATGAATCGTCTTTTTTTATTCCCATTTCCGAACCTTTCATTTTTGAAAGCGTCAACATGTTTTGCATAATTCTTAATGAAATGGCAAAATCCCCAAATCAAAAAGACCACATATGGTCTTTGTGGTCGGCTTATTTTTTTTTTGTTTTAATTGTTCAACCGCCATTAATTTATCGATATCATGTGAGTTTTAAGCTCATTCTAATTTGAAATTTACACATTGAAAGGTTTGAAAAAAAAAAAAAAATTAGCAACTAAATAAGCGTCGCTTTAAAATAGGTTTTTTATTTAAATTTAATAGCATTGTTTTTAAGTTTTGTTTTTTTTTACAATTTAAAAGATAACAAAAGATTTGCTGTGAAGCAAATTGCTATATGCTTAAGAGTGACACTTCTAGTGGGGGAAATTTATCACCCAGACGCAGACGGCTGCAAAGTATTTTGACAGTAGTTAACTTATATATAAATTCAAAGAAGCTGTGCCATATAGTCACAGTCATTGGATTCGAATCTTTATTTTGACAGTTTTGTCAATTTATTGCTTAAAACTGACTTTTTTTTTCCGTAGACAGATACAAAAATAAAAAAGCAGTTTAAAAAAAAAATTATGCAAGAATTCGTGATTAAACAAAAGTATAAAAATGATGATAAACCTTTTCCAAGAATCATCGTTATTCGTTCGTTACAAATTCAAAAACCAACACCTTTTTGTTTTTTTTTTGTTGTCTTTTTTGACAAGACTTTTTCTTTGTGTTGTTGTCGTGAACGTGTGTCGTCTCTCCTACGACAAAACTGTCAACCCACAAACACGTCTCTCTGACAGTTGTTCACACTTCAAATTTATTTCCATTCAATGATCTTCTTAAATTCGTTTCGTTCGTTTTTGTATATATTCATCCGCTCTTCTTTTCCCCACGATACCTTCATATGTCGCACTCAATTAGTGCAGGCGGGAAAAGTCGGCTTCTTTTGAACGTGTCGTCGCCTTTCATCTCACATCGTTTCAAGATCTCCCCAACACCTGTAATGAAATAAAAAAAAATATTAACGAAACGTGTAGTTTGTGTGTGTGTGTGTATTATTAGTTAGTTAATGCGAGGCAAAGAGAATTATTATTTTTCTCTGGGTTAGTATTCTTTTGAAATTCGATGCCGCAAGTTTTTTTGTTGTTTTTTTTTGTTTAAGTTAACCAGAAAAACAAAAGCCTCCATCGTCTCGTCTCTCAGCCCAATAGTATCCTCTCACTTGAAATGGTCAGCACTGATGATTTTTTACGACAGCTTCAACCCTTTTCACTTCCTCGCTTCTTCACCTTATAAACCAAAAGCTGCAGCTTCACCATCAAAACACCATCGTATCGTGGTTCTCCTGAGGTGTGACCACCAATCTACCTGTGAGGATAGTTTGCAATTCTATACTCAGTCCTCATTTTGCCTTGCTTCTCTTCTCTCATCGTTGGTGAACAGTGGCTTAGTTTATTAAATCGCTTGCCTTCATTAAGATAAGCCTCAGTTGGGGGTAAAATACAAAAATCTCCCCGCTTAAAGTTGTTTATTATGGTTTATAGTCTGAGATGTTGGGTTATTTTTGTTAAAGGATTGATTGACGTTTTAATCAGAAGTTTAAATAAAACAAAAATGCTACAATTTTCATTAAAAACTTAATAAAACCTACATATTTTTTAAATTGTAAGGCCTTAGTCAATATATACAGACATTTATCCAAAAATAAAGACTAATTGCGTAGCGGTTTCAATTGGAAGCTTCTATTAATTTGGAAAAATTTCGTTAGGGATAAAGTAAAGAGGCTTATTATCAATTAAAATGGTTCTTATAGAAAAAGAATTAGATAAGGAGGAAAGAATTAGATTAAACAAGCTTAATGGAAGTTATAATTTCGGTTTTATTTTTAAGTGATAGGAATATTTTTATCAACTGTTTAAGTTTTAAACGTGGTTTGACTATGTAAACACTTCATTCGTGAAAAAATGAAATATAAACAACATCAATTTGTTTCGATAATAAGCAAGCGATACAAAATTGGTTAACAATTGCTTCCGTTTTTCAAGATTGTCGAATAATGTGTATTAAAAAAAAAACAACAGAACAAAAACAATTATACATCAAATCTTAAAGGTCAAAAAATTTTGTAATGAGGCATTAAAACTTTGGCCTCCCGCCACTGTTCAAAAAAATGCATTATAACAATTAAAATTAACCGTTCGTGGTGACCCAGTCATACTTTTGACCACTTAACCCATCTAGTGGGGCACAAATTGGTATTATAGTTCACTCGCCTTGGCTCGATTCGACAGGATCGTCCATGTTTTCTAATGTGTTCTTCAATTTGTCCAACATGCTCTCCAACCGATCTCGAACCAATCCCAAACCAAACTCAAACCGATCTCAATCCGATCTCAAACCGATCTCAAACTGATCACAAAATGATCTTAAACCGATCTCAAACTGATATTAAACCGATCTCAAACTAATCTCAAACCGATCTCAAACTGATCACAAAACGATCTTAAACCGATCTCAAACCGATCTCAAACTAATCTCAAACCGATCTTAAACCGAATTCAAAACCGATCTCAAACCGATCTCAAACGGATCCCAAAACGATCTAAAACCGATCTCAACCCGTTCTTAAACCGATTTCAAACCGATTTCAGACTCGTCTCATACCGATCTCAAACCGATCTAAAACCAAACTCAAAACGATCTCAATGTGATTTCAAAAAGATTGATTAACTTTTCGAAAGATCTAAATAAAACATTACTTAAATTTAAATTGGAGGAATAATTTTGTTAAGATTATAACTTAAGTCTTAAGTTGAACTGAACTGAAAACATATTGCGTATGTGAAAGGCCAAAAAGTTCAAAAAGGCCAAAAGGTTCAAAAAGTCTAATCCTTGATACTTCTTCTACTTAGCTGACTTATTTCAGGAGTACGTATAAAGAATTTGTCCATATGGACTGGCGAAAAAAACGACATCGGGACATTTCACCATTTGTCCTACCAAACAAAAATTTTGACACTTCTCCATAAATTATCGATAACACAATGACAATAATAGTCTGGCAGTGCTGTTTCTAACGGGAAAAAATTTAAATCCATTTAATTATTTGGACAATATGGACATAGTTGTTCGTTGTATTCGACAAGTAAATTGCTTTGTTTTGTTGTCGTTTTTTTCAGAGAATATTATTTTGATTTTCAAAAAAACACAACTTTAGTTAAATATTTAATACAATCCTAACTTCCAGACTATGAAATTAGGCTTCGATCATCATATCGACAGCCTGCTTAAAGTTTAGATTTCACTCCACTGAGAACTTTATTGTTTTTACTTTTTGAGATAAAATAGTTTTTTTTTTCGTTGGACTTTTTTCTCGTGTTGCTGCGTTTTAAAAGTTATTAAAACGAGAACGTTTTAATTTGAGGCCAAGATCATGCTACTTGTATTTGGATGCAGCTTCATTTCTAAGTATTTTTTTTTACGATCATTTTATTGGAAAATTTTTAATGTCAGTAAGTAGTTCCCAATGTCATTAAGTTTGATGTTAGTCCTAAAGAAGTCGGTTATTAGTGACAAAGTAAAACTTTACCAACAACAACGACCAGTTAAAGTAAGAACTATGGCAAAAATTTAAGTTCCGTTTTATAGTTTCTTAATTGAAAATAACATTTTCGATAGAAGCAGTTTTAAGTACGAGTATTTCGCAATCAAAAAAACCTTCTTCCATTAAACATATTAATATTCATTGGGAAGATCAAAGAACATTCGTTAATTTTAGGCTTAAGAGTCATTTTTGTGATCCTGTTGCTTGGACGCCATTTTAATAAATGGTGCCCAATCTGGGCGAAATGGTTAAATAAAAAACTATTCGGAAAATTTACATGAAGTTGTGCCTTCTTAACAACCATCTTTTAAGACATCAATCGCTTTGGGGAATCCAAACTCACGTTTGGCATCTAACTTATCCTTCAAAACATCAACCGTAATTTTCCAAGTATGTAATTTACGAGTTTTTTTCTATTCAACCATTTGGTCCAGATTGGGCGCCATTTTTCAGAATGAAGTCCAGGTGATTGAAGAGTACAAAAAAGACAACGAAGCTTAATTTCGTTCTTAGTATGTGAAAAATGAATTCCAATCATAAAAAAATGTTTCCCAAAAGGCTCACCTTAAAGAACCTTATGAATTTTAAAGAGAAATGGGCTTGTGGAATCCCCAACTAAGATGGAAATGAAGTTTGAGTTTAAATTTGTTGAAAATCTTTAAGTAAGAACAGACTGAATCGAAAGCCTTAAATCAAGCGTAAAAGCCGCACTCAATGTTTCAGTCTTAAAATTTTTTGGATTGTGATCTTGTAGTAAAAGGAGAACACTTTCATTTTCATACTTTGCCTACTCAATTTTGCCCCAATATTCACCAAATTCATCTATTCATTTCTATCTAATCGTAGCACCATCTCTATCTCAATCTTAGATTGAGATCCCACAGGGCTCCATCCTTGGCCCATTTTTCTCTAATTTTCATCGAATCCCTTCAGAAGTCATACATTTCATCAAATATTTTTTTTTAATCCTGTCAAAGATGAAAGGTATTTAAAATGTAATTTGAAACAAACTGTCCCACATTTCCTTTAAGGGACGTTATCAACTTTTATGAGTCTTCTTAACCCATTTACAGAGGGATTTTTTTTCACATTAATCTTGTGCTGAAAATTCAAATCACGTTTTATCTACTTTTTCTAGGAAAATAGTAAAACTGATAACAAATATTCCAGGGAATTTTCCTTGCAACAGAAAAACCTTTTCTATCTGATTTCAAAAATTCTTCAAAACATTGTTTTTATACTATTTAAACCTAAAAAAAGAAAACATCAAGGAACTCGGACGAATAAATTTCTTAACACGTCCTCTCCATTCCACTCACACACAACCATTAGATCTCAAAGATAAAATTCTCTTACATCTTTTCCGCCATAACCAAGCCATATACAGAGAAACTCGTATTTCCTGCGCAAGCTGCTTCTCTATTCTAAATGTCACATCCGATGATGACCCAAGCGATTAAAGGTATACCTACCTTAATATCCCAAGCTATGTAGCTCTACGAGGGTCTTTTTGTTTTGGTTCTTTGTTAAACTTTTTTTCACGCCTTCATTTTAACCCAAGTATTTCCTAAATCAGAGTGATATATTAAACCCTTTCAAAGCGCGTACAGCTACAGCATACATCTTGCGGAGAACAATATTGCCAAGCCACAAGGAAGAGAGATGAAGAGTGAGTGAGAGACTTTCAATAGAATCGATCCTTTGCCATCCTCATCATCATCATCAACTTCATTGTCAGAATCGAAGTTAAGAAAACGGATTTTTTTTTTTACTTTTTATGTTTATGTGGTGGAAAACCATAAATCCTTTGGCCCAGCGGCGGACGGACACTCAAGACGCGCTCTGCGGTGTGTTAAATTTGTGGCGGCCTCAGAAGGGCTTCACAATGAATGTGCCAAAGCCACGTCTGCTGCCATCTTTGTTGTCGTTGTAGTAATAGCCACAGCAAAGATACCGCCTTCTTGGGCTTTGAAATGTGCAAAACCTCGACGAGTTCTGTTGTTGTTGTTGTTGGTTTTTATGGGTCCAAGACCAAAAGCAGTCGAGTCGCCACAAAATGCTGCGACGTTTGAGTATTTATGGGGCATGCGGCCAATGTTGCTGTGGCTGCTGCTGCTGCTCTGCTGTTGCTGCTGTTTTGAATCACAAGAAACGATCGGTTGCCAAATGCGAGAAACCAAAAAACAAAACCCCAAGAGAGGTGATCTCACATTAAAGTAACGTAAAGCCAAAAGGGCCACTACACTTACTATACCTTACCTCCTGATACTCTCTCTCTCTTCAATAACCCCCCCGTAAATTGGTGCTTGGTTCGTGGCTGGGTTGGCCGGTTTTGTTTTAGTCTTTTTACTTGTTTTTTTAATCCTTCGTTTTCCATTGTTTTTGGTGTTAACCTTGGGGGACTCGGGGCAAGGGAATTGCTGTTGGCGGTTTGGCTGCTGCCACCAAGCACGGTGTTGCTACACTTCGCTTGCTGTGTTCGCTACTCGTGTATACCTGAAATCCGAGATCCACAGCCCGCATCAGAGGAGTTTGAATACACGTGTAGATGTCATCTCCAATTTTTTCACGAAAATAAAAATGTGTATATAAAGGTAGGGCAGTGCAAAAACAACAAAAAAATAATATAAAAAAAAACAGGACTAACGTCGAGGAAGGAAAAGGAACTTTTGCAAAAAATTTAAAAAAAAAAAATGGAACGGAAAGAACGAATTGAATTTAGATTACGCGTCATATTGTCGCCTCTGTTCGGTTTTATACTTGATTGGGCAGACAGAGTCAGCGTTGGCGACAGGATCTTCACTTTTCAATTTAATCAATGTCAAAATATGTTAATGGGACTGAAAAAATTGTTATAATTTTTCTTCTGTTGTTTTGTAGGCAAAGAAAGAACTAGAGAGGAGAAGAAAAACTTGCGAAGAAAAAAAAAAGAGTGGGCGTATGCAGTTTTCAGCTCGAGAAGATTGAAGAGCAAATTAATTTTCCTCACACATTAGACGAAGTGGTGGCTCTTCAAAACCTTTATACTGTTCAGAAACTCAAAACACGTCGACTACATTGGCTAGACCAGAGATTATGGAAAATAATGCTCCAGCCAAGAGTTTTCGAATCCCAGCCCCTCAATTCGATTAAGATGACCGAACCTCTCAGGTATAAAAGCAAAGAAGTCGCGGACGTCAGAGGGCATTTTAGTCTAGACGACTGGAAGCAAGCTGTGACCTTTAATGTATCGAGACTGACATGTTTGTCAGCACAACTTTTAAAGAAAATTTTGTTGACCCCTTTGGGCCAGTTTTTCAGTGCACTCTTCTTAGTCTCGGGGTTAAACCTGAGTTAACTCTAGAGTCTTGTTTTTTAGTCAATTTAAAACATGAATTAACTCTGAGTTAACTCATCTCATTTGGTGAATTAACTCAGGGAATTAAGAAAAGGTAATTTCCGTTTTGATGCCATCACGATTTCGATAGTGAAAGTTATAAAAATCTTTGGAAAGTGGCGCCATCTTGATTTCGATAAAGAAAACCTTAAAAGTGTGATATCCATACATTCGCACATCGATTTCAATAGATTTTTACATCTGAAAAACTGTTTTTGAGTTAACTAAGGGTGAATTTCTTTTTAGGATTAACTAACTCTGATTTAACACAAAGTTAACTCTGCAATTAACAAGTGGCCATTAGAATCGAAAGACTTGTATCAGTGCGACATAATGCCTTTTTCAAAATGGCGGGTTTCTCTGCATTACAAAGTTAAAGTTTTTAAGTTTGGCCAATGCTCTGAGAAGTTTGCCGAAGGAGGAAATCTAATCACAGAAAACCTGTCAAACATCTGGGAGGCCCTTTTTAATTTAAATTTGTTTTGTTATTGTGGACTATATTGAAATTAAAGTTTAACAATATAGTCCACAAAAAAAACAACAAATGAGATAATTCTCTTATGTTTGTGCTTTTCTTCTTTAAAACTTGTAAAGCTAGTTTTGGTACCCCATTACAAATACCCTGTAGGTATAAAACAAAACGAATAAGAATCAAATCCGAAATAGCACATAGCACACCCACCTGGAAAAACAATCTAGTTTGATTGACCCTTACAAGGGTCTAGCAAGGGTATCTTTCGATTTTGTCTTGAGCCTCACCCGGTAAGTAACGTTTTGCCTCGAGATACAAAAAAAAACTGTCTTAACAGCCCACCTGAAAAACAATCTAGTTTGTAACAGGGCACTAGAAAGTTTTATATTGACCCTAACATGGGCCTAGCAAGGGTAACTTTCGATTTTGTCTCGGGTCTCACCCGTTTAGAATTACATATTTCGCAATACAGTTGTGTGATGTTGAAAATACGAGTATGTATGTACTTTAATTTTTCTTACTATTGTATGTTGGGTAGGTATAAAATATTGTTTTTTGTTTTTGTTATATATGGGGTGTTTGTGATGGGATAAAAAGACTTTTTCAACAAAGTTTTTTCTAGTGAGGGCCTCACTAGTATTTGACAAGTTTTCCTTGTCTAGATTGCCCCTACCGAAGCCTTTTCAGAGCCTTGACTAAACTTGACAAAAACTAGTAATTTTTCCAGGCGGGCAACTCTTTTTTTTTGTTGGCGCTCGAGACAAGAAACTAATATAACTGGCGAGGTCCTAGAGAATTTTTATAGGACTAGAGCCTTGTAAGCATCAATGTTAAACATTCTAGAGCCTCGTTCAAAACTAGATTATTCTCCGTTTACATTTTTTGTTGTATGTATGTATTTGCCATATGTATCCATCGAGTTCTTACAAGCGTGGGCCGCAAGAGTATTTTACAAGTTTTCCTCGTCTAAATTTCCCTTAAGGACTTGGACATTTTTCCAGGAAATTTTTCCAAGGGAGTAATGGTGGCATTTGATTGAATGAATTTCATTTATCGAAGCAAACAAAAAAATAATCAAAATATTTAACATTTCCGTCTTAAAACCTAAAATCGCTAGACAGTTTTTAAAATATTTCTTTTTGGCTGTGGAGCACCCTGTGAATACTTATTGTGATCTTAGTTCTAATCTTTGCCTAATGGGTTTATTAAAAATGTTTAATTATCGACATTTATCTGAAGTCAGAACCTATCTCTTAAATCATTGACCAAATGAAATTGATACCCTACAAAGAAACCAACATTATTAACCTTCGACTTATACTAAATACCATCATTAATATATTGTTTGCAAAAGCCCTGTGAGAAAAAACTAAAGAATTAATTAAAATCTGCTTAATCCATAAACAACAACAACAGTAACCTAAGTTCCATCAATAAATCACCTTAAACGTATCTTTTACAAATATACAAAACCAATTTATGTCAAAATCAAACATAATTTTCGAAGTAAACATGTAACGCTTAGAGAGATATTAGAGATCTCGTATCACAATTATAATCCATTTCTCATTTTCCGCTTGAAATTATAAATTTTGTTTTTATGATTGCATTTCGGATTTGATATGGAGCACAAACTACTTGGAAGTCACACTTGCGCACAGTTGGACTCTTGCTGTGCACACACGTGATAAGGATCAACCTCACAAATCCAGTTTTTGGTCATCTGGGCTTGAAATGTTAAAAAATAAAAATCCCAAGAAATAAACTGGACACAATATAGGTGCCTAACGAAGGAAAAAAAAAAAAGAAAAACAAAAACCGAATGAGGGAAATAAAACGCTAAGATCGCGTTAAAGACCTTCGGTATCACCCCATAGCAAATGACAGCTTGACCCTAAACCTGTCAAAATGGAACTCCACATCATGTAAATTATTTTCGGGGGGACGATGTTTTACTTTGGGATAGCTTTCTTCTCCATTCCTTCCATCCATTTGTATATAATGCAACAACAGACAATCAACATCATCCTACATTTTTTTTCTTTATATGTGTGACATTTTATCACAGGCAATAATCGATGAAATGAATATTCTCGTTCGTAATAAAATCACTTTTTATGGGTGACTATAAAATTGTGTATTTATGGTGATTTTATTTGAAATTGATCTTAGTTGTTGGAAGAAAGACATTTTAAATACTATTCCTACTTCTTGGTATACGCGAGTACCTATAACAGTCGACGAACGTTACGATGTGTGTCTCATTTCTTTCGTGGGATTGATTCGACTTCCCTGAGCTTGAGGATGATCCACTTTTATTTTTTTTTCTATTTATTTATTTTAAAGTGGAACAAATGAAAAAATATTTATTGCTCCAACGGAAATCATTTTGCATATGTCGGGAATAAAAATAAATACTTAACGGATTTCCGTTTGAGTTAAAGCTCTTAAGAAGGAAGTCGTTTCCATTAGGCAGCAAGAAGTAGATATTTGAAGAAAAACAAATATTAGAATTTTTTTCATAATTTGCAAAACAATGATTGACATGTTCTCCGATAAGTTTGTATATTTGTTTAACTTTGTTAACACTTTAAGCAAAAAAAAATGCGTTTGTTTCTTAGATCTGCTTATGAGAAACTAAACTATTAAAATTTAGGATTCGCAATAAATAGCCAATAAAATGATTTCGTGGATAGTTTAAAATGATAATAGTCTAAAATGTTTCATAAACAAATAATTGGGATACATAAACAATTTTGTCAATGGTGAGAAGTTACCCGCCTGGAAAAAGAATCAAGTTTACTGCCAAAAGGCACTAGAGATCGCCATTCATTAAATCATTTGCCTATAGTGGCAAAAAAAAAAAAACAATTTGTCTTATTTTGGATTAGATCCCGGGACAAGAGAAAATATTTTAAAATTTCATTGATGATTTTAAGTTTTAAAAACGAAAATGCTTAGTATATTGCTTCTTTGATTTTGCTTTAGTTAGTTAAATTTTAAGAATGCCGCCGAATGAAAAAATTGTCTTCTGTGGGATAAAATCCAGGAATTTCCTGTTTACCCGTCAAATACGTAATCTACTGATCTAATTCACAATACAATAGTTGTGCAATATTAAAAACGAATAGCTAAAAAACAATTATTAAACATTCTATTAAGAATTTGTTTTGTGTTTCTGATGGGATAGCTTAATTTACGCAACAAGTTTTTGTTTGCAAGGGCCTCCTGAATATTTGAGAATTTTTCCTTAACAAAACCTTCCCAGAGCCTTTACTTAACTTAGCCAAACTCCCCATTTTCCAGGTGGGTATTAGAAAATATCATTATGCAAACGAATTTTGTATCTTATTTACTTAAATTTATCAACCAGTAAAGATTTTCTTAAATTAAAAGTAAAAATTAAAAGTTTGCCACTAAAGGTTTATGTTAGAATGAAATAAAACATGATGTGTGGAGCGTATTAACAAAATTCTCTTATTTTAAAGGCTTATGCATGGATGTTAGTACTGTCTGCGAACCCTGAAGTTAATTTTTCAATTATTCTGTACGGCAAAGATATGGCTAAATTTTAGCGATTGCCTGGGCTATGATGACTTGAATGGCGTTGGTCGATTGCGACTTTTTGACATATACCTGGACTTCAGAAAACCCCACAAAAGTCTAACGGGTTCACACGATCTTGGTCAATTGCTATTGCGCGGATAACCAACCGTTATCCATTGATGTTGTTTCAAGAAAAATATTCATTGCCAAAAAGTAAAAAACTCCCAAAATAGACTATTTTGAGTTGTAGAACTTTTGCCACCTTCTTTAATATATTTTATATTTATATTTATATTTATATTTATATTTATATTTATATTTATATTTATATTTATATATATATTTATATTTATATTTATATTTATATTTATATTTATATTTATATTTATATTTATATTTATATTTATATTTATATTTATATTTATATTTATATTTATATTTATATTTATATTTATATTTATATTTATATTTATATTTATATTTATATTTATATTTATATTTATATTTATATTTATATTTATATTTATATTTATATTTATATTTATATTTATATTTATATTTATATTTATATTTATATTTATATTTATATTTATATTTATATTTATATTTATATTTATATTTATATTTATATTTATATTTATATTTATATTTATATTTATATTTATATTTATATTTATATTTATATTTATATTTATATTTATATTTATATTTATATTTATATTTATATTTATATTTATATTTATATTTATATTTATATTTATATTTATATTTATATTTATATTTATATTTATATTTATATTTATATTTATATTTATATTTATATTTATATTTATATTTATATTTATATTTATATTTATATTTATATTTATATTTATATTTATATTTATATTTATATTTATATTTATATTTATATTTATATTTATATTAATATTTATATTTATATTTATATTTATATTTATATTTATATTTATATTTATATTTATATTTATATTTATATTTATATTTATATTTATATTTATATTTATATTTATATTTATATTTATATTTATATTTATATTTATATTTATATTTATATTTATATTTATATTTATATTTATATTTATATTTATATTTATATTTATATTTATATTTATATTTATATTTATATTTATATTTATATTTATATTTATATTTATATTTATATTTATATTTATATTTATATTTATATTTATATTTATATTTATATTTATATTTATATTTATATTTATATTTATATTTATATTTATATTTATATTTATATTTATATTTATATTTATATTTATATTTATATTTATATTTATATTTATATTTATATTTTCCTTATTGATTCTTTTAGCCTGTCGCTGGGATTTTTAACACATATATAAGGCCTTTAATATATTTTTGAGCCTTTTTGAAAATTGATCCAAACAACTATAAAGTAGTTTTTTTTTTTTAAATACTTGTATGAAGAAGTGGATCAATTTTTAAAAGGGCTCAAAAATATTTTAAAAGCCTGTTTCGTGCTTAACTCACTTCTTTGGATTTCTCTAATAAATCACGTTAAAGTAAGGCTACCAAATTAATCTCCCAAACTTTGAGCGGATATTACCATCCGCACAACACAAGTAGAGGATGTGGTTGAACTTGGTATATCTTTCCGCTCAACCTGCGCTTCCTTCTAAATTTAAGAATTGATTCCTTCATCGTTTCTGTTTTCGTAACCAATTTCGCCTTGATTCTCGAATCCAATCACCGATAAAAAAAAAACTAATAAAAAACAGAAGACTCCCTAACACATCCCTAATGAAGCAAAGGAAGAAAAAAATAATTCTACCTTTTTTTTTGTTCTTTCCGTGTTTCCAATATTTTTCTATATTATACACTCCATCGATTGAGGACGCATTTTAATTAAACACACTTTTAACACGGGGTTTTTAATTAAGTAGACACACGTCGACGTTTTCGTCGTTGTCGTCTCCAGAGAGAGCATATATCCGAGTATCCCTGCCGCGCTATCCAATCCAATTCAGGGAATTTGCTACTGGATAAGTTGTGTGTGCGGACGAGAGATGACTTGGAAAAAATTCAGATAGATAGGTGACTAGGTTTTGGATGAGATAAGAGAATGTGTCATTTGGAAATTTATTTGCCATTATACAACTCTAGGGAGTCTTTTGATGAGAAATACGTTGCTGTTGTTGTTAGTGTCTATATGTAGGATAACTCGTAACATCTGTATGGATTCCCTTTGGTTTTTTTTTTCTTTGAATTTTTATCTTAAATCGGATTGTTATGGTAATTTAAGTGCAACCTTTTGTTCGTCAAAAAAAGTTCATTCGAAAAACAAGTTTTTGAATTTCTCATGGTTCGTTTTTATTTTATTTTGATTCGGCATTTTATTTTAATTAAGAATTCGATAAGGTATTTGGTTGAGAAACCCATATATATATTTTTTCTTTTATTTTTTTGTTGTTGTTGTTGTTGTTCCTTTTACTGCTCTTGTGAATTCCTTAAGGTTTCATTTTATTTTTTATATATTTTTTTTGTTGAATTCTATACAATGTATTCAAGTTCTCGACCTTTTGGAAAGAAAAGTCTGAGACCGAAGACCCAACGACCAACCAACCAATCGTCTGACCGACAGGTGAAACAAGAGAAGAAGTGGTGAACATTTTTGTGGTTTCCATCGAACATGACCGCTCTAATGCACTATTCGAGTCTTTACATCTTTTTGTAATTAAAAAGTCCATGTTCAAGGGTTGAGGTTGTGTTAATTTTTGTGAACCTTTCTCTTCACAAGGATCTTGCGACGAGTATTTTTACAAGATTTTGTAGATTTATGAATGCATCCAAAGTAGACGTGGTGGGTGGGTACTGGGTTTAAGGTATTTGTAATGTTTTTTTTTTTTTGGATGTGAATGGCATGTTTATTATAAGATCTGAATGTTATTTTAATTTAATTAAATCAGTTTAAGATATTTATCGATGAATAATATTTTTTTCTTTTATTTACAGGTGAGTCTTGCGTACTTTTTTAAATAAAATTTAACTGCTGGAGTAAGAATAATTAAACAATGATTAAATTAAGTTCGCTTTAAATGGCTTAAATTTGGAAAATTTTAGTCCCACTCAATACCATAAGTTAACGTACGACTTTATCGTCGATGTCGAACTTTATTTCTTGGTGACTTTAACAATCGCAGCTTTCATTTTTGAAATGTCGAACGTTCTCGGTGAATCGCAAGACAAAATAGAGGTCTTATCCGACAAATTTGTATTACCGAGACGATCACGAGCATTTTACAAGTTTTCTTTGTCTAGATTTCCCTTACCGCAGCCTTAACAGGGCCTTGATTAAATTTGACAAAAACACTTGCCATTTTACCACGCGAGTAGTGGTTTTTTCTCTCATTCGCGTTTTCAATAATATCCGAATTTAAGACTTTGTCTATACGTCCAAAACATGGAAAGACTGTAATGAAGTTCGATGTCAGAAAGCTATGGCAAGAAACCACCAGGTCCTTTTCCGATCGAGTGTCTCTCTCGCCCTGTTAAATAGTCCTATGCTGCCAACTTCAAATATGAAGAATATTGAAGAATTGCCGGGAAGCAATAAGAAATGCCGCTTCTGATATGCTGGACATCGGACGATCACCGCAACGAAACCCCTGGTTCGACAAAGAATGCTGTCAACTTTAAGCAGCCAAACAGCAGGGGTACCAACCGGTGCTGCATATAAAGACGAGATCCCCGAGCTTTACGAGCAAAAGAGGAGAGAGCAACATTGGCTTCTCAGACGGTAAAAGGAGCTTGATAAGCGATCGTGATCGAAGAAATAGAGGGATGCTATTGCAGAAATGAAGCTCAGAAGGCTCTAAGGAACATCTTGATAGTATCGCTTTCGGTGGTGAAGTTATGCAAAAATCATTTCTGTATATTGTATAACGGTGAAGACGAATCGAGTTTTCCTGCTATGCAGATTGCACCATTCAACCTAAACAAGAGCATGGTTAAAAGCATTTACCAGCTCATCTGTAAAACATGATCAGAGAAAAGCATGCCAATGAATGGAACCTCAGCATTGTTTGCCCGATCCTGAAGAAAGGCGATTCTCAGGACTGCATCAGAGACATCAGTCTCCTTATCATCGAATACACGATCTTCTCTGCCGCACTTTTTCAACGCATGAAGCCATACGTCGTCAACATCCTGGATAGGTCCTTTATCAATGTGGCTTTAGGTCAGGAAAGTCCACTATCCGACCAAATATTCACACTACAGCAGATCTTGGAAAAAACCCAGGAATTTCAAAGCGATACTAACACCTTTTCATCAATTTCAAGACCGTGTATGACAGTATCTATAGAGAAGAACTATGTAGGCATCCCTTCCAAACTCATTTTGTGCCGGATGCATGCTGCTCCATTAAGATCAGCAAAGACCTTACCGATACCTTTGATGTCAAGAAAGGTTTTATACTTTTGAAGTTTGTGATCTTTTTATCCTAAGTAGCTATTTGTTGTAAAAAAGTTTTGGGCAAGGCAACGCGCTATAATGCGACTTTTTCAACATCGGTCTTGAAAGAATAGTGCAAAACTCTCAAGTCAACACTAGAAGCACAATCTTTCAAAAGTCCGCCCAATTTGTCCTTTACGCTGACGATATTGACATAATCAGACGAACAAAGCGTGATGTCAGTCGTGCTTTCGTGAGTATTGAGAAGAAAACCAATAAGGTGGGTATAACGGTGAAAGAAGGCAAGACCAAATATATGCTGTCAACATGAAAAATACCCAACACTGACGTCTCGGACAGAACGTCACAATAGACAGCTAAAATTTTGAGATTGTCAAAGATTGTGTCTGCCTAGGCTCTGCTATCAATTCAACGAACGATTCCATTGATAAGATCAAACGAAGAATTACTTTTCTTGTTTCTTTGGGCTAAGAAGGCAACTGGGCAGCAAAGCTCTCTCTCGTGCAATTAAATAGTCCTTATATAAGACGCTTATAATCCTGGTGTTGATAAATGTTGCAGATGCATGTACGCTAAAAATGGTAGATGTGAATGCCTTACGCTGTCTTGAGAGGTAATTTTTGGTTCCGCCTGCACAAGTGGGGAAAAGAGACGAGGGTACTCCAAAGGGCTGTACGAGCTCTGTAGCGATACCGACCTAGCCACAAAATAGAAAAGCCAACAACTGAGGTTGCTTGGCCACTTAGAGCGAAAGGACATCAATGCTCCGGCCCGAAAAGCCTGTAAATCCAACCCCGTGGACATCATGAAGAAAGGGTGAAAAACGGCTTCCACGATATCTTGAGAACCGTTGGTCTCACAAAAATATTATTTAAACATTTTTTGTAGAAAATTAAATTTCTTAAAAATTATATCAAGACACTTTTAAGCATATTTTTTTGTAAATTCCCTTTTGTTCCTCCCAACTCATATTTTCTGTCATCTGTCAAACTTTGCTCTAGACAAATTTGCATGATTTTGCAAAAAATTCTTGTCAGAAACAGCCAAATGTGTGGAATTGGATAAAAAAAACCTTCAGTGTGAAACTGCATACTCCCTCTTCTAAGAAATCCATTCTCTTTTCTTTTGGGTTATGATAATTAAAAATAACTCTACAATTTCTATAATATATGTAAATCAATTTATTACGTCACCGATTTGATCTCTAAATGGTGCGGTTTTACGACCGCACTTTAATGCCCTCATCAGACAGACATTTGAATAACATAATTTTTTGACTCAGACACATGTAGCTAGTCTCATTTGAAGAATGAACACAAAATCCAATCAAAATTTTCGTCACAATCACAGCCATCATCTCAGCAGGAATAAATTTACAAAAAAGAACAAAGAAGTGATCACAATAACACCACAATTTTTTAACCATCAGCGAGAGAGCGACCAAACCCAAAACCCATCATGTCCAACACAATCTGATCCCATGACTATATACGACTACAAGAGGAAAACCTTTGAATTTGCATTGCCTCAGATGGCCATCACAGCCACAAGCCGCGACACGGGCATTCACCACAAACTTTATTACACTCCATAACTTTATTGTGCAGCATGCGCTGCCGAAGGTATATATTCTACGACGCGCGATATGATTAATTGCCTGTGATGCTGAGATTTTCGATAAATAACACAAAAGCTGCCACCACAACCAACACCACCAGTTACCAACAGGAACAATAAACAACAACAAGAATGGATGACTATATGGACGTTGGGGGAACTTATTATCCCCAAGAACTAACCAAAAAGAAAAAAACGTCCAGATCGTTTATTTTTGTGGTTTAAGGCTTTGAGAGACTCCTTTTATGCAAAAACGCGTATGGAATTGCGCATGCGCACATATATGCGCGCTGCGACTGCCATCATTCATGGAAATCGCATTTTGCAGATCTGCGCGCAAGTAATAAGTTGTTGAACTGTTCCTGTTGCCTTCTGGCTATCATATATAATTCTTGCAATAGCGCGGTCGGTTGCGTATATACAGAGTTTATATCCTGAGCTGAGCATGCATCATGATAGATGCTGCATTTGCCCCCATCCTGCACCTCGTTTAATAATTTTTGCAATTTATTTCATCGCGATGGCATTGAGGATTTTCATTTTTTTTTCTTTTTAGTTTTCATACCTGTAGTCTGTGTGTTGTCAAGCTCCCGGATATAATCCTTACGAGCACATAGAGCACCATAATAGCAAGAAACTCAGAGGTAAAATCTAGAGAATTTCAGCAGCTAGGTATATTTCTATTTATGAATGCATGTTGTCTCGAAATGAATGGTGGATTTAAATAAATAAATAAATAAATAATTTTCTTTAGAAGTTCTGTAACAATTTTTTGCATACAAGTGCTCAGTACCAAGATATTGCGTCTTAAAAAATTATGAAATCCTGAAAAAACGGTTTTTCCAGGATATTACTCAGTGAACCGTGCCGCCAGAAAGTCTGTTATTTAATTTTGTATCAAAAAATGTCATTTCTATCGTTTAAAAAATCCGAATTCAAACTTTTTGGGAAAAGAATCATCTTAATGTCCCTCAAAACCGGTATTTTCTATATTTGACCATATCAAGTGATCGTATCGGATATCCGAGTGTCTGGATATCCGGGTCTGTTTCCAATACCTAACTATCCGGATACTTTGAAACCCTGTTTGGAATAATAACGAGTAAAAACAAAATGAGTGAGAACTCACATCCATAGAAAGGCCATTGTCACATCTCACTTTATGCAGAAGGTGTCAGGATGAATAGCTTTAAAAAATTCGAATCTTATTCATGAGAAATTTAGTTTCGAATATTTGGATAACCGGACAGTTAAATGAGACAGACAGACAGTCTGACACTATCCGGATAGTTTTGGATATCCGGATAGCTAAATGAGACATTTGAGATCCGACACTAGCGGATATCCGACACTGTCTGGATAGTTCGGATAACCGATCATGGATACCGACCTGTTTCGAATACCTCATTATCCGCATACTTTTAAGCCCTGTTTGGAATAATAACATGTAAAAACAAAATGAGTAAGAACTCACATGACCAGAATGGTCATTGTCACATCTCAGTTTATGCAACTGTCAGGATGAAAAGCCATACAAAATATTCGAATATCGAAACTATCTGGATATCGGGATACTTAATTACAAAATTGAGATCCGACACTATCCGGATAGTTTCCGATAGTTTCGAATATTTTGATATCCAGAGAGTTAAATGAAACCGTTGAGATACACCATTATCCGGATTGTGTCTCATTTAAATATCAGGATATCCGGCTCTATTCGGACAGTTCTGATAACTGATCCTGGATCCGGATTTGTTTCAGATATCTTATTATCCCGTTATTTTGAAGGACTGTTTGGAAAATTAACGGGTAAAGCCAAAATGAGCGGGAACTCACCTGATCAGAATGGCCACTGTCACACCTCACATCACTTAGGATGAAGAGCTTTAAAAGTATCCGAAATACTTATTAGTGAGAAAATTGAGATCCAACACTATCCGGATAGTTTCCAATAGTATCGAATATTTGGATATTTGGAGAGTTAAACGAGACTGTTGAGATCCGACACTATCCGGAAAGTATCTCATTTAAATATCCGGATATCTGGCACTATCTAAATAGTTCGAATAACTGATTCTGGATCCGGATCTGTTTCGGATATCTAATTATCCGGATACTTTGAAGCACTTTTTCGAATAATATCGGGTAAATCGGCAGATCCATTGAGATCCGAGATCCACCACTTACAACCTATCCTAGACATAAACTAGCAACTTGTTTAATTTTTGTATGTCAAAAGATTATGTTAAAACTTGTGAAATTCACCTACCAAAATCGATCAATGATAGCAGGATGCTAAACACAAAAGAGAGATCGTGGAAAATTTAACACTGGTTGGAGCACAATATGCAGCTTGAAGGTACCTTCCTTCATACATATACAATTCTTAATCCCGAACCCACCAAACTCCTTACAAAAGATTCGTTCCAACTCAAACTGACAGGCGTCCAATAGTCGCGCCTGTTGCCATCGTTTGTTGTTATTCGTATTCGATTTATGAGATTCATTGGATGATATTTATTTTTTTTTTTCAAAATCTTTTCGTGCTCTTTTTTGTATTTAATCTTTTATTCAAAACGAATTTTGTTTTTGTTTTATTATTATTTTTTCCTTCGTCCATTTGATTGACGGGTTGACCCTTTTCTTTATTATATATGAGGAACCCCCTGTTACCTATGGACGTATAGCCTTCTTATGTCAAAGAACCTCTTTTTTTAATTACTCTCTTAAAAATGTATAAAAAACACATTTCGATTCCATTCAACCAAGTTTTCCTTTAAATAAAAAAGAGAAACATTTGTTATCGTTGAGTTAATATCGATAATGTGTTTTATCAGTTCTTTTTTTGTTGTTGTTGTTATATTGTTTGTTGTGTATATTTTTCCTTATCGATTGATTGTATCTTTTCTTTGACAACTTGCTAAACAATCTTATATTTTTTCCTCAAATGTGACAAGACTTTGTTGAGTTGTTCCGTTCTGGGGGTATAATTATTTACACGAAAGAAAACAGACCTAAAGTGGTTATATAAAACGAACAAATACGATTGTATGGTTTGTTGACATTTTTTCTCAATTTTTTTATTATGATGTTTGATTGAAAGCTTGTTTTAAAAGATATACAAAAACATAATCTTCTCACTCGTTTGGAGAGGGGGCGATATTATTTAGTTTAAATCTGTCAGTTTAGAGTTTAAGTCTTAAATCATGTCAATGACACTTTAGATTCGATTAAAATTGAGAATATTAAGTGTGTCATTCGGGGCTGGTCTCAACTAATAATTGAATTTAATTCAATAATTTTATTATTTTTTTTATCTGAAAGCCATATAGAGGTACACAGTGCAATGAATATGTCGACGACCGACGAACTACGATCAACGACCGACGACGACGAACGTTGAGGTGGTTTGGATTGAAAAAACAAGTCATGTACATATAAATCTTATCGAACAATCTGTTTGGGGTGCAGAAAACATGTTGTTTGTTTAATTGTTGTACAATTGTAAATTATGTCACGTTTCCACCCACGGTATTTGTTTTTGCCATTTAATAAATTAGCTAAATTGGAAATATATAAAAAATAAATATTTTTTATAATGAAAACTCTCACGTATAGGGAAGAAATATCGGAAGTCAAGATCATGGTAAAACTAGCAAAGACCACTAAATTGACATCATCATTAAAAATTCTTTAAAATGCAATTACATTTGCATTAATTGATAAGAAGATTAAAACAGCGGAAACACTGTTTGCACAAAAAAAAAACTGAAAATGACATCAATTATGAAAAATCTCCAAAATATTGGTTTAATATTGTTACGGCTGTGAAGCACTTAAATGTTAAAAGTGTGATAATTAAAAATGTCAAAAATGTTATTTCGAATGTGTTACTATTGTGACACAATTAATTAGTTAAAGGTGTGATGATCAAAGCTAAACTTGACAGTAATTAAAAGTCTCCAAAATGTAAGTTTGAAATTGTTACGGTTGTGACACACTTAAATGCTAATGAAGCTATATTTGACAATAGTTCAATAGTATAAGAAACACAAATTGGAGGAGTGTGATCCTTATATTCATTATTTTCTTACTGAAAGAGAAACTCTCTTAAAGTGGATAAAATTCTCTAAGATTCCGGTGAAAAATCTTTAAAAAAAAAACAACAAAACTCAAAGTAAGTTTAAAAATGAACGAAAAGCTTCTATTTTTGAAATGCTTTTATGTAACGTTTAACACAACATTTAAACGATGGGTTCAGATGAATGCAGTCAGTAAGGTTTTGTCTTACACAACATACTTCTTACTTCCTCAAATTATTAGTTCATTACAAATTTTAGAAGTAATAAAATATTCATATATTTTGAAACGAATGTGACACTTACCAAATGTTCATAAACTCGATTTGTATTTACTAAATTTCGACAATGGAACACATTTATCTGTCCTAATTGCGACACGTGCTACTACAAACAGCATAGAAACAAACTTCCAAGTGGTTCAGACAGTAAAATAATTTTTAAAATTTTAAATCTTCGATTTTTCTATTTTTTGGTTGATTTTTGCTAACTTTTCCTGCTTAAATTTTTAAAAATAAATTAAATTTTGTGGCACAACAGTTCGTGGAGAACCAGGGCCTAGTGACTTACAACTCTCAACCATTCCTGGTGTGCGTGTTATTGGCAGGAATGGAGGGGACCTACAATTTTTTGCCGAGTCCGAACGGCTTAATGAGAAGCACTTATTCATGACAAAGTATACTCTTGGAGGATTTGTCAGTTCCTCGCAAGAGGCAGTACCTCGGAAAAAACATTTCTGTTTTTAGGTGCAGCGGCTCGGAATCGAACCCAGACCTTTGACATGACAGTCCACCCCACTAACTAGCGAGGTACTACTTAAATTTTTACCAAATTCAAATAAATCCACACTAGAACAATGGGTGTCTTTGCTATCTGTAGCAGTTACTATGTTTATGTAACAGTTACAATTTTTCTTGTTTCGTTTTCCCAGACTATTCATCCACACCATTCAATAAAAATAACCTTTAAAGAACTGTTTCTACTTCTTAGTAGTCATTCCCTATTCTGATTCTGCTAACAGAATTCACATTTGTCGCTGTGCATAATCAATCGTATGCATGATCCACTTGTCAATTTCGTATCAATTTGAATTACTATAAGATATAAACCAACATAAAATGAACTCTATTATAAACTACAAGTACTAGTTCAATGTTTCATTTGAGATTTATTGCATTTTAGATTTCTTTTAGAGAACAAAGAAATTAAAATATTCTTGAATAAAAATTCAATATATATGTATAATTCGTAGTAATCTGATAATACAACAGTTTTGCTATCATAAATTATTGTACAAAGTGTGAGCTTGTTGTGACAGTAATAAAATATTTTATTAATGCCTTGCAATGATAAATTGATTTGATCGAAGAATGAGTGACTGATTTCTTTTGCAAAACAGGATGTGTATAAATTGTTTGTATACTTCAATTTAAGAACATTGAACTGGAATACTTGGATAAATACAAAAAAAGATGGTATATGGTGAATGTAGAACTTATCTGATAACTTAGAGGTGTGGGTCAATGAACCACTGAATTTTATATGCTTTGATGATCTAATGAGTAGCAAAAAGGTACACCTTTCACATTACTCAAATCTTTTATGAGAAGCCCTCCCCTTATAAAAATCGATTCAAAAATTTTCGTTTTCCAGTAATTAAAAGAATTTTCAAAGCTTTTGGTTATACTGGTCGACATAATTATACCAACAAAAACCAACCAATTTTTTTCCAAAATATCTATTGATGTCCTCAATTTGAATGTGATCTTAGAATAATTACTCCTCATATCAGGTTGCCCCCAAGAAGCACAAAATGGTATAATTTCAGTACCTATCACATTTCTTTATTGATGCCTAGTTCAGTCTTTAATTGGTATTACAATGTATGGCTTTATTTAATCTTTATTTCTACTTTTTTTAAAAATATTTTCTTCAAGGACTTTCTTAAAATATTTTCTATTGACATTTTTCAAATCGATGTTTTTTTGTTTCTTTAATACCCCTTTAATACTCCTTTAGTACTCCTTTACTATTCCTTTAGCTTCTATCCAAAATTTTCATTTTACAGAAAAAAAAACACAAATCTTACTTGGAAACCCTCATTAAGGTATGCATATGTTCTCAAATAAGCTCGTTTCTTAGATCTTAGTACAACTACAACATGTGCTGGAACTTAATAGCACATTTTTAGTATCAGAATGCAGTACCAAATTCAAGCTTTGCGTGTGAAGATAGTTTTAACCATGAAATCTTGGGAAAGGCATTACAAAATATTTTATTTATTTACTTCCATGTTAACAAGTTGACATAGAATTCCAAAATTCATTTTTTTAAATTGATTAGAAAATTGCATACACCATTCCTTCTTCACAATATGCCAAGAGAATTATTAAGAAAATAAATTTAGCTTCAACAAGAAATATTTTTTTTTTGTTGAATGCCTGTCCTACATACGATACTTGTACAATATCACAGCAAGTCCTGGCTCATCTTCACATCTTAACCGGGTGCAAGTTATAATTCTTTCTTAGCTACCAGGTGCTTATCTCCCCATCATGATGATGATCAATATTATTACCATCATCATCGTCGTCGTCGTCGTCGTTGTTGCGGCATCATCATCTCACACCAGTGGCCATCCTCACGCTGTCAGTCGTCTGTTCCAGTGGTTGACTTCTATACTGACGTTGTCCGGTCCGATCCGTTTACGTAAGCGTCAAACGAGGAGAAAGATATATAATTTAATTTTGAACAACAAAAATGCACGGTAGGTCAAAAAACTGTCAGACAAAAAAAAGTTATTATCAAAAATCTTCCTCTTTTCCACTTCATCATCATTTTTGGGAAATTTTTAATATTTCATCCCTCGATATTTTACATTTTTAACTTTCATTGTTAATCACGAATTGATTTACATGATCGCTTTAATGGTGTTATTGCCTTTTTGATATTATAATTATTATTTTTTTTTGGAAATTGAAAACAAGTTCTTGAGGGAGATTTATTGCATTTTAGAGATTAAACAAAAAAAAACATAAATAATATTAAATGTTAAGTTCATTCATATCTATAATAATATGTGAACACTATGCTGAACTCAGAAGCTTCTGGATTTTAATGTTTAAAATTTGTAAAGATTAATATTAAAAAAAAAAAATTAAATCATTCTCCAAGGTATATTGTGATATGCTTTTAATCTTCAAATTAATGGGCATCTTGTCAGCACCAAAAACAAAAAAAGCCAGAGGGAATAGAGACACTACCAACAAAAAAATATTAGATTTATGAAACTGATTATGATTGTGAGAAATAGTTAATTAAAAGAAACGATTCAAGAAGTTGGTTTTCATTGATTAGTTTTTTGAATACAAAATAATGGCAGTGAACAGCGCGACGGGTGGTTGAAAAAAGAAGGTAACACCATACAATAAATTTGAATTGCAAGAATTCGGTAGTGTTGCCGTCGTTGAAATTTCTGTTCCCTAAGCCATAATTTGGCACAATTTTTCTAAAGAAGAAAAGAAGAGTTTATTCTACAAAGAAGATTACTTTTTAACAAAAACGGACTTGGAGAACAGTAATTTAAAAACTATGAAGTGGACCGCACAAAGCTTGTATCTAAACCCTATTGAAAAACTTATATAAAAAAAAACTAATTGAAATCTATGAAAACTCTCCAAAAATTTATCATTTTCATTGTTGACATTTTTAATTCGACGATAGTATTTTCACAGCTGTAAAAATAAAACGTTGAAATGCGACTTTTATTCCAAACCGCACTTTCATTCCAAATGTCACTTTTCACTTGTCACTTTTATTCGAAATGTGACGTTTGTTCGAAATGTTACCTTTGTTCGAAATAGCAATATCTTTTAAAATTCTATCATTATGTCTTATTTTCCTCCAATTTAGATAACTTTTTGCTGTCAAAATATGTTCGAAACATCACTTGTTCTCATTATCCTCCAACTTGGTCTCGTTACGTTGTCAAAATACGTTCGAAATATTTTGTTCGAAATGTCACTTTTTTCTAAACATCAATTCTTCAATCATTGTTGTCTAAATGTTATTTTTATTCGAAATGACTCTTAATCTGACCGAAACTAGCAAAATCTTTTAAAATTCTTATTATGTCTTATTTTTCTCCAATTTGGACTATTTTTGGCTGTCAAAATATGTTCGAAATGTCACTTGTTCGGACTATCCATTTTAAAGTAAATGTCACTTTTGTTTGAATTGACTCTTAATTTCGCCAAAACTAGGCCCATTACGCCTCATTATCCTTCCGTTGTCAAAACGTCACTTGTCCGAATAATCACTTTTGTTAAAAATGACTCTTAAACTAAACTTTCAATTTCATTCAAAGTTTCGCCCAAATCAATATTTTTTGATGAAAACTGTCAAAAAATTTACGGTGAAACTGTCATTTTAATTCGAAATGTCACTTCTGTTCCAAACGACTTTTAATTTGGCAGAAACTACTAATTTTTTCTTCAGCTTCGACCGAATCAATTTTTTTGTTTGCAAAGAAAGATCTATTATTCCTCTAACTTGGACCCGTTCCACCTTAACCGTTGTAAAAATGTATTTTCGAAATGTCACTTGTTTCGAATCATCAATTTTATTCGAAATGTCACTTTTGTTTGAATTGACTCAATATTTGAAAAAAACTATTAATATATTTCCAAATTTCGCCCAATGATTTATTTTGTTGCCCAAAAAAGGGGTGAAGGAACCGAAATGAGACTATATTTCTTGCAAAATATATCCTCATACTTTCTAAATTGTTTTATAATACCAAAACCTTTTCCAAATGAATCAATATTATTTGTTCACTAAACAGTGAACACATACGATTTACGATATTTGTTTTTGAATAACCGACCTTTTATAATAAATTGTCACAGAAAATTAAGCTCGACGCGAGTCATTACATAAAAGACCATGTGTTACACCTGTGACAACAAATACGAATCCACCACAAGAATCGCTTCAAAATAAATAGATCTATTGAGCTAGTTGGCTACATAGTTCGCTATAACTTTTACGTTGAAAATAAAAACGAAAAAACGCCCGTAAAACATTCCGTGTAAACGGACAAGTTAAAATAATAAATTACAAATCGTATTTATGTTTCTTGTGGCGTAAAACTTATTTTGATATAATCGCGGATATGTTCTTTCAAAGCGGCCACAACTTCAAAGGGACCATGGGGATTGCAGTGCAGCGAGCACAGAGCACAGAGCCACAATACATCACAGAGCGAGCTATATCAAAGGGAAAATTTATGTGCATCCCAGAAAAGTGTGTCTGTCTGTATCTGAATGTGTTTTGCTGTGCGATGCCAAACAATATATAAATATGTACCCTCATAGTTTTTCCAAAAGAATACATCTGTGCAAAAGAAAAACAAATGGAAACTTCGTATCAGATTAGAACGATGTGTTCTATGTGGATGGGATGATGCACCGCGTGCCGCTCCCCTGACATCTCCGATGCTCCTACAAAAGTTTTGCTAATTTTTCATTCGTTCGATATAAAATTTATTCGTCTAGATCGCGCGCAACATATCTCACTGTATACGCGGAGTCGCCAAAGTCAGCTTGCTGGCCGATGATGTTGCATGCATAGAAGGGTCCGTTTTCGGTTCCAATAATCATCGTCTGTCATCTCTTCTCGCCGGCCACCGCCCGCTGCCGATACTCTCAACATCGGTGTTCGATGAAGACCCAAAACCAAAGCAGAAAATAACCAAACGCAATAATAAATACGCTGGTTGAGTTCAGCGGATGCGATGAACTCTCTTCCCGGATGATTGGGCTCGGAGCTGGGCCAAGGTCTGCTGGCTGCATCATGGTTTGGGTATGGAATTGGAATTGCGCCTGGGCAGGAGGAGAGCGAGCTATGAATTGGAATTGTTTTCTTCATTTGCACGCGAGGGTAAATGTTGCTTTATAGTAAGACCGAGTTTCATATTTCTCTTCTTGTCGTTTTGTACGATTTTTGTTTGCCGTAAGCTCTATCGACTCTGGCGATCGTATTGCATTTGCCATGCAATATGACCAGTTATGTGTGGCTTTTGCTGGAGCACGGCTCATATTAGGCCAACGGGGACGATAGTTTGGTGTCGCCAATAGTCTGTAGGTGGAAGACGTTTTGCAGTCGATTGCACAGCATTTAGCAATCGATTTTCTACGTTTGATTTTGGCATGGTATTTCAGTGTTCCAGTATACAAGTATAGGTTCATTTAAAAGATATGTGGATGACGATTGTTGCCCTTTTAAGAATATACACTGAAATAAACATTGGGAATATTTTTCTTTAAGTCAGTGAATTAATTATCGACTCATAAAGATTTTGTGGTTAAAAACTTTGCGATAAAGTATTCAATATGTCTGTATTTATCATACATACGTTTTTGGGTTTTACAAATCCGTCAGACCCGTCCCCAAAACTCTACGAATATAACATAAAATAATGATCATGCCATACCCATACCCTATGTTTTTAAATCGCGTTGTGTTGATTCTTCTTGATTTTCGATTACATTTTTTGATCATTTATGCATATTGATATCGATATCGATATCCATATCCATATCCATATCCATATCCATATCCATATCCATATCCATATCCATATCCATATCCATATCCATATCCATATCCATATCCATATCCATATCCATATCCATATCCATATCCATATCCATATCCATATCCATATCCATATCCATATCCATATCCATATTCATATCCATATCCATATCCATATCCATATCCATATCCATATCCATATCCATATCCATATCCATATCCATATCCATATCCATATCCATATCCATATCCATATCCATATCCATATCCATATCCATATCCATATCCGTATCCATATCCATATCCATATCCATATCCATATCCATATCCATATCCATATCCATATCCATATCCATATCCATATCCATATCCATATCCATATCCATATCCATATCCATATCCATATCCATATCCATATCCATATCCATATCCATATCCATATCCATATCCATATCCATATCCATATCCATATCCATATCCATATCCATATCCATATCCATATCCATATCCATATCCATATCCATATCCATATCCATATCCATATCCATATCCATATCCATATCCATATCCATATCCATATCCATATCCATATCCATATCCATATCCATATCCATATCCATATCCATATCCATATCCATATCCATATCCATATCCATATCCATATCCATATCCATATCCATATCCATATCCATATCCATATCCATATCCATATCCATATCCATATCCATATCCATATCCATATCCATATCCATATCCATATCCATATCCATATCCATATCCATATCCATATCCATATCCATATCCATATCCATATCCATATCCATATCCATATCCATATCCATATCCATATCCATATCCATATCCATATCCATATCCATATCCATATCCATATCCATATCCATATCCATATCCATATCCATATCCATATCCATATCCATATCCATATCCATATCCATATCCATATCCATATCCATATCCATATCCATATCCATATCCATATCCATATCCATATCCATATCCATATCCATATCCATATCCATATCCATATCCATATCCACATTTTAATTTCATTTTAATATTTTCTATATTTGATATGTTTGCTTGTTACAGTGTTTTTCCAGCATGCAGTTGCGTATTATTTTGAAAATTCTTTTCAACAATTTTCCTCGCTCCTCATGGAACTTTATAAACTTGCGATATTTTTCTAACAATAGATACCCTCGCATTCTGGTCTCTGTACACCTATTTGTGTGTGTTGTGCTTCGCCTGCCTGTTTATAATTTAAGCCAAATCGACGATTATAGTTCTCCGATCTATTCCAACATAAGTCACGAACTTACTCCAAAACAAAGCTGCATTTCTACGCTGACTGCAGCAGTGCTGTTGTGCATATAAGTATGCCAAAGGATACCAAACACTCTATTGGGCATGGGCCTGTTTGTATCTACTGGTGCTGTACTTTTTGTATCTTAAGAACTCTGCCCCTCTTCGAATTGCGCTTTCAACCTCTTTATGTGTTGGCTCGCACACTTGGGGTTTTTTGTTCCTTGAGATGGATGCATGGTGATTAGGAACCCGAAACGACTACGACGTGAACGTTTGGCTTGCCCCGGCCCATAATCAGTTGGAATGCATCGTTTGGTGTTTCGGATATTCTACGGCAGTGGCAGCAAAGCACAGCCCCTTTATGCACAATTCTATGGCGTTTCTCCAGGATCCACTTTTGTTAAGCGTTATTATGATCGGTTCATGCAGATTGCTCGGAACGCTTCGTCGTGGTTATAGCCGTTCAATGTTGCCACAGAAACACCAGAACGCTATTATGCTTCACCATCTCAGCAGCGCACGGTGCAAATGGAAAATGAGAAAAATCATAATTTGCATCTTTTGTGGGCTTGTGCATATTATGCCATGCCATCGCCATACGGTAAAACCTTTTATTTTTCATATCTGGATTTGTTTTTCTTTTTAAGTGGAGAAGGCATAAGCTTCGTGTTTCTGTTAGCACATAATTATATCTTTGTTTGCGGTTCTTGGATATCGTTTTATATTTTTCTTATAATTAGAGGTCGAAGTGAACCAGTATCAGATTTTTATCGATTGTATTATTTACGGAACAATCAAAACATATAGTAGAATTGGATATATCAATTATCTATTATTGATAGTTTCAATATAAATTTATGAGTGACTTGAAGCTTTTGCATATGTATAAGACTATTGCAACATTGTTTTGCTTTTATAATTGCCACCCTCTCTCATGCTAATCGTGAATTAATAGTTTTATAATTCATCCATCACTCACGAGGCACGACATGGCAATGAATTTAATGTGCTGATGTAGGAGTAAACGAGTAATTAGACTTTGACACAATGCTGATGGTGATGTTTTCTTTGTTTTGTTTTGTTTTGTTTATTTTAATGTTGAAAAGGTGTCAAGCCTTTAAAAATTAATATATAGATACCTTCCTTAGTTTGAGATTTGTTTTTTGTAATTTATTTATAATTAATTGGGATTTTGGTTTTTTATAATCTGGCAACCCTGACATCATAGGGAAAATGGTTTTTGAACATTCGAAGTAGAAACTTTTTGGGATTATATTTTTCGTAATTTTGGTATCATAAAAGAAACTTTGTGCAAAACTAATTTAACATGTATTTACTAGTAATCGGCTCACGAGTTCTCCCGTGCTTACTTCCCAGGGCCTTGACTAAACTTGCCAAAAACTTTCCATTTTTGTGTGCAGAAAAAAAACCCTGGAAAAACAAACTAGCTATTAACGAGGCCTTTGAAAGTTAACATTGATGCTAACAAGGGCCTAGTAAGGGGAAGTATTGACACTCTTTTGGAACTCTCTACTTTTGTCAGCTTTTGTCTCTAGAAATATAAGCAAAAAGTTGTCGTATATAAAACCAACCTAACAAGTTTTTTCTAGAAATAGACTCACGAGTATTCCCCTACTAACTTTCCAGAGCCTTGACAGAACTTGGCAGAAACTTGTCATTTTCTCATGCGGGAACATATTTTCGAATTTGAAAGTGGAAGATTTCGTTAAAATTTCTGTTTCGTAATTTTGATATTTAAGGAAAAAATACAACATCATTTTTAGCGAGGCCCTAGAAAGTTTTATATTGATGCTAACAAGGGCCCAGCAAGGAGAACTATCAAGGTTATGTTACCTTAAACCCAAGAATAAATATACAAAAAAATTGTCCTGTATGCAAAACTAACCTAACAAGTTTTAACTAGTAAGAGCCTAATGAGTTTTCTTCTGCTAACTTTTGAGGGTCTTGAAAAAACTTTGCAAAATCTTTCCATTTTACCACGCGGAAACATATTTTTGAATTTGAAAGTGAAGATTTCGTTTAACTATCCGTTTCGTAACCGCCTGGAAAAAGGACCTTGTTTTTTACGAGGCCCTGAAAAGTTTACCATTGATGCTAACAAGGGCCCACCAAGGAACTAGTTAGATTCTCTGGGACCTCGCGAGTTATGTTACTTTTTGCCCCAAGAACAAATATTAAAAAAAATTAAAGTTGTCCAAAAGTGTCTCCACTGTATTTATTGTTTTATCTGATAAAAGTTGTTCAGCTATTAAAAAAAAAACGCTTCTGTTAAAGAATACAAATCTAAATCTTGCATAACTGTAGGGTATCAACCATTTCAATTTAAGTATGTATCTAATGAAATAAAGCCTAACTGAAAAAAAAAATTAAACCACTTATTGCATTTGCTACTGTTTCTTTTTTCCTAATTCAACCTGGCGGTATACAGCTCTAAAATAAATAGCAATTTAAAAAAAAAAAAACGACCAACCAAATATTTCATTCCAGGGCAAAATTTGAAAGCTCCAATCAATTTACTTGGACCCGAAAAAATAAAATATCCAACTGTTGCGAGTTAAACTCTTTGTAAAGAATCGTTACAAAGCCAATCAATATTTATCTATCTGTGCTGGCATAATCAAGAAGGGATAACAAATAAACAAATTCAGGGGCTTTCAAACAATAGATTTGATAAATCTCCAGCGCGTGACAAATAATTTTTTTTTTTTTAAAGATCATTGAAATCGTTGATATTGAGCTTGGAATTATAAAAGATTTAGATTTTGCTTTTGATCAATAACAACCAACAACAACAAAAAAAGAAACTACCAACGAAGTAGGTTATTGCCTCCGCCTCTAGTTTGCAGATACTTTTGATTAATTGTATCAATGATTTGGGAAAAAAAATAACAATAAAAAACTTTTGGCTTTACCTAAAACCCGGACGGTCAAGATCTACTTTAAATATGAATATCAAGAGTGAAGTGGCCGCAAAATTAATGATAGTTCCCGCTCTAGGTCTATACTAACCGATCTTACCTAAGATTATGGCAACGCGTCATAAAAAAAAAGAAACAAAACAAGAAGAAACCTTCAAGATGTGGAAAACCACTTACCATCAAGATGAACACTCACAGTGGGTGAAGAAGAAAACTAACCATAAAGCGGAGGTGGAGTTTTACGTCGTGTCAGCAGCAGCAGCAGCAACAACCACAGAAAACTTAAAGAAAAAAAAAACAAACCAACATAATTGCAAAGATCCCACACACTTCACCCACCAAAGAGATGTATCTATGATCAAACTAAACTGATGATCTTGCAACATAACGCCTGGCTTACACGTGTTGTGACTTGGGAGAAGGTTCAGTGACTCTAGATATAGTTTGAGTTAAGAAGTGAAAGAACTCCAGAGGCTATTCCATTAAGATTGACTTGACTTGGTCGTGTAGTGAGTTTCCTACAATGGAGAAACTTTTGAAAACAAAGGATAAAGGCCATAAGATCAGCATCAGTAGAGTAGTCATCATAACACGAAGGAAATCAACAAAAAAAGTCAAGAAAACCAATTCATATGTATATAATCTCGTAACAAAACAATCTCCGGGGTTAACAAGATGGTTAACACTTCTCTTTGTGCAAAGCAAAAAAACATGTGAATTATTCTAGTTAACGTTGCGTGAAAATAAGTACTTTGGGCTGTTAAAAAAATGTTAGCACATAACGTTGATCAGGCTTAAAGTTGAGAGCCTTAGAGCCAAATTGTTGTTAATAAATTACATGAAAAGCTGCAGTGAAAAAAAATTTCCACTATATGAGGTTTCAAGATTTGATGTACTGCAGACATAAAATAATCTTAGTGCAGATTAGGCTGTGTAAAAAATGTCATCATAACAGACGGTGTTGAAAAATATTGGGTCTTTATGTAGTTATTGCTTTATGAGTCTTATACAAGCCTTATATCAGGCAATATTATTGCTCAATATCACGTGTTGCGCTGTATTATTGACCCTGTAAGGGCTGTATTGTGCACTTTTAAAATGAAAAGGCTTTACCAAGGACTGTTATTTCATATAACGTTTTTTTTTATTTTTGATTTTCTCACCGCCGTTTTCAATAAAATGTTTCATGTGAAATGAGTTTTCAAATATTTTTTACTCAAAATTTGACTCTTTTTTTTATGTTATAGAAGTTTTATATAAGAAAATTAATTAAGAAAACTACTTTGACGATTTTAAAATTTTGTTAGAATATATTCATATATGTATTCTTAATTTTGAGCTCTGAGAAATTGAACGAGTTGTTTTTATAATAATTAATAGAACGAGAATTGTTAAATTCCAAGCAATTTTCTTTTTTTATTTTTCTATTTTTTTTTCTTATTTTTTCTTTTTTTTCTTTTTTTTCTTATTTTTTTCTAATTTTTTCTTTTTTTTCCATTTTCCATTTTCCATTTTCCATTTTCTTTTTTATTTTTCCTTTTTAATTTTTTGCCCGATTTTCTTTTCTTTTTTTCCTCATTTCCTTTTCTTCCTTTTTATTTTTTGCCCTCATTTTCTTCTTTTTTTCCTTTATTTTCTTTTTTCCCCCCTATTTTCTTTTTTTTAATCTTTCCTAATAATTTTTTTTATTTTTTCGATGTTTTTTGTTATTATTTTCTTTTTGTTTTTCTTAGTTTAAGTTTTTTGTTTGTTTTTTTTTTCTTTTTTTCTTTTTCTTTTTTTTTGTTTTTTTTTGTTCTGTTTTGTTTTTATTTTTTTTGGTTTTGTTTGTTTAATGTTGTTTTTGTTTCTCTCATTTTTCCTCTATTTTTTCCCTTAATATTTATCTTCGTTTTTGTAATCTTTTTCTTTTTCCCTTTCCCATTTTCCTTTTTAATTTTTTTCTTTGCTTCCTTTTATTTTATTTAATTTAAGTTTTTTTGTGTTTTTATTTTGTTTTTTTTTTTGTTTTCTGTTTCTTATTTTTTTTTCTTATTTTGTTTTTTTTTTCTGTTTCTTATTTGGATTCTTTTTCCTTTCCCATTCTTGTTTCCTTTTTTTTTGCTTTTATTTCTTTTTTTTCTTTTTTTCTTATTTTTTATTTTTTTTCTTTTTTTTTCTTTTTTTTTCTTTTTTTTTTCTTTTTTTCTTTTTTTCTTTCTTTCTTTCCTTTTCTTGTTTTCTTTGTTTTTTTTTGTATTTAAACTTTATTTTTTCTCGTTTTCCTTTTTTATTTAGGGTTTCTTTTCCTATTCATTTGTTTATTTAGGGTCAGTTTCCCGTTTTTCGTTTTTTTTGTTTCTTGTTTCTTGTTTCTTGTTTCTTGTTTCTTGTTTCTTGTTTCTTGTTTCTTGTTTCTTGTTTCTTGTTTCTTGTTTCTTGTTTCTTGTTTCTTGTTTCTTGTTTCTTGTTTCTTGTTTCTTGTTTCTTGTTTCTTGTTTCTTGTTTCTTCTTTCTTGTTTCTTGTTTCTTGTTTCTTGTTTCTTGTTTCTTGTTTCTTGTTTCTTGTTTCTTGTTTCTTGTTTCTTGTTTCTTGTTTCTTGTTTCTTGTTTCTTGTTTCTTGTTTCTTGTTTCTTGTTTCTTGTTTCTTGTTTCTTGTTTCTTGAATCTTGTTTTTGAAAACAAAAAATTAGCTACGAATGCAAATTATCAAATTTCACTGTAATATTATTGCGGCTTTTACCCTATCCCCGCCTGTCAAAAGATTTTTTGGGGTAATTTTTAAGACTACGGACACATCCCAAACAAATAAGCACAATCCAAAATGGCAAACATTTTTATCACGTAGACCTCGAATTTCTGGTCTACAATGTACTAGAAAACAAATGTCATAGAGTTTATCAGCTCAAGTAGTTCACCCGTCTTTATAGGTGCCTATATCTTGTCTTGCAGCATGCAGTCGCACAGTAGCAAATACTCATTTTGTGTTCGACTAACAATTACACTCGGCAAGGTGTTGTGTGTGATATCAACGTGTGCTCGCGTGTTTGTCTTTTTTGAACCAAAAGCACCCGGTGTCCATGTTTAACATGAAATTTTTCACATAATGATCCACGTATACACTTTGTCGCACTTGCTGTTGCTGTGCCAAAGCAGCCACTGTATTTTGCCAGCTCAAAGAGTTCTTCTTCGTGTTTTTTTTGTTAATTTTTGTTTCTTTTTATTTCAAGCTCCTTTAGAGCCATAAAGCAACAATTTTTAATCCACACTCTTGAATCTCTGCTTATTTTCTTTGTAATTTATTTTCTACCAAGTCGTAGGTTGAAACTGGCCATCTGCATCCTAGAAGCTAGAATCACCTCCACTACTCACCAAAGACCAGCAGAAACCACAGATCATGCGAGGTGGTTCTCCTTTGGTCGGGTGATATTTCCGCGGAAATACTTATCGACTTCGCTGTAAATTCGAATTTATTGTAATTCCGCTATAAGGTCTTGATGGTCGGGACATGGCGGGAGAGCCGTTTGTGGATGACCAAAAAAACGCGCAGGCAGACGCGTCCGTCGCGTTGCTCGGTGGTAGGTAGAGGCTAGGTATAGGTAGCCTAATCGGTAATTTATTGCGATCGGTGTTTTTTTTTCTTCTTTCCTTGAGTTCCCCGCGCAGCTTGTGAAGAAAATCAGCTTGGTTGGTCAAGCGGGGATATAATGTGCGCGCATCTATATTTGGACAAAACGAGGCGGACTATGTGTGCCTAGCTATATACAGAAAACAGCATCAGAACAAAAGGGGTCTCCTCATAAAGAGAATCCTGGCAATTCTAGAAAAGGAACTGCTGGCTGCTGCTGATGCCTGGTTGGAATTGATATAATCTTCTTTTACGAATGCACACTCATAAATACTCGGAAATTCTGGGATGCTCAAATGCTGCGGATGTGCGCGATTCTCTAACGAGAAACCAATTTAAGCCTTGCATGGAGATGATGATGATTCCAAGTTGAGATGCTGGTTGCTGTTTGCTGGTTCGGGCTTCGGAAATGCCTCGAAGTGTGAAGTAATGATTCCTTGGGAACGATAAGAGTTTGGCCAGGCAGTTATTATTTTTTTTTGCTGTCTGAGGATTTCTTTCTTATTTTTTTTTGTATTTTCTCTCTCTCGTCATCGTTCTCTGTGTGTCCGTCCGTCCGTCCTCAATGCAGCGGCCAGTTTCGAGATGATCTTTTGTTTTTGTCTTCGACGACTTTTCGTTTTAAGTGCGATTTGGCTCGGTGCTAGTTTCCTCGTTATGGCTTTGGTACTGGCTGGCTGCAATTTATGCTGGCAGGCACGTTAGTGCCATATTCTCACGTAAAGTGTTAAAAAGGGCCTAAATGTTTTTTTTTTTCGTTTCTTCTTTATTTTATATTTTTTTTATTATTATTATTCGCTTTTGTGGATGCCCTTGTGTGGATGACCATCATGTTTGAATATATCGAATTCGGTCCATAAAAATGCATCCACATGCGATCGTCGTCGTCGATGGAACGACGACTCTTCGAAGACGTCTGCGTCGTTGTCGACCATAGTGACCATTATTATTACGATTCCTTCGATACTTGGTCTCGAATTTCAACAATTCGATTCGGTTATGGATGCTCGTTCGTCCCCATATCCATGATTCGTGTTGTTTTCGTTTGCAGCCATAACAAATCGGAAGAAAGGTTCAGTACCCTCGTCGTGTCGTCGTCGGTCGGAGTTGGAACTCCGAGAGCTTATCCACTGGTGTATCTCTGATTACTTTGTATACGGCCGTGTTGTAGATGTGCTTGTGGATCTTTTTGGAGGCAAAAAGGACGAGACGGACGCAGAAAGAGAGAGAACATTGTGTTCTACACTGCAATTTGTGTTGACTTGCATTGAAATTACAAATGAAGGCAACGCGAAGCTTCTTTCTTTGCAAATCCCAATTGTTTTGTTGTTTTGCGAGCGATGCTTGCCAGACGATCGTCTTAGGATGATACCTACCTAAAGCATATACGAAGGCCGATGATGATAGTATAGCCATAGCTATATTCCTGGGATCAAGCGTGCTGAGGTGATATTCCTTAATCAGATGTGTCATTTTAGCTTGTTTGTCGACTTGTTGTACACACATTCAGAATTGTTCGGACGCGTCTGTCGCGTCGTAGGTAACTTTTATAGGTACACATCTCGTATGGAAAGATTTCCCTTTCTTGGTCTTCCAAAGGAATCCCAAAAAAGGACGCAATAAAAAATGCGTCGATACTTATTTGGTTGGCTTTTGTTGGTAGTTTGAATATTTTTTCACAGTGCTCACATTATTGCCCAGCAGAATATCTACCTATCGTTTGAATTCTTATTCCTTTTGAATAGGACAGCGAGAGAGGAGAGAAAATAATTGACACAAGGATTATCTGACCATCTATGGGGAGAAGAAGCTATTCTTTATAGAAGTTTTTTTTTTATATTCTCTCGCCGTAAATAGTACAAAAGATTCCTTCCTTGCTTCTTTTTTTGAAATATTCGAATTGTTTGTTTGGCTCATATGACCAATAATAAATTTACTGTCGCAGCAGACAAGGTAAAAGTTTTGCCTCCTTAGAAAGGTCTTTTGATTGGTGTTGAAGATTATAATGACTTATGGCAGCTTCAAGAGGTTCAGTTTTATAGTTGGGAGATTTTTTAAACTTCAAGTCTGTGAGCGTAGTTTATGGTCAAAATAAAAAGAAAACAATAAGTGCCTTAGGAGATTGATAGGGTATCTATATTTGCAGATACAAAATATGAAGAAAAATTGATTGCAGGTGTATTATTATATAAATAAAGCCGTTTTGTTGCAGAGGACGGAAAACGGAAAGGGCCGATTTTTCAGTATATACTTAACTCTGACTTAAATCAGAGTTAGCATATCCTTGAAATAAATTAACCCCGAGATAACTCAAGCAGTTTTTCAGTTGAGGATTGACTTCATATGGACATCACCCTCTGATGCTTTTCACTGTTGAAATCGAGATGGTGCAATGAAAACTACACCTACACGAGTTATCTCAAGAAATTAGTTCAGTTTACTCGGAATTAACTAAAAATTTAAATAAACTGAAAAACAAGCTTCTGGAGTTTATTCGGGTTTAGTCCCGAACCTTCGATGATTGCGCACTGAAAAACTGGACCTTAAGGTGCGTTTTCATTTGAGAGTACTTTCACTACAAAACTCTCCATTGTTACTCTCGGATAGCTGTCTACCCTTCTGCGAGCTTATTCCATGGATGTGTTTTTTAACTCTCAAAGAATACTCACCTTTATTGTGCGTTTTCATTTGAGATTACTTTTACTACAAAACCTTCAAGAGTGACCCTCGAATAACTGTCCACATCTCTATGAGTTAATTTCATGACTTTGCCTGCGTGCGAGTTTTACTCTCGAGAGCTGCTTGAGAGTTACACGTAGTCTTTTACTCTCGAATAAATATTAACGATAAAAATATATTCCCATTTGAGACTACTTACACAATTAAATTCCTGATTGTGACTCTCAGATAGCTGTCTGCACCTTTGTAAGCTTATTTCATGACTGTCTTTTTTGACTCTCAAAGGATCCTCACCTTTGAGTTAAGTTTTCATTTGAGAGTTCTTTCTCTTCTTTAAATTCTTTAAAGTGACTCTCGGTTAGCTGTCCACCCCTCTGTTAGTTAATTTCATGATTGTGTCCACGTACACGTTTTACTCTCGAGGACTGCTTGAGAGTTACACATAGTCTTTTTACTCTCAAATAAATACTCAACTTAAAAATATGTTCCCATTTGAGAGTACTTACACTACAAAATTGCTGATTGTTACTTTCGGATAGCTGCCTACTCCTCTATGTGCTTATTTCATAAGGGGATCTTTAATTGTTTTAACTATGCTGGATTATTAATTTGTTTTTGTATTTTTTTGCAAACAAAATGTAAACGAAAGTTTCAAAATAATTTGAAAATTTGTTTTTCCAAAATTAAAATTTTTTTTGAAGAATTTGAATATTTTAAAATTTTTTTATAGTTTTAATAATTTTAAACTTAATTTTTATTTTTCTTAATTTTTTTAATTTTTCTTCATTTTTTAATTTTTTATTTTTTTTTATTTTTTTTTTTATTTTTTTATATTTATTTTAATTTTTTTTTAATTTAAAATTTTTTTTAAATTTTTTTTATTTAAAACTTAAAAAAAAAAAAATTAAATTAAATTAAATTAATTAAAATTAAAACTTTGAAACATTTTTAAAAAAATTAAACTTTATACTAAAAATTGAAAAAAAAAAGTTTTTAAAAATTTTTATTTGCATCTTTGTTCAACTTATGTATTCAAAATTAGTGCATACAAAAATTTAAATACGTTCAGCCGATAATGAAAAAATTCAGAACCAACAAAATTGTTACGAGCTACTATTAATCAGTACATTTTTTCAATATTAACTAGTAGATCGCATCAATTTTATCATTCTGGAAAATTTTGATAAAAAATGTAGGTCCCAGTTTTTAGACAAAAAAAGATTTTGCCTTATGGTTTCTTAACATTTGTATGAAAGTATCTTTATTTTTCATAAAGTAAGAAACATTTTTTAAAAATATTCTAAAAAATGTTTAAAACCTTAAAGTACCAAAGTTAGAACTAAACTATGTCTTTTTCAAAATATTAAGTTAAATTGTAAAAATTTTTAAAAATAAAGAAAAAAAAAAATATTTTAATTGAAAATTTTGGCTTTTGCGTAGAAAAATTATTAAAATCTATTATGCCGTTTTTGATAAAATCTAAAATTTAAAAAATCTTTCCTTGAGGGGTACCATTAATAAACTTTTAAAAGAAAAATTTGTTTCCACTCAAAGGTAGCCTCTACTAAAAATATTTTTTTATTTTAGAAAATGTATGGAGCCGATTTTGATAAATATAAGTTTTTCAAAAATTGCTCTAAAAATAAATGGAAAAAATGTGTGGGAGACATCACTTTTGGTTACTTCGATTACATAAAAATTCGTAAACTGAAGTAATAATGCATCAAACACGTCAAAAAACTGAGCTTCAATGAGGAAGTGGTCAATATCTAGGTCCAAATAACCGCTTAATAATGTTGTTTTTTTGTCTTCTCTGAAATATTAACATTTCTGGGTTAAGAGGTATTAAAACTACAGCGATGATATGCGAAAATAGCAATTAATTATAAGATTATATGCAGACTTAACCAAATCTAGTTAAACTCGAAAAACTAGGACTAAGTAATAAAAAGTATAAATTTCATGCTTGGACCAATTAAAATATAACAAAATTCCTTTGTTAAACTACACATTTAACATTTTTATCTAGATTTAACTATGACAACTACATACTACTGCCGACAACAATTTAAAAATATTTATTCTTATTTATTTCAATGTAAACGAAAAAAAAATGTGTCAATTTATTCATCTGACGATGTCCAACAGATCCATATATTTAAGATAAATTTGATGTCTAGATTATAATCGATTTACAATCACATGTTAATGAAGTCTTAATAAGGTTTACTCGTTTTTAACAAAACCTATTAAACAAAAAAACAAAAAAAAAAAAAAACCTGAATATTGTTGATGCATAAACTGAGATTGGAGAAAATTTTGTTCTAGTAATCTTCAGGTTTATTTCCGTATCAAAAATCGATATGGTAATAATATTGAAGCCGATAAAAGAATTTAGAATTTCTACAGGAACTCACAAATCAATGTATCCAATAAACATATAAAGAAAAAAAAAAAAAACATTCAGATGTTGTTGATAAAACAAGTTTTTTGATAAAAAGAAGATTTAAAAAAAATTAGCCTTTTCCAGTTTGATATTAAAAAAATAAAATAAAATTGAGAACAACAGTAGGAAGTGTTGTAAGCTTATGAATAATCAATTTATTGGTTCTGCCTACTTTATTCTACTTAAAAAAAGACACGTTTTTTAAGTTTTTTTATTTTATCTAGGATAGTTTAAATCAGGGGTATGTCATCGTTAGCCTAAATTAATTACCAGTAATTTTTTTAATGAAAGGAAAAAGCTCTTCGAAAAAAAAAACAAGAATGTGTCACAGTCTCAGTTTCCATAATTACTTTTTTAAAAAAAAAATGTACACGGTATCTATTAGACCAACACTTTCTTCTCTACCTTTCCTTTGTCTCTGTCTACCGTTCTAGCTCAAGTTTTACTCATCCGAAATTTTATTATGCCCTCCAGGGATACATTTTTCTATAATAATATCGTTTTTTTTTTTAAATATTTATTAATTTATTATTAAATATGTTAACTGCAATAAAATTGTTTTAAAATATTCTTTTATTTTTTTTTTCAGGTAAGTTAATATATCTGGTGTGAGTTTTCCTAATTAATTTTGGTAAAGTAAGGTAAATATCTTATTTTTGGACCTTACATCTGTCAGGATGAATAAGTGAAAATTTATAATAAAAAAATAATCTTGTTCAGCCTGTAATAAGAACATTCAAAATAAAAAAAAAAAAACGTTCCTGAGGAGTACTTTTAATAGTTACTATTTGTAAGTTTTTATAATTTTTAGAATATCACACTAATTTGAGCATACAGAAAAAGTTTAATAAAAATACATAATAGGAACCGTTTTTAAGAAAAAAATATTTTTCTATTTTTTAGCATCCGTATGGAATGTAACGTTATTTTTTCATAAAAGTAAAAATTTTCCCTAAAGTACTTTGAAGAATGTAAAAAAACTAAAATAACGAGTTTTATAAGAACTGACCATGTAGTTTTCAAAATATTTGATTTTCAAACCAAAATTTTTGAATATTTAAAAAAAATCGATTTTTTTTTTTTTAATATTTTCGTTAAAATAACTATTTTTACTGTTCAGATAAGAAGCTTCTGCATAGTTAAAATCATTGAAATCAAAATTTAAAATTTAAATTAAAAAAATGGTTTTTTGGGGAGTTACATTTATAACCATATTTTGAAAAATGGTTTCGCATCCAAAGAAAGCTTTAACTAAAAGAAATTAATTGATTTCTTTTAAGGAAAAGTTGTGGAGCCGTTTTTGAGAAAAAATATGGTTTTATTAAATTGCTGAAAAATATTGTTTGGGGGTACCGTTATTTTTAGTTCTAAAAAAAATTTAAAAAAACGTGTTTGTGGAATCACCAAAAACCACTATGTACCAAGTTTTAAGAAAATCGATCCAGCCTTTTAGGGTGTAGCCGAGCTGGCAAACAAGTCTGGTGAATATCTCGATGCTTAGGTGCTAGGTTTTCGCTCTTATGTTCAAACAGCTGAAGGCTTAGGGAAACATTTAAAAAAGACATCCAAATGATGAGAGAAAAATGTCTAAAAGCATGAAAAACGATATTTAAACGAGCCAAAAAAACTCCTTTGATAGTTTAAGGTGAAAAAAAAGAATGTCGTCTTAATTCTTGATTAAATATGATTATATTTAATTTTCTTTTAAGTACATTTTTTATATATCATATTCTTAAGACATTTTTTAGAACAAATTTTGATATGCAAATCTTATGTATTTATTTATTTACATAAATGCATATAAAAATTCAATTTTAAAAACAAAATTGGCAACCCGTTTTTGAGATTTCAATTTCTGAAAAAAAATTAATTGAAATTTTTTTTTAAATTCAAAATATTTCTTTTATTTGAAATTTAAAAAAAAAAAACATTTTTGAGGAATAAAATATTTTTACATTGTTAACACAGAAAGTACCGTTATTTTTTATAAAGTATTTTTTAGAAATATTTTTGAGAGTGTTTAGAAATTCTTTTAAGTACTGAGTTTTAAAAAAAGTCGATCATGTCATTTTCAAAATATATTTGATTATTATTTTTTTTTTTTGAAAAATCCAAACAAATATTTTTTTTAATTTTGATATCTACACACTACTGTTTATATTTTAGTCATATCGCTGGAGGAAAATCGAATATCGTTGGAGGAAAATCGAAAAAATGAAACAGCAAAATGGTTCTTTGAGAAGTGCTATTAATAACCATTTTCTTTAAATGGTTTGCCACCTAAAGATAGCCTTTATGAATTTTTTGAAGAAAAGTTGTAGACTCGTTTTTGAGAAGAGTACAATTAGATACAATGGCTAAAAAATTCATGATTGGTACCGTTATTTTGGATTCTAAAAAAAAGCGTGTGGGTTAATGACAAAAAAAACTATGTTCCAAGTTTAATGAAATCGATGTTGCACTTAGGCTGTTGCTCAACGGACAGACAGACGGATACACGGATAGACAGACAGACGGACAGACCACCATAGGACAGACGGCAAAGAAGGACAGATGGGCAGACAGACAGACAGATGGACCAACGGGCAGATTGACAGACGGGCACACGTACAGACGGAAAGATGGACAGACGGACAGATTGACAGAGGGGCAGAATGAAGGACGGACAGACGGAGGGACAGACATAAAGACAGACAGACAGAATTGTGATACCATTTTTGTTCGTCTTCTCTATCGTAATAATAAGTTTGATCAAAATCTCGAGTTTGATTTCATTTACGAATGCATTACTTGCTGAAATGTATGTGTAATGGTACTTAAAAAACGTCAATAATTGAAAGTTCATTTTGGTTTTAAAACTTAAAAAAGAGAGCTGTAAGAATTTTGCTCTTGAAAAATGAACAGAGTTCACGTCAGGGGACTGAAAATAAGACACTTTAAAAAATTGTTTGAGTAATGAAAATAAATAGATATCAATCAGATAAACAGTTTTGAAAACAGTCTGATTAAATATTTGAACGATTTTTAAAATTCCAGAAAATACCAGCAGAGCCTTAAAAAATTCTATCATTTGCAAAATCACCCATAAATGTACATTAGCGTGGTCGTTTATTTATTTTTTTCACTTGGAATTGAGTAAGGCCCATCCAAATTCCAAATATATAAACTAAAAAAAAAACACATATAACGACTACCCTAAGAGCATATAAGTGGATAAGGTAAAGACAATACAAAAATTCTAATTGGAGGGTGAGGCTGTTCTTCTCGTTTAGCCGGGAGGGCAATTTTCTAAAAAAAGGTCTTAAAACTGAAATAAAAAAATTAAAACCAGAAATCTCTTGTTTTCTTTTCTTTTTATAGTATATTAAATAAACCGGAAAATAAGTTATATAAAAGAACAATTAAGTACAAGAGTTTTAATTATTTATTTATTTATTATTAATATGGGTGTGTGGTCTATAAGCATGCTTAAACCCAAAAATGTTACTTAATTCACTCACGATTTTCTGAAAGAATGGTCACACTAGCTACTATTCAATATTTTTGGTGTTACACGGAAATAAAGGTGAATTTGACAATCTTAACACGGAACGTTAACAAAAACTAATCTTTTTTGTATAAAAGACATTGTCAAGACGTACACAGCAAAAATTAAGTAGAGACTAAAGGCTTTAATACAACATTTGCAAAAAGTATTTTTTTTTCAAAATTTAAAGAACCCATACAAACTTTACCATTTCTTACAATCTTTCGCCGAAATTAGATTTTGGCCCGAAAGCCCCTTTTTCGCTACAATATGACAAATTCAACATTCGTTAAATTATTCGATCTCAAGATTTTGATCTAATATGACATAACGATCATAGAGAATATTTAAAAAGTATGTAATTTCGCAAATTTGTTTTTCAGCTTCTAGACCTGCAGATTGAACGGATGGTTCGATTAATATAAGTCTTGGTACTTGGTGGCAAGGGATGCTTTATTTGTCATGTGATACTAACAATAAGCTTTCAGCCAAAAACTGCGAAAAATTATAAGAAATTGTCAAGTTTTAATACCTTTTTTAACATGTCATATTTAGGCCCTAAGAAACTAGTTTACTTTGTTTAAGCATCATTTGAGCGGATCCTTGTCCCAAAAAAGTTATGCCCACTTTAGAAGAAAATTTTAAAAACTTTGCTTTTTCGAATTTTGTTTATGTTTGTTGTCTGCTTTATTTTCTTTGTATGTTCAATAATAAAAACCGTTGCATATAATATTCCCTATTTTTTGAAGTTGTTTTAGTAAACAGTTTTTGAAAAATTAATGTTAAAATTTAAAATTTTTAAGATAACCAAATTTAAATTATTTTTTCTTCAATATGTTACGTAGATAAGTTAGTATCATTCTCAAATAATATCAGTGCTCCCAAAATTCAATTCGGATGTTTTTATTTTATTTTATTTTATTCAATTTTCAATTCAAAATCAAAAGCTGTTAACTAAAGCAACTTCATTCAAGAATAAAATAAAGGAAGAAATTTCTGGCATTGCAAAAAAGTATAACATGTCATTGTTAGTGTTACCATTGTTTTTTTAAAATAATTTTATTTCTGTTTTAAGTCAATCTTTTTAGAAAATCGACCCTCCCACCTGAGCGGGGGAATATAACCCCTCCCAAACCATTTTTTTTTTTTAATTTTCTTCACCTTGCTTACTCGCTGTCTATCTTTTTGTCACACCTGAGTTGAATACCCTGTATACATAAAGGAAATGAATGTTTAAAAAAATAACACCTCCCACATAAAAAGGGGAAACAGATCCCTCTTGTACCCTTTTCACAATGTATCGTTAATTTATACTTTTGAAACTTTATTTTACGATTAGCTATATTTTCAAGTCCCACATTTTCTTAAATGTTTCATTAACTTCAAATTATTTAAATGTTATTAAATTTTATTTAACAGTTTATCTTCGTTCAACAAGTAAAGTTCTTTTTTCGCCTATAATTCTTTTTTACGAAAACATAAATATTGTAGGATGAAGGTAATAAAACAAATTTATACAAATGTGAAAATTTACATCATCAGCTGCTCCAAAATGAAACTTCTTTAACAAAAATTCGTTTTCATTCATAAAAAAGCTTTTACACGTGTGGTGGGCAGATTCGAGTATAATGTAGATTCGGTATTGTGTGGGTTTTTTTGTTTGTTGATTATGTTACATTGGCCACGTTTCCTCCGAATATTCAAATTACCATTTTATGGTTATGATAATGAAAAATCTGTTACTGTATGTTAATGTTGTTAATTTTATTCTAAAACCCTATAAAAGAAGCCTATTAGGGCGTACGAAAGAAACATTTATAAATATATTTTTTTTTTTAGAGGCTTAACAAGAATTTGTCAACCGTTTTTTTTTTTTTTTTTATTGCTTAACAAAGAAGAAAGATACAACCTCGCAAAACACGCCTGTTTTTAGATTGGATCTGAGATGTGCTTTAGTGAAAGCCATAAAATAACTCGTTTAAAATTTTCCAATTTGATTTCAGAGTTTGTGTTTTTTTTTGTGTTTGTCAAGTGCTAATACATTTTGACAAAACATAAGTGATTAACAATTTCCGCTCGATGCTGAAAAATTTGCATACACAAAGATTTCTGAAATTTAACCACCACACACCCAAATGTAGACGGAAAAATAAAACATGGTTTATCTTTCTATAGTCAGTAAATTAACAACCTAATTAGAGTGTTGATTTGTGTGTTATTGTTGAACACAAATTGTCGCTTGATTAGAGCTACTTTTGTCGCAATAATAACGTGAGAGAGACCGGGAGAAGGTGTTAAGGCATTGTATGCCGCGCTCCGTGCTGCATGATTATTATTGTTAATAGAAGTTTATTGTTATATAGTGTTAGCATGGTGTCTATATTTTTTTTTTTCTCCTGTGAAAAGGCAACTGAGAGGTTGGTTATGTTTTTGCTTTGGTTTGTTATAATTTGAAAATTTTGGAGATAATCTCGACAAATGCTTAAATATAGAAGTTGATAATTAAGGCTTGATTTATTACATGGGTGTGTGTAGGAATATTGTTGTTGGGTTTTTTTATATGCAAATTATATACCCCTGATTAAAGTGGCTTAGCCTTAATTGGGTATAAGCTTATAGGAGCTCAGCTTAAACGATTGTTAAAGTTGTTAAAAAATAGAAACTATAATTACCTATTCAACTAACCGCTAAAAGGTTTGGTCGGCTTAGGTAAACAATCAAATCAGAATTTTTATTAAACCCATCAATTTTAGTTTTTTTACTGGATGCTATTTTATACTTTCCATTTTGAAATAGTATAAGAGTTTTAAATTCCGAGAAACTAATGTAAGAAGTGCTGTTCTTCTACTTAAGAATTAGTAAGCCTAATGTTGTATGGCAATTGACTTTTCTATGTGTGTGAGGAGAGGTCCATATGTATGCTATTATGTTTGGAATATGACATCGTTCAAATTTCCGCCGCGGCTGCGCCCGGTGTCACGGATGTGAGTAGTCCAATTTACAATTGACTCTTCCGCGTTGATCCGGCAGAATTTAAGCGATGGCCTGGGTTATAGTGACCAGGAGCATCGGTTCATTTCGATTTATTGGCATAAACCTGTGACCTCTACAGTCAAATCGCATTTTCTTGGTCACGTCACGTCACCTATGTTACGTCACCTATGTCCCGTCATCTGTGTCACGTCACCAATGTCACTTCACCTATGTCACGTCACCTATGCCACGTCACCTATGTCACGTCACCTATGTCACGTCACCTATGTCACGTCACCTATGCCACGTCACCTATGTCACGTCACCTATGTCACGTCACTTATGTCACGTCACCTATGCCACGTCACTTATGTCCCGTCACCTACATATGTCACGTCACCTACATATGTCACGTCATCTACATATGTCACGTCACCTACATATGTCACGTCACGTACGTCACGTCACCTCAGTCACCTAACCTAAAAATTCGAAAGAAAGGAAAAACAAGGGTTCAAATGTCAAAAAAATAGGGTTTGTCAAATTTTTAACAAAAATGGTAAGTTTAAGAAAACATTTTTTTCCATAAAAAGAAAGCTGAGGTAATTTTCAATAAAAAACGATCTTGGAATTTTGTTCGTAACATTAACTGCTAAGAAGCTACAAATATCACTTCAAAGTTTCCCAACTATTCTCAAAAAGTATGCACTTTTTTCCACCCTAACTTAAAAATCAACTGCCAGGTGCGTTTTTTTTATTGAAGTTTGAAGCGCTATAACTTTTTAACGGTTAATGATACGAAGAAATTTACTGGAATTTTTTTTTTGAAAAATTACCTCAGCTATCTATTTGTAAAACATTTTTTTTGTAAAACTTTTCGTTTTTGACATTATACATATATTTGACAAAACCCTATTTTTGTAAGTCGTGATCATTGACCCCTTTTAACGGACCTAACCTAATGTAACCTCAATGCCAAAGTGTATGCCAAAAATTAGACTGTTACATATTTTTTTCTTAAAAAGGTCTATTCCTACCAGGCTTATAATATGATTTGTTCATTCAAAACTTTCTTCCACGCCCACTTTAAGGGGCATCTTTGATAAAAATTTCGTTTTTAAGACTAATTTTTATGAAAACAAAACCAATTTCCTTACTAGAAGGTTAAAAACAAAAAAATGGTGCAAGATATTTACCACGCCCACTTTTCAAGGCGGTTTTGACAAAATTTTTTCTTTTAATTGTTTCCTAAACAAAAAAATAAAAAAAATATCAAGAATAAAATATGTAGGCACTGCCGTTTTTTTTTTTTACAAATTTGGACCATACAAAGTTTTTTTACCACGCCCACTTTTATCTACTCTATTTCGTAAACGATAGTTAGGACAGTCGAGGGAAATTTTGTTCTTGCAATTTATTGCATTTTGGAAATGGATTCTTGTGATCAAAGGGTCGCGGTATCGCTGCCAGGTATCTCTACCATGTAGCTTGCACTAATGCTGTCCACAAAAAGTTTAAACCGTAAAAAGCACTTTGTGCAAAACGTTAACTAGCTGTCGGTCTATAGACGAAGAAAATGTCACAAATGTCTTTAGGAACAACTCTTCAAATGTGTTTAGAGCAAACAATTTTGAAAATGTTGGTTCACCGGTATTCGCAGCTAATTTTTTTTTGTATTCGATACATCTTGGTTCAGTATAAAAGGAAGCGGTACGATATCCCGCAAACCAAAATGGCGAATAATGAAAAATAATGCACATTAAAAATCTTTTAACAATCTCGCATTTACATCTCGCACCGAATAATTTCGCGAATTTCAGCCAAAAACTGGCAAATCAAAAATTCGCAAATATTTTTTAAACTTTTATTGTTCAAATTATTTTTAACAATCAAATAATATCTACAGTATAAAATCAATTATGGGTATAGTTGTCAAAATTGAACCACTACGAAAGTCAAAAATTGTTCCACAATGTAAACGCTGTCAGGCCTTTGGGCATACACAAAAATACTGCAATCGTGAGTTTGCTTGTGTTAAATGCGAAGGCAAGCATGCAACTAAAAACTGTCCCATGGGCAGAGAACAGAAAGCGAAATGTGTTAACTGTCAAGGCAACCATCCTGCAAGTTACAGAGGATGTCCAGTTGCCAAAAAATTCCAAGACACAAAAAGAAAAAACAAAACTGGGAACAAGCTAAGAAACCCAACAAACACAAAAGCAATAGTTGAAAGCAAAAAAGTAGCCGTTGAAAACAAAACTAAAAATCAACCGCCAAAAGCAATTGCACTAAGCAAAAGTGACGAAAATAAATCCTATTCCCAGATTGTTAAAAATGTGCGGAAGAACGAAGAAACATCTATTAAAGAAATGCTTGAACTTATCCTGAAAAGGATTGACAAACAAGATTTAAACATAAAACAGCTAAGCGAAGAAGTCGCTCTTAAAAAACAATGATGGACAGAACACTCAAAATCGCAACATGGAATGCAAACGGTCTTTTAAAACATGTATCAGAACTAAACATCTTTTTAGACATAGAGCATATAGACATTTGTTTGGTGTCCGAAACTCACCTCGCTATAGAACAAAATCTTGATAATAAATTACCTAACTATACGTGTTATCACGCTCCGCACCCAGCTGACAAAGCTAGGGGAGGATCAGCAATACTAATAAAAAAGTGCTTAACACACTATGAAGAGCCGAAGTTTACTAATGAAAACATGCAAGTAACCACAATTAGTATTGGTATAAAAAAGAAAGAGTTTAAGATAGCATCTATATACTGCCCTCCGAGGCGCTCTCCAACTGAAGAAGACTATGCAGAACTCCTAAATTTGTTAGGACATAACTTCCTTGTTGGTGGCGACTTCAATGCTAAACACACTCAATGGGGATCTAGGCTCATAACAACGAAAGGCAAACGGCTATATCAAGCAGGCCGCAAATACAACTGCGAATTTTATTCTTCTGGCTCGCCAACATATTGGCCATCTGATTCTAACAAAATACCAGACCTTATAGACTTTTTCGTAGTAAAAGGTATTAAACGAAACCATATAAGTGTCGAAGGTAATTACGATTTATCGTCAGATCATACTCCAGTAATATTATCACTGAGCGAAGCAGAAATAATAGAGAAAAGTAATCCTAAGCTCGTGAACAAAAGAACAAACTGGAACGAATTCAGAGATAAACTTGAAAGTTTTATAAACCTAAGATCCCCTATGCAAACAATTGAACAGATTGATCATGAAGTAGAACAATTTATTGCTGATGTGCAACAGGCTGCAGAAGAAAGTACTCCAACAATTTCGAACTCAAGAGAAAAAGAAATAAAATATCCTGTCGAAATAAAGGAGCTGATCTTGGAGAAAAGAAGAGCTCGAAGAAAATGGCAAGCTACGAGATTTCCAGGTGATAAGGCAGTTTTTAACCGTCTTAACAATGAACTTAAGAAAAGAATCTGGGAATTTAAAAGTGATTCACTTAGTAGATTCCTGAATAGTCTGACGGCGGATGCTTCTACGGAATACTCCTTATGGAAAGCAGCTAAGCGCCAAAAAAGACCACAGGCACAAAACCCGCCAGTAAAATCTCAAGATGGTAAATGGATCGGAAACCCAAAACAAAAGGCTGATCTCTTCGCTGAACATCTCGCGAATGTATTTAAGCCATTTCCACCAAGCACAGCTACAGATCCCTTACAGTTTGTTGATAGAAACGACGAATGTGAAATTCCTTTTGTCACACTCAAAGAAGTAAGAAGTATGTGTCAACATAAGTTGTCCAACAAAAAATCACCAGGGTACGATCTAATAACTGCTCAGGTTTTGAAAGAAATGCCTTCTACAGCCTTCAAAAAACTCCAATTTATAATAAATGCATGCCTTAAACTAAGATATGTGCCACATCATTGGAAAATTGCAGAAGTCATTGTTTTACCTAAACAAGGAAAGCCACCAACAGAAGTAACATCTTACAGACCTATATCGCTTATACCAATCATGGCAAAAGTTTTCGAAAAACTGCTTCTGAAAAGACTAAGCAGAATAATAGAAGAAAGAAGACTAATTCCGAGCCATCAGTTTGGATTTAGAAATAAACATTCCACGATAGACCAAGTGCATCGGATTACGGATGTTGTGGAAAAAGCACTTGAAGAAAAACAAGTATGCTCGGCTATATTCTTAGATGTTGCTCAAGCCTTTGACAAGGTTTGGCACTTGGGACTTGAGTACAAACTGCAAAGGGAACTTCCCAGGCAGTACTACGAAATACTGAAATCCTACGTTACGAACCGACTCTTTAGAGTACGGTACGACCAAAATTACTCGGAACTAAAGAAAATTGAAGCCGGTGTACCACAAGGAAGTGTCCTAGGACCAACCCTGTATCTGTTATATACAAGGGATATTCCAGTGGACATCAACGCTATCATGGCCACCTTTGCTGATGATACTGCAATATTGGTGCCAGATAAATCCGTTACGAAGGCTACACAAAAACTGCAAAATGCAGTCGATAAAGTTAGTGATTGGACGCAAAAATGGCGAATCAAACTAAATGAAACAAAATCGACGCATATAAACTTTACAAACAAAAAAATAAACAATGTTCCTATTCTTATAAACAGTACAACAGTACCTTACTCCAATACTGCCAAATACCTTGGAATGACTTTGGATGCAAAGCTTAAATGGAAAGAGCACATCAAAAAGAAAAAAGACGAACTAAACTTGAAGTACAGAAAAATGTACTGGTTACTAGGAAAGAACTCTGACCTATCTATCCAGAACAAACTAATGTTATATAAGCAAGTACTGAAACCCGTTTGGACATATGGCATCCAACTATGGGGCTGTACAAAGAAAACAAATGCTGAACCCATCCAAAAATTCCAAAGCAAGGTCCTTCGCGGAATAATAAATGCCCCTTGGTATATAAGAAATAGCGATCTACATCGTGACCTTCAAATTGAAATGGTTACAGAAGTGGTTAAAAAACACGCTGTATCACACAATCAGCGACTGCAAAGTCATACCAACTCCGAAATGGAGACCGTCTTAAATGTACGAGACAATGTTCGGAGATTAAGAAGAACCAAGCCTCATGAGCTGATGGTCTAAAAGCTATGGAAAGTGTTTTAACTTAAACTTCCCACAATGCGACTGATAAATTAAGAAAGAAAAATCATTTGTCGATCTTTCATAGATTGGTCCTGATTCACCGGTGGTTTTAGTGCGGTAAGAGTCCCACACTACTTGGTACCGATTCTTACCGAGTGTCTTCTGAAGATTTCCATCGGATAGTAAAAAAAAAAAAAAAAAAAAAAAAAAAAATAATATGACTAAAGCTTCGAGCAGACAATTTGCGATAGTCGCAAATAATTGCGAGAACTGACGCCACGAAAAAACTCGCAAATATACCTCAAATGGTTTAGGTTTGACAGTGCTCGCAGACCTGCAAATACACGTGTTCAGACGATTTGCGACTGTTGTCCCAAAGTTTGCAAATGACATGCTTGCAAATAGGATCGCAAAATTTTCATCATAATTGCGTAAAGAAGATACCTTACGCACATACTAAAACCCACAGCCACACATTTAGAATGTGATGGTCTCGCTAGTCTCGCCAATTTTTTTTTTCAGAACTATATTTTTCAAAAATGCTAAAATAAGCTAAAAACGGGAGTAAACTATTTTCGTCTTGCTGTAAACTCGCCAAGCCCGATTTAACTGAGATCTATGTCTTGAAATTCTCGGTATAGTCTCGTTTTGGTCTTGCCGTGACATTTATACGTGGTTTTTGGCATTAAAGCGAAAAAAAAAAGAAAACGCTTCAAATCGTTTCAAGCGTAATCGTCAACAAATTAGTAAAAACTCACTGTAACTTGATAGCGTTGGGCCTGGCACGAGACCTAAGCGAGTTGACTTCAAAACATTTTGAATGGCGAAACATGGCTAAAAAATCATGACAAAACACAGCCAGAAGGACACCATAGTTAATTTATTTTTACCAAAAAGGGTTTAGTTTAAGGGTTGATATTTTCAATTTATTTTACGGAATTGTCATATCCGATTTACCAGCTTATGAAGATTAAAAAATAAGAAAAAAATTGCTCAACGCACAAAGGCAGAAATATTTTTTTATAGAAAAACCAAACCCTTAAAGTTACAGCATGAATAAACAACAAAAGGATTCCCATTTTAATCCAAAGTGGGTAATTATGTAAAGGTGAAAGCAGTTAAATAAAGTTGAACACAAAAAAGTCTTTTAAATTTTAATTTTCAAAGAAAAAACGAAACATATAAATCCAATTTGAGGCTTGTGAGTTATTGTTACTCTTCTTGTTTTTTTTTTTTTTTAACTTGGGTTCATTATCCTGAACACACAAAAGGGATAACGAAGCTCCACATTCATGTCAGTAATCTTATCAAAAAAAACATTGAACAACTTTATTTAAATATTTATTTGATTTTCTTTGAATTAAAATAAAACCTGTAGCACATCTGTGGGTAGGGTATAGAATTAAGTTTGTCTTAAAGGTACCTAACCTACCTATAACGGCAAGGAAACCCTTCCAAAAAAAAAATTAATTCTCATAAAAAAAGAATAAAATAAAAGAATGAAACGAAACTAAAACCTTCCTACACATTTTTCAAAAACAAAATTACAAAAAAAAAAGGGTCCCAATCCCAAGACCCTGACATGTCACACAAAGTCAGTGAAAAATGGATGACACTTAAATCTTCTGTGATGGTAGGTTGTTTTCATTTTCTTGATTTTTATTCAACAAGTGTGTTCAGGTTGGGGAAGGGAATATTTTTGTCAGTTTTATTTTCTTTAGTTGAGACTTGGGATTCATTTTTCGTTTTTACTTGTTTTTGTTTTTGTATTCAAGACCCATGAATGGTGAAGAGAAGAAAAGGTTTAAATCCTGAAAGGCATTTCGAATCGATGGGGAATCGATCTCTCCTCCTTACAATAGATTATCATTTATTTTTTCTTCGTTCGTATATCTGTTGCTGCAAAGTTAAAAAAAAATGTGGACAAGAAGGATTGATGGGTATGCGGTAGTAAAAGATATTCCAAACCAAAATAAAATTTATAAAAAAAAAAAAAAAAAAACAAAATACAAAATACGAAGGGAGAACAAAGTAAGGGAGATAGAATTGGAAAATAACAACAACAAAAAAAAAGGTAGGAGAAAAGGAGTGTAATAATAATATATGAAGCACGTTATTATCTTGATTGGAAGATATGTGATACGATCGATTAAAAACACCTCAGCGTCTTCCTTGGTTGATGGTGGTGTGATATTCATATTATTAAAGCCGCCCGAAAAGAAAAAAAAACCAAAGAGATTTTTTTTTTATACATTTTGAGATTTTCGAAGAATTTTTTCAGTCACTTCAACAACATGTTTGATACGTGTTCGATTGTTGTTGATACTTGGTACGAAATTGCAATGTCATTTGATATCAAAGAATTAAATTAATGAGAAGAATATTTCTTGGGAAAAGAGAATTACTAATTAAATAGATTTTAAATTGAGAATAAAAACGATGCGACGAGGATCGAATGTGTAGTATAGGTATAGTGTATATTTAAGAAACTTGTTTTGTATCCTAATGAGCTAGCCTCATAAAAAGAAGCTTAAGAAATATATGAAAGATTTAAAAATTATTTTGAATATTTTATTGGCAACTTTATGGAAATACATTTTTCGGTCGAAAAATTATTCTTTTTTTTTGCAAGCAAACGTGTTAAATGTGTTTCCCACGCTATCGTTAAGACAAGTAAAATATATATTCTGAATTTCTTAAGGACTTCTCATCATTTAAAGTTTTATGACTCTGTCAAATACTGCCATTGTGACAAAGAGTTCCACAGGAAAGTCACCTTGGTCCCATTCTATTTATATTCACATGAAAAAGCAATGATGTATCCTTCTGTATTAGTTCAATCTAAATTTTAGAGTAAGAAACTTACATGAGTTTTTGCATGCAATCAAGGAATTAAAAGGACCTTTTAAATGTTTAACAACTTAGTGTGGTGGAATAGAGAAAAGAGATTGGGAAAGATCTAATGGGAAATAACGATGCCCATCAGTTTTGAATTTTAAAAAATTTTAATAGTGGGGAGAATTGGAGCTTCTGTTTTACATTTGTGAAGACAAAAAGACAACTTTAAAGTAACGTAAAACTTTTAAGAGCGAGAGAGCGAGTTATTATATTCATTTAAAAGTTTTTAATTCCAAGTAAGAAATTGTAATGAGGCTATATAAGATTTAATCAAGATTTTTTAAGAAAATCGTAAATCGAAATCGTCGACTTCTTTTAATAATGCCTCTTAGTGTAACAACTTTTTATTGGGATTTCTCGGGGTCCCGATATTATTTGAAATTGAAAAAAAAACTCTTTCAGTTGGGGCATTTGAAGCCGGGAATAATATTGAATACTCTACGCTTTTGAAAATATTTTCATATTTCAAATGTTCTTCATCAAAATGTTTGAAATTCAAAAAATTTCATATCTGGTGACAAATTGCCCATATTTCAATTTGTTCTTCATAAATATAATTGATTCCTAGATCTCTTTATAATTGTATGAGGTAGATTCGAAAAATATTTTTAAAGTAATTTAGTAATGAAGAAGGTAGATAAATAATGTTTTTTTTTAACAGATTTGGTAAGTAATGATAAAAAAATGTAATTGTAATTGAAATCTCCGAACACTTTTTCGATTAGTTTTAAATGTAATTGAAGAAATTCAATTACTAATAACATGTTATTGAAAAATTTTAATCACTTTAAATTCAATTGCATTAATGTAATTGAAAGGAAAAGCAATAATCAAAAAATCTGTATTGATTACTTCTTTCTGTAATCATTACATGTTGTTTTTGTCAATTATATTTTCCGTGATATTGAACAAATGATTCCCCTGTAGTGTTAAATCTCCGTATGTGTGTTGTTTTAAGCTAATTAACATATTTTGTTTTCACTTTCATCAAGGTTTTATTTTACTTTCGTCTTTTAAATAATTTACTTTTGAAAATAATACAAATTTATAATAGTAGAATGAGCAAATTTATCGCAGCATTTTTGTCTATTTTTAGTAGTTTACCAGTAAATGTAATTAACACATTGCTTTCCTTCAATTACTTTCAAAAATCCATTACTACTTTCAATTACAAGTAATTTGTAAATATTTTTTTTTCAATTACAATTAATGAAAATGTATTTTTTTTTCAATTACAATTATGTGTAATTGTAACGAACACGCTCTCTGACTTTTCAATATTTTGTTCGTCAACTCTATTTTTTTTTATGGAACAGTTCATCGCAGACGATGTTTTCGAACATGATGTGACTTTACAACTGAACCCTAAACAAATGCACTAAAATTTGTATTTGTGTTTTCGAACAGAAGACTTTAGCAGTTGTGTTTCAAAACATGCTGCAAATACATTTTTGATGCAGGTGAAGTTTTCGAAAACGACTAAAGTCTTGATCTATTTTTCTAGTTACTAATAAAAAAAAATAATTTCTCAGTGCGTAACACTTATTAGTTTATTTTTGAAAATTATAGTTTTTTTTTTTAAGAAGCAAACGAGACGGTTTCTAAGCAAATTTTTAATGAAGAACTCACATATAGGTCCACGAAAACATTCAGCCTTATTTTGAATTTCACATGGAAAATATTTCACCCCAAAAATGTTTGTTCCCCCGGAATTTTAAAAGCTATTATGGGTTTCACCTACACTTCTCTTGGTCTTAAATAAAAAGAATTCTCAAAGGGCACCAGTACCCTCTGTTTTTCATTCGTTCGCCGTCAAAAGATAAGTGTCAGTTAAACCTCTAAATTACAACATATTTAAACCGAAATGAATCCTTACAAAAAAGGGAAAGTTTTGTTTTTCGATTGAAACTCAAAATAGGCGAAAAGTGAAATGTCAATTTTTTCACGTGGAATATTGTACACGTGAAACTCATAACAAGGCTGATTATGAGTTTCGCCTGAACTTCTCTTTGCCATAAGTAAACAAAAAAACTTGCGCAAAGGTACCACTCAGTACCCTCTGTTTTCTTTCAAAAAATAAGTGAAAATTTAAGCTCTTAATAATGAATAATAACGAAATGAGTACTCACAAAAAGGGCAATTTTAGTTTTTCGGGTGAAACTGAAATTAAGTGAAATGTCAATTTTTCCGCGTGGAATGTTGTCCACCCTCAACAGCCGACTTTTTCAAACAACTATAAGAAGAAAACTAAACTTAATGTAGACAGCTGATGCTGCTATTCAATGGTTCGCGTGCATCTAGTTCGCCATCGCTGCTATAGCACATGAAGAAGAAGATTGCCATCTGATTTTTAATGCATGACCAAAATTATTGGGTTGTTCAATAAGAGTTGTTGTTCAAAAGCTTTTTTAAATTAAACAAAAACGGTTTTGGATATCAATGAAATTCTTTATTATTGTGAAAGTACGTTCGATGCCATTATGTATGGAACTCGATTTCTCTTACATGGCCACCACGGGCACGCTTGCAGAAGTCCAGACGCTGAACCCAATTTTCGACGGTTTTCAAGCATAAATCGCCCGATACTGCTGCAATTTCACAAAGATATTCGTACAAAGTTCATTAATCGTCGCTGGTTTGTTGGCATAGACCATAGACTTGACGTAGCCCTACAGGAAATAGTCTAACGGCGTCAAATCGCACGACCGAGGCGGCCAAGCGACTGGACCATTTCGTGAGGTAACACGTTCTCCAAACTTGGTTTCCAATAAATTGATTATGACATTCGCTGTGTGGCTTGTGGCGCCGTCCTGTTGGAACCACATGTCCTCCAAGTCCATATCATCCAATTGGGGTCAAAAATAATCGGTTATCATTGAACGGTAGTGATCCCCATTCACAGTAACGTGCCGGTCTTGATCATCACGGAAGAAGTACGGCTCAATGATGCCGCTGGCCCATAAACCACACCAAACCGTCATTTTTTCGGGATGCAATGATGACTCTTGGAGTACGTGTGGAATGCTGCCTGACCAATATCGTATATTTTGTTTATTGACGAAGCCATTCAGCCAGAAATGAGCCTCATCGCTAAAGATGATTTTTCGATGAAAATCCGAATCATTTTCAAGTTGTTGCTCAGCCCAATTCACGAACATACGACGCTTCTGGTGGTCAAGCGGCTTCAGTTCTTGCGTCAATTTAATCTTGTAAGGATGTAGGCCAAGATCTTTTCGCAAAATTCGCCACAACGACGTAATTTCGACTCGTTGTTAGCTCGTATATCTTTCAATCATGAAATGGCAAACCTTAAGTCGAATATTTTTAAATCTTAATTTAAAAAAAAAGAAGTATTATACGTCAAAATCATTTCCCAAATAATTGACATTTAAATCGTTAACACCCTGTACTTTGTAAATTGCTTATATATTTACCATCAATTCAACTGTACCAAAGTAGTACTAATTCAGTTGATTCAAACATTAATCTAAATAAATTCAAATCTTCACTCTCGCATCTCGCTGCTCTTTAAGTTTTTGTTGTTATTTTATATTCATTCTTTGAATGAAAAGACTTTTATAAGACATCATCCTTGTATGCAACTTTTGTATAACACACGTTACCCTTATCAACGAACCCTTCTTCATTTCTTCAATCGGTCTTGATTGTTTCCTACGCTATTCATATTCTTTTTTGTTACTAAATTGATGTGTCTTTTGTGTATAGCATATATTCTTTGGAACAAAAAAAAAACAACTTAAAAAAAATTCTTTTAATCGAGAAACATCAAAAGTCATTGTAATCCCAGCTTTATAATAACACTCACAGATCGTTAACCCATGCCACATCCACTTAAAAAATAAAAAATCTGAATGACACCCACCGTCGTCGTCGCCGTCGTAATATAGACGAAAATAAAGGAGAGAATATAGAGTTAGGTGGACCATCATCACCCCTTCCTCCCCTACCATAAAACAAACAAATTGAACTCAATTCCGTGTGACAATCTAAACAATGTCACGTCAATCTGCGCACACAGATTCAAATTCAAAATTCAAATTTAGAGTCCCACACAAATTATCATTGCAACAAACAACCACCATCACCATCATCATCACCACCACCGCACCAAATCGTACCGTATCAAATCAGCATCATGGCATCAACGGGTCCGACATCACCAGGGCGCGTTGTCACAAATCAAGAAGGATGCACAAATCATATCAAATTAAATTTGATTTATTTCGAGTTCTACGAGTATTATATATGCCTTGAGAGTACTTGATTTTGATTTTAAGTGAATGCACCTTCTTCTTGCTGCGCGGCTTCACCCGTTTTTTTCTTCGTTCTACGTATGTAACGATTTTACTCCCACTTCTCTTTTAAATCAATTTAATTTTTCAAACAAAAAAAAAAAATAGTTATAAGAAAGAAAATAATAAATGAACAATTGTGGACAAATGACACTAAAAAGGGGAGACGTTAACAAATTTTAATATCACTTGGCTCTTTTGCGTCTCCTTCTTTTGCGCTCCTCTGGAATATTATTCATAATTTTTCTTCTTCTATTATTCAATTTTGGTGTTCATATAAAAGTCGGACCGAGAGTTTTTTTTTAACTTACAGTGAAATCTCTGTAAGCCAACTGGTGAAATGAAAATTGATTTGAGCTTAATAGGAGCGCAGTAAGTCCTTAACTCTATTCCAAAGGTAACGGTATTACGAATTTGATAAAATTTTATGTGTGCCCGGATTAGTTGAAAAAATTGAGAGTCACTAGCACCCCCACTCTGAACAATATGATTGTCTTACGAAGAGTATTAACAACAATTAGATTTTTGTTCTTCAAAAAATAAATCTTTGTTCTTCAAAAAATAAATTACAACTTTTGTAAGGTAAATTGTTTTTTTTTTTCAGCCACGCCCACTTTTTTTTATAAATATTTTTGAGATTAATTAATTAATTGAAAATTTAGAAGATAGTGTCGCTTAAAAATTGTGTAGCTAAGAGTTTTTTCTCCACCCACGTTTTGGAGAGATGATTTGGAGACATTACGTAATTTTATAAATATGCATCAATATGTTTTTGACCTTTTGACCATTTGAAAAGTTTTAAACAAAAACCATAGCTAAGTATAGAGATCTCTTACTGTATCCCTCTTTAGTTGAGACCATCCTCGTCCCAATACGCTAGTATTCATATCTTTGGGATCAGTTCTAAGCATAGAAACCGGTATAAGTGTGTTGAATATATGTATACAATATTTGTATCTGTATCTATATCTATATCGGCATTTATTGAGACGGATACCAGCAGCGGCCTCTGCGGCATGGAGGCTGCTAGAATGGCGGTGTATCTTATATGGCATCATTAAAAAACAAAAATGAAAAGTGTTAAGAATGACACGTCTAAAGAGACGCTAAGGAGGATGCAAGCGAAGAAGGATCGTCGTCGTCGTCTTTTCAAATTGATCTTGAAAAGGAATAATAACACTCTGCGCCGAGATCTTTTGAATTTTGGTTTTTCGATTGTTTTTTTTTTTTTTTTTTACTTGTTTTGTTCGTTCTTTGGTTGGATTTCTTATACATATTCTTTTCCATTTCCTTTATTTTATTATTTTTTTTAAGCAAGGCTTTGTGTTCTTTTTAAGACGTCATTTGAAGGCCGTGTTTGAGAAATGATTTTGAACCAACCAAACCAACATACAAACAAAAGCAAAAAAAAAAAGAAAAACAATCTGTTATCCGCTCTTTTGTTGTTGTTCTATAGATGAACCCGAGTGATGGTTACCCCTACTAAGAAACTCTAAAGCATATAAAAATGTTTTGTTTTTCCCTAAACTAGGATCTAATCCATGAATTTCTACATCAAGTTAAGCGTTGACGTTAAGACTGGTAGACCTTGTAGTAGTCACCGAAGTTAATTTGACATTTTTCGTCCTCCTTTTACGTTCATCACAATTCTATGATTGTGGTAATATCTGCTTTATGTTCTACACTTGCTGCTTGCCTGCAGATGGCCTATTCAGGACTCAGTTATTCCTCATACAAATTCGAAAGTCGGCTCCGATGTCTAAAAACCCACTCGAATAAAAGTTTGCCATCTAAAATTTCATTCATTGGTCACTAAATATTATTGGGCTGCAGTTATTGGTCAATCAACTTTCTGATGACGTTAGAACCCCTTTTGTGGGATATTTGAAAGGTCACTTATGGATAATTAAAGATCAGTTGGTTTCAGTAATTGAGATTCACTATTAAAGAAATAGGATAACGACTTTTGGACGGCTCCAGGAACTTAAAATTTTTTTTAAAGTTCATTAGAGAATGTTAGCAATACAAAATGTGGGATATTCGAAAAAATATATACCATCTGAAAGACTATTTATGTATTTTTTTATTAAAGTGGTAGGTTCGTTTAAGTTGCTGGTCAGCTACATATGTCGAATTTTTAATGCATTTTTATAATTTGTATCACGTTTTATATTTGTCTCCTTATGTAGAAAGTGTGCACCTCATTTTTGGGATATTAAAAAAAAAAATAAATTCTATGTGAAGTCACTTACCCGTCATAAAGGGTTAAGGTCAGCTTAGTATAGGCGTTTTATAATGGTTTTTCAAGGCAACCATTAGAGGATGTTTATGTGTGGGATTTTGAAAAAATTATGTATGTAATTTGAAAAGTCGATATTGAGTCATAAAAAGTCAGTTGGTTTAAGTAACTCATCACCAACTGATTGTTTTAAATGCAGTTTTAAGTTTTTTTTTTTAAAGTTCACCATTTAAGGATTTTTAAACATCGATTATTTAAAACAAAAACTAATACCATTTGCAAAAGATTACTAATTACCTAAAAATACTCAGTTCGTAGGTAGTTCTATTCAGTTCTACGTCAGCCATAGAAAGTTTTAAAATCATTTAGAAGTCATAGTAAAAGGATGTTAGCAGCTCAATTGTGGGATATTCAGAAAAAAAATTTCATGTCGAAGGGTGACTAGGATCATAAAGCTCAGTTGGTTTCAATAAATGGTAAGCGAAAGGTTATTTTTAAAAAGTTCCTTGAGTTTTTTTTTGTCATGGTAGCCACTAGAAGATGTGCAAATCTCATTTTTGGGATATTCGAAAACAAAGTCACTAATGGGTCATAACTCCTCTGTCGTTTTGAAATTTTAAAGTTGTTTTTTTTTTTAATTTCATCATTTCAGAATTTCAAAATATCAATTGTGGGATATTCAAAAAGGTGTGCCATATGAAAGATCACTTTTGAATCAAAGACGCTCATATAGTTTCATAAATTAGTAAGCCATTGACAACTTGTAATGCATTTTTTTTTTTCAAGGGCATCTTAGGATGTTCGCATGTTATTATTATTATTTCCTCTAACTGGGTAGCCAAAAGTGATTGAATATACATTTTTAAGGTTTATTTCGATATTACCATTAGCACCTTGTTTGTGGAATGTTTGAAAAAAATTATATGACTTGAAAGGTTCCTGATGGACGATAATACGTCAGTTTGTTTTAGTTATTTGCCAGCCATTGCCGAGTTTTAATGATTTTTTAAACTATCTCCAAGGTCAGAGGATGCTAACATCCCATTTGTGGGATATTCAAAAAATTAGGCTGAAATTTAGGTTGTCACTTAATGGTCATAAAGGTTTTAGTTTTAATTGGTTTGCAAAATAATTTTTAAAATGATTTTTAAATGTTTTTCAATATCACCCAAAAAGCCATCTGTGGGATATTGGAATCAAAATTTACCCCACCTCAAAAGTCTCATTGGTCATGAAAGGTTATTTTATTTCAGTACCTGGTGAACATTTATTGGTTGTTAATGATTTTTCATTCAAGATCACCATCAACATAATAGTGCTGCACTTGTGGGATATTCTTAAAATAGAGTGGAATCAAGAATTGGTTATGAAAGATTTTCAGTAATTAGTCCGTCACAGGATTTTACTGATCTTTTAAGTTTTTTTCACCCAAAAAACAGTTTTTTTGTTACAAATTACTGATCTTTAAGATGCGATAACAATTTTTTGAATATCCAAACATTCAACATTCAATGAAATTTGCCTTCGGCAATCAAACTACCTTTTATAATACAGCTTTCATAATATTTTCGAATATCCCACATATGGGGTATTAAGGTGCTTGAGCCCCGAAAATTGTTTTTCTTTTGCTGTATATTATGGTAGTGAATAAGGGAAGCCATCCTTATTCGAGGTTGATGGGTGCTTTTAAGCAAGGTTTTTTTTTAAATATTTAAAAATGAAGTGAATCAAAAGCTTAGCGTGCACGGGTAGTGAAGAAAATTAAAAATTGTGTATTTTTTTTATTCAAGATGTTCTTCAAAAAATAAAAAAATTGTGGTACCAAACCAGTGGCAACCATGATGCGAGTCCCAGTAAAGTTTTTTATTCGGACTTGATCTCTGCTTCTCCTTAGTTTTGGTTTCGTTTCATTTGAGCACAATAGGGACTAATAATAAATTTCCTCTTCGTTGGAGCACAGACAGACTCTTAAGTCATTGAATTGATTGTTGTTTGGGATTGGGATAATGCAATCGGACGATGCGATGGCAAAGAAAAGAACGGGTCGAATTGGTTTTGGTTAAATTCAAGAGTTTCAAAAGTTTAAGATCGTAAAGATCTATACGTTCTACGTGAGTAAAATGAGAATTTTTTTTTTCTTCAAATTTTGTGTTCTTTCACCCTGAATAATTCTTCTTTTGAAAATAAATTCTCATTTCACAGCTGAATTAGGTTTTATGATGATTTTTTTTTGCTTCTCTTCTTTAAGAAAACAAGTTTGATTGTAAAGTTTTTTTTTTAACAATTTTAGGTTTCGTGTTAATTACAATTCTTCATTGGTGTCGGCGATAAGTTAAAAAAAAAAAATTAAATGATTTTTCGATACATGTCGGATCAAAGAAATAATTCTAAAAAAAAATCGAAGTAGGTACTTAATAAGATTGAATAAAATCCGAGGACATCAGCAACGACAGACGTCGCAATCGTGTCGTTTGCAACAAAGTCGTAGGATTAAGCCGTTTGTTCAAATGCCAAAGAGTGACTTTTGATTGCGCGTGGTTGGTAGATTTAAATGTAATAACCGTAGACTGCTGACAAATGCCTTAAAGTGATAAAAACAGAGCTTTAAGATATAAAATTGCAATTAAAAATATTTTTATTTTTTTTTTATTTTGAAAACACTCTGCCACTACTAAGTACAATCTTGCAGACAAGTCGAAAGCAATTAAAAAATAGAATCAAACCTAGGTTCAGGGGAAACAAAAATCGTGTGATAAATGCAAATTTAATTGCGATGTTATCTTGTTTTTTTTTTTTTTTTGTTTGCTTTGAATTGAGTGGATTTTTAAATCAAGCTTTGACTAATTGGCTGACAAAACTTACACCGCTTAAGAGAGGTATTTATATATTAAACTAGCTTACCTACATACGTTCATGTGGTGCTTTAAAGCTATGGAAGCTAAAAGGCACGGAAGTTACACTTCGTTTTGCTTTTTAAATTAGACCATACTTTTTGTATGGTTTTGGAAGTTTTTTTTTCAAGATGGTGGCGTCTTATTACAATTTATTATTGTTAGTTGTTTGATCAACATATTTTGTACTCTTATATTTTTTAACTTTTAATTAATCGATATTTTTTTCTTTTTATCTTTGCAGGTAAGCTAAATTATTTATATTTCTACCGCAGTGTAAGTAAATGAAAATGGATTGGCTAAGAAAAAATTAAAATAGTATTTAATACCAGCAAGAGCCGGCTAATATAATTTGATAATATAATTTAGAGTGCTTTATATATATGCCGGTAACCATCCACTGAAAATTATGCGTCAAATGCAAAAACATCTAACTGATGCGCCCAATTGTTGTAACTGAGGCTGAGCGAAACGAATTTGGACCTAGATCACCAAAACTTAAAATTGAATATTAAATAAATACAATGTTCGCGTAGATTGCAAGAGCTTGCTCTTGTGATTAAAAACTGTTAAGTTAATGTAGGCAATGGGATATAATACAAAAATGAGGGTTATAAAGGAACAATGTCATACAGAAGTTTTTATAATTGAATATGTTTGTTTGTTCTACTAAATTAACCCATACATTTCTGAGATAATGGTCGGCCGAATGTGACAATTTTTGTTCAAAACTAAATTGCCTATCAAAATGGATAGTTTACATTTTTTAAAACTAAATTAAAGCAAGAAACATTGACGAAAACTAACCAAAATCTAAAAATTATTGATTTCATTTTTTTTCATAAATTAAAGATAACTTTCTTGGAGCAAGAACAGGCTCCAGAAATTGACAGACCAATTATTAAAGTCTTATGGTATGTTAAAAAGTGATTTTTATTTAAAAATGACACATATTTAATATATAAAGTGGTTTTTAAATTTTTATATTAATGACATAAATCAACTTCGAAAATGTAATCCAAATTGTAAGATCTGTTTCAGAGAGACAGAGACATGATAGAACTGGGCGTGGCTGTGGGTAAATCTACAAAAAATCACCTATCTACATTTTTCTCTAGTTGATACAAACAATATCTTATACCTACAATAGTCGACTCTAACCAGTTTTGAGTTAAAAAGATATAAAAAGTAGGCGTGGTAGTGGGTGGATTTCAATTAAATCACTCACAAAAGTTTTTTCTTGCTCATACAAATTAACTTTGTAAATTTCATTTAGATCGTTAGAGAAGTTTCCGAGATACATTATTAAAATGGACGTGGCTGTGAGTGGATTAAAAAAAAAACACTTAGGGCCAGTTGTAAAATGTATTTAACTCATGGTTCATCAATTTTAACCCCCCGCCTTCAGGAAACCTACTGAGATTCAAAGATGGTTCATTCATTAAATTGGCTGCTGTAACATACTTGAACTTTGAACCATCGTTGAAACTGAGTAATTCCGCTGAAATCAGCCAGTACAAATTTTTGAACCACGGATCAAAATTTGAACCACGTTTGTACAACCGATCCTTACACTTTTCTCGTGTTCTTAACCAATTTCTGACACCAACAGTAATTTCTAGAACTTTTTTTGAGAAATCAAGATATAAAAAGTGGGCGTGGCAGTGTCCGGATTTTAATAAAAAAAACTTTTTACTTGCTCACACGATTCAACTCTGAAAATGTCATCCAAATCTTTTAAGCTATTTCTCAGAAACCAAGATATTATAAAAATTGGTGTGGCTATGGGCGTTTATTTTCTGTCCACTGTGTGTAGCTTTTCTGCTTGGTTTTGTACTGAGACAAAGGAAGCAAGGTAGTTAAATAAGTGAAATCGAGTATGGGTTATGAGTTAGATTTGATGTTTTTGCAAAACCTCCAAGAGCCCAGCGTAAAAATCGAATGGGGTTTATGTGTATATTTGGACATTTTCCTATAAAAGTCCCTCGATAACAGCCCAACTCGGATTATCACCTAGATTTTGACCTTGAAAAAGTGTTGCCATGTCTTGAACAAGTTCGATGGCCCAATTTAAAATTTTTTGTAGCCTAAAATCGAAGCCGAAAAGTAGCCCAATAACAATAACACAAAATTTCTCATAACTTCAATTACAATATTTTTTAATTAAAAAAAAAAACAACGGAAAATAAAATACATATTTTGCTCATAAAAGAAAGAAGAATTTCCATGGAAATTCTGTCTAAAACATAGAAACTAAATGATTTTAAAGTGATGTTTGTTGCAGTTGATTTGAAATATCAAAACCAATGAATATTGGGTCCCCTTTTAAACGACGGTTCTTTGTCTCTGACTCCTTTCGAATTTTCATGTCGCACCCATTAAAAAGGGTTGGACGCAAAGAATCATCGTGTGATGGGGGAGTAAAGTAGTTAATTTTTGATTTATTTATACGAACAAAATATCGCCCAAGTTAAGATTTGGGCTATTTGTAGCCCAATTATGACTGGGCTGTCATACTGAAATTGTTGTCGGCAATTTTGGAAAAAAAGATAGTCCAATTTCCGATAGTTAGCCCAACTTGGCAAGCCTGCCTGACAATTGAATCCCTTTCGCTCATTCTTACTGAATTTTAACGCATCAGTTCCCCTGTGTATAAACGGCGTTGCCACCTTGCCATGATTTCAATAGATCTAATGCACTTTTTTCGTAAAGCAAATCTACCGCTTTTAAATCGACTCTACTGCACTTTTATTTTTTGGAAAAGAAAATTATTATTCATCAAAATGCATTCGACTAATTTTGTTCTTACGGCTTTTGGCTATTGGCTTGTTTTGATAACAATCGCGATAACATAGTTAGTTTTATAATATGCTATTTTTAATTTCTTTCGTTCTTTTTTTTTTGAAAATAAAGTAAAAATTGGGATATGCAGATTTTCTTTAAAAAAATTAATATACTGAATTTTTGTTTTAAAACCCTACTTCGGAAAATTTTCCGATTAGTGGTAACGCTGTGATAGAAATTGACCACCACGACTTTTGACAGTACTTTTAACACTTTGTGTACGCAGAAATGTGTGTAACAGGAATTCGCAAGTTTTCCAACGGAGGGGAAATTAATTACTCTCTAATTGCGCTCTCTCGATGCTACTTTTTTGAGTTAACAAACAGGAATTTGTGACAATTTGTGGGAAATTGTGAAAATTTGCATGAAATTTCAACACAGCTATTATGACACTTAGAGCATAACTTTTTATGGCCACGTGAATTGTAGTACTTTCTTAAACCATATCAATCATAGTTGCTTCAATATTCTAAATAAGACTAAAAGTTAAGTAGATTTCAAAGAAGTTACAAACCAATACAAATTGCTAGACGTACCTTTCGCCAGAGGCAATCTTTGAAAAGCTCAAAAATCCAGATTTAGCACTTGTTTAACTTTTTTTTTCTTCATATACCACTAATAGATGAAAGTTAACCTTACAGTCCATATAATTAAGATTTCACTTAAAAATATTAATACCAACAAAAAAAATTAGCGTTTCCCTTCTAAATTTTAAATTCAAAAGTCAAATATTTGACAGACCAATGTACCAAGCACCCGAACACGAGTAGGTACCAATGCCATAACCATCATCATCATCAATAATATCATGGTTTTGTATTTCCTTTCAAACTAATTAGCATACACGTCCAAACTGCGCGCCTGGAAGAACATAAATCACGCGCTACGTAAATTGCCACCCACATGCATTTACGAGAATCCATTCACCTTGCACCTTCCATATCGAAAATCAAACGTTGGCGTTGCCGTTGGTTGTTGGGTTGGTTTTAAGTTGGTTTCGGTTGTGCCATTCTGTCTCTCTCTCCTATGTAAGCCAGTCATGCATCAAAACACCAAAGCCAAGGCAATCGATCACATTTTGTTCGTTTGCTTGCGGTAAATATTTGACATTTTTCTACATGAGTTATCGATAACTCAACGAAATAATTCAATTGTTTACCTTTTGGTCGTTGTCGTTGTTGTTTATATATTTGCAAAAATATCATCGCCGCGCTTCGCCATTGACTTTAAGTCACGTCAATAATTCTCTTGATGTGATGGTGTTGGCTGGCCATCATCATCATCATCGCAAAAAAAAAATACCTTCCTACTCAGGATGCGAAATGCAAATATTTGGACATAAATAAGAATGCGAGGCGAGGTGATGTGATGCGGTGCGCAATGGTGACAGATCTTGAACGAACATCACATCTCCGGCGGATGGACGGTACGTTAGCTTCTTGCGTTGTATAGTGTAGTGAGCTGTTGAATGCTTCAATATTTGACAAACTTATTCACTTATTCTACTTTTCTAAAAGTCTGGGACGTAAAGTTATAATTTGAAATTGGATTCGACATCGATTGTCGCTCACTAAATTAATAATAAAAAAAAATTCGAAAAATCTTCTTAGGATCAGTGCCTATCCAAGAGACCATCGCCTTAATATGTTGCTCGGCCTTTCTAAGGGTGTAAACCTCTGGCAGAAACCTTGTAACCCAAAGTACTGAAACTTTTATCTAAAATGTATGTAGTTTATTTTCCCTTAGATTGCAACAAGTGCTTTATGTACTGAGTACAGTTGGCATGTACTCGCTACAATTGAATTATATAATTTATTATGGACTCAGTACACGCCTCGCGTCCTCAAATTTTAGTTAATACAGACAAACTTTTATAAAATGTATGTACTCGATTTTTCCTTGGATTGCAACAAGTGCTTTATGTGCTGAGTACAGTTGACATGTACTGGCTACACTTGAACTGTACAATTTACTATGGACTCAGTGCATGGCTCGCGTCCTAAAATTTCAGTTAATACAGACAAAGTAAACTCTATACATAACTATGGACCAGTTACGGTGAAATATGTAATGATTACAAATTTATAAACCTAACATCTAGATAGAAAAAATGTATTCATTGTATCAAGTTCTTATCAAGGAGTGTATTGAGAGCGAGCTATATAAATTGAGTCAGTATTTATGTAGTCATAATATAGGAAAGTAATTACAATGTACTAATACTTAAGATGTGTACCCAATACATAACTTTGAAACTGTTCTAGTGAATTATGTAATGCCTTCATAAATATTTAAAGCCCATCATTTTTACAGAAAATAGATTCATCAAGTTATTTAATATAAACAAGCGACGTGTGTTGATTCAATTAAATATGTACTGAGTACATATTTTGCTTGAACATAGTATTTTGGGAATAACATGGCCTAAAAACCTTTTGTTTCAACTCCTTGACTGCTTACACTGTTTTTTAGAACTTTCTCAGTGCATGTGTGCCCTCTTAGTGCCTGGAAGGAACTGTGTTAAAATTCAAGTAAACTAAACTTTACTTTTGTAGACTTTCAGAATAAGGAGAAAACCAAATAAGTCTCAGACTATTAACCTCGTGTACAATAAAAAACAAATAAAAGATGATGTTTTGCAATATTATTTGACGACTTTTGAACATAGAATGTTGATTTTTCAACTCAGGAAAGGTGGGAAGTCGTCGTCGTTATATTATGAAATGGATACGTCTGAGACTAAAACAACAATTTAGCAAGGCTAATAGAATTTACAAAAAAAAAAAAAATAAAAAGAAAACACATACCTCGGCCTGCCACATACCATCCACATACAAACATCCATACTCGAATCAATTTTCAATTAAGTAGCAAATATCTATATAGCTCGCAGCTATAACAACTCACATCAGCTATAAGAGGAAGCCTACGCGCTCAGCAGCAGCATCCAATTTGAAAGGCTCGCAAAAATAAAAATTACGGCCAATAAATTACATCTCAATCTAAAGTCAATTAATATTGGAATTACACATAGTCGAGGCTTAGCGGAGACCCCCTAATTAAAACCAACCACTGCCGAAATCTGATGAATAAATTACTTTACCCGACATATCTCTGATGTAGCTCGTTACACTATGTTCGTGTACATAATTTAGCTCAAGCCCGATTAACCGACTGATAAGGGTTAAAATCAATTTTCCTCCATCCATTAGGGAAGCGATGCGATTTTCAAATATTCATCGATGTAAGATTGAGCCTTTGTGGGGAAAAAAGGTTTAAAAGGTCATCATTAGGAATTTATTTAGTTGGTTCATGAAATATGAGCCTTACTGTTTGACAGCAGTAGCCATAGCCAATCAGATTCAGTAGGTTTGTTTTCAATGTTAAAAGTCACTTCCAGTCGTCGAAATTGATTTAAATTTTAAGAAAAAAGAACTTTGATTTATTAGTTTATTAAGATTAGGCTTTTTTAAAAAGTTGTGTGTTAAAATTTATCACAATAATATACAAACACAGACACAGTCGAGTAGATATTTTGGTATGAACGGGATTTTCTTGAAAAGAAAGACACGCGAGGTTGAATGAAATTCCTCAATCTAGACACGATTGATTTAATTTGAATAGTTATTAATATTAATAGTTTGGTAGAGTATGGTATGTATTTAAAATGGTGAACGAGCTGCTTATGGTTTTAAATAACTCGTTCTTCGCACGATGTTAATTTCAAAAAGCTTTTTATCTTAAATTTAATTCAAAAGTTGTAAATAGAAGCCTTTTATTGGTTTTGTTTTTTTTTTCTTTTTGTGATGTTTTGATTTGTTTTCAAAAGGAAGCTAGATATAAAATGTTTTTCATGTTCTCATGTTATATGGGAATATTTATCAATTTTTTGTTTACAAATTTAACCATGGGTTATTTGATAATGCAGATTTAATTCTTATGCTAAATTAATTCGTGATCAAATTTTACTCCTACAAAAAAAAAAAACAAGTCTTGAATTTGATCATATTTTTTTTTTAAAGAAGTTTTAAAAAGTTCTTAAGTTCTTGATAGGGTTGTAATATTATTAAAGTTTAAAGCCTTATTTATTATTAAAACTCAGTTTTAAGGAACAAAAGCTCGGAACAATTAAGAAAAGCCCTTTAAAAGGTTTTTTGAATTTTGGGTTTCCTAAAAGGGGCTTCAGAGCAAGGATAACTAGGATTTTTCATTTTAAGTTTTTTTTTCTTTTGGGTCTAAGATCCTTGCAACAATTTGATTTAGGACAAAGTTGCACTTTAGGCAGGTTTTAGATTTTAGATTTTAAAAAATGTTTTGATACTAAAAATCAATTTAAAGAAACGGAGCAGGCATGAAACAATTAAGAAGTGCGATGTTTAAAATTTTGAACTAAAAAAAAAAAAATGGATCAGAAAAGAAGATTTATTTTATTTCGTTAAAATTTTTTGTGGATTTAAATTTTATAGTTTTGTTGAATTGCTTTTTAAACAATGACTTTGTTATTTATTTACTCATCTATTTAAAGAATTTATTTAAAGTTGGTTTTTGAAATAAAAAGAAGCTTTTTTTTTTTAAATTTAAATAATTAAAATAAATTTAAATTTAAATTTTTTGAAACAATCATAGCTGTTTTGATATTCTGTCATATTGGGAACGGAATACAAAAATTTTCCCCAGTTGAAAACCTTAAAAAAAAAAATGGCCAATTGTGCAATTGGGTTATTTATGGATCCATAAGTAACGAAAAGATCCAGAAGCCACCATTTCTAGATGTTTTCAATTCCTGTATCTTCCTTCGGGAATGGGCAAAACAGACATTTGTTTTAATTTTTTAATAGCCTTTTTCTGTTGAATTCCACGATTAAACCCTGGAAAATTCTCTCCCTCATTAAATTTTTATCGATTCTCATATCAATAAGGACTTGAGACAGTTTCCTTAGAAATATCAAATTTGCCGCAATTTTTTTCTATATCCCAGGAAAATTAGACAAAAAAATGGCAAAACTAAGAAAAAATTCCGACAAATCTGAATTTTGGTAGAGGGGTTTGTTTTGACTCCTTAAAAATTTTCTGAAAAGTTCTGTAAGTTTGGACGGGAGCTTGATTTTTTAAGGGGGGTAAAATGCAGTCTTTTCCTTATTTCTCGAAAACTATAAGTTTTTTTTTAAATGTGAAGGCACAAATTGAAGCTTTTGTCATTCTACACAAGCAATAGATTCTGAGAAAATCATGCAAGAACTTCATGCAAGAACTTTTGAAAAAAAAACTATTGAGTTTATATTAATATTCATAAAATTTTGAACAAAAAAGATTATAACATTTTTTTCGTAAGATCAACAGATTTCAAGAAAAACGGCACAAAAGTTATAATAAGTGCTTTTCGCTGTAATGAATTTTTTTCTTCATTTTGGGTTGGTAAAATAGGTTATGAGCGCGTTGGTGCATGTTTTTCTCAAAATCTATTGCTCCTACAAAAAAAGTGTTAGTATCTTTTTTGTCCAGAATTTTACGAACTTCCACCGTGAAGTTCTTGTATGATTTTCCCAGAATCTATTGGTTGTATGAAAAAAGGTATGTTAATCTTTTTTGTGTAGAAGAACATAAGCTTCAATTTGTGCCTTCAAATTAAAAAAAAAAGAAGAAAAAGTTTTCGAGAATTTTAGAAAAAAACTAAATTTTAACCCCCTTTAAAAATTAAGCCCCGGCCCTAACTTACGTAACTTTTCAGGAATTGTTTAAGACGTCAAAACAAAGCTAAGTAAAATTTAATTTATAAATAAAAAATAAAAAATATAAAAAATAAAAAAAAATATAAATAAAAATAAAAATAAAAAAATAAAAAAAAAAATTTTAAATAAAAAGAAATCAAAATAAAATTTAAAAATAATTTTTTTTTTTTTAATATAAAACAATAAATTAAAAGCTGTCTGCTGATTAGTTTTAGTACAGGAATCATGAAAGGAATCATGACATTATCTCGAACAAACAAAATCTCGAATAAAATATTTTATTATCTCGAATTCCAAAATATCAAATTATAAAATTTGAAACGTACCAAAATCTTCAAAGGCACAACCTCTACAATAAAAACAATAATCTCGAATTTTAAATGAATGAGTTTTAAACTATTAAAACTAATATTTAAAAAAAAGACTCCAGTTTAATGTTGTCAAAAAAAAAAAATGCTTGAAATAGTCGCCTGTCTGACGATTAAACCTACACATAGCAGTGCAACCAATATACTTGACCGGTACAGAGGATGCAAAAATAGAGCTTAAATCTTGAAACCCACCCACAATAACAAAAATAACAAACCATAAATTGTGTTTGTTTTGATGTGGACTTAATGATCTGATAATAAACAGGCAGGATTACTTTTTGAGCGGGCAAGGCCGTAAAATTAATGGTTTTCCGAAATCTTTTCCTTCAAAATTTTGTTTTTCGAGATCCTTTTGACTTGAGACTCGTTTTCAATATTTTGTCTTTCGAAATTTTGTCTTTCGAGATGCTGGTTTTCCAAGTATCGTGGTAGATTCGTTTCAGTAGTATGTAATAAGGACTATTTTTGGTTTAAGTGTTTCAATACAATAATTTTAGGTTGAATGCTTAAAACCAATTAGTTTTGTTTTTTATTTTCAAATCTGAAAATACAAAAATTATTTCTATACTATAATATTTCTAGTTTTTAAAAGAAACAAGGTAGTGGATTTTAATATTTCTGAAAATCTTAAGCAGGAAATATTCATTTTTGCCAGTAATACCACCAATTTGTGTGTTTTTATTTAATGATTTTAAAATTTTTTTTTCTCCGAATAATAAAAATTATTGTGCGGGAAAAAAAAGGAACAAGGTAGGGCCGGATAATAGAATCAGTAGCTTAGTTTTTATTTTCAACTTCTTAATTTCAACCATTTTAATTGTTTTATAATTTTACTGTTATTTTTTTTATATTTCTTGTTTAGTTTCTTCTTCTTTTTATTTTTATAAAAAAAAAAATATTTATTTTTTATTTAAATTTTTTTTTATTTTCTTGAATTTTATCTGTTTTTTCTATTTCTTTTAATTAATTTTTTTTTATTTTCATTTCTAATTTCTTATATTTTAATTTTTTTTGTTTTCATTTTTTTTATTTTTATTTTTTTTATTTTTATTTTTTTTATTTTTATTTTTTTTTTCTATATTTTTCTTAAATTTTTGAGTTTGAAAATACATATTTTTAAAACAGTAACTTGTAAAAAGAAATCAAATATTTACATTCTGGCAGTAAAAAGAAAAGTTCTACAATATTATTGTAAGCGTTTTAATTTTTTTTAAGAATGTAGTTTCTATTTAAAGAAATTTTTGCTTTCAAAACTATTGCCTCTGCCAAATAAATAAAAGCTATTTATTTTCCCAAACTTTAATGCTCTAGTTTTTTTTCTAAATATCATTGGAGGCACTTTGTATATTGAAAAGAGTTCAAAACAAGCATTTGGGACACTTTCTCCTTCTTTACAGTGTAAAAGCGATGTAAAATGCACGACTGGGTCACACGTACTTGCTGTTATGTTCAACACGCTGAATATTTAAGAAATTATATGTAAAGACATGACAATTATGACTGGAAAATATTTAAAAGCATGAAATACGATATTTAAATTAGCTAAAGAAAAATTTGCTGAGAGTGTTTGAAATGAAAAACAAGAATGCCATCTTAATTCTTCATTGAATATGATTGTTTGGACAGTAAAAGATTTTAAATGGTAGGAGCGGTTTTCTTAAAAAAATAATTTTTTGTGCTTAAAATTCCTAAAACATTTTTAAGAAAAACTTTTGGTATGCAAAACTTAAGTATTTATTTATGTCCATATACAAATAAAATTTGAAAAATATTTGTCAACCCGTTTTTCAAAAAAAAAAAATATCTAAATCCGTCAAGTCGATAATGAGAAAATTAAAAATTATAAACACGTTCTATGACTGGTACTATTAATAGTTACTAAGTGCAAAATTTTATAATTTCTTGTAGGAGATCGTATTGATTTTAGTATATGAAAAAAATTTTAATCAAAATCATAAAACTCGTTATTGAGAAAAAAAAAATATTTTCCTCTACGGCTTTTTAACTTTTGTATGGAAGGGCCGTTATTTTTAAATATATTTAATTTTTTTTTCTAAAAATAATTTGAAGAGTACTAAACAACTCTTAAATATCGAGTTTCAAAAAATCAATCATTGTGTTTTCAAAATATTTGATTTTCAAAAAAAAGAAGAATTGAAACGTGTTTTAAAAATCCAAAAAAATATTTTCTTTTTAAATTTAAGTACTTACACAAAAATATTTATAATTATTGAAAGCTTACGTATAAAAAAAATATTGAAAATACTCATTCCGTTTTGAAGAAACTCGAATATTAAAAAAATGGTCCTTTAGGAGGTACCACTAAAACCATTTTCAAACAAAAAAAATGGTTTACCACCCAAAAGAAGCCTTTACTTAATGTTGTTTATTGATTTTTTTTTAAACAGTTTTTGAGAAAAATACGATTATGTAAAATTTGGTAAACAAAAAAATTGTATATCAGGACCGTTATTTTTGGTTCTAAAAAAATGAAAAAAACTTGTAGGCATAATCACCAAAAATCACTATGTACCAAGTTTGAAGAAAATCGATGGGACTATTTACTATTGACGCACAGACAAACAGACAGACAGAATTGTTCCACCCACTTTTTTTGTGTTCTCTATCATCGTAGTGTCATGTTTGATTGTTATCTCAACTTAACTTTTTTTTTGCACGAATCCAAAACTTTCCTTATAGTACCTACATATATCGCAAGTAAGGGAATAAACTTACAAATGATTTTTGATTTATTTAATGTTTTCATTAAATTTAGGTAAAACTGTTAAGTGTAAACCCTTGGCTACTTAACTGTTAATTAGCTCTAGCATCTTTCGAGATTAAGCTTGTACTCTTTTTCATATGAACCGATTGGTTAAGGTAATTAAATTCAGAAAGATTGAAATTGAAATAATTTCTGTAATTTTTTTCGCACTAGTTTTGCCCCATTATAATATTTTCTCTTGATAACCTGGCCTGCTGCACTTATTCCCTGAAACTTGATGCAAAAATAAAGAAGTAAAAAAGCAAAAAAAAAAACTTCTACTCAACCATCCTAAGCTCATGTTTATGGTTATGCAAAATTAACCAGCAAACACAATATAATTTACATATCAACTTGGCACTTTGTCTGACATCTGTAAGCTAAAACTATGCATTTGTTTTCTTTGACACATAATGCAATTCTTGTTTTCTATATCATCACACATATTTATTATTATAATTTACATTTTATTATACATTTACATATCAGCTATTCCCTTAGCAATATCAATTTAATTCCCATTAGACCGCATAAGTCATGTCAAAATATCCGCAAATCATATGTAGGTACATTATCTACGTCGATTCTTTGTTTACGCCTGTCAGCTTCTAAAGTGTAAACTCACATAAAATATAGTTTCTCAAGAAGTATAAAGCCTAGAATTTTCAAACCATTCACATTCAACTACTCCATCTTTGGCCACAATTAGGTGTTAACTACTTGCTATAGCATACTCCTAGTACCAGTGCAGTCGTATAAACTGCATCTGCATTATAAATATTTTGCATATGCAAGAGAAGGGTAAGGCAGTGCGACGAAGTTTGCAGTGTGTACAGCTCTGACAGAGAAAACTTGATTGATGAATAAATTTTTTTTTTCGTCGTTGCTGTAGGTTTTTGTATATAAATTTTAATTATTATTGTATTCGAGCAATTTCTCACTCAAAACAAGACATGACTTTATTTCAATTCTGATTACAGGCTTGAGTCAACAACAGCTTTGCAAAAGCAACAGGTAGAGGAAAGTACATATAATATTGTAGTTGGAAACCTTCAAGCAGGGCTGTCGCTTTTTCAAAATTTTAATAGAAGAATGTGTCCAAAGAATTTCTATATTCTTTGAAAAACTGAAGTCATTCCCACTTTGCATAAGTTTCGAGAAGCAATGTTGCTTAAATAATAGTAAATCAAAAATAAGCGGTACTTAATACTATATTTGAAAAGTGGCTACCCTTTTTTAATCTAAATCCTACGTTTTTGTTTTAATAATGCATATGATGGTGGGGCACATTGTAATATATTTTCTCTTAGCAAAATTCAGTGCTGTCTACGAGCAAAAGGCAGTGCTGTCAACGAGAAAAAAAGTACAAATACTCCCTTAGTACTCACTTCATCATTTCTATTAAAGGACACAGCACTGACAGTAAGTAGATAACTATGGATGTAGTTCTGACTGAATTTGTTTTTTGTTTAATCAAGTTACAATTATTGACCTGTACCGCAAAAACCAAATAGCTGTGGTTACAGATTTGTTTTGTTGTCTATTGACAGTGTGTCGGGATGATAGAGAGTTTCACTCTAGTATGAAGCCCCGACACATATGCCTGCAACTGAATGGTGAACCCCTTTGGTGGATATATATTTTTCTTTTTTTGAACAATTGCGGTGGCGGCAGTGGCCAATAGCAATAGCCAACAGCAAAACATAACCAACAGCACTCACTTTGCTATCAAGTTACAAATTGACAGTGACTTTATTAGGTTATTGATCAAGTTAAAGTAAAACATAAATTAAATAGGAGTTCGCTCGTGTATAAGGAACCGAACCCGGCCATAACTTGCCAACCAAAGGTTGTGCGGTCGAAGAAGAAGTATTAGTAAAAAGCCTAGTCGAGTTGGTAGTAGGCGCGCTACAAGCAGATTACAACATGCTGCTGCTGCTGGTATAAGTAATATGAAACCTTAAGGCAGACATAATGGTTTTGCATTAATTATGCTGTACGCAATTAAAAGTGACATTCTTTGTCTATACATAAAAATTCCAGAAAGCACAAAATACCATATTAATGATTGGATCGTATTATTTTCATGTGTTTGGAGAGGAAAAAAAATAAAGTTATTAAAATAAACAAAGGGAGACAAACAAAAACTATTTTTATTAATTTAATTTTTATTAATTTCAAAGACAAGATTAGCGCCCTGGCGTCAACCGTATCTATCGATCTTTCGATTAAGTTTTAAAAGGTGAAGTCACACTATTAGATATAGTCTTGAAGAGATTTTATTTACATAATTTAAGAAAGCAAAAAAAAAATTATAAACAGCTGAAAAGTTTTTAATTTAAAATTTAACGATTTTGGCTGATTATATGTATTTTCATATAAAACTTTGGAAACAAAATTATCAATTTGTTTCAATAGAGAAATTAAATACATAAATTTGTGTTTCTTTTTCAAGCGAAATAGTTTAATATGAATCAATTAGATCTTATAAAGTGTGATTTTGCAATTTATGCACAAAAGCGATGATGGTATAGTTTTTAATAGTCGCTCCCGATTAACTTGTCCCAATTAATATGGCGCCCGGAGTTTTAATGCCTGTTGTTTTTTTTGTGATAAGAAGATAACCAATGTTTTATACGAATTGTAAATTTTAGAAAGGATTTAAATATTTTAATTTTATTTAAACAATATTTTATATTCTGGAAATTAAGATCTAAATTATCCTATAAATATGGCGTCATTGGGTGCAAAAATCACCCAATGACGTATCCCTTTTAAAATAAAGAGAAAATTATGCGGTCAATTGCTTTATAACGGATATCGGTTTTAATATGTACATATATGAGCTTTTCAATTTAAATGAACAAACTAGTCTAGACACCACTAATAAAGTATGGTAATCAAGTTGGTTCTCTGAAAGTTCTGAAGCAATGAAGAGCACGAGTAGCAATTCAAATATAGCTTAAAACTAAATATTTATTACAGTTTAAAAAAAAAATTAGAAAATGTAAAAAAAATGGACGTAAACGTACCAGATTCTGAGGGATTATGACTTGTGTTGGGCGCCATTTTTAGATTATATTGAAATAGGTAGTTCTAGAGTTTTGATATATTTTCAGTACTAAATTTGAAAAATAAATATAATCTAGAATTTCTTGTCTTAAATTTTTATCAGTTCGTTTTTGCAAATATCATGACTCGCGTTGGGCGCCATATCGGGTTGACATCATCTGGCAATAACGCTCAGCATTCAATGTCATTTATAGGCGTGGACCTTATGGGTCTGTTTTGAATTCAATTTGGTTTATTAAACACTTAAGGCGTGGCAAAAAAAAGGAGCGTATAGGTATAGTGTCGAGAAAATAATAAAATTTTATGGTGGTGGAGGGGACTCGAAAAAAAAATACAATTTACAAAAAAGATAGAAACACTTAAAACGACATTTTATCCTTTTTGTAAATCCAGAAATGCCTTCTTTTTTATTATTTTTATTAAATGTTGTTTTAAAGAACAGTTTTCGAAAAAATTATTTTCAAGCTTAATATTTAGAAAATAAAATTAAAAATATTTTCAAAATAATTTTTTTGGAAAAAGAATATGTACTTAACAAAGTAAAATTTTGAAAAAATGGATTAAATTTTTTTTCTCCAAAATGGTATTTAATAAGAGCATTGATTTTGTAGTACCTCGTGGCATGATGGTTAGTGCGTTGGACGGTCATGCCGAAGGTCTGTGTTTGAGTCCCAGCCGCTGCCTCCTAAAAAAAAAACAGAAATGTTTTTCCCGAGGTACTGCCTCTTGCGAGGAACTAAAAAATCCTCAAAGAGTATACTTGTCATGCATAAGTGTTTGTCATCTAGCCGTTCGGACTTGGCATAAAATTGGAGGTCCCCTCCATTCCTGCCTCCATGAGCTGTTGCGCCACCAAATTAATTTAATTTGAAAACAAAACTTGTACTAAATAACATAAAGTTTTGAAAAAAAAATTATTTTTTTTTCAAAATTTCGAGTTTTTCAAAAACAATTCACTAACACAACTTAATTTGGAATGCAAATAAAAGTTAAAGCATGGCATTGTTAGTTTCATGGTTGTTATTTAGTAATATTTTTTCTATTTTACGTAATTTTGTTTAGAAAATAGCCCATCCCGCCCAAACGAGAAGAAACAGACCCCCTTTCTATAAGATTATTAAGTATTTGTTTAGACGTGTGGTTTTCAATCTGGCAATACTTTTTTCGAAGTTGGCCTTTTTGACAGTTGTCACTTGATTTATGCACAGTTTGGTTTTCCATTCAATAATGAATAGAATTACTCATAAACAAAGTTTGCAAATCGTGCAAATTTATTACCAAAATAATAGTTCGGTTCGCGCGACGCATCGGGAAACAATCAATTTATTGAAGGAAACTTTTGGTAAGCGCATTATCTCACGTTGTGTGCCTGTGGCGTGGCCTCCAAGATCGTGCGATTTAACACCGTTGAAGCCTTGGAAGATAATATTCGGCGCGTTATTGCTGACTACGACCCCAACTGCTACAAAAAGTGGTCGAAAATTGGGCCTCTCGGCTGGAATTTTTTCGAAACAGCCGTGGCGGCCACTTGTCCGAAATAATTTTTAAAACATAGTGGCAAAACCTTATCTTTATAATAAAGCTGAATTCTTGGCCATAACATTAAATAATATGCGTTTTATTTCCTCTTGAAAATCACACGTCTAAAAAAATCACCCGTTATATCCTTCTCGGGGTGTTCCATATTGGTTTTTCCAGTGGTGATATTGGTGGTGATTGACTGAACCAGGGTCAGCGTAAATGAAACTGCATCCTTATTGCCGATTCTGATAATGTTGTCTTCCGAGTTTCGATCACAGTGAGGTACCTTGAATCGGGCTTTTGATGTTCCCTACTAGCTCCCTGCTAAGAACAGCAGGTACCTGTCGAGCGGAACTAAGTCCGCGTCTGTGTAGAGATGCTCGTTCTTGAGATGTTTTCTTAGCTGTCGATCGAAGTGTAGTCTAGTGCAAATTCTGAAAATTTTCCATTCAAATACATAATTATTGAATTGTCTTCATGGAGATTTAGAATTAGGCTCGAAAGAAATAGCCTAGTCCTGTGTTGTTGTTCTCATAAAAAATATAGACGATGGAAGGCCCAGATGACCGTTTTAAGAAAACTTTTTTAGTGCGGGTTGAACCTAAGCAACTTATTAAAGTAAGGATGTTCAAGTACTTCACGTTTACCTACAGTGATGTCCTCTAGAAGTTTCAAAACAATGTTTCTGTGTTCAGCTGCGGTGCGACTGGGCCTGCCCGTTGAGGCTATTCAGAAGCAGATAAGTTCCGATTTGAAAGTGTTGATCTGGATAAACTATGTCACATAAAATTCTAAGAGTCACTTGACTAGGACCTCTTCATTATTACTTTCCGAACAGTGGAAAGTAATAATGATGTGGGGTAGGTGAGCGAGTCATCTACATATAGAAGATTCTAGCATCTAATTAGGACATGATGTCATCAAGTCTCAAAGGAAGAGGCTAAGCTTTGAGATTTGTGAGTTTCACCCTAAAAATGTTTGTTCTCCGGGAATTTTAAAATCTATTATGAGTTTTGCCCGAACTTCTCTTGACCTTAAATAATCGAAAAACTTACGGAAAAGGCATAAGTAGCCTCTGTTTATCTTTCCTTTGCTGTCAACAAATAATTTATAATTAAAGCTTTTTAATAACGATGCATTTTGCCCGAAATGAACCTGTTGACATTTTTTTTTTCTTCAAAATATTGTGATTTGCGTTGGGCGCCATTTTTGTGCCAGAATTAGCACCCCTTTGGGTAAAATCACAGAAATCCCAAACTTGCTAAGTCGTCATTTTGCTACGAATAATGACAAACAAATTCATGGGAGAGCTAAGGAGGCTTTGTTTGTTTTGGCTACTATGACTGGCGTTGGGTGCCATTTCCAATGATAGAAAAATTAGTTTTTTTGTTTTGTTTAAACAACGTATATTGACGATGTTTTTGGTGACGTCAAAGAATTAATGTGTTGACCTTTAACGTTGACCTCTAATCTTAGCTTTAGTAACTATGAACAAAAGGGCACATGCAATAATGTTATTCAAACTGTTGCTGGGCAAAACTGAGGTTTATTTTATGAAATTTCTATAAGATAAACTCCATTTTTGCATAGCAACACCATAGCAGCTTTGAATATGCCCCAAGATGTTATAATAAAAACGCTGTTATTCGTACAGTTCTTATAGCCTGCTCACTTGTTTTGATATTTCTCGTGTTGGGCGCCATTCCCAAAAGTAGTTATGATATGAATTTTTTGTTCAAAGAATTGGGATTTATAAATGAACGTATATAGTAGTTGGTACAATCAACCAGTAAGTGTTTTAATGACATCAGGGAAACTGTTCCCTTTTTTTTAAAACTTTTTTTGTTCGTATAATAAACAGTAAAAAGTAGCTGATTTGAACGGAAGTCAAAACTCTCTCTTGAAAATGCTGTCATAAAATAAACATGTCAGTATTATTGAAATTTTAAACAATACGAATTTTATGTTAGAAAAAAAAAAAAAACACTAATGATTCCGATTATTTGTTTGAATATTAACATTTTTCTTATTCATCCACCCACGCAATTTGTATAATTGTGTTATCTTAATTTTGCATACATTATTATTTATTATTATTACCATGAAGATTGAAGTCGTAAAAATCTACTTCCCCACAATAAAAAAAAAAAAAAAAACACCACGCACAACGAGCGGAAATCTATTAACTTTTGTTTTCTTCTTTGTTTACTTCAACAAACGACACCACACATCATTTAAGCCCTCGCACATAACAATCTTCACCAAAAACATTTTTATAGGCGAAAAAGAAATATTCCATCTTATTGATTGTATAATATATGCATAATAAACAAAATCCAATTCCAATTCAAGCATCAGCATCACTCTTTTTTAAGTCTTGAATTGCATCTTTTGAAGTTATTGAAACTCGTTTGCATTTTACCGATTGACCGACCCACTCGGAAAATTTTCAAGATGTTGATTGATGCCGTATTAACATAAAAAATAGAATCTTATATCTAATATAGTTTGAGAGGAAGTGTTGACATAATGATTTAGTTTACTCTAGATTTTAATTGTGGAAAAACTTTCTGTCTGCTATCTATCATTTCTTGATGGATCAGTCTTAACTACTAAAGCATTATTTCTTAAAACGTTATGCTTTGCGTTGGGCGCCACTTTTTACAAGGAGTGGTACTCCATTAGGTGAATCCAAAGAAATGCTTAACTTGCAAACTGTCATTTCGCTAGGAATAATAATAAACAAACTTATGAAAGAGTTTGAGGGCTCTGTTAGCTATGACCCTCGTTGGGCGCCATTTTCAATAAAAAAAAACAGATCATCGTAAAAAACCTACTCGTGTGCCATCTGTATTGTTTGATAATGAGTCTTACTTCAATATTAATCACCATGCTTAGTTGTTAAAGAATTTTCTCAAATATAAGGCTCCGCGTTGGGCGCCATTTTTAACCAAAAGTGGCTCCCTTATAGGTGAACCCACAGAAATTCTCAACTTGCAAGCTATCATTTCATTTCGAATAATAACAAACAAATCTATCTCAAATTTTGAGAGCCTTTGTAAGCAATGACCCACGTTGGGCGCCATTTTCAATGAAATATAAAATTAAATTTAAAGTATACGCAATTCAAATTGTATAAAGTTAGATATTTCTTAAAATGAAACTCTACTTCTCAGACTATAATCTCGGCTTTAATGTAATGAAAAATAACGACAAAAGATTTTGTTTCCGCCATAAGTGATTCAATTTTGATTTTTTTCCTTGAAAGTGTAAATATTATTAAAGTGTGTCATGGAGAAGTGTTCTTCAGATTAACTGAAGGGTAGGAAAGTTTGTTTTTTTTTCTGTATTTCTTCCATTAACCAACAACTATGGTGTCAAATTACAAGGGATGTTTGTGGAATCATGGTTATTTTTACTAAGGGAGTTTATAGGATTTAATATTATTAAATAATATTGACAAACATGCTCCCAGATAAATTTAATGGATAAAAATTGATTTTGCTGTGGTGTAATAAAAACGGAAAGGGATAATAAATTAAGGAAAATTAAATATTTGACGGGGTACATGATAATCTTATCCTGTCGTTAATGAAACAAAAATGTGAGTTGCAACTACTATCAATTGATATTTGGTAAATATTGAAAGTTGTATTTTAAAAGTTAATTTAAAAACTGCTTATCTCTTCATTGGAAATTGTGAATTTTCTTGCAATTCACAACAATTTTCATCATTCATTGGTGCACAGCACAACATAAGGCTCAGCTGGGTTCCAGGCCACAGTGGTGTCCCAGGTAATGAAAGCGCTGACGAGTTGGCAAAAAAAGGATCAACTCTTGATCTTAATCAAGCAGAAATAATAGTTCAGCTCCCACCCTGTAAACTTAAACGGGTAATCGAGAGCAAAATTCTAGCTACTGCAAACGAGCGATGGAGGTCGCTCGATACCTGTGCTATAACCAGAAAATTTTGGCCTAGTTTCAACAAACAAAAGATAGACAACATGATCCAACTGAGTAAAAAGTCTCCATCTCTTCTCGTGAGCATCATCACCGATCACAACCACCTGGGTTACCACAAGTAAAAGATGAAATTCAGCTTGGACGACCTATGCAGGAGATGTGGTGACGTAGAGATACACGAGGATACTTCTCACTACCAGGGTCATCGCCCTGCGCCTTACCGTCTGAGAAATAGGCTCCTAGGGAGACCTTTTTTTTGGCGACTTGGAAGAACTCTCTGACATTTCAAGTAAAAATCTGTTAAAATTCATTAACGCTATCAAATGGCTTAAAACTTTTTAGCCACCCGACCACGGTATTAAGAAAACAGCAGTCTTAATTACATTGTTTTTTAAAATGTTAGGCTTTGCGTTGGGCGCCACTTTTTACCAGAGTGGCACCCCATTAGGTGAATCCAAAGAAATGCTTAACTTGCAAACTGCCATTTCGCTAGGAATAATAATAAACAAACTTATGAAAGAGTTTGAGGGCTCTGGTAGTTATGACCCGCGTTGGGCGCCATTTTCAATAAAACATAATATATCATCATCGTAAAATACCTATTCTACTTCTCACTACCAGTGTCATCGCCCTGCGCTTTACCGTCTGAGAAATAGGCTCCTAGGGATACCTTTTTTTTTGGGGACTTGGAAGAACTTTTTGACATTTCAAGTAAAAATCTATTAAAATTCATTAACGCTACCAAATGGCTTGAATCTTTTTAGCCACGATCACGAAATTGTAAACAACTCAAGAGGGGATAAAGGACCCCCTCCTTTCTTCCCTAACCCAGTGATTGTTAAGCGATCCTGACCAAACGAGCGGACACATAACCAACCATGGGATTTATCATAGGTTTCTTTTCTTGGGAGTCACAATCCCTATAGGTTATCACAATGGATCTACATTGATCTAAGTGTGACGGTAACAAGATCAACTGTCATTAACCTAACCTAACCCAACTTATGTATGAATTAAGTTGTTAAATATCGAACTGCAATATTTATCAACTATCAATTGATAGTTGTTACTCACAATACGGGTGGTAATCTCTTTATTTTTACTTACTTTGTGTTATAAGTAGTTCCATATCCGGCAATGAACATCTCTTAAACCTTTGTTGAACGGTGGAAACAGCCTGATACCACGCCATCAAATATTTTTCGCTTGGGTTTCAATAGTTTTCACCTCATTAACTGTAATTCTACGTAACAAGGAAAAATAATTCAAAATTGTATTAAACAACACAATAGTCCTAAAGATGCTATCGCAATTTTATTAATTAATTTTTTTAATAGTTAAAATTCCTGAACTGTCTCAAAAGACCTAAATGAAACTTTTTGTTTAACCTTCCTACTCCTAAACTTTATGAATTTTGATAGCTTTTATCAAATTTGATGCTTCTAAAACCTCCTTTTTCTATGCCTCTAGAGATTGATCTTAAAACTTATTTCACACATTTAATTTGAATCAACCAATTCCTCGAATTCAAAAACTTTCGATTATATCATCCATGGAATATTTGTGTTTCCCCAAATAAAATAATAATAAAAAAAAGAAAAATACACACCTTCAAGATTATCAATTTGAGTTTATTGTTCAAAATTTGACAGGAATTAACTTTGTTCCCACAAAAATATAATTTACTACCAACAAAACTTTATAAATTAAGGTAAAAATAATTCAACCAAAAATAAAAATAATAATCATAAAAAAAATAATTAATTATTATAATCGTGACAAACGAATCTCAATTTTGTATTTTATTTCTATTTTTTTTTTCTTGAAATAAAATAAAAAAAATTAAATTAGTTTTCAGAAATAGCTCTCATCTTATAAAATATGACAACCTCCTTTCAACTCACCACAATGTTATGATAAATGTTTCTTGACACCTTCAAGAATATCCCCATGTATTTGTATATGTATTTCGATATGTATACCTCCCCTTAAAAAAGTCATTCAATTTTATTGTCGGTCTCAAAAAATAAAAATCTCCATTCGCGACCGACCCCCACGTTTTTAATATAAAAAATTAATAAAACGAAAAAAAAATTATAATGATCTTGTTATGAGACCAATTCTCGGATTTTTCTTTCACCTTACTTTTTATTTATGTATTTTTTTTGTAGAGACCCTGTCGTCAGTCGTTTGCATCAAATCAGATGCAAAAGTGGCTTAAATTGTTTGCGATATTTATAAAGGCAAGAAAGGTATTCCAAAAAAAAACCCAATATGAAAGAGAATTATTGAAAATGCGCTTTATGGAATACGATGTTAATTTGAACAACTATATCTACTGTTTAAATGAGTACGAAAATAAAAAAATTGTTCTAAATTTGAAAATGAATTAATAATCGATTAAAAACTGATTTAAACGTACAGGTGTAAACGTACATAGTGTGATCTTCTATTGATCGATTCAATTAAAGTTTTTACTTCGATCTTTTAAAAAGCAGCTCCGATTTGAATGATTTTCTCAAAACTAAATACTTATTTTATATACTTTTTAGACCTAGGACGGACCTGTAAATGTCTCGAAACTATTTTTTAAATAGTGCTTACAAAACTAGTGACCTACTTAATACTACAGTCAACGATAATTAAAGTCAAGTTGCAGATATTTAATGAAAAAAATAATTATATTTTCGAATTACGAGTTCTTTTCAACTATGGTTGATGGAAAAGTCTTAAACGAATTAACAGCAACAAATTCTACTCGGTTATGTCCGATATGCAATAGAACACGAAAAGCTGATTGTAAGATCAAGATGAGTCAAATAACGAAGAAAATAACCATGAATATGGAATCTCTCCATTGCATGCTGGAATAAGTGAGTGTTCCATTACCAAAAGTACAGGCAATTGCAACCCCGCATGGTGGTTCAAAGAGTTGTCTGTTCTTGGGAAAAACTCAACGAGGAACTCAATTCTGCTGGGCCGCATGGAATCATTCCAATTAATGTCAGTCAAGTTAGCATTACCACTTCAGAATTTTTACAATCTGATAATTGGATTAATTGTCGTAAATCTGTTGTGAAAACAAAATTGTCGTGAAAAAAGTTCTTTTTTTAAATTAACCCCTGGTAATGCTACCACCCCTCGAAATAGGGTAAACTAAACTCAAAAAAAAAAAAAAAACTATGTTAATTTGTCATAAATTTGTCGTAAATATATTATAAAACATTATTGACAAAGCTGAAAAAATACACCGATTTTGTCAAATTCAAGGAATTTTTTATAGAAAAAAAGGTGCGACAAATAATTTTTTGACGCAACTTATTTAAAGACATTACGACAATTTTTTAAACAAATTCCATACTAAAAACACTAAGAATAAAAAGTTTTCATATGGTAGTGCTGTTTTTTTGAAAAAGCTGAAAAAAACAACGATTTTGAGGGTTATTATCAAATTCAAGGAATGTTTTAATAATTTTTTTTTCATTTACGATATATTTACGACAAATGCACACATAGTGTTTTTCTTTTTTAAGGTTATTTAACCTCATTTTCAGGGGTGGTAGAGTTAGCTTGAGAGTGTCAAGTTAGCATTACCAGGGGTTAAAAAATAAAATAAATAAATTAAGTGGCGCAACAGCTCATGGAGAACCAGGGCCTAGTGACTAACAACTCTCAACCATTCCTGTGTGCGTGTTGTTGGCAGGAATGGAGGGGACCTACAATTTTTTGCCGAGTCCGAACGGCTAGACGAGAAGCACTTATTTATGACAAGTATACTCTTGGAGGATTTGTCAGTCCCTCGCAAGAGGCAGTACCTCGGCAAACAAAACATTTCTGTTTTTAGGTGGCAGTGGCCGGGAATCGAACCCAAACCTTTGGCATGACAGTCCTACGCACTAACCATTATGCCACGAGTTACTACATTACCAGGAGTTAATTTTTAAAAAAACAAGCGTGACACATTTTTGTTCTCTTTCACGACAAATTTACAACAATTAATCCAATTTTCAGATTGTAAAAGTTTTGAAGTGGTAATGCTAACTTGACGGACATTTCCAATTATGCTGCAAAACTCTTAAGATATAATTGTTTCAATTCTAGTTGATATTTTTAGGGGTTGTCTTAACACCGCCTTTATTCCCGCTAGTTGGAAAGAAATTAATGCCATCTTCATTCCGAAAGCTGACAAACCCACCCACACCGAATAGAAAGATTTCAGGCCTATAAATCTATACTCTTTTCTCCCGAAGACCTCAGAAAGGTTAATTGACACTCAGATTCGCCTTAAACTGAATGATAGTTTGCTCTCACAGGCCCAACATGGTTACATGAAGGGCAAATCTGTTAAGACAGCACTTCACAAAGTGATCAGCACAATTGAAAAATCTATCCACTTCAAGGAATTCACTCTAGCAGCATTACTTGATATAGAAGGGGCCTTTTACAATGTTGATAACAGTGCAATTTGACAAGTCCTTAACTCCGTCAGTATCGATCCATTACTGATAAACTGGATCGATTTTATGCTTCAAACGAGACTCATAAATGCAGAAACGGGTGATAGCAAAATAAGAGTTAGGACCTGTAGGGACACTCCACAGGGTGGAGTCTTATCTCCTTTGCTTTGAAAGATTTTTGATGCAACCACTCGAACAACTGGAGTCAGTAATAATGATGTTCAAAATAATGTCTACTTTGCCAGCAAGTAGAGAGACTGAAACTAAAGTATCCTGAACTACAACTCTCACCTCTTTTAAATTCTGAAATACCATATGAGTTTGTTTTGTTAAACACACCATTTTCATTCCCTTGAAGATTTACTTCAAGATACAAAAAAAAAGAAGATTTTTGCAACCAAAAAAGTTAATATTGACCACTGTGTGTTGCTTGTATCAATAACATAACTTGGTGGATATATATTTCTATTTAGCTGGTTGGTTTTAAATATTTATTTAGTCGCTACATACTTCACTGAAACTGATTCAAAGTTATGTATTGTGTACATATTGTCTGCATTCACTACACGTTATAACTTTCTTAAAGGATGATAACATTAATATTAACTCAGCTAATATATGTAATTCGCTTATAGTGCTCATTACTTTCTGATTTGAATAAAAATTTCTATTTAGATGGCGGGCTTTTTTAAATTTGTAATCATTACATATTTCACTGTTACTGGTCCATAATTATCTTTTGACTTCATATTTTCAGTATTATAACTACACGTTTGAAGACTCGAGCTGTGTACTAAAGCCATAACGACAAATGCTTATAAAATGAAGTGTAACCAGTACATATTAACTGTACTCAGTACATAGGGCACTCGTTGCAATCTAATGAAAATTCCAGGATACATATCTTTTATATAAAAGTGTCTACTTTAAATTTTATAAATAAGTTTCTGATGCTAGAATTCTACACGCACCGGACGCGACAGATTACGATATACCTATTCTCTTTTTTATGGACCAATATCCTATTTTTATTTTTATTCAAGAATTAATCATCGAATAGTTTTATAAAGATTTAAAAAAAAGGTTAACGTTTAAAATGCTTGTTTTCCATAATTAATCAGGAAATATGAGAGTCCCATATGCTATAATTTTTTGATAAATTACATAATTTATAAATATGAAAAAAAAAAAACAACTGAAACATTAAGAAACTCTTGCAATATATAAAAGTTCTAAAATAGACTTCATTTCGATATCTTTGATCCATTGAATTTTAAAACTTTTTAATTAATTATCTACTAAATCATTGAAACGAAAATAAATGTTTCAAAACCATATATTCCACCTACCTACTGCAACGTCTCATTTAGTATAATATCCAGAAATTAAAAAAAAAATTAATATGATTTATATTTTAAAGTGAACAAATATATTTATCAAAATTCAGATAAATTAACTTATGAAATCGCAGACTTTCTAATTTATCTACTCTCAAAAAAAAAAACGGAAAATATATAAAGATTAAGCTATATAAACCTCCATCAGCACTCTATATGAATACCTACCTTCCTACATGATGCCAAGATCCCGATGCCGCATGCGAATAAATAAATCCATCTCTTAGATATTTTCAGTTCGGTACCTACTACAGAGTTTATGTATGTATTTACCTTGTAGTAGATACACGTAAATATAATATTATTCCCTCATGAAGATATATGCGCTCGAGACTCTTCCTGTCATAATGAATTTGTGCGTTAAATTTTCCTCATTAATTATAGAAACCTCAATTTCCATCACCATTCTCTTTCAGTCGTTCTCCCTAATCACGACCACCCTCCTCTGATTTTGTTTTTGTTGTGTTTTTTTTTTTTTTTTTAAGTTTTTTAAAGACTCGTGGAAGACTCCTCAAAGCAGAGCGAAGCACCAGAGCATTGACAAACGATGTTATTGCATTGCGATACTTTTATCTATGACAGCCGTTTTAATTATAACTCATCGCGAAGAGCGATTGCCAACTTTAAGATATTCACGGATGGAGGTTGTGGGGATAGATGCGTTGTTTTTGTATGTATCTTTCCCCTTGTATAAACACAACAAAGTTGTTAAGCAAGATTTCCTTTTCTTGCTTTGCTTTGCCTTGGCTTGCCTTGCCTTTCCTTTCCATCGCCCACCTACTTCTTCTTGTCCTGCAGCAAAGGAAGTGAAATACCACTTCATATGAATAACACACAAACAACAACAAAAACAAGGAACTATACAAATTAATACCTTGCCTGAATTATGGCACACGACTGACTCCTATGGATGTGGATGGATTTTAAGGAGGAATAGGAGGAGCAAGCACACTACACAGGAGGAAAGATAATTTAAGGTTCTGGGAATGAAAGATGCGCGCAAAATAAGTAAATCTGCAACGATATTTAGGGAGTCCCAACTTCCGTTCTAATTTCTCGCCAGCGGGTGTGCAATTAATAATTGAATATTCCATCATTCTATTTTGTTGTTCATTTTATCTAAATTTTTTTTTTTTTAAATAAAAATATTATCAAACAAGAAATATGGATATTCAAATTTATATGCATTTGGATTTTATTTTATTTAATTTAAGGACGAACCAAAACTTCGAATCACATCCCATACCTATAAATATTAAAAATTTATTGTATTCTTCCGAGAATTTATTATTTATTGTTTTTACTTTCGGTCCGAAAAAAAAATGAAATCAGGACTGGGTCGCACGTTTGCTTTACTCTTAAATATGTTCAAAAGCTTAGAATTCGTTCTTTGAATTGCCAGAACAGCCTTAGCGGAAGGAAAAGAATGCCATGAACTGACATGAAATAAAAGGAAAATTATTTTGAAAATCGTTGAAGTGAATTTTCGAGAAAAAATTGATTTTCTAAAAACAGGTTTTTAAAATTTGTATGGAAGCTACCATTATTTGGCAAGTTATGCATTCGTGAAAAGTATTAAACTCAAGATTTATATCAGAGTTGTCATTACGATGATAGGGTAGAGAAAAAGGTGGGTCCCACAATTCTGTCCGCCTGTCTTTTCGGCTACAGCCTTAACGGCTTGATCGATTTTCATAAAACTTGTTATTGTTTTAAGTAGCGATTCTGCATAGCAATTTTATATAGCTTTTTGTTTTTTGTCTTGATATTTTCTTGCAAATCATTTTTTTTTACATTACCGTTTTTGCGTTATTGTAAGAACTGACACCAAACAATTTTTTTTGTGTTTTTTTGAAGGTCCCCATTTTCAAAGATAATTTTTTTGAGTTAATCAAATGTAATGGTCAGATAACCTGTTACTTCATCTTTAATTAAATATTTTTGTGGTCGTACAATTTTTTTTTGCATGGTTTATCTGACTTTAAGTGAAAAAAATACGTTTGGCTTTGATTTTACCAATATCCTTAGCAAAAAATGAAAAATGTACTTTTTATTTCATTTCAAGTCAAACAAATATCAAACCAATGCGAAACTGTGAAAAAAAGTCGACGAAAATTGTTGTTTTTAATTCATTTTGATGATGACTACGTGATGTACAGGAATAACACAATTTGTCCCTTTAATTGGTTTGTAAGATTTTTGAAAATTTGTAGAAGAAAAACGGTTCGGTGAATCAATTTGAATATTTACAGAAATTTTGATGTAAAAGTCTATAAATCCTTATACGAGGGCGGGTCAATAAGTCCGTGACTTTTGGAATAAAACACAGATTTTTTGATAAAAAAATAATTTTATTTTTCAACGTAGTCTCCCTTGAGCTCTATACACTTTGTCCAACGCTTCTCCAATTTTTTTATCCCTTCCAAAAAAAATGATTTGTCGAGGTCCTCAAAATAGGCCTTTGTTTGCGAGATGACTTCATCATTGGAGTCAAATCTTTTTCCACCAAGCCATTTCTTCAGGTTTGGGAACAAGAAGTAGTCACTCGGAGCCAAATCTGGAGAATAGGGTGGATGAGGGAGCAATTCATAGCCCAATTCATGGATTTTTGCCATGGCAACTGAGCATGTGTGCACCCTTGCATTGTCTTGGTGGAAAAGAACTTTTTTCTTGGCCAAATGAGGTCGGTTTTTTTTTTCAAATCGTCATTGAATCGGTCCAATAAGTTGGCATAATATTCCCCATTGATTGTTCTTCCCTTTTAAAGGTAGTCAATGTGGATTATCCCGCGTGCATCCCAAAAAACAGTCGCCATAACTTTATTGGCTGACAAACGCACCTTGGCCTTCTTTGGACCCAAATCACCCTTAGAAACCCACTGTTTTGACTGTTTGGTCTCTGGTGTGTTGTGATGGATCCATGTTTCGTCCACGGTTACAAAACGGCGCAAAAACTCCTCCATATTGCGATTAAGCAACGCCAAACCTTCCTGTGAAGTTGTTACACGATTGCGTTTGTGGTCGACTATGAGCAAACGCGGCACCCATCTTGCGGAAAGCTTTCTCATGCCCAAGTGATCATTCAAAATTGAAACCACTGAGCCATGCGAGATCCCTACGGCTTCCACAATCTCTCGCACTCTCAATCTTCGGTCGGCCAACACCATATCTTGAATTTTTTCGATTGTTTCGGGTGTAGAGACCTCAACTGGGCGTCCAGGACGTTCGGCATCTTCAGTGCTTGTACGGCCACAACGAAATTCAGTAAACCACTTTTTTACCATTGAAATCGATGGTGCAGAGTCCCCATAGTATTTATCAAGCTTAGCCTTGGTCTCGGTAATGGTTTTTTTCGCAAGTCATAATGCTTAATAAGCACACGAAATTCACTTTTTTCCATTTTCTCCTCAAATTAGTGAGTAGTCTGATAAAAATAGCTGTCAAACACAAACTGACTGACGCAGCAAGTTTAAATTTTGACAGGAGTCAACTGACAGATGCCTGTTGACAGGAGCAGTGTTGCTGTTTCAGTAAAGAGGTCAGAAATTCAAAAAGTCACTGACTTATTGACGTATGACGTCATTTGAAGATATTGGTAATCAAAGCGAAAGGTTTTTTTTTTTCATTAAAAATCAGATAAACCAATGCAAAAAAAAAAGTTCGACCACAAAAAAATTTGATTGAAGATGAATTAACAGATTATCTTACCATTTCATTTGATTAACTCAAACAAAATATCTTTGAAATTGTAGACCTTCAAAAAAACACAAAAGACAAGAAAAAAATTGTTTGGTGTTAGTTCTTACAATAACGCAAAATTTTTTCTTTAATTTCCGTAACTAGTGTAGTAAAGCTATTCTTTGTCCCCAAAATTTACAAACAAAAATAAATTGTTTAATTTTTAAAAATGGTTTATTTTTATAAAACTCGGTATTATAGAGCTTTTTACATTTTCTTAAGTATTTTGGCAATTTTTTTTATTTTTATGTAAAAAATAACGGTACCTTCCATACAAATGTCAAAAATCCATCCAGAAAATATTTTTTTTCTTACAAACGGTTCCTAAGATTTTTATCAAAACTATTCTGTATGCTAAAAATAGTGCGATATACTACCAATATTTTTTTAAATTTACAAATAGCAACTATTAATAGTACCTAAATCTCTTACACGTTTTTTTTTTAATTTTGAATTTTCTCATAAACGGCTGAAAAGACTTAGATAAATTTAATCTTGTATTCAAATATGAAATAAGATTAAAAAATAATGCATACCAAATTTCCAAATTTTTAAGAAATTTTTTTAAAAAAAGTAATTTTTTTTTTTTTGAAAAATTCGATCTAAATTTTTTTTTTAGAAATTTAATTTTTATATCCAAATAAATTATTACTTACGATTTGAATATAAAACATTTTCCTTGAAAATGTTTAAAGAGTTTTATATACAAAAATTAGTTTTTAAGAAAACCACTCAAACGATTTTAATTATTTTGTTTTCCATACAATCATATTCAATCAAGAATTAAGAATTTAGAACTCTCAAATAAAGTTTTTAGCTAATTTAAATATCGTATTTCATGCAACATTTTTGTCTCATAATTTCCATGTCTTTAAGAGTAAGTACGTGCGACCGAATAGTGCATTTTATTTTTCTTTAAAAATTTATTTTCTTTGGTGCATGGCTAAGAGTCCATACATGCATTATCACTTGGGTGGGTTAAAAGTAGGGCTCGGAAACGGACGCTCATGAGCGGCTCGCGAGCGTGGCTTTTCAAATGAGCACTTACCATAGATGCGCTCGCCCTTGAGCCATCAGGTGTGAGAGCTTTTAGTTTGGCTCGCGCTCGCGAGTGTTCGATCTATGAATTCTCACGCCAAGAGCGATATTAAAACGCTCTTGTCAAGGACGCTCTCATTATATGCGAAAGCAAAACCGCATACCCATGAGCATGAAACGAGAGCGAGCCAATTCAGAGCGAGCCAATTCGTGAGCCTTTTTAAATTTAGAAGAATTATCTAAAATTAATATTGATTCATTTAATGAAATGGGTCTTACATTCATCACGTTCATTGAGTTCTATAGTTCATAAGTACAAAACCCGTTTTGTATTTTGTGCTTCAGCGTCAACAGTTTCACTTAAGTGAGGTTTACTTAAGATTTTTTATTTCAATTAGGTTCAATTAAGTGCGGTGCACTTTTGCTTAATCAAAATCAAAAGGGTGAGTATATGTTTTTTCAGGCTTATGGATGGCTCATAAGAAAAAAAAAGGAAAGAATAAACCTAAAAGTTTTAATATATCAAATTTGATTTTTCAAAATAATTTTTTGACTTTGAGTTTTGTAAATCTTAAAAAATTAAAACTTGAGAATGAATTAATTCTCGTACTTCCTTTTTTTTTTTTTTTTAAAAAATTGTTTTTAAAAGTTCATTAAGTTAAGTTTTAAAATAAATTCACACGAATCGAAGTTTTGTTATAAACGAAATTTTTATATTTTTTTCGAATTGATTTCTGTGAAATTTGAATTTTTCAATAATTTAATCAAGTAATTTTAAATTTCTTGCAAAAATTCAAATTCCACAAAAATCATTTTGAAAAATATAAAAATTTTGTTTCCACAAAAATCAGGAAAACAATTTTAAAGACAAATAATTTTCAAATCGAAGTTTTGTGATTAACGAAGTTTCAATATTTTTCGAAGTGATTTTTTTGCAGTTAAAAAATTGTGAAAAAATTCTTAATTCATTAGCATTGTTAGTATTTATCACAAAGTGGATTATAATCCTTTCAAAAACTTAGTAATGCATTGTTGAGGAATATTTTACAATTTTTCTTCACAAATAATCTCCACTAATATAAAAACAAAGTGTGAAAAACAGTGATGTCAATATCACGTGGAAAAAATTCAAATAGGTTTAATAACTAAAACTGCCAATGGCAAAATATATCCAATATATCAAAAAATATTAACAATTCTGTGATGAAAGAATCAAATAATTCGTATTCAGTCAAACATCAGATATTCCTCCTCCTTGATAATCATAATGCGGAGAACGGTTAGAGGGTGAATGTTATATAGTCTGGCCCCCTCATTCGTACAAATTCATAAATCAAAACGGAAATCAATGACACTTTTGAGTGAGAACATCAGGTGCCTGATTGAATGTCAATATTCCCAACTGCCTAGACGCCTTTCAATTAACCTAATCAAATAAATAATAAAAGCGCATAATGCTTCACATTACGCCGGCCGCCGGCCAATATGAATACGACAATAAGAACTCATCTTTCTCGCGCTCTTCTTTCCTCACTTCATATCAAAATTTTTATTGCCGTAATTTCCAGTGCAATTACTGCAACTCTCGGTTAATTAGGTTTATTTATATACACAAAAAAAAATTGTGACTGAATGAGCCACATGCCACAGTTCCCCAGCAACTACTGCAACTAATTCTATGATGGCTGCACCAAAAGCTTCCTTATTCAATAAATATGTTAACTAGATGATAAGTGCATCACATGTATGGACACAAATACAAACAAATTGGCTGTATTTCTCACTGTGTATGTGTGCATATTTTTGTTTGAAAAAAAAAAAAAATATTTTTAAATTGTGATAGGCGCCAATTACTGTTACTGACTTAGCCCCAACACACTTGTATAGCAATTGTGGCGCCTCCAGCTTGAGCACACTTGATGAATGACTGACATATCATCGTCATCATCGTAAGCAGTTTCATCATCATCAATCTAATCGTCCTCTCAAAATCAGTACATCACTTGATGTTTTTACTCGTTGTTGTTGTTGTTTTTTCGTTGTTTTTAGAGCAGATGAATCTGTTGATTGAAGCTTTTTTTCCAGCATAGTTTTTTACTGTTTTAAGTTTATGAGACTGATCCCCCCGCACACATTTCTGCCGCAAATTTCAGAATACTGATGTCAATCGACTGCTCTAATTATGTACGAGTACAGACAATCAGTCAATCACAAATACGCAATTTGCGCGCTATTAATAAAATTGTAATCAAAACAAAGCACAAATTAAATAAAAATTAGTAAATAAAGTAATTTAATTGCATTGGAACAAATTTGTAGAGCGTGTTGTGCTTGGCCGCGTGCTACACACTCAGCTCTCGGGTATATGTACAACTATCGTGATCTTGTGGTTTTCAAAACTGATAACATTTTGAAGGGAAACATTTTTTTTTTAAGAGTACACGTTCGTATGATAGGCGTGTGTGGGGCTAATATAGAGCAAACGAATTTTTTTTTTCTATTTTAAAGTGTAATATAATTTTATAAACAATTTAGAACAGTTTTAATTTTTTTTTGACAGTCGTCGGCTTTATTTTGTTTGAATTTTTAACAAACAAAAAAAAAGTTGTAAATTAATCAATCAAGAGTTAATTGTGACAATTGTGGTTCTTTTTTTTTTTTGTTATCATTGCAAACTGGGTGGGCTTTTTGAGCTATATTGAGCTATTTTTAAATATGTATTAAATTTACAATATTTATTATCAAATTTCTTTTGAAATGGTAATGAACGATATTTGTTGACCTTCTATACATAATTATACTTTGAGGTGAATTCCCTTTTATTTTGTCAAAAATGATGGGCTCATTATTTTTTTTTTTGTGGAAAATGTTTATCTTTAATGCGTTTTAAAATTATTTCTTAAAAAAATATTATATTATCAGCGCAATTCGTCCATCACGCCCGGATTAAACAATACGTGTATGATCTCATTTGAACTTTAACTTTCAACTTGAACTTTGAAGCCCTTGCAAGCTAATTGGATTAAAAAAAAATGGAATTTAAACAGTTAGAAAAACAGTTAAAACAAGCCTATTTGTTTACTTAATTCTGGTAAACGAGGCTTCTTTTAATAATGAATTATATTAAATCAAATTTGCCTCGAACTTAATTTAAGACAAGATCACAATTAAGATTAAGGAAAAGCATTGAAGAAAATATATTTTTAACCTCAAATGAAGTTTTGTTTCTTAATTTAAGAATTTTAAGCTTGCTATTAAATTTTCTTCATTGAACTAAATCTATTGGATGCTATTTTAAAAGCAAGCTATCCGTAAGCGTTGGGCTGGCCACGATACCAGAAAAGTCTTGGAATAGTCTGGTAACGGTATCGGAAACTGAAACGATACCAGCTTCAAAGCATCCGAAAAGATACAGAGACGATGCAAAACGATACCGCACTTTTTACACCGACATTTCTCAGAAAGGGATCTTACGATTTTGAAGACATTTTCAGAGCTTTTCTCTTATGCAGGGAGGAGGTTAAGGCAATAATTTTAATTACACTGTCCATTGCCACGCCCATGATACTTATGCTTGCTTTCGCTGAAACCAACGATTTGGATGAATTTTTTAGACTTGGTTCTCTTTAGCCAGGAAGTGACTTGAAATCTATAAAATATTTGTGTGCATTGTTTTTCTGTGAACCTATGACTCCGCTTTAAAATTTTTGTGACGAATACCTAGTGGGAACTTTGCGTGCACATAGTGAAACAAGCCTTTGAAAGATGTGTTTTTTTTATTTTCCCGTGGGAAGGTGCAAAACCTGCGTAAGGCTCTATGAGGACCGAAAAACACGTGCTCATAGGTGTGTGAGATTCTTACTACACTTAAACCACCTCCACTTTCCGATTGCAACTAAGTTGAAACTTATCTAGAAATGTATTTTTAACAAAGTTAAGTATCGTGTTGCAGGTTACTTTCCGGTGAAAGTTCCTGTTTATTCCGCGATTTTAAAGCAGTTTTCTGTTCACCGCACTAAGTAGGAAAGTTTTTTTCTTTGCAGACGGCGTACTAAATTGGACTTGTCAAGAATGTCAATAATCGTTAAATTAACATGTTTTAATAGTCGATTTCTATGTTTCCTCGCGAAACTTTTTATTTCGTCCCGAACCGAAGGAATCCCGAGATCCCTGTGAAGATCTTCGTTTCTTATATACCACGGAGCATTTACAAATGACCCTAGCAAGTTATTTTTAAACGTTTGTAAGTTATTTATGTTTGTATCTCAGGTACAACCCCAAAGTTTTATACCATAAGTCCAAACAGGTTTGAGTACCTGCCTGATTCGAACTTGTTTGCAATACTAAGCTTTGAATATTTACCGAGTAACCAGTTCACATCTCTTAATTTACTTTTTAGTTCTTCGCATTTCTTTTTTACATGCGGCTTCCATTTTAATTTCGCGTCTAGAGTCATTCCCAGATACTTTGTCTCATTTGCAAATGAAACACGAGCGATATTAAGAAAGACGGGTAATCTATTAATTTTTTTATACGTAAAGTCCACGTGGACTAACTTTTGTTCGTTGAGCGCTATTCGCCATGTTTTTTTCCACTCATTGACATTTTTAAGAGCATTTTGTAATTTAATTGTAGCTTCGCTAATCGTTTTGCCTGCTGCTAGTATTGCAGTATCATCAGCAAACATAGCTACAATAGTGTCATCTGTTTGAGGTATATCGCGTGTAAATAACAGGTACAGAACTGGACCTAATACACTTCCTTGTGGTACCCCAGCCACTATTTCTTTGAAATCAGAATAGTCATTTCCGTGTCTTACACGAAAAAGTCTTTCATTTAGATATCCGTTTAGAATGTTGTAAAGTCCTTCAGGCAGAACTTGTCTTAATTTGAATTTGGAGCCTTCGTGCCACACCTTGTCAAACGCCTGCGACACGTCCTAAAAGACAGTCGAACAGATTTTCTTTTCTTCAAGAGCTCTCTCAATTACGTCAGTAATTCTATGCACTTGATCAATTGTCGAATGCTTGCTTCTTAATCCGAACTGATGCTCAGGTATTAATTGTTTCTCTTCTACTACCGGCTGCAAGCGCAGGAGTAGTATTCTTTCAAAAACTTTTGACATTATAAGAAGAAGCGAAATCGGTCTGTTAGACTTCTTTTCGTGAGATGGTTTGCCAGGTTTCAATACCATTATGACTTCCGCAACTTTCCATTGGCTCGCAACATATTCTAACCTTAGAGCGGCATTTATTATGAAAAGAAGGTTAATTAATCCCTTACGAGGGAGCTTTATTTGACTGAAGCTTCTTTATTTCTCTTTTTAATGCGGCAAGTTTAGCATTTCCTGTTGTAAAATTCATACTAATATTTTCATTGAGGTCTCGCCCTACGAACGACTTAAATGTTTCCCCTAAGTAATTAGTGAATAATACGCTTTTTCTTTATCACTTTTAGCCCATTCGTGTTGGCTTTTCTTATTCGGGAGCACTGGAAGCCTTGGTTTTTCGTTGTTTAAAAATTGTTAAGTCATCAAAAAAAAAAAAACTTCAGTTAAAAAAATTGTCGTTTATATATTGAATTTTGTATTAAATATTAAAAATACCAAGCGAGTTCAACTACATGATCAAAAACATGTTACCAAGTCGCGACTGAGACCAGACCAAAAATAGATAAGGCCGAGACCGATACCGACGTGATACTTAAATTTTTTCAATTTTAATGATACCGAGATGAAAGTATCGTTTGGTTTGGTATCGTGGCCAGCTCTGAACGCAGGGCCTACAAAATATAAAAATTCATACTAACCTGACTTGCTAACTTTGAGGTAAAAGTACCAGTCAAGTACCCAGGAGCTTGAACTGAATCTCCCGCCATGGTCGTACAAATGTGATTTTCACTGTTGTCGTCATTGTGTTCGTCTCGATGCGTTTTTGCCGTGTCCATTTACACGGGAATCTGTGTCGTGGTTACTTGCTATGTTTTTTCTTTGGTCTCATTTTGTCATTCAAAATATTTTGACGCCATCTCGCTTTGATCTCGTGTGGTGCATTGCCGTGTGAGCCAGGCCCAACGCTACCCAGCTGTAGTGAGAAGTTCTCTCTTATTTGGTGACGAGCATGCTGGAAACAATTTAAAGCGTTTTCTATTTTTGTTGACTATTTGAAAAATTTAATCTTGAAAAAAAAAAAAAAAACTTTGGGACTGTAAAGCAAGACAAAAGCGAGATAACGGAAAATCATTCTAAATGCCAACAATCACTTGTTAATGTCAAGGGTTGATCTATGCGAGACTATAGCCAGAAAACCACTACACAGATCCCCGTGTAAACTAGGCTTGGTGATTTCACAGCAAGTCGAACACACACCCACACAAAACTATGTTTGGACTTCCAACCACATTTTAAGCTTATTTTAGACTCTTTGAAAAATATGGTTTTGAAAAATGGCGGGACTATAGCGAGACCAAAGCGAGATAATGGAAAAACTTCTAAATGCCATAAGCCAAGTGTAAATTTCATGGCGAGATCAAAGCGAGACTATAGCGAAAAAACCATGACAAAAATCCCCGTGCTACCCAACTTGGCGATTATTTTAAGTACAAAAATGAAGTGCTTTACAACTCTGATACTAACGATCATTCTGATTGATACAGATGAGATTTATTTTTTTCTCTCAGTGATAAATCTCACTGCTTGACCCAAATATAAAAAAAAATCAATTCCTTAAGACCTCGACTGAATTATTGTTTTGTTTTTAGAATAAAGGTTATTGAGTGACTTTAATTGAAGATGACAGCAAATAAGAATTATTGAAGAACCTTTCGAAAAGTTGAGTTTTATTTCTGATCTCTGGTTGCTGAATAATGAAAATTAAAAACATCTTTTTCCATTCTAAGTCGGGCATCTCACCAAAAGACTGAAGCTTTTTTCCATCTTTATTCTTCAAACCTCACAATATGTTTGTCATATTTATTCTCTTAATTTTTTGGACAAGTGATTGTGATAAACAACTCCCGAAATCTTGATATATTACAGATTACCCTCATGTTAAATTCATTTATGCAGATAAATAAAAAAACTTATTAATTTGACTCATTTAAAAGCAAACTCCCCTAATTTCTATCCAGCCCAGCCCCTAAGGAATATAGAAATGCACTTAAGAGCACGATTTTTTTTTACCCGCCCTATAATAATTCCATTCTACATTTATCTACCTACCCATTACCCAATAAAATTCATTAATTAGAGTTGCATTAATCAAAACACGTACTGATATATGCATAGTAATTAGACAAGATCGATGATGTAAGATCTTCAAATGCATTTTCAAAGAAAGAAAACACTTTAGAATGCACTAGATGCACTATAGACTAGATGAACTATTATAATAGACACTACTTCTATATATACTACTCGTACACACAGCTTGTGCATCCGTGTTTCTTATTTTAAGGCATTCCGGCGCGCGACTTTTTGAACTCGTTCATCCTCCAGGTCAGCTACCTTTTTCTAAAATACATAAATACAATTGAACGAAGTCTGTGTTTGTAAAGGGTGTTTTTTTTTCATAATTCTTTGTTTTAGTTTTTGAAAATTTTTGAAATCAATTCAAATATAGAAATATCCATGGAAAAATACAAATTTTTGATTTGAATGTTTTGAAAATTGAAATGCCATACCTGCCAAACGCTTTTAATATGAAATAAAATAAAGTAAAATAAAGAAATATCGATGAAAAATTTAAATTTTTGATTTAAATTACTTGATTGTTTTGAAAATTGAACTGCCATACCTGCCAGACGCTTTTAAAATGAAATAAAATAAAGTAAAATAAAGAATAATCGATGAAAAAATTTAAATTTTTGATTTAAATGTTTTGAAAATTGAAATGCCATACCTGCCAGACGCCTTAAATATGAAATAAAATAGTGTAAAATAAAGAAATATCGATGAAAAAATTAAAATTTTTGATTTAAATTACTTGATGATTGTTTTGAAATTTGAACTGCCATACCTGCCAGACGCTTTTAAAATGAAATAAAATAAAGTAAAATAAAGAAATATCGATGAAAAAATTTAAATTTTTGATTTAAATGTTTTGAAAATTGAATGCCATACCTGCCAGACGTCTTAAATATGAAATAAAATAATGTAAAATAAAGAAATATCGATGAAAAAATTTAAATTTTTGATTTAAGTTACTTAATTGTTTTGAAAATTAATCTGCCATACCTGCCAGACGCTGTTTGATAAATGCATAAAGAAATGAAGTGAAGATATGAGCAATTATAGTTTTGGATTCATTTGTTTTAAACATTTTGACATGAACTACCTAATATTTTGGAATATAAGTAAGTTCCAGACGTTTTTATTGTAATTAACAAATCTCTGCCAGATGCGTTCAAAATATATTCAAATATACAACATTTTTTATACTATCCATCTTATTTAAATAAAATCGATTTTGAAAATCGAACGACACGGTCCTTTAGCAATGATTTTTTGAAGTGCCAAATGTCTGGCACACGAGTTTAGTTTGAGTTTGAGAAATTGATGCTCAAATTAATCAAAAAACAACTCCAAGGCATGTAGTTTCCTCTCTAAATAAGAGAATGAATCAGTTTGATTACGAAAATTAAGGGCTTAAATTTGGTTGTTTTTTAGATAACAAATGTCTGCCAGACAAAAATTATAGTATGAAAATTCTGTAAGATTTGAACTGAATTAATTTAAGAGAATCTTATTAAATTCATTGTTTTTAGCAACAATACGGTCCTTCTTGATCTTAGACGTGTCAAATCCTGCCAGACGCGCAAACTTTTTTTTTATGAAAAACTCCCCAATTCTTCCTTAACTTATTCAAAATGTAAACAAAAAATATTATAATTTTCCATTTGACACTCCCATATGACAAGTTGAAACCTAAAAGTCTCTCAGACTTTCAAAAAAACTCCCTTTAAAATATCCAGACAAAATAACGCCAGACAGTTCTAATTAATTAGACGAAAGAGTTCACAGACATTTGATTTAATATTTCCAACTGTGCACGAGTATTTTATACCAAATAAAAAAAAGAAAAGTTTGTATCTAACGCAAGGAATTTTTTGTGTTTTTTTTTTGTGTTTCTCTTGTACCATCCAAGCCTATCGAAATGGATTGCAGAAATGTCTCAACTAGAGCACTTTGCAGTGCCATATTTGTAAGCCAGAGCAAAAGCAAGGCGCAATATTTCGTTCCCACCTCATAGCTTTGTGGTATTGTAAATATCAAGGCCTGTATATAGAGGTGCGTCCCGCTGCCATATGTCGCGCCTTTCGATTTGTAACAGAAGCGAAACTTGCACAAATAAATCCACAAGTCGAGTTGTACACTAAACGATTTACTACTTTAGTTGCACGGACTTTATCGATGGTTAAGTCAAGTATATAGGCCTACTTCAGGAGAAGGAACTTTGTAAATGCGTCGTAGTCATAGTCGTAGTCGTAGTCTTCTCAAATGGTGGTGTTCGACGTTATAGTTGTCATCGTCAGTATATTGTGGCCATCTATTCATAGAATTGTTGTGAGAATTTTCGTGCAACATCGTTGTGAACAAAGTGCAATATATACATATGTAGGTAGGAACACTGCATTAGATAGTTCTGTCCTTAGGATTCGTGTGTTTTTTTTTATATTCTCAAGTCGTTTGCCGAGTTCTGGGGAAAAACATCAGAAGTATCTACACCAGACGTATCTATTTTTTTTTTTTGTTTTTTACAAAATTATTGAATATTTTTTATCTTTACGTGTCATTTTTAGAATATCAAAGAAAAAAAAATTAAAGGGGATTGGAGAGGCTTATTACAGAGAACAGAACTCTTGACATAGTGCAACAACTTTAATGGGTACTTCTGCATAACAAACGACCATGATACGAGTAGTTCGATGTTTGTTCAATTTTCTAATTTATCTTATCTTTCGAACAAGAATTTATGAGCACCACCGGCTGATTGGATTGCTTGCTCTATAGCAGTTTTATTATTATTTTTTTTTTCATTTTCTATTTTTTTATTTGTTGATGTTGATACCCTTACATGGAATTGATAATTTTTCTGAAGATCTTACATGAGTTATGGCGTGGCACATTGTAGGCGTTGTTAAGGAGGTTAATAATATTCAGAGGAAGTGTTTTATAGCTTTCGTTTATACTCGTATATGATTTCTTAGTTCATGTCTGATATTAACTTTTGGGTATTATTATTATTATTTTTGTTTTGTTCTGTTTTTTGTTTGAGTTTAATAAATTCAAAAATATGTAAAAGATGAAAGGTATAATGGTGCCCACACGTGCCATATTGCGGGGGCAAAGCTTTGTGCTTTTTCTTATAACGGAAAAGAAACAAAAACAAAATTTACTTAACACCTACATACGAACTAAGAAAAGATGACATCGTATTTTTTATTTGTGTTACACTGGGACTAATTGTGGGTTTATTTAAGATGACAGAAATATTGAAAAATAGTATTTTATTGATGAATGGTATTTTTTTAGGACAATGGATTTCTTTTAAATCATAGACACGCACACAATAAAAAAAAAATGTAACCTCATTTAAGTTAATAAAATATGTAATAAGATTAAGTGAATCCTTTTTGGCCAGGTGGCAACAGCATAAAACCACCAAATCAAAAATTATATTCCAGTGGCTATTTTATGTTATGTTATGCTATAAAGGTACTAGGTATAAAGCAAGTTATGTATTCGTAAAAAATTCGACTCGAGATTTTGATGAAACAAGAGACGAAAACAGTGGGTCTTGCAATTATATCTGTCTGTCTGTTTGGTTTAAACTTGGTACATAGAGTTAATTTTTTTTATTTTTATTTTTTTAGAACCTGCCATACAATTTTGTTTAGCCATTTTATCAAATCTTATTTTTTTCAAAAATGGCTCCACAAAAAAAAAAAATCAATAAATTATTTTTAATTTTAAGTAGACCATTTCCAGGAAATGCCGCCCAATACCCCTCGTGATAATAAAATAATGCGTATTGGTAGGAAAACCGTGCTATATATCCGTCTCTTTTCTTCACATTTTTACTACTCATTTTTCATGTAAAGCCTGTCTCTTTTCCTTACACTACTTATAAATGGCTGACTCCATTCGAAATGGGAAACAGCAATATATAAACTTGTATCTGGGTTATTGAATTAAAGCTTTTATGGAAACCTGAATTCTATGTTGTTTTTGTAATACGTGAACTTTGAATTACCTTGAGCTGTTTGTGTATCTGGTTCTACAGTTTAAACCAATGGTGAGATCTTCTTAAAATTTTGAAATTAAAGCTTTTTGGTGATCCTCCAGAGGGGAAATTGAATTTTTTTAATCCAAAAATTACTTGCCATACAATCGTTAAAAAAAGCTTATTTATCTCAAAACCGACTTCAAAGATTTTGATAAAAAAAAAATCAGTGGATTAGTGTATGGTGTACTTTTTGGTAAACAAAATTACCAAATTTATTCAAAATTGGCATACCAAAATTTTTTATATATAAAAATTGTTTTTTTTTTGCATATAACGGGTGATTTTTTAAGAGGTTTAGAACTTTAAAAAAAAAAAACACACAAAATTCGAAAAAAATGAATGAAATATTTATTTGAATCGATAGTTTGAACCTTGCAATTTAATGTTTAAAGATAATTTCATGCAAATGTTGACCGTGGCTGCGTCTCAGGTAGCCCATCCGCTGAGTCCAATTTTGGCATACTCTTTCACACATATCGGCCGGTATCTCACGAATGAATGCATGGATGTTGGCTTCCAGTGCGTCAATCGAAGCGGGCTTGTCCCTATAGACATTAGCCTTGACATACTCCCACAAAAAATAATCTAATGGTGTCAAATCGCACGATCTAGGCGGCCAATTGACCGGTCCGAAACGTGAAATTAACTGTTCACCAAACTCGCCTCGCAATTGCGCCATTGTTTCGCGTGCTGTGTGGCATGTGGCACCGTCTTGTTGAAACCACATATCATGCAAGTCAAGAACTTCCATTTCGGGCAAAAAAAAGTTTGTTATCATCGCTCGGTAGCGTTCACCATTGACAGTAACGCTGCGATTCGCATCATCTTTGAAGAAATATGGCCCAATAATGCCGCCGGCCCATAAACCGCACCAAACAGTGGCTTTTTCGGGATGCATTGGTAGCTGTTGCAATGCTTCTGGCTGATCTTCACTCCAAATGCGGCAATTATGCTTATTTACGTACCCATTCAACCAAAAATGAGCCTCATCGCTGAACACAATTTTTCGATAAAAAAGCGGATCCTCCGAGCACGAATTTTGATAGTAAAATTCAATAATTTGCAAGCGTTGTTCATTTGTAAGACGATCCATGGTTAAATTGCAAACCAAACTGAAGCTGTTTGACAGTGACACAAGGTACTAAACACACGTCAGCTGTCAAAACCAGTGCTGCCAAAACCAAACCAGCTGAAAAATCACCCGTTAAAACAATGCGTATTGGTAGGAAAACCGTGCTACTCATTTTTCATGTAAAGCCTGTCTCTTTTCCTTACACTACTTATAAATGGCTGACTCCATTCGAAATGGTAAACTGCAATCTACCAGTCAGAATAAAAAATTGTATCTGGGTTATTGTATTAAAACTTTTATGGAAACCTGAATCCTATGTTGTTTTTGTAATACGTGATCTTTGAATTACTTTGAGCTAGACCGTCGTTTGTATCTAGATCTACAGTTTAAACCAATGGTGAGATCTTCTGAAAATTTTGAAATTAAAGCTTTTTGGTGATCCTCCAGAGGGGGAAATTGAAATTTTTTATCCAAAAACTACGGTACCTACTTGCCATACAACCGTTAAAAAAAATCTTATTTATCTCAAAACCGGTTTCAAAGATTTTGATAAAAAAAAATCAGTGGATGGTTTACTTTTTGGTAAACAAAATTACCAAAAATTGTTATTAAAGATACCTGGCGTATAACATTTTTTTTTTGGATTTTCGATTTTATCGTCAACGGCTTAACAATTTCAACCAAAATTTTGAAAAAAAATTATTTTTGGATATTTAAAAAAAATATTTTTTTTTTAATTCAATGTTTCAAAAACGGGTTGATAAATATTTTTAAAACGAGATTTATTAATGTTTACTTATAAACTCTCAAAATTGGCATACCAAAATTTGTTTTTTTTTTTTAAATAGTTTTTAAGAAAACCGCTTCAACGATTTTATATATTTTTTTTGCATATACATATTAATATTTTTCTAAATAATCAAATACTTGGCATACTTGTAAGCGAGCTCTAAATTATTCAATAGGTCGTTAGCAAAAGAACGATTCTTTTTTTTTCCAAGAAGTGTTTTTCGAGATACATATGGATGCGCAAAAATCATTTTCTCAGCTATTTTTCCGGATTGTAAAAAAAATATTCTCTAATAAAAACTGTGTTTGAGTGCATTTGTATCCTTAAAAAGCGAATAACTTTTGTCGCAAGGTGATTTGAAGTGAGCTACTATAGTAACTATTGTAGTTCATGAAAGTACTTTTCCAACGCTATATGTTTCGTCATTATTTGTCTTGGAAATTAGTGTGTCCAATTCTCCTTTGAATAGAAAAAAAGACGGCCTAAGAGGCACCGATTTGTCACCTTACACAATATTTTTTTGTCTAGCCATATCGAGCCAACAAAACCATACATTTTTCAAAAATACTCATTTTTCAAAATTTTAGTGCCTGTAACTTGTTCAATTTCAATCCGACTTACATAAGCAGTACATTGTCGGAAAGTATCTAAGTAAGTACCTGAGAAAATGACTTTTGCGCATATCTAGAAAACTCTTCTTTGGAAAATTTTTTTTATATTATTATTCAGCGATCTAAAATTAGTCTAGAAAATAAATTTTCGTAAAGGACCATGGCCCAAATTCTAGTGTATCTATTTTCTTTCAAATAGAACGTCTAATTGAACTAGTTTTATAAGCAGAAGCTTCTATAAAAAGTAAATAGTATTTGTACCAAAATCTTCAAAAAGATATTTTTGGATATTTTTTTTGTTGATTTTTTTTTTTAACTTGGAACATAATGGTTTTTAACACTCTTAAGAATAAGTATTTTTTGTTTTCTGAAAAAACGGGTTCCACGATTTTGATAAAATTTTCAATTTATGTAAAATTAGTGTCCTTCTTCTCCTAAATATTGAAAAATTTAGACTAAGCAAATTTTATTTGGATTTAAATTTTGTCATATGTGAAAGGTTTAATTGAATTTGAATAAATTTTTGTATGTACAAATGTAAGCATAAGTTGAAAAAATTTTCAAAAAAAAAAACAAAAAAAAAAAATTAATTTTTAAAAAGAAGCTCTCACGGATTGACAATTTTTTTAAATTCTATTTTTATATGCATATTAATAAAAACTTAAATTTGCATTACAAAAGTTTTTTTTTTAATTGTTTTAAGAATTTTATATAGGGTGTCCGGGTAGAAAAATATCATGGGAAATCCCTGAAAAATTGACTTTAAATGCAAAAAAAAAAAAAAATACGAACGAAAGTAATTCAATAATTTCTCTGCTTTTTAATGGATTTTTATCTTCCATTAAAGTTCTATTTAACATAATTTTTTTAAGCGAATTTGAAATTAAACTAAGAAACAAGGCTCATGCACTAAAGTTTTTTTTGAAAGTTTTAATATTTCAGTCAGGTACTTTTTCTCAGTGCCTGCTTGTTATGTTGAATTTATTACACAAATGAACAAAATCCATATTTAAATACTTTTTACGGTATATTTTGAAAAAAAGTTCCATTTTTTTTTTCAATTTCTAAAAAACCAAAACAAATTCTTAGCTACCCAAATTTTTTTAAAATACAAACTTAAAAAAAAAGCATTTTTTTTTTTTGAATTTTGAATTTGATATTCAATTTCTCAAAAACTATTCATTTAATCAACTTAAAAAAAAAGATAGAGTACTCGTATTAGCTTTAAAAATGCTTTAGCACGTTATTATATAACCTTTCGTTGATTTTTTATTTCAATTTATCAGAAATGGCCCTCCTGCTATAGGGGCAAGTCAAATAGACGATTTTTTCCCAAGAATAATAAATATTACTGACGACGTTCGGGCACCATGTATATCAAAATCGCAAATTAAAATCCCGCTTATGAAATTTCGCAAACTTAAGATTCGTAAAATAAAATCTTGCAAAATGAAATCTCGCAAAATTTAATAGCAGAATTTTAATCAAAATCTCGCAAACTTAAATTTCGCCCGAGACTTAAATTTGCGAGATTTTAATAAAAAAAAAAATTTGTTGCAATTCAGTTCTATTTTGCAAGATTTCTTAAGTTCTGCAAACTAAACGAAATGCTAGAGTTTAGACCTTATTGTTATACAAAATTTTTATTGTTTAAATTTCAAGTGTCCTTTAGATAACAAGAATGAGAATATGGAAATTTTATATCCAGTTGTAATGTTGGGTAGATTTTTTGAATTCAAGCAAATGTTTTTCGTTTTCGTTACAAAAACCTGCGATTCAAAAATAATTAATATTTTTCAGTAAGTGAGACCCATATGTTACTGGGAGATTTAAATTTGCGAAATTTTGATTTGCGAGATTCTGATGTACTTGACTTTAAATTCCCACATTTCGCTTGATATTTGCCTGATTTTTCGGTGCGCGATGTGAATGCGAGATTGTTAAAAGCGAGATTGTTAAAAACGAGTTTGTTAAAAGCGGCATTTTGGAATTGCTAAATCATGAAAAAAGCAGGATTTTGAATTTGTGTTTTTCGAGATTTAAAAACAATGCAAGATTTCTTTATTCGAGATTTTGGTTTGTAGGATTCCGTACCTTATATGGATCGGGTACGAAATTTCACCTATTAATATCTCACAACTAAAAAATCTCGCTTTTCACAATCGCAAAATTATCAAAATCTCGCTTTAAACAAGTTTTGAAAAAAAATTAAAAGTTATGAGAACATTTATTTTTCGTTTTCAAGTTTCTATTTTTAGTCTTTAGGATTTTTATTTTTTCCGTGCGAAACTGAGAGTGATATCTTTTTCTGTGAATGAGATTTGAATTAACAAGATTTTGATGTGCGCGTTTTTGAAATGCAAAAACTGATGTGATTTCACGCACCGAAAAATCTCACAAATATTTACCAAAACTATATATATATTTGTGAGATTTTTCGATGCAAGAAGTAAATGCGAGATTGTCGAAAGCGAGTTTTTGAAATTATAAGAAAAAATATTAAATTATTAACTGCGAGACTTAAAAAAATAACTCGATATAGATAAATTTTTTCTAGATTTTGGATTTGCGGGATTTCGTTCCGCTCCATTTTAAAATATTATTAGCAAATGTTTGAAGAATAATTGAGTATTAATTAAAAAAGGGAATGACATAAAGTTCTTAATTTATTCGTGAAGAATTCAGGATTAAAGTTATTACTGGCATTAGGACAGATATATGATTCAAGCAAAAAAAAACATTACTATAACTTTAGAATTTTGAAATAAAAAAAGTTTAAGGGATCCGTACATTTTTTTTTGCTCTGAATTACTTCAAATATTTATAAAAACGGTATAACAAATAAAAATTGAGCATAATTTTTTTGCGAAAATTTGTTACTATTCCTATAATCTATGTTAAACGTTCATTACTTTATACAGGGTGGCGCACGAATCGTGCTACAAAAATAAAACGTAATAACTTTTTTTCTGTGTGAGTAATCGGCTTATTTTTTTTTTTATTTTGTAGGTTACTATTTAGATTTATAAAAATGGATGCTTGGGATACGGAGAAAAGAATTTGGATAGTGCAACGGTACCATGCTTTGCAGTCCGTCATTTCCGTCCAAAGGGAATTTAGGCGGGAGTTTGGCGGTAATCCCCCGAGTAGATGGACCATTATGAGGTTTGTAAACATGTTTGCCGAATCTGGAAGCATCGCACGAAGGCCGTACCATCGAGATGCCAATGTTCGGGTTCAGGATACAATCGCAGCAGTAGCATCTGCAATACAGGCCAATCCGAGCGTTTCAACCCGAAACTTATCGGGGCAAATTGGAGTTAGTAGACGGTCATTACAACGGATACTTCATGACGATTTAAACTTGTTTCCGTACAAAGTCCAAATTACTAGCAAGTTAAACCCTCAGGATTTGCCTGTTCGCCTGGAATTTTGCCAAAAAATGATATCAATGGCCGAAGAAGACAACACATTGATCAATTGTTTGTTCATGTCTGATGAGGCCCATTTTGATCTTAACGGCAATGTAAACAAGCAAAATTGCCGTAATGGAATGAGTCTAATCCAGAAAAGCTCCATGAGACGGAACTGCACCCAGAACGAGTCACTGTGTGGTGCGCAGTTTCATCAAGGTGTATTGTCGGGCCGTACTTCTTTGAAGAAAACGGTGTAACCGTTATTGTCAATGGGGACCGTTATTTAAAGATGTTGAAGGAGTTTTTTTTTACCCAGAACTGCGCCGAAGACGTATACCATTCAACAGCGTTTGGTTTCAGCAAGATGGAGCAACTGCACATATAGCCAGACCAGTTATGGCGGAGCTAAACAAAAAATTCGCAAACAAATTAATTTCTAGGAACTCCACTCTTCGCTGGCCCCAAAGTCACCTGACCTGACTGCACCAGACTTCTTTTTATGGGGTTATGTCAAGCAAGAGGTGTATAAAACGAAGCCCAGGAATTTAACTGAATTAAAGCAGTCCATAACGACAATAATTGAGGCGATCCCAACTTCAACTCTTCAGGCCGCAATGAATAATTTTTTGGTCAGGTGCCGCATATGCGTGGGAGAGCGTGGAGGTCATTTGCGGTCTATAATCTTTAAAAACAACTAACTATTTAAAATAAAATTTAATTTTCTAACCAATAAAAAAAAAAATTAATGAAATACATTGATTAAAAAAAAAGTTATTTGAATTTCTTATTGTTGCACAATTGGTGCGCCACCCTGTATATTTAAACAAGTCTTAGATGAAATTTCTTTATTTCACTTTTCAATCATTCAGCGGATATTTTGATATATAACACATAGCTATCCAATAACTATAAGCTTCTAAAAACTTATAATGATAAAAGTTGCAAAGAAATGTCTTAAAAAAAAAAAAAACCAAAACAGCATTTAAAATTGCTTATAACTTCCAATATTCTTTCTCGATCTTTAAAAATGATAACGTCAAGTGAAAGACAATATAACACAGATATTTCTGCAATAAAGTATTAACAATTTTACTTCTTCCAAAGTCTAGATGTTCATAACCTATCACTAGCGACTATTCTTAGACTTGCCCTTTTGTTTTTAAAGACCCTATAATAATTTGTTTTATTTTTTCTTTCTTTTCAGGTAAGTTCCAGTTTTGCTTTCTTATATCTGAACATGAACATGGCAATGACTCTTACTTACTCCTCCTTGTAAGTATAAAAATAAAACTACTCAAGTACTTTCCAAGAACAAGTGTGAACAAAAATTCATCAATCGTCAAAAATATCATTTTGTTTATATTTCTTCTATCTTCATACAGTCTCGGGAGTACCAAGATATTTCGAAATATTTACACATAGTGCATTTATACCAGTATCCAACCAACAATATACAATTTCGTCTTAAAAAAGTATCACACACAAATCATTTAACTCTACAAAAGGAAGGTGTGAAAAATAGGCAGTTTTGTCTAATAATTCCCTTTTGTCAATATCCAAAATGATTCCTATCCATCCATATCGAATATAATTCAACCATTTTTTTTTTTGTAATTCTATTTATTTTCTTAAGATAAAAAAACCAGAACATAATAGGTAGTGTGTCACCCACCCATAGCGTTTCGAACACTCGAACTCAAATGAAATATGAGAGTAGAAATTTGTTATTCAATTGTTCCCCTCGTTTCCCCTTATGAGGTTCCTGGATTTATTTTTATTTTGATTTTTTGAAAAGACATTAATTCCAGGTCATGTGGGACGACGACGACGACGACGATGCTTAACATTCTCCAGAATTTTATTATATTAGAAGACCAAAAATCCATTCGAACAAACGATATTCCACACACATGACTTTGTTTTGTGCAAACGAGAAAAGGTATACAACACTGGAACATTGTGTCCGTTCGCATCTGTCCATGTGTCCAAGTAATTTATGACCACCACATCTAGCTAGAGCATGGAACACGGCGCGGCGGAAACTTCTATCTTTCTAGTCTCGGTCTTTCGCTACATTTCGTATATAGCAGGTCAGATTTTAAAGCCGAAAATGAAAATCTGGAAAATGGAGTTTTCTTTTGATATACTCGTTGAAAATCCTACACACAAAAGCAGCTCCAGGCGATTCCCGGTGTGAGATGGCCAAAGGAACTGCCTTAATGTCTGGGATGTTGAAATCAATTCTGTATGATTGTCTCGTAGTTTTTTTTTTTTTTTTTTTTTTTTTTGCTTTTTAGGGAAAACATGAAAATCAAGTCTTGAAAACGAGAATGCATCAGGAAATTATCCCAAATGAGTTCTTCTAATTTTTTTTGGAATATATCCAAAGACATCAAGCCAGATGATGAACATGCAGGGAGTGGGAGAACGAAATCCTTTTTTTTTTTGTTACTTCTTCTTCCTGAAACTAGAAAGAATCAGAAAAGTGTGTGGTGGTGCAGCAGGGAATACCTGCTCTGCGGGATGCAGATCTTCTGGTTAACACGTGTGCCCATCTTTCCACACTCTCAGTCCCAATTCCAGGGAGTTAAGTTTTTTGATTTTCTGCTCGTGTTGAAAATGTTTCTTTATCTAAATCGGTTTTTATAGCATTTTCCTGTCTAAACTGAGAAGATGTTGTTTTTTTTTTGTTGGAGTGTGATCCAAATGCTGCAGGCGGGGGACATGCAAATAAAAAAAGAGTGTGTTTTGTGTTGCCACTTTCCTGTTGGAATTTCTTGCTGTTGTTGTTGTAGTCGTTGTAGGATGCATGTGGGATAAATGTTTGAAGGAAGTGCAATTTCCTCTTACACCAAGTCTATATCTTTTTTTTTGTTTTGAACTTGTGTCTTGGCGAAGACGTTCTTCAAACACTCTGTCTGGCTGTTGATCTTTATGGATGACTTGACGTGATGGCCATGGATATGTGTTGAAGTAAAGTGGAGTACAAAGTATGTTTAGGTTTTGTCGATTTGTGGAGATGTTGTTTTGATAACCGCAATTAAGACGATCCAATTCTCGATTGAAGAAGAAGATGAATAATTTATTTTTAGTCCTCGAAAGCATCACACTTCTTTCGGTTTTGAATATATTATTTGTATGCAGGAGGATCATGGACTGACTAAATAGAATAACACGGAATGTGTGATTTAACGAGGCAGGAATGCTTATGATGTACTGCTACTGCATATTGGAAATATTGTGTGTTGACCGGAAAGTAAACAGAATCGAGTTGAGAAGTAGGTATCGTCCTCTCATTAGGAAGATCTTAAGAGCTCTTAAATCATTTTGATAGTTTTGGTTGATTGCAAATGAGTTCTGTTTGTTGTTTTTTTCGGCGCCGTTTTTTTTTTCCTGACACCACATGGCGAAAAAAAGTGCATTCAGAGGAATGCAAAGTTGATGTTTTTGGAAAACAAACAACTTCCGGCGGTTATTTGTTTTTAGACTGATTTTTCATGAATGGCTTTGATCACTATAGCGGTGAAAAGGGATCCCCCGTGTGGTACTCGTTATACCACCACCGTTGACATCTGTTGTGTTTAGCCCACAGTTTTTATTGTTGATGAACACGGGAATGCAATTTGTAATTTGAAGATCTGTGGAAGCTTTGCTAGCGATCTTCCTGCACAGCTAATTTAATCCCGTCATTTAAATTACTATTTAAATTCATTCATTCAAGTCATTTAAGAAATTGTTAAAAACTATGATATTTTTGACGATGTCTTAAATGACTGTACAGAATTGAATTTAAATAGTAATTTAAATAAATGACCTGAGGACCTATGACTCATGTGTCAAAATATTAGCTTCCACCATTTTATATCTCTTTCATAATTTTGTCTTTTCAGAACTTTGTCTTTTCAGAACTAAGTCTCTGTAGAACTTAGTTTTTTTTCAGAAAAACTTAGCTCTTCATACTATTTTAACCACTGTGAAAACTGAAAAAGTCATAATTTGATTATGAAATTTCAGTGGGACATTTGCTTGTTTCTTTTTCAAATTACTGCCAAGCCAGCCCCAGTCAGTCATTTGAATCAATAATTGGAAAAATTGGAATAGAATACAATTTTTTGAGAACTCATGCATTTTCTCGAAGCCGTTGCATTTGATTTCATTCGTTAGGTTATTTTGTCTTCTGTGGTAATCCTTACTAGTTTTTAGGGATTTAAGAATTGTTTAGGAATAAATTTATTTATTCTAGATAAGTTGAATATTACTTGGTGTAACTTCTTAAACTAATGAAATATGATTTAAAAGAGAGAGTCGAGTTTGAAGTCGAAGTCTCAAGTCTCAAAGGAAAGTAAATTAACTAAATCTTTTTATTGAAATTATTAAGTATTACACATTCACAAACGATTGCATTCACAAACGATTGCTTTTACAAACGATTGCATTCACAAACGATTGCATTCACAAACGATTGCATTCTCAAACGATTGCTTTTAGAAACGATTGCATTCACAAACGATTGCTTTTACAAACGATTGCATTCACAAACGATTGCATTCACAAACGATTGCATTCTAAAACGATTGCTTTTAGAAACGATTGCATTAACAAATGATTTCATTCACAAACGATGGCATTTACAAACGATTGCATTTACAAACGATTGCATTCTCAAACGATTGCATTCACAAACGATTGCTTTTACAAACGATTGCATTCACAAACGATTGCATTCACAAACGATTGCATTCTTAAACGATTGCTTTTAGAAACGATTGCATTAACAAATGATTGCATTCACAAACGATGGCATTTACAAACGATTGCATTTACAAACGATTGCATTCTCAAACGATTGCATTCACAAACGATTGCTTTTAGAAACGATTGCATTCACAAACGATTGCTTTTACAAACGATTGCATTCACAAACGATTGCATTCACAAACGATTGCATTCACAAACGATTGCATTCTAAAACGATTGCTTTTAGAAACGATTGCATTAACAAATGATTGCATTCACAAACGATTGCATTTACAAACGATTGCGTTCTCAAACGATTGCATTCACAAATGATTGCTTTTAGAAACGATTGCATTAACAAATGATTGCATTCACAAACGATTGCATTTACAAACGATTGCGTTCTCAAACGATTGCATTCACAAATGATTGCTTTTAGAAACGATTGCATTAACAAATAATTGCATTCACAAACGATTGCATTCTTTTAAAACCCTGCTGATTTGAAGCCTTCTGTTTTCAGTTAAGCGAAGATATGTGGAAAAATGTTTAACTGTGTGAATTTTCTATCATATTTTGAATTCAAAACCTACTAAAAATTTGTAACTGATTTTATCTACATTTTTAAAATTTCTTAAATGCATTAAGACATCCATCATCTGTAGTTTACAAACGTTTTGTTGTCTTATTGTATACCTTTTAAGACACCTTTCATTTCTACAACTGCAGCTTACAGCCGCATGATGGATTCCATTTTTCAACAATTAAACGAAAAAATTACAATACCAAGTAAATAAACTTCAAAAACTCTTCACAATTAAAAGTCCAAACATAAAAGGTGTGAAATATGAAACCTTTTACAACTAACAAATACAATGCAGCCTCCACACCTTTACTCAAATAAAACAATTTTTTGATTTTTTTTTATATTTTCAAGTATTTCTCGATTTGAAGACTACAAAACATGTTATAATTTTCTGAAGGTGTTAATTGATAGCTACAGTCGCACCGAGATGATTTATTACTTTGGAGGATCTCATGCATTTCTATATAGCGTTCCTTTAGCTGTCTGTGGTGCCTTGAAGTTTTTCTCTTGCTCTATCCTCTTTGTGAATTGAAGAGGTGATGCTTATGTTTTCCTCTTTTGGTGGTCGTAACTGGAAATGGACTTTGAAATACCTTCGTAATAATGATGACGATGATGATTATTATTATTAAATGTTGAATGTTGTACCTTTATATTTTTATCACTGATGCGATTTTATTACTACATAGATACTTGGTTCGGTGTTGTGTATTACGTTTGGCAATCTCAAAATCCGATGGAGTTTTATTTCGTTAAAATACGATCTGAAAGAGCTCACTTCTTATAGATGTTTTATTGTAGGTACCTACCCATGTAGATACACTGCATAAGTCAGAGATACTCTGTTAAGATTGAACCATGATAAATTGGTTTTAATTCAAAATAGTTATTTTTGTTGTTGCAACTGAGTCGTATAAATAATAGTAGTTTATAATGGTTTGAGGGGTTATTAATAAAACAAAAATGAAAATTTATAATAAATGGTCGCTCATACATAGAGTATTTACCAGTCAATAAATGATCGAAAAAGATTTATGTGAAAAATTGCAAGTCTTGTCATTAATGGCGAATCTTTGAAAAGGAGGATATTTATAGAAGGAATATTTCTTTCAAATGAAAATTGATCAAAACTTTTGAATTTTTTTTTTAAATGTTCGTTAACAAGACTCAATCAAATGTTTTTTTTTTAAGCATAAATAAATTAATATTAATTATTGTAAATAGAAATCAGAGAGATGAATTTTTGTGCATGAAGTCATTACCGCCATCGTCTCGGTATCAATAAAATCGAAAAACTTATTACGTATATATTGTCTCGGTATCGGTCTCGTGGGCATAACTAGGACTCGCCTCTATCTTGGTTTGATATCGGTCTCGTTTGGTTTTGGTTCCATCTAAGCCAAATTTTGCTTCGTCATACTATTTTCCTTATCAAAGGAACAATAATAAAAAATACAACCTGGTTCTTGGTCTTGTAGTTCAAGGTCATAATTATCTTCTTATGACACATCTGAGTCTGGATAGCTTTAAAAACATAAATATTTATATTTTTAAATATGGATTTATGCTCTATGGACCTTGCCTCAAATTGTACTTACTCGGATATTGTGAAGCAGGCCTTAAGCCGTATAAATGTTTGATTAATATCAGCCAAGTACCTAGTGTTCCTGGGATGGTATAATGGGTATTAAAATAAAAGGCTTGGTAAAATTGTAACAAACATCGTTAAAGGCAGAGAAGGTGGATTTAACTAAAAATCACTACCTTATAACCGTCCTCCAGCTTAAAAGAACAAACTCTGAAAATTTCATTCAAATCGTTGCACTCGTTTCCGAGACATCTGCTAAAAAGAATAAACTATTAAAAGTGTACCTATATAAATCGTTGGACTAGTTTCAGAGAAACCAATTTCAAGAATTAAAAATCTATTTTTCTATCGATAGCACGGAGAATTTTTATATTTTATAACTTATAGCATTAACTATTAATTATTTCATTATTTATTAAAAATTTAACATTATTTATCTTGGAAACGAAAAAAAATCGTTAAATTTCGGTCCAGAAATTCAATATCGGCTAGGTATCGTCTCGGTATCGTTTCGGATGCTTTGAAGCTGGTATCGTCCCGTTTTCGTTTCTATTTCCTATAACGATACCTAACCAGATCGAGACTTTGTCTGAAATCGTGGCTAGCCTTAGCTGCCCTATGCCAAAGAGGTCATAAAAACTTCATATTGGCAACTTTTACGACCAAAAATTAATTTTTCGAAATGAAGTAGGTGGTGAATACAAAATTTCAACACAAAACATCACAACGTTTTGTTGTTTTTAAGTGCGACAGTTTCGAAAAATAGTCATCCGTAAAATTTACAATTTTACCAATTTTTTTTTTTAATATTTACACCACTAGGCAGCACAAGCTGAGCGCAACAGCACTTTTTTTTTGAAAATCAGAAATAGCTCTGCTAACTTCACGGTAAATTATTCATTCAGTAGGTTGTTCTAATAAGAAGTTTAATATTGAATCATTTGAAAAATTCAATTTTTCTTTTTAAAAACGTGGTAATGTTTTTATTTATATCCAAGGTAGAAAAGGCGGTAAATAGTATTTTAGTACAATTAGCCAATCTGGTCTGTCTGCAAATCGTAATTCTTTCTGTGAAATTTTGAAATTTAGCGGCTTTTTTAAAAACTTATTTTTAAAATATAAAATTTTTAAAACATTTTTAAGGGAGCATTCTGATACGGAAATTTTAAGTATTAATTTATGTGCATTTTTCATAATAAATATAAAATTAAACAAAATTTCAAACCGTTTTTGAGATTCCAAATTTTTGAAAAAAAAATTGGAACTTAAAAACAAAACATAATTTAAACATTTTTTTTTTTAATGTTAAACTTTTATAAAAAACATTTTTAAACTTTTTTTATCAAGTTCAAAAAAAATGTTTTTTTTTTTTTAATTTTGGTATACAATTATTATTAATTCTTATTTCAAATTTGTATTTAAAAAATTTATCTAAAAAAATCAAAATACACAACACTGTAAAATATTTAGTGGTGGTTTAACTAGTTTTTCAATTGGTATAATTTCAATAAGACTGAAGATGAGAATTAGTATTCTCGAAAATGTTTATCTAAAAAAATTTATTTTATACGAGAATATGAAGAATTTAATTTATACCAATTAATAGTTGCTAAGTATTAATTTTTTTGATTGTTGGTAGTAGATCGCACAAATTTCAGCAAACGGAAAAAGCCTTATGTTAGAGCCTTTTTCGAGACCAAAAATATTTTCAATAACGTTTTTTTAAAATTTTCCTGAAATATACTGAAAAATAAATATACAAAATATTTGATTTTAAAAAAACATCTTTTTGAAAAATCCAACAAATTTTCGTTCATAATACTTTTCATATTTTGTACAGCTTTTGTATAAGAAAACTCTTAAAATCCAATTAAACTTCAATTAAAAAAAAAAAAAACTTAGTAGGTATACTAATTTTTAGTATTTATAAAAATATTTTTTTAAACCAAGCTTGAAAAAAATGCTCAACTAATTTTTGAAATATGTATTGTATTTTCAAAAAAACAGTATATTTTTCAAAATTTTCATGTGTACAAAGGGTGTTTTTTTAGAGGTATAGAACTTTAAAAGTTGGCAACACTATTTTAACTAGCGGCCATTTTGTCAGCTGTCAAGTGATTTATTTTTAGTTTGGTTTGGCATTTCAACATGAATAGACTGACGCTCGAACAACGCTTCCTTGCCAATTTATTTTGAAAATCATGGTTCTGTTCGAAATACATATCGCCCGAATTTTGTTTAGCGATGAAGCTTAGTTTTGGTTGATTGAATACGTCAATAAAAAAAATTGCCATATTTGGAGGGATGATAATCCTCAAGTGTATGTTGAGACACCGTTACATCCACAAAAACTGACTATTTGCTGTGTTTTATGACTGACCATTTTATTCATCAATTAAACAACCATGATGTGCAGGGGCTGTTGTTTCAACAAGACCGCGCAACATGTCACATTGCACGTGCCACAATTGATTTATTCAAGCAAACGTTTTGTAACCGCATAGTTTCACTTTAACGCCGCTTGACAATTTTCTGTGAGAATATGTGAAGTCCCTAGTCTACGCCGATAAGCCTGAAATGATTGATCACTTGGAAGACAACATTCCCCACATTATTGCCGATATACGGCCACAGATGTTGGAAAAAGGAGCTTAAGCATAAAATTTTTTATTAAAATCGGTTGAGCATTTCCTTGACGGTTGTATGGCAAGTACAGTTATTTTTGGAGCTAAACAAAATTTCAATTTCAGTTCTAGGAAATCACCAAAAAACTTCATGTTCAAAATTTGAAGAAAATTGCTTCAGTGGTTAAGGCTGTTGGTTGAGGTACAAACAGACAGAATAATTGTGCCACCCACTTCTAAAGTTTTTTCTGCCATCGTAATGTCATGTTTGATACCTAGAATTTTTTTTTGACATGAATCCAAAACTTGACCTAAAGTACCAACATATTTATATCGCAAGTAAAAAAAAATACATATTTGTTCCTTTAACGTAAAATAATTGTGAAATACTGTAGCGTCAAATTTTGATTTTTAGAAAAAAACTATTTGGCACAATATAGCACAACTTTTTCTCAAAAATCGAAAATGGCAAAATAAAACAAAAAATGGAAACTGTTTCAAATTTTTGCCGAAATTTCACATATTCTTTTTTTAAATTAACAACTCGAATTCTTAAAGTAAGTTCTGAAAATTATTTCTAATATTTGTATTGTATAAGAAATTCTGTTCTTTTCTTTACAGAATTTAAAAAATGCTATTTTATTTCCATTGTATTTCTTATAGTCTAAAATTTAAAGTGAAGATTCCTTTTACAAAGTATTAACAAAAAAATATTTTTCACGCTTTTAACAAAAAAAGAAACGTATCAAATAAGTTTTCCATTGTACTAAACATTTTGAATTGTTCCTTTCCATTTCATTATTTTTCTTCTGTGAACTATTTCAAAACCACTTCATCAAATTGTCACAATGAATCCCTACTATACACGTACCTACATCAAAGGATCCTTTTCAATGATGTGATAGTAACTCGAATAGTTGCAGAAAAATAATAATCCTGTGTGAATTTTCCGCAGCTGTTAATGGATACTTCAACATTTGTTCAAGCGTGTTAAAAAAGAACACATGTTATACCAAAGATGAAAGAATAAGAAGAAGAAGAAGAAGTTGCAACAACAAATGTAATGAAATAAAAACAGCGGGATGCAGGTTGTTTTTAATGTTGTATGTTGCTGTGTATGGGAGCAAAAGATCACAGTACCAGCCTAATTGCTTTCTTAACTGAGCGTCATTTATGGAAGTTGAAAAAAAAAATCACACGAAGTCACAAACGTGCGTTCGCAGTTTTTGCTGATTCACTCTCTAACTTCTCAAGGCCAACTTTTTTTTTTTAAACTAGGTAATATAAACTTCCCATTTAAGTACATAACGAAAGGCTATGTACCCTATACAACAACAAAAATGAAAAAAAAAAAGAATAAATAAACACACATCATCTTTATAGACGACAAATATGGGAATTTTTTAACAAAATAAATTGAAGCAAAACAATCACTCATTCAAAAGGTGACTGCTGACCTTTGGGACTTGCAATTGCTACTCTAACCATTTGGCTTTTTACAATTTTATACTCACTCAATTGCTTATGAAAGAATAAAGTGCGCTATTAGGTTGCATGTGAATGCTCTAATAAACTCAAGGCTACTTAGGTCAGTTTGGTTGAAGGAATCAAAGATAATAAAGAGACTGGGGGATAAAACAGAGCCTTAAGGCACACCACCATTTATTTTTTGAGTATCAGGCTGGACGGTAAAATGCCACTTAAATTAAATTTTTGTGAATATGTACGAATCGTAAGTGTCTTAAAATTGTGAAAATAGAAAAAATATTCTGCCAAATCTTAAATGATAATTCAAAAACTTTCGCTTTCAGGAGACACACTTTCGAGGCCAATTTTAAACGTTTAGATTTTTGTATAAATACATAACTACCCCTTACCTATTGTTTCTTTAATATCGTAGTCGTTTGAAAAAAAATTAGAACGCGTTTGTTTTTGCTTCAAAGCGAAATTGCGTACTTTACAACTCGATGTGAATGAATTTTCGTATCGCAAAATGTCAATCTAAGTTTTTATTTTGCACTTAAACGTCACATGCAGTTTTTTTTTTTTCTATCTTTTTTATTTCAATTCAAGCTTGCTTACCCATTGAAGAGTTTAACTAGAGCGTGAATAATAATTTTAATGTGTGGTGACAACAAAGCTTTAAAGCTTAATTGAGTTAGTTTTTTTTAAATAGTGTTGTTTAGTAGAGATATATATTATAATTGATTTCCTGAATACAAGTGATTTTATTTAATAATAATTAATTTTATTACCTACTTATCGATCTGAAACATCAATTAACCCCGTTTATGGTACATTTATAATATGACACTAATAAAGGTGTTATCTATAAGTTGATACTTATCTTGACAAACTTTTTTATAAGTTGTGTGTGTTTTTTTCCACTCGAGTTCTCAAGAAAAAAAAATTGTATGTTTCCATAATTTTTTTGCAAGATGTGTTTTTTTTCTGCCGACAAAGAATTGATAGATATTGTCATTATTAACGAACATATAAATGTATCATATCTCAGCTGGGATAATGTTTTATGGCATAATTTTTTTTTTTTTGCAATTTATGACAACAGCCAGAGGATAAAGATTGAATATGGTGGGCCTGGGCATTATGCCGCCTGAAAAATTACATAAAAGCAACCTCATTTTAGTAAAATAAAAAACCAAGACCTCTAAATTTATCAACTTTCAATATAGTAGGTCTAATTCTTGTCGTGAAATTTCTTGAAAATTTTCACAATTTTTTTATTTTTACAAATTTTCACATTTTTTTTTTTTTTTTTTTTTTATACAAATTTTTACATTTTTTTTTTTTTTTTTTTTTTTTTTACAAATTTTTGAAATTAAAAATAGCATAACATAATTAATTATGCTGTCACAATTGTTATCAAAGCAAACCAATAGCCAGAAGCCGTATGAATAGAATTGAAAAATTAATGGACTAAAATTTGATAAATTATCCTTATTTCTTTTCCGAAAATTAAAAGTGCAGGAGACTTGATTTAAAAGCAGTACACTTGTTTTACGAAAAAAAGTGCACTAGATCTTTTGAAATCATGGCAAAGTGGCTTCTGTACGATTTTCTTAAAACCTAAGACAAAATGATTTTTGGCACCCCATTTATGGGAAATTTACAAAAAAGGATACTATCCAAAAAATTTTTAGATCGTTATAAAAAGTCAACTATTACCAGTTAGATTTTTTTTCTATGAATTTTCAAAATTTGTTTTAAGGTCACAAAAAAACTTTTGGCAGCTCATTTGAGTCATTTAAAAAAAAATTTGTCTTTTGGATGGCCATTTCACAGTCATAAATGGTCAGCTATTTTCAGTAATTTTTAATAAATTTAAACAAAAATTCAAGGTCGTAGCGATTTTTGGCAACTCACTTATGGAAAATTTGCGAAAATTGTTTGTTTTCTGAAAGATCTCTAGATCTTTACAAAAGGTCAGCTATACATTTTTTTTTCGGTTTAACATTTTTTCGCGAACATATTTTGACATAACGTTTAAAATTCACAACAAAAAATCGATGGCTGACAAATTATTGAAACTAACTGACCTTTTATGATGATCTAGTAGTCTATCAAAGATTATTTTTTTTTATATAAAATTACCCAAATGAGGTGCCAAAAATCGTACGTGACCTTAAAATGTTTGTTTTTAAATCGTAAAAATGAATCTAAAGCTGACCAATTACTGAAATTAGGTGATCAGTTCAGATCCTTTAGATGGTATACAATTTTTTGCAAATTTCCCATAAATGAGTTGCCAAAAATCACTAAGACCTTGAAAATTTTTAAAAATCCATTAAAAAAAAATCCATAACTGACCAATTACTGAAAATATGTAAAAAGCCGGCATACTCCTTTTTTTGAAATGACCCAAATGAGGTGCCAAAAGTTTTTTTTGTGACCTAGATAAGAATTTTGAAAATTCATGAAAATAATTGACCTCTTATCACGATCTAAAGATCTTTCGGTTAATTTCCTATAAATGAGGTACCAAAAACCATGTATAACCTTGCGTGACATTGACAAACTTTAAGCCTAGATTACAAGTTATCTAAGAGTGACCAATTTCTAGGACTAGTTGACCTTTTCTGACCAATTAGACGGCATTTTCTGTTTTTTTTTCTTCAAATTTTTCATGTATGAGGTGCCAAAGGTCCAGAGCCCAATAATTACGGCACCTGCCACAATTTTTTTTTCTAAGTAATTTTACAAAATCTCATTTTTCTGACAAACAGCTCCACGACTTTTCTTAATAAAAATTTAATAAATTTCTTTTAGTTCTTCTTTTGGTTAAGAAACCAAAAAATGTTTATTAATGGTACCCTCGTAAAGAACCGTTTTTTATTTTCGATTTTCTTCTAAACGGTGTTTCTGATTTCAATGTCTTATACTGAAGGCTTCTAAGAAATAAAAATGGTTTTTTTTCTACACCAAAATTTTCAAATTTTTTTTTGAGTTTTAAAAAAATGTTAAATTTTTTTTTTTGGAACATCAAAGTTTTTGAAAATAATATGGTCGATTTTTTTCAAGTTCGGTATTTAAGGGTTTTTTAATACGGTGCCTTCCAAGCAAATGTTAAAAATTGCGATTTTTATAAAACTTTTTCTACTCGTATATGCTAAAATTAGTGCGATCCATTACCAAAAATAAAAATTATAAATCTTTTCTATGTAGTCTATAAGAAATTTTAGAGTTGCAAAAATTCAATATCAAAATAAGTATACTCCCTTGTGTTTCTTCTGCAATACTCAAACCAATAGATGTCATATCGATTTGATTTACGATAATAATTTCCCACAAAAATGTATTTCCTGTTAACCATATATCCGAGTATATTTATATGATTTCTATGTAATAATGTCTTGTGAGATATTTAAATGTACCGGATAAATTAATCATAAAACTTTTTGGCATGATTTAAATCTATAGACAAGCCTCTCAAAATTATAATAATCGTATCCAGTGACATTTCACAAAATTATATTAAGTTTTCCAATACAATACACTTCTATATCATCAACAACCCCAAGAACCAGAGGGAGAGAGAGATGTGTTATCGAAGGCAAAATGTATGCAAACAATGTTTAATAGGGCTATAGAATTATTTGGCATAATATTATTCAAGCCTACACAATGTATTATGACATTCTTGTGTTCATGGTTACCACATTGGTTTTATTTTTTAATTTTGTTTTACACAAACTTGGATTTAGTACTTTTTAAATTTTTGTTCAGAAAGATACAGTTTAAGTCAGAAAGTAAAAAACACCCATAGAAAATAAAAGTTATTATAAACTTATATTGACACTTAAAAGTAACCTACAGTGGGACCTAAGGTCAGCCAGACACTTTAAATGTGTCAAAATAATCTTTTCTTTTTCGTTATAGTACCAAGGCTAATTTTAGTACACCCATGTTCTTTGGGAAAATTCTTAAAACATCTTCTGAAGCCTAAGGAAAGAGACTTTAACAGTGGGGCCTAACTTCTGTAAAACTGTGATAAGCTCGAAAATATCGTGATTTTCAAAGTTCTTAGTATCCGTATTCAATCACTCTAACCATATTGTACACTCACTAAAAAAATCTTGACCAAGTACGTATTTCTGACAGACCTACTAAAAACAAAAACTTATATTCACCCTATCTAGCAACCGTGTTTTTCATTTTCGTTGTTATTTTATTTTCGAAGGGCATCCAACTACCATAACTGCTTTAGAAAAGGGCAAGTGGGAGTTTCCCTTAAGGTTCGTCGTGGGACTATCTTTCGCCTACGGTCACCCTTATAAGATTGCTCTACGAGATAATATCATCTGTATCTTTGAGTTGCAATAACAGGCATCGCGTTTTCTTATTTTTTTTTTGCAAACATTAACAATTTTATTTATGTTTATGGAATACAAGATCCAGTTGAAAAGGCAAAGGGCTTCATCTTTGTATATTTGTTTCCCCAAAAAGAAAAAAAAAACGATGATGAGATGGTAGCAGGGAAAACTTTAAATTGCAATAAAAAAAATCTTTTTATTATTCTCACTCCATTGAATTTGTGGGTTTTAAAAAAAATAAAATCAATATTTATTGACATTTTTTTGTCTTCGTCGATTTTGAGTGGGTTGAATTGACTGTTTTTTTTCCTTCATTTTTTATTTTCTTTAACCTCCTCAGCCACATCACACTTTTCAACAATTTAAAGTGAATTTTGTTTTTTTTTTGTTTAAATTTATTTATTTTTTTCATTATTTGTTTATTTATTTTTCCTCTTTGCTTTGATTGAATTCCGCGGTGTGTGATGTGCCCTTAGCACGCGGTTTCAATGAAAGATTGTTGATGATTTTAACTTAAAAAAGTCACAGACCGGTAGGAGAGGAAGGAGAAAATCTTTAAAATTCATAAAAAAAAAACAAAATAAAAAAACGACAAAAAAATGCAGCCACTAATTGAAAGATGCCGTAAAAATAGATTTACTGACGAAGGGGGACGTTTAAAATTGATTGACGGTTGCGTTGATCATGTGACACTGTGAAGATGCCTACATACTCCTTGTGTTGCTACCGTTGTACAACATCCGCAAATGGCGAAGGCGATGGCGTTTTCGTTGTCGATAATGATGGTGGTGGTGTTGCATGGCAGTAAAGTTACAAATGAGGACGAAGTGAGAAACTTTTTTTTTGCTGTAGGTATTTCTGGTTGAAAGAAGATGAAAAAGAAGAGAAAAAGGGTCCAAATAAATGGAAGCTGGATAGCATAATTTTTAAGTGAATAATAGCAGAGTTGGATTTAATGTATTTTTTTTTTTTGGAAAAATACAATGAATTATTTAAAAAAATAAATAAACGTGACTTGCTTGAGAAAATTGAAGTTTTTCATTCTCAACAATGTAAGTAAAGTATCTCGCATTCGTTGGGATTGAAGACATTACAAATTTGCAAAGATTGACGGGACTTGCACGTACTTGCTATTACAGTAAATGGGTTACATTACGATTTAAAATTTTTAATTTTCATCTGAAGCAGTGAAACAGGAAATGCGTATGAACTAAATTGAATTGAATCAATTTGAACTAGGATTTTAATAAAATAAAAAAAATATAAGTCACAAAAATAGGAGAAATGTAGACCAAGCGGTAGCCCTTTGTCAAGTACCAAGATTGTAACGTTACAAATTTGTCAGTTGTATACTTTCACCTGCCCTCCTCTTAAATGCGTTTATACAAACATTTAATACTGGTTATGGTATAAAAGGTGAAATTCTGGAATTGCACCAATATTTAATACTAATTAATATTCCCTAGATAACTCACGAGTATTTGTTTTCTATTTCTCTGGGACTATTAGCCGTTTTTGAAATATTCACAATAACGTTTTTTTTTTTTAAGAGCATTTTTCAGTAGCTTTCCGATCTAGGAAAATTCAAGGATGTTTTCAAAGGAAACCATGACTCTTGTGTGGTTTTCCAGGACTTATATAGAGTGAAGCTTTGATACTAGAGCAACTCCTCATTATGGCTGTTTTCAATTAGGATGAAAAGTGATATGGTATTGATAAAACTGAAAATTATTTTGATAAGTGTACGGCCCTGGAAAACTAAAAATAGTTAGCTTAAAGACTCGGCCCTTTAACCAGATACTATCGAATGCTTTCTCTATATCTAGTAAGAGTAGTAAGAATTTCAATCCAAAAAAATGCATTTGCAATAAAAAAAAAATGTTTAATGTAAATAAACTCAATTTTTTGCATTAAAAAAATGTTAATGCAAACTCGAAAATTTGTTCCCATTAAAAAAAAATTTGACAAGTCAACAAAATGTCTGCATTAAAAAAAAAAAAAAAAAAAAAAATCAAAGGAACTTAAAAAAATTTCCTGCATGCATGTAAGAAAATGAGAATAAAATTTGAAAAATGTCTTGCACTAAAAATAAAATTTGAAATTTTTTGTTTGACTTTTGAATATAAAAAAAAAATTATTTAAATCTGTTCAGTCTATAATGAGGAAACTCAGAATTAAAAAGAAAACTTTCTAAAAAAAGCACTATTACTAGTTGCTGTTTGTAAATTTTAATAATTTTTGGTAGCGTATCGCTCTAATTCAAAAATAAAGAAAAAGTTGCATAAAAATCTAAAGATCCGTTTTAAAGAAAACAACTATTTTCCTTTAAAGTTTTTAACATTTGTAGGGAAGGAACCGTTATTTTTTTTATATTTTTTTAATATTTTTTTTATATTTTTTTATATTTTTTTATATTTTTTTTATATTTTTTTTATATTTTTTTTATATTTTTTTTTATATTTTTTTTATATTTTTTTATATTTTTTTTGTATTTTTTTATATTTTTTTTTAATATTTAATAAAAAGCGAATATGTAGTTTTCAAAATATTTGATTTTCAAAAAAAAAAAAAAAAAATGTGGGTTAGGGTCATAATACTGTATGTGTCAAAATTCGGATTAAAAAATTCTGTTTTCCAAAATTCTGTATTACAAAATTCTGTAAATCTAAAATTCGGTATTATAAAATTCTGGATTTCAAAATTTTGTGTTCCAAAATTCTGTAAATAATAAAAGAGAAATTTTTCTTATCATTTACAGAATTTTGGAATACAGAAATTGTTTTGATAATTAGAACAAGTGCGCTCTTAGTTTTTACACGGAATTGTAAAAAAAAAAAATACAAAATACCTACTTTTTTATCACAATAAAAATTTATAAAGTATGACTCGCTCTACAAGGAAAACCACTCATCCAAATTAAATAATTTCTTCGATTACTAGAGTTCCAAACATTTTTCAATTCACTTTTGCATAAACGGAACACTGGCTGGAGGACATGACCATATATTCCGAAAATCTTTAAAATTTGTTTGAGGGAACTTTTTTTTCGAGAAATTGAGAGATCCTTCAAGAGCCATGGAAAGTACCTTTCATCTTGCCTTTTGGGACTCAGCACAAAATTGTTAGTTACGATTCCTGCCAACTAACACATGCAGACAATAATTTTTGAGAGTGTAGTAAGTAAGTCATTTAACTCTGATTTTTCTCGATCTGTTAAGTGACCAAATTTATTTTGTTAAGCAAATAGGTATTAACAAAAAAAAAAAAAAAAAACGAGCCAATTACAATACATTTAGTTGTTTGATCCATGAATTTCTAGCAAAACTATATAAAAAAAAAAGTAAAGCACATTGAAATCCAGCGACTATGTAGATTTACCCACAGTAAGCTTACTAAAGGCCACTTGTTTAAATATTTTATCCGTGGGTCAGCAATTCTAACTCACTGACTTTGGTGAATTAACTGAGGTTCAACGATTGATGGTTCAGGCATTAAATTGGTTACTTAAACATACTTGAACCTTGAACCATCGTTGAACTTAAGTTATTCCTCCGAAATCAGTCAGTAAAAATTGCTTAACCACGGATCAAAATTTGAACCACGTTTGTACAACTGGAACGCTAAGAAGTATTTCTACGGAGGAAAGACAAAATTAACATTAAAGAAATGTTAGATTTTTAGAAAACAGAATTTTAGATTTACAGAAGAATACAAAATTTTGGCACAGATTTATGTTCATACAGAATTGTGTCCATATACGAATATTTATATTTTGGTCATATAGAATTTTGGAATACAGAATAACATTTAACGTGGGAACGGGTCCCCAAAATGTTAAAACTTTTAAAAATCCGAAAAAAATATTTTTTGAAAATTTTGGTTATAAACTCTTTATCTTGCTCAAAAGCTTCTGCACCAAAAAAAAAAAAATTATTGAAATTAGAAATACCGATTTTAAGAAAATCGAAAATAAAAAAGAATGGATCTTTGGGAGGTACCATTATAATATTATATTAATATTCACTTTTTTAAAAATGGTTTCCTTCCAAAGGTAGTTTTACTAAAATAAATGTATTCAATTTTTTTTAAGGAAAGTTGTGAAGCCGTTTTTTTTTTTTTTTAGAAAAATAAGATTCGTAAAATTGCAAAAAAAAAAAAATTGTACACCTAAGTTGAAAAATGATTAGTGATACGTTGTTTGGTACAGTATGACCCTACTCCAGATAGTTACTTAGATCGTCCACTACTCAAAAATGTTAATTTCAGTCTCGGTTGGCTGCAGCTACTCAGTTGTACAGTACAATTGCTCAGCTGTGTTTTCTCCAAAAAGAAAGTGCATGTAATGTATTGACCCAGTTTAATGCGATATTTTATCTTGGTCTTAATTTTTACTTCGAACAAACTTATAATTCACGTAAAACATGAATCGCACTGTTTAATTTACATAAAAACAGAATTGAAATTTAATCTTTTAAGAAGAAAAGCCTTCGGTTGATTTTACAATTAGCAAGATTATAAATGTTTAATTTTCCAAAACAAATGTATGTACTCATTTATCTGTCTTTGAAAATTTCAAATAAATATAACTTAATTAATCAATGCTTGATGTAAACCTTCACTCAATTTATTAATATTTTTGCACTATTTATAATAATTGAACATAAAATCCTCAATCATTCGCTAACTTTATAGAACTGACATTAATTACTGTTAATCCTATCAACAAATTATTATGACTTTTGAAATTTGAAGAAATACAACATTTCCTAGAATTTGTTTTTATATTCATTTCGAATTAAATAATTGCATTCGTGATGTTATCATAAAACCAGATTCTTTATAATACAAAAAAAAAAAAAAAAACAGGTGTGTGCTTTATTCGATATCTGAGTGTTGGCAAAAATTATGTAGAAAAAAAAATTAAATCACAATGACTTATCTTTTAAATATAATTTTATCAAATTAAATAAAAACATCAAAATTAATAGCCAATCACCTATTCATAATAAAGTCTCTGTTTGATGAACTAATAAAAATAACTAATTTTCGATAGAATTTAAATTTAATAAAATTCACTTATCTGTTTAAGAATAAAAAAAAGAAATCAAAAAGTTGTTAGAATGCAAATAAAAAACTAAAACAATTCATAAGAGTTAATTTTTTTTTAAAACAAATATAAAGGGTGTTTTTTTTTTAAGAGGTATAGAACTTTAAGTTGGCAACATTATTTTAACTGGCGGCCATTTTCTCAGCTGTCAAGTGATTTATTATAAGTTTGGTTTGGCATTTCAAAATGAATAGCCTAATCAACGCTTTCAAATTTTGAAGATTTATTTTGAAAATCATGTTTCTGTTCAAAATACGTAACACTCGAATTTTGTTTAGCGATGAAGCTCACTTTTAGTTGAATGTATAGGGCAATAAACAAAACTGCCGTATTTGGAGTGATTATAATCCTCAAGTGTATGTTGAGACACATCGTCACATCCACAAAAACTGAATATTTGGTGTGCCTAATGGGTTGGTGGAATCGGGTCCGTACTTCTTTAAAAATTATGCTGGCCAGAACGTTACAGTCAATGGTGTTGAGCCATGATTACTGACTTTTTCATAAACCAATTGAACAACCATGATGTGCAGGAGCTGTGGTTTCAACAAGACGGCGCAACATGTCACTCGTCAGGTCGTACCACAATAGTTTTATTAAAGGAAACGTTTGTAAGCGCATAGTTTCACGTTACGGACCCGTGAACTGACCTCCAAGATCGTGGGATCTAACGCCGCTTGACTATTTTCTGTAGGGACATGTAAAGTCGCTAATCTACACCGTCATCTTTGTTTGTTTTGTAGACATAAAGCGCTAAAAGTATTTTCTGTTTTGAAATAAAACTTTTTCGTCCTTATTTATTAGATTTTTAAGGCGGTTGATTAGTCAGTTTTTTTAAAGTCCTCAATAGTTGGAAATATGCAATATCTTACTAACTGAAATGCCAATTTAGACAAATCTTAGACAGCCGATGCCGTTGTCCAAGTTAGACAAATTTAGGACAACAGAAAACAAAGTCTATTAATAACTTTTTCGAGTTAGACGACTGTCTATGGTTAGACATAGTTTATAAATACGACTATCTGTTTCTAGACTAAAATTTCCTCTAATAACAATTAAGTTGTAAAAATAGTGACACGAGACATATGGATTGTCTTTATTGACCGTAATTCCGGCGTACCTTTATTACATTTTATATTATCTATACAGGGTGATTCCAGTACAACCACAAAATTAGATGCAAGAAAAAAAAAAAAGAACAAATTATGGTAAATTTGCAATCTTTTTCGAATCATAGATATTTCTTTGATTCTTCAAAAGGGACGCTACAAAAGTAGAGCGACAGGGACAGCAAACGACGCCATATTTCTTGCCGCTCTTTTGACATTTCTCTTCAGTAAGGTTTGCCATTTCATGATGGAAAGATATACGAGCCAACAACGAGTCGAAATTATTAAAATTAACTACCGAAATTCGGAGTCAGTGGCTTCAACGTTAAGAGCGCTACGTCTAATTTATGGTCGTCATAATCGTCCTAGCAGATCAACAATTGAGCGTCTAGTGGAAAAACTTGAATCCACAGGCACAGTACAAATGTTCCCGTGCCAGTGAGACAAAGAAGTGCCCTTGTTTTGAGAATATTGCTGCCGCTGAGGCTTCAGTTGCAAACTTGAAAATGATTCGGATTTTCATCGAAAAATCACCTTCAGCGATGAGGCTCATTTCTGGCTGAATGGCTTCGTCAATAAACAAAATATGCGGTATTGGTCAGGCAGCAATCCACACGTACTACATGAGTCATCATTGCATCCCGAAAAAATTACGGTTTGGTGTGGTTTATGGGCCGGCGGCGGCGTCATTGGGCCATACTAAGACCGGCACGTTACTGTGAATGGGGATCGCTGCCGTTTAATGATGACCGAATATTTTTGGCCCCAATTGGATGATATGGACTTGGAGGACATGTGGTTCCAACAGGACGGCGCGGCACCACAGGCCACACAGCGAATGTTACAATCAATTTACTTGAAACCAAGTTTGGAGAACGTGTTATCTCACGAAATGGTACAGTCGCTTGGCCGCCTCGGTCGTGCGATTTGACACCGTTAGACTATTTCCTGTGGGGCTACGTCAAGTTCATGGTCTATGCCATCAAGCCAGCGACGATTGATGAGCTTCGTACGAATATCGAACGTGAAATTGCAGCAGTATCGGCCGATTTATGCTTGAAAACCGTCGAAAATTGGGTTCAGCTTCTGGACATTCTGCAAGCGTGCCCGTGGTGGCCATGCAAAAGAAATCGAGTTCCATACATAATGGCATCGAACGTACTTTCACAGGAATAAAGAATTTCATTGATATCCAAAACCGTTTTTCTTTTATTTAAAAAAAACTTTTGTAGCTCTCTTATTGAAAAACCCGATATTTGAAAAAAAGGTATATATCAATCTACTACTTGTGATACAAGAGTTTTCTACAGAACTAAAGACTATGAAGCACGATACCTGATCGTTTTTTAGTTAAACAAATTGTTAAAGCTTATTTTTTTCAATCAACAACATCTTTCTATAGATAGATTTCGGCTTTAATATAAATAGTTTTATTTGGATGAATTTCTGAGAAGTTAAAAGAAATAAGATTCCAAATCAGCAAATTATTAGAACAATTTTCCTTAAATATAAAAAAAATTCCTAAGGTGATGTACACACAATTATTTATTCTTGTTGTTTTATTACAGTGATTAGACAATTATTTTGTGACGGTCGGTCGTAATAGTCTTGTCGTCATAATCTTCACCTTCAGTCTTTGGAAAAAAAACTTAATTAAAATCTATACCTGCTGAGCAGCAACGAAAAATAACATAACAAAATAAATAACCTTATAAGTTGTCATAATGACGGTAGTTGGGAAATTCAGCGGAAATGCAAAAATCATTTATTGTATGTGGCTGGCGCTAAGGATATAAAAACTCAGGTAAAAATGTTTTTTTTTGTTCTTATCCTTAGAACAAAGCAAGAATTTAGAAGGATTAAAAATAACACAAAACAATTCTTTAGAAAATATAGTAAAGGACTACAAATATACGATGGTGTTTATTTTACTTATTATAGAAATGTGTAGGGAAATTCCACATTTCAAATCATTCATGGGATTTTTTTTTTTGTTCTAAAGTCGTTTGTACTGTACAAAAATATGAAAATTTTTCTTGATTATTTAAGAATTTATATTTTTTAACAAAGCCAACTAAGGAATAATATAAACTAATTTCATGAATTTATCAAGTCTTTTAACACATAAATATAAAACATACACTATTCAAAAAAAAAAAAATTAAGAAAATATAAATTTTGTTATTCAGTTTTTTTAGTTGCTTACAGCTGTTCTCTGTGTGAAGTGGTCCCGTACATTTTGCACGGAAATTGCATGTGAACAAAAACTCTCCACTTTTTTTCACACTTCTTTACCAGCACATTCACTGGTGAGCATAATTGCAAACTTTGTAATAGTTCTCGACATGATTCACAAGTATGTACAAGGCTTAACTGAACCTGGATGCATCACCACTGGTTATCTTCAATCTTTTCCCTAAGTCGGTGTAGAGAATTTTTCCGCTGCCGTTTTTTCAAGAGCGCTTTGGTAGGAATAGTCTTTTGTATTTACTTATATTAAAATTAAATATAGGAAAACAAATTATAAACTTAAAAATTATAATAAAATCTATCCAGTTGCAGTTTTAAAATTACCTAATCTGTCGTACCTATAAAACCATTCAGTCGGTGTTTCAAATTAATTTTGTCTTAACAACCGTGACATACTCGTATTTCCTTCTCAATTACTTACATTTAAAATTATAAAAAAAAAATCCGAAGTTGTAAGTGCCCACATACCTAATCAATTTCCTACGCCCTTCTATCAAAAATTCACTTTCCCCGTCTGTATCCCCAACAAAAAAAAAAACCATTATTTTACAAAATGTAGTTTCAAATCTTTTTTTGGAAGCTATAGGTAGTGATCCAACGAATAATTCGTTTCGATGCCTCCTCGCCTCCATATACGATAATAACAAAACCTCCACATTCGACATACCATAATCCACTGCATTCGTGAAAAATTAAAAAAAAAAAAAAAAATACAACAACAGATCGAACCGGAACAAATTGAATTAATGTTTTCGTATCTTTTTCTATACTCCACGAGTATACTACGGATTCTCTTTTTTATAAAAATATATAAAAAAATAAAATCCATCCATTATACTGCACTGCAATTTTACACGGTTCAAAAAAAAAAAAAAAAACGGCATCCACATCTCTCTACGAGTATCTATGAGATAAATCTATAAAATATAGCATGGGATGCTTTAGCATGATGCTAATGTTGATGCTCCTGCTGCTGATACTGCCTGCATCAAAATATATCTCTCTTATGCGCGAGCGCGTTACTTGATTTTCATCTCGCGAAAACCATCTCCATCAGCCAGCAAAATCATTTTTTTTTTGTTAATCTTTGAAAATGTATCTTTAAAAAAAAATTCAAAAGAGAGAATGATTCCCTTTGGGGATCTAAACTCTGTCCAAAGATACTCGACAACTTGTGGTTTTCTAATACAAAAGAGAAGAAAACCTGATTTGTTTTATTTTGATTTTGATTTCCCAGAGACCGAGAGCGAGACAGAGAGAGATAGAGAGAATTTAAATCCTCTCACACACTTGTTGTTGTTGTCGAGTTGTTCTTAAAGAACGCCTTCTCTTTTAATGGTACTACACTGGGTTTTCAACTTCAGTACCTGATGTATCGTTGTCGGCTAGTGACGTTTTAAAACTTTGCAGCTTATCGCTGCTTTTTCTAATATCGTATACGTTCTCGGCATAAAATAAATATTCATCAACATAATTTATTGTGGAATTGAAAACAAAACAAAAAAATGATTTTGAACAAAAATATGAAATAAAAAACTTTAATATTTTTCTTTTTGAATCAATTTGTGAGATACTTTTTGTGCGCTGAAAATTTCGATCAATGAAATTACCAAGTTTCTTATTATTATCGTATTTTGACGTTTAATTAGTTCACAATAAATACTTGTGCTTTTTGTTATTATTATTCTTGATTGTCATTCGCATTTGTTGTTGTTGTTTTGTGTTACTTTGATTTAAATTTATTTACACACAACTCAGCCGCGATCGACTAATTAAAAGCAAACCAATCTATCTATAAAAAAAATTTGTTTTATATATTTCATCGTCATAGACGTTGTCTATAAAAAATACGTTCGTTCATCGTCGTCCGTGCGACTATCAATTATTTTATGGTGTTTGTGTGATGTTTATATGTTTCGGTCTTGCTTTGGCTATTTTTATATGAAAAATCGAATGAGGAGAAAAATGTAAAATTAAATCGAATAAAAACAAACAAAAAATAAAAGTACAGAAGAAAAAATTCAAATATATATCTCTCTACGTAATACGACGACGGTGTCTCTAATAGATACATTATCTAAGTTTTTAAGATACATCTCCGAGAGGAAAAATACTACTACGACGACTCTGCCGCCGCGCGCAATAAAAGATTCATCAATTTTCATAGAATTTCATATAAAATTCACAAGAATCTGATAAACATTTGAAAAATTTATTTTACCCAAAAACTGTGGCCAGACAACATTTTTGCATAAAAGATACTTTTAGTTTTTTTTTGACAAAATTGATTTAAAAAAAATAACAATAAAAGTTGAATATAAATCACAGATAAATATCAACTTGAAGTGAAAGAAAGTGTTAATTTATGTTCTTCGTGTATCCCTCAGATGCAAGTATCTAAACAAAAAAAAAAACTCAAGGATTTTTTGAGAAGTGAAGTTTCAAATTTCACCTGAGGAGGATTTAATTTTTTTTTTGTTCTGTCGTTCTTCGTTATTATTATCACATCGCATCGCATCTTTCTCGCACCTATCAGTAATCTCATCGAAATAAAAGGAGCACAAAAAAAAAATAATAACAAGCCCAAGGAACTCTTGGATGGAAGGATACAAAAGGAATTGAGAAAAAAAAAACCGCAAAACTAATAAATAAAGTAGCTCCTTCGGTCGTCGTCGTCGTCGTCCAGCGCAGCTCTCAAGAAAGAGGTTCCAATTTGGCTTTTCTCTTTCGGGGTTTGTTCGATCCTTGTGTTTACGAGTCCAGACATGGCGCCGAGAACCAGAAAGAAGAAGGCACATGGTAAATAACAATAATAAATTTATTTTATTCTTTTATAAGTTTGTATTTTTTTTTTGTTCTTGTGTTCGTTGTTTTTTTTTCTCTCCATCGTCATCATCATCATCATGATTGTGGTCGTCCCCATATATTCTTTTCACCTTCTTCGCCTATAAAACCTGGAGACGATTTTTTATTTGTAGGTTATCTTCCTGAAAAAAATCCCTCTTTCTCTCTGATTGTATAAAAATATTCATATGTTGTCAGATATTTTTGTTGTGTTTTTTGTTGTTGTTGTTGTATAATATTTTCTTAAATACCTACATTCAAGAGGATTCAGTTTTCATAATTCTTTTTTATTATTGTGATTTCTCTACACTACCACCATTCTTCAGATCTTCTTCATTAGTTTTATTTTTTTTGTATTTATTTTTGTTGTTGTTGATGAGATTTTGTTGTATATTGCAATGGAAATGCAGACAGATACATACCTCTATAAGTTGGAAAAGACCTTTTTAAGGTCGATGGTGATCATCTGGGTATGATAGAGTCCTGAAAGTAAGAAAGAGACGAAAAAGAGACTTTATGGTCTTGAATTTTTTGTTGTTGATTTTTTTTTTTGTAATATTGTAAGAAATGATGAACATTGTGCGGGTACTTTTGTTAAAGGTTTTCCATAGATCAATCTTTATTTTTTTTGTTTGACTGTCATTTTGAACTTGTTAAGAAGAGCGAGAAAAATCTTTAATTTATTAGTTTAAGAACAGTTTATAGGGGTTGGAAGAATGTTTATATGATAGGTCTAGGTATCTCTTTAATTTATTAGAAATTCCTACATTTAAAATTGAAGACATTACATCTTTCTATAGTGGAAGTCAATTTTTGGCCATATTATGGCCAGAAAGATGAAATCTGTTAAATTAGTTAAAAAAGGTCAAGAAATTCGCAAAGAAAACTTAAACCGCTCAAATAAAATTATTTTTAATGTTCAACTTAAAAGAAAATTCCGAAATGTTAATTTCAAAAAAAATTAGAAAATTCACATTTTGTGTGGTTTAAGATTTACGTAACGAATTTCTGGACATTCTTTTAAAAACTTCACAATTTGTATATTTTTAGTCTTAATAACTGAAAACAGAGTTCTTAATTTGGTCTAATTCTGACATATGAGAGTAAAATTATTAAAATTTACTTTTTTCTTCCTCAATTTATTAAACAAACAATTGTAGACAAAGTTAGTCGGAATTGAGAGGCTTGATAGGGTTGGAAATCTGTCTGTTCTGTAAAATATTTATTTTTTTCTATCTTTTTAAACTCAATGAAAAAGCAATATGTTTACATACATCTAACCGTATTCAAGTTAAAAGTTAAAATGAATAATATTCAGTCGCAAAAGAATTCTCTTTTCAAAATTTCTTCACATTCTATTATCATATTTCATACCTTTAAGATATTTTGTTTTTTTAATTTAATTACAACATCTCTTTCCTGGTCAAAATATGTTATTAAAGTAGTTTAAAGGTTCAGACTCAACATGGGTTTATTTATACCTTTTTTAGACGTCTTTTTATGGACATTTCTTACTCACGTATTGAGATTGATATCTGATCATACACATATCTTCTTTTCAATTATTCATTAGACTTTATATTTTATTTATATTAAAGGTATGCTGTTTTATTTTTGCCAGTGGCTTGAATTATATAAATGTATTTAATCAATTTATTCATCAAGACTGAAAATAATATTTATACCTACTACATACAGAAGGTTTGTATATTGCTTGAAGAAATATCCATATAATATGCATTAGTTCAATGTAAATGATACAACAATTTATTATTTTACTATTGCTTCTGGATTTACACGATCAATGATAAATTGATGTATTCAGTTAGGTTTTGCTTTGAGGCGTTTAAGATTTATTTCAGTTTCTCTTCAGACAACCAATGAATGCGAGTAATTTATTTATAAAAAAAAAAAAATATCATCAGTTTATGCTTTCTTTATCTTTCAAAATAAAAACAAACTGCAATTATAAAGCATTTATATTTGTAATGATCAAGTAAAATCATGTTGATTTTCGATTACATTCAGAGATTTATAGTTTCCATAAAAAAGTTGACCATTTCCACTACAAGAACTACTCTTCCTTAATTTGAACTTTGCACAACAATTATTGAATATTTCGAAGTATGTATCTACATCTTTTATATTCTAATTTATCTTTTCTTGTAACATAGTCATATATATATCTAATTTCCCCACGTTGGGCGCCATCCAAATATATCTCCACAAAACAATTTTGTGTTTGATATTTGGCAAAATTGTTCTCAAGTAACTCAAAGATCCCACTTGCACATTTATTTAATAGTAGATTCAAAGTGTGTAAAAAAATATAAGATGCCATTTATTAACAGGAAAAAATGTTGTTTTCTAAAACTGCAATTTATATGCTTTTTTTGACAAAAAACTTCAAATTCATTTTATTCATTTGCTTGAATATCCATGTCCATTCCACTTTTAAATGATTTAAAATGATTCAAGTTACAAAAGTTTGACTTGCGTTGGGCGCCATTCTTTTCATCAGGGGATATTTTTTATATTTAGATATAATCATAACAATATTCCTTAAAATACTATTCTGTCTCTTTAAAGTAGTAAAGTTTTAAAGCTTCCAAAAAAGTGTGACTCATGTTGGGCGCCATATTTTAACTTCTTTTTTTTTACATAAAGATGCACAAAAATACTTTTTATTTTTATTTATGAAATTACGAGTATTATTAAAAACTTTTTAACTGTTCATATTTAAAATCAACTTTTTATGGCTATAAGCAATCTACCTCACGTTGGGTGCTATACAAATTCACTCGAAAGCTCTTTTTTCTCTTTAAAATTATTCAGACTGAGTTGAAATTTAGCACTATTGCTTTCATGATGTTCAAAGATCTTATTTGTAAGCTTACTGTAAATGTAGGTTCAAATTTCAAAATATTTAAAAAAAAATATTTGTTGATGAGAAAAATCTTTAAGTTTCTAAAAAAGGTGCCATCCATTTTCACACATAAGTTTTTTGTATTCCTATAGCTTACAATATTTGTTGAATTTAGAGTTCTACAGTATTTGTTAACAAAATAAGGTTTGTATGCCTTAATCAGTTTTTTTTCTGTCCATCCTAACAAATTATCAAATTTCTAGTAGTATTCTTGCACAAATACAAATTTTCTCCAAAGTTGTTTGGTATGTACGTTGGGCGCCATTTCATATCACACATATGTTAATTTTGGTTTATTCCTGAACCTTAACTTATTTTTCGAGGCTAGCACTCACTACGGCAAGGAAATTTCAATATGTTTAAGTCAATTCTCTTTGTTACTTTTCACTTTGCTTTACGTTGGGCGCCAATCTATAATAGAAAATCATATAGAAGTCTGTTGGCCAAACCCAAGTACTTGACATTTTAATGGAAAACTTGACTGATTCTTGTCGGCTTTTGAAAATAATACAAATCGAAAGCGATTAATATTGAGAAATATCGCTTTCACTACGATCTGTCGACTTTATGATAAAACAACCACACATTAGTCAAGAAAAACTAAGTGGAATGGACAAGAAGACTGGATGAACACACAAAAAATAATTATTTGTTCTGTCCACAAGAGTCATTTAGCTTCTTTTTCTATTAAACGTTATGCTGAATGCATACCACTAGCCAATCCCGAATTGTCTACCATTTTGAGCTAATTTTTTATCATTAATAAAGAAAAGGACTATTAAAATAGGAAGCTGAAATATAACAGAAATTATAGAAGAATTCTATATACTTCTGAAGTAAATCAGCCAAGTAAAAGACTTAGCATTAAGGATTGGACTTGTTAAATTATTGATTCCAATAAGCTTTTTATGACCTTTAGTCCTACAAATTGACGTTTCGTCCGGCATAACCACTTGGACTCATCATTGACATAGTGATAAGTTTAACTGAACTTAATACAAATTGCGTATGGCAAAGGCCCGCATTGTTTCACTTATGAGCCCAAGTGAGTAAGCTGGACGAAACACCAATTTGTAGGACTAAAGACCATACAAATCTATTTTTAATCAATGTATAGAATTTTGTCTGTCATGCAAATCTAGCACCAGCCTTATTACGAGTATCATTAAAAATAGCCATGGGAATATGAAATAAAAAATGCTGACTTATCTTGTGTAACGCCTTTAAACTTACCTAAACAAATTATACACCCGTTGGCCGCCTTTCTATTGTTTGGCTTGAAGTATATCTTTCTTGAAGCATGCATCCTCCGCGTTGGGCGCCATTCTATTGTTTTGCTTAAAGTATAGCTTTCTTGAAGCATGCATCCTCCGCGTTGGGCGCCATTCTATTGTTTGGCTTAAAGTATAGCTTTCTTGAAGCATGCATCCTCCGCGTTGGGCGCCATTTTATTGTTTGGCTTAAAGCATAGCTTTCTTGAAGCATACGAATTTATCTTTTCCTATTCAAAATCTCTAATGAATAGGAACTATTATATATTCATTTTACTGAACCTTTCATATTTTCGAGATTCTACTGTAAAACTACCCCGACGTTGGGCGCCACTCTTTTTATTTAAAGTAATAATTTTATACTCATAACTCTATACGTAAAATATATATAATAAACATAATATACTTATATAACAAAAAGAACATCTTGCAAGTCTCTTCAGGAAGTACTTTAGCCTATGTACCTACTTTAAATATCAAATTGCATAATAATATCAATGATTAATAAAATGATCGAAATAATGAGTACCTATTAACGATATTCCTGCTTGATCGCTACCTTCTTACAACTTGGCAAGACCAAGTTAATCAATTCATTATTATCTTCCTTTTTTTTTTGCAAAGTAAGTAATTTATCAATTTGAAGACTAAATCAAGACAATGGAAACAAATGAATATAAATTCATCATCTTTTTTTTAATTTATCTATTAGTAACTTTAGATCGATGATATCTGTAATATGATTTGCTGATTTTTATAAATTCAACATCGGAAATATGATACAGACCCATTTAAACTATTAAACAAAAAAAAAAGATACTAAGAACAAATCGAAAAAAGATAGAAATCAAGCTTCTGTGTAGAATAGCAGATAAAAGAACAAACAAATATAAATCAAAGAAAAAAAAATTGAAAAAAATAATAATACACCTGCTTTCTGATACATAGATACCTACCTAATACCTATACTATTGAATTTTTGACAGTAGGTAGGTAGGTATGAGAGAAACAGCAAAAATACAAAATTTAGTCCTTTTTTTTTTACCTTTTTTTTCTATAAAAACAAAAATACAATATAAATGTGCACAAATGAAGAAGAAAGAATCTGCAAGAGGCGTTTCTTTTCAATTTCATCTCACGGGGTAATAAATATTTTAAGCACCTTTTTTTTCCTAAAGAAAAAGAAAATATGAACAAGAAGGGGATTTGAATTATGTTATATAGGATCACCTTGAATCCTTGTCTGTGATATTTTTTTTTCAATTATAAAATTAATTTTGAAATAATAAAGAATTATTGATATCTATATGTTCTGGATTCGCCTTTGAAGTTTTCTGACTCTACTGTCTGTAATTCCAATTCAATAGATACGAGTACATCGAATCTTATCTAAATGTAAACAAAGACTGGTGTTGTTTGTAGGGCTTGATGATTTTCGTTACACTTGGACAACAAAACAAAAATGCATTTTATTGATTAGAGAAATAAAAAAAAGTGTCCCACTGCGTTTTATTGTCTCTTGATAATATTTACAAATAAAACTTTAACCATTTTTTACGAGTCGCACAAATTTGCCCTTATAAGCCTTAAGGGGCTTAAATAACAGACAATTAAAATTGCGTACTTTTATAAAACAGATCTTAGCTTTAAAAAAAAAGTCATTTAAGTAATTTAAAATTTCCGACTTTAAAGTCTTCAGTAGTTTTCTGATTAATATTCAGCCTTATTACGATTGTCAATTGATAGTTGATAAATATTGAAATTTGATATTTGAAAACTCAATAAGAAAAAACTGTTCATGAGTAGTTATAAATTCTTATAATTCACCATGATATGGAGTCGTTAAAAATTTTTATCAATCGTATTCTTAAATATCGAATTCAATATTTTCAATTATCAATTGATTAGTTGTTAAATATTTTATTTAATTTTTTTTTTAACAAATCCATAAATTGCCTTTAAAATTTCTAACTCTGTAATATCGTTAAGTTAAAAAAAAAAAAATATTTCTAAACAAAAACAAACTATTATACATATTTCCAATAAATTGACTTCAATTGATGTCTACGTGCGTTTTGTTGTTGTCGTCATCATCATCGCACATGTTCGACAAGAATTCTTTATTAAAACTTGTATATTTATATTTGTACCTATTTTTTTTTTTATTTTGTATCCAATACAAGGGGTTGCGTTGTTTTATTATTAGCCCAGTTGGTGTTGTTCGATATGAAAGAAGAAAAAGAACAAACTTTATTATAAGTTTCACTTCTACATAACTGGCTTTTATTCTTACTTCTTTGATACATTTATTTTTTTTTATAACAAACTCCTATCATCTCCAGGAGTATATCTTTTCTCAAAACATTAAAAAAGCATAAAAAAACCTGACTTAGGAGGATGACAACTTTGTAGATATTTACATGTTGTGAAAAAAAAAGACTGTGTTGCTATTAAAGTCAGGTACCCTTAAGGGATCTATTTTTATGTTTCTTCAGCTTTATTGAAACACATACTTCCAACCAACCAACCAACGAACGCACCCAATGAATATGTGCAAACATAATATATTTCAATCAGGAAATTATAGTTAAATGAAAAAAAAAAAATCTATGTAAACAAAGAGGCTGATCACGTTTTTGAAAGTTTATAATTTTAATAAGGGAGTGAATCTTTGAAAATTGTAATTATGAATTTACATTTTGTGAGTCTTTGAATATCTGGATTTAAATTATACTACTCTTATATACAAGAGTATTTATTAGAAAATTACTTTCATTTTATTAGACGGAAATGAATGGTAATAATGTGGAGAGTTAAATTGAAAGAAGGAAATCTTATCAACCCTATCCTGGTACACCCATAAATTATAGATAGAAATGTAAGTTGATTGATTTATTAGAAGTACTGTCGATTAACTGAAAATTGCTAAACGTTATTTATTCATTTTTACAAACTTTTATAATTAGCAATGAATATTCAATTAAATTCAATTTTCACAAACTTTTATAAATAATAAAAAATTCTTTTAAATAAAATTGAATTGAATACTATTAATTCAATTAATTATTAATTTTTAATTGAATACAATTCAATTCAATTAAATTACAATTCAATTCAATTAAAATACAATTCAATTCAATTAAATACAATTCAATTCAATTCAATTAAATACATTTCAATTCAATTAAATACAATTCAATTCAATTAAATGCAATTCAATTAAATACAATTCAATTAAATACAACTCAATTAAATACAATGTAATTAAATACAATTTAATTAAATACAATTCAATTAGATACCATTCAATTAAATACAATTCAACTAAATACAATTCAATTAAATACAATTCAATTAAATGCAATCCAATTAGTTTCAATTCAATTCAATCAAATTCAATCCAATTCCATTCAATTCAACCCAATACAATTTAACTTAATACAATTGAATTGAATTAATTTGAATGATAAATTAAAAAAACATACTTTAAATTCCTTAATTATCAGTTCTTTTCTTGTGAACCCATCGAGTATTTCATTGTTACAAAAACAAAGCAAAACAAATTTGTATCAAAAAAGCTGTTATATAGTTTTTTAGGGATTCCTTGAAAGCATTATTGCTAAGCCGGAATACCTTAGGCACGTTTATTTCATGTCTCTTTAAAAGCTAAAAAATCCTTCCCAAAAATGATCTTCTCTTATTCTTTAATAAGGTAAACTCTCCCAAAAAATGCGCACGTCAACCCTGCCCATCAGGTTAAAGGCCGTTTTCAAACCCGTCATTTGCCCTAAAAAAAATATTCTTTTGTATGAAAACGCAAAAAATTCACTAGCTTGTGTGCGAAAAAAAAAATGTGAACCGTGAACGTGTTCGTGAAGCTGTTTGGAGAGTTTTCGTTGACGAGCAATTCCCGTGCAAAATGTACGGGAACTCTCAGTAAACAGTTGTTAGTTCGATAACAAACGCAACGTTCAAACTTTTACAACACATTCCCAAGTCTATACCAGTGAGAAATGTCAAAAAATCTCTTTCTCCACAGGCGGTTCACTTCAGGACCAAGTGGGTATAGAATTTAGAATATTTGGAGACTTTTCTCAGATTTTAAGGTTAAGTACCCCAAGACCAACATGTCTGAATAGCAGAGCGTTACCATTTTTCAAACAAATGTAAATTCGTCTGCTTAGCCAAATACGAGTACCTAGTAAATATTGAATTCTATATCGAAAAATTCATGATAAAATTAATCATCTCTTATGCCTGATCCAACTTAAATTCCCATCACTCAGGTAAATGTTTTGTTGGATTAAGTAACAATTGAATTTTAATTGAAAATTAAATCTCAAAAATCCATTAATATCTTCTTTATTTGTTGTTTCTTTTAAAATCAGAACTTCTTAACATCAACAACCAAAAAATCAAAACCCTTAACAATTGGACCTAATTATAATAAACCATTTTTCTTCAATTTTAAAAGTCCATCAATTCAATATTCAAGAACTAACAAAAGCTGGCATTTAACACTTGGATCTTTTCATCGTTAAATTTTTTTTTAAAGAATATTGATGATGTGCTCGTTGTTATTTTTTTTTTTTTAATTTTTCATTTCAAGCTGTTCTGAATAAAATAAAAAACCAAGACCATTCTTATGAAAATTGCAGTCCTAAAATAAACACATATCCAAAATAAAATAAAAAAAATAAAAACCATATGCATTTTTTCATTTGCAAAAGAAAAGAAATGCAGTTTTTTTTGTGTAAATCTGAACAAAAGATGCATTCATCTTCAAACTAAACAAAACAATTCCGCAAAGGAAATCCTTCGCACTTTCATTTTGAGTAAAAAAAAAAAATAAAAATTCAAAGAACTTTGTTCGAAATACATAATCAAAAACGAAAAAAAAAAAAATAATAAGAAATCCTAAAAGGAACTTCCAATACACCATCATTCAGGAACAACAATGTTATGTTGCAGCTGCAAATGAATAATATGTACAATGTGTGTGTGTATCTGTGTATAGTCTTGACCTCAAGATTCTTTTTAAGCAAAAGTCTTCTCTGACAAACAAAAAAAAAGAGAAGAAAAAATAAAATTCAAAATAAAAGATGATCAAAACAAAAACTCGAATAAAAAAAAGAATAAGAGGAAGATAAATGGTCACACAGACGACGAAGAAGACGATGGCAGTAGCAACGAGGACGACTGTTCTAAGATATATTTTTCTTTATATTTGTTTTTTTTTTTTTTGTAAGTATTTCACACACGAAACCACAATTTATTTTATACTCTTCTTCCTCCTGTCTTCTTATTTTTGTACTCAAACTCCTTTTCTTCGGATGAAAGATGCACGAATCTGGAAGATAAATTTAGTTTTTTTTTTAGTTTTATTTCTTTCTTGTCCATCGCGTTATCTTTAATCGCGATGAGGTGCCACATGGCGGTTCACCGTCACCGATTATGTTTTTTTTTATGTTCCTCCATATTTTTTTAACCTTGCTCTCTTAAGAGGGCGAGTATTGGTTTCGTGTGAAAAAATTAAGGTCTTACATAATCAAAAATTCATGGAAGTAGTTTGACCTGTACATAAAATTGTAAAGAAAATTTCCCCAATACCCAGTGGTAGTTGATTTGGTACTTTTAAAAGTCAAATTTTCCCTTTTTTTTTTTTGCTGGAATGTACAAATTATTTTTTTCCCAGCCGTGAACGTGGGGTCCATGCAACAGATAAATTACTCCTTGAATAGTTCTGTCACTAACGATTTTACTCCACCTCAAATGATATGAGTTATTTTGGTGAGTCTTCTCTATGACGTGAGAGCAGCCTTAGGCTCCCAACTACCTTCGTCTGTTGTTTTGGTCCAAAATGTTTCCTTTTAAAAATGTTTTTTTTCCAGTAAAATTTTAGCTATCCCTAATGAATTGACATTTCGATAGGTAATTGCTTATTTTCTTGCTCATTTACTAAATTTCCTTTACTTATGCTTCAACTTTACTTACTTACTTATTATTTACTTACTGACTTACTGACTTCCTGAATTACTGATTTCCTGACTTACTGACTTACCGTTTTTTTTTTGACTAACTGACTTATTGATCTACTTCCTGACTTACTGACTTACTGACTTACTGACTTACTGACTTACTGACTTACTGACTTACTGACTTCCTGACTTCCTGACTTACTGACTTCCTAGCTTACTGACTTACTGACTTACTGACTTCCTGACATACTGACTTACTGACTTACTGACTTACTGACTTGCTGACTTACTGACTTCCTGACATACTGACTTACTGACTTACTGACTTACTGATTTACTAATTTACTGACTTACTGATTAACTTACTCACTGACTTTCTTACTTACTGACTTTCTGAATCACTGACTTACTGACTTACTAACTAAATGACTAACTGACCAACTCTATTCCATGTTTTCTATGTTTTTTTGTGGGTTCTTTGGTAACTTAATATCAAGCTAGCACAACATCCTATCGGAAATCAGTAAAAAATTCTTATACTTTTTGGTTATTGGCTTTTTAGCGTTAATATTAGTCGTCAATTTGATCGTGGAATTTTTTCTATGTTTTTGGGTGCGTTTCTAACTTAATATCATGGATTGAAAATTGAGTCGGTGGATAATTTGCAGTTGATAAATCGTTAATTAGTTATAATAATTTCGAATTTGTTGTTCTATGTTTTCTATGTTTAAACAAAAAATTAATATTTTATAGCTTAAGAATTTGTCGTTGATTATACGGTAATTAGTAACGTGATAATGCGATGTTTTCTCTTTTTTTTTTAGTGATTGAAATCAAGTTAGCTAAGCATCTCTCATGGATCGAAAAATGAGTAGGTGCATAATTTGTCGTTAATTATTTGTAACAATTTAGAATCTGTAATTCTATGTTTTCTATGTTTTTATTTGAAAAGTGACAAAAACATCAAAAACTTAATATTTTTTATGACTCGATAATTATTTGCCGGAAATTTAGTTGTGACTAATATAATTTTTCTTTGCGATGTTTTATATGTATTTTTAGGTGATGTGTTGTATAAAGCACCTACGTGCGACCCAGTAAGTAGTGAATTTCATAGGAAACTGGTTAAGTTTTTTTTTTGTGATGTACCTTTCTTTGACGAGTTTTCCCTGTGTTAAATTGGAAATAGAAAATTTGAACTTAGATAGGTACAAACTTTATGTTTCGAGGCCTTCAAAATGGCACAAACTCCCGCTGCGTGATGATATGTTATAGCAAAGCAGCTTTCGTCAATATTTCATTCTCGATTAAATCTAAAGCACTTCTTGTTTGAAGGATTTTCTTTTTAAGTTTTTTTTTTGTTTTATTTTATATTGTTTTTCCCTGCATAAAACATTACAATCACACCAGTGAAGAATAACAATTCGTCTTCCAATCAATCGATTCAATCAGAAAAATAAAAAATTCTGAACCATCATGTTGCACATTTTTAACAGCGACTGTCGCGTCGCGTCGGCGTGCTTCGTCGCTGAAACTAAAACTAAACCCACATCCGTATATTTTTTTTTTCAAAATGTATCTTTTATATCTGTTTATGGCATTTTCTTATGAATCTTACTGTCTCAAAGCATAAATGTCTTCAATGTGCGCTCTGTGCACTGTACAGGGCCGCAAGAATTGCAAAAAAAAAGAATTTTTATCGAAATTCATAATCTCAATGAAAAGAAGTCACAAACAAGCTACAAGAAAAAAAATAAAAGGAGTTGAGGGTGGGGGAGGGGGGGAGTAAGAATATTGTATGAGAAAAGCAAGGAGTTTCCATACACACCATCATCAGTATCATCATCAGGACGAACGACAAAGTTTCAGTAACTTGCTCGCTTGCTTCTACAAAAAAAAACTGGAATTTATACATATTTTTTTTTATATTTATTTCAGTATTTTTCTCTCGTTTCATATTAAATTATTCCATGCACAATTCAAAAGGAAGCAATATATAGAAGAACAAAACAAAAATAAAAACACAAAGATCCATAGATACTTTTGTAGATATAAAATCCACAAAACTACCATCTTCGGTTGGTCTCGTTGTGTGTATCAAATTCCTGCCAGTTAGAGAAACTATCTCAAACGTAAAAGGACATTAGTTGAAATTGTTTTTCTGAGTTCTGTTTGGATCGGTGTAGGATTTAGTAAGAGAAGTAAGTTGAAAAACCATTTTTATAATCTACACCTACACAATAAGAAACTACACAGCAAAAATAGATAGATACGTATCTATGTCTTGTCAATGGAAACTCTATAAAAGTCTCTGATTCCCTTTTTTTTGGGTATATATCCTCATATAATATTCTGGAGTGCATTCAGGCAGGGATTAGTGTATACTTTTGAATAGGTAAAGCCAATGTATTGAATTCGAAACAATGAAACATTTTTTTTCAATCGATTTTGATATTTTGTTCAATTTTAATTTCTTTTTGTGGAATTATTTCCATCCATCAGATAATACTTTTTTTTTCTTTAAAAATGAAAAATTTGTTTGTAATAAATGATGGATTGATAGATGTTTTCTTTAGCTTCCCATTTTTAGACAAGCACTGAGATTGATGTCTTGGTAAAAAGATTTTTTTTTTTGAGAAAAAAAGATAAATTTCTTTTTAACATTTTTTATAGCGGATACGAGAGAGATTTATTGATGATATTTTGCTGTCTTCATGAATTTAATTTGTGTTGTTTTTAATTTTTAAATTTGTTTTTACTTTTTTTATTTTTAAAAATACATTTTATTTACCAAGGAGAAATCAATTTAGCAAGCTCGACTGACCAAGAAAGTAAGTGCTGAAAGAATTTTGTTGACGTTCAAAATTTGTGTGTTGGTTGATGGATTTTTTAATTTTTTATTGATGCTATTTGTAGGTTAAGTAGGTTGATTTTTATTTTAATTTTGAATCACAAGAATAAATACAAAATTCATTTTATAAATAAAAATCTTTAGACAGTTAGCTATTTAAAGCGGAATATTTTTAGCATATGAGCTAATATTCTTTTAAAATAAAATGTGGGTGTTTGTATTTTTACGGTTGTGACAATGACACCTTGTCATGATCTTAAAAATAATTCACACAACATTCAAAATTATTAAAATCCAAACCAATTCAACAGAAAAAGTAAAAGTAGTAGAAGTGATACAAGAAGTAGAAGTAGTAGTAGAAGAACCAGAAGTAGTAGAAGTACAAGTAGTGGAAGTAGTAGACTTATTAGAAGTAGTAAAAGCAGTAGAAGTAGTAGAAGAAGAAGAGAAAATAATAGAAATAGTAGAAATAGTAGAAAAAGTAGAAGTAGTAGAGTTAGTAAAGGTAGTAGAAGTTGGTGTAATGGAAGTAGAATGTATGATGTCCTTCTAATGAATTAGGGCCGCAGTTTTTTCACATTGGGTTATGTCAGTTATAAGTTGCTTTAAGTGCACTTTGACCTTTAGATCTAGATTGTCCTCATCTTAATAAGATTGCTCATTCTATAACTCATCATCCAAACTAGTTTCTTTGAAAATTTTACTACGTTTTTGAATTTTTTTTTTAAAGAACTTCACCACCCTCTTGGTGAAGTAACATGATCCATTTCAGCTACATTACAGATGTGAAAAACGGGTCATCTAGTGTTCATGTGGAGTTAAATATTGCATACAAATTATGTCTGGTATGAATAAAATGGTGAACATTCTCAGAGTAAATGCTCTTCATAAAAAGCTAAGCAAGTGCTGCTGCAAATATAACTTTTTAAGAATTTTAAAAGGGTAGAAAAATGCTCAGTCGTTAGTACTCAATTTTTGCTCTCTTTTCATATTTTGCTCATGAGCATGAGAAGTTTCCAAATACTCATGAATACGAGTAAGAGCAAAAGTGAAAAAGAAAATGGCGTCAGAACAAGCGTAGAATAATAACTAACTGCTGACTTCACGAGCATGAACTGCTCTGAGCAGTATGAAAAAACGGAGGACGTGCTCAGAGCAGATACTCCACATAAAAATCTAAGAAAGTGCTGCGGTAAATATAACTGTTTAAGAATTACTGTTTAATAAGTACTACCCATTTTTTGCTCTCTGCCCATATTTTTCTCAAGAGCATTAGTAGTCTCCAAATACTCTTGAGTACGAGTATAAGTGAAAAAAAGGAAACGCTAACTCTTAAGAGTCAAAGCAGACGTAGAATAATAACTAAATGCTCAATAAAAGGGCATGAACCGTTCGAATAATTAAAAATATTTCACAAAACTGAAAAACTTAAAAAAAAAAATAATAAAATTTGAAACTGTTACGGATCTGACAACTTAGTGTTACTTGTGTTACTTAGTACACGATTTTTAACCCTAGAAAGAATATAATAAATGAAATTAGATTGAATAATTACTGTCACCCTAAGTGTTATCCCCCGTAATAGAAAGTATCTTACCTTGCAAAGTGAAGACTTTCTTACTCCAATGTGTATTTATTTCTTTTTTCCTAAAGTGGGTAAATTATTGTATTAAATTCCAAAGAATTATTCGCCTCCACCAAAGATTCCGTATATCTAAAAACAACAACTCACAAAATAAGATATCATCGAGATAAATGTTTCAAATGCCAGCATGTTACGGTTGTGACACAATTTTTAAACTTCTATACAATTTTGTCTGATGGTAGATCACAACATTGTTCTTATATTTCTAAACAACAGCATCAAAGCACAAAACCATAGATAATCGAAATAGATTTTTGAAATGCTAACATGTTACGGTTGTGACAAAATTTTTAAACTTCTATACAATTTTGTCCGATGGTAGATCACAACATTGTTTTAACTTTCCTAACAGCAACTTAGCACAAAGTGAGATATCACTGAGAAAAATATTTCAAATGTCACCATGTTACGGTTGTGATACAATTTTTAAACTTCAATAAAATTTTGCGTGATGGTAGATCACAACATTGTTCTTACATTCCTAAATAACAGCAACTAAACACAAAATAAGAGATCACTGAGATAAATGTTTGAAATGTCACCATGTTACGATTGTGACACAATTTTTAAACTTTAATGAATCCTTGGCTGATAATAGATCACAACATTTTTCTTACTTCTTAATGAAAAGTAAAATTAATGTATTCCACTATTTTGATGGGAAATCTATTTATGAATAAAATTATGGAAAATATTTATCTCTGTATGAATCTTAAATGGAGAGTAAATGACTTTTTGACCTTTAAAATTTTTTGGACGCAATGCAGATATTTTACTTGTATTGTGTCCTCTCGAAAAACTTCATTTCCGCATAAACATTGTCGATTTTTCCCTTTTTCAATATTTATTACTATCCTCATGATTCTTGTCCTTGTTTTTCCTAAAGTCTAATGTGACATTTTTGCACCCAACTTTCCTAGCTGGTGTGTGTGTGTATATACATATATTTTCTGTTAACAAATCATCCATCTATCATGAGTCCCCGTCATAAAATTGAGTGGGTGGGTTAAACGGCATAAAATGTGTAGGAGTCATCAAATGGAAATTCTAAAGAAACAGAGAGTGTAACAAATGCAAATGAAGCCGCCTTCTCTTCCGTCTATTTTGCTTTTATAAGTCCAAACTTGGCCGAAAGGTCTCTATACATATATCCAGCTGCAAAAAATAATAACAATAAAAAAAAAAAAAAAAAACAACAACGAGACTAACCAGTCATAGTTCTTTTTGTTATTCTGTATTATATTTTGCATATTCTATTTTATTTTTTTTTTCTTGTATGGTCTATTGCAACCAACATGGTATCTCATACGACAGACAGCTTGGCTAGCGTCTATAAACTATTTGTATCTGTATATGAACGTCCGCAAAAAAAAAAAAAAAAAAAAAAATACAAAAATACACACTCGCAGTACTCAAAGCAGTCAACGGCATGATTTCGACGTTTTTCTCTATTTCTGACCATTTATTGACTACTGATTTATTTTCAGATTCAAAACGTTTGGCAGGAAAACTCATTTATACAAAATAAAAAAAATTAAAGAAAAATAAAATAAATCTATATAGAGGAACAGAATACTCTTCATGGCTGTGCCTTCATTTGGGCACAGAGACAGCTCGAGCAAATAGCAACAGCAGACGACCGAACGCGACGCAGATGAAATGAGATGACTTCTCTGTGGCACTCACTCCTTCCAAATGCCGCACGTCGCGTTATTTATGGGTTGCATCCCAAAATAGCCCAAATGTGCTCGCATCAAAAAAAAAAAAAATTCTTAGACGTGTATAGGTATATAGAACTTAATTAATTTAAAATTATCTAACCATCCTTTGCGTTTACCACCAACCAACAACAACGACGAAAAATTACTTTCATGAAGTTTTTTTTCAAAATAGTTTCGAAAATCATTTTCGAGAATTTTACTTTCGAAACAAAAAACGAATCTCCCTTCCTCAAGATTCCTGTCGTTATAAGTTAGATGTGATAAGCATATACCTGTTTGTGATGTTCGAGAGTACAATAGCACTTAATTGCATTTGGCAGATTCTATTCTAGAACTGGCGTTGCGCACATTTCTAAAAAAATGAGATATTTCTTCAGAGAAGAGGGAGAATTTCATGAAAAACGATATTAAAAGTCAAACTGTCTGGCTTGGTGTGTCGGTCGATGTGGCAGAAGAAATGTGTGTAAGGTTTTTGTGCAAACACTTTTTTTGTCGCCGCAAGCCTCAAAAGTACATTGACATTTTCAGAAAATTTATTTTTGGCTTAAAAATACGACAACGACACGTCTCAGACTTTTAACCATACGGTCATACATGTGTGAAATGCGGCACGAAATGTCTGCAAAACAAAAATTTTACACAGTGTACAAATGATTAAGTATCGTATCGTAGAAATACTCGTTGTACAAGGAGCGAGTATATAAATGAGAGGCCGATGCAATGGCGACAAATCCAATTAAGATGCGAAATTGCTAGATTTTGATGAGGTTGTATCGTTAGACTTTTTAAAGAAATATCGGAATTAAATATGACCCTCAGACAATTTGTTGACAATTTGAATAGAATTCCTTGTAAAAAAACTATAGGCCGTGAAAACGGTTCGATTTCGAGGAAACAAAAGTAATTCAATTGCTCTTTATCGACCAAATCTTGAAAAAGTCGGAAAAGCCAAAAAAAGTTTACTGAAACAAGAAATTTAGAATTAACAAAAAAAAAAGTCTGAAATGCCGAACGAAAACGTTTTATAAAATTTAGACCCTTGTCTGTAGCACCATTGAATTTGTTGGATTTTGAACAAAATGGACGACAGTTAAAAAATTATAAGATACTAAAAAAGTGTGTTTCCTTTTTCCAACGGAAAATAAAATGACCGAGCAAATCGAGCGAAAAGTTGAGCGAAGCCTAATTTTTTCACTTAATTTTTTGCAAACATGTTTTTTTATGTGTTCTGACAGAAAATTGTAAAAATTTCACGTTACCAAACACACCTATGATATGACAGTTCAGTGTTCAATAATGTTCTGCTCAAAGGTCAGCTTTTATCGCGTAGCCTCTGGAGAGAGCCTTGCTCAGAGCCAATAAAAAAAAAAAAAATAACGACAAAGTTCTAAAAAAATTGAACATTCACTAGCAGTGCCGCCATTAAACCTAGCACATACTTGTGAATCATGTCGTGAATACAAGAATAGCATTTTTATTCACCCGTGAACTACCAATTCCTGTGCAAAATGTACGGGAACTCTTGGTGAAAAGTCGACAGTTCGATTACAAGTCATTTGAGGCATTGTAGTTTTAAACGTCAAACGCTTACACCACATTCGCAAGTCTGTACAAGTGAGAAATGTCAAAAAATCACTTTCTCCACTGGCGATTGTTCACTTCACGAGAAAGTATGTACTAGGCTTTAAAATGGTAAAAAGAAGGTACTGAAATAGTTTTGTGCTGATTCAAACTGATACGTAATTTTTATTTTACCTCTTTTATATGAAAAAAATATCAGACAATTAAAAAAGAAAGGAGGCTCACCTAAATTTTAGTAAAATCTCCATAAACGCAAAAATGTGTAATCAAAATAGTCCGAAATTTTGAACGAATTTTTTTTTTTTAATTTTGAACAATCAATCATCAAAGTCGATTTAAATTTCGTATTTAATTTTTTTTACCGTTACAAAAAGTAACGATTATAAAATTCAGAAATGATGACAAAACGTGGTACAAAATAACAGAAAAGTCACAGGAAAAAGTTTAAAAAATTTGAATACAACCCGCAAACTCGGTACAAAATTTTGTTTGATTTTATTTACCGTTACAAAAAAGTAAGAAATGAAGAGCATAAATTGGTCAGAAATGTTAAACGAAAAAGTTTTAAAAAACACTCACTAGCAAATTCGATGCAAATTTTATATTTGATTTTGTAAACCGTAACATAAAATTATCGATGAAAAAAGTCAGAAATGATAAGCGAAAAAGTTGTTTAAATTTTTGACACTCGCAAATAGTGCCGTTTTTTTGACAAAAAATGGTAGTCGCTTTGTCCTGAAAAAAATCTGGATACTTCATTTTAAATTTAAGTAATTTCTGCAGTTATAAAAAAGCAAATGGCGAATGAAAAAATAGAAAATGAGTAAATATTTTTGTATTTACATTCGAAAATCGAACGTCTTTTTTGTAAGAGCCTTAAGATAACAAATTGAAAGAAAAGAAGCCAATCACTATTAGTCATGTTATACTCCGCTCCCCCCTCCCTCAACAAAAATAAATAATTTTTTGAAATTTGACTTTCCCACTCAATTCAATTTCATTCAATTCTTGCGTGTTCTTAAAATGCTAGTTGGTCAATGAAATTGATTGCATTTGATATGAGCTGATCATATGATTTCTGCAATGCGGTGTGTAGTATCTACACCGGCCTCTGATGCGCTTGTTCACCCTAGTTGAAGTCAAAGTTTTTCAATCAAAACTGAATATAGTTACCAGATTATAAGGGATGCGAAATGAGTCATGTTCGGGTTGGGACTTGTGAAATAGCTATAACTCCAGCCTAAAAACTACTTATGTGGTAGTGAACTAAAGCTGTTGTTGTCAATTAAAACTGTTCAATTTTCATTCAATAAAATTTATTTTAATTTAATTCAATTCAAATTGTGTTTGTTCCCTCAAAATGTTCAATGTTAATTGGATTGTAATGCTTAGCATGTACTACAATTGTTTGGTTTCCATTCTCATACAAAATAACCTTTAATTTCGATCAATTTAATGAATTCAATGCAGTTCAATTCAATTTAATTCGATACAATTCAATTTAATTCTATTCAATTTAATTCAGTTAATTTTTTTTTCAATTCAATTTAACACAATTCAATTAAATTTTGTTCAATTTAGTTTAATTCAATTTAGTAGTTTAATTTAATTTAATTCGATTTAATTTATTTCATTTCATTTCATTTCATTTTAATGCAACTCAATTCAATTTAATTTAGTTCAGTTCAATTCAATTCATTCAATTTATTCAATTCAATTATATTCAGTTCAATCTAGTTCAATCCAGTTCAATCCAGTTTACTTCTTATTAATTAAGTTCTTATCAACTCAGATCGATTCAATTCAGTTTCACTCAATTCAATTCAATATTATTTCAATTTATTATAGGAACAAGGTTAGTTTTAATCCTTTTTCGTTCTCTTAATCTTTTTCAACTTTTTTTTTTTATTAAATTTACTATCATCATATGCATCTTTGACTTATTCATAATCTCCTTTAAATATTCATGTCCTTTCCCAAGCATCTGCTTCATAATAATTGATTTCCACTTGAATAAAAAAAAATCCTTTTACACGAAATTTCACTTAAAATTCTTGAAAATTTCAAAAGCAAAACAAAATAATAATTCAACAGATCATATAACATTTATAATCTCAAGTGGCGACGACTTTACTCGATCTAAGAAAAATTACAAAAAAAAAAAGAAATACAAAAAAGAAAATGATATGCGACACCACGACGCGACTTCAAGTCATAACAATTAGTTTTCTCAACCCTGAAGTACACACAAATAGAACAAAACAAAATTATTCCACCTTTAACTTATTTTTTTTTTAAACAACGAATTCAAAAGAAAACAAAAAACTATAACATTTCCAAAAAAAAAAAAACTAAAACTAATATAAAATACCAAACTTATTGTGGCAGTGCTAAAAACCCAGGCTCGTCTCTACTAATGCCCTTTCAGATACTTATGCAAAGGGAAAAATGCAATAAACCGTTGAATTTATCTGATTTTAATGGTTCTTGATGTAAACACTTTACTAAATGAAAAAAAAAGAATACATAATTTGAAATGTTGAGTACTGAAACTCAACACTTTGTAATGAAAAGGCCTAAAGATTATCATCATCCATGAAAAGGAGAACATTTCGTCAACACATTCTTTTAAATTAAGTAATTGGAGTATTTTTATATTTAGGGAGGTGTTTTTGATCTGTCTTTGTTCTTTATTTAGATTTACTATTTTTGCTGCGGAATATAGTTAAGAAAATTTAAACCTTTTAACAATCTGGACAAAAAAAAAATTTAAATCTTTCCTAATCTAATCTTTTTTTTGTTTGCTACTGCCTGCGATGGATGGTCAACAATTAAGTGTGGAACAATAAAAACTTCAACAGTTCTTAATTTGTATTTTTTTTTTGTTGTTGTTGATGTGGTTTTATTATTATGTGACAATCAAACTAATTTGGAATCATTTATAACCAAAATTCTACATGTTTTATTTTTGTTTTTACTTAAAAAAGTTTTAATTTAAATGAAAGAACATTTTTACATTTTAAGTAATAATTACTATACAAAGTGAAAGAAGTTTAGAATCATTTCACATGTTTTAGTTTTTTTCTGTTATCTAATTGATTATAGATTTAAATGTTTGCATCTATTGATTGTTAATTCCTGAAGGCGTTAAATATGTTATAAAAGTATTGTTAAGATGAAACTGATAACATTATTATGATTATGGCATAATTTACTACTTAGTCTAAATTGATTGTGAAAGGATTGATATGAATTTTTTTATCATTATTTACTTATTCTTATTTTATTTTTTGTTTTTAATAAATATTTATGAATTGTGGATATTTAAAAGAAAGTACCTATTTTATGTGTTAATTTGAACATGGAGGAGTTTCTGGATATTTTTGCATTTTTATGTTATTTTGTTGTTGAAGTTGAAAAAATTAGAAAGGAAAATTAGAAAGGTGATTCAGACGAGGCTGTCATAGTTTAGAATAGGGTTTCAGTTACATATTTGTTTTTTGGAGACTGAAATGCAAAATTATTCTACTTCTTTTTTCCTCCTCCCCTTTAAAAGTCAATACCCTACCCATATAGTCTTTATTAACATACTGAATTTGAAAGCTTAGTCTAAATTTGTCCACATAAACCACTTTGTTTGTAGCTCAAACACCTATTTTGTATATCTTTCCCAGGTTTACTGGACTAATTAAAAGTTTGAATAAACATGACCTTTCCTGATTGTTAAGTGTTAATTTTAGGCTTTTAAAATAACACGTTTTATTGTTATTTTTTTTTTTTTTGGCAAAAACATTAGGAACACTGATCTTTAATTTAGTTGAAACGGTTCATTTTATTTATGACGACCTGGACCCTGCCACATTTGGGGCAGTGCCATCTTTTGAATATTTTGTATATAAACAATTTTTTTCGAACTTTCCATGGTTCTGTTCAAGACAACTTGAACTTATACTTTTTTTTTTTAAATGATAGAACACTTAATAAAAGAAGTGGGTGTGGTAGTGGGTAAATTTTCAATAAGTTATATAAATCGTGTTAATTTTAAGCTCAAGACATCCAAATTAAACAATTTCATCAATCTAGTGGACGTAAATAAATATAAAACCAAATTCCTTATACAAAAATGGGCGTGGCAGTCGGTGGATTTTACTAAATTTACTTCCATAAACCTCCCCTCCCCAATTCTAATAATTAAGCAACTTTTTCAACGAGATCTGTTTCTTTGTTTTCGAGTTTATGAGATTCATACAAACTAATATTCATTTTTACATTTTTGTATTTTTTTTTAATTGGATTTATTTAAAAAAATATTATTTATAGTGAAATTGCAATAAAGAAATTAATTTTAATTTAAACTTAAAACAAAAGACAAACAATTTACTAATACAATATTTTTTCTTTTTGCTTTCAGGTGAGTTAATCAAACAAAAATAATACCAACAAATCAAATTTGTCAAAACTTATTGTAAGTATTTACAAAATTTATAAATGAGAAGGTTCGTAATGCAAATATTACGGAAGAACACCAGGACATTAACTCTGACCATTTGATTTATGTTCCAGGTAAACTGATTTATGTCCCAGGTAAACTGCATGCATTTTTTCCCCAATTGGAGACTTATTGGAAGTGATGGGAATTACATCCTAACTTTCAAGTTTTGTTATTAAAGGAATTTTGTACGTTAAAAGTTTAGTCACAACTGCCTCGAAATTGTATGTAATTATGTCGCAATTAGAGTTTTGCTGTTTTTTTGCCGCAGACAAAGTTTTAAGGAATTATTTAACAATTGGAACTTGTTTTTTTTTTTGTTCCAATCATAGTTTTACTTTTGTTGTTAAGAGAGTTGAGAAAGTGTTTACACTGAAAGTTTCGTCAGAACTGCCTTAAAATTGTTGTGGGATAGTGTCCCAATTGAAGACTTTAGATTTTTTTCTCCAGTTGCAGTTTGTAGAAAATCCTGGAGAGTTTTCAAGTAATGTTCGTTGCTTGAGAATTTTGTTGATTGATATTCTTTTCGAGATAAAGTTCAAGGTACATGTATGAAAATGGTTGATTCAAAGTCTACAGCATTGTCCTGTACTTCGAAATGTTTACCATAAATGAGACTATTGCTTCTGTTGTCCTAGTCGAAAAAGCTTGGAATTTCATTCTTACTAGCATGTTTAATTATTTAAGGAGTTGAGTACGTTGAAAATTTCTTCACAAGTGCCTTGAAATTATATGGAATTATGTCCAAACTGTAGAGTTTTGTTTTTTTGCCTCAGACAAAATTGTAAAGAACTATGTCCCAACTGAAGAGGAGTTCTGCACTTTAAAAGGCTTACCATAAATACCGCGAGATTGTATGGAATTATATCCTTACTGGAGACTTACGTTTTTGTGTCCCAACCGAAAGTGCATGAAATTATATCTTCATATGTGAGTTCTGTTATTAAATTAAATGTTTCTTTGCTACTGTTAGGAATTAAGTCCCGACTGGAGAGCTTTTTTCTGTCCCAACTGAAGTTCTAAGGAATGATGTACAAACTGGAGAGTTTCGTTTTCAAAAGAGTCCTGTACTTTGAAAGTTTTACCATTTTTGAAATTGCATGTCTTTATATCCTAACCTAAGGATTTTGTTTTCTTTGCCTCAACTAAAATTGTATTCAATTGTTTCTTCTTAAGTACCTTGAAACTGTATAGAATTATATTATAACTAGATAGCTCTGTTTGTTTTTGTCCCAACCAAAATTGTAGATATTTTTATTTCATATATTTTTTTACAACACAAATAGAGTGAAATTATATTCCTTCACAAGTGTCAAAAAGTTGTATGGAATTATGTCCTTAGTGGAGACTTTTGTATTTTTTTTGTGTGACAACCAAAACTGCCTGGAGTAATCTCAGAACTGTAGAATTTATTTTTTAACGGAATTCTATAGCTACTTTAAAAGTTTTTTAACAAATGCAGCGAAATCGTATGCAACACTGAAGATGTCAATAGTGTAGAGTTTTGTGTTTTTTTTGGTTTCACAACCAAAACTCTGGAATTATTTCCGGACTGGAGATTTTCGTATTTAAATGACAGAATTCATTCTTCCTGCATGCATACTTTGAAGTTTTTTTTCGTAAGTGCAACGAAATCGTTATAAAATAATGTCGTTCGTGGAGAGTTTAATCTATTTCATTATAATAGTTTACATAAAGTACTTTTAAATACGGAACAATTACGTTCAAATGTTTCTAATATTTAAAATTAACGTAAGACTTAAACACGCTTTGTATTTCTGAAAGAATGTTCGTCTCCAAAATATTATAACTCGTAAACTATGACAAATTTCATAATTTAACTTTTAACAGTGTTTTTCTAGAAAATTAATTTTTCTTATCGAAATTTATTTTTCCAACGACAATACAAAAAAAGTCGAAAAATCAAAGATATTCGATTTTGTTTCACTAAACTCCTAAAACTTTTTTCTGAGCTATGATAAGTATAAGACATGCAGTAACAAAAAAGAAATAAGTATTCAAACCTTTAATTTGACAATTTCAAAAAAAAAAATATTTAAAATTGACAACAGAACCAGCATTTGGCCAAAAGACATCTTTTTTTTTACTTGGAACTTGTTTGTAAGTTTCCATTCGTTAAATGATTCAGAAAATTTTGTTCAAATGTGTCATAACGATGACTCGTACAAATTGGGCGAAGTAGCATTTTAAATAAAAAAAAAAAATCATTAAATTTATTTCTATCCAAAAACTTAATATTTATCTGTTTTATTTGATAACCTTTTCAAAAGTTTTGTGTTTCATAATCTGTTTTAAAGGTTAAATCAGAAATAAAAACAAATTGAGTACATATATCAAGCGCTCATATTAAAAACAAATAAAACTTAGAAATCATTTAGGTAATATTTTTATTATATTTCCTTAATTGATTCTATAAATAAATTGTTCAATAAAAACCACTTGAAAAACAACTATAATTCAATCGATTGCCAGCAGCTGGCAAAAAAAAAAAAAACAAAAATAAAATCAAATACCAAAAATATATATTCGCAATAATTTATTTTCAATTAAAAACTCACTGCATATTTTATTATACACCACATCACCACACCACCACCAATGGATATTAAACTTTTGCAAAAAAAAAAAACAGGACATTTGTTTCTTAAACATAAATTAAAAACAAATAAAAAAAAAAAAAATAAAACTGACCAAACCACAATATTAAAAACCCATCAATATGTCCAATTTGAATCGCCCCCATTCGATAAAACAAAAATTAATTTATTTTCAATTAAACAAAAAGTAAAAAAGAAAAATATATATTCTATATACTCTTTGTATACTTGTTACTTGTTGATCAAGCTCATAGGGTGGTCTCTCAATCAGTCTTTATCGATTTTAGCATATTTTTATACTCAATTGATCAATATCATCATCATAATAATCATTCAACATGCAATAAAAAAAAAAAGAAAAAAACTATACGCATAATCTAGAACCACCTATCTTAATCCGACTTTAATTGATCAAAATTGATTTTCAAACGATCGAATGCGATAATAAAACTATCCATTTACGAGTAGGTATAGTTATAATAATAAAAATGCATCTATCCGACATGTAAATTGCAAATAAAAATTTGTAAAATATATCTCTTCATGGCTGCCTATTAGTATGGGTGTTTTACAATGTATCTCATCGAGCAATAAAAAAAATAAAAAAAAAAAAAAATAATAAATTTTCCATGTATGTGCTCATCAATAAAACAGCTATACAAACATACCTACATAACAGTTGATTCTCCTCGTTCGATTCATTCATTAAGAAAAGTTCAGTTTGATTTGAATTTTTAATTGACTTAATGGACGAATGCACGTACTTACACAGAACCCATTCAACAGCTTCCACAGCTGCATTCATTCGAGTTGCACACTAAAAATTGTTAAATTTACCATATAAGTATATCAAACATTGTCAACATAAATGTACATAGTGCAGAGAGTGGGGAAGGGGGTGGTGTGCGTTTTAAGTATAGAAATAAAAAAATCTTGTTCACCTTCTAATGTTGCATGTCTACACCACTTTAATCTACAACAAATTAGATTTTGTTCTTTCTCAGGTTACATACAAATTTGTATTAAAAAAGTTAACTTGTGTGGGTTGGACATACTTGCTGCTTATAAATAAATATGTACCTAGGGGCTAAAATTTGGAAATTCATTCGTTCAAGTTTTAAATTTCTTGTTGAAATTTGTTCCTGCATAAAAAAAATAAAAATAAAAAAAAAAAATAGATAACCGTCACGATAAATATTTAATAGATTTTAATTACATACAAAAATATTGAAGCTAAAATAATAATAAATAATAAGATGTTTTTAAAACATGCATTCAAAAGAGTAACATAGTCCATTTGGCGGAGTTGTAAAAGAATGCAATCTTTTATGAATGCAATCATTAAAAATAATCATTTATTGAATTCAATCAGAAGATTGCATTCACTGGCTTCATTTTAACACTGAGACTTTGAATTCTGCAAATACCATTAATTTGACATGAATGATTTTCCCCGATTCATTGTGAAGCAATCAATTGAATGCACTCTTTCGGGACTATATGCGATCTTTGCAATCATTTGTATTCTTTGCATTCTTTTCATTCTTATGCATTCTTTGCATTCATTTGCAACATTAAAATTTTTTTGTTAGTGAATTCGAAAGAATCCAAAGAATGCAAAGGAATGCAAAGAATGCTTGATTTCCTAAAGATTGCATTCAATCGATTTTTTCAATATGAATGACGGAAAAAATTGTTGCAATCATTTAAATGACAAATGCATGTCGATTTGCACAAATTTCAAGTCGCAGTCTTAAAGTGAAGTCAATGAATGCAATCTTTCAATAAATTGCAGTCATTTAATATTGCATTCACTAAAGATTGCATTCACTAAAGATTGCATTCTTTTACTCCCCTGCTAGTTAGCATGAGCGGTGCAAGCTACACTATATATATAACACGAACTAGCTGCATTTGACCTTAAACAGGTTTATCATACCCAAAGTTGAGTACAGTAAATTATTCTCAACATTCCATTTAGATGGATTATTCGAGGTTCTCTAGGTTCAACTATTCAAAATAGTGTTTCCATGGGAGGAGGAAGGGCTTCTAGTTTTTCGAACTGCACTTTGTACCAATTTGTTTTTAAGAATCAATTACAAGTCCTTACTACTTATACTCATATCACAAATAAAAAAAATCCAAAAATTCCTCCCAGCTTCTGACTTTCAATGCTGAATGATACACTTTATGCATTTTATTCACTCCATAGAATGGGATACACCTTTAAATTCACTTAAAAAAAAAACAACAACAAAATTAGATTTGAGTAATTAATTTAAACACCAAATAGCAAGACGTAAAGTTTTGTAATTGTTGTCGTGTCATGTAAGCCATTTACAATATTCTTACAAAAAAAAAAATCAAGAAACCTCAACAACGTATAAGTAAGTTGAACGATTAAGTTTTGTGCGCTTTAGGTCGGTCGGTCGTCGGTCAGCTGTGGCGGTGCGTCAGAAGTTGGTTTATATTTCTTTCAACCATTTGTTGTATCTATCATAAGTTATCTTGCTCCAGTTTTTTGTTTTCTTCTTTTTTTTTTGTGAGAGATATTTTTATTTTATTTTATTTTATTTTCTTTGGGTAGGCGTATTGTTTTCGAACATGTGTCTCTTTGATTCTTTGTCAATAAATATAGTGTCGGCCTCAATATCAGTGAGCAGAGCGCGCGTTCTGACCACAAATTGTTTTTGGCATTTGTCCATTTGATTTTTTTCTTTTTTTTTTTTTCAAATCAAAAATAGATACAAATTGTATCTTTATTGAAAGCTTTCTGTTACAAAGTTGTTTTGTTTGTTTTTTTTTTCTTCTTTTGATTTATTCTAATGGATGTGAGCACACGTCTAAAATCCATCTAAAAGATACATGACTAATCTGAACGGATTGGGAAGTGAAATAGTTTTCATCATTTGGACAAGAGAAACGGGAAGGGGGAAATATTTTTGTTCTATTTTTTTTTCTTCTTATTCAAATAAATATAAATATAAATATTCTATTTATCTAATCTCGGCCGAGGCCGGGTGTGTATACTTATTTAAAGTTAAATGAATTTCGTCATATTTTTTGATGTTTAATTTTACACCAACCATAATGTTGTCTATTAGATGTTTACCTAATTCATGAGGAAGCGTATATTACAGAGCAACATTTATACATATTTTTTAAAATACTCTTTGATAGTTTTACATTTGTCAAGCAATAAAGTCATAAGATAGGAATGCTCTAGGGGGAAATATTTATTGCTGAAATATTTTCGTAAAATGTTTTTTAATTATAGAAGGAAGGAATGATGATGATTTCTGTGGAGTGTAGGTATAATAAAAATATTTGTCCTTTTATTTTTTGTTGGTTTATATTTTAAAAAAGAGGTGAAATGTCTAAAATTCAGACAAACTCAATTGCTATAAGTGTTCGTGTTTTTATTAATTTTTTAAATTTTTTATTTCGGTAAATTAATTAATTTGTTTTTTAAATTAATTATTTATCTATCAAACCTAAAATATGATATGCATTGGACTGTTATGCCGATGGTCCGGGTTTGATTCCCAGCCGCTGCCATCTTAAAACAAATTTTTTTCCCTGGGTACTGCCTTTTACGAGTATATTTGTCATGAAGATGCTTCTCATCTAGCCGTTTGGATTCGGCATAAAATTGTAGGTCCCCTCCATTTCTGTCAACAACACGCTCACAGGAATGATTAAGAGTTGTAAGTCACTAGGCTTTGGTTCTCCACGAGCTGTTGTGCTATCAAATTTATTTTGTATTCATATTATTTTTAAAAAATGTTTTAACTGACTTAAAAACTAAGGTTGAAATGTAAAAAATATGAATGTGTCAAAAAAAATATTCTTGGAGCTTCAAGTAAGTTATTGGGACAGTCAAAGATAACAAGACATTCAATTATATATCTACAATTTCCTCAGCTTATTTGAAGCTTTATTTGAAGCTTTTAATTTTCCAAAGGTTTTGTGATGCGCTGAACGTAAGTATAACCTTAAAAGTTTTCAATTTTCGAGTAGTTTTGAAAACAAACAGTTTGTTTTATGACACAATAATTGGATATAAGACTTAGATAAACTTTTTTGAATACCATTATCCGTCTATTGTCTTACATGATGCTAATAGTCTTTAATAGTTTTGAAAATTTAATTCCATATCTCATGCTCAAAAAGAACGCAATTAAACTTAAAATAGTTAAGTTCAGGTATTCCTACGTTGGGCGCCACTTAAGGTTATAATCTTTATTTCGAATTTGCAGTAATATATTTTCGAAAACGTTTTTACAATTAATTACAGGCCCCTTAAATACACAGTATATTAAAACTTCAATTCCATATTTCATGCTAAAACACGCAATAAAACTCTAAAATAGTTACATTTAAGTAGTCACCAATTGTCATAAATTACCTATCCATCGTCTTACATAAAGTCTTTAATATTTTTAAAATTCAAATCCATATCTCATGCTCAAGAAAAACGTTATTAAACTCTTAAATAAATAGGTTCAGACATTTCTACGTTGGGTGCCACTTAAGGTTAAAATCTTTATTTGGAATTTGCAGCAATATTATTTCGGAAACATTCTTACAATTATTTTAAAGACTCTTAAATACAAAGTTTTTAAAACTTAAATTCCATTTTTCATGCTAGAAAACGCAACAAAACTCTTAAATAGTTACATTTAAGTATGCAGCAATTGACATAACATTACATATCTATCGTCATACATAAAGCTTACAGTCCTTAATAGTTTTGAAAAATTAATTCCATATCTCATGCTCAAAAAGAACGCAATTAAATTCTAAAATAGTCAGGTTGAGATATTCCTACGTTGGGCGCCACTTAAGGTTATGATCTTTATTTGGAATTCGCAGCAATATATCTTCGGAAACGTTTTTACCATTCATTTAAGAACCATTTACATAGATTGTTGAGACTTCAGTTCCAATTTTCACGCAAAAAAAACGTGACAAAAATCTTAAATAGTTGTATTTAAGTATTCCTTTTATTGGACTTATGATTGTGAAACACCAATGACAATTTTTTAAATAACTTTTATGAAAATATAGAACAAAATTATTTCCCTTATGTGCCCGAATATTATTCCATAAAGATTGAAAAATAAAATAAAAAATGTTTGTCAAATCTCAATTGACTGAGTTAATAATGAAACTAATTCATGAATCAATTGGTATTTTAATATTATGATTGTCAATTGATAATTTCTTCTATTACTGTGGATATTGAACAATGCTGAAACGATTGTGAATGCATGTAGATATTTTTTGTTGACATTTTAGAAACGATTATGAATGGATGTTTTGTTTGTCATTTCAGATTTCAGTTCTTGGTTCAAATATATTCGATCAATTAAATTAACCAATTGATATTTTTGGCATTTAAGTAGTCAATTGATAGTTTTTAATATCACTGTGAATGAATTGAAAATTTAATTTTTTTTAATAATTCACAATAATTTAAATTACAATCAATGATCAAAACTTATTTAAACTTGGTTACTAACTACTGAATTTCAATATTTATCAACTATCAATTGATAGTTGTAACTCACAATAAGGGTGAATATCTACTCGTACAAAGTTTATCAATAGAACTATTCACAACGTAATAGAGGCGGGTCAAAGTATTGTCATCACGAACTCAGACGATTTTTTTTTCCACTGTGAATTAAAAACTCTTCCATGATGACAACATTTTAAATTTGGCACTAATTAACATACATTACTCACCAAAAATATTCCCCTCATTCCACATAATATTCCTTCGAGATATTCTTACCTAAAAATAAATATTTATTTATGGACAGAGTATATAATATATACCCATAATGTAGGTACCTTTTCTTGTATAACAATTTCAATACAAAATGCTCAATTTTTGTTTTTGTTTTAACTTTCAAAAATATCTTTCTTTCATCATAATGTACATCCGTTTGCAACCAGTCAAATGAGTGACATGCCGCTGCGTCAGATTAATTTTGAATTCCAATCAGGAAACGGATGCATTCATAATGTACATAAATATCGTAACTCTTTAAAAGGGGAGGAAAAAAAAATAAATAAAATAAAACGAGAAAAAATAAAACATGTTTCATTTCTCGAAAATCGTTTTAAAGAATATCTATCAACACGATCGATACGGGTGAGGTGAGTGAGAGATATAAGAAAAAAGTTAAAAAAAAAAAAATTAATTATACCTGATAAGATAGTTTTTTTTTTTTTGGTTATTGTTGTTGGGTTGGTTAAGAACTTTAAAATAAATAACAAACACATTATAAAAGTCGGTCAAAATAACAACTGATATGAGAAAAAGTATCATCATCCTCTCTCTCACCCTCTCAAATTTGTATAAGATAACCGAAAAACCAAATACAAATTATTTATTAAAAGATAAGTAAGTACTTGGTACATAATTTGACACTTGATTATCTGTCAGATCTTGAAATGTTGTTTCTTTCTTTTTTTTTTTTATAAGTCGTCTTGGTTGTCATTTTCATTTGTTGATGTGTCGTCATCAGACTGTCAAGTTATTTGTGATAAGTGCTTTGTATCTTCTATCTGAATACTTGAGGGGATTTGTATGTTTGCTTGGAATTTCACCTCACCAATGTGTGTTGTGTATATTATTATTTGTGGAATCTTTGTTGACACAAAAAAAGGTGAGAAAAATAAAAGGACTTTACTCAACTGATAATTTGACATTCTTTGTATCTTCTGTCTTTTGTGTGTTTTTTTTTTTTATCTTTCTGTGAGATGTGTTTTTTTTGTTTGATGATTATGTTGATTTTTCTTTTTGTTTAAATATTTGTATAAAACAAAAAGTCATACTTGGGCTATTTTTGGGCACAACCCACCCGATGCATTTTTATTTTTACAAAACAACATAACCCAAACTGGTCAGAGCAATGTTGCGAGCCGTGCCGTGCCGCAAAAGCCTTATACAAAATAATTCTCTATATTTGTAAAGTGTTTGGCCCACAAAATGTAAGTGTGTTCACTCCAGACAGGGAAAACTCTGTGTGTGCTTTGCATGCCCCCAGTGTAATTCCAATAATAATTATAATTATTGATAAAAAAACGTGATCTATTTGTTTAAGCGAGTTTTTCTTCTCTTTCTCTTATAGATACATTCAAACAGATGTGTGTTTTTTTTTTTAATTTTCTTTCAGAATATACGTTTTATAGGTTTTTTGTGTTTTTTTTTCTTACTTTGCCTTGCAATCATTTCTATTTTTAGAAAATGAAAATTTTTCAGAGAAAAACACAAAATTCATAAAAAAAAAATAAGACGAAACGCATTGCTGCTGGTGCAATCAAAAGTGTATCTTTATTTTCGTAAGGAAGGGGTTGGAATGGAAAAAGGGGAAAATATTCGATTGCGTGCAGAGCGTGCGTATAAGTTTGTCATTTCACAGCATGATTTAGCAACATGCTACTGAAGAGAGGACGTCAAGCTGAGCTAATGTCAGTGGGATGAATTGGCAGTTTTGTTTTAATTTTTTTTTTCTTTTAACTTATATTTTTATTTTTACTTTTTTTTTGTTGAAAAATCCGTGTAAATGAGAATAACGTTCACTTTCTGTGTTACAAAATATTTAAGTCTAGACAGGCTTGTTTTTTTATTTTTGTTTTGTTTTTTTGTCAAGGTGCTCTCTCTCTCTGTATAACAGTTGTCTTTCATTTAGCATGACGTGAAATTGTAATATCTTACGAGCTATGTAAAGGTTTTTAACATTCGTGAAGTGTGTTTAAATAAAGAATCTCCTATCAATTTGTGTGAGCAGAATAATTATTTAGTTTGATAGTTAACTTAGAAGCATTGCTGGTGAAATAAAATAAAATACTATAATTTGAAATACTTTAAATTTCTAAACACGTCTTACACTCGTAGGGGATTTTAGTATTCTATTTGAAGTTGTCACTAACTTAGATTATTATTAAACACGTCTCTATACAATTTTTGGTGCCGAAACTAAAACTAACTAAATATTCTGAAGGTTTTTAATGAACTTAATTTGAATATGACTTTATTGGGTTTTCAAAATGTTACAGTAGTGACAAAATGCTTTATTTGAGGTTATGCTGTATCAGGAAGTACTATTTTTTCAGAATTCGGAGTTGATTTCTCTGAAGGTTTTATGATGCGTTAAATTTGAATACGATATCAAAAGTTCTCAATTAAAAAAAAAAAAAAACAATTGGTTTCATGACACAAAAATTGGATTTAAGTGTGAGATAAACCTTTTTGTCTACCACCTATTGACATTTTATTATCTATCCATCATCTTATGTTAAGCTCATAGTCTTTAGTATTTAGTATTTAGTATTTCTAAGAATTCGATTCCATTTCTCATGTTCAGAAAGAGCTTAATCAAACTTTTTAATAGATAGTTTAAGTTAGCCCTACGTTGGGCGCCACTAAAGGTTATAATCTGTTTGCTGCATTGTACATATTTTCGGAAATGGTTTTTACATTATATTTAAGTACCCTTTACACATAGTTTTTTTTAAGAAATCAATTTCATTTCTCACCTTCAAAAAGGAACGCATTCAAACTCTAAAATAGAGAAGTTAAGGAAGTCCTACATACTTCGAGCGCCATTTAAGCGTTCTTACAATCAATTTAAGGACCCTTCAATACACAGTTCTTTAAATTAAATTGCAATCATTATATTTAAAAAGAATGCAATAAAACTCTAAAAATAGATATGTTTAGGTATTCCAACGTTGGGCGCCACTTTCGATTGTAATATGTTCACTGCAAAATGCATATTTTCGGAAGGGCTCATATAATCAACTTAATGACCTTTTAAAACACCGTTTTTTTTTTTTACATATCTTACGCCCAAAAAGAACGCAATCAAAATTTTAAAAAGATTTGTCTAGTAAGTCTTATGTTGGGCGCCACTTAAGGTTATAATCTATATTTGGAGTTTGCTACCATTTATTTTCGAAAATGTGTTTACAATTAGTCTAAAAAACCTCAACCCTAACCCAATGCAGTTACATATACAACATATCATAATCAAATAAATGGATGTTTCCATTGTTACGTCTATGACATTGATAACCATGGTTTAGTAAATTAGCTAAATTAATCAAACAATCTTAAACAAATATTTTCTTTAAATGCATCCATGCATATGAATTTCCTTACGCGCGACTTATGAAACCCAAATGTGCATTTTTTTTGTTACGGCTATGACACATTTATTTTAACAATGTGGATTGATTTTATTTTAACACATTTACAGATTGTTATATTATGACATTCTTATGAGAAATGATTGTCATCGTTGGTGTCATCATTTTGCACATAAAGTAGAAAATAACTCATTTAATACTTAAGTTTTCTCACTTAAAAAAAAAAAAAAAAAAAAAAATAAACAAAATTAAAATTAAATTAATAGGAATTTTTCACTTCTTCCTAAAAATTGAATATCCCTTAAAAGAGAAAACTTACAATTTGACTAAAAACAGAATGATAAGGTTTTTAAATACAAACTTGTTACGGATGTGACACAACCTTTAAATTTACGCTCAGTGTAATTTTCTAATTCAATGAAATTTAAAGTAAATAATAAGTTATTACATAAGTTAATAAATATCACATTTTCAAAATATTTTTGTTACGAGTGTGACACTGTGACACCACTTTATGAAACTAAAACGTATGCGTGATAGTGAAAAAAGTAGTATTTTTGATTCTATGACGGCCTATGTAATTGTAATGTGGGACCTTTAAAAACAAAAAACAGAATATCTCACAATCCGCTCCGGAGAACTAGGTCTTTTTTAAAAATTGAAAACCAGGCTATTGGTTTGAAATTAATTGCCATTAATCTTTCTATGTATGTAGCAAATTAACTTTCTAACGTACCTACCACATTTTATTAAAGATTGGATTCTTTTCTTATAAAGACTTATGAACATCCAATAAAAATACAATAGTTTGGTTGATTAGATCCTTATTTTTAGTGTTTTCTTTTAAATTAATAGAAACCCAATGACTGAAAAATCGGCCCTTAATGTCGCACATCGATTTCAATAGATTTTTGACAACCGAAGAAGAATGTTAGCCTTCACCTAAAAAACTGCCTTAGAGATTACTCAGGGTTAATTCATTTTCAGGGTTAGCTAATTCTCATTCAACTAAGAGAAAGATGAACACTGAAAAACTGGCCCTTAAAGAGATACTTTTGCAGATTCTGTCACTTCTCTGCCTGAAAAGAACGTTAAATGTAGAACTGATGGTTAAATTGGATCCTAGACCTGAGGGCAACTTGCTTACCATTCCACCAAGAGATACTTCATAATATTAAAAAGGAGTGCTTAGGAATTTTTTACAAAAGTCAAATAATGAAAAGTTTTTCATTATTATGACATAATCACCTACGTTAATTCTAATTTCAGAATCTTACCTGCTATAATCAAACAAAAAAACAAACATTATTGTGATAAAACCCAATCAATAGACTAATTCTCAGTAATAAATAAATTGATATTCCCAGAATTAAAAGTTATTAAAGAAAAAAAAGTCACCTTATATTTGTAAACACTGTTTCTATAGAAAACAACCATACAAACTTGATATCTTATCGACCAATACACCTTTTGATTAAACAGAAAAAAAAAATATCTTCTACCTTTGTATGTTTTGATTAATACTTAAAGCAAAACTTGCAGATATCCCACAAGTTATAAAAATTGAAAGAAAAAAAAAGCCCAACGTCTCGCTGTTTTTGTTTTCCTGATTTTTCTCTCTCAAAACCTCTCTTGAACAACATTGACACTTCAAATGAAAGAAACAAAATTTATTTATGTACAGCGTTACAAGTATTAATTAATGACAGTTGTAGTGACAGTTTGAATGACACTTTGCAAAATACCCACACACGGAGTTTTTTTTCTTATTTTTTTTTTACGGTTGTCTGTCTCCTTTTTTGTAGCTTGTTTTTTTTTTTTTGGTTATAACTGTGACCGCATTCGATCATGACATGGAGGTTTTGAATACTTGTTCCCATGTAACAACTTTTAACTTTCTATATTATAAAAAAAAAACTAAAAGAAGAAGTCATTTAATCAATATTCTAAATGTCAGTTAGTGACATCTCGCCTCCGTACGTCATCTCCATCGCCATCTTGTCATTACCATCATTAAAAAACATTATTCAAAATGACAGATGATTTCAATTTATATTTTATTTTTGCTTCTTTACATTACTTAATGCACAGTTCAGTTAACAAAAGCTGTGTAATCCTTGTGGTTTGTATATCTTACTTTACATCGATTTGAATATAATTAATTATTTCAATACATCAATTTACAAGTCCCAGCGAGCGAAAGAGAGGAGAGAGAGAGAGAGGGAAGCTAATTATTATTAATCTGTTTATTCATTTAATTGTGTACAGTCTAATTTGAAGGCATTAATAAAATCAAACAAGTCTAGTCATTGTTTGAAGCATAAAATTGAAGAGGCGTGTAACGAACCAGTTGTTCAATGTAAAATACATAAATGTTTTTCCATTTTGTGTTGTATCTATTTAATAGATGAAGAAAAAAAAGAAGAAGATTTTATATCTTTTCGATACATTTATAAAAAAAAAGTCTTTCTGTGACTGGTTTATAAATACAAAAATATACAAAATAGAAACAACTTAACCTGAAACGCCCACTTAATGGGCAGTAACCATAAGGAAGGTGAGTTTTTTTTTTTGATTTTTATTATTTTCGTTAAAGATGCAAATCTAACCGTTTATCTTTAACCTGCGTGCTTTTTTTTCAAAAACCTTAAAAAATGAATAAAGTTTTTTTTGTCTTCTTCTCTTTTTTCTTTAAAACTTAATGAATGAATCGAACACTTGAATGGGGAAAAATTATTTTTATGTATTTTTGAAGAGACACTCAAACGTGAAGAAATCACATATATTATTCTAATTATAATCATAACAAATTGATATAAGATGCAAAGAACCGGACATTAGCATCATTATTATAAGATATTTGCCTTTTGTCTTCAATAAATGCTGATTATGGATGATTATATTGTTGGAGGGCTTTTAGCTTCAGCAGGCATATCATTCTTTAAAAAAAAAAAACATTTTAATATTTATGAGATCAAAGAGCAACAAAACAGCAAACAACAGAAAAAAAAATATTCATTGATTTGAAAATCACGAAAAAAACATAATGCTGAGTTATGTCATGTTTTATTGTTTCTTTTTTTTTTTTAAGCTGAAAGAGTTGTTTTCATCGAAATTAATTTTATAAGGTTCTCACCCACATCAATGTATAAAGCATCAAGACATTGAAAGCAGCTTAACGCACGCTTTCAATGTCGAAACTTTTTTTTTTTTAAAAAAGGCTTTAAATTAATTTAACTAAACGAAAGTTATATCTAGAATTTATTTGTACTTTTTATTAATAAATTAGATTTAAGTTGATGTAAATTATTGTCTGTGCTTAATCTTCTAAAAATTGAAGTTAAAAATGTTAATTTTATATAAATCTTTCTTAGGGTAATGTCTGAATAGAGTTCATTTGAAAAATCCGACATTTAACCGTATTTTTGTTTATTAGGAACTTAAAGCCTTTCACTGCCCTACAAAAGTTAATTCGATGCCAAAAGCTGATTTTAGAACAAATAAATCAAGCTTCTCTATGGATAGATTTTTAGAAGAAAATTAAATTGGATACATCCAGCTAATAGAATCAAAATCTATATAATTAACGGCAAACACGAATTTTGTGGTAAAATTTAGGTTAGGTTAGGTTAGGTAGGAGGGCTGACAGTTGATCTTGTTACCCTAACACTTATGTAGATCTATGTAGATCCGTTATGATACTCTAGGAAGTTGTATTCCACTTAATGTAAAAACCTATGTGTTCTGTTAACAGTCAAGTCATAAGAGGCGTTGATGAAGTTCAGAGGGTTATTTGCCGAAGTTCTAGAAGCTAGCTAGAAGTTTTGGTGGTAAAATTAACGCGGTCTACAAAAGCCAGAGGCATATAAATTACATATCGTTGGAACAGTTTTTTTTGCACAGAAGTGCAGAATGCATATTTATATTTATTAGATAATTGCTCCACAAAAACTAAGAAACAATTAAGAGAAAATTACTTAAAAAATGCGAGCAAAATACCGAGCATAAGTATTCTTTGATGAAGGATGGGAAATTTTATCGAGTTATGTAGGTTAACGAGAAAAAAACAGCTTCGGTAAAGTTGATATTAGTGGGCAATGCAAAAATAGGAACAAGGCTACTCCGAATAACAAAATCACAGCTTCGTTTAAGTTGGTATAAGAGGTCAATGCAAAAAAATGAACAAGGCTACTTTCAATGAAATAATTCAGCTTCGGTAACTTCAATATTTAGGCGGCAATGCAAAAATTCCAATAAGGCTACTTTCAATGACGAAAATTCAGCTTCGGTTAAGTGAATATTAGGGAGCAGTGCAAAAGTATGAACAAGACTGCTTTGAATGACAAAATGTCAGCTTCGATAACGTCGATATTAAGGAGCATTGCAGAAAAAGAACAAAGATACTTAAAATGGTATAGTTGATATAAGGAGTTCAATGCAAAATTACGAACAAGAGTACATTGAATGACAAAATGTGAGCCTCAATAAAGTCGATATTAGGGAGCAATTGTGAATAATTGCTTAGTAAAGTCGACAGTAGGGGGTAATGCAAAAATACAAACCATGTTAATTTGAGTGACAAAATTTCAGCTTCGGTAAAGTTGATATAAGGGGGAAAATAAAAAATACGAACAAGGTACTTCGAATGACAAAATATTAGCTTCGGTAAAGTCGATATTAGGTAGCAATGCAAAAGTACGAAATATGCTAATGTGAATGAAAAAAATGTCAGCTTCAGTAAAGTCAATATTAGGGGACAGTTTAAAATTACGAACAAGCCTTTTTCGAATGTCAAAATGACAGCTTCGGTAAAATTGATATTTTGGGGCAATTAAGAATTACGAAGTCAGTTAAAAAATGTCAGAATAAGAAATCAAACTATATACAAAATTCAAATGTTAGATTGTTCACCTTTTTTTAACATTTCAAAGCAGCACTCTCACCTACATTTTTCATTCATTAAAAGAATTACTATACGCCTTGCCATCGCCATTCGAGTTTTCACCTTTATAAGTATGAGTATAGCTTTCATCTGCTACAAATATATTCATTGTTTGTTTATAACACTCAAATACCGTAAGTGTACGCATATATGATATTTTCCGTAAAAAAAAAAAACACCACGCACATATTAACCTCTTTCTGTTTTCATTAGCTCGCCCACTTAGCGCATTATGAATGAAAAAAAAAAAAAAAAAACATATCTACACATTTTCGCCACGCACAAGTTAATCGGTAAAAAAACGTAATCAACTCTTGGGCAACAACAAACTGTGAAATGATATTTTCGAATGGCATTTACGCGAGGCCACATACGTACGTCATAGATGACGCTAATGTCTGGAGAAGATTATGGCGAGGAAATAATACAAAAACAAAAAAAAAAAACACCAACAAACTCTACTACCCCCGCAAATGGGTTGTATTCTTATATTTTTGTTTAACACTTCACCATACCTACACTCCCGCCAATCAGGTAGACATTTTGACTGCTGAGGTTACTGAATAGACTTAATTTTTGCTCCACAATGTATGTACAGTATTGCGGTGATTTTTTTTTTTTTTAAATTTAATCTGACAGATACTTTTGTATCAAAATATTGTGTGTAGGTTGCGAGAAATTGAGAAGGATTTCACTAAACAGCTGATATTGATCGTTGTTTTTTGCTACTGGGTGTGTTTGTGTGTTGCCATATATAAATACAATTATTGTTAACAATTAAAAAGTAATAAAATTTAGCTGCAAATTAAAAACTCGTGTCGCCGCTTAAGTTTGATACTTCTAGAGAACCACTTGAATATTAAGTTAAAATAGATATAACAATATAAAGTTAAAAAAAAAACAATAAAACTGCTGAGACAGATGAAAGTTTATAGTTCAAGCGTGTGCTATAAAACAAATATTAAAAAAAAAAAAAAAAAATATAAAGAAACTTTATCTGTTGATACAATTTTACTTATTCTAATTTGCATCTACTAAGTGTTTTGACAGGCGTATGCTAATTTGTGTATAATTTTTTTTTCTTATTTTTTTCCTTTATTCATGTTTCATGTTTGTATTTTTTCTAAATTCAATCAAGTAATAGTCTGGGCGGTATGATAAATTAACCGACTGTCTGACAAGGGCCTCATGTGTATTTAAAAAGTTTTACTGGTCTGGATATATCCAAAGTTGCTTATATCATACACTAGGTATTTCTGATGGGATAGTAAATTTACTCAACCTTTTTTTTTTTACTAGAAAGGGCCTCCTGAGTATCTTACAAGTTTTCTTCAACTAGAATTCCCCTATAAATAACTTTCCAGGCCCTTGATTAAACTTGGAAAAAACTTGCCATTTTTTCATTTGTGTGAGAACATATTAATATTATATTAGGTTAAATTTGAATATGGCACATGTCACTGTTAAATCACATCACCTAATCCAAAGAGCGCACATACATATGATGATCCAAGATAGATTTCAATGTGTAGTTTTGACTTAAACGAAGCTTGTTTCAGATGTTGCCATCCCAAATTCTAGTTTCACTGCATTAGTTCAAATTTTCTTTTTATCTTCAAACAAGTTTTAAATTTGTCCACAATCCAATCAAATGATTTTACTGAGCAAAAAATGTATTTCTAGAAATAAAGTTTGATGCCCAGTTGGAAGCAAAAAATGAAGAAAAATTACAAACATTACCTGCCAGACTATTAGGCATGAAATCAACCCACACGCACAACAAACTCCCAAAGAAGTGTGGTGGCGTTCGATATTGAGGAGGTGTATCTTTTGAATAATAATAAAAATAATAATAATAAAAAATCAAATGCAGTCATGGGGCTTGGTCTCTGAGATTGGATTTCTTTGGATTTCATGATTGCTTATGATTATGATGGGGCGATGCTAATAGCTCTTTTTCTTAATTCCTAAAATGCATGCAGGTGTTTCGGTTTTGTTTTACAAAAGCTTTACAGAGAGAGAGTGAGTGGGTCTAGAAATAGTTTTCTGTGTTTTTTTTCTTCATTTTTTTTTTATAAGAAAAATAAATTCCGTTAAATCAATATACATACATATCAACTTGTATATACCAAACTCATGAATTGCATTTATGTTTTCGTGATCTGTCTGTCAATGTTTGTATATATGTAGGTATGTACATATCTCTACCTTGATGCTGTTAACTGAACCTTACCTATACTCTTGTTTTGTGAAAATAAATTTTTGCAGAAGTCAAATAATGTATGCAAACTTAAAATACTGCCAATAGTTTTTTTTTGCATATAAAATTTTTGTATATCTACATACAAACAGACAACAACAACAAAATACAAAAAAAAAAAACACATCTGACAAATGACTATCTCGTCAAGGTCGATTGTCAAGCCGTCGCACTTCTGATCACGATTTTCCTGATTGATGAGTTGATTCGCAATAATGGACAGATCGTAGATAAAGAAAATTGTGAATAAATGAAATGAAAAAAAAAAAAAAATACTTCACGTGACATTTCAGCATCTAAGTATCTTTACTATATATGAGATGAAGCAGCTGAAGGTATATGTATGATCATCAGGTGCATATAATGTTGCGATTGTAATTATTGTGCATGCTTTATAGTGAATTGAATTATCTTTTGTCGAAGTAAGTGAATGAGTGATGAAGGATTGTGTCCTTCTTTTTGATAATATCTCTTTAATTTGACTCGAAGTCGAAGCTGTCAAGGGTGGTAATTAGTCAAAGAAATAAATTCTACTCAAATGACAGATAATTATAAAATATTCATGTGCTGATGCTTAAATTAAATTCTTCTAGGAAATAGTATTCTTGTTGTTTTTTCTATTCTTTGTCATATGATATAAATGCAGAGCTTAAAACTTAGATTGAAAGAAAAAAACAGTGTTAGAAGTTATGTTGGAGATATTCTGTATCTTAGTGACTGGCAATCCAGTCACAAAATGTTTCGTGTTTTCTGCCACTTGCATGGATCCAGAATAACACAATTGATAGAGTGCTTTATTTTCTTCTAAGCAATTTATCGCCATAACTGTTATCTATGACATCTACAATGTAGCATCGAAAAAAGAAAAGCTGTGGTCCAAGGATTGAACCCTGAGGAACTCATAATTAAAATATACAAGATATGTACTTAAACTCCAATGTTTTCAAATAACGGTGGGGTTGATATTAAACTGGAATAAAAAAGCTGTGTATAAAGCATTAATGAAGTTCATTTTTTAATTGAATGGCTCATTTACGCCATAATGTATGGAACTTTCAATGAATACCCTATTGATCCGGCTGAATTTAAGCGATAGCCTGGATTATGTTGACTTGAAGGGCATTGGCTGATTGTAGTTGTTTGGCACAGACTTATGACTGCAAAAAAACCCCGCAAGAAAACAGTAAAATAAGGACAAATCGTGCGATGTTATAGACCAATTCATGCTACATCTGCGAGAGATGAAGCTACCGTCAAATCATTCATGCAGAATGGCCTTTGTTGCATCAGCTGTGTGACATTAAGTTCTGTCATGAGATTAAAGTGGCTGTGAGTCGTAAAAACTTCTGCCTTTCGTTGATATGTATATGTTGCCTGGTTTTCGGTGCCACTAAACTTTGAAAAGCCGACGTTCACATCCATATCATTCAATGTGTGTAAAAATAGTCTCAGCTGATTGATTGACACTGTCATGATTAGTTGCAGATCTTGCCTTTCATGGAGGTTCGGGTGTTAGCAGATTGTCGACTTGAATTTTTTGTCAACTGAACGTTGAATATTCGACTGGGAAAGACGAATGCATCAAGTATTGTTCAATCGTGCAACGACCCAAAGTGATTTGGCATCAATGACTGAATAATAAACAACAGATTCGACACACGCTGCTCAAACAATATTGCCTTCTTAGACTATCAATATTGACCTGTCCCTATTGGAAAACCCTTTAGAATACTATACAAAAATCCAATCTTTACATTTTTCTTATTTTTCAATTCAAATTGTGTTTGATGTCTCAGTCTTTTTTTTCATCCTAAATGGCGTCCAAGTTAAGTTCATCTCAAACATCTCTTTAAACTTTCAGACATTTTGTATTTCTTTCTAATTTTCTTTTGGATCCTAACATTAAAAATTACAAATAAATTTTCCATCTTAAATGGCGCCCAAGTGAAGTTTATCTTTTTCATCTCTAATATATTTCAAAAAGATTTATTTAAATTTAATAATTGAAAATTTAAAATGCTCGTCTTAAATGGCGCCCAATTAAAATGCATATTTCACATCTTTTTTTCACATTATAATTGCAAATAAAATATTTTCACCTTAAATCGGGCCCAAATTACAAATAAAACTTATTCATCTTAAATGGCGCCCAAGCGAAGTTATCTTTAAAATTTCTTAAATCTTTCAAAAAGAATTTATTTTGAATGTATCGTTTCTTTTCTTTTTGATTTCAAAATTAGAAATTGCAAACCAAAAATATTAGTCTCAAGTGAAATTCATATTTCACTATTTTTAAATATTTTAATATTGTTTTTTTTAATGCATCGTTAATTTTCTCTTCGATTGCAATTATTAAAATCGCACTTTAAATGTTGCCAAAATTACAAATTAAACATATACGTATTAAATGGCGCCCAAACTACAAATAAAACATATTCATCTTAAATGGCGCCCAACTGAAGTTTATTTTTTTACATCTTTTAAATCCTTCAAAGTGGTTTATTTTGAATGTACTGTTATTTTTTTTTTTAATTCCAGCAAATCAAAAATTGAAACGCCAAAATATTATCCTTGAATGGCGCCCAGGTGAAGTTTTTTTTAACCTTCCTCTATTCAAAAGGGTTTCTTTGAATTCTTCCTTAGTTGTTATTTCTATTCGACCACTTAAAATGCTTAAAAAAATCATAAATGGCGCCCAACAGATATTCAACCTCGTGGCTTCAATCATTTTTTTAAAATGATTTTCTAATTGAAATTCCTACGATAATCATGCTCTAAGCTAATTTATTTAAATAAAATATTATACAAAACTCTGCAATTCTGCCGCAGATAATAATTTTCCACAAAAATCAAAAATAAACAAATTTATTATTGTTCATGCAAACAAGAAAAACTAATTAAATTTGTTTGAAATATTAATTTTTTCTTCGAGGCATATGATAAGAGTAGGCTAAAAATATCTACTCAAAAACCAAATAAAAGTATGAAGAAATAGAAACCCAACTTGTCAACACTATATGTATAAGATTGATGAGGATTGACTTGTTATGCATATTTATATATGTAATGTCCGGTGGCGGTATATTTCTTTGTCATTTATTAAATTTTTCAATTTAGAAATTTCAAACTGACACTTTAATAAGCCACAACATCAACAACCGAAAAAAAGTAAACAACAACTTAATAAAAACAACGACGATGCAAAGATCGATTAAATGACTTATTTTGTGTAATTATTTTAATGACACTTTCTCGCATCACCCTGTAATTATGTGATGAGGCGTAATATCATAGTTGCATTCATGCGAAACTTTTACTTCTCATTTTTCCCGTATCTATCTATACCTATGCTTTTTATTAAGTCATTTTGAACGTTCGTTGCACAGTTGAGTGAGAAGTGCTTCGCAAGTAATTTGAGGACACACCAAAGCACACACAAGGGAGGAACTTAATCTTTGAACCCACAAACGTAGTTCTTTTTTTCTGTGTTGTCATATAGAATTAAATAAACAATAATTCATAATCTCTGTCTATATAATTTATTTATGTACAACACCCCCGCTTCTGTGATGTTGCTATCGCATCTTTAAGATTGTAAAATGACGACTATCATTCGTTTCCTGTGAGTTTTTGCCAAGCAAATTCACCCAACCGTGCTGCATTTATATACATTTACGCGAGTAATACACCACTAGGAAAATGAATGTCCCACAATCCACAAAGAACTGCAGCCGCCCATTCATTATTTTGCGCGCACAAAATAACTGAACAACAACAAAAACGAAAACAACAACGCCAAACAAAATTCTCCTCCGTTAAATGTTTTGAAAGAGCTCCTTCAAATTGTGCATGGCCTTCCATCCATCCGTCCGTCCGTCCGTTTTGTGAAGGAAATTTATTGAGAAAAATGCAACACACAAGCCCCCCAACGTCACATCCTCTTTGCAGGGACGGAGTAGATTTATTCTTATATTCAAATTAGATAGGTGTGTGAATCTAAAGGGCTCTCATGGTTATGAATGAAATAAGGTCGACACATAGTTTGTTTTGTGTCGTTTAAGGGCCAGGTTTTTAGTACTCTGAGTTAACTTGAATAAAGTCAGAGTTAGAATCCTTCATTTAACCCGAGTTAACGCAAAGTAGTTTTTCAGTGGAGGATTAACTTTAACTTACAGTTTTCAGCAATTAAAATCGATGTTCGATTCTATAAAAAATGCGAAATCAAGATAGCGCCAGTGGATATTGGCTTTTTCATAGTGCTACACATCTGTTCAGTTTGTGCCAAATAAGCTCACAAAATTTTTTCAAAGAAATTGAAATGTAAGTTGGATGAAAAGCATGTTTTAAAATTAATCCCTGGTTTAACTGCACAACTAGCAGTATCTCGCACTGAAAAATTGGGCCTTAAAGTACTATCAAAGAATATTTCCAAAACTTAATCACAATTTGAAGGAAGTTTTTTCTCGGGTCCAATCGTAGCTTTCGGGCCGCACTACGACTAAATCCCTCCTTGTCTCTTGACTCTATGCGCTTTCATCCTTCTTTAAATTTGCCACATGTGCTGCACTCCACCACCTCACCATCACCATCGTCGTCATCATCATCATCGTCGCCTACTCCAAGGTGGGTCGGTCGGGTTCGGTTCTGTTTTTATTTATTTATTTTTGTTTGCATTTATTCATTCATAAGAAAACGACCGTACGTACAACAACGACTTGTTTTTCTGTTTATACTTCCATTCCAACAAACACCACACCAAGATACCCGAGTACTACTCATTTTTTTATGATGAAAAGGACAGCAAATTTAAGTATGCATCACCATGGTGCTGCATAGCATATGTCATTAATTAATGGCTTGCGCTCTGTTTGTGAACACAAAGTTCCTTCCTACTCGTCCGTTGTTGGTCGGTCGGTCGTCGTCCAAGTCCAAGAGTGGTGTAGGTACCTACATACATTTTTTATTTGAAAAATTTCAAAACCTGGCAAATTTATCTGTTTATCCTAATTTCAGTTGAATTGTATCTTGCGGATGCAACAGAGTATACCTAGGTATTTTTTCTATAGAAAATCAAACATTCCGTAGGTTGGTTTCTAGATGCATGCATACCATCAGACAACAGAGACACAGAACTTCATGCATGCTGAATCTTAGATAATTGCATTGACACATGTTGGGTGTGAATTTTTATAGGATCTACGTGTCATGTTAGCAATATTTTTATATGTATATATTTTTTTTTATTTTACTTTTGAATTTATTTCTGTTTCGAATGCGTTTTTTTTTTTTTTTTTTTTTTTATTCATTTCAGTGATTAGTTAGTTTGCATCAGAGAGGTTATGTTATGACTGTGTCTCTATACTATTTCTTTTGTTGTTGGCAAAAATAAAATGTTGTTGATAGGTGTTAGATGATGCACATCCGGTTGGGCTTACAATTTCCATGGAATTATGAATGAGACGATAATCTGGTGGGTTTAAGGTTTCTTTGTTATGTTTTTTACTTTTTTCATAATGAATCAAAAGTGAGTATATCTATTGAAGCTTGAAAGTTATCAGTGGTTAGAGATTAGTATTTGTTTTATTCACAAAGTAATAAGATTTTTTTAAGTGATATCTAGATAGGTAAATTTGGAAACAATTCTTATTCTGGGAGCAAAGGTTTTTTCCATCTTTATTTTTTTGTAAGTTGACTTAAATTTTTTTGGGTTTAGGTTTACTTTCTCAGTGTGAATTTTTAGATCTAAAGCCTAGTATTAATCTTTCGTAAAATGAAAATGACGAAATGTCTACAATTATATCTAAGCCGTTTTTTTTCCATTTCATTTGGTTCAAACACATACAAAAATATGCAGTTCAAAGCTAAAACATTTGAAGATACGATTATAAAATATTGTTTTTATTTATCAACGAAAAAGCGGAAAAAGTACTAAGACATGTGTTTTTTCTTTGTTTTGTTTCAACAAAATTTTGTGGAGCCTTATCGAAATAAATATAAAAAAGCCAAAAAGTAGTACATTTTGTCAAAAATGGACAAACTCTCCAAACAAAATTTCTGATATGTGTATGCTCTATTTTTTTTTTGGCAGCAGTTCTTTCAGACAATAAAAAAAAATTGAGTAAAATTGATAAACTTTAGTAGATGATTTAGAGGAGTCTACACTGAATTAAGAAAAGTCTCCACTCCTTTTTGCATTGAATTTATTGTCCACTACACTGACTCTTATTGTCGCCTTAAAAATTAATGTTAAATGTGAAGTCTCGGTCAGCAATGACTGTAATTCATTTAAACGTTACAATGGAGAGAATGGTATATAGCGAAAAAAAACACATCAGTATTTGTTTTATTTGACTAGCGATTGAATGTTCCAGAGCCATATTGTCATACTTTCAATGAAGCAAAATGACAATCCTATAATGAAGTGAATATTGCCGATAATTGATTAGGTATAAAATAAAAGTGGAGACTTTTACCAATTTTTATATTAATATAATTATTTTGATCATCGAACTACATAGTACCGCTGACATAAATTTTCTTTTTTATGTTTCTTTTGCAAAACTCTCCAAAAATATTTATGTCCTGTATTTTTGTAAGAATTTCGTTGTCTCATTGAAGACCATAGACAAATTTCTTTAGCTCGTCGAACGATGTAATGCTGAAGGAAATTTTCTTTTTTATGCTTCTTTTGCGTGACTCCAAGAAATTTATTCTGCTGTGTGTTTCTTAATTTTTTGTTATCTTGTTGGAGACCAACGACAAATTTCTTTCGCTCGTTGAACTATGTAGTTACTGCTAAAGAAAATTTTCATTCATATGCTTCTTTTGCGAAACTCTCCAAAAATATTTTTCGTTCGCATTTCGTTGTTTGTTGGAGATCACAGGCAAATTTCTTTAGGTCATCGAACTTTGTACTACTGAAGGAAATTTTCTTTTGTATGTTTCTATTGTGAAAGTCTCCAAGAATTTTTTTCTACTGTATGTTTCTTAAGCAATACATTGTCTTGTTGGAGACTAGAGACAAGTTTCTTTAGCTCATCTAGTTATGTACAGCTGAAGAAAATGTTTTTTGTATGTTTCTTTTGCGAAAGTCTCCAAGAATATTTGTCTGCTGTATTTTCTTAAGCATTTAAGACCACAGACAATTTATACAAATTTCTTTAGCAACAGCAGCAAAGTAGGCTAAAGGTATCGTTTCCATTCAACAATAAGCTATAATTTCTGAACATATAAAACTTTAATCTAAATATTATTTATTGTTTAATGTTTAAAATAAAAATTATTGATAATATTGTATTAAACAATTTTTGTTTGTAATCGTTTTCCAAGTTTATACAATAAAATTGCTCTATGCTTTATTTATACCATTCTACTGAATGTAAAGTTATTTAAAATAAATTTTAAAAATTGTTCGTGATCTTAAAAAACAAAATAATATTGTTTTGAAATTGCATCTATTAAAGTCACAAGGTCACATCACCTTAAAAATACAATTTTCTTAATAACTTTTCATCTTTGCAGTAATGCACAAAATTTAGTGTCGGTCTATTGTTATGTTTACCAGATAAAATAGCTATATAAGTCACTTATCACTGTCATTAACACATTAATAGGCGTTGCACAAGCTATTAGTAGATATAGCCCCAAGGGAAATTCAACAATTTCCCTAGTGACTATCTAACTATTACTGCAATATTACACACACGTGGGTAATTAAATTATAATGCCAACAACCTCCCCTCTCAGCCCCACTCGCTTGGTATATTACATACAATTATTATATTTTGTTTAAACTAACAAGTAATATGTGCACTAACTCACGTAGGAAAAAGCAAAACAATGTTGCGCCGCTTGTCACGCAAAAGCCATTGATAAGATACTTTAATGCTCCTTCTTTTGAAATTTTGTCTCCGCCTTTGTCTAATGTTGTATATTTTTTTTGTTTATCAATTAAATAATTTCCATTTATAGACAAAACAAAAACCACGTAAATAAATATATCAGTGCTGGATTAACTTTACAGGCAAAGTTGTCAACCTTTAGAGGCTCAGGTTTTGTGTGGTGCGTCTCGCCAATCTCGAAGGAAACATTCATATCAATCCACGTTTCCTTCGAAATTAGCGAATCATCGTAGGATACTTATTTTTCAATTATAAGTCGATTCAATGATGAAAGAATATTTGTCTTTAAATTTTACGCACGTTGCATTTAACTTTCAAAATGCTTAAACACATTGCAAATATTTGGAAAAATTCGAGAGAATTTGAAATGATAAACCGATGAGCATTGGTTTTTGCAATTAGAAGGAAAGTTATTCACATACCTGGAGTGCTGTTAAAAAAATGTTCAGTACTTGACAACTTAAATAACTAACGAATAAAAAACGGCCCTTAATTCTTGAAATACCTTCCTTCGCCTCAATATGTCTTACTCCATCCCTGGCTTGTAAATAATGTGTGTGGCCATAATTAAAACAATAACAAACAGTTGCTATTGTAAATTTAAAGTGCTATAAAATTCTAATAAGATTTTCGTTATCTTTGGCGTAAACTTTAAAATTCAAAATAAAAAAAAAAGAAAAAATAATATTAAATGGGTGCATGCAGTTATAAATATATTTAAATGCTTTTAGCTACAACACGCCCCCTTTTAGTGTTGTGTGTATCTCTGCTACAGCAGTTTTTCATTGAACATTTTTTGCAGCTGGTTTAATAAAACATATGGTTAATTGTGTTTATTTATTTATCTGACATTATGATAAAAATAACATACATATACATTAAATATTTTTAATTGAAAAATTACATTGGTGATTTGTTGTTGGTTGCCATTTATAAGTTTTGTTTTTTGTTTTTTTCTTTATCATTTAATAAAAAGCAAAGTTTCTATACTAGGAAGTGAAATAGTAACTTGTGGAATGTGTATATCGATTGGGTAGATGTTGAATTTTATATCTTGAAATAGGTTGAAAGTTTAAGGAATTCCTCAAGCTGGGAATGTATGAAAAAATAATATTCAATGCAGGGAAAATTTAGTTATCATTCTAACAAAAAATATTTTCAGTTTAATTTAAAGGTCTTACTCTTTCAATTAGTGCTAAAATTTGACATTTCCATTAGTTCAATCAAATTTTGTATCGATGATCCAAAAATGAAAAATGTTAATCATTTTAGATTATAGTGGAACTCATTAGTCCGCACCAATTGATTGATTTAAATATTATCATAATAAAAACAGTTTTTCTTTTCCAACTAAACTAATGTCTGTCCAAAGTGGAACGTATATTTACTTACAATCCACAAATAACGGGTGATTTTTTAAGAGGTTTAGAACTTTTAAAAAAAAAAAACACAAAAAATTCGAAAAAATGAATAAAATATTTATTTGAATCGATAGTTTGAACCTTGCAATTTAATGTTGAAAGATAATTTCATGCAAATGTTGACCGCGGCTGCGTCTCAGGTAGCCCATCCGCTGAGTCCAATTTTGGCATACTCTTTCACACATATCGGCCGGTATCTCACGAATGAATGCATGGGTGTTGGCTTCCAGTGCGTCAATCGAAGCGAGCTTGTCCCTATAGACATTAGCCTTGACATACCCCCACAAAAAATAATCTAATGGTGTCAAATCGCACGATCTAGGCGGCTTATTGACCGGCCCGAAACGTGAAATTAACTGTTCACCAAACTCGCCTCGCAATTGCGCCATTGTTTCGCGTGCTGTGTGGCATGTGGCGCCGTCTTGTTGAAACCACATATCATGCAAGTCAAGAACTTCCATTTCGGGCAAAAAAAAGTTTGTTATCATCGCTCGGTAGCGTTCACCATTGACAGTAACGCTGCGATTCGCATCATCTTTGAAGAAATATGGCCCAATAATGCCGCCGGCCCATAAACCGCACCAAACAGTGGCTTTTTCGGGATGCATTGGTAGCTGTTGCAATGCTTCTGGCTGATCTTCACTCCAAATGCGGCAATTATGCTTATTTACGTACCCATTCAACCAAAAATGAGCCTCATCGCTGAACACAATTTTTCGATAAAAAAGCGGATCCTCGGCCAGCTTTCCAAGAGCCCATTCACCAAAAATTCGGCGTTGTGGTAGGTCGGCTGGCTTTAGTTCTTGCACCAGGTGTATCTTAAAAGGCTTTACGCCCAAATCCTTCCGCAAAATTTTCCACGTAGTGCTGTAACAAAGGCCTAACTGCTGGGAACGGCGCCGAATCGACATTTCGCGGTCTTCTGTCACACTAGCCGATACGGCCGCAATATTTTCTTCACTACGCACAGTACGTAAACGTGTTGGTGGTTTAATGTCCAACAAAGTAAATTTGGTGCGAAATTTGGTCACAATCTTCCGAATAGACTGCTCAGAAGGTCGAGAATGCCGACCATAAAATGGAAGCAGCGCGCGATGAACATTTCAAACCGAGCACGAATTTTGATAGAAAAATTCAATAATTTGCAAGCGTTGTTCATTTGTAAGACGATCCATGGTTAAATTGCAAACCAAACTGAAGCTGTTTGACAGCGACACAAGGTACTAAACACACGTCAGCTGTCAAAACCAGTGTTGCCAAAACCAAACCAGCTAAAAAATCACCCTTTATAATCTTAAAGAAAGTTTATCATTTCGGTCAGTGCCTCAGATTTTAAATACGGAAATGGTTGTGTCCAATTCATTCGAAAATGAGCATCTGAACATCTGTCCAAAAGTGTTCTAAGGAAATCTTATAATACCTTATTGAAATTCACCAATTCACCCATTCATTCCATTCTAAGCTTCTGCAAAACAAATTTCATCGATTGTTGTCAAAATTTGCATGATTCAATCATTGAGAAAGAATGTATTTGAGAGAATAAAAAATGAGAATCATCAAGAACGTTGAAACTATTTGTCCAAGTTAGAATTAATGAAAGTGCAAAATATTTAACTTCTAGATATTTCAGCTTTCATCTCTATCACTCGATATCTGTTGGATTTTTACTTCTCCAATCTTAAATTGCTTAAACAAAACCATAAAACAATAACTGGCTTGACATCACAAAGCAACAATTAATTCTAAAATCACATATAAGTGATTAATTACTGGCAAATGTTTAAAGTGTTATTCTACTTTTCATTATTCTTTGAATTATTGCATTTTAAATAATGCATTTCCATTAAAGATTAATTTCTAAATATGCACGGTAAAAAAAAGTAAGCAATTTCATACACGAGTGAATTCCACAGAACGGCCTTGCCCGGGGGGTTGAATCAAAACACATATGTACTTACCTATATGTATGTACACAAAAAAAACCTTGTCATACTTAAACTCTAAAACCAAACCAGCAACTCTGTTTTATGTTCTTATTGAACTTATTTGCAATTTTGCCAGACAAATCTCGTCTCTCTTTCAACTGTAAAAAAAAAATCAGCACCAGCAGCAGCAAATAAACAATAGTAAAAGTATAAAAGGGGAAGCAAGTGATTGTTGTAGTTATAAATCATTAACTTGTATTTGTTTTCGTTTTTTATTTTTTATTGTTGTTGTATCCCATAATTAAAAGAATTACATATGAGAGAGTGTGTTTTGATTGAGTTTGATTGACTGGAACAAAAGACGTAGTAGGAGACACACAATAAAGTTGAAACACTAGATCCGGTATACCTATGTATGTAATATGAGAATTTAATCACTGGAACATTACCTTTTGAGGTGGTATAAACTACAAATAAAACGAGTCTTATCAAAAATTCTGAGAAATAATTTCTTATAAAATTTCCGTTCTCATTATAAAGTTGTTTTCATGTCAGAAAATAATAGTTGAATTTGTCTTAACTCGTTTATTTAATTCTATGAAAGAATCAAAAGCAATTTTAAATATTTTTCGAATGATACATTCACAAACGGAAGTTGTTATAAAATGCTTGATTCATATAAAATAGTTCCGTTTTATTCTCAATTATAAGACAATTTACTTAGATCACTCGAAAAAACTTTTTTTCTTTCCAAAATAAACTTACATTTGGTGAAAGTCGATCCACAAATAAAATCACCTAAAAGTTAAAAATTCCATGTTTGCAACTTCCTTTGAATATTTAGTTTTTACTCGAACGAACGATAAAATCGTCCAAAGGACCATGAAAAAATGTACAAATATCTAAATTTTGTCACAAACCAAAAGCTGTGACACGTAATTTATCTTTTTTTTCACTCAAGCTTATTGTTATTGTTAACAAAAAGTTAGGAGAACAAAACACCACGTTTTAGTTTCAAAAAATGATCCCTTACTAATATCTTAGCCACCTTAATCACTATTCTAATCGATTTATTTTCTTTTTCTTCTTACAGCCCGTATACTTACCTGCTACTGCGATGGCAGTTGCCCAGACAATGTGGTCAATGGGACTTGTGAGACAAGGTCCGGTGGCTCGTGCTTTAGTTCAGTTGAAGAAGTTTATGACGATATCACTGGTACCTATGAAGAGGAAAGAACTTATGGATGCATGCCTCCCGAGGAATATGGTGGGCTTTTAATGGTAAATTTTAAATGCTTAAATTCCTTTTCTCCAACAACTAACTAACCTATTTTTGTCTCTTCATTTTCAGTGCAAAGTTGCATCGGTACCACATCTACATGGTAAAAATATTGCCTGCTGTGATAATGGTGATTACTGCAATCGTAATCTACATCCTGCATTCACACCGAAAACTACCACCCCGCCACCAGAATTACCAGCTACCGTTGTACCTCCAGAGCGATTTATACTCATAGGATTGATGATTCTCTGCGTAACAATATTCACGATTGTAATGACAGGACTATGTTTGATTTATCGTCGCCGACAGAAGCTCCACAAACAACCCAGACTGATAAATTCAATGTGTGGTGCACAAATGTCACCGCTAACACAACTTGTTGAACAGAGTTCAGGGTCAGGTTCGGGATTGCCATTGCTTGTTCAGCGTACGATTGCAAAACAAATTCAAATGGTTCGTCAAGTTGGCAAGGGACGATATGGTGAGGTTTGGCTTGCCATGTGGCGTGAAGAGAAAGTAGCTGTAAAGACATTCTTCACCACCGAAGAGGCTTCATGGTTCCGTGAAACGGAAATCTATCAAACTGTTCTGATGCGTCACGAGAATATACTTGGATTTATTGCAGCCGATATCAAAGGCAACGGTTCATGGACTCAAATGCTGTTAATCACTGACTATCACGAACAAGGTAGTCTGCATGATTATTTACAAAGGAGCGTTCTGACACCACAAAAACTACAAATTCTCGCATATTCTCTGTCATCTGGCTTGGCTCATCTGCATGCTGAGATTTTCGGAACACCTGGCAAACCAGCAATTGCCCATCGGGACATCAAAAGCAAAAATATACTCGTCAAGCGTAATGGACAGTGTGCTATTGCCGACTTTGGACTTGCCGTAAAATACATCTCTGAATTAGATGAAATTCACATTGCCCAGAATACTCGTGTGGGAACACGTCGCTACATGGCTCCCGAAGTACTCGAAGATACATTAAATTCAAAACAATTTGAAGAATTCAAACGCGCCGACATGTACTCAGTTGGTTTGGTTTTGTGGGAAGCTTGTCGACGTTGTTATACAACAGTGCATGGTTCAAAGACAACCATCTGTGAGGATTATGCCTTGCCGTATCATGATGTCGTACCATCAGATCCATCATTTGAAGATATGCTTGCAGTTGTGTGTGTCAAAGGTTTCCGACCACCAATTCCAGCGAGATGGCAGGACGATGATGTCCTAGCGACGCTGTCTAAAATTATGCAAGAATGCTGGCATCCGAACCCATCGGTGCGGCTAACAGCGTTAAGAGTTAAGAAGACACTAAGCAGACTCGAAATAGACTGCAATGACTGCCCCATTAAAATAGTGTAGATAGTTAATTTTTTTAAGATTTTCTGTCACTGTATAGAGTAACCATGTAAGCAAACAGCTGTGTACAAAGTCATATTTTTTTCTATTAGATTTTAAGGTTATCTATCCCTAAGAGAAGAAATAAGTCATCTTGTTTTTTTTTTAATTTTAATTTTATTTAATTAAGTAAGCTTTTGACAAATGTTAATTTATGCACGAAAAAAATGAACTGAAGATAAGATTGATTAAGAAAGAAGAAGAAGAACAAGTGGGAGGAAATTTAATTTAAACAAAGAAAAATATGTTTTTGGTTAACAATGGCTTTAAATATTAAATTTAAATTAAATAACATGTGTTTATATTTTGTAGACATGAATTCAAAAGAGATTGATTGTTAGATTGTGAAAGCTTAAGTCAGTTTAAGGGGGTGGATTTGGGTTTTTGTCGAAGATGCTTCCATTTTTGTAAGAGCGGAATCCATTATGTTGGACTTTAATTTATAATTTTACTATATTTACGTGCTACATAGAAATTTTGGAAATCATAATAATCTAAAAAGGGCATGACAATATTGAACCAGAACCAATATTGAAGTTCAGAGTAAATAAAGCTTCAATGGCATACAGCGCTTACAATACTCGAGAAAAGTACTGTAAATGAGTTTAAATTTTGGAAGTTGATGTCCTTTTCGACGCGAAATAAACTATTTTCTTGGACTCCAATAATGAGTTAGCAATTAAGATCGGTTTATTTCACATCTCCGATTTCTTTCAAACAAGTGCAAGATGGCTTAGCAGCCTTAAATGTCTGAAAGCATGAAGTATTTTCTGTAAAATGTTTTACACAAGATTTCTGTTGTTTTAAAATAATATTATTCGACATGAACTTAAAGAATTTTGAAATAAATTTTTTTTTCTGAAAGTAATCACTCTTTCAGTGTAGAAGTGTGAACTTATCACACTTTACAATCCGAAATCATTTTTTCTTAAAATAATTTCAAACAAGAAGCGAATTTTATCTTTGTTTATCTTTGTCAAAGTATATATGTACTTTATGTGGAACTTTTTTTGGAACGTGTTCCACAATTTATGATGTAATGTAATGTACTTCAAAATACTTCTCAAATACTTCACCCCAATTAAGAACTCAGCATTATGTTAACTAAAATTATTAAAAAGTATAAGCAATTTTTATAAACATCATAGCTGTATGCCTTAGAATAACTTTTGCTTCAAAAAAGATAGAATAACTTAAAAACTTCCTCCTTTGAGACTATGAAAGCTTCTATTTAACGTTATATAACGTTTAGTCCTAAGCAGTGATTCTACTCGCGGCTTACAGCAAATCTTAATGTCAAACAACGATGTGGGCATTTAGAAAAACTCTGATCTTAACCTTTCCTGACTAAGCTTCAAAATCTATACCACTTCTCTTATTTTAGACAAACGAAAGTAGTTGTTTTTTTTTTTTTAATAGGAAGTTGAGAAAGTTCAGCGAGTATATAGTACACGTTTTGTTTTTGTTAGCTTTAATAAGTTTTCCATGTACGTAATCAAATATTAAAGCCTCTTTAAGGCTGGTTTTTAAAAATCTTGGAAAACTAAAAAAAAATAAAAATATTATGTTTAAAAAATACAAAACTTAGTGTATTTAACTATTTAAAAATAAAAAAAAATAAAAGAAAACAAACAAATGTGAATGTATACAAAATAATAATTCTATATATTTACTATATTCAAAATGTGCCAGAATGAATTTTAGTCTTAAAGATTAAATAAATTGTAAAATGTGTTTAAAAAAAAAATAATAATTAAATTTCATAAATTTATTATAAATTTCTATTAACATACAAAATAATGCCTTATTTTTGAAGAAGAAAATTTTACTAAACTTGCAAACTAGAAAAAAAAAAACTTAAGTTGCCTTATTGTCAAAAGAAAAAGAAAAAAACTATATGATATGCCTCTGTAGTGTTTAAAAAAATGAATTATGTAACTATTTTGCAATATTTACTGCCGAAATTAAAAACAAAATAAAACTACAAATTTTTTGAAATAAAAAGACAAGATTAGCGATAAAGGTATACACATTGTGTTCCGTATGACCGTTTTTTCTGTTTTAATTCGTGTAATAAGCCTGCCTTATTGTGAATATATAAATTATGAAATTTTTATGTAAATATTTATATGCCTTTAAAAAAAAATAAAACAAAAAAAAAACAAACGAAAAAATGTGCAAATTTAAAATAAGAAACAAAAAACACATACAAAAAAATGAACTATAAATTTATTAATTTCTAAATTAAGTTAAAATTACATAAAAAATAATACAAAAAAAAAAAATTAAAATTACCTAAAATATAAGCTCATAATTTAATTTAAAACTAAGAAAAGTGTAAATATTTATGATAAAACTAATTAATATTATATTTTCTCTTCTTAACACATACAATATATTATTATTATTATTAATATTTTAAATATTGGTTGATTGTAATTGATGGAAATTGTAGTGATCACGGAGTTTTAATAATTATAATAAGAAACAAACATAAAATACAAATTAACAAAAATAATAACACTTTTGGAAATAGAAAATTATTCTGAAAAGAAAAATAAATTTGAAAGAAATATAATAAAAGTGCAAAAAAATATTCATAAATTATTTGTTTTCATTTTCAAAGGGAAATTTTAAATACTCGGTTCTTAGCATTTATCATCATTATTTGTCAATTAGGATCGAAGATCATTGGATGGTCCTATTCTGTGGGTTTTAGTACATTAAGGCCCAGGTTTTCAGTTCGAGATTATCCTAATCTCGGGGTTAAACTTGAAATAACTTCCGAAATGTGTTTTTCAGTCCATTGAAATCCTAAGTTAACTCCGAGTAAGCTGACTTATTTTGGTGAGTTAACTCAGGGACCAAATTGAATGCCTTCTCAGTTCTAGCGCCATATCGATTTTAATAGTGAAAGTTATTGTCGGTACAATTCCGTTGTTGCGCCATCTATATTCCGACATGTGTAAAGCGTCGAAGGGTGATATCCATTGTGTCGCAAATCTATAGCCTAAATTTTTGACAACTGCAAGATGAAGTTAATCTTAAACTGAAAAACTGTTTCTGAGTTAACTCGGGGTTAATTTATTTTCTGGAATAGATAACTCTGAGTTAACTCTGAACTGAAGAACTGGTTCTAAGAGTCATAAAGTGCATTGTTTTTAAAGTTTTGAGATCAAGAGGTTAGCATGGAGATACCAAAAATGTAAAAAACTGGTTACGGTGCACAGGCCCACTTTTGTTAACCAGATCCTCAATTGATTGAAATCGATAAAACTCTACGAATACAAACAGAATTATGTAGGGAAAGCATAAAAGTATCAATATTTTAATATTTCCAGGGGTTTGTTCAAAATGGATTATTTTATAGTAAATTTAAAAATCAGGTCCTTCCAAATTCTCTCACATATTCCATACTGCTGGTCTTGAAAAAAGGGCGCGAACGCCAAATTTGAGTTAGTCGAATATTTGGAAAAGCTTAACAGTTAAATAAAAAATATTACCATTGTGTTTTGATCCGCATTTCTAAATACATTCACCAATGCTACAAGCTTTTTACAAAAAGAATACTTATACACACATGTTTAAATTCGTAAAATATTTCAAACAACTGCAAAAACTAGTGAATTTTGTTGTCTCTTGTATTTATTTCTTATGATTTAAATAAAAATTATTTGTAAAATCTACTTATGAGCCGAGCAATTGGAAGCGTTATTGCTTAAGTGAACGAATCGGACCTTGGGCTTTAAAAGTTATAACTAGTTCCAACTTTATCAATAACCGAAAAGTCGCAAAAGTAGATAGCTCACAAAATCCCAAAAAATGTCTATTGAACTTCTAGAATCAATAGAATAAAAAAAAACGGTTCGAATAAGGTATGCAAGAAAACTACTTTTAGTTGATTTGAAGTAATACGTTGCCTTCTTTTAGGAGTTCGGTTTTTAATGGGGTGCTGGGTGTTGCGACCCGGCAAAGCAACGACTTAATTTTCTTTCACCAAGTTATATTTTAGCAAGTAATTAATATATTTTGAAAGTTTGAGAATGTGAAATCCAAGAGAAACGGAAGAGAAATAGGTTTTATCATTAAACTGCATTGGGCATAATAACGAAAATTAGATATCTATTTTCAGTTTACGGCATTTATTGACTGGCTATAGTTGTAGTTCATATTACGTTTGAAGGAGAATGGGCAAATATTGCGGAAAATAAAAAACTTCTGCACCTCAATGCATCTATCGCCCCACACAACCATATAACATAATATTATAATAGATATAACCATTAGTCAACACATCGCAAATCATTAAGAAATATTGGCCATCGATGAATGCAATTTAATTTTTTGACTGAAGTAGCTACACCATATGAAGTTCTGCCACTTTTTTCTCAAAGCTTGATTGTATGAATGACATCAGATACAATTTTTGCTTCCACATTTAAAAAAAACTGCTAATTTTGAAGTAGCTAATTAGAAAACAAATGATCTTAGACCGTTCACCCCCTGTGACTATTTTAGCCACGTCTTAAAGTCCGCGTTCATTTGGGAATGAAAGCTATAAAGTGGAAACGGTTATGAAAGTGCTCTAAGGAAATTAACTCTCAAAATTATAACAAGCCACTTTTGGTATCATAATCTCAAAAGTATTACTCTCAACTCTCAAGGAGCATATCCATTTGAGAGTAAAAAGAGTAAAAAGACGATAAACTCAGATGAAGCAGATCTCAAGAGTAAAGATTGTGAGGAAATACTTTCGCAAGTTAACTGTCGAGTGTTACTCTCGGTTGATAGTAATATTCTTCAGATTTTGATATCGAAATTTGTCTGTTGGAATTTTTGAATAATTGGAACTATTATTAAAAACAGATCAAAAATGCTGGATTGAACCATGGATACTCTTACAGGTACAAAATAGCTTCAAATTGAAGATGCTCAGCAATCCAAAGAATTTTGCCGTTAAATGCAGATGAAATATTATCCACAAGCGTAAATGTTGTAAAGCTGTAAACTGCGTAAGTCTTTCAAATATTCCTTACAAATTGTAACAGAATTATGAAGTTTAAAATGTTACAACGTTTACGACGGCTAAACGCTCTGTTGTATGAATGCCCTTAATATATATAGTATACATTCCGTTGTACCTAGACCCACAATATTTCAAAAGGATACTAAATTAAGAGCAGCCAATCCAGTACGTGGGCCTGTATTGGTAACAAAGTTTCAACTGACTCATATTTCTCTACGAGTTGGCCTTTTTTCCTCCAATGTCCATTGTTTTGCCATGTTGACTCCTTACAACATAATTTGCAAAATACGCTACAAACTTTGTTGGAGTTTTGGTAGTCAATTTCCGATAGATATCAAAATATGTTCCCGCTTTCAAGTGGTTCTCAAAAAGTTCAATTGTCAAGAGTAAAAACTATGTCTATTTGCGAGTTTGTTCTAGTGAGCCACTAGGAGGCTGCTCGCAGCACCAAGGCTTTTTACTAAAATTCAGCTTTGTCGGAATTTTTTTGAAGTGAAAGTCTAGTTTTTCTGGGTTATTGTAATTTAAACTAGATTCTATAAAGAAATGCTGCATATTTATGGGAGATTCAAATGTTTAACAATAAAAAGGCGCACTCTTCGGTATTTTTGTTCATTTTTCTAATTTAAGTGACCTCGAAGAAGTAGCTCAACTTTTTATTCGTGTCTTTTTTTCATCTCATTAATGTAATTTGGGAGGTCCAGGTTGATTTGCAAAGTCAATTCATTAAATTTATACCTTTTTACTGGAAAATATGTACACAATGTGTCATGTGTGTACTCGTATAACTACATCTCATAAGAAAATAGATTTTTTCACAACTAATTAAAGACTAATTAAAAGCAAATTATTAATTAATAAAATGATAGGCCTGAAAGTTCTAACCACTTTTAGATAAAAAAATCATTGAAAACATTGACAAATTGTTAAAACTTATTAACGACTTAATAACCATGAATTATTTATCCATAAATCATTCCGTTTAAAGAGTTTTTACCACATTTTGTGGTAGTGCTATGCTAACTAGATGTCAAATTAACAAAGAATGCAGACATATGTACGCAGAAAGCATTGCACGACAAATTCGAAGCTATCGCAAATAACCCAAGACTAGTTAACGACAAATGAAGCCATATACTTTCTTTACTTACTTGATATCAAGCTTCCCAAAGAAGCAAAAACCAAAAAAATTGCTGCGCGATTAGATTAAATTTTTCACAACTAATTAAAGACTGACTAACGGAAAATTATTATGCCATAAAACATTAAGCATAAGAATTAAGATTTTACCGCTTTTCAAGATTTGTCAAGTACCAAAACAAATAAACATAGGAAACATTCAACGACAAATTCGAAATTGTCACAAATAATTAACGACAAATTAACGGCAAATTATCCACCAACTCATTTTTCGATTCGTCAAAGTTGCTTTGCTAACTTGACACTCTTAGAAAACAAATAACCCAAAAACATATGGAAAACATCGCATGACAAAATTAATTTTTTCACAACTTAAAAACGACTAATTAAAGGCCGATTATTAAGTATTAAAATATTAAAATTTAGAAGTTTTTATTTTCAAAAAAAAAAAAACATAGAAAACAAACAAAGACAATTAAGGACTAATTAACGACAAATTATGCACCTATCTATTTTTCGATCGGTTAGAGTTGCTTTACTAACTGGATATCAAATTAGCAAAGCACCAAAAAAAACATAGAAAACAATGAATTACAAATTCTTAATTGTTACAACTAACGACTAATTATCGGGAAATTATCCATTTATTAATTTTTCGATACGTCAAAGCTGCTTTGCTAACTTAACACTCATAGAAAAACGCTTGTGGAAATAATGGCTTTAAACAAGTGAAGCGTAGATCATAGTACAATCAGAACGTGAAACACCTTATGGAACAAAACCAACCATTCTTCTTTGGCGTTGTTTTGATATTACACCACTTCAAATATTAAATAGTAAACTTATAAAAACTTGACGTAGTTCTAGAATTTAGAACTCATAATTTTTCACAGCTGACTTGTTCAAAATATAGTTTTTTTTTTGTAATGTAATGAGAGAACTTGGCACTTTTTTAAACGTTTATATTTTTGATATTGTGTTCTTTATTAGCTTTTTTTAAAAATAAAAAATCTATCAAATAGGCCAATATCATCTGGAAATACAAAATTAATATCGATGTTTATCTGCTTCCAATGCAAAACAATAAACAATATCAACCTTCCACGAGTATAGGTACAGCTGATAAAATCTTAATTTCCATTTCAATTGCTATACTCCAGAGAAGACCTGAATGATTTGACAAATACACTTCCTGGCTTATGGGATGCTACCTATCGCAATATGCTTTCATTTCAACAGGAAAAGGTAAAAACCACATAAAATGCATCCTCGAACCGACCTAGTTCATTTTTAATATAAAGATACAGGTACCATGTAGAGAACAACGCAAACATGACCTAGATTCAAAACGAAAATACCTACATATACTAGTAGTCGAAATTCATTTAAAAGGATCTACCACTTCCAAACACAATATCAACGTTGTCATTGTTGTTCTCTATTTAACTCTATATATGGTGCACACCCGCAAATGCATGTACCATGTCTAGACTGTGAAACAGCATATTCCATGGAAGGCTTTTATGTGTCCACCATACCAATGTGAATACCACCGGAGGCAGTTTTCGCCATGGAACATCATAATATGATCTTCCGTTGAAATGTTGGCGGAGTCTGTGCCTTTCCGCTATAATACCGAAAATGCTGATATGGTTGTCAGCATTTCAGCAATCCGCGAACACAGTCGACATCTTTTCCATTTCAACACGGGTTTTTTGGGATGTGGTCGAATGCCAAAATGGCAATGTTCCAACATTCGTACACAATAATCTATTATTTGATGATGCCGAAAGGTTGATGCCCATCGGGAAGAGGAAGATTCCCAGGTGATTGCTGATGGGTGGTGCTGGTGTTCAATGGATACACTCTCTCACCATCTATGTCGCGCTAAAAGGCGTCCTATCCTAATGATGTTGATGATTCTGCTCTTCATAAATCATTAAACGCATTTGAAAGGAAACTTTTTTTTTCTATAATGATTCCGTTGGCTTTTGGTCGATTTGGATTTGGTACATATTTTGGCAATGAGAATCATTCACGCTGCTGATGCTGTCTTCAAAGTCATTCAAGCTAATTGGTGTGCGAGCGGAGCGCAATGGGTGGGTTTTCCACAAGGATATCTTTCACACGTGACCTGTTTGCTGTTTCCCAAAGAGGATTTGAGTTTATTTGAAACTTAATTATGCTCTGGAGTGCTGATGTTGAGAATGGCATTAGTCATATGGCGGGAGTAGTAAGGTATTTGAATTTGTTTAATTAGAAGGTGCTTCAATAATGAATCAACCTTGAGAAATTTATTATTTATTCAAACTAATGGAACATCATGGACCACAACTGTGTGATGAATTATAATTTTATTTGACAAAAATCAAGTTAGAGGGGAGTGGGAGTTCTTCCGATTCATACTTATTTTTTATAAAAACAAATAGATTTTTTAATAATTATTTTAATAACAATTCTTTGACATTGAGTCTTTTTATCTAGTTTTGGAACACATAATACGATTGTTTGCTATTTAATCTCCCGTCATCATCTCCATAAATTCTATTAAAAAAAAATTAAAAACAAACCAATTTGACTTCTTTTCTAAATTTAAAAAAAATTTTGTTGTTGTCTTACCATCAAAATCAACAGTTCCCGAACCATCTGTATCGATTTCAGCAATAATTCCATCTAAATCCGATGATGATAGCTTATCATCTAGAGCAGCTAGAATTTCTTTCAATGTCGAAGTTGTAATATAACCATTTCCCTCACGATCATACAAGCGAAAAGCTTCTTTCAATTCTTTTTGAATTGCTTCAGCATCTTCTTCTTCAATAAAATGTGCAGCAATATTACAAAAACCATCGAAATTTACTCTGCCAGTATTATCGGGATCATTCTCTTCAATTAAATCATGAAGTTCTTTATCATCGAACATCTGACCCATGGTATTGAGAATTGTTGTGATTTTAAGAGTTTCAATAAAACCACTTTTGCTAGTGTCGAACATTTGAAATGCTTTACGCATAATGTCCATTTTTTCATCATCTTCCTGTGAAATAGAAAATATAGAAATTAGGTCTTCTATGTTTTTTTTTTTAATCACATCGATTACAGAATCCGACGAATGAGCTGCGGAGGGAGTTTGAGTTAGTTTTGACATTTGGCTCATAAGTAAAAATGTCAAAATTGAGTCTAGTTCATCCGAAGTTCATTCGTTAGGTTCTGTAATCGGGGATATTTGATGCATATCTGAGATCTGACAAAATTAGAATTTCGATACTTCAAACCCTTTCATCTTTTTTATGTTTACTAAATTCTCTATATATTCTCTGCCATATTTGAACTAAATAAGTTTCCTTAAATGTTTTTTTTTATTTCCATTAAACAATGATTTATGCTCCCATTTAGCTCAATCTGAATATTATAAACATTTTTTCAATGTCTCAACAAGACGTGTAGCCTTCATCTTGAAATTATATTGGTCAACTGATGAGTGTTTTCACCACATGCCCCACATTTTATACGTTTCAAACAAGTCATTTGAATGATCATCCATTAGGCACCAGGCAATAATTCATTTTGGAAATTAAAATTTATTCACAACCAAATTTATCACTTTGACTTGAATTTTTTTTTTGTGTTAATTTTTTTTTCTAAAATGTTCACATCATAAAATAAATGCTGTTTTTTTTTTTTTTGTATTCTTATTTATTAATAATAAATCAATTATTATTGCGTACCGCATCATAAAAATGTTAAATAAAAGTGATTTATATTTACGAATAAAATATATATAATAAATGAAATATTCTTTTAAAACAACCTCTCTTCTTAAAAACATTTGAAATACGGAAAATATAAGATTTTTCGCTAGAATCAGTTTTTATAAAGGCAAAACCCGATGTGGTCACTTGTTTTTAGAAATGATTTTCAATATTTATGCACTTAGTAGATTATTTTGAATACTTCCAAAATAAAAAATCAAATTTATAAATTCTTCCTATAAATCTGGGAATAAATATAAAAACTTACTTTAAAAATATTGGTTTGAAATATTGACCCTTGACGAAATTTTTTTACAATATTGGCAATGACTCTATTTAGAATTAAACAAGTTTGCTCAAATTTTTGAAAGGACAATCGGTTTCGTCAAATGGTTCCATGATTTGAACCCTTCTTGATACTTTTAGTTTAACATCTTTTCAAACGTATTTTGAAAAAAACCTATTTTTTTGTAATTCTTGTAAAAGTCCAATATAGTTAGTCATAGCTTTTATGGGATTTTAATAAAACGTTGGGGAGATATTTTTTTGTTGTCGTTAGAACACTTTATAGGAAGCTTAAATCTTAGTTTTCGACTATCAACCCTAGATTCCACAGAATCTCGGAGCACAAAATCCCGCCGATTACAAATACACAAAAATTCCGCCAGCTAGTATCCCAATACTACTCGGCGGGATTTTCAATACTTTTTTAAATAAAGCTATTGAAAGAGTTAAAATAATACAATTATTTTGAAAAAATATCGTTGGTGATTTCTAATTATATATTTTTTTTTTTGAATCAAACAAATTTTTCAATAAAAGCTTTTTCGACTTTTTTAAATATTTTTTTTTTAAGAAAAAATGAAGTTCACAGAAATTTTGTCTTTTTTTTGAAATATAAATGAATTTCTTTGTTTTTTTTTTATTTCATTCAAAAATTAAACTTTTCATTACTTTTTTTCTCTTTTTAATTTTTCATTTGAAATATGAATAATTTTTTTTTAAAGTCGATCAAAAATAAGTCTTTTTCTCAACTTTCAGTTTAAAATTTTTCTTCGTAATTTAAATGAAATTTTTTCTTTTTTCTTCCATTTTGCGTTTCGCATGGTACTGTTGCTCAATAGAACTAGACATTGGCGCCTGCCTGACGACTTTACAAACCCCCAAGCAGAGCAAAAAAGTTGCGTGAGTGGGATAGATGTCAAAAGACGGGAGTTGAAATACTGATAACCCGCGAAGCGGGCCATTCTAGGTACTGTTGCTCAAGAAAACAAAATATTTTGTTGTTTGTGGTGAAAAACAGGCATCAAACTACTTAAAAAAGTTTGATAAGTTTAATTAATTGATTTTAAGAGCAATACTTTAAAATTTAAAGAAAACTCGCTATAAGCGTTATATTCCTGATCTAGAAAGTGATGCAACCTTTCAATTGATGAATCGTTTGCGCCTAGACTAAACGTCCTTGAGGCATCAAAATTGACACCTTTGCAGCTCAATTGAGCGTTCTAGCGACTTATAAAATGCATATTCGTGATCTAGGAAGTTTTTTAATATCATATCAAAATCTTAAGCGTAGTACGCAGCTGAAGTGAACATTGTAATACAGAAATTGAAAGAACGAAATCATAAACGAAAAATTTCGTTGTGATTTTTCGTATGTAGTATACGCAGTTCGATAATGAAATGTCAATAAAACAGATTGGTAGATTATTATATCCAAGTCTCCACTTTTTTTCACATACAATCAATTGCCCGACACAATATTCTTGACGAAAATTTGACAGTTTGTCTTATCTTGCAGTTAAAATTTTATTTATAATGAAAAAGGGACTAAGAATGAAATGAAGAACAAAGACCACACTATTGTTTGGAACCCTTAATACCAAAAAGGGTGAAATGAAGACAAAAAAAAAAAATACACATCATATGCGAAAAAAATTGACTTATGATTTTGTTTTATTTTTTTAAAATTTATTTTGACATTATCTGATTAATCTCTCCATGCATATTTTTCGGCAATCTGTTCGTGTATTATATTGTTGTCGATGTGAAGACCTCAGAAAATTTTCGTTTCACTTCAACAGCGTACTAGGCTTTAAATATAAAAAAATTTAAATTGTTAGTTTTAAACAAAAAATGATTCTTTGTTCCACCTCCAGAACTTTTGTCCCAGTTCCAGGCCTACCTTCGTAAAACCCTTGCCTTGGCCTGTTCTGTTTTCTCGAATAACAACCAAGATTTGCTTTCGATTCAAAGCAAAAAAGCAAACAAAAAAAGAGGCTGGGTGCGACCCACACTGGTAACTTCCCATTGATGCCCTCGGAAGCAAATGCCTCGAAGTTATTTTATTTTTTAAAAATCACCAATTCAAGATCTTCGAAAATATTTTAAGGTGTTTAATATGCAACCAAGTGAACATTAGTGAGTAGAATAAAATTAACCCAAATAGTTTAAGAGCTGAGAGCATATTTTTGAGTTGAACATAAAACCAACAAATAAGTATGAGGGTCTGTAGGTGCATGCATCTTCGCATCAAATTGGCATCAAGTCTGGGTGGATTTTTGACACCCGTGGTAACGACTAGGGTTTGAAAATAGCGGTTTTCATACTATTGTGTTAGGGCCACCGTCATAAATTTTTTTTGGTTATATGTTCAATCCAAAAATATGCTGCTAGCTCTTAGTCTAAAAGCCAATATTTTTGTCCGTTCTTAAGATATTTGAGACGAAAAACAATTTTCAACAATTATTGGTAAATTAGCTTGAAGTTTTTTTCGTTTTAAAAAATTATTTGTTGAATCTTTTTACAAACCCTATCAAATATTAATAATTTAACTGCGATCGAATATCGTTCTCTGTTCTCAAGATATTTGAGGCAAAACAAACATTTTCGTTAAAAAAAAACTGTTCATTCAATATTCTTAAACATTTTGTATTATTTTTTGTTAATAAATTAGTGCTTAAAATAAAATTACCTGGAAGCCAATATTATTATTTGTTGTCAAAATATTCGAGAAAAACCACTTTTTTCAATATTTTCCGCAACTTTGTTTTTTATTTAATAAAAACTATAAGTCGATATGTTTTTATTTTTTTATTAATTCCTTATTTCGTTAATATGCGTAGAATAAAATTATTTCGAAGTCGCTAGCATGATTTTTTCTTGAGATATTTGAGACTAAATAAACTTAACAAGGGTTTTTTTTAGGTTGCTATAATAAAAAAACCGCTGACTGAATTATTTTGAAAGTCCTTTCTGCAGGTATTGAAACTTTTTATCAATAAAATAAAATGTATTCAAAGTCGATATCTTCATTCGTTCTTGAGAACGTTCAAAAGAACGAACGTACGAACGTTCGTACAGGCAAAGACATCTCTCTAAAAAAGATGGATTCCGCTTTGCATTTACATAAATAATTTTTTTTTTCTATTTAAGTATTTTTACTTGTGATAAAGATACTATAGATAGGACAAGTTTGGGATTCGTGCAAGAAACAAATTTCGAAACAACAATTAAACATGATATTACGGTGAGAGAGAACTCGAAAAAAGTGGGTAGCACAATGTCTGTCTGAACCGCGACATACAGCCTTATCCACTAAAGCAATTTTTCTTCAAATTTTTAACTTAAGTTTTTTTTTGTAACTCTCCAGAGGGGAAATACAAAAATATATAAGCTCCAAAAATAACGGTTCTTTCCATACAACCATTAAGGAAAACCTTATTTATCTCAAAAACGGCTCCAACAATTTTGATAAAAATTCACTTTTTGTGGTAAAAAAGGGATTTACCAAAATTTACTTGAACTTTTGTTTTCAAAAGATTTTTTTTTGAGATTTTCTCTCTACTAGGTTTCAACTTTGGGATTTTGTCTAAGGGGATTTTTTTCACTAATCCTTTTTAGAAATATGTATATTAAATTTTGTTTTTTGAAAATTCAATATTACAATAAAACGGTTTGATGAATTTTTTTTATCACTAGGTTTATTAGTGTTTCTTAATATATACTCAAAACTGGCATACCAAACTTAAAAAAAAAAATGTTACAAAAATTTTATATATAAAAAAATTAGTCTTCAAGAAAATCGCTCAAATGATTTCAATTTTTTTGCAAATATTTATATTTTTCAAGAACATATTCAAATGGTATACTGTTTTTTGAAATCTTTGTAATTCACTAATTGTTTATACAATTAAAGTTACGATTTTAATGTTTTTACTATAGTTTTTGCGCAGCATCAGAATTTAAAATATTAATAGTAGCCTATACTTCATTGAAAAATGTATGTCCATAAAAAAAGTTTCTCCATTTGATATTTCAATTTTATAAATAAATCGATGTATTTTTTTTGTTTTAAAATTAAAAAAAAAGAAAAAGACATAGAAAACCAGTAAATACAACCACCAGCCATTGTTTGCCATAATCGTTTACCACATTTAAGAGCGCAACACTATTTTTGATTTTGGTTTCAGCTTAAAACATTTCTCCACCAATAAATTGCTTTTCATAATTGTTTGTTCTTTTTAATTATCTATTAATTAATTTGTTTCCTTTTAATTATTATCAATTATTTAGTTTTTTTAAGAAAGTCCTCTCATATACAACGAGGCTTTTAAGTTCCAATTGAGATTCTTTGAGTTTTGATAAAAACAAAAAAAAAACAACACTTTAAATTGTTTAAATTGTTGAACTATTAATTTTTTTATTAATTTTAAAATTAATCACTTTTATTTAAAATTACCATTTTAATTATTGATTGTTAAAAAAAATATTCAAACTACTTGAATAAAAAGGTGATTCCGTTCTCAAGCACTCAATTTTTTGTCGGAAAATGTATAACTATCACGACCCGACGGATATTCCTCAACTGACTAAATTATTTAATGTTCACAAATCAATATTTATAATGACCAGAGGCTATAGCCGAATACCTCTATACACACCCAATCATCGCCAAGTAAAGTACAACGCGGATGATGAGATGTACCATCACCGATTTGATGTGATGTCCATGTCCATGTTGAATGAAAAGTTGAAATAATTTTTAGTACTTATAATGAGCTTAAGCAATAATAATTATTACTTGGGGGGGCCAGTACGCATACAAACATATACTCAACAAAAACTTCGTGCATCATTAACATTTTAATGTTCCATCATTTAACTTGTATTTTGAGTTATTTAAAAAATTCTTTCAATTACTTTTAGTTTAAGTTTTTTTTTTTTGAAAATTGTAACAATTTATTATTAAATAAAATTTTCTTTATGCTGATGAGGAGGTTTTTGGAAAAGTTTCTTTTCAAACGAAAAGGTGAGAAATTTAAAAATAATAAACAAAAAAATTGTTTTCAAAAATTATTACTAATGGAATTTTCAGATAATATTTAAAATGTTGAGACATTTAGCTAAAAATAATGGGAAAAATCAACTTTGAGTTGAAAAATGACGAACTGGTGACATTAATTTTGTTTTTTCTTCCGTGTTGTCTTTGCTTTGCATTCCATTGATGATAGATCAAGAGATGAAATTGAGAAATTTTGTATAAAAAAAAACATTTAAGGAATGTTTGAGTCATATTTTTAATTGAAATATGCAGTTTTCGGTGCTTTTGTGAAGGTGACACAGCATTGAGGTGGACTTTTAGGTGAATATTGATTCTTTAGCTATGAGTCATCGAAACCCTTCATTTTGATTATTCTTGGCATTGGCCAATGAACTTTCTTGATATATGAAGAATAATTCTGTAGGCATAGGTTTCACTGCTCACTTGTCCACATGTTCTTTTACATTGCCAAAAATCTACCATAATGTATGCTTACAACAGATTTGAAATTAATGAATGGGAAATAAAATAAAACAAAATTAAATATAATAAAATAAAACAAAACAAAATAAAATAAAATAAAATAAAATAAAATAAAATAAAATAAAATAAAATAAAATAAAATAAAATAAAATAAAATAAAATAAAATAAAATAAAATAAAATAAAATAAAATAAAATAAAATAAATTAAAATAAAATAAATAACCACAGAGAGTAATTTTTGCTCTATTCAATCTTTTAAACTTTATTGGTGACAAAATTGTACACAAGAAATATATGCAGAATATTATTTTCAAAGTCAAATTACTAATTGATGAATGATAAGCTAATATGCGATGGCTTAAAAATGCATACAAGTACATTTCAATTTTGAAAAAATATCATTATTGTTTTTTTTTTTTTAAATGAATATTGGGATATTCTGGTAAGTTTAACCCTTGCAAGCTAGATCCCAGTCTATCGACATGGGCCAAGTGCCCATTACTGAGACCACATGGATATCCAAGCTCCCACCATGTCTCCAATTTGACATTGTACATTCCTTCGTGGCTACCTTGTCAATAGCAGATGCCATGTTCTATTAAAAAAAAAAATAAAATATATTATTTCTTATATCGAACACTTGTTATAAATTTTACCACAGATAGGACCAAAGCAACAATAAGGAACACTGAGAGGGTATGTTTATTCATATTGACAATATTTTCCAAAGCACGATATACTTATGAATATTTCAGAAGAAATTCGTTGTTTATATATGAACAAATTTGTTGTTAGAAACAAAAAATTATTTATTAATTAATAGCTTAAATATTATAATTAGTATACTTCTATTAATTGTAGTAGTTAGTAATTTCTTAACTTATTTTAAAAATCTCCAGCCAAATAGAGGGACATTTTGCTATTGAAATTTTAATGATGACCTTTGAATTCATTAACATTAAAACCAACAATGATGTTTATCATTATTTAAAATAAAATTTTTCAGTTTTTTTTTATAATATTAACCTTATGAGAAATTTTGTTACATTTACATGCAATGAATTTTTGAAATTCTTAAGGTTGAGTACATTTTTTTTTTTAAGTTATTGCGTCATTTATTTATTTTTATTTACTATTTTTGTTTTTAATAACTTTAAACTAATCACTTTGAACTTATAATATCTACAGTTATTATAAACACGTTTTTCATTACAATTCACCTATGTACATACATTTATGTACATTACATAGGTTTATAATTTTATAAGATTAGTATCAGTATTACAACGTTTCTACTAGAAAAATATAGAATAACGTCAATGCCCAGATCAAATTGAATTTAATAATAAATTGTTGTCACGGAAACAACTCGAAATAATGTCTAAACATGCGTGCGATCTGTTTCAATGATGAAATTGCTTATTTAAGTTTCATGTTGTATTTTCTTGCTCTATAAGTTAAAAATGGTTATAATAATAAATAAATAAATTTGGTGGCACAACAGATTGTGAAGAACCAAGGCCTAGTGACTTACAACTCTAAACCATTCCTGTGTGCATTTTTTCAATTGTTGAAAATTCTTCAAACCAAAATAAATAAAATGCAGGCAAAAAAAATGCAAATACAAAATAGGATTGTAGATCAAGTTAAAAGGAGTATTTAAGCAAAAATCTCCGCTTATAGGTGTTGAAGAATTCGAGTTATTAACATTTGAAACAAAAATATGAACAAAAAACTAATAAGAAAATATTACGGCAAATGTCTCAAATAATTTGAATAATTTTTTTTATAATGATGGATATTTTTTGTATGTATAAATATACATATGTATATATGTGTAATAGGTTATTACCTCAAAAGTATAATTCGTTTTTAAAAGTTGAAAAAAAGAAATTTTGTACAATTTGTTGATATTTTTCCGTAAAAAACTGAAGTTTTACCAAATTTAAATAAAAACTAAAAACGCAGTTTTGTTCACTTACAAATTTTGAGTCGTTTGGTAGGTTTCACAATATTTTTCGCTTACCCTTAAGTATAGTTAAATATAAACGTTTAAGTTCAAAACAAAGGTATATTATTGTTGAATAGGTTTGTTTGGCCCTTAAGCAAGCTAAAAACTGGAAATGCTAATGTAAACTGCATTTCTGAGAGAATGGTCACACTGATCTATTTTTAATATTTTTGGTATAACTTGGAAACCAAGCCGAATTTGATAATTAAACAATTAGAACTTTTTGCTCAAAATTAAATTTTCTATCAAAATAGATGGTTTAAAGAATAAAATAAAAAAATTTAAGCAGGAACAGTTATCGAAAATCAACCTAAAAAAAAACAAAAATTCATTGATTTCTAATATTTTAATTAATTGCGCATTAATTTTTTTGAAGCAAAGATAGAGAATTCTTTGTTCAGAGTGGAGTGTTCTCCTTCGAGGTTGGCTTTCATTCTCTTTAGGACGATTTTTACTTGCGATATATAGGTATTATATGGCCAGTTATGCATTCGGAAAGAAATTGAACTCAAGATTTTGATTGACTTGTCAAGAAGACGAAAAAGGTGGGTCTCACATTTCTGTCTGTCTATCTGTCTGTTCGTCTACAGCCGAATAGTAGTTTTTGGTGATTCTTATTTTATCATTTTCTTTTTAGAATAAAGGTCTTACAAGTTTTTTTTTTGCGATTTTATAAAATCTAGTTTTCTAAAAAATTGCTCCACATTTAAACAAAAATGAAATAAATTTCTTTTGGTAAAAGCAACTTTTGGATGGGAAACCATTTAAAAAAAGTGTTTATTAATGGTACCTTCCAAAGAACCATTTTATTAATATTCGATTTTCTTCAAAACGGAAATTTTGATTTAATTTTTTTATACCTACAGAAACTTCTCAGCTTAATAAATAGCTTTCCTTACCAAAATTTTCATTTTTTTTTAAATTTTAAAAAATTGTATTTTTTTTGAAAATTAAATATTTTGAAAACTTCATGGTCAACTTTTATAAAACTCGGTATGCAAGGATTTGTACATTCTTAATAGTATTTAAAGAAAAAAATTACTTATATGAAAAAATAACGGTAGCTTCCACACAAAAATGTAAAAACCGTTAAGGAAAATATTTTTTTCTTAAAAACAGATCCAACGATTTTTATTAAACTCTTTTGCATGTTCAAATTATTGCGATATTTTATCGAAAATTATTAAAAAATTACAAGTAGCAACTATAAATAGTATACTTCTCATATAACGTTTTTTAATTTATCATTTTAGTTATATTTTAATTTATAATTTTCTTACTATCGGTAAATTTTTTATTATACAAGTTTCAAATAAGATTAAAAAATATATCATTTTTAAGTTTTCAAAAATTTTCTTTTGAATTTTTAGAAAAAGTTTGTTTATTTATTTTGAAAAACGGGTCGACAATTGCATACCAAAAGTTCTCCTTGAAATTGTTTTAAGAATTTGATATGGGAGTGGGCTGAAATTTTGGTTTCAAAATTAAGCTTATCAAAATTTTGTCTTTTTCAAAAATATCTGTTTTTTTTTCAAAAGTCTGTTTTTTCCAATTCTGTCTGTCAAAATTCTGCTTTTTAAAATTTTATTTTTCAAAACTCTGTCATATAACATATTTAAAAATAAAATGTTGTCTTATTTGCTTTTTTCTCAAATAACTTGTATTAGTAACGAAAATAAACAAAAAAAATGACTTTTCAAATTTATTGTTAGATAACTAATTGCAGCACTATTTTCAAGCTGAAAGAGATTTTGATTTCGGTAGTAATTTTTTTTTATTGCCCCTTGCACATATTTTTCCATAACTAGAGGTTAATGGGTGTTTTGCCCTGACTGTTTTTCAATTGTATGCAAATAATTATTAAGTTTATAATTTTTTGACTGCTCTTCGTAAACCATTTGCCTTGTTCCTGTTTTTGACATTAACTTATTTTTTTTTTCAATTTAAAACAAAAGCCCATCTATGCACAACTTATATTTTACTTTCTTTTATACTCTTACAGGTTATTAAGGCTGTAACTTTAAGTGCATAAATGGTGTAATCCACTTTTTACAATATTTTCAACCAAAATCATATTTTTCAGCAAATTGTTTTTTGAAATTTCAAATCGGTGGACCAGAATATCATTGAGATGTCGTTGAAATCTGAAGTTTTAAATGAGATTTTGATGAAATTTTCATGAAATCTTGTTCCATCAATTAAAAATATCTAAAATCAAATTTCTTTTCGGGGGGAAAATAACAAAAACAAAAATGAAAAATTTAGATATTTAAGAATTTGGTATCGTAGATGGATTTTGACAAATTAATGTAAGTAGAAAACAAAAGAATCTAAAAAAAAATCAGCTACACCACTTTTTCACCAAATAAAAGAAATTCTTCCTTTAATAAATGCTTGAGCTTTGGGCATGTAGCTATAAGAAAATTGCTTTACAAAATTCTGCCGATAATAAAATGAAGGCTTGGAAATGTTAAAAAGCGCGCGCTTTTTCACATTTTTCAAACCAAAAACAAAATTTCAGCTTACACCTTCCACCAATGGTCTACAGGTTCAGTAAAATCTGCCGATAACATCACTACTGAACTTAATAGTATGAAGTAGAAGCGTGCGATTTGACTATGTTGGAATGTTTCGTTTTGCATTTTTGGAAGTTGCAGGTCTATGTCAATTAGGCAAAATTGACTGGTGCTCTCAAAGCCATTATAACCCAGGCCATCGCTCAAATTCGATCGGATGTATATGTAGCAGAGAGCTATCCTCTTGGATCCATTCCAGCGAACCAAGTCACAGTGGACGTTTCACGTTTGAACGATGCTATGTATATTTCTTAATACCTTACACACAACTTGTTTTATTTCAAGATCTTCATACATAGCTGGAAATATGCCTTATTTAATGAAATTAAATGTAAAGTTAGACAAATCATGGATGACCGATGCCGTTATTCAAGTTAGACAACCTTAGGACAACAGTTAAAAAAGTTTAGTAATACATTTTTGGAGTTGGGTGGCTGTTAAAAGTTAGACAAAGTTTATAAATACGACTGCACATTTCGTTCTCTTTTTTCTTTCATATTACTCCAAGTCTTCCACACTCCATAGGAATGTAGAAGTTCGTAATCGTAAAATTAAAATGTTTACTTCTTTTATAAAAAATATTAATACATTTAAGCACATAAGAAATAGAAAAAGTTCAAATAAAAATGTTAGATAAGTTCATATCACTCACCTTACAAAATGCATTCATAATCACCGTAAGTAAAAATCCTCTTATTGATGACTTTGCTATTTTAGTAATCCGATATATTAACTTGAACTTCTATAAAGCTTGCTTAGCGAAAAACTAATTTTAGTAAAATTTCCATAGATTAATCTTGTGTAAAATTCCTCTAGTTCATTTTCAGGAATTACATAAAATCTTGTTAGAATATCATAAACTTTGGAACCTTTTATAGCTTTTTAAAGTTAATTGGAACCTTTAAGCTTTTTAAAGTAACTGACTGACTTCGAAAAAAAACTTAAGATTTTAAATTTAATTCATAATAATTTTATCGTTTATTCGAAGAATTCATAAGTACTCAAGTTCAGCATTCAAAAAATGTCAAGAAGAATGTTTTGGGACATTATTAAAGCTTAATGGAACTTATAACAAATATATTGAAAAAATATTGTTTTATAATTTATTCTTTTAAAATAAAATTTAACTTTAAAGTCTATCCATATAGAAAATGTATAAGCCATTACGACATTTCATACATCTCTCCTGCGGCACATTAATTATGTTTTCCGACTTCTCTTTTGAATCCACCTATGTACGAGTATCTATAAAAAAGGACTATATGTTAAATATCGATCAACTTTGTGTGAGACTATGAATGCATTCGAAGAATCCAAAATTAAGGGAGCGGAAATTTCATACTAAAAAACAAACAAAAAATAAAAACAAAAAATATTACTTTACTGCATTTTTTGCTGGGTGTGTGGTCGAAGGATTTAATTTTTGTTTTTTTCTTTTTCAATCACAAGCAAACTCAATTTAACGCTCAAGTTAATGTGTTGGTATCTTTAGAAACTAGAATAAATAAATTTTATTTATAAATGCAAAAATGCATAAGCCAAATAGCCATCAGCCAATTAAATAAAAATTCTGTCTATATCTCGTCATGCGGTAGTTGCGGATTTGTGTTGTTTGTCTATCAAGTTTTTTTTGTTTTTTTTTTTTGTCATGGGTAATTTGAATGAGACCTATGTATACCTATATGTATATTGTGTATATATATTTTGAATGTAAAAAACTCTCAATTGGAATTTTTTTTAACTTTTTCTAAAATTGAGAATTCAGGAACTGCAACGAGATTTGCAAACACCAAATTGAAGGCAGATGTGTTTTATGAGTTTGGTTTTTGATTGTGGATGAGGAAATAACTCCATGAACGGGAAACGAATGGAGTTTATATTTCCAATAATATGAAACTAAAATATACTGGGAAAGTTTTTTTATGGTGTGTTATTCCCATTTCTAAATTTGAAATTTGGTTTAGGATGATCTGTCACAGTGCCGTATGGAAAAAAAATTTACACATTCTTGCAATTTCCGTCATAGAGCACACCATCTTGATTTCGATAGTTTAGGGCGTAAAAACTGTAAAATTTTGTATTTTTATATTTTCTATGTGACGAATAAGATATTTCTTGCGAACTGTCAAACTCTAGTTCAAAATCCACAAAATCAAGATGCAATCCACAAAGCAATAAAAGAAAAATTCCCTTGAATTAATCCTCACTTTTTTTAGCACCCGTTTTATTGTTTTATATTTTATGCCAATTCACGTTTTTTGGTAACCAAACAAATTAAATTACTGCTGCTAAGGAAATGTCAAAATCTACGACCATTCACAACTCGAAGCTTGCTATTCGCAGCTCATAAATGCAACGCATATTTATTTTTGTTGGGTCGCTGACAGGTGCGGTTTCTTCACTCTTCTTTGTCTGTCTATAAAATTCCAAATACCTTCGATTTTCTAAAAAAAGGTACAAAATTAAATTGATACCTCTCAATGAAGAAATTCAATTTATTTCCCATTGGAACGTACAGTCGTTGATTTTTTCCTAAATTTTGAATTACTTCAAGGGTTTTCAGTTGGCTTTACTTTTTTTTTGCATTTTCCCTGACATACTCTCTCTCACATCAATTCTAATCAAAGTACAAATAGCTGAAGGATATTTTGGTGGAGCAACAGGGACTTGGGACATACTGCTGGAATTTATCCTTAACCTTCTTTTCTTTTTCACATAGTATTATTCTCTCATTTATATTTTATTTATTTTCGTCTTCAGAGTCTTTGCCTCTTTGGGTTTTACTATTTTAAATTGAAAATTTAAGTGTAAGTCATTCTTGTGTGTATATGGCCTTTAGGCTGCAGCCAAAGAATATAGTTTTTTTGTTTTTGTTTTTTTGTTTTCTGCCATGAAGGGAATGCCTCTAGAGAGCAACTATACTACTATATTCTCATAAAAACACCAAGAGCAGTGTTCATTATGGTTTTTTTTTTCATTATATTTGGAAAAAAAATAAAAAATAGAAAAAAACATTTTAGATAAAGTTGACTTTGAGTTGAGGGCTTACAGAAGTATAGTAGTTGGCTTTTGGTTTGATATGTTACTTTATGAGGTCGGAAATCATTTTTTTTGTATGAAATTAAATGACTATAAATTTGTGAAACGTTGTTTTTTTTTATTTTAAAGTCTTTGAGAATAAACAACAATTATTATTATATTTTACCAGAAAAACAGCCTTGGGTTTTTATTAATTCTTTAAGTAAACCCACATAAAATTTGCATAACAGTTCAGCAAAGAAATTTTTAGATTCATATTTTTCAAGAGTTTGAAAGAGAGGGTTTGTTTTAAACAGTAATTAAAGAACTTTTCTAAAGTAGGTAGTTAAAAAAGTTTGTGTATCTCATATACATATGTCAGATTTATATGAGCTATGTATATGACAGTACATAGAAAGCTTCTGCTATGATTGGTTGGATTCAGAAATCTCAAAGTTATCAATGCATTTTGAGAGGCATCCAAGAATTAATAAATTTAATAGGAAAATAGAAATATGTATACAAATATAGTTCCTGATTTATGGCTTACCAATTATTGAAACTAGCTGACTTTTTGTGGTGATTGAGTGGCCATTCAGAATGCCCATTGTGAAGAATTAGATGCACAATTACAAAAAAAAATTCTGACAAAGCTGAGTTTTGGTGGAAAGTTTTGAGGTCTTAAGCATTTTTTTAAAAATTACATGTAAATTGCACCGGGGAAACAATTTTAAAGGGGGAGGGGTAAAATGGGGTAAAATTCAGTTTTACCTTTTTTCTCGAAAACTATCAGTATTTTTTTTAAATGTTAAGTACAATAATTCAAGCTTATGTTATTCTACACAAAAAAGATTAACATATACGTTTTTTCATTAAACCAATATATGAACTACAAAAGAATCCATACAAAATCCATGGTGTAGCAAATTTAGCGAAAAAAATTAATAAAATTGCATTAATCAATAGACAATATTTTATGGTTCGACTTTCTGAAAACTCAGTACAAACAGGTTTTTGGTGATTTAGCCCACAATTTTTTTTATTTTTTTTTTTGAACAAAAAATAATGGTACCTGCCATACAATTGTTTATAGCAATTTTACAAAATATCATTTTTCTCAAAAACGGCTCGACAAAAATTTTATAATTTTTTTTCCATTAAAGTCTACCTTAAGATGGGAAATCATTTAGCAAAAAATGGTTTTCAATGGTACCTCCCAAGGATCAATTTTTTTATTTTCGGTATTTCTGATACCTTTTTTTTAATACAGAAGCTTCTAAACGGTGAGCATATTTTTTGGATTAAAAAAAAAAAGTTCAATTTTTTCAACCAAATATTTTCAAAACTGCATGGTTCGTTTTTATAAAACTCAATGCGAAAGGATTTTTGAACACTATTTTTGAAAGCTATTTTTATTGTGAAAAAAAAACGATAATTGCCATACAAATGTAAAGAAAAACCGTAAAGAAATATATTTTTTTTTTTAAACGGCTTTTTTTTAAGAAATTTTCTGTATCTTAAAATTCTATTTCTAAATTTTACAAATAGCAACTTTTAATAGTACCCCGCATGTTTATTTTTTTTTTTTTTTGAGATTTTATGTAAGAGGCTCAACAGATTTTGATTAATTTTTAAAATACAATTTCAAATAGTTAAAAATAGCGAAATTTTAAAAAGAGTTTCAAAGTCTTTGGAAATTCGATATCTCGAAAATGAGTTGACAATTTTTTTGAAGTTTAATTTCTATATGCACATACATAAATACCTTAGTTGTATACCAAAAGTTTTCCTTAAAAATGTTTCAAGAAATTGAAACAGAAAAAATTATTTATAAAAAAGTTCCAATGATTTAAAATTTTTTTCTCATACAATCATATTAAATCAAGAATTAAGAGTTTAAGTTTTTTTTTTCATCTCAAAGTTCTAAAAGATTTTTCTTAGTTAATTTTAAATAGAGTATTTCAGTGACCCTGAACTTTACAGGTGATTTGAATATCATATTTTTATTGTAAATACATCAATTTTTGTTTATTTACCGTTATAAGAAAGAAAGTTGATGAAAACTGTAAGAAGTGCCGCCAAAAAACACTTTAAAAAATTTTGGAATGTCACCAGCGTCGTGCCGTAAAAATACATCGACAGCAAAATCTCCAAAAGACCAAAAATTTTCAACGTTTTTTCAAGGCACTAGATAATTTTATCGCCATAACTTTTTTATTATGGTCAAAAAAAAAAATTTAAAAATTATGAATCGAGATTTTGTCGTGAAAATTTTTGTACGGTGCTGGTGGCAGTCCAAAATATGATATTCAAATCGCCTGCAAAGTTCAGCGTCATGTATTTCATACTTTTAAACATTTTTCATTATCACATCATTGTCTTAAGCCCTCATCAGCGTCTTGAGCATTAGAGCAGGTACGTGTGGCCTAGTTGTGCATTTTATTTTATCTAAAAGTTATAGAATGTTAAAATTGGAATTTTATAATGCAAAAGAGAAAAGTTCAGTTATGTTGTAAACATCCCAACAACCGTAATTTTTTCAAAAAAAAAAAAAAAAAAAAAAATACAGTAGACGCTCTATAAAGTGAAGTAGTAAAAATCAGGCTTGTTCAGTCTTATAGATTGCTGTCAAATTTTTTTCGATATAAATGTTTTCACATTTATTTAAGCACAAAACAAAGCATTCAGTCAGACTTGAAAAAAATTAAAACAAATCCCCAGTGTCCTCAAGCAATTTTAAGTGCTTGCAGGACATTTTCGTAAGAAATTCCATTTTTATATATAATTGTGTATGTTATATATGTTTTGTATGTACTGTGAATAGTTCACTATTTTGAGATTCACTTAATCGAACATCTAATGTAGTTGATTATTTCTATAGCTAATAATATTCTGCAGAAAAAATTTTTGTTGAGCATTGACCGAAGCCAATGTCTCACTGCTGAGAAAGTTCCCCGATAAAATTTTGGAAAATTTAATTTTGAAAAATGTAAATAAAAATTTCGTATCGAGATTTTATCATAATATATAAATTTTCTTTAAACTTTTTCAGATTTTAAAAGGATTACGTTTCAAGATTTATGATGAAAAATTGATAGTAGGGTAATTTTTCGAAATAGAATCATTATTACGGGGCTATGGTGACCATTCAAGTAATAATATTCAAATTGTTGCAAAGTTTAGAGTCATGAAAAAAAATAATATAAATTTAAATGATTGTACCTTTAAATTGAAAAGAAAAAAGTATAATGGTCAAGAAATTAGAGAAAAACTAAATTTTCCACCTCACATAAATTTGTTCTCCCAGTACAAATTTAGAGAACTGTTATGCACGTTTTTCTTGAAAAAAAGTGGTATAATATTTGTTGTTCAAAATTTTATGAGCATCATTAGTTTTTGAAAAAAAATTATATCGGCAGATATTAAAAAAAAACCGTTTTTTTTGTCGAACTAGAGTACAACAGAAAAAGTGTAACTTTGATACACTCTAATTTCAAGATTACTTAACCTACAGAATTCGTTAATACTCGTAGCTCATTTTTTAGATAATTTTATTGTTTAGATGTTATTTTTCAAGATTTTGTTTTAAAAAAAATTTATCGAGTTGTTGAACAAAAACCAAATCACTCTCTATTTCAAGATGGTGGTCTTCCCCTTACCTCTGACACCCGAAAAACCTTGTTTTATAAAGAAAAGATGTAGCCAAACTCTAAACCTACAAAAACTTTGTGCCCATCGATTATGGAAATTTTAATAAATTTTTTGACAAAATTTTGTGCACCGTGAAGTTTTTGCATAGTTTTTATCAGAATCTATTGCTTGTATGAAAAAAGTATATTAATCTTTTTTGTGTAGAATGACATGAGCTACAATTTGTACCTTCACATTTTTCAAAAAAAACTTATAGTTTTCGAGAAATTAAGAGAAAACTAAATTTTCCCCCTTTAACTCCCCTTAAAAAATTAAGCCCTAATTAACGGAACTTTTTAGGGAATGCTTAAGACGTCAAAACAAAGCTCTCTATCAAAATTCAGCTTTGTTGGAATTTTTTCGAAGTGAAAGTCTAATTTTCCTCGGCTAATAACCTTTTATGACCTTTCAAGTGGCATGCTTATTGTTTTATACTCATATCACTGAAAGGAGAAGGAAAATAATTTTTCTCTGACCTTGACAAAACTTGAAAATTTATAAAAAAAAATATCTATCGCTGACCAATTACACAAGATAATCTACCGTTTTTTCAAGGGTCTTTTAGGCTGCCAATTTTTTTGGAAAAATCCCAAATATGAAGTCCCAAAAGTCGCGTGTGAGTTTGAGTGACCTTGAAAAACTTAATGCATTGATGGAAAAGGTAAATCCTTTAAGAAATACCTACTGGGTTAGTGACTGAGGTCAAAATTTTTTTCTTAGCAAATAAACTTTTAATTTAGAATCAATCTGATTTCAAAAATTAGTTTATTAAGTTTTATTTATAATTTTTTTTTTTTTTTAATTCCAATCTTTGTGTTTTTTTCAGTATATTTGGGTTCGCTTCGCACGACGCATCACGAAACAATCAATTTATTGAAGGAAACTTTTGATGAGTGCATTATCTCGCGTCGTGGGGTTATGTGAATTCGCTTGTCTGCGTGGATAAGGTCGAGACGACTGATGCTTTGGAAGAGAATATTTGGCGACTCACCAAAAGTTTCCTTCAGTAAATTGATTGTTTCGCGATGCGTCGAACGAAACAAACCAGTATTTTGGTAATAAGTTAGCACGATTTGCAAACGTTGCTCAGGAGTTTGTCTATTCATTATAAAATGGCAAACCAAACTGACCATAAATCAAGTGACAGCTGTCAAAAAGACCAACTCCGAAAAAAGTATTGCCAGATTCAAAAACCACACGTCTTAAAAAAACTCCCTTTATTTCATGATTTTACAATGTTATGTCAATACAAATTTGACTTTATAGTAAATAACCCCTTTTTATCATTCAATCTATGCATGTAAGTTGTCAATTTATATAATGGTTCAGACCTCAAACCATTCAAAACTCACTCAAAAAGTGACCAATGATAGTCATTCATAATAATCATCAACACTCAATTAAATTGTACAACTCACTTGCTTGCTAAGCATATTAACTGACCACAAAATCTGCCTTAATGTCACCACAATTTTTTATCCATCATTAAAATGTGAAACAATAAAGGATTTTGGTTTAAAAATATGGGGTTAATTGGATGCTGATAAACTGATGGAATTATGTTAATGTCCATTTAATATTTAAATTAAAATAGGCCAAGCTCAAAACAAAAATCCAAATAAAGCTGCCTCATTAATTAATGACTTGCCAGGAAATATTGTATTTTTCAACAATTTACAATGAACTTTTAAATATTTTCGTGTATGCAATTATCTATGCGAATAAATTTCAAAAACCTACCATTCTCATCCTGCCACACAAATCTCACTTTATATGCAACACCATTCTTGTCTACCTTAACAAAAAAAAATCCTTTAAAATACCGCCAAAGCCATATTATTTCCTGAGTTGCCTGAAATCGCATAAAAAAAAATGAAAAATAGAAAACATACCCATCTGTTTGCTGCAATTCGTTCCCAAAGCCAATGCCAGAAACGACCACATTGCCGTTCTGTGACTTTCCTGTCAGCATCAACATTCTTGATGGCATAGCGCGGCACGGCATAAATTTGTCCTAAAACCAAAAAGATATTTCACACCATCACACGACTCAGCAGAAAAATGAGAAAAATGAAAGAGCTTTTCATCACGCTTTTCACAAATGCATGTTGCATATACCAAAGCTGCACAACTCAGCTGCGGTTACAAGGGCTTAGTTATATGAACTTCAGCTGCAGCTGTTACTGGTTTGTTCCACATTTTCCTGGAGCACGTTGTCGACCTATATATTTTTTTTTTTTTTTTGAAAAATCTTTACATATTATTTTTTTTAAATTTATTTCCTCTCTCTCTCTTTCTTTAATTTTTTTTCTCTCTGGTTCTCTAAGTTCTCGTAGTTTTTCATTTGCTCTAGAAAATCTCAATTTTTTTTGTGTATTTTGTTTTGTTGTTTATATTACTTTAAATGAAGGTTTCAAGAGGGGTTTTAAAAGGGGAATATTCTGTATGGAAGGAAGAAAGAGAGACTATGCGCATTTTAGATTATATCCTCTGTGGGGACTCTTTTCGATATAGCTTTTTTGAAACGTCACTTATTTCGTGTAGGATACAATTTAACTTCAAATACTTAGTTAGACACCAAATCAATTAGCAACTCAAAAGATTCAAATTTAAACTTCTCAGGATCACTATGGCGTATGAGTGATTTTTTTTTAAGTAAAACTCGTTCTCAAACTTGAACTTGAACTGAAATTAATTTATTAAAAGGATCTCATACTACATTTATTTAATTTAATTTAGAGGTCAATATATTGGAAAAGTTCATATAACTGGAGGTAAGCGAGAACGCACTGCAGTAGATTTTATTAGTGACATTCCACTGAACATCTTCACTACTATAGCAAAGATTACCGATGATATTGCAATATTAATGTCTAATAAATTCTTTAATAATACTATAAGCAATTTGAAAAATGCAGTCGATAAGGGATACATTAACTGGACACACTGTAAATTTCTAGACGTTTGGCATACAACTATGAGGCTGTACACAAAAGTTGGGATCAAAATTCTGGCAGAGCTTTTTAACATATTCCAAATTTTCTTTTTATGGTTGGTAGAACTTTGTAAAGCGATTTTTTCATACTTGTGTTGGCCTGAATTATAGGAAAAATTTCGTTTATTTGGTTGAGAACCAGGACCTAGTGACTTACAACTCTCAACCATTCCTGTGAGCGTGTTATTGGCAGGAATGGAGGGGACCTACAATTTTTTGCCGAGTCAGAATGGTTAGATGAGAAGAAGAACTTTTTCATTCCTTGCAAGAAGCAATACCTCGGAAAAGCTATTTTTTTTATGTGGCAGGAGCTAGGAATCGAACCCAGACCAAGGTACTAACCACCATGCCACGAGGTACTACAAGTTTTTGAAAAACTGCTCCTAAAAAGGCTTAGCAAAATAGTAGAAGAAAGAAGACCTATTCCAAGCCATCAATTTGGATTTTAAAATAAAAATTCCACTATAGGCGAAGTGCATCGGATTATGGATGTTGTGGAAAAGGTAGTTGAATAGAAACAAGTATGCTCAGCTATATTCTTAGATGTTGCTCAACCCTTTGACATGATTTGGCACTTGACACTTAACTAAAAACTGCATAGAGACCTTCCCGATCCAATTCTTAAGAGTATGGTACGACCAAAATTATTCAGAACCAAAGAAAATTGAAAACAGCGTACCACAAGGGAGTGTCCTAGGACCAACCTAGTATTTTCTGTTATATATAAGAGATATTCTAGTGGACAACAACGCTATCATGGTAACCTTTACTGATAATACTGCAATATTGGTGAAAGATAAATCCCTTACGAAAGCTACATAAAAACTGTAAAATAAAGTCGATAAAGTCAGTCAGATTGGACGCAAAAATGACGTATCAAATTAAACAAAATAAAATTGACACAAACAAATATAAACTTTACAAAAAAATTAAACAATATTTGTATATGTAAACAGTACAACAGTGCCTTACCCCAATAGTGCCAAATACCTTGGAATGAATTTGGATGCAAAGTTTAAATGAAAAGTGCACATCAAAAGGAAAGAGAAGAACTAAATTTGAAGTACAGAAAAATGTACTGGTAACTAGGAAAGAACTCTGACCTATCTATCCAGCAAGTATTGAAACCCGTTTGAATACATGGCATCCAACTATGAGGCTGTACAAAGGAAACAAATGCTGAACCCATTGAAAAATTCAAAAGCAAAGTCCTTTGTGAAGTAATAAATGCTATCGAGACCTTCAAATTGTAATGGTTAGAAAACTGGTTAAAAAATACACTGTATATCACACAATCAGCGATTGCAAATTCATAATAACTCTGAAATGGAGACCGTCTGAACAAGACAATATTCGGAAATTAAGAAGCCTCATGAGCTGATAGTCTTAGAGCTATTAGTCTGAGAGCCGACAGCAAATTTTGGGGGCGGATGTATAACCAACATCTGAGTTTGAGGGTTTTAAGGCATATGTATCGTAATATCAAATACCAAAGTCTGGCAGATTTTTTTTTTCTCAGCCTTTGAGGTGGGTGGGGAGGTAAGACCCTTGACAGTAATATGCCTCTATACATAGTTTTGTGGGATGAAGGCGCTTGAAACATCCAACACGTTACGAAAAAGGAAAGCCATTGATCTATTTTTCTTGCTATACGTAGGCTCTCATTCTAAGGCAAGCTTAAGAATTTCATATTCCTAACCACCAAGTTCTGCTTCTGCTCTGTGAAGATTTTGTAGAGGAGCTATTTTTACTAGCTAAGCTATATAGGTACTATAGGGCGAGTTTTGGATTCGTGCAAAAAAAAGTTCATAATAATAATCAAACATGACATTAGTCAACAACTCTGTACTACCTATAGCCTAAGCCACTTAAGTGGTTTTTTTGCAAGTTCCAGAGGGCAAAGTGCTTTTTATTAGCTTCAAAATAATTGCTATACAACCAATAAGAAAAAGCTTAATTATCTCAAAAATGGCTCCAACGATTTTGATTAAAAAAATCAGTGAATTACTGTAGGTAAGTATAACGTACTTTTTGATAGTTTATTTTACAAAAACTGTTAACAACGGTACCTGCCGTATAACTGTGTTTCTGATTTTCGACTTTCTCATTAACGGCTTAAATGATTTCATTAAAAAATTACTACAAAAGCTACTTTAAAATGTCAATATTTATTGCATATCAACATTTGAAAAAAAAAACAATTATAGAATTATAAAAAAAACATAAAGTTTTTTTTTGGAAAATTCAATATTTCCAAAATGGGTTGATGAATTTTGTTTTAACTAAGTTTATAAATGTGTTTTAATAGTATATACTCAAAATTGACGTAACAAACCTTTCTTTTAAATATCACCAACATTTTGTATGAGTATATATAAAAAAATTGTTTTGAAGAAAACCACGACAAGGATTTAAATTTTCCTTTGCATGTATTCGTAATTTTTCAAGTAATCAAATTACATTATTGGTTTTGATCTCTAAACTATTTTGAGATTTAAAGGACGATTAAAATGCTTTTTATATTTTTTCTATTTTTATACTTACTTTAATTTTTGAAATTTCTTAATTCCAAGCATCTTGAAAATAAGAGCAAGTACAAGCGATCCACGAAATAAGAAAAAACATTGGATCCAGGTTTTTATTGAACTTCAATTATTTAATTAAATTTTTATTTTATTTTATTTTTTTATATTTTTTTTTATTTTATTTCTTTTTATTTTATTTTATTTAATTTTTTTTTTTTTTTTTATTTTATTTTATTTGATTATTATGAGGAAAATTTTAATACAAAAAGTGCAGTTGCTACAAAAGAAGATTAAAAAATGTAAACAAAGTTTTTTTTCGTGGAATTAAACAGTTAATATACTTTTCTCCACAACTTTGGCTATACAGTTGCCAGTTCTGATTTGTTTTTAATTGTATAGTTAGTCTTATTACATAAATATAAATATATTTATATTTCCAGTTTTATTTTACAGACTTTTGCAATTTTAAAGTCCCTAAAAAACAAACTTCCATTGCCACTCACAGTTCCAAAGTAAATCATAAATAATGCAAAAAAAAAAAAAACGAAATACCTACACATATCCCAATTTGATCCTTCAAATGCGTCCTCTTTCATTCCATATTGCGCATGGCAATTCAATTTGAATTCCACTCTCTATCTATTTTGGATGAATTTCTTATCAAAAGTGTGGAGAAAATAGAAAATATCGAAATAACATTTTAGTAGCTGTAACAATATTCTCTCATCTTGCTAAACTCAAAAGCGTAGAGAAATTCTTCCGTACTTCTTTAGATTTAGGTGAATGTATACATCCTCTGGAGAAATTTTCTATCAAAATCATCTGCTTTGCTTGTGCTCTCCAAAAGTTCCAATGAATGGAAAGAGTTTTTTTTTCTTTTTTAAAACAAAAACAACATCAACTCTGAGTAAAATTCATACAAATGGCAAGCTCTTTGAAAATCTCCACTCAACATTGGAGACAAGAAAGAGAGAGAGAAAAAGGACTTTTCTTATACATATAAATATATATACTTTTTTCTTAAAGTTTTTCTTTTTTGGAGAAATCAACTTTTTCCTTTGCTTTTGGTTTGACTCCATTTGGTTACGCCGCCGAATAGCCTGCTCTCATTATAGTTGGAGCTACAATTCGATTCGCATCTGAAATAAATTTTTTTCGGTCCACCCGCATATATTTTCTGTTCGGATAGAAAAAAAAAAAATAAAATAAAATATTTGTTTAGTTAAGAAGAAAATTTCAAAAGAAGTGTAAGTGTGTTTGTGTTTTGTTTGTGTTAAATTTATGGAAAAAACAATATACAAAGTGCGTTGGATTGGTTTTTATCTGTCAGATTTTTGTTTTACTACAAAATTTTTACCTTTTCACTGATTCTAGTTGATTTTTTTCTTTTCCTTAAAATATATTGGAATCGAAATCTTAGTAGATCCACATAACATGCATTCTTAATCAACCACCCTCTCTACCACTTAACCTACTGATACATTCAACCCTTCTTGTGCTTGGCCATTCGACTTGAGAATCTTGTTGCGTTTGTTGCACTTTTTTTTCCTTTCTTTGATTTGTATCTTTATTTTTCTTTTCTTTTTTTTTTTGTTAAAAATAAATCAATAAATCTATGTTTCCAGAACTCAAAACAACAACAACAACAACAAATATTTCCTTCAGTTTTTTTTCTTTTTTTTTTTTTTCATTTTCATTTTTTTTTTTTTGTCTATTTTAAGATTTTTATTTGATTTATTTTCTTATTTTTTGTTTGTGTAATTTTTTGTATGTAAACGTGAGAAAATCCAGTGAATTAATTGAATTTTCTTCCATCTCTCTGTATCTCTTGTGTTTGAAAAAGAAAATTAAGAAAAAAAAAATCTATCTCTCTTCTCGCAGGAGGAAAAGTGTGTGTATTTATCGTGTGCGAATATAGTGATGCATTTTAAGGAAATAAAAGATGCGTAAATGTGCGTAGATAGAGAAAGTTTATTAAACTAAAAAAATTAAAAAAAAAAAAATATCTCCAAAGTGATTCGAAACTAAAAGCAAACAAAAATAATAAATTGTGCTGAAATCAGGATCAATCTAGATGCGAAGCAAATCTCATTTGAAGACAACTTTCATTCATGGATTTTAATGCTGGGTAAGTCGGAAAATATATACATCTTTCTCTATCTCTATATGAGTGCTCTTGAATTGAGCTAAAAATAGATTCAAAAATTGCATTTAAGCAAAAGCTTGGGTATAGCAATGGCAGCTAGCTTGCATTCACTTGGGAAGTGATGTGCATTAAAGTCTTTCTGCTGTCATCGTAGTCGTGTTGTAGCCATCTTTGGTCTATTTTAATTCCCTGGCCTGGTGGAGGAACGGCTATATTTAAATTTTGTATATCTTTCCAGCACAGATTTGGTGGTTTTTTGTTTAGCATACAAATCCCCCCCCTCCCCCATCTATTAATCTTTTTGGCTTTTTGTATCTTCTCGAGTTATACAACTCTTTTAAGAAGCTTTTAACTGAATGTGCAATTGTTAGGAAGGGCAGAGGTGGAAGGCCCATTGGGTTAAATAATCAGTTGGAATGCTTTTAGCTGAGTATACAGTTTTAAACAGTTGAAATAGAAAAAAAGAAGCAAGAGAGTCATAAAGTGAGAAGAGAAATGCACGATGGTCATTGAAAAGAATGTTGAACTGTACCATGATAGTATCTATACCCCCTTTAGCCTTCACTTGCTTTTGGTGTAAATGGAATCGAATTTTTTTTCTTTGTGGGGGGTTATAAAGGATTTCGGATTATAAGAAGTGTGAATGTAGGATAAAGAAGGGTATTTTTGCTCTTTATTCATCTTCATTGATCTAAATTCAAGAAAAATAAATTTCTATGTAGGACGACAGACAAAGGAAAAGTGCAATGTCTTTAGAATGTCATTATTGAGTTTTATTTTTTTTATTTAAAAAAGTGTAAAGGGTTTAGTAGTTCGATTGTTACCAGGATAATATTTCATTTGAGAGCATAAAATGATATACATATGTACAAAGCGAAAATTTTTTGAAAATGAAAAATTTCAAAAGGTTATGGGGGTAATGAACTAGAATTAAAAGGGATTACGCTTAATAGAGAAAAATTACTTTGAGTTATGTACCTACGAGAATGCTTTCAGCTTTTTTCTTATTTTACTTTATAACTCTATCAATTTTATTTAATTGGGTTATTTGTTTCAATGTAAGTAGGAACATTATAGTAAAATTTATATAAAGACAAATTTATATATCTTGATTAAGTCTAAGAATGGTTTTAACCTTTTAATTTTAGGAAAATGATGCCTTTTAAATGTTTAGAAAAACTTATAAGAAAAGACATGTTGTTTTGAAAATGTATTGGTTATATTTTAGTAATATAATGATATTAGTAATATAATGATATTGAATGAAAGACTTGATTTTTGTGAAGGTAAAATTAAAAAAATTGTTAAAAAATCAAAGAACTTGACAACTCAATAATTTTTACTTGTAATTTATAGGTTCTATATGGCTAGTTATGCATTAGTACACAAAATTGAATTTGAGATTTTGATCAGGCTTGTCATTGCGATGATAGGGAAGACAAAAAAAAGTAGATCTCACAATTCTGTCTGTCTCTCCATTTGAATAAATCCTAAAGGACTCGTTCAATTTTCTTAAAACTTGGTACATAGTGGGTTTTAGTGATTCTGCCCATATTTTTATAGAACTAAAAATAACGGTACCTATCTACCATGCAATTTTTGTTAGCGATTTAACCAAATTTTATGTTTCCCAAAAATGGCTCCATAACTTTTCTTAAAAAAGTTCAACAAAGAAACATATGTCGTTGGTCGTTGGAAAGGCATTTTTATGCACTAAAATAGTTGCTAAGGCAGATTATTTTAAATCACTGTGTGAAAAAAGTGATTCGCTTATTATTTCCCATGTCACATTAATTTTTTCCTACAAAAAATCCCAAAATCAGCGAATAACTTTTTCCACACAGAGATTTTAAGTATATTGTTAAAGTAAATATTTTTGTTCATAAAATACCATTTCGACTATATACATCTTATTAATAATTGCCACAGCAGTCTTAATAGATTTTTTCCATACTGAAATGCACAAATACTAAAACATGGTAAGCGAATAAAATGTTTCACACAGTGATTTGAAATAAGCTGCCATAGTGACTATTGCATAAGCAAATACCTTTCCAGAGAAAAACGTCTCGTATTGGTTCCTAGACTACCTTCCATACATTTTTGCTGATTGTCCTTTCTTTCAGTAAAGGTTAACTACTATTTAAAAAAAAAAACGCTTATTATTGGTACCTCTAAGGAACTTTTGATTTTCGAAAACTGCATAGTCGATTTTTATAAAACTTGGTATTTAAGGCTTTTTTTTACACCTTTTTAAGTATTTTAAGAGAATTTTTTTTTTTAAACTTTAAGGAAAATATGTTTCCTTTAAAACGGCTTTTACGATTTTTATTAAACTTTTTATGCATTTTTGTGCTTAACTTAGTGCAATATACTACCAAAAATTATAAAAATTTAAAAATAGCAACTATTAAAAGTACAAATTTAAAATAAGATTAAAAAAATATTGCATATCAAAATTTCAAAAATACCAAAAACATTATTTAAAAAAAATTTTATGTGTAATATTTTTTAATCTTATTTTAAATTTGTATACTTTTAATAGTTGCTAATTTTTAAATTTTTTAATTTTTGGTTGTAAATCGCACTGAGTTAAGCACGAAAAAGCATACAAAGTTTAATAAAAATCGTAAAAGCCCTTTTAAAGTAAATATAAACATAACAATTCCCCTTTTTTACGTCCAGCACTCGGCGCCGTTGAGTAGAACTGGTAAAATTAGCGTTTTGTATAGCGTGCACTTTGTCTTTCGAGAAAGAAAGCACCGGTTTGCTAGGGTAATTGTTCGTCGGATTTCCACTAAGGTGTCGTTCATGAAAATGATGTTTGTTCCGAGATAGGTTAAGTTCTTCAATACCCCGAAATTACTGCTACCAACAGTGACGTTTTTTCCTAGGCGATGGCTAGATGAGAGTTTGTGTTGTCCTCAATTGCTTCACGACCATTCATCAATAGCTGTAGTGCTTCTAGTACAGCTTGCTTGGAGTGACCACTGATGTCGATGTCGCCCACATAGCCAAACAGTTGAGAAGAAGTGTTGGAGAAAGTGCCTCCCAGGTTACAACCACTGTATCTGCTCCAGGACAGGGTTGAAAAATCACATGATAGTGGATCTTCTTGTTTGAATTCTATTAACATCTGTTACGCATTTGTACGTTCATATGGCATAGCAGAATTAGTTTTTCTAACATCGCCAATAGAAGCTTTTGGTGACTTATTCTATCATATGCGGCTTTGAAATCGATGCAAATATGGTGGTTCTTGACTAGAAATTCGTTGGTTTTTTCTAGGTTTGTGAAGATTTGGTCTATCGTTAATTAACCTGGTCTATGCCACACTGGCACGTGACAACCATAGTATTTCAAAAAGGTCTTAGACGCTGATATAGAACGTTGGATAGAATCTTGTAGGCAATATTAAGCAGGGATATACCTCTGAACTTTTTTCAGGGCATAGGATTGCTTTTTTTTTTGAGATTGGGCATATGGAGATATTTGACTAGTCGCAGTCATCAGGCATACTACGTCCTCACACACTTGGTCGATGAGCTATTGCATGCACCCCATAAAGACATCTCCTCCATACTTCCATACTTGAAAAGTACCGCAAATAGGCCATCCGAGCCCACGCATTTCTTGTTCTTATGCATCTTCAGTTGTGTGCACTGTGACTGGATCTTCATTGCCTTGTCTCATTCTTCTTTGTTCTCCTATCACTTTCTCAACATTATACCCACTAAGCAGTTGCTGATAATTCTGCTTGAATACGTCTACAATTGCCTGTGCTTCAGTGGCTAGGTTCTCTTTGGTGTTTCAAAACAGAAAGAACTAGCATGCTAGTCTTATAACTTGATGCAAGTTGCTTGGCTGGGGTGTTTTATAGAGCCGGCGGGTGTTGGTGGCTGTGCTAGACTTCTCAAAATACTGAGAGGCTACGTGGGATATTCATTTTTTTTGCGCAGGGTTTTTGTCCCTTTCCTTCTTGGATGTAAAGATAATAGAACAACATCAATACTATGGAATATACCTTGCAACAACTGTCGAAAATTACTGGTGGAAAGAAATGTTCCAACTCTTGTCCTATCTCATGACAAATTTATAATAAAAAGGACTTTAATTTAAGTAAAGATTAAAAAAACAAAAAAAGTTTCATAAAACTCCCCTAACTTTTTTGTTTTTAATTAGGAACATCACATGTTTTTGTTTTGATGTGATCTACATATTAATATTGATTTATATCAATATTACTTATTTCTTTTGTAAATTATCATAGAAACCCATTTCTTTTGTCATAAAACAATTTACTTTGATTTGTATGCTACTTTAGATCTGAAATACTTCGACAAATTATTTCTCATCACATTAATACCGAAAACATACATATACTTGTCTGCTCTTCAGCTTAATTCAAAGATAGCTCCGCCCTCGTTATTCACATGAAAACATTTACAAATATCCCATTCAGCATTATTTTCACAAATATACATACATACGTACATCAGCAAAACCCAGAATAACCTTATGCCCACATTCAACTTATATACAGTCCTAGAATCCTCTGCCAAAAATTGAATACTGATTTGTTTTGAAAAAATAACATCCCATTTATTTTCTTCTTTTTTTCAGCAACAACAAAAAAAAATAAACAAATATTAACATTTCTAAAATGTCGATATTTATAAAATGCAGGCCATTACCTACTTGAAAGTTGATATTTAAAGTTTTCTTACATAACCAAAACTTTAGCCAGCTTGATTAGAACACAAATTTCCGGCAGAAATTTATTGATAAAACATACTCTGTCAAAATTGACTAACCCTTCCCTGCATACATTTTCCATAGTGAGAGGGTCTGTTCAAAAAGTACGTACAATATAATCCATGCTCCTTTTACGCCCAAACATCCTACCAAACGGATCGATATTCAAACAAATAAATGAAAAAAAAAAACAAGTAGACTTGAGGAAACCTTTTAAAGATATCCCATTTCTGTGACGCCTTTAAAAGGTTGTATTTCTTCGACCCGAAAAGATTATATCTTGCTTCAAGTTCACTCTGTGAAATGTGAAACGTTGGTTATTTATACCTACTCGTACTCCATGTCGTTATGAAAAGCGAACAGTTAAAATGAATAATGTAAATGTGATGAATGTTATGTTACAAAATCCTTTCCTCTAAAAAAAAAACACTCAAATTACCCTTTAAATGTCAAACATTAACATAAAATTAAAGGTGAATATAATTTTCATTGAAAGATCGCAACTATACATTTTAGACAAACATTATTTTTCTTTTGAAAGAAGTGTTTCTCATTCGCTCTGTGTTTTGCTATTCTATGAACAAGAACAAGAGGAACTCACTATCAAGCGCAAAAGAAACCTACATTGAGAATAATAATCAGAAAACATACAGAGAAAGCTAAAAGCTGAAAACAGGAGCATGTAGAGTTTCCTGCTGCGTTGAGATATAAAATTTATTGTTTAGAAGAACTCCTGTTCGTGGAGTGACACACAGCTCCTAGGTTTGGAAATTGAACAATAAACTGTGAGGCAAGAGTTTTGAGTCTACACGCTTAGACCTTCCTAAATATATTAATGCAAGTGTATACCCAAGCGTTGATGTGAGGAAATTCAATGAGGACACGAGTTTCTCTGTGTCTACGCGATGCAGTTTCTCATTGTTTTTTTGTTGTTTTTGCTTTTATGAAATGATTATTATGAATGTATTAGGGAAGAACATGATTTTAACCCTCGACCTGAAAGCAAAAGAATACAATTGGTCATATTTTTCTAATAGGTAAGGTCATAATTAAATTATTTTTTTCTATGCGAAAAAGATTACGTATACGCCATAGAGCCCGCATATATTATTACGCTTCCAGAAGAAGTAAAAGCCAAACGCGGTTTGGGTTGGTAATGGTTGATGTCTTAAAAGATAGGTGTTGACTAGACGAACCTTCGAAAAAAATGTCAGTGTTGCCAATTTTCGGGAACATATTTTTTACTTGCTATGTATACGAACTACATATGGCAAGATATGCATTCGTAAAAAAAATTGGACTCGAGATTTTGATCAGACTTGTCATTACGATAATAGGGAAGACAAAAAAAGTGGTCCTCACAATTATGCCTGTTTGTCTGTCCGTTCGGCTACAGCTTAAACGGCTGGATTGATTTTCTTAAAACATGGTATAGAGTGGTTTTTGGTAATTCTCCCCACAAGTTATTTTATTTTTCTTAGATCTATCTGCCATACATTTTTTTAAGCAATTTTATAGAATCTTATTTTTCTCAAAAATGACTCCACAACTTTTATTAAAAAAATTGATACATTTATTTCAGTAAAGGCTACCTTTGAAGGAGAAACCAAAGAACCATATTTTTTAGTTCCAATTTTCTTCAAAACGGTAATTTTTATTTCAATGATTTTCTTATAAAGAATTTTCTAAGCAATATAAATAGTTTTTCTTACTCGTACCAACATTTTTAAAAAAGTATTTTTTGGAATTTTCAAAAATGATCAATTTTTTTTGTTGGTAATCGAATATTGTGAAAACTACTTGGTCGATTTTTATAAAACTCGGTAGTTAAAGTTTTTTGTACCCTTTTTAAGAAAAAAATTTATTTTTATGAAAAAAACAACGGTGCCTTCCATAAAGAAACGTTACGGAAAATATTTTTTTTTAAAATGCCACTAACAGTTTTTAATAAACTTTTTCTTAATTTTGCTATAAGGAAACCACCCCATTTAAACTATTTAATATTTTTTTCCATACAATCATATTTACTCAAGAATTAAGATGGCGTTCTTTTTTTAGTCATTTCAAACTCTCAAAGCTGTAGTTTTAGTTAATTTAAATATCATACTTCATGCTTTCAAACATTTTTCTCTCATAATTTCCATGGTTTTACAAAAAATTTTCTTAAGCAATCAGCGTCTTGAACGTGTGACCCAGTCGTGCATTATATTTTTAATGCCAAAGGGTAGGACCTCTACTTTTAATGTAATTTTAAATATTTTGAAATCGAACAAATTTGCCAAAACTCCTCCAGATGCCAAAGGCGTGTTGAAAAAAAAAAATTTAATGTTTTTTCATGTTAAAAATTTATAAAAAAAAACGTTTTTGCAAATTTTTTTCATATTCAAAATATTAAAAAATATCCAAAAAATGGAGGTTTGACATTAAAAAGAGTACGCGCCCAAAAAGTGGAAACACTAAAAATTTACTTGAAGTTGCATCTACTCAATAGAGCTGTGTAAATCATCCATTTCAAATGATCGAATCGTTCAAGAATCAATCAACAAAATGATTCGATTATTTCAATAAATCGATTATTTGATCATTTTTATTTCACTCAGTTCATTATTCGATACTGCTCTGATTCGATTTTTATTTCGATTTCGATTAAATCCACTGCACCGTTAATCGAATCTCAATTATTTTTTATTAACAAACTATATAATTTGATTGGATAAAAAACTGTTAAGAAAATCTTAAATTTTCAGTTTTCTTACTGCTCCGGAAAAATATGATTTTATGTCGATTGGTTGACATTTGGATCAAAATACACTTATCCTGTCAAAAAATAGTTTGTCCCCTGTCTGTCAAGAAATCAACTGTCAAATTCCAATGAAGGATGGTTTCGATGTCGATGGATTAAAAAATCACAAATTTTCGAAGAATTTTCACTGCTCCAGAAGAAGTGTGATTTTAGGGCAATTTTGTGATATTTGGATCGGTATACACTTATCCTGTCAAAATATATTTTGTCCCTTTTTTTAGATCAAAATACACTTATCCTGTCAAAAAATAGTTTGTCCCCTGTCTGTCAAGAAATCAACTGCCAAATTCAATTGAAGGATGGCTACGATGTGAATGGATTAAAAAACCTCTAAGAAATCAGAAATTTTTGAAGAATTCTTACTGCGCCGAATAAAAGATGATTTAAGGTCAATTGGGTGACATTTGGATCGAAATTCATATTTTCTTTCAAAAAATAGTTTGTCCCCGCTCTGCCAAGCTATCAACTGCCGAATTCCATTAAAGAATGGCTATGTTTTCGATGGATTAAAAAATCTCTAAAAATTCAGACATTTTTGAAAAGATTGATGCCAAAAATCTAGATTCCTTATTAAAATGATCGAGATTAGGATGGAATATCGAGAATCATCGAAATGATTGAAAATGAGATGAGAATCGTAAATCATCGAAATGACTGAGATTGGTATGGAAAATCGAGAATAATCCAAATGATTGAGATTGATATCGATTGAAATGAAAATTTGTGATTTCAATCATTGATACTTTTTTATGATCTGATTGAAAAAACATAAAACATTGAATCGTTCATGGTTGACACAACCCTACTACTTAACACTGTTTTTTTTTCGAAAATGCCGTTGGTGTCTAAAGGCATTCCCCTAACTTTGTTTATGTTCAAAATATTAAGAATTACTAAAAAAAAAAGTTATAGTCCCACCCTTTGACAATAAAATCAGTATGTTTCCGAAGATTGGCAACACTGATATTTTAGTCCAAGATGTGTCTACTCTTCACCTATTTTTAAGACTTTACTGTTATTCTAGCTACTCTTTTACTATTTGGTGGCGTTTCCACAACTTTTGTCAGGTTCCAAATAATAAAAATTAATTAAAAGCTGGATGTTCCCCCTATTGACATAAAAAGGATTTTTCCCAAAAAGTGGCAACATTGACATTTTAACTGAGGGTTTATCTATTCAACATCTGTTTCTGTTTCAAGTTCCAAATCGTTATTAAACAATGGATATTTTTCAAGAAATTTACGAGTTTTTCTTATTTTACCATCCTCCACAGATTGGGCCCCATTTTTGAAAATTCGAAAATTCGAAGAGGGACAAAAGTACAAAAATGAATCTCAAGCTAAACTCCATCCCTAGCATGTCAAAAATAAATAAGAAATATAAAAATAAGATATCCCCAAGACAGGGATTCCGATTACCTGGCAGAACTACAGATTGGGCGCCATTTTTGAAAATGAGGTCCAAGTGACAGCAGTACAAAAATTACTCCCAAGTTAAATTTGATCTCCTTAGTATGTAAGAAATGAGTTCCATTTTTTAAAATGAGATCACCAAAAACAAAAAAAAACACACTGGGTTCGGTTCCCTAAGCGGACTACATATATGTACACAAATTAGAAAAACACAAATGAACAGATGATATTTTTTTTATCTTATATATTTCATTTTACACTTGAAAAATTCCAGTATAAATTCTTGATGAACAGAAAAATGTCTAAAAGTGATAATAAATATCATTCGCCATTGGAAATCTATTTTGATAGAAACATTTGTTGCAAAACAATTTAGTCTCCAATCTCTATACAATAAATTGACTTCTGAATTTATGTTCGTTGATTTTTGTTGTTGTTGTTGTTGGTATGTATATGTATTTCTAATTTATTGTGACATTTAAATATCGATTGGTATACGAATATTTATGTTCTTGCTAATTAGTTTTTGGCATTCAGAAACAATTTGCAGCAGAAACTTTACATTGCTTATTTATGTATGAATGTGTTCTGTAATGTAAATATTTGATGCTAGCTGTCATCGTTGAATTTGAAAATAATTTGATGAATGAAATGTTGATAATAAACAATAAAACAAAAAATCCACTGGCATTGGAAAGAAATGCATGTTATTTGTATGTAGAATGTATGTCATTTCAATGTATAGGTTTTTTATTTCTAGCGAATAGTTTATTAATTTCTGTGTGTGTTTTAATTTATTTATGTATTCTAGTACAATGCTGTATAATATGGAAATTTGACTTTTAAAAAAATATTGAGTATATTCGAAACCCATTTTTATCAGTTAGAAAACAAATAATAAAATACATATGCAATAGGTCGATGGATGCCAAGCTCATGAACTTACAACTTTGGTTGATTTTCAAAATTTGTAGTCAACTTGGTATATAAGAACAAAAAGAACTGTGTAAAAGAAAGATTCGAAAACAAATCATTCTAAATTTTATTGCTTTTAAAGAAGCGTTTTAGAATCTTCCCTAACAACTTATCAGAAAAATCCCTGCCTGTCCTATCACTGTTGTGGAAAAAATTTTAAAGGGCATTTAGTGCTTTTAGTGAATGTAAAATAAAGATACAACAATATAAAAATTGATCAAATAAAACAATATTCTTGGGTATGGCATTTTGTACCTCTACATAGCCTAGGAAAAATGGACTTTCACTGTGAAAAAAAAATCCAGTAAAGGTTCTTAAATGCAATTATCTTGATTTTTTTATGGACTAACCAACTAAAGGTACATTGACAAATCCTGTGTGCATTAGAAATTATTTCAGGTTTACATGTCAAAAATTGTTTTTTTTTGCTTATAACTTTTAAACGGTAAATGATATTAAAAAGTACTTTGTACAAACCTTGTAGATCATGTAACTTTCTATAAAAAAAATTCAAGCACTTTTATTCCTCCTACTGAATGTTTAGGAAATATCACCATTTAAAAAACAGGTAGTCTAACTAAAATGTCTGTTTTTTTTTCTGATAGAGATTTCTATCGAAAACAATTTCATTTAAAGTTTGTACATAATGTAATTTCTTACAAGAAAACATAAATTCTTTTTCAAAGAGTGATAGTTCCAAAGATCTCAATACATTAAAAATTTTGTCAAAACTTACAAAATCTGTTTTTTTTTGCTCTTTACTAATAAATGAAAAAGTTGTCCAAAATAAATGTATGCCTACTTTTTTCAGATTAGTGATCAGTTAGAAGGTAAAAGTTCAGAGTGGCATATTAACTATGCTACAGTAAGAAATTCAAATAACTTTTTTAATCAACGCATTTTTTTTTAATTGCATAGAAAATTAAGTTTTATTTTAAATAACTAATTTTTTTTGTTAAAGATGATAGACGCAAATGGCATCCACGGTCACCTAAGCATATGCGGCAGAAAATTGTTGTTTGCTGTCTGAAAGGTTGAAGTTAGGATCGCCTTAATTATTGTTCTAATAGAATGCTCAATTCAGTCAAGTTCCGGGGTTTCGTTTTGTACACATCCTGTTTGACATGAACCTATAAAAAAAGCCTGATGCAAGTCAGGTCAGGTGACATTGAGGGCCAGTGAAAAGTGGAGTTCCTGAAAATTAATTTCCTTGGGAATTTTTGTTTGGAGCTCCACCATAACTGGTCTGGCTATATGTGAAGTTGCTCCTTCTATTTGAAATCAAATGCTGTTTAACGGGAATACGTCTTCGGAGCAGTTTTGGGTAAAACTAGTTTAAAATCTTTAAATATCAGCACAAAAAACTTTTAGCTCTTCTAGATTTCTGAAAAAAATGAAAAAGTAAAAATGTCACTTTGTCCCAACTGGGAAAAATAAGCGAGGGTAACTTGGTCACCTTTGCCTACAGAGACAAAAAAAGTTGTCTCGACTTGTATTTGATTCTGCGATCTTCTGATTATATACTTTACAAGTACAGTAATTATAACTTTGTGCTTAAAATTTTCAAGGTTTCATGAGTATAATCACTGGCGTATTTAAAGATTTGGCGCCCGGGCCAATACGGTTTGGCGCCTCACTTCAAAATTGAAGAAAATCCACATAAATTAAAAAACGCAATTTTACTATTTACATTTTTGCCAATGCAAAAATATTGCTTTACACACCTATAGCACTTTTATAACTGACTGATTGTGTTAAATTAGAATTAACAATTTAGTTTTAGAGATAGTTTAACTGACGTCTTTTTTTTGGCAGAATTAAATAATTATGATATTTAAAGTTGTAACTAGTTAAATGCAAATTTGTTGTCCAAACTCTAAATTTGAAACTCGAGTATATTCCTACTTTCTTAGTATTAAAGTTTCCGTAAAAGTAGGTTTGAAGTAGTATTGAAAAAAATATACGAACATAAATTTGTTTTTGTCATCTCAATTCATAGGAAATTAAAGGGAATTGGCTAGACTTTCGAAAGGCAAAGTTTCGAAGGATAAAGTTTCGAAAAAACAAAGTTTCGGAAGACGAAGTTTATAAAAACTGAAGTTTCGAAATGTCAAATTTTCACAAGAGAAAGTTTTGAAGGACAAAGTTTCGAAAAAATGTTCCGAAATCTTCGGAACTTCGTTGTTCCTTGACCGATTTCAATGAATTTGACACAGATAATACCTGATACAGAATTAAAAACGAAAAAAAAATATTTTCAAAACAGGGTGTTCAAAAAATAGGTCAACATATTGAAACTTCATTCTATCTTGAGAGATTTCAACTAAATTGACACAGGCAATAGCTGATAAGGAATCAAAAATGAAAATATATTTCCAATAGGGTGTTAAAAAAAATGTCAACTTCATTGTTACTTGACTGATTTTAATGAAATTGATGCAGGAGAAAGCTGAAACAGAATTATAAAAGAAAATTATGGCGAAAACATTTTTTGTTAAATATTCAAGGCTAAATAATGCTAATTTTTGTATAGCTTTAATTTTAGAGCTTTAATAGATGGTTATGGTTTTTTTTTTCAAATTTAAAAAAAAATTGATTTACTATGAGTGCAGTAGTGGCCTAACTGCAAATTTATTGAAATTGAATTTATGACGGAATTTGAATAAACAGTATTTCTGCTTTAATTTTTTTTAATTTATGGCTTCATGCCATAGTTACAGGACTTTTAGCACTTAGAGGTCAGCCACAAAAAACTAATAGCAAGTGAGGCACTTTTTTTTTTTTAAATAAGAACATCTTGAAATGCTTTTAGGCAATCTTTATTGGTATTGATTGAAAGACATATATTTATAGGACTGTGCCCAAAATTAAAATTTTTTACAAAAGTTACCAATTTGTGCCTGTAAATATCAATATAAAAAGCTAAAAATTTTTGGCGATAATATTTTAGAAGCCCCTACTGAAACTTTAATTCCAAAGTATTTTTAATTTCAAATGTACTGCAAATTTTAAAACTGCTTCTAATTCATTTTGGAATTTGAGAGGAATATGAAAGTAGTTTAGTACAATTTCAAAGAACAAAATCAATTGATCCATAAAGTTTAAGTACTAATACTTCAAAATTTCAAGTACAAAGTAGTTCAACTGTACTTAAGTTCCAATATTTTTTTGTATATAATTTTTGCTGTTGGGGCGAAGAGAAATGCGTTACTCATCATAATGATGCCTTTTAGCTTTAGCCTTCCTTGTATGTCCGGCTTTCTTCATATGCTTTACGAAGCGTAAGGACTTAAATTCTTCCCAACTCCGAGGTTTCTAACAAACAGTAGTAATATACTCAATAACTTAACATTTATGATTCTTAGTACTTAATTGGTATTCTTGACTGTTATAAAATAAATAAATAAAAATAAATTTTGTGGCGCAACAGCTCAACAACAATTCTGAACGCACCCATTACTATTGAAACTAGGGATTTAAAGCTTAGCACTAATTGTGGTGGTGAAAATACTTATTTCAAGTTAATTTCCCAGGAGTTGAAATATACTTGCAATCTTAGGTTCTTTTTTTTATTAAATACAAATAATTGAGCAATTTTTCCAGATTCCCGAACAGGATTTCATTTGACATAAGCACAAATTCAAATTAATTTTTAATTGGCATAATTTCAAGTTGTGTTTTTTTTTTAATCTCATTTTCTTTGAATTAGGATTTGCTCTCATCATACTGAGCACAATCATTTTCTTTAATTTATTTGGTCATTTATTTTTCTAAGCAAAAAAGAAAAATTACAAGGTTTTCTTTTATTGTTTACTTTAATTAAGAGTTTGTTTTTTTTTTTCAACTATAGTCTCGACTTAAGATTTTTTTTTATAATAATGTCTCTAAAATGCAAATCTAAGCTTTCAAAAGTATACTTGAGCTCTTTGTAATCTTACGATAATGTCTCCAAGAAAAATAGTAAAAAAAAAACATTATTTCACATTCAAATAGGGTTCTTTTCCCTTATACCTACTGGGATTATCATTAAATTTATTTGTTATCTTTCCAGAAAAAGAAAAAGATTTATATAATTTAAAAATTCCACTGCATTACTTTGTCTGTTTATATTTCTTTTCTCTTATTGCTTCATTTGAAAACGCATATTTAATAAGAAATATCAATTCTTAAGAAAGAAAATAACATTAAAAATACTCGTACATCCTTCATTCATTCCAGATAAACAATGTATACACGATAAGATACTTCTTTTGAAATTAAAATGAAATTTAAGAATTTATTCAAGAAAAAGTGATTTATTTTGCAATAAAAGAAAAAGAATTATTCATAATAACTTAACCTCATAAATTTTGTTTTCCTATAAGAAGAGAAAGGTACAAAAAGGTGAAGTAGTTTAGTTTTGTAATAAAATTCATATTGCTACATCGAGATGTTTTATATTCTTCTTGGGAGTGTATACATTCGATTGGGGAATAAAATAGCAGTTATAGATGTTGCAGTAATAATATCTCCATCTAAATGTGATTAGTGCGTTCGAATTGGACACCCACACATTCTATTTAATCAATATTAAATTATTATCCTGGGATTATTTACTAGTTCGTTATAAATAATTGGACTCAATAGGGTCATTTGAATGTGCATGTTTATTTAGGTGGGTAATAAACACAAATATTTTGTCTTAATGGGTCAGATCAATATGTAAATGGAATATTATTTACTGTTTTATTTGTTTTCTTACTATTTATATAAAGGTTCAATTTAAATGGATTTTAGATTGAATTTTTTCCATAGAGGCCCTACTCTTAAGCTTCTTTTCTGTCCACATAGATTAAATGTCCCAAAATAAAGAGTTGTAACTCATTTTTTATTCAATATGCATTAAATGTACGAAGATAATATGTATCTAAATAACTTCTCTTCTCCCATTGAATACTTTAGTTCTTAATTCTGTACAGAAACTGTTTCAAAAAGATAAACCTGAGTTTGATTAAAAAAAAAATCAAAACTTTTCAAATTTAAAAAACATATAAAAATTGATGGCTCTTAAGTCAAAAGCTGACAAAATCAATAAGGTTTTATAGCATCACTCTGAACATTAACTCTGAAGTCGTTCTGACTTAATCACATTATTATTGATATAAACATAAACACCCGATGCGGTTGGTGAATGAAAATCCAAAACAGCAATAAGTTTAATCCTCAAAAAGTTTGTGACTTCCCACCAAAATAACGATTACCCATACGATGTTTTTTTTTCCTTCTTTGAGGCGTGAAGCTATTAAAATGATTAAGTCCCCCAATGCAATCCTTTAGCTATATGTAATCCTTTTTGTATGAAAAAAAATATACTAACAAAATAATTCTCAGCTATTTATGACTTCATTTCCCCAAAGAGCTTTAGCACTGTGCTACTAAATATAAAAAATAAAAAAAGGAAAAGGATGCGTCATCTGCTAACAAACTAATAACAATAAAATGTCTTCTTTTCTTTCCGACACAGATTTGGCTTACTTTATATCATCAACAAAAAAAAAAAATATTATATCATCTTTTATTAATGTGACTATGAATACCTACCTATAATATTTGGTAGAAAAAGGTCACAGTTTTTAAGCAACAACACACATACATAAAATTATTATTGTTATTATAATAGACAAATGAGATCCTATTCGCAATGATTTCATTGAGAGTTTTGGGAAACTAATGTAAAAAGGAAAGGATTACTAATTACATGACGAAAGGTTCATTTGAATATTAGAACTTATGTAGACCTTAGGTATAACATTAAGGCTTAAAATACTTATGTCATTGTCCTAAAATAAAGTATTTTTATTTTTTTTTTTTTTCTAATCTTATCACATTTTGCACTATGTTTTTGTTTATATAGTTTCAAAGTACTTTTAAGAAATTGCTTGGAAAAATGATAATATTTTTGTTAAAATAATAAGTCAATAAAATACTTTGCTTATTTCAGTAGCATTCTTCTTTTTTAATATTAAAAAAATTATTTTTCGGTTCTTAGTCAGGAACCAAAAGTGTTCAATGTTAAAGTTGATAGCGCTTTGTAGAATTTATTTTCGGGCGCTAGTAGGAGTTTTGTCTGTCAAAAGACTTTGACTTGAATACGGCTCTGGACCTTTGCCACCACATATATGGAAAATTTGATATTGGAGAATGCCATCTAATTGGTCAGTAAGTGCGTAAAGTTTCTTAAGGTCAATCACTCACGCGTGATTTTTGGCACCTCATTCATGAGAAATTTGCAAAAAATGAATACCACCTGAAAGGCCATAAGATCTTTATAAAAGGTCGGCTAGTTTCAGTATTTGGTCAGCTATAGATTCTTTTTTTAAATTTTTCAAAGTTTTTTTTTTAAGATCACGAGCGATTTTTGGGACCTCATTTTGGTATTTTCCAAAAAAAATTATATTCTCTGATAGGTGACTAGATCATTATAAAAGAAGGTCAGTTAGTTTCAGTAATTGGTCAGCCATAGAAATTAAAATTGTTAAAAAGAATCTATAGTTGACCAATAACTGAAAATAGCTGACATTTCTTGACCTTGAAGTGGCCTTTAAAATGGCGTACATAATTTTTTAGAATGACCCAAATGAGGTGCCAACAGTTTTTTTTGTTACCTTGAAACGAATTTTGAAAATTCATGGTAAAAAAATATGGCTGATAAATTACTGTCAATAGTTGACCTTTTATCACGATCTAGAGATTGTTCAGGTGGTATCCTTTTTTTGTAAATTTCCCTTTAATGAGGTGCCAGAAATCATGGATGACCTTGATAAACTCTAAGCCTTTATTACAAGTTATCTAGGGCTGGCCAATTTTTAGGACTAGTTGACCTTTTCTGATCAAATATTAGATGACATTCTCAAATTTCAAATTTCCTATATATTAGGTACCAAAGCTCCAGAGCCGTTGCCCTCATAAAGACTAATACAGTGTGAGAGTGAAGAACAGATTGGATTAAATTGCAGATACGGAATATCAAAATTGTTGAATTATGTAATTTAGAATTCTATTAAATATGGACGCCACTGTGTTAAAAGCATTTTTTGTTATCTTTTTCAGTGAAGTACTGAATCTCTGTTCTATGTTCTGTAATAAAATGGCAAAAACCAGACAAATTCTAGGGAGGAAATATTGCATCTGGGAACATAAAAATCCAATATTTAATACTTTCTTCTTTCCCCAGATTTTTGAGAAGATAGTCTTCGATAGTTTGACATTAAACATCGATTTATGTAATTGTAAAAGCAATCGACGGTAACCGATTATTTTGCATTTTGGCATAAGTGTTCAACTACTTTGGAACGTTCAAGTGCTTGATTGCATTAGCACAGATTATTCTAAGGATTTTGATCATGTTTTTCATGGAATCATCACATTTAAATTAAAGATGTTTGGGTTACATCTTTAAATCATCTTTTGTATTTCTTCTAACTTTATATTTTCGCCCTTCTTTGACAAATATGGTGTTCCTCAGGGTAGTCATTTAGGTCCACTTCTTTTATTATTGGCTATCAATGATGTAACGTTTCCACCAAATTCTAATTTTGGTAGATCTTTAGTCTGATCAGCTTAAGTAAGATGATAAAAACAAGTTTGAAATTTGGTAGGTAAAGTAAAAACTGTGTGTATCTCAACCCTATTCAATTTTAGAAAATGGCTATTTGTAAGAAACAAAATGCTTTCAAAGACCTAAGAGTTTATTTAATCTATAATCTTGGTTTACGAACCATTAAATGTAACCGTTTGCATGTTAGTGTTTGTTAAACGATAGTCGAAGGAATTTTTGGTTCCTATATTACCCTTGCTCCTTACAACTGCCTTGTTCGCCCCCATCTTATATTATTCTATAATACAATCTATGGGAGGTACCGTTATTTTTATTTCTAAGAAAAAATAAAAATAAAATGCATGACTGGATTGCAAGTACTGGCTTGTATAATCAAATTGCTTAGAACTAAGAACATTTGAAATATGCAATTAATTACAGAAGTAAATAGAAAAATAGAAAAAAAAACATTTAAACTGTCATTTTCAATTGTTCCAACTCGTAAGATATTAAGAGCTTGTAAGATTTTTTTAATGCCGATTTTGAGTATTTATTAACATTCATTTTTAAACCTAGTTTAAAAAAAATCATCAACTAGTTTTTGAAAGAGTGAATTTTCAAAAAAAAATGTTTTTTTTTAATCCAAAATTTGAATTTTGGCATGCAATTTTGTTGACATTTAAAAAACTTTTACATAAAAACTTGATTGCAATCGATAAAAAACACCGTTATGTATGGCAGGTACCTTTAAATATGATTTATGGTTGGTTTTTACCAGAAAGTATACCATACGTACTATAACACACTGATCAAAATCGTTGGAGCCGTTTTTGATTAATAAGATTTTTCTTATCGGTTGTATGGCAAGGACCGTTATTTTTTGAGCTTAACAAATTCAATTTGTTTGACCTATAAGCAGGCTTTAAACCGAAAATGCTTCTAAGTTCACCCCTGCGTAAGTGAGAAAATGGTCACACTGGCCACTTTTCAATATTTTTGGTATAAATCAGAAACGAGGCCGAGTTTTCGGGTACCACATACAAAATTAAACATTCCTTGCACCTTGTACAAAGTCTTATAAAAATCTGACCAGCCGTTAAGGCTATAGGTCTAGAAGGATTTGAAAAGAATCGGAAATCAAAATTGCGAAATTACCTGTAGGTACTTTAAATATTCTTTATAACCGTAATGTCATATTTCATCAAAATCTTTAGTTTGAATATTTAAGCGAATGTGAAATTTGTCATATTGTACCGAAAAAGGGGGGTTCGGGTCAAAACTTACAAAAATAATTTTCGATCATGCCATTTTAAGGCCTTTAGTCTCTTCTTTATTTTGTCCATGCATGTCTTGACTCAATCTTGGCTTCAAAAAAGTTATGTGCAGTTTACAAACAAATTTTTTTAATTTGATTTTTCTTTTTTTTATATTGATTTTTGTTAACTATTCCTGTTTAAATTTTGTTTATACAATTTTTCAGACTTTCATTTTTGATAGAAAATTTCAATCTGAACAAAAAGTTTTGCGTGTAAGATTGCCTAGTTATGCCTAGTTTCTGAGTTATACCAACAATTGGAAAGGTGGACAGTGTAACCTTTCTTTCAGAAACACATGGATGAATTTAGTAGCATTTTCGGTTTCAAGCTTGCTCGGGCCAAACAAACATATTCAATAATAAAAACACTTGCACTTAATTGTTTCTTTATACTCCTCATTGTCCGATCTATTCAATGGACTATCTAGAGCCTACGTCTTTATCCAGAAAGCACAGTTACCAGCTAAGTTCACAAAAATGTCTGCAAGAATCGTTTTAGAAGCCGAAGCACTTTACATCGCGCTACCGAAATCACAACAAGACTAGCTCAATGCAGGTTTCGTTGTCTTTCAATAAATTGCAATAGCTTCTAAAACGTTTCGCATATAGGTTGCCCCCAGAATGTCGGCAGAAAGTGTTTCAATTAATATGTAGCATAAGCTGAGCATACCATCAGACTAAGTACCATTAAAATAGTCCGAGGATCGAGTTGGCACAAATGTGAAATACCTATAGCAGGGATGGTGAACCTTTTTAGAGCCTCGTGCCATTTTTAAACAATAATTAATTTTAAATGCCTTTGGAGTGCCAACATAAAGGTTGTTTTCGAAAACGTCAAACCAAAGTCAATTTGACAGTTAAATCAACGTACATTTTCGATATACGCAATGGCCGCTTACACAAAATCGGTTTGATCAATGTGAGTCAATTGACTTTCAGACGCATTTGACGTTAACGAACACTCTCTTTGGCTTTTCATTATTTAGTTCAACTCGATGTTATTCTGCACAGCGGCACCGCAGACAATTTTTTCAAACATGTGACTTTATCCAGCTGCATTATCGAACACACTGCTAATGCATTCAAATTTATATTTGCGATTTTGAACAGAATGTTTCCATTTTATATTTAAGAATATTTTGCAAATATATTGTTGACGCAGATAACGTTTTTGAAAACGGTCACATAAATGTATGAAAAATGTTTTAAAACCATTTTGATAAAAGAAAGAAACAAAATGGTTTCTAAACGAATCGTTAGTAATATTCATTTCTGAAAGTAAGGGCCAACGCATGCATGGAATATTTTTAAGAATGCAAATGCCAGCTTTTTTTAAACATCTATACTACCACCCTTAATAAAAGGGCGTAAACGCCAAAATTCAAAAATTAAGTTGTTACGGCAGTATACGAAGAAAACCAAACTCAATAAAGACAGCTGATGCTGCCACGCAAAGGTGCATTCGGATTTCTCAATTTCTGACGTGCCCATTATTTTTCGTCACGTGCCATTGGTTCGCCACCACTGACCTTCTTCAGCTTATAATTTTGGTGGTAGAACACTCAGGTTGTCGCAGTTGTTAGTTCAAGAATAGTAAATTTTCAATAAGTTGATAATTTATTTAAAACCACAGGCTACGGTATATGCTCCAATCCCCAATCCAATAACTCAAAGGTTAAAATTAACTTTAAATTAAGTTAGCTATATTCAGTCCATTTCATCGATTCTTTACTTTATAATTATGTAGACACCTCTCTTTATAATCAACCGACTGTAAAATTAGCTTAAAATTTCAAAAAGTTATTTTTAAGCATAAACTCTTATACATACATAGTATAATTGAATTTATTTCTCTTCTTCACTCTTTCTATAAGATTCTTTTGCAAGACTTTCAGACTTTTTTTTTTCTTTGTATAAAGTTAATTTTCTAGCTAAATTCTTTTGATTTTGTATTTTTTTCTTTCGTTTTAAAGAATCTCTTAAGTCCAAAGAGAGAAAAAAAGCATTGCATTTTATGTGTAAAAAAAAAAAAAATCATCCAAGTATTTTCAGCTTTTTTTTTCTTTTGCTTACAACGAAAAAGAAAATATTTCCAAAGGCTCGTATTTTAATGAAATAAAAATTATTTGTTCTTCTTTTGGTTTTTTCTTTTAAATAAAAAACTAAACTTCACTTTTTATTTATAATAAAACAACAACAAAAAAGAAAAGCAGGAAAGCTATGAGTTAAATCGTTTAAAATCCAGCTCAACGCAGCATGAATATTATCATGTTCCTCTAGGGTCGCACGGTCCGTTCTTTTAGTATGATGTAAATTATTTTAGCTCTCAGAGCCAGAGATAAAACCAAACGAAAATAAAAAGAAGAAAAATCTGAATTGAAATCGCAAAGTGAAATGAAAATTATGATATTCGAGCCGAGCAGCCTCAACAAATTATATTCTCATTCACCATTCCAAGTGTACATGGGCTTCGTAGACAGGAGTTGGTTGGTTGGTTGGTTGAAATGTCCTTAACAGCTTGGGATAATGGTAGTGGAGAACTCTTAGTTATACAAGGACTGTAAGGTATAGCAGGGTATATATATAGCATTTACACGACATGGAACTCTTGTGTCACTTGATCCACTTCTGCTAAATGCTCTATCTTTCTCTCTTTCTCTCTTTCTCTCTTTCTGTGCAACAGGGATTGGGTGGTATTGAACACTCTCCATCACTTGGTAGGATGTTTTTTTTTAATTATTTTCAAATATTAAGACAAAAATGTAAAAAAAAAACTGAACTGAAAATAACTGAATAACTGAATAAACTTGAACCTAACAATTATCATTTTTGGTTCTATGAAAACCTAGCCCAGGAAAATTAGACTTTTACTTCGAAAAAACCCCGACAAATCTGAATTTTGGTGGAAAGCTTTGTTTTGATGTCTTTAGCATTTCCTGAAAAGTTCCGTAAATTTGGGACAGGGCTAAATTTGTATGGGGGCTTAAAGGGGGTACAATTCAGTTTTTTTCTTAATTCCTCGAAAACTTTATGTTTTTGTTTTGAAAAATGAAGGTTCAAATTGTAGCTTATGTTATTTATCTTGGAGTTATAGCGTTTCAAAGTAAGACTTTTGATTTTGTACTGTAAATGGACACATAATTTTGTTTTCAATATTTTATCAAATACATTTTTTTTTTTTAAACTAATGAATTTATATTAATGCTTATAAGATTCTGGATAAAAAAGATTATAACACATTTTTTGTAGGAGCAACAGATTTTGAGAAAAATGTGCACAAACAAGCTCATTACCTATTTAATTATAACTATATTAAAAACTCGTGACCTTGAAGAAAAAACTTTAAAAAATTGTAAAAAAGAATCTATAGCTGACCAATTACTGAAACTAGCTGACCTTTTATGACCATGAAGTGGCCTTTCAAATGGCATACTTGATTTTTTCGAATAACCCAAATGAGGTGCCAAAAGTTTTTTTTGTGACCTTGAAACGAATTTTGAAAATTCATAGAAAAAACAACTATGGCTGAACAATTACTGTAATTGACCTTATTTTATCATGATTTAGAGATCTTTCAGATGGTATACTTTTTTTTGTTAATTTCTCTTAAATGGGGTGCCAAAAATAGCGCTTGACCTTGAGTGTCCTTGAGAAACTTTAAGCCCTTATTACAAGTTATCTAGGGGTGACCAATTTCTAGGACTAGTTGACCTTTTCTGGCCAATTACTGACCAATTAGACGGCATTCTCAAATATGAAATTTCCTATATATGAGGTGCCAAAGGTCCAAAGTCAACTTTTGCCCATCGATTAATGAAATTTTAGTAAATTTTTGACAAAATTTACTCCACCGTGAAGTTCTTGCATGATTTTCTCAGAATCTACTGCTTGTATGAAAAAAAGTATATAAATCTTTTTTGTGTAGAACAGCATAAGCTACAATTTGTGTTTTCACTTTTTTTCAAAAAAAACTTATAGTTTTCAAGAAATTAAGATAAAATCTGAATTTTACTTCCTTTAACCCTTCCTAAAAATTTAGCACTGGCTGAAATTTACAGAGCTTTTTAGGAAATGATAAAGGCGTCACGAAAAGCTCTCCACCAAAATTCAGAATTGTTGGAATTTTTTCGTAGTTTTGCCATTTTTTTGTCTAATTTTGGGCTATACCGTCACAGTAATCCTTTTGGAGTCCTTAAAATGGCAACTTGCTAATATGTTATCATAATATTAATTTTGCTGTGAATTTTCTAAAAAAATAAAGTTTTTCTTTATCGTTTATTTAAGTAAAAGTAAGAAATAACAGCAAGCACAAAAAAGTTGCTCAGTTAACTCTTTTTGCTTCAATTCATATTTTTCTCAAAGTAACCTCAAAAAACTAACGAAACTTTCAAAACACAATTTTATTTAGCTAAATGCGTCCATTATTGCCTGTTTGAAAAAAATAGAACAAATAATTATTTGCAAAAAATATTTATATGATCTTTTTAGAGACACGGAGTGTGTGTACATAAATTTTATTTATAAAACATATCCTTGCTAAAGGCTACAGCCATACTTATAAAGTAGAGTGTAATATCATGTATACATTTTCGTAGTTAGGAGTTACGCTCACAAATTATAATTAAATGTTCGTACATGGAAAGATGAACACTGATAAAATTACCACCAAAAAAGAGTTTAGATAAAGTTTAGAAATAATTTAGCATTGAATCTGAAGACGTGTGTAGAATAATCTGCTTAAAAAACTTTATTTGTCTTCTTTTGAAAAATGTATGGAACATGTGTGCTATGATTATCTCTACTAAATTTTACATAAATAAATTTTAAACATTTGATTGTTTGTTAGGTTGTATGTAGGGGTTATTTTCTGGAATTACTGAATGAAAAATAAAACGCACAACTGGAGCGCATACGTATTTGGTTTTGTCTTCAAGTTGTTTGGAGTTTAGAACTTAAAAGAAATACAAAAAATATAGAAAAAGCAAAATCATTCTTTAAATTGTATAAACAAGTAGTTTAAAAACTTAAAGCTCAAAACCAAGTTTGCCATTTGAATTCTTGAAAAAGTATGAATATCTGCAGAAAAAAATGTAAATCCTTGAAGCGGTTTTCTTAAAAATTAATTTTTTATATATAAAATTTTATTAACATTTTTAAAAAAAAGTTTTGGTATGCCAATTTCGATTATGTATTAAAACGCATTTTTAAACCTAGTTTAAAAAAAAAAAATAATTTACTCATTTTTGAAATATTGAATTTTCAAAAAAAAAATTATAATATTTTTTTAAAAATCAAAAATTTATTTTTATATTATATCTTTATTTTAAAAGAGCTTTTGTATACAAATTTTGATTTAAATCGTTTGTCCCGTTAATGAGATAATCGTTAATTAAAAAAAAAACCGTTATATGGCAGGTACCATTAATAACAGTTTTCGGTAACTTTGCATTCTAAAGGGGAAATGAGTTAAAAACAAAACAAAGTGGAATCGGATTTTAAAAAATCTATTTTGTTTCTGAAAAAAATATAACCAAAATATAAATATACTAAGTAGAAAGGAGTAAATAATACTTACTATTGCTTTTGTTGAGGGTTTTACAAAGAGTTTAGACATTCTAAAAGAAAGAAAAGAGAAAAGAGAGATGGATATAATAGATTTTGAAACTAAAATAAAAAGTGTAGGAATTGAAAATTTGAAAAACTTAAGTTTAAAAAGTCAAAACTTCGTTACTTTTTTTATTTAAGTAACAAGTAAAACCATTTTGGCAAGAAGCACTGTGAATTGGTGGACAGGATTTTTAATTAAACTTAAATTTAATTGGAAATTGATTGATGTTCACACACATCATCGTTATTGTTCAGTATGTGCTTACACCATTAACTTTCCTTTATATTTTTAGAACTTATGTTCTTTATTTGACCTCTAATTTTCTCCAATGAATTTGGCTATTTTCAAATTAGATAATTTAGGACGAAGGCTAGGAAACGATTATTGATTTCTCAAAAATGAATGGAGAAATTTAAAAGATTCAACAAAATTTTGAAGGGAAATGTTTATTCTTTAGAGAGATCATAAGAAAAATCTCGAGAAATAAGTTAACCCCAAAGGAGAATAGGCTCAATGGAGAGGACTCTATGAGTAGCCACTATTTCTGTATCATGTATAAGGAGAATGTTATAGCCCTATAACTGTTGCACTGGACTATAACTCTTTGTCTGCACAAAATAATTGGAAAGATTGCAATGAGTGCTATTTGATATTAGGTCTAAAAGTGTTACAACCAATAGGTAGAAACTTCCATTTTCTGTTGCATAAAAAACTAATTTTTTCGAAAAATTCGAATATTTCAAAAACGTAAAATGCAAGAGCAATTTGTGGGCCAGATTCGAACTCAACGCATCAAAATCCATAAGAAAAGTTATTATATTTTGGTTTAAAAATTCATAAGGCAAGAATAAAATCAAAACTACCCCACAATTTGCTCGCTAAGGGCCCTTTTGAGCGCAAAAATTACTTTTCCTCTAAAGTCATAACACGAATAAATGGTTTTTGAATTTCAAGTTAATAATTAAAAATATATTTTGAATTGTTATAATGGATTTTGATGTGAACAAAAGATTTAGATATAATGGATTTTGAAACAAAAACTCAAGTGGATAAAATGGATTTCGAGAATAGCCCCCAGTTTTTTTTATTTATATGACATAAAATGAGATTTGCAATTATAACTTGCATGGGTCCACTTTTGTATGTATTTGAATGATACCAAAAAAAAAATCATACCCCAAGCTCAGATTTTTATTTCACCCTCTTCATCTTCCTCTTCTAACTTAAAGTTGCTAAAAATGGGTTTAAATTAATTCATATAACACGAAAAACAATCAAAGCATATGCAGGGTGCCCTGTAAATAATGAAAAACCTTGCAATGCTATAATTAGTGGTTACTTTGTTATGATGTTTTTTTCAAAAATTGTTTCCTCAATTACGTGAACACGACCATGAATGAACAGTTTTTAAATTTTTTTTATTTTTAATTTTCTAGAAGACCAGTTCTGATAGAAAAGTAGTAAAATTTAATGGTAGTTGTTGCATTTTTCTTTTAACAATTTTTTTAATTTATTTTTTCATTTCAATTATTTATTTTCAAAAAAGTTTGACCATCTCTAAAAAAAAAATTTGTATGAGGACATGAATGGCCAATTTCTTATAAATGTTGTCTATTTGCACTTTCTAAAAAAAATAACAAATGCTTAAGAATAAAAAATAACTAAGAAAATATGTCATGATTTTAACATTTTCGGAAAAAGTCTATTGAAATGTTACAATAACCTTCAATTTTAAAATCATCATGTTTTAAGAAATAAAGACAATAATAGCTTTTTTTATAATTATTTAATACTCAATGAACTTAAATTCATTTATTTTTTGATGAATTTTAAATCTATTACGGTTATAAAAAGAAGAATGTTGCTCCTTTAAACAAATATTTATTTTGTATACACTCAAAAACCATAGAGAAGGTAATCTTAAATGTACACATATTTAACAAATTTCCGAACGTTCGAATACTATTTTTGGTCGTGATGGGATCCATTGTTTTTTTCTGCGACCAATATTGTTTACGTTTTTCGCTTCAATTAAAAAAAAAAAACAAATTGTGGAAGCTATGAATTTTTGTTTAACATTATAGTTCAGCTTATTCAAACTACCACAATTTTTGATTTATTCAAAATGAAATTATCTCCTCTTATCTCTTTTTTTGAATATTTTGAAACATCAGATAAAATTAAATAAACAACCTTTCACTGTTTTCGAACGTCAAAAAACATATACAAGAAAATCAATACAAAATATTTTTGGGGCACACGACGCACGACCACAATTTCATATTTAAAATCGGAAGATTCTGGTTTCAAAATTCGTCTCTTCAAAAGGAAAATATTTCTTTGAATATTCTGCTACTTTCAGTTCTTTTTGTTAAAATGTCTCTTGTTAAAGTTCTCCTTTTTAGAATTCTGTAATATTAAAATTTAACAAATAACTTATTTATAAACGAAAATAAACAAACAAGAATAATTCTTATACTTGTTTAACAAAAAGTAAAAATGTTTCATAATTTGAAAAAAATGCTCTTTTTTATATTTTTTCAACCTTCTTTTTTTTATTGTCAGAAATATATAAACAGAATTTGGAAAACCGAAATTTCAAACGTAAAATTTTGCAAAACGAATTTTTCTTTCTCAAAACTTCGACCCATACTCTTTGAAATCTAAAAAAAATTAGTAATATTTCAGGCCGTGACGGCAATAATGCATTTTTCAATATTTTTAGTAGACAAAAGAAGGAACAAATTTCTTTCAAATGCTTGTAGTTTTAAATATTTTCAAATGCTTGTAGTTTTAAACTAAAGAAACAAAGTTTTGAATTTTGTTTGCAATATGTAAAAAAGATTATAGTTTTGTATGATTTTTAAAAATATCATAATAACTGATCATTCCTCATTCTTAATTTTCAAAACATTGACATTTTTTGCTGGAAAATATAACACGTTTTTCTTTCTAATCAAATAGGAGCGAATAATCACAAAAAAATAATGTAAAATTCAACTATTGCTTTAAGAAAATTGGCTGCATTTTAGCTTTGATATAAGAGCATTAGTTCATGTGAAAAATATATACATTTTATTTAAAAACGCTGCTTACTATAGTTAAGGAAATTTTTTTTAGAATAAATATTCCACCCCCCTCCGGCACCGTATCAAAAAAAAAATTCATTTCAGGTTAAGGCAAAAAGTCAATTAATTTCTTGAATATGGGCAATATTATATTGCTTTCCGAGATGTATTTAAGGTTTCTTTCATTAAAAGCAAGCGGCAAGACGAGAATTAATTGATAAACCTACACGTACTTTATTTGGCTTTTCACGTACGAACAAAAAAAAAAAAAAAAAAAAACATGTCCGTCTTTAATATGTGTCATTAGGGATGTTGAATAAAAGCATTGTTGCTGTTGTTGTTATTTCCTTTTTTTTCCTTATATAAAGCTGAGTGCTATACTATAGAACATTTTTATTATGTTTAATTCCTTTTTTTACTCATTAATTTCCTTTTTGAGTTAACCAAGTGAAACAAAATGCATGGCTAGGGTTATTTGTCTTTAGTGTGTTTCGTGGTTCATAGTCATTAAGCAAAATACCCCAAGATATTATAATATTATGTACGAACAAAGCTGCAATGAGCTTAATATTATGGACAGGGTTCACAATGGAGGATTAAATGTTTCAAATGAACGGGAGCTTGATAGTAAAGAAAGAAAATAAAAATAGTTAAATAAGAAATTATATCCCATCGCAGAATGCACAATTGCACATTTTCTTAAACGAGCAAAACATCAATTATATAAAAAAGTAAGAGATATAGTAATCAAGGGGAAATGTTCAAAAGAATAAATTACTATTTTCCATGAAGTAAAAGCAATTTGAAAAGGAATGGTTTTTGTGGTGACTTGAAATCAAATGGGTGGTAATAAAGATACAAGCCTTCCATTTATTTAAAAAAAGTTTGAAAAATGGGCGAAACGCATTTGGACTTAAGGTTACAAAAAAAAAAAACTTTAAATTGAGTTTTTTCTTAACTACATATGTATGCTTGAATGGGATGCAAAGTTTTGAAACACTTCAAGATTTCAAAAAACACAAAATAACAATATCCTTTGATTAAAGAATAATTAAAAACAGTACATGTAAAAACCACAAATGGCACGAAAAAATGTAATTTGAACGAAGTAACCCAACGATGAAGACGTTTTCTGGACATCATTATTTTTTCGAATTTATTCAGCATCAAGCGCCTGAGTATATTTAAATTACTTTTTGGTATGAAAACTTCCAAAAAGCCAAACAAATAATGCAAAATCAAAATTTTTTTTAATTCGATAGGTACCTGAAAATCAGTATTTTTTTCAATAGTTTTTATTCGCTAAAATCAAACACTAAAAATCTTTTAACATTTTTTTTTTTAATTAGTTTAAAAAATAATAAATAACTGAATTTAGTGCCAGGCCGAATCGCATGTACTTGCTTTTAAAAGCATGAAATAGGATATTTAAACTACTTTGTTGAGAGATCAAGATGAAAAAAAAATTCATCTTAGTGTTTGATTGAATGTAATTTAATGGAAAAAAATGAAAAAAACCGTTGGAGCGTTTTTCTTAAAAATAATTTTTATACATAAAATTTTGAAAATATTTTTGAGAAAATGTTCGGTATGCAAAACTTCAGCATTTATTTATGTGCATATAAAATTAAAATTTCAAAGATAATTGTTTTTGAGATACCGAATTTTCGAAATTTTTTTTTTTAATTTTTAAAAATTCAAAAACATTGTTTTCGAAAATTTGGATATGCAATATTTTTAAATATTATTGCAAATTAAAAAAAAATAATCTAGATCATCATTTTCTTTTCATAATGAGAGAATTCTAAATTAAAGAAAAAAAATTCTTTGAGAGGTACCAACTATTAATAGTTGCTATTTGTAATTTTTTTTATAATTTTTGGTAATATACATCGTACTAATTTAAACATATAGAAAAACTTTTAAAAAAATCATTGGAGAACAAAAATTTACCACCAAATTAATTTTTTTTTAAACTTTGGACCTAAGTTTTTTTGTTAATTCCCTAGAGATGAAATTAATTTTTGTATGCAGCTCCAAACTAGAGTAGTACCTGACACTGTCATATGATAATTTTGAAAAAGTCTTTTTTCCTTAAGGATCAGTAGGCACCTATGCAAATAAGTGTTTCGATACAAAAAATTATAAATAGACTATACTTAATTATTTTCGACTTACTCGTTAAGAACATTTTGATCAAATTCGGTAAACCTTAGCCTAGTACGCAGATCAAGCAAAGACAAATTTTATCTCAACATTTTTTTCTTAAGACAAATTCTGAAGTTGTAGAGATAAAACAAAAGTAAAATGAGAACAGTAGCGTAGCTAGAAATTTAAAAAAACTATAAGATTTCCTTCAATTCACAAATTTGAAAAACATTAACAGAAGTCCAATTATTTCAAAGCATTTACAGAACAAAACAAATTGAACGCCTGCGCTTGTTGGGGAAAAATATAATGTGGATGGGTGAAAGTACCTCTAAAATGTCGGAAATTTTTATTTTTATTATTTTTCTATAGAAGGCGATTTTAGGGCAATTGGTTGACATTTCTACCAGAATAAACTTTTTTCGTAAAAATATAGTTTGTCTTCCATCTTTCAAGCTCTAAACTGTCGGATTTATTTGACAGATGGTTACGATGTCGATGGATTGAAGAAACGAATCTTTTTAATTTTTACTTCTCTGCAAAAAAGTGATTTCCAGAGAAATTGGTTCACATTTGTGTCAAATTCCATTAAAGAATGGCTACGATGTCGATGGTTTTCTTTACGCATTTTATATTTTATTTCAGTCGTGCGACCTCACAATTTGCCTAAAAAATTATGCTTCTAGAATTCTTTTTTCCACCTAAAATGTAGTGGAGACTTACTTTTGCCTTTTCATGTACAGCGGCTACGAAAGTCAAATTTTTTGCGCTGTAGCTGCGTACTGATTGGAAAAAAATCAGAGATAAAATTTGTCCTGGGATAGGTAGTATAGGAGATACATTTTGTCTCGATCTGCGTAATAGGCTTTAAGTGAAAATCATCACTTTCTCTAGCTTATTATTAGTCCGGTATTACACGGCGCGTGTTTAGCCTCGCGTGAATGAAGTGCAAAAGAGAAAGAAAGAACGAATGCTCTGAAACTATGTAGAGCAAACGCCCGATGATGGAGAACACTTTGAAACGCGTCGCGTAAATAATATTAATTTATTAATTTTTAAAGTTGTGTAAAAAATCCTTTTTTAAATAAAATAAAACCATATTTATATGTTTTTAAGTTTTATTAATTTTTTATTTTAAAGAACTTGACTCTTGGAATTTGGGTCTTGACACCTCATTCTTATTAAATAGTATGCCAACTATTTTGATTTGATAGTGATTGGTCAATAAATTGATAAGCGCTAAAGAACATGTAATCAAAAAAATGTATAAAAAAAATAAAAAATTGGGGGCGCAACAGGTCGTAGTACGCCAGGGCCTAGTGACTTACAACTCTCAACCATTACTGTATGCGTATTTTTGACAGGAATGGAGGGGACCCACAATTTTTTGCCGAGTCCGAACGGCTAGATGAGAAGCACTTTTTCATGACAAGTAGGTATAGATCGTAATAACAAGTCAGCTATTTTCAATTTTTGGTCAGGCTTGTCAAGCTGCGTTCACCACAACAAAAATTAAAAATGTAAAGATGTAATAATAAGCTGGGTCCCCTGACAGTTTGAAGGGGAAGGGAATAAAGTACCTGGAGAGGATTGCGGTACTAAATTAGCCTCAAGTGAGTAACAAATTATTGCATCATTATATTTTTGAATTTCAGTTGCGTAAGAAAATTTGGCTGGAATGGATTTACAAGTCTGGGACAGAGTACCGAAGGCTTCCTGAGTTTTAACTATTTTATTCCAGATCATTTACTGAAACACCTCGTAATTAAATTGTTACACCTATTCAACTGGCGTCTCTTGTAGCTGATGTATGAAACCGTCTATCAGCATTATTTTTGTCGTTTAACTTTAAGACCACTTGACTCTATTTTCATGTTTAGACAGCCATATTGAAATAGATAAATACCAAAGGAAATGTTCCCTCGGAGTTGATGCGGATTTTGGAATATGTCTTAAGTGCCAGTTTTTTCTTAGTCCGTTCAACGAACTTGTTTGGGGTCAAACCATAAATTCACTAGACCTATGAGGTAGAAACATATTGAAAACTAATCCAGGTTATGGTTTTGAATCACAAAAACAAGCTTGTGATCAACAAATTTATTCACTTTATTTTAGTCAAACCTAAGTAAATTCTAGACTATGTATAAACAAGTACCTGGCTAAAAAACTTCCAACCCTAAAAATGAAAATTCTATACCTTATACTTCCTACCGATTGCAAATGAAAACATTATGAGATTATGACTAATAAAACCACACCTAAGAAAAGTCTCACCTTTATGTAAACAATATTGATGTAATCAAATCTCAAATTCAATTCTCATCCAATCACCTGTTTAAGGACTTCCCAAACATTCAAACGAAAAATGACAAAACAGATACTTTTTTTGTTTCTAGTCGAAGAGCTTTTGATGTCCTTCCTCAATCACCCCTCTTTATTTTGCCTCATTTACATTTCATTAAGACCACTTTTGCTTACAGCATATTGACGTCATAAATTCAACTTATTTATTTAAATATAATTTTCAATGTGGCACAATGGTATATTATAGACACATGCTAACACCTTAAGACCCCACTTACCACTTTTCAAAAAAAAAAACATTTATGTCTACTTTGACCTTGGGACTTATTTGTATTAATATTCATCAATCCTGTTTGAAATGCGTGTGTTTCAACGCACCTGCCTCTTCTCATGTATAGACACGACGACCGGCACCGAAGTATTATATTTCGTATGTCCTTTGTCAATATTTATAAACGGCCTTATATAATACACCACGTGTACACAATGTCCAAACATACTCTGAATCTGACAGCAGCAACACTGTCTATTCTACATTATCCTGTTTATACTAGTATATTTTTTTTCTTATAATTTTATTTTCATTTAAACTCTTTGGTGAATGTCTGGATGGCATGTTACTCATATAGAATGGCCTTTAAATATCACAAGTCCTTCATGATATTATTATGCCTTCTTCAAACCACACCATTGTTATTTTGCGAACGTAATATGAAATTTAAGGATCATCCATGCCACAGACACCACTCTAGCGCATTTAACACACAATCAATTTTAGGTTGAAGTGCCGTTACAAGTTTTATTATTATCTACTACCAACCCCCCCCCCCCCCCCCCCACCTAATGTTAGAGAAGTGTCAGTAAGAAGTAGTATAGAGTGTAAGTAAGGACACAATGGAAGAGTATACATATGAGTTTCAGTATGCAAGTAAATTCATTGAGGCAAACAAGCAAGGTGAGGTTAAAATTGAGTTTCTTTTTTATTCTTTTTTATTGGGCACTCTTAACCTCTTCTGTTTTTATCCAAACGACAATGTGAATCAATAATATTGATTGCATTAAACTGTGGTACTGAAAATGCTTTTTTTTATCATTTAATAGAGTGACCAGGCTATAGTGGTTAGAGTTAATTTTGGGAAAAGTTTTAAATACTCTAAATTGTTTTTCTAGGTTCAGTAATGTACATCTTGCATGGATTTTTGAAAAAAAAAAACTAGGCTATAGCCGTATATAGCCGTATTCATTACCGCTCGCTAAGGGGTTTAAATAGCTATGCAGTGTATAAGTCCATTTTAGCCACTATTTAACCCCTAATAGCCCTTCCACACTAGCCCACTGAGTATTAATACATGTCAAAAAAGTGGGAAGAAAAAATGTGTATAATGTGGAAACAAAATATGACAGGTATTAATACAAGATGTGACAGCCCATCTTGTATTAATACTTTACAATTTTAAGGGTTGGTTCTAATTTTAAAACACATTTCATCTGTGTGTCAACACAAGTTTGGCATGTATTAATACTTGTCAGTGTAGAAGGAAAGTCATATTTCCCACAAATTTGACAGTCGCAAGAAATTCTTTCCTACTTTCAATTTGACATGTATTAATACTCAGTGGGCTAGTGTTGAAGGCCTTTAAACACGTTTAGCTTAAAATAGCTCTGTTCAACGTCAAATAATTTGTATGACTAAAACTTCCGTCTTTAGAGGCATTTTAACTTTACACAGTCTCTAAAATGCGTTTATGAATGAGGTTGTAGGTATTCAATAGGATATAAGTTCTTCGTAAGTATTCTTGTCGCATTGGGTTTTGTGAATGCAACACACGCGTAAGCTTTATTTTACAACCCAGGTCTTTAACGACTACATTTTTCAAATTACCACAAAAAATAAATTCTTGGTATGGTCACACCTTTTTTCTTTTTTTTTTTTTGTAGTTTATCCATGACCGACTAGCCATTGATGATGGCGTTGTTTTGTGGGGCAGAAACATTTTTGTTCACTACAATACCACATCGTTAACTGGTTCCACATCACCGTATACCAAACCAATACATATGTAAAACAACAAAAAAGTACTTACATATGAATATGTACATAAACATAATATATCCTCAAAAAATAAAAACCAATATGTACAGTATATACATACTTATGTATATGGAGAGGAAATGAACAAAAAACCAAATGACAAATCACCTGTCATTAGCCCGACAGTGATTATTGTTCACCATGGCTTACCATGTTTATACCCACTGCTTTCGAATTGCTAGAGGCGTTGAAAATTGAAGCTGTTGAAGGACTTCACAGTAAAAGACAAATGACAACGAGGGATGAATTTATCTATGTGTTTTTGAATAAAGAGGAGGAGCACGAGGCATCAGGGCGGGGGGATGGTGGAGGGCTTGTGTTTTTCTTATTTTGTTACGAGAATTTACAAAAAGATTCACCCATTTTTGTAGACGAAGAAAATCAACATTACCTTCTCCCTTCTCTACACACTTGTGACTTTCCTTTTGTTATATTTACTAGAATATTGTGCATTCTAAAAAGGCCAATAACTCAGAGCAAAACCCACCAGGAAAATTTATAAATTAAATAATTCAAAAGGATGTTCTTGTGCATGTAAATTAGCACAATTATAGAGATAACTGGTCTCGTGAGAGAATGTGGTGAGAATGTGGGGCTGTGATGATGATTGTACAAGAATTTGATGTCTCTGAACATAGGATGGGAAAATCTCAGATGATGATGGCACCTACATACTTTAAATTTGCAAAAAGCTACTTGGGATTGAAATTTTCATTTACTTGTTGACTTATGTACATTTTGAAGAAAATTTCACTTTGATTAAAAAATGAGGTAGAAAGCTTAATTCTATTGAAGTCAAGTGTGAAAGTTTATCTACTTATGTTTTGTAAAAGGTAGATATGCAAGAAAAATCGTCTTTTTTTGGGGGGGGGTGTTGGTTTTTTCCCCGTTTAGACGGGAGGGGCAATTTTCTATAAAAAAAAAAATAATAACAGGAAACAAACATTAAAACACCTACAGTGTCATATTTTACCTTTTATTAAAGCTGATAATCCATTCTTTAAATGAATTTATAAAAGAGTTGTTTTGCAAACAAACAAACTATACCTCAAATATGTATTAAAACGAGAGCTGGTGAACATTTGCTCAATGTGTTTTATACTGCTCCAAATTTTGTGAGCATACAATTTTTGTATGTGAAAACTATATGTGACCAACCTGGCAGCGATACTGCTGCCACTTGACCAATAACATGCACCAACACAAACAAACATGTTTTATATCACCCAAAGTATCGTTCACCTACGCTAAGTACATGCACAAATTATATCCCGTCAACCTGGCAGCACTAGAACAGACCTAAGACTAGAATAATGCACTTAAAGCAACAACAAAAAAAATATTGGATGTTATGCATTATGCAAGACAGGAATTGCTTTTACAAGTGAAATGTTAAGTAATTATTCTATTTTTTAAATGCGTAAACCTGCAGTAAACGCCAAACTTTACTGTTTTTACTTCAGGACATTATTTTAACTTTTTGGATGAACTTTTTTAATACAAACTATAAAACTCTCAAATAGTCAACAGAAGCGAAAGATTGTGTTCAGCAGTTCAGAGTGTAATTTTGAACAACTACAAATTATAAAAGATCTAGGGCCGTGTGTCACTAAGATCAAAACTAATAGGCTATTTTCTTCTTAAATGAAACAATAATGTACAGGGGTTTTTATTATTGAATATGTTTGTTTAGTTTGCTCAATTGTGAAAATTCTACTTAATCCACCCATGCGTTTCTGAGAGAATGGTCACACAAGCCACTTTCCAAAATTTTTTGGTATAGCTCAAAATTTTTTTCAAAATTAAAAAGACAAAAATTAAGAAGACAAAATTAACAAAAAACAACATAAGGAAATCTAAAAATCAATGACATGTCATATTGCTAAGAAAAAGGAGAGGCCGAAATCTTAAATATGACATGTTCAAAAACCAGTTTTCATTTAGTATGACAGAACTTTACCATTTCTTGTAATTTTTTTGCAGTTTTCACCCAAAACTCGGTTTTTTGGTAGTACATGACAAATTAAACAATCCTTGCATCTAGCACTAAGTCTAATATTAATCGGTCCGGCCGTTCAGTTTGTTGGTCTGGAAGCATTTCTAATTCAGTCGAAAAGCAAAATTCAGGCTTACCAACCTTCTTTTTAAATGTTCTCAATAATTTTGTATGTCATATTTCATCATAATCTTGAGTTCGAATATTCTAAAGAATGTAGTAGAACCGCAAAGTAGGGATAAGAACCCAAAATTGCATATACATTTTTTTAATGTTATCAAGATTTCTAAGAAACTTGAACATAAGAGAATCCAGACGTACATTTTATTTTTATCTAAAGTCAAATCTATTTTTTATGTAAAATAGAGACATTAATAATAACAAACATCAAAAAATCCATTTAACTAAACATAATAGTCTTTGGAGTATACTCCCCCTTTTCTTCAAAATCACTGAAATTTTTGTATCATCTTTGAGGTCCAAACTTTTATAATTAGAAACTGATTTTATAAAGAAAACATGTTCTAATAGTTCAACTGTTACTTTATCAAACAAACGCATTTCAAAAACCTAAACATTGCATACAACAATTTTAGCCCACCCCTGAACCACAGTGAACCGTTCAGCCTTTAGGTCTGATGGATTTTAAAGACAAACAAAATTACGAAGCCTACTGTTAAACTATTTTGTATTATAATAGTAATATCATAATTGATCAAAATCTTGGTGGTATTAAAATTTACAAAATAAAATCTTACATTTAAAATCTATGACAATTACAAAATCCCGCAAGGTAAAAATTCGCAAATTAAAATCTCGCAAAGTTTAATTTCATGTGAGATTTGAATTGCGAGATTTTGATTAAAAAAATTACTTTTTTTTTGTTTTGATTTCCTAACTTCTGCTAAGTAAATGAAGTGCCTACCTATACTTTTTCGCTTTTGAGTTACTTTTCTTTGGTTTGCCAGGATTTTATTTTTTCATTGCGAAACTAATAGCATAATATGTTTCTATGAGATTTGAATTGATATTTTCAAGATTTTTTGATGCGAGATAGGAATACGAGATAATGTCTGTTTCCTTTGTAGGTGGCAAAATGCTCATGAGTAGATGAAAACCCTAATCTAGTACTATCAACTGACATGCTCTTATGTACGAGTAGATACATTCAACATGGAAAAGCAGCGTTCCATTGAAAAGGTACTTAGCAACCTCCAGAGGTAAACGGTTAATTAAAAGTGAGATTTCTTATACTTTAAGGATACATAGTTAAAAGCAGGATTATTAATATGTAGTTCCTCGTAGCATGATGGTTAGTGCGTTGGACTGTCATGCCGAAGGTCTGGGTTCCATTCCCAGCCGCTGCCACGTAAGAACCGAAATGTTTTTTCCCGAGGTTCTGCCTCTTGCGAGGAACTGACAAATCCTCCAAGAGTATACTTGTCATGAATAAGTGCTTCTCATCTAGCCGTTCGGACTCGGACTCTAAATAAAAAAAAATAAATTTCGTGGCACAACAGCTCATGGAGAACCAAGGCCTAGTTACTTACAACTCTCAACCATTCCTGTGTGCGTATTTTTGGCAGGAATGGAGGGGACCTACAATTTTTTGCCAAGTCCGAACGGCTAGATGAGAAAGCACATATACTCCAGTATACTCTTGGAGGTTTTGTCAGTTCCTCGCAAGAGGCAGTACCTCGGAAAAAACATTTCTGTTTTTAGGTGGCAGCGGCTGGGAATCGAACCCAGATCTTTGGCATGACAGTCCTACGCACTAACCATCATGTCACCAGGTTCTACATATTAATAATCCAGCTTTTAATTATAAATCCTCGGACTCGGAGTCATTCCTGCTAATATCACGCACACAGAAATGGTTGAGAGTTGAAAGTCACTAGGCCCTGGTTCACGAGCTGTTGCGCCACCAAATGTATTTATTTATTTTTTTTAGGATTATTAACAATCGAGGTTTCTCTTTTTTTTTGAGATAAGAAAAATGCAATTTGTCACTATGCTTAACCAATCCCTGTTTTGAGTGTGAATATTTTTATGAAAACCGTGTAGAACCAGTGAATTGAAATTGAAAAAAGAGGCTTTTGGGCCAAAAACTAAGACAAATTGTACAAAAACTAGTCAAGTCTGTTTCAGTAGTTTACAGTAAAAATTACTTTTTTGAATTTTTTAAGCTTGAACAGCTACTCTCTTCTACACAATCTTTCTCTGCTCCCTAAAAAAATTATTCGCTTTAAAGTCAAAAATTAAGAAAACTTGAAATATTTTGATTGATTGGTTTTTATAAAATGTTCCTACTTTTATTTCTTCTTAAACTTTTAAATCCAATAATTCTAAGTAAAACAGTCAAATTAAGCACTGTTCAATACGACACTAAAACATGTTTTTACTGGCGATCTTCTTCAAATTTTAAATTAAAGGATTTTTGGTGATTCTCCAGCGGGAAAATTGAATTTTTTAGCTCAAGAATAACGGTACTTTTCATAAAACCGTTAAGGAAAAGTTTTCTCAAAAATGGCTTCTAGGATATTGTTATTGTATGTTTTGTGTAATTTCTGGTAAAAAAAAAAACTTTACCGAAAATCGTTATTAACGCTACCTGCTATATAATGTTATCTCTTATATTAACGGCTCAACCGATTTCGATCAAAATTTGTATACAAAAGCTTCTTTTAAATCATATAATAAAACAGCAGACATGAATTTTGTGGTACAATTTACGCGGCCTACAAAAGTTCGGCTTTTAAATTATATATCTTTGGAACGGGTTTCTTGCACAGAAGTACAGAATGCAAAAATTTATTATATAACTGCACCGCAAAAACTAAAAAATAATAATATAAAATTGCGTTATAAGTGTGAGCAAGAGCGAGAGCGAGCAATTATCTGTCGTAACCTAAATGTGACGTTTCGATTTTTTCCACCCACCAATCAACCGATTTCTCAGCACTGACTTGAAAGATTACTAGGATTTTTTTATTAGTGCTGCAAAAAATAGTAATAAGTAGCTCATACCAAATTTACATGAGCGGATCGAAAGATCGGATTCAATTCTGATCGAAATATGGACCCAGGCTTATGACAATTCCAGATCGAAAGATTGAAGTCAAATGGAATTGAAGTCAAAGTTTTGCTTTCATTGTGTGGATGCGACGTTGTTGGTAAAAATAAATTTCAACCACAAATAATAAACAACCAAAATAAGCCAAAGATACAACATACAACAGTCTGGAAACACACAATTACGCACGCACAATAACAAGCATCTGAAATCTCAATCCTTCGATCAAGGTATATACATTCTACTTTCGATGCGATCCAGTTTGCCGAGCAACAAGTCTACACGGACCTTAATCCTGATTCAATTCTGATTCAATTCTCCATGTAAACGAGGTACCAGTTTTTCTCTACGCTAAGGCCAGCTTTTACTGACAAATAGTGTTATTAGCTCTCGAGTTTCGAGGGCTGGACGTACTAGTATTAATAAATACTCAAAATTGACTCCCAAATTTTTTTTTGATCAAGGATTTTTTGTTTAAAAGAAACCGCTCGAACGATTTTAATTTTTTCTTGCATATACTCATATTTTTTTGAAGTAATCAAATAGCTTTCCTACTTCTTCTTGAGCTCTAAGTATCTTACGAGTTTTTATACCATTAAAAGGACGATTTTAATGTTTTTTCTTTTTTTTCTATTTTTGTCTGTAATTACTTGCATATTTCAATCATTCTTAACTTCCAAGCAACTTAAATAAATAAAAGCAAGTACGTGGGATCCAATTGTGCCTTTTATTTTTAATGTTTATATTTCTGTCGTTTTTTGTAGAAGTCCATGAATATCCAACTTTACCCACCCCTGTCCTGAAAAAAAAATCAGAGTTGACCTTCCATGATAAATAAAAACTGTAGGCGTCTGACTTGACGTTTTCGGTTTGAATTTTAAGGACTTTAAGTTTTATAAGTTTTGTTTGAATTGAAAAAGACTCACCTCATCTTTTCGTTTAAATCAAAATGACCTAACCAAAAATTTTACATGAAACATGATATCCAATAATATATTATGTAAATTTGAAACCTACCTACACATGGAATCTTATCGATAATTTAACATTCAAACAAGAATTTCTTCAGTCAAATTTAACAACCATAACAGACAGTTTAACTACCATTTTCCTCGATTTTATAATAATTTTATCCTCATTCAAAGGTTCTTCGTTTGGTTTATAACTACTTTATCTAAGTATATATAATTTCTATAAAATGCTTCCTACGATATCCAGGTTAGGAGTACTTTCCTTACAGTATACCCATCGAAAGTCCTTACACAGGAAGATTTCTTAGAAAAAAAAAAAAGAAGACAAAACACCCAAATGAGACCTAACAAGCCATTTAAAATCTATACCCCGTTTCCAAGGGAAAAAGATTGTATCTATAGTTCCTGTTACAACTTATTCCTTTTTGTTATTATTATTTTATATAAAAGGATTCACACGAAATCCCAAAACATACATACATATGCAAATGTCTGTATGAAATTGCCTTTTGCCCTTAAATTTATTTCACTTCCGAAAAGCAAAAAAAAAAAAAATTACAAGTGGGTACAATGAAAATAAACTCAAAAGGTTGCCTTGATTATATGATAATGAATTATTCTGCCTCACTCTTTTATAAACAACACCAATTGCATGTCTGACGTTAAATTAAATTGTAAGCTTTTTGAAGCGTTGCACAACACAAAATGGGGCACATGTTGCCTACACCCATTTTACCTATCTCTTAGAGCTATACCTACACGAAGGTTGTAAAGGAGGCGGAGAAAACTACTGTCTAAAAGAAAGCATCAGAGGGTTGGATGGTTGTTTCGACTGGAAATACATGTAATGCTATCATGCTATGTAGGCTTCATGTAATTTAACGGTAAAAATGTGTGACCTAAGCTTTGACATCAAATCGTATCATATTGTCAATGGACAGCAGTTTGAAGGTATACAACATACCGAACAAGCCGAATATAGAAATTCCGCATTTGGGGTGTAGGTTTAGATTGTTGCGCTTACCTAACTGAGATTTTCCGTAATGGATTTTGAACAGGCTTAAAAAAAAAGCCTATAGTAAGTATTGACCAACCACTACTCAGCCCAATATACCCTCACATTAAAAAAGAACAAAAAAAACCTTTGCAACAAAATGTTTTGAAGACATATTTTTGTCTATCACGGGGTAGGTAAAGGTTTTAAAAGCTTCTTTTGCAAGGCTTTTCTTATTCCCTCATTAGCATACTTTCAAAAATTATGTAGATGAGGCCTGGATGAGCTATACAGGAATTTTGTATAAGGTTTCATGCTTAGCTTATGTGAGCAAAGTATATAGAAAATGCGTTGGTGAAGCGGGGGGGGGGGGGGTGATATTTTTATTTCTCCAGGATAAACATTTAAGACTTCAAATGAACAGTATAAGAGTCAAAAAGCATAGTTTTCCTGTCACGTTTTACGACTTCCTATTTGTGTGGCAGTCTTATTATAACTGAAGACTTACAATGGTGCTGATGATCAATCAAATCGGAAACAAGGATCCGGCTCTTGCAAAATAAACGAACGAATCACGTACCTATACACGTTTGGAGAGGCATTGTGTAAATATTGGTATTTATGGTTTTTGTGTGTTTGCAAAAAAAAAAAATCAAGGCCTCTTAGAATTAAGTGCATAACTGGGCATCACGTACTTCGTTTTGTTTTAAGACTTACATTAAATTGTGGTAAAATAAATATAAAAGCCGAATGAGAACCCCGAGCGTTAATCGTTAACAAATCACGATTAAAATAAAAATAAAAACAATTTCTTGTTGAAAATTGTTATATCCAAAAGAAAATGATTGTTTCACTATATGTATATTAGGTATTTATGTATATAATACAGGTACCTACGAGCATTAATCTATGTCTACATAACATAATAAAAATAAAAAAAAAACGAAGTTCGAAAACAACTAAGGGCTTGTTTTTCAGTTTAGGGTTAACTCTGAGTTAAATAAAAGTTAGATAATCCTGAAAATAGATTAACCCTGAGTTAACTCCGAGCTAACTTAGGATTTCAATTGACTGAAAAACTAGTTTCTGGAGTTAACTCATGTTTAAACTTGAGACTGAGATGATCTCGCACTGAAAAACAGGCCCTAAGAAATGCAAATTCGTTCAATATAACATGCCATGCCTTAAATTTAGGAAGCTTATCAGCTTCTTAAAGAAGTTGAATAAGCATTAAACTAAGATATGAGAAAAGTGGGCGTTGAAGTAGGTGGGTTGTATACACATATATATATATCACTTTTCAAAAGTTTCTGCTACTTCCCTCTTGGAAAAACTATAAGTTGTTTGCTAAGCAAGGTGAAGATTCTACCAAGTTTTAAATTTTAAATTTAAATCATTTAAAATCTAATTGCAATGCAGCAAATAAATTCTTGTGATCAAAATTTCGCAAATTTAAGTCTCGAGCAAAATTTTAATACGAGAGATTTTTATAGCAAAAATGTATATATTGCAATGGAATAAAATTTTGCGATATTATCTAAATTATGCAAAATAAATCGACTATCGATCTACTGTAAGATCATTTATCTATTCGTAATTGTTTTCGTTTATATTAAAATTGTTGTTAAAAAAATTGTTTTTTAATTGTTAAAATACGGTTTGATATTTTCGGTTCGCAGAATTTTTATTTTGCAGTGTTTACCCGTATGGCTACCCGTATGTTGATTTTTGAGATTTTGATATGCGAGATTTTAAATTTAAAAATTTCGGTTGATATTTGCTAGATTATTTGGTGCAAGATTGTTAAAAACGAGACTATGTAGGTAATTGCGAGATTATGAAAAGCAGGATTATTAATTTGCGAGATTTCAATATTCGGTTATTTTTGATTTGATTTGCGAGATTTGGTACGGCTTCCTATATTTATTTAAAAACAAAACCGGAGTCACAAACTTGCTCTAATGTTTAACAGGCTTACCCCAGTCTTACAGTTAAAGTTTAAACTCAACTTTTTGTTTAAACTTTGGTTAAGCAAAACATCAATTGAACTTAGTTCAAGGTTTAAGTCTTGTACGCAGATCGAGACAAAATTTATCTCCCATATAATTTTTTTCCCAGGACAAATTTTATCTCGGATTTTTTTTCCAATCAGTACGCAGCTCTAATGCAAAATTTGACGTTCTTAGCCACTGTACATGAAAAGGCAAAAATAATAATAATAATAAGTATATTTTGCGCGGAAAAAGAATGTTCGAAGCATTATTTTACCGGACAATTTGTGACGATTTATGTTTATTTCACTCTTTACAAACTAAAATCATTTCCTATACTTTCCATTATTAAGACATTTTGAGAATGCATGATTGAAATAAAATATAAAATGCGTAAAGAAAATGATGATATCAGAATTGAGAATAGAATATATAAAACAGCTGTTTTAAATCAGTCAGTGGCGTAGTTAATGGGAAAGGGTACAAAAGGGCCACATACATCAGATTTGGAAAATATTTTCTTCTCTTCAAAATTTAAATTTATTTCCATACCGAGTTAAACCGAGTTGAAATCAGCAAACTGATCTGGCAAAAATCAAGTGGGTTTCTGGAGCAGTAGAAAACTCCGAACTTTTCTCATTTTGGCAGGGCTTTTTATCAATCGACATCACATCCTTCAATAGAATTTTATAATTGATAGCTTCACAGATAGGGAATGGACTATTCAACGGTCTACCAGTCTACCAATTGCCCTAAAAAAAATAAAACTTCAAACATTTCTAAATTTTTAGAGGTCTTTTAAATCAATATTTTAGCCATTCTTTAATGGAATTTGATACTTTAAACCAAATGGCAACCAATTGGTCTGAAATCAATTTTTTGCAGAGAAGTAAGAAAAATTCAAAATTTTCGAAATTTTTAGAGGTCTTTTTAATCCATCGACATCGTAGCCATCTGCCAATTTTATCCGACAGTTGATAGCTTAAAAGATGGAAGACAATCGAAAAAAAGTTTATTTTGGTCCAAATGTCAACCAATTGCCCTAAGATCACCTTCTTTTGAGAAACAATAAAAATGAAAATTTCAGACTTTTTAGAGGTATTTTCATCCATCCACATTATATTGTTCCCTAACAAGCGCAGGCGCTCAGTTTTTCTTCCTTTGCAAATACTTTGAAAGAATCTGATTTCCATATAAGAAATTTTCAAATTTGTGAACTAAATTAAATTTTATAATTTTTTTAAATTTCTAGCTACGCAACTGTTCTCATTTGACTTTTGTTTGAGAAAAAAATTGTTTTGAGAAAAAAAATTTAGAGATAAAATTTGTCTTTGCTCGATCTGCGTACTAGGCTTTAAACAAGAATCTGAAACTGGCCATTAGAATTCCAAAAATTGTAGTTAAAAAATATCGTTCTATGAGAAGTACCATAAATAGTTGCTATAAATTAAGTTCCTATCGTGGGCATTAGGTCTCTTTAGCTTTTATTTAAAAAAAATTAAAAATTGTTACGTTTCGGCCGTGGTTAGACCCTTCTTCAGACGATTTTATAAAAAGTTAGAAAGCCACGCCCGAAACGCAACAATTAAAAAAAAAATTTAAATAAAAGCAAAAATAACCTAAGGCCTATGATAGGAACTTAATTTACATTTAAAAAGGTCATGAAAATGGATATTAGTTGCTACATGTAACATTTTCTTATTGTTTGTAGTATATCGCCCTAATTTGAGCATACAGAAAAATTTTGTATCAAAATCCAAGGTGCCGTTTTTAAGAAACAAAATATTTTCTTTAACGGTTTGTTAACATTTATATGGAAGGTACCGTTATTTTTTCATAAAAATAATTTTTTTTCTTAGAATACTTTATAAATTGTAAAAAAAACTGTTAAATCGTCCATGTAAACTATTTGATTTTCAAAAAAAAAAAAATTACATTTCTTAAAAATCCACCAAAATATACTTTTGAAAGATTTTCTTATGAAAATTATCTACATATTTTATTTAGAAGCTTCTGCATAAAAGAATTATTGAAATCAGAATTTCAGAAAATCAGTTGAAGAAAATCGAAAATATAATGTGGTTCCTTTAATAACCATTTTTTGAAAATTAATTTTCCGCCCAAAGGTAATTCTTACCATAATTTTATAAAAATTTTTTAAGAAAATTTATGAAGCTGTTTTTGAGAAAAATAAGATTTTGTAAATTGCGTGGCAGGTACAGTTGTTTTTAGTTCTAAAAAAATATATTTAAAACTTTGGCGCAAAATCACTAAACACCACTGTGTACCAAGTTTTAAGAAAATCGATCCAGCTGTTAAGGCTGTAGCAGAACAGATAAAATTTTGCTTTCCACTTTCTTAGTTTTCTCTACCATAGTAATGTCATGTTTGATTGTTTTCTCAAAATTTCTTTTTTGCATGAATCCAAATTTTGCCGTATAGTACCTCTGTATATAGCAAGTAAGAACGGTATGTTCCTTGTTTAAAGAAAATCTATCCAACCCTTCAGTTTATTGCTTAGACTGACAGACACATAATTTAGTTCAAAAAAATATTCCTATACGATTGATGGATCATGCAAATTTGCTCCTCTTGATTAAGTCTCTGGATTTCACTGTTGGCCAAAAAGTGTGAAAGGAGTTTTCAAAAATAAATTTATTTTTTGATATTTTCACAAATTTCGAAGTGTGAAGTTTTTTCACAATATTTGTCCAGTCTTAAGCATGTATCGATATATCCCAAAAATTAAGGGGTTGGTTACAAAATCTCGCAAATTAAAATCTCGCTTTCGAAATCTCGTATAATGAAATCTCATTATTACAAAATCCTGCTTTTAATGATTTCACCATTAAAAAATCCCACTTTTCATAATCTCCCAATAACGAAGTTCCGCAAAATAAACTCTCGTAAATCAAAATCACGCAAAATTAATTTGCATTGCAACAATAACATTTTTTAATCAAAATTTCGCAACTCGTACTGCTTCCAAAAATATAAAACAATTTTCACAAAATATATCACAATTACATGTCAGTTCTTGGCACTTTTAGCCAAAGTACAAAAGTGCAGTTTGCATTTAAACTATTGTTGAGAAAGCAAATTTTTTGAAATTTGAATCAAGTATAATTGAAAAAACTTATAATATAAATGTTCTATCAAAAAAATGACAATTATTGTCAGAATTTGTGTAGAAATGCAAGATCCCTGGAATCAATCATGAATCAAAACAGCAACAAGCAACTTTAAAATTTTCTCTTTGTAAGAACTTCCAGAGCAATGGCTTGTTTTTTCTTGAATGTTCATATCGTCGACATGATGGTTAGTGTGTTGTCGAAGACTGTGTTCGATTCCCAGCCGCTGCCACCTAAAAACAGAAATTTTTTTCCCGAGGAACTGCCTTTTGCGAGGAACTGACAAATCCCCCATGAGTATACTTGTCATGAGTAAGTGTTTCTCTTCTTGCTGTTCCAACTCGGCAAAAAATTGTAGGTCCCCTCCATTCCTGCCAACAACAAGCACACAAAAATGGCTGAGAGTTGTAAGTCACTAGGCGCTGGTTGTCCACGAGTTGTTGCGCCACCAAATTTATTTATAAATCGTCGGCTTTCTGTCAAAACCTCGTAAATCTTAAAATGCAATTTTAATGTATTTCAAATCCAAATAAGTCACTGAATTCAAGTATCCGTGTCTCGAAACTTACTAATAGTTCCTTTTTGGTTCTATCAACCAGCTTTAAAAGCTTTTACGACCTAAGAATTCTATTTTATTACATATTTCCAATAAATCACACAAATAACTTTGAATTATTTCTATCACATAAAAAACTCCGCAGTTTATTGAGGAAATTGCTTATAAATCCTAAATGCCTTTCAGTCATTAATTAACCCAACAATGCGTTGCTTTTCGCGGTTTTAAATTTATGAATATCTGTTGGAATTTTTGTTCAGTAAATCACAGCACTATACCAACCGCTTGACAATATAAGCACCCTAATCCGGCTATTTTTGGCACCTTGGCACCACTTAAGGGTCTAGTAGCCCACTCTACTAAAATTACCATAGAATAGAACATTGGGCTTATTCCCGCTGAGTCCCTACCAACAAAAAAAAAAAACAACTAAACTAAACCTCCACCTTTAACTAATTAGAGTCTTCCGGTTGGCCTTATCTGGAATTTCCGTATCGCATGTCGACCAAAAAAAAATAAAAGAGGAAGTTACCATTTGTATTTTGATTAGTTTAATACTGTAACGATAAGATCTAAAATTTGTCGTATTAAATGAAAAGAAAAAACAAAAATAAACTAAAAAAAACATGAGAAAGTAACAGCAATGAAGCTAAGACCGGAAGTCAAAAAGACCAAGTAGGATAAATGGATCTGACTATATCGTGTCATGCTGTTTAGCTGTGTGCTTTGGCCTATAAGAAACGGAAAACAATACCTACACAAAAAAAAAGGCCAGACGTCAACTATTCTAACTTTGCTTTGGTTTCATGCTGAATGATTGATGAAATATCTAGTTTATCGTGGAATTGAATATTTAATAGAGGATGAAATTAGATGCCTTTTGGTGACCCTCAGCTAATTCTGATTTATATGAGGAAAAAAGTTAATTTGATTAAATTAGTCCTTTGAGTATTTACTAATGAATGATAGGAAGGACAAATTACTTATATACCATCATAGAATGAGTTAATCAAGTGTATAGAGCTATTTATCGATAGAATGTTGTGGGTTTTATAAGGCTATATAAATAGAATGTTTATATATTTCGGGCATTTACGTCATAAATCTCAGAGGAGTACGTATATTATCATACGGGTTTCGGAAAATTCTATTAACAAAGAAGGAATGCAACTATTTATGTTCGTATTATTTATTTTGATGCTTTATTTTACGTTGCAAAACAACTCCCACCCCCATTTTTTTGTAGGGACATTCTCAGTTTAGACTTAAAAAAAATTGCTGAAGGATATTTCTGGTGTTGTTTGAAAATATGTAAAAAAAAAATATGAGTTTAAAAAATGTGTTGTAGGAGTGTGTTCCTGTTCTACTAAATGTTAAGGTTTTCTCTGAAGGTTTGAAAAATTAGTTTCTTCGAAAGCTAAGTGCAAATATTATACTGAAGCAGGCACTAATATAAGACACTTAAATACCTAGGATATAATTCAAAATTCAGCGTTTAAGAGCTTGCGGATTGCTTGACCTGATGGGCTAATTTTTTTCTTGTGATATCTAAAAATTCAAACTCGAGATTTTGATCTAAATTGACATAAGGATGATAGAGAAAAAGAAAAAAGTGGGTTTCGGAATTCTTTGAGTCTGTCGGCGTGTTTTTTTTTTTTTTGGCTACAACCTCAAAGCTCCAACAAATTTTACTTGTGATATATTTACTGTAGGGAAAACCTTAGATTCGTGCAAAAGTAACAAATTCGTGATAACAATCAATCTGGTTGTGTCTGAATCTACAGGGAAGACCAATGATGCGATCTTCTTCAAATTTTGAACTAAAAAAGCTTTTTAGTGATTCTCCAGAGGGAAATCTTTAAAAATATCGGTACTTACCCCACAACCCTTGAAGAAAATCTTATTTATCTCAAAAATGGCTTTTATAGTTTTGGTAAAACAAATAAGTGTATTACTGTAAGTATGGTGTACTTTTTACTAAAAAAAATCACCAGAAACCATTATTGACAGTACCAGTCGTTTAACAGTTTCATTGATTTTCGATTTTCTCATAAACGGTTTGACCGATTTCAATCAAAATGTTCATGACATTCTCACTTAAGAATAAAATGTTTTGAATAATCTGCGATGTGTGTTTTTTTCTTAGGCTAGGATCTGACTTGCGTTTTGCAGTTGGTGCGATACAAAAATTGATGTTGCAAGAAATTATGGCCATGTACTCACTTGTGTGATTCCTAAACCTAGAAACACACTTGTGATTTTCTGTCTCGTGATTATTCAATTTCAAAAATAAAACACATGAAATTAAATGAGAATGAACCCACATGATACCAAGAATTTATCCTGGGTTGTGATCAAATATTTTAGTCACAACGACAGAAAATCGTAAGTGTTGGCCTAGCCTAAGACATATTTATCTTGTTGATGATAAGCCTATTAACTTACTTGTGATTTTCTGTTATTGTGATTAAAAGATAGCTACTACCATACAACTACTTGCACTTATCTGTCACGAGACTATATAATCACAAACAAATATACAACATATCACAATTGCGCGCACAGGTTCATTTAATTTCTTTTTGATCTATTTAATTTTCCGACTGAAAAAAAATTCTCAAAAAATAAATCTGTCTAAGGCTAAGACCGCACTTGCAATTATAATCACACGACTACTTAGCCACCAGAAAAAGAACACATGGTTTAAAATGGGAATGAACACAGATGCTACCGAGAAATCGCGACAATTAGAAGTCGAAAATGTGTTTCATTTTTCTGGCGTCTGGTTGCCAAAAGTTAAAATGAATCAAACACTCTTAGATGTTTGTGCTCACACCTGCGATTTAAAATAGTGCGACGAAAAAGTCGTAGTCGTAACTCACAAAATGTCATGCCCGCACTTGTGATTTCCAATCGTGTGATAATTTTGCCGCACGAAATCAGACACAGGCTTTCAAATGTAAATGCACATTTTCTTAAAATCGCAGTGATTAATAAAATAAAAGCAGTTCTATTTTTCGTAAAGGCATCTGCTAGTTTTTTTATTTGTTTGCGATTATATATTATCCCGCGACATAACCGCAAGTCAGTGAAAAGCAGTGGCTTTGTTTTTAATCGCCATGACTGAAAATCAGAAGGTCATTTCTTGGCTAATCTCGTCAACAAGATGTGAATTATTGATCCTGTTTAAATTGAGATAATTGAGTGCAGGCTCGTGAGCCTCATCGTGTCTACACTCGAACATTTGAGGTGCCTCAAAACACATAGAAACAACAACAACTTCAATGCTTTGCACATCGAAACAACAACAAATGAGTCTCATGAGGTTGGTGTTTATATTTTGTTCATGCCTCACGACATTCCTGACCCCCCCCCCCCACACTTCTCTTGTCTAGAAACAACCGTGAGACCGACCTCAATCTTTCCAATCTAAACAGCGTCATTAATCGTAACCATTGCTTGGACGGATGTGTGTGCATTCAAATTAGGTATGTTCCTTAAATTCTTCGCACAATTTCGGACTAAATGTCAAATTGTGACAGGTGGGAATGAAATCCTCTCAGAGAGAAGAAAAACTGTCAAAATATCGGGAACGGTTTGGACACTAATTTGCACCACGTCAAAAGAAATATTTGCCTAGAGCTGCCGTAGTGCAATCATTACTCAAGAATTTTTTTTTTAAATCACTGTACAGGAAATTGAATGTTAAGAAAAAAGAACCGTACATGTATAAAAATGATTAGAAGTAAAAACAAAAATAATATAATTTACAGTACCTTGGCGCTGTAAGTTTAATTAGTTATCGGTATCCATCGATTGAAAATAATGTGTCTTAGAAGGGTACAACAGCATCTAACTGATGAGCCCAACTGTTGTACCTGGGCGAAACGCATTTGGACTAAAGGTCGCAAAATCTTTATTATGAATACAAATAAGTAAACTTAAACAAAGAAATGTACTTTAAGTACATTATCATCGAGTACTTAACAAGTTTCAACTGAAATCGAGCCCTTAACACTTCTGTCAAATTAGAAGAATAGATTTCTTTCTTTCTAAAGAAAGAGACAACTATTCTTACAACATTGCGCGTGCATGGCTGGCTCTCATCCTTCACTTTATGGGAAAATGTTATGTTGATTCGGCGCCGCCGCCATTTGCGTAATATCTTTGTTAAACATTAAAAGTATAATTTGAGTTAAAGCTATATATTTCGTTGTTTAAAGCAAATTGTCAATTTTTATTATATGGATATACCAATTGTAAGAATTAATCTATCGTTTCTTAAAGTTAATGATATATTGTTATCCTTTTAGGAAAAAATAATCAAGTTTTTGAACTCTGAAAGAATTGTTCTTTATTCGAGTTCTCTGTTGGATGCTTAAATTTATTTGTGCTTGAAGAAACATATATATTAAATCATGAAACATCAATTTGTTAAAAAAAAACTACAATAAACAAAAGTTACACCAATTTTCATTACTAAATTTTCTTCTTCGAAAAAAGATTTGCCTAACGACACGCGCATTTTAAGAAAATCATTTGATTGATAAAAAGATAAATTAATTAATAAATTATGAACATCTACCAAAAACGAAACAAAAAAGAGTAACGCTTGGGTAACCCTAGCTACTTGTATTCTGTATGGTTATTTAACTTCAAACTGACATTTTTTTTTCAAATCTGACATACGAATACTTGGCATTTGACATCCAGTATAAAATAGCCACCAGAAATTTCTCGGACCAAATCTGGCAAGTAGGGGAAATTTTGTCCTCTCTCATGAGTGCTCTCTTTGGTCCGAAAAAGTACAAACTTTCACTTGTGGAACGACTTCACATAAAAAATGACTAAATCTGGCGTTTCAAACTGTTTGAAACTCGCTCTAAAACGCACCTATTAAAGCAATATGAGGTTTGTTCCTTTAAAGTTTACCCAGGGTTGACACAGGTTTTCTTGACAGTCCCAAGAATTGTCGAAAAAACCTGGGTTTTTCTGTTCTCAAAAAATACCAAACGGCACTCTATGTGTTTTGTTGAGATAAGCAAGAAACAAAATGGCACTGGCACTTTGAAATTTTATGCTTTCCCTCAACTTGCCCCAGCAAAAAACCTACTTCAAGGTGAGTTCAGGGCGACCCTAGGTTTCAAAAAACATAGAATTGGCTCGTCAGGGTTTTTCAAACAATGCTTTGGGGTGACCCCAGAGTTGTTTCTTCAAGGCTCAACGAACAAACATATTATGTTCTATTTTTGCGATTAGATCACAAATGAGTGATGGCTATAATAATTTCTTGCGAAAGTAATTTTTTAATCACACTGACTTATATTCGACTAACCAACAATTTGCGATTTTCTGTGGCACGATCATTCAGTCGCAAAAAATTGAACACATGAGATTAAATGAGAATGAACGCAATGATACCAAGAATTTTATACTGATTTGCGATAAAATTGTTGTCAAAAAATGCAGGCACGGTCCTAGCCTTAAGTGAATGGAATAAATTTTCGACTTTTAATCATAGCGATTTTTTAGTAGCATGTGCGTTCAGTCTCATTTAGAGTCGTGTGTTCTATTTTTGGGTACTGAATAGTTGCGTGATTGTAATAGTATTGTCGGTCCTAACCTAAAAGTTAAAAAAGACGGTCTCTTTTGTAGGTACAAATAAGCCAAATAAGCCTCAAACTCTTTCTTCTTTGGCTGCTAAAGGTTTACACAAGAAGGTTAGGTCGGGATACTTGCCACTCTAATTAGAATATATTTTATACATTAAGCAATTTGTCTTCTTTGGAAAGCATTTAAAAGTTAAATTTCTGTGACAACATTTTTTTTAATGAGTTTGCTTCCACCCCCCATCCCCTAAACCCTAAACAAAAATCCTGCGAACGTCCTTGTAGACTGCTTGTGAAATTCTTTCCTAGAAACCTGTCATTGGGCTATTTAGAATTCCTTAAATTAATGGCAGGTGTTAATTGAACTAATTACTAGTTATATGTTTCCATAGTCACTAAAAGCTCTTTTTTCCCAAAAAACATTCAAAACAAAAGAGAAAAGAGGTACCTTAACAAAGTAATATTACTTATTCCTTTATAATTTACTCTATAGATACACTAATATAAAGAAAACTTAGTTTGACGTCGAGGTAAGAATAGAATCAAATTCAATTAACACCTCAACCTAATTGGCTATGTCCTTGTCTGTCATCGAATACTTAGTTAAAAAGTGTAATGTAATTTTCATGTGTGATGATTCATTTACACCAAGTATACACTATACACACATATTTAGATTAAAGGAAACTTTTAAGGGCATCCATTCCATACACACCATATACATATGTACATTACATTCACAGTCATAAACGACGTATTCTTTAGGATATATCACCTTATACATACAGCAGTCCCTGGAAAATAAATATGCATGTGTGTATGTTTGTTTATAAAATAAATTAATTTACTTAAAAACACGAATGTGAAAATTATTCAGCTTGACAGGCCAGGCAGGAGCTTATATTCATAGATCCACAAGGAACAAGGATAAACCAAAATCAGTTTTGCCCCTGGTTGGTTGCGCCCTATAGCCATGAATAAATTTTAACATTTTAAATTTAAATGGATTTAATCTATCTGCCAGTTGCATGTACCAGTACCTACATATAAAGTATTAACCACAATATTATTTATCACGTAAATAAACCGTAATAGCTCAGATTCAGCGACAGGCAAACAGCCATGCAAAACATGATGGGTTCTTGCAAAATATGGTTCAATGAATTTTAGTTTCTTTGCATATTTTTTAATGGCCCACACACATAACCTACTCATATTATTCTTAAAGCCGTAGGGGAGAAATTTGCCCAACCAACCAGGATGAAAAGGACCAAGTACCAAGGACGTAGAGAAGTTGGAAAATAAAAATATATTTTTTCCATGTCAAATTTTACTTTCATAAATAAATTCAAGCAAAGTGAGAAAATAAAAGCATAAATGAAAGGCAAAACAAAAGAAATCACACACAAAAACAACATCTACATTCTACACTTTTATGGAACATTTAACTTATGTGTACCTACGTGTTTTTTGTTTTGTTTTTTTGTTTTTGTTTTTGTGTTGATGTGCTGATGCTTTTTGGTTTAAAAAAAAAAAACTGAGAGCGGGGTAAATTGTTTTACAGTGGAAAGTCAAAGAATACGTTGCACAGCTTTTTAATGGAAACGCAAATGGCTTACATTGTAAATTTAACTGAACAAAGTGTTGTTGTTTTTTATTCTTTATATTCAAGTAGCTATAGTAGTTTAAAAGCCAAAATGGAAACTTCTAAAGAGGATTGGTTGATGGACCAAATCTTTTAGAGGATTGGTAAATGGTTTTAAAGGTCACATCTTTTGAAATCTACGGCGTAGTTTCATTTTTTGTGGCAATATTATGTAATATTGTTTCGTTAGGTATAAAAGTTTATATAAACTTTTTTAATTCATCTCATTAAGGACTTGACAATCTAAGAAACTGATAAATTTGCTGCTCTCTTTAGGAAAATTAAAGTTCTTTGAATAGAGCTTTTTAACAAACAGCAATACATCTCTGTCTTTTTTATTTCTAAACGTCAAACTCAAGAACTTGGCTCTTATGACATTGTAATGCACAATGTTTTCAAAAATTGTTAAAGTATTTTTAAAAATTTCAGTCTTTATTCACTTGAAGCGTAGTGTAAATATTGGGAATATTCGTTTGCCTTGCAATTGCAACTGTCAAAGAGCCAAAGTCTTAGCTGTCACTTTGATTCTGACAGTTTTGTAGAGATCCCTGTTCCATGTACCTGCATGGTGGATTTCATATTTAGAAAAAAAGTTCATCCTCTAAATTCAAGATTGCGGAAAACGCACGGAAGTTTTTATTAAAATATGAGACTGGTAGATTTTCTGATATGGGAGAACTATCACGAGTATTTTGAACCTTACAATACTGGATTTAAAATGCAGTTCTTGTTCTTCCCTTAACTCATTTTTATACAGGACAGCCTTTGGAGCTTGTCCAGGTGCCAAACAGTTAAGCTAGGAGAAATAATAAGAAGAACATGTGTAGATTCAAACAAGAGCACCGAGGAAAAAGTAAAAAGCAAGGGGAAAAGAATTGACGATCTTATATTCTCACAATTGAAACAGCAAAAAACTGACTGGGTGCAAGTTTTAAGATAGCAACGTTTCAGGATTTTTGAAGTGACGAAGTCAAACACTATTTACTGAAGCAGGGGAAAAAGTAGAGGCATCATCTAGCAGTTTCTGAGCCTGTTTCTTTTTGCCAGTCGATTGAGACTAATCAGTTCTATCACTCAGTAAGGAAGAGGTATCATTAAAGCATTTGAATTGTTATTTTTATCCCTCAACTTGGTTGTCAAAAACACTTTCAATCTCAATATTATGAAAACTTATTTTTCCGCATAATTTTACCGGATTATTTTACGCTAACCCCCATTTTCACAGTGGAAGTTTAAAATCCACTTTTGGTTTGCACGTTAGTTCAGCAGGAAAATTGAACCAAGTTCAAGGTTTAAACGAGATTGTGAAACTGGGGGTTAATCTTCTAAAGTAGTTGCCACCAAACTCTTTCAAATCAAATTCAAAAGTTGACCAAAAATGGCGGACTTGGCTCTTTCATATTGCCCTAATCATTATGGTCATCCTTCTCTGATATTTTGTCCGTGGTGGTATTCTGCCACAGTCAAACTGCCACACCCTGCTTTGCATGTGATCTCATGCATGTTGGTGATTTCAACACTAACAAAACAGTTGCTCAGTGCACTCAGCCCTTCTCCGTCAAGTTCAAATAGCTCAAGGAGAATCGAAAAATTGTTTAAAACCACGAATAAAGTCCCTAGCCCAAATTGGGCCAGGCTTCAGAGCTAGAGGAAAAAATGTTGTTACTGTCATTTTCTAACTAAAATGATGACTTACGTGAAAGTTAAACTACTTTAAGCCCGAAGACCTACAAGCAGAATGTTAGGGAGTGAGGAAATACGTTGCAAAGTGAATTTCTTTTGCGCTTAAGACACTTTAGGCTGATCATTAAACCTTGGTTAATTTAGGGTGGTGTGGACAAGGTATCACAAATGTCCCTAAAAATGGGTCGTACTCATCATATTTTAGAACTACCGTGTAAACCATTTGTCGCACACTCGATGGATTTGTGAACCAACTGTCTTACGTTCCAAACATCGTTTGTGTAGACCACCTGTCACACTCAAACATGTAAAATTTTGTAAATTTGAAATTGTATGAGTGAATTTATTAACAGAACACTTTCTTTAAAATATTCAAAGAACATAGCCCAAGTTTCCGTCAGTTTAGGGGCTCTACAAGGTTATTTTAAAAAAGTGGGCGTGTAAGTGAGTTGAAATATGTTGTCATGATGTGCTATGGTAATTTTTATCACATCTAAAATTTCATCAAAATCGGGTTGAGATTTTATTGAATTATGACAACCTCCCCATACAAACGGACCTAAAAAAATTCTACGAAATAATTAAACCGAAAAAGTTAACGAGAAGCAACAATAATATTAAAGAAATTTAAATCGAAAAATCAAAAATTTCAATTTTGTTCTATTCAAACTTTAATATTTTCATCATTTTTCACAGTTTTTGTCCGAAAGCCTCCGTTTTGTTACAACCTGATGAATTTCACATACACACTAATATTCTTACTCAAGATTTTGATAAAACCAATGCTATTTTGGTTTAGCAAAACACAAGGGCTCAAAATTCCATTAGAATAAAACTATATTCAAGCTCCATAATGTCTTTATCTTACACCTCTAGTCCTGCTTTAAAAGTTGAGAATTCTTGAACCTCAGTCCCAATATTTATGGTGACAAGGAGTACCGAAATTACTGTCAATCAATGATCATGTCAATGATCAGAGATCAGCTAATTCGTGATTTTTCAATCGCAAGTAAGCCTGTGACTGTGAATTGAAATTCACTGGGGGTTTAACCTGTGATTATGATTCGTGAATAAACAAAAATTATATAAGAATCAAGTCAAGTTATGGTGACTTATTTTAAATTTTTTCAGTGGGCTCCAAAAAAATGGGTGTGGGTGGATTTTTAAAAATTTCACATGTTGATAACGCTTAAGGTTTTACAGCTTATCAAAATAATTTTCAGCCTTCTGGCAAAAATTAAGCTAGATAAAACTCAAATAAAAGAAAAGTAGGCGTGGCATTGGATGGGTTTTTAAGAATATTATGTGTACAGCTCATTTATTAAATTTCAACTCTCTAGGAGGGCAACTTATTAAGGACAACACTCAAGTTGGTGGAGTTCCAAAAATATTTATATTATTCTTTAGGTTCTATACAATTTATTTACAAAATTTCAGTCATCTAGTGCAAAGTATTAAGATGAAAATTCAAGTATAAGAAAAAAAGATGTGAAAGTGGGTGGATTTCCAAAAATGTACATAAGTTTTTAAATTCTTACGACTTATTCTCAAAATTTCAGCTCTCTAGAGCAACTGATTAATGAGTAAACTTAAATAATGTAAGAAAAGTAGGCGTGGCACTGGGTGGATGTCAGAAAATTTGCGCTTGCCTAGCTAGTCTAATAAAAAATCTCTAGTTTAAAAATCTACCAAAATATCAACGACTGTGAAAAAATCATTTCATCTTGTTCTGCGAGATTTTAAATTCTCTTTTGATTTTTTTTTTCTGGTCGTGATTTTGTACACAGAGTTAAATGAATCACAACTACAGTTCTTTCTTTTCTTGATTTCTGAATATTGCTATTCTTCGTTGTGATTTTAGAACTATATGATTGTGAATCTGTGATTTTTTATAAAATGTGAAATGAACTCAGGCAACAAATCAAATCATATTTAAGGTACTTACAGTTTGTTTGTGAATAGTACACAGGTTATGATTGTGATTTTCAAATCACAGGTTGGAAATCACGATCGTGATTTTTTACTCTTCTCTAGTATTTGCACCATGAAATGAATAGTACCAAACCAAATACTCTTCAAAAATGTGAATTTTAAAATTCTTCCTCAATTCTAATTCAATTGCTCTTAGATTTTACCCTGAAATGATATGCAAAAGTTGCATGCAATTTGTAGACTTTTTATATTCAAGCTCTATCTCAGAAATTGCAATAGCAAATCAAAGATATTTTAAATTCTTCTGGATAAAGTCAATTTTTTTTCTTCTTCTTTGAACTTTTCGGTTTTTACGGACCAATTAAAAATTAAATGACGTCACACCTCCATCAAGATTTATTCAAAATACGACGAGAGCATCTAATTTAAAGCTAAAACTGTAGAGCTATAATACAGCACTCAATTGGCACTTAAATAGCATCTTACTCTAAAATCACCATATTTTTGAATATCTATTGTGAATGTGCCACCTTGACGGCCCTCCTGACTGTAATATAAAATTTATTTAAATAAATAACAGTTGGGGAATTCCCCTTATATTGACTTTGAATAACACAACTTTTGAATACAATATTAACATAATAACTTCTCCCTACAGGTATTAGAATATAATATTTCATTCGGTTCAAATGCTTTACCTCAAAGATGTATTACAGTTATAAATGACATCTAATAGCTTTAACGCCCCTCCATCAGTATCACCACAAACTTATGGTTGGGTGTGTTGAATTATTAGTAAAATGTCTCCACAATTCACTACATACATGCATAGATACAAATTTACAGTAGCTATACTGAAATTGCTTATATGAAATCAATAAATTTTGCCGCTCCAGCGCAAATCAATAGAATCAATGTCTGAAAATAGTAATTATTTATCTGGCATTGCATTTAATTTCAACCAGCACTTTTGCTAATGGCATTAAATGTTAAATTTGTGAAACAAAGGAGCCAGAGTTCACAATGTAGCACCATCATCATCGTCGCATCGCAAGGTTATATATTGAATATCCTCCCTCTTTATACAGCCACACACAAGAGTATCTACATATAGGAGACGCTGGGAAAAGTTACATATGTAGAGTACATATATGGAATATTATACTCGGATAACATCCGCTTCTTTCTCACCCTCAACATCCCTGAACAATAAATTTGATTTCGAAATTTCATTTTCGATCGAATGTATAGGGAATTCCCTTTGAAAATGTTACATACCTAGATATAGAGACACACTTTAAAACTTGTAGATTGTGCACTTTGATGATTATTTGATAATTTAATGGAAGTTATACTTAATATCCTTTTAGTTCCCCCTTCCCATCGGGGTCTATTCTTATTGATTGAGATATGAGAGATTTGTTTCCAAAAAATTAAGTATATTATCAAGTTGTTTAAAAATCCTACAGCTTTGATATTTCCTGTTAGTTTGGCTCTAATTTATTGGAAAAAAAAACATTAACAACAGTTGATCCCCTGAGATATTTTCCAGCTACGGCCTTGTTTTTTTTTAACACTTAAACGAAATCAAATCAAAAATTAACAAACTTTTTCCCCAACATCACTCAAAAGTGAGTATGTATAATATTTAAAAGCATTTCCTGCCTTGTACTATGTGCGTCCTCCAAATTAACTGAGACATGTAAACGCAGCACCATCCATCCTCTGGGACTTTTCTAGATGGAGTTCAAAAACAATACGAATGAATAAATGCTTGACGTGTCTCTGGCAAAATGTGAATGCAGCAAACAAATTTCTGCATCACTGCGTTTGCATGATTTACTTCTTATATACATCCATGCCTACGTTTACACATGACACCAATATCTACAGAGACATTTATAGTAGGTTATATATGTATATCCTAGTTATAATGCTGATTGCAATTGGAAAAGAGAAAAATTCCTTTTTTGTCAGATTTGAGAGTGTGTGTGTGTAAAATACAGCATCCTTAAATTGCACAACATGATATTTATGACATTTTTATGATCACACTAGGTTGCTGTTTATTCGTTCGTTCGTTGGTTCGTTGTAATGTTGTAATTGCTCCTTGAGCTTTTCTTTATAAGAAATTTTATTTCCTGCCCACGCTCTCTCTCTCTCTCTCTCTCTCTCTCTTTTGTTGGCTAGTGAATGGCAGGTGGCAGGAATAAAATTACACACCTGTATTTATGTTATGGTAGGTGTGTTAAGGAACTTATTGCTTCATCAGCATTTATTGTAGTAGCAGTAGCACCTACATACCGCCTGGTAGTTGAGGAACTGCTGCTGCTGAAAGAAAGCTTTTAAGTGGTGATATAGTGTGGAAATGAATGAGGTGTGATGTCGAAAGATTGTGTATTATGCTCCAAATTCAGTTCAAGTTTTTCTCTTTTTTCTATGAGGAAATGAGGTTGCACCTTCTGCATTGTGTCTTCAATTGCTGCTAAATGTCTCTTATCTGAATTGTTGGCACATAAAATTACTTTACACTGCATTTAAGTGTTATTACTTCAAAAATTCTATGCTTCATCAGAAACAAATTAGATGCAAACTTGTACATTAGTCCACAAAAATGATTTATTAAGATTATAAAATATAAAAAATTGCATGAACTCTGAAATGTCCTACCACGCGTGGTTACGTTATAGAGTAAATTTAAGTGGTTCCCAGTGCAATATTCTTATTTAGGGTCTATTGTTATATTTTATACATACTTATACCACATAAATGAGGGAATCTTCCTTCTTGATGCATGTTTGAGGTTCTGGTGAAGCATATGGGATTTCTTTCGTGAGAGTTTGAGTGGATTTATTATAAACAAAAGTAGTAGAATATATTTTTTAATTTAAAATGAAAAATAATAACTTTGCTTTATTTTCAATATCATCCACACTTATAAATTTATACTACGTTTTCATTAGAGCCAATATGAGGTTATTTCACAAATCACAGAAAAAATTTTAATTGTAGTTTGGTAATTTCGTTTGACAGCTCATTTCATTTTTGAATTTCAACTGGCTGTTAAACGTCGTTTTTTCTTTCTACTTCCATTAACGTTTGACATTTCCATATAAAACCTTTTCAGTTCAATAGGTTTTTGGCATTATTTCCAATCTAATTTCGTGCAAATTTAGTTGAAATTATCTCATTTGGAAATGTGAATTTGTATGGAAAATGAGATGATTTCGTATCGAATTTGGAAATTTATAACGAAATAACGTCATTTTCTTAGAGAAAACGTAGTATTAAATCTGAGTGGGAAGCATTCTTCAAATTGGGAACTTAGCTTTTAAAAACTCATTGCAAATTGTTAACGCCATCTTGAGCAGCTCGCTACAATTTTGCCTCACTCCGCGAACAAACCCCTTTCTTTATTACGTAACGTCATTAAAAAGAATCCAATTAGGAGAAATAAAATGTCTGCCCTTCCGGCCTCATGCATGCAATTCTCATTAGTTCAACCATTTTTGACAGACGCTGACGTCTTAACTTTGGCCCTTTTGGCAAATTCTTTTTTTTTTTGTAAAAATCTTTAAATTGTAGACGAAAACTTAAATTTGTAGAACCTAATTAAAATAAATAAAACGGAAAGTATATAAATTAATGTGTTTTATACTCAAAAAAAAAACAAAAGTATAGCAAAAAAGACAAAGGGAAACCAAAGAACAAAATAGGGACAATTCATAAGTCCCATCACCGAGTTGCCTGCGCCACCGCCGAGGAATTTAAGGGTGGTCATTTTACTGCCTGTTGTTGTTGCTGCAGTTGCTGCTGCCGTTGCTGGCTTTTAATAAGCATTATTTTTGCCGGCCAAATATTGGCCCATTCACAAATTGTGTGAAGAGACATTTCATTACGAATATTAATCTAATTCCTTGTAAAAAAAATCGAGAGTCAGGCACGATCAGCTTTCAACCATTTTCTTAAGCATATGTCTGGTACAGTCAAAAAAGATACAAAATGGAAGTAACATCAGAGCAAGTAACGGGTTAGACTTTACATTTTATTTTTAAACCGTAAGGTCTTCGATGCAGTTGCAAAAGATTGCAATCATCAATGAATGCCATCTTTAAAACACATTCATTTAATTCATTTAGAAGATTGTATTCATATTGACTTGACTTTGGGATTTCAACCTCAAATCAGGCGATCACTATTAATTTGATTTTAAAAGGATTGTAATCAATTTTTTTTTTTTAATTCATTCAATTGAATGCAATCTTCTGAGAACTTGTGTATTCTTTACATTCTTTTATATTATTTGTATTCTTTTGCATTTTAACGTAAGTTTGCCCTTTCAGGTACACTTCTTGAGTGTAGATTTAACCTTAGCTACTTTTTGAAGCGCATTTTAATGTACTTTACTTTTTATGTTGCAGTTATGATGGATCCATCTAAAAATTAAATTAAATTAAATTTGGTGGCACAACAGCTCGTGAAGAACCAAGGCCTAGTGACTTACAACTCTCAACCATTCCTGTGTGCGTATTTTTGGCAGGAATGGAGGGGACCTACAATTTTTTGCCGAGTCCGAACGGCTAGTTGAGAAAGCACTTATTCTTTGACAAGTATACTCTTGGAGGATTTGTCAGTTCCTAGCAAGAGACAGTACCTCACGAAAAAAACATTTCTGTTTTTAGGTGGCAGCAGCTGGGAATCGAACCCAGACCTTTGGCATGACAGCCCTACGCACTAACCAACATGCCACGAGGTACTACCAGATGGATCCATCTAGGAGTTTCAAAAAAATGCTTGCAATTGACTGGGGTAAGGCTGACTCTGTCTATTCAGTGGGTCTCCTGAAGAAGACAAGATCCGAGGTGGAAGAAACCGGAGAGTCTAATTTATGTGGGCCTTTTCTTACCAGTCGGTCATTTATAAAATGTTGGAAGATCCATTCACCAGCATACACAAGACTCTTGAATTCAGTTGAGGCAGGCTGGTCTAGTCAGATGCCATTTAACTGCATATAAGGGGCCTAATTTCGAACTTTGGACGACACTGACATAAAATATATCCCCAAACAAATTTTATATCTCTTTTTGAAATAACGAATTTTCAAAGAAATGATTTGATTTTTTTTTTGAAAAATTTTGACTGGCAATATTGTGTGAACTTATTTCGAATGTATATTTTAAAAAATCTATCAAAATCCGTTCAACCAATATTGAGACAATTCAAAATAAAAAAACATTCTATAAATGGTATACTACTCGTATTAATAGTTGCTTAGCCCCTTACCGCATCCAAATAAAAGATGTTTTGACAAAAAAAATTGTTGCCATAGTTTTATTACATTTTTATAATTGCAAGTAGTAGATCGCATTTATTACAGCATACGGAAAAGTTTTTATCAAAACCGTAGGAGCCACTTTTGAGAATAAAATATATTCTTTTATTTTATTTTCACCAAAGGCGTGTGGTTTTCTATCTGGCAATACTTTTTTCGAAGTCATTTTTTTTTTTGACAGCTGTCGCTTGATTTATGCTCAGTTTGGTTTACCAATTCATAATGAATAGACTTTTTTCTGAACAACGTTTGCAAATCATCGCGAAATAATAAATTTATTGAAGGAAAATTTTGGTGAGGCGCAGTATATTCTCCTCCAAGGCGTTAATCGACTCGGGCTTGTCTGCGTAAACAAGCGACTTCACTTAATTCCACAAAAAATAACCCCACAAAGCGAGATAATGCGTTCACCAAAAGTTTCGTCGCGTGAACCGAACCATTATCTTGGTTATAAATTTGCACGATTTGCAAACGTTGTTCAGGAGTAAGTCTATTCATTATAAAATGGCAAACCAAACTGAGCATAAATCAAGTGACAGCTGTCAAAAACACCAACTCCGAAAAAAGCACTGCCAGATTGAAAACCACACGTTTAAAAAAACACCCTTTATAAATTCTTTCCTAATTTCCTCATGCACGCATTGTGTTCCTTTCTTGCTCGAAGTTTATAAAAAAAAAATTAAAACAAATCGTGCCTCTAATACTATTTACCTTCACCTACACTTACAATAAATTATAATTGCTCTCATCAATTAACTAGCATTTCCAATTTTATTAATCAATTTATAGGAAGAAAATCTTTGATGAAATCAATCAAATTGACTCTTCACTCGAAGAATGGATAGAACATTGAAAGGATTCCATAAAATCAATTTCTTTTCTCATCGAAATTGATTTATTACTCGTATTTGCTTACTTTTTTTTCAAATGACTGGATATTTATCATATCAATAGTAAGACAGATTGAATTTTCCATGAAATTTTCCTAGGAAATTGAAAATAAAATAAATACAATTTGCTAATTCATTTATATAGGACTCCTTTTATTTTGTTATCTTTTACTACCTTTTAATCAATTTAGTTTATAAAGGATATTTGTATCTTGAAAATATGTGTGGTCAGGCAAAAGTTTTCACATATTTTCCCCCTATTAATCATTTCTAAAAGATTAAATTTAAAATGCCAAGAGCTTTTGCAATATAAATGTATTCACTAAAAGTAAACATACAAACCAAATTGACATATAAACTTTGACGAAGAGGAAATAAAAACTTCGATTACGATTGAGTTTGGACGAACATTTTATTTTGCGTATAAATCTTGTCAATCATTTTGGGCCAAAAGTACATATGTATATTGTATATGTGTATTAAGTGCTCCCAATCATGAATATTAAGATGATTATCTGTGTTCAAAATGTCGACTATTGAGTTGGTTGTAATATACTTAACTATATACGTCCTTTGCAGGTTGAATGTTTGGAATCTTATCGTTTATTTTTAACATCCCTTCGACCTGACAATCTATTCGTATTTATTCAATCGTCATTGAGTGCTTTTATGGTACCCTTAATTTTTTTTATACTGAAGAGGGTCAAAACAGGGAAGAACATTATAGAAAGATTCCATCTTTGACAAAAAAAAATCAAGTATGGAATTCGTATCCGGTCGTAACAATTGGTTTCCCCAACGACCGAAGCAAAGGATTGAATTAACATTTATTTGGATCTTGAAAAATTAAAGAGATTAAAAAAGAGAAAAATTTTTGATATATCGGGTTTTCAATAAGAGCGCTACAAAGTTTTTTTTTTTAATAAAACAAAAACGGTTTTGGATATCAATGAAATTCTTTATTCCTGTGAAAGTACTTTCGACGTCATTATGTATGGAACTCGATTTCTTTTGCATGGCCACCACGGGCACGCTTGCAGATCAGATCCAGATGCTGAACCCAATTTTCGACGTTTTTTAAGCATAAATCGGCCGATACTGCTGCAATTTCACGTTCCATATTCGTACGAAGTTCATCTATCGTCGCTGGCCTCTTAGCAAAGACCATAGACTTGACGTAGCCCCACAGGAAATATTCTAACGGCATCAAATCGCACGACCGAGGCGGCCAAGCGACTGGACCATTTTGTGAGATAACACGTTCTCCAAACTTGGTTTCCAATAAATTGATTGCGACATTCGCTGTGTGGCTTGTGGCGCCGTCCTGTTGGAACCACGTGTCTTTCAAGAACATATCATCCAATTGGGGCCAAAAATATTCGGTTATCATTGAACGGTAGTGATCCCCATTCACTGTGACGTGCCGGTCTTGATCATCACGGAAGAAGTACGGCCCAATGACGCCGCCAGCCCATAAACCACACCAAACCGTAATTTTTTCGGGATGCAATGATGACTCATGGAGTACGTGTGGATTGCTGCCTGACCATTACCGCATATTTTGTTTATTGACGAAGCCATTCAGCCAGAAATGAGCCCCATCGCTGAAGATGATTTTTCGATGAAAATCCTAATCATTTTCAAGTTGTTGCTCAGCCTAATTCACGAACATACGACGCTTCTGGTGGTCAAGCGGGTTCAGTTCTTGCGTCAATTTAATCTTGTAAGGATATAGGCCAAGATCTTTTCGCAATATTCACTACAACGATGTCACAGAGATGTACGACGCTTGAGAACGACGTGTGAGAGACACATTTGGGCTTTCTGCAACTGAAGCCTCAGCGGCAGCAATGTTCTCGACACTACGGGCACTTCTTTGTCTCACTGGCACGGGAATATTTTGTGCTGTGCCTGTGGATTCAAATTTTTCCACTAAACGCTCAATTGTTGATCTGCTAGGACGATTATGACGACCACAAAGTGGACGTAGCGCTCTTAACGTTGAGGCCACTGACTCCGAATTTTGGTAGTAAATTTTAATAATTTCTACTCGTTGTTGGCTTGTATATTTTTCCATCATAAAATGGCAAAACTTACTGAAGAGAAATGTCAAAAGAGCGGCAAGAAATATGGCGTCGTTTGCTGTACCTGTCGCTCTATTTTTGTAGCGTCCCTGTTGAAAAACCCTACGTTAGTATGAGTGAATTCAAAAAGACATATGTTTTCGTATTCGAATCTTCGAAATCGAAAAGAACTGTAACAGTCAGAAAATTCAATCATGTTCTTATTTATTTTCGAAATTCTAAGCTTTTCAAGAGGGACCAGTCGTGCATTTTCTTAAAAAAAAATTTTAAATATCAAAAGAAGGTCAAAAATGAAAATAATATAATTTTGACCTAGAGGGATTTTGACCTTTGGCTTTTGTGTAGAAAATTAAGGGAAATGTTAAAAATTTGGCGACAAAACTCAAGGGAAACTAAACTAAGAGAAAGTTTGACTTATAGGCAGTTGACTGTATTTCTTTTTAAAAATTCCATATCTTCGAAAGAGGGAGATTTTTTTTTTTCGATATAATTTAATGGAATTGATTTTATATAAGTTAAGTTTAAGGAACAAATTTCATACTCTAGACCATTTTCCTGACTCAAAATTTACTAATTTTTCATACATAAAATTTTTAACTATTATTAACCTCACAGACATTTATTATTTTAAATGTGTCAATAGATACCCGTTTTTAGTACAAATAATATATAGGGTAAGTGTACCAGTACCCGGCCAGTCACTAGTATCCGTCCACTTTCAATTAAATCGTTAATATTAAGAAAATAAAACATTGTTTACATGGGCAAATATATTTTGACAAAAATTCCAGGTACATTTTACGTTTTGGTAAAGTTTGACAGATCTGTTGTAGACAGATCCATGTCAAAAAAAAATGTTAAAGGTACGAAGTTTACGGCGAGAGTAGAAACTGCGTTTTAGAGTTCGAAAATGTTAGGAAAACCAATAAGAATAAGTTGTCATTTTCGGTATTATAAGTGAGTATACAAACTTGTATTTTGTTTTATTGTATCAACAATATAATAAACTATCTTAAAATTTAAAAAAAAATTAATTTAATGTTCTAAATAATTAAAAATATGGTGGCCGGTTACTGGAACACCATTTTTATAAGATGTTTTAGTAACCGGCCAGGGTGGCCGGGTACTAGATTTTTGCCTCAAATCAACTTTTGTATCTCTTTTATGCTTAAATGAAGCAAAATACTACTAGCTTCCTCTACCATCAACTAAAATGTATTTTACATGTAAGATTTCAGTATCCGGCCACTGTTTTTGTTCAAGGGATTACTATGGCCGGTTTTTAGAACAAACGGCACCAGTATACGGCCACATAACTTATTGTATGTAATTCATACTTTTTTGAAGAAAATGAGTCAAGAAACTGCTGCACAAGAACCGAAAGACCTTCAGCGAATTGGTTTTAGATTTCCTTAAGAATAAAATGCACGACTGGGTCGTACGTTGTTGCTATTATGTTCAAGACGCAGAGGATTCAAAAGCATGAGAACTATGAGAGAAAAATCTTTAAAAGCACGAAATGTGTACCATATTGAAATTAGCAAAAACAACTTCTTTGATGGTTTGAAGTGAAAAAAGATAATGCCATCTGAATTCTTGATAAAATATGATTGTATGAAAAACAAAAATTTTAGTCATTGGAGCGATTTTTTTAACATATAATGTTTTTTAATATATTTCAAACTTGGAACATTTTATGGCAAAAATGTTGGTATGCAAATTATAAGGATTTATTTTTTTATTATTAGATCTTATTTGAAATTTGTATATAGGAAAATTAATCTGAATCCGTTGAGTCGATAATGAAAAAAATCAAAACAATAAAAACCAATAAGTTTTATCAAAATCAAAGCAACCGTCTTAGAGAAAAAATAACTTTTTCCTTAACGGTTTTTTTAACATTTGTGTGGAAGGTACCGTTATTTTTTCGTAAAAGTACAGTAGAAGACAAATACAAGAAAATCTCATATAAGAAAAACTCGCTTATAAGACAGACATTCTAAAGCACCATGCACATTTCCATGAGGTAACGTGTAAAATGAATCTTATATAAGAAAACCGGTTATAAGAAAAACACTGATATAAAAAACTTATTGTGGTACAAAATTTAAAAATTTGACGTCTTTAAGAAACCACCCCGTATAATGTGATTTTGAAAGAAATTAATATTTTAATGATTGTTTTTGGCACGTTATGAGTGATTTTTATGAATTAATGCAACTACAAGATATTTACATACAATTTTTCAGTGAGTAGGTTCTTTGGAAACTTATTTCAATTGATTTAGTGATATTTAAAGGAAATTTTCTTTCTCATAATGCGTTTATCTAATAAAATAAATTTTCGTTCTTATATACAATTTTTCATATAAGAAAACACGGTTATTAGAAAGAAATTCTCTGCATTTTTTGACATTCTTATGTCCTTCATCTACTGTAAAACTTTTCCTTAAATATTCTAAGAAAATATTAATTTACAAATACCCTTAACTACGTAGTTTCAAAAAAATACATCAAAGTCGTTTTTGAAATATTTGATTAAAAAAAAAATTGAAACATTTTTTTGAAAATCCAAAACATATTTTTTAAAAAAAAAACGAAGATGAAAATGGTTTTTTGGGGGGTACCATCAATTATCATGGGGGGTACCATCAATTATCATAGCCTTTACTTAATTAACTTATTGATTTTTTTTTTTAGAAAAGTTATGGAGCCTTTTTTGAGAAAGTTGCTTAAAAATGTATGGCAGATACCGCTATTTTTTGTTCTAAAAATTAAAGATCTGTGTAGGTGGATTTACTAAAAAATGCTATGTTACAAGTTGGAAGAAAATCGATTCAGTGGTTTAAGCTGGTAACTCAACGGACAAACAGACATTATCTCAGAATCGTGAGACCATATTTTTTCTTCTTCCCTATCATCGTAATAACAAGTTTGATCAAAACTTCGGGTTCGATTTTTTTCAACGAATGCATAACTTGCCATTAGTGCCTTGTGCCTACTCCTAATCGCAAGCAAAAAAAGGGCATGGCCGGACATTGGATCAAAGTGGCCGGATACTGAAATTTGGTGGCCGGGTACTGGTGAAAATTCACTTTTTTTTAAATAAATCCATATTAAAAAATATATTGCAAGCACTTGAAGTTTATATTTTTTATTCAATACTAAACATGATCCATAATTGATCAAAACAAACAACATAAACGAATAAAATCAGCTGAATTAGTTATCCAGCTTTAAAGTAGAAAAATGCGTTAGGTGGCCGGTTACTGGTACACTTACATATAAATAGTTTATTAAATATTATTTATAATTCATTCGACAGCTTATTATTGTAAAACATGTTGCATATGGCCCATATCTATACACCTAAGAATTATAAATCTTTTTTTTTTTGTTATTTAAGTTTTCAAAAATTTTGTTTATTTCAGAATAAATCTGTGACGATAGTTACAGTGAGATGCAAGTGGATTATAGGAATTCGGCAACACATTACTGGATTGTGAGTATTTTTTTTTATTATTATTATTATATTTCTAGAAAACCCGAATGTTAAGAATCCTTATTTAAAAATCAATCTACAGAAATATAGAGCTATTAGAGGTTTGTTAAAAAATGAATCTCTTAGTAATTCCAGTAAAATAATAGAAAGATCAGTCAATAACTTAAAGGAATAGGATCCCGCCTGGAAAATTGACAAGTTTTTGTCAAGTTTAGTCAAGGCCCTGAAAAGTTTTCGGTAGGGGCTATCTAGACAAGGAAAACATGTCAAATACTAGTGAGACCCTCGCTAGAAAAAACTTGTTGCATTAGTCTTTTTATCCTATCACAAGTACTGCGAAATAGCTCAGCAGTTAGCGTATTGGACTGGTAACCAGAATATAGTAGGATAGAATCCCAGCCAAGACAACAACTTTTTATTATTTATTTTTTTTGCCTGTCGAGGCAAAAGGTTACTTAACGGGTGAGGCCCGATACACAATCGAGTGTTACCTTTGCTAGGACCATGTTAGGGTCAAGAAAAATTCTAGGTATTTTAAGATATTTCTAGTCTTTAAAAAATGTTTGACAGTGAAAAATTATATAAACCATTTCAACTCCCTTCACCTACCAAGATCCCACCTGGAAAAACAATTTAGTTTTTAACGGGGCTCTAGAAAGTTTTAATTTAGATTGTTTTTCTGGTGGAATCTTGGTAGATGTATGGAGTTGAAATGTTTTATATAATTATTGACTGTCAAAAACTTTTCCAAGACTCGAAATATCTTAAAATACCTAGAATTTTTTTTTGTTTAAACAAAATGTTTAAATTATGGAATCATAGATACTGAAAAACCTTTTAAAACTCACAAAAAATATTCAATCACTGACAACTACATTATAAACTATAAGTTACCTTTTATTAGATATTTCTAATATCCTACACATAAGCTATTATTATAATATCCCGGAGTCTTTAAAATTTTTTATATACCAACTTTCTCCTTCACCAATTATTTTATTATCATTTTTCATAAGAAACTTAAATATAAGTAAAAAATAAACTTTCCACTTCTTCAAATTAAATTATGAACCCATTTCAAGATAAACAAAAATAAAAACAAAAAAAAAACATACCTCCTCTACCTAAACAGTTTATGACATTAACTTAGTGAAATTTCTTAGCGTGTCTCATTTAAAAATTGTGAATTGTTAAACCAGTTCAGAGTTTGCCTTTTCTTTCACTGACTATTGGCATTCAGCCAGAAAGATTTTACTCCCAGATTTTGTCTTCATTTTCCTTTTCTTTTTTTTTGTGTGAAGGAAAGTGTCTACAATTACTCTATGATAGTCAAAAATAATGAAAAGTGCATACAAAAAAATAAAAAAAAATAAAAAATATACCCAAGTAAAAATGGAATCGTTTCCTTCTTCATTTTAACAGACAGCCTTAAGGTTTTCCTGACATCTGATGCCAACAAAAATAAAAAAAATTCATATGAATGTATGTAGGTTTGGAAAAGCCTTTTCAATTGTTCCCCAAAAAACGATTTGGAATTTCTAAGATTTGAAAATAGATAAATTGTATGACGTCGTTGTTGTCGTCGTCATCGTCCTTTTGGTGCGGATACTTGAATTGATTTGCCTGATGTGAATGTTAAAGTCACATTTATATGAATAATAATACTCGTATACTGCTGGAAGGGAAAATGATTGAAAATAAAAATAAATTCAATTTGATTCGTGTCAACGTCTTGGTTTTCCTTGAAAATAAAAATTGAAAAGTTATAGACAGGTTGAGGCAATTTATGAAAGGATCATATTTTTCCTTGATTTTTGTCACCATTGTTTGATTTAATATTTGAAATATTATCAAAAGTTAGAAGAATTTGAAAAACATTAAAAGGATCTATTTTCTATCTATCTGTCCATTTTGTATTGAGATTTTATAAATGAAAATCTTGTTTTAATTTTACAAAATGTTTGAGTTTATTAAAAGCATTCGGATCACAGGAATGCAATTAAGATAAGAATATTTCATAAAATATCTCAATCAAGGCTTTAGAAATGTACAAAACAAATGTTCAAAATATTCCTTATGGTTCGTACAAAGTAAATGACCTGTAGAAAGACCCCATGCAATAAGCAAGATATCATTAAAATTGCAAACCTTAAAATTAATTGCATTTTATTTAAGAATTCTCAATAAACATACAAATCATAATGAATTTAAATTCCATTACACACAACAAACCACGTCTCTCGTATAACTTCAATAAATAATAAATTCAATGAAGAATATTATTTACTAACAAAAGTATCCACCTAAAGTACTCTTCTGAATGAAAAACTTTATTTGTTTTTCAAAATAATAGAATGATATAATAACAATAGGTAATTGAAATAGTTTCAATGCTGCTTAAAATATTTATATAAATTTATTTCATTAAATATAAAAGCAAACAATTAAACAAGAGAAAGAACGTGATTAATTAAAAATCCTAATTGAATTCAGTTGTTGGTTTATTTAAACTATGTACTGGTAGGTACTTATTTAAAAAAAAAGTTTTTGCTTCAATAATCAAATTATCTAAGCTGAAAATTTTATAATATATTGTTTTTTTTTTTCTTACTAAACTGCATTTTGTTTTGTGGTTTTATTCCATTTAGTGTATAGCCTATTTGGAATTTTCAATTATTATTATCTAATTCAAATTTATATTTTAAAATTATGTTTTAAGTGTGAATTTATTATTTAGATTTAACCACTAACCACTAACTGTTTTGTGTGTGTGTATGAATATTTATTTCAGACAGCTTTTTGGTGTGCCATTGGAGCTATTGTATTGGGAGCTATTGCGGTTATATCATATTGGATACGAAAATGCAGGTATGTTTTGTAATTTAGATAAATTTTAAGTGAATTTTATTAATGAATTAAAATAATTTATAACAAATGGAATTGATACAAGTTTATGAATTATTATTGAACGATTAAAATTGTTTTTTGATTTATTACTAACAAAAACTAGTTTTCATTATAATATGAATGGATAATACAAAATTTCTATTATATGAAATTTTATACTATATGAAATTTTAAATTATTATACGTCTAAGACACTGAAAAATGGGCCACATATTTTAGAACATATGGAATTTTGTAATGGTTTTTTGATAGATATTCTTGCCCATTGTAGTACCTATAATATAAACAAAACATCTTACATATTTATATTTTTAAATTTAAATTATATTTTTGTTTTTCGGAAAATCATTATTTTCAAAGAAAAAACTTATTTTAAATTTTAATTCTTAAATGTTTAAAAACAAAAAATGTGGTAAAAATTAATAATTTAAGAGAAAAAAATATTTGTACACATTTTTGAAGCACCCTCTTTTATATATATTATTAAATATTATTTTCTCCTAAATTCCTTATCAACAACCTATCACCTTTGTTGATTTCATTAAAATTTCTCAAGGAACAACGAAGTTCCAAGGATCACGAAAACTGGTTTTTTTCGAAACTTTGTCATTCGATACTTTATCTGGAATAGTTCCAAACTATTGATTTCTCATGAGAGCTTAATTGTTCACTCATGAGCATGAATCGATCTTATCTCTTATTGAGCATTATGAAAGCGTTCTTGGGTGAGCATGAGCATGAGCATACTCAAACACTCGCAAGCATGAGCAAAAATAAAAAATGGTCAAAGCTTATGAGATATATATTATAAGACCGTATCATAAATACTCATTAATTTTTGCTCACCAATGAGAAGCTCATGAATGCTCTTTTCGTACCCAAAATTCAATTTGCCATTTCTTCATTACAGCAATGAAAAAAAAAAAATAATAATTTCATTACTCTTCTCTTCAATATCTCGAAAAAAAAATGTTATTGACTTCGAATATTGAAATTACAAAGAATTTTTTATTAAAAATATTAACAACTGACGGTTTCTTTCAAATAAAAAAAAATATGCTGAACATTTTTTTAAATTGATTTTGAATTTTAATACTAAAATGTTTAAAATAAAATAAAAAATTTAAAATCTTCAATTCAAGGTCTTGGAAAATGTTTTCAAGGGTTTAATATGCAATCAAGTGAAGATCAGTGAGTAGAATAAAATTAAACCCAAGCCAATATCATTGGTTGTTCTCAAGATATTTGAGAAGAAAAAATTAGTTTTACAATTTTTGGTAAAATTTCTTGTAGTTTTTTTCACTTTAAAAAAACAATGTTTGTTGAATTATTTTACAAAACCAATCAAATGTCAATTATGGACAAGTGGAAGGAATTTAATTAACCCGAAGGAAGCCAATACCATTTTGTGTGATCTCTGGATATTTGAGACAAAAAAATTTCAAACATTTTTGGTAAAGTTTCTTGTGGGTAGGCGTTTTAGGTTAAAAAAAAAAACTAGATGTCGATTTTTTTGCAAATCCTATCAATTATAAATTATAAGCTAGTTTGTAAAATTAAATTAACCCAAAGTCAACACCATTGTTTTTTCTTAAGATATTGGAGCCGAAAACTTTTTTCTATAATTTTCAGTAGTTTCCTTTTTTTACTTAAAAAATCTGGGAGTTGATGTTTTCATATTTTTACCAATTCTTTATTACGTCAATATATGAAGACTTCAATTTATTCGAAGTCGATATCTTAATTCGGTTTTGACATTTGTTGGACGAAAAAAAGCGAATAGACGTACGAACGTACGAACGCACGTACAAACATAGACATCTCTTTAAAAATTATAGATTCCGATTCTAGGGAGCTCGAAACGTGAAGATTATGTCAAAATTTTTGGAAAAATCGGACCAATTAGGTACAATAACTTCCAATGATAAGTTAAAAAACTTCTTTTCGTACAGAATAATAATAAAACTGATCTAAAAATCTTATAAGAGTTCACAATCATTTTTCGTTTAATATTTTCATTGCTAAGTTTTTGACATTTCACATAGATTTCCATTTATCTTCACTTTGATGTATAAAATAAATTTGGTGGCGTGACAGCTTGTGATGAACCAGGACCTAATGATTTAGACGGTGTTCAATTTAAACTGAAAAATTGTATGTTTTTACTTTTCAGTATTCACATTTCGCGCCCACTCCTTCATTAAAGTGAGATGTGAAAACTGAAACGTCAAAAAAAATCAAGTTTTCAGTTAAATGTGAACACAATCTTGCAACTCTCAACCATTCGTGAGTGCGTGCTGTTGACAGGAATGGAAGAAGGTACCTACAATTTTTGTTGAGTCCGGCTAGATGAGAAGCTGATAGATTTGGAGGATTTTTCAGTTCCTCGGAAATAAACATTTTTTGATTAAGCTGGCAGTGACTGAGATACAAGCCCAGACCTTCGGTATGACAGTCCAACGCACTTACCATTATGCCACGAGGTACTATACTTTCATGCACAACCTGTCAACTGAAATCAAAGTTAAATATTTATGTTCAACTTAAGCTTAAGAAACTGTAAGACCTCCCCATTAATATGAGCAATGCTTACCTACATCTTTTAATTTTACAATTTCTGAAATGATTGAAATCAATATTAAAAGTCCATTGTAGATTTTTGGCACAAGCACCTATGACAATTATTGTCTTTGCCACTCGCAATACTGCTGTGGTTTTTATTATCAATTAATTTATTTTTTTTATTTTTTTCTAACTTGAGTATACATATATGTATGACAGTGTTTTGTTCATAAAAATAAAGAACTTCTGTGTGAGATTAAATTATGTGCACACTTAGACAATAGAATATTTTTTAACGCATTGCGTGGACATTTGTTTTTTAAAGTCTCTTTCTAAGAAATAGTTTCATATTGCAATATCTATAGTAATTGGATAATAGGACTGTGAGACTTTCTTATAGTACAGCAAAATGTGGGGAAAAGCTACATCTAAAGTACAATAATAGGGCTAGGACTGACATGCACTTCAACATAGAAAATATGCGCTTAAAATGTGCCCTAAAAAATGAGGAATATGCATTTAAAACCATATATTTTATCTCATATCTAGAGTGTAGAGCTGGAATATGAATGCGCTGCTAGTGGAAGAGAGGAAGTTTTCCCAAATGTCAAAAATTAGCCGTTCATCAAGCATTAGTTCAATACTCGTATTAAGAAACCTTAAGTACTTTTGAATCAGATGTCACCAGCAATATTTTTACGATGGATTTCAACAAATACGAATGTGCTCATTTTTTAGGGTAGAGAGGCAAAATTTATATTTTTATAAATTTTTTGAAAAATATAAGTTTTTAAATAGAGCACGACAAAATTTGGAACATACAAAATTCTACAAACAAAAGAAATTGCAACAAATTTTTTTTTGTTAAAACGAGGTGCAAATGTGCAAAGTGGAATGGGTACATAATCCCAAATGCATAAATCCCGAATGACGAAAATTGAGAATCCCAAATGATAAAACCCTGAATGCCCAAAATTCCAACTGTATGAAATCCCGCATTTTCTTTCAAAGAAACCAAACAATTTTGACTTCTGTTCATTTTGGCATCATGACATTATTTCGGATAACAAAAATTTAGAATGCAAGAAATTTGGATATAAAAAATTAATATCCAAATAACGGGTGATTTTTTAGCTGGTTTGGTTTTGGCAACACTGGTTTTGACAGATGACGTGTGTTTAGTACCTTGTGTCACTGTCAAACAGCTTCAGTTTGGTTTGCAATTTAACCATGGATCGTCTTACAAATGAACAACGCGTTCAAATTATTGAATTTTACTATCAAAATTCGTGCTCGGTTCGAAATGTTCATCGCGCACTGCTTCCATTTAATGGTCGGCATTCTCGACCTTTTGAGCAGTCTATTCGGAAGATTGTGACCAAATTTCGCACCAAATTTACTTTGTTGGACATTAAACCACCAACACGTTTACGTACTGTGCGTAGTGAAGAAAATATTGCGGCCGTATCAGCTAGTGTGACAGAAGACCGCGAAATGTCGATTCGGCGCCGTTCCCAGCAGTTAGGCCTTTGTTACAGCACTACGTGGAAAATTTTGCGGAAGGATTTGGGCGTAAAGCCTTTTAAGATACAGCTGGTGCAAGAACTAAAGCCAGCCGACCTACCACAACGCCGAATTTTTGGTGAATGGGCTCTTGGAAAGCTGGCCGAGGATCCGCTTTTTTATCGAAAAATTGTGTTCAGCGATGAGGCGCATTTTTGGTTAAATGGGTACGTAAATAAGCATAATTGCCGCATTTGGAGTGAAGATCAGCCAGAAGCATTGCAACAGCTACCAATGCATCCCGAAAAAGCCACTGTTTGGTGCGGTTTATGGGCCGGCGGCATTATTGGGCCATATTTCTTCAAAGATGATGCGAATCGCAGCGTTACTGTCAATGGTGAACGCTACCGAGCGATGATAACAAACTTTTTTTTGCCCGAAATGGAAGTTCTTGACTTGCATGATATGTGGTTTCAACAAGACGGTGCCACATGCCACACAGCACGCGAAACAATGGCGCAATTGCGAGGCGAGTTTGGTGAACAGTTAATTTCACGTTTCGGGCCGGTCAATTGGCCGCCTAGATCGTGCGATTTGACACCATTAGATTATTTTTTGTGGGGGTATGTCAAGGCTAATGTCTATAGGGACAAGCCCGCTTCGATTGACGCACTGGAAGCCAACATCCATGCATTCATTCGTGAGATACCGGCCGATATGTGTGAAAGAGTATGCCAAAATTGGACTCAGCGGATGGGCTACCTGAGACGCAGCCGCGGTCAACATTTGCATGAAATTATCTTTAAACATTAAATTGCAAGGTTCAAACTATCGATTCAAATAAATATTTCATTCATTTTTTCAAATTTTTTGTGTTTTTTTTAAAAAAAGTTCTAAACCTCTTAAAAAATCACCCGTTACAAAATGTCTTGAATGCATATTTATAATTTTAAGAAAAATAACTTTCTCAAACTTTTTTGAATAGAAAAATTATATAGTACCTATCAATAAGCATGATAGTTAATCTAAACAATGACAAAAAATGACACTTGAAAGGCTAGAATCTCGAATGGCTTAGTACCGTGTTTGTAGTTTTTGAGATATTAGTACGTCGAGCCCTAGAAACTCTAGAGCTAATAACATTATTTGTCAATAAAAGGTGTCTTTAGCGTATAAAAACCGATACCTTGTTTACATGGAGATTTGAATCCGAATTGAATCAGGATTTAGGTGCATATAGACCTGGAGCGGATTAAATCCGGATTACTCGATCCAATCCAGCTCGTTGTTATAAACTTGGGTCGAAATTTCGATCCAGATTGAATTCGATCCTTCGATCCGCTCATGTAAACGTTGTATGAGCTACAAATTATCATTTGAGCTACTTATTATTATTTTCTGCAGCACTGAACGCTGCCATCATTCCAGTTATATTTCCAGTTAGTGCTGGAAAATTGGTTGGTTGGTGGGTGGAAAAAATCGAAACGTCACATTTATGTTACGAAAAATAAAAAAAAAATGATTATTCGGTCTCACCCTCGCTCTTATTACGCAATTTTATTGTATTGCTTTTTAGTTTTTCTAGTGTCATTATTTAATAAATTTTTGCATTCTCCACTTCTATGCAAAAAAACGGTTCCAACGATATATAATTTATATGCCTTCGGCTTTTGTAGACTGCGTAAATTGTACCACAAATTTCTTGTTTGCCGTTTTATTATATGATTTAAAATGCGAGCAAACTGAAAACCTTTTTGAAATTCCTAAAAACATTTTCGGATTTATTTTGAAATATTGGACTTGTAACACGGGAGTGATAAACAAATATGTTTTTAAAATTGAGTCATTTGCTTGATTCCCTTACATCCTGTTATTTTATAAGAATTCAGGATAGTTCAAGAAGGCACCCTACTCCTAAGACTTTCAGTATAACTTCTGTCCCTTATCTATCCAACATCCTGGAGAACACGGAATGGATTCATTAAGATCCGGTTGAGGGACTGCGGCTTGCCACGTTATCATTCCTTCTGACATAACCTATCCTTGATTTCGAAAAATTTTCACTTTTGAGTGTAAAATAATTTTTTTGCTCGAATGTTTTCCCATTTTCCTGGATGGACTATTTTACTTATACTTAGATAAAACATAATACGATAATTTCTTTTCATTTTTGTCGGTCCCTTGAAGCGTCAAACCGTTAATAATGTTGTAGGTACACAACATTCAAAATTACCATATATTTTTATGGATATTGTGTGTGTTTTTTTTTTCATTTCTGTGACCATATTCTTTTGCACACATTTTTATGTTCAAGTTCAAGAGCTGTATCCACTTTGTTATACAGGTGAGTGGTTTTTGCTTTTCTTTCTTCCTTTCGTTTTTTTTCTGTTGTCATTGCAATAATAGACGACAGCAGCAATCAATAGGTACAACATGATGGTGTTTATGGGAATTGAAATTGCACTAGAATGACTCCATTGACATATTGTCATACATGTGTGTGGTATTAGTTCAAAAAAGTTGCATAGCAGAAGATACAAAAATAAAGCAGCAACAAAAAAAAAACAAAACACCTGACAAAGCCAAAGGAACAAAAACAGAAAATCAATTTTTTTTTATAATCCATTTAGAGGAGGAAATTGTTTTCACAGTTTGTCAGAACAATCCGTTGGAGTCGGTTCTCGTCAACGACCACCAATGACAACGGGACACGACGGACGTAGTGAGATATTAAAATCACCTGAGTAATTAATGTCGCCTACTAAAGGCCGGACTCAATTAGTCTGCCAATTAATTTGCTTTAACGATAGTTTATGCTCGTTAGGTCGCTTCAAAAATATTCGTAAAAAATTGAACTGAACACCACCCTCGTTCGAAATTTAACTGGAAACAAGACACCCCAAAAAAAAAAATACAATAAAATATGTTTTACGAAAATTTAATTTGAATACAAAACATAATTGAATAATACAAGAACACGCCATACACGCAGTGTAAATGAGAATCCCAATCAGTGAATATATGGGTGTTGTTTCTTTGATTGTCATTCACTGTGCAACTTTCACTTAACAAAACGTGTAAATGCTTTTTAATTAAAAATCAGATTGAAATTTAAATTGAATATCAAAAGGATAAACACACACGTATTTTTCAAATAAAAATTAATTTTATGGAAATGCAATATGATTGCGCTGTGTCGTGTGAATGTGTGAAATGAATTGAGCATTGTTACAAATATGTTTATCGGGTTTTGATTTTATATCTACTCGTATTCTATCGGAAGTTTTTTTTTTTTTTGTTAAATAATTTGTATTGAATTGTATCAGCAATGAGGTGAAAATAATATATGTACATGGAAATCTGGCCATCGATGGAAATATCGTGTTTTAATTCTTTTTATTGGATGCACGTGTGTTTTTGCTAGGATGACTTCCTAGTAGTAACCCACTTCCGTTTTTGATACATAATAAAGGACTCCATCTGTCGATTTTAATAATTTAAAACAAAACTTTTTTAAATTATTTATTTTGGTAGTTTCATTTATTCCGGAAACCACCACAAGAATAATAGAAAGTAAGTTGTTATTTAATTTTTTGTTCTTCTTTTTTTCGAAAAGATATTTTTGTTTATAAAATGTAAAATTAATTATAAAACTAATAATTTGAAATGTTTATGTTGCTTACATGCGTTTCAACTAGATTTACTTGCCATAGCAAGTTATTTATTCATAAAAAAATTGGAGATTTTGAACGATGATAGGGAAGACGAAAAAGTGGGTCTCACAATTCTGTCTGAACGTTCGACTACAGTCTAAACGACTGGATCGATTTTCTTAAAACTTGGTACATAATGGTTTTTGGTGATTCTGTCTACATGTTTTTATTTTTTAACGGTATCTGTTATACAATTTTTTTCTAAAAAATTATTCAAAACCTTAATTTTCTCCAAAACGACTCTACAACTTTTCTTAAAAAAAAAATACAATAAATTTCTTTCAGTGGAGTCTACCATTAGATGGGAAACCATTCTTCAAAAATTGGTTAATAAAGGCGTCACCCAAAGAACCACTTAATTTTAATTTCAATATATTTGTAATGTAGAAGCTTCTAAACAATATGTATTTTAATAGCTTTTCTAACCAAAATTATTAAACAAATATTTTTTGAATTTCTAAAAAATGTTTAATTTTTTTTTGAAAATCAAATACGTGTTTTTACACTTTTAAAAGCATTTAAAGAAAAAAATTCACTTATATTAAAAATTAACATTAAAGAAATTTTTTTTTTTTCTTAAAAACGACTCCTACGATTTTTGTTTAACTTTTTTCTATACACTAAAATTAGTACGATGTACCAACAAAAAATACTAAAATTTACAAAGCATATATTAATAGTGCCTCATATAAAAAGTTTTTTTATTTTTGAATTTTAAATAGTTTTGGACTTTTTTTTTCAAATTTTCATATGAAATTATTTTATAATTTCATATGAAAATTTGCAAAAGAAATGTTTTTTGAACTTTTAAAATAGTTTCATTTCAATTTTTTGAAAATTCGATATCTCAAAAACGGGTTATCAATTATTTTTTTTAAAATTAATTTTTATTTGCATATAAGTAATTATTTAAGATTTGCATACCAAAAAACTTTCTTAAAAATGTTTTAAGAATTTGATACAACGGGTTTTTTTAAACATTTGGTTTTCAAAAAGAAATTAAACGCATATAATTTTATTTTATGGCCAAGAATCTAGCTTTATTATAAGGATAAGAATTTACTATTATGTTTTAAAAGTAATTTCGGGCAATTGTCAATCGTCTCGAGCTTATCTACGTAGACTATTGATTTCAAATAACCCCACAAAAAATAGTCCAGTGGTGTTAAATTGCATGATCTTGGAGCCCACGCCACAGGCCCACGACCCGAAATAATGCTCTCACCAAAAGTTTCCTTCAATAAATTGATTGTTTTGCGATGCGTCGCGTGAACCAAACCATTATTTTGGTATTTTGGTAGTAAATTTTTCACGATTTGCAAACTTTGTTTAGGAATAAGTCTATTCATTATGAAATGGCAAACCAAACTGAGCATAAATCAAGTGACAGCTGTCAAAAAGAATGACTACGAAGAAAGTATTGCCAGATTGACAACCACACGTCTAAAAAGAAATCGCTATTTATAAAAACTATGTTTTAAAGAATCTCCATCTAACTAATAAATTTATTTACAACAACTGTCCAAAATTACCTAATTAATGAATTCCTCACGGAAAGTTGTTAACAATGTCCTTTTATTAAAACAAAAAAAATTCCAGATTTACAACAACATTTTATTTCATAAAATAATACGAGTATGTAAACATATAAATCTATACATACCTATCTATCTAAAAAAAAACACTCTTGGGAGGGAATCGGATAAGGTGATTTATGAAAGTTGATAGTCACAACCCAATGGCACGGCCGGCCGGCGGCGTCTATTGAGTTGTGACTTTCAACTATTACAAATCACCTAAGCCGATTCCACCCCTGATTTCCCAACAAGACATGAACTTCATACCCAAGCAAAATTTCGACATGTGTTCACCGAGTCAATGCCATATAAAATAAGTTCCAATGTTTTTTTAGACTTCTTGGCAATGAAAGTCGAAACACATATTAAAGGTAATATCATTATAATTTTGACTTTTGTTCAGTCAATATTTATTGTTGTGCTTACAAGTACTTTTTTCCTAATGTTCACAGCATGTTGGGTGAAATAAAGTCAAACGAAATACGGTCGAGTTCTATAATTTGGTCCTGTTTTCTTTGAACTAAGAAATAAGACCAAATTGAACAGTTACCCTTATTTCACTCTACTTAAGTAAACTAAGATCAACTTGCTAGGTTTGAATTAAAAAATTCACGCAATGCTTAGCTGAAAAAAATTTGCCCAAGGGAAAGAATCAATTTGGGGTGTGAAAGCTAAAAATTCGCATCCCAAATTTATCTTTCCTTCAGCAACATTTTTTTCCGCTACGCTTTGGGTGATTTTTTTAATTTTAACCTAACAAGTTCATCTTCCATACCCTTACGCAAATTTAAGGACAGTATTTAATTTTCTTCTTTCGTGTTACTAAACTGAAAATTAATAAACTATTTTCGATGTGAAAAAAATGCAGTTCAATATGAAAGCATTTAGCGGATAAAATTTAAAATTTTGCAATGAGTTGTGTCATTCACAATTTTCTAAATAAGGCATCTTGAAAAATGTCCTTTCTGAATAAACTAATAGTATTGTTAAATCAGTTCTTTTTTCTATTAAAGTAGCTATGTACGGTCGCTGTTGTAAAGTGAAATAACGAAAAGGTCACATTTGGTCTAATTTCACAAATATTTAATAAGGCCAAATGTTAAAATTTGGTCTTATTTCAATATTTGCAAAGTAAAACTGTGCCGTGAAATAACGCAGCGCAAAATAACACCGAAATTCAAAATTCCGCTTTATTTTGCTTAACTTAAGTGAAATAATGGCGAATTTTAGCGTTCGGCCTTATTTCGCTTTGGCAAAGTGAAATAATGCCGATACGGCGTTATTTAACTTTTGAAAAGGATTTACGAATATGTTTTGTTGAAAAATAAGGAATTCATCAGCATAAAGTAAAGATAAAACACACATAAGTAAATTCAATAATTCTTTAAAGTCATACTCTTTAAATGCAAAAGAAACTTTGCATACAACCAACCTCGCACCTACCCCACATCTTACAGTGAGACCAAGAAGGGGGGCTAGAAACGTAGCACTTTATTTATTAGGGTGGTCCTTAAATTGGACGTATGTTTTTCATTCGATTCAAAACATTGAAAAACAATTTCCCTTATTTTTTCAGATTTTTATTTCACCCCCTGGTCTCCCAATTTTCACTAATTATGGGTAAAAGATTATTCTTATAAAACGCCAAAATCAATCAGAATGTATAGATTAGATTCAGATGACAAAGAAATTGTATTGGAGGGGGGGGTTCATTTCACTTTAGTAAAGTGAAATAAAGCCGAATTCCGAAATTCGGCTTTATTTCGCTCAGAGTTATTTCATAGCACCAAGTGAAATTAGGCCCAATTTCCAGATTGGACCTTATTAAGCTTGGTTTTATTTCACGGCGCCGTTCACAGCCATTTTTTATTCCTGACAGTCTCAATTTGCTGTTGTGTTTACGTGTTTTTTCACCCTCACGTTTAAAACCATTTTTTTATTTCTGACAATTGCAATTTCGACAGCCTCCGAAATATAATATCTTCTATTTGTGTACTGTGACCATAGACGACTCTTCTATGTTCTTAAGAGGCCTTTGTCCAAAATTTCGAATTTAGATTCGAAGATTTCACATTTCATATGGAACTATCTTCAAAAAAAAACATCACTTTTGATTCTGAGCAGTTTTGAGAAATTTACCGAAACCGGTTACTAAATATTAACATAAAATAAGAACAAAAATAAAAATTAAAAAAGTGGTTTAATGTTTTTCTAGTTTAAATGACATTCTATAAATAACACCTTAGCTTTTTGCAATATGTATGTGCTGTATGGATTTCACAAGTGCTGTTACCATTTGCCCAGTTTCTGGTCCTTCTCAAAATGAGGACCTCTCTCTTAATGAATGGACACGTTATCCGAAAATAAAATCAAAGATCTCCTAAAATTTTCTGTAACATATATCAAGTTATTAAACCAGTATCATAAAATAATTAAAAGAGTACTGTGAATATAAAATGATAAAATAAATTCTTACCGCATAGTTCCAGGTAGAAAAGTATTACTTCATGGCTAGCCATTCAAATGCATCTTAAAGACTATTCTCAGCATCGTGGAGGGAGCGTCTGAGATAAAGTTAAAATAATTGATGACAGACTACATGCCTCTTTAACTAAAATGTTTTTTCATTACAGGGAAAGTTTTTTTCATTAAAAGTCATTTAAACCATCTGGCTTTTTTAATTTTTTTTAATTAATTTTTAATTAATTAATGAAAATTACTCGAAAAAAATAAATTCTCTTTATTATTCAATCAGATTTAATGAAATGTAATTAAAGATCATAACTCTGAAAAATATTCTCCTGTTTTCACCCGAAGGGGATTGGACATAAATTGCACTTAATTCAATCCATTTTGCTGCAATCCTGCAACCAAGTTCCCCACAAACATTATAATCAAAGTTCTCATTCATTTAATTCGTTTCCCTTGTTGATGCTTCAGCTTATAGATACTCGTATGTAGTTACAACGACCAACGTTATTATATTAATTCTGGTCTTCAAATTAAAAAAAACTTTAAACTAATTATGATTATGAGAACTACTTACAATAATATCTCGGGAACTTTTAAGCTTTCTGAACAATAAATATCATTATGGTTAATTTAATACTAACATGCCCCCCAGACTAGGTGGAATTTGGTAAAACTTTCAAAAATTATATTTATATTGAAAATTTTAAGTGATGATGATGATGATGATAAATTTCAAACACTTTAGATGATTGACGCTTGACAAATAAGTAATCCTACGATCGTCGTCATATTATTATTTTTGTCGAAGTCCTTATTAAATGTCAATCTTATTTAGGATATGATGAGAATGAAGCATGTTGCTTTTTCTCTACCCCATTTTGGAGCGCTTAGAGCAAAAATGCGCATCAAGTAGTTTTATTTTCTTCTTTTTTTTTCTGTTGATGGTACTCCCATAGAGATTTCTTGAGAGCTCTAGATGAAATATAGTTTTATTGACATAAACTACGTTGCACGTATTTCATTACAAGAGGCTATATTGAGCTAGCGTGTCAATATACAAAAAGAAGAACTCTTAAGCTATTTGACTCAAGCATGGACATTTATGTGACTGCTGAGAAAATTCTATTTTGTCGTAAGGGAATTTTTTTCTTAACCAATTTTGTTGTGCATATGAATTTTTATATACAAATTTACATAATGTCTGCAATTCATATGGACGGGATTTCATTAGATATTTTTCTCAGAGAAAAGAATTTAACAATTTTTATGTTTAAATATTTTGAATCTTTTTTGTTATTTTGTGTAAACAAAAGTTAGAGTTTAAAAGTCTAAACACAAAATTCAAATTCTCCTTTAAACTCCTATAGTCTTTAAAATAATGAATAAATTGTAATTTTTTTCTAATAATGGCAAAGGAAATATGACTAGCTTAGGAGAAATTAATTGCTTTGTGAGTTTGAGGTTAAATACCAAACAGCATTGAATCGTTTGAATTTCTTATTGACCGGGAAATTTAACTACTGACAAACAAAGTTGCCACGTAAAAAGGATATTTTTAACATAAAAAAACACATTCAATACCATTTTTTTCAGACTATTATACCCCCTCCCATATGAATTTTTTCTCCTCTGAGTCTATGTGCTCTGAAGTTTTTTCACGTGTTACAAGAATCATCCTAAGCCCATTATTATTATAACTTAATATGAAAAGACGTATACTAAGGAGGTGAAATAAAAATCTAAAAAAATAGAAAAAAATTATTTTTCCGTTCAGAACCATCTGGTCCCTATCCACCTCCGAATTGAAAAAAAAAATCTAATGTAAAGACCACTTTTATATTTGACTCTCTGAAGTAAGTCCCTGAAGAGATAGATTTTCATCAAACTTGACCTACAATGATAGAGAACACGGAAAAAGTTCGTCCCAAAAACCACTCAATTTAAATCGCTAGAGCAGTTTTCTTCAAGTTTTGTACCCAAAATTTTCTTATGACTCCTTAAAAGAAAATTTTATATTTTAATCTCCAAAAACAACGCTCTATTTTCCATATAATCAATAAGGAAAAAAAAAACAAAAAAAGCTCCAATGGTTTTGATAAAAAAAACTATGCACTATTTTACATATAGCCTAAGAAAATTAGTTGAAAAAATAGCCAAATTTCAAATAAATCCCGAGAAAGCAGAAGGTTTTGATCTGACGTCTTGGACATTTTTAAACATGAACCTTTATTTGTGTCGGGCCTAATGTTTTTAGAGGAGGGGTGGTTAAAGGGGGTTAGTTCATTGTTATTGTTGATGAGCAAGCTTAGTCGATAGTTGATAGGCATTTTTTTTTAAATCTGTGATTGGGTACATCTCCTTATTTAACGAATTCATATAGTGACTGGCAGAGACGGAAAGCAACTGTTGACCTTTATTTCAATTGGTATCTCGCCAAGAGAAATATTCAAGTCTTTAATTCTTAAAACATTTTAAATGAAAACTTTTCGTATCAAATCATAAGCATTTATTCATATGCACAGAAGAAAAATTAAAAAGAAATATTGTCAAAACGGGTTGAGATATCGAATATTCCAAATTTTTTTTTTTTTTTTAAGTACGAAAACTTTTTTTTGAAAATTTGGATATGCAATATTTTTAATCTTATTTTAAATTTGGATATAAGAAAATTTCTCTTAATCTGTATCGCTGATTATAATGAGAAAAATTCAAAATTAAAAAAACGTTTTGCGAGAATATTAATATTTTAATTTTCTTTGTAATTTTTTTTTATTATTTTCGGTACAATTTAAGTAATTTTAGCACACCAGTGAAAATCGTAGGAGCCGTTTAAAAAAAAAAGAAATATTTTTCTTAACGAATTTTTAACATTTTTATGTAAGGTACCGTTATTTTTTCATAGGAGTAAATTTTTTCTTAAAATACCTTAAAAAGTGTAAAACAACCTCAAATACCGAGTTTTATAAGAATTGACCACGTATTTTGGTAAGACTATGTAATGTTTAGAAGCATGTGTTCTAAAAAAATTGGAAACAAAATGGTTTTTGGTTTTTGAGGTACCATTAAAAACCATTTTTTGAAAAGTAGTTTCCCACCCAAAGGTAGCCTTTTGTAAAATAAATTTATTAGATTTTTTTAAGAAAAGTTGTGAAGCCGTTTTTGTAAAAAATAAGATTACTAATTAAAGTGTATCACAGGTACCGTTATTTTTAATTTTAAAATTAAAAAAGTGAAAAAAAACGTGAGGGCATCGGAATCACCAAAACTTACTTTGTACCAAGTTTTAAGAAAATTGATCCAGCCATTTAAGCTGTAGCCGAACAGACAGACAGACAGGCAAACAGGTAGGGGGACTTACTTTTTTGTTCTTCCTTATCACCATAGATGTCTCGGTGTCATCTCACTTAAGTCTTTCCGTAGTCGTTCACTCGTGGGTTTCAGTGTCTGGGTCAATTTGTTAGTCATTTGCTGTGGTCTCACCGTGCACATTTAAACTGGGATCTGTGTTGTGGCTTTATTGCTATGTCTTGCTCGTGATATTTACACGTGGTTTTAAGAAATGAGAATGCTTTCGTTTTATTCTCGATATAATTTTCCCCAAGTTCATTTTTTGCGAAATAAATTTTAGAGTAAATTAGTTACTTAGTGACCAGTTTTAAAAATCTCGGCAGGTATAAGCGAAAAGGTTAAGTTTATTTCAGTCTACTTCTTTACGTCTTTCAAAATGACAGTTTCTCTCTACCCCAGTGACCTAAAAAACTTAGTTCTACACTCTCAGAAAAATTTCCTTGTTACAAGCATTGCGTATTTAATACTGTTTAATTTTAGTAGAAACTATTCACTGCCAATATTAATTTATGAGAAACAGCGTTTAGCTAGGTCTCTCAAGAATTTATAGCTTTAGAACACATTTTTTACCAAATTGTTTGTGATTATGGGTGTTCACTGTATTCAACAAGGAAAAGGTTTTTTTTTTCACAAATTGCCAAAAAATTAAACAGAAACGTTAATTGCATTAGTGGGTAATTCTTTAATTGTTTGTCATAAACGATATAGATTATGCTGTAATTGACAAAGCATGTGAGGTTGAATAAGTTGCGAAGTTGGTGTTAATATTCAGAATTTATAAAATCACGTGCTTTGAACTTTATTTTCTTTTAGTTCACACTATCTTACACCAGTAAAGTTAATAATATTATGCAATGTTTGTGAAATTTTTGGTACTATACCATCAGACAAGTCTTCATGTCTAATGGTAAGCCCCAGATTGACTCTGAAATTTTTAAAACTATGAATACACATTTAATTATGAGTATTTAATTTAATTAATAAAAATATTTATTAAAAATGATTTACCTTTATTTGGAAGTGAAAGAATTATAAATTTATAATTTTTTTCTTCGCAATAAATTTTAAAGATAATATTGTTTGTCATAAACACTTTCCTTTTATGTTAAAAAAGTAAGCTTTTTGTGGGTAAAATGAAAAGTGTTTTGCAGTTTTAAGATTAAGTTCTAGGGGCAAATATCATTATTATTTCTTAATGCAATGATTTTAATCATCTTTATTTTAAGCTTTAAACTTTCAGAGCCAATCTGATAAATTCCTTCCACAAATTTCAAAAATACTAATAGCGATATATGAGACAGCTAATCTTCAATGCTTATTTCGCTCTGAGCTAAAAATAATAAAATAAGTTCTGAGAGTAAATATTGTTTGTAGCGAGAACTTTTCACTTGCAGTTCGAAGTTTTAGTTTTTGCAAACAAAGAATTTAAAGCTGTCATTTAAATATTAAAACATTGACTACAAGAAGCTAAAGCGCTTGATGCCTTTTATCTCTTGTGGCAAACAGTTTCTTCCTTGTGAAACAGAATTTTTTGGCTCAGTGTATAATGAGGAGATGAACCAAAACACAAATCCTTAAGAAAATCGTTCAAAAAATTTTGCCTATTGATAAGTGTTATTTTATATTATTTTTCGGCGAGTCTTGTCACACCTTTTGCACTTAAATTTCTGTAAATTTGTTGTTTGTATAAAAAATAGTATCTGCACTATTTTTTGTGAAGAATTAGCCCTGTCTCACACGGCAATGCACCGCACGTTTTTTCGTAGTATTAATCCGTGCGAATTGACACTGGCATATATATAAATTCTACATTGAACCTTTTACACGATGCTTGACGTTTGGATTTATACTGCAAGAAAAACGTGTTGTACATTTCCGTGTGCACCAGGACCTACAGTTACAATTAGAGCTTACATATATTCCAAAATTTTCTCAAAAAACTGATGGTTTTCGAAATGTAAGCGAACAAATTAATTTACCTCCTATCACCTTCTTATACATTTTAGGCCTGATGTCCAAAATGTTACAAAATGCTTTAATTTTCAAAACAAAGCTACCCTTCTTCGAACTATCCAAAATGCCAAAATTTTGTCTGTGATCATGAAAAAAAGCCAATTATTGCAAAAAATTGAACTTTTATGGAAATTCAGTTGTTTTTCAGATGGTGTTTTGCACTCAAATGATGTGCTAAGAAATTCTAAAGCTGAAGGGTTTATAGATTCGTTCAAACAATAACTATTTTCATACAACGATATAAAATAAGCTTTAAAGTCCATACTATGTGTATGTCATCATATATTTTCAATATTTTTTTTTATGAGGGGAATAAATAAGTCTCGAAATTATCGATTACATATTTAAATTATAGCTTTTGAAAAAACCCATGTTTCTATTGCAAACTAAGACTTAAGAAATTATGTTGTTCTGAAAGGTATGTTCAATACGTTTATTTTGTATACTTTTATTTCACATGGCTCTATTTCTATTATTGCTAAAGAAACCAAGCCAGGTTCAACAAAGTTGGCTGCATCTAACCATTATCCAAATTAATCATTGTCAACTTCTGAACAATTTAACTTTACCATTTTAAGTTTTTTACAACATAAACATGAAGACAAAATTTAAAACGTATGAAAAAGTATTTACAAAAATACAAATTTTACTTCGAGTCTCTCAAAAAAATATTAAAACATCACTTAAACACAGTTCACAATCTTTAAAAATAAAAAAACACTTAAAACTTGAAATAATCTTAATTATAAGTTTTAAAATTACAATTTCGATATAAGAACATTATATAAAATAGTAATTTTATATTCATCAACATCTCAAATTATTTAAAGCGTTCTTTATATTTAAGAATCAACAATTGGAGTGTAAAACATACACCTTTATCGGTAGGTAGCAACCGCCCACTTTTGCCATCACATCACCATAGAAAAAGCAAATAAAAAAAAAATATATTAAAATAAAATAAGAACAAAATATTAAATTAAAAATTATTCATCCAACCAAAATTATTAAAATTTAATTCAATTTATTATTTTCTTTTATATTTATTATAATCATTATCTATTTTTGATTTTTTTAATTGGTATTCAACAATCCTAACATTGTTTTCCCACATTAAATCAAATTCTTATTCAGTTTCGAGTTTTCATTTCATGTTCAGATGCAACAAACAAAAATTTTGTTATTTTCTTTATTGGCTGCTCAGCATGTTGAACGATGAATTGTATTTCTCTGCTTTTGTGATAGCAAATCAAAAAAAAAAAATGAAACACTGTACACAATTAAAATATATAACTAAAAAAAAAAATACCCTTACTACAATGAACATTATATAGTTTAAACAGCGTTCGTACAAAAAAAATTATATCAAACAATGCAAATTAAAGAAAATGTAGAAATTGCTGCAAGCGTTATTTTTTGAATTTTTTATTTTGAAGTTTATATTTTTGTTTTAATTTGAAAATGCGACTTAAGGCTGAAAGTTGATCACAAGTTACACACATAACTCTATGCAATGCAGAATTAAATGTGTCCTTTATTAAAAAATTTATATAAAAATTATATTTATTAAATATCAACACAAATGCTTACAAAAACAAGAACAAAACAAAAAAAAAATTAAACTTTTTTGTCTTGTTATTTCACGATTTTTTATTTAAATTTATTTTGTTTTTTTCTTTTTCTCCACTTTTTCTTTTCTGTTTTACGTTTATGTGTGTGTATGTGTGTGTGTGTCTGTCTTAAAGGACACCACTGGGCAGCAATTACAGCACCAACACAACCACCAGCTGCAGCTTCAGCAACAGCAGCAGCAACAGCACCACCAACAGCTTCTCCAGGTGGACAATAGAATCATACAACAGCATCCAATTAGACAAAAGGATATCTTTTATCAGCCTCTGCAGGCGAATGCACTCCAATGCAATCTTCCACCACATGCACCTCTGTCAGTACCGATCACCGCCGCACCAACATCTACTCCAACGTCGGCACAATCCAATCCCAAATCAGTATCAATTCTAGTATATAAGACCCTAAATACGGTATTCAAAAGTAGTCGCAAGATCATCTTTCGAGTGTGCGAGGTAGCCAGTGCCAAAAAGTCCTTTACCATGTTCAAATTCAATCAAAGAGCGAAAAGTTCTGAAGCTCAAGCGGCAGCTGCATGTACGGGACACGATCGGTTTAGTCAAGTTCGTGTTACAAATAAGTAAGTCTAACTGATAGAATGTTTAAAGTAGTAGCTAAGTAGATTAATCTTAAAATTATTATTTGCACATATTTAAGGAAGAAGAAGGACTTCTATAAGAAAAAGAAAACCAATGGACTGAGACGAAGTAATTCAGCAATCGAATTTGATGCTTCTGCACTAACGGCCGCGAATAGAAGGCAGCTTTTTAGTCGGTGAGTATTTTCTTAGCAAAAAGATTATCTTTTATATTTTGTGTTTTTATAAGAGCAAGCTTCGCATGGGCTAAGAAATATGCAAGCTTTTTTAAATAGTTAATTCAAAAAAGAACTTTTCTCAATTTAATTAAAAAGCAAAATTTTATGGTTTTTATTAATAGACATTACTTAAAAACCATTAAATTTTGCTTTAAATTAATGAGCAAAGATTCAAGCCAAAGTTTTTACTCCAAAAAAATTGTTTTTTTTTTTGTGTCAAAAAAACTTTTGAGGTTTCAATCAAAATCCACAAGTCTTGCTAGTAAATTTCATCATTGAGAAAATTGAGAATTAAGTCCATGTTCCACTGAAAGATCACAAAAACACTCTTAAAGTTTGAGCACAAAACTGACCTAATGAATATTTAAGTTTTTGTAGGTACGACCAAATTTTTTTTTATTAAATTATTAAATTGCATGAAAATAGAACCTAATTTGAAATTACGTCATTCTTTCTCCAAATAAACAAATGTTTCTTGTTGATTTAAGACACAACTTACCAGATACACGAAAGTTTTTCCGAAACTATTTGATTTTACTTATGGTATAAAATCAACTATGCCTCCTGGAAACAAATGGAATAATTTGATTGGGACTTTGTTTCCTTGGAAGAAAATACCAAATTTTTATCAGGGTCAGAGAAGTTAGCTTGTGATGTTATAAAGCAATCCCCTCTAAGGAAAATTGGAAGAAGTTCAAACAAGCTAGAAAGACCTGTATCCGTTATAAGTTTTTTTCATGACCAGAAATTTAGGCAAAAAATACTACAATGTCCCATAGGTAGGACACATTTTTGGTCATTTGTAAAAAATAAAATGATGAAAATAAATTTTGTCTTTGGTTCTAATGCTTTACACACCCTATGTGAGCTCACTAGAGAAAGCCAATTTGCTTGCAGCAAAATTTGCTGTTAATTTAACGCTGCCAGCGAGTGTTATGAACCCTCTTGTACCAACGATTTTATGGAATAAATCTTCTTTCACACTCCTTGCAAGAGTTCTAAAAGATCTCGATAAACGCTGGCTCTGTTAGTATCCCTTTCATTGTTCTAAAGAAGTGTTCTTCAACGCTGAGAAAACCTCTGCATAAGCTTTTTCATCTGTCATATTCTACTGGTCTCTTTCCGAGTAGGTGGAAACCCGCATTTATCCAGCCGGTCCCTAAAAAATGTGAATCCTCTTCTCCTTCTAACTATCATCTAATTACACCAACGTTTCACTGTTCCAAGGTTATGGAAATGCTGATTAATCATCAACTTAAGAAAGAAGAATGAAAGCTTCGTAATGATCTAATGGTTTATCTCACTGAACGGTGGCACAAATCTGTACATAGTTTTGAAGAACGTAAGATTATTGCACTTGATATTTCAAAAGGATTTAATAGAGCTTAGCACCAAGCTTTCTTATCGCAAATGTGAACATTTGGTATCGATGAATCTTACTAATTTTGGATCAGAAAATTCCTTTCAGAACCAATCAATTCAAGTCATTTTGAACGGTTTCAACTCTTGAATCAATAAAATAAATACTGGTGTACCGCAGGGCTCCGTTTTGTCTCCGATTCTCTTCCTTATATTCATTAATGACCTTTTGCCTGAAACTTCTAGTCCATTGAATTGTTTTGCTGATGATTGTGTAGTGTTGTCTAAAAATCATTTATTCATCCAAAACTCAAATACAATCCTCATATTTGGGCAGATGTTGCAATAATCCACCTGAGCCTATTGGAAACTGGAAAGTATTCAAAAGAAGAGAGCTTTAAATTTAGTAGGAGATTAAACTATAACGCAAGCATTTGCATCACTTGAACACCGCTGCAATGTTTCATGTCTTTCATTATTTTACCGCTATTTTTATAAACACATTCACATGACGAAAATCTCACAATATATGAAGTTCATATAAGAATATCTTGAAATCCCAACATCCGATTATCATTAAACTTCACAGCTTAAAAATATACTAATACTCAATTTTATTTTGATACCAGTTTTCGTTAAAAAGAGACTTATTTCATTTATTTGGTTTAAACTGATTTTTGTTAAGATTAGTGTTCGTTGTTTTATTTTCATTATTATGGTACGACATTTGTACCGCTAGAGATCCCTGTCAAAAAGGTAAGATCACAAATAATAATTTTTAAAAGATGGCAAATATAGTATATTTAAGTTGCAAAATGAAACACTTTTAATAATAAATTTTAATTCCCATGAATTCTCAATAATTTCCTTTAGGTTTCATTTTTCATATTTCTTTAATTCCTATTGGCAAAGATATCGTTGTATGAACAAAGCCATTTTTTTAAATAAAAGAATTAATTTTGAAGATTTCAAGAATAGTATAAAATTTTATTTTAGTCTGTTATTCAAGTCTTTGAAATAAAGCTTAATTGTATTAACGACAATTAAATTAGATTTATAATTAGTTAAATACCAAAAATACTGAATTCAGAGTATTATACTGTGAGCGGTCTCCAGGACAACACGTAGGTGGTTAAGGGACTTAAATTAATGGTAGGTGGTGAAGGGTTAAAGTTTTAAATAACAAGCCTCACTGTACAGGATTAAGAAACTTGGGGCGGTATTCATCAATCACTCATAAACAGCTCCTATGATTATGGGGCGCATAACTCAAAAAATATTTTGTGCTAATCACCAACCACTCATACACTTTTTTTGAAGTTCAAAAATGAGAATAACTCTCTCTTCACCAGACACACCCAAACTGGGAAATCAAACTGTTTTTATACCAACCCAACTTTGTCGGTACTTCTTGGATCCATAAAAAATGAGTTTTGCATACACATATACACAAATTCTTTGTGACTACAGTGATTTTATTTTATTTTCGCTTATTTGTACCAGATACTGTCACGACACTAAAATTCTTACTAAAATATCTTATGATGTGCCGTACCTGGTTAATCGATTATTTTTAATTATTTGAAGTAAAGTATTTACATTAAATCTCATATCATTTGAAAATTTGATAAATTCTTTCAATTTTCCAAAAACAAATATCAAAGCCATTGTAAGAAACAAAAATAACGCCCATAGATGGGATACATACAACTAAAAACTGCTCTCCTGTAAAATTACAAAATAAAAACAGATACGTCAGTTCTTGAGAAAAGGGACGATATGTGGAATTCATGTTGGGCAAGTTCAATTCCAAAAAAGTGAATAGTCCATGTATTTAAACAAAATATTTTGTCCCCAAATACCACTACCGTGATGGTCTTAGACAGTGGGTGGTTGTCTCAACCCGTATTTGGAATCCATTTTGCTTTGCATGCACAATAAATCGTACTAATTTCAAAAAAATTATTGCTTTTGTACGTTTTTGCGTTGTTTATGGTTGGTGTAGGTCAGCTCTATACGGAAACTCCAAAAGTTTGTCTTAAACGTTAGCTTTAGCTTCAGAATTTCACCTACAAGTTTGTGTTTTTGAGCTTTTATGAACTTTTGTTTATTGGAAATAAAAATGAAGAAAGAACTTAATTCAAATATCATCATAAATGTTGATCATAAATAATAGGTCTGTTCGTGTACTTCCCATAACTACAAATTTCTACGAATTTAATTTTTTTATATGAGCTTTGACAGAACTTTGGGCTGAATTCGTAGAAATTCGTAGTTTTGGGAGGCACGTGAACGGACATAATATGTCTGAAAAGAACAAAAGTAATGGTACTACTACATGTGCTCAGAAGTGAAAATATTTCATTGTTTTTTTATTGTGAACTTCGCAATTGTATTTTATTGCTACCCACACGTTGTTGGCCATTAGATTGATCTTATTTGCACGGTTACCTACCCTTTTAGTAGAAAAACCTCTCATTTATTTACTAGTCCCTAAATGACACGATTGACATTTCGTCATAATTTTTTCCATAATTGTACCACTTCTGACTAAATTAGCTAGTTAGTCTTTAGTAAGGCTGCGTTTTTGTGATAAAGTTGACAGTTGCTACCGATATTTAACTGTCCTCTATTTTGAGTATTTGCACCGTGTGGTTATTTATGCCGACATCATTTTCCAATTTGAGAAAAAACACAAACCAAATTATTAACTTTCTTATTCTTTTCTGGCTAATTCTCAGCATATTCAGAGCACTATTTATGACTTCATAGTTGACTAATGTTTTTTGTTTTAATTGATGTGTCCAGTTTTGCGGCAAAATTTTTTACAAATTTGGCAGTCTTGTGGTGTCAATTTAGCATAGGGGATCAGTCAAAACATTTTTGATTTGATTAATGCAGCCAATATCGAATGTAAGTTAAATAGAAAAGTGAAGACATTTCTACTAAAAGATATGTGATTAGAGTAAAGTGACCATTCCAACTAAAATAATGTTTAAGGTAGAACTTTTGTGCTTATGTCAGCCTTTGAAATATTCTTTAACTCCACACTCATTGTAACCAGAAAAGCCAAAGGAAAAATTAAAATTATCTTATCCACTTATTCCATTAAACTCCATCAAAATGGAATTTATTTTTAAATAGATAGATATTTTTAAACAAATAAAGGATGATGTAAATCGAGATGTCTATACTAGAAAAATGTCTGTCAAACAACAGAGGAAAGAAAATATTGGACTCACTTGCTCCCTTTTTGATGGTGAGATCTCAATTTCCTGAACACGCCATATATAACTTAATTCTGAAATCTGTTATTTTAATTTCACAAATAAAAATATCTTCGTTTATTAAGCTAAGCACATATTACTCCAAATCTCTAGGTGTGTCAAAAAAAAAACAAAATTACAGCATATTGAATCAGAAAAATCATCACGTGACGTGATACACTAGACATCATTAAATTCCGTAAATTTTGTGGTCTATGTTGCATCTTTTGGTTAGATGACATTACTGTCACAGGCAATGTTTAACACTAATAACCAATTATTTTTGGCATGAAATCTAAGACAGTGAAGTAGGAGACACGTGGTTTTAGAAAAACAGTGCAACTTGCCACACATTCCGCGTGCAACTTAAGGAAATATTTTGCATGAAAAGCTCAAATATTGCTTCTTGTATCTGCAATTTTCACAAGTTAAAATAAATCGAAAGGACAAAGACGAAAATGCTCACATTTGTGGTTTTAAATAATTAAGCAACGAACTTTCAATTTTTTGTTCGTCGAAAAATAAATACGAATGACCGAACATGATTCTAAGAAATCATACAGACAGAAAATTGTAAGTGCAATGTTAGCCTTTGGCTAGGATCCATACCAAAACTATATAGTCACCACAATAAGTAGGCATTTATTTGTGGCTTTCAGTCACAGTATTAAGCCACGACATCAAACCAGTAAATTTTGGGGTCATGTATTAATGTTTTTTTCGAGAACTGGATAGCCACATAATCCAAATCGCATTTGCACACCCTGGGCTAACAGATGCGAATATTTGGCTTTATGTGCGTTTATTTTTATCGAAGCACGTGTGGCTTTTTTGTGGCCGAATAATTGTGATAAAAATCATATGTCCTGCCTTAGTCAAAACAAAATGCAGAACGAAAAAGTTTCACCCATAATTTCTTTCTTTATTTTCAAATATTTCGTACACATTTTTGTAATAATACAACTTTTTAAGAAAATATTTTTGTTTCTTTTTTTTTTATTTAATTTCAGAAATCGTTCAGCCAGTTCAGAGCAAGACAATTCGGATCAATCAGAACATTCGGAAAAATCCCCGCTAGTTAGCGCGAGGTTAGACAATCTAGCAAAACTATTTTTTAGCAAATCGATGCCATCGGAAACTGGAAGTAGAGATACAATAGAATCAGTGCTAACTACAAGGTTGCTCAATGTTTATATGTACATAATACATACATACAAATTTATGTTTTTTTTATCATAAAACAATATTTAAAAATTTCATTAAATATAAATTTCATTAATGTTGTTTCTATTTTTTTTTTATTTAATTGTAGACTAAACCTAGAAAAAATATACATGTTGTGTAAAAGATCTTCGTTAAAAAAAGAATTATTTATAATATTTAAAACATAATTAATTAAAAAAGTATTATGCTTGTTTGTGCGTGGATTTACAAATATTATATGAATGTTTGTTATTTTTTGTATACAATAAAAAGGTAGTATATTATATTTAAGAAACAATTTTTTTTTAATTTTTTCTATAAATATTGATGTTGCATGTTGATTGTATTTTTTTTTTTTGTAATCATACACAACATAGCTTACATAAATGGCATTAGCTTTTCAAACTTTTCAAACTTCTCAAACTTTCGCTTAAATATATATGTATCTGTACTTTTTTTAACTAATCAATTAATTTCTTTAAATAATGTGTTTAATTTTTTATTTAAGTCTTAATAATTTAATTACAAATACTTTTTTATTAAGTTGTTTTATTTTTGAATACCAATTAAAAAATCATTTTATATTAAGAAACTTATATATTAATCGATATGTATAAAGAATTTTTTTAAGACATTTATTAATTTATCATTTAACTAAACTTAAACATTGCGTAAAATGTTTTTAAAAAATATTGGGTTTTTAACAACATAAATATTGAAACATTTGCATAATGTAACGAGTTTTAAAACAAAAGCTGGATAATGTCTAACAGGTAGGTGATTACGTATTGGTGTTTTAAAACTCGAAAACCACTTTGTTTTTTGAATATAAATTGGTCATGTATTAGGTTTGTTGTCAAATACTTTAGGTTATAGGGAAATACAGGCACTTCAACTAAGAATTATTTGAGTTTTTATCCAAAATATAAATTCCGGGCTTTAACTAGCAACTTTTAAAAATGAAATTCACGTGAATAAATAAACAAAAAGTTGTTAGAAACTTACTATTAATAATTACTACAAATTTTATATACATATAAGTATTGAATAATTTGTCGTAAATAAGTCTGTAATTAGTTGTGGCAATTTGTAATTTGTCGTGCGATGTTTTTTATGATTTCATTGTGGGTTCTCTGCTTACATGATATCAAGAAATCAAAGAACCAAAAAAGGTATAGTAACTAGTACCAAAAAGCTTATGGCTTAAAAATTTATCGATAATTAGTCGATAATAAGTTGTGAAAGTTTCAATATTGTCGTACCTCGTCTTCCATGTGTTTTTTTTTTTTTAATTATTCTTCTAAGTTCATAAGAAGTAAGCAAAGAACTTCCAAAAAAATTTTAAGGCTTACATATATACTGAAATGTTGAATGTTTAATAATTTAAATATGATTAGTCGTTAAAAAGTTATAACAGTTTTAATTTTATCGTGAAATGTTTTCTAAATTTTTGTTTTCATTTTTATAAGAAATCAGCAAAGATCTCCGGAAAAGTTTTTAGACATATTATATTAAAATTTGTATTTTATTTGATTAGCCATTCATTAAATGGGACTATTTAAACTTTTTTTTAAACATTTTTAACAATGTTTTCTATGTTTTTGTTTATACCCTTAATTCGTAAATATCACACAAAAAATTAAATGTAACATCACTTATTAGTTATTAATTAACGGCAAATTATTGAACAATAAAATGTTTTCACCGGGTTTCATAGAAAAAACATAAAAAAAACATAGAACGACAAATTCGAATCCATCCAAACTTATTAATGACTAATTAACAACTAATTTGCAAGCCATTAACCATTCAGTTGAAGCTGTTTTAACCCTTTTTTAAGATGTTACTATGCTATGCAAGTTGATGTCGCAAAAACATAGAACAAATTGTAAGACAAATTCGAAATTAACAGAAATAATGGCTGACAAGTTAAAGGCAATTTTTTAAAAACCAAAAAACATAAAGTATCAACAGTTTGAACCAGTTTTTCCTTACTTGATATCAAGCTAACAAAGGATTTAAAAAAAAAAACATAGAAAGCACTGTACGATAAAATTGAAACTTTCACAATTAATAGACGACCAAATACTGGAAAATTATTAAGCTATAAACAAAACTTTTTATCACTTTTGGAGCTAGGCCAAGTTGGCAAAGCAACCAAGAAAACATAGAAAACATCGAACTACAAATTTAAATTCTTACAACTAATAAACGACAAATAAACGGCAAATTTTCAACCTACCCACTCATTTTTCTATTTGTCAAAGTTACTTTGCTAACTTGACACGCATTGAAAAAAATCAACCACGAATACATAGAAAGTATCACACACAAAAAACTGAATTTGTCACAATTAACTAACAGTGACTTATTAAGCACTTAAATATTAAATTTTAGAAGTTTTTACCAATTTTCATCAAAAACCATAGAAAACATAGAACCGCAAATTTGAAGTTGTCAAAACTTATTAAAATATTTAAAATTAACTACAACCAATTAATAAGATATAAGGCAGTTTTTACTACGTTTTGAGGTGTTCCTATGCTAACTTTATGTCCTAAAAATATAGAAAAAATACCAAGACAAATTTGAAATGAAAAGAAATAATGAAGAACAAGTTGAAGGCAAATTTTTAAGCCAGAAACAATTCACTATCAACAGTTTTGAATCCGTTTTTGCTTAATCATCAAGCTAACAAAGGACAAAGGAAAAAAAACATAGAAATTCTACTTTCACAATTAATAATAACTAACTAGCAGGAAGTAATTTAGCCATAAAACATTAGCTAAAAAAGTTTATACCACTTATCGAATAATGTTAATCACCCAAGAAAACATAGAAAACACTGAACAACATATCTGAAATTCTCAAAACCAATTAACGACAAAAAAAATATCCAAGTACTCATTTTTCTATTTGTCAAAGTTACTTTTCTAACTTGACACACATTTGCATAGAAAAAATCAAACACGAATACATATATAGAAAGTAGCGCACGAAAAAATTGAATTCGTCACAAATTATTAAGCATTAAAATATTTAACTTTAGAAGATTTTACCAATTTTCAAAAAAAAAAAAACATAGAACGAAAAATTCGAAATTGTCAAAACTTATTAAAGACTAATTAACAAAAAATTTTAAGGTGTTGCTATGCTTTCTCGATGTCCTAAAAACGTAGAGAAAATTAAAAGACAAACATAAAATGAACAGAAATAGTTAACAGTTAAAGGCAAATTTTAAGATAGAAACCATTCAGTATCAACAGTTTGAACATGTTTATGTTAACTTGTTATGAAGCTAGTAAAAGACTCTAAAAAAAACATTGAAATAAAATTTTTCACAAAAACTAACTAACAGCCAGTAAGTCAGCCATAAAACATTAATTTTAAATAGCTTATACTACCCAAAAAAATATAGAAAACACTGAACAGTAAATTTAAAATTCTCACAATTAATTAATGACAAGTAAATGGCAAACTATCCACCTACTCATTCTTCGATTCGTCAAAGTTACTTTTCTAACTGACTGGACACGCATAGAAAAAAAATCACCCACGAATTCATAGAAAGTATCGCACGAAAAAATTAAATTTGTCACAACTAATTAACGGCAAACTATTAAGCACTAAAATATTATATTTTAGAAGTTATACAACTTTAGAAAATAAAAGAACATAGAAAACATAGAACTACAAATTCTAAACTATGACAACTCATTAATGACAAATTATGCACCTACTCATTTTTGATACGTGAGATACAAAAAAAAAAGCATTTCACGACAAATTTGAAATTTTCACCACTAATTAACAACAAATTAATGGGAAATTATTTATGACACTCATGGAAACTTAAAGTTGCATACAATAATTGTTAAATGAACATTTAACTTAAAGGCGGTGTCAATTTATTTTATCCATAGCATTCTTGTAAGACTTTTGTACACGTAAATTAAATATTTAAAAGAACTTCAATTGCTACAGGCAAAACAAAACCTTTTTCAAATCCTCTTTATTATATTTTGCAAACCATAATTACATGAATAGCGCTCAAAATAAAATGTAGTTTCTTAATAGCTCTTCTGATGATTCCTAACTACGAGTATATATATAATTCAAGTTGTTGCAAAATGAAATTCTTTTATTTTAAGAAAGTCAAGGTGGATGATATATTTTGAAATACAAAAAGATTGCCCTCTTGATGTTTACTCTCAGATTTTAAATAAAAACTAAACAAAAAACTTTTTTAACTATAAAACACCCAAGGTGATAAAATACTCAAGCTGGAAAACCCCTTTTATGTCGACTGTTGTTTAAACTTCAAATGACGTATGTCACCATACATAATAATAATTGTGTTATATAGGACTTGCCAGCAGTGAATTTCCCTTAACAATAGAAAGTAGGTATTTATTTTTTATAATAATTCACATGAAAACTCAGGCTTAGCTAATTGAAAAAAAGAAATATCCCAAACAAACCACTTGACAACCATAGTGTGCAATGTGAAATGCTTAAGTGGTCGTGTTATTCTTATTCTTTCTTCTGCGAATTCGTCCACAAGGTTGCTTCGTTAAAAATAATAAATTCTTGAAGGTGAAGTAGATTGTTGGAAATTGCTTTTTACTCTTACTCTCTCTCCCTCTCTCTCTTTGTAATTCTATCCCTTTCACAATTTTGTGAACTGCTTTTGAGTAGGTATATGTATCTAAAAAAAGAAATCTGGAATTGTCATAATTCTTATTCAATTGGATTGCATAATATATCCATTTCACAAAGTCGGCTATCCCACGAAGCTATTAGGAAATTCCCTTGAGAAAGCAATCACCAACTTCCCATCTGATTATGTACATAACAAGACACAACAACTAACCTCTCTAGGTCACTATGGCGTATACGTAATTTTTTCTGTTCATCTCTTTTCTCAGCATACACAACACGGCACGATGTAAGAAATAAAAAAAAATGATATCTACCTCAAGAACATCAATTGAATGAAGAAAGTCCTTGGAATTTACATGCATTCATGTGGTTTAATTGATTTTTAGTTTTTCTTTTCTTTGAAAAACTATACACAAAACCTCACAATTGCACCTTTGGGACCGTGAACTGATGTCTTGAATTCAAAGCACGACAGAGAGAGACTATGAATCCTGAATTCAATTGAACTGGGTTAAAACCTCATATCTGCATTCGAGCAGATAAGCAGCAGAAGCTATGGCATCAGGTTAAGTGATAGAATACACCTTCTCTTAGGAGAGGTCTACATTATATTTCGTTGTGTGTGCGGTGAAACAAAACCCTTTGCCCTTACATACTTCCCTCCTGAATAAATATCCATTTTTTTTTTTTGGTTCGTGTGAAGCTTTTTTATGAACTTACTCAGGCGGGGGCGTGTGCGGTTTTCTAAAGGACTTTACTGGGATTTATTTCATGCCAAACTATCTAGCACCTTTCGATATATATACCGAATAGCATCGGTAGCTCGAAAACCATCATTCCCAAGTAAAACCCATCACCTTTTCCTCTATTCAAATATACATACAATCAAAAGCATATCAAACGACGATGAAGAGGGAAGGAATTGAGGTTATGTGCAGCTGTAGAGTGATTTGAATGATACTTCTTGTTGAACTAAGCGAGTTAAGTTTACCTCTATATGCTAGCTACATAGGTATAAATTTGAATATTGCTGCAGCTACCGATAAATTTACCACAAAGTTTTCCACAGCAAAGCACTTCGTGGATTAATTAAATTGATATTGCTCTAGATGCGATGAATGTCGAGAGGGAGTGAAAGAGTTTCAAAGCAAATTTAGTTTCAGGGAGGTAAAGAGGGTATGTTTTTTTTTTGCAAATTTTCAAAAAGTAGATTATGGTTTGTCAATGGCATTTTTCAGTTTCTACAGATAGAAATTATTTTTATTCAGCATTAAATATAATTAAAAAATTTTTTGGCTAAAAGCATTAAAGTTAAGACTTTATGTAATTAAAATTTTAACTATAAGGCATTAAAACTTCAATTGATATAGAAAATTAATTTTTTTTCATTTGAAGAATAATAAATTTTTCAAATTTTCTTTGAGGAAATATTGATTGAGTTTTATAAAGCAAGATTTAGCTGCATTGTGAGTTTTAAATTAATTCAACCGTGAAAATTCCCAAAACTGTTGGGATGGACTTAAAAAAAATTGATGACACTGAGATTAATAATGTTGAGTTGTAAGTTCATTCTTTGAAAAGTTGATTGCATAAGGAGAAAATAATTATAACATCGAGTTAGTTCTGGTCAATATACATAAGTATGTAGTTTGTTTTTAAGCATTTTTACTAGCGTACTGATACCTAATTATGGAGAAAAATTTCTCAAGGGTAAAAGTATCAGATTTATTTCATAAAAAAAGTGGAGTATATTTTTGTTTAATAATTCTTTTAAATTAATATCAATCTCAGATTTGAAAACTTATTAAAAAGTATTATACAAATAAAAATTACTTCCAATCGTCTGATAAAAAAGACATAAACCACAAAAAATAAACACAGACAGCCAGGCTGTAAATCCTAGAACGCTGCTGATGCAAAACGAAAAATCCCATACAAAAATGATACAACAAAATCATAAACAAAAAATTTAGTCCTATTTTTCCTTCTGCAGTACGATATTCGATAAAAGAAATTGATAATTGTTGCATATTTTTGGAGAAGTCTACACTCATTTTTTGCACACAATTAATTACCCAGGCCATTTATTGTGTGCGAAAAAATGACATTTGTATTTTTTCGTGTTTATTTTTGTTGTTTTTTCATTAAAATTAGTACGTTGCTGTTACGAAACGAAATTTTTTGTTGGTCTCCAACGAAATGCTTTCGAAAATGCAGCGAAATAATATTCATTGACAGTTACACCAATTCAAAAAATCAAAACTTATGCAAATGACAAAAAAAAAACACAGGCAGTTACGCTGAAAGAAAGAAACGACAAAAATAAACGCGAAAAAAACAAATGTCATTTTTTCGCACATAATTAATAGCCTGGATATTTAATTTTGTGCGAAAAAAGAGTGTAAATTTCCTCTCCAGACTCCAAAAATATGCAATCTTGCACGTTTTTTTAAGCCTGGAGTGAAAGTCTACACTCCTTTTTCGCACATAAGGCCATTAATTGTGTAGGACGAAAAATAATAAAAATAGTAAGTAAGACTAAATTTTTCGTTTATGACTTCGTTGTGTCATTTTTGTATGGGATTTTTTTTCCAAATCGTATCTGTAATAGTTGAAAGATACAAAAGTAGTATGTGGTGCCACAGTGCCACATACTTTTGCACTAGCTACAAAAATGGTTGCAGAAAAAGTTGTGTCAACTTTAACTTTTGTCGCACGCTACAAAAAGCATTTGAGATGACATATAGGATCGTTCAATACTATTGTCTTCTCCATGACTACTCTATACAGAGTACGTTCAATTTGCGAAGTGAATCAAATGTAAAGGTGTGAAAAATTAAGAATTCTTTCAGATTTAGTACAAAAATAGGTTTTAAGTAAACTCTTTTAATTATCATGTTAAAATTATTGAGCCGAAAACTATTAGTGAAAATTTGCATGCAAATAACGCTATATTTACACGACCAGAGAACTGTTAGAATAGAGACCAAAATGTATAAGAATTGAGAAAATCATTCTTTTGGTCAGTATCTGGCAGTTTTACAGTCAAGTAAATTTAGCAATAAACTATGTTAAATTGATTACTTTTACAACTTTTCTAAAATTAAAGTTTTGTAAAATTCTATATTATTGTCAAATTTTCGATTTGGAAATGATTTTCTTTCAGTAATACTTTTCAGTTTTTCATTGACAGATTTGTAATGTTTAAAATTAACTATGTGGTATGGACTGTCAAGTTGTGTAAAATATTAGGCGTAATTTTTTGATAAAATAACTCACAACTTTTTAACGGCTGGGCTTAAGAAATTGTGAAAAAATTAAAACCTGAAATATGTACATTGAATAAATTTTGAAAAAAAAAATTGCAATCCCAGACATCTTAAATTAACTTTGAACGCACCCAAAATATGACAGCAATTTTTTGACAGCTTAGTTTTTAACCGTGATACTCAACTGTGGAAGTTATTTGCAGCATAAATGAGAAATTATAGTGACAGCCTATGCCATTATTATTCCCTTATCTATAGCTATATAACATTAGGTGTATTCCACAACGAGTTTCAAAAAGTTTGAAACCGCTAGATTTAGTGCAAACCCGTTCCACAAGTGAAATTTTGTATTGGCGGTATGAGACTGTTTGAAACTGTTTGAAAAAATTTAGGGAACAGGATTATTATGTTCAAGGGATCAGTAAAGTATTTCAAATGACTACCACGAACACGCTTGAAGCGATTGAAAATTTTCCAATACTAGTGCAATAGTATCGGCTGCAATGTTCGCAATTTCACGTTCGATATTATTTCAAAGTTTCATAAAAATAAATCTATTACACGGGTGAGCTGGGCAATAGTTCGAACCATTCATAGAGATTACAACCATTATCAAACAGTTCTTTATTAGGACTGTTTGGTTACTAAAATTCCGTACGAAGTTTTGAACATTGCATAACTTTTTACAAATTCCTGTTTCTCAAATCTAAAAATTAGCAACGAAAGCACAATGGAAAAGTACGAAACTTCCCTTTCAAAAAAACTCTTGCAAATTTCTGCTACACAAATATTTAAGTGCAGGAAATAAACAACTGTCAAAATACATAATAATTGACATTCTGTGTCACTTCCATAAATTTAAAATCTCAAACCCAGCTCATTTTTGTCCATTTCAACATCAACCTTCACTTATTGGAAAACCCTTTACTTCTAGAGGTCGAAAATTCTAATAAATTTAAGGCCTCTTTTTATCTCTTACAGTCGGAATATCATTTACCTTTAATTAGAATCTTAAAACAAACAATAATAAATAATTTACCAATATCTCTTCTTGAATTAAATGAACACTCTTGCAATATGCAAACACGCATCCAAATCCACTTAATTGCTTTCATTTTGCATTCGAGCCTTTCGATCTGACTCATTATACACAGCAAAGTCGTCGCAATGCAGTCATTGGCAGACAGACACATATTCGTACTTGGCAAAATACAAAATGTCAACACTATAATATATAAAGTGCCAAATCTATCCCACTTGGTATTCACTAAAAAACAGGCTTAGCAATTTATTATAATTATGCAACAACACATCTACTCTCAGAGAGAGAGCAAGAGAGTGAGTTTATGGTAATCCTTCCTCGTGTGTTTTCTGACAATAAAGTCTGATCCCCCTTGCACCAGTATTATAGTCCTGGCATCAGTTACGCCACAACTGACTTATTCTTCCTTCCAACCGGCCACCTCTGCCATCAGCCAGCGTTGCTCTGCCCATTGTTGATTCATTTGTCGTAGTCGTATAGTCATTGTCGTTGTCGTTGCCGTTAGTTAAACCCTTGCATCCTTTGTGCGATTGTCTATTCTACATTGTCATTATATCCTACATTAAATGACAATTTTAGAAACAATGAATTGTGGTTATGTAGTGGTCGTAATCAAACACACACACATATATGTACATACTCCAACCAAACACCACACATAATGGAATCGTTCAAGGATTCAGTGTCATCAGTTCCCCCGGCTGCTACTTAATTTCTAATAGAAAAAAAAACAAGAGCGGGGCAAATAAATTACAACAGTTTTATCATTAAATGGTCATTAACACAGTTTAGTTAAAGGGCTTCGATAATATTGAAAATTAAACTTAAAGAGCTCTTCTATGAAACAATACTGTAAGAGTCATATTCATAAACGCATTTTAGAGGCTGCATAAAGTTAAAATGAGTCCAAACAGGGACACAGAAATGTTATTCATACAAATTTTGTAACATTGAATGTAGCCGTTCTAAGCTAGGCGCGTTAACAAGTTAAGTGTGTTTTATGAATAAGGATTTACGCGACGTTTAATAATGCCTTATTAAGGGCTTACATACACATACTGCATTTACATAAAAATGACTATTTGAACAATTTTGTTTGCACAGCACTGTAAAATAAAAGTACTTGTGTTACATTTTAATACAGAAACTGTCCCTTAGTTGTCCTTTCTTTCATATTCCTGTTTTTTTTTTTTTTTGTTTATTATTGTTTTATATTAGTGTTTTCATTATTATGTCATGCAGCAACGCGTATGTGTCACATTTCCTATACCTACAGCTTAAGACTATTGGCGGAAAATTACAATGACAATAATTCTTAGAAACACGTCTAATTATTCATTTTGCGTTGAATAATGTTTGTGTGAGCTGGGAAAACTGTCAGGACATTAACATAATTTATATACACAGGATATAAAATAAGTTTGCTAGATGGTTTTGTTGCAATATATACAAAGAGTCCTTGAATAATGCGAACTTGTTTCAGGGAGATGTGCGTTGTTGGTTTGGTTGTTTTTTGTTTTATTTTTTTTTTTTTGGCTTTAATACCAGGATGAGTATGATAACGAAGGCTGATAAATTACACGAAACGAAATGTGTAAAAGAGAAATCTTATGATAAAAATTCTTAAGTTAATGATTAAAGATATATATAGTCGTACTTACAAGTAGTTAGGATTATGGTACATGCATAGATACCTACTTGACGAAGTAATATTGTGACAGCATTGTTATTTAATGATGATTTATGGTTAATTTAGTTAAGCAATAGATTTATGTACACATGTACTCGTATAATACTCGTAATTGCTGTGTGGAAACGAAGAAATTAAATTATGTATAAAATGAGAAGGTATTTTTTTACATTATAGAAACATTCCACTTCTGAGATTTTGTTACTTCTTAAAAAAATATATACAAATTCTTTACTACAGCAGAAACTCCTAGCAATGGAGTTTTAATATTAAGAGCTGTTATATAAGGTGTTTTTATTGGAAAGTCTAAATAAACTTAGCAATATTTTATACGCGGGAAATAATAGCTAAAGAGTTCTGTGGATAAAAAGTCAGTTAAATAGAAACTCATATTTGTTCATTTCCAGAAACTACAGGGTACTCCAACAAGAGGTTTAAATTTAAATCCTTCAAAAAACGATGTTTTTTGTGAAACTTGGGTGATATTTTCTTATATGTAACGTAGAAACTCTGCGGTTAATAATGAAATACTATATTTACCAAACGATTGCCTCGACATCAGTGGCATAGCTAAGAGAAGAGCGCGTGGGGTGAGTTGCAAACCAAGTTAGCAAATTCAACTAGTTTTCCGGATCAGTTAAGAATATTTCAATGAAACTTGAAAAACATATTTTGACGGAAAAAGTGTATTTTCGATAAACGGCTCCAACGTGCATATTATTAGTTTAATGCCAGCGAAATGCAATACAAAGTGGTGTTTGATAGTCCTTATTCCTGAGATTGTCTAAAAATAGACCTGGATTTTCATCTACCACGTTAAGCTACAGTGGTTATATTTTCAACTCACTTTCACGAACACGGGTTGAAGTCTTCACTTCACTAAACTGCGGGACCGATTTTGATTCTGTAAAAAAGTTAAGCGAGCAACTTTTCACACTTATTCCGATTCTCGTTCAGTGAAAAGGTATGAAACTAATTTTGAAAAAACTTGCATACTTGCATTCATTAAACATTTTCCAACTCACTTGATTGCAATGTTCTTGTGTCAAATAAAGTTTAAAATGAGAAATTGATGTAGCCACTGTTTTCAACCCCTAAGCACGTTTTGCTTAAAACATTATTATACTATTCATTCAAAGTTACATAACTATTGTAAATAACATTTTCGCGTTTAGAAGCATTTTAATATTACAAACATACGCAATCTTTAAAATGTGTTTATAAATAAGAATGCTTATGTTAACTTGTGCCTCTTCTTTTTTATTCGAACTGTTATTTGTAGAAGAAAAACTTGGAAAAATAATATGAAAATAACAACAATTTATTTTCACCAAATCTTCACCAAGTTGCGTGCATTGTTTTTTTTTTTCACTGAAGTTTGATAGAAATTCGGAATTTAGCAGATACAAATTTTGGAATGACGGCAAGGTTGGCACTTTGACAGGTATTGGGTAGGTTCAGACAACCTTAGGGACAAAAAATTAAGGCAAGTTTTTAGATTCTGCCTGACTAGCTGTCAACTGTTAATGTGAATGTCATTGTTGTGTCTTTATTAGAATTTGAGGTGCCTCAAAACACATTGAAACCACTTCAATGTTTTCCACATTGGAACAACAAAAAATGAGCCTCAACCGTCTGGTTTTTATGTTTTTCTCATATCTCATGACATCCCTGACTCCCCATGTCTTTTGCCACAAACTGCAACGATAATGTACTCAAACTTTCCAATATAAACAGGGTCATGGAGTGAAAAAACTTTTCAAACCGAAAATGCTATTAAATTCACACTTCCGCTTCTGAGTGAATTATCATACTAGCTTTAATTTAATACATATGTGTTGCATAACTCAGAAATAAAGTTAAATTTGACAATTTAAGACACAAGAACTTCTTGCTTCAAAAATTTGTTTAAAAAATGTAAGCAGCAAAGTTATTGTTAACCTACCAAAAAAATCAAAGATTTCTTAATTGAAATGTTGAATTCTATTGAAGGGTGGCTTATATATCAATGAATTAATAAGACACCGAAAAATCATAAAAAAAAATTTTGACATCCACCCCGGTGAAATGCAATTTGAGTGTCAGTTGTTTTTCTAGTAAAAGTAAAAAGACATCACAAATCGTTGCATGAAAAGTGACGTTTCCTTCAGAAAAAACCAAATCATCGTTTCCGGTGATGACACTAAAGCTAAAATTAGACGAATGACAATGGCTGTTTTTGAAAATTTCAAATCAAAGTAATTTTTTGACAGAGTTATTTCTATCATCTAACTAACACCTAACCTAACCTAATGTCAATAAATGTACTTGCAAAACCATTTGACGTTTACGAACACACTTTTTGAATATACAATATTTTGTTTGCTGAACCACAGATGATGTTTTCGAACATGTGACTTTGTCCATTTTTGAAAACGTCACCTGAGTTAAAAATGCAAAAATTTCCTTAATGGTCTTAAACGCAAACTGTGCAAAAGTCTTCTGTTCGAAAACGTTAATGCAAGATTTTGTTGCATTTAGTTTTGTGTTGAATAATGCAAATTGATAAAGTCAATTGTTGCAATTCTGCAATAAAAAATCTAGTTGATAACAAAAATTTTGAGAAACCACGTGTTCGTGAACGTGTTCGTTAGCGTCAAATGCGTTTGCAAGAGAATTGACTGTCTTTGATCAAAAAGACTTTGTGCAAACATGACGTTTGCATATTCGACAATATTAATATTTGCCTCAAAAAAATAATGGTTATTATACGATGAAATTGACATTTTTGAGAATGGCAATTACTTTAGCAAACATAATGCCAAAGAAGTAAAATTTACATTTCATTGCATTACAGTCGTCTACCAACGCAAGACAATACTAGCTTTTACGAAAGTGTTTTGACAATTATCGACTTACCTGAAACAAAGGCCAAATTCCAAAACACAAGATTTGCAAAGCAAAGCACCGATAAAACGAATCCGCAACATAATTTTAACATTGGCACAAAAAAACTTTGCATTTGCACAGACAAAAAGAATCTCGTGCATTTTGGGGACAGTCTGCTTAGCAGGGGTTTTGCATTTGGGAATTGTTTGCCTAGCATATTTTGGGCAAGGAATTTTTGCGTTTAGAAATTTTGCCAAATGTATTTAATTCTCTAATACTACGTTTTCTACGTTTTCATACGTTTTCATTAGAGTCAAAATGGGGTAATTTCACAAATCACAGAAAAAAAGTTTTCATTTGTAATTTGGCAATTAAGTTTGACAGCTCATTTCATTTTTGAATTTCAGCTGGCTGTTAATTGCTTTTTATTATTGTTTTTTTCTTTCTACTTCTATTGGGCTTTGACATTTTCATACAAAACGTGTTTAGAGCTCTTCGAACTGTGGGCAATCGGGTATGTTCAATAAGTTTTGACTTAATTTCAAACCTAATTTCGTGTAAATTTGTATGGGAAATGATATGATTTCGTATCGAATTTGGAAATTTTCAACGAAATTACCTTATTTGGCCTAGTGAAAACGTAGTATAACTGTTATGGTACAAAATGAATTTTTAGAAATGTCATCGTCGAAGGATAATCTCTTCACAGATTAAGTGCCCAGGGTAGCCTGATTACCAGCTTTTAAGCAACTTCGAAATAATTGTAGACTTGCGGCCCCCTTTTTTTTTTCTAAATTTTTGGAATGTTAATTAGTCATTCAAGTGATAATTGCGTTTCGGGTACTGTTATCCAAGAAAGTTGCTGGCATAAACACTCACTTCACCATTTTATCTGTTATAACTGTTAATTGTATAACAGTTGGCAGTAGTATCAATACAAATTTTGGTAGAAAATTTTGGGCCTTGTTTCCATAAATTAATGATGGGGTCAAATTTGAGATTTCGTGAATTTTTCTAACTTCACATATTTCAACAAGATATTTCATAGCAATGGAAATATGCACAATTTTTTCATAAGTATGATGTATGAATAGAAAATAACAATTGACCAAAACAGCTTACTGGTACATGAAGATTAGTTTTGGATTGCTCGAAAGGGATTCTTACTAAAATCAGTGTGTTGTGGAAGCTTAGCAAAGCAATCGGCTAACACTAAATAACTTAAATATTTAGTGCTTTTAACAAACAAATGTAGTTTTTTTTTTTACAATAATTTTTTTTTAATATCCAAGGTTTGCTTTCCTAAGGAAAAATTTTGGTGTGGACTCAAGGGTGAATTTCTTTAAATTCAAGCTAATACTGTCTACTGACTACTTCCAAAAATCTTTCTGTTTTTCCCACGACTATCTCCAAACCATTTATCAACCAAACAAGTATCATTAAAGTGCGTAATTGTTTAATACATAAGATATTTTATTTATATGCAATTAAGTGCTTCAACTCAAGAACAAGGACTGACTGTAATTATTTGCTTGCCAATAAAGTACAAAGCAATTAAATTTCAATTCGAATATTTTGTTTTAATTATTGGTATGACCTAGTAATATATATGCTAATGCTTCCATTTATTTATTATTTTTTTAACAACTATAAGTGGTTTAACATGTGAAAATTATGTAAAGAGATCTTTATTGTTATCCTTAAATCAAATGGTTAAGAGGACAGAGGACCTCTAAGGTCTTTTAGAAAACATCTTGAAAGGTAGTGGGTCTCCTAAAATAAAGGCTATTTTCTACACTTAACAATAAAGTACATTAAAAAAACTAAACGCTTTGCTTTATGATAAATTCCATCAAATTAATTTCTGTTTTCTTTTCAATGGCAATTGACAAGGATTTATTGATTTGTAATTAATTTAAGCCAATGACCAACATTTATAACAATAGGAAGCACCTGCTACAGAATCGACCTAAACTTAATCATTTTGAAGCATTTAAAAATACAAACCAATAAATTATAAGTTTAAGGTTAATGTTTTTAGTCACGGTTTATTATTTTGTTCATAATAATAGAGAGTGAGTATTTTTTTGTTTTTTTTTTAAAGTCCCTTGAACAAAATACGAGTACCTAATTGATTTTTTTTTATTTGAACTTGGTTGAAAAACCTTAAATCAATTAATTTAATTACATATTTGATCGTCATCATATTTAACATATACAGTTGAAATTTATGTTGTCATTTGTTTGGAGTTTGGCTGTGTTCCATTCCATGTAAGTGAAAAAAGAGTGACTTAGAATAATCAAACGAAAACGACATTTATTTAAGTCAAACATAACCAAAATTATAAAAAAGATTATTATTATTTAGTGTGTTGGGGAATTAAAGGCGTTGAAAATTGTGTAAAGCATAATGTACATTAACTAAAAACAAACAGTGTTTTTCATGTTTCCTTCTTTCTGCTCTTTATTTGCATCAAATATGGTTGCTGGTATTTGATCTATTTAACAATAATCTTTAGTCTTTGTGTATAAAAGGTACTTAAACATAAATGTATATAAAATACAAAAGTCAAACGATTACATACATTTAGCTATACTTTCTCGTACATATCCTTATGGAGTGTGTGCACATTTAAAACAAAATTCTTAAATGTTTATTTTGTGGGCATTAAAATTATTTTTTGAATAATTTTCTTACAGACCAAACCTAAAGTACCAATACTCAGCGCTAGATGGTGGTACTGGTGTCACTGATCGAAGTCCTCGCGAACGAGCCTCCCGTGATCGTGCCCTTAACGCTTGCAAAGAATGGGTACAAAATTCAAATGGGCGCTACGAAGTTATCGCCCACCTAGACGAGATTGGTTCTCGTCATTCGAAGAACTGGTTTCTAATCAATGATTCTTCGGTGAGAAAAAACAGCTCTACAAAAAGACACATATAAATAATTGATGTGATATCATATTTAAAATAATTTTCTATAATATTATAGGTCCGCACTGACCGCCTTATGACCTTACTTCCATTACCTCCAGACTGTGTTGCCTTAGATGAACTGCCACCATGTGAAAGTCCAAAGGGAATACTTATGGAATTGCTCGGTTCCCTCCATCATCCGTACATCTATCCTGTTCTAGATTTAGGTTTTTTACGTACCAGTTCAATTAATTATGCTTGCCTGGTAACACCATTTAATTCACGCGGCAGCCTCAAGGATCTCATTTATAAAGTAAGTCAAGTGCATAAAATATAACAAAACAAAAACAAAGAAAACCTTCCTAAAGATTTATTATTATTTTTCTATATGAGTGAGTGAGCTAGTGTGAATAATTTAATTAAATTTATTATCCTTTGAAGGCCCAGTGGAATGAGCCATGGAATCGCAAATATACAAGAAAGCCAAACGGTTTGCCAGCAACTCAAGTGCAAAGATTGGGTCGTCAGATACTTGAAGCTTTGCTTTTTCTTAAAGAACGAGGCTTTCCATTGCACGGTCATTTGCATAGTGGAAATGTTATTTTACAGAATGGTGCCGCAAGGTAAGTTTATTTTTATATTAAAAAAAAAGAAGTTTGTGTAGAAAAAAAAAACATGAAAATGCATTCAATTTAAAGAGGTTTTTGGAGGTATAGTAGGAAACTTGGGTGAAAATTTGAATAAAATTTTGTTCATTTTTTGTTGAAGAAAAGAAGAAAAAATTCTCTTAGGGATTCTATTTTGAGTTTGTTGCAGCACATTGTTCGAAATTGTTTTCTTCAATTTCATTCGATGGATTATTATGGAGTAGAAAGTTTTTATTCACTATCCTATGAGCTGGAAGCTAAATTGGATTTTTTAGGGCATTGGACCATGAATATGGGATTTTATTCTAACCTAAATTTTATAGCTTGGGTGGTAAGGTTTCCACTTGCACACAAATAAACTTAAATGGAATAGTCAGAAACTTATGGAAGTACAAAAGCCACAGCAAAAAAAAAGTAGGTTTATATAATGCAATTTATTACTGAACTGATTTTCTTGATGGAAGTGAAGATTAGAAGTGTCTTTGGTGGGAGGAAGGGGCGTGAGCGTCAGCCACCATCTTGGATAATACGTTTTATCAAATATCTCGTTAACCGTGCATCGTGTGGCGAAAATAGTATTTAAGTTATTTTTGCTTTTAAATCAAGTTGTATTCGATAAATTTTTGAAAAATTAAATTTTTAAGTCAATAAGCGAAAAGCTGTTGTAAATGTTGTACAGTTTTTAACTTCGTAATTCTGTCAAAATTTGTAGGGACAATTTGAAAGATTAACGCAGTTTATAACTTACCTACGATTACGATGACTTTACGCGGTTGCATGAATACTTATGAATTCTTTTCAAGTTGATTGTTTTCAATAATATTTTGGCTTTAAAATTAAATCGAATCGAAACTTTTCACGAAAACAACTTGATTTCCAATACCAAATAAAAAAACTCAAGTATTGACAATTTTTGCTGTATGATGCACGGTTTACGAGATATTTTATAAAATACCAGGCTTTTGGCCCATCGTAAAGAGCTTTTAATTTAAAATCAATAAGGAAAGAGTTTCCTAGATTCATGAGGTATCAGAACTGTTCAACTTTGAAGAAGGTGTGTAAGCTCTTATTGATGAAAACCACTTTTATCTTGACGACTCATAATTTTTTCAATCTTCCAGAAAATACGTGGAAATGTATTGTCAAGTTCATTGTTATTATTTAAAAAAAAAACCAATTCACATTTCTGAGATCTCCGAGATCACAGCAATCTCATAGAAATGTGAATACAATTCCTTAGCGAAATTCCTCACCTTTCCATTGTTGATCACTTTATTGAAAGGTATAGCGAGTGTTTTTGACTTCTGCTTAATCAAACTCAGAAACGTGAACTGACTAAATAAATACAAAACCAGTCTTTCATGTTGAGACTGCCGTAAGGACGGTAGCAATACAAAATTTCTATGTTGAAAAATGACAGGTTCTATTGTGAATGAGCCTAACGAACCTTGTAACTATTGTTATGACCGTTTCGACGTGAATGGGCTTCTTAACTAAATAAAATGTACGACTAGATCGCTAGTACTTGCTCTTATGTTTAAGTTGCTTGTTGAAGCAACTTGTTAAAAAGCATACAGCTCAAAAACAAGTATGCCATTTTAAAGTAGGGTTTTTCTTAAAAATTAATTTTTTATATATAAAATTTTGCTTACATTTTAAGAAAGTTTTGGTGTGTCAATTTTGAGTATACATTAAAATACATTTTTAAACCTTATTTCAAATAATTTTTAAATTTTAATTAAATTAAAAAAAAAATGCAAAATTTATTTTTTTCATAATTTTGATATGCAATCAATATTATTACCATTTTAAGAAAACTTTTGCAGACAAATTTTTACTGCAATCATTTGAGCCGTTAGTGAGAAAATCGAAAATTAAAAAAAAAAAAACGGTACCCATAGTAACGGTTTTCGGTAAATTTTTTTTCTTATCAAAAAGTACATAGTCTACAATAATACACTGATTTTTTTTTTTATCACAATCGTTAGAGCTGTTTTTGAGATAAATAAGCTTTTCATTTTCGGTTGTAGGGCAAGTACCGTTATCTTTAGAGCTTACAAAAAGTCAATTTCCAAATTTCAATTTCAAAATAAGTCATAAAATAAATTAAACGGTCATAAGAACGGTCGCAATGTTTGTACAGATAGATCTTCAATGGAAATTTGACAGTTTCTATTGTGAATATGTCTTATTGTTACTAAAGTTCATTGGAAATCTCTAAAAAGACTGTCAGCCGCTCTGGAGAATAAAATCTACAAGTGGAGACATTTGAAAAATTAGCTCCTTGAGTCCCTAAGAGTCACTAGCTAGAGTTTTGTAGTGAAAGTACTCCTAAATGGAAACGCTTTTTTGCAGTCAACCTTATGACTACTGTCTTCACGTAAATTTCCTACTAAAATTTGAGAAAAACTTTATGTCAAAAATTTTCTGACAAATTTGTACTAAAATAAGGGCGTACGCTAGAGGGGGGGTAAACTCATTCAGAATTTTTACTAGGGGTGGGCAATTCTAGTTTTCAAAAGAAGATAAATTGTCTAATGATTAGGGGGCAGTTGCCCCTTCCTGCCCCCGTTTTGTACGCCCTTGACTAACAAACTTCCAATGTACAAAAAAGGAAAAAAAAAACAATTACAGGCCTCAGGAAATAAAGCCCAAAGAAAAAATGAAATAAAACCATACAAAAATCTACACAAGGAATAAGGCCCCAAAGCAAAAATGAAATAAGGCCCGGAAATGGGGTAGTTTTTTCATTGTGAATTATGTCCCATCAGTGAAATAAGATCCACTGAAATGCAAAAAGCCCTAAAAATAAATGAAATAAGGTCCAAACTTGTGTTGTATTTTTTTCCACTGCAATTTTTATGTTAAAGTTTATTTTAAAATGAAATAAACTAAACTGTCACAAAACACCTTGAAATATTAAAAATACATGAAACTATCTTCCTTTGATTGTAACGAGTAAAATTTCCCTTGTACAAAGGCACGAAAATATTTATTTAATAATTTGGCACGTTCCAAAGTTTTTACTTAACCAAATTTCTTGAAATTATCTCATTTCGATTATTAATTGGTTTGCATAAATGAGGTATAAGATATTGGAAATTTTCACCGATCCTATCTCATGTGCCTCGGTGCATTATTAGAAAATTCTCTTACTTTTTTTTTTATTTACAAACATACCTCCTTGACTATCAAGCTTAGAGCATGTACATTTTGAAATTTATATTCGAAAAACTATTTGAAAACATTCTTTGAAGACCTTGTTGCATTGATGCATACCGATCTACTTTTTTTTCGTTTATATCTATCTATATACCTATTTTAGTCTGTGCAATGTTTATATTGATGGAATTTCTAATAACAAAGAATTGAATGCAGTTCTTTTTTTATTTTGCATTGTACATTAAGCACGCACAGTATTAGAAAAGTTTTTTTTTTTTCATCTTCGTGATATGCTGATGGAATGCAGCAGTTCTATTAAAAAAATATGGAACAGGTTGTGTTAGGTGAAGTTTTTATGAGGAATTTTATGTCACTAATACTATTTTGTTCCTGTTTTTTATATTCAAATTTAAATTTATTTAAAAGCCTTGTTCCCTATAGTAAATTAATAAAAGTCGAGCTTTAAATACTTGATAAGTTTAAAGAAGGCAAAACGATTTGCATTAGATTCAGAGAATTTGTGTTTGTGCTGGAATTTCCAAAATTGTTTAATCAAAACTGCGTTTTAAATTCTGGCCAGTAAAACACATATCAATCTGCAAAAAAGCCAGAAAATTGGTGAATAGATTTTCGGTTTTGTTATTTGAATTTTGGTTCTTAAACAATCTTTAGACTTTTTAACTCTCCACTTTGTGATTTGTATGAACAAATTCATGACGATTGAAATAAAATTTCCTATTCAAAGTCCTTGTTTGTGTAAATTAAGCTTCTCCATAATTATTTGAAATAACTCTCAAGAGAACAACTTTATTTACATAAATACAAACATCTAAGCTAAAGGCAGCTTTCAAAAAACCATCAATTTTAAATATTTAGAACTTTGCTTTTCCTTCCTCTCTTGTTAGGAAAAAAACACAAAAATACACTCAAAGCTATAATTAATATGAGCCTCTTTTACTGCTTTACTCATATGCTCACTTACACCAACTGTCCATTAGAAGCCACACACGAAAAGCTTTTTAACCTTCAACTAATTAAGCACCCCAGTAGGCTCATTTTAAATGAAACTCAAAACATTTACCAAAATTAAGTTCCCTTTAAACAAAAAAAAAAACAAAACGAAAAAACTCCCTTAGAGACGATCATAGTCAAAAGTTTATTCCCATTGCCACCAATTTGCCTTAACTATTATAAGTTCATAGTACCTTTGCAATGTGGTGTTTTATTCACTCACTGTGCAACCAACCACAATAGCTTTGCTAATTAATATGCTAATGGGCTTATAATTACCCAGCCCAAGTCCACTCTGCGCCATACTTCCTGCTCTGAACGACGAACCCATGTTTTGCCATTACAGCTGTAGTGCTAGGCCAGTTTCCATCAGGAAGCAATGATATACACATACAACATCGAGGAGCTGTGCGTTCTTGTTGTACCTTGCTCAGCTATGTGAAAATATAAATCGAGCTTAACCTACGATCAAAGGAAGCGGAAGTATGCAGTTGTAAGGCACAGAAATAGTGCTTTAAGAGTGCAGCACGCGAAAGCATACATAAGATATAGGTACAAAGGCTAACAAAAAAAGTCTTATTTTTAGTTCTCGTTTACACGAGTGAACGGAAACTCTATGATGCCTGATGTGCAAGAATGTTAGGAACTCAAAAGTATTTAAGGACGATAAAGAAGAGAGTAGAGAGAAAATATGTGTTGTGGGTTTGTGGTATGGAGTCAATTCAGTGGGAAAGCCGCATATCGGAATCCTTGGAAGAATGTGTGAGGCAAAAATATTCTATGCTCTTCACATTCGACAAGATACGTGTTAAAGGGCTTTGATGTTGCTTTAATCGGGCTTCCTTCCTTTTGTAGGTCTTTACTTTATATTTTTTTTTTTTTTTTTTTTTTGTAAAGGATACAAACCTTTTTCTATGAATACAGATCCGTTTTTTTTACTTTTACTATGGGTTTCTATTATTTTTGTTTTATTTACAGACTCTCTGGCCTAGAGAATGGCCTTTTAGGATTAAGCTCTCGCATCAATGCGATTATGTGGTCACGTTCAACCACAGACATCGAGAATGTAGATATTATTTGTTTCGGTCATTTACTTTATGAGATGTGCACTGGCCAAGAGATGACTACACCAAAACCGTCCATGAGAGTTCTTGAAATGGATCTAGAGCAATATCCGCAGGTAAGTTTTTTTTAAACGAGAATTAGGAATTAAATTTAAGTAGCTAAGCTAAGAAGAAATTCATTGATGGGTATAAAAAGTATTTTTATAATTTTCTTTTTACTGAGTTTGTAAAGTGACCTTAAGCAAACCAAAGACAAAATAAATCAAATCGTTCATTTTGAAGCTATCGCGAAATGACAGATATCTCGGCTACGGTGGTTATGAAATCTCGCAAATTAAGGTCTCGCATTCAAAATATTGCACATAGAAATCCCGCAATTACAAATTCCATTGTTCAATGACAAAATCCCGCTTTTAAAAATCCCGCAAAATAAAATCACGCAAACTTAAGTCTCGGAAATTTAAACCCCGCAAAACTGAATTGTATTGCAACAAGTGAGTACATTTTTGTGATCAAAATTTAGCAAATTCAATTCTCGCGTGAGATACATAGATAATTCCTGCCTACTTTTAGACCATATTGTTATTCTTAATTGTATTTTTTTATTTTTCAATTATTGTTGTAAAGAGCAAGGAAGAGAACATTGAAATGGCGTATCCAGTTATAATGTCAAGTAAATGTTAGTACTTGATAAAGGTAATTTTTGAAAAACACAATAAAGCCTAAGAAAAAGTTTTTCGTTTCAAGATTTTGGTCCGAGGGTTTTTTTTTTGATGCAAAACTGAGAACGATGCTACTGTGGTGAGATTTGAATTAACAAAATTTTGATTAGTTCAAGTTAAAAGTTCAAATGAGCTCAACTAACTTAGAATTATAAATTTGGTCACTCCACTCGAACAGAAAAATTTTCTTTTAAATTTTCTTCATACGAGTATTCAATTATTAAAATTTTGATTTGCAAGATTCTGATATACGCGATTTTTGTCAATATTTGCGAGACTTTTTGGTGGGATATGGAAATCCAGGATTATTAATTTGTTAGATTTTGTTTTTCAAGATTTAAAAAAAGACAAGATGTCGCTGTTCGAGTTTTTCGTTTGTAGAATTTTGTACCGCAAATTTTGACATTTCGCAAAGTTTATGGAAACGGAGAGCCATAAAAACTTTAATGATGCAAATGAAGCAAAATTTTTAAATTGCGAAAAGAACAAATTTGAAAAAAATCATTGTCATTTTTGTATATCAGCCAAAGTTCGAAAATAAATTTTGATTTTGCAATGATGCCGCAAACCCTGCCTTTTCATGTGTCAATGGGATCATTTACGGTGAAATTACTAGTTCGTTGCCAAATTTAATATCTCCACGGAACAGGAGATGTCGGGTGCGTTAAGGTAAAAATTTCATTAAACTTAGAAAAAAATATTTTTGGCCACATAAAATGCAAGTATGTGTGTGACAATCTTATTTCTCAGACGAATAGCGATAGAAATTTGTCAAAAAACAGCACAATACGGGTGTTTTTTTTTTATTTCTAGAAAGCTATTAGTTTTTTTCGAAAGTATGTAGACTATGTGATTCTACATTACAAAAAAGATTCTTATACTTTTTCCGAACAGTGAATAAATTTAAAGAAAAAATTGCAAGGACTTCAAGGTTTAGCAAATTTGGAACAAAATTTGCTTTAATCGATTCGAAACATTTTGGGTATGATTTGTGTCGAGGTAAATCTCATCATTGTTAGACCAAGTTTATTGGGGGCCCGGGGTAAGGAAAGCGATTTCGTTTCTATTAAATTACTCGATCCAATTTCATTCCTCCACAAAATAAAAAACAAATTTATTTAGGTATTAAAATAATATCTAAAAAACATATTTTTTAAAGACTTTGTTTTTTGGATTACCCTTAAAAAATGTAAATTGTGTTATATTCAATTTTATTAATTACTTATTATATTTATATTTATATTTATATTTATATTTATATTTATATTTATATTTATATTTATATTTATATTTATATTTATATTTATATTTATATTTATATTTATATTTATATTTATATTTATATTTATATTTATATTTATATTTATATTTATATTTATATTTATATTTATATTTATATTTATATTTATATTTATATTTATATTTATATTTATATTTATATTTATATTTATATTTATATTTATATTTATATTTATATTTATATTTATATTTATATTTATATTTATATTTATATTTATATTTATATTTATATTTATATTTATATTTATATTTATATTTATATTTATATTTATATTTATATTTATATTTATATTTATATTTATATTTATATTTATATTTATATTTATATTTATATTTATATTTATATTTATATTTATATTTATATTTATATTTATATTTATATTTATATTTATATTTATATTTATATTTATATTTATATTTATATTTATATTTATATTTATATTTATATTTATATTTATATTTATATTTATATTTATATTTATATTTATATTTATATTTATATTTATATTTATATTTATATTTATATTTATATTTATATTTATATTTATATTTATATTTATATTTATATTTATATTTATATTTATATTTATATTTATATTTATATTTATATTTATATTTATATTTATATTTATATTTATATTTATATTTATATTTATATTTATATTTATATTTATATTTATATTTATATTTATATTTATATTTATATTTATATTTATATTTATATTTATATTTATATTTATGTTTATTGATTTTAAAAATTTGTATATATTTTTAGATTTTGGAAATCCTCGGATTAATCTTTGATCCACCAGGAGGACAATGTCCTTCAGTGGAGGAACTCGTGCTGTGTGATCTTTTCCGTAATATTGACTTGCGTGAACTACGAGGTCCATGCTTTAGTGTAAGTTAAAAAAAACACACACACACACTGACATAAACAAGAAAACAAATTAAAAACAAGCTATAGGTACTTACTGCTTACGCTACTCCTTCTTTCCAGACAATCAAACCAAGTCTAAGTAGATCAACCCTTAATTTGCTGCTTGCCGTTAAAAAGCGACAAACTGCATCCTTAGGCAGCTCATTTAGTGAAACAAGCTCCCCATGCACACCGCCATCGACACCCCGCGACCGAAGGGTTGGGTAAGTGTTTCTACATTTCTTTTCTTCTCACCCACACCATATAATTCGTCCTTTTCACACCTCCTCTTGTTCCTTTGTTCATTTTGTTCACACGAAATTACCTAAAAAAAAAATAAAAATATAACGAACTTTACCTTACATATTATAGAACAAAGGGTAGCATTTTACATCCTAGTTCTCTCTATCTATATAAACTTTATAATTATACTCGTTTATATTATATAAATGTATATGTTTTTCATATTCGTCGTGTTCGTGTTTTCCTTGTGGACTGATTATGAACTACACATGTGACAACTACAACACGAGTGTCACTAAAGTTCTCTCATTTTAGTTTTTTTTTGTATTTTTTTTCTGTCGTTCATTAAAAAAAAATTCCCGCATGCATTTAAATTTATTTAAAAAAAAATCCTTATTATTATCCTTTAACTAAAAAACAAAATTTGTTTCTTGTGAATAATAAAAATTTAAATTTTTGTTTATTGTAATTTGTGTCAAAATTCTACTTTGTAACAAACAAAATAAAAAAAAAAACAGTTTTCCGCCTGCACCCTATGAAGTGTTTCGTTTGATTTAATTACCACCCATCCTTCCACAAAAATTAATAAAAAAAAACCTAACTAAGCCAATAAAAAAAGATTTAACTGGATTGTGTTGAATGTACCACTCTACTACCACTACACAGAGAATGACAGATTATGACACACGTAGGGGTAAGTCTATTTAAATAAAAAAAAGAGCAACTAAACCTGTATCTACTCTACAATTTAATCTCACATGTAAATAGTAACAACAACAACAAAAAAAAATTAAATAAATAAACGAGACATGAACTTTGTAATGGTAGTATGTATACTATTTTGTATTTTTGTGTAAATTGTATAATTTATATACTTATACCTACCTGAACAAAAATGAGGGTGCAAAATCATTTTCTGCAACCACTTTTTGGATTATGCCATTGTCATTATGTGCCTATGCCTCTATATACATTTGGGCTAAAAGTAAAGTAAAAGCTTTTTGTCCAAAGGACGGCTACGGCTGATTTAGCTGTTATAAGTTGTTATGGCTAACTGGCTGACACATATAAAGTTTACACGTAATTAAGAGTTCTTTTTTTGCCTTAAACACACACGTTATATAGATTAATTTATATATTTTCGTAGATTTAGCTTCAAAATGCTGGGAAATTAATTTTTCGTTTTGATTTTCTTATTGGTGTTTTTTGTATGTTTATTAGGTGAAAGAAGCAAGACAGTTATAAAAGTAGGTACCTATTATGTAATTAGAACATTCAAAGTATTAATTTATCTCAAAATTAGGTATAGTAAAGGTTTATGGACTGGTCAATGAGAACTGAGGGAGATATATATTCATATTAAGGGCTCCCCAAAAATCTCTCCAATGGGTTGCAATTTTTGTTTGATATGTAAATCTTATGAAGGCACGTTTTCCAAATTAAGCACGAGATTATAATTAAACCTGATATTAAGATTTCAAGGAAAATGAAAAACAAAATGTGACTCACGAAATTCTCTTTATTTCTGGTGATCCTTTGTAAGGGAATTTGAATTTTTGTGGTTCATCTTTAATTTCAGCAGACACTAAAATAACTTTGAACGTAGAAAATCTAAAATGAAACGAATTTAATTTTTAATTGGAATCTAAATGTGTAGCTTTTTAAATGCTTATACATACTCGTACATATGTACATAACGTGTTTTTTTTTTCTAAAGATGTGATTTTTGTCTGACTGCATACGCCCCGAGTCTCTAAAAAAAAATAAATTTGGTGGCACAACAGTTCGTGGAGAACCAAGGCCTAGTGACTTACAACTCTCAACCACTCCTGTGTGCGTATTTTTGGCAGGAATGAAGGGGACCTACAATTTTTTGCCGAATCCCAACGGCTAGATGAGAAGCACTTATTCATGACAAGTATACTGTTGGAGGACCTGTCAGTTCCTCGCAAGAGGCAGTACCTCGAAAAAAAACATTTCTGTTTTAAGGTGGCAGGGGATGGGAATCTAACCCAACCCTTTGGCATGACAGTCCTACGCACTAACCATCATTCCACGAGGTACTACACACCCCGAGTCTCAGTGATTAAAAAAAAAAGGTCTCAGTGATTCAAAAAATATGCAATCCAAATTTTAAGTTCATTGGAAAATACTTAGAGGTTGTGCTTATAAATCACTTAAATCTCAAACTAGTGATTTTTCATGTGTTCTTTGTAGTCTATGTTTCTCATGTACTTGTTTTATCCTGTGCAAGTTGTAATGTGTCTACACGTACAATCATACACAATTCGTAAATTCATTGCGTCTTTTCACCCTGACTTCACACGAGATAATTTCTCTCCTACTAAATATCAGATATTTTTATCTAACATTGTCTTCTATCTGCGCTGGTCAAATCATGTTATGCTATTTCACATCACGAAACCGAAAATGACACTAAATAACATACAAAAACTTAATTGCCACACGCAAATGTAGAGATTAACATCAACACTGGCCTATAAGGATTAAAAATAATGAGGCAAAAAAATAAATTTCTACGCAAAAAGCAATCATCTTCATCTTCATCTGTCAAAATTCATGTCAGAGTCTCCGTCAACATATAATCGCAGAGAGATATCTCTGACATCCCAACAAGAGATGAAACGAAGTGACTCCATTGGATATTTTGGATATTAACAAAAAAAGGTATACAGCCTAGTACTCACCTCTTGTGAAATGAAAATTTTAAAGCGATAAGATATAAAATACACCTGAATTATCATTATGAAAATATCATTGTTTTTTCACGTGAAATTTTGATACTCAGTTTTGGAGTTTTTAATACTCACTTTGAGTGGAAAAAATAAATTGATTTTTATGAAATTTATTTAACTGACTCTTGAAATATTTTTTGGAGAATATTTATTTGCATATATTTAGTATTTTGTTGTATTTTTGTGTATTGTGTTGTTTTTGACTTTCGCTAGCAATAAAAATAAATTAATTGACCAATGTCGGACTTTTTCACATCTCCTAATTTTTTCCTATATATATCGAACCGGTTCATATTTTATTCTCGAATTTGGGTACTCATCTCTCGTTGTGAATTCCATTGCTGTGAATTAACCGGCATTTTTGTATGGAAATTTTATTTTCACTCGAACTGGCTAGGCTTCACTTGCAAATAAAATGTATGTATTTTATTTACCAAAAATAAGAAATAATTCTTTTTTTCTTTAAACATACATGGGTTATATTTTTACTTTTTTTTTTAATAAGTAAACTTGTTTTAGTTTAATTTTTTAATTTATTGTTGTTTTAAATAAAAGTTGAAACAAAGAAGAATAGGACTAAATGGTCTACAAGACCAATAACAAAGAGACATATATCGTTGGAAAAGTATTTTTACGTACTACAATAGTTAACATAGGGGCTTACTTCAAATCACTGTTTGAAAAAAGTTATTTGATAAATAAGGTTGTATTCTGGTGGAATTTAGTATGAATAAAATGTTTTTAGCCAAAATTTATTTAATCTGGTTGAACCAATATCGAAAGATATTTGCATTACTTACAATATCTCTCATATAGTATTTCAGTTCAAATCACTGTTTGAACAAAGTTATTTGCAAACAATTACCACATTTTGGTGCATTTAAGTGTGAAAAAATGTTTTTGTGTAGTATGGGAAAAAATATATGAACGCCAGCTCAGCCAATAACAATGAATTGTATATCGTTGGAAAGGTATTTGTATGCACTACGATAGTTGGAAGGGTAGTTTATTTCAAATCACTGTGTGAAAAAAGTTATTCGCTTATTATTACCCACGTCACATTAATTTTTTTTCAACAAAAATTCATCAAAACAGCGAATAACTTTTTTCACATAGTGATTTTAAGTTAGTTGTTGCAGTTAATATTGTTGTTCATAAAAATACCTTTCCAACGATATACATCTTATAGGAATTAGTTAGACCAGATTCCATAGATTTTTTCCACAGTGAAATGCACAAACACAAAACCTTGTTTAGCGAATAACTTTTTTCACACAGTTATTTGAAATAAGCTGCCATAGTGACTATTGTAGTGCAGACAAATACGTTTCCAACGACATATGTCTCGTTATTATTGGTTACTAGACTAACGTCTAAACATTTTTACCGATTGTCCTTTTTTATCGTTTTCCAGTTTTTGTTTTCCAGTTGCAGGATTTATATTTTTCACCGCGAAACTCAGAATGATTTCATGTTGCTGTAAAATTATAATTTGTAACCTTTTGGTTAAAATTTTCAAACATTTTTGGAGGAAGATGTAAATCCTAGATTGTAAAGAACGAGATTTTGTAATTGCGAGATTATGAAAACAAAAGGATTTAAGTTTGCTCCGAAATTAGTAACCTCTAAATATTCTTCATTCTTCTTGAAACTTAAGATACATATCTTTCTACATAAAAGCTTTTACTCAGGGCGTTGTCAAGGCCAGGTTAAATTTAACATTTTTGTGACTTACAAAATGAAACATCCAAAATATTTAGAATTTCTTACCGATCCATTTTTGTTTTTTAACACTACCTAAGAGATATAGACACAAAAATGTAAATGTAAAATTTTATTTTTCTCGAAAACGACTTTTATAATTTAGGTAAGATCTACACCAAAATTTGTACGATCTTAGTTACAGTTTTTGATTTTAGATCTTTTCGTTATAGGCGGAATGAGAAGCCAAACTTTGAATAACAATACAAAATTTTAATTTAAAAACATTACGGGTGTGACTAATTAGATGTTTTAATGCATGAAAACAATGTAACGGCATTTTTGTCATAGATGTACTTATAATCATTTTTTAAATGAAGTGATAAACAATTCTTTCACTGCAATGAGATTATTCCATTTTCTTTTAAAGGAGGGAAAACTCACACTTAAAGCCAAATAAATTCTCATGCAGAGTAGATTTCCTTAGAATTATATGCCTGCGTGCGTCGTGAATTCCATATGTAGAAGCAACAAAATTGAAAATGAGTTGAAAAACTGAAAGAATATGTTTTGAAATGCCAACCTGTTACGGATCAAACCAAGACTTAATTTATTTGATACAGGCTCAGCAATAATAAAAAAAAATTCTTGAATTTATCTAGCTGTGATGCCAGATCGTAGGTGAAAATTCTTTTCGTGGGCATTTGCAAACAAAAAATAAGCTAAATGGGCGAAAGGGCATTTTAAAGCCTCTCAGTTGAAAAATAGGGCATTTTCAAACTTTGTATCCATATTTATTACATTGGCCTTAAAATATTGCTACTACATAGTTCTTATACCCGCTTGTACAGTATTAACATAAAATACTGAACAATGTATAAGAAATTGATAAGTAGGCTAGTTTTGATGAATTTTAGTCTAGCTTTAAGTAAATTATACATAAGTTGAATTAAAAAAAAAAAAATCAAAAAAATACGGAACAAGTCGTAAATCGTGATACAAATATAGCATTAAGAATGTTTTTTTAGTTAATTTTTTTTTTTTTTTAATACTCTTATTTATTGCCAATACTGTAGAAAAAATTCAATGTTCCTGTTACCTCGTGAAGAAATTCAAGCATTTTCTGTGATTTATTTAAAATCATATGTGATAATATTCGGTGAAGTATAGAAGGAGTGATTAAGGAGTTACTCTTAACTTTATAAACGAAAATGACATTCCCCTTAAATCTGAGTCATTTTATATTTGCGATTTTATCAATTTACTTTCCCTCCAATAACGTTTGTCTTAAATATTAAATCTGTGTCAGTTCCTACATATATTTGAAAACAAAACTCTCCGCTTGTTTTCAGTGTCCCCAGATCAAATTTAAATTAAATTTTTTTAAATATAAATAAATGCAAGTAAACCTAGGTAAACCTTTAACCTCTTTAAAATAGAAAATTATAGTTTTTCTCTCTTCATTACGTGTAAGGAATCTTGTGCTTTATAAGAAATTGCATAAAGCTTAGTTTTGAATGCGGATAAACAACTACCTACTTATCTATATGCACACTCTGAATTGATTTTATTTAGTTTAACTTAAACAGCACTCAAACTATTTTGCACAACTAAACATAAAGTAAGTTATCTGTAATTTAAAATATATAAATACCACCCATCCTTAAAACTCCTCCAACTTCCACTCCTATATATACCTACTTTAACTTTGTTTGTAGTTTGTTGTTTTACTTCATCATTATCTAACCGAAAAGCATGCTCTCCTGGAATGTTGTGGAACTCAGCATGAGTCGCAGTAGTTACTTGTGGTTGTATATAATATACATATAGGTACTGTTTTAGAAGTACTCCCTGTAGAGCACCTACATACATACCATTCGAACACACACATAATAAAATGTATCCAGTTGACTGGGCAAGGCACACCTAATGTAATTTTGCTGTATAACCTAATTAGAGAGCAACAACACTTTTTGCTAATTTAATTAAAAGTAGGCCCAAAACATTCCTCTATATAAACAATATAATGTCCATGCCATACACATACTTGGTATAACAAAATCTAATAATAATCTCTTTCTCTCTGTTTTATCTTCCTTTTGGGTTTTTGCACGAATATGGATCACACATGCATCCAGTAGGACAATGGATTCATTTGATATATCAAGCGATTCGGAGGAAGGCCTGTTAGACGAGATTGTGGTTACGGGCAATAACCACAGTTGTTATAAGCATCCCTTTAATCTACATCAGCATCACCACCACCAACAACACCACCAGCAGCACCACCATCACCATCAGCAGTACCATCATCAGCATCAGCACGAGCCGCATTCCCAATATGATCCACTCAGTTTCCCACCACATTTTTGTGAACACAACCTCAACTCGGATGACAATAGCAGCTCAATCAATGAAACTTCCTCTGCCTCCACCACCGCCGCCGGGACATGTATCAGTGGAGAACCGGCACATTGTAACCCAAGTGCAGACGGAAGTAGTTCAAGTGAGGCCTCCACAGCAACCACATCCCGTGGTGGTAGCGGTACCGGTGGTGTTGGTGCAGGAGACAATAATTGTTATGATGATGCAGTTGAGCTATCGACATCAGGTCAAGTAACTCTTGGCACTGCCACTACCTCATTCAATCACCAGCTTACAGCTGACATGTGCAGCTATAAGAATTCGAAAAGTCGTCGCCTGGAATACTCGTTGAAGTGTTTGAAATACGGACGCAGCAATCCCTCACAAGACTCGGCCTTCGGGTCGCTGACCGATGGTGACCTTTCCATCGGTTCGTCGAGTTTTCGTTTGAGCAGTTTCCAGTCCATTACATCACCTATTGATGAGGGAGTTGAAGATATCATTATAGCCACCACAACAGCTGGAAGTGAGACATGTCTTGAACTAGCCACTGTCTCCACCAATGGACAATCGAACGATTCGGCTATTTCGACGCCTTGTCGAGAGGGTTCACCAAATTTCCTAGCCATCGAAGAAAATTCCTTCACCACCACAACGGGAAGCAACAATCACAATCGTCCACAACAGTTTCCTGTCACACTCTCACCTAAGATCCAAATAACCACCTCAGCATCCACGTCCAATCTTCAATTTGACCCGCCGAAGATTCTGGTCAACGATCAGAACTCTATTTATACCACCTCCCCGTCTAAACGCTCCGGAACCATTGAGGTATTCTCACAAAAATACAGGGTATGCTCCTTCGAGGATATGTCACCGAATCGCAAACAGTCGAAGCATCATCTGAAGAACGCCAACCGCTTGGCTTTTCGGTCACTGGAAGAGGAGCAGCGCATCGACAGCGCCTTCATTCCAATTCAAAACCGTACAAATTCCGAAAACAGGGTAAACATCAATAATAGTGAGAAATACAAGAAACTCACGCACACGTCCTTTAGTCGAATCAGCAAAACCACCAGCAGTGTCACGGTAGCCGTTGAGCCACCTCCGAATTCAACCAATGCCGGCAGCAACTCCCAACCAAGGGACAGTAGACATACCCTTTGGCGTGACAGCAAGTTCTACCGTAAAAATCGCATAGCTAAATCTAATGATTCACTATTAGAATCACCGAATCATTCTCCGTCGCCATGTCGCCTTTCCCCATCTTCGCTACGAGACAATCACTACGAAGCTTCTTCGCCCCTTTCCTCATCTTCGTCATCATCTTTCACCCGTCATGGACTTAATCGGGGTAGTTCGGTGAACGAGATCTCTCAAAACTGCAGCGGAGGGTCACCTCATCGACGATATTGCAGCTCAAAGAGTGAAGATCTTGGAGATCTGGACATGCCTACAACAATTGACGGCCGTAAGTCACACTCCGAGCGCCATCTATTCGGACTGTCAAAGCTTCGACAAACAGCAATCACTACCACTGTCGGTGGTGGTAGTGGTGTTGGCATCACTATCGGCGGAGAATGTTTCTCCGAAGACGAAACCTTCCATCAAGATGACAATAAATCCTTGAAAAGCCTCAGCACATGTTCCATCAATCGTGTCACACTAACCACAACAACAACGACAACAAGGACCAAAAAGAAGACCACCTCAATGGCTGTTCTACCTTCAGGGCCAACAATAACATGCAATGTAAGGAATTCGGTCTTCAAGAGCCTAGACCATGCCCTCAACTACATCGATTCGAATGACGATGATATTTCGAGCTCGACCGAAGAATCACCTAAACGTCATTATAGTGACATTGCTAGAATATTTGGCTCAACAACAACACGCGCTGCTGATGATCCGCATAGTAGTAGTTGTAGTGAGGAGAAGACTCCGCTGCTGGACAGCGTTGAAATGTCACCGATAAGTCCAACCGAGCCGGATCTCAATATGTGATATACGCAATTTAGTTAAAATGGTTATTATTTTTTTATTGAATTCCCATGGCTTTTTTTTTAATATTCTTGAATTTTCGTAAATATTTTCTTTTTTTATTTAAATATTTAAATTATAATTATTATTAACAAAAATTGTAGGAGAAATTTTAAACCGTTTAATAAGAGATGAAGTTGAAAGAAAAATCGTGTTAAGAAGGGTAGTTTGAGATGATTTTGAGGTTTTTTCTTTTATGCAAGTTGAAAACAAAACTACATTTGGGTAGCGATTTTTCATAGGTTAAATGTTGATAAACTCTGCATTCCTTGTAAGCTTCATCACGAACATTACAAAATAGACCTAATCCTTAATTTTTTGCACAGAAACTCACAAACTGTCAAAGTTTGTAGCTGCCCAAAAGTACGGAAACAATTAGCTAGTTTATAATTTTTTTGACAGAGCAAGAGCGTAAAATATACACAATGTTCCTCTATTGTGAAAAGTGAGGAATTTTTGTTTCCTCTGAGATCTCAGAAATATAAACTGGCAAAATAATTCACACAAGCATTGACATATTAGGTGTGTTTAATGAATCTATTCCGAACAGAAAATTACAGAGCAGTACGGGATTGTGCGTTCCATGAGTAAAAACCTTGCCCCAAACTGTTTGTCATTCTGTCATTTTGTGTTTTTCAGAACATTTTAGAACAATATTTCCTGCACCTACTTTTGAGGTGGAGCAAGTGAGTGAGAAATGTTAAAGCACCAGCTGTTTAATTAACAACACGGAAAACTCATCATCAATTCGCTTGGTTTTCAACTTAATTTTGTTTTTGCATAAGATCAATTGACAGGAGAAATTTTAAACTCGTATTTTCTTAATCAATTGAACTTTTTCAGTGAAAATTCCAGCTTTTGATTTTAAAACTGTAGTTAATGGTGCCAAACTATTATAAGTCCTTATATTTATTTTTTGACGGATTTTAGTGCAACACAAATTAACTAACTACAGTGATATTCCAAGCAATATCTTACTTTAGACACTTGATCAACTCCCAAGTGTTATTTATAAACGTTTTGTACTGATTGCGGCTTGCTGAGACCCTGAAATATTTCAAGTTTTATAATTTTCTAGTTTTGAATTGAATGAAATGCTAAAACAGTAGTTGTTTTCTATTGAATTTCCTGACTGTTCTATTCCTTTTTGATTCCGATCGAATATGAAAACATCATATTGTTACATTTGCACACAAAGTGCCTTATAACACGACGACTTATGAGTCATGGCTTTTTCGAAATTAAATGAGTGCGAAGGTGCGATCAGATGTTTTTCTCGTTCACACTCATTGAATTTCAAAAAAAGTCATAACTCAAGAGTCGTTGTGTAAAAGGGCACAAACTACCAAATTATTCCATTCAAACAGCCAATCGAAGGCTTTTGTTGTAGTTGGAGTGAATATGGAATAGAAAAGACGTACTCCGAAAGTCCAATCGGAAACGACATAAAATTCATTGGCCGCGTTCTGAATTCTGATGTCTATTGTCAGTTGTTATATGGATAGCTTTGTGCTGTTGGAATCTCTTGTTAAAAAACAGCTGATGACCACTGAAACAACAAAAACTAAAGAAATCGTGAAGCTTTTGGGATAACTAGATAACATTACAATAAATATCGGAACGCGAAGATTGAGTGTATTCGACTGCGTATCTTAAGCGGTCCAGATTTGTTTGTGTTATTGTAATCTCTTGTGAAAAAATATCTGGAGCCAACTGATGCAAAAACAACTCCAAGATGTCTGAATATATTTTCTATAGGGAACTTTACAAATCTCTCAATTTCATGACTGGGAGCTATTTTAGGGAAGGTGTCAAATTCCAATGCGAAAGAAAAAAAAATCCGCAGCCATTATGATATAATAACCCTGTTCCCTTAATTTTTTCAAACAGTTTCAGACCGCCAGATTCAGTGCGGGCAAATATAAAATTTCACTTGTGGAACGGGTTTGCATACTAAATCTGGCGGTTTCAAACTGTTCAAAACTCGTTGTGGAACACACCTAATGATTCCCTACAATGCTAATTTTGACGTTTGTGAATTAACAAGAGAGTTATATATATTGCTATTTGTTAAAGAGCTCCATAGCTTAGCTGTAAGATGCCCATTTGATTTGAACGCGCCTCAATGACAGTTCTTCCGAAAAAAATGTGACAGATATGCCATATGTGCTAGTGTCAAAATTAAGAATTAAAATCACATGACAGATTTAACGTCTATGCTAATATTTATCTATATACAAAATGGGTCTGACATCGTCTAAAAATTTATGAAACCATCGTTTTGGCAAAGAAGTGTGACGGCAAAATTGTTTTGGTATCGAGTCAAATTAACTATAATTTCACGCCAATAATTAATGACTCCTTTGATTCCCAAATATATGTATGCATGTGGTTACCTCAAATCTTCACTACCTTCATTTTACTGACTTAACTTTTTCTTATAATAATAAACCCAACAAAAACTATTATAAAAACTTCTGAATGGTCCATTACTAATACAATTATTGTAAAAAAAAAAAAAACAAGACTAGTATTACGAGTATAATTATAATTCTAGCAAAGAATTTTGCGCTTTAATCACACCTCCATCCTTATGATAAAATTTAGGTAAATTAAAAAGAATAAAACTTAGTTAAGACTCACACTTATATGTTATTAAAAAAAAAAAACAATAATATTAAATAAAATGAGAGGGCAATTTTAGAAAAAATATTCAAATTACACTAGCTAATTTTATTACATACCTACATTAAATTGTAAATAAAAAATAATTAAAAAAAAAAACTTATACTAAAAATAAAAACAAAAAAATGAGCTTTACTTTTCTTAAATTTATAATACATCTTATCTATTATCTTCTGTTGTATTGTTAAAATTAAAATAGGTATCACTACATTTAACAAACAAAAAAAAACTTCCATTCCATGAAGAACAACAAAAATCAAATATACATACATTTATGAACTTGTGTAATATTCTTTAACTATCTACTTTGTTTTCAACTTCACCTTTCAGTGGCATTTAGATTATTATCTATTATCTTAATAATTTTCTATTTTTTATGAAAATCTAATTTAATAATTATACATTAAACTTATTATAGCTTACTTCAAATCATATACCGAACAGCAATATATCAATTTCTAAAAATCATAAGAAAATAAACAAAACAATAAAACAAACAACTTTAGTGTCTATAACATCAAAAGCAAAAATAATTAATGTAAAATATTTGAATTCTTTTTCGAAATATTTAAATAAACTAATAAAAAAAAAACACTTAAAATCTAAGTTTTAGCAATTAAATAGAATAATTAACGCAACACACTCCTACTTTCAAGACATTATTGCAAATCGAATAGTATATTATATAAATAAATTATATAGAAACGATCCATTAATCAGACTTATAAAAGAAAATTCTCTTTATAAAATAGGAAGAACACAAAATGCAAAAAATAACATACTCAATTCAATAATTATTAAAAAAAAACGTTAATCTGCAAGAAAACAATTGTAATAGAAACAATTTATTTACACAATAATTATAAACAATCAGACAGTTAGTGAGCATTTTTTGTCTTAACTTAAACAAAATATTATTCAACAGAGTAATTAAATAAAACCTACCTATTATATAAGTAATAAATAGTCCTATATTGTTTTTTTTTTGTCAGCAAAAAAATTAAATTTTTGTTAATTTAAAAAATAAAAATAAAAACAAATATTTAGTTAAAATTATGGAATTATTTGAATTTATTATGTATGTACAAAATGTTGTATAAATCTAAATTAACAATAAAAACATCGGTGATATTATTTAAAAATCAATTTTGTTTTATTCATTCAGCTCAAAACTGAAAAAAAATTGGGTCCTTGAAATCTGAAACGGGCAAACGGTTTCACATACAAACAAAACCACATTATTGGGATTAGTACCCGCACCTGCATCATTTGCCAGAAAACTGATTTTAAAAAAACACTATTAAAACAAACAAATTAAATTAACTTTTTGATGATTTTATCTAATAAACTTTTATTACTTTTATTTATATATTTTAAAAAAGGTTATAAATGTTGGGAATTAAGGATTTTTTCATTCCTATCAAAATGGAAAATTTGAAGCAAAAGGTTTTCCATATTTGATAGGAATAGAACAATTGAGGTAATGAGAACCAAAACTCGCCATGTCCATGCCAAAAAAAACTCGTCACAGCTAGAAGTAATTGTTTAATGTCTTTTTAAAGGAACTTTTAATATAAATGTCCTTTTAACCATAATAAACTGATTTCACAATCTATGATTTGATATAAAAAGTTATTTTCTAAGTGCTCCCATTTGGAGAGTTTTTCTAATATGCATATGGCGAGTTTCAATTCCAAAATCCAATCGAAAATGACATAATTCAAGCAGTAAAGTCGATTAAGAAATTGCATAATTTTAGTGGCGTTTGCAAAACGAAAACTCAAATTCAGACACACACGAAATTGCCAAATTTCTTGCAATAATCAAGTCTATAGCTTGATTTTTCACGAATCCATAACTTATCCTAATTAATATTATGACGTACTAGTTATGCTGTTCGAATTATTTCTATTTAACGATTTGTACGCCATCTACGATTTTTTTATATTTCATAAAGCTAATATTAGAACCATTTCATTTATTATTTATACTACAACCATATACACATGGGACTTTTTTCTTCCCTTATCAATACTAGCAGACCCGTCCATGCGTTGATTCACCTTATCCTCGTATTACATAATTGTGCTTCTTTTGGAAGGGGTAAAGAACCTAAAATACTTTTGTTACTCATTTTCCATTGAGCTCCTAAAAAAATATATCCTTTAAGGCAATTCACAAAATCAGGGAGCATTCCACAGAGCAGAGAATGAAATTTACTCGAATTTAACCTTTTTCTGGTTTATTTTTTTTTTGACAGTTCACTTCTGTTGGCGACCAAACAAACTATACTCATATAAATGAAAGATGTTGAAATCTACAACCATTCGCAAATAGCTATTTTTAACACATATGCAAGGCACTTGATTGGTGGGTATCAGGACAAAAAGGTGTGTTTGTCAACGTAAAACTTCTTGCAAATTTTAAAAACAAAAATAAAACAAATTGTCGTAAATTCCTGTTTGTTAACTCAAATAGAAAGCGCAAAAACTTTTCCAATTCGTTGAAAAACTTGTGAGTTTCTGCTACACAAATTTCTGGGAACACAAAGTATTGCAACTAATGTCAAAAGCCCCGCTGTTAGTTTCTGTCATATTTTTAAGTCGACTAAGAAAAAAAATTAAGTTTAGCTAATGAATTCTCAATTTTAATTTGGACACAAAAGAACTATGCAATCTATCAAAAAAATTACGAAATTACGAAAATTATCTGGACATATACAGCTCCTATACGGACATAGTTGTTATTGTCAAATCTGTCAATCTACATTCCTAATTTTGAAACTAAACGAATTGCCCGAAATTTCATATTTGTGTTTGTTGTTGAATTGGTGACACTAGAAACGAGAAAAAACTGGGTTGAGGGTTAGTTCATCTCGCTTAAGGCAAGAGTTAAAGGATTTAAAAAAAATGATTTAAAATAGAAAAAAACTTTGTTGTTTACCATAAAATAGCTGTTTTTTTATTTACCATAAAATAGCAGTTTTTTTTATTTTTTGACTGGCAGCTTTGAAGTGTATGTTCTTAAGTTCAACTATAGCTAGTTTTTGCGTTTATTTGCATTCAAAAACTCTTCCATTTTTCATAGGATCACCCATTAATTAAAAAACTAAAACTTTTTATTCCTCCAAATTTATTAGATTTTCTTAAAATGCCTCTTAGAAGTCACATAGCTAAGTTTGCTTAAATTGCCTTTAAATTGCGTTACTTAAATTCTCACCAATAATCAATTTTCTATTGCTTCTTAACAAAACGATTGTAATGTAACGTAACGTGAGGAAACTCACAAATACAAGTACATTGCAGCTATTTTTTGAAAGCATGCAAACGAATCCAAACAAAAAACGAGCGCATGTATTTATAAGAGAGAAAGAAAAGCAACTGGATGTAGCAACTAGGCATAACATGCCGGCTCCACTAGACATGAGCCATGCTCGGACTATGAACATGGCGAGAATAAAACCAATGCAGGCAGAAAAATCCATGTCTTGTCGACGACATATTGAAGAAAACCAACTTTTGAACACAAATTGAACGCTGTTCAAAGCTTGGCCATGAGATCTGAGATTTCGCGTGCGCGAGTGAGTTTTTTCTGAATTCCGTTGTAGCTGGAGGAAAATATTGCTGCAAAAGTTCTTATTTATTTACCTGAAATGTGTTCCTAAAATTTGAGTTGAATATTGTTGCAAAAGAGAGAAGTAGTTGTGAGAAAGAAATGAAACGACATGACATAATTTGCCCAGCAGGAAAAAATCAGCTGTTTATTGATTGGATTGTTGTTGTGATGTTGGGCATGTGTATGTTCTGTGGAGTCGGGGTGTAATAAATGCAAACGAAATGAAACATGACTCCATTTTGCATTATTTTTGTGTCCAGAAATTCTTTTATTTTTTTTTATCCTCACCTTGGCATTTTGATCGAAAAATATATCAAAGAAACAATTTATTGTAAAACTCAGTCAATGAAAGGAAACCACTAATTTTATGAAAGGAAACCACTAATTTTAAAACTTTGATAAGGAATAGCAAAAATATGGAAAACTATACCTACATACATACACACATAGACATACCTATATGTCTATAATGAAAATAAAAAACAATTCAACTGGAAAGTCAAAATATGTTGCAGATGTTTTTGAGTAGTGTAAGTTTTTTTTAAAGGAAGAAACAAGTTGATGGAGAATTTTTTGACGAAAATAAAAAACATCTAGTGTTAAATAAAATTATATTCTATTCACTTTTGACACTATAAACATTTTATTTTTCGAAGGTGAAAACTCAGATTAAACTTCAATTACTACAAAATATGTGTTCCTTTACTTTAAATTTCTGTGATTTTTAGTCCCAACTTTTGTCAAAAAAAAATTGACATAACTTTATACCAAAATGTGCAGAAATGCACAGAAAATCATAGAAATTCAAAGTAAAGTAACAGACCTAAAATTACTGAAATGAAAGATACTCCATTATTAACATTCCATTATGTTTACATCGTTGTATTTGTTATTTCATTCATTTCGCATCCATTAGTTGTGATATGAAACAGAATATCAAACGTTATGAGTGTGACAAAGAGGTAGAATGTATCTCTTTTATATTAATTGTTTGTTTATGTTCGAAACTAAATTCGAACTTACTCATCTCACTACAAAAGCTAAGGCTATGTTTCCACCAAAGGTTTATTTCAGTTCAGATTTAATAAATCTATTCGGTGTTTTCACCACACAAAAAGATTTAAAAAAGATTTATTTTGACAGCACCTTTAAAAATAAAAATAGTGTTTCAATTTTTCTTAGAGAGATAGAATGCTTCATTTGAATTCAGCCATGAAGAATAGGTTAGTTCGATTTGTAAAATATTTGCCCTAGGAAGATTTAACAAGATTTATTTCTAATCTTCTTACGAAATAAATGTGTATGGTAAATCTTTGAGGTAAATCTAACTAAATCCCAGATTTGTGTTAAATGGAAATGTAGCATAAATCACTTTTGTGAGTGAAGTGAGATAAGTCGGCAAGTAAGGCGAGTCATCTCACTTCACTCCCTGAAATAGCTAAATCTCGGCACTTGTTGTTGTCTATCAAATGCTGTGCAAATGAAGATTTTTAATTTGGTTAAAGTTTGTGTTCTAAATACACCTTGCATTAAATTTTGTACCTGTTTGCCTGAAAATTGATGTGGCTATTATAACCACAATCCAAGCAACATATTTTTTTCGCTACATAAATTTTGTCATATCATTTCATTTCCTTCTTACCACTATATACTTAAAAACTCAACATAGTACTCTATTAAATGATGATTCTTTGCGTCTGACTCTTTTCGAATTTTCACAAGTGCAAAGGAAAGAAAAATCGCACCTATTTAATTTTGAAAAAGAGTCCGACGAAAAGAATCGTCGTGTAATTAGGGATTATCCATTAAGTTTCCGTGTAGACGTAGCATAACTTCAAAGATGTCACAATTCAAGCAACCATGTCACATGCATAACTCTTTCCTATCTGGCAGTGCTTAAATCTATTCAATCATTTTCAACCAAACTCTGACATTTCTGTGAATTTTCAACCAAAACCACGGCAAACGAATTCGATATTTCACATTTGTAATGAGAAATTGCAAGAATCTGCACGTGAATTAAAAAAGTGTTCTTCTTTGAAAATAATATATTACTTTCTTGTTTTTTTACTGTGCACTTTTAATTAACAATGAAATTGAACGTAGAATAATAAAAACAAATAAATTTATTGAACAACTGGGTTAAGTGTTTTGCCAAACAAAAAAGTACATCGAAAAAGAGAAACCGTCAACGACGACGACGAGCGAAAACAATTTTCGTGTATTTTTGATTTTGTTAAATTAAGCATCGAAAAAGAAAAAAACACCCGAATTCTTTTAAAAAATCTTTACTTATTTTCAATAACGAAATAAATTTATCTGAATTCCCTAACATAGGCTACAAAGGAAGGAAACTACCCAAATATTTACACAGCGTCCCTTCCAAATTACATAATCCATCGAAATTTCGAAGAAAACTTGTGAAACAAAAATTTGAAAAGAAAATTTGTATTTTCATAAATAAAATAAAAATTTTAAATCGTTTTTTATCTGCCCACAATCTGTGGGAAAACAAGTGAAAGAAAAATATCTTGGAATAACTTGTGTTCGGTAAATGAGAATTATGTAGATTCATCATCGTGTGCTCAAGTGCATTTTTCTGCTCGCTCCGCTCAGCTTCGCTCTCCTTTATCTCGATTCTCATTAATGCAAATTCGAATTGCAATCCAATTAGATATCAAATCATTCACTAAAATTTGAAGAAAAATAAAGAATTTGTTTAAAAGCGAACAAGAGTACCATCAACCAGACCATCGAAACATCAGTTGCAGCAGCTTACGACAAGGAGTCATGACCCAAAGAGAACGCGACACTATCATTCACTTGGTTGCTGGCGGGTAAGTGGAGAGTTTATTATATTTTTTTTCTTTTAATTCGAATCTTTTTCTGGTTTTCTGTTGTTTATTTTTGGCAAAAATACCTACAATACATATCTATTTGACTTAGAAACAGGAACAGAAAAATTAGCCAAATGGTGTGAAAAAAATAGGTGATAACAACACAGTGGATGACTTATGCTTAGGTCAAATTGTATTTACCTTTGCCTTGGTTGATAATTTATCAACAACAACAAAAAACCTACCTATACCAAATTACTCGTCGTTATACTCCCACACCTTTTTTACCTTGAATAGGTATCTACTTTTAAAAGGCCTACGCCTAAGACACTTAATAACTGTTCCCTTGCATCGAATAAAAAGAGGTTTGTTTTGATGAAAAAAAATATATGTAAGCAGCCACAACTGGCTTAGTGGCTTCATCAACAAACACCCTCTTGTCCCCCTTTTTTGGGGTCGAAAACTCTTATGCAGTTCAAGTTCTTGTTTAATAGTGTTTTTATTTTCATTTTGAAGTCGTTCTTCTACTTTTTTCTCTATCTCCTTTTTTGTATTTTCTCCACAGTGGAGCGTCCAGGGATGAAAATGATTTTAAAGTTTAATGTAAAACAGAAATAATTTAGACATTACTCCCGTGTTCATAAATGCAAAAGCACTGCATCAGTTCCAAATACTCGTGAAAATATTGTTAAAAGGCAGCTTTATGTATAATCTAGGTTCTATCGTAATTCTATAATGCGTAGATTGTATCGCAAAATAATTATAAAAATATCGGATATATGTACCTACCTATTACTTCCACTATATTTGCAATAAATGCAAAATATAAGACGCTCCCAGTTTTCTGATTTGTGAGTAATTTTTAGGTTATTGTATTGAAAGTGTATTCCTATAGGTAGTTTATTTGTGACTTGTACCTATGTACATATTATTAGGACGAAAGTATTAAGCTAAAATTTAAAACTAATAAAATGTCATTGACTCCTCCCGAATACGAATATTTTATGCCGGATCACCAAACTATTTGGCACAGTCGATTAAAATCAAGGTGTTTATTATCTCATGTAATCCCACGGGTAGCATCCAGTTGAGCTGAGGAATATAGAGAAGAATGCTGTCTAGATTGGTGCTCAAACCTTACTTACGATATACTAGTTTGGTCGAAAACTGATGCGGTAATTCGGCCCCGGTCCTTCTAGCAAATTTATTACAAAATTATAACTAATCATTATACACAAAAGTTATCTAATTTTTGGAGATAACACAACACGCAAATTTAAATCTTATAGTTTTGAAAATACGCGACCTCCATATTGAGGAACTTAGATTAGATTTGTAATAAATTTAATACAATAGTAATGAATTGAATTGCAACCCTGGCTTCCTTCCTAACTTAGCCATTTCAGGTTATTTTTTCATGCTACATACATACGTGTATTGAATGACAAAAAATATTATAAAATAAGACGCAAAACGAACTTTAGTTTGTTATCGTATTTTTCTTTATTTTGCGTTAACCCTTTTGCCGGCAAACTGCACCGGTTGTGGCTTCTCTAAAAAAAAAGCATTGAAAGACGTTCGTCTTTCAAAACATGTTACACAAATGAATTGAATAATATAAAACGTAGTTTGTTTACTTGGGTGTCATGTTCTCTATTATAAAGTGCTCATTTTCTTCAAATGAATTATTATTTTTATTGTGAACCAAGCGTTAGATTTTTAAACTAGATTCTGCGCTCTAACCAACAACGTAATTTTGTTAGAACAAAAAACAAAAAAAAAAAATCTGTTGAATGAATAAAAACAAATCAATTAACCTGAGACGAAAGGATGGATCGAATAATCTATATACCTAGACTTAATTCTCCAAAGTACAAACTAATTAGTTCTAACAAGGCTATTAGGCATTATTTAAATGCAAGTGCATTTTATTTGCAATGCAAAAACGCTTAATTAGTATTAATTATAAACATCCCATAGGTATGTGGTTTGTATGTAACTGTAATATATGTCGACGGGGAATTTTTTATTATTTAATCTCTTACCAGACTCGTCTCATAATGTGCATCGTTTTATGAAATTCAAAGACAGAAATACCTGTCAGTTATTTATTGTGAGCCAGCATCGTAAATAAATATAAGAAGCTAGAAATAAAACTAGTACCTAGGTAGGTACCTACATACATGTACAAAAAGGCTCTTTTTGTTTTAACAAAGTAGAAATTTGGATGGCCTAATCTGTAACCTTTTCTGTGGAATTAATAAAGCGTGAAAAAAAATTTCTCATATGGAGGAAAAACATGATTTTTTGACATCTTTAATTTTTAAACTGATTTATTTCTATTGGTCGGATGGAAGCTTAAAAATTAGCTTGCAATTCTGAACATTTAGAAGTCCTCATAAAGCTCACCGTTTAATTTAAGTTGGTGCGCCCCCTAATTTCTTCCAAATAAATAAAAATCCTAGACAATTTTAGCACATTATTTTACCGTTAGCCTGACCCTCAAGACGAAAGAAGTTTATTATGGAAAAACACATGTAAAGTATTCAATAAAATTTTGAATTTTTATAACTTTGTTTATAATTGATAGAGTATTTTAAATTTTAGTACAAATGTCCAAAAACTTTGAACTTATTTGTACCAAAATTCACAAAAATACACTGAAAGAAATAGAACAACCCTTAGAATTTCAGAAAGAAACTAGACACAAATATCATTTTCATTAAAAACTCTTTTTGAAAATATAAACCCTATCAAAGAAATGTTAAAGTCACATGTTGTTTTAGGTAGGTACCTACTTATAGTTTCTTTTTGTAGTTTTGTATTTTTCCTTGTAATTATTGGACATTCTCAATGTCTAATTAAAACATATGCCCAAGAAGGTACCAATATATGCGCACAAAAAAACACCTACAATAAGTGGATTTGATAAAATGGTACTGGGTTATAGGTACATTAAAATATAATAAGTCAAAAAACATTAATCACTTACATAACATAATGTATGTATGCACGTAAGTGTATTTAAAAAAAATTCAGAGTGTTAACAACCTTTCAAAATGTTAAAAAACTTAAATTAACTTTCATAAATCAACACGTGTTTATAAAAATAGTTTCAGTAATAGACGTCCAGTACAGAATTGATTTCGAAGTTCTATATAAATGGGGTATTCACTGTTCAATTTTCAAATTCTTGAAACATTTATAGTGAAAGTAAGTAAAAGTAAATATTCATAGAAATTAGTAGCTATAACATCTTTTAGTTTACAATTTTTTTGAGACCAAATAAACTAATCAGGAAGAAATGTCAAAAATTTCCAGAAAACCTCAAGTTGTTTACTTATATGTATGTAAAAGATTGTTGAATGGCTTAGTTTTTAATTTATCCAAACTAAGTAGGAACCTATATATGCATAATTTGTCGATCTGTACAAAACGTCTCCGAATTTGAGTTTTTGAAAAAATCTTTAGCTCGCGAAGTGCGTAGTGAAACGTTTTATTGTTATACAAAACAACAATTCAGAACGTGCATTTCTGTTTCCATAACTAAGAAATGAAATAATAAATAAAAATCGTTGTTCCTATTAAGTAATCATTCATCACTTATTCAATGGAAAAAGTAATCACACCTCACCTTTATATTTTTCATTTAAATTTCACTAAGTTGACAAACTACACACAAATATAACTTCATGTACATAATGCAAATAAATAAAAATAAAATGAACAAGACGACAGAATCATGTTATAGTTTATTACTCAACAACAACTGTCAAGAAGTATAAGTGTTCTTGTTGTTGTTGTTTTGTGTGTTGTTTTATGCGGCTTTTCTAAAACTCGAGAATTTGAAATTACCGGCTTTATGAACCCCCGCAAATAAAGCTCAAACAATTCTAAAAATAACTCGAAAGACCAACACAACTGAATAATTTATCTTTTAGAAGCATGCCTCTGTGATTCTTTTTTTTAACTTGTTTTGTTTTTATCTTTTTTCTGTTTTTTCTCGTGTTTCTTTTTCGAATCGTTTGCATCTAAATTTCAATTGAGCTGATGTGTTGAGGGCTTTGTTACACATGGTGACTCTACCAACAATATTTCATAGAAGAATTGCGTGCTTTAGAAATTGCTCTTCGAGATATTTATGATAGAGAACGGCAATTTGTGGACAAAAAAAGTGAGGGGTCAGGAAATTCTTAAGACACTATGAAAACATAAAGACCGGTCTTATGAGTCTCATATTTTTTTTTTCAATCTGTTTTTGTTTCAATGTATTTTGAAACGCCTTACACCCGGAGAATGAATGTAGCTGCAGCTTGTAGCAGGAGCTGAATATTGTGTAACTGCTTCTAGGCCATACATTTCTTGCTACATTTAAAACTTCTCACTGCGGCACTGAATACTATTTTTCTACTTTGACAGTGGACACGTTCGGCTGCGTATCTTTAGCGATTTGGATTTATATGTGTTGTTGTAATCCCTTGTTAAAAAGCAGCTGATGTGAACATTTTTGGATTATAGATACCTCGATCGTTTTACCAGCCGATGTTAAACTAAGGCTAAAACAAAATACCTAGTAATAATAAGAATCACGAAATTTCATTGAAAATACCTACATATCATTTTATCGTTAAAGCATTTTTTGACTTAATGACATAGTTTAACAGTTAAATTATATTTTTTTGAATATTTAAAAGTGCACAATTATTTCATGATAGTGAAAACCTACCTACGTTAAAGTATTTTAGTTTTCAACTTCCAAACAACTACTTAGCAGCACTAAACACAATGCCAGTTGTCGAGTTATTCAAATGTCATTCCCATGGTGAATCTTTGCAAATAGGAAAGCCAACCAGTACCGCTAAGAAAACGCTTGTTCTCATTTTATGATAAAATGCCGAAAGTAATGCTGGATTTACACTATTAGAAAACTGACAGTATGACAGAAATAACAACAAAAGAATGGACTGTTTTGTCGTTTTTTCATTATTCTGGCGGATTTCCAGTCGTGTAAATCAGGCGAATACTGGAAGAATTTGTCTTTTCACTGTATAAGACCCTGTTTAGACTGCGACTACTCACTACATAATGCTCTACTTGGCGGCGACTTCTAAGTCATGACTCTTTTCGAAATTAAATTAATGCGAAAGTGAGATCAGATGTTTTGTCTCGATAGCATTCGTTGAATTTCGAAAAAGTCATGACACAAATGTCGTCATGTAATAGGACACATACTAATGAAAGTATGAAGTATGAACCGGTGCAGTGAAAGAAGTGACAATCGGGACATTTCAACATTTGCCTTGGTTAACAATTTTGTATTGAATAATTTTACCAAGCATTTGACATTTCTAAACAAATTATCGATAACACAACGACAATAGTAGTCTGGCAGTACCTTTTTTACCGGGACAAAAGTTAAATCCACTTTATTATCTGGACATAGCTAACTCTATCTGGACATAGTTGTTGTTGTATTTGACATGTAAATTGCTTTGTTTTGCTGTCGTTTTTTTCAGACAGAATTTACTGGAGTTGCAAAAAAAAAAAAAACACAACTACTGTTGAGAACAGTCACGTTTTATATCCCAAAATGTTTCATTAAATTCAATTTTGTTTGTTTTTGGCTTGTGCATTAAACGGTAAAGTTCGTATTTAATAAAAGATGAGTATTTGGATGAGGTCGGAGGCAGAAATGCTTATAGAATTATGTGAAAAATTCTGAATGAAAACTTAATACCACACTTGATTTTTTTTGCGAATTCGAACTTCCTATACATTTAAAGTATGTGCTCCTTATCCTTTAATTTAACGCATAATCGAAGTAGTATTTTTTCATTTGTACATACAAATTAGCTTAAATACAAAAATTTATGAATGCAGGCATTTTAAATCATTGAGTCAAAATTTGGTCACACTGCTTTTCTTAAAGTGTAGGTATCGTTAGTAATAATTCGTCTTTTACGGTCTGTAAGTTTTCAAATATAAGAGAAAAATATTAAAAAGCAATACCTACAAGCTCTTTCTAAAATTCTTTTTGTTTCTACGTTTCCTATCTTAACTTAAACAACTGCAGGGATTTTATCAACCTTGAAAGGGTGTTTTTAATTTCACTGTCCAATAAAGATTCCTATGGCCACATAAAGTGCATAAAAGCGTAATCAAACATACACATTTTGTATGTATTTTATTAGAAAAATTGGAAATATACTTTTTAAATATTTCGCCGTGTTTATGTAACGGCTACCCATCACTTCTTCCTAATATTTGTTAATATGTGACTGGACTGTCAATATGTATACTATGTTTGCTGCTACTTATTTCATAATATTTAATAAGTGTCATCAGTTCTTCTTATTTAAATTTTTTAACACTTCTGATGGGCCCTATTTTATGCATTAAAAATCTAAAAAAAAAAATGGCCATAGAAAATAACAAGCAAATTGAATTCAAATGTTTTTGTTTGCATGTGAAATGTACATTTGCACTTTTATTTCTTTCATCGGACCATGCAATTGTTCGTGTTTTCTTTAAAAATTCATTTAATGCATTCAGCCTGTTGTTTTTAAATATTTTAATTAAGTCAACAAAAATAGAATGTTTTCTATTTTGTGATTTTTGTTTACACACAAATAGGTATGTATTTAAGTGTTTTGATTGTTTTGAAAAACCAATTATTGCATCGTCATATTCTTCATACAAAGACTTAAAAAAATAAACAAAAACAACATGGGCTTAAAAGTTCTGAGTAGCGCAATAATAGAAAAGTTGTCTGTAAATTCTAAAATCGTACATTCAAATAGCACTGAAGAGATGCGGGCTTGCATACTACTTTTTTTTTTTTGAATTATGAATAATTGAGATTTCAACAGTTCACAAAAATCCGTAAACATTCTAAGAGGTGTTTTCTCCTTTATTCAACAAATTAAAACATCATTTTTCCATAAAATTTTGTATAAATCAAAATTTAATTTAATTTAAAAATACTTCTACGAGTTTATTTTCATTTATAATTACCAAAAAGATTATTGAACTCAAGCATAACGCCCTCTCAGCTAAGTAATTGAATTAAATTGTTGCAGATTTGCCATTATTAAATCGTAAGATTATTCAGAGAAATACCAACTTAATAAACATTTCGGAAGAATTAAATTTCTACAAAAAATTAATTAGTTTTGTGTCGTATCTCGGATTAATCAATAAGTATACGACAAGCGAAAACAACGGCAAACAAGACAATTATACCAATTAAAGAGCTTCTGACGTCGCATTGTCGTCGGTTAGTCGACACGAATTTCATAACATCGAGCATCGAGCTGCATGGGTACCTTTACCTACCCGAAACTGATAATCTACGTCAGAGGTATTTTTATATGAAGTAAACAACAAATATATATTTAATTGAAAATATTACAAGAATTAGTATTTTCTTTTTAAATTGACGACAAAAATTGTTTCGTGTATTTTTCTATTTAATTTAAATTTTGAACAAATGTGCTTTAGATTTACTCAATTTACCTACATAAATGAAATAAACAAAAATTTACAAAGAAATCGTTTCAAAAATTGAGTAAATTTTAAATAATTCGTTTGTATACTTCATTTGTATCCGAAAACAGAAAACAGTGATTCTTTGTGAACTTTCTTCATTAAAAAAATCTTTTTATTTTTTTACCGGCTGAATATGTTGGTGGTTGGTAAATATGGGTATGTATCATATTAAGAGCCTTCAACCTCCACTCGACGTCATCAACCCTTGAAAACTTTTAAGAAGCGATATTTTCCTTAACATTTGAATTTTCTATTAAAAGGAAATACCATGTTGCGTGTTGAGAGTAGATCCAGAATATTGTGCGTACGTGATTGTTGGCACGTTTTGTATGTTGACATTTTGAATTTCACAACAAAAAACAAACATCAGCTGTTTGGGAGTTATTTTGATATTTTTAAGTGGTAGTTTGATTGAAGTTGTTTGCTTTCAAATTTGAAAGAGTTTGAATGATTTTGCTGAAGGTAAATTAGGTATACCTAGTGTGTAATTCCATAAAGCAGAATGGTTCGCGACTGGGTTGTATGTTTATATTTTATTCAGGTAATAATTATTTAGTGGACTTTCATAATTATGCCGGATTAACACGACTGAATAAATTTTATAATGGATTCGGCAAACTAAAGATTTTTGAAGAGGTATGATGAGATTTTCTGTTTCTAACTCACTCTGTCGGCATTAACGTTCAGAAATATTAGGTCTGTTTCTTTACTTTTGGGGTAAAGCTTGGGAAAAAGTTCGGGAAAAAGTTTGGGCATGAGCTTTTTGATGTTGTTGTTGTAATGTTTAACCAGAAACGAAAAGTAAAGAAACGCATTTGGGATGTTTCTGGTTTGTTGCGACTTTATTGCTTGTAGGCTAACGCATACAAAATTATGCAATTTCAATTCTTAACATTTGCACTTATCATTTTGGGCTCTATTAAAAGATACCAGAAGAAATATTTTAATTTATATTTGACTCCATTAGGCGTTTTCCTTTGGAGGTGGCGAAGTACTTGCAAGTACTTTGCCAGCTTTTTTCAATGGAACACATCAAACTGCTTTCCCATGTAAAATGTATCTACTCGCCATGAAAGCATGTGCAGTTGATAGTACTAGATTAGGGTTTTCATCTACTCCCAAGTACTTCGCCACCTCCAAAGGAAAACGGCTATTGTATCATTTTCATTTAATTTGTTTAAATTAAACCATTTTATATACGCTACTTGACAAATTTAATTTAAAATTTTTCGATCAGCTGATTTCTTGTTTGACAAGCAAGAAAGTTCCGGAACTAAAATGTTCGGGTAGATTCTTGCTGAAGGGGAAATGAAAAAAAGTCAAAAGCTCTGGCATTTTCGTGTCAGAAAATAGTAAAGAAACACGTTTTGGGTAGATTTGGGTTACTTTGGGAACCCGCGGGCTGGTAAAGAAACAAACCTATTGTTAAAAAAAAAGAATTTCTCATTTATCCTTTTAATCAGATCATCAATATAGGTAATATATATAAGCCCTGCTCTGTATAGAATTGAAGACAAACATTCGAATAAGCACTACCTACGTGAAGATAGTTTTTAATGTGAAGCTTCTCACTCAAGCACTGTGATTGGCAGTTTACAGAGAAAAATTACCTAATGAGGACGAAAGTTCTTTGACGTGAAGTTAACTGTCTACCCTCATCTTTAGGTAGGAGAGAGATTTTGTAAAAAATGTGTTGAAATAGAAAACAAGTATTGAAAAACAATGACATCAATGGAATGGCGAATTTCGAAAAGGTCACATCTCTGAAAATTCAAAATATAATAGCCACTAATTATTTTTAAAAGACTAGTTTAAAATTTAAAAAAATACTTTTGAGTTACATGACAATGACGGTGAATATACTAAAGATGTCCTTTTTTGAGCATAATATGCTCAGGGAAGCATTATGAATACATTGATATAAAAAAAAAATAATTTGTGAAAAAATTCGAAATGTGACCTTTTCGAAATGGTGATTCAATTACAGTGTCATGCTTTAGCTTTTTTTTTAAAGCCAACAAATGCAATGGATTTTTTACTGACAAGAATTTAAAAACGGGTTAAAAAAACATTAATATGAATAATATCAGAAAAGATTTCAAAATTGTGCGTAGCGTGGGTAGTGAAGTGAGAATCTTATCAACTAACTGGTAATATCACACTTTATTTACTTTCATAAACGTATAAATAAACACTTTCATAATTTTTGTTTTTAAAGAAATAGACTTTATGCAGAAAAAACCAATTTTGAATCAAAATTCAATAAATAGTCTCACTTTTTCATTAAAATATTTTCAAGCAATATTTGGTTTTTTTTTCTAAATTTAACAGCCAAGGCCTCTACAAAATAATATATGTACATACATATTCCAACGAAACATCTGATTCAAATGTTAAATTAAAATAATTGAATAATTTGAAAATCATTGACCTTCAATTTTTATTTGTTTACTAAACAATGTTTAAACTTTGCACAAACACGTTTGAATTATATTAAACATTTTAAAGCTATTTTATTCCACATAATGTTTGGACAAAAAGTATAAATTTCATAGGAAAAAAAAGTGTAATTTGTGTTTTTGATATTAAAAAATTGGCTTTTATTGCATGTTTGTATGTTAGCAGTTATGCTACATTGAATTTACTCATATCATTTAGGTAAACCACATTTTTATATGAAGGGCCGCGGAGAGTGACGACCAGAGTTACATTTTTACGATTCTGATGCAGAATTCAAAGTTTAAACTTTCAAGTATAATATTTTGAACTCAGATTTAATAATTACCTACACTGGTAAACAAGGTTTTGTTACATAAACCAAAGCATACTTTTCTAGTATTTTGTTTGCAGAACTCGAATCTGAAGTCAGAAATATTCCATAACATCACGTTTTTGAGATATTCCGCGGCACTTATGATCCTTACTTCTGACCCATCGTTATCATTCTTTTCCATATCATTCGATTTTTCGATTCGTATCTTAGAGACCTAGAAGATGGCATCTTAATCTCATTTTCGGTAGAAATTGACTTTGATCGTTCTTTCCCTTCATATATCAAAACAATAAACTATAATTTTATTTATCAATAAAAAAACAAATTGTTTAAAAAGTTCTGAAAAAAAACCACGGATGAAGTAAGATATTTTTATTAATTATGAATACGAAGACAAATAGACCCAATAAATATCGTTCTATATAAAACAGTATATTTATATGTATACTTTACTTACCTACCTACCTACATATGTACATTTTTAAATTAACTCTTTTTACATAAAATATTATCGTTTCTTCTGTCTTGCTCTTTTCAAACTGCAAATTATTTTGTATTCCCTCTGCAAGCCTCACTTTTTGTAAACTTCTTTTCAGAGCAATCGACTGGTTTCCAATGTGTTCTCCCTCTATATCTCTCTGATGGTATCCAATCGATGGTACCTGCAGATGAATTATGAAAATTGCTTCCAGCCAGCTGGATATGCAGTATTCGAATATAGCTACTACTTGAAATTGTGGATTTTGTTGGTGAGTCTTTGGATTTATATTCTTTTTGTTTAATTTTTTTTTTTTTAATTCACTGACAGTATTCTCTCTAGGGGGGTGTTCAGAGATTTTGATTTTGATTGTTTCCCATCACCTACACATAAATGCAGTAATCAAAAATCAATGTTAAAGATTGTTGTGTCGATTTTCAAATAAAAAGAAAGGAAACATGACCTACAAATTTTAAAAGTTGCATCTAATAATTCTATAAATGCCTACCTACATACATACTTCCGTTTGAAGGGGAACTACATAGTTCCTGGAACTGAGCAGAGAAATGTTTAAAAAAATTCAATTTTAATAAAATGAGACAGTTGTCTGGTTATAAACAGAACTTAAAAAAAAAAAGAGTTTTTGGGAGAAAATCAATTATACGCATAAAAACACCCCAGAAACACTTTTTGGACGTGGGCGTATTTCGAGCATCCCCATATGAATTGATAATTTTAAGAGTATTTCCCGAAACTATTGTGTTACTTCAAGTTGAATTGATAATTTTAAGATTATTTCCCGAAACTATTGTGTTACTTCAAGTTAAAAGTTCAAATGAGTCAACTCAATATATTCAGTCACTCCACTTTTTTTTTTGATCCACAGTTAATTAAAGTAGAACTGGACCAATGAAATCATACATTTAGGCCCAGTTTTTAAGTACGAGATCATCCTATATTCGAAGTTAACACCTTTAACAGTTTTTCATTCAATTTACATGTAGATACCGAATTTACTTAACAGTTTCTGTGAGTAAAATCAATCCCCTGCTGAAAAAATGTTTCTACAAGGGTTTAATTTCTTTCCGGAGTGTTTTACTCCTTTTCGATTCCAATGGAATAGGTACCTATTAAAACTCGTCTTTCAGAATTTCAACACACAGTATCAAACGTCACAATTTAAATAATATGGTGTCCTCAATTTGATCTGAGTGCACTCCTTAATAAAATAGAATAGAAGAAACGACTCCAATAACATCATTCCGAAACGCTAATAAGGGTCTTTTGGCGTTGTTAAAAATTAGTACTAGGAGTGACCTAAATAAAACGACTTTGAAACACTGTCATACGATTGAGATTCGTTTAAAGCACCAACATTTAGTAATGACTCTAAATTTTCATCTAAAAGCTGGCAAATCAAAAACTCAAAAAATGTCAAAATGTAAACTGAAATTGATTAGTTGAACGCGCCTATTTAAAATGAGTGAACAAAAAATTGATGTTTGCTGCACTCAAACTATTTGCGCCATTCGCTCGGTCTTTTTGTTCTGAGCTCATGGAACGTACTCCATGCTAGCTCTGATTAAAAAAGGAAAACAAGTTGAGCGCTCTCTCTGACTGCTCTTGCTCTGAGCTAACTGCCTGAACAAAATGGGCGAAGGAGCTGGAATAGATGTCAAAAATGCTGCATTTTTGACATCTTTTCCAGCAACATCTTGTATTCTGTTCAGGAAGTTAAAAAGAAACAGATCTTTTTTGACAGCTCAGTGCTATGCTCGAAGGTAAAACAAGAAAAATTCGTAATATGCAGGCTCCACTGCACATGAGCCATGTTCGGATTATGAACATGGCGAGAATAAAACCAATGGAGGCAGAAAAATCCATGTCTTGTCGACGACATGTCGAAGAAAACCAACTTTTGAACACAAATTGAACGCTGTTCAAAGCTTGGCCATGAGATCTGAGATTTCACGTGTGCAAGTGAGTTTTTTCTGAATTTCGTTGTACCTGGAGGAAAATATTGCTGCAAAAGCTCTTATTTATTTGCCTGAAATGTATTCCTAAAATTTGAGTTGAATATTGTTGCAAGAGATAGAAAAAGTGGTGAGTGAGAAATGAAGCGACATGACATGATTCGCCCAGCGAGAAAAAATCTGCTGATTGTATCTTTATGTCCTGTGGAGTCAGGGTGTAATGTAACTGATTTGAATGAGTTCACTTGAACTGAAGAATTGACTCTTATTAGTTCCTTAATAGTTTTGCCTTGTTATTGATCAAACACTATAAAATATTATGTAGGTACCTAATTATAAATATGTAAAGATAACTCTCATAAAATACAAACATTCACTCCTATTTGAGGTTGTTTGTTTTTATGGTGCATTTCCATTATAATTATGTAAGTTTGATAATAAACTCAGTGCCATTCATCAGCTTCAAATTGATTTGTGATGTACACACATTAATGAATATCTTGCCAAGGACTTACATAATCTCAAAAGAATCCTTATACGAGTAGACTTGTAGTCCAAATTGCTGTCATATGATTTCTCACATTTCTAAAAGTTTTTTTTTTTGTCTCCGTAAAACTGGCATAAATATCCCTGTTTGTCTGTAAAAAGAACAAATTCTTGCCAACATCTGCTGACCTTGAATGTTATAGGGAGTGATATAGAAGGGTGTAGACCTTTTTTTTACTGTGGAGTAAAATCAATTTCCATGTACACAGATTGTAGATATTTTCCATAGAACTGTCTCTAAAGATATAGTTTCACTTGGTATAATGCCTTTAAACTGTGTACCTTCTACGAGTGTGTGTATAAAAGATTGAAAAGAAAACAAATATACGTAATACTAGTATAGCTTCAAGTCGTCATTTCTGTTTTCATAATTTATTTAATAAGTTGCATGAATGATTCTGAGTTGGTAGACATGAATTGCCCCATAAACTTTCGTCATAAATAAAAGAACCCTGTTGTCGTATCTTAATAATTTATATAGGTTGAGGTTAAGTAATTTGCAGCTACTCAATAAAAGGGGTAATGATGAATTAATAAAAGTTTAATAACCGTTCATTGTTATCAACTTCCTGTTTATTGCTGACAATCGTCTTTAAGTACAAAAAAATTGATTGTTTATAAAATGTAATAAATCGATGGATTTAAAGATTCGAACAGTAAAGTAGTTGTCGTAGGTCATTTGTCTTTATATAAGTACATTATATGCTCATGAGGTGGATCAATAAGTTTTTAAGTAGCATAAGAGCTGTTTTCATTGTTACAACCCTGATTCTCATGATTTTATTCTTAATGAAAATTTAAATTCTAAGACACATCATGGTTTTCTTAAAAGAAATACGCACATATTAAATTCAAAATAAGATGAACGACTGTGTCGCACGTACTTGCTTTTATGTTCAAGAGACTTGGCTTAAGAACGTTCTATACCTAAATTAAGAAATTAATTAGATGAAAATGTTTTGAAAAAAGATTTTCATATTAATTCTTGATCAAATATAATTGTATAGAAAAAATTAAATCGTTGGAGAGTTTTTTTTTTTAATAATAAACTTTTTATATGAAATTCTTAAAATACTTTTAAAGACTAATTTTAGTAAGCAAAGCGTAAGTATTTGTTTATGTGCATATTATGAAAATAAAGGGTTGGGGTTAAATTTCTGGCAGGGTCAAAATTCTTTTTGCTAAATTCTGCTTTTCAAAATTGTACTTTTTTCGAAAAAATTTGTTTTTCAAAATTCTGTTTTCTCCACCCGCTCGCGAAATTAAAGTTTCAAAAAAAAATTGTCAACCTGTTTTTGGGATATCGAATTTTCAAAAAAAAAAGTAATATATATTTTTTTTAATTAAAAAATATCTTCTTCGAAAATTTAAACTTATTTGAAATATATAAAAAAAATAAATAAATAATTAGAAAAAAACATTCTATAAAAGGTACTATTTAATGTTTATTTTAATAATTTTTCGCTGTAGATCTTATTAATTTCAGCATCTTGAAAAAGATTTTTCAAAGTCATAGGAGCCATTCTTAAAAAGAATTATTTTCCTTTCCGGTTTTTTAACTTTTGTTATTTTTTCATAAAAGTCTAATTTTTATCTTAAAATATTTTGAAAAGCTTAACAAAATCCTTAAGTACCGAGTTTAAAAAAAAACCATACTAAAGTTTTCAAAATGTATTTTAATTATTATTAATTATATTAAATTATTTTTTTTTTTTGAAAATTCAAAATTTTAAAAACGGGATGATGAATATTTTTGAAACTAGGATTATAAATGTATATTAATAAATACTCAAAACTGGCATGCTCTTTTTTTAATTTTACCACAATTTTATACATACAAAATTAGTTTTTAAGAAACTGCTTCAACGATTTATTTTTTTTTTTCATATTCTTCAAAGGAATCAAATGGAATACTTGTTTTTTGGCTCTAAGTTATTAAACGGGTTGTTTATACTCATAAAAGAACGATTTAAATGTTTTTTTATAGGTACTTTTTCTAAAATTACTTGCATATTTCAAAATGTTCTTAAGTTCATTTGAACATAAGAGCAAGTACGTGCGATCCAGTCGTGCATTTTATTTTTAAGAGATGTCTACTTTTGGTGGGCTTAATTCCTATGTGGATTAAATTTTCGTACGATATATCCCAGAATTTCATCTCTATAGAAGAAATAGTATATAATAATAATATTTAATAATATTTAAGTACAATTAACTTCATCAAAAATAAAACTGAGTTACTGCCCCTTGCGCTCCTTTAAATATGAATCGAACAGCTCTGGTTCTCACGAACTGGTGCACCACGAAATCTATTTATTTTGTACTCCATTTTCTACGATTCTCTTTCCGAACTATCGTCCGATCGTAATTATGCATATCCAATGTTATGGCAATGCTATTATACCTAACTCGAACATCGAAAGCTTTTTAACACCGGTGGTATAATCTTCTTAGCAAATAAACAACCGGTTCAATGATGAAAATAATGATTTGTATTTTTCGCAAAATACACCGGACTGTAGAGCGACCTAAAATAAAGGAAGTGCTTCTTGAACTTATTTGAGTCTCTTGGAAATAATTTTGATCAGAACATGCTCTAGTTGACTCACTTTCCCCTTACATTTGGTTTCCTGCCAACTTTCCAAAGAAAATAAAACTTTTTTGTGAACTCGTTCAGTAAGAAAATATCCTTTCCTTTACTTTTAATTAATTAAAAACAAGTGATGCCATCAGGTACCTACTTATTTGTTGATAGATTTGAAATAGTTTTTCTTATTTTTCCAATCCAATAAAAAAAAATTAAAAAAGAAAAACTTTTACAATCAATTTCAATCATCAGCAATTGTTGCAGATTATTACTTACGCAACACTGGCTAACAACCACGTCTTACTTAAAGTTCTATTTATAATTCCAGTCACGAACGATAACAAAGTCGTATTTATAAATGTTTCCAACTTTTAATTCATTTAGAAAAAAAAACTACATTTAAGTCAAATTGTCCATTCTCCAATCTACAAATTAGTTGAATGAACAAACTGGAAATTTTATCTATGCATGTTTTTTTTGCATTGTGCTTAGCAAAATAATGAATTAATTTAATGATTCTGTTTATTCAAAGCAGTTATAATAAATCAAAAAAATTAAACAAACTCAAATATTAATGCAATAGCATGTTTATCTGTTTTGTTCGCTCACTGATTCACTTAATGTCTCTCCATCTAATCAATTTAATAATTATTATAAAGTTCACATCGTTCATCTTTGCAGATTCCAGATTTGAGGTTATCTGAGTTATTCTCAGAAATCTACTTAAAACCGGCTTTCTATCGAAGCCATCATACGCATTGAATTGGTTTAGTATATTTTAGTTAAAATGGTTTTTAATATTTTGTTATTATTACATTTATTTTTGGAATAATGTTCAAATAATGAACATTGAAGAGGGCTTGTCGGCATGCACGTTGTTTATTTTATCACAATTTGATAAGCTCGTTTGTTTTATAAATGTTATTATATTTTTTCAATGTGTTTTTTGTTTACTCGTACATATTTTTACCGGCTTTCAAATGATTAAACACTCTGCAGGGAGTCAACATTTTGAAGTAAATATTTAACAATAAAACTGCGTCGTTTCTATTTTGTTTAATATGTGGCTACAAATTCGACAAGAGATAACTACTGTTAATAGAGTTCGGTTTTTGTTTATATCAGAAACTGTTTTACCTGTCCTTCAACTTAAGTCGGTAAACTGATAACAATGTTTAATATGAATTTACATTTCATATAAAACTAGTAGTTATACAATATGCATTTATCCAAATAAACATTTATGACAGAAATGTACTTGAGGAAAATTTTAATATTTTTACAGGCTAATTCCCGATTGTGCTTATTTTCCATTCGTTGGATATCTAGACAATACAATCAGTGCATGGAAAGTATATTCTTTGAAATTTTAGTTGTTAGCTGATTTATGACTTTAATATTGCTTTGCTTCACTTTTTAATTTTTGACCATTCCGTATTTCTTCAATTCTCGTCGGGTAATATAAACAAAATTTGTAACAAATTGGTCAAAGGAAGCAATTTTTGTTTTTAATAATCCGAATTAATAGGAGCATCCCTTTTCGTCACATGTCAATTTAAACGGATAAGAGGATTGCAAGGAAACCGATGTTATTTCAACCCATTTAAGTAGAGTTAAATTCTTTTCCAAAAAATAAAAAAGACATTTCAAATTGTAAACCAGTGGCTTTGCACCTATTTGATTCAAATGGCTATGTTTTAACATGATAAACCGTTATTATAGTGTACGTTACACACCTATGCCTTGTCACGTTCTTTCTAAGCTACATACTTCTGGTGGTCTCCAAGGTACCCAACTAGGTCTTCTTCTGTTTATTCTTACGTTAAACGATATTGCAAAGGTCTTCAAACATTCTTATGTAAAACGACGATTCCAAGTTTTTGAATACCGTATTTATTCGATATACTAGATACTCATCCCTTATTTAATTGAATCATGGCATGGCTTCGGAAACTGCTAACTAAGCAATAAACCGCATCAAATCTCTTCCGCTGATAATTTAACTTCTCCAAATAATAAAACTACATCCACTATTATGCGACAAAAAGCTCAATTATTCTCGAAATAATCCTGCAGCACTTAGGCCGTTCTAAATACCTAAACCTTATTTTTGTTTAATATTAAAAAATTCATTCTTGCAATATGTTTTCCATTTTTGATCATAAATCTTATTAAATAATCAACTTTATAAAGAAAAATCGGATTCTGTACGAGTCTTCTCCGTTTCCGTCTTTAAATTTGTATTTGGGGTCAATTTTGACCAAAAAAAATCTGAAAACCTATTTTTCTCTTATTAATTTGCATTTTATTGTGTTTAGATTTTTATATTGTTAGCCTTCAACCCCAAATTATATTTTAAAGCCAAAACAAAATGTCAACAAATGTCCTTACAAGAAAAATAGCGCAGACATTTTAATGCCTCGGAACCATCAATTTATTTATAAATCATTTATCATAGGGTACATTCTTGGTGTTTTGTTAAAATGCATGTAGATATTTCGGATTTGATATTGAAATTTCTGATTGGTTAAATACCAGCAACTTTTGGTATGTTTTTGTATTTGAGTAAGAGAGACATACAAATCGTTATTTGTGGATATTTCTTCGTAAATGTAGAAAAGAACGGTTGCAACGTATGAAACTTCACTTGGTGAAAACTCGACTCAACAACATAACATCACCGAAGTCATGAAAATTAAAGCCACTCAAGACTTAAAAAAAGTCTTTGGTTTAGGCCCCCAATTTTAGTTGTAGGAAAAAGTTCAAAATATTTACAACATTTAACCCACATAATATGACGTCTTAATAGGTCAGTCCCATCAATAATATTACTCTCAATTTGGAGGAGGCCGAATGATATGGCGGGACAAGATTCTCCGTTCAATTGTCTAACAAACTTATGTTATAATTCACGTACTGAGCTGCTGGAAACAAATTTTCGAATGTGCAGCGAAAAATTTGTCAGTTAGCGGAGAGCTGTTTTAGGTGAGAAACAACATTGAAAAATGAATAAAAAAAATTTCTTCTTAGCGATCTCCGAACAAAATATCAGTGCTTAGATGAAGGTTTGTGTCCCACTTAAAAGCCCTGATGGCTTAAGCTGGCCATACACGACTGAGCCATCCGATCCATTTGCCTCGGTTGGATTTCAGATTGGCTGAAAATCTAAATGGATGGTTGGCCGATCCACCCCACACACGACCGATTTTAGATCGGCACGGGGACATTTGGCTAGTTGGCTCTTTTGTGTATGGCCAGCTTTAAGGATTTTACTTGGTAATACGCCTAATATGAGGCAAGATTTTGGATACAACTCAACTATCTTAAAAAAAGTTGCTTTCATAATATATTTCTTAAAAAACATCCTCCATTAAAAAAAAGGTTTTAAATGTTTCCAAGATTATAAAAAAGATTTTTATTTAATTTTGGTTTTACGATCTATTTGAAATTTATTGCAGCTTTTCCATATGGGTTTGTTTTCAGCAAATGTTTTTTTTTTTTCTTTATCTCTTAGCCACGGTAGTTGGCAGTTGAACAAAATCAAATCAAATAGAAAACAACAAAAAGTCAATTCTCAAAGTGTTGTCCGAGTACCGGTGCGGCGGGCGCACGTTAAGCAATCAAAACAATTTATTTTGAGACACTGGTGTTGTTTAAGTTACCATGTGTAATTTGTTATTTTCGCTTTCCTCATTTTATGTTTTTGATTTTAAATTCTTATTTACAAACAAATTTGATCATTTTGAATAAATTAAATTTTTGTTTTTTTATCTATTTAATTTAGAACTGCTGGCACAGTTGGAGCTGTTTTGACATGTCCCCTTGAAGTTGTTAAAACACGGCTGCAAAGTTCATCGTCTTTTGTGTCTCCACCACGACTACCAGAAGCACCAGGATGTGCACATCAAAGTGAAGCACTTCTCAGACCTGAACAACGCCGTAAACTATGTACAACTATCCTTCGGAAGCGACCGCAGCCACAGGTGATTGGGGGTGTCCGGAGGGTAGTACATTTTATTCCTTAGTTGTGATTGTTTTTTTTTTTGTTTTTTTTTTCTGTTATGTTCCTGTGTGTATATACAATGTAAATTCACACATCATAAATAAACTTTTTAACTAACTGAATAAAATTGAATTTCAGATAATGGCCATCTCACACTGTGGCATCTCATCAACAGCTAAAAGTATGAGCATCGTGCAATGTTTGAAGTAAGATTGTTTCCTTTAAATGTTTCATTTTTCTTATAATTTACTTGTTCTTTTACAGGCACATAGTACAAAATGAAGGACCCCGTGCACTATTCAAAGGATTGGGTCCGAATCTCGTTGGCGTTGCTCCATCACGCGCAATTTATTTCTGCACTTACTCTCAAACAAAATCTATGTTAAATAGTTTAGGGTTAGTTCTTTGAATAATTTTAAAACTTCAAATTGAATTTAGTCATTCTCATCTTTTTATGTTTTCCTAATCCAGTGTCGTTCGGAAAGATTCACCAGTGGTACACATACTAAGCGCATCATGCGCAGGCTTTGCTGCTTCCTCAGCTACAAATCCAATTTGGTTTGTTAAGACCAGACTACAACTGGACTATAATTCCAAAGTTCAAATGACAGTACGAGAGTGCATTGCACGAATATACGCACAGGGTGGTGTGAGGGGCTTCTATAAGGGTATTACAGCTAGTTACGTTGGTATCTCAGAGACAGTCGTTCATTTTGTTATCTATGAAGCCATCAAATCGAAATTGGTATGTTAATAGCTACAATAGGTTATTAATTAGAAATTATGAATTTTTATTTTGCTTTTACCAAAAAGGTTGAGTATCATGGGACACACCATCCAGGAGATTTAAAGACATCACGAGATTTTCTCGAATTTATGTTGGCTGGTGCCACTTCAAAGACAATTGCATCGTGTATCGCCTATCCACACGAAGTTGCGAGGACAAGACTGAGGGAAGAAGGTAACAAGTACAATAAATTTTGGCAGACATTGCATACCGTATGGAAAGAAGAAGGTCGAGCTGGACTCTATAGGTGAGATTTTTTTTGTACTTATCAATTTCAAAGCATATTTCAAAGATGGTGTGCTGAAAAATTTAAATATGTTTTATAATAAATAAACTAGTGCACGACTAGTTTTCATATTTTTATTTTAACCATCCTTTACAAAGAGTATTATATCAAACGAGAATATAACAGATAACACTATTAAAGTTTATACAAGAATAATTTAGTGCAACTTGTATCTTTGGCCTATTTTTATTTCTTTGCGTATTTCTTTTTAAGCACGCAAAATGTCTATAAGAGATAGCATTGAAAAATTGGAATAACCCAAAACTTATCTTTCTAAAATGAAAAAAATTAATATTTTATCTTATCTTCAATATTTAATAACTTTTAGAAAAAATGTATCATTTTTGCTATTGAGACCATTTTTAAATAAGTATTATTATAATTTACTATTCTCATTATATATCAAATCATTTAAATCAAATACATTACGATACAAATCAAAACAAAACCAATACGTACAACGACATAGATAATATGTACGTTTATTTATACATACTTTGATTTTGTTTACACGTTCTATCTTATCTTGAATCTTGTCTAAATCACTTATCTTTTATGTTTTGGCAAAACAGGCTGGGAAACTCATTCACCGTGCATATGTAAATTAAATACATTAACCTTCATAAACTAGGATACAAACACTCAAAATTACAAATCTACTTTGATTCTGTTTGACGGCTGTAAATATAGTTAGTGACACGGTCTTCTTTCCCAAGTCAGGTCTTCCTCTTCATTTCTACAAAATTTGTATCTACAGATATCTTTTGTCAGAAAAATAGAAAAAAAAAAACCAACTCTTATTTAAAATTGACCCGAGGTGATGTGCCCTAGAGAAACTTTCAGCTGATTTTGAATCATCCATGTGGTGTGTTTTTAATAATTGTTTTAAAATGATTTAGTATTTTGCTTTCATTGATAGCACTTAGCGTTGATGTTGTTTGCCGATGTTCTACAGCATCAGCAAAATGTTCATCATTCCTCAATAATGCACTTCTCTTTATATTTATACACCAGACGCGGTTCTATTCTGCATTATTTTTAGAAATATTGTTCAAATCTTTACTCACGTCATACAAAAATTGTATCTTTATGACCGTCCATAATATGAAATGCGTTGATCGCTGTCATGTTTTTGATGAGTGATTATACCAATATGTATGTAAATCAAATCAACCACGTTTTGGTATAGTGAAAGTAAAAAATATTTTATTTGGACTTCGATTATCACAAGGTATTCTTAGAACTAATCCAAAACATTAATTTACTTAAGATATTTATTTACTTCTTCATTACGATTATGATATCTTCCACGGATACGACTGGTTTCAATTTACATAAGCTGGTTTAAAGGCTTCTGCATTCTGCTTTGTAAGTAACTCCTTACTTACTATTACAACACCTCCCATATTTGATGAGATTAGTCCTAGCTGGACATCTAAGTTTCGTAAGTTATTTTTCCAAACGATGGTATATTCACTATCAGCATTTTCAGTTCAAATTATTCACAAAAACGCCTTTTGAAACCAGTCAAAATAATTATAAGACATCAACCAAAATTGCTGGTGGGGATAAGTTCATAAATTTGGAAGCTCCCATAGTTCGGTAAAGACTATGTTCATTATGAACAAACTCCCAAATGAACTAACACCTTACTTAAAAAAAGTCAAAGTAAGCTTTTTTTTAATATTAAGGCAAAAAAACAAATTGGGTAAAAGTTGGATATTTTGGTAGAGTGTAGCATTGTTAAGGTAGCAAAACTTTGGTTTATGACCAAAACAACGTTTGATGTCATCTAAATGTTTCGATTGCAATACATATCAGAAAATTTCGGAAATAAAAAGAGTGACCCTTTCACAGATGGGACAACTCAAACTATCCCCACGGTAAAGACTCATTATTACATTAAATAATTTTTATGTATTTATATATATGTATAGGGCAAGCTTAGGATTTGTGCAAAACAAAATTTTTGAGATAACGAAAATGACATTACGATGCTAGAGAACACGAAAAAAGTGGGTATATCGACCTGCAGCCTAAACCACTTAAGCAATGTTCTTCAAATTTTGAACTTTAGGTTTTTTTGTAACTCTTCAGAGGGGAAATTTAATTTTTTTAGCACCAAAAATAACTGTACCTGCCCTACAACCGTAAATGAAAAGCTTATTCATCTCAAAAACGGCTCTAAAGATTTTGATCGAAAAAATCAGTGTATTATATACATTTTTATTTTTGAAATTTCAATATTTCAAAAACGAGTTGAAGAATGTCTTTGGTGTATAAATTCAAATAAGAAATAAAATGCACGACTAGATCACACGTACTTGCTCTTATATTCTTGCTCTTCTTCTTGGAATTAAGAACTTTTAAAATAGGAAAGTAAAGTATAGACAAACAATATTTAAATATGCAAACAAAATTGTTGGAGCGGTTTTCGAGAGGTTTCTTGGTTTCTAAAAAAAAATGAAGTAATGGATTTTTCGTTGAAAGACAACGATATTATAAAATTTAAAATTCTAAATTTATTTATGACATTTTAAAGAAATTATTAATTGAAATCGACTGAGCCGTTAATGAGAAAATCAAAAAAACTCTTATACCGTTTTGGTAATTTAGTATAAAAATGTATACTCAAAAAAATAAAAATTAACCTATTTAAATAATATAATTTCTTTTTTTTTTAAATTTTCAGGGGCTTAGCAACACAACTAGTCCGGCAAATACCAAATACCGCGATAATGATGGCTACTTACGAAGCCGTCGTTTATGTACTAACTCGCCGATTTAACAGTGGCTTTTTGGATGCTGGTTGGTAAAATTTGAATCGGAACGGTATCTCAACCCTCCACACAACCATCCACCTAACTAATATTTTCTTAACAAAACTCCAGTCGCTATGTAAACTTAAATGCTAGAAACGCAACAAAATTTACCTACGCACTTAACCCACAAAAAAATTATTATAAAACTTAAAACTACCAATTTATTGTATCAAAATGTATTTTGTTCTCAATGCTTTCAGAGGATCAACCGATAATTTGTGATCTTGTAGATCTATAGGATGCTTATGGATCTTACAAAACTTTTGTGTTATATAAGTTATTTTTAAGTTTTTACATGCATATATTTATACCTATTATAATATACCTACATATTAAATTTTTTTTTTTCAAAAAAAAAAGAAGAAAGAAGAGTCATTTTATTTTTCATTATATATGTATTATCTACTATAAAAACATGTTTTCTTTGTGGAAATAAAGGTTCGAATAATATTAAATATTAAATAACCTTTCTATTTAATTTCAAATTCCCCGAATTAAAATAAGCACTGAATGTATTCTCGGTGTTTGTAATATTCACCAAATCTTATATTCATGTGGTTTTAAGTTCTTAAAGTACTTCTACTTAGAAATGAATTAACAATTATCTAATAATATATTAAGAAAATAAAGTGGAAACGCAATTATTATTTTGGAACAAAAAAAAAATGAAAATCATATAATTAGTTGTTAGTTTCAATTAAATAAAACAACAACAAATATGTTTTGAACACGAAAACGAAAAAGGCTGCTATTCTTATAACATGTATGTAACTCAAAATGTTTTATTTGTTACATTTAAATTAGTGAACAAATAAAAGAACAAATATAATTGCGTATATATGTATATTGTTACTGTGAAATTTGTTTAAACTGTTTGTAAATAGATAGAACCTTGAATTTTATTTTTAAACGCATATTTCATTATCCAACAACATTATATTTTTATTTACTAAAAATATCGTAATGTCATAATTTTTTTTCGAAAACAAAAATGTCGAGTCAAAAGAAAACAGATAATATTGTTTATTTTTGAATTAACTGTTCATCTTGAAAACACATTGTACTAACTATTACCATTAAATATTTTAAACGAAAAACTGAAATATAATTACAATAATATAAATATTTGAAATAATATAAGGATATGTTTTATTTGATTTATTTTGTTCTGGCAAAAATTTCAATTCTATTTTAAAATGTTTGTTTGTTTTTAAATTGCGGTGAGCAATTTAAAATGAATGACCCGATTCTACAACCAATCGAGTATTTACCATTTATCAGTTTGTGCAGAAAGTTCTTCCGCACCTCACCGCAACGGCGTATACAAGGGGGGGGGGTCACGGGGTCATGACCCCCCCCCCCCGAGAACTCAAAAGATATACGCAAAAAATAATAAGAAAAGCAAAAATATTTGCAATCTTAAAATATAATTTCAAAAAAAAATTTTGTTATAGCTTTGGAATAGACAACCTACTCATTATTGGTAAAGTTTAATTGCCTTCTCCTATCAACATTTACAAGCCATTGCCCGAAAAATACTATTGGGGTTTTATTGTCGAAATTAAACATTTTTTTTTTGGTTAGATTTATCAAATAGACGATTTTAACCACTTGCATTCAGAACATTTTAGCATTGTTGTATTTTTTAATTCAAAATCAATTTGGTAGATCTACGTTTTTTGCAGATATACACCCTTTAATTCTCAAAGTATTTTCAATATTGTTTTTTATCGGTTTAACTTACTTATTTTGTGAGAATTTTGTACAAAATATTAAGGAAATCATATTCGATAAAAAAATAAAAAATAAATGAACGAATGGATAAAAAAAACTAACAGACGATATTATACGAATATGAATTACATGAAAATTATAATGAAAAACAAAAATTTTACTTTAAACCGTATTCCATACACCAGGGGCGTTCCGACTCAAACCCAGTACCAACATGTTTCAGTATAGGTTACGTACGAATTACCAGCAAAAAAGGCGATTTAACTAGTTGAAATGTCGGTTTATATCGACTTTTTTGCATGTAAGAATACCTATTTTAGTTACTAGTTCATAAAATTTTTAGCTTCGAACTTAGACAAAAAGTCAACAGCCTAAAAAGAAAGTCGAGAAAAGGATCAATTTTCGATATTTAGTACATACAAAAAACGTTGATATAAATTGATTTTTTAACCTGTCGACATTTTTATTTTGAGTTCGATATTTTTTCTATCGTTAATTTCATTCCAACACAACGTAACTTAAAATACATCGCTCTGCTTGGAATGTTTGAATGAAATCAACAAAAACTCTAATCATACATTCTTGTCTGACTTTTAAACACGAATTTAACAGTTACTTTTAATTTTGGATTATGTTTAAAATACATTTTCTTTTGATCGTATCGATCGTATATTCCATTGACAATCCAGCGCAAGTTAAGCTTGCTTTTAAACATTATTCCCTAAACTATCAAAGTCAATTTGTTCATGAAATGATCGTCGTTTTTTGATGCAGAAAGCGTCATGACAAATAATATGTATTCGTCCTGTTTGTTGAAAATTTGTTTTCATCAACGCCAGTCAATTTACTTGCTATGGCTTTTGACGTTTACAAACATGCTCTCTGCCTTTTCAATAATCATCAACTCGATTTTTGTACTGCTCAGTTGCACCGTAGATGATGAATTCAAATTCGCGACTTTAGCGAACTTGACTATTGAACACAATACTAACGCAGTAAAATTTATATTTGCATTTTTTAAGAGAAGACTTTTGCAGTTTGAGTTAACGAATATTCCGCAAACACATTTCATGGCACCATTCATGGAACGTGGCGAGCCATTCGCAGTACGGCATGGTCCCCTTCATAGGAAGGCACCTGAGGCATTTGCTCCAGTGCCCCACCCTTAGACACAGCCCTGTCATACACCCTAAAAACATTTTTTGATTGAGATCTGAATTTATTAAAGGATTTTTGGCTTATCTACGAATTAACTTTTTGGGATTCCAAACATTTTATAATTTTTTTTGTATTCAGATTTCTAAAAATAGTCAATCAATGCATCAATTGTATTCAAATAAATATCAATACATATACATACATTGGTAGGTAATGGTTTTTCAAAATTATTTTGTATGTTTCAATTATCATGAGGAAACCCATTGAGAAGGTAATTTTAAATTTACACATGTTTTAAACATTTTTGAAAGTTCGAAGATCATATTGGGTCTGCATTCAATTTTTCGATCTGCGGCCAATGCTTTCACATGTTTCATTTCAGGCTTCAATAAAAACAAATTGTGGAAGCTAAGAATATTTGTCCTCAATAAAAGAGTGGTTCTAACTACCACAATTTTTGATTGATAAATGAGAAAATTATCCCCTCATTATTATCCCCTTATCAGATTAAAAAAAAAAATGAATGCAAAGTGTCGCTTTAAACTGTCTTCAAACGTAAGATATTAAGAAAAATATTAATATTAGGTAAAATATTAAGATTAATATCTCCAAAACCTACTTATATTTTAGCGTGCACAAAAAATCCATACGAATCATATTAAAATTCGGGAGTGGATCAAAATTTTGTTTCCAAAACTCAGCTCCACAAAATTTGTGTTTTACACAAAAAATATGCAACGTCGTAAGTTTACAAATTGTGTAAAAAGTTTGCATGAACGACCTTTGTTATACATTTGATTAAATGCTAGGTAATTCAATCAGAGTAAGATTAACAATGACGTTTGGATAAGTTTAACCAGTTTGGTTAATTTTAAGAACAAAATCCCTTGATAACTTTAACAAAATTGTGTGAATCATTTCCCATACATTTGACAGTTCATTAACCAAAAGATAAATTTAACAAATTTGTAAACTTATCTACGGTTTTACGAAGTTGCATGAATACCCCTAATATAAAAATGTTTAAGCTTTGTCAGCAAATAATAGTGCAGTAGACGCTCGATTTAGTAAATCTAAAAAAATTAACTATATTGAACACACAAAATTATACATAAAAACATATTTTTTTTTTACAAAAATGTCCCGAAAGAATTTAACATTGCTCAAGGACACTAAACCAGTGTTTCTTTTTTTAAACCTCATTGAAAGCTTGCGAAAAAGTAAACAATCTCGAAAGAGTGAACAGGCTGGTTTTATTACCTCACTATATCGAGAGTCTACTGTATTTTATTTTAAGATGATTAAAAGGTAATTAGAAAAAGAAGAAAAATTACGCCCTTCTTACAATTTCCAAACTTCTCTTTATTTTGTCAAAATTATGTAAACGGAATTTGGAGAATATTGAGAAACACAATTTCGAAAGAAAAGTTTTGCAAAACGAATTTTGACCTTGTTAAAATTTCGATCCCCACTCTTTATAATTAAAAAAAAAATGGTAAAATTTGTGGGACCAGCAGAAATTAATTCCAAAAAAAGTACAAAAAGCGAAAAAAATGGAAACCGTGGATCAGTCTTTTAATTAATAAATTTATAAGAACTGAATTGGGTTTTTGTTTTGGTATGACCCCCCCCAAGAAATGAAGCTGTATACGCCGCTGCCTCACCGCTGTGTATTGTGTCGTATGTTAAATAATCAATAATGGACTTTTGTCAACTACGCTTTAAATTGCGAAGCTCTCCAACAAGAAATAGTTTCGAAATTATGCTAGTCAAAAAAGAAACATCTTCGAAATTGCAAGTACAAAACTAAAATAAAAAATAATTTGTTGGGTCTATTTTATACACCTATGCGAAGTGTAGTTAGTTTTCGTATAAAAAAAATCCTTTAATTTCTAGGCGTGAAAAACTGTCAAAAACTAAATGCAATAATTTTGCCGACAAGGAGGAATACATTTTTCTTGAAACAAATGCAACTCAATGGGCTTTTCCAAACCAAATCTTATGACGAAAACTATTTTTTTGAAAACTCTTTGATACATAAGTTATTGATGTTTCATTTCAAATTTGATTTCACTTCGCTTTGAAGCATAAACTAGGCTTTACGAATAAAAACAATTTGAGAAATAAATCATGTTTAATTTGTGAAGAAATAACGTAGTAGCACACTACACATATCAAAGGTAATATCATTAGAGTTCTTACTTTTTTCAGTTCTGCGCATATATCAAAATTTGTGTCAAATGCCAGTATTTGTTGATGTATTTACGTGTATTTTCTTCCTCACGTTCACAGCCATTTTTCTTTCTCAAAATTTTAATTTGTTGTTGTTTTTACGTGTGTTTAAATCCTCACGGTCACAGCCATTTTTTATTTCCGATAGCTTCAATTTTGACAACCTGAATAATACCTTAGATTTGTATACTGTGACGTAGTAGCATTTATAAAAAAAACGAACCTGAGCAAACTTTAATGATTTGTTAATAGTCTGAATATGTATGGTTCTAAAACTATGCAGGCCCATTTACACAAGCGGTTTGAGGCCATGTGGTGCGGTGGTGATGTGAACTGGCACCGAGATCGTGCAACTCAATCTCAGGCATATGTGATTAAACCAGAAATGAAATTTGAATCGCAAAAACTTAGCAAGTAACAATGCGTTGGAAAATTGAAATTCATCCGTATATCTGCATCAAGGTCATCAAAAAATCGAATCCCGTATACTGCGTGCGTACAAGCAAAATCGCGGTAGATATTTGATGGGCGCATTATTATACATAAAACAAAACACAAATATGTGCATACATACATAGCTATTTTTAAATAATTCCAAATTCGAGTGATCGTTTTCATTTTCGCAAGCCAAGTTGGTTTTTAAATTTAAAAAATTGCTATTAGGAGTGTTAGATATAACTTTTATGAAAATTATTCAATGGTTTAAACTAAGGCTGCGCTGGGCTTGAATTGAATATGAAAGTGAATATAACGTTTTATTGGTGCTTGCATTGCTGTGGTAGCTATAATTACCAATAAAACGTACCTCTAGTATAATTTTATTTTAAATTCGTTGTTTTTGATGTGTTTGTTACCGTGAAATTTCTTGCAAATTTTCACATTTTTCTGTCAGTAAAATTAGGAGAAATAACCCAAGTTTGAGAAACTTGGTGAAAATTTCACTGTCCGTTTGCCGACACACACAAATACTCCAAATAAAAAGCTTAGAAACTGACAACTGACTGTCCCCTTTCTTACGAAGAAACGCAAGTTGCTGGAGATTTTTATGACGTTGACTTTTATTTTCCTTGAAATCTCTTGTGTATCTTTCACACATTGAGGAAACCAAATCTCTAGACAATTTTTAAATTTCCTTTGAAAATCTATTGGTTGAACGAACCTTAATCTAGATGTGAGAGGAAATGTCAAAAAAATTTAATCGAATCCTCAAACGGTTAGATTTTGTTCAAATTTCTTTCCCCTGCCATTCTCTTTGTGAAACTGAAAGTTGCTAGCAACTCAGTTTTTCCCTGTGAAAAGGGTATTTTTTCCACAGATTTTAGACTTTCCTGCACAATTTGTGTAATTTACTTTTGTAATTGACTACAGGATCGATTACAATTATTACATTAATTGACTTTCTCCAATTACAGCAACATTAAAATTGTAAATGTTCAATCACAATTACATTCAATTTTTTTTGAATATATTCAATTAATAGTTACATATAATTGGAAAAAGGTAATTGAAGAACAAAAAGTTATTGAAAAAACCTCTAATGATTATCTTTTTGTAATCATTATCAATTACATTTAACAACACAAATGTAATCGATATTTTTTTAATCGATTACATTTGTATGTCATGATTACAAAAAAAGTAATCATTACAGGTTTTGGTTTATCAATTATATTTTTTCATTCAATTGCTTTGTTTTAATTACATTTAAATAAATTAAGTACCTAATTGTTTTTAGTCAATTCCATGTAATTTGTAATTTAAGTTTTCAATCAGTGATATTGAACTTTTCAATAAAATTACATGTAATCCTAATTGACTTTTTTTGTAATGATTACTACCCAACTCTGATTCGTGTAAGCAGAAGCAATTAGTTGCTCTCTCGTTGCAACTTTTTGGAGTTAACAAATAGTACTTTCTTAAAAAGAGAGAATTCTCTCAGAGCTCTGGGGAAATTACAAAAAAGTTTAACAAACGCACTGAAACCATGAACAACACGACTTTTTTTATGAATCGTCATTTTTTGTGTATAAACAGCATTATCACTTTGCCACAATATCTTATGCATTTTCTTTGTCGGCTTCTGGTTATTGCCTTTTTTCTGCAACAAGCTCATGTTTATCGTCGCCTAAAAAAAGTACCTGAAATATGTTAAATACAACAACCAAACGAAAAAACGAACGTGGTTCAGCAATTTTAACTCACCGACTTTGACAAACTTACTGAGGTTCAATGATGGATCAGGCGCATTAAATTGGCTACTATAACATTGATCCTTGGACTATCGTTGAACATAAGGAATCAGCCACTTCAAGTATTTGAACCACTTATCACCACTGAAAGTTTTCTTTTGATTTCATATTTTTTTAACAGTCGTAATAACAATAATCTGTTTACAACTTCCGGTTGAAATTTTTGTGTACATCCGATCATCCACGATCCACTTTTTCTTTGACAGTTCTACTAAGCTGTAACAGCGCTTACTACGGTACAATTCTGAAACACACATAGAATGTCATAATTGTTTTTATTTTCTTTTTTGTTTCGTGTCAACATTAATTTTTGTTTTAATTAATTTTTTTTATTTATAAAAGTTTATTCATTAATTGTTAAGTTATGTTTCTCTTCGTTCGCATCGCAAAACCATAACAACTGATCGTGCAATAGATACCCGTTGAATTCCTTCCCTTTCAATATGCTTACCCTCCTCAGTGAATGTCATTTCTGGACAAATCGCGACGAAATTCACATAAAAGACACCGACTATGGAGCCTTCAAGTACCTACGCAGTCGAGACATTGATCCTGACAATATCCTCCAGTCAGCCAAACGTGAATATGCGGAAAATCGGGATTGCCAAGTCGTGTTGAAGAATCAAAAAACTTCGCGCCTCAAAGACAACATCAAGAAGCTCGATGAGTTCCTTCATACCCAAAAAATTATCTACTCCGAATGGCGAACGGGATCAGTGTTGCTGATACTCTTCGCCAATGGAGTCATTTGTCATATATCAGTGGATATCTATGTTGGTGACATCCTTTGCTTGGCTTTCGACAAGTACCTCATTGGGAAACTAGCTGCTGACGTGATCACCGATGGTGAGAAAATTTCCATGCACCTGATTTCTTTTTTGTTCATCTTTCTTGTTCACCTTATTCGTTGTTTTCTTTCTGTTCATTAGCAATTTTCACACCTCAGCACATTGTACTGGCATACAATACAAATCAGGTGACAGTAGTGCATCTTCAGAAGCCAAATATACAACCAGCTGTGCCTGAGAAAATTGTCAATATGGATCCAAAGATATTTCATGTTCTCATACCAGGCACTGCGGAGAGAAAACTTCCTCGTAGATTGGCAGTGAATCCAAGTTGCGATTTGATTGCAATCTGGACAAAGAGCTCACAGAATGAAGTCTTTCCTTGGCGGCCCACTGTCAGAGATCAGGATCGAGCAAATATTCATGTGTTTAAGTTGAAAAAGTAAGAAAGCCTATCATTCTAAGATAAAATTCATTTTATCACCACTTTCAGTGCCCAATTGGAAGCGATTTCCTACTGCTGGTCAGAGAATGACCCACTTCGAGTGGACTTTCTACGCTCAACCGGCAATCAAATCTTCATAATCGAAGAGAAAGTATCCAGGAAGGGTGAAGTAAGTGCAGAAGTGTGTTCCTACGAACTAGGTGAAGGGAAGATGCAACGAGCGATCATAACATCAATCCCAATGGGTACCCAAATTTGTTGTTTTGAATTTAGCCCCGATCAGGAAAAGTTATTCCTCGGAACAACCGATCGGTACGTGTGCATTCATGATCTTGTCAAACAAACCAGTCGGTTTCTTCCAAAGATTGAAATTGTAAGACTTCAAGGAAGCATTGCTGAGGATCTGATTTTTTAATTTGTCTCTTTATTTTAGATTCCAACGAAGTGCAGCTGGCATGCAGATTCCAGCCTCATCATGGTAGGCAATGACACAGCACAATTCCAGTGCTTTGACATTGCCCTACAGCCAATTGCCAATCAGCTCATAAGTGAAGTTGTTACCCCGGTAAATCTCCTCGATCTGTCGCATTACTTTGCAATCCAACCGATGTTGTTAGACATGAGCTTCAGTCGAAAACCTGAAGTGCATAATTTTCCCTTCCCATTTGCTCAAGCAGACTGCTTTCTACTACTGGTCTTCGATAATGGACCCGTTGCTTGTCTGAGATTCGTGTGTGGTGCCGGAATGGCCGGAGATATCCATAACTCTGGCCTCACAGCTGATGTCATTTTGGATCGATACTTGTCAATGAATCACCTGGAAAAGGCTGTTAATCTATTACAAGCTCTCAACTGGGAAACCTATGGAGCTATGTGTCTGCTTTCATTGCATAAAATTGCGAATTTTGTATTTATCCAGAAAGATCTCAAACGGAATCGACTTGAGTCTCTGACAAAGGCTCTGAAGACATTCACAGATGGCCTAAGCGAAGAAACTAAAGATGAATTCAGTGACCAGGTGTATGACATTAAAAGGCGCTTCTTCTTTTTTCTACTTCGGTATGAAACAACTATCCACTCAAATTTTGAACTCGTTACTGAATTTATCTATTTTTAGAAATAATCTTTATCCAGAATCGTTTGATGTGGCCATGGACATCGAGGACTATGATCTTTTTATGGATCTTTTTCATGCGACACGTACTATACCCGAACTTATAGAACTATCCCATGAGGCTTATTCTCAAGCAGAAATTTTATTCGATGAAAGCTGTTCGGGGAGCAGTGAAACAGATTCATCATGCTCAGAGTCCTCATCCTACTCGGATAACTATCAAAATAACCAAAAACCAGGTGCCGTGAGTAGTCATCGAGTAATGGGTCAGTGGAAGCATGAAAAAGCTGTTAGTACATTGAAGAACTACGTTCCGCCCCTGCCTTCATTTAAATCGAAGATCTATAATGCAGAAAATATCAAAATAAACATTCCAAAGCCTGAATTGAGAATATCGACATCGGCAGACTTTAATTCGCCAAGTCGGACTGCAACTCTCGCTCGTACGAAAAAAGTCTCTACGAGTCTACAACTTGAGTTGAGGCAGGAAGAGCAATTGAACAGTCGAAGCTCCGACTACAGCTATCATGTAGAGCCGAGCAGGTGGGCATCAACGCTTTCAAAACCTGAGCTCACAATGGTGGATCCTGATATCCCATGTACTAGCAAGGCAGCCACTCTGCTTAGGAATTCTCAAGCCTCAGAAAATCACAACGAGTACATAAATGAATCACCTCAAGATTATATGCTAGAAGAAACCCTCATGCCACGACCGAATCTTTCAAACTTCGGAAGAATTTCTCAAAGCGTTCCACCACCATTGCCAGATTTGCGTTATATGCAAATTTCTTCTCCCAATGAAACAAACCCATTGTCCACTCAGTGGACTCAAGTGCCAGATCAAACGCTGGGCATCCCTATGATACCTAACGCACCCACCCACCCTTATATGCCATCTACGTCCCATAATATTCTTCCTCGTGCCTCAACACATTTATCTGGAACCGATCCTGGTTCGCCACGTATTCCAGATAACAGTGTTTTCCAACCGAAGTTCTATCAGCATCCATTGGTCTCAGTTACGATACCTCCAACAACTATGTTCACCCCCATTGATGAATTGCCTGTGCGTTTACCAATTCGAAAGCCAACTGCATCGATTTTATCAAATGGATCCAGTTTGGTGTCCAATAATACGCTTGCGTCGAATGTCAATCCGGTAAATGGGACAATAACAGTGAAAAAGGATCCAGGAGAAAAGAACAAAGTTAAGTTCTCGGATACTGTTCAAGTTGCTGTGGTTCCTGTGAGTTTTTTTTTTTGTTTCAAAATTTCTATTTTTCCTTAACTTAACCTTAAATTTGTTTTTAAGGAAATTCCTCGCAAAGACAAACCCTTGCCGCCAAAGCGAAACGGTCATACTCGTCCAAGAAATCTGACGAATCCCAAGAAAGAATTAGCCGATAGCTTGCCTCTATGTCATCCGCATGATGATTATTTGAAAGACTTTGATCCATTGCCAGGTGCGATTAATCATAATTCCATTGCTTGTGAAAAAATTTCAAAACTCCCTACTTTATTTTTTAGAAGAATCTCTACCGAGAATCCCAAAACCATCATCATCATCAGGGAAAGATAGTAGATCACAAAATGAATCGAAAAACAATCCGTCCATAAAAGTTGTCCACTTTGGAGTGGTTTAGCTTTTAATTGTATTTTAAATACAAAACTCCGTCCTTTAGCCGAGAGAGAAAGCTTTAAATTAATTTTGTTAGTTAAGTTGGAAGGTCAAATTTTTTTTTAATTTTACAAAAGTACATTAATATCCGTCCTGTACAAAGTAAGTTATTTCTTTTTGCAATAAATAATAATTTACTTAAGAAAAGACACAAAAAGAGTCATTTTTTCGAGTTGAATAAGTTTAAATAAAATTGAATTTTATTGACTTTTCTTTATCAACATTTTTACTTTTTCTTCCCATATTGCATTTCCTCCAGTTGTGCCTTAAGCTCTAACAGGTCCTTATCGGGTACATATCTTCTTTCCTCACAATCATCATCATGTTCTTGAACTGACAAATTAACACCTTCGGGAAGGGCAGATTGTGCAATGCGAAGAAAGATCGGGTAAATCGGCGCATCAACATCGTTGATTTGTAAGTTTCTCTCATACGTGGTTAGTTTGTATTCCGAGTCGATTATTGTGGAACTCGGTCGAAATCTTTGAACTTTAGATTGTTGAGGTGGTAGTGCATAGCTTTGAATACAAAATTAATTTCTAACAGATTTTTCTTCTTTGAAAATATAATATAAAACTTACCAATCAGACACATCTAAGTCCAGATATTCGGCAAGGCTGTGTAGGAATTTTTGATACGACTCCAAGATTGGATAGTCATAGCCTTTGATGGACACATTTATGCTCTCATATTGGGGGTATTTAGGTTTGAGGGACTGAAATTTAATAATATTTTAATTAAGAAGAATAAACATTAAATTAATCTCTTACATCCAAGTAATCTGGCTCGAAGAGGCTATATTTTTTTGTTGAACTTAATCGGCAGGGAATCGATGGCATTTGCTGAGCAAGTAGCCTTCTGGTAACAGGAATTATCTAAAGACATGTTTGAACAAAATTAGCTTTTACTATGGCTTTAAATTAATGTTTACTTGGCGATAAAAAAATACCTTTTTCAACATTTTTTTAAAGTTTCAATCGAAAAATGAAAAGTATAAGCAAATAATGGGGGTTATGCAAGTGTCAGAAATTCAGAAACGTCAAATGCAGTGGTGTGTTTATTTTGAAATTGTTCTCTCTAAATGCTACCAATTATAAATTAAAAGGTAGGTGTGTCCGGTTACATGAAATTTTGGCACATTTTCATTTTTCACATTTTGACTGCTTTTCCTCTCCCAAACCAAAATGCAATCAATTAACATGGCGATAGAAAGCGACCACACTGAAAAGCTTTGTTTTCATTCCGAATGTTGGTTTGGTAGAGCCAAAGTAAAAATAGATTTGATTTAAAAGAAGCTGAAGCTGATTCATAGATATAATTGACATCGATAATAGTTGTTGAACTAGCCTTTGCATGTTTGAACATATTCGGCTCAACCCAAATTTCATACTGTTTTTCGCAAGAAGGTGCACTAGCATATATTTGTATTTTTTCACTTTTGCACTTTTGTACCAAAGTGAAATCAATGCGGAATTGCACCGCAACTGAACTTCAAAAAAATTATGTGTATGAGATATATCGCACTAAGCACATAGATATAACTGACATCGATAATAGTTGTTAAACTAGCCTTTGCATGTTTGAACATATTCGGCTCAACCCAAATTTCATACTGTTTTTCGCAAGAAGGTGCACTAGCATATATTTGTATTTTTTCACTTTTGCACTTTTGTACCAAAGTGAAATCAATGCGGAATTGCACCGCAACTGAACTTCAAAAATTATTTGTATGAGATATATCGCACTAAGTGACAACTGAATTTCACAGCGTGGCACCATGTGGAAAAGTTGGTAATCTAACCAACTTTGGTGCGCTCTGAAGTTCCATTCAATTCAATTTATATTTTTTTCACGTCACGAAACGTTGTGTTTTGGCTGTGCGCTTTATTTTTTTCCGTTTTACGAGTGAAAAAGAGCTTCATTTGCTGAACTCAGAGAGTTTGAACTTCTGAACTACGGATCACTGGCCCCAGTAAAAAATGTTTTCTTCTGGTTCTTTATTGCTATTATTAGATTTGTTCGTTCTGCTTTAAAAAGGGGGTAATACTTGGTGGATTTGTGTTAGAGTCATGACTTTTTCGAAATTCAATGGGTGCGAATGAGAAAAAACATCTGATTTCCCATTCGCACTCATTTAATTTCGAAAAAAAGTCATGACTCAAAAGTCTTCGTGTAACAGGGCACTTACAAATTAATTTTGCCGATGTAGGCTGACGCTCAGGTAATTTTCAATAAAAAACTTGGTAACACTTACATACTTCTCTATTTATCTCTTTTCCTCTCGAAACATTTCATCCGAAAAAAGTTGTGTGGTTTTTGAGTTGAAAAAAAATATCCAACGAAGAGCAAAGTTAATTTTTGTTAAAAATGCCTAAGTGGAAAATTATAGAATTTATTGTAATTATATCATTTTTTTGCTATGTAAATGGCAAATCCGAGCAAGGAAAATCTGATACTGTATTAATACCTGTAAGTTGATAACCACACAGCTCAAATATAACTTAAAATTTCGTTGCCAAGATTTGCGCAGATAGGCACAGATCCCCATAAGAATTTTCACCCGAATTTAAACATTCTTATCGATTCCAAGTCATCAAATTCTTATCGCAATTTAGATGTTTTATTCAATTTACATTAATATTTATTAAAGTTATTTTGTATCTCTTTAGCTATCCAATATCGTCAAAGTCGAGAAGACACTTTACGCCGGTTCGAAAATCTTCGTACAAAGTAAAGTTTTGCTTTTCTAAATATTTCCCTCTGGGATTTGATTCAACAACTTATAATAATATGCATGTCTTTGTTTTCCTGTTCAGTTACCTGTGACTCAAGCGATCCAGATGCTGAAGTAACCATCTTCTGGACTCTGACGGAACACCTGTGTCTTCTGGATGAATTCAATTCGGTGAGCCGAGTTTCATTTTCACGCACCAGTTGTTTTGAAAATATTATTTTTTTTTTCTTAATTGCAGTTTGAGCAAAGACAGTACCAGTTAGCTCTACAGAATGAAACAATGCAAATTAAGTCTGAACCAACGACGCACCCTTGCCAATCAGGTGGCCACATTATTCTGCCAGAGTTTCGTTTTAGTTCGGATGCATCATCTATGGGCAGTGCGGTAGCTCCACAACCAGACAAAACTACAGTCCCTACAGTGAAGAAAAACAAACAACAACAGCAGATTGGAGCGGTGAGTTTTTTTTATATCTATTTGTGTATTGTGGTTTTCGATAAGGTGTTGCAACGTAAAAAAGGTAATTTATTTATGTGTCTATTCAATTTGTTAGCATTGATGTACACAAAACCATATTGGTGATGATTATATTGAATTGCTTGATAGCAGTAGTTAGTCATTGATAAAAATTGAAACGTCATCTTTTGCATTAACAATAATTAAAATGTCAATTAATATTTGTGTATATGTATGTATGTACCTACCTACGTTTGATAAAAACCTGCCTTTTTAAATGCAATATTAAGTACCTACCCACCTATTTATTTGGTTAGTTTATAGCTTCTAATTCTGAGAAATCATAGATCTCCCATTACTTCACTTCGTGAGTTCAGGAGAATTTAATTTAAACTGAATTTCTCATCAAAAAGTAAAAGAATTCAATTTCTTTTCTTTGAATTTGCTATGCTGCATAGAAAATAAATGAGCAAAGAATTCAAAACATACGTATTCCCATTATATTATGTATTTTTGCTATCAATCGAGTTTCCTTGCTGAATAACTGTTTATAAATAAAATAGAGAACATAATCATAATCGCCAACGAAAAAATACACTTAATCTGGGAAGACAATTCCAAAAATTTTAATTCTGAATTGCAAAATCCTAAAATAGTGTATCTTCTATTTCTTGTCTCCTGATTCTCAAGAATTCCAGTTTTTTCGTATTTGTTTTTATAATTTACAATAAATTCTCTTCTACTCAAAATTGTTTTTTAGCATCAAAAAAGTATTCAAACGATGCACTTCTTGCAACCTAAAAAGAACTTGTTGACTAAATAACCGTAGGACATTAGTTATATTCAAATAATACTTTCTTCTTAAAATGAAAGGTTTGCTTATTCAAATACTACTTTTAAATTTATATGTATAAGGCATCTTGAATGCAGAAGGTGACTTTCAAAAGGTCTCGGACAACCATTTATAAATTTATTATAAGTTGTATTAATATTACATTTAGGGAAAAATCTTTATCACAATTCCTTGAAAAAAAATGTTGGCATAACTATCAAGCATGAAGCAGGAAGAAGGCTTCCTACAAAACCTGTTGGACCCATTTAAATTTTTGCTATCATAATTATTTTTTTGTTTCGAAAAAATCTATTTCTGATAAAGTGTTACTCACAAAAGCCATGTGTTCACAGCCAGCTTTTAAATTAACATACATTTTTGCGTTATCTTCGAATTTCATAACTCTCGCCATTATAACGGCACACTCATTGAAAGGCAAATTGTTGTTTTTTAGAAGCGTGGCGTTTTATTGACCTGACTGCCGGAATAAAGGTGAATTACTATCAAATAATACCACCTTTATATCGTACATACGCAAAAATTACCGTCGACTTTTAGTCCATAGTGTTTTGTTAGGTCTGACGTTTATATCAGACCAATTTTTCGTCAGAATACGTATCCACTGCAGAGTTGGGTTGTAATTTTTACAAAAAAAGTCAGTTACGATTGCATGTAATTTGTAATTGAAAAAGTTCAAGTATTGGTTACTTGTAATTGTAACTAAAAATTTCAATTACAAATAGAATTAATCAAAAAAAAAAAACAATTATTGATTTAATTACATGTAATTGGAAGAAAGTAATTGAACAAAAAAAAAAAAAATTAATTGAAAAAAACTGTAATGATTACTTTTTTGTAATGTTATAAATGTGAAAAAAACTTGATATATTCGTTTAGGTTCTAGCTTTATATAAAAGTGGACGTGAAGACCCAAATGAATTTTTGGAATTATCGAAACTATTATTTTCCAAAAAACACGGATATACAGTTCATACTTACATATTGATTTTAATTAAATTGTTTTATTTTATAAAAACATGCTTAAAAATTAAATTAAAATTGATCTCTAGCGTAAATGATAAATGTCTCCCCTGTTTTTCATTATCCGTTTATTAACTTTTCTTTAACAGAAAGCTGACAATCCTGTATTTACAATTACAAAAGATGGAATCTATGAATTCGCGCTGACTATTGAACCAGTTAAAAATCTTGATTTTGCAGCACCAGTTCATATTGAGCTTCCTGGTCCTCAAGGCTATCTTTCTGCCATAGAATGGCCTCTTTTGCCAGTAATATAAAGTCAAATTAATTTCTATTAATAATTATCACTAATTTTTTATAATTAACAGTTTTATGGAACAATGTGTTTAGTTTATGTTATTTATGGCATAGGCTGGCTAATTGTATCATTCTTGCAATGGCGTGATCTTGTTCGGGTTCAATTTTGGATTGGTGGTGTCATTCTATTGGGAATGATGGAAAAAGCTGTATTTTATGCTGAATATCAGTCTGTAAACTCAACAGGTATTTCAGTTCAAGGTGCTGAATTAACAGCTGAAATAGTATCATGTGCAAAACGTACACTGGCTAGAATGCTGGTTATAATTATGTCTATTGGTTTTGGAATTGTTAAGTAAGTAATAAGAGATGTTCGAAAAATATTTTTAATGAAAAAAATATACTGTTACTTTAGACCACGATTAGGACCAATGCTCCATCGTGTTGTTGGCACCGGTGCTCTCTATTTTATTTTGGCTTGTGTTGAAAGTTATCTTCGAGTAATGCGCACAAAGAACGATCAAAGACACGAACTTCTAGTGGCAAGCATACCGCTTGCGGTATTGGATTCTGGAATATGTTGGTGGATCTTTACATCACTTGTACAAACAACAAGAACACTGCGATTAAGAAGGTGGGTTAAACTGACAAAAAAGTTGATTTTTATAAATAATTTTTCTTTACTTTTCAGAAACAAAGTTAAGCTCTCGCTGTATAGACATTTTACCAACACTTTGATTTTTTCCGTTATATCATCTGTGATCTTTATGTTGTATTCCATTCGGATTCGTAGAACAGAAAATTGTTCTCCTGTAAATTTATAGCATTTTATTGATAATTGAGTTTATGTTTATGTTTATTTGTATTCTTCTTATTTTACTTTTAGGGATGGCGTGAAATTTGGGTGGATTTTGCCTTTTGGCATGTTCTTTTCTCGGTGCTTCTTCTTGTGATTATGATTTTGTGGAGACCCACAAATAATAATCAGAGATATGCTTTCACTCCACTTTTGGACAATCCAGAAGATGAAGATGACGATGGTAAGCAGAACATAATTTTTCACCAACAATTTATAAGGTTTATGAACGCCTTTCATTGGTCTTTTCTTTGTTTTTTTTTTTTTGCAGAAGAAGAAGATCAATTTGTCGCAAATGTATACGGTGTCAAAATTCGACCTGGCCTCGGCAATGGACCAAAAACACTGCTTTCAAAAGCAACGACAACCGAGGAAGATGACTTGCGATGGGTAGAAGAAAATATACCCTCATCTATGTCCGAACCTGCGCTGCCTGTCCTCGACTCTGACGAAGAACTTGTCAATACCAAATTTGAGGTTTCGAAAATGCAATAAAAAGCACACAACAGCTGTATTGGCCGAATCATAATTGAATATTTGAACTTCAGTCAGAAACTTGTGTTTGTATTTTTTATTTAAATATAATTTAATTTTCAACAATTTATTTTTTTTTTAAATAATAAGATTCTATTAATAAGAGTAATTCACCAGTTTATTAAAAAAGTTCATTTTTGTCTACATTTAATGCCGTTATATTTTTCGAATACGATTAATTCGGTCTGCTGAACTTAAAAATAAAAAAAAATAAAAAAAGAAATTTTGCGAATATTTTGGTACATATCAATCCAACTGCAGCTTATTATCTTTGGTGGGACAAACGAGTCCCATGTCTTTGCAAATAGCGAAAAAAAAAGATAATTCATGTCTCGTAAACCTATCATTAAATTTTTTTTCAATTTGATTTTCGAGTTCAGAAAACCAAATATCGTAACGAGAAAATAGTGGCATCGAATGTACATTTTGGCTGTTAGCTAGTGTTATTATATATGACTATAATACTTAATTCAATTTTTCATCTAGTTAGCATGTTATCAAGTGTTGATAGTAAAATAGTATTATTGTTTTTACAGTCTCGGAAAAATGTTTTAATATTTTCTTTTTAGTGAAATAATTAATGCAGCTAAATTAAGTTTTTTTTTTTATTTAAGTAAGTGCACTTCCATTGCTTATATAATGTTATGTATAAGATACATGTGAGGTTTTTGAAATTATTAATCTCAGCGCTTCTTCCTCCTTAAATGCACACATTTAATTGTCTATTCTATAGTTTTGTATGTTCCTATTCTATTGGTGAAAAGTTTTTTTTTTTAATATATATGTATTAATACATACATATGTATGTATGTATGTACATTATGTAAGAATATTCAAAAAATTTAGTTTATCAGATACAATTTTTATTTAAAATTAATACAAAATAAGAAAACAAAAATAAGTATTGTATTTGTTACATATATTTCAACTTGAAACCAATATTTATGTAAATAATTGTCGGTATTGATAATAATTCCAATTAATATAATATACAGTCATCTTTGATTGATTTGTAATGAAAATATGATTTTTTTACGACGATAAAAACAAATAAGAGTGTATCATGTAAAGAACACAAATGGTAATCTGATGAAGATGATGATGAAAACATATAAACTGAAAATAAATAAAATCATATAATGTTTGTGTAAAAAAAAAAATAAATTTTAATTTTGTTTGTGAATAAAAACGTAATATATTTTATCAATAGGAAACTTGTGATGTTTTTTTGTGTTGTTCATAAGATAAGAAAAATTGCATCGAAAAAAGTCGTTCAAAAGGAGTACAATAAATTTGAATGGTAGGAAGGATTTTGAAAGAGGTGACAGCATATTCAGAATCGTCGTTGGAAGGAGCGGTGTGTTTTTTAAAAGCGACTTTCTCTTTTTCTTTTTCTGTGGCGGAAACCAAAGTATTCCAAGGCTTTTGATGCCCCGATTTCGTATCCGACCTAATAATTCCTAGAGACAAGGGGGTCAATTTTTGAAAAATTTACTAAACGGAAAATAAATATTTAAAATAAACGAAAGCACATATAATAATATGTTGAGTTTTTTTTAAAGCTATTCTATTATTTGTTTTTCAAATCAATTTAAAAAAAAAAAAAGATTTTGAGAAATTAAATTTAAAAAAGAAAATTTTTGAAAAAAAACTGATTTTTTGTTTAAAAGTTGATTTTTTTTTCAAAATTTCGCAAAATTAAGCACCACTGCTTTTTTAAAATTTCAATCCTCTTATCAATCCTAGTTTTTAAGCAATTAAAAATAAAATGCACGGCTGGATCGCACGTGCTTGATCTTATGTTCAGGTTGCTTGGAACTTAGAACTTCTTAAGTGTGTAAGTAATTACACAAAAAATAGGTAAATAGAGAAAAAGCATTTAAATTGTCCTTTTAATGGCATAAACTTCTCGTAAGATACTTAGAGCTCAAAAACAAGTATCGCATTTGATTAAGGCAGCAAAATTATTTGTTTTTTTTTAACCACATTAATGTACATAATATAGATGGGACATCGAACATTTTATATTTTCCAACTATATTTTGTATAGCTCTTGAGAAGATCGATAAAGAATGATAAAGATCCGTATTTTATGATTCGCGGGCAAAATTTTACGAATCCTAAAAAAAGCTATTGTAATTTTTGTGTAGAATCTTATGAAAAATTAATAATTTGCTATTTTTTTGAAAAAATAATAAAATTCGAGATTTCTATGAAAGTTTGACCCTGACGCTTTTACAGTAAAATATCGCTTTAACTTTAAGCTCAAAAAATTAATAAAGTTTTTTAATAGTTTATTTCTTAGATAATTTTATTTTGTCACTTTTTTGTTAAATGAAATTCGATAGAGTTATAGAATATAAAAAATACCCCTTTTTCCAAGATAGCACCCACCTTAAATTAATTTATTTTGTTTTTGGAGTTATCTGGTTTTTGCTTCGTTTTTGTTGGTGAAAATAAATGGAAGCTTCGATTTCTTCATCATACACAAACCATTGTACCAATTGCACCGTTTGACAGTCAAACCTCCAAGAATTTGTACCTTTAATAATATTAGCATTTTTCAAATTTTTCACGTGTGGTGCAAAAATAAAGACAACTCCAATACAAAAGTTCGTTTTTCTAATTTAAAGTCAAAAAAGCTGAGTTTTTAGTACTTCTGCATCAAAAAGCATAATTCGTCAAAAAGTGGAGTTATCTGGTTTTTGAATTATAGAGAACATTGAAAAGGCAGGTAAGAACGTAATTTTGTTTTCCGTATGTTCTTAGATGCTCCTAGACTTACAGTCGTTCTAACTCTGAACTGCATCGCACATTAATTTAAAACTTGTTACTAGGTGCAAGGAATATTTAATTAGTCATGTAAATAGTATCAACAAAAAAAAAAACAAAAATTTTGTCAATTATCAATTAAATGTTTTTTGAACAAATCATATTAATATATTTGTTTTATTTTGTCTATTCTTGTCTTGAGTATCTTTGCTCTAGAATAAAATAATGCGCCATTTAGTAAAAAAAACTATAAAGCTTTGGTTTTAAGATTTTTTTTAAGGTTGGTTTTAGTTAACTTTTTCTACTAAAATTAATTTTTATAAACAATTTTAGAACTTTCATTTTGATAGGAAATCCAATTTTGAACAAAAAAATTTAAGTAAAATTCGGCTTCTATTCTGAGTTTTTATACTAAACATATTGAAATTTGGTCAGTGTGTCTATTTCCTCATAGACGCAAGGGAGAATTTAGTATGGCATTTTCGGTTTTAAGCATGCTTATGCACCAAACAAACATTATTCAATAATAAAACCACTTGAACACCATTATTGCTCCTCATTTTCCGCTTTATTCAATATTAGCCTAATTTACGTAGGTACTTATAATATATAATTAAAAAGGTACTTACACCAAAAATGTAATTTTTTTCTTAGGCCGAATACGAAACTTCTATTACTGTAGAAAAAATAGAAAATAAGTAGTTACCTACATACACACCTACATACCTAATTCAAATCACAACTTTCAACGTTCAGGGCTTTGCCGCTTCCTCAGCACTGATGTGAGTTGCTTAGTCTTAAAGAAAACTCATCTAAACTGATTTTTCAGCCTAAAGTAAAAGGATAGGTTATTTTATAATCTGCTATAATTATCTTAAATTTTCAAAAACTTTTACCAAACTCTCTCAGTTTAATATCATTCAATATCCACCCTTAAAACCCAGTGAACCCCCATTTTTAAGTATCTAATCAACTATGGTTGCAATTGAGAAACCTTAACTGTTTCAAGGAAAAAACATTAAATTTTTCTTAGGCCTATGGTATTGCAATTTGTTTCGGGTAGTTTACCCCTCCAAGCCAATAACCTTCCTCTACTCTTATTTATTCAATACCATATTCATTGAGCACGTTTCGGCATCAACATACATATTTACACGCAATATACCTATGTACATAACAACCTAAATAATTTGTCTGATGTTATACTCTATCTACAAAAATATCCTTGCTAGAATAGGAACCCCATATTTGCCTTTGCTATTGCTCCACAGTTATCGACCAGTAATTGACATTTCCCTCAATTATCGTTAATCTCTACGAAACTCCACTTAGCAAAACGATACTCAATTGCCATTGTAAATCTATTATCTAACACCACAGCATCGCGGTCCTATCTAAGTTCTCGCTTTGTGGTTGTGGAAAACATGCTGCTCAAAACATCTCAAGAGGAGTAGGATATACGAGTAGCTATACTATATCTATATACAGGCAGACCAGAGAAGAAAGAAAATTCTACGCTCTGTAAACGAGCCAAACCACACTTAAACCTCAATTTTTCCTCCGAAAATAAAGGATCTGTGAAGAAAAATGAACATGAAAATATACACCTTGAAAAATAATGCCCATCTTGTCCTCCTATCCTTCGCATAACCATCGACTCCCTTCGAACGAGAATGAGGCTGCAGGGATTGTTATTGCCAATTTGATATTCATAAGCGGGGCACTTTTCCCCCTTTCCCTGAATATATGTGTGCGGTAAAATTATCCATTTAGGAAGCGATATGACATGGTGATAAGGACGAAGGTTTTTATACATATATACTTAGAATGTAGTACATAGAATCGAATTTTCAACACAGTTATCCAAAATCACCTTAGAAAAAAGAACAAGGATTTGGATTTGATGTTCTCATGACACGGGTGGCACGCTCCGGTGCGGTGTGGTGGGATTGATGAGATGTACAGTAAGGTGCTTATCGTAGCCGTAGGTGGGATTAAGCATTAAAGATATCGATTTTTTAACATAAAGTTATGTTTTTAAGTGATTCCACAAAACGCACAAATTTAGGCCAGTAGAACGAACATTGAGCAGAACACCCCATCAAAACAGAGCAATGGCCCTGTTTCTTTTCTTTTATTATCAAAATGGCGGCGGCGGTCGGCACCACCAGAGAACACCATACCACTCTCCACTTTCATCTCATCAACAACCAGTGAAACAGCAGCACTAGCGAACAAACACAGAACTTTCAAGGTTTCCATGAATTTAAATGAAGCTATTATGGTTAGGTAGGTCATAGCCAGAGACCAAAGGAGATGATGGTTCAGAGAGTATAGAGGTATAGTAGGTACCAACACTCCTCGAGTCGGTTGGTTCAATTCGGTCGGAATCGTAGTTCTCACTCTATTGGCGGTGTTTGCTGGCAGAGAACAGCATTAAGTCAGAATTAGGTCATTAAATTGTTTGGGCATCTGCACAAAGGCATCATGATTGCACCAGAGAGGTTCAAAACGCGCCAAGCAAGGCACATATTATGTATGTAGGTATATATAGTCGAATGCATGTACTACACATATGTTAGGTACATTTAAGCAATTTGAATGCATGTATGGGAGGGGTGGGCTATTTAAGACGGGCAGAGGTTGTGATAACTTAGTGGCCGTGAGGTTGATGAAAAGCCGTTTGGCATATTATCAATGAGTTCGGTATACTAGTAGTATGGATGGAATTGCTTCAGTTTTACTAGTGTGATGTTCTCTCTGTTTGAAAGACTTAACTGGGTTTAGAACCGTTTCGTTGGTGTGATGTGTTGATTTAAAGTGGATTTGTAAGGGTGTATTTACAGTTGGTTCGAGAAATAAGCGATTAAACTGTCCAAAGGCAGTGCGGTATATAGTGATGACTTGTTGGGAAATGAGTAAGCGCATCATACATAGGTACAAAATTAGTTCCAAAGTGATATTTCAAAACAGTTATAGGTTTTAGAGATCAGGCTCTTAGTCCAGTCAATTTAGACTTTTTCTTTATTAAAAGATTGTGGATCAATTTTCTTCTTGATTTCGTTTAAGTATCATATAGTATCCAAAGTTTTGACCTTCAACCCTTTGCAGGGTTGCTGCTATGTTGATTTAAAGAGTGAAATAGTTTTTAACGAATAATATCCGTAATTTTAGATTATTGAAGAAATTAAAATTTGTTGCAAAAGTTCTAGTAATCACCCTTCAGTTTTATTCTAAACTTCTTCTACATTACATTACATTGATTTGTATTGGCTCCCCTAAGGGTTACAAGTCTCCCGCTTCCTTACTCTGCTCCCTCTCCACCCCTCTCTATCATCTTATCTTTTCTCACTGCCTCTAGTTCCTTTATCCACCCTTCTCCCTTCCCCGTTTCGTCCATTATTTCCCTCATCCTTTCCCCTATTGATTTTCTTTCATCTCCGACAGATCTGCATCTTTCTAATACATGCTATATGTCTCTTGTTCACCCTCACATATTCTGCACATTCTCTCCTCTTCGCGTTTCCAGTACCATCTTTCCCTCACCTCATTCCCTAGCCTGACTCTTGCAATTCTCCTTGTTCTTTCTGTCTACCAACCCGCTGTTAAATATTGTGGAATAACTTCTGTCATTATTTCTTTATACCACCTGTTGTAACTTGATTCTCTTATTCTTTCCCTTCTTTCCTTCTCTTGCTCTCCCCAGTCTTCTCTTTCTATTGCTTCGTATCCATTCATACTGTCTTCTCTTCCCTTTATTTTTTCTCTCCCTTGTTCCCATCGTGACCCTCTTCCCCGTTCATCTCTCTGTCTCTCTTTCATCTCCTCTAAACATTCCCTTGCTATGTCACTTCCTTTTCCATCTGTTAATTTCTGTTCATAATTCCATGCCCTTTTCCGTGCTCTAATCATTATCTTATCTCGTTTTGTTTCCTCTCTACCATGAACCCTGGAGTTTGCCATTCTACCCCTAGCGTCCACTTGAGGTACCTCTCTTGCACCCTTTCCATTTCTTGTCTCTCCTCCCATTCTAAACTTCTTCTATTTATAAGCAATAAATTAAAAAGAATAAAACATCCAAAAGAAACCACTGGCTCAATGTCACTCGCAACGAAATGCGCTTTTAATCCTATCGAAATAGTTTTTATAGTTAAAAATCTAATCGCAAGGTTTCGTTTTGTAGTAAAAAATATATGTAAAATAGTTTTTTCTTAACTTTTTAAAAATATAAAATTTTGTAACAACAAACACATCATCCTGATTTATTGCCAAATTATTTCTTAGACATCTACTTCCCCGTTTTTGACTTTAAAATGTTTATATCTCCATTGCCTTATTTTTTTCGAATTTTGCATTACACTTACGACTTATCTTGTAATTACATAATCTATCAAATACAGACAAAAATATCTTTCTACCTTCCCCAGTTTAGAAAGGGCCCAAACAGAGTTCACTCTTTAAACCAAGATGGCGGAAACCCTGCAAAGGGTTCATGTTCAAAAACTTGGATTTAAGCTTCCTATAAAATACTATGGTACTTGTTCGCCTAGAAAAACAATGTATGTACAATTAGTTTTTATGAATTTTTGTCTAGCTTTAAGATAGTTTTAAGAAAATGGAAAATAAAAATCAACTTATATATATAATATAAAAATATTTTGACGGGACACTAGAAGGTTGTTGGTAGATGCTTGACCCTTGCCAATTATTAACGCTTTTGCTTGAGTGACAAACAAAATATCTTGCCACAGATTCCTCAAAAACCCGACAAGTGAATAAACTCTAGTGAATTTTAGCCCTATTTTGGTCAGTAGCTTAAATACCCAGGCTACTGTTTGACTCACGACATCCCTGGACCCTTCGAAGGGTGACTGGATTTGTTTCACCGAGCAATTTCAATTCACTACGGGAACGATCAACCATCAAATTTGACTTAATGACGACTGACGAAATGGCTTTGATTGCTGTCGGTGTGTCAAGATATTTTATAATCTCAAAAATTTAATTTTTTTAAATTGAAATTTAGACGTTGCACATCAAAATTTTCTATTTTTCATACAAAATGTAAAATGGGTAAAAACATGGTGTTGCTCAACTTCTAAAAAAATGGATTCCTCCAAAAAGTTGTTAGGTACTTAATATATTAGATTGATAGAAAATTTAACGCTTTAAATAAAAGTACTTAGAAACATTGTTATAATCTTATTTCTCTCGAGCTGCAGCAGCTATTCTATTTTTTGTTGTGGATTTTGGTTTTATTTTCAACTTTATAAAAGATCACACCTACACGTTTCCCTAAAATCTTTTCGAGACATTAGATAGTCAGTAATATTGATTCACGAAACAGCTAACTATTCCAGCCTATAAAACTAGCTGGTAAAACAATCATGTTGATGATGTTATTCAAACCTTCCATGCCTACTTGCAATTTCATCAAATCAAATCTAATTCGACACTTTTTCACTCAATGTAGTATTTGATATCAAAAGAAAACCAATAATGGGACTATAAAAATAAGCATTAAACTCCATCAGCCAACCTCGCAACACGGTTTTCAAGAGCTTAAGACAACAAGTAGGTAAATGAACACACATTCAAGACCAAGACTTCGCTACCGGCTGACACCACCACCACCGCCAATGTTCGTATTGTTCAACCAAAATCTTATCCTTATCCCTCTAGCGAGCCAAAGTAAGAATGAAACGTACAGATAACTGCTCAGCCCTGGTAACTGGCATATGTGTCAGTTAAATAGTCTCAGGAGAGCTTTTAAAAACAATTACTTTTCCAGTTCTTCTTTTAGCTGCAGCATCAAAGTAAAGCTAGTTTTGTTTTTCTTTCGCCCAGGCCCTCCCATGGTTAGGTACTCAGAACTCGACACAAACATACATTACATATCTGGTATGTAATGTATGGAACCTCAAGCATTCACGACGACAACGACGACTCCCACCCGTCTTTATAGTAAATTTAAAAGGCATGGTCTTCAGTTTCAGTTTTGGTTTAGGTGTTATGTCATTGACTTTCCGCTCTCCCACCTACTCGCTCTTCATGTGTGTGAGATGGAATATATGTAGCTGGGGCTACTTTAATCAACTCAGCATCATAGGAATGAATGGTTGAATTTCAGTTTGAATGCATTGCCTCTTTCCGCTTCCGCTTCAGCTTCAGCATCTACCACCCACATCCCAACATCCGCCATATTGACTGACTTTGCGGTAGAAAAGTGATGAGGGTGACTTTGTACGTATAAACTGTTCTTAGAACTATTTTCAAAAGGGTGAATGAATTTTTCATGTTATCCTGCGGTAAGCATTGGTGGAGTTTTATGTTTTCATTACACATACAACTGCACACAATAATAAATTCCTACTCTTTCCCTTGCACCATCACTGTGAACGAGCATGATGCTTTGCTGCTGTTTTATTTGAAAGGATTTACTTGCAATCTCTTTTAGAAAAAGGATAGAGGTGAATGAATTGTGTGTGCAGTGCTGCGGGTAGAGGAATGACAAAGGAGGAAAATTGGGTTACACCCTTGATCCACTTTAGATACATGGTTGAAAATACTGTGGAAGTTTCTTCTTTTTTTTTTTTTTGTTCGTTGTTTTACTCTGCATAGCGGGAAAAAGACCTTCATTTATTGTTTTATGCGTTGGAGGCATTTAATTACAAGGACTCACCGTGGGGGGTGTTCATTTTTGTTTCTTTCTATATTTATAAAACGAACGAATGGTTTTGTAAAGTGTTTGAAGTGTAAAGCTTCTATAAGCTTTCAGGACTAAGAAAAAATGCCATGGATGGAAATTAATAAACAAAAAGAAAAAAAAACTAAGTAAAAAAAAAGATAAAATGGGAACGGTCTGTCTGTGTTGTCCTTAAAAATAACTGCGGATGAGGTTTCAAGGATGAATGGGAGATATTTGCCTTAAGAATAACTAATTATTTCGGCACAATGAAGCTTTAAATTGTTTTTGATTTTGGTTGCTTTATTTTTGTATTTTTTTTTTTGATTGTTTTTCTCAAATGATTTGGAATATGTTTTGTAAATAGTAGGCTACTTAAATTAAAGAGCCAAATTATGGTAACTTAAAGAATCCAGATTATTACAAATGCAACTATCTTAACTATAGACTGCTTCAAGAAAGATGTGTCTTCAAAAATTATTTTCAATCACCACAGATTACACATCAATTCAACCAATTTTTGAAATTTGTGATTTTGGAATTCGGATTATGTAAGCCCTTTCAAAACAAAAATAGAGATGTAATGTACAAATGGCCATTTTGCAAGTATTTGGTACTGTGATGTAAGGCTTCAAATAAGCCTTAAAAGCAATCAGCTACCTTCTCCAGATGTTATTCGAACTTTAACATCTGGAGAAGGTAGCTTAGAACCATAAATGCAATATTTTGTGAATGCAATCTTTTGTGAATTTTATTAAAAGATTGCATTCAATGATTTCACTTCGGGACTGTAACTTCCAATTCTGCAATCACCATTCATTTGACTTAAAAGATTGCAATCATTTCTTCCTCAATCTTTTCTTTTTACAATCTTTGCATTATTTTGCATTCATTTGCAGTTTTTGCCTTTATTTGCATTCACTTGCCTTAAAAACTTATACAAATGAATATAAAGAATAAAATTGAATATAAAGAATGCAAATGAATGCAAAAAATGCAAAAGAATGCAAAGACTCCATGTATTCTCAAATGATTGCATTCATTGAGTGCTGTAAAGTGAATGGAGGACAAAATGCTTACAACCATTTTATGGTCAAATGATTTGTGATTGCAGAATGTGAAGTCGCAGTTTTAAACCGGAGTCAATGAATGAAATCTTTCAATTGAATTCAATAAATGATTGTATATGATTACATTCATAAAAGATGGCATTCTTTTACAACTCTGTTAGATGGGATGCATTATGCCTATTTGGGTGTCCATTAGTTCCCATAATAATTCCCATAAATAGTAGACACTCCCTTAACAAAACAAAAATCAACAAAAAAAATTTAGAATGGCTGCAGTAACTCGATAGAAACAAAATAAAACGTGAAAAGAGCGAAAATTTCTTATAAATTTGTGTGGGAAAAGTGTGTACTTTGGGTCACATGTAAATGACATTGGACAAATTTTTAGTTGGCCAAATATTTTTTTGAAGAGCATAAACTTTTGGTTTAGGGGGTGTCTGCTATTTAAAAACGATTTTGGGAGATAACGGACACCCTTATGCCTATGCACATTGTTTCTCTTTAAAAATAAGCGAACATTCTATATTTTAATGGCATCATTGCCAATAATTTGGCCACACTTCCTCGGGCTTAAGAATATATTATACAGCTTTGTCAAGTGCCAAAATTCACTTGAGCTTTGTAGTTGCTCTGGTATTAAAATAAGCAGGTAGTGAGGTAGTGGAGAGTTATTTTGTGATAGAAAGCTAATCATTCTGCATCCTAGAAAGCATGCAAGAATTATAAATCCTTGCAGGAAAACTTCAAAGGCATATCCCAAATTATCAACATGATTGACAAAAATATACACGTGCGTGTTGCTAAAGGTTTTTCACGACGGACACGGAAAAAATCGATTTAAAAAAACACGGGTTGCACCATTTATGCACTTAAATAAATTAGAGTCTTAATAACTTGATAATATGAGTTGCATATAGTTAAAAGCAGTCAGGCCACCACACCCATATAAGCCTCATTTTGTGGAAAAATATGTGCAGCAGTTAAACAACATAAATAAATAAATAGCAAAAAATAAATCTCTTCCAGCTTAAAAAATAGTGTTGCAATCAGTAGTTGATTAACAATAAAGGTACACAATTTTTTGTTTGTTTATTTTCGTTAGTAATATTTACATACGTCTGTTCCTGTACTTTCCACAAGAACGAATTTAAGAACAATTCTAGGTAATGCTTAAATGAACTTTTACAGGGCTACATTCGTAGAAATTCGTTGTTTGGCGAAATACTCGTACACATACATAATAAAAAAATAGTATTTGTAGGTCAATGCAGAATTTTATTGTTTAAAATTTAAATACAAACATTTTGAAAAACAGAACTTTAAAAGGCTGAATTTCAGCAGACAGAACTGAAAAAGTAGAATTTTGAAAAACAGAATTTTAAATAAATGTAGTAGAATTTTGAAAGCAAGAGTTTCGGGTTGCTCCCGACCAAGTACAATATTAAGGTACATACTCATTCATTCTAACTGTTAGCTTAACAGTAATGGCATTGCAAAATGTGTTTAATGAAAGTTGTCACTAAAGTAACATTTTTTTTTTACTCTCGTTTAAATGTGTTAAGAGAAATCAAAGAAAATTAGAAAAAATACTGAATCAATAAAAATTTTACATTCAGACTTATGAAAGAAACAATGCATGACGTTTTGTGAGAAAGCCAATATTTTCACCCGGTTTCTGGTTCTATGCTTAATTTACACGACACGACTGTCAAATTTGTCAGAATTTCCACCACAAAACTGGCCACATGAATTCATCTTTGTTTGCAGATTTGTGGAGGGCTTAGTCTTGAACTAAGGTAACTATTTTAGGCATTACAACAATTGGTTTAAATATGTAGGGTAAAGTCGGGTGATATGGCACTTATTTTAAGTTTTCTTTGCAACTTTTAGAGTCAAAATGGTTTTTATTTTAAACTTTGATATACGTGTTCAGTACTTAATTAAAAAAAAAATAGTTTGATTACGAAAGCTTATTAGATCATATTTTTCAGAAAAACTAAAATACCTTAAAAAAAAAGACATGTCAACAATTGGCGGGTGATATGTCACCTGTTAGAAGGTGAAATGGAAATCTACTTTTTGTATGGATTTTTGCCACACTGAATGCAGGTTTATGAGATGAGAGAAGCCAAATAATTCACTTGTCCGACTCGGATGTTAAAAAAAGCAGTCCTAAACAGTCAATAAAAATTAGCCCAATGTAATAGTGGGTGAAATGGCGCCCTCCCAATATATACAAAGCTTAAGGGGTGCTATATCTCCCTTTTGATATTATCACTGATGGTTATCCAAATTACTCAAACAAAAAAAAATACGCTTAGTTAAAGTGGTAAATACAAAAATTATTCACAAATCGCTCTTCGTTTTTTTGTAAGTGCGAACAACTGGTGCCAAATACTTTCGTTGCTACACTTTTTTAAGCTATGCACAAAACAAATTACTAAAATTTAGTCAATATTTCTTATTACCGGTTGTGGTTTAAAAGTTAAAGACGCTATTTCAGTTAAATCTGCATCAACTAAGAGCTTACGTTGAACATATTGATATTTTAATATTTTTGTTTTAAAAATAACTTATTGTTTAAATCCACAGACACGGGAAAGTAGGGCCAATTTTAAGGGCAAAACTGCTGAATATAAATCCGTCATCTGTTTTCCTTATAGTCAACTCTGGTTTTTGATACATTCCCGTTATAAAATTAAAAAAAAACGTGTTTTTCATTATTTTTGAGGTAACATATCCAACGAGCTGTAATTTTGTATAGACGAAATTTCAAAAGACTCCTAAAAGTACTAATCTTCTTCTTCAAAATTCAGTTAAAATTTTCCAATATTTATTGAAATTTATATGTTAAGCATTTTACCAGTTTTATAAAATTTTGAAGGGGGAGCTGAAGACTTACAACTATCTAAGGATTTCTCGAAGACTTAAACAGAAATTGGAAAGATTAAGAAAGAATCATAATATTTGTATTCAAATACAATTAGATTATTATCAACTAAACAAGAAACCCATGTTACCCTTACCCTTAACCCTTAATCCATAAATGTTCTAATTCTTCAATACAAATCTAAAGAACCGTACCAAGTGCAATTACACTTCTTTTTTTATCAAAGCCATTAAGTAATTTTATTTTTTGTTTGATAAAAAAAATTACAATTTTCTTCACTTTTTTCCACTATCACCAATTTGAATTCACATTATTTTAAATTCTGTTCCATTTTAACCCAAATCACTTTTTGAAAACTCAATTAACCTCGTAACTCCTATCTGGAATTTATTTGAAATGGTTTTTCGTTCTGTTCTCTAATAAAAATGGATTTTTTAATAATAGAAACATCATTTTCCCACCATCAAACTCCCTGTCTTTTTCTCTCTGCTTAAATGGCTTAAGGGAACATAAACCTTGCGAACACATACATAAATCATACATTTCATATATTTAGTATAACAACCCATCAACCTACAAAATTTTTAAAAAATCCCATCTCTCATGCACTCTATGCGTGCATTGAACTGTCGCATTCAGTCGCGTTAAATTGCACATTGAACCACAAAAATCATCATAAGGACGAATACTATAGCTATATACCTATATATGTTTTGCTATTTTTATGATACTCTTGTACACTATGTGCTTTACCCCCAGGACGGTGAAACATAAAACAAAATATATCTATACCCACCATTGCACCTCGACACAAAGCCTTTTCTCGAGGCAAATCCCCAACGTGATGGAGACTCAACGTCATACCAACTTCAAAATATTCATCCTTCCATCCATTAACCTAAATACTCTGAATGCGATTGTCTTCCTCATTATTTTCTAGTTATTCAGGCATTCTGGCTGCGTTTAGCAGTCCACGTCTATACTAACACGTTTCTCTGCTTATACTCGTATCCATACATGTTTCCTTTTTGAGCGAAAAAATAAAAATAAAATAAAAAGAAATAATAATAAAAAACGAGCAAACACAACATCGTCAAGGACGTCATGATGGCAACGCCAAGAAGAACCAACCACCACCGTCAGCATCATCCTTTACCAACACCACCTCAATGGCACCTTGCTGTCGTCAACATTCCCTCAACTCTATTTCTCTTCCTCATGCCTTGGGTCCCTTTACTCCAAATAGTTGTCGTCGTCGTCGTCGTCAACAGTCATCAACGTTTAAGGAGACCGCACTCTATATATCAGTGGGATCCTGGGATCTACTCAACTGCGTGTTTTCCTCCTCTTACTATGTTATGCATCAGCACGAGGAAGAGAAAATAACTACCCTCCTAGTAGAGTAAGACTGATTTTGACCTGTTATCCTGAAAAAGGTGTACCACCATCAGTGCGGGTGTTTCACGCATAAATCAAGCCAGGTGGACGTACTCAGCTGAATTCTGAAGAAACTTTAAAGTTCTGTCGTAGCCAGATGAGTTACCATCATAGCCCTGATTTAATGGATTAAATAGATGTCCTGGCTCTAAGTGGTGGATTGTGTTGTGGGCCATAAAGTAAATGGCAGAATGTGTTCGTGACGACTTCACTGAATGGGGTGATTATGTTGTTGAATTATTTAAGTGTTTTCATTTCAGGCTTTGACCCGTTTAAAAAAAAAAAAAAATAGAAGGGTTTTGGCTGACAAATAAAATAGAACGAATAGTTGTTATAGAGAAACAGTTTTGCAGGTGTTCGTATTCTTTCAAGGGAAATACCAAAATATGTATATATGCTATTAAAGAGTATAATAAGAGCTTAAAATATGACTTGGTGTAGACTAGTTAAAAATGAGGCAGAGTTAAAAGCTGTAGCATGATATTGTTAGTTTTTTTGTTGTTTTTGTAGTGATTTGAATTACTACTTTAAGTAATCTTTCTAGAAAATATCCCATTTTTTCTTCTATTCTACGAGTAGATACTCTGCCATTTTGATGCATTAGTCATGATGCAATTATACATTTATAAAAAAATCTATAGGGAAAACGAAGAAAGTCGATGTCCAAATTTTTGTTTGTCTCTTTGCCTGAAACGGATAAGTCCATTTACTATAAACGTTTTTTGAATAATCCAAGCGGTTATGCATTTTTTTAAACTTTAAAGCCTGAAACCAAAGTTTTTGTCATACAATTTTACTTGCGATTAGGTACTTCATATACTACAGTTAAACGGTTGGATGATTTTCTTAATATTTGGTTGATTGTAGTTTTTCGTGATTATTACCACAGGTTTTATCATTTTTTCAACCAAAAATAACGGTACCTACCATACAATTTCTTATCAATTTTACAAAATCTTATTTTTACCAAAACGGCATCACAACTATTCATTAAATAAATTCATAAATTCAATACATTTTTTTTAGTAAAGGCTTAGTAAATGACTACTTACATTCTCTAAAAATGTTTATTAAAACAAAGAACATTAAATTTTCGATTTTCTTCAAAACGGTATTTCTGATTTCAATACTTATTTATTTTACAGGAACTATAAAATACAGGGTGTCCGCCGGGAAGGTATACTACTTAGTTTTGCTGCCATTTTGGTAAACATTAGTCTTGACAGTTCATGTTTGGCAGTCGTGAAGTAGACTCGTGGCAAATTTATTATGGACAAATATTTGATAATCAATCATCTTATCAAAATCAATCATCGATTATGGTGACGATGAGAAAGTTACGTGAAATTTTTGGGCGGAACAACGTACCAAAAAAACCCACCATTTATCATGTACTGAATGATTTCGAAAAAAATAGGGTCTGTAGGTAGGAAAGGCCCATAGGATATATGAATAAACAGGATAGTTGCTCAAATTATTTATCAGTCACCTTTGCATCCATTAAAAGTTACAGACTGGTGTGCAATTAGGTCAGGAGCAATCATTGGACCTTACTTCTTTGAAAATGAAAACGGCGTAACGGTAATTGTGAATGTGGAGCGATATCGTGATAGGATTGAAAACTTTTTAACGCCACAGCTGCATACTTTGGGCTTGATTAATATTTAGTATCAACAAGACGGTGCCACATCGCATACAACCAGGATTACAATGGAATTACTGCGAGACCTCTTTTCACAAAAAGTTTTTTCAAGAAATGGTGATGTTGATTGGCCTCCACGGTCGCCTGATTGGATTGCTCCGGACTTCTTTTTGTGGGGATATCTGAAAAACAAGGTTTATGCAAACAAACCAAAAATGCGTATGCAATGAAATTAATAAAATACCGCGTGAAATGTGTGAGAATGTAATGAAAAATGTGCCAAAAGGGCTCGCATTTGTGAGACTAACAGAGGTGGACATTTACCTGATATTGTATTTATTCCATACATAATTGCCGACAGTAAATAAAACATTTATCAATATAAGATCCATTCTCTTTTATTTAATTAAAAATTATAAACAAACAAAGTAGTTATTTTTTTCAAAAACTATTAAAAATAAAAAAAATTTTATGAAAGTATATTATAGAATGGAATCGTAGTTTTAAGAAAAGCTAAGGCGTGGCATTGTAAGTGTTACCGTTTTTGTAAAATAATTTTTTTTTATATTTTGAGCCCAATTTTTAGAAAATTACTCCTCCCATTTAAACGGGGGGAAATAGACCGATTGTTTTCTCATCTGAATCTAATTTGATTAAAAAAGCTTGAATTTTTTTGAAAATTCGATATCTTAAAAACGGGCAGTTCTCTTGTTGATATTTTACATTTATGTGCACATAAGTACATACTTAAGATTTGCGTACCAAATTTTTTCTTAAAAATGTTTTAAGAATTTGATATAATAAAATATTTTTAAAAAACCGCTACAAAGATTTTATTTTGTTTTCCATACAATTATTTTTTTTCACCTTTAGCTATTAAAGAAGTTGTTTTGGCTAATTTAAATGTCGTATTTCAAGATTTTAAACAGTTTTCTCTCATAATTTAAATGTACCTATACAATTCATAGTTTTTACTTGTGATATACATAGGTTCTATGGGGCAAGTTTACGATTTATGCAAACAAAATATCGAGATAAGAATCAAATATAACATTACGTATTACGGTGATAGAGAACACCAAAAAATTGGGTGGAACAATTCTGTCTGTTTCTATCTGGATCTACAGGCTAAGCCAATGATGGGATCTTCTTTAAAATTTGAACCTAAGGTGATTCTGTTGAGGGGAAATTGAATTTTTTTAAACTCAAAAAATAATGGTATAATTGCCATACAACCATTAAGGAAGATCTTATTTATTTCAAAACCGGCTTCAACGATTTTGATAAGAAAATCAGTATGTTATTGTACGTATGGTGTACGTCCTGGCAATTTTTTTTTATTCAAAAAAGTTAAAACGACACCCTGCCATATAACGGTTTTTTTAATTTTCAATTTTGTCATTAACGGCTCAACCGATTGCAATCAGAATTTTTATGCAAAAGCTTCTTTTAAATGTCAGTAAGACTGCATACCAAAATTTTGAAAAATAAATTAAATTTGGATTTTTAAAAAAGCATTATATTTTTTTTTGAAAATTCAATATTTCGAAAACGGGTTGATGATTTGCTTTGAAGCAACAAATAAAATGTTATCAAAATTTTATATATACAAAATTAGTTTCAAAAAAATCGCTCCAACAATTTTAATTTTTTTTTGCATATGAGTGATTTCGTGCCAGCTGTGATTTTTTGCATCCAATGCTTTTTTTGGTATTTAATGTTAATGTTGAATTAGGTAAATAGCTATAATAGCTTTCACATGGGTTGGGAAAGTGTAGTCAAAATGTCAGTACCATATCAACTCCTTATTTTTCCTATTTAGTTTTTTCTAATGAAATACTTCATTGAATTGAAAAGTTATTCTTATTGGAACATTTTTTTTTCAAAAATTAAGTCAAAATACTTATTGCTTAAAAAAAAAATCATGAATGAATTCTGTTCGAGGATTATCTTTTATCTTTGAATTCAAAAAAATTCCCCTTTTAGTTTCAAGGTGTTGGAATGGTGATTTTTTAAAAGAGGCACTACTTGTGCATAGTTCACAACAGTTGTTATTTGGGCATTATTTCATTTTCTGATAAGGGCGATATTTTGTTGGACGTTATATTTTATAACGCTACGCCATTTTTTTAATGTGTAAATATTCTTGTTTGTTGAAGATTGCTAAAGCAATGAGTTGTGCTTTTAAAGATTTGTGATAATTCTCTTAAGAACTGATAGAATGGCACTGATTTGTCTTACCCCCTAAATAATTTTACCCCAAATAAATTTTCCTATACGTAGACACAAACTGAACAAACTTATTTTTTGTTTGTTTTCTATTAGTTAATATTTCATACTGAATTGCTAAATCAATTGCAATTATGTATATTTATACGTAATCACTAATCATTAATAAAGGTTCAATGGTCATAAATAATACTATACCTTTTCACCTGCACGTCCATATTGAAATATTGATAAAATCAAAAACCAAACAAAAAAAAAACGCTCGAGCAAATAATTTAATTAATTTCAATTGATGTGGTATTGATTAACATGCAAAAAAATCTACTCAATCATTTGTAATTTTAATTAAGTAGGTATGTCTAAGTCATATCTGTTCAGTCGTGCTCTTCAATTTTCAATCCGATTAATTGTATTACCTCTACTACAACTCGTTAGCGAGCACACAAAGTCGTTGAAGCGAATTATAAAATTTTCTATTGAAAACAACAAAACCAAATTCAACTTAATTTTCTTTCAACGAACTTTGCACTCAAATCCAGATATAGACAAATATTGATTCCCCATCAACCAGAATGAACGCCATGTAATATGTATGTATGTATGTATGTGTAAGTTCCAAATGACTGCATAATGAGAAGTCAAATCAACAACAATCACAACCAGTAACAGAGAAACAGTTGCGTTTCATTCCAAGGACTTCCATCATCAGCATCAGACACGTTTTATATGGCCGCCATTCAATGAATTTGCTTTACTATATCATCTCATTCCCTCTTTCATTATTCAGCTGCTCGCCGCCACTCCCCCCCCTTCTGTGTATTGTATCTTTCATCAACAACGCTGAGGCTCCCCCAGGCAAAGATTAAATGAACCAATTCAATGGCAAATCAATTGATGATAATTTTTGCTTACGTTTTTTTTTTTTTTTGCTTCTTCGAAGGTACATAACTTCTCTTGGTAGCTCGAGAATACATTTCAAGCTTTGCGAATCCTTCTTCGCTTGTCAAAAAAAAATATCTATTTACATGGATACATTCATATCAGAAAAAGAATAACGTCTAAGGTAGGATCACACAAATTTAAGGGAGGAAAGGAAAGACATCTGTGTTACGAATTTTCATTTTCCTCCTTCTTGCGTTAGATATACTCGATTTTGATGCTGATTTTGATTATAGCATTGAAAATTAGGGAGACGGAAGGATGCTCATGTTGAGTTTGAAGTTTCCTTATAAGAAGATGTATCTTTACGCGAACAACCAACGTCAAGGAAGGATACATATATATTTTGATTTTCATTGCGTCGTCGATGATGTTTTTTACTTATTTTCTTTTATTTTTTTTTTAGCTTTTTTCTGCGAAATATTCTTTGTAGTGGGTACGTGTGTATACAAAAGCTAAAATGAAGAGCAAATGAACTGAAATTTTTTTTGGTTAGTGTCTTGCATCAGTGGGGGTATTTTTCCCGGAGAATACATGTATATTTTATCAAAGATTTAAATATCCTTTGATTGCTAGACATAAATTCTAGAATTTAACATTAGGCATAGCTACACATAGATGGAACAGAGCACACGCAATATATTGAACCTTATCTATTTATTATTTTAAGAACGAAGATGAAATTTAAAAAAAATGAATAATAAAATAAATTATATAATCAAAAAATATAAATGTATATATGTGTAAGTAAACTTGAATATCTAAAATGTTTTGTCGAATGTTAACTAGATACCGCCAGTTTATACTTTAAAATAATCCAATAATGTATTCAAAAGGTATATATTTTCGGAAATGTCATTATTTTGTGTTCACTTTGGCGTATACGTGCTTTTCTCATTAAAATTAACGATTCGATTAATGGATCTAATTTTATTAATATTTCATTTCATTGAAGTTTTTTGTTGATATTATATCTTACAGTGTGTTAAGACTTTAACACAAATAAATGAATGGAATTGAATTGAATTGAGTTAAATTGAATTGAATTGAATTGAACTGAATTGAATTGAATTGAATTAAATTGAATTGAATTCAGTTGAATGGAATTGAATTTAATTAAATTGAATTGAATTGAACTTTCTCTCAGATATGTTTGCACATAGTTAATCGAATGCTCGATGATCTTTACCGGTTGATTAATGCTGGGGCTTGTACCAAATTGAATATAAGAACCTACAAAATTTATAAATACGTGTAGCATTTAATGGAAAAAAATGAATCATTTATATGTATAAGGGAGTAAAGTTAGCAAGTGGACACAGTCATAAAATTAGCTAACAGACGGGAAAGGCTATCCAAGAGTAACTATCGATAATTTTGCAGTGAAAGTACTCTCTCTGTGCTATACACCTATAATGTTAAATACGAGTAATACGCATATAATGCAAATAATTGAGGGTTCATAAAATATTACTCGCGAATCATAAAATTGTGGTTCTTCATCATTCGTTATCGATCTTCTCACGAACAATAAAACATTATGTACACATATCTCACGATCGATACAATTTTCGATTCTAAACAATTTTTGTTTGTTTCTTCAAAATATTGTAAGTCCCCATCTGACAAGCTTTTGGCTATGATGTTGATGGAATTAAAAATTTTCACTGGATTTACTTGCGATATTGAATACATTGGAACTATGTACATATATGTCAAGATATGCATTCGTAATCAAAATTGAATGGCCAATTTCGAAAAGGTCACATCTCTGAAAATTTAAATTGTTCAGGCAATGCAAAGAACTAATTATTTTCAAAAACATAGTTTAAAGCCAGAAAAATACATCTATCTTTCTAATGGACTAAAGCTTACATGACCTTATTGATTTTTTCAAAAACTTGGTATATGTAAATAGTGGTTTTTGTTGTTCCCCACAAGAATTTTGAATTTTTTTTAAATCAAAAATAACGGTACCTGCCATTAATTTTTTGAAGTTATTTTACAAAATCTTATTTTTCTCAAAAATAGCTCATCAAATTTTCTTAAAAATAAATTAAGTAAATTTCTTTATCAAAGATACTCGTAAGAAACCACTTTTCAACTTTTAATTTTTTCAAAACATAATTTCTAATTTCAATAACTTTTTAATACAGAAGCTTATAGGAAGTATATAAATATTTTTTTTTAACAAATTTTTCAAAAACTTTTTTTTTTGGAAAATCAAATATTTTGACAGTGCAGATTTTTAAAACTCTGTATTTAAGGGCTTTTTAACACTGTAAGAAATTTTACTATTATAAAACTACAATACTAATTTTAAGGAACTGTCAAGGATCTTTTTTCTTTAAAATGACTACCAGGATCTTATAATTTTGTCAGAATGCTTAAATAAATTAATAGAACCTTTAATAGAACTTTTTGATTATTTTAAAATTATTTATTATCGACAGATTTTTTTTTTAATTTTCTACCTTTTTTCATGAAAAAAATTCGAACTTTTTTTTAGAAAATTTGATATCTCAAAAACTGGTTGACAGTTTTTTTTTAATTTTACTTTAACATGCACATAAGCAAACACGTACTCTAGATTTACATACCAATATTTATTTCTTAAAAATATATTAGGAGTTGATAAAAATATTATTTATTTTTAAAGCCACTCTAACAATTTTAATTTATATTTCTCATAACAATATATTTGAACAATAATTCAGATGAAATTTGTGAAAAAAAATGTATCATCATTTAAAATTATTATTAAATGAGTTTTTTAAGCTTCTAAAGATTTTTTTAAACCCTCAGTGTCTTGAATATTAGAGAAACTGCGTAAGACCCAATCGTTCATTTTATTTTATTTTGATTTAATGTAATTCGTTGACATTTTGATCAGAATAGACCTTTGTCGTCAAAATGTAGTTTTCCTTCCTTCTATCAAGGCATCAATCTGAATCTGCCAAATTTTAAAGAAAAATGGCTTCGATGTCATCAAATTGAGAGACCTCCAAGAAATTTGAAATTTTGACAGTAATTTTACAGTTGCATAAAAACTGATTCAAGGGAAATTGGGTGATTCACTTTTAAAACTATTTTATAAAAATATATTGAAGCCATACGTTTATTAATTGTAACATTAAATGTGCCTAAATAAATTATGAATTCGGGAACGAACCATACTTTATACATCTTACTTGATTTGATTCCATCGTAAAAACGAATTTCATTAAAAAAAAAACAGAAAATAGATTCGCCCTCAAAGTAGAAATAAAATTCCCTTTTTTAATTTTCCACGGGGGAACGAATCAAATTTTATAGTTGTGCGAAACTTGAAATAAAATAGATTTTTGATTTTCTGAATTTGAATTTCATCAAAAATTTCTAAATTTTGAACATCAATAGACATGAACACTACCACCAAACTTTCTCTTAAGAAAGTATTACACACGTGTGGGATTGCGGACCATTTTCCTCTTAAAAAATTAGATGTTCCTAATGTGGACTTCAGCTTAAAATGTTTTCTTTGTTTTTATAACAACTGTATTGTCTCAGATGAGCTATTGTCACAACTGTAATTAAAAAAAACAAACAAACTTTGACCTGAAGTCAAATCATTTGCCTTACATTGTAAAATCATATCAATTATAGCCTTTGAGGGGTTGAACCAATAACCGTTTGTCTGTCGATAATTTAACTTAAAATTTTTACATCTATTTATTTTAGTGCCTTTTGGTCAAATTGAATAAGTGTGCACAACAAACATTTAGCTTGCAACTTTATACAATATATTGCAGTCATAGGTCGAACTTTCTATAGTTAGTCCCTTAGAAGAAAGAGAACAATAGAATTTCCAAAAACCACTCATTAACCTGAGTTGTTTTTTTGAAACTTTATTGCCTTCCATCTTCTTAAAAACTTAACATTTTCCTCTAAGTACGACTAAGATATTTGAAACGAAAAGTAAAATTTTCTTTAAATTCAGGTCACAAAAGTAAATTATACACTCAAGTTAAAAGTCCAAATGAGTTCAACTCAAATGAGTTCCACCCAAACAGAAGAATTTTCTTTTAAAATTTTCTTGATATTCAATTATTATAAATTATACACTATTCGAAATACCAACGTTTTCAACTTAATATTCGAAACTTTCTTCTCTTATACACATTTTTACTTATTACTAGTGGACCAATTGTTTTTAAAGCAATTATTCTTTCACCATACTTTTATTAAGAAAGCTATGAAATGATGAACAAATTCTCTGAAACAAAAAGTAAAATTATTTCTTCCTCAATGAGTTTCACGTCAAATCAATTGATTCTTCTATTATTGTGTTTATGTCTCATTCAGCGATTATATTGAATATTAACAAGTTCAATGAACACGATCAACTTGTCAGTGACTTTATGAATGCATAAATATATTAGGCTCCTATAAATACATGTAATACTCTTTTTACACAAACAAATATGGGAGCAAATTATTTTGAATATGTCCACTGTGGCGTATACGTTTTTTTGTTTAAATCATTATTTTGGAGAATTTCGGATAGTAATAAATAGTAGACAAAATTGATTTAAAATTCAATAATAACTGATATAATTATGATTATAGAAAAGCATATGTACATATGTTTTTTTACAATCTATACAAGGTGGTCGAACCGTTTTGTAAACATTAATTTTGTTAGCGACACGTCGGGAAAAGGCTTTTTTAATGATTACTTGAATTTTATTATTCTTATTATTTTAAATTAAAATTTAAATCAAAGTATTTAATATAAAATTACTGTACGTACTTTTTTTTACAATAAATGTAATAAATGTAAAAAAAAAATCAATCAACAATTCAGAACAGCAATTATAAATTGAGGAGAAAAAAATGTAGTTAACGTAAAAATTTATATTTTGTCTTTTTGTTTTAGAACAGTCATTTGTACCTAGACATACATATATTATGTTATATTTCATTTTGAAATAACCATATTTACGTTCAACCTAAATAAAAGGCTACAAAATTTTAAATATTTTATTATTATTCATTTTACTATACATTTTATTTATAAGTGATAAAAAAATTACTTTCCTTTAATAAATAAACAAGCGGCATATTAGGACAGCCATTAATTCATTAAAAATTTATGTTTACAAGTTTTCAACTTTCAACCCATTTACCCATTTAAAATTTAAAATTATTCATGGAAGGCACAAAATAGGCAAATTGTAAACAGCCTACAACTTTTGTATTTCGTTGTTAAAGGGAACAAAAATATAATATGCATTTATAAATGACATTAAGATATTTTTAAGGAAATGTGTGCTTACTTTGATTTTTTTTTTTACAATATTTTGAAAATCTCGAAAAATTTATCGATTTACGTCAATGCAAAAATTTGAACGTTGACAAATGATGTTTGCCACCTATTAGTAGAACTAAAAAATAATAGGTTTAACAAAAGAGGTGATGTCTATACCCTCAGATGCCAGGTTTCTCGAAACAAAAAGTTGTTTAGAATGCAGTTCAAAATTACCCCCTTGATCCTACGAAAAATGTTGCTCATAAATTAATGCAATTTTAATAAATTTTGTGACTTAACTTGCCACACCATGAAAGCTTTTCTCAAAATATACTGATTGTATGAAAAAAGGATTGTGTTTTTTTTGTACAGAATTACACAAGCTATAATTTCTACTTTCACATTTTATTGCAAAAAAAAAATGATAGTTTTCGAGAAATAAGCAATAAAATGAATTAAACACCCTCTCGACCCCGAAATTTGGATCTGGAACTTTAGTGCCTTATATATAGGAAATTTGAAAAAAGAAAATAACACCTCATTGATCAGTTATTGGTCAGAAAAGGGCAATTAGTCCTAGAAATTGGTCTAAATATAAAATAAATTTGGTGGCGCAAAAGCTCGTGGAGAACCAAGGCCTAGTGACTTACAACTCTCAACCATTCCTGTGTGCGTGTTATTGGCAGAAATGGAGGGGACCTACAATTTTTTGCCGAGTCCGAACGGCTAGATGAGAATCACTTACTCATGACAAGTATACTCTTGGAGGATTTGTCAGTTCTTCGCAAGAGGCAGTACCTCGCGAAAAAAAAACATTTCTGTTCTTAGGTGCCAGCGCTGGGAATCGAACCCAGAACTTCAGCATGACAGTCTAACGCACTAAACATCATGCCAGGAGGTACTACCCTAGAAAATGACCAGCCCTAGATAAATTGTAGCTAAGGCTTAAATTTTCTCAAGGTCGCACACGATTTTGAGCACCTCATTAACGGGAAACTTACAAAAAAAAGGTATACCATCTGAAAAATCTCTAGATTCCTTCTATGAATTTTCAAAATTCATTTCAATGTCACAAAAAAAAACTTTTAGCACCTCATTGGGTCATTTTACAAAAAGAAGTATTCCATTTAAACAGTCACTTCACGGTCATAAAAGGTTAGCTATTTTCAGTAATTGGTAAACCATACATATTTTTTTTATCAATTTTTAATCAATAAAAACAAAATTCAAGGTCAATTGTTAACCATTTCAAAGATCTCTAGATCAATATAAAAGGTCAGTTACTTTCCGTTAATCGTCTGTTATAGATTTTTCTAAACGAATTTTTAAAAATTTTGATTATGATTTGAAAATTTTTGTAAGAACATTTTTTTCGCATTTTAAGGCCACTGATTTTAAATTGCTTAGAAAACATTATCACAGCAACATCGACATCAACATTAGTACTAAACCCTAAATTCGATGTCGCTGTACAAGTACCACCAACTTTAAGGTGAGGTTTTTCAAACTGATGACCACTCAAATGAAAATGTGCAAACAGATTTTCAACTATGTTGCTTAAATGTCCTTATGCTGTCAAAAGCGCTGTTCACTTAGTAATCCAATTCACATGACTTTTGATGTTAAAGATTTTGTTGCTCTCAAATTTTTTGTTGAGGTTGCTGTGTTAATCTGTTTCTTACACAACACTTTTTAAAGAAACATTAAAACTGTATAAATTTGTTGTGAATTGAAAAACTTAAACAAATTGAATGAATAAACCTCAAATACACAAAAGTTTCCTTGGTCAAACTCTGGATCCTTCGAGCATACCCAGCATTTAACAAAAAGCACATTACAAAAAATAGTTTTTATTTTAATAATTTGAACCCATTCATACATTAAGCAATTTAATTTGTATGGTCATACCGGTATATACATACAAACATTTTTACATTTATAAATGTATATGTCTTACATATGAATCTTAAATATTTACGTTCTACTTGAACTCTTATTTTCTACTTTTTAGTGTAAAGCGCTTATGACGCACCGAAATATTTAAGCTTCGTTCAGAAAATGAGCATTAGATCTTTAAATTTCCAAGCCATTCGAACTACGTATGTACATATAGAAGAGTGAGAATACTCTATACACCAGTATGACCGACTGAAGAATTTTATCTTACAAAATGTTCGCTTATCACCTATTATGTATTTTCAATATTTAAGTCGTAAAAAATGTTTTATATCTTTTCAAAAGCCTATTTTTATTGGTCTACAAAAACCAACATTATATCCTACTGACTCTATACCCCAGATTGCTATGTCATTTCTATAAGAGAAGGGTTCTTCAGACAAATTAAAAAACATCAATTAATTAAGACGTCTCTTCTGGAATTTTTTTTTCTTCACATAAAAAGATGCCATAAGGATCCTACTTAAAATTTATATCTTAAGTCCTCAACGATGACGATCATAAAAAAAATAAATCCACTTCTTTTTAAGCATTCTTCCATGCGGTTAAGTTATCAACTCTCTTGAGCAAATTCCTCTTATACCCATCGACTCCATTTAATTTTTCTTTTTAATACACAGAGCTATTTTTTTTTTGTTCCCTCAAACATTGGGCTATAAAAAAATTTTCCACTTTTCATATTCACAACAAAAGAAATCCTTATCTCAATTACATATTTCCGGTGAATGAAATATATAAAAAAAAAGAATTGTATACATTTATATATAGCCCATCTATATGCTTATGTACTTAATATTCACTGCCGGTACCGTATTATCTCAAAAACTGAAGGGTGCTTTCTTCAGCAGCGCGTGGAACGAACCTAGCTATGTTCTTCACGAACGAACCAAAAAAAAAAATATATAAGTAAAAAGATTCATTTGTCATTTCTGCCACAGTGGCATTGATACAGTCATTTATCACCTCTTAACCAATGCTGATTTTGCCCCAGGACTAGGACCTCTTACAAAAAAAAAAAAAAAGAATACATATACACATACAAACACAAAGGATTTTAGTTCTTACATGCACAAGCACACACTGGCAGACAGATTCCTTCGAAAGTCATAAATAAAAATCCTCTGCTCTAAGTAATTACACAAAGTTGAAGGTGATGATTTGGTAAAGATTATGCATGCTCCGGAAAATTTCCTTTTTTTTGTTGGTGATGCTGATGGTGTCCTCTTTTCACTATACCACCCACCAAAAAAAGTTATTTCATATAGATATAGATATACTAATGATAAAGTAGGATAAGCTGTATGAGGAAAAGTGAAAGCGTGAAAGACGTGTCTATGGTCTTATAGAAAGTCCTTAACGGAAGATCTTCTTAGTTAGTGCAAAGGTTATCTCGTGGGAGTTATTTTAAAGTTTCACACTAAAGTGTCTAAATTTATTTGATATCAGTGAATACTTGAGAAAAAAACAAGATTTCTTCAAAGTACGGAATTTGTAAAATCAAAGAATTTATCGTTTGGTATCACTTGTTTAACAAAACCCAAAGGCAAACTTTCTTATGTGAGTATGAACACCTCATTAAACGGTATCAAAGAAAGTTTTTTGAAGTGGAAAAATTGAGTAATTTTCTCAACACTTTTGCCCTTGGATTATGTTTAAACGAAGGTAAAGTCCTTACTAAAAGACATTGTAACCATCTTAAAGAAATGTGACTATATTGAGCAGGGGCTAACATCCTGATAGAAGTTGTGAATTTTTTAAGGCAAAAATATTTTCGATTGTCAGCATTAATATAAAAAAAAATATCCTTAGAATTTAACGTCTTAAGGTTTTGATCCAAAAATGAAAAATGAACAATAATGGAAAAATAATTGAAAAATATTTTTAAAAAGGAAATTCCTTTTGATTTGTTGCTTTGTTGACTTTTATGAGAAATTGAAAATAATTGAGAGAAAAATAAAAGCAACAACAAGATTTTTTCTTTATTAAAAAATAATGAATGATAAATATTGTTTTTTGTTTGTCTCATCAAAGAATAAGGTAAGTTACTTTATAAGTGATTTTTGTGACAATTATTTGTATACAGGTTTAAAATTTTAAATAAACTTACGTAGCTTATTTCAAAAATTATATTTCAATCCAATTCAGGGATGTACGCAAGAAGAGTAGGGAGGTGCCTTTATCAATATTTTTCCATACATTTCATTTCATTAATTTGTATTCTTTTGAAAGCATCTCAAAGTTAGATTTCTATACAAATATTAACTTTTGAATGGGGCTAACTGATCCCCGTGTTGACATTCTGCCTTGGATTTAAGAGTCGTTAAGATTGTATAAGTACCAGTCAAGTACCCAATAGAAATTTTGTTAATGAAGAAATACAACATGTAGGGACCTACTATCTACTTGTCAGTAAAGTACTTAAGAACATTTTAACTTAAGAACTTTGTAAGTACCCAGAACCTTGTACTTGTACTTAAAAAAAACAAGTATCAAATACTTGGTACTTGAAAAACACCAAGTTCAAGTATTTTGTCAAGTACTTTGTTCCAAGTACAAGAACTTGGTATTTTGATACTGGCCAGTACATTTTTAAGTACTTTTCAAGTACAAGTCCGATTTAAGTTCTTTTCTAGCACAAGTTAATTTCAAGTACTTTTCAAGTAAAAGTCCATTTCAAGTACCTACTTTTCATCTAAAAGTTCATTTCAAGCAACTATCAAGTACAATTCGTTGAGTAGTTTGCTAGAGCTATTGAATAATGACTATTTAAGCTCAAAAACACAGATCACGGTGATTGATGGTGTCTCGTTGTTTTGGCGTCATTTCACTTAAGCCTCGAAATGGTCGTCATTATTCGATAGCTCAAACAGATTACTCAACGAATTGTTCTTACAAAGTACTTAAAATTGGCTTATACTTGAAATGAACTTGTACTTGAAACGTACTTGTACTTAAAACGTACTTGAAAATATACTGAACAATATTGAAGTCCCAAGTACATGTACTTGCAACAAAGTACTTGACAAAGTTCTTGTACTTGGTGTTTTTCAAGTACCAAGTATATGATTCTTATTTATTTTAAGTTCAAATACAAGTAAAAGGTACTGGGAGCTTACAAAGTACTTAAGTAAAATTGTACTTAAGTACTTACATGTTGTGTTTCTTTATTAACAAAATTTTTATCATAATGACAATTAAGAGTAAGAGGAAAGTTGTGATCTACATTCAGGAAAATTTCGAAATACATGTTGAGCTAGAATTTCATTATTATTAAAAGTTGTGTCAGAAACGTCACAGGTTGATTATTCTAAGAACGTTGAAGAATAGCGCCCAAAATAACTTGGAAATAGCGCCCAAAAAAAAGCTTCAAGATAATTTCGTTTGAAAAATTTGATAAACTTAAAAAAAGTGTGGTTTGGAAGGCATTTGTAGGAAAGGGAGTGGCCTTAGTCTAACCTAAGATAAAGAACGTCAAAATTGTTTCTGATCAAAACCGTTTGAAGAAAGTACCTAGAGGTCAACGTAACGGGATGGACGTTGTGGTGTCACCCTAAGATAAAAAATTATTTCAGGACAATTGGGTCACATTCGGACCGAAACGTACTTTTTTCTTTTAAAGGGATGCCGAAAGTTTATAGGATTTTAAACTAAATACATTTTTTCGTCAAAATGTGTTTTTTCCCCTACCTGTCAACCAAAACTCAGAGAAAAAGCTCAATACTGCGAATAGACCTAAATTGAATTTTTTTTTATATTCTACCCTTCAAAACCAAAATTTTCTAAAACGATTTTTCAAAAATGAAAACATTTTTAACAAAAAAAAAAAAACAAAACTGCTCACATAAACAACAAATATCCGATACATATTTCGTATATCCTTCCATTAAATTCCACAAATTTTATGAAAAGAACCAAAATACAATGCAAGTGTTAAAGTACCCATAATAGCTTAACGATAACTTCGACATTCAAGAATGTCCTTCATCGCTATACCAAACACTATCATCTATTATATTTTTAGTTCTACAGACACATAACATGTTGGCAATGTCAAAGTTTCTGCAGCCCTTTAGAACACCATCATCATCATCATCTTCAAAAAAGAAAGAAATCCCTTACTACAACACAGATAGTGTCCTTACAAACATTTTTATCATAACACTTTGATCAAGGAAAAAGCACTTATTGCCAAGATGCAATGGCTGCAACGAAAACAGCAATACTGTTCTACTTTCTGCCTGAAGTATACTATATACATATATATACCACATGTACTTGTACATCGAACTTGGGTTGTTACACAAAATATAAGTACTCATATAAGAAAAGATAGTTGTAAGTATGAACATTTTATATTTTGAAGTGTTTGAATTGAACTATTTCAGTATCGCCTTTTGCCTATTCATTTTGGACATTCCCCCAACTACGAGGAGAAAAGGAAGAAACAAATCGGTGTACTGTGAAGTATGCATATAAAATTTTATTCAAACTAAAGTTTTGTATAAAGCAGACAACGGAAAATAATATAAGTATATAAAGATTCTGAAATGGAAACAAAGTATTAAGAAGAAAGTCAGAGAGAAAGACAAAATTGTCAGAAGTTAAGGAAATTGTGGTTTGAAATGCGTCTGATTGGGAAATGGCCAATTTTGCAATCAAACTCGATGCATTTATGGAAATCCGTTTGGTAAAATTAGTTTCATCTTTATGGGAAATGCTTATATTATGTTCTTGGCAAGTTAGGGGGGATGACGAAAGTATTTTGAGGACATTTGAATAATGAACAATTTTTTTGGAGGAATTTATCAATATGTATGTGCAGTTGTCTATGATATTTGTGTTTATATTGTGTTTTTTAAAGTCCAAATGAGTATAATAGTGTGGTCAATATCACACGGTTTTGGTGGGGAACTTTTTTTTATGACTCGAATTCATACCTTACACATAAGAGATGAAATTCAGCTTAGGAGTCATTTTTGTAAACCTATCGCTTGGATTTCATTTTGAAAAATGGCGCCCAATCTATAGTTTAGTCAGGAAACCAAAATGCTTACAATTTTGTGGTGGAGGGCCTTATTTTTATATTTGTAATTTAATTTAGGAGTCATTGTTGAAATCTTATCACTTGGTCACCATTTTTAAAAATGGCGCCCAATTTGTGGAAATTGGTAAGCACAAAAAAACTCGTAAATTACTTGAGAAATTTCCATAATCATAAATAATGATTGATATTCTTAAAGAACGGCGTTAAGTAGACGCACCTTCGGGCATAATTTCAGTGTCTCCACTTTTCGGAAACATAATTTTTTATGTCAACGGGTGAAATCTCCACCTTTTTGATAATTTTAAATATTTTGAACATGAAAATAGCTGCAGAAATACCTCTAGATACCAAACGCGTGTTGGGAAATCAAAATTGAAATCTTAAAAACAGGTGTTGAGTAGAAGCACCGTCAGTTTAAATCTCAGCGTTGTCACTTTTAAGGCAAATTCTGTTTTTGTCGTGGAATAGTGAGATTTCTAAATTTTTTCTTAATATTTTTAACGTAAACAAATTACGAAAATTCCTCCAGATGCCAAATGTATGTCGAAAAAATAAATTGAAAGCCTTTTCGTGCTTGAAATATTAAAAACTATCAAAAAGTGTAAGCCCACCCTTTGTCTTCAAAAAATTATGCTCTCAAAAATTGGCAACACTGTCATTTTGACCGAAAGCATCTTTTTTTCTGACGTTAACCGTTATTTTCCCAACATGTATTTGGCATCTGGCATTTCCACAACATTTTGTATGTTCAAAATATTAAAAATTACCGAAAAAGTAGAAGTCCCACCCTTTCACATAAAAAAGTATGTTCCGAAAAGTGACAACACTGACATTTAACCCAAAGTTGCGTCTATTTAGCACTTATCCTTTGGGATATCAAGCGTTATTTTTTCAACACAAGTTTTTGGTCTGAAGGCGTTTTAGAAAATTCCCAAAAAAGAAGAAGTCCTACCATTTGACATCAAACAAAAAGTTTGTTCCGGAAAAGTGGCAACATTGACATTTTAACCGAAAGTGTGTCTACTCACTTCCCATTTTTAAATATATAAATTATTTTCCAAGGCTTGTTTGCCTTCTGGAGTTGTTTCCTTAACTTTTTTCATGTTCAAAATATTAAATTTAATCAAAAAAGTGAAGGTTCTATCCATTGACATAAAAATGAGTATGTTTCTGAAAAGTGGCAACACTGAAATTTTACCCAAAGGTGCGTCAAATCAATACCTTTCTTTAAAAATGACAATTATTATCATGAACAATTTCAAGTAATTTACGAGTTTTTTTTCCAATTTCCACAGATTGTGTGCCACTTTTCAAAATGGCGTTCAGGATTACAAAAATGATTTTCAAGCTAAAGTTTATAATAAGTGTTTAAGGAATGAATTCGGTTTCGTAACCCAACTAGCTATAAGGATTCTTTTTTTTAATTATATTTCTTAAGTGTTGAAACAAAATTCACTACACCAGTTTCATGTTTGCAACGTAACAACTCGTCAATTTAAGATTCTATGTACATAATTTGACCAGTAATGCCAAAACCCAAATGAGCATTTAATGCCAAGTTTTGACAGTGCCATTCTTCAAAATATTTACGAGTAGAGAATATGGGTTTACAAGACTTTATTTTCAATAACTTTTTGCTCCTCTTTTCATTGCAAAAAATAATAAACAATAATAAAAAGCATAAGTACCTTGACCAAACGACTTTATTTTACAATTCATGAAAAGTTCATCTCTTTCCACAGAACATTCCCCAAATTTATAATATTCAATCTACAACAAAGCCTATTAAAAATCTAATAACTCTTTTGCTCTAAAATAATATTTAATTATCCTGATTTACTGGTTTAAAAAGTGCTAATCCAAGTATTTGGCAATCACTCTACCATACGGGCTTTATTCCATGTCTCCTTAAACCTACTCTTCTATTTCAAATAACTGCACCTTCACAGCCTATAAACCAACCATTATACTCGCCATTCAAAAAATTAAAGGATTTCTCAAATAATATCCTTCCCCTAAAAATAAAGGTTTATCCCTTTGGAAAATAAAACCCAAAATGCACATAAAAAAAACACAAAGCTATTAAAAGTCCCCTTTCATGAAACCATACGTACAAAGTTATAAATATATCTAGCTTAACGACGAATCATTATATATGGTAGATATACATATATATATATACTTTTTCAATCCATATGGTCCACGACCACCGAAGGCTAAGAAAGATACCAAAGGATAAAAAAGCTTTTTTACTGCATTTATTATTGATATAGCCAAGCCTTCAACATTAGGCTTCTGGAATCCTCATATTCGAGCCAACTTTATATACTTATACAAAAACCAATGACATTACGCATAACTAATAAAAAAAAAAAAAATGAAAACCTTACTGCTCCAGACATGAAGAGAAGGGAAGTGAGGAGCTTAACCTATAGTCAAAGCAATGCCGGGACGCCCAGTAGCGTATATAGTTCGAGACTTTATGACTTGACATTGACCCGATTGAATTTGGAGTAAGACCATAAGGATGATGGGATGACCAAATAGATGCCCCCAGGTAATTGGGTGGGGTGCAACTGCCACACTATATACTACCACATGCCAGTGGTAAACACTGGCCGACTATACCAACTGGATTTATGACCATCTATGAACGAAGAAACAGGTTTACGGTCGAATTAATGGTTTTACTTAAAGGATTTAACAGTAAATTTATAGGCAATAAAAATTTGTGTATATCCCCAGCTCCTGGATGGTTTGGCCTAGTCTGGGTCTGGTCAAGCTTGCTGGATGTGTTCCATGTTCCATCTTTCGCTCTGTTAAACATGATCAAACGTATACCTACTCTATGAGGACGAAAAACCACTACCCCAAAAAACCCACAACCCATGATGACGATGATGATGATGATGGAAGTATATGGCTTAAGCGAATAAAACAATAAAATCTGAATTCAATATTTTGTTCGCCTCTTTTTTGCTTAATAAAAATAATAATAAAAAAATTTAGCAAGTGAGTTGTTACTAATAAAAAATCAATGAAACATATTTTGATGGACAAATTGATTAAAATTCCCTCCAACTCATCTCACATATATACAAATGTATTTCACACAAAAAATGAATATTTAAAAAATTATTTTTATTCATTTTGTGTTGTGAACATAAATTATTATATTCGCAAATCCTTTGATATTGATTTAATTAAATCTACAAAGCAAACAAAAAAAAATGTTATTTATATTTGTTATGTTTACTGTGTGTGTTTTTTTTTGTTTTTAAATAACCCACATTTTAATTCATTAAAAATATTTACACTAAAAGATTACAAATAATACGATTAATTTGTGGTTAGACAAAAAAAATAAAATTGTCACGAAATGTAGTAAGTTATTTTTTTTTTTAGTTTATTGCATTTCAGTGCAATTATAATCAAATGAAAAATAGTTTTCAAATGAGATGCAAATGGGGAAGAATTTTTGATAAATGAGTACGTTAAGTAAGTATGTTAGTATAATGACAAAATGAAGTGTTAATTGGTGTTTTTTAAAGAGCTAGAACTTTTTGTCTAAAAAATGTAAACAACTGAAGTAAAGTTAAAGAAACCAAGCTCTTCTATAGAAATGTCATTCTTTATCGGTGAGTCTATAAATGATTATAAATGACCTCTTGGCTCTGGCAATTAAAATTGTTTTGAAAGGTTTTCAGTCTGGTATTTATAAAATTAATACTCGAGCTAACAGTGAACACCTGACGAAAAGCTCATTGCTGTGTTTTCACCTACCAGTGGTGCCAATATCGCGCTTTCATCTAAGAAGCAGCGGAAACTACTGTAGGTTTCTGAAAATTTTTGAGAAAGTGTCAAAAAAATTATGTTTTTGCCTATAACTTTTAAACGGTAAGGTATATCGAAAAATAGTATGAATAAGCCTTGTAAGTCATGAAATTCTCTACAAAGAAGATAAGGACATTGGATTTCAATATTTGGCCATTTTGAAATCGCAATATCTTGTAACTGACCACTCGTATGGGAAAAACCGTCAAAACCTTTTAATTATAACTTTTTGCCGTCTACAAACTGAGCATACATTTATTTGGAACACTTACGAGTAAAATACAGAAAACCGTTATTTGTGGGTTTTGACCAAATTCTTAAAATAATTGTAATCTTTTTAATGGTAAAAGTGAGGACAAAAATTTAAGCACTTTCACGTAAGGTGTAAAATAATTATAAATATGTCTTGAAACACTTTCCGATAACATTTACTGTTTAGGTATTATTTTCGTCAAACTACTATTTTTGAAATAGCAATAGTCTTACAAAACAAGTGTAGAGAATTTCACGATCTACAAAGCTTATTCATACTATTTTTCGACATCATTCACCGTTTAAAAGTTATTAGCTAAAAAAAACAATTTTTTGACACTTTAGCTTGAATAACTTTTTATGCTCGAGTGGGATGGACGGGGACTTTTGGCAGTTGATTTCTTATGCCAAAAGGAATGCCTTTACCATTTTTCAGTCTTAGCAGAATTTCGGCTAAGTCAAACGTCTATTTTGACCGGACTAAAATGGTCATCAATGAGACCGAGAAATAGGACAAGAAGAGAACTCAACCCATTCAATAAAGACCAAGTTCTACCCCTCAATATAGAAGTGGTAGACTTAGCTATAAGGAAGCTGAAGAACAACAAGGTTATTAGATCTGATGGTTTATCAGCCAGAACTCTTGAAGTCGTGAGGGGATGAGTCGAAAGGTTGCATGCATGAAATCATCAAACAAGTTCGGATAAAAGGAAGTATGCTCCATGACTGATGATCTATCAGCTCCTTAGGTCCGATGTATTGTGCAACTAGGAAAAAGCATTTCAAACTTGCTTAGAGTTGCATCATCATATAATTTCTTCAACGTCGTTCTGGAACAAATATGTAGTTGCAAGGGCAGGCGTCAACACTGAAGGCACAATTTTCAATAGATCTGTCCATTTCCAAGGTTATGCCCATGATATCAATATCATTGGCTGCTCCGAAGAGCCGGTTATATACTCTTTCATAACAATTGAAAAATCTGTCAACTGGATAAGACAAAACGTCACTTTTTAAAGCAGCAACTTTGAAGTAGGAAAAGAGTTCATCTACCTCGGAATAAACATTGATCCTACGAACGATTTTAGTGGACATCCGAAGAAAAGGAATCCAACGCTACTTCGACTTGGCGCAACAGATGATGGGTTCAAAACTTCTCACACGAAAGACGAAGAAGTACGCTCTAGAAAGCCCTTATACTGCAAGTCTTGTTCTATGGTGCCGAGTGTGGTGATGAGGATGAAGTGAATGCTGAATCTGTCTTCTTTCGGAAGAAAAAGAGAAGAAGACCAAACCTCCAGCTTACAATCTCCAATGCTAAAAAGCTTGGTCTAGATAGCTGTAACAAGCAACTAGCTCAGGATCGTAGAGGATGGAGACTGCCGTGTCTACATTTTCTGTACGACTTTAATTTTTTCATCGTACCTCTTTTTTAAAATTAAAATTAAAATTAAAATTAAAATTAAAATTAAAATTAAAATTAAAATTAAAATTAAAATTAAAATTAAAATTAAAATTAAAATTAAAATTAAAATTAAAATTAAAATTAAAATTAAAATTAAAATTAAAATTAAAATTAAAATTAAAATTAAAATTAAAATTAAAATTAAAATTAAAATTAAAATTAAAATTAAAATTAAAATTAAAATTAAAATTAAAATTAAAATTAAAATTAAAATTAAAATTAAAATTAAAATTAAAATTAAAATTAAAATTAAAATTAAAATTAAAATTAAAATTAAAATTAAAATTAAAATTAAAATTAAAATTAAAATTAAAATTAAAATTAAAATTAAAATTAAAATTAAAATTAAAATTAAAATTAAAATTAAAATTAAAATTAAAATTAAAATTAAAATTAAAATTAAAATTAAAATTAAAATTAAAATTAAAATTAAAATTAAAATTAAAATTAAAATTAAAATTAAAATTAAAATTAAAATTAAAATTAAAATTAAAATTAAAATTAAAATTAAAATTAAAATTAAAATTAAAATTAAAATTAAAATTAAAATTAAAATTAAAATTAAAATTAAAATTAAAATTAAAATTAAAATTAAAATTAAAATTAAAATTAAAATTAAAATTAAAATTAAAATTAAAATTAAAATTAAAATTAAAATTAAAATTAAAATTAAAATTAAAATTAAAATTAAAATTAAAATTAAAATTAAAATTAAAATTAAAATTAAAATTAAAATTAAAATTAAAATTAAAATTAAAATTAAAATTAAAATTAAAATTAAAATTAAAATTAAAATTAAAATTAAAATTAAAATTAAAATTAAAATTAAAATTAAAATTAAAATTAAAATTAAAATTAAAATTAAAATTAAAATTAAAATTAAAATTAAAATTAAAATTAAAATTAAAATTAAAATTAAAATTAAAATTAAAATTAAAATTAAAATTAAAATTAAAATTTAAATTTAAATTTAAATTTAAATTTAAATTAAAATTTAAATTTAAATTTAAATTTAAATTTAAATTTAAATTTAAATTTAAATTTAAATTTAAATTAAAATTAAAATTAAAATAAAAGTATTTTTTCCTGTACCAAAACTCATCAACTCATTTATTTGCCGAACACCATGTTGATGTAGCAGAAGTTCAGCAAAATTCAACTAAGAGGCAATTAATTGTGTTCAAGGGGTAACTATTTCCAAAACCAGCATGAGAAAGATGGGCGTATTTGAGGAAAAATCTTCCAGCTCTGCCCAGGACTCAACTTAAATCAACGGCAAAAAGGACATTTCTACTTTTGACTAATGTCAAACTTATGTTTAAGGCTAGCTTTAAGCAGCTGGCATCCGGGAAAACTGACAAATTTTGATTATGAGTTAATCCATTGTGATGCTATATGAATATAGAAGACTTCTTACCTACTCGTTAAACCACGTTAATAACAACAAGACGTTGATTTAACATGCATTAAAACTTTTAAATATTAAATAAATCGTCTAGACGCTTTGAAGAATGTTTTCTAAGAAAAAGAAAAGCATGTAAAAAAGTATAGCAACACACGCCTCATTAATCATAAAAAGTTGAAGCACAACTTGACACTTGGTTGAAGAATACCTCTCAATCGACGCAAGGCGCGGCGCTATAAAATTGTAAATTATGCACATCGAAGCAAAAGCACCAGAGATACTAAACACCACCATTAACAAAGTTAACGTTCCCTGTACAATTTGATTTTATTATTCTCTGCCACGAGTTGTCGTGTTTAAAAAAAAAAAAATCACTTAAAATATTGAAAGACTAAAAATATTAAATGTCTAACGCGCCGCGTTTCGCTTTCAAATTATCACCCTGCCACAGAGTTACTTCATTTATTTATAATGACTTAAATAAAATCTCATTGAGAGAGGAAACATTTATCATTTCCGCTTTTGAAGCTCTATACATAAAGAAAAGGTGCACAAAACATCCTTTGAAAATACCAACACACCCACACATACACACACACACATATAAATACACATAAAAGGACCTCAAGTGAACTGTTTATAAAAGAAGGTAAGTTAAGGTACTTTAAAGTTTTGTACCAGGCTGTGCTGTTGTGTGCTGGTGCTGGTCCTGATGCTGTGCGCCCGTAAAATATGGTAACTGTCTGTTTACATTCTATTAATGGAAAGCTGATATCTTAAAGGGTTCAACTGTAGAAATTTGTCTTCAGGTGTAATCTTTTGGTAAATATGAATGAAAACCTCTTTATGGAAGGATGTAATAATGGTTTTGTGACCTGAGGCATATTGCTGCCTTTCCTTCATCATAAAGATGATAAATTGCCAGAGCCTGTGAGCTGTGCGCACCTTTATTGATTCGTTGAGGAGGAACAGATATTACGTAGGTACTTATTCGTTTAGTGGGATGTTGGTATTGGAATGGCATACTTACCGTATATAATACAAAGCTTCATCCCCCAAAGACTTCTTCTAATACATCACTTAGTGTCAGATTTCGAAATCAGTTAAGGCAAACAATGTGGTCTTGGTCTTGGTCTTGGTCTTCGGTTTGCTGCTTACTTGCTTTCATAAATTTTAAATGAAAACGCAATCATTCCGAACTTGTTGAAATTTAAGACAAACGTAACAGGAATCCTCAAAGGGATAAAGTCGTTAAACAAGAGCACATAAGATGAATGAGAGAAAAAAGAAAAAAGACCAAGACGAGCAGCGAAAACGTACAACACCAAAAAGCTTGGTTTATCTTTCAAATAAATCTCCACTTGCATCGCACATAAATCCTGGCAAAGATCTCTAAACTGTTATGGAGCCCTTCTGTACCCTATGGCAAGTTTGTTCGATATCTCTTCACTGCTCATAGAGTAAAATAAAGGAACAACCGACGACGACAGGAACAGGGAAGAATAGACACACAAAACAAAACAAAAAAATGGAGAAAATTAGATGACACCAAAAGCTCTTAATTATCCAATTTCACCCCCCGAAAATGAGAGTACAAAAAATATATAAGAATAAAACCCTTTTTCACACAGAGGCTCTGCAGAAGGTAGGATGGTCCCTTAATCGTTGGCAATTAGTCACCGAGCCGGCCAGGCCGGGCTGGGCCAAAAAGAAAACATCCCCGGAAACAAAACGAGAAGAAACGAGTAGATACCGAAGCTTCAGAGACAACGTTCGCTTAATGTCTCCTTTATTGGTAGAAATTTATCTTTGCAATTTATATACATATAGCTGGCAGGATATCATCCCCAGTTTAGCAGGATGTTTTCATTGCACAGATTAACACACGAGGTAGGACGATATATTAGATTGTCTAGCTGAAATATTTTTTTTTTTTTTGTTATTCGTTTTTCTATTTTTGGGAGAGTGTGCTGCTGATGCCCTTCTCGTTTACAGAGATGAGGCAAGGATTAAATAGCACTTTTTCGCGGTCAACATTTTTGTGCTTAAAATGGTGTTTCCGTGTAATTGCTTGAGCTTTATTATATTTAAAAGGAGATCTGGAAATTTTTCCAAAAATTAATGAAATTATTGCTTTAAGCGTTTGAAAGTAAGATACATTTTTGTTACCAAAACAAATTGTGACCTTAAGAACTGAAAATTATTTCCACTTTATTATTAAACCTAAAGAGCTGAAGTCAATGATTATTAAGGACAGTCAATGTTCTGAAAAAAATGCTAACGGTAGCTCTTATAGATATTGCGAATCACGTAGGAGATTTTGGAAGTTGAACGTCTAAGCACACCTGGAGTTGCCAGAGTCTATACAAAGAGATAAGTTCTCTTTTGTGGACTCACCTACGGCAAAAGTCAACAATCAGTGGTCCTAAGAATTTCACCTTAGGCTTCCAACTTGTTATCTTTTATGACGAAGAGTAACAGAAGATGCACATGCAAACACTGTATGGTGCAAAATAACTCCGAGAGAGATATAGAAAAGAAGATCCTACCTAAAACGAAAAATGGGGTATGATGTCGTAGAGCTCAAGGAGATCGAAGAGTCTTGTAATCGAAGCAGCACCCACGCATTTCATAAAAAACCATAAACTGATGGCTCCTGGTTCAATTATCAGAACCCAAAGCTCTTAAATTAGCAAGGGTAGCTAAGTCACCTAAGCAATAGGTGTAATCAATAACTTACAATAACAGATCGAAGATGGGAATTAGAAAGATCGGACACGGATCAAATACGGATCGGAACCGATCGGAAGCAGATTGAAAATATATAGAACATGGATCGAAAATGGATCGGAGTTGGGTCGTAGATGGATCAAAATAGGAACAAAGGTGGACTGGAGATGGATTGAAAATTGATTGAAGACGCATCAATCGCCTGAAATAGCTTGGAGTCGGATCGGAGACGCATTGAAAATGGATCAGAGACGAACAAGAGATGGATCGATGATGAATATAAGACAGATTGAAGACAGATCGAAGAGTTAATAATATTAACGAAGGATTGAAGATGGATCAGAGACAGATATAAGAGATCGATTTGAGTTGAGTTCCAAATGGGTCAAAGTCTGATAGAAGTTGGATCGAAGCGTAGTTTTGGGCTGATTGTTAATTGATTGGAGATGAATCCAATATGGATTTCAATGAGATCGAAGACAAATAAAAAGGGAACGACACAGATCGGAGATGGATTGGAGAATTTCTGAAGATGGATCGGAGATAGATTGGATATGTATTAGAGTTGGATCAGAGATGGATTGAAAATTGATCGGAGATATATCCAAAATGGATCAAACACAGATTAAAGATGGATCGAAAGTAAATCGATCGCTGATGAAGACATAAAAACTGATTGATTATGGATCGGAGATTGATCGAAGACGTATCCGAGGCGGATTTAATGGGTCAGGAATGGATCGCTGAAAATGGATCGAAAATAGAAAAGAAATGGTTCACGGGTGGTTTAAAGATATATTGAAGATGGATTGAAAATGTATCGGAGATAGATTGGAAACGTTTTACACAAGACAGTTACGAGATGGATGATAGATGCATACAATATGGATCCAAGGTAGATCCAAGACGCATGTTTGACGGATTGAAGAAGGATCGAATAAAGATCGAAAGATCAAATTGATGATGGCGTTCAGAGACAAACATTAGAGGGATAAATATATTATCAAATATCAAAGAAATTAAGATAGGCCTTACCATGAGCTTTTAATGGCTCATTACATACTTGCATTCATTGAAATTATATTTAATTTATTTAAATCAGCTTCCGAACAGCATATATTAACTCTCTCAAAAACCTGGAGACTGCATACGCATTTATTTTAACTGTCAATAATTATTTCGAGCATTCTCATATGGTGGCCCAGCCTTATTACCAAGTCCAAAAAAGTGTAAATTGATGTGGTAGGATTATATACAAAAATGTGTTCGAAAAAGAATCAACTGGTATGGTGAGTTTTTCAGATGAGGAAATAGCAGAGCCATAACCCTCTGGCCGCCTCCACTTCACTATTAAAAACGATGGCCTTTAACCAGAAAGGACAATGTTTGAAATCCGAACCCGTAAAATTATGCTCTTTAAACCTTACAGGTTGTTGTAACGTGTAAAAAGAGAAGCTATTCTTTAATTTGTTTACCAAATTCATTAAAGATTTTTACCAGTTCTACTTTGATTTTCACCAGATTCGTCAAAGCTTTTTACCAACTTAACAGTAATTTTTACTTGATTCGTCTGAAATTTTTACCAGTTTCATCGGAGATTTTTATCAGGAGTACTGACATTTTTACCACTTTCACTTAGATTTTTACAGGATTTATCCGGGGTTTTTACCAGTTTCACTGTGATTTTCACCAGATTCATCTGAGATTTTTACCAGTTTCACTTTGATTTTTACTGCATTCATTCGAAATTTTTACCAGTTTTACTGTGATTTTTACCAGATTCGTCTGAGATTTTTATTAGTTTTACTTTGATTTTCAACGGATTCGTTTAGTTTAATTGTGATTTTTACCGTATTCGTCTGAGTTTTTTACCAGTTTAACTGTGATTTTTATCGGATTCATCCGAAATTTGTACCAGTTGTACTGAAGTCTTACCAGTTTTACTGTGATTTTTACCAGATTCATCAGGGATTTTTACTAATTTTATTGTGATTTTTCCCAGATTCGTCTGAGATTTTTATTAGTTTTACTTTGATTTTCAACGGATTCGTTTAGTTTAATTGTGATTTTTACCGTATTCGTCTGAGTTTTTTACCAGTTTAACTGTGATTTTTATCGGATTCATCCGAAATTTGTACCAGTTGTACTGAAGTCTTACCAGTTTTACTGTGATTTTTACCAGATTCATCAGGGATTTTTACTAATTTTATTGTGATTCTTCCCAGATTCGCCTGAGATTTTAATTAATTTAACTTTTTTTTTTAATTTCTAACAGTTGTACTGAAGTTTTACCAGTTTTACTGGATTTTTACCGGATCCGTCCTAGATTTTTGAAGTCATAACAAGATTTCTAACTGGCTCTCCAAGATTCTCACCAGCTTTATTAACTCATTTCACTGGATACTACACATGATTTGTGATAAACTGGATGGACAAAACCTTATATAACACGAACTTCCGTGGATAAGAACAAAGGTAACCAGCTATTAACAATTACAATGAACATAAAAAAAAGCTTTAACAAAAAATGTATTTCAAACAAGCAATCAAGAACTATAGACTAGACTCTAGAATTAGATCTATATACATCAATTGTATTGTTGTATAAAAATCAGTTTTCCTTCTACTTTGGGTAGTTATTTGAGCCAAGACATTCCACTTAAAAAGTTTTTGAATTCCTTTAGTAAAGACGTTAAATTTTCATTCAATTAATCGCAGCACATATGCTTAAAACTATTGCATTTATTTATATATCTCTTTATGTATATATGCAATGCACTTAAAGTATCTCTTTTCATTAGCAATTCAAGCCACTCTCACTGAAATGTGATAAGATAACCATTATAGGAAGAGAAAGCTGTTAGCAGTCAACAAAATGGACATGCCATAATAATAACATTTGAAGCCTCAATACAAGAGTCACTTAAGTAATCGACCCCATCACGTCGTCGTCGTCGTCCGTCCATCGTCGGAAAGCAAAGAAAACCCAATTATCCTCCTCAATAGGTAATTCAAGTGTATTGTTGACCAAGCTTCTACATATAGCCATAGCCATTTGCAAGATACCACACGACAACCAGTAGGTATATAATTTCGTTTTTTTGTCTTCTTTCTCGCTATCAATGAGGTTCTTTGATTTCACCTCCTTGTCCTTACCTATGTCCTGTTTACTCAGCAAATTTCGTTTGCAATAATTAAGCAAAGAAAACCTATATTTTATGTTTTTGTGTATACATATGGTCGTATATATTATATAGTGAGTGGCTTGCCATAGCTGGGTTTTACGCCAATGCCCCACTTGGCATAACATACATACCTACCTACCCACAAACTAACCTCACCTCAGAAGAAACGTTTTTCAAATATACACACACGGAAGCGGAAACTTCGACCATAGCAACTAATATCACAGGTAAGTGTTTACCCTTATCGATTACTTTCCGTTCTGTTATAAACATGACCACGTAACCAATTTCATCCTTTTCCACACTCAAACTCAACTCAAGTCTTCCTTTCTCCTTCAATAAGCTCTTAAAAGGTTAAGAATCCGTTTCGCTGATAGGACAAACGCAGGTGGAAACCGTTGCTCTTCCGCAAAATAATTGCCTTCAATGCGGAATTTGTGCAGTTTTTAATTAAATATCCTTTTTTAGTGGTTATTCTATATGTGTGCTCATACTCCATACACGAGTATATACTTCCTTTCAAGGATAAAATAAAACAAGGACAAAATCTTCAATTCTTATCCGTCTTTTCACAGTATATTATGTTTGAATATGTGTGTGTGCGTGTGTATTTGTGTGCAAACACGACCAGATTGCCAATGACTTTGTTTCAATCTTCTATATCTGTTGGCAAAAGAAAGGCACAATGCCACTACCTGTGCCTTTATTGTCTGCTACCTGATACCTGAATATTATGTCTGCTGTTTATAAAGGGGCTAACAGAGAGAAAGAGAGAGCAATAACAAGGAGAGCGTTGAGATGCTTACACGGTTGGTGGGATATAAAATTAAATTTTCAAGGATAAAAATGTGCTTAGCTCATGTCACGTATGGATAGGTAGGCAAGAAATGCACTTACCTAAGTTCACTGTCTGTACCCTGTACCCTATGCTTCAGCCTCCACTGTGAACAAATTGTCTACTTGCACCTTTCGGCAGACATTGTAGCGGGTGTAAGTGATGATAACCGAGGCAGGCATAATACAGATTACAAAAAAAAAAAAATATGTCAAAAGTTTGCCAAAAATTTTGGTGAATCATAAAAGCAATTTATGCAAAAATGCTGACGAAGCTTAGCTGATGGAAATGTTTTGGCAAGGTTAAGCTATAGAGAAAGACTTAATATAGTAGAAAAAAGGAAAAATTGAAGTTGTATTTTTTTTCCTGTCTGGATTCAAGTTTCAACGATTATGAGAAAAAGTATGTTCATATGTGAGTATTTTTCATTTCGAAGGACATGATCTGACTGTTTAAGGCCTTAGATGAGTGTTTTTAGTTGCTAAAGGTATATACTTAATTTTTCATCGTGAGAAACCATGACTTGGGGAAATTTCCTTATGATATACATAACTGGAAATTATATCTGGTCCATATGATTTTTTTATGCATTCCCCGTCCATTATAGAAACGGGTTTTCAAGCTTTCAGTCAGCTCAGAATCACTGATAGTATTAGGTAAGGCATCGTTAAAAATGAGAGTTTTTTGTCGTTTTTGATTGAACTCTCAGATTCTTTTGCACTGCATTTTAACTCCTACTACTATTATTCCAAAAGCCTTCGATTGGCAATTTTTTTATGTTTTTGTTGATTTCCTTGAATGCACTGATTGTTCTTAAAATGTTGAAGAGCATTTTGCTATGTTCTCAATGGTGTCCGTGAGTTGTTTTCCGATGAACTTTAATTCACATTTAATGTATATTGGTGCTGAATAATCTATCAATTTTCTTCTTCTATATTTTTAAATACATATAAATGAATTCCTTTATAAATTCCTGTTGTGTTCATTCACTCATAACTCCATTGCATAATTTCATAATAAAACGGCAAACACGAATTTTGTGGTACAATTTACGCGGTTTGCAAAAACTAAAGGCTTACAAATTATATATCGTTTGAAAGGTTTTACTGCACAAAAATGCAGAATACTAAAATTTAGTAAATAACTGCACCACAAATACTTAAAAACAATAAAAGAAAATTGCGTAATAAGTACGAGCGAGAGCGGGAGCGAGACCGAGAATTTATTTATTTGTTTTTATCTGTCGTAACCTACATGCGACGTTTCGATTTTCCAGCAGTGACTGGAAAGATTATTGGAATGACCAATAGCAGCGTTCAGGGCTGCAGAAAATAATAATGCTCATATGATAATAAGTAGCTCAATTTTTCTCCACGCTGAGAACTGGATTTATTCTTGCGATTTTTTACTTATTGTTGGAGTACATGGTGTGACTAGCACCTGCAATAAATATAAATTTCTTAAATTTTGTGATGAGTAGATACGCCATCAAAGGCGTATAAACACAACTGTAAAAACGGCGTGGCACGAATGAGTGTGATTAGGCCATTATATCGAAAAATAAAGTTTTCTAGAGTCTCATGTATAATATTCTATATTTTATATAATTTCTTAAAGTTTGTCAATTAAACAATTATGTTCTTAGTATTCGAGCTGGACGTACTATAATATCATCAAATTCGCATTAGAAGGAGTTTGTTTTTATAAACATACAAAAGATAAACAGAGAATGTCGGAAGTCTTGAAAATTCGCAGTTTCATCAGGTGGAAATACCAAAAAATATCTTTTTTTATGGGAAGAAGAAAATGTTCCAAGAAAGAACAACCACTAAACAAAATTTTCAATGGATTATTTTGTCCCTCATGAAAACTAGATTGCCAACAGATGGAATTACTCTCTCAGACTCACGTTTGACAGCTCAGTAGTATAATAGATTTTTGATCATTAGGTGTTTTTCTTCTTTAGTTCAGAGCAGAGTCTGAGCTGTCAAAGTTTTTGGTTTGGTTTTTTTTTCATTCTAAACGTGTTCTGAGTGTGTTTAAAAAAAATGTTTAAACTTGCTCAATGAGCTCAGAATAAAATAACTGAGCAGTCAGAGTTAAATACTGAACACGAGCATTTGACAGCTATTGTTGAGTTCAGGCACAGTACACAAATGAAAGGAAGTATGTCTGTTCGCGTACCTCTTAAAACTACGATTTTCAATAAATTTAGCCTAAAGTTCTGTCAAAGCTCATATAAAACCAATAAAATTCGTAGAAATTCGTTGTATTTACGTGTGTTTAAATCTTCACGCTTACAGCCATTTTTATTTTCGAAAGTTTCAATGTTGACAGATTGTGCAGTATAAGTCCTTAGATTTTTGCAGTGCGTTCAGAAAACACTTCGTTCAGATGATGTTTAGAAGGATGCTATTCAGAGCTCTATTCTGAACTAAAAAAAAATTGACAATTGATACAAAACGGTTGCATCTCAAAATAGTGCGTTTGATGTTTACTTGATCCAACTTCGTTCGAGAACCTGTGAAATGTGGATGATTTGCTGGTACATCACGTTTTGAGAAACCTGGCAGCGGAAGAGTTTCTTTGCCAACGATAACAATTGGGATGCAACACTCGCCAATTTCGGCGCTTATGACTCAAGTTTGTACATTCTTCGTCATAATAATTTCAAAATTTTTTTCCCCCGAACGCACTCAATTTTGGGAGATGCTTCCGGTGGGAAATTAAATACTGGGATCGGAGTTTCCGTCAAATCTCCCAATCATCCTACGATCACTGTTTGAAGGTGTTTGTCTGAAATTATCATATTTCTGATAATAAGAAAAAAAAAACTACAGTTAATGTCAAAAATGCAAATTGCATTTAAGAACCATCGATTGGCCTCGAAACAAAAGTTGGCAATTGGAAATGGCTGAATTCTTGCTGCGTTACTGCAATCTTGCCTAATTTCATTCCTGTAGATTTTTTTTTAATTCAAATAATAGAAGACTGAACTTATAAAGAAAGTGCCCGAACATGCGATTCCAATTATTGACGTTGATCTTGGAAATTCCCAGCTATTATATCATTTCTTTTCGGAGGCATCTCTTATAGATATTTCCATTTTTGGCATTATAGTCCAACGCACTAACCATTACACCACAATACAGAAAATAACTATCTAATTGAATGTTTGAGTTCATTGGATGTACTCTGTCAATGCTGCACGCAGTAAGAACCAAACGAAACAAGGCAATGAAACAAGGTTGACGGTGCAAAAACTCATGAACAACGTCCTCAAAGCCACCATAGCCAAAGACAAATTCAAGGGCGAGGAAGTTCTCATTCAAAGAATTTCGATGATACTGACCGACTTTCTATTCGATTTTTAATAATCGACTTGCATTCAAAATCACAGTCAATATATCGCAGAGTCATGATGGTGAATGATATTGGTTTTCATACGTAAAATTGTACGTGGCACGGTTAAAGTCCACCTGCATCTGGATTGTGAGTAGTGCTTTGTCAATCAGCAACGATTCGATTTTTTTGATCCGATCATTAAAAAGTAGCGATGCTTGAAATCACAATTTTTATTTCAATCGATCTCAATAATTTCTATGATTCTAGACTGTCCATCTCATTTTCAATCATTTCGATGATTCTTGATTTTCTATCCCAATCTCAATCTCGATTTTTGGTATCAATCTTTTCAAAAATGTGTGAATTTTTAGAGGTTTTTTAATCCATCGGCAACGTAGCCATCCTTGAATAGAATTGGGCAGTTGATAGCTTGACAGAGAGAAGACAAACTATTTTTGGACGAAAAATGTGTATTTTGAACCAAATTTGAACCCAATCAACCTAATATCGAATCTTTTTCCCGGTTCAGTAAAAATTCTGCAAAAATTTCTGATTTTTTAGAGGTTTTTTAATCCATCGACATCGAAACCGTCCTTGAATGGCAATTATTGTTTATTATTATTGTTGACTTGACAGATAGGCGAAAAACTATGTTTTAACAGAATAGGTGTATTTTGATCCAAATGTCAACCAAACGACGTAAAATCACATTTTACCGGAGCAGTAAGAAAATTCAAAATTTAAGATTTTTTTGATCGATTCTTGAACGATTCGATTATTTCAAATGAATGATTTGCACAACTCTAATTGTGAGCTTACGTACCAGACAATAAAACAAACAACGTTGTTATTTACAGTTTTATTTGTAGTGAACAAAAATGCGTTGAATCCATTTTCCATGTAAATAAAATTAACTGAATTTAGTTTTATTCCAAAAGAGTTTCATTCTTGCGAACAAAAATTTATAATTTATTTAATTTTATGCGAAACGAAGTTCATTGGATCAGCTAGTAAGAAGCATTGGTGGTTATTTCTGATCACCAAAAAACTAGAAAAACACTGTGTAAAATATTTAAATATTTTGCATAAAAGACAGTTTCCAACAAGTCTTCTTCCACGGGTTGACATTCACCGTTCTACATATATAAATTTTTTTCTATTTTTGTTCATAGAAGGCATTTGAAACAAGCAATTAAGATCTTTTAAAAATTATAATTAAATCATAAATTCAGAAATAATACAATTAATAGGTAATTCGTTTAAATCGTCCTACTACTCTACATGTAGGAAAATAAAATAATTTATCTATGTCCCCTTCAAATTCATATTTACAAAGAAAAGGCCTTAATCCATATTTCTACTAACTGAAAATATTAAATTTACAACATTTGATCTTTCCTATGGGAAAATCAATTAAATTTCAAAACACATAAGGATTTGCTTCATTGCCTCAATTTTATAGTCTCTAAATGATGATGCTCTATAGACCTAGAGATTTGCTCAAAAATGAATAAGAAACGAGATACCAATATCCAATTATAAATTCAGTAAACACCGAACTCGCCGCTAGGAAATTCAATTATGGCTTCCTTCCTTTTTGGGTGTGTATATGTATATGTTCGGATGTATGTTTATTTCTGTGCATATCTCCAGTTTTAGTCCTCTCTTCCATCACTGCTATAGATGAGGTCTGTAATTGAATGAGAAATTTAATTGAACCTCTGATCCTAAAATAACACAATTCATTCAGGTTGTTTGATTCCTGCCGCAATCTATTTCAAATGATTGGATGAGTCTTTCTCTGGTGTATCCGAGAAGGTATACAATTTTTTGAAGAGTGTGCCATGATGACGAGAACGACCGATGGTTCTTTCATTTTGTAGTATCCTTAAAAAAGAAAGAGCATATACAAGAAATTCAATAAAATAAAAGCAATGGGAATTTAATTAATTTCAGCATTTGCAAAATGCTCATGGAAGGTCTGTTTAATAAAACAACATTAAGTAAAGAATAATTTTTTTTAACAAAACAAAAAAAAAATAAAAAAAAAATAAGAAAAATAGCCCAACACTTGGTGCAATAGTGAAGCTATTTTAAATTACAATCGCAAAGAAGCAGCAATGATGATAAGTCCAGACAAATTAATTTTTATTTAAATCAAGCTCCAACTTTAGGAGCAAAAAAATAAAACAGAATGAAGAGATATTGTATAAATAAAAAGTCGAAAGAATGCAAAACTCCGGCCCACCAGATCCAAATGGTATTTAAAGAAAATAAACAAAATAAAAAAAAATCTCCGCAGTCGGCGAGATTGAAATTCTGGCGTACGGATGTGGTTCTAGGGTAAATTTATGCGGATTTTCTTTTGGCCGAAATCTTTTGGCTAAAGGATGCTCTTGGACATCAGCCAGTATGTAATTAATTTCTGTTTTACTTTGGCCACAATCGTAAATTGCGCAATACATGTTGCTGTTGGTATGTAGGTATAGGTGAATTTGTTTGCGGAGTTGTATTGAGCTTGTAAACCAAACTTGATAATAATAATACCGGACAGAGAGAGTAATTCAGTGGAGTGATGCAGAGTGGACAATTAAATTTTATTTATTCATGTCAAAGTAAAACCTGAAGTTATTACTCTATCGCTCGGCCAAAATAATTTGTTTTGATTAAAAATTATATATTTTGTGTGTACTCGGGCGTATACGTACTTTATTTATACGTTTTTTTGTTGTCCACTTAATTGTTCATGCAACACAGAGCATTTGAACACATCCACATCATGTTGTTATAATATTATTTTTGTTTTAAATTTTTAATTAAATTAAATAATAACAATAAATATTTACAGCTTTTGAATTGTATATTCTCTATGAGTTTATCAGAGCTTAAATTGCAATATTTCCACGATAATAGTGTTTCACTGTTGAGTTTTTTTTTCAAATAAACTTTAAAGCTAAACAAATGGGTTTGCTTTTTGTTTACGCCTGTTTAATAAACAGTCAAACATACATATTGATGTATATAAGTATGCATAAGAACACCATTGTTGCTTAACAAAACAATAATAATTGTGTATTACCTTACACCTCATTAAGTACTCATTAACACATAACGTAAATTTGATTTGTGGAAATAATTTTTATACATTGACTTAAAGCTTATAGTTTTTCTTGAATTTGTTAATCTATAACTTTATGATATGCCGTTAAGTCAATTTTTACATGCGATATACATTATGTTGGTTTCAAATGGCATTTACGCATTCGTTCAAAAAATAGACTTCGAGATTTTAAAGTAGTCATTACAGTGGGATGGGACAAAGGAACGAATTGATCAAACAATTCTTTCGGTCGGTCAATTTTTTGCCTGTCATGTCTGTCTGTTAAGTCTGTGGATTCAAAATTTTTGTAAGCTGTTGAACCCCGAACAAAGTCCAAATATATTTCGGAACCCCAACACTTGACAATACCAAAATATGAGAGAAAAAACTATTTTTTTTCTTTTGAGATATTTCATCCAAGCTAATGCGTTCAATGTTGTTCAATCTTAATAAATGTTTAGTTTTTGCATAAGTATATGCTAAAAAGCCTATTTGGCAGCGATACAGTGTAAATGAAAAATGGAGCAAATCAATTATGTATCTTTTTTGGCAGGCACAAGGTAAAGGATGTTTTTCAATCTTGCAATACTTTTTTCGGAGTTGCTCTTTTTGACAGCTGTCACTTGATTCATGCTCAGTTTTGTTTGCCATTTCATAATGAATAGACTTACTCCTGATCAATGTTTGCAAATCGTGCAAATTAACTGCCAAAACTATGGTTCACTTCGCGTGAGCATCGTAAAATAAACAATTTATTAAAGAAAATTTTGGTGAGGTGCCAAATATACTCGGCCAAGGCGTAAATAGTCTCGGACCCTACATAGACAAGCAACTTCACATAACCTATCAAAAAATAACCCCACTATGTAAAATAGTACGCTCACCAAAAGTTTCCTTCAATAAATTGATTGTTTCGCGATGCGTCACGTGAACCGAACCAGTATTTTGGTAGTAAATTTGGACAATTTGCAAATTTTGTTTTGGGGAAAGTCTATTCATTATGAAATGGCAAACCGAAGCGAGCATAAATCAAGTGACAGCTGTCAAAAAGACCAACTCCGAAAAAAGTATTGCCAGATCGAAAACCACACGGCTAAAAAAAACACCTTTTAGTTTAAACCATACCTAGTACCCTACATCATCAACATAAAAAAAAATAAATCAGCCACCAATATCTACTATCACCCTACAACAAGTAACAACCGTGGTCCAAGAGTATCATAGCCAAACCACAATCTCGCGTTCGGTCGGTCGGGCTATGACAAAGATGTCATAGAAATGTCAGTCAACGCTCGAGCTTTTAAGCTACATTTCGTTTACAAATGCTAGCGTCTTTTTGACACATATAATCGTAAATACGCCCAACAACGCCGACCCGACCGAACGCGAGGTTGTAATTTGGCCATCAGGGTTTTGAACTTGTTCGATAGCCCTATTTAAAAAAAATTGTGTATCCCACTAACGGAGCCGAAAAAAGAGCCTAAATTGAAGCGCAATATATGTATGTAACTATTTTTTTTTCTAATTATCTCATAATTGCAATCACAATCTATTATTTTTTTTTTTAATAAAAAAGAGAATACTGGGAACGACACATAAACTGAATGATTAAGTGAAGTGAAAGTGTTGCGGGTGTTTGAAATGTCAAACCAATGAGCATTTTCGGTGGATAAAAAGTGATGCCAAATTGTATAATGCATTAAATATGTGTTTTTAGAGAAGAAAAGTGTTTTTTTTTATATTATTTTTTATCTATGCGAAAAAAATATCACCTAAGATCAGTTTTGGGCGAGTCTTTCCTTGGAAAGTCTTAAAGGAATTAAAAAACTGAAGCGGGGGTGTTATGCTTGATGTTGTTGTTGTTGTTGTTTTGGATTCTGAGTACCAACGACAGTGTCCAAGGTGGATGAAGATTCCCTATGCCAAGCCAAGCGACCGTCCTATGACGTTCAGCTTGTCTATGTTTATATCAGACCAAGTTTGTGATGGATGAAGTGAGAGGAAGAGCCAGGCGACCAAAATAATGTTCAGCCTGTCTACAGCGCAACGACGACGTGATTAGCAATTTGTTTAAAATAAAAAGGCTAGTTTCTCCAACTTAGAGTTGTATGATAACTATTTGCTTTATTAAAACAGACTGCAATGATTTTACATTTTGTTGGCCCTTTTATAGTAAATTCTAGTAGCACATTACAAGTTATTTTTGCATACAAAAAAATGTGTTTGATTAAAAGTTAAATTACACTTTTCAAATTCAATGGGTAGAAAAAAATGTGCTGATTATAAATTAATTCATAAAGTTAAATTTAAATGAAAGTTACAATATTAATTAAGTATATAATTCAAACGTAGATAATTCAAATGAAGTTCAATAAGTGGTATAAATATGTATCGGAAGGATGGCTGTTACAATCTCCCCCTCTGCCTCATGGATCGTCTCGAGAATGTGGCAGGAACAGGTTCAGCGGCAGTGGTAGTTGAAGTCATCCTTCTTTTAGGACTTGAATTGGGATTAGTGGTCTTCGCTGGTCTACCTCTTTTTCTGAAAGTAACAATTGGATTAGGAGTAGGTAGTTCTTCAGAACCACCCGAAAATAGTGTGATCATCGATGCATGGTAAGTACCCAAAGGTACAGATAGATCATCTTCCTTGGCAATGGTGAAACTACTAGAACCCTTTTTTGCCATTATTGTATAGGGCCCATCTCTTTTGGTTGCGAGCTTCGATGAAAATCCCTTAGATGCCTTACTGATAGGATGTGTTTTGACAAGGACTTTATCGCCAATTTCGAACTTATGGTGGGGTCTTCGTTTTTTGTCTGCATATAATTTGTTTCGGTCTTGCGATTTTTCGGAAGCTTCTTTTGCTTCTTTCAATGTTTCGGAAAGCTTTATCAAGTGTGGAGTAATTTGGGGTATAAAATTTTCTGACTGAATGATTGCCTTCAAATCGTGATTGACGTCATCTGGCGTACGTAGCTCTCGTCCAAACGTCAGAAATGCTGCTGAAAACCCAGTGCTTTCACACTTCGCTGTGTTCATGGCGAATCTAATTGCTGGAAGTTTGAGATTCCACGATGTGTGTTCGCTTCCAACTAAAATTGATAGTTGGGTTTTGAGATCTCGGTTTTTCCTCTCGACAGGATTTGCTTCTGGGTGATAAACAGGGGTGAATGATTGTTTTATTCCCAAGCAAAATGTTAGTTTCTGCATAAGAGCAGATATGAACTGTGTTCCATTATCACTATGAAGTCGTCGTGGGATACCATAACGCAGAAAGACTTCATTCAACAAAGTAAGTGCACAGTTCTCGGCAGTACCTTCTTTCAACGGAAATAATTCCACCCAACGGCTGCACAAGTCTTCAACGATCAAAATCCATTGATGTCCACTAGGACTTGCCGGTAGTGGTCCAAAAAGATCTACCGCTATGGTCTCAAACCTTTGACTGCTTGGTGTTGTCTGTAGCAATCCAGCTGGTTTCAAGTTTGAAGCTTTGTACCGTTGACACTCGAGGCAAACTTTGATGTGGTTAGCTACGTCAGACCTCATTCCAGGCCAATAGTAACGGCTAGAGATACGAGCTAATGTCCTCTCAACGCCATAGTGTCCAGCAGTGGAGTCATCATGGTATTTCTTCAACATCAATGCCTTCATCGTTTTGGGGACAACCAGTTGACCGTTTTCAGAGTCTTCTTCTGAACAATAGCGATATAAAACTCCATCAATCAACATATATCCACGATTAGTCCAACGAAGCAAACTATCATCGTTATTTTCGAATGAATCAATGATTGTTTTCAAATCTGGATCTGCTAGTTGTTCATCCCTTATTTCTTTTGATCCTCGTCTTGGCATGTCTACCTCTACTGAACAAATCACACAGTCTTGCTGTATATGATCTTTCTCAGGACACGGTGGTCGGGAAAGAGTATCGGCGACGGCGTTATTTCTTCCAGGATTATAACCAATTTCGATGTTATATTGCTGTAGTTGAAGTGCCCACCTGGCGAGTCTTCCAGTAGGAGACTTTAACGTCATTAACCATTTTAAGGGTTGGTGGTCGGTTAGTATTCTTACTTCGGAACCTTCTATGTATCCTCGGAATTTTTCAACTGCCCATACTACAGCGAGTGCTTCTCGTTCAGTCGTCGAGTAGTTTCGTTCCGCAGGTAAAAGTAAACGGCTTGCATATTCCACAGGGTGTTCCATTTCATTCTCCCCCTGGAGTAAAACAGCACCGATAGCATAGCTGCTGGCATCGGTTTTCAAAACGAATGGAATCCCTTCTTTGACTTGCTGAAGAATTGGAGCAGAAGTCAAAACCGCTTTAAGTTTGTCGAATGCGTGTTGCTCTTCATGGGTCCACTTCCAGATTGCTTTCTTCTTCGTTAAGTTTGACAATGGCTTCGCAATATCGGCAAAATTGGGTATGAACCTTCTATACCAGGAACAGGTCTGCAGGAATGACAAGACTTGTTTTAAGTTCCTGGGTGCAGGTCGTAACATTATAGCATCCGTCTTTTCAGGGTCAGCTTTGAATCCATTTGGTGTTAAGATATGACCCAAATATTTTATTTCCGAGCAGCAGAACTTACATTTTCCTCGGTTGAGGCGAAACCCAAACTGCTTTAAACGTTCAAAAACTTTCTGTAGGTCCTTGAGGTGCGCTGTAAAGCTTTCGGAGCAGATAATTATATCATCAAGGTAGGCGAGTATCAAGATCTGTGGCAAACCATTTCGAAACTTGTCAATCAAACGTTGAAATGTTGCTGGTGCGTTTCTCAGTCCAAACGGCATTCGATTGAAGACGTAACTCCCAAAAGGCGTTATGAAAGCTGTTTTGATTCGATCTTCTTTTGCTACCTCTATCTGCCAATATCCCGAGCGAAGATCCAATGTGGACATGTATGGTGTGCTTTTGGCTGCATGAATAAGGTCATCCATTCGTGGCAGAGGATACCGATCCGGGATGGTTATGGCATTGAGCTTTCGGTAGTCAATGCAAACTCGTATGCTTCCATCACTCTTCGGCACCATAACGACGGGAAATGCCCAAGGGGATTCCTTCTCTTCGATAATGCCTTTTTGCAACATCTCATCAATTTCGCTTTTAAGTTGGATTTTTCTGGCTGGTGAAATTCGGTAAGGAACATTAGAAATCGGTTTGTGTGTTCCGGTGTTGATTTTGTGTTCTATATATGGTATAGGGGTTGTAATTTCTCCGAATAAGTCATTTTGTTCTTTAAGTAGGTTTTCAAGTTGAAGTTTTTCTGGTGACTTTATCGCATAACCTTCTTCTGGCCGTAGCTCAATATGGATGGAGTTAAGTGTAAACCAATCATCTACACTTGAGTCTACCCTTTTCGGTTCGCTAAACAGGTCATTTCGTTTTTCTGGTGTTCGCATCTCATGGGGAACGGCATCTGCAAAGATAGCTTGAATTCCGTGAGGGGAGTAGTTACTTTCTCTTCGTCTTTTTGGGGTACTAGCTAAAGGACTTAAAAATTCATGGCTTTCCACCCAAGTAAGATATGCCGAAACTTCCTTCAGCTTGTCATCTTTTTGCAATGTCGTGTGGTATCTTGGCTTCTGAGGAGTTTTAAAGTGGCTCCCGACAGTTGACTCCACTGGTAGTTTCATTGCGTTACATTTCGCAAGCTTGAAATCGAAGATAGTTGACGGATCATCGACGAAATGGAAAGCTCTCTGTGCGATGTTCAAAACCAATCCACATTGCTCTAGAAAATCAATGCCAAGTAGAGTTCGATTACCTTTGGCTTCTGGTAATGCAATAAATCGGATTTTCCGTAATCTTTTTCCAATGATTATATCCACCACTGTGGAGTGAACAATTTGTTTCCTAGGAACTCCGTCAGCCAAAGTTACTTCTGCATTAACTTTTTGAAATGGGCATCCTTTTTTAATGAGTTGTTGGTATAACCGTGCTCCTGCAACGCTAGTTCTTGCTGCAGTGTCAATGTAGGCCTCACCTTTCAATCCATTTATATTGATGTCAACCGTAGGAACACATCTTCCAATGACTGTTGACTCAATCAGGTTGAAGTCTAACATAGCAGGGCTATTAGCATTTTTGTTGCTACAGGTAGGACAGTTTGTTCGGCAATAACCAGCCGCTCCACATCCATAACAATTAAGGGTTGATTTTTTTGGTTCATTGGGGTTGCTGTTAGCTTTTTTGAAACACTGTTCAGCTAAATGCCCTTGCTTCCTGCAAAACGTGCAACGTTTCTTCTTCAACTCCTCAACAGGTTTTCCTGGAGGTCTGGTTTCGCTATTTATGATCTCGGCTTCTCGAGCTTCCTTTAAAAGATCTTGGAAAGTCTTCACCGAGTTTCTCGGAACTTTTTCTCTTATTTTTAGAAGAATCTGTCCATAAATCATATTGATCATTATCTCTTCGGAAATGTCATCTGTCAGCTGAGAAAAGAGTGATCGCTTCTTACAGATGAATACGTCAGTCGATTCATTAAATTTTTGCTTCTCTTCAAACAATTCCACATAAATCCTCCATGAAGGTTTTGGTGGAGCAAACGATGAACGTAGAAGTTTTATTGCGCCATCAAAAGATCGTGCTTCACCCTTAACTCCTTGCCACCAGTTTGAAGCAAACCCTTCCAACAGGAGCGGGAATCCAATAATAGCATTATTGTCAGAAACATTCTCTGCATTCTTGTAAACGGTAATCGTTGCAATGAAGTCTTCGAGCTTAGACGTGTTTCTTTCACCATCAAAACGAGCGGTGCACCTGCTGAACGTACCGTGATTTTCTTTAACGCCAATAGCAGCTACCAAACGAGTTAGCTGATCTTCTGACAAAGCAATTGGAGTTGACATTTTAGAAGGAGTTGATTGTATTGAATTCGATTGGGGTGGTTTTTTTTGCGAAATTTGTTCAATTATAGTTGAATCAGACTCGGATTCTATCGATTCAGACTCAGATTCTGGCGTTTCAAACTCGGATACTGACTGAGATTCTGATTCTGATGAAGAACTTTTTCCTTGGTATTGTACCTTTGGTTTATTCAATAAACGATTGCTTTTTCTCATTAATACTTTTTGTTCTAAATCTCTTTCGTAACGCACTTAAGCGGGTTGTACTGTAGTGCGGCAAATATACTTCTTCTATTATACTTAATTTCTTGAGCTGACTATGCAAACAGCAAAAAAGCAAAAAAAAAAAAAAAAAAATTGTGATGCACTTAAGCGGGTTTGCCTGTGATGCAGTTAGTGTGGTTTTCCTATCGTGCTTAATTTCTTGAGGTTACGAAGCAACGAAGAAAAAAAAAATTTTTTTTTTTTTTTTTTTTTGAAGATATGTATGTGCTTAGATAATCGGGTTTGACTGTACGAGTGAATGGGTTGTACTGTTGACAGTTCTTCCTTTTTGACTGTACTATCAAAGCAATAAAAAAAAAATTCCAATCCACTTAATCGGGTTTTACTGTTTTTGGCCTTATCCGGGTTCTACTGTGCTGTCCACCAATGTCAGATGTAACAGTTAACAAGTAGCCACAAGGTTGGGCGCCAATTGAAGCGGGGGTGTTATGCTTGATGTTGTTGTTGTTGTTGTTTTGGATTCTGAGTACCAACGACAGTGTCCAAGGTGGATGAAGATTCCCTATGCCAAGCCAAGCGACCGTCCTATGACGTTCAGCTTGTCTATGTTTATATCAGACCAAGTTTGTGATGGATGAAGTGAGAGGAAGAGCCAGGCGACCAAAATAATGTTCAGCCTGTCTACAGCGCAACGACGACGTGATTAGCAATTTGTTTAAAATAAAAAGGCTAGTTTCTCCAACTTAGAGTTGTATGATAACTATTTGCTTTATTAAAACAGACTGCAATGATTTTACATTTTGTTGGCCCTTTTATAGTAAATTCTAGTAGCACATTACAAGTTATTTTTGCATACAAAAAAATGTGTTTGATTAAAAGTTAAATTACACTTTTCAAATTCAATGGGTAGAAAAAAATGTGCTGATTATAAATTAATTCATAAAGTTAAATTTAAATGAAAGTTACAATATTAATTAAGTATATAATTCAAACGTAGATAATTCAAATGAAGTTCAATAAGTGGTATAAATATGTATCGGAAGGATGGCTGTTACAAAACTAATTTTTGCATAGTAAAGTACTATTTTTGTTTCCAAATTTAATGTTCCTATTAATTTATAGTCAAAAAAGTACTTAATGACGTAAAATTTAGAAAACATTGTGTGATTTTTTAAATACAGGGTGGCGCACCAATTGTGCTACAATAAGAAATTTAAATAAATTTTTTTTTTAATCGATGTATTTCATTTATTTTTTTTTTATTGGTTAGAAAATTTAATTTTATTTTAAATAGTTAGTTGTTTTTAAAGATTATAGACCGCAAATGACCTCCACGCTCTCTCATATGCATATGCCTGAAGAGTTGAAGTTGGGATCGCCTCAATTATTGTCGTTATGGACTGCTTTAATTCAGGTAAATTCCTGGGCTTCGTTTTATACACCTCTTGCTTGACATAACCCCATAAAAAGAAGTCTGGTGCAGTCAGGTCAGGTGACCTTGGGGGCCAGCGAAGAGTGGAGTTCCTAGAAATTAATTTGTTTGCGAATTTTTTGTTTAGCTCCGCCATAACTGGTCTGGCTATATGTGCAGTTGCTCCATCTTGCCGAAACCAAACGCTGTTGAATGGTATACGTCTTCGGCGCAGTTCTGGGTAAAAAAACTCCTTCAACATCTTTAAATAACGGCCCCCATTGACAGTAACGGGTACACCGTTTTCTTCAAAGAAGTACGGCCCGACAATACACTTTGATGAAACTGCGCACCACACAGTGACTCGTTCTGGATGCAGTTCCGTCTCATGGAGCATTTCTGGATTAGACTCATTCCATATACGGCAATTTTGCTTGTTTACATTGCCGTTAAGATCAAAATGGGCCTCATCAGACATGAACAAACAATTGATCAATGTGTTGTCTTCTTCGGCTATTGATATCATTTCTTGGCAAAATTCCAGGCGAACAGGCAAATCCTGAGGGTTTAACTTGCTAGTAATTTGGACTTTGTACGGAAACAAGTTTAAATCGTCATGAAGTATCCGTTGTAATGACCGTCTACTAACTCCAATTTGCCCCGTTAAGTTTCGGGTCGAAACGCTCGGATTGGCCTGTATTGCAGATGCTACTGCTGCGATTGTATCCTGAACCCGAACATTGGCATCTCGATGGTACGGCCTTCGTGCGATGCTTCCAGATTCGGCAAACATGTTTACAAACCTCATAATGGTCCATCTACTCGGGGGATTACCGCCAAACTCCCGCCTAGATTCCCTTTGGACGGAAATGACGGACTGCAAAGCATGGTACCATTGCACTATCCAAATTCTTTTCTCCTTATCCCAAGCATCCATTTTTATAAATCTAAATAGTAACCTACAAAATAAAAAAAAAATAAGCCGATTACTCACACAGAAAAAAAGTTATTACGTTTTATTTTTTTAGCACGATTCGTGCGCCACCCTTTATTTGAGTGTTTAAATGTAATTTTCAAATATGTTTCGCAAAAATAACTTTATCTTAAAACAAAATTAAGGAAGAGATTTTTGGCTTTACAAAAAGATATAACATAAAAAGTAATAGCTTTGTTTTGTAAATAATTTTTTTAATTGTTTTAAGTCATTTTGTTTCTAGAAAATTGTTCCTCCTGACTAAAAGGGGGCAAATAGATCCTCCCTTTTCATAGGATTTTTTTTCATTTTCAATCCACCTTATATGCTTAAGCTTTATGTCACAGCTTTGAAAATCACCCTGCATAAACAAAATAAAATATTTCGTGACCTTTGACCCTGTATGATTAAGATAATACAGCCCGGATCAATAGAGAAGTTTTCCATAGCCTTACCATATTCGTATTTTTCAATACTTTTTCTCTTATTTTCCTGGGGGATTCCATGCAAGAAAAACTCGCCTATCACTTATCCTGAAAGATGGAGTAAAAGAGTATATTTTATATAGAAACATAAAATCCGTAACTATACGGATTGAACTATATCTCAAAAAAGTTGTATTCCAAAAAGTTGCTTATCTGTTTTGTAGGAAAATTTATAAGCTACAAACAAAGCTTTGACATATTTTCTGGAAAAGTATACGTTTCGGAAGTTTTCCTTAAAAACCATTTGGGGGTTTTTGACACCCAACATAAAGCTTGCCGCCATTTTTGCAAAGTGTTACTAATATAACTGGACTAAATTGGCATTGAAATAAATCAATGTAAGAAATTTACGTTAAATGTTACACCTGTTTGACACATATTTAAGTATAGACAGACAAACGGTTATTAGTTCAACTCTTGAAGGGCTATAATTTATATGACTAATTATGTTACGGAAATTACTTGATTTTTATGTCGTTGATGGCTCTCGGTCTATTACTGAAGGCGGCTTTCAGAAGTCAGGGAGAATGTCCTTAAAGTTGGTATCAAATCAGTTGGAAAAGCTAGGAACATGACAATAGATTCTGAGACTATTAAAATATTTCTTCAAGACATGTCTACTAAAACGCACATTTTTATGTTATTTGTCTTGCTTCCTACACAGCGTATTACCATTTTCGGGGTTTCAATATTTAAGAAATGATTCTTGGACATGTTCTTAGAAAATTAAGTTACCAAATTGAGGTTATTCTTAAAGATCACTGAGGAATTTAGGTTCATTATATTGTTCGTGAATATATAAACGTATAAGCAAAGGACCCAAAGTCTTGTCTTTCCATTCCATTACACCATGAATCTTGTTATAAAATATTATAGACCATAACTCCACCACAAACGCGGCCTTGTTAATTTACAACAACGAAAAACTCTCCCTCCATACCTACAAAAAAACGCAGATGTTCAACTAAATTGTATCTTGCCATTCCAAAATATCGTTGTATTTTGTGTTTTTATGTAGCAATCTGTTTTAAGCAGCTCTATATCATGTCCTTGTTTATGTTTTTCTTCTTCTTTTTTTTTCCAAAATAACATCTTCTCAATCTTTTCTCAATATTTCTTGTTCGTTGTATTAAATTTTGTTTACCATCAAGTCACGATGTATTCAAAAACCACACAATAAATAACCAATTGAAATGGAAAGACATTCAATTTTACATCTTCAGATCAGAATCCTTGCTTTCCAAATATACTCGTATATATACACAGCGCGTATAAGCTCCTAGATTTTCATTCATTCCGCACGCTACAGACACTTCTCTTCATTCTGTATTATAGTGTTTTTCACTTCTTGTAAGCAACTATCCGAGTAAATCTCTTAGACTTTCCCATTTGTGTTTTCATTATTATTTCTTTCTGTTTTTTTTTTCTTCTTCTTACTCAACCGCCATGTCAACCCTGCCTGCAGCACAAGAACTAGAACCCTACTGACATTGGCCAAAAATAACACTTTTTCACCCTTATATTCTGTATATATGTAGTATTGCAGCCTCGTCCCACAAAGAAGACCAAAGACCGAAGACGGGAAGGAAAAATTCAAATAAATCGCCTTTTGTCCGGATGAAAGGATGCAAAATCGACAACCAAGGAAATGGACTTAAAGCCATGATTTATAGTTTTAGGATTTTCCATTTAACTTTATTGGTTTTCAGCTGCTAAAGTTGAACCAACATTACGACAACTTTGGCTAGCTAAAGTTTCTATACCAAAACCAACCCCCATGTCGAATTTGGAGGCTTGGTGATGTACCTTATTATTCTGAACATTATCCTTTAACCCCACAGCTCCGCAATGATCCGACAAAAAGTTTACGTTTTAATGTCCAGTATTTGAATAGAAATTTTATGTTCTACATATTTATCTACCCTCAAAAATACTACTTGCAAACTATGTGATAAGAAAGGTTTTTCGTTGTTGTTGTTGTTGTTAGGTTTGCAGGAAGAAGTACTGATGTCGGAACCAGCACTTATGTTGTGGAACTTTTTGACAAGCAAATTAAAATAGCCATATAACTCCAGTTTGCCATCATATGAACCAGTTGTTGTTCACCTTTTAACGAACCAACAATCCGGCAAACTACATTTATATATAAATATAACGAAGAAACGAAGAAAAGCCCAGGAAATGTATAAATCACTTCGGGCTATGTGCTAAGGTGTACTCTGAATTGTTGTGTGGTCTTGGTTAGGTCAGTGAGAATGTTTTGTCTGGTCATGTCATGATGGGAGCGCCTGCATAAAGTATGAACTTAATTGACTTAGGGGCTTGAAATTTCACTTCAGTATAAGAGGATACAAAAAGGGGGAATGACAGGACAGGAATGTGGAAATTATATCAAGAATACCTACCTACATTCCAAGGGTGAACCCTTGTCAGGAAGTCAACTCAGCGTGTGAGAAGAAAAAAAAAAACTTTTCTCTCATTTTGATTTTTGTATTTTCTCTTTTCAAAAAAACTCTGATATAGAGAATGGAGAAAATAAAACTCAATTTTCTCGACAATATACATGTGGAAAATATGTCTACAGTAAAATTTACTTTGTGCTCAGAAGGAACCAACAAAAAAAAAAAAAACACAACAAAACTTTTCTTTGTGATGCTGCTTGAAGAGTAAAAAATGAAACAATAAATTGCATGACGGCTGAGATTTTTATTTGCCTAGGCTTTTCTTTCTCTTTCCCATAAACATTTAGATTTAAGTACGTATGTTGGTGTATGTGAATTGGGTTTATTAGATTTGGATGGAGAGAATTTATTTTCATCTGTCAAATAATCTTCGTAGACATGGTGATTTTATGATGACAAAAAAACCGTTCAGAACAATTTTCTAAATTTAATTCTAAGCATCAAGGATAAATTAAGTGAAAGGGCTAGAGATTCTTCCTTTTTTGTTGGTAATGTGCTATTTGTCTCATAACCGGGTTAAATAAAATGCCTAGAAGCCTAAACAGGAAAAGATAGGATATAACATATAACTATCGTTTAAAATAATACACTGATGGGGCAAGAAATTCTAAACCAGCTTTATTAATGTTTTGGGTCTCAATTTGGGGTTGGTATTTATGTTTGTAGGTTTTATATCTTTGACTGACAGAGTTAAATGGACTAAGGTCATCTGTGATTATCACATTTGTGACTACCTATCTCTCATGTGATTAATGAGATTCCATTTACGGACGATGTGACCACCAACAATTATTATTCAAAGTCTAGAACAACTTTAAAAGAAAAAAGCTACAAACGCTACTAGCAACAAGAGGTCGTCCGCAGGGAGGGGTACTATCACCCTTGGTGTGGAGTCTTGTAGTTGATGAACGGCTAGAAAAGCTTACTTCTCAAGGCATTCACTGTATCGGTTTTGATGATGATATCGTCATCACAGCCACAGGAAAGTTTAAAGAAACCCTTTGTGACACTTTTCAAAGAGGGCTAACTATTACATGGAAATGGTGCATAGCTGCCATTTATTATATCTATTAATTCTTCAAAGACGACGATAATACTATTTACTAAGAAAAGACTTCTGCAACGCATGAAACCCATCCGGTGGGGGAGCGAAGTAATCCAAACAAAAAGTGAAGTTAAATATCTAGGTATCACACTAAACAGAAAGCTCCTATGGAATAAACACGTATAAATAACCGTCGGGAAAGCCACAAAAGCCTTCTTGATCTGCAAAAGACTAGCAGGCAAATTATGGGGCTGCAAACCCAACATCCTTACGTGGATGTAGGTACACCATAATAGTAAGAACCATCATTACCATGGCATGAAAGAACCGAATTGCTCACAGCTAGGAAATCTCTAGAAAAAGTCCAAGGACTCTCATGCTTATGCATTAGTTTTAACAACAAGAACTTGCCATACAACAGCCATGGAAGTTATCCTTCATCTATCTCCCTTACATGAAGCCAAAGCAAGTGTTGCAAAAGGAGCCATCATGAGGTTTGCCAAGCAAGGAACCAGTACTATTAAATGCATTAGCCTTAGGGTTAGGGACTGCATTCCAAAGACATCGGTAACAAACCTTATTGGCAATTCAAAAGATGGCATGATTAAAAAATACAACTTCGAGAAGAACTTTAAAATGAAATGAAAGGAATGGGGCTGGAATCTATCTATGGGCCTAGAACCAAAATTTCCATACCGATGGGACAGTCTACTAGCTTCTTTCAGGTGGAAGTTCACGCCGTAGCGAAATGCACAGAGCGTAATCTCGAAAATAATTACCGAAACCAAAACATTGCGATTATGACAGACAGTCAAGCTGCACTCAAAGCACTGAGCTCTTACGCCATCAGTTGTAAAGTAGTTTGGGACTGTGTGAACAGGCCTTAATGTCTTGGGAAAGAACAACAGTGTCACACTTCATTGAGTACCTGATCACGTTGGTTGTCCAGGGAAATAAGCAGATTCCTTAGCGAAAATAGGAGCAATGACTCCCTTAATGGCCAAGGAGAAAATGTGATTAAACACAAAATAAAAGAACTAAAGGAGGTCAAAGAATCCAAAAACTGGAAAGAACTCCCTAAGCTAAGGCAAGCAAGGCTTTTACTTGGTAATTACAACCGAGCACGGTTTAAGGACTGCATCAACCCAACTAGAAACAACCTTAGTCCTAGAGTAACCTTAGGAAAATATCTGGTCTAACAGGGCACTGCGACCTAAAAAGACCCCTGAATATCCTTGGTGTAGTGAGCAGTCCAACATGCAGATTTTGCTGCACACAGGAGGAAACACCAGACCATATACCAGGAAAATGCGATGCAATTATGCACCAAAGGAAAAAACACCTGGGAAACTACAAAGTAGATGAGATCGATCTCTCCTCTCCAAAAGTCCGCCTAATACTAAAATGTCTTAGGAAAATAAAATTGGAGGAAGGAAGAACTGTTGAATAGGCAACCTCCATCAGTATTAGGTGGGGACACAATAAATCTTAAGGTTGCAGTGCAACAACCCCAGTATTGCATTCATTCATTCATTCGTAGTTTATAGTCTGGGAGCTGACCGTAAGATTACATATCGCATCACGCCCACACAAAAAGAGGATGTCAAGCATTTCCTTTAGTCTTAAAAGTTAAAAAACTACTGGTCGAACAAGCTTTATATGGTTACAATGGTAGGAAAATGTACTTTTCAACTTCAACTTCTATATAAATGGGGTATAAAATTAAATCTTAGACTGTTCTTCAGGTCACCCAAGGTCACGTGCGAGTTTTGGCATCTCATTTGTAGGATAGAAGATCACTAGACTGTGAAAAAAGGTCAATTATATGGCCATTAAGTTCCAAACCATTTTATTCTATTCATTCTAGAGATATTCCACCCAACTCAGCATTTGACCATTGTACAGGGTGTCCGCCGGGAAGGTTTACTACTTTGTTTTGCCACCATTTTGGTAAACATTAGTCTTGACAGTTTATATTTGGTAGTCGTGAAGTAGACTTGTGGAAAATTTATTATGGACAAATATTCGATAAACCAACGTGTTTTAATTGTTAAAACATGTTATCAAAATCAATCATTAATAAATGCAACGATGAGATAGTTGCGTGAAATTTTTGTGAGAAACAACGTGCCAACAAAACGCACTATTTATCATGTAGTGAATGATTTCGAAAAAAGAGGATCTGTAGGTGATGGGCCCAAGCATGGATCACAACGCAAGATCGACTGAAAACATTACTGCTGCTCAAGGAAGTGATCAACACAATTCATCAACCTCAATTCAACGCCGTGCTCAGGAGCTTGGTCTTCAAAGAACAACTTTGGCCACAATTTTGTACAAGGATTTGCATTTGTTTCCATTTAACATTCAGTTGATACAAGAGCTTCGCCCACAAGATCATTTGTGCCGCGACCTATTGAATTACTGCAAGACCCCTTTCCACAGCAAGTTATATCAAAAATGGTGATGTTGATTGGTAGTATACCTTCCCGGCGGACACCCTGTATATCCACTAAAAATCGCTGTTTTGCAAATCGTTATTGCATGTACTTAGGTACCTAATTTTGTTTTGCAGCCTTTAAGCTGCAGACCATGGACTTTGAGAAATATTTGGTATAAAAATAGTGGATAGAACAATAAGTCAATACTAAATTTGAATTATTGCTGTTGAGTTAGTATACCAGTGCTAAATGCAGACCTGCATTACTGTTCTATTTGCCTTATTTGATGCCAAATATTTCATAATAATTGTTTAGGAAGACAAGTACCAATTAATTGAGGAATTGCATTGGCTCTGAACCTTTGGTTCCTCATACATGGGAAATTTGAAAATAGAATATGCCATCTAACTGGTCAGAAAAGGTAAACTAGTTCTAGAAATTGGTCAGCCCTAGATAGCTTCTAATTAAGGTTTAAAATTTTTTCAAGGTCACCCAAGGTCACGTGCGATGTTTGACACCTCATGTATTGAAAATTAACAAAAAGGTTAACCATCCGAAAGATCTCTAGATCGTTATAAAAGGTCAACGAATTTTCAAAATTCGTTTCAAGGTCACAAAAAAACTTCAGGCACCTCATCTGGAAAAAGGTAGTATCTATGCCATTTGCAAGCTCACTTCACGGTCATAAAAGGTAATTTTTTTTCAGTAATTGCAGTAATTGGTCAACTTAATTGATTAAAAAAAAATTCAAGGTCATAGTGGTTTTTGGAAACTCATTTAAGAGAAATTTGCAAAAAATTTGTGGCACTTGAAAGGCCTTAAGATCTTTATAAATAGTCAACTATTTCTAGTAATTGGTCAGCTTCAGATTCTTGGGCGAAACGCAATGGAGTTGAGCTTATTTGAACTTTGTACTGGAATTATAAACTTAGTCGCTCCACTTAAACAGAAGAACTTTATTTTCAAATTTTCAATTCTTTTTAACGATACTTGAACTGTTTGCTTACTAGGTATATGAAAAACCTGAGATTTAAAAAATTGTAATTAAAGCAGTTGATAGATAAAGAAATACTTCAATCTTCATAAGAACTCGAAGTACCAATACGACATGATATTCATACTAAGAAGAGACAAGGCACTCAATTGTTGACGTCATCATAAAGAATTTCTTAGGCACTTAAGATTCAGAGCAGTATCAAACAGTGAATAAAGCTAACCTAATCTGTTTCGAGACAAATGTCATCCCTTTTCTTATCCATTAAGATTGAAGGAATCAAAATTCAACACGTTTTGAGCTTGAAGTTGTTGTAATAGCCGTCGTCATATATTCATCTCTTTTTGGATTTTTCAGAATTATTTTTAAGAAAAAAAAAAAATATTAACATAACTTTCTAACAGCACACATCAAATCATTCCCATTATTCACTAAAATAAACAAACGCTTCAGCATGGCCTGGATGTAAATCAATAATGGCACTCAATATAGGCAGGTTCTAAGTACCACCAGCTATTAGTTTTACATTTTGCATTTTCAGAAACCTTTGATTTATCCTCCTATCCAAACCCAAGACCGACTCACACACACACACACATAAATATATAAAAGCCAATTATCCCCATCGTTCAACCATTCTACCAGGTTCTTACCTGCAGGCATTACCATTCAATTTACATAAATATCAAATTTTGTCATATGCTTAAATCTGTCAACAGCGTGTACAATAAATTGCACAACGAACAATATAAATCTGCGGCATCAAACACAATAACAACAGGAACAACAACACCGACAGTAGAAATATGAAAAAGAACATTATATGCTGCTCGACTAAAAGACGTAAACGTCGAGAAGGACGTCAGGCAGGACTCAGTTAACAGCAACAACACGACCGACACGACACAACGCACGGATTTTGAAAATGCTGAAAACAACATCAGAGAACGAGCAAAGCAACAAAAAAAAAAAAAAACGTCACTCATTTAAATCCCTTCAAGGGAAGAAAACACATGTGCATGACATGAAATGGCGGGCGGAAACAGCAGCTTCTATAAAGGATTCAAAAGCTATTGAACACAGCAGTGAGACCTGAAGTCCTATACCTATACCTGTACCTGATGGGCAAGCCCAGGTGTATAGAGGAAAGAACTCTTTCGAGCATCAGCCAGCGTTAAAGGGTATATGTCGGTCGATCAATCCTTTGTTTTCTATTACAATGGGGGAGCATGTTAAGTCTTCCGGGTTTTGAAAAGTGAATGGTGAATGCGTTGTGGGTTGGAAGAAAAAAAAAGGTTAACCTAATGGCTGTATTTGTCGCATAAAATGGTTGATAATGTTAAACTGGAATCTATTACCGATTTATATCGAACTCAAATAAATCTTGGACCATATAGTAACTTTAAACTTTCTCTTTTCAATGGCAAAGAAAAAATTTCAATGAAAAATTGAGTAGTTCTTTTGGAAACAAATTGATTTAAAATAAAGAAGTTGTGAAATTGTGGGGGGCGGAGGGGCTATTGGGAGATGGATAACTCCAATTTTGTTGGGTTTTGCTCAAGACTTTTAGAATTAATAGTATGTCTTTGTCTATTCTGTTACAAATTATTGTGATGTACCAATAGGCAGCTGGAAGATTTTTTCCAAAAGAGAAAAAGGAGCAAATGATGGATTCCAACAGTTAAAGGCAAGTATTTATCAAAGATCTACCATAAAAAAATTATAAATTTGTTAGGAGCTCGTTATTTTCGAGTGCCATGTGGGATCAAATAACCCGGGTATTCATGACCCACAATTTTTGTTTAATTTGACTGTTCAAATAGGAATCTTTAAAAATTGAGAGATCAAACGTCATGAAAAGGTTATTTATTTAATAATATCATGATTTGTTAACCATAAGAGTGCCAATGAATGCAAAAAGGAATGAAAGAATGCAAAAGAACGCAAAGAATAGCATAGAATGTATAAATTCGCAAATGATTGCATTCAATCGATTGCTGTAAAATGAAACAAATGATTGAAATCAATTCAAATGCCCAGTAACTGGAAATTGCTGAATTTTAAGTCTCAACCTTACAGTGAAGTTAGAAGGCTGGCCGCGAAACCAAACTTAACGATACTTTTGCAATCATCGTCTCGGCATCGCTTAAATCGTTTCAGTCAAGGTCTTATCTCGGTTTTGTCCTGTTTCGGTAAGGTTTTAGTTCCAAAAAAATACTACATGACTTGGTTACATGCCATTGGTCTTTTAGTTAAAAACGCTTGGTATTTTTAAGAATAAAAAAAAATCGTTGTAAAAAAAATATTCATATCATAATGAATCAAAAACATTTTTTTGATTTTAAGTTTTTTTTTTTGATAATTTTAGTAATAATTTTTGAAGGCTTGTTTTAAAATGTACAAGTAAAGTTCCGATTATAATCTGACGCAGTAAATATTGACGCAGGGTCATATGTTCTTGGGAAAATAATTCACAACTGCTTGGTGTCCTTTTGAGTAGTTTGTAAATCTAGACCGTATTTCTGTGAACTACTACCTTCAATGCATTACTTATTCAAATTTTGCTCAAATATTGTATACTACAAGTCTAAGCCGTATAAAAATTTGGATCCGTATCAATTCAGCAATTAATAAAACAAATGTGTTTCGTAAAATTTCTACAAAAATCGTTGCAACCTTTTTCGGGAAACAAGATATGGGAAGAAATGAGTTTATAAGTTTATTGATTTCACTTAGGTTATTTCGCCCCGCTAAAAAGGACCAAGTGTCAAAATTTACTTGATTTCCGAAAAATAAAGCGGAAGAAAAATGGGAGTTTCAGTGGACGGTTTTTACTAAAATTGTTTTCTAAAAAAAAACAAACTGCAAAATTTCATTCAAATCTTTACAGTCGTTTCCAGGAAACCGATTGCAAGAATTTTTTGCTTATAGGTAATAATTAATAATAATATTCAAAAATCCATTTTTGCTACAAACACTTGATATTATTCGAAAGTCGAAAGATGATTGTACCTATAAGAAATAGTAAGTTTCACCAATTGAAAATTTTTTGTTTGGACTGAAATTCATTCCATATTCATTAAGGACGAATATTGGCTTGGGAGTCATTTTTGTAATCCCGTCGCTGGGCGCCATTTTCATAAATGGGACCTTATTTGCGGAAATGGGTATTAAGAAAAAAATCTTTAATTACTTCGATAGTTTCCATGATCAAAATAACGATTGATGCCTTAAAAGAAAGGTGTTGATCAAAAGCACATTGGGGTAAGATTTCAGTATTTCCAATTTTCGAAAACATATCTCTTGTTGATGTCAAAGGGTGAATCCTCCACTTTTCTGATAATTTTTTAAATTTTGAACATTTAAAAGTTGCTGAAATGCCTCCAAGTGCTAAATGTGTGTTGAGAAATAACAATTGAAATTTAGAAAAAAATAAGTACTAAGTAGGCACACCTTCGGTTGAAATTTCAATGTTGCCACTTTTCAGGAATACCTATATTTTTTATGTTAAAATTTGGGACTAGCCCTTATTTTGGTAGTTTCAAACGTGAAAAAGTTTCAGAAATACCTACAGACATCAAAAGTATGTTGGAAAAATAACGGTTTAATTTCTTGAAAAAAAGTGTTAAGTAGACTCACCATCGAGTAAAATATAATTATATATATAATTAATTATATAAATATATAAAATTTTGGGGAAGTATATTTTTTTTTATGTCAAAGGACTTCCACTTTTTTGTAAATTTTCCATATTTGGAACATTAAAACTACCAAAAAAGGAGAAGTCCTAACTTTTAACGTCATAAAAAGGATATCCCTGAAAAGTGGCAACATTGACATTTTGACATATCAATTTGTTATTTCCCAGCAAGCATTTGGAATCTGGAAGCATTTCCCCACTTTTTTCGAATGTTCAAAATATTAAAAATTATGAATGAAGTATGAAGGTTCCACCCGTATAAGGGTGTATGCCAGGGAGAGAAGGCAGGAGCACTTGACCCCCCAATCACAATATATTTCATATATTTGACAATTTTTTTTCTTTTGAAAGTATTTTAAAGCAAGATTTCTGTACCAAAACTAATTTTGGAATGAGATTACCCCCCCTCCCCTAGCCAAAATCCTGCGTACGCCCTTGCACCCGTTGACATTAGAAATTATGTTTCCGAAAAGATGTGACAACACTAAAATTTTACCCGAAGATGCGTGTCTGCTCAACACCATTCTAAACTTTCTTAAAAGGCATTAATTGTTAATTCCATCATGGAAATAATTCACAAGCTTTTCTTAAATTACTATTTTATACAGATTGGGCACTGTTTTTGAAAATTGCGTCCAACGCTTAATGGCATCTTTAGAATTTTAAAAATAAGTAATAACTTTAAAAATACAGTCCCTTCCTTGAAAAGCGCAGGAACCATTTTTCAAAATGGCGCCCAGGCGACAGGATAACAAAAATTACTCCCAGGCTAAATTTTTCGTTTCAAAGTGTGTAAGGAATAAATTCCAATTTAGGTCCCCCACCGAAAACACAAGGGGTTTGGTTTCCTGACCGGACTTTTTGTTAATAATAATAAATTCTGAAAATTTGACAATTTTAAAAATTAACGACTAAAAATTATGAATCAATAAGCAATTCAACACTATCTCTTTTTAAGATTGTGCTATGTTTATTTCTTATCTTGTAAGCTAGTGAGAAAGCATTGAACGACAGAATTGAAACTCTCACAACTAATTAAAGACTAATTAATGACAAGTTATCCGCTGCTGTCACGAAAAAAATTGGCAGATTTAAAAATTGTTTTTCCTTCCTTTTCATAAGAATAAGATAAACTTCATGATTACGATGATTCCATTTGATAAAGGTTTGTATGTTTGAGAAAGTTATAAGTGATATCGGATATGGTTATGGCAAGACAAATTAATATTCTAGAAGATTTTTAATATGAATCTTTTACTATTATCTCGTATTGCATTTTTAAATGCTTGCATCCCCATCCCCATTTTGATTCCTAATTTTCACAAATTGTAGTAAGCAAACACAACCATTTAAAATACTCATAAAATTGAGTATTTTTCAACTAGGAATACTTGTGATTCTTTGAATCAATCTATTTTTTAAATGACAAAAATGCTATTAACAACATTCCAACTCATCTCTGATACAAGTTCGTAGCAAAAAGAATTTCTAAAGAAAATAATTTCAAAATAGTTCATTTTTGAAATTTCATTATTTCTCCATTTAAGCATTGTTAGGCTTTTCTTCTTTGTGAAAATCTATTCAGAAAAATAATTTTTCTGAGATTCATATTAAACTTTAAGAAAGTCAACAGATGATGAACTTGTAAATGACAATTCAAATTCAGTTAAAATATATATCAACACTTTTCAATCAGAAATACTTCATTATCAGAATATTGTTTGAAAATTTCAGTTTTCTAAAAGCATTGTACCTCTTGTTGTACTCAAACATAATAAAATTTACTATTCTGGTTCCAACTCAAAGCAAAATATTTTAAATGGAATTCAAAAGAGTTTCTTCGAAGAAATATCACAACTAGCCACTATTCATGAGTTTCAGCAAGTCCATATGTAAATATCTAACTGCTTGAACAGAATGCAAGATGGAACTGGAATAGGTGAAGTTTTTCAGCCGGAGCTGCAAGAGTTGAATAATTTTTAACATTATTCCAGCTCTGTCTTGCATTCTATTCAGACAGTTACTGTGATTCGTTTATTTTGACATACAAAATTGGTACCAAACATCTATAAATGTATTTAAAATTGTATTTTTGAAGAAGTGGTTCCAATAGTTCGTCCAAATGGGTAGGAACTAGGAAGGTTAATAGTGTAATTCAAAGAAATCCACGTTACTATATTAGAAAAAAATATTTTTCTGGAACGAAAATTGAATATTTGAGTTCATCATAAGTACCTACTTTTTAGATGGCATTTGACACATAAAAGAATGAAAGCACCATATATGTAAGTCTTTTAGTGTTCTTTTGTAAAACCCACTTCTAATAGATTTTTCTATTAGAATCAATTTGATGAATATTGAAAAATGGTATGGCGCAAATACTTGTCCCGCATTTATTAAAAAAAAAAAACAACAAAAATTAAAATCGAAGTCTTTTCCCAGCAGCAGTGCCTTCCTGCGTTTTTCTTTTCTTTTTCTTGTTTTTGTATGTTAACGTCTGTTGTCGTCATTTGCTTTGGTTGTTGAAAAAACCGCTGATATGTTGCGAATTTTGGTGAATGACATATTAACCGCACGTAAAAGTCTCCCCCACCTCCTTTCTTTCTTTCAACTGTTTCCAATTGCTTTCTTGTGCTCGAGCGCACATCAATGATGGCTCATTCCCTCTTCTTACCTAACTTCCTTTATATGAATATATACCCTACACAGCAGCAGGAAGGTGCACTTTCTACAGTTTCATTGGCATAATGTCAATTTTCAGCTTAAAATATCCTGCCACTGTGCTGTGTGTGGGTGGATGGGTGGGAGATTGTGGGAAGGTGCGTAATTAATTCAGCTCTGTTCTTCAATGCAGGGTGAATTTAATTAAAGCCTTCTACAAATATCCTGTGACAAGCTGCATATACCCGACCAAGTTGTGAGGAAGAAGGCTTACCACGCGCCGAGCTGTGCAGCACTACCATTGCCATATCATGATTCACGACGAGTGCATCATCATCATCAGCATACACTCTCTCGCTCAAAAAGGAAACAAATGATTTCCGTTAATTAATGAAAAATGGCAGAGCGAATGGGGTAAGTGCAAAGGATGTGCATTAACTTGCTGTCATGTAGCTATAACTGTGTACATAGAGGTAGTTGCAACACGCGTGAGAGTATCGTCTTTCAGAATAAACGATCGCAATTGGGCTATTAATGTTTGCAACGAGTTACTTTCACAATAAATGTTTCTACGTGCAGCCGAGCAGGCACACTCAAAGACTTTTAAAATGAAAGATGATGCGAAAGTTTTAAAGCACGACATACACTCCTCGTCAACTGAATACGCACAAACATTTTTTAATATACTTTATCCATTTTTTCCAAACAGTGGTGGTTATTATGCCATCTGTTGATGCTAACTATTCCCTTAAGATGTTAAGCAGATAATTCCGAAAGAATTATCCAAAAACAACCGTGAGTTTTTCTTCAACCACTTGCAAAGTGTTTTATATGCAAAGTAGGAGTTTTTTTTCTAGTCAACTGAATAGGTACAACGCCATTTTCTTCGTTGTTTATAAGTTTTTTGGAGTGCTTGACAGTTTAAATTAACTATTTTAGTGTTTTCAGTAAAATTTAATTCTTGATTTCAAATTTTAAGAAAAATGGGTAGATCTACGTGTCTTAACAGTGTTGAAAAAGCTAAAATCGATTTACTTAGAGACCAAGGCCTAACTGGACGTGCAATAGCTGATAAAGTTGGCCGAAGTTTTAATGTAGTTTATTCTTACTTGAAAAATAAAGATGCATACGGCAAAAACATGAAGGGAGGTAAGAAAACAGCAACAACAGCAGCTGAGAGACGAAGAATTTTAAGATATGCATCAAATTCTTCTGATTCTGTGGCAAAAATAAAACAAAAAGTCGGCGTAAACGCAAGTTACTCAACAGTATTAAGAGAAATCAACAACTCAAGCCATCTTAAACGAATGAAACTTAAGAAAAAACCACCACTTGACGAGAGACGGAAAATGTTGCGATTAGATTTTTCAAGACTTCACATGAGTTGGAAAAAAGAATGGTATCACGTGGTTTTTTCAGATGAAAAAAAGTTTAATTTCGATGGCCCTGATGGGTTCAACTTCTATTTTCACGACTTAAGAAAAGAAAAAAGATTTTTAAAGCGCCATCATAGTCGTGAAGGAGGTGTCATGATATGGGGAGCAGTCAGTTATTATGGAACAGTTGAGCTCGAGGTTGTAACATCAAGAATAACAGCAGCTGGGTATAAAGTAATTTTGGAAAGAAATTTTCCTAAATTTTCTAACATCTTTGGACCCATAAACTGGACCTACCAACATGATAATGCGCCTATTCGCTCAGCGCGCATAATAAAAACGTGGATAGAGGAGCAACAAGTGCAGTTGCTTCAATGGCCGCCGTACTCACCTGATCTAAACATCATAGAAAATGTCTGGGGATGGTTAGTACGCAAAGTTTATGAGGGTGGTCGTCAGTTCGAAGACAAAGAAACCTTAATTTCTGCAATCAAATTAGCGTGGAGCGAAATTTCGTTAAATTACATTAAAAAGCTATACGATTCCATGCCGGATCGAATTTACGAAGTAATTAAAAATAAAGGTGGAAGTACCCACTACTAAACTTAAACAAAAACTTGTTTCATTCCATTCCAATACCAATTTTAATTTTTGTACCTATTCAGTTGACTCAAAAAAAACTTCTACTTTGTATAAGTTACACTTTGGAAGTGGTTGAAGGAAAAACTCACGGTTGTTTTTGGATAAAACTTTGAAATTCTGTTATTTATATGTTACGAACATTTTTACCATCAACAGATGGCATAATAACCATCATTGTTTGGAAAAAATGGATAAAATATATTCAAAAATGTTTGTGCGTATTCATTTGACGAGGAGTGTATGTATACGTTTCGCACCGAGAAATTATAAAAAAAATTGTTTTCTTTTTCTTTAGTTTAAATACATGTATATGTAGTTGAACCATATATGTTTCTACAAATTCTTTAACCTTAACTTTTATTCTATGACTTTTCTGAGGAAAAAGGATAAATAAAAACATATAGAGATACGAGTACGAGTTTACTCTTGTTTACGTTCGTTTAGTCAAATGGGAGCACATTTTTACTACTCCAATGCGATGCGATGGTGAGAGAGAGTTTCGTTCGTTTAGTGGTGAAAGGAACAACTTTTGCGATTTATTGTTAAAAGTTGGAAGGATTCCTATTTTTCTTTGCATTTAGTTCACAAGGAATTTTCCTTATCATAAGATGCATTTCTTGTTCTCAGTTTGCATACTAAATGTGTTTAGAAAAGAGAGTGTTTTTTTTTTTAGTTGTTTGTTTGTGTGTGCTCTTTTTTTTGTGTAAGGACTAAGGAAAGGACTATGGCAGACGACGACGAGTATACGGTTCGGTACGGTACGATGCAGATCTTTACTTTATGTGTGCAAAAGAAAACGAATAAGAAAGCAAAAAAACAAAATCATTTTATTTGAAGTCAAGAATTTGGATAAAAAAGACAAGAATTGAAAAAGCAAATTCTGTGAATATTAATGATATCCTTTTAGATATATCTCTGATGCGGACTTCTAAAGGGTGTAACTTGGATCTCTTCTTTAGAAAAAAAAAATAATAATACCTACTTGTAGAAAAAGAAATTGGATAATATTCTATTGGACGTACAAAAAATAGCTATCCTTTAAGGAGATTAGTTGAAGCTTGCAAATTTATAATAGTCTTCTGAAAAATAGAGTGAAAAACCTTGAGAACAAGATTATAATTTGGCCCATTATAATAGGTCAAATACAGATACTAGTACATATTTCCAACAGAAATGAGTAATCTTAAGAATGACCTATAGTTCACAGAGTTTGACACCAGTGATATCTCATAGAAAATTCAGGCAGATGGCATCAATTAATTTAGTTTTTAATTAATAAATAAATGCTGGCATACCTCAGGGGTCTGCTTTGTCTCCAACTCTTTTTCTTCCACTGTCTGAAATTTATAAACCAAGCTTTAAGCATATGTTTTTAAATTCACTTTGTTGTCCCTTGGAAGTTAATCTGTACACCCAAAATATGATAAGCTCAATGAATTCTGACATCGAGAGCATTGTGCGATGAAGAACCAAGGACACAAATAGGGTTTTTTGTTGAAAAAGGCTTTCAATTTTCGGTAAGAGCGTATCAGACCTTTTTTAGTAGAATTACAACATATTGGTTGTTGCAACGAAATCTGTTATATGTTTAGATATTAGCATACGTTCAAAATTTGCCTCCGCCCCTGATCCATTCAATGGCAATTGATAAATTTGCCTTGCAGCTTAGACGCTTTGGCCAGTAACCGAGTGCAGCATGTATCTTATCCATTATTAAACTGTCAACTGAATAAGCAAGGGCTCTCTTCTGTGACACACAGCTCACAGCTTGTAACTTAATGGGTTGAATGTCAAGAGATGTAGGCTGCCCAAACATACCGTGAAATGAAGCTAGGATAACATTGTTTTTGAGCCACTCTTGTGTAGTTTTTGCCCTGTGAGTCGAAGAAGAATATTATCGGAATGTCAACTGCCTGTTGTCATATATTTTTTGGTTTAGAGAAGCTTCACAACGTCTTCAAAATAGTCGTTTGATAAATTTTTGTTGACGTTTTTGACTCCTTTCTCACAAAATGAAGTTTTGGTAAAACCATCATTTTTGGGATTGTGGCTTCTTTGAACCCTCGAAATGAGTTCAGATACTTCCCTTGATGTCTGAACATACACTCGATAGTTCTGTTTATTCATCAGTGTATCAGTATTTACGACTAGACTATAGGTAGTTTTCTAGGGATGTTCTTTAAAAAAATCGAAAAACTCCTCATTGATATGAGCATTGCTTATAATTTTACGGGAGGTCAAAGTTTCTCTGGAAACATTCTTTTGACACTTTTTCTTTTGCTATTTTATGAATGCAGTGATTTCGGCACGAGACACCGATAACACGCAAAAAAAAAGTTAGAATGGAAGAACACGGACTCAGCTTAGGAACGGAGAACACTGAGATAGTTCTTTTCATGAAGAAGAGGATTCCCACAGAAATGGACTTCCAAATCGGGGTATAAGTAATAAGAAGCAGAACCGTGGTTTTGAGTACTTTGGATTGTGGCTCTAAACAAAGGTAACCTACTAGCGACAAATGAAAGCAGCAACAGAAAGAGCCTCAAAAACAACTGCATCACTGAGCAGATTGATGGTAAATGTAGGTGGTCCAACGGTCAGTAGGTAAATGTTACTGATGGCAACAACGCACTCAACGCACTGGCAGAAACTTTTAAAGAAGAGAAGTATCGGAAGCAGATGGCGTCCATGCAAAAACGTGGAGCTCTAACCGAACGGTTTTGGAACCAGCCGTCTTTGTGTTCAGAGGAGTGACCCCATCAATCTCCTAGCGACCGAAGGGACGTACGTCTACGACAAAATGGTGAAAAATGGAATTGAAGTGGCATCCGAGGAGGCTAAGCAACTGACAAGACAGAAGAGACAAGACCGTTGGAGCTCGAGAAACAGAGAGTGATGGACACTGAAGCTGTTTAGGAACGTGGCTAAGTGGAACGACCGAAAACATGGTGAGGTCATCTACTAAATCAGTATATTTCAATGTCTTCTTCAATAAAATTGGCAAAATCGCTATAATATGACGCAAACCATACCTTCTTCGGTGGCAGTAGATGAGAAAGCCCTCGTCAAGAGGGCTTTCTCATGGTGTGGTGCCACCACACCAGAGAACATAGTAGTCCAAATGCTAAAGAGTAAGGAGAACTGGCAGCTACATAAAATATATTCTCAGAAGGAAAAAAGAGAAGAATGCAACTATCGGGAAACAATTAAAGGAAACATGACAACCACTCAGTGGCAATGTTTTCAGTAGATCCTACATTCCATTGATTTACGGTTGGAAGCTTATCGTTCATTTAACTGGTTGACTTGAATTTGGCCACCAAACGCTAAATGAAGAAATAGTTGACCATATAAACCGTCAAATGGCTGCACTTTACCGCCTCAACAGATCAACCCTTTTCATAATATCCGTTTTTATTTGTATGCTCCGAGTATAGCACTGAGCTGTCAAAAAAAGATCTGTGTTTCTTTTTTAACTCAAGGCACTCAAAGCACTTACCTTGTATTTTTTTTTTAAATCAGAGCTGCCTCAGAGTACGCTCCATGAGCTTAGAATTAAAGTACCAAGCGAATGGAGAAAATTCACTATTTTTGTTCACTCTTTTCAAATGGGTACGTTCAACACATTAATTTCAGTTCACATTTCTGAGTTTTTTGAGCTTTTGATTGTTTAGCTGTCAGAAGAAAATTCAAAGTTAGTTCATACTGAGTTTTGGTGCGATGAAAAGCATTGTAATTGTATGACAGTTTATGGCTTAGTGCGCCTAGATGTGTTTCAAAATTATATTGTAGAGCTCTGATCATATTCTACTTAGACCTATGTAACTACGCGAAAGCTCAAACTCTATGCGCTCTGCTTAGAGTTAAAAAAGAAAAACATTTAATGAAGTTTTATAATTTGCTCGTGCACTTTTCATTCTGGTTTGGCATCACTAACTTGATAATAAAAAAACATATTTGACAGATACAGCCAATACTAAAATGGCCGTTATATATTTGTGTTTGTTTATTCGCCACTGCTTGGTTTAAACTATAAGTTGCATAGAAAAACTATACAAATACATAACTACATCATAAGAGTTACCATTTAGTTAAGATAAGATACAGCTTTTTACATTAATTCGATGCAAAGTGTTGACAGTTACTTAAAATTAAAAATCCTCTTTGAAAATTTATCTACCATCTTTATAAATTGTCTAAAATAAAAAATGACTTGAATTTAAAATCTGTTTTCTCTTAGCATATCTGTGAGTCACTTAAAATTGAATAAAATCCCTTGAGTCATTTGAGTGAACAAGAAGAATTAATTTAATTCTTAATCTTAAAGTGAAAATCTTGGGATAAAATAATTTGTTTAGCTTAAAGATTAAAAAAAAAATTATATTTGATCAGCTTCCCAGAGAATACTCGTACATATATCCAAAAACTTTTGCCCTTAAACTTTTTTCCTTTTGTAACAAGTAGGTCTTATTTTATTTTAAACAAAACTGACCTTATTCTTAATTAAATGCCTTAGCTTTTAAATTAACTTTTTTTTGTTGTTGTTGTTGAAAAATGAATAGGCCGCACTTCATCTAGAGAAAAGGGTTTATAAAATCTGCCAACTGCGATTGCAACAATAATTGAATGAAACTCCTTTCTTCTTCACTTCTCTTATATATAAAGAACCAAAGAGGCTTATTTCTATAAAAATTTTCATTCTTCAATTGGCAATGGTAAATCCTTTTAGCTTTGCCCTATTCGTAAGTTGGTTGGTACAAGAGACCTTCTAAATCCCAATCCTTTCTCTGGAATAAAATAAAATTACCAGTCAAAAGAAATGAAAAAAAAAAAAACAAAATCCTGGCCCAAAAAAAAAATTCCAAAGAACCCTTGTCGAGAGCCTGATATACCCTCTAGTGGGTGGCTTCGTCGACAATTCACACCCATACATAAACAACACACACACACATAGACCAAAAAAGCTGTTGTACGAATTTAATTTTCCTAATGCATTCCATTACACACTTTCAGTTCCAGGACCTTGATTTAGTGAGTCCTGGATACAAATTGGTCCTGGCTATCGCTGTATATAGTGCTACAATTTGCGGGGTTATCCTCAGTGGAATGCTATCTTATGTCGAGATAGATACTTTTACCCGCCGAGTGACAGAGTTAAAGCAAAGTCATGGAGAGTTAAATCGGGGGTGGATAAAGCTGAATCTGAAGCTAAAGCAGCAACAGCACTTGGCTAACTTTTATTTTCATTTGATTGCATTTCAAATCTTCTTTCCTTTGGCTTTGTACGTGCTTCTTTTTTTTAACTATTTTATCTACTTTTTTTTTATTCTCTAGCTTCCTTCTCTTTGTTGTGACAGGAACAGTAGGTATTTTTCCTTGATGGACATTAAAGTGAGCTTTTTTTTGTTGTTGAGTACGCCGCCATCACACTAGCTCTATTTGCAAGACTTCTCTGGTAGTTTAGGATTCAATTTGAAATTTAAGTCTCCTGATCCTTTGGCCACTTTAAGAAATTGGACGACACAGCCGAATCAAGTGCTTGACAAAAAAAAAAAAAAACAAAGAAAAAAAATAAGAATTTAAAGATAGACCAAGATATAGATGAGAAGGCAGAGGGAGAAGAAGAAATGCTCTTTCATTTAAAGCCGATGCTGGTGATGGTGCTCATTGTGTATATAGATGCAGATGGACTGCAAAATGGAAAATGCATTTTTAATTTGCAATTGCAATTGAAAAATGGGAATGTCGTTGAGTTGGCTTGAAGGTCGATCTTTCATTGAATGAATACGCTAATGGGGTTTGAATAGAATGATTTAGTAAATAATTGGTCAAGATTGAAATTAAATTGTTTGAGAATTTGTTAAGAAAGAATAGCTGAAGAGTTATGGATGCAAAAAATATATGATAACCGAAAAGGAGCCATTGAGAGTTTGTTAATTTGCCTTATGCTTTAAAGAAATAAAATGCACGACTAGATTGCACGTACTTGCTCCTATGTTCAAGTGGCTCCTTCTGGGAATTAAGAACTTTCGAAATATGCAATTACATAATTACAGGAAAAAAATAGAAACGTTGAAAAAAGCATTTTAATCTAATCGTCCTTTTAATGGTATAAACAACTCTTAAGAACTTTAGAGCTCAAAAATAAATATGCTTTTTGATTACTTGAAAAAAATATAAATACTTTTATGCGAAAAATAATTAAAATCATTGGACCGGTTTTTTGACAAATTATTGGTTCAGTAGTTTTGATTATTTATTAATAGGTTTACACTTATAAACTTAGTTTCAATAAAATTAATCAACCTGTTTTCGATATATTGTATTTTCAATACAAAAATTAAATTGTTTTTTGTTTTTAAGACCCAAAAATGAATTTATTTAAAAATTTTCGTATGAATTTTTCTTGACATATGAAAGGAGCTTTTGCATAAAAGTTTTTATTGGAATCAGTTAAGTCGTTGTTAAGATAATCTGAAATAAAAAAATGTTATATGGCATATAACAGTTTTTGGTAATTCTTTTTACCAAAAAGTAAATCATACGTTCAATATCACAATAATTTGTTTCTATAAAAATCTTTGAAGTAAAAATTGCTAATTACTTGAAAATTTAACAGAAAGGTTTTTCTTCCTTAAGATTTAAGAAAACTGTGTTGTTTGTGGTATTTGCTGAAAATAAACAAAATTTACATTTACACAATTTGTGAAGTGTTGTATACGTGCAAGAAAGTGTCACAGCACAAACTGATTAGCACAAAACATAAACAATTTTTTTTAAGAAAATAGAAAAGTTGCGATTTTTTAATATTAACGGCAAAGGAAGGCAGCCAATCAACCAAAACTTATAATACTATTTGGAAGAAAAAGTATTTTTTTTAAGCATGAGTTAAATTGAGCTTCGACACATTTTAATAGTAAAAATATTTTTCTTACATTCTCTGGATTTGCATTTTCCCTTCCCAAACAGTTTTTTTCCACCCTCTTCAGGCAGAGAGAGGGGAGAGAGAAAATCAATAATGTGGTCCTATGGTAACAAGGGTGCTGAATCCAACGGGAGATCTCTAGTCGTCGTCCGACCTCTGGTTCTCGATTTATATTCCAGGGTATGAAACAAGTGGCAACCCTTTTCTCATTCTTCTGACAATGCTGCCACCTTGGCAGCACTTCTTAAAAGTAAAGTTAGGACATGAACTGTTAGTATACTAAAGTCCAATCCATCAGGTCAAACAGGTTGGTCTCACTAACAGTCCCACTATTAATAATTAAAAATTTTTAAACAGTCTTTAGAATACTTAAAAAAATATTTTACTTTTATTCAAAAATATTATACAAATGTTAAAAACCCTTAGAAGAAAATATCATTTTTCTCTAAAGCGGTGCGTACGATTTTATTAGAAATTTTTTATGAGCTTAAATTTGAATGGTTTACTATGAAACAGAAACATTTTGCAGCTTTTTTCATTTGGACGCTACCTATTTTTTGGACGCTATTTGATTATTGGCTAATGAAAAACTCAAATTTAATGTTCTAATTTTTATCTGCATGGAAATCAATAAAATCTAAAAACTTACATACCAAAAATCTTTCTAAAAAATGTTTTTTTTTTTCAAATACGTTTTAAAATTAGTTAAGAAATTTATATTTATTTAAGAATTTAGATGGCAAATCATTTGTTTTTTTTTTTGGCAGCACAGTCTGAGCACAAAACGTCAAAACCTTCTTTTTTTAGAAATGTCAAAATTTTATTCGGAATATTTGCAAATTTGAGATTTTTTAAAAATATTAATGGCACAAGGCAGTGCAAGTTGAGCACAATACAACAAAACTTTTTGTTTTTTAGTCGAAAATGACTGTACTAACTTCACGAAAAAAAATATGTACATGTAAATTGGGAAAATTTTACGAAAATTGAGCATTGCAGCGCTAACTTTAGGCACATGGATGAATGATTTGAAGGTAGAGTTATCCAGGGCTGGGCAAGCTATGCGTAAAAGTGGTGCAAATGTACAGGACGCTGAGCACAATGGGCGCCTGGCAAGCAATAAAAAATTCACTTAATCAATGAGTTAATTATTTATTTTTATATTATTCAGCTTTATTGCGAATTTCACATGGGAAATTTTTCACGACAAAAAATTTTTGTTCTCACGGAATTTTAGAAGCTATTGTAAGTTTCGTTTGAACGTCTCCTGACCTAAAATAAATAAAAAAAGCTTGCAGAAAGGTCAAATAAGTGACAATTTCAGCTCATAACGAAACATATCAAAAATAAGTTATCACAAAAAAAGGGGAATTTTCGTTTTTGTCTGTTTTTCCGGGGGGAATTTTGTTCACGTGTTTATCGTTTAAAAAACTAATTGCAAATTCAACCCCTAGGAAAATGAAGAAATGACTTCTTCCACCAATAACCGTTTTTGAGGACACTAATGATGAAGCTTGTAAAAATAAAATAAAAAATAAATTTGGTGGCGCAACAGCTCATGGAGAACCAGGGCCTAGTGACTTACAACTCTCAACCATTCCTGTGTACGTATTGTTGGCAGGAATGGAGGGGACCTACAATTTTTGCCGATTCCGAACGGCTAGATGAGAAGCACTTATTCATGACAAGTATACTCTTGGAGGATTTGTCAGTTCCTCGCAAGAGGCAGTACCTCGGGAAAAACATTTCTGTTTTATTTTGTAGGTGGCAGCGGCTGGAATCGAACCCAGACCCTCGGCATGACAGTCCTACGCACTAACCATCATACCACGAGGTACTACTTGATGAAGCTTGTACAGGGTGCTTATTTTTAGCGGGCCGGCCCTGGAGTTATTTCGCGCGGTTTGTGGATATAACATAAATTGGCCACCGAGATCGTGCAATTTGACTTCGTTAGACTTTATTTTTGAGGTTTTTTGAGATTGTTGGTCAATACCAATAAGCAATGCTTTCAAAATTAACATATTCCAGGCCATCGCTCAAATTCGACCTGGTTCATGTGTCTGCCACATACACTGAATATTGGAAAGAATTCTGTTAGAACCTCATACACAGCTTTTTACGTGTTCGTCAATTTTTTCAATTAACGAAGTTAAAGATAAAACAAAATAACTTTAAGTTAATAAATTCGTCATAAAATTATTATATTTGTATTTCTAGGAACCACTAAATCAGGCTCCCTTGGGGCTAGCTAAAGCTGTTTCGTATTTCGTCTAATAGTCAATAAAAAAGATATTTGTTTACACTCAGAATAAATACTAAGTTTTTGGTAGGTACTCGTATCATTGGCTCTAATATTATATTTCTAATGCTTTCATATTAGAACAAATCAATGTGGGGAACATATCAATTTTATTCAGTCGTGATGAATTTATTAACATGTATTTGTAGAATAAATCTCTCTCAGATATCAGCCGTTAAGTCATAAGAATCACGAACAAATAAATCACTTTTAGGGGTCTGTGGTTAATAGGCTACTTAACTTAAGTGCCATACAAAAATTTCAAGCATTAATATAAGTTACAGTTGTTGTAGAGTCACCTACATACCTACCTACTATAATATAAAAAAAAAAAAATAATCCAAAATAATAAATTAATGTCGTTCATAAAAATATCCTTGAAACACACAACACAACTAATCTTTGTATATTTGGTTCTACTCATTCATCAGAAGTTATTTATTGACGTACTTGTAAAGGTTTAGTCTTAAATTTTTATTATTTCTTTTTCTTATTTATTAGAGAACAACGGCAATGGGATCCTTGCGTCCGGTGTTTTTCTTCAATTCTTTAAGTTGTCCATTATCTGCGACAACAGCTGTGCTTTTTCCCAATACCAACTAGCTACTTATTGCCATTCCTTTTGCTTGTGATATCCTCCATTGTATTAAGGAACATAAAGTACGACACCGAAGATTTCATAGCCTGAGAATAGAGGGAAGAAAAAAAAAAACAAGAATAAAGAAGACAAATTCAGACAGAAAAAACAATATAAGAACACCGAAATGGAAAAAAACAATTCATTCAATGAATTTGTTCATATAGTTGTAGTAGTTCTTATCACTAGAGAGGAACATCATACATCTATTCTATAAGTCTTCATCTCCATCCCCAGAGCCCAGACCCAGAGCCGAAATTCAGCATCCTGCCATATCGTTGTCATCATTATCTACTCACGTTCCATCGCCCTCTTTATTCACTTACCGAACCAATACTGCTTAAAGATAAAATCACAAATTTCATTCCATTAAGATGAACAGATTTCTGAGATCGATAAATTGCAAAGCTTATGTCTCTTATAAGCTGAGCATTGGCCTTAACATCACCAAAGGCTAGCAGTGATTCCCAGTTGCACATGTAATAGGAATTGGCCATTTTTGCAGCCTAAGGACAAAAAGATTTCACTTATGAAACACAAAAATTGGATTGAAGGGGTTATAGCTATGTTTGGTATAAGCTTACCGCATCTGTATAACGTTGTCCAAATGTACCTACAACAAGAAATTCCAAACATTGCGACACCAACCAGACGAAGTATTTAAATGTTTCCATACTTGTTTTATCATTCTAAGGGGTTATCGCATAGAAAAATGGAAATTATTTGAAACATGTTAAATGGATTTACGTAAATTTCTAACCTTTGATAGTTGAAATGCCAAAACACATAGCACAAGAACTCCAAACGAAATCAGAACGAAAAGTGTTACACTCAGGAATGACTGAAGGTCTGGCAGAAATCTAAAAATTAAACAAAATATAGGAGTTTCGGTCACAAGAAATATTATAAGAATTTAGTTTAGAAATATGTAGGTCTTAGGTTTAAGTTCATATGGATGGATATAAATTTTGAAATCAAACTAAAAATAGCTAGGCAAACCAGGACAAAGCTTGATTTTTGGGCATTTTGATTTTTTAATCATTTCCCCTCTTGCATGCTTCCTAAGGGGTAAGTTACCACTTGACAAAAAAAAGTTATGTATATCTACATAATATGAAGTCAGAACTGATGTGCAAAAATAATGATATGTAATTGTTTTTAAATAAATAATTTGAAATTTTTTCAACATGGAATCACAAAAATATTCGTTTCTTGCGCATAACTTTGAAACGGTATTAAAGAGTAATGTATATATAGAAAAATTATAGCTCATATGATTTTCTACAAAAAGTGTGAAACTTTTTTTTCTCAGACTGATGGTAAGGAAGATATTGGCCGGTGCACAGTGGTCCATTTGTTGAATTTCAGTGACAAAAATAATTTTACACTCCAATTCTTAATATAAGCTAATGCAATTTGGCACGCTTAAGATTTGAGGATGCTGAATTCGGTGGCATTGTCTTTTTTTTACTTCAAACAGGGGCTTCAAAATTTAGGTCAGAACATGGTCCCAAATTTAAAAAAATTTCAATTAAAGAACACTTTAAGTAAGGAACCGAGTCAAGTTATGTTTGAAATGTCCTTAAATTTTGACTGATTGTATACTTTCATATAAAAATGACTATAATACTGATCTGTACAAAATTTAAAGAAAACTCTCCAAAATGTTCGGAAATGTTCCCAAGAGATTAAAACTAATTTTAGTGTTAGTTTTCAAATTTGTTTGTATTGTAAATAATTTTAAGACCAAAATTTGATAGAATTGTAAAGAAATTTGACAAATTTGATGTCTGGAAGTAGCGAATCACATTTTGGGCCAACTGCTCAAAAAATCGAAAAAATAAAAAATAATCAAATTATCTAATAGTTTTAATAATGTAGTAATTTTTTCTGGTTGCATTATTTTAATCGTGAAGCCCCTGTTTGTTGAAGAAAATAGGCAGTACTAATTAATTCAGCATTGGCAAATCATTAAGTGTACCAAATTTGATTTATTTGTATTAAAAATTGGCATGGGAAATGATTTTTGTCGCTGAAATTCAACAAACGGACAACTGTGAGGTGTGGCGCAGTGTTTCAAAAAATATCTCTTTTTTTGCGTATAATTCAGAAATGGTGAAAGTTATCGAAAACATTTCTATACAGTTATGTTAACCTCTATAAAACGAAATTAATTTATTTGTATCTAAAAGTGATAATTTTAAAGATTTAATTTTTTAAAACATTTTATTAAAAAACACAAAATTCCACAAGTTTGCTATTAACTCCGAAGGCCTAGTATATAGTATACGTGAAACAAAAACTATTTATATGCTAATATTTTTGCATGTCAAAAATATTGAGGTGAAATACAAAATTATTTGTTTGCATTATTGGCTTACAGTTTTATGCAAAAATAAGGGAGTGATATTTGCGGAAACAAATTTGAAGTTAAAATTTTTGTATCGAACTGTCAAATAGCCCAAAGAAAATAAATTCTATATTCACCACGATAATTTTTTTCACGCAAGACAATATCATTGACATTCTTGTGGGGAAAGGTAATTGCGTAAGGCATTTGTTTTTGGTTTTGTATAGAAAAGTCTCTTTCAGATTGTTTTGCAAACTGTTAGCTGGCTGCCGACGAATAAAAAAAAATCTTTTCCACCACGGTTATGTTTTATTCTGTTTGAATTAAGACATTATTTGCATGCAAATGGTTCTTGCGTCTAAAAATTAATGTTTCCCATTTTTAAGAAATTTCATTTACTAATTTAAGTTATTTAGTGATTCAAAAGGTTGGCTTTGACCAAGGCAAAGATTTTTCATCTTGAATATTATACAATATGGTGCACAGAATAGGTAATTGGAAAATTGTTTTGAAGTTTTTGACTATTTTTTCGCATGGGAACTGTAAACTGTGCTTTTGCAATGAAATTGTCATAAAATAATTAATGCTCATGTTATTAAAGATTGCACTATAATCTACTAAACATATTAATGCACTTTTTTTTTATATGAGTAACAGTAACAGTAACAAGATATTGCTTATTCAAAAAGGGCTGAATAACAAATACAAATATTTTTCGACAACCACTCTCTAAAGGCAAATTTAAGAATTTTTATTTTAACACAATTCGTAGGGTATTTAACTTTCTAAAGGGTTTTTCAACAGGGACGCTACAAAAGTAGAGCGACAGGGACAGCAAACGATGCCATATTTCTTGCTGCTCTTTTGACATTTCTCTTCAGTAAGGTTTGCCATTTCATGATGGAAAGATATACGAGCCAACAACTAGTCGAAATTATTAAAATTTACTACCAACATTCGGAGTCAGTGGCCTCAACGTTAAGAGCGCTACGTCCAATTTATGGTCGTCATAATCATCCTAGCAGATCAACAACTGAGCGTCTAGTGGAAAAATTTGAACCCACAGGCACAGTACAAAATGTTCCCGTACCAGTGAGACAAAGAAGTGCCCGTAATGTCGAGAATATTGCTGCCGCTGAGGCTTCAGTTGCAGAAAGCCCAAATGTGTCTCTCACACGTCGTTCTCAAGCGTTGGGTATCTCTGTGACGTCGTTGTGGCGAATTTAGCGAAAAGATCTTGGCCTACATCCTTACAAGATTAATTTGACGCAAGAACTGAAGCCGCTTGACCACCAGAAGCATCGTATGTGCGTGAATTGGGCTGAGCAACAATTTGAAAATGATTCGGATTTTCATCGAAAAATCATCTTCAATGATGAGACTCATTTCTGGCTGAATGGCTTCGTCAATAAACAAAATATGCGGTAATGGTCAGGCAACAATCCACACGTACTCCATGAGTCATCATTGCATCCTGAAAAAATTACGGTTTGGTGTGGTTTATGGGCCGGCGGCGTCATTGGGCCGTACCTCTTCCGTGATGATGAAGACCGACACGTTACTTTGAATGGGGATCGCTACCGTTCAATGATAACCGAATATTTTTGGCCCCAATTGAATGATATGGACTTGGAGGACATGTGGTTCCAACAGGACGGCGCCACAAGCCACAGAGCGAATGTCACAATCAATTTATTGGAAACCAAGTTGGGAGAACGTGTTATCTCACGAAATGGTCCAGTTGCTTGGCCGCCTCGGTCGTGCGATTTGACGCCGTTAGACTATTTCCTGTGGGGCTACGTCAAGTCTATGGTCTATGCTAACAAGCCAGCGACGATTGATGAGCTTCGTACGAATATCGAACGTGAAATTGCAGCAGTATCGGCCGATTTATGCTTGAAAACCGTCGAAAATTGGGTTCAGCGTCTGGGCTTCTACAAGCGTGCCCGTGGTGGCCATGGAAAAGAAAACGAGTTCCATACATAATGGCATCGAACGTTCTTTCACAGGAATAAAGAATTTCATTGATATCCAAAACCGTTTTTTGTTTTATTTAAAAAAACTTTTGTAGCGCTCTTATTGAAAAACCCGAAGGAAACAATAAAGGTTTTTTCTCTAGGCGGTCATTAAGTTGAAATTATTTTTAATCGAAATAACATATCTTTGTTTTTTCATAAAAATACTAAGAAAATCGATGGTTGTTTTTGTTAATCAAATGCTCTCTTTTGTCGAAAAATCATTGCCGATATCAAAATAATTCATAACTTCACTACTCTTTGGTCACTTTAGTATTTTTTTTTTTTTTTTTTGTATTATTATTCGATAACACTTTTCACAATAAACGAAAAAATTCTCTTGTTTTCAAAATTCTAAATTGTGTAAATTGCAAAGTTTATTTGTTTGGTGAAACGAAAAGCACATTCTATGGAAAGTAACATACTTTTTTTACTTTGCAGAAAAGATCTTTTGACTTTGCAAATTTGCATTTGTTGGAATGTATTTTGCAAAGAGGGAATTTTTCAACATTTTTAATTCAATTATTTCCTCTTTGCAAATTTGCGTTTGGTGAAACGGAATTCGCAAAATAAAGTGAAAAGTTGCAAAGTGTGAAGTAATTGGTGAATTGGTCACTGCGATTATTAAGTCAGTATTTTCAATCGCAAGTTTGAGCATAAAAATATAGATGGGTGCATTTGATTAATTTTAACTTTCGAAAAAAACACATCTTCAAATGTCTATGAAGTTTGTTGCTACGCAAAAAATAATAAGCAACAAGGTTTACAAACATCAATTTCTAACCATGTGTTTACAAGAGTGGTTTGTGGATACTTTGCTGTGGAACAATAAACGGCAAAAAATTCATCAAAAATCGCATAATGACTGACCAAGAACTGGGTAAACAACTATAAGCACTTTTTGTAAGGAATATTTTTGTTCGTATATCTGATATATATGAGGTGCTAAGATTCAGGAGCCGAAGTTTCTGTATTAACCACTGATCAAAATCTATGTTATTTGAAAATTAAACTTCAGGTTGATTACAGTTTAGATCTTAGATCTTCACTTTTTAGCGTATCCAAAAAGTCAACATAAAAAGGTTGAGAATGAACTTTTATGCCCATATTATTTACTCCAGATCAAAACTTAAATCCAGGTTTAAAGTGATTACAGTGTGAAATCTAAATCCTATTCCGTATTACTCACTCGTTTAATTCACAATTAGGCTCAATATTTTAAATCCATTCGGCGTAATGTTTTTTTTTTGTGATGAAAAATATTGGTACAGTTTTGAAACTATTCAATTTGATAAATCCGATTGATAGTCATGAATTTAAAATTCATTTAAATTCAGAATTAACACTATGGTGGATAGATGAAAAATTGTCTACTTACCGATCCAATATTTGATGTTTTTGTATAATAACTCTTAATTTCCGTTGAAATATTGTGTGCAAATTGTTCTCTTGCGAAGAACTAGACAAAAATTCCAAACTTCGTACTGATCTTTCAAATAATGTTTCCAAATCGTTTTGTAACATATCATAGCGTACAGCACAATAAGTCAGTGTTGTTCCAATAAAACAATCCTGAGCGGCAATAAGAGTCACTGAAGAAACTCCAACCCATCCTGTATAGAAGGTTGTAAAGGCATAGTACCATGGATCTTGTGAATCATAAGCAAACCGCATCCTATAAAGATATGGCTTCGAACGAGAATGAGGATCACGTATCACCATAACCGCCACTCCAGTGAACATAAGAGCAAGAGTTACAAAGAAGGTAAAAGACATTAAGTAAACTAGTCTTAAGCTTTTTTCGCAAGCATCATGAAGTTTTTTGTTTTCCAATCTAAATTAAAAAAAAAAATAACACAGATGTTGTGGACGTGTGATTCAATTTTAACTATACTTACTTATGAACATAGATATCTTGGTAGAACTTCTGCAGAACATCTCTCATCTGGTTACGACGAAACATCAAATGAAGAATCCTTATAATGAATTGTACTCCAACAAATGTTGTACACAGACCTTCAGCTATCTTAGCAACATCACCTTCATGGTCATTTATAAAAAGAAATTCAGCATAAACTGTTCCAAGAAAACACCAAAGAAATGCCAAAGCTAATAAATTCACCAAAACTATTTGATATTTTGGACTATCCGAAGCTAATGGCCAAACCCAGCTGAATTTGAAAAACCAAAATTGAAATGCTTTTATTTCGTGGCCTTTTGCGGTGATTGGAATAAAAAGATTCATCAGGAAGGACTCTTAAAATAAACAAATTAATACAAAACAAAAACAAACACCGAAATACTCTCGAGCTAAAAAATGCATAAGCTTCGGTGTTCGGTGTCAAGCCTTTATATAGGCTGCACTTTGTCAGTCTTAATTTATTGGAAAATGGTTGAAATGAATTTTTAATGGTTGTACTCGTATGAGTATGAAATGGTGGAATTAAAATTGTTAATTGTTTTTCGTTTTATGGATTTCAAATAAATTATTGGTAAAACGAATTCACCCACGATGACCATTTTTGTTGGGTTCATAAATGTTTAATTAATAAAAATTCATGGAAAATTTATTTGTCCAAAAGCTAAATGAACATTAAATCCAAGCGACGGAGGATGATGGCAAACACCGATGAATGTTTGAGTAATTTATAATTCATATAAATTTTGTTGAATACGGACAGGACATATGGATTATTGGGTATTAAAGAATTGTTTAAATACTAACGAGCTATGTATTTTGTAATTCAATAATTTGTAGATATTAGTACAGGATGATGAAAGCTAAAATATGGTTTTGCTGTTTAATTTTGATGAAAATAACAAAGTGTAATAACTCCCTCTTTTCAGGACTTTTATGTTTATTTTAGTAAATTATAATTAGGGCCTTTTTAAAAAATAGTTAAATAGTCTAATTTTTTTTTGAACTAGTGGATGTTTTGCAGACTAAGAAACTTTAGTGCGTTTTAGTACTAATTCATCATAATTTTGCAAAAAAACAACCTACATTGTAATGAGCTGATGAAAACAGAAACAGAAGTTTCTCTAAAGATGGACAAGAGATCTAATTGGGTAACTTTAGTCTAATACATGACGTTTAAGGTTAGAAACGTACACTCCGGGACAAATAGACATATGTACACAGTGCAGAGAATTTAATGTAAGATATTAGCTCATTTGAACTAATTTGTATTGATTACAGTGCACAAGTACAAGCTTCAATTCAATCTATTGTATAATTATTTATGTGTATTAATAAATTCATTCAACATAGTACCTTTTTAATAGACTCAGAATAAGTCGAACGTGGGAAGGATACAGACAACGTGAACTGAATACAAAACTATTAACTATAGACCTGCTTAAGTAAAACATGTAATGACTACATTTATATTTTTAAACCTTCAAACAAGTGTCTTTGTTGAAATAAGTAATGCCTTTTGTTTAGAATAAAAGCAACTTATATTGAGTCAATTGATATGCAGCTTGTCTATAGAAAATGTATCTCACACACTCAATTCTGATGCTATGTATCCCATACCTAATTCTAAACCAGCAAACAATGATGGTTTTAAATTTTTTGAAAATATTAAATTTATTTCACAAAATTTTGTTCACCTTATTAAAGAATAATTTTCATTGATGAGAGCAAGAGTGTTTGCCACCCAAATTGGTAAAGATTATTTTCATTTACCTATCTGCCTTCATATTTCCAAGTTAAAACCATCCAATATACAAAATTTGATACTTTAAATCTCCCCTTACTCGAACAAAAAAAAAAAAAATGAAAAGACCTCCCTTACTCGGAGGATGTGGTATATTGGTTATTAAAACTGGTACGGTGTATATAATTTAAAAATTTGAACGTGCTCTTCCAAAAAAAAAAAAAAAAGTGCAAATGCTAAGTGTTTTAGAAGAGCTTATTATGTTTCAATTTTTTTGTCTTCTCCACCACCATCACCGCCACAAAATAATGGGTTTATGTTCCTTGGTGTTTTTTGTTTTGTTTTTAAAAGCTCATCATCGTCACCCTCCAGACCAGATGTGCAATTTCTCAAGACAATCTACTTATTGGCGTTCTTTTTATTTGAGATATCCTCCATGGTATTAAGGAACATAAAGTACGACACCGATGAGCTCATAGCCTGAAACGAGGATAAAACAAACAAAAACAACAACAATGGAAAAAAAAGAAAACATACAAAAGAACTTATTTAGTGAATTTGTTTGTCGTTATCAGTATACATCCAACGTGCGTTTTGGTTAGAGTTTTTTTTTTGCTTTTCTCATATTGACTTTATCTTGGTCTTGTAATCATTAAAACTTCCCTATAAGACGAATATTTCTTACACTTCATTCACTTACCGAACCAATACTGTCAAGAGATAAGATCATAAAATTCATTCCATTCAGATGAACAGATTTCTGTGATCGATAAATTGCAAAACTTATGTCTTTTATAAGTTTGGCATTAGTTTTGCTATCATTGTGGACTAAAAGTGATTCCCAGTTGCACATGTAATATGAGTCGGCCATTTGTGCAGCCTGATTAAAGATTTGTAGTGAATATTATTATATTAAATGTTTGATTTACTTAATTCGAAATTTAATGTAACTCACAGCATCAGTGCATCGTTGACCAAAGGAACCAATTACTAAGAATTCTAAACATTGTGATACCAGCCAAAAGAAATATTTTAGTGTCTCCACACTGAAGTCGTTCTGGAGGATGGAAATTATTTTAAAGTAACGATTAGATATAAGAAAAGAATTGTATTAGATATAGGTATATCGTCTTTCATAATATCGACTGCATATAGTCCATTTTTATAATTTCGACAAAAAAATTGACTTATCAAACAAACAGTAACGAATAAAAGAAACGAGGAAACGATAAGTCATAAGTCATAAGTCATAAGTCATAAGTCATAAGTCATAAGTCATAAGTCATAAGTCATAAGTCATAAGTCATAAGTCATAAGTCATAAGTCATAAGTCATAAGTCATAAGTCATAAGTCATAAGTCATAAGTCATAAGTCATAAGTCATAAGTCATAAGTCATAAGTCATAAGTCATAAGTCATAAGTCATAAGTCATAAGTCATAAGTCATAAGTCATAAGTCATAAGTCATAAGTCATAAGTCATAAGTCATAAGTCATAAGTCATAAGTCATAAGTCATAAGTCATAAGTCATAAGTCATAAGTCATAAGTCATAAGTCATAAGTCATAAGTCATAAGTCATAAGTCATAAGTCATAAGTCATAAGTCATAAGTCATAAGTCATAAGTCATAAGTCATAAGTCATAAGTCATAAGTCATAAGTCATAAGTCATAAGTCATAAGTCATAAGTCATAAGTCATAAGTCATAAGTCATAAGTCATAAGTCATAAGTCATAAGTCATAAGTCATAAGTCATAAGTCATAAGTCATAAGTCATAAGTCATAAGTCATAAGTCATAAGTCATAAGTCATAAGTCATAAGTCATAAGTCATAAGTCATAAGTCATAAGTCATAAGTCATAAGTCATAAGTCATAAGTCATAAGTCATAAGTCATAAGTCATAAGTCATAAGTCATAAGTCATAAGTCATAAGTCATAAGTCATAAGTCATAAGTCATAAGTCATAAGTCATAAGTCATAAGTCATAAGTCATAAGTCATAAGTCATAAGTCATAAGTCATAAGTCATAAGTCATAAGTCATAAGTCATAAGTCATAAGTCATAAGTCATAAGTCATAAGTCATAAGTCATAAGTCATAAGTCATAGGTCATAAGTCATAAGTCATAAGTCATAAGTCATAAGTCATAAGTCATAAGTCATAAGTCATAAGTCATAAGTCATAAGTCATAAGTCATAAGTCATAAGTCATAAGTCATAAGTCATAAGTCATAAGTCATAAGTCATAAGTCATAAGTCATAAGTCATAAGTCATAAGTCATAAGTCATAAGTCATAAGTCATAAGTCATAAGTCATAAGTCATAAGTCATAAGTCATAAGTCATAAGTCATAAGTCATAAGTCATAAGTCATAAGTCATAAGTCATAAGTCATAAGTCATAAATCATAAGTCATAAGTCATAAGTCATAAGTCATAAGTCATAAGTCATAAGTCATAAGTCATAAGTCATAAGTCATAAGTCATAAGTCATAAGTCATAAGTCATAAGTCATAAGTCATAAGTCATAAGTCATAAGTCATAAGTCATAAGTCATAAGTCATAAGTCATAAGTCATAAGTCATAAGTCATAAGTCATAAGTCATAAGTCATAAGTCATAAGTCATAAGTCATAAGTCATAAGTCATAAGTCATAAGTCATAAGTCATAAGTCATAAGTCATAAGTCATAAGTCATAAGTCATAAGTCATAAGTCATAAGTCATAAGTCATAAGTCATAAGTCATAAGTCATAAGTCATAAGTCATAAGTCATAAGTCATAAGTCATAAGTCATAAATCATAAGTCATAAGTCATAAGTCATAAGTCATAAGTCATAAGTCATAAGTCATAAGTCATAAGTCATAAGTCATAAGTCATAAGTCATAAGTCATAAGTCATAAGTCATAAGTCATAAGTCATAAGTCATAAGTCATAAGTCATAAGTCATAAGTCATAAGTCATAAGTCATAAGTCATAAGTCATAAGTCATAAGTCATAAGTCATAAGTCATAAGTCATAAGTCATAAGTCATAAGTCATAAGTCATAAGTCATAAGTCATAAGTCATAAGTCATAAGTCATAAGTCATAAGTCATAAGTCATAAGTCATAAGTCATAAGTCATAAGTCATAAGTCATAAGTCATAAGTCATAAGTCATAAGTCATAAGTCATAAGTCATAAGTCATAAGTCATAAGTCATAAGTCATAAGTCATAAGTCATAGGTCATAAGTCATAAGTCATAAGTCATAAGTCATAAGTCATAAGTCATAAGTCATAAGTCATAAGTCATAAGTCATAAGTCATAAGTCATAAGTCATAAGTCATAAGTCATAAGTCATAAGTCATAAGTCATAAGTCATAAGTCATAAGTCATAAGTCATAAGTCATAAGTCATAAGTCATAAGTCATAAGTCATAAGTCATAAGTCATAAGTCATAAGTCATAAGTCATAAGTCATAAGTCATAAGTCATAAGTCATAAGTCATAAGTCATAAGTCATAAGTCATAAGTCATAAGTCATAAGTCATAAGTCATAAGTCATAAGTCATAAGTCATAAGTCATAAGTCATAAGTCATAAGTCATAAGTCATAAGTCATAAGTCATAAGTCATAAGTCATAAGTCATAAGTCATAAGTCATAAGTCATAAGTCATAAGTCATAAGTCATAAGTCATAAGTCATAAGTCATAAGTCATAAGTCATAAGTCATAAGTCATAAGTCATAAGTCATAAGAACTATCATGATAGAAAAAATTATCACAATAGAAAAAAAAAATTATAGAAAAATCTATCACGACAGAGAGAACTATCATGATAGAAGAAACTATGATAATAGTCAAATCTATCACAACAGAAAACACTATGATGATATATCACGACAGAAAAATCTGGCACGATAGAAAAAAACTGTCACAATAGAAAAAAATTTTATGGTAAAAAACTATCACCACAGAAAAAACTATGAAAGAAAAATCTATCATGACAGAAGAAACCATCATGATAGAAAAAACTATCATTAAAGAAAAAAAATTCATGATAGAGAAAAAAATATCACAGAAAAAATAATCATGATAGAAAAAAACTATAATCATAATTTATCACGACAGAAAAGCTATAATAAACTTAATACTTGGTACTTATACCAAAATACTTATACCATGGTACTGAAAAGTACAAGTACCAGTGCCAACTACTTGAACTTAAAAATACTGAACTTCTGAAATACTTTGTTAACTTACACGTTTGGTTAATGGTTAACTTACACGTTTGGTTAATGGTAAGTCTACATACCTTTTGCAATTGAAAAGCCACAGTGCAGAGCAGAAATACTCCAAATGAGACCACAAAAAATATTGGAATACTAAGAAACGATTGAAGTTCTTCAAAAAATCTGTAATAATTCAAATATTTCACTTAATATCACAAAATTAAACAAAAATAAACTTAAGTCCTAATAAACAAAGTAATGCATACGAGTATATTCTTGATTCACTGAAATTTCGCTAATTTAGTTTTAAATGTATATTTTGGTTTTTTTTTCAAGCATGAACTCAGGGCACAATTGTAATGTTTATCAATAAAAAAAAGTGGATTGGTGTTCGAAATTTCAGAAATTAAAATGCTCCATTCGAAATTTTGCACTATAAAATTTCGCTTTTCATATTTTTACAATTAAAAATACTACTTTTAGCAATCTCGAAAGCACAATATTCCGCAATCTTCGAAGTTGAAAATTAAATTCAAGAAAAATTAATTTGCTTGTAACTAATTCAGCCTTATTATAAGTTTCACAAGGAAAATATTTCGACCGAAAAATTTTTGTTTCACTGGAATCTTAGAAGTAATTATGATTTTCACTTCTCCTGGCCTTAAATAAACAAAAAGCTTGCGCAATGGCATCAGTCAGTAGCCTCTGGTTTTCTTTCGTTCGCCGTCAAAAAATAAGTGATAATTTAAGCTCTTAATTAGGAATTATTATGAAAAAAGGGAAATTTCCTTTTTTCGTGTGAAAATCACAATAGGAAAAGTGAAATGTCAATTTTTCCGCGTGGAATCTTCCAATAAGGCTGATTATTTTTTTAATTGAAAACTTTCTAATTTAAATTTCGCGTGAAGGTAAGTTTTTAAAGTGTAAAAAATACGTTTATTGAAATAAATTAAAAATGTCTTTCGTTTTTGGTACGCAGGATTAGTATTTTTCAGTGCAAAACTGACACCAATTTATGTTTCTGTGAGATGTGAATTTCGAGTAGGGATCTTAAATTGCGAGGTTTTGTTAATATTTTCAATAAATGCGTGATTTCGTTATTATTAGACTTTGACTTGTAAGATTTCATACCGCTTCCCCAAAAAATTGATTCAAAACAAGCTTAATATTTACTTAGAATAATTTACATATCATAATATACTCATTTGACTATTTTTCACTCTGAACTTACCTATCTATAGCCTGTTGTTTTCCAATGATAACTTTCAAATTGCGATTAAAAATCTTATACAAATCATTCGTTTGATGAGGTTTAGCCTTCTTGGCTAAAACTTCCATCGAAGTTGCAAATAGTCTATCCAGATCTTCATGCAACATGGTGTAGCGCATCTCACAATACCTAAGCGTTGTTCCAATTAAGCAATCTTCAGCTGAAATTATCGTCACAGTTGATATTCCAACCCATCCTGTGTAGAGTGTTGTGAAGGCATAATTCCAAGGTAATTGAGAATCATAAGAGAATTGCATTTGATATAAATAAGGTTTCGAACGTGAGCTTGGATCTCGAGCGACGACAATTGCCACACTTAGGTACATGAAGAATAAAGTTAAAAAGAATGTGATTGACATAAAATAAACCAATCGCAGGGTACTTTCACATTCGTTGTGTCGTTTTTCATTTTCAGTACTGCAAAATTTTAAAAAGAACAACAATTTGTAAAAGTAAAGAATTTTTCTAAAAATTTTCGAAAATAAACACAAACATAGGGGATAGTTTTGAATTTTCCAAAAGAAACTATCCGATAGCTCATCAAAATTTCCTTCCAAAATTCCCAATTTTTGGGGATAATTTTTAAAAATTTCTAAATATTGTTCCCGGTGATTATTTTGCACTTTCTCAGGTAGAAATAGCAGGTAGTGCCAATATTAGTTGTGATACAAAAAAATTGGTTTGAAAAAGTTGAAAATCCCATCACTTCTAAGCAAACTTACTTGTGCAAATAAATTTCCTTGTAGAATTTCTGCAAAACATCTCTCATTTGATTGCGGCGTATAATCAAATGAAGAATCCTTATGATGAGTTGTGTTCCAACAAAAGTCGTACACAAGCACTCTGCTATTTTAGCAATATCTCCTTCATGTTCAGTAATGAACAAAAACTCTGCATAAACAGTTCCAAAAAAACAACTTAAAAACAACAATGCCAAACAATTAACAAAAAAAGTCTGATATCCAGAACTATCGGGAGCCATTGGCCAAACCCAACTAAGTTTGAAAAGCCAAAATAGGGCAGATTTGAGTTGTTCTCCTTTGGCAGTGATTGGAATAAAAAACTTCATCATGATGATGATGATGATGATGAAGATGATGACCGACAGGAAGGAAGGAAATCAGCTTTGTAATAACGGAAGATAGATTACCCATTATTTATATACATATTATTTGCATATATTTTGTGATGACCTAATTTATTCGCAATGAATTTTTTATTATTCTCAATAAAACGGAAATACAAAATAATATGAATATGTTAATTATTGTTGTTGATTTTGCTTGTTGAATTGATAATTTTCTGCTGCAAAATTAAATTCTCCAAGGGTTTTATTTCTAAAGACACATTAATGTTTTCTTAATGGCTTTATGTCTATATTATGAACTTGAAGACTCTACTAATGGACGTTAAACTTTGTGAAAGTAGAGGTTTTTTTTTTTTTTTTTTGGTTGTTGTTGTATGATTTATATTTAATTGACATGGGAGGATAAATTAAGACATTATTACCAAACTTTGAGGAATATAGGCAATAAGCCTTAAATCACATTGTGTCGTACTAACCATATGTTGCATTAATAAAAATGAAGGATTTTTTTATTTTGACATTTAATGGCAATTTGTCACTTTAACCTTTTTGATTTTTTTATAGATTTGTTGTTTTTTATAGTTCAAGAAATTATAGGTCATTTATGTGTTTGAAAAATATTTGTTGTCCCTTAATAAAAATCAAAGGCAAAAGAATGGGAAATTTGTAAATTTTTGTATTTCAATTTCAATCTTTCTTTAGAATAAAAGTTTTTAAAAATAAATAGTCATTTTAAACCCAATCATTATAATAATTTAACCCTTTGTAAGTACTCCAGAGGTTACAATCTGACACCACTTCAAAAAACACTAACAGTCCTGCTTATATTCATTGTTTAAATTAGCTGTTTTTGGTACATTTTTAATTTAAACATACAGAATTGTGTATTGAATCACAAGATAAGAGAGCCTTCCCGAGATTAAGTTAAGTTTTAACCGATTTCTACAAGCTGGTGGAGTTTTCTAGGCTTATTTGGCTTGTCACTAAAACTAACATGTTTTTTTAACATAAGAATAGCCTCAGCGTTTTTATTGCAATTAAAATGCTAACTTATCGATTTATTTTTTTAACAAAACACTTTTTATTTATTTTTGCAGTTGGACAAATTATGTTAGTGCTATTTGTTACTTCCATTATTTTTAATTATCTCAAAAAATGTGAGTCCTTATAGAATATTACAAAGATTTCAATAGGTTCGAAAAATGGTCCTACCAGGACACTTTGATGCCAGCAATTGACTCTTATTTACTCAAAGACTGCTTCTCATCTGCATAAGCCTTATGTTTAAGCTAACCCAATACATTTTTAATGATCCTCGAATCTAAAGAGTAGGGTAGAAAGGAGAGTAATTGTCCACTTTTGCTTTCCAAAAAGTTTAACTTACACCTGCTGTATGAATCGGACCATTGTTCTACTGAAAAACAATCGTTAGGTATCCGAAAGTGTCCTCAAAATATCGCAAGGATATTTCCAATAAGGTATTATAGAATCTCGTTGTCATTTTACAGTTTAAGAAAACTAAACTAATTATGTTATAAGGAGAGAATGTACCGAATACCAAAACTTGTCTCTGTTAGCTTTGATGAGAGAACAAAATCAACTTTTTTTTTCTAAGCTAGTGACGATAGTATTTTACCTTCCTTCTGCGTCCAAAAGTTAAAATTTTACTAAGGTGCCAGTTATAGCTATCATTGAAATTCATCATTGAAAATTTTAATGATGGATTTTGAGGCGTTTATGAAGTAAAACCACTTATTTTTTTGGTGAACAAATAAAGCTCAAGACTTAATTAATATTTCTAGTCCAAAAAAAATTTCAAATAGTCCCAACCTTCCACATAAAAAGACTTTTCTTTTTTCAATGATTGAACTACAGGGTGGCGCACCAATTGTGCTACAATAAGAAATTCAAATAAATTTTTTTTTAATCGATGTATTTCATTTATTTTTTTTTTTATTGGTTAGAAAATTAAATTTTATTTTAAATAGTTAGTTGTTTTTAAAGATTATAGACCGCAAATGACCTCCACGCTCTCCCACGCATATGCGGCACCTGATCAAAAAATTATTCATTGCGGCCTGAAGAGTTGAAGTTGGGATCGCCTCAATTATTGTCGTTATGGACTGCTTTAATTCAGTTAAATTCCTGGGCTTCGTTTTATACACCTCTTGCTTGACATAACCCCATTAAAAGAAGTCTGGTGCAGTCAGGTCAGGTGACCTTCGGGGCCAGCGAAGAGTGGAGTTCCTAGAAATTAATTTGTTTGCGAATTTTTTGTATAGCTCCGCCATAACTGGTCTGGCTATATGTGCAGTTGCTCCATCTTGCTGAAACCAAACGCTGTTGAATGGTATACGTCTTCGGCGCAGTTCTGGGTAAAAAAAACTCCTTCAACATCTTTAAATAACGGTCCCCATTGACAGTAACGGTTACACCGTTTTCTTCAAAGAAGTACGGCCCGACAATACACCTTGATGAAACTGCGCACCACACAGTGACTCGTTCTGGGTGCAGTTCCGTCTCATGGAGCATTTCTGGATTAGACTCATTCCATATACGGCAATTTTGCTTGTTTACATTGCCGTTAAGATCAAAATGGGCCTCATCAGACATGAACAAACAATTGATCAATGTGTTGTCTTCTTCGGCCATTGATATCATTTTTTGGCAAAATTCCAGGCGAACAGGCAAATCCTGAGGGTTTAACTTGCTAGTAATTTGGACTTTGTACGGAAACAAGTTTAAATCGTCATGAAGTATCCGTTGTAATGACCGTCTACTAACTCCAATTTGCCCCGTTAAGTTTCGGGTCGAAACGCTCGGATTGGCCTGTATAGCAGATGCTACTGCTGCGATTGTATCCTGAACCCGAACATTGGCATCTCGATGGTACGACCTTCGTGCGATGCTTCCAGATTCGGCAAACATGTTTACAAACCTCATAATGGTCCATCTACTCGGGGGATTACCGCCAAACTCCCGCCTAAATTCCCTTTGGACGGAAATGACGGACTGCAAAGCATGGTACCGTTGCACTATCCAAATTCTTTTCTCCGTATCCCAAGCATCCATTTTTATAAATCTAAATAGTAACCTACAAAATAAAAAAAAAATAAGCCGATTACTCACACAGAAAAAAAGTTATTACGTTTTATTTTTGTAGCATGATTCGTGCGCCACCCTGTACCTTACCAATGATCATTGGAATCTTTAAAGTCATTTTATGCGGAAAGTTGGGCCTATTTAAATTTTGTTTTGACTAGAAATATTAATTAAGTCTTTAGCTTTATTTGCCCATCAAAATAGTATTTGATTTTGCTTTCTAAATGTCTCAAAATTAATCATTAAAGTTTTCAATGATGAGTTTCAATGATGTTAGATTAGTTAGTTAGATGCTCCTATCAGTATTTCATGCAATGTGGTATGATGTGAATTAAGAAGATGTAGAGAGTTGTTAGTCACTAGGCCCTGGTTCTCCATGAGCTGTTGCGCCACAAAATTTATTTATTTATTTTTTACTTACAGCCAATTAGCTCACTTTTAACCCAGTTTTCTAAGTTTTCTATCATACCTTGTTGAGATACGTTTGACTAGAGATCTTCGGCTTGTCTGGTATGATAGAATAGCGGACGCGCAATCATTCCATATAAAAATTGATCTTTTTATTAAATAATAACCAATTTCGGGTTTCCAACAAATTTTTCGAGCTTGAAAGCGATGAGACAGTAATTTATCGTTCTAGAACTCAATTTTTCCGAATTTCGGTGCAGTTAGCTATTTTTTTCCTGGTTATTTCAAAATATTAAATGTATAAACCACCAATCGTCATGATATTAACACTCTCCAATATATTTTCATTAATAAAACTGAGTAAAAGTAAACCAAATTAGCTTAAAAATCTAAATCTCACGAAGGCCATCTCATCTTGTGACTCAATATTCAATTCCGTATGCTTCCATTAAAAAAAAGTACCAAAAACAATTGATTTTAATAAAAAATATAAGTGAGGCTATCCAAATGTTACGGACTGTAGCTCCCTCGGGTTTCAGTAGTTTTAATTTGAAACGACCTCATCAACAACTGTGTTATTCTATGAACTAAGGAAAATTAAAGAATTGCTTACAGAAAAAAAAAATCATCGTTTAATATTTTTTTCACACAACTTAAAATGTCAAACAGAAGTTCCTTAACTTTCCTGATGATCTCTTGACAATACTCGTAATTCTATTATTTATTTTATGACATAATAGTGTTTTTGTTTTGAGATTTATCGCATTTATCTGAAGTGCAATTTTTATTTTTTTTTTTATGATTTCCCACCTCTTTCGATTGCATATTTGATGACTTTTAGTAGAAACTTATTGAGCGAAAAAAACGTTGTTTTATAAAAGTCCTTGAAGTTTGTCCTTAACTTTCAGAAACTATTTTCCGTTAAACCATTGAACTTTTGCCACAAAAATGAAAACAAAAAAAAATTTAAAAAAAAAATCCAAACAAGAACATTGAAATTCCTTTAAAGTTTCTTCGTTAACATAAAACCCCAGCCTCAAAGTAAGAGTCTTGCATTTTTGATATTCAAATTAAGGGAGTCTATATTTTATGATGAGGAATCAAAAAAAAAAAAGAAAAAAAAAAAAGAAGATAACTCCTTGTCCATGCTGGATCAGAGAATATGACGATGCTGGCAACGGTGACGACGACGATGGAATGATTTTTTTTGCAAGTGCAGTTTTATTTTCAGTCTTTTTTTTTTTATATCTTTTTTTAACTTAAGTAATGTATGTATGTATGACCTAATGAATATAACATGGTATAGGTATTATTTCCTTTGAGGAAAATATTTAAGCTTAAAGAGAATAAGGTGCTTGGCTAGGTCGCACATTATATCCTCTAATATTTATTTGTCGTGAAGGACCTAGAATTGGATATTTTTAACATATAATTAGAATAAGCTAGTTTTTACATAAATGAGAAAATGGCGCATGCAGGGAATCACAAAAAAGCTATTTTAAAACTGAGCTTTTTCGAAACTGTTTTGGATTGATATTTACATAGGTTTACACCTACCTCTATTTCTAGCTCTGGACTAGACCCTAATTCTATAGTACCTGAGCATTACTTTACTTTCCTCTTGTACCAAATTCGAGTTCATTAAGTGGTGCTAGGAACTTTATGAGTCTGAAACTTGCCAACTCACATCCTGACAACCTTATGAAATTTCAAATATAATTTAGTTTATTTTCTAATAAGACACGCTTAAAAGAAAAGCAACAAACAATTAAAAAATTATAGTGAAGTACACAACCATATTTTAACATTTTCTCTTACGTCTATGCAAAAAAAGTATACATAGTTTATTTTTTGCGATATTACAGTGATTTGTTTGCTTGCGTTTTCAAAGTTTTTGCTTAGCAATTTTTGCAAATAAATTAAATATCTTTGATTCAGGTGCTACGCCACCGCTGGACTGTCAACTCCAAAGTCCTAACTAGTATTACAAATGCCTGATTAATAAAAGGAACTAATTAGAGACATCTTGTGCTTGATGCTTTAGTAAAGGTATCACTTCGTATAGCAACCTCCTGACAATAGTACTTGCAGATTTTGAGTAGGCCTTTTATCATTTCTCCAAACAAGTATGTACTTCATACCAAATTGTACTTAATACCAAATTCTAGGTACTTTGTCCGAAAAATTAATTGATACTAATTTGAATACTTAATTATTGACTATTAGTGGTACCAGCAGCGTAAGGAATGTTATCAAATTTGCTACGGGTACATATTTCACGATTCAATATCTTGCCTTTAAAGTACAACTACTATGGTGACCATCTATTCTGAATTTTTATCAAACCCCAATATTATTCTTTTTTGAAGAGCTACATATTTTCTTTTATTTTTCATACCATATTTTGTGTACATCGTCTTATTTTTGATTTTAAAGTAAATTCTACACAAAATAGCAAACAACTCCTATTAGCTGGATTACCTGGATGTAGAACATTTTAATCTCAGTTAAGAAGAGTTTTTAATTAACTCTCACTCCGATGACTGAATCACTTTCATTCAATCAAATCTTCAATCGAAAAATTATTTCCACAATGGTTTTCAAAGAATAGGTTCCATTCAAAATTCAATGGCAGTATTTAATGTTAGTTTCACTTTAGTTAAATTAGTATGAAATGTTATGTTTGAGCCGAAAATGTTTGTTTAAAATTTAAATAATCTAGAGTTTTCATTAATGCGAAGTAGTTTGTGTGAAAAATTGCTTAAAATAGCTTCGTTATAAGTTAGGCTCTTATTTGTATCTGATGTTTTCAGCTAAGCAAAGTGCAGTTAAGCGTGTATAGTTGACTGAAGTACACTAGCTATAAAGATGAATACCAAAAACCACAAGAATTATCATCAAAATTATGTTTTTGGAAAATCTATAAGAATTCAGAAAGCCTGCAAAATGCTTCATCGTACAGTCAGAGTGGTTTTGGTTGCATGAATATGGCGTAGAAATAGAATAAAATCTGAACCACTCAACTGTTTTTAATAAAACTTTTAGAACTGATAAAAGCTTGCAAATGAAATCACTTTAATAAACTATCGCCTATACTGACATGTTCACTAAAAGTGGCATTTTCATAGTTAGCTTTTCGATTTTATTTGTAGTATAAGCTCGATAACGACACTACTTATTTTCATGAAATTTTCAGACATGTTTAAAGAAAAGGCAATTATAAACAATTTCTACCCACTAACTTGCCAATTTTTGAAAATGTTGACAAGGACTTTTAAAAGATTTTTTTTTTTTTAATTTTTAAGGTTTTTCCTTAAAAAAGTTATTACTTTTTATATGTCAAATGAAACAAAAATTATAATAGAAAACATAGAAATTAATTTTAAAAAAGCATTTGCTTGTGTAAAACACTTATTCAAATTTTTTTTTGGAGAGATTTATCTCATTATTTAAATAAGGTTGCCAAGGGAATAGTATTTACCAAATTATTATTTTGTATTTCCTTAAGATTTCATCAGAAAAATGAGTAAAAGATCTATCGGGTTTTTCAATAAAAGGGCTAAAAAAGTTTTTTTTAATAAAACAAAAACGGTTTTGGATATCAATGAAATTGTTTATTCCTGTGAAAGTACGTTTGATGCCGTTATGTATGAAACTCGATTTCTTTTGCATGGCCACCACGGGTACGCTTGCAGAAGTCCAGGCGCTGAACCCAATTTTCGACGGTTTTCAAGCATAATTCGGCCGATACTGCTGCAATTTCACGTTCGATATTCGTATGAAGTTCATCAATCGTCGCTGGCTTGTTGGCATATACCATAGACTTGACGTAGCCTCACAGCAAATAGTCTAATGGCGTCAAAGCGACTGCACCATTTCGTGAGATAACACGTTCTCCAAACTTGGTTTGCAATAAATTGATTGTGACATTCGCTGTGTGGTTTGTGGCGCGGTCCTGTTGGAATCACATGTCCTCTAAGTTCATATCATCCAATTGGGGCCAAAAATATTCGGTTATCATTGAACGGTAGTGATCCCCATTCACGGTGACGTGCCGGTCTTGATCATCACCAATGACGCCACCGGCCCATAATCCAGAAAAAACCATAATTTTTTCCGGATGCAATGATGACTCATGGAGTACGTGTGGATTGCTGCCTGACCAATACCGCATATTTTGTTCATTGACAAAGTCATTCAGCCAAAAATGAGCCTCATCGCTGAAGATGATTTTTCGATGAAAATCCGAATCATTTTCAAGTGATTGCTCAGCCCAATTCACGAACATACGACGCTTCTGGTGGTCAAGCGGCTTCAGTTCTTGTGTCAATTTAATCTTGTTAGGATGTAGGCTAAGATCTTTTCGCAAAATTCGCCACAACGACGTCACAGAGAACCCAAGGCTTGAGAACGACGTGTGAGAGACACATTTGGGCTTTCTGCAACTGAAGCCTCAGCGGCAGCAATATTCTCGACACTACGGGCACTTCTTTGTCTCATTGGCACGGAAACATTTTGTACTGTGCTTGTGGCTTCAAATTTTTCCACTAGACGTTCAATTGCTGATCTGCTAGGACGATTATGACGACCATAAATTGGACGTAGCGCTCTTAACATTGAGGCCACTGACTCCGAATTTCGGTAGTAAATTTTAAGTTGTTGGCTCGTATATCTTTCCATCATAAAATGGCAAATTTTACTGAAGAGAAATGTCAAAAGAGCGGCAAGAAATATGGCCTTGTTTGCTGTCCCTGTCGCTCTACTTTTGTAGCGTCCCTGTTGAAAAACCCTTTATTACTGAAATAAATCAGTCAGTAGAAGACTTAGCATTAAGTATTGGACTTGTTGAATTATTGATTTAAAATAGCTTTTAATTGCTCTTAAAGTCCTATAAATTGGCGTTTCGTCCGGCTTACTCACTTGATGGTATTTAGTTCTATAAATTGGTGCTTCGTCCGACTTACTCGCTTGGACTCATCAGTGACATAGTGAGGGCTTTTGTCTTACGCAATTTTTATTAGCGATACAGGAACTATAAAGCAAGTTTTGTAATTGTGCAAATCAAAAATTGAGATGACAATCAAACATGATATTACGATGATAGAGAACACCAAAGAAGTGGGTGGCACTATTCTGTCTGTCTGTTTGTCTACAGCCTAAACTGCCCGATCGATTTTTTTTCAAACTTGGTATATGGTGGTTTTTGGTGAATATGCCTACACGTTTTTTTTCTTTTTTTTTACAACCTAAAAATAACGGTACCTGCTAATCATTTTTTTTAGCAATTTTACATAATTCTATTTTCTCAAAAACGGCTCGGCAACTTTTCTAAAAAAAGGCTTCCTTTGGGTGGAAAACTATTTTCAAAAAATGGTTTTTAATGGTATACTTCCAAAGAAACCATTTTTTTAATTTTCGATTTTCTTTAAAACGGTATGACTGATTTCAATAATTTTTTTAAACAGAGGCTTCCAAAAACTATTAATATTTTCGTGTACTTAAATTAAAAAAAAAACATTTTTTGGACTTTTAAAAAATGTTGCAAAATGTTTTTTTGAAAATCAAATATTTCTAAAACGATATGATCGATTTTTTTTTGAAACCCAATAATAAAGAGTTTTTAGTAGTTTCTGAACTATTTTTAGAACAAATTTTACATGTACATACATATGAAAAAATAACGGTATCTTCCATACAAAAGTTAAAAAACCGGAAAGGAAAATATATTTTTTCTCAAAAACGACTCCTATGATTTTGATTAAACTTTTCCATGTATGTACTAAAATAAATACGATCTACTACAAAAAATTATACAATTGCACCTAGTAACTATTAAGAGTACCTGTTACAGAACGCGTTTTTTATTTTGAGTTTTCTCACTATCGGCTGAAAAGTTTTAGATAATTTTTTTTCTAGTATACAAATTTGAGATAAGTTTAAATAATACTGCATATAAAAATTTTCAAAAAAAATATTTTTGAATTTTTAAAAAAAGTTTCAAAATTTCTTTTTGAAAATCCGATCCTTCAAAAATGAGTTGACAAATTTTTTTAAATTTTATTTTTATATGCACATAAATAAATAATTAAGACTTTCCTTAACTAACTGCTCCAACGATTTAACTTTTTGTCCATACAATCATATTCCGTAAAGAATTAAGAAAAATCAAAAAAAAATCATCTAAGAAAACTCGAAGTTTTTTTAGATGATTTAAAATGCTTTTAAATATTTATTCCTCATAATTTCCATAACTTTACATATAATTTTCTTAAACCCTCAGAACCATTAATATAAGAGCAAGTGCGTGCGACCCAGTCGTGCATTTTATTTTCCTTATTTTTTTTATAGTTAGCTTAGTTAGTTAAAAAAATAAAAATTTGAGGTTTTTCATTCATAATATTTCTTAAAAATGAATTTTCTCAGTTCAGATAGTTATTGTCATTTTAATTTTTTTAAAACTGAGAAAACAAAAAACCAAACTAGTATTCAAGAACACATCTTTAAGCTAATAATTATATAAGTAAATGTAACCATTTGGTGAAAATATCCGGAAAATTCCCATATTTCTTTTTTTTTTTAGTTTAAAACTATCTTAAAAATTATGTAACTGCTTTTGATTATTGTTTTTGGAAGGAACTTTCAAAAAATTTAAATTGTGTTACAGACTTTAGGTTTTTTAAGAAATTTCAATTTTTTGTCTTGAAAATTTAATTGTTCAAAAACGAGTTAGAAGTATAAAATTCCAAATAAGGAAATTATAAAGGTAAGGTATTGGTTTGGAATAGTTAATTTAATATTAAGTGCAAAATTATGCAATGAAAAACAATAATTCTGTACCACAGATTTTAGATATTGAAAATTGTAAGAATTTTTAAATTAAGGATTTTAAAATGAAGAATATTGACTTTTTTCAGAATTAGGCTTACAATCAAGCAAAGGCAAGAAAGTTGCTATTTTATTGAATAAGCCGCAAGAACTGCGTGTGAAATGCTAAAGCCTTGAGTTCAAAGACATAATCAAATTTAATTTTGTAAATAAAGTCTATGAATGAAACATGAAATTTAATTCTATTTAAACACTCAAACTTAAATGCAAATTGAAAAGAATATTTCAAAAATGTAAATGTAACAGCAAAAATAATCTTTTTTCAGACACGATTTAGCCCTTTTTCGTGTTCTTCACTTCCCCCAAAAAAATATGGTCACCTTATACCTTTATTTTTTGCTACACACAAAAAAAAAAAAAAACACTACGCAGGTTATAAGCCATGCTCCTTCGCCTTCAGTTCACTTCGCATAACCTTAAATTATTTGAAACAATTTTTTTTTTTAGTTTCTGCATGGTGGGAACTTAATTTCATGCATTTTGAACATCCGAAACGTGGCGGTATGATCTCCCCCAACGTATTTTTTATACAATTTTTTGTTGTTGTTGTTTTTGTATTTCCTGTAAGTCGGTGGTAGATTTATTGAGAAGTAGTCTTTGTAAGGTAATGAGTTTCTGGCTAATATTATTAAGTGTTAAGCGAAGTGTGCACGTAAAGCGTGAGTTATTAACTGAGGAAAACTTGATAATATTAGCATAGAATTATGTGAAAATGGGGTAGCAAAATAGGGGAGTCATTTAATTTTAGTGAATGGTTTTATGGAAATACAAAAATGCGTTCTTGTAGATACAAGATATATACTCTATACGTGCAGAGAGGATACCATCACACAACAAACATAGTAGCATCATCGGGAACAGCAACAAAAAGGACTTGTGATTTTTTTCTTATTGCAAATCTGAGATCCTTTAAATGTCCAAGACTCAACCCCTAAGTCAACAACATTCGATTTATCGTTTTCAATATTAACAATAGATTTCAACATTGGAATGGCTTCGCGCGCACCCGTGCCATCATGATGGTCGTTTTCGTTGTCGACTGTGTCGGTTAAGGATAAAATCTAACAAAGGACATTTTTGTTGTTTTCTTTGGGGCTTTGCTTTCTAATCATTATCGGTTCACGAGAATCTTTATATCTACAAAGTGTGCAAGGACACTTGAATGAAGGAAATCTTCATAAAATTTGCATGAGCTTATTGCTTCTTCGTTGTTTTTTTTTCTTCATTTTTTTTTTGTCTTCCTTGTGCTACACGCATAGTAATCAAAAGGATATACATTTTCGTTAGCATAATCAAATCGTTGTTTGGGTTTTGTATCTATGTATATATGGCGTGCGTATGGAATGGGGGGGTGATGATGGTAAAAGCGTTTTTCGTTTCATTGTCAAGTTAAATCTGCTTTTTTGGATTTTATATTTACATTTGTTTGGGTTTTTGCTGTCACATAGAAAATGGAAAAAGTATTGTATTCGATGTCATTAGAGATATTAATGGTTATTTTCAAAGTGACCCTCTAAAGTCTAATGGATATGAGTACGAGTATTTATGTATGTGTGAAGATATGTATATTTTTCATTTAAGAGAACAAATAACAATTATTATTATGTTATGTTTGTATATTAAGAATTTGTTGAAACATATTGCTATTTGCTTTATGCTGATGTTTTGTGCTTGAGTTTGACTGGATATTTTGAGATTATCTTATTTACCATAGGGATGTTAATGTATGCAAATAGATATCGTCAGTATCTAACGACTATTAATTTTTGTTGCTAAGAATTCATAAAAATATCGAATTTTATACTTTACAAGGCACTTTATCTATGAATAGGTACTTACTTATAAAAATTGAATATCAAAATTACGTAGACCCATATAACCAATGAGGAGTTTACTTAGAAAGCTAATATTGACTATGAAAATAATGTTAGGGGTGTATATACAAAGTGCCCCACAGTTACCAACATGTACGAAAACAATAGATTTCTGAAATCATTTTATATATAAAAACTTTAAAGGTTATAAAGGGGTTTTCAACAGGGACGCTACAAAAGTAGAGCGACAGGGACAGCAAACGACGCCATATTTCTTGTCGCTCTTTTAACATTTCTCTTCAATAAGGTTTGTCATTTCATGATGGAAAGATATACAAACCAACAACTTAAAATTTACTACCGAAGCTCGGAGTCAGTGGCCTCAATGTTAAGAGCGCTACGTCCAATTTATGGTCGTCATAATCGTCCTAGCAGATCAACAATTGAGCGTCTAGTGGAAAAAATTGAACCCACAGGCACAGTACAAAATGTTCTCGTGCCAGTGAGATAAAGAAGCGCCCGTAGTGTCAAGAATATTGCTACCGCTGAGGCTTCAGTTGCAGAAAGCCCAAATGTGTCTCTCACACGTCGTTCTCAAGCGTTAAGTATCTCTGTGACGTCGTTGTGGCGAACTTTGCGAAAAGATCTTGGCCTACAAGATTAAACTGACGCAAGAACTGAAGCCGCTTGACCACCAGAAGCGTCGTATGTTCGTGATTTGGGCTGAGCAACAACTTGAAAATGATTCGGATTTTCATTGAAAAATCATCTTCAGCGATGAGGCTCATTTCTAGCTGAATGGCTTCGTCAATAAACCAAAATATGCGGTATTGGTCAGGCAGCAATCCACTCGTACTCCATGAGTCATCATTGCATTCCGAAAAAATTACGGTTTGGTGTGGTTTATGGGCTGGTGGCGTCATTGGGCCGTACCTCTTCCGTGATGATCAAGACCGGCACGTTACTGTGAATGGGGATCGCTACCGTACAATGAAAATCGAATATTTTTGGCCCCAATTGGATGATACGGACTTGGAGGACATGTGGTTCTAACAAGACGGCGCCACAAGCCACACAGCGAATGTCACAATCAATTTATTGGAAAACAAGTTTGGAGAACGTGTTATCTCACGAAATGGTCCAGTCGCTTGGCCACCTCGGTCGTGCGATTTGACGCCGTTAGACTATTTCCTGTGGGACTACGTCAAGTCTATGGTCTATGCCAATAAGCCACCGACAATTAATGAACTTCGTACGAATATCGAACGTGAAATTGCAGCAGTATCGGCCGATTTATGCTTGAAAACTGTCGAAAATTGGGTTCAGCGTCTGGACCTCTGCAAGCGTGCCCATGGTGGCCATGCCAAAGAAATTTTCATTGATATCCAAAACCGTTTTTGTTTTATTTAAAAAAAAACTTTTGTAGCGCTCTTATTGAAAAACCCTTACCTTTATTTTCACATCGTTTTGGAGCTATAATATTTTATGAATTCAGGTTTTACTTCAGTTTACATCGAGTTGTAAGGCGTTCTTGCGTTTTAGCTCCTGGAGCAGAGGACTGAGATGAGCCTGAGTCTCACCGGGAAACTCGCTGACCACGCTCGATGCAATTTGCAGGGAAACGTTCGGGGTGAGAACTTTATTGAACTCGCTGAATATTAAATATTTACAACGCGGCTAATCCGAAAAGTTTAGAAATATCTAAAAATCCATTAGTTAAATGAAATAGAAATAAGTTGCTACGTAGTAGATGCATGAAAATAAATTAATGAAGTAAATCTACTACATATGAAGTAAATACTCATCTATGCCAACACACTTGAGTGCTGAATTGCCATAATGATGAGGAAAAATATTTTATTAATTATTTCATTACAATATTTCACCTTATGACGATAGTGTGACTAGTTGTTTCATCAGCCATTTTAATTCTTTTGCGGACAACATATTTTTTTTTTAATTTCCTGCCTGTAGAATGTCAACAAGGTTATGTTTAGGAATAGGGCTGGCCACGAAACTAGAGAAGTCTTACTATCGTCTGGTATCTGTATCAGCAACCGAAGCGATACCAAGACGATGCCGAGATGAGACTTTGTTATAATTATAAGACCAAACGACACTGGGTTGTACGAGACCGATACTGAGTCCATTTTTCGTTTTTTTTGTTGCTTTGTTTTTTTTTTAAACCAATCAACAGGTTGAAAATTTTTAAATTTGGTTTTTTTTAGGTGGGTGCAGGAAGTGACTAACTGCCTCGCATATTTTTGCTTATATCTTGGTTTCTCCAAAGATATTGTAACATCATTGTTCCCCTGCTATGATATTTTGACGCAGAATTTTTGTCTCGCGGATAACTAAGAGGGAATTTACTAAGAAATTGTCAAACAAGTTGTTTGAAATTGTTAATACAATAAAAAAACATTTAACATAAAGATTGTAGTTCATTGTTTAATGATTTTTATTCAATTTTAAAAATAACGAGTGAGTTCAACTAGAAGATTCAAAACATGAAACCAAGGCGTGAATTTTATTTTCGTTTGTAACTGAGACCACACCAAAACCAGACTAGAACGATATCGATACTAATACCTATACCTATTAGGAGTATTACTTTCTCTGATCTATCATTTTATTATGAGCTCAAAGAGCGTGCTTTGAACATGCTCAAAACAAAATACGAAAAAGACGAACTCACTTTTGAAAACCCAGACTCAACTCTAAACTAAAAAAGAACAAAGTCTATGGACGATTTTTATGTAACTCAATAGATAAACTTGAATTTTTCTAAGAAGATGCCAAAAAATACTTCAAATCCAAAGAGCAATTGACTACAAAAATACGTCTTGTTTTCAATCTGGCAATACTTTTTTCGGAGTTGGTCTTTTTGACAGCTGTCACTCGATTTATGCTCAGTTTGGTTTGCCATTTTATAGTAAATAGACTTAGTCGAAATTTACAATTTCCACAAAACTTGAAGCTTGCGAGTGGAAAGATCCAAGATCATTAACAGTGCTGACATTTTATTACTTATTCAATATTTTGACTTTTTTTTAACGCTGACAAATGACGACAGAGCTATTAGTAGTTTGTTTTATTAGCCAACAGCACAGAGTTTTCGGGAAAAATTCTTCAATATTGCAATATTAAAATACATATATAAAAAGTAATAAAATTACAAACATAAATGCAATGTTGGAAAATATGAAAAGTTATGCTATCTCTTTTGCTTTTCGGCAAAAATTTATTTAGTAAACTTAAATTATACACAACAATACAAAAAGGCAATAATATAAAAAGTAACATGCTGGTACAAAATCGAGGAGAGCAGTACGACAATATGCATACTGTGTTAAGGCAATATAAGTATTGTTTTTGTAGTACTTTTGACAGCACTGATCATGAAGTAGCAGTAAAATTAAACTGAGCAAGAGTGAAATGTGGTTTTCGACGGTGAAATAAAAGAAATTGTCACCAAATCAAATTAAAAGGACACGATAGTATCCAAAGTTAAATTCTCAAACACTAACCCATTTTACAGCAACCAATACAGGCGATGCTCGAACTTTCCCTTAACTTCAAGTAGTAAAAAGTCAAAGTTCTCAATATTTTCAAAGTTAAGCTATCTGAACTGAAAATTAAATGTATGAAGAACTTCCAACTTAAATTTCATGGAATTGTAATAGCTTTCAAAAAGGAAAAAAAAATTTAATTTTCAGGGGTGTGGTAGCCACCTACTTTCTCAGAATTTTTATCCATTATAAAAAGCACTGCTAATTGTTATATGAATGATGAGCATTAATAAAGTGGCGAGGCTTAGGAGTGCATAGATATTCTAATCAGTAAACATGACATCCAAAACGTTTCCAGAATATTTTCAATTATTTATTAAATGGGTTGGGCCAGGGGACCTCGTAGTACCTCGTGGCATAATGGTTAGTGCGTTGGACTGTCATGCTGAAGGTATTCGTTTTCCAGCCGCTAACGCCTCAGATTATTTAAGAGGTGTACTGCCTCTTGCGAGGAACTGACAATACCTCCAAGAACTAGAGTAAAATTGTCATGAAGAAGTAAATATGACTTGGCATACAAAAATGTAGGTCCCTCCATTCCTGGTAAACAACACGCACACTGGAACGGTTGAGAGCTGAAAAGTCACTAGGCCCTGGTTCTCTTTGAGCTGTTGCAGCACCAAATTTAATTAAATTTTTTTTTTTTTTAAAGCTATCAGCTGACAAGAGTTTTCTCACCTACAAACAACTCCTGAGATCAGTTATCAGTTATAGCTTTTCAGCTTGGTTCACTACCTCCAAAACAGGTATGAAGGAACTGCAAAAATTTAAAAGGAAATTTCTGAGGATCTGGACAGGATTTTACTTCGATCTTCAACGGTTTAAGCATTTCAAGAACGAACAACTCTACTCTGAGGCCAAGGTGGGTAAGTACTTAATCCAATCTGTACAAAAACTGGCTAGAAACTTCGGCATCCACCCTAATCAACTGATGAGGATGATGAAAAACCAACTGTGACATCCTGAACAAAGGAACCTTAGCGCCAAGGAAATGCTGGATATCATTCCAACAATTAAGGATGAAGCAGTACTCTTCTACTCTGACCCAGGATCAGCCCATTACCGTGGCTAAGGACCAACCACATCCCCACCCTAGGGGTGGGGGGGGGGGGGTGAGAGGTTAAGATACATTATTCGATCAATTTTGTAAATGAGTATGGATTTGATTTTCGAACTATCTTTTATCACTTTAAACACGTGACATTATTTCCAAAACTATAGTGTTGCCAATATAGAAAGCTCGAATTCAATCACCTTATCACAGAATGCTGAAATTCTTTAGAGCATCAGAGCAATGCTGCATTGAAAAATTGAGATTTAATATTCATAGGAGGTGGTTCCTATCATTTGGGATCAAAGCCAAATAGTTAAAGACTCCTTAAACAATTAAAAGGCAACTCGGTGATGTTTTAGATGTTTATCTAATTTTTTTTACGTACTAGCATGGATGTAAAATTTTGTTTTAAAAATAACCCACTTGAGCTATTGACAAGTTTTGCATAAATCTATTTCTTTCTTCATTGAAAATCAAAGTCAGAAAGCTATTGAATTGAAATATCTCATTTTTTACATTTTTTTTTACAAAAGATAAACGACTTACAATATACAAAAAGTCAAATAAAAATTTACTTTTTTTGGTTTTTATTTATTTAATTTAAAACTCATCATGACAATTTTTCATTCAAGGTCTTCCATTGGTATATTTATGTGTATGTGTGTGTGTGTGTCCCTCGTATCCTCGTCACGCGTGATAATATTTTTTTTTTCAAATAAAATAACCTTCTCCACTTTAGCAAGAAATATTGTTGTTTCCTTGATTTTGTATTTATTTATTTTATATATTTTTTTTTCTTCCCTAGTCCACTCATTCAAGGCCCTGAAGACTTTCAAAGGATTTTCTTTTGATTAAAAATTTCAATTATCCTTCTGTCTCAGAGCATAAACGATTTATTTTCATTTTCATTGTTTTTTCTTCTTTTTTTTTTCTTGCAAAGAACAAGGCACAACTCCTACATTTTATTTAGCGGAGCTTAGTCAACTCACATACATAAAATGTTTGTATATACCTAAAATAAACACAGATACATAGATCCAAATAATAACAACAACAAAAAGTAAACGAAGACAAGAAACAAAGAGAATTTCCTTGAGTAGTCCACTTTGGACTTATCGAAAGGAAAATCAGCCTTATTGAAACAATACAAACGACTGACGCTGCTGTTGCTGTCGTCCGAAGTCTTGACCAATGAACAATGTCAGTCTTTACCTTTTGTTTGGGTGGGGGTGTGTGTGGGAAGGCCATGGCACCCAAACTCAACTACTTGAATTAACACCATAAACACCTGAAAACACAGAGGCCAGCTTTAGCCCCAGGGAGCAAACGATTTTTGCCTTGAAAATGAATGTGAACATGGGTTCAAGGGAAATCAGGCAAATAACAGCAGCTCCCAATTCTGATTGCCATTCATGACGTCCATCTCCCTTGGTGATGAAACAGGCGCCGATTCTCGACAAAGAGCTGTATCCCCAACTGGTCATAAATTTGGAACAAAAACAACCAGAAAAAAAGGATCTACACTTGTGATTCTGGACCGAAACAATCAAGGCATTGATTTGATTGCTACCCAAATATTGTGGTTCGCTTTGAATACAAAACAAACAGAGTATACCCAGGGTGCCCTGGGAAGGCCAACGCCAACAAAACAACCATGAAATGAAAGTACAGCTAAGGCGGAAGAAGTTTTGAAATGCAATATGGCTTGCGGAATTCCTCAGCAGTCGCTGCCCTGCCAACACTATACTATTACGCCACCGCACTGCCATGCCATTGCCACCACCATCAGAGTTAGAATTAGGTTCAACCTGATCCCAGGGGCCATTTTAAAAGTACTCCGTTGAGGGCATGCCTGGGATGGCTACGGAGAGGAGCTTCAACTTCAACCCATAACCAACACGTGTTCTCTATTAGATTCCATATCAATTTATATCTCCCGGAAAGTGAAGTAGAAGAATGGTCTGTTATTAGTGAGCACAGGAAAAAGGATAACCATCGTTATACGTAGGGAACGCAAACACACATCTCAGCCCATAACATAACCCGGATTCGGATGAGGGAAATCAAAAGGGAAACTAGAATGTGTGTTGGTTTTTTTTTTCTGATTCGATTAAAAATTGCACCTCGATTGTATGAGGACAAGGAGATGATGTTGAATGAGGTCTATATAGGTACATGAAGCTACAACACAACACAATAAATAGAATCAGGTCTATACATTGATCCGCACCGAAGGTGAAGTATTCCCACAGATTCTTCAGACAAAGCTGGTGGGGTGTGTGGTGTGTTGTAGGATGTTGGTTTGATGGTGTTGTCAAGGATCCTTGATATTGATTTTTATAAGCCACAAAAGTGGTGTTTGGAATTTGATTTCTTGCAATTTACATTCAAGGTGCGATTTCAATTGAGGTTTTTTTTTTCTAACTTTTTTTTTCTTTCTTGTAAGATGTATTCTGTATTCATGATATTTCAGTACAATATGTGTGTAAAATCAATTTACGCTATATAGTAAAATATATGGGAGCAATAAGCTGGCACGTTTTCACATTGATAAGTTGCTTTATTTTTTTGTTTCTATTTTTATAGAGAGGTATCTTTGGATTGACATCGGCCATGAAGGTATTATATTTTTTTTTTTTTGATGAAGAATTATATCGAAGTTCAATAATAACACAATTTTACCAGGATCGGAAAACTTGTTAGGTATAACTTTTCGTTTGATATAAATCAGTTTTTAAAAAAATATTGGTGAGCGTAAAAGGTTTTGATAAAATTTAATTCAAACTAAGAAACGTTAAAATCTGTTCTTCACTTCAAAATAATGAAGTAAAATTGGGGCCCTATAGTCTTATTCTTAAAAGAGTTAACTCCCAAAAGCCAAAATGAACTTACTCCCAACAAATTTGTGGATGAGACTTATTTCATGAATTTTTGAGTTTGTTTAATTGGGATTAAGTGCTGGGACTTTGTTCATTTTCATTTTGGGACTTAGTTCATTTTATGGCTTTACTTCCTTTAAAAGTAGGTAAAATAAACCAAGTTTTGACGTGGAGAAACCAACCTAAGACTGCCATTTGCACATTTGTATAGTGTTGGTAATAAAAAAAAAAAAAAAAAAAATAAACAACCAATCATTGAGTGTATGTAAAAATGAAGCATTACACGAGAGAACAACGTGTTTTAACTGTTGAATAATATTTTTAAAATAATGAAAGTTTAGAGGCCACAGTTCAAAAGTTCGAAAGGGTATCAATATTTACGCAAAATCTAGCTACATAATATGTAGGTCAAATATTATTTCAATCAAAAAAATTAAGCACAGTTTTTTGTAATTTATTTTCGAGGAGATAAGAATGAATTTAGCTTGGGAGTAATTTTGTTTTTTATATGGTGCTCAATCTGAAGTCCGGCCACGAAAAACCGAAAAACCTATTTTTTAAGGGAGGGGGTTACTTTTATTTTTTTTAATTTATTTTTGATGAGGTAAGGATGAAATTCAGTTTGGGAGTCATTGTTGGATTTTGAAGAATGGCGCCCAATCTGGGACAATATCGGTAAAATATGAAATGCATGACTGGGCCGCACGTCCTTGCTCTGATGTTCAAGGTGGTGAGGGTTTAAGAAAATTATATTTAAATAACGGGTGATTTTTTAGCTGGTTTGGTTTTGGCAACACTGGTTTTGACAGCTGACGTGTGTTTAGTACCTTGTGTCACTGTCAAACAGCTTCAGTTTGGTTTGCAATTTAACCATGGATCGTCTTACAAATGAACAACGCTTGCAAATTATTGAATTTGACTATCAAAATTCGTGATCGAAAAATTATCGTTATTATCGAAAAATTGTGTTCAGCGATGAGGCTCATTTTTGGTTGAATGGGTACGTAAATAAGCATAACTGCCGCATTTGGAGTGAAGATCAGCCAGAAGCATTGCAACAGCTACCAATGCATCCCGAAAAAGCCACTGTTTGGTGCGGTTTATGGGCCGGCGGCATTATTGGGCCATATTTCTTCAAAGATGATGCGAATCGCAGCGTTACTGTCAATGGTGAACGCTACCGAGCGATGATAACAAACTTTTATTTGCCCGAAATGGAAGTTCTTGACTTGCATGATATGTGGTTTCAACAAGACGGTGCCACATGCCACACAGCACGCGAAACAATGGCGCAATTGCGAGGCGAGTTTGGTGAACAGTTAATTTCACGTTTCGGGCCGGTCAATTGGCCGCCTAGATCGTGCGATTTGACACCATTAGATTATTTTTTGTGGGGGTATGTCAAGGCTAATGTCTATAGGGACAAGCCCGCTTCGATTGACGCACTGGAAGCCAACATCCATGCATTCATTCGTGAGATACCGGCCGATATGTGTGAAAGAGTATGCCAAAATTGGACTCAGCGGATGGACTACCAGAGACGCAGCCGCGGTCAACATTTGCATGAAATTATCATTAAACATTTTAAATTGCAAGGTTCAAACTATCGATTCAAATAAATATTTCATTCATTTTTTCGAATTTTTTGTGTTTTTTTTTTTTAAGTTCTAAGCCTCTTAAAAAATCACCCGTTACATGGAAAAAGAGAGCGAAATATTTAAAAGCATGAAATACGATAAATAAATTAGCTAAAATAAACTTCATTGAGATGAAAAAAAAAGAATGCCATATTAATTGTTTATTGAATATGTTTCTATGGTAAGAAAAAATTTAAATCTTTGGAGCGGTTTTCTTATACAAATTTGGTAAAATTTGGCCAGTTTTGAGTATTTATTAATAAACTATTAAAAATGAAGTTTCAAAAAAATTAATCAACCCGTTTTCGAATTACTGAATTTAAGAAATCAAATATTTTCTTAAAAATCAAACATTTATTTTTTTTTTTCAAAATTTGTATAAGCAATATTACTGACACTTTGAAGAATTTTTTTTCATACAAATTTTGATTGAGAAAATCGAAGATCGAAAAAAAACCATTATATAGGAGGTACCAACCGTTAATAACAGTTTATGGTAAAAAATGTTTTATCAGAGTGATCAACATATCTACAGTAATATTTACACTGATTTTTTTCTTATCAAAATCGTTGGAGCCGTTTCTGAGATAAGTATACTTTTCCTTAATGGTTGTATGGCAAGTACCGTTATTTTTTGGACCTAAAAAAATATTTCTGGCCACTTTTCAATATTTTTGGTTTAACTCCGAAGCTAAGCCGAATTTGACAATTTGCATGACATAACGTATTTTTGCTCCGAAAAAAATGTGCGCAGTTAAATTAAAAAAATTTTAAATCTTTGAATTGGTGTTTTGATAACTTTTCCTGCTTAAATGTATTTTTTAAATTTTTAAATCAACCTTTTCGATAGAAAATTTAATTTTGAACAAAAAGTTCTAAGTGTAAAATTGCCAAATTCGGCTTAGTTTCGGAGTTAAACAAAAAATAATTGAAAAGTGGCCAGTGTCACCATTCTGTCAGAAACTGCGAATTTAGTAACATTTTTTGATTTAATCATGCTTATGGGCCAAACAATCATAATAACAATACCCTTGCAAGCAATTACTTCTTTTTTAAAGGTGTATTCAAAAAACAATATTTTTTTAAATTTTTCTATAGATTTATCAAGACCGTGCATATCGACAACTTCCTGGTATTGCCATCCGTTTCCAAGCCAGTGTAAGGTTGTAAAAAGCTGCTGCCTTGGAGTTAAGGTACAATTTCTTTCGGTTTTGTGTTGTTTTTGAGGTCCAGCCGTTTTTAGATAAAAATACGATTATTTATAAAATTGCTAAAAAAAAATTTTGTTTCTAAAAAAAATGAAAGAAACATGTTGGCATAATCACCAAAAACCAATTTGTACCAAGTTTGAAGAAAATCGATCAGGCTGTTTGGGCTGTAGACAAACAGACAGACAGACAGAACTGCGCCATCCACTTTTTTGGTTCTTCTTCAAATTGGTTGAAGGAAACACAAGATTTTTAATCCCTGATTTATTAAGATTGTCCTCTTTTCCTCTTCCTCTTCCTTTTCTCCAATATTCTGATTTGCCCCGTCGTCGTGGCGATCAATAGCAAAACTCCTTTCTTAAAAGCGAGTTTTTTTCCAATAAATTTTTCCTAGCTCGAATCACTTTCTAAAACACTTTTCAAAACTACCAAATGCAATCTCAAAATTTTGTTTGCAAATTTTTCAACTTTTTATCTTTCTTCTTTTTTTTTTTTCTCAAATTGAAAAAAATCTACCTAGCCTTTTGTCCTCTATGAGCCCTCTCACTCACACATTCTCACACTCATGCATATGGTTTTCGTGGAACTCTGTAACGGTTACACTCCGAAGTTGAGTTCCAACGAAACTATCTCTCACTCTCGCATTCAATGGATTCCCCAAGTTGTTGGCGTGGTCCCAAAACTTGACGAATCCAAGGCTGGAGCAAGACATATTCACAATAAACTATTTTTGAAAAAAATAAAAATAAAAAAACGATAAAAAGTTGAAAACATAATTCTTTAACTTTTTGAAAATTATTCCAAGAAGGCTAATATTTTTTTTTTAACAATTTTCTAAATCTTTTTGAGGAAAGAAGGAGGAGGGTTAATACTCAAATCAAACTAACTATCACGCAATCTATTATTCGGTGGACCCTTGTACAGATTTGGGGAATGAAAGGAATAGCGTTTAGCGTACCATTCTTTTATGGGGTCGATGTTTATTTAAAGTTAAAAAGCTATATTTAGGGGGGAGTTGGTGCCATTTTTGAAATAGAAAAGTTAAATTAAAGAAATGTATATTGTTCAAAATCCATAGTTAAATGTACTCAGGTTTGATAAAGCTTCCTAGCTCAAGGCATGATGATGGCGTGCAAGTCTCCAGCCCGTCCGCTGGCTCAGCACGAAAGAATAAAGATAAACGACGGACCTATTTGGTCATCCCTCCCGAGCCACTCTCAGGCTCCATTAGGACAACGGACCAAATTGAGGATTGAAAATAGGATTGGTTACGGTGGAGAGGAAAACAGATAACGAGAGTTAGACTATGACTAAACAACATAGTCAGAAGAAGGTTTTAAGAACCGAATGAAGAGAGGTTTTTGTTGCGGTAAATATTACCCTAACAAACATCTATCTTTGAAGACAAATTTTATAATCATCTTATCAAAAATGGCTGCCATTCAGAAAAAAGATCCCCCAAAAAGAACAAGGAATTCGGTTTCCTGACCACATTATTATGTAAAGTAGGGATTAACACACCGGATATATGGCCTTTACGACTTTGCTGGCACATACACACTCTTTTGACGAAATTTCCACCCACTTTTCATTATTTTTGAGATATTGTTAATTAGTAAAAATATTATAATGCTCTCTCGTATAATCCTTCATTTTTACTATCTTACAAATTACAGCTGTCAAGTTGTTTGTTTTAAGGGTTACCAACACCTTACTATGCAGCCGGAGGCAAATTAAAATTCTGTTTTAATTTTGGGATATCTATACCTTTATTAACCGGTAAGTGGGTACTTCTACAATGCGTCCAGCCCTTAATCATTTTTTAGCATTTCTCTAGAAAAAACTTTTCGGCTGGGTAAATTATTGTAAAGTCGCTTGATTTAAGAGTTAAAATGTCAAATTGAACGTATATAAAAGTCCTATGACAAGAAAAGGAAAAAAGCCTAGTGAATTAGTTTATTTTTGTTAAATAAAATTTCGTGTACTAAAATTTTATGATATCACTTAGGTATCAACCCTTGCCTGACAACTTAAGCCATTACGTAGAGATGGATTTCTGATGAAGATAAATTTAAAATTATTTCTCATTCAAAAAAAAAAAAAAAAGAAAAAAGAGTTTGTGTAATTTTCTTTAACCTTAAATGTCATTTGTTAAAGAAGTGAGCCATCTTGCATCGTTCATTTTGTAAAACAACATCTTTTTCATTTGAACACCTCCTTTAATATAATCCTTTTAAAGGCCACCCCTAAAGTCACGATCCTCCAGCTGGATAAAACTTTATCAAAGTGTTATCTAAATTATGACGTGATTTCTGCTTCTTTAATGACATTTATTTTGGCGTTCATGACAAACAGTTACAACCCAGGGTAAACGTATACTCCTACATGCTTTACTTTAATCCTGAAATAAAGTGTAGAGAGAGAGCATCACCATCATATACTTTGGTATGTTGGTGTTATCTACCGACTTTATATTACCTGCTGCATCCCTCTGGAGGTATTTTCTCTTACACCCATCCCCTGCCCTCTAGCTCTTTTCTAGATGTGCTATAAGTTAGTGTATGGAAAAACTTTCTCTATCCTCAAAGCTCAATCGGGGATGATCACAGCATCATGACCTTTTTGTGGTAAAATGATGCCAAACCAAATACAAACAGATATTATACACACACACACCCAACATCCAACACCCAAAATCCTTTAGTAAAATTATTGTGAAATCCAAAAATAGAGATAGAAAGGTACGAGCGGGAGCACATAAAAATGGCTACGACGACACAGAAAAAAATGACGCGCAAACTTCGATGAAAACGTTCTCGGAATTTTCATATTCATATACCTACAACTGTTTGGTGTACTGTATATAGAAACGTTTGGTAAGTGTTAATACTTCTTTTTATCCAGTCAAGCAAGGATATCAAGGATCAAATTATAAATTCCTGCTAAAGTGTGTACTTCTTATATCTACCTCCACCCTCTTTATATTTACTTACGAATTAACATAATCAGATTTTATGTTTCAGTTCTATCTTTCTTGATTGAACATTTTTTTTCACGACAAATTTATGGGAACTAATTGGTAATTATTAGTTTTCAAAAATATTTGTCTTATACGAATGTCTTCATGCTTACTTTAAACACAAAATTTACGTGATTGTCCTTTGAGGACACATTTTCTTGTTTGCTTGACAAATTGATTTTAATAAATCGGTTATCAATGATGATCTCAAAAATATTTTTTTTATAAAGTCTGTTGTCATTCTAACTTTATACTTAAAATTTACGATATTGCCCTCTATGAGCAAATCGTTGGTATGAAATTTTTTTGTTTTTACTGTAGGCAGTTAAATGGCAACTAATGGCATATTTAAAAATTATTTTTGACCAAAAATTAAGATCTTATGGCTTAGATTTAAACATTTACGTGATTACAATTTAAAGATAAATCATAAGAGTGGCGATTTCTTTGTTTTCACGGAAAATTAACAGTAACTTATAGGTAATTAGTGGGTTTAAAAAAAATATATAAATTTCTCGAAAGCTGCTATGCTTTTTCTAAAACCTAAAATTTACGTTATTGACCTCTGTTGGTAAAATGCAGTTGTGGCAATTTTTTGTTTTCACGGTATATATACGTCAATTAACTGGCATTAAATAGCGTATTTATATAAAAATAAAGGTCTTGCCTAACACGCCTTAAATTTACGTGATTGCCTTTTGTGGGCAAACCAATTATGTGGGTATATTTTTTTTACGGAAAATTTACAGCAGTATATCTGCAGTAAATAGAGTCTTAAGAAATATTTTTTTTAAAGTTTTCACCTAAAGACTTACACCTAAAATTTACGTTATTGCCCAATACTTATGTTAAAGCTGCAGGAGAGACAATTTTTTGTTTTCACGGCATATTTATGGTAGTTATATAACAATGAAGACAAATTTTTGACCAAAAATTAAAAAGCTCATGCCCAAAATTTACGTGATTGCACTTTGTGGGGAAACCAAAGGAATGGCAAAATTTTCGTTTCCGCGGTATTTTGATGACAATCAATTGGTTAATAATGGCATTTTAAAACAAAATATTTTTTGTCGAAAGTTTTCATGTTAACTTTATCCCCAAAATTTACGTGATTTAAATTTATGGGAAATTTTTTGGCTTTCATGGCATACTTACTGCAATAAATCATCAATAAATAGCGTATTCCTAAATAATTTTGATTAAAAATTTAAATCATCATTACTTTAGCCTAAAATTTACGTGATTGTGCTTCGGAGGCAAACCGAAGGAGTGGCAGTTTTTGTTCACGTTATATTTACAGCAATCAATTGGAAAATTATAGTGTTTTTTAAATAGTTTTTTTTTTTTTAAACTTGTTATGTTAACTTTAGGTACACCAGAAATTTACGTGATTGCAATTTGTGAGCAATACATAAGCGTGGAAAGTTTTATTTTTCACGGCAGTTAATCAGCAAAAAATAATTTGTTGTCCAAAAATTAAAACGATCATGCCTTACACTTAAAAATGTACGTGATTGCCCTATGCCCGCAAACCATTAGTATGTCAATTTTTGTTTTTACGAAAAATGTACAACAGTTAATTTGCAGTAAATGGAGTTTTAAAAATATGTCTTTTTTTAAGTTGTCACCCTAACCTTATACCTAAAATTTACGACAGTCAATCAGAATATTATAGTGTTTAAAAAAATATTTTTTTCGAAAGTTGTCATGAACACCCAAAATTTACGTGATTGCAATTTAAGGGCAATTGATTAGCATTTTTTTTTGTGTTCATGTGATATTTACGGCAGTTAATCAGCGATGAATTACGTATTCCTAACTAGTTTCACCATAAATTTACGTGATTGCCCTTTGTGGCCAAACCATTAAAGTGTTATTTTTTTGAAAGCTGTCAATGCTAACTTTACGCGTAAAATTTACGTGATTGTAATTTTGTGGGCAAGAGTGGCATTTTTTTTGTCTTCAAAAATAATTTTAACCAAAAATAAAAATGTGTTATGCTTATAATACTAAGTTAGCACTTTTTGGGAAAATCAAAAAAGCGTCAAGTTTTGGGTTCCACGGAACGGCGGTGGATGTGTATTCACTGCTATTAATTGGCAATTACTGGCATACTTAGAAGTTATACTTAAAAAAGGGATGCAAACTTTAGATGGCTTATTTTTTTTCGACTAAGGATCATATTCCTCAAGGCAAATTGCAGTTAAGGGATTGACTAATAACTTGAAAGGTAGATATAGACTATGACTTCGCTGCCAAGTACATACTTCCTCGTGAAGTGAATAATCACCAGTGAAGAAAGTGATTTTTCGACATTTCTCACTTGTACAGAAATGTGTTGTGAAAGTTTGACGTTTAAAACCACAATGCCTCAATTGACAATGACTAGTTATCGAACTGTCAATTATTCACCAGGAGTTCGCGTACATTTTGCACGGGAATTGCTCGTGAATAAAAACTGTCTACACAGCTTCACGAGCACGTTCACGAGTGAATAAAAATTCAAATTTTGTATGGATTCACGATATGATTCACAAGTATCTACTAGGCTTAAATTTGAATGTGTTTTTGAGCGAAGAACTCTAACATTTTGATAAAAAAAGATTGAGAGGAGAGACGATGGGCAAAAGACCATATCAGAGGCACAATTCCGCAAGCGTGACTCAATTCTCCATGAATTCATGTGCGTTTTTGAGATCCTTGACTTTTAATCAATTAATTTAAGAAAATAGAAACTCGTGCAAAAACCATTAAATTCAAGTCAAAGAATTCCTTCCATATAAAGCAATTTGGTCCGAAAAATACCTTAAAGGTTTTCTTAGAAACCAAACCCGTTGTCGTTTGCCGTCAATATATACCCAATGCTACTCAAATAAAGAGCAATACATACAAACAAACAAAACGAAACGAAACGAAACGAAAAAAAACACATCAATATTCATTTTGGAGTCAGGTAAGGTTAAACATTTTTGACTCTCTATTTAATTTTGTTTTTCATTCACTCCATGTCAATTCTCTACCAGTATATAGGAGTTGGGAGTAGCATAAAAGGTAAACGAAGAAGAAAAATCGAAATTGAAATAGGAAAAGGTTGGCACTCTTGAATTATCCAAGAGCCAAAGAAGCACCATCTGGATCCAATTCTATGGCATCAGAATGTTTTCCAATGTTTCTCCTATACCTATGTTTGTAGAAGCTGATGATGGTGCTGGAGCTTTAATTTGTTTTTTTTTTTTGCAATATTTACTTAGGACCTTTCGATATTGTACAAACATTCCCTGGTTATCCGTAAAATTTCTAGGGAAACATTGCTTCTATCTGAATTATACATACTATACATATCCGGATCCAAAATGGTTGTCATTACTGCGGCGAAATGGAATTCCTTTCCAAGTTGACCATCGTTGTTAGCTTTTAACCGATTTGACGCACGACATGGTACACCACACGTATATACACACATCATCATGATACATATATGTAAGCCTATAGAGCAGGACGCAATTGGATGAGTGTGGTTATTTTAATTGGCCTTGCTCTTGGATCGTATAACAACACTTTGGACAGAAGGAGGAAGATGGTGACGGCGGCGGCGACGGTGGCGTGCAGCGATGGATGGTGGCCAAATTATTTATATTCGGCGTCAGAGGGCCAGACAGTTGAATGAAAGGTCATTTATGTTTTTGTTTGTATACTCGTAATTAAATATTCGATGGCTTTGGTGGGGAAAGGGAAATTACAAACACATTTTTATTTCGAGTTAATTTGGATGCTTTCGGGTGCAGAATTTGTCCAGCCAACGCAGCTGCTTGTTTCTCGTATAAATAATGGTTTGAATTTAAAATTAAGTTGAGGTTTCAGGCGATGGCAAAAACTCACATTCGTTAGAGTTTTTTTTCAAGAACCTGCTAATCAGCCCTGTTAATCAAAACTTGGCAAAAAACGAGACATCTGAAAGATAACAGGATAGAGGGATAAGTAAGGGAGTTTTTTGAACTTAGATAGCATGATTGTGGTCAGGTATTGGCTGCGAAACAGTTTTCTAAGGAAACTTAAGCCAACTTATAAGAATGAAACTTAGGTATCTGACTTCAAGTTTTTAGGGCTTTGAGAAATTAGTATTTTATTTGAAAGGTCTGTACCTAGGCATTTTGGTCAAAAAAAATTAAACAACTGACATTTTTTGACTTATTAAGTGAACTACCCAACTTAAATGTCAGTTTCTATTAGTTTAGAAATATTGACAATTTAAAAGTCTGGATATGTATTAGGCTTCTATACAGCCTTAAGAAGTCATGATTTTAATAACTGCTTCTTTAAAATTGTTTGAAAGCTGGAGATTGAAAATTAAACGAGGCTAGCATCTATTTTCGGATAGACCTCTTTAAATGATTTTAAAGAAGAAACATTGAGCTCTGACTCTCCAAAGATTCTATAAAGCTAACGGGTGATTTTTTAAGAGGTTTATAACTTAAAAAAAAAAAACACAAAAAATTCGAAAAAATGAATGAAATATTTATTTGAATCGATAGTTTGAACCTTGCAATTTAATGTTTAAAGATAATTTCATGCAAATGTTGACCGCGGCTGCGTCTCAGGTAGCCCATCCACTGAGTCCAATTTTGGCATACTCTTTCACACATATCGGCCGGTATCTCACGAATGAATGCATGGATGTTGGCTTCCAGTGCGTCAATCGAAGCGGGCTTGTCCCTATAGACATTAGCCTTGACATACCCCCACAAAAAATAATCTAATGGTGTCAAATCGCACGATCTAGGCGGCCAATTGACCGGCCCGAAACGTGAAATTAACTGTTCACCAAACTCGCCTCGCAATTGCGCCATTGTTTCGCGTGCTGTGTGGCATGTGGCACCGTCTTGTTGAAACCACATATCATGCAAGTCAAGAACTTCCATTTCGGGCAAAAAAAAGTTTGTTATCATCGCTCGGTAGCGTTCACCATTGACAGTAACGCTGCGATTCGCATCATCTTTGAAGAAATATGGCCCAATAATGCCGCCGGCCCATAAACCGCACCAAACAGTGGCTTTTTCGGGATGCATTGGTAGCTGTTGCAATGCTTCTGGCTGATCTTCACTCCAAATGCGGCAATTATGCTTATTTACGTACCCATTCAACCAAAAATGCGCCTCATCGCTGAACACAATTTTTCGATAAAAAAGCGGATCCTCGGCCAGCTTTCCAAGAGCCCATTCACCAAAAATTCGGCGGTGTGGTAGGTCGGCTGGCTTTAGTTCTTGCACCAGCTATATCTTAAAAGGCTTTACGCCCAAATCCTTCCGCAAAATTTTCCACGTAGTGCTGTAACAAAGGCCTAACTGCTGGGAACGGTGCTGAATCGACATTTCGCGGTCTTCTGTCACACTAGCTGATACGGCCGCAATATTTTCTTCACTACGCACAGTACGTAAACGTGTTGGTGGTTTAATGTCCAACAAAGTAAATTTGGTGCGAAATTTGGTCACAATCTTCCGAATAGACTGCTCAGAAGGTCGAGAATGCCGACCATAAAATGGAAGCAGCGCGTGATGAACATTTCGAACCGAGCACGAATTTTGATAGTAAAATTCAATAATTTGCAAGCGTTGTTCATTTGTAAGACGATCCATGGTTAAATTGCAAACCAAATTGAAGCTGTTTGACAGTGACACAATGTACTAAACACACGTCAGCTGTCAAAACCAGTGTTGCCAAAATCAAACCAGCTAAAAAATCACCCGTTATTTAATTGCAGTTGCTGTCAGTCAGTCTTCAAAACGTTTCTGTTACAATTTCCAAGATGTTGTATCGAATACTTCACTTTGACATGTGAAATCCTAGGGACGGACCACTTTGACATATGAAATCTTAGACACGAACCATAGAACAAAATGTCAATTTCTATTATAGAGGCTCAAACTTGTAAAAGTTATTTAAAAGAAGCTTTTTAAAAACAAATATTATACATTGTGCATATTATGGTTTAGTTGCGTTAATGTGAGAAATAAAAAAATTAAAAATAAGTTCTACTTTTTCTTTTTTCTATTTTTCAAACTCTGTAAGAGTTGTATTATCCATTTCTAGTAGATATTATACAACCTATTCATTAGACTCATAACTCTATTAAACTCGTGCTCTTTCTCTTCTCTTCTTTAAAGAAACACTTCTGAAGCTTCTCTTCTTTATAGAAACACTTCTGTGTCAAAATCTAAGTTTCATTAATATTTCAAATAGCGCTCGTTAAAACTTCCTTATGACCGTCAAGAACCTACTTAAGAACTTCGATAATGTTCTCTTTTTTTTTTGTTTAAAGAAATTTTACAGAAATAGGAAAGCCTAATCAGTCAGGCCGAAACGAATCTGAAATGTTAGTTGGGTCTTTCAGATGCCATATTTTTTTCGAAAACTCTATTTACGATGTGCTAAGATCCCAAAATCAACTAATTTTTTTGTTTAAAAAATCGGTATAATTTTATATTCTAATACTGTATTTATTGAACCTAAAATTTGATTTATTATTAAGTATTAAGTAATTCATGAAAGAAATTTTTAACTATTTTATACCATTTATTAATACACATTAGTACATACCTGATGTAGGTAGTTTCCTTTCCCTTGTCCCGCTTATATCGTAACGTCTTTTATTGAAAAAATAACAACATTTATTATGCTGTCTCGAAATAATATTCCATTTCATAATAAATTGTATTATTATTGAACCAAAACAGTCTAACTTAATACTTATACGTAAATATATTTATAACCATAACCAGATACCGTATAGAAAAGGTCAAGTGAAAATGAAAATAAAAACCCCTAAAGAATTAATTTAAATTTTGATTAATTTACAACCTGAAAAAAGGAAGATTTTCTTTCGAAAAAAGGACCATTTATGTGTGACAAAACTTTAAATAAAAATAAAAATAAAATAAAACCAATTCAAGAAACTCACTCACCATAAAATTAACTTACAAAAAAAAAAAAAAAAAAATAATACAAAAATGTTTTTTTTTTTTTAATACTGTGAGTAAGTGTATATGTGAAAAGGGTTAAAAAAGAATTGACTTTAGAAAATTAAATTATGTGTATAATTTAAATATTTATTCAAATAAAACTTTGTTCATAGAAAATGACAAGCTCTATTGAACTATTCCTTTTTTTTTTTATTTATTTTAAGACTTTAATATTTATAAACCTTGAACTTTTGGAATTCTTTTTTTTTTTTTAAATATGTAGACGTTCTACCAACTACTTGTAGAATAAAGTTACTCCAAAGTCTTGGGAAATAAAAGCTATTTACACTTTACACTTTCCAGTAGGTAGGTTATTTTGTATCTCGAGAAATACGAGGATTTCAATGATGAATAGAAATGCACAAAGTCCTGATACTGTATGGTGCCGTGACATAAGGCCAAGTGACATAAAGCCAAATTTTAAAGTTTGGCCTCATGTCACTTTCCAAAAGCGTAGTAAGGCCAAATTTTAAGAGTTGGCCTTATGTCGATTTTAAAAGTGACATAAGGCTAAATTTGTTCATGAATCAAGGCCAAGTGTAAAATGTTCGGGTACAAAATAGTAGTAGAGTTCGTATCACTTCTCACATGTTACGCTCATGTATGTTTATACTTCTTTTTAATTATTCAATAAGTCTGTATATAAGTGTGAATATTCCAGAAAAAAAGGGTCATCACAGAAAAAAGTAATGTAAGAAATATGTCATGACCGAAAAGTGTCATGACAGAAAAGTGTCATGACAAAAAAGTTCCATGACAGAAAAGTATCACGACAGAAAAGTTTTATAAAAAAAAGAGTCCTGAAAGATAAGTTTCATGAAAGAAAAGTGTCATGCCAGGCAGAAAAGTGTCATGACAGAAAAGTTTCATGGCAGAAAAGTGTCATGACGGAAAAAGTCTTCATAAAAGTAAAATACTATTGTATGGTTGGGTTATTTCTCTAGGAGTTTTTTTTTTATCCGATGGAAATCTTCAGAGTTGGTATGACTTTGCAGTCGCTGATTGTGTGATACAGCGTGTTTCTTAACCACTTCTGTAACCATTTCAATTTGAAGGTCACGATGTAGATCGCTATTTCTTATATACCAATGGGAATTTTTTATTCCACGAAGAACCTTGCTTTGGAATTTTTGGATGGGTTCAGCATTTGTTTTCTTTGTACATCCCCATAGTTGGATGCCATTTGTCCAAACGGGTTTCAGTACTTGCTTATATAATATTAGCTTGTTCTGGATAGATAGGTCAGAGTTCTTTCCTAGTAACCAGTACATTTTTCTGTACATCAAGTTTAGCTCGTCTTTTTTCTTTTTGATGTGCTCCTTCCATTTAAGCTTTGCATCCAAAGTCATTGCAAGGTATTTGGCAGTATTGGAGTAAGGTACTGTTGTACTGTTTATAAGAATTTGAACATTGTTTATTTTTTTGTTTGTAAGGTTTATATGCGTCGATTTTGTTTCATTTAGTTTGATTCGCCATTTTAGCGTTTAATCACTAACTTTATCGACTGCATTTAGCAATTTTTGTGTAGCCTTCGCAACGGATTTATCTGGCACCAATATTGCAGTATCATCAGCAATGGTGGTCATGATAGCGTTGATGTATACTGGAATATCCCTTGTATATAACAGATACAGGGTTGGTCCTAGGACACTTCCTTGTGGTACACCAGCTTCAATTCTTAAGTTCCGAGTAATTTTGGTCGTACCGTATCCTAAAGAGTCGGTTCTAACGTAGGCTTTCAGTATTTCGTAGTACTGCCTGAGAAGATCCCTATGCAATTTGTACTCAAGTCCGAAGTGCCAAACCATGTCAAAGGCTTGAGCAAAGAGCAACATCTAACATCTCAAGGAGGTGACGTGAATTTTCTACCAAGAATGTGTGATTTGACCATATTTGTATCTTTCAATTGAGGTTTTCTGAAGTTGCAGGCTTATGCCAATAAACCACAATCAACTGATGTCAACATTATTTAGAACATCATTCAAATTCAACCGGAACTATACGGCAAAGGCTTTGAAAATTGGACCTCTCGGTTCCATGCCACAGTGCAAAGCCTCTGCGGATATTTTGGACAAATTTCAAAGTGCAACATGAGCAACAATTGGGCTCATCAGTTAGATGTTGTTTAACCCTTCTAAGACGCTTAATTTTTTGCCGATCGATGGCTACCGACACGCAAGCTTACGCAAGTCGTTTGGATGCATATATCTATTTCGAGAACCAGACATCGTAGATGGTTCAAGTTTTCAGTTTTGAAATGCATTGCAAAATTTGTATAGTTTTTTATTTTACCTATAAGGCTTGGATTTGAAAATTCCGTGATTGAGGTAGTAAGATCGCTTTGGAGCGAATATTTCCTTAACTATTCCATACAAAATTTGTTTGTTTTTTTTTATAATAAGCACGCACTAAAGGGGTTGTGACTACCCTTAAAATGATTGATCACAGTGCGAGCGTTAGGAAAATAGGGAAGGATTCAAGAGGAGATACCGATGCACATTGGTTTTGTAGTTCTGAATATCAAAATGGGAGGGAAATACAGAGTCAGGTAAAGCATTCCACATTCGGGTAGTGCGACTAAGAAAAGAATCTCTATACTTAAAAGTACGTCCGAAGTTGGGCTCAAGGGTAAACTGATGAGCATTCCTAGAAGTACGAGTATTTCGGCGGAATCGTTTAAGGGGAGGAATGCAACTGGCTAATTCATTAGAACATTGCCGGTAAAAATAGCGATAAAATAATGATAGACACGAAACATTGCGGCGGTGTTCGAGAGATGCAATTTTTTCCGTTGTAGCTCTATTACCTATCATTTTTTAAGGCTCTTTTTGAATTCTATCTAATAGACTTAATTGGGTCTTAGGAGCACCCGCCCAGATATGAGAATTATACTCAAGCATTGGACGAATGAAGGCTTTATAAATTGCAGCCAGATCAGAAGAGGAGAAAAACTTTTTGCATCTTCGAAGAAAACCTAAACATTTTGCAGCATTTTTGGCGATGTCGAATATATGATCATTGCACAGAAGGTGGTCTGTGATGCACATACCTAGAACTGAAAGATGTTCGATTTCCTCGATGCAAGTGCCACTCATGGATAGTGGCAATGGGGGTGGATTTCGCTTTAACGACAGAAGACAGCATTGAGTTTTCGAAGCATTAAATTCTACACGATTTTTTATTCCCCATTCGACAATACTGTTAAGATCAGAATTTAATGAGCTTATCATACGCTGCCATTCAAATTCAACATCCGAAGAAAAAGGAATTGAATCTGGAAACGAATATGAAAAGCTGAGGGTACTATCGTCTGCAAAACAATTTAATGGATTGGAAATTTCAAACAAAAGATCATTTATGAAAATGAGGAAGAGATTCGGAGACAAAACGGAGCCCTGAGGCATACCAGTATTTATTTTATGAATGTCAGACTTGAACCCATCCAACACAACTTGTATTGAACGGCCCGAAAGGTAATTTCCAATCCAACGAAGAAGAGATTCATCGATACCAAATGCACGCATTTTCGATAAGAGAGCTTGATGCCAAACTCTATCAAACGCTTTTGAAATATCAAGTGCAATAATCTTACTTTCTCCAAAACGATGTAAAGATTTGTTCCACTGCTCGGTGAGATATACCATCAGATCACCAGTGGACCTATTGCTACGGAAGCCTTATTGCGGGTCATTAAGAAGCTTTCGTTCTTCAAGATATTTCTTAAGCTGATGATTAATCAGCGTTTCCATGACCTTGGAAAGAAGGAACGTTAGTGTAATTGGACGATAGTTAGAGGGAGAAGAAGATACGCCTTTTTTAGGGACAGGCTGGACAAATGCTGTTTTCCATCCACTCGGAAGGAGACCAGTAGAGTAGGAAAGATGGAAAAGCTTACGCAATGGCCTTGCCAGCGTTGAAGAACACCTCTTCAGAACAATAGGGGGGATACTATCCGGACCAGCGGATTTGTGTACATCAAGATCTTTTAGAACTCTTGCCACTGCACGAGTGCGAAAGAAGATTCGTCCCATAAAATCGTTGGAGCTCTCAAGTGCAGGAGGAGTCATGACACTCTCTGGTAGCGTCGAATTAACAGCAAACTGTGCTGCCAGCAAATTGGCTTTCTCTGTTGAGCTTACGTAGGGAGAGTCATTGAAGACGAGCGTTGGAACCGAAGACGAAGTTGTATTTCTAATATTTTTTACAAATGACCAAAAATTTTTACTACCTTTGGGACATTGTAGTATTTTTTGCCTTAACTTTTGATCATGCAAAAATTTTGTTCTTTGAGTATGACCGTTACAGGTCTTTCTAGCTTGTTTAAACTTGATCCGGTTTTCCTCAGTAGGGTTGGCTTTATAACATCGGAAACTTACTTCTCTAAACCTAAAATTGGCTTGAATAAGCCAGTAGGGTTTGAATAGACCTTGCCATTAACGTAGAGCACGATTTATTTCTTTAGATTTAAAAAAAGTTTGTTTTTTTTTTGAAAAAAAAAATGGCAAGGGGTCCATGCTTTTTTCGATATCAATGAAAAAATGTTGTGACTTAATTCTTTAATTTTATTTCCTATTGCAGAAGCTTGTGGTTTTCAGAAACAGATAGCTTTTAAATAGATTATATAGAATTTGAAAACCAAAACTATTTGCATGACTTGGCTTTGTTGAAAATATATCTATCCAAAGGCATTATTTTCAGGCTAAAGTTTAAACTATCGAATATCATTTTGGATGCCTATATTTCAAAAACCATATATCACAGAAGGTTTTTATTTTCAGCTTTGGATAAAGCTCCAAAAAATCTCAATACCACATTTTTTTATTTAAGCCTACTCGTACTTTAAGGTTTTGAATTTTATTTTATTTTTTGACACCATATTTTAAAAAATTACACCTTCTTCAAGTCATTTCAATTGCGAAATGTTTTTACTTCTTAAAAATGCTTGGAATCGTTCAATTATACATTATGATCCCTTTTGGTATTGACTAAATAGGTAGACATTTAAAAATCTACGCCTTCACTGGATTTTCTCAGTATACCTAATCAGAACTGAGGAGTAGCTTAGGACAAGAGTGAGCTATTAAAATCTTTTTCTTTATTTAATTTAAAAATTATAATAATGTCTTCACATTAAGATACATGTTTAAAAAAAGAATAATATCTCAAAGATACATCCACATACTACACATAGTAAAAAAAAAAAATGACATTGCATACATCTTCTTTGTATTAAAGTATCTTCGGAAATGCCATCCAGGGTGGTGTATATAGTGGCATCAGGCACCATATAACAACCATTTATATTATTTATACTTCTATGGGCAATTGCGAGGCAAGAAAGGCAATAAGGGTATAATTTATGACAAAAAGTAAATAATAGCAAAATGATGTATGATAATTTTATGTTAAAAATGAAGTGAAATCCACTTCGCACTCTGGTTCCTTAGAAGGAGTACCATCACCAGACCATTTTGAGTGCGGGTGCCTTTTTTTTTATTTTATTTTTTTGACGAGGGTTTTTTCTCTTCACGGCTATATAAAAAAAAACAACGTCCTATTTTTATGCCCAGAGATTTTATCACAGTAAAGGTATTTGGGCAGTGTTTGAAATAAATAAAAGAAGATCGAACATAAAAAAGAATTATAGGCATTTTGATGAGATACAAGGTATTTCCGGTGTCAATAAAAGCCGTTAAATTATGAATTCGATTATATCGAATATTATTGGCAGTATCACAGCAAAAAAAAAAAAAATAAAAAATAGGTATAACTTGTTGCACTCAATAAAATATTCTAAACTTTTTTATTGGTCTCTCAAATAAATTTCATAAATAATTGCCAGTAATAATGTTGAAATTTAATGGTGATGCTTCAGTCAAGCTTATTTAAAATTTAATCAATAAAAATGTAAGCAAACTTAACCTTGTATATTTGTATTCATTATTTGTTGTAAAATATATTGCATCAATATTAACAACAACACCCAAAAAAAAAATACGTTTATAATGGAGTTCAAAAATTCATAAGTATAAAATGCCTCGAGGTCATAAATGTTGAAATCACACAACAACACTTCTATGAAAATATGTATATAGGAAAAAACTTTTTAATAGACAATTTATTTCCTGGAAAAAGAGAATGAGTTTTTTGTAATATCACCTTTTGTAGTATTAACTTTTTTACATTCATTAGCTCGACCATTTTCTACCCCATAAAATAAACCAAATTCTAATAAAAAAAAAAACGATTGAAAGTGGAGTTGAGTGCGGGTTTGTCAACAATTCCTGTTATATGATTTGTTTTCTCTGCAGTGATAACGACAATCAAGAAATTATAAAAGAGTACTTTTTTTAAAGTTGAAAGTTAATATATTTTAACATGAAATTGCTACTGGAATGATTACAGTCAGTGACACGACACCGTGATTGCAAATTTACAGCATTTAAAAAACCTGTCATATGAATTTTGGAGGTTTTTGATAGTTTTCTTTTAAAGGAGGTTTTTTGTAATCCCTCATTAAAGACATTAAATTAGCTTAATTCTGGTAAAATAGAATTAAACGTAAATTTTAGTAAAGTAATCATGTCAAATTGTTTTCAAAAATGTCTTGAAGTGGAGAGTACTGATGTTTTTATTTTAAGTGGCTCTTTCCAATTTTTTTGTCGAAAAATTTCAGAAATCGTCAAATAATTTAAAAAAAACGTAACTTGTTTGTGTGTTTTTTCTTACTGCTAAAATCATGATTTTGTGTTTGCAAAAAACACTTATGTTTGGAAAAATAAAAAGTTGGTAGTTATCTACATTTTATATTGCAATAATTTGTTTGTGACAATCTGCCGAAAGAATTTCAATTAAAATCGTTACGGTAACAATTAAAATACAAAAAAGTGGACTCCTGACAAGACTCGAACTCTTGTACCGATAGTTTTGTAACCCACACAATGTGGTGATTATAGCACACTGAAAGATCAAGATCATCAACCTACAGGAAAACCATCGGTTGTCAGTTAATTTGTATTGGGAAAACAATATTCGGGCCGTTAATTCTATTGACCCAAGTATGTTTTCCAAAATTAACAAAATATTTAGAAGGAATGATCAGAACGGCTTTCTATGTCCTAAGCTTCAGAGAACGACAGAGAACAGAGACAAATGTACTTCGGATAGCAGGAATTGATTCAGAGGATGCCGCGCAATATTGGACGATGACCTCTTTAGCGTCGAAGATCCCCACGAGAAAGTGAAGGCTGTGGGGGCTGCCTTGCAGGAAGTGCACAAGGTGAACGCCTACATCCAAATCATGACTTGGCAAACAGAACCTTGCTCAACCACTTCTACCTTTGGAATGACATCACGCACATGACTATTAAAGAACCTCGGTTTCACCGGGTTCAACAAAGATTACTTGTTAATTGTCATTTCCGCTGAGCGAAATGGACCCAGTTCCATGTTAATTATCACGTTAGAGCTTCAGCTCATCATTAAAGAAGAAGATGTCAGCAGGATTCGATGGCATATCTAACGTCGTACTTCGATATTAACCGCAAGAAGCAGTAGACATTGATACCACAACTCTGTTTAAAACAGCGTTCTGAAAAATGCATATTATAAAGTATGATGGAAGACAGCTGTGGGGCATCTTCGTCCCAAAAAGGGAAAGAAAAACTCCAATCCAGTGAATCTCCAGTCGATAAGTCCTCTTCCGAGTATCAGCAAGGTATTCAAAAAAGCTATTAATAAAGCTCTGTCTAAGTGGGCAGAGGACAATAATATCATACCGGATTATCAGTTCGGTCTTAAGGCGGGACCTGACACCATTCATGCCGTTTTTAAACTCTTTTCTGATGTCCAATGGAATAAATTTTAAATGCAGTATACGCTTGCTTGTCTGGTTGATCTGGAGAAGGCCTTCGACACCACATAGTTAGAGGTTCCTTATCTAAAATGCTTGATGATATGCTTAATGGTAGAAAGTTTATTGTCAAGAGCGGCAATGTGATTTCTGCCACAATTTTTAACATTAAAAATGGTCTTCAGCAGGGGGCGGTCAACTCACCGATTCTACTCAGCATTTACACCAGCAATTTGATAAACAGTCTTACTCAGGCAATTGCGCATGTCGACGATCTAATTACGTGTGGAACAGCTCCAAAAGTTGAGGTCATTAGAAATCTATTGCAGCGTGACTTTGATGAGATTCAGCAATATTGTGATGACTGAATGTTGAAAATCAACTTTCGGAAATCAGAAAATATCTTGCTTAGGACTCCGTTCCCCGGAACCAAAAGTGATACGAGAAAGAACTGGCGCTGATCGTAGGTGCAGTTAAGTATGAATAGATCAGTATTTACATTTTGACATACATATAAATGCTGCAAAAAAGGTTGTTTTTGACCAATATGTAGCCTAATTTTTGGGGCTTATTATCCTAAGAACGATTACTACGAGAATTTGCTTCTAAGCGGCTTTATTCCTCCCGGTGCATCATTCCCCTGTTTAGACAGTCGAGGGCTGATCCAGGATAGACCGTTGTTTCCGCTTATCTATCACTCAAGCCGTAAAACTGTAGATAGGTGGCTCCTCTTCAGTCGAGATGCCCTCGCTCAAGACAGAGCTGGGTATCTTTGGTTCAGTAGGACTGTGTCCGATCGAGAGCGAAGGGATAGGGTCTTGCAGGAGAGAAAATTTGACCACTTCACTTCACTTTTTCTGTCATGGACAACTTACATAGGTTTAGGTAGTAAGTTTAAGGCAGTGACATTCAGAGTGGTAACAAACAAAATTTTTAATATTAAACACCCAACAAATATTATAAAACCAACAAAAACACGAACAAAATTATAAATCCAACAAAAGCACAACAAAATTATAAACAAAAACGAAAATGCTTGCTGTGGCTGTTCAAATTTGAAAGAAGTTTGAAAATGGAAGAATATAAATTGAATAGAAAAAAATGGGTTAACATTTAATATTGTTGAGCTAAAAATTAAAACATTGTTGGGCTAACTATTAATAAAATTTTGGGCCAACAATTAAGATTGTTGTGTCAAAAATAAAGATTGTTGAGCCAAAGATTAAAATTATTATGCCAAAAATTATGATTAAGATTGCTCGTCCAAAAATGTAGATTTTTGGGACAAAATTCAAGTTTTTTTGGGCGAACACTTAAGATAAAGATTGTTGGGCCAACAATAAAAATATTTAGTACACGTATTTCGATTTTTTGTCCAAAATTTAAGATTGTTAAGAGTAATATTTTTGGGCCAACAATTAAGATGCTTGAGCCAAAAATTGAAAAATTGTGGGGTCAACATTTAAAATTGTTGGGCCAATAATTTAAAGATTGTTTTGCCAAAAATTAAAAGACAATTGGCGATTGTTTTGCCAAAACTTAAAAGAATATTGGCGATTCTGGGACCAAGAACATTAGGAATATCTAACTTCCAGAACATTATTAGATTTTTTTAATTTTTTAATTTTTTGAACCAAGAAATAAAACGAGCATATCTCTAAATTTAAAGTTCTTAGTCCAAATTTCAGCTCTGGAAATCTCTCTAAAACTAGCTGACCTTTTATATAGATCTAAGGATCCTTCAGATAATATACAAATTTAGCAAATTTCCCATAAATGAGGTGCCAAAAATCGCAAAGATCTTGATTATACTTTTTTCAAATTCATTAAAAAACATGTATGGTTGACCAAATACTGAAAATAGCTGACCTTTTATGACCATGAAATGGCCTTTCAAAAAGGCATACTTAATTTTTTGGAATGACCCAAATGGGGTGCAAAAAGTTTTTTTTGTGGCCTTGAAACGAATTTTGAAAATTTATAGAAAAAAAGCTATGACAGACCAGTTACTGTAAATAGTTGACCTTTTATCACGATCTAGAGATTTTTTTGTGGAATACTTTGCAAATTTCTCTTTAATGAGCTGCCAGAAATCCTTAAGCCTTTATTACAAGCTATCTAGGGCTGAGCAATTTCTGGGAATAGTTGACCTTTTCTGACCAATTACTGGTCAATTAGATAGCATTCTCAAGTATCAAATCAAATTTCTCATGTATGAGGTGCCAAAGATCCCGAGCCCTAAATTTCTTATAATTTCTAAATGCCAAGTCTTTTCATTATAAGTGCAAGTAACTAACTACGTGTAATGGTGTAATCCTGTCGTACTTATATATATATTGTATTATAACTTGCTTCCCACCACTTTTTGATTCCTTAAATAAATACAATAAATTTGGTGGCGCAACAGCTCATGGAGAACCAGGGCCTAGTGACTAACAACTCTCAGCCATTCCTGAGTGCGTGTTGTTGGCAGAAATGGAGGGAACCTACACTTTTTAGGTGGCAGTGGCCGGGAATTTGGATTCCTTACCATAACTTAAAAATAAACTCTCGGTTTTGCACATCTCTCACCTACATGTGTTTTTGTAATTTAAATAAGATCTCAAAAACTCTAATTTTAACTCTAAGCTTACGTGGTTTCTAGTCATGAATTTAATTAAATTTATTTTCAAACCCAGTTCATATAAAATACCATTATATCGAATGACTTTATATTCTTATAAAAGTAAAAAGCAAAAATAATAATTAAAACTTCTCAGTGTTTGATTTATTTTTTTGTGATGAAATGAAATGTGAATAAAACATGAGTTATATAAAAATTGAGCATAATTTCGTATGAATTTAATTAAAAATTACTGCAAAAAGTTTTTCATCCGCCTTGCAATGTCCACTTTAAATTGTTTTGCTTTAATTCAAAGACCAAAAAAAAAAAAACATCCTAAACCTCAGGAAAAATCTCCCCTAAAACACATGAAAAACACGTTTAAAGGACAAAATGATAATGGCTATCTTGGGACTCCGATACACGTCATCACCAAAAAGGGCAATCGTATGTTTTTGCTCCCTACTACTTTTTATATACCCTAACGGTGTACGAGAGCATAACAATAGTTTCGGTTTGTAAATGAAAATTTATTACCTCAGACGTGTTTTGTTTACTTTTCCATCCACATACCTAGTATCTTTAATCTCACTCCTCGGTGTGGTTGTGTGTTTTTGTTTTCTTTTTTTTTTCTCAAGTGCCTATTTAGGACTTTCCGTAATGGGTCCCACTCTCTTATGCTAACTTATAGATACCTCTTAATAGGTGTTTGCTGAATCCTGCCTACGTCGTCGTCGTCGGTCGTCATTGTGTTGTATCGAATAACTTTTTAAAGAAAAACCGTTTTCTTGTTAAAGTCCAATTTTCATTTCTTGCTACGATGGCGATGGTAGCTATTCGATTTGATGCCACATTTAAAGTAAACTTAATTGTATGACCAATATTAAGCAATATATTATAAACCATAGAAGTTGGACCAAGGACCAAGAAATTAGTTGGCATCGCATCGGCTCACTCACTTTCTCCATATCTCTCTTTCTCTCTCTACTTGTAATACATTACAAAGAAAGTCTCCTTTTGGTGTTTCTCGTGGGTTAAACCAATGGATTGGAAATCTTTCTACACCATTTAATATGCTCCGGCTCCAGAGGATAGAACGCTTGTGAATGGATGTTTATTCTCCCATACCATCAAGTCTGGAAATTCAATACAAGAAATGGTTATGTCCCTGCGAATGCCGTAAAAGTAAAGGTGGGGTAAGCTCGAAGAGGTAGAAAGGGAATGAAACAGTTCCATGATATCACTATCACTCTATATAGTGATAGTAATAGTGTTGGTCGGAATCGATGTGTGTTTGTTGGTATGAAATTGAAAATTTACATTGATTGTTAATTTATAGAAGTTGAACTGTGTAATCGATAAATATGCGAATTTTCTTACAGAACAAGTAAGTAGAGGCAAACAGGAGGCAAAAACGTTTGGAAATTTGGGAAGATGGTATAACTACTGGCATCAGAGGCTCCTAGCTATCTTTGCGCAAGATGCCAAACTCAGAGAAAACTTCATCTTTAAGAATAATTCACCATTTAGTTTATCCTAAGCAGGATTGTTACTATGTATATTGGTGATAAGGATAAAGTTATTGTTGTTACTGCTGGCTTTATTATTGTGTTGTGGGTATAAAAGGTCTCTTCGTGTTTATTTCTTATTACAAAAACTTTGATAATAATATTGAATGAAATTCCTAATGCATTCTATTGACTCGTTTTGTTGATATAGCCTTTTTAACAGTGGCGTTCGCAGGGTGGGGGGCTTGAGGTCCCAAGCAAAATAACTGACTGTCTAACTATTCTAATAGGAAAGTAAGAAATCATTTTATTTTTTCATTTTGGTTAGTTCTTAGCTTTAAGAATCCTTCAATTTTAGTTAAAAAATTAAATGCACGGTTGGGTCACATCTATTTACTCTTGTGTTTAAGACGCTGAGGGCTTAAGAACATTGAACATATGTAAAGACGTAGATGTTATGAGGGAAAAGTGTTTGGAAGCGTGAAATATTATATTTCAATTTTTTGAGAGTTCTCGTTGCAAAACAGAACGCCATCTTAATTCTTGATTGACTATGATTGTAACGGGTGATTTTTTAAGAGGTTTAGAACTTTAAAAAAAAAAACACAAAAAATTCGAAAAAATGAATGAAATATTTATTTGAATCGATAGTTTGAACCTTGCAATTTAATGTTTAAAGATAATTTCATGCAAATGTTGACCGCGGCTGCGTCTCAGGTAGCCCATCCGCTGAGTCCAATTTTGGCATACTCTTTCACACATATCGGCCGGTATCTCACGAATGAATGCATGGATGTTGGCTTCCAGTGCGTCAATCGAAGCGGGCTTGTCCCTATAGACATTAACCTTGACATACCCCCACAAAAAATAATCTAATGGTGTCAAATCGCACGATCTAGGCGGCCAATTGACCGGCCCGAAACGTGAAATTAACTGTTCACCAAACTCGCCTCGCAATTGCGCCATTGTTTCGCGTGCTGTGTGGCATGTGGCACCGTCTTGTTGAAACCACATATCATGCAAGTCAAGAACTTCCATTTCGGGCAAAAAAAGTTTGTTATCATCGCTCGGTAGCGTTCACCATTGACAGTAACGCTGCGATTCGCATCATCTTTGAAGAAATATGGCCCAATAATGCCGCCGGCCCATAAACCGCACCAAACAGTGGCTTTTTTGGGATGCATTGGTAGCTGTTGCAATGCTTCTGGCTGATCTTCACTCCAAATGCGGCAATTATGCTTATTTACGTACCCATTCAACCAAAAATGAGCCTCATCGCTGAACACAATTTTTCGATAAAAAAGCGGATCCTCGGCCAGCTTTCCAAGAGCCCATTCACCAAAAATTCGGCGTTGTGGTAGGTCGGCTGGCCTTAGTTCTTGCACCAGCTGTATCTTGAAAGGCTTTACGCCCAAATCCTTCCGCAAAATTTTCCACGTAGTGCTGTAACAAAGGCCTAACTGCTGGGAACGGCGCCGAATCGACATTTCGCGGTCTTCTGTCACACTAGCTGATACGGCCGCAATATTTTCTTCACTACGCACAGTACGTAAACGTGTTGGTGGTTTAATGTCCAACAAAGTAAATTTGGTGCGAAATTTGGTCACAATCTTCCGAATAGACTGCTCAGAAGGTCGAGAATGCCGACCATAAAATGGAAGCAGCACGCGATGAACATTTCGAACCGAGCACGAATTTTGATAGTAAAATTCAATAATTTGCAAGCGTTGTTCATTTGTAAGACGATCCATGGTTAAATTGCAAACCAAACTGAAGCTGTTTGACAGTGACACAAGGTACTAAACACACGTCAGCTGTCAAAACCAGTGTTGCCAAAACCAAACCAGCTAAAAAATCACCCGTTATGAAAAAAAGTATCTAAAATCGATGGAGTGATTTTCTTAAAAAAAATTATTTTGTATGAATCAAATTCTAAAAACATTTTTTAGGAAAATTTTTGGAATGCAAATCGTAAGTATGCATTCATGAACAAAAAAAATAAAATTAAAAAAAAAAAAAATCGAATTTTCAAAAGACCCAAATTGAAACTTTTTTTAAAAAATCAAAAAAATTTTTGTGGACATTTTGATATGCAATATTTTTTAATCTTATTTTAAATTTTTTTGTAAAAAAATTAATCTTAACCTATTCAACCAATAATGAGAAAGTTTAATACTAAAAAAAACATTCTATGAGAATTACTATTAATAGTTGCTATTCGTAAGTTTTTATAAAGTTTGTTAGTATATCGCACTGATTTAAGAAAAAGTTTAATAAAAATTAAAGGAGCCACTTAAAACAAAAATATTTTCCCTAACGGTTTTTTGAAATTTGTATGGAAGGTTCCTTTATTTTTTCATAAAAGAAAAGTTTATTTTAAAATAATTTACAGAGTGTAAAAAAACCCTTTAGTACCGAGTTTTATAAAAATCGAGCAATATTTGATTTTCAAAACCAAAAACTTGAACATTTTTTGAAAATTCAAAAATTACTTTTGTGAAAATTTTAGTAAGAAAAACAATTTGTATTAATTAGAAGCTTCTGTATAAGAAAATAATTGGAATCAAAATAACCGTTTTGAAAAAAAATCAAAAATGAAAAAAAATGGTTCTTTGGGAGGTACCATCAATAACCATTTTTTGAAAAAATGTTTTCCCATCCAAAGGTACTCGTAGCTTTTACCAAATTAAATTTATTAATTTTTTTTAATGAAAAGTTGTGGAGCCGTTTTTGAGACTCATAAGATTTTGTTAAGATGCTTAAAAAAAATATTATTATTAGTTAAACAAAATTTAAAAAAAACACGTGGGCGGAACCTACTAAGAAACTACTATGTACCAAATTTAAAGAAAATCAATTCAGGCATTTAAGCTGTAGCCGAACAGACAGATAGAATTTTGCCCACCCACTTTTTTCGCATTCTCTATCATCGTATTGTCATGTTTGATTGTTTTTTTCGCACAATTCCAAAGTTTGCTTAATAGGACCTATATAGGAAATAAAACGGGAAATCTGCTGAAATTACAAGTTTATACCACAAGTTATATAGTTTTTTTTTTGACATTTCAAACTCGCTGCTCATAAGAATATAAAAAAAAAATGTTATTGCAATCAGTCAAAAGTCGTAAAACGAGTAGTAAACGTTGAAAATCTTCTCATTCTCTTTTAAAAAAATTTAAATTACATAATAGCTGTGTTTAATGAAAAAAAAAAAAAATAGATCAGAACAGAGCAGAACAGCACAAGCGTGTGAAAACTATCCAGAACAAGAAAGAACAGAAAAGTGCAGCTTTGTTTTGACGGGACTTTGACATTTCTCACTCACTTGCTCCACCTCAAAAGTAAGTGCAGGAAATGTTGCTCTAAACTATTCTGAAAAAAAGTGTCATGGAACACAAAATGACAGAATGTAGAACAGTTTGGGGCAATGTTTTAACTCTTGGAACATACGATACTGTACTTTTCTGTTCTTTTCTGTTCGGAACAGATTCATTAAACACGCCTAATATTGCCAAGTTAAAAGAAAACTTTTTGAATTTTTTATTTTTTTTCTGTCAGAGTTAATTTTTTGAAAGCAAATAATTCCATAAAGTTCTGTTCAGACAAATACAGAAATCGAAGCAACAAGGACGAAAGCTAAACTTTCACTACTGCCCCTATCAAAATTAACAATGCGTTTTTATGGTCTTGAAACCTTACCGAGTTGAAAAATCAATTTTAGAATGCTTGAACGGTGGAGTTGCAGTCAACAACGCAAGGAGAGCTAGTCTTTAATGTTCTTCTAAAGGGTTTTCAACAGGGGCGCTACAAAAGTAGAGCAACAGGGACATCAAACGACACCATATTTCTTGCCGTTCTTTTGATATTTCTCTTCAGTAAGGCTTGCCATTTCATGATGGAAAGATATACGAGCCAACAACGAGTCGAAATTATTAAAATTTACTACCGAAATTCGCTACGTCCAATTTATGGTCGTCATAATCGTCCTAGCAGATCAACAACTGAGCGTCTATTGGAAAAATCCACAGGCACAGTACAAAATATTCCCGTGCCAATGAGACAAAGAAGTGCCCGTAGTGTGGAGAATATTGCTGCCGCTGAGGCTTCAGTTGCAGAAAGCCCAAATGTGTCTCGCGTTGGGCATCTCTGTGACGTCGTTGTGGCGAATTTTGCGAAAAGATCTTGGCCTACATACTTACAAGATTAAATTGATGCAAAAACTGAAGCCGCTTGACTACCAGAAGCATCGTATGTTTGTGAATTGGGCTGAGCAACAATTTGAAAATGATTCGGATTTTCATCGAAAAATCATCTTCAGCGATGAGGCTCATTTCTGGCTGAATGGCTTCGTCAATAAACAAAATATGCGGTATTGGTCAGGCAGCAATCCACACCTACTCCATGAGTCATCATTGCATCCCGAACAATTTAAGGTTTGGTGTGGTTAATGGGCCGGTAGCGTTATTGGGCCGTACTTCTTCCGTGATGATCAAGACCGGCACGTTACTGTGAATGGAGATCGCTACCGTTCAATGATAACCGAATATTTTTGGCCCCAATTTGATGATATGGACTTGGAGGACATGTGGTTCGAACAGGACGGCGGCACCACAAGCCACAGAGCGAATGTCACAATCAATTTATTGGAAACCTAGTTTGGAGAACGTGTTATCTCACGAAATGGTCCAGTCACTTGGCCGTTAGACTATTTCCTGTGAGGCTACGTCAATTCTGTGGTCTATGCCAACAAGCCAGCGACGATTGATGAACTTCGTACGAATATTGAACGTGAAATTGCAGCAGTATTGGCAGATTTATGCTTGAAAACCGTTGAAAATTGGGTTCAGCGTCTGGACTTCTGCAAGCGTGCTCGTGGTGGCCATGCAAAAGAAATCGACTTCCATACACAATGGCATCGAACGTACTTTCACAGGAATACAAAATTTCATTGATATCCAAAACCATTTTTGTTTTATTTAAAAAACTTTTGTAGCGCTCTTATTGAATAACCCGGTATAGACCCGGTAAGACGAGATGTATACTGAGACAAATTAAGAACTTTGGCAACCATTTCCATCAAAAAGGAAAATATTTGACTAATTAAAAAAAAAAAAAACAAAGTAGGACTGAGTCGACAGTAAAACTGCATGTTCTACAACTTTTAAGTATTATTTTTTCTTTCACAATAGCAAAGGTATAAGTGAAAATCTAAAAACGATCATACTTCATAGCCCTAAGTCTGGAAGTATATAATTTATGAAAACATTAATATTAACTAAAAATAGTATTAATAAAAACAAACAGGTTTCCACTCCTTAAAATATGTACGTTTTAACTGGCACACGGATAGACAATTTGTCCGTTTGAAAACTTTACTTATTAAAAAAGATATGATATCTCTCCAGTATTTATCAATTCACCAAATTCATGACTTTATCAAATTGTGGTAATTTTCTAATACATGTGTCACACGCATGCACTGTTTTTCCAATTGTATACTGGTGAAAGTAAACATTTGAGAAGTAAAGCCCTCTCTCGAGCAACTAATGAGTCCCTGTATAAGCCGCTTATCATCCCAGTCCAGATAGATGTATGGTACAGAGACATGGACACTATTAACGGTAGATGGAAACGCTTTAGGCTGTTTTGAGAGGTAAATTCTCCGGGGATGATTTTTGCTTCCGTCTGCATAGATGGGGGATGTAGAAGAAAATACAACCACGAACTCTACGGGCTGTACAGTGGCACCGACCTAGCCAGTAAAGTGAAAAGCCGAGATGGCTGGTAGAGCGAATGGACAACAATGCTCTGGTTCGGAAAGTCCTTAAATCCAATCCCGTGAGACGGCACAGTAGAGAAAGACAGCGCAACAAGTTGCACACATAAGTGGAAGAGGACCTCAATCAACTTGGCGAGTGAAACGGAGACAGCTAGCTAGAAACCGAGCTGGCTGGAAGAAGCTTGTTGGTTGAGTGCCTCCTTAAGAAGTAGTAAACGGTCCTATCACACGTGTGCGTAAATGTGTTATAAAGTTATCCCTTCATTATACGTGGAATTTGGCAAGTTAAAGTTATCCGTACGTTAGACACGTCTCAGACTATTACACATATTTTTAATAAGAATTTCAAGTTTACAAATGTATAAACGGTAGCATACGTTGTTATCTGCTGTTTATTAATATAGGAGCAGTCTTTTTACAGTAAAGGTCCTAACATTTTTTGTGCACTCTAACGTTCTCGAGAAAAAAGCTTAAATGTTTTCAAAATGTTGAAGGGTGCACATGCACAACACTTACAGTCGCGAAATTTTTGCGAAAAAAACCTCTGCTGGCTGGCGTACTTTTTATGATTTTGGGTGGTTGTAAACAAAAAGAAATTATTTTTCTGCTCTAATTTTAGTGAAACCTTTAAAAAATTGCTTAAATCAAAATTGAGACTGAGAACCCTTCGCCCCCGGAAAAAAATCCCTGTGAAAAATACAAAGCTTACTTATGTATTTGTATTCACTATTTCGTAGTATTGCATTAAATTTTTCTATGAACATCTGGTAGTTATAAATAGAAAAGTCGATTTATTCTGTACAAGTGTACAAACCTACAGCATAATAGTTTAAACCTTAATCCTTTTTGAGACTTGATCAGTTTAAATATACCTATTTTTGTTTATTTTTACATTAGGTCTAGTGAAATTGAAATCAGATATTTAATATTATTATGAGAAGATGTTTTGTAATGGACGTCTTAAAAATAATGATCAAGGATTTTGTTATAAAGATAAGGCTTTGGCATGATGTTTTAAAAATAATTTCAGATAAGTGGCCTCGAATAAATACCCACCAGCCGAGAGGCCCAATTTTCGATTACTTTTTGTAGCAATTGGGCCGTATGTTAGCAATAACGCGCTGAATATTCCCTTCCAAGGGGTCAATCGTCTCGGCCTTATCTGCGTAGACAAGCGACTTCACATAACCCCAAATATAAAATAGTCCAGCTAAATCGCACTATTTTAAAGGCCACACCACAGGCCCACGACGCGAGGTAATGCGCTCACCAAAAGATTCCTTCAATAAATTGATTTTTTTTTACTGTATGGTGTCAACCGAACCAATCCACTATTTTGGTAAAAAATTTGCACAATTTGCAAACGTTCTTCCGGAGATAGTTTATTCATTATGAAATGGCAAAACAAAAACTGAGCATAAATCAAGTGACAGCTGTCAAAAAGACCAACTTCGAAAAAAGTATTGCCAGATTGAAAACCACACGTCTTGAAAAACACATTTTAGGTAATCAATAAATACTTTAAGATAACTAGCACTAAGCAAATTGTAAATATTAATTGTTCAATAAAAATCTTGTAAAATCTTGAAAGACAACACAGTTTGTTTTTAATCGTGAATGAATATACTTGGTTGTAATGAAAGTGTAGAGTTTACTTGGTGAATTAATTTCAGTATGAGTTGAGTTGGTCAGATTATCAGTTTTGCCGTATGGTGCTGCACCGTGAAGATCTTTTCATACAAAAAATATTTTTAAGTTCATTTGCGGTGCAGTTCTGCTGGTCTTACCTTTATTGACAATCTATTTTGGCTTTGCCGACCAGCCTATCAACTTATTTTTTTTTTTAACTTCTAAAGTTCTGCAAGCAAATAAAATAATATAGGAGAAAGCACTTTCGTATCTGACTCGCGAATTTAATTCAGATAAATTCGGTACTATTAGGGCTGGCAACGATACTTAACTAAACAATACTTTTGTAAGTATTGTCTCGGTAGTGTCAAAATCGAAAAATTTCAGTATCGTCTCGGTATCGGTACCAGTCTCATCTACATAACTCAGTCTCGCTTGGTCTCGTATAACAAAGTCTCTTTTCGGTATCGGTACCGATCTAGTCTAAGAAAAATGTACTCGGTATCGGTCTGGTATAACTCAGTGTGATTTGGTATCAACAAAGTATCGTCTTGGTCTTGGTATCGTCTCGGAATTGTATTGGATGCTTTGGGGCTGGTATCGTCTCGGTATCGTTTCGGCTTTCTACACCAATACCGAGACTTTTTTTGTATCTTGGCCAGCCTTAGAGGTACCATTAAGTCTATAATGCTATTGTGTCCAAAACTATTTGGGCTTTATTTCACTCTCAAAGGTGCAATAAGGCTTTTGGATTTTATTGAGTTCCTTATTTTCAAAAAAAAAAATTGCTAAAAAAAATGCCGAGGGGGCCACTTTAAGTAGATACTACTGTCTAAAATGCCAAGAACTAAGTAGTATTTATTTGGAAACTTTACATATCTAAAGCATATAAAAGTACAATAAGATCTTAAATCGTTTTGGATTTAAATATGCATTTGGCTTTATTTAATGCCACCATAACTTCACTGTCGAGAACTTTAAATAAACACTTCAGTTCATTTGAATAGGTACAAAATTTTTGAGTGAGATTAACCCTAATAACCAACCTATTCAAATGAACGAAAAAAGGGCTAAGATTTCAACATGAATTTAAAGAAATGATAATACATCGTGTAATGGTGTGTTTACACAGTTAATCGCACTCGAAAATTTCGTACCTATTCAAATGAACGGGAGTGTAATAGATAACCTTTTTGACTAAATTTGCTGCAAATTATGGATTTATGGCACTTTTTGTTTAATTTATTGATTATGCAAAAAAGTAGGTATTTTAAAATGTTTAATCTCTCAAAAACCTTCAAAGGAATCAAACAACCTTACAGCAGACAAAAACTTTAACCATTCAGACAAAAAACAAGGAATAATTAATAAAATATAAAGTCTTCAGTCCTCTTAGAATGGAAGCATTACAAAAATATTGCATTTTTTTTAATTTAAATTTTTTTAACTGCTTACTTTTTTATTTAAGGACTTTGGAATACCTAACCTTGAATCTACCTTTCATTAAAAAAAGTTTTCGTTGCTTGGTTATGTAAAAATTGGAACTTTTCAAAATAAAAGTACTAAAGGAGGTTTACATGATAAATAACGGGTGATTTTTTAGCTGGTTTGGTTTTGGCAACACTGGTTTTGACAGCTGACGTGTGTTTAGTACCTTGTGGCACTGTCAAACAGCTTCAGTTTGGTTTACAATTTAACCATGGATCGTCTTACAAATGAACAACGCTTGCAAATTATTGAATTTTACTATCAAAATTCGTGCTCGGTTTGAAATGTTCATCGCGCGCTGCTTCCATTTTATGGTCGGCATTCTCGACCTTCTGAGCAGTCTATTCGGAAGATTGTGACCAAATTTCACACCAAATTTACTTTGTTGGACATTAAACCACCAACACGTTTACGTACTGTGCATAGTGAAGAAAATATTGCGGCCGTATCAGCTAGTGTGACAGAAGACCGCGAAATGTCGATTCGGCGCCGTTCCCAGCAGTTAGGCCTTTGTTACAGCACTACGTGGAAAATTTTGCGGAAGGATTTGGGCGTAAAGCCTTTAAGATACAGCTGGTGCAAGAACTAAAGCCAGCCGACCTATCACAACGCCGAATTTTTGGTGAATGGGCTCTTGGAAAGCTGGCCGAGGATCCGCTTTTTTATCGAAAAATTGTGTTCAGCGATGAGGCTCATTTTTGGTTGAATGGGTACGTAAATAAGCATAATTGCCGCATTTGGTGTGAAGATCAGCCAGAAGCATTGCAACAGCTACCAATGCATCCCGAAAAAGCCACTGTTTGGTGCGGTTTATGGGCCGGCGGCATTATTGGGCCATATTTCTTCAAAGATGATGCGAATCGCAGCGTTACTGTCAATGGTGAACGCTACCGAGCGATGATAAAAAACTTTTTTTTGCCCGAAATGGAAGTTCTTGACCTGCATGATATGTGGTTTCAACAAGACGGTGCCACATGCCACACAGCACGCGAAACAATGGCGCAATTGCGAGGCGAGTTTGGTGAACAGTTAATTTCACGTTTCGGGCCGGTCAGTTGGCCGCCTAGATCGTGCGATTTGACACCATTAGATTATTTTTTGTGGGGGTATGTCAAGGCTAATGTCTGTAGGGACAAGCCCGCTTCGATTGACGCACTGGAAGCCAACATCCATGCATTCATTCGTGAGATACCGGCCGATATGTGTGAAAGAGTATGCCAAAATTGGACTCAGCGGAAGGGCTACCTGAGACGCAGCCGCGGTCAACATTTGCATGCAATTATCTTTAAACATTAAATTGCAAGGTTCAAACTATCGATTCAAATAAATATTTCATTAATTTTTTTGAATTTTTTGTGTGTTTTTTTTTTTAAAGTTCTAAACCTCTTAAAAAATCACCCGTTACAAACAAAATATAAAATTAAAAATAAAAACATAACCAAGACATTTAATTTTTTTTCAAGATTTGTAACAAAGAACCATACTTTTCATCCCTGAATGAGGCATTCGTTATTGAGTTTTCCATCGTCAAATACGTACATATGTATATATTTTGAAAATCTTTATAAGCTTCTATAAAGTTTTGTGACTCCTTTGCGTCATTTTTTGTTTGGACAATTTTTGATGAACTATAAAACAAAATGTCAGCAAAAAGTTTATTTTCAAGTTTTTTTATTGTTTTGGTATATACGAGTATGCATAACTTTTTTTTTTTGACGGCTGTTGTGGATATAATATAGTTGAGTCTAGACTCATTATATTTACTGAATGAAATCGATTATATTAATTTTTCTATAAATCTTCCATCGCTATGGGGTTATAGCAACACTAAAGCCATCAAGACTTGTACAAACAATCAAGAAGAAAAGAAGCTACTTAAGTGAGTTTTCTGTTTATATTATATTCAAGAGTCTATGTCTTTCTTCAGAAGTCCCATACCGCTTATCATCATCATCATCATCATTATCTACTCACTTCATCATATTCTTCATTAAGCAACAACAAATATCTATATACACTTTATCTGCAGCAAAAGATAAAATCACAAAATTTCATTCCATTAAGACGAACAGACTTCTGGGATCGATAAATTGCAAAACTTATGTCCTTAATGAGTTGAGTGTTGTTTGGCTATAACATCAGTATAAAGGCCAGAAGTGATTCCCAATTGCAAACGGACTAGAAGTGGGTCATAATACGCGCGGCTTGTTAAATGGAATATTACACGCGTGGGAGTAATATATTAAATGTTCTTCTTCCCCCTTTATTTTTTTTTTCTTTGGTCGGTTAAGGGTGTTTTTTTTTCTCGGGTATACGATTTGCCTGAATTGTTTTTTTTTTTTTTTTGTGGGGAATTGGCTGAAAGTATAGAAAAACCATTCTCATAGCTGTATACCATTAACCGGAACTCTTGTCTTTCCGATGTTAACCAAATTATATGTAAGTGCTAAAATTTTCTCATGTTAATGTTTGTTCAAGGGATAATAGTGTTAGCTTGAAAAAGCCTTAGTGCTGATGTGGCTTCTTAATTCTTGTTTCCTATGAGTTTTCAACCGAAGAGCTTTGAAATATATATTTATAGATAGTCATGAAAGCCTTACGTATTGGTTTTTTGGAGAGACAGGAACTTGGATCAAGTATTTAGCCAGGGTTGTCATTTGACCAGGGTTGTCATTTAACCAGGGTTGTAAGAGCAATTCGTGACAAAATTTTGGAAAAAAGTAGCCCAATTTGATCTTTCTTCTTCTTACTTTTAAGAAAATTAGTTACATAAGTTCATCTTTATATTTAAATTCATTCAGATTTGAAAAATATTCACTCATAAATCATGCCAAAAAATAAGAAAATTATGAAATTTGTTACAAACTTTTGATTTTCAAACTAAGATTGGGCTAGTTTTTGAGATATATTTACCGCAGTAATTTTGGGCTACAAGAATTCTGAAATTGGGCTACACATGTTTCTATTGACCTGATGGCAACTCTGCATATAACTAGAACCAGATTAACAAATAGGGGAAGGAAAGTATCGGGTTTTTCAATAAGAGCGGTACGAAAGTTTTTTAAATAAATCAAAAACGGTTTTGGATATGAATGAAATTCTTTATTCCTGTGAAAGTACGTTCGATGCCGTTATGTATGGAACTCGATTTCTTTTGCATGGCCACCACGGGCACGCTTGCAGAAGTCCAGACGCTGAACCCAATTTTCAACGGTTTTCAAGCATAAATCGGCCGATACTGCTGCAATTTCACGTTCGATATTCGTACGAAGTTCATCAATCGTCGCTTGCTTGTTGGCATAGACCATATACTTGACGTAGCCTCACAGAAAATAGTCAAACGGCGTCAAATCGCACGACCAAGCGACTCGACTATTTCGTGAGATAACACGTTCTCCAAACTTGGTTTCCAATAAATTGATTGTGACATTCGCTGTGTGGCTTGTGGCGCCGTTCTGTTGGAACCACATGTCCTCCAAGTCCATATCATCTAATTGGGGCCAAAGATATTCGGTTTTCATTGAACGGTAGCGATCCCCATTCACAGTAACGTGCCGGTATTAATTATCACGGAAGAAGTACGGCCCAATGACGCCACCGGCCCATAAACCACACCAAACCGTAATTTTTTCGGGATGCAATGATGACTCATGGAGTACATGTGGATTGCTGTCTGACCAATACCGAATATTTTGTTTATTGACGAAGCCATTCAGCCAGAAATGAGCCTCATCGCTGAAGATGATTTTTCGATGAAAATCCGAATCATTTTCAAGTTGTTGCTCAGCCCAATTCACGAACATACGAAGCTTCTGGTGATCAAGCGGCTTCAGTTCAGTTTTGCGTCAATTCAATCTTGTAAGGATGTAGGCCAAGATCTTTTTGCAAAATTCGGCACAACGACGTCACAGAGATGCTCAACGCTTAAGAACGACGAGTGAGAGACACATTTGGGCTTTCTGGAACTGAAGCCTCAGCGGCAGCAATATTCTCGACACTACAGGCACTTCTTTGTCTCACTTGCACGGGAACATTTTGTACTCTACCTGTGGATTCAAATTTTTACACTTGACGGACGTAGCGCTCTTAACGTTGAGGCCACTGACTCCGAATTTCAGTAGTAAATTTTAATAATTTCGACTCGTATATCTTTCCATCATGAAATGGCAAACCTTACTGAAGAGAAATTTCAAAAGAGCGGCAAGAAATATGGCGTCGTTTGCTGTCCCTGTCGCTCTACCTTTGTAGCGTCCCTGTTGAAAAACCCTTTAGTTATAGAATTTAATAATGTCTTGTTCCGTTGCAACTAATTATGATAAATATATCTGAATCGAGAAGAAAACTTTTCTGTGGTCTTATTTTAATTGCTCCCAAGACCCCTGTTAAAAAATTTGTATTTTTGGTTATAATATTTTTAGAGCAGCAAAAAGACTCTCCTTTCTTCAGTTTGGCAAAGGAAACTACCTACCACCAGTACTTTTTGCAATTGTTTTTTATTTTGATTGATAGATGAAATCACTGATGGCTTTGTCTTAACGATATCCAAGAATAAATTTAGCCTCCTCTAAGTCCTGGCTTTTCACACTATTTTTATTTATTTACTGTCATCAAATTTATACCGAAATATTAAAAAAAAAAAAAAACTGGGCCATCATTCGACATAGAAATGTTAAAAGAGAATAATTGGTTTAAGATTCAAGTTTTTGTTTTTACTTGCGATATGCATATCTACCTAGGTCCTAGGTCCTGTAGGGCAAGTCATGCATTCGTAAAAAAAAAAATAACTCGAGACTTTGATCAGACTGGTCATTACGATGATAAGAAAGACGAAAGAAGTGGGTCTAACAATTCTGTCCGTCCGTTCAGCTGGCTCGATTTTCCGTAAACTTGGTACATAGTGCTTTTTGTATTGTATTGTATTGTTTTCATTTTTTTTAACTTCTAATAACGGTACGTCATACATTTTTTTTAACAATTTTATAAAATCTTGTTTTTCTCAAAAATGACTCCAAAACTTTTCTAAGAAAAAATTCAGTAAATTTCTTTTGATAAAAATATTTTTCACAAAATTGTTAATGATCTATTTTTTCAATTTCGATTTTCTTCAAATATTATTACTGATTTCAATAATTTTTTATACAGAGGCTTCCAAATGATATAGAAATTTATTCTTACCAAAATATTCAAAAAAATATTTTTTGGATTTTTCAAAAATGTTCAAATTTTTTTGTTTGAAAATCGAATATTTTGTAATATTTTATATAACTCGGTATTTAAGTATTCTTTTTTTGCACTCTCTAAGGATTTTTATTAAATTTTCAATGAAAAAAAATAGTACCTTCCATTTAAATGTTAAAAAACCGTTAAGGAAAATTGCACCTTAAAAAATAGCTCCTACGATTTTTATTAAACTTTTTTTGAATGCTTAAATTAGTGCGATATGCTACCAAAAATTATAAGAATTATGTATTGTAATTATTTAAAGTACCTCTCATAGAATATTTTGTTCTCATTAACGGCTGAACAGAAATAGATACTAATTTTTTGTTTACAAAATTTCATATCAGAATTAAAAAAAAAAGTTTTTGAATTTTTAAAAAAAGCTTCATTTTTTTTTGAAAATTAGATATCTCAAAAACGGATTTATATTTTTTTTGGAAATTTTATTTTTATATGCAGAAGAATAAATTCTTAAGATTTGCATACCTATCAAAAGTTTTCCTTACAAATATTTTGAGAATTTGATGTATATTTTTTTTTTAAACCGCTATTTAATTTTTTTTTCATGAAATCGTAATTCAATCAAAAACTAAAATGGCGCTCTTTTTTTTTAACTCAAACTCTCAAAAAAGTTTAAGTGTTTGTTAATTTAAATATCGTATTTCATATAAGTTAGATTTAGAAACCGAGTTTTTTGTAAATTCTTCTCGGTAAAAAATAAAACCAACCTGGATTTAGTATTAAGATAGTTCTTAGGCAGAAAGGCATTAGCATTAAGTTATTCTAGCTTAACTTAGAGCGTCCGTCTGGGGCCAGTAAGTTAGTTTTAAGATATTGATAAGTAGGCTAGTTTTTATGAATTTTTGTCTAGCATTAAGATAGTTTTAAGAAAATGGAAAATAAAAATGAATTTAAAAAAAAAATCGTATATCATACTTTTAAACATTTTTCTTTCATAATTTCTCGAAAATAATATCAAGTACGTGCGACCCAGTCGTGCATTTTATTTTATATTGTTGATTGCATGATGATCGATCAATTGAAATTGTTCATTTTCCTGAATTAATAAATGGGAAAAATGGAAATAAAAGGACTTAGCCAAGCCAATAGCAGTGGTGTGGTATTGACGAGGCGGCTGGTATTTTTCAACACAAAAATGTTTTATTTATTAAAAAAGAAAAAACACATTTTAATTGAGGTAAATTGAAAATAATATTTAAATGCACTATATTAATTTATTCATATTTCGAAAATCATCAGGACATCATGGGAATAAGTAACTACGTTAATAAATTGGAATACACAATAATTATTTGGAAGGTTATCCACAGAAATAAATACCAAGTGATGCAAAAGTCTAAGTGATTGTAGCAATAATTTAATATTTAAGTAAATGAAGCCTCAATAAAAAAAATTAATAAAATTGAGTCTTGATAAAATCTGGTAGTTGAACTTTTGGTCTGATTGTTTTTTTGAAGCTTAATGTTATGGTTGAATGAACCTCACATTAAAGTTATTTTTATTTTTTTATAGGTTACAGTAATGGCGGATATTTTTTTTCATAACGAAATAGAGCAAATTTTTAATAGTATCCAAAAATACTGTTAAGATTAAGTATTCCTAAAGTCAGGTAAAATTCAGAGAAGAACTTTTTAAAAATCCTGACGGATATCAGTTTTCAAATCATTCACAATTAAGAAAAGAACTGCTGAAGGAATATAAATGTGACCCAACTGTTTTTAAGTTATTACTAGTGCTGCGTGTTGGAAACCTTACACTCAGAGAAAAAAGTCAAGAAAATAATTAACCTGAGCCCTGTTAAATTTACCAGGTGCATAATCCCATATAAAGTTACAGACATTTCAGAAATTTACCTGGTTTGAATAACCTTATATTAAGTGTTAAATTAGCCTGTTGGACTATATAACCATATTCAAGTTCATTTAAGAAGATGAACTGTTATTTGAACACTGAATTCTGGTAAATAAGAATTTTCGACAAGAATAAAGCGCCAATTTTAACTGAGATCGGTTTTTTTAACAGTGCTTGTTATGAATTTCTTTTTTAACACAAATCAATTTTTACAATGTTTACCTATTGAATTTAACCTGGCTTTATCTTAAAGAAACACTCTGCCAGTTGATTTCAACGTGACACCAGTGTTAAAGCACATACAAACACATGCCATCCAAACAAGGTCAGTTTCTACTTATTGATATTTGGCACAAGTTTTTTATGCAGCGAAATGGCTCAGAGGGCGGCGTACTATCTCCATGTGTGGGAGGTTCCCAGTTCAAAAATAAGTAAATACCACAAAAAAATTTAAAATAAAATAATTTACATAGTAATATATTTCTATGCTTTCAGATTAATGCAAAATGAATTGGACGGTAAGCAGAGTTAGAGATGGGACCTACAAGCATGGATTCAAAACATAATCATTACCGGGTACAGGGTTAATCCAACAATGAATAATGTTAAGTTAAAAAGATCTTCATATTAAATTAACAGGGCGTTGAATATTTTATTCATGTTTTGAACTAGATTTTCATGTAAGGTTAACTTAATTAACAGATAAAATTAGCAAGATTCTCAGGTAAAATTTACAGTTTTACTTTTCAGGGCAGTATTAAATTTACCTGAAACCAACGTTGATTTAACACGACAATAAAATCAGGTATCAGGTTAAGCAGTTAACCTGATCTACCGAGTTGAAAAATAATAACCTGAAAATCAGGTATAATAAACCAGAAATTGGTTGGTTATACCAGCTTTTTTCTCTGAGTGTAATTATGAGCGAAAAATGTTTCAAAACTTGAAATGCGATGTTTAAACAACTCCTTTAAAATTGGTAAAAATTAAGAACGCCATCTCAATTCTTGATTGAATACATTATAATTGTATAGAAATAAAAATTTTAATTGTCGGAGTGGTTTTTTTTTTTTAAATATTGCTTATACAAATTTTTTATAATATTTTTGAAGAAAAAATTTGTAATGCAAATCTTAAGTATTTATTTATGTGCCTATAAAAATAAAATTTCAGAAAAAAAAATTGCTTAACCGTTTTTGAGATATCGAATTTTCAAAAAAAATTGAAAATTTTTTTTTTATTTTTAAGTCCAACTTTTTAAGTCTTATTTTTGAAATTGAAAAAAAATTAAACTCAATCCTAAGTCGGTAATGAGAAAATTTAAAAAAAAACCTTCTGTGGGAAAAATGCCCTTACTATTGATAGTTGTTAAAACAACACTAATTTAAGAATACAGAAAAAGTATTATAAAAATCATAGTAGCCCTTTCTAACACTTGTATAGAACTTGGCGTTATTTTTCATAAAAGTTTAATTTTTTTTCTAAAAATATTCTCGACTATTAAAAAACCACCATGCAATCGACCATTTCAGTAGTTTAAAAAATTTAATTTTCAAAAAAAAAAAACAAATATAAATATTTTAAAATAGGCCAACAAACATTTTTTTGGAATTTTGATAAAAACAAACTATTTATAGCTATATTTATAGTTTTAAGTACAAAATTTAATAAATTAGAAATACCGTTTTGAAGCAAAACGAAATTTTAAAAGTGGTTATTTGCGAGGAACCATTAATAACTGTTTTTGAAACATGGTTTTCAATCCAAGAGTAGCCTATACTAAAGAATATTTGTATTTTTGAGAAAAAAGTACGATTATATAAAATTGGGAATGATTAAAATTGCTAAGTGTGTACCAATTTTATAGAAAATCGATGAAGTCGTACCAATAAGTATTTTAATGCCACTTTATTGACATCCACGGTACTGCCATTTATGCTCTTTACATATGTAATCTCACCTCTCAAATTTCGAGAAAACCATAACTCCCAACGAAATTTACGGTTGTTAAAATTTAGTTTATAAAATTCTGATAATCAATCAAAAACATATTAGAGCATGTTTATAAAATACTACCACGGTATTGACAAATAAATTTGTGACACACTTTCTGCAAATGAATACATATAATCCCTTTCAAAGAACAACCACGTACAAAAAATAAAATGACTGTTACTAACTTTTGAGTTCAAAAATTAAACTATGTCCTCGGACAAAATTTATTAATGATTATTTATTTATTCAGCAATACAACAATTTTAAGAATGACATTTCTATTCAATGAAGTATTTCTTTTATCGATTTTTAATAAACTGTTCAATAATTTTTATTATTTATTTTATTAATTTTTGTTTAAAGATACGACATATATGATATTTATACAAAGATGTTTGAAGGAAAAAGGATGGCGTGAAATCACAAGGAACCTCAACCTCAATCAAATGCTAACTGTGGAATATTCTAGGCAATTCAAGTAAAAAACAAAGGAAAAGGAATTAAAAAAAACTGAAGTGTTTCCAAATACCATAGATATTTTGATTGTGATTGGTCACGTTCACATTCTTCTTCAATTTCAATTTGGTTGTACATATAACAGATTTAATTAGAAAAGCAAGGAACGAACATACCACGGTACTGACATTTTAAGTTCACTTTTCTAAGTCATTTGGAATTGGGGAGAACTGGTCTGGGGGCGTATGGCTACATATGAAGTAGGGAAGTTGGTATTATTAGATGGCATTATGGATAAGATTAACGTTTTTGAATTTTCTCTTCAAAAAATCTTGGGAAAAGTGCAAACAAGTTGGGGCAATTTTAAGTTCTAGCAAGATAATGGCTCCAAAAAATTGTAGTATAGGAATGGATCTTTAGAAACAGCCAACACACTTTGGAGATACAACCGCAATCAACAGGTATTAATTGTATGTGGGATGTGCTGGAAAACGAAGTAAACAGGCTTTTACCAATAAAAAACTTTTCAAAATGGTAATTAAGGATAAATAGAGTAAGAAAGTAAGTAGGTTGGCAATAGGTTACTAAACAATAGTTTTTCTTTTGATGCAACACATGCTTAAAGAAGTCATTAACAGCAAAGTGATGCCAAATCATTACAGAAGAATTATTTCATCCAGCTTTTAAATGCATATTTTGGGTTAATCTTGAGCTGTGCCAATACTTTTTGCCTCCTTAAATTGTATTTTTAGAAGTAAATTCTAATTTTTATTTATTAATTCAACTCGAAAGTGTTCTTATTTGTGTTAGCTAATAAAATGCCAAAAAAAAATAAACAAAAAACAAATTTTATTAAAATACTTTTTGTTATTTTTTTTATAAAAGTAATTATTTTTTGCAGAATACTTTAAACATCGAGTTTTATTAAAATCGACAAAATATTGGTAATTTTTTTAAAAATTAAAAAAATATTTTTTGAAGATTTTGGTAAGAAAAACTATTTGTTTTGCTTAATATCTTCTGTATAAAAAAAATATTCAAATCAGAAATACCGAAATGGTTCTTATGGAGGCAAAATTAATAATCATTTTTTGAAAAATGGTGTCTAATCCAAAGGTAATTAGTTTCTTTACTAAAAGAAATTAATTGATTTTTTTTTACAGTTGTGGAGCCATTTTTGAGAAATGGCAGTTATTTTCAGTTTCTAAGAAAATGAAAGAAACGTGTTGGCAGAATCTCCAAAAACCACTATATACCAAGTTTTTAAGAAAATGATCCAGCCGTTTAGCTGTAGTCGAAAAGACAGACAGGCAGATAGACAGAATTGTGAGACACACTTTTTTCAGCTTCCCTATTATCGTAATGACAAGAAGTCTGATCAAAATCTTGAAAAAATGGTTCTGTGGGAGGAACCATTAATAACCATATTTTGAAAAAAATGGATTTCTAACCAAAGGTAGAAAGAAAAAATTAAATTTTGTAAAAAAATGTTTATACAAAAATGAAAAACTAACATGTGGAGGCAATTACCAAAAACTACTATCTTTCAGATTTGACATTGTACAAGTGCTTTTTAGTCAATCTCCTGACACGCTTTTTACCATTTTATTTTAGAAATTGTTTCTGGCACTTATTTGTCATGTAAATCGAATATTAACCTAGATTATTGACTACTGCTAAAATTCATTTAATTCACAATGGTGGCAGACTCCAAATGTTAACCCTGGTAGCTAAAATTTTTCGGCCAATTTTGTGTACTCAAAATTTTACTAGTCTGCGATTTAAAGCAAACTTTGATGAAGTACGTAATTTAATTGGACTTTGAGTTATACACATTTCTTTTATGAGCAATATTTAAAATACTTGCGTTTCATCAGCTTCCATCTATAATACTAATATCATCATATTTTATGGAAATATTTAAGAAAAAAGTTAATTTTTTTGTCAGTACATTAATTTCATTTGAACAAGCTTGCTGTGTAGGACAAAAAGTTGTTAATTTCAAGCCAACGTGTTTATACTAATATTTCATTTTAACACACACTGTGTATGCTAGACCCAAAAAACTCTGACTTTTTGCTAATATAGAAAAATATCATTTTAAAATGCTTAAATGTTTTTCACTTTCTTTGTAAATGCAGAGATGATAAGACAGTTGACTTTCAAAAATAAGACTCACTTAATCTCTACAAATTCAAAGAGTACAAAACATCACCAACACATCAGGAAGTGATGTTAAAAAATTTCACCCATCAGTAACAAGCGATTGCATCAGAATTTAAACATAGATATCAAAGTCAGTTGTAGTCTTGTATATATTATTATGTATCTTTTACCTACTATATAGAGAATAATGGCATGAATGAAGAAGAATTAAAGTGTTAAATCTCTTACCCTTGTAACGAACAAAGCTCTTTGCTTCCTATAGGTAAAGTATGTACCTACAACTTTCTTCCACAAGAATTTTCAACAAATTTCTCTCTCTAAATATCACAGTAACGGAACCATTAAAATAAATGAATATATCTTAATGAGGATCCGTTGAACCCCGTCGCCCGCCGCCACCGTTGCCGTTCTTAGTAGAAGAATCAGATTCTTCAAGCTGAGCTAATTTATTAGTACACATTGTCGTGATACATTATTTTCTCTTTTCTCTAAAGCTTCGCCATCTGTTAACTCTTTTAGTGTTAGTATTGTTGTTGTTGTTCTTCTAGTCTAAATAATGCCATCAATTGGCCCTTAATTACTCACAGTCCTTTTCGCACCTTCAATTAAAAAGTCGGACACAGTGAAGAGTGAAGTGAAATAAAAGTTTTTCAACTTCAGAAAATCAAAAAAAAAAAATCAAAAAAACAAAAATCTCATAGAAAAGTTTTAACAGTGCTGTGCAAAAAAAAATAATGATTGTGACAATGTTTCAAAAATTGAAAAACAGATTAATTAATGGACTTTCTGATAATATTCTGATCGATTTCTAGTACATGTCAAGAAAAAACTACAGAAATTATATATCAACTTCAGTAGTTACGTGAAATGTGATTTTTTGACACTTCTGTGATAAAAATTCTAAAAAGGGTTATTCGATAATGTCTCTATTTCTATCATTTTTTGGCCACATACTGCTAAGACTATGTGTAATGAAATGTAATGTGAACGAGATGGAAGAAGATATAGCTGTGTTTAGGTTTTAAACTGGCATCAAAAACAATAAACTTCAGTACTTGACTTCTTTGACACTTCTGTGATAGAAATAATTTAATAGTGTTTTTCTATGATGTCCATTTTTCAGTAATATTTTTGCTACTTACTGCCAAAATGATGTGACATGAAATTTATTCAAGATAGAACTTAATTTATGATTATTTGTTGGTTTTAAAAACAATGATAAGAAAGGTTTAATTTCAATTATCTATAATTAAAATATTTTTCGATTTCTTTTAAATGTAATTGAAGAAATGAAATTTCTAATTCCATGTAACTAAAAAGTTTCAATTACTTGTAATCCAATCTCAAAAATGTTATTGAAAATAAAAGTAATCATCAAAAAATATGTAATGATTACTTATTTCAGTAATCATTGCACAAAACGTAATTAATTGCTTGTTTTTGTCAATTACATTTTCCGTGATATTGTGCAAATAGTTTCCTGCAGTGTTAAATCTCTACACATGAGTTTTTTTTAACTTATAAACACATATTTTATTCACTTTCATCAGGTTTTTAATTTAATGTCGTCTTTAAAATAATCTCCTTAAATAGTTAAATTAATATTAATAAGATGGCAAATTTCTCTTAGTTCTTTTGTCTATTGGTATTAGTTTAGCAGTTAGAATACCTTTTTATTACTTTTGTCATTATTATTTCAATGTTTTAATAATATTTAAAAACATGTAATTGATTACAATTAAAGTAGTCAATTACCTTAATGAAATTAACACTGTTCTTTCCTTCAACTATTTTCAAAAACCCATTACTGTATTCAATTACATGTAATTTGTAAGTAAATTTTTTCAATTACAAATACAAACAATGGAAATGTATATTTTTCAGTTACAATTATGTAAGCAATTACAGTAATGTAATTGAAAAAAGTTCAATTACTAACACCTACATGTTATTTAAATGGAAGTTGAAATAAATTACAAAAAGTAATCGTTATTTTCCAACTCTAGAACATAGTTGTGAAACATTTTTCTGATGTGTATGGGACATTTGTATTAAATCAACTATAAGTTCCAAATCTTCTATGACATTCGAAAAAAAAAAATTTGGCCATCAAATTTTCAACAAGACTGTATAAACTGAATAAATGACTATCCATATAACTTCGCTGGTTATTTTAGCCATGTCATGTTGGGTAGATCGATTGGGAATTCTTTTTGCTATTCTATCTACACTCAAGAACAGCACGATTAATGCCTTTCTATATTCTTTTTTTTTGGGTGCCTCAGCTAAAAATTGAAAACCACAACTTGAATCCTAAGGATGGGGCTATAAAAATGACCATTTTTGAAGTGAATCCAGAGCACCCTCGTTGGTATATAATTTTATCCACCTTCTTCTATAGAGCTTCATACATACACATTTAAACAAATGTATGTACCTTCGTATAGAATCGCGAGGTTTTGCCATTTTCGAAGGCGTGATGAAAAATCGAGTAATTTCTGGAATTCCTTTTTCTTTTTTTTTCCTGTTTAGTGTCCTTCCAGAAGAGTCTAAGGGTTCTATTCACGGGGGAGAGTGTACCCTAATATTGGGGTTTAATTAATGACTGTTAATTTGGACGATTCCAGCAAATAGCTCAATCAACTAAAAAGATCTTACGTATATAGGTATACTGTCTATAAGAATATCCCTCTGATGAATTTGAGATTTCCGTCACTTTCTGTATAGGTACTGACATCAAAAGGATTTTTATTAAAAAAAAAAAAGAAAATAAACATGTCCTTTTAATTTCCATCCAATTGAAGTTGGATACGTTGTGATATTATTTGGAAAAGTTAATTAGTTCATTGTCTTAGCTATGAAACATAATAAACAGAGAAAAGTCAAGAGAACATTCAATTGAATCTTCTTCCCACCTACACATACACTTATACATCAAACATACCTACACTGGATGTTGACATAAAACACAACGCAAAAAGACAACAATTGTAGGTACTTTTCCAACAAGACATCACAATGAATAACGGAAACAATGAAATAACAAGAGGAAATAAACTATGTCAACATTTGCAATTTCTCGTTTTCATGGAAGAGAAGTACACTTTTGCTACCTTTTCGTCTTATGGTTTGAAAAGACATGTATCCTTCCCGTGCCCCTTTTGTATATATCTTGCAGCTAGAATCTCTTAAGAAAAGGAATGTCTCTTATCACTCTATCTATATAGCCAAGGAGATTTGCATTCGCCTCCTCTCCGCATCAAAGACAAAAGCCAACACTTTAAGACACACAAATACACACCCGGAACCTTGTCAGTCGGTTGTCGTCCGTGCCTCGTTACATTTATGTAGCCTTAGAGCTAAATTAACTCTTTAAATCCATTTCTCTCGCTTTCTCTTTGCAATGTCTTGCATCCTTTTGTAGTATAGGTATACTGAAAACTGAAATGCCATAACAGAAAGAATTAAAATCCCAACACGGAATCACAAAAGGCATCCTTATTTCTTACAGATACAACAAGGTGTTTATAATATGGTTGCCAGGTTTTTGATAAGCTTAAACTATATACTTGAGCTTTGAAATGCAAATGTATAATATTAAGAAGATTGAATGAAGAATGAGAAATATTCTTGGAAATAATTGATGCAAATTGCAACGTCGAGATTCAAAGGAAGGAAGCATTTGACAATAACATTAATTAATAGATGCATTAGCTTCGGTGTTAATGATCTGTAACCCTGAGGGGTTCTTTGTAGAGTAGTGGAAGATATTCAAGTTTTAAATGATGGCTGAGATTTTTGAAAACTGGCTACAGAATTATCTTAAAAATGATGTATTGCTTGTTATTGATTATAGCTATGTATTCACCTTCATACATATATAGTCTTGGAGATGAAAAAACTGATTTTGTATAGAAGTTGTCGGACTCGTATGTCAACAACTTATTTAAGTTTGTCTGATAATCGAAAGGTGAGAAGCTTCTTTTCGAAAAAATGGTTATTGACGGTACATCAGAATGGTACCATAGAATTTATTTCTTTTTTTGCTAATTTTAAGGCTTCCAAAAAGCTTAAAAACTACTGTGTTCAAAAAATTGCGAACAAATTTTTTGGAATATATTTCAATTATTATTTTTTTGAAAACTCAATACCTACATATTTCGAAACCAACACTTTTTTTTAAATCCACAATTCTTCAAAACTTTTTTCTCAAAAATGGTTCCTTCAATTTTGATTAAATTTTTTATGTGCGCTTAAAATATTACGTATCGTTTTCTTCTAACTAAATACACAAATTAAATGTTTACTAAAAAGCTTAAATAATATGTATTGTAGATAAAAGTTTTCAAAAAAGTATTTTTGAATTACAAAAAAAAAATTTAATATTTTTTGAAAGAAATAACATGTATCGATATCTTAGAATCGAGTTGAAAACTTTTTCAAATTTAATTTTCAGATACGTACTAATAAGAAACTTTAATTTGCATACCAAATTTTGCAATCAAAAATATTTTTAAAACCTTTGGTTCATTATTTTTTTAAAACAGCTTTCACATTTTTTAAAAGAAATTTTTTAGATAAATTTATATTTCTTCAGGAATTCCGATAGTGTTCTTCAAAAAATTGTAAAGAAGCTGGTAGAAAGCTTATTTTGATCCTTACAAGAATCCTAAATTTGGGCCTGGGTAAACATTTTAGGGAGAGTCCGAAACATGACGCAGTACACACCACGCTGCACATACTGCAAGGACGGAGAGGGAAATCTGATCACCGATCTACAAAGCATACTGGAGCGATGGGAAGTGTACTTTAATGAATTGCTAAATGGTCAGCTCACAGCAGAAGTGGAGGCTCCACTACTTCAAGATGAACACCCTATGCTACCGCCACCAAGCATAGAAGAGGTTGAGAAGGCTACAAAACGGCTCAAACGAAACAAAGCCCCGGGAGCCGATGGCATACCAGCCGAATTATTCCATCACGGCGGGCCAGCCTTACGTCAAGCAATTCATGATATCATAGTGCACGTATGGGAGCATGAAGAAATGCCAGAAGACTGGCGAAAAGGTATCATATGCCCCATACATAAGAAGGGAGATGTCACAACGTGCAGCAATTATAGAGGTATCGCGTTGTTGAGTACCGCCTATAAGATACTCTCCTCTATCCTACAAGACCGGATAACCCCATACGCTAAAACAATCATCGGCCAATATCAGTGTGGTTTCATTCCAGGCAAATCAACAACTGATCAGATCTTTACCCTTAGGCAGGCGATGGAAAAATGTCTTGAATTCAACATTCCAACATACCATCTGTTTATAGGCTTTAAGGCCGCCTATGATAGCACAGCCAGGGTAGAACTTTACAAAGCCATGAGAGAATTGGGCATCCCAAATAAATTGACACGACTATGTAGGTTGACCATGACCAACGTAACAAGCCAAGTAAAAATAGCCGGATTGCTATCCAGACCAATCAACATCTTTAATGGACTCCGACAAGGGGATGGTTTGGCCTGCCTCCTCTTCAACCTGGCGTTGGAGAAAGCAATCCGTGACTCAACAACAGGTCCAGCCAGATACTGGCTAACGCAGACGACATCGACATCATCGGAAGAACCGAACAAGCTGTACACGATTCCTTCATCCAGATCGAGCAGGCGGCACAAAATCTGGGGCTGCACATTAGTCAAGGTAAAACAAAGTACATGGTGGCGTCGAATGCGAGAAGAACAGTTGGTCAAACAATCAAGGTAGCGGAGCACGAATTTGAAGTGGTGCAATCCTTTAAATACCTTGGGTCAACAGTAGCAGCCGATAACAATATAGAAGAAGAAATACACGGGCGGCTTCTCAAATCCAACAGAGCCTACTACAGTCTGTCAAAGCTATTCAAATCTAGAAATCTAACCATAACTTCAAAACTGCTGCTGTACAGGACCATGGTCCTGCCAGTACTCATGTATGGATCCGAGACTTGGGTGCTTAGCCGCGTTCGAGAGAAAAGTCTTACGGAGAATTGTTGGCCCCATATGTGAGGAAGGACGATTCCGGAGACGGTACAACCATGAGTTGTACGCAATCTACCTTGAAGCAGACATAGTGACAAAAATAGGGCTCGGTAGACTCCGGTGGGCAGGGCACCTAGCTCGAATGAGCGAAGAGGAACATGCTCGGAAAGTCTTTTGTGGTACATTCTATGGTAGACGGCAGCGTGGTAGACCATGCTTGCGCTGGAGAGATGGCGTAGACGAGGACGCCCGAAGCCTTGGGGTGCGCAACTGGATGGCGTCGGCTCGAGACCGGGATAGGTGGAGAGACTTGTTGAAAGAGGCCAGGACCGGACCCCGGTTGTCGAGCCGATGATGATGATGATGATGATGATGATGATGAAAGGGGTACAATTTTAATTTTTTTTCGAAATTTCTAAAAAAATCATAAGGAAAAAAGTTCAGTTTCCTGTAAATATCTTAAAACCCGTTAGTTAAAAAAAAATTTAAGAAAAATGAAAAAATAAAAATGCACAACTGGATTGCACGTAGGTACTTGCTCTAATGTTCAAATTGCTTGGAACTAAAGAGCTTTTGAAGTATACAAGTAATGACAGAAAAAAAGAAAAAAAAAAGAATTTAAGTCTTCTTTTCAATGGTATAAAGAAATCGTCAGACTCATAGAACTTAAGAACAAAAAAAAAATGTTTTGGAAAAAAATTTAAATCGTTGGAGCGGTTTTTTCAAAAACAAATTTTCATATATTTAAAATTTTGGTAACATTTGAAAAAAAATATTGGTACGGTAAGTAGTTATCAATAAACTTTTATAAACCTAGTTTCACAAAAAATTATTAGCCCGTTTTCAAAATATTTAATTACAAACATTTTTTTCATGTTTTTTCTAATTCCATAATTTATTTTTTTTTTTATTATTTTCAAAATGTTTTAATGCAATTGTACTGACTTTAAAAGTAGCATTTGCACACAAATCTTGATTTCAATCGGTAGATCCATTTGTGAGAAAATCTAAAATTAAAAAATCGTTATATGGCAGCTACCGTTAATAACGGCTTTCGGTAGATTTTTTTTGCGAGAAGGGACACCATACGTACAATAACACGATGTTTTTTAAAATCAAAATTGTTGGAGCCGTTTTTGAGATAAATAAGATTTACCTTAACAGTTGTATGGCAAGTAGCGTTAATTTTGAGCTTCTTCACCAAAAAACCATAATTTCAAAATTTAAAGCAGATCGCATCATTGTTCTAGCCTGAAGATTTTTGTTCTTTATATTGAAATGTCATATTTGATTGTTATGTCGATCTTTTTTTGCACAAATCCAAAACTTGCCCCTTAGTGCCTAACACATATATCGTAGGTAAGAAAATAGCTAGTTGATAAACTATTTCTTATAAGCAATAGTAAAATTAACTCGAGATTTTCATCAGGCGATGATAGGAAAGACGAAAAGAGTGAGTCTCACAATTTTATCTGTTTGCCTGTTCGGCTACTGTCTAAATGGCTGGATTGATTTTCTTTAAACTATGCACAAAGTGGTTCAGGTTTTGGTGATTCTGCCCCCATGTTATTTGTTTTTCAATTTTCTTAGAACTAAAAATAACGGTACCTGCCACACAAGTTTTTCTAATTAATTTTACAAAATCTTATTTTTCTCAAAAACAACTCCACAAATTTTCGAAAGTAAAATTCAATAAATCTCACTTAGTAAAGGCTACCTTCGGATTGGAAACTATTTTTCAAAAACTGGTTATAAATGATGCCTCCCAAAGAACCGTATTTTTACTTTGAATTTTCTTCAAAACGGTAATTCTAATTTCAATAATTTTTCTTATACAGAAGCTTCTAGTTCATATAGATTTCTTACTAAAATTTTCAAAAAAGTATTTTTTGGATTTAAAAAACATTTTTCAAACTATTTTTTGAAAATAAGATATTTTGAAAACACCGTAAATTTTTATGAAACTCGGTATTTATTTTTTTAAAACCTTTTAGGGTATTTTAAGATTTTTTTACTTTTATGAGAAAATAATAGTACCTTCCATACAAATGGTAGAAAACCGTTAAGGAAAACATTTTTATTCTTAAAACTGCTCCTACGATTTTAATTAAACGTTTTATTTATACTTACGTAGGCCGTGTGCCTTGTTGGCAAGACTATTTTAACTGGCAGTCATTTTGTCAGCTGTCAAGTGATTTATTATAAGTTTGGTTTGAAATTTCAAAATGAATAACACTGACACCTGAACAACGCTTCCAAATTGTTTTGAAAATCCTGACTCTGTTCGAAATACGTTTTGAGCGAATTTTGTTTAGCGATGAAGCTCTTTTTGGTTGAATGGATACGTCGATAGATAAAAATGCCTAATTTGGAGTGATTATAATCCTTAAGTGTATGTTAATATAGCGTTGCATCCACAAAAACTGACTGGGCTGGTGAAATAATTGGTCCGTACTTCTTTAAAAACTATGCTGACCAAAACGTTACAGTCAATGGTCAATGACCACTATAGAGCCATGATTACTAACTTTTTCATTCATCAATTCAACAACAATGATGTTCAGGAGATTTGATTTCAACAAGATGATCAAGATCATATCACACAGCTTGTTGATTTATTGGAGGAAACGTTTGGTAACGGCATTGTTTCGTGTTACAGATTGTTCGATTTAACACCGCTTGACTATTTTCTGTGAGGATTTGCGAAGTCGCTAGTCTACGCCAATAAACCCGAAAGATTTTACCACTTGGAAGACAACATTTGCCACGTTATGGCCGATATGGGTGTACAAATGTTGGAAGAAGTCATCGAAAATTGGATCTCCAGATTAGAGACTAGTCCCGAGCCAGCCGTGGCGGTCATATGCAAGAAATCACATTCAAATTATAATTCCAGAAGATTAACTTTCGAATAAATTAAATTTTATGTCAAATTAAACAAATCATCTCTGTCCTATTCCATTTCAAAGTTCTATGTATACTTCTAGAAAAACACCCTTTACATCAACTAAATAAAATGGACGACTCGCATATATTCAAGAAGCTGAGGGTTTACATTGTAAGAAGCTTCTGAAAAAAATAAATTCATTGAAGGTATAAGTGATATTTTCCTGTTAATAACTCCTAATGGTGGCTTACCTTGCTTAGCAACAAATTGTAAATGATGTGTAGCTAAGTTTGTTGGCAATGCTAAATGAAAGCCTATTTTTTTTCAATATGTTACTACATAAAAAGTGTTTTAATTTTCACCTTTCTGGATATATTGTTTTAAAAATGTATTTCATATGTATGTACATGGTTGTATAGATAATAATTAAATTTTGTATTCTCTTAGGTAAGAACATACAAGGAAAAAAAAAACTAAAAATCATTTCTTACACTCGGTAACCATCTCTAAAATATGGAATAAAATGTATACGCAGCCTGAGGACATCCAAGAAACTCCCTTTTGGATAATGAGTGTTTGAAAATGATGACAACGATGAGATTTAAAAGAAGAGAAAGGAATAAAAGTCAACTGTACGGAATTATTATGTGAACCGCAATACGGATGTGTAAGTGACCCAAATTGCATACATTTATCATTTGTGTCGCCAGCGCTAGCGCCACCAACCAGCCAAAACCAACATGTCCAACATGGAACTAACACACAATCCAACACCATCATCATCAGGATGATGTCATATACAAATATCTACATAGTATCGTTTAATTCCTTGCTCTGATGCCCAGATTTGGTGCTCGGTTTGCGGGATTGGGTTCGGTTTCCGGACGGACGGATACTATTTCCGTGCTTCACTTTATGACGTGTGAGTGTGTGTGTGTGTGAGACGACATCATCAGAGAGAGTTGGTGTTTTTGTTTTACTTCTTCATGCCCATTTAAATGAATGCAAGAAGAATGCCACAGGGCAAGGACCCTTTTTGAACTATTTCACATCCTGGAATGTGGGGATAGCTAGCAGTAATAGTACAACTAGAAGCAGCAGAGCACAAGGAACGTTCTAACACATAAAGCTCAAGATTGAAAGTGATGGTTAAGTTACAAGCTTTTATGTACAAAAATTATTGTGAATGTTTTTTTTTTCTTTCTTTTTGTTTCTGTATTTATTTTTTCTATTGTGTGGCTGGTTTGTGTGGTAATTTTCTTTTTTTTTTCTCTGTATTTAAATGAGATGCTTGCTTGTTTATTGCATATATTTGTAGTTTTCTGCTGATGGCAGGGTGAAACCGTTGTTTTTTTCGTATTTTTCTTGGAAAAAGAAAATAAATATTTTGTTATTGCTCTAAGCCTTTTAAGGTTCTTTTAAAGGTTTTCTTTTTTTCAAAGACTTTATAAGAGTATGATATTAAGGCACCTTAGTTGAGAAAAGTGGTCAAAGTCTCTTGCAATTGTTGTTGTGGCATCTTTAATCAAAGAAGTAAGTAGCTTTTAACGTTAATTGTTTACTGGAAAAATCAACTAAAGCTGGCCATCAGACTATTATGTAGTTAAAAGCTATTTGTTAATTGCCATGCCTTACGTTTAATATCTGCATATAATAATAATTAGAAAAGGGAAGGTTATGTATTCATCACTGATACTTGGAAACTACATTTTCAAATCAAATGCCTGTACATCGTTGATGGTAAGCACCTTGAACCCTTGCACGAACATTAAATAAATATCCTTAGAGTAGGTAATTCTAAGAATTTGATAATTGGAAAGTTCTCTCTGTTCAAAAAGTCTAGAATTTTGGTTGGAGGCTTTATAAAATGAATTGATGCACAGCTGCATTAATGAAAATATGGGGAAGCATGCGATTAAGGTTAAGTTCGTGAACATAAAAAGATTCTAGAAATTTGTTTTTAAGTTTTAAGATAATATAATTTCACATCTATTTAACATGAAAAGTTTTGAACTTAAGGTCAAAACTTTTCAAAAGTCTTGAATGAATTTAGTTTTTTTTTTTAGTTCATATTTGTATTGAAAATTTGTGAAATCTTAGCTTTAAAATGAATTATAAGGTTAGTACTACTTGGACTCTTACCATTTGGAAGAAATCAAAGAGGTATTTGATAATATTTTAGTTTTAAATTTTGTCCAAAGGTGTCATCCAGGGAGGAGAGTTGAGTGCCAAACGGCTTTAACAATAAGCATTCAATTATGAACTTTCTAGATAAGTAAAGCCCAAAGCTTGTGCAACATTCTTGTACTGTTGATTGCAAAAGTAGATTATCACCGTGATTTTTAAATATTCAGCATATTTAAAAATTTACAAAACGGTAAGAAAAAAATTATACAAAAAAGTAAACAAAAAAGTACGTATACGTCACGGTGTACAATTTCAAACAGTCACTTATTGATAATATTTGATAACTTTCTTGAAATAATAAATCATAATAATATAAGTTAAGACTCTATAAGAGATAAGCATAATGCATGCAGGTATAAATTATATACGTACATAATTATATGCCTTAAACAAAATGGAACTGAAGATTTTGATCATTCTTCTTTGGTTTTTTGCTATTCAACTACACACGGCGGTCTTGATTAAGTGCTTGACTGCTAACTTGGAGTGTGTGCGCTCGGACCCTTTCTGGACAGCATTCTTTTCTATATTCACCCAGGCAAATGCTATATTTTTCCTATCCTCTTCTTCTCTTTCTAACAAGTGCCCAGCAATTCAGGTTGCATTTAAGAAGACCTAAAAAGACATAAGGTCTAACAGGAATTAGTTAAAATTAACAAAAATTCAATTTTCTGTAAGTTTAGTTTAAATTATTTGTTGGTAATCTCTCTCATCCATTTTTCATTTTCCTATGATTTAAATATAACGGTTCCTTCGTTACAGTTTTTTTTAGTTCATTTATAAAATTTTAATTTTCTCAAAAATGGCTCTTTAACATTTCTTAGAAAAAAAGCAATATAAGTACAAAAATTTGAATGGAACACAATTTTTCAAAAAATAAAACTGCTTTTTGATTTACTTGAAAACGGTAAAACTGGTTTTAATTAACTTCAAAAAAGTATAAATACGAGTCAAGTATGTAAAGTAGACACTTGATTTATATACTGATGTAATAAAAGCCAGTTCTGTTCACTATTTCGAGTGGAATAATTGCATATTTGGTTGGGTGTGAGGATTTTTTATTTTCATTTCTTCAACATATTTCACTGAGTTTGTTCTCATAATTTTAATGAGTCAAAGAGGAAAAATCACACCATAAACTTCTTGTGTTTTATTGGGTCTTGTGTATAGTTTTTTTTTTGTGACTCAGTGTACAAAATACATAAATGAACCGTTAGGTTTCTTAAAAGTGAGTTCATAAAAAAATGTTTAGTTCGTTTCCGTTTGAGTGATTTCTATTAAAATGACACAGGCAAAAATATGTCAAAATTATCGCCATCACCTGTGTCAATATTATTGAAGTCGTTCAAGGAACAACGAAGTTTTCATTTTTTGAAATAGTTTACGAACCTTAGCAGATCCGATTCGATCGTGGAAACGAATTTAAATTTTTAAATGATCAAAAAAAAAGATTAGCGATCGAACTAAAAATAATTTTTTTTTTTTTTGAATTTTCAACACTAGAAAACAAATTTTATTTTATCGTTCTACAAACGAATTAATCTTTTTATGTACACATATAAGATAAGTTGAAAAAATACTGAATACCAAAATTTTAAAATTTATATTTTAGTTTATAAAATTAACAACGGCCAGATGTCATTTTTAAATATTTTTTCACGAAACTTTTGATATATTTTTATATTTAAGACCCTATGATTAGATAAAAACAAATTATTTTCTTAGTGCCCAGATATAAAAGTTATTAAAAAATTAAATTTGGTTACGGAGAGTTTTTCTGAATTGGAAATGGTGAGTTTTTGTTTTCATCACCTCATATAGAGTAAGACTTTTTATTTTTTTGGCAGATATTGCTTCTTTCAAACTTAATATTGAAAACAAATTGTTTAATTGCTTTCAAGAATCTGGACACCAACAAAAAAAAAAAAATCATAAAAATACTTTCGGAAGCCGTTTTGGGTATTATTTGGTATTGATTATTTAAGTTGAAATGATATTTTTAATAGAAACATTCTTAAAAATAAAAAAACTGCAATGAGAACTTTCAAATATTTCAATGGGGATAGAAGGAGAATGAATGAAGAATGCAAAAATTAAAAGACGGTGGATATGCTTCGTTTGAGTCATAAGGAATATTTTCACAATGTTTGAAGAAAAAAAAATACTAACACTAGTGAATTTTTTTGCTTTTTCCTAAGGAAAATATTGTTTTTCTTAAAAACGGCTCCTACGATTTTTATAAGACTATTTTCGTAGGCTTAAATTAGTGCCATATACTATCAAAAATTATAAAAATTTACCAAAAAATAGCAACTATATAACTCGTATAATAGTACCCCTCACAGAACGTTTTTTTTTCATTTTCCTATGGGTAAGTGCAAAGCCTGCATAAGGCTCTATGAGGTCCAAAAAACACATGCTCATAGGTGTGTGATATTCTTACTACACTAAAACCACCTCCACTTCCCGATTGCAACTAAGTTGAAACTTATCTAGCAATTTATTTTTAACGAAGTTAAGTAACTTCTAGCAGGTTACTTTCCGGTGAAAGTTCCTGCTTAATCCGCGACTTTAAAGCAGTTTTCTGTTCACCTCACCAAATCTGAAGGTTTTGTTCTTCGCAGATGGTGTACTAAATTCGACTCGTCAAGAATGTCAATAACCGTTGAATTAGTGTGTTCTAATAGCCGATTTCTATTTTCTCGCGCGAAGATTTTTATTTCATTCCGAACCGTAGGAATTCCGAGATCCAAGTGCAGATCTTCGTTTCTTATGTACCACGGAGCATTAACAAATGACCTGAGCAATTTATTTTCAAACGTTTGCAAGTTATTTAAGTTTGTATCGCAGGTACAACCCCAAAGTTGTATACCATAAGTCCAAACAGGTTTAAGTACCTGTCGATATAAAATCAATTTATTTTCAATACTAAGCTTTGGATATTTACTGAGTAACCAGTTCATATCTCTTAATTTAATTTTTAGTTCTTCGCATTTCTTTCTTACGTGCGGCTTCCACTTAAATTTCACGGCAAGATTCATTCCCAGATACTTTGCTTCATTCACGAATGGAACGTGAGTGGTATTAAGAAAGACGAATAATCTATTTATTTTTTTTTATATGTAAAGTTCACGTGGACTGACTTTTGTTCATTGAGTGCTATTTGCTATGTTTTTGTCCACTCATTGACATTATTTATAGCATTTTGTAAATTAATTGTAGCTTCGCTAATCGTTTTGCCAACTGCCAGTATTGCAATATAATCAGCAAACGTGGCTACGAAAGTGTCACGTGTTTGAGGTATATCGTGTGTAAATAAAAGGTACAGAACTGGTCCTAATACACTTCCTTGTGGTACCCCAGCCACTATTTCTTTGAAATAAGAATAGTCATTTCCGTGTCTTATATGAAAAAGTCTGTTATCAAGATATCTGTTTAGAATGTTTTAATGTCCTTCAGGCAGAACTTGTCTTGATTTAAATTTGAGGCCTTGAGCCACACCTTGTCAAACGCCTGCGACACGTCCAAAATGACTGTCGAACAGATTTTCTTTTCTTGAAGAGCCCTTTAAATTGATCAATTGTCGAATGCTTGCTTCTAAATCCGAGCTGATGTTCAGGTTTTAATTGTTTCTCTTCTATTATCGGCTGCAGGCACAGGAGTAGTATTCTTTCAAAAAAAGACTTTTGATATTATAGTATAGGACCGAAATTGGCCTGTAAGACTTCTTTTCGTGAGATGGTTTTCCAGGTTTCAAAACAATTATTTTCGTATTAAAGGCTAAATTGAATAGATTTATATTATTTTTCTTATATACAAATTTTAAATAAGACTACAAAATATTGCATATCAAAATTTTCAAACAAAAGTTTTTGATTTTTTAAATTTTTGAAATCTCAAAAACGGGTTGAGAATTTTTTTGAAATTTTGTATTCATCTGCATATATATAAATGCCTAAGATTTGCATACCAAAAGTTTTGTTTAAAAATATTTTAAGAATTTGAAATATTATTTTTTTTTTTCAAAACCACTTCAACTATTTAAAATTTGTTTTCCCTTACAATTTTCAATGAAAAATCAAAATGGTGTTCTTTTTTTTATCTGAAACCTTCAAAGAAGTTGTTTTAGCTAACTTAAATATCATATTTCATAAATTTTTCTCTCATAATTTCCATTTAATTTTATGTTCTTAAATCCCCATTGTTTTTAACCAAAGTGCAAGTACGTGCGACCAATCATGCGTTTTAATTTTTTTAATGAAAGTTGTATGAGTAATTGTAAAAGAGTATAATTGATTCTTTTTTCGTAATATTAAATTTTATTAAAACCTCATACTTTTGAATGGAAATCAATTCCTGGCTTTTGCTCTGAATATACAAAATAAAAAAAGTGCAAAAAAAAAACGTTTACTTTTTGCCCCAACCAATTGAGTATGAAAACCAATTCCTACATACAACAAAAACAAAACAACAAAACCCTAGATGCTCTTTTGCCCTTGTTCATATTCATTCTGTTAACAGGAAATTGTCCACGCAAAACAATGAACAACCAATAAATCTTGGAGTGTGTGTCACCGGTCGAGAGATATAGAACAAAATCTATTTTACATCAGTGCTTCGCATCGCATTTGCGCACAAAAACCCCCAAACCCCCTGACCAAAAAACACAACCACCACAACCTAGGACCATGTTCTTTGTTCACCTGGCAAGTGGCAAGAACAAGGATAATAAAGTCGTTGTCGCTAGATAAATATACCAATGCGAGCGAATAACGCACCAACCGACCGGATGGATAGCCGGACACAAGGACGAACGGCTGGGTGCAGATAGCAATTAAATTTGACCCACATTATCCACAGGCAGTTAAGAATCACACTATTTATGCCATCCTGTGCTACATGAACTACACAACCCATCACTGCACGCAAATCCGAGCAGAGTCTTCTAGAAGAAAGAGGTGATGGCCAGAACTCAACCTTCCTCAACTCAAATACAAATTCGAGTCGAGTCGAATCGCCAGCTAATTACCTCGGTGAGGCATAAAAATTGCTTCTAAAAGGTTGTGAAATATGTATCATCCACCACCATCGCCGTCGTCGCTCGCTTCCGTCTCATCTGCACACCAAAAGCAAGGCAACTACATAGTGAAAGCCAGCAGAGGCAGTGGTTGAATCAGAAGGACAACTCGATCTGTTCCTGGTTCCGAGAAAGGCCACAACGAGATATTGTTATTGGACAAGTTGGACTTTATTGCTCCTTGGATGTGGCACGAATTACCAAGTTGCCATAATTGCGGTGGCTGTAATTGTCAATTCGGACAATCAAACTGCCATTTGTAATTGCGTCGAAGTGTTGATGTACGGCCAAGTGTGAGAGGAAGATGGCCATAAAGACCCAAACAAAGTTTAGACAATCGAAAAATGTACCTAATTGACTACGATTCTGATGTGAAGCGAAGAAAGTTCGGCACAATAGAGAGTGCGATTCTTGTGTAGGAGTAGGTTAGGTATAGCAAAGGTTTGTGTCGATTTGATGGGTTATAGCCCTTTGTTTGGCAATTAGGCCCGTTAGCGTCAATGCTGCTGGCCATGGATGAAGACATTTTCAAGCACTTGATGGGATGGGTGGTTATGTTGTGCCCCTTTATTTGCAATAAAGCCTTTGAATTACTCATGAGGGTTGATTGCTTCGACTATCACAAAGACCATCTACTCCATGTTCCTCATAGATACATACATACACAACTAAAAGGATATTTATTTGGATGGTTGGTCGTTTCATTAAAAAATAGTGGCGGCAGTTTATCTCACTTCAATTAAAAGGGTAAAGAGAGAGAGAGAGAGATAAAATTATAGCTCTGCTATTTAAGATTATTTGTGATTTTCATTTCAGATTATAAGCTATATAACTTTGGTATACTCATGATATTTGGAAAATTAAGTTTAGCCTGAAGCGTGGCGAGGCTGGGGGTAGGGGTGTTTTGAACTCGGTTCCTCTTCCTCATTGAACCTCCGCAATTTCCAATATGGTTCCTTTGGTAAATCGTAATGAAATTCACTTTGATCAGTCAACTCAAATACGAATTGAAGAGAAAATATTTGATTTGATTTTAGTTGAGAAAGTCGAAGCAAATTGTAAGCAGAAAATTTTGCAATTTCTTTGTGGAAATAAAGTTTCATTCAAAGTTTTTAATGGAAATCGATTAGAGATTTGAAATTTTGTGTGAAGAAGTATTCTAATCATTTAGCTAGCTGATGGTTAAGAGCAGTAATTTGTTTAAGGAAGAATATTATAAACCTAAATTAGCATTGAAAACTCGTAAAAGAAATTTTTAAAACTTGACTTCAGTGATGAGCATTTGATTAAAATTTTTGACGATATTGCATAATAATATTTTATACGAAAGACGATGACCACTCTGGGTAATTATTGTGAAAAACAATTTTTTTCATTTGAACTTTTCTCGTATCTACTTTAATAAAGTGGCCCATCACTTAACGCAATATTATTCCCTCTATATTTAAAAGTGAGGACACCAAACTGAACTGTCAAAGTTAAATCAATCTCTTGTTGATCATGTGCAGAAGAAATAGTCTTGAAACTTAGTATCGACATCATACGGTGAGATAGAAAAATTTCGATAACTCTTTCAATATCTTTAATAGTAAGAATAAACAATATTGGGTCTAAGTGGCTGCCTTGGGGGATACCTGAGGAAGCTAAAAAAGGGAAAGAGGAGGCAGATCTCAAACAAAAACTATAGTTCTGTTTTTCTAGGTAAGAAAAGGAAAGAGTTACATATATGAGGTAGAACATATTTGATCGCCAATTGTATCATTTTCATAAGGCAAGTAGTAATAGTAGTAATAAATTATTTATTTCAAAATAATTTATTATTATTTATTTATTACAAATAAAAGGAAAAAAAAAGTTATGTTTCGACAATTTTTTGTTTCATGATAAACGATTTCCTACAGCAACTAATGTTTGTTGTTTTGTTGAACAAGAACTGTTATGTTGACAACATTTTTCCAGAATCTTAATATGTATTGTAATTTTGTATTCAAATAATTTTCAAATACCGAATACAGAGTTCACATAGAAATTTAGATTAATTTAAAGAATTTTTGTTTAACAGAATTTTTAAATAAAAAACAAAATTACTCGTTTCCAATAGAATACCATCGTATCGTTTTTTTCACATTTCCAATAACCTTTAGCAATAGAAAATCATACTCCATCTAAAAAAAATTGACGTGTTGTAAATTTTATCGGAAGGAAAGCAGGGATAGATATTAATGTTATGACAGTTAATTTACATGTTTTGAAATATGTCAATTACAGTTGAGTTAACCTACCCACCTACGTACATATGTGTACCTGTATGTATTTGTAAACATAATATAGTGATTTAAAATATCCTACCTTTTTGCCAAACCTTTTTGAGAAATCAAAATTCTATTTCCAGGTATTTCCGGAAGCTGTGGAGTAGTTATTTTTTATATTTCTTAAATTAAGCCTAAATCATGAACATTTATGACATAGGTACCTACCTAAAATTTTGTACAAAAAATCTTAGAGCTATAAATAAATTGAAAGAAAAATCAATTTTTTTTAAACAAAAACAATAGCATTCTCTATTATTTGGATTTTTTTCTTCTTTTCCAGAAATAATTATAAAGAAGTAGAAATAACCTAATTTATAAGTGTTACGACTTACAAGTTTTGTGTAGTTCACAAGTCGTGCATTGTCAAAGATTTGAAAGAGGAGCAAAATGTCAAATTGCTTCATTGAAAACCGTTCTCACCCTACTAAAAAATATTTGAATGTTTTTGGGTATGATTGGGTACAAATAATATACGAGTTTGACTAACAGTTTAAGGACAGAAAACCTTAAATTGAAAGCCATAAAATAAGAATGAATCATAGTGTAGGTGGATTACGTAAATAGACTTTACGATTCTATTCTGGATCAAATTTATGAAGCTTCTATGAAAAAAGTGACACTAACTAATAAAATTACCCACTAAAATACTGTTTTTAAAAAAAGTTGTTTTACTTCCTTCCACTTACTTCTATCACCAATTTTGAAACGTGTGTCTATTTGGTTGGGGTCAGAATCCCGAAAACCGAAATCCCAAAATCCCGAAAACCCAGAATCTCTAAAACCCGAAATTGCGAAAACCCATAATCTCGAAAACCCAGAATCCCAAAAAATCAAACTCCTGAAAACCCAAAATATTGAAAACCTTGGATCCCAAATACCCAAAATCCCGAGATCGAAATCCCAAAAATATTATATGAAATAAAAAATTTGTGCAATTTTTCGGGATTTCGTCTGTACAGTTAGTGATTTTACTTTTATTTCAAACCATGCTTTCACGCCAGGTTTCTTATTTACTTTTTATTTTGAAATGTTGATGTTATGCATTTACTTCGAAATTAAGTACATCTTTACTGTTATTAATTTATTAAAACTATTTGATTTCTATTTAATAAAGGCAGATCCACACCATTTTGCCGATAACGATACGCTATCAATACATTAAAATATTCTTATATAAGAAAAACTGTAAAAAGTGAAAGCGAATCAGGTATCGATAAGAAAACTTTTATATGAATTTGACTTTATGGTCAACTTTATGTCAGAGAAGTCTCGTTTTTTAAAAATATAGTTTCGGAATATTGGCCTTTATGGATTTTTGGGATTTCGGGTTTTCGTGATTTTGGGTTTTCAGAGTTCTGGGTTTTCGGGATTCTGGGCTTATGGGACTCTGGATTTTCGGGATTCTGGGTTTTTAGGATTTTGGGTTTTCAGGATTCTGGGCTTTCGGGAATCTGGATTTTCGTGATTTTGGGTTTTCTGGATTTAGAATTTCGGGATTGTGTCCGTCCCCCGTGTCTATTCAGTATACCAAAAAAAATGCATTGTTCTATGTGGAATAATTTGGAAGAGAGCCAGAAGAAAATAACGGTACTGTTTGAACTATTCTTTCTGATTTATTTTCCCAATACTATAAATATGAATCATAAAATGACACATTCATTTACAATGTTTATAAAAACAATTTGGACAAAGTTAAGTGTGTCTATTTGGTTGAAGCGAAGTGTATGAGGAAGCAAACAAATTTCAAAGTAATTTTAGTAATAATTGCCTTCTGATACGCCCACTTTTCTAATTTTTTGATTTTTAAAAGAAGGATATGTGGATAGAGATGACATTTTTAGAGTTGGTTTTTATGAGGAAGAAATAAAATACACGATTGGGTCGCACGTATTTTTTCTTATGTTCAAGACGCTGACGGCTTAGCAAAATTATATGTATGTTAGGACATGGAAATTATGAGAGAAAATGTTTATAAGTTTGAAAAAAAATTGAGATCTTTGGAAAGGCTTTTTTATGAAAATAGTTTCTTATATATCAAATTCTAAAAACATTTTAAGGAAAACTTTTGGTATGCAAATCTTAATTAATTTTTATAGGTATATAATAATAAATTAAAAAAAAAAAAGTGAACCTATTTTTGGTTTATCAAATTCACCAAAAAAAAAAAATACATAATGTGAAACTTTTTTAAACATTCAAAAACTTTTTTTTTGAAAATTTTGATTTTTGTGTTCCTTATTAGAAATTAAAATTTGTATAAAAAAATAATCTAAATCTGTTCAAGCAATAATGAGAAAATTAAAAATAAAAAAAGTTCTTTGAAAAGTACTATTAATAGTTGCTATTTGTAAATTTTTTAATTTCGCATTAGTTTTAGCATCCATGAAAATCGTAGGAGACGTTTTTAAGAAAAAAATTTTTTTTTGTTTAAAATTTTTTATTTAGTTTTCAAAATATTTAATTAAAAAAATATTTCAACTTTCTTTGGTAAATTTTGGTAGGAAAAACAGTTTGTATGGTTAAAAAGGTTCTGTATAAAAAAATTGAATAATTTTTGAATAAACAACTTGTGTGCATTACCACCAAGTATAAGCTGGAATTATTGCTATTGCCACCTCGATCATCCTGAGTCTGGTTATCCTCGTTGAAAAACTCTAGCCTATACTTGGTGGTAATGCACAAAAGTTGTTGTTGTTCAAATTTATTTATACTTCACAGTAGGTAGGTACTGCACTTGTGTGGATTTCCTTTTACACACAAAATCCTTATTAATAAAAAAAACTGTTGGAGTCAGAATTGCGGTCTTAAAGAAAAACGAAAGTAAAAAATTATTCTTTAGGAAGTACCATTAGTAATCATTTTTTGAAAAGTTGTTTCCCATTCAAAAAAGTGGTCTCTACGCGAAATGAAATGAAATTTATTTTATTTTTTTTAAGGAAAGTTGTTAAGCCATTTTTGTGAAAAATAAGATTTTGTTAAATTACGAAACAAAATTGTATGGCAGGTACAGTTATTTTTAGGTATAAAAAATGAAAACAAAACGTGTGGCAGAATCACCAAAACCACTATGCACCAAGTTTTAGGAAAATTGATCCAGCCGTTAAGGCTGTAGTCGAACAGACAGACAGACAAATACATAAGACCCCCTTTTTTCGTCTTCCCCGTCTTCTCTTCAGTCTGATCAAAATCTTACAAATGTATAACATGCCATACTATCTATATGGGTTGGGGTCGAAATTCTGTAGGGTCATTATTCTGGTTTCAAAGCTCTGCATGTCAAAATTCTGTATTTCAAAATTCTGCTTGTACAAAACTCTGCATGACCAAAATTCTGTTTTTCAAAATTCTGTATTCTAAAATTTTGTTTGTTCAAAATTCTGTTTTTCAGAATTCTGTACGTCAAAATTCTGTAAATAAGTTTCAAATGAGAAATCGTTTTAATAATGTAAAAAAGTGCGCACTTTACTCATGTTTTTGACACCTTTTTCTTCTTTTTTTGCTACCACTGACATCCAAAATTTGCTGTGGGCTCTGGGTCATAATAGAATCATAAATAAATATTTTGTGTTATGACAATTTTTTTAGACAGAATTTAAGTTTTCATAAGCAGAATTTGGGAAAACAGAATTTTGACCAGACAGAATTTTGATATGCAGAATTTCGCATTTACAAAATTTTGAAATACAGATTTTTGGCCAAACTGAATTTTAAGAAGACAGAATTTACAAAAAAAAAGCAGAATTTTGACCAAACAGAATTTTGAAAACCAGAATTCCGACCCACTCCCTATTTATATATCGCTAGTTAAAAAAAATAGGTTATAATTTTAGTAAATTCCACCCACTGACACACCCACTTTTATAATTTCTGCTACGCGTAAAGATTCGTAAAGTTGCATAAGCTTGCGCAAGCCTGAGGCACCAGACTAGCAGTGGACTGTCACAGGGCTGGCACTGAACTGACATCTTATTGACACCTGACTAACACTGGGCTAAGAGGGGACTAACACTGAATTGTATGGAATAAAATCCATCTTTTAAGAGCTTGTGTGGCTTTTTAAATAAAAATGTTTCATTACTTTTTATTTTCAAATAGCACAAAATTAAATTAAAAGAAAAAAAATTGAATTTCTTATGTTGTAATCCTTTCAAAAATACTATTCATGCCAGATTTCTTAAAGCCAATGTTGCCATTGAAAAAAAAAAACTAAAAGTCATCCCCACAAGGGTTTGAAGCATAAAAAGGGTCCCAAATATAAAATGTCACAATGTAGGGAGAAGAAGAAAAAAAAAAAAAAACAATATAATACTTTTTGTGGTGCTTTGATACCCAAAATAAGTTAATTGCTTCTCAATTGAAAATAAACATTTTATAATACTTCCGCCCACAATATCCTCATAGAAGACATTGAACTTAAAAAATATAATCTTCATTTAGGTTTGTATCCTAATCTTCTTCTTAGGTCACCTAAGGCTTACGAACAGCAACAACAACAACAACAACAAAAATAAAAAAAAACAACAACCCTGCTTATGAGTTTCCATGTCTATGAACTAAGAGCTAAGCATTTTGTTTGTTAAATTTAGGGGCATCCTCACAATCTGCCTGAAACTGTGTGTGTATTCCTTTGGGATATAATCTTAATATTGAAGCTAGGTAGGTATATATGCAACTCTATAAAAGGTGTTCGTAACTTTCTCTAAACTAGATTAAATATTTATTTTATTCGTGTGAAAAAGAAACGAGATGATTTACATAATTTCTTCTTTTTTTTTTATAAATATCTAAAAACTTTTGTGAATTCTAGGGATGGAACATTTAAATGGGTATTATGCACAAAAGATTACCTTTGTTGTCAAGAAATAATATAATATAAGTGAAGAAGTAACAAAAAATAAAATTAAAAAAAAAAAAACAAAAAAATATGAAAAAAAACTTCCCAAGCAATTGAAAATTCAATACACATCCGAGCACGAAACAAAGTATTTACACTGCATTAGCGTTTTCTCCATAAGCCCACCTTTTTTGCTGGTGGGCAGAGCGAGTAATATAGTCTGCTTGCACAGCACAAGGACGAGATCTGTTGAATAAAAACGCTATAATACCATTGCAAATGGTTAGGACACGAATATTGTTAGAAAGCTTATTTATTCTTCTTCTTTTTCTTCTTCTATTTTCTTCTTCCTGGCATCAGAGAGTGTCAGAACCAAAAACACACCTGAAACTGAAAATCACACGAACTTTTCTTCTCTCAGCTTTCATTCCAGCACTTAAATGTAATTTCTGAGCAAAAAAAGAAAAAAAAAACATCATTTCCACAGCCACGCCACACCTACCTTGTCTGTCTGTCTGTTTATTAAAATACACTTTACAATGATGCTATTTCTCTGACACTCTTGTATGTGTTGTGTACTTCCGGTAGACTTGGATACTTGTAACTGTCTGTCTATTCGAAAACCGCATTTACGGTAAAGACTTCTTTTTTGCTGCTTCCTTTGCTATTACCGGAACCTTGAGGAACTACTGGGGGTATCCGCACTCTTCAACAGACATGCAATTTACTTCCACCATAGTAACAGACTTTAATCTAATCTTTAGTTATGGAACGGATGTGGGGCTTGGGGTTGGGGTTGGGGTGTTATTGCGGAACACAAAAATCCCAGCTGCTGTCGGCAGTCAATAGATACAAATTCGAAATTCTTTTTCTATTTTTATTTCCTCTGTTTTCGCTTCGAATTTATAGATGGTTTTGTTTTTTTTTTTTGTGAAAAACGTTCAGCATTTTGGCATGTGATTTGATTCCAATACACTCAACCCCCCCCCCCCCCAACAAACAAAAATAAACCAAAAAAATGAATAAGGGGACTATTACTTTTTGATGAACTTGACAGCAGCTGCTGTTGTTTGAATGGGGGAATTGACCCCCGTTGTCGTCGAAATGTACTCGTGTTTTTTTGTTGGGGATACGTCATTTGAAATACGAAGACAATTGCAAAACAATTTGCAATGCAATATGTCAACGAATGATGATCAATTTGTGCAAATATTTCCAAAGTTGGCTGCCAGAGAGTAAAGTGCTTTGGCCCCAAGGATTTCCTACAATGTTAAACCCATAGCAACCACCCTTAGCTATTTGCTTCCATTTTTTTTTTTGTGTATGGGACGAGATGTTTTACAATTTTTTTTTTTCAATAAAACAGCTGCAGTGTCAAAGTGGCCCAATACCACATACATAGTTATATATGTTGCTGTTACTATGAACCGATTTGAATACTTTTGCAGGGTCATAGATATCTATTGGTGTGTATGTGTGTAGTATACATTTTTTTTTCGAAATCGACAGAACATCAAATTGTATGCTGAATGGTAACAGTAAGGTGCAAAGTCAACAAAATTGCTTTGGACAGATATTATGGGGGGGAGTGAATATGAGGGCGGGGGAGGGAGTGGGGGTGATTTCAACAATACTGGAGTTCCCTCTTGCTGACATGTGAAATGAAAAACAAAACAAAAATATAAAGTGTTTGTTTTGGGTGCAACTCCACTCGAATGAAACCGTTTTCATGTGTACGAAGCGTTTATTTTTTGTGAAAGCCCTTTTTCGAACAAGCAATGTGAACAAATAAATAAAATTTTGATCAAACAAATATGAAAGGAAAGCTCTTTATTATACATATGAAAGCTTAAATAAAATGCATTGTGGTTAGGATAAACTCCACATTTGACACAGGATTCAAATTCAATAGTTGATACTGTCTGTAATTTCTAGGATTTAAATGAAAGTTATGAATAAAAAAAAAAGTTACGAGTGTTTTTAAAGAGGATGCATTCAAATTGAATTATATTCATTCTTTAAGTTTAATTGAATCACTATTATTTCTCTTTCTTACTCGTATACAAATTTTACGGTTTCCCATCAGTCTATGTGTCCAGTGTTAATCGAGTGAAATTCTCTTAAGCTTAATATTTTAAGAGTTTAGCTCCATATGCCCAGTCTACAAAAAAGGCCATCCTATGTCCTGTAAAAACTACAGAAGTATATCCCTGCTTAATATTGCATACAAGATCCTATCCAACGTACTATGTGAGCGTCTTAAAGCCTTCTGCAACACTTTAATCGGCACGTACCAGTGTGGCTTCAGGCCATGCAGACCAAATCTTGACATTGAGGCAAATCCTGGAAAAGACCAACGAAATTTCAAGCCGAGACCCACCATCTTTTCATCGACTTCAAAGCCGCATATGATAGCATAAGTCGCCAAGAGCTTCTATTGGCTATGTCGGAGCTCGGTATCCCGAAAAAACTGATCCAGCTTAGCAGCATGATGTAGCAAAATACGCGGTGCAACGTGTAAATGGGTAACAGCTCATCCGAGCTATTCCAGACATGTACAGGTTTCAGACAAGGAGATGTCCAATCATGTGACTTCTTCAACCTTGTCCTGGAGCAGATAGTTCACAAGAGTGGTGTTAACCTGGAAGGCAATATCTTCAACAGATCTTCGCAACTGCTTGGCTATGCGGACGACATCGACATTATCGGCCGCTCCAAGTGAGCTTTGCTAGAAGCATTCACAGCTATTGATGGACAGGTGAAACGCGTTGGTCTTGAAGTGAATGAGGACAAAACAAAGTATATGCTATCAACAAACAAAGCTTCATCTGTCCATCGCCAAGGACAAAACGTCACTGTTGGCAGCAGTAAATTTGAGGTAGTCAAGGAGTTTACCTACCTCGGAACAAACATCAACCCCACGAACGACATTTTAGTGGAAATCCGACGAGGAATTACCCCAGCAAACCGCTGCTACTTCGGTTTCGCCAAACAAAAAAGTCCTTTCCCGAAAGACAAAGTGCATGCTATACAAAACGCTAATTTTATCATTTCTACTCTATGGTGCCGAGTGCTGGACGATAAGTAAAAAAGGGGAATTGATACTGGGCACTTTCGAGAGAAAAATATTTCAGCGGATATTTGGTCCAATATGCGAGGAGTGCGAATGGAGGAGAAGATTTAATTGTAATTAAACGAGCTGTACCAAGATGTGGATGTAGTCCAAAGAGCCAAAACGAATGGACAACAAGGCTCCAGCCAAAAAAATCTTCGAGTCCCAGCCCCAGGTTCGAGACGACCGGGAAGACCGAACCTCCGCTACATGGACCAGGTGTTTTCCGACGCAAGAAAGCTTGGTCCCGATGACTGGAGGGAGCGTGTGAGGGACTGCAACCGATGGATGACAGCAATATCTCAGACAGAGACCCTCCATGGATGGGAAGCCGAACAAGTAAGTAAGTAAGTATTTTAAGAGTTTGAACCAATGTGTGGTCTTATAACCACAGACCAAAAATAACTTTCAGAAAAAATTTAATTTAAATTCATCAAAATAGAAAAAAAGTAGGTCTCACAATTTTGTGCATATATGTATGTCTCTCTATTCGGCTGCAGCGTAAATGGCTGGATCAATTTTCTTAAAGCTTAATAACTACATAGTGGTTTTGAATGATTTCCCCAACATGATCTTTTCATTTTTGCCAATTGTATATCGAAATTTTTAAAAACGAAAAAGAAATTGAATGGCAAGAATGAGTTAAAGAGAGAGAAATCTTAGTTTTTTGCACATGAATAAATACTTAAGTTTTACACACCAAAATTTTTCCTTTAAAATTTTTTTTTTTATACAAAATTATTTTTTTTTTTAAACCGCTCAAACGATTTTAAATTTTTTTCCAGCAATCATATATTCAATCAAAAATTAAATAGACTTAATAGAATATAATTTTTTTTACTTCGCATTCCAGTCAAAAAAGACATAAAAATGTGCAAACCTACCCGAAATTCCGATAAGACTGAAAATTGGTATAGATTTTTCCTTTCACACAATAAACCAACTGCCAAAAGTCCCCGTCAATCCTACTCAAGCATAAAAAGTTATTCAAGGTCAAGTGTCAAAAATTTGGGTTTTTGGTTTTTAAATTTTGAAAAATATCGAAATATAGTATGAGTATGAGCTTTGCAGATCATGCAGTCCTCAACAATACACTTTTTTTTCGTTAGGCGGGAAATATAGCTATTTCAAAATTGGTAGTTTCACGAAAATATCGGTTTTTCGGGAATAGCTCCTTAACGGTAAATGTTATCGGAAATTTTTTTCAAAAAATATTTGTAGCCCTAACATTTACCGTTTAAAAAAATAATTACTTAAGGAATTTGGTCAAAACCCAAAAATAACGGGATTCTGTTTTTTACACGTAAATGACAAAGGTGTTTAAAATAAGTGTAGGCTCAGTTTGTAGATGGCAAAATGTTATACTTAAAAGGTTTTGGACAGTTTTTCCCATATAAGTGATCAGTTGCAAGATATTGCCATTTCAAAATAGCCAAATGTCGAAAATAATGAAGTTTCACCTACAACTCTTAAGCAATTGATGTAATCGTATAAAGTACTTTATTTTTTTTTTTATCATCCGATGGAAATCTTCAAAAGACACTCGGTAAGAATCGATACCGAGTAGTGTGGGACTCTTACCGCACTAAAACCACCGGTGAATCAGGACCAATCTATGAAAGATCGACAAATGATTTTTCTTTCTTAATCTATAAATCGCATTGTGGGAAGTTTAAGTTATAACACTTTCCCATAGCTTTTAGACTATCAGCTCATGAGGCTTGGTTCTTCTTAATCTCCGAATATTGTCTCGTACATTTAAGAGGGTCTCCGTTTCGGAGTTGGTATGACTTTGCAGTCGCTGATTGTGTGATACGGCGTGTTTTTTAACCACTTACTTTTTGCAAAGTTTGTAGATTGCATGAAACTCTAAAGAAAATATTTTTTTAATTCTAAAGTTGACCATTCAAAAGATATAAATATTTTAAGAATTTGGTTTAAAATCCAAAATAACTGTCTCTTGTTTTTTACTGTTCAAAAGGTTGTTAACAAAAATTGATGCTTAGCTTGTTTAAGTTGAAATGTACTACCCATTAGGTAGTCAAATTTTGTCCCATACGAGCATTTGGTCAAAAAATATAGCATTTTATAAACGGCCAAATGCCAAAAATACAGGTTTTTCGTGTATAATTCTAAAACGGTGAATGGAATGAAAAAGTAATTTGTGTAAGATTTGTAGTTTATGTTATACTCAACAAGATAAAATTATTTTTTTCCTAAAATTTACCATTCAAAAGATATAATTTATAATTTAATAATTTATTAGAATTTAATAGGTAATACTGATTTCTTTCGTTTTACTTTTAAATGGGCCTTATTTGTTCTTTGCATTTTGGGGAATGATTTCTGAGATCATTCTAAGAAAAACAATGTGTGGGGGAAAATTTTTTCTATAAGACCATGAAATATTAAAAGAACAGTGAGGCTTAGTAAGACGAAAAATCAGCCTTGCAAACAAAAGTTTAGGTACAATTTTTTTTCAATAATATTGACTTAGAAATTTAAATTCTCAAATACTATTCACTTTATTAAAAAAATAAATAGAAGAGCAAAATGTTAAATTTCAAAATTTATTTTATTTAATTTAATTTAATTTTATTTAATTTAATTTAACTTAATTTTATTTTATTTTATTTTATTTTATTTTATTTTATTTTATTTTATTTTATTTTATTTTATTTTATTTTATTTTATTTTATTTTATTTTATATTATTTTATTTTATTTTATTTTATTTTATTTTATTTTATTTTATTTTATTTTATTTCATTTTATTTTATTTCATTTTATTTTATTTTATTTTATTTTATTTTATTTTATTTTATTTTATTTTATTTTATTTTATTTTATTTTATTTTATTTTATTTTATTTTATTTTATTTTATATTATTTTATTTTATTTTATTTTATTTTATTTTATTTTATTTTATTTTATTTTATTTTATTTTATTTTATTTTATTTTATTTTATTTTATTTTATTTATTTTATTTTATTTTATTTTATTTTATTTTATTTTATTTTATTTTATTTTGTTTTATTTTATTTTATTTTATTTTATTTTATTTTATTTTATTTTATTTTATTTTATTTTATTTTATTTTATTTTATTTTATTTTATTTTATTTTATTTTATTTTTATTTTATTTTATTTTATTTTATTTTATTTTATTTTATTTTATTTTATTTTATTTTATTTTATTTTATTTTATTTTATTTTAATTTATTTTATTTTATTTAATTTTTTTTTTAATTTTATTTTATTTTATTTTATTTTATTTTATTTTATTTTATTTTATTTTATTTTATTTTATTTTATTTTATTTTATTTTATTTTATTTTATTTTATTTTATTTTATTTTATTTTATCTTATTTTATTTTATTTTATTTTATTTTATTTTATTTTATTTTATTTTATTTTATTTTATTTTATTTTATTTTATTTTATTTTATTTTATTTCATTTCTTTTAATATGTTTTATATTTTTGAGAGTCATAACTGCAAAACCTTACTTTTTTTTCGCCTTCCAATATTTTTGAAATTATGACAGATTTGACTTATCTTAATCCAAATCTGGTTTCAGAAAAATTCTACCACGTCTAGTTTATTTTTAATTGATTTTTGAAAAATGTGAATGATTTGCAGAAAAGCGCCTTCTTAGATTATGTTGTCCGGGTAAAAAGAAACTATTGTGACTTTTAGCTCAAATGGGAGATCTTATTCCATATAATATTACTTTTCACATAATACCAGATTTGTCTTTATTCTTTAATGTTTTCTCACAATAAACACCCTTAGTTAAAAAAACAGAAGAAACTAAAAATTCTGTAATTTTTATGGCTTAACTACGTTTTCATTAGTCCAAATGAGGTGAATTCGTTGAAAATTTTCAAATTCTATACGAAATCATCTCATTTCCCATACAAATTCTCATTTTTAAATGAGATAATTTCAACCAAATTTACACGAAATTAGGTTGGAAATTAAGTCAAAACCTATTTAACACACCCAATTTGCGACAGTTTTAAAAGCTCTGAAAAGGCTTGGATGAAAATGTCAAAGCTAAATGGAAGTAGAAAAAAAAATGGAAGTAGAAAGAAAAAAAGTGTTTAACAGCCAGTTGAAATTCAAAAATTAATAACAAATAAAAACACTTTTTCTGTGATTTGCGAAATAAATTCATTTTGGCTCTAATAAAAACGTAGTATCACGTTAACAGAAAAATCTTATTTGGAAAATAGTGGAACTTCTCTTCTCTTCAATATTCATAAGCCCGAATATTTTGAAAATTTTGACCAGAGAACTAAAAAAGCAAAAATTTAGGCTTTTTAAAATCCAAAAAGGCTTTTCCAATTCCTTAATTTCACTGATTGTACTGTGAAACCAAGTTTGATATCAAAAGAATTCAATACAGGTTTCACTTTTTATATTATTATTCCTCAAAGTCCTAATTTTAACAGACAAAATTGACGTGTTCTCTCTCCCAACGCTTCTCAATTCATTTTGTTAACTCTTTTTTTTTTTTAAATTGATTTATTTCGATACCTATTGGACTTGGAGAAAAAATGTGTGAACAAGAAATATTAAGTTTACAATTTTAAACAATTGTTGCCACGGGTCCGACTCTCTTCAGTAAGACCCTTAAAAGTAACAAAGCTGGAAAGTTTCTACACATCAGTTTTTAATTTTATTTTTTTAGCGAGTTGTTTTTGGAAACATTGCTATTCTGAGAAAAAAATTAATTTCAAAGAGATTCAAATTGATTTAAAAAGATGAAATACAATTCTTTAAGATCTCATTAATAGTTTTGTATAAACATATTTAGAGGTGAAAAAATTCAACATCAAATGTAGCCAAAAAACGGGTTTTTGACATGTTTACGTTGAAATATCTCAAAAATGTGTCGTGACAGAGCAATTTTGACTTCGTATTCGGAACTAGCGCCAAAAATTCAAAAGAAAATTATGCGAAAAGGCGGTTTTAATTGGAACTCTTCATTCTCTGCAACTTTTGTAAGTCATGTAGCCTAGCAATCTTCACAATGATTGCTTTGTAAAAGTTTGCTCAACTGGTATCTCTAAAATAAGTTGAATAACTATTTGTTATTATAATAATAACCTTATTAGTTATTGATATTGATATTGATATTGATTTAAATTAATTTTAAGATTTAAAAATTAAAAAATTAAAAATTTAAACTTATTTAAATAAACCTTTAAGCTTCTCTCAAAGCATATAAATAAATCAATTAATTCACCATTATATATTTCCGCAGATAGTTGTTATAATTTCAAGTTGAAACACAATTTCTATGGCTATTCATTGCCACAAAGCCCCGGCTAACAATGAAGTTTGCATAAAGTACTCATATTATTGACTTAAGTAGTTGTATTGTTGTTTGGAGTGATATAAACAATGGTAAAATTTATATGCAGTTTGAGGCCACACATTTATTTTCGACAAATTGAATTCCTTTAATATTGATCAACTTGAAGTTGTGCCATCATCCACAACCCATCATAAACGCGAACACAATGATCCAATTAAATTGACTTCAATCATTCCGGAAATGCTTTACCTTATAATTTCAATTTCCACACAATGGCACAGGAAGTGTACTCACTTATATTTTATATATATCAATGATTGAATGTTGGAAATTTGAATTGCAATTATTGATGATATTCAATCCGTATCCATTTCCACGTTCATTATTATATAGTCAACGCATCATTCAGAGAGATACATCAAACTAGCAACATAACCTCACTCTGGCACTACTCCACTATATAAAAGACAGACCACCCCCCCCCCATCGTTAAACGAATTGCGTTGAAATTGTATATGATGGGTTGTTAAATTGACTCCCATCGATATTGTTAAACATGATGCACTCTTTTGTATTGATTTTTTTTTGTATTTATATAATTTTTATTCTGTTTGATTATTTTTTTATGAATTTTGAAAGAATGAGGAATACGAAACAATTTTTGATTTCTTTTATTAAAACTTTTTTATAAGTGTAGTTATATATTTTTGGTAAGAGAAATCAAACTCTGTGCAGGGACATCATGGTTAATGGATGGCGGGCGAATAATTATGAATGCACACCAAATTTTAGTAAAATGTATTGACCTGACTTTGGAGATGTTTTGAGGAGTTCCACATTCGAAGAGTACGGCTAAAAAAGAATCTCTTTATTTGGAGCTTTCTACGAAGTAAGTTAAAACCACTTCAACCATAAAATGCTGTGATCTGTAGATGTAAGGGTGGCTCGCACACAATAGAGTTTGAGCTATAATAACAAAAAAAAGGTGTCCCGGTACACCTACTGTAATTGCGGAATTATATTCATAAATCACCTCCGTATCTTCATGTGCATATTATTTTGTCTAATTTTTTGCCTGTACTTTTTGAAATTTGTATTCGGAGAAATTATTTCCAGAATTTTTCATATAAGAGAAAAATTAATTAAGAAATGTTTTTCATTTTATTTTGAAAAATTTGCTGCTTTAAATTAGTTCCAAAAGAAATAAATAATGTTGATTTCTTGTTCTAAATGTCTTAAAAATCCTCCTTTTTTTGACAAAATGTAATCAAACATTTTATAATTCGAATTCAATGAAATAATCCATTGGCTGATGAAGTCTTAGTCATTTCTCTTACAACAAAATCCAGAATAACATTAATCATTTTTACTCAAGAAAAAAAAAATAAATGTAACCCACAGCTGGCAAAAGAGAAATTGAAATGTATTACATTCTATATGGAAGATAGCACCAATAAGAAAAACAAAAACAAAAATAACATTTTCTTTACTGCATACATACATCCGGCCAATGCCACCCTTTTCAGCACTTCTTATAACACTTTAAGGATAAAGTATTCAAAGACACGCATACGAAATATTTATCACAGACAATTTCACATAGAACACAGCTCAAATGACAAATTCCAACGTTCATCCGATGATGAATTGTTTGTAGCCGAAAATAAAGAAGAAGGGGTGTAATCCCCCAAAATGTACAAATAAACAGAAGTATAGCATGGAAAATTGTACGAGTATCGCTATTAATATGACCATGTGATACTACACTGTTTTTTTTTTTTTTTTTTTTTTTTTGTGGAAGACAAATAATGAAGATACTTTGCTGTCAGCTGGTTTTCTGTTTTATTTCTGTCATTTTAAGTTGATGTCCATATTAGATTTGACAACTGATACCAACGAAGTTCTTTAAACATTTTTGTTTCCTAAGGATAGCTTTTTTTTTTGTAATTTTTATAGATTAATCTTTTTACATAAAAATAACAACAAAAAGGTAACGGAGCATAACGTAAAATAAACTTACGTGATTTATTATTATTAATTATAGACCGAGAGCCCACAGTAGATTTTGGATGTACATAGGTGATAGCAAAAAAAAGGTATGTATAAAGTAGGCGTCAAAAGCGGTGCAGGGAAATAATTCCACGGGCATCTGCTCCACATGGGAGTTTATTCCATCATGAGTAGTAATCTATTCCACTTTTCAAAGTGAAATTAAATCTCACCGCTAGAGGGAACTAATTACACCCACAATTTTGTGGAATTTTTTCCCAACCTACAATTTGGAATTTGGGATATTATTGAGTCATAAGTGCAGAAAACGGAATTGTTTATTTGCAGAAATACGCCAGCATTATGGCGGCAAAAACTCCACTCTCCAAGTGGAGATCTTTCTCACTAAAAAGTGCAATAAATTCCCTCTCTAGGTGAGTATAAATTGAACTTTGAAAAGTGGAAAAGATTCCCACTTATGATCGAATAAACTCCTGTGTGGAGCAGATGCCCGTGGAATTGTTTCCCTGCACCGTCAAAATCATCATGAAAGGCTATTCAAAAAAACCAAATTCTTGTAGTCCACAACCAGGGCCTTCTTCACATCTCTGGGGGACGGGAGGTCACACCCACAAATAATTTCTTATAGATTCAAGTTGCGTTCAAAAAATTTGGCAAGGTTAAAATTCGTTTTGCAAAATCTTTCTTTCGAAATTCTGATTTCCTAAATGTCTGCTTCCATAATTCTGATAATAAATCAGAATTATTTTTGTTTGTTAATTTTAGTTTATAGATATGAGTTATTTGAGAAAAAACAGACTAAACAGCATTTCATTTTTTATAATTTTAGAGCCGAAATGAGGTAATTTCGAAAATCACAGAAAAGTGTTTTCATTTGTAGTTTGGTAATTTCATTTGACATCTTATTTCATTTTTGAATGTCAGCTGGCAAAAAGCAATTTTGTTGTTGTTTTTTTTTGTTTCTGCTTTGACGTTTTCATACAAAATCTTTTCAGAGCTCTTCAAATGGCGCCCAATTTGGAATATTTAATAGGTTTTGACTTAATTTCCTTAATTTCGTGCAAATTTGGTTGAAATCATCTCATTTTGAAATCCTCATTTGTATGGGAAATGAGATGATTTCGTTTAGATTTTGGAAATTTTCAGGGAAATCATTTCATTTGGACTAATAAAAACGTAGCATTAAATTACAGAATTAAGAAAAAGTGAATTTAAAAAACAAAATTTTAATAGAGAGAACTGAAAGAATCAGGCATATTTTCGTTGAAAAAAACTAATTTTGAAAAGCTAAATTTTTTAACTAGAATTTTGATCTAGATACTCCCTATTTTAAATTTGGCACGGTTGTGCCTCGTTTGCACCAAGAATACATCGTGTGGATTTTTTGTGAACCCTTAAAAAATATTTAGGTTTTTGAGAAAGAAATCTGAAAATTGTACATATTTCACTGCATTTTATTTCATTTTCACTTCTTCTTGACAGGTATGGACCTTCCTGATTACACACAACCAAAAAAGTCCAGTAGTTTTTCTGACGTTCAAAAAATAAAAGGTTCAATCTTTTGGAAAATAGAATAGTAATAATAATCAAAAATATTTATAAATCACTTCTTTTTCAATTTTTTTTATTTAAAGCTTAAAAGCATACTAAGGCACTCGGTTTATTTTGCAGAAGGATGAAAACTCGGAAAATAACCGCATAGCAAGAAATAAATTTCGAAAAATAAAATTTCATATGAGATTTGAATTTGCAATATTTTTGTTGCAAACATTTATTTGTTGAAGTGCTAACACATTTTGCAAGATTTTAATTTGTGCGATTATTTAGGTATACAAACAGGTATACAAATTTTTCAAAACATTTTTATTCTATTATTATTTTTTTTTTGGTAGACAAATTTAAAATTCGTATTTATGCATGTAAAATTAAAAAAAAATTGTCAACCCGATTTTGAAATAAAGAATAGTAGGAAACGATTTTTTAAATTTGCATAAAAGTATTTTTTTTATTTTCTAAAAATGTGTTAAGAAGTTTACATCGTCGTTTTCAAAATTCTGAATTTTCAAAAGAAATTTTATTTTTTTACATGCAAGATTTTTTCTTTGGATTCTGTAGAAAAAAAATTATTGAAATCAGTTACACCATTTAAAAAAAATATGTTTTCTTGGGAAATTAGCAACACTTTTTCCGCCGTTTTTATCTGCAACTTAAAGTAATTTATTTTATTAAATTTATTTAAAAGTCCCATTAAATAAATGTTCTTGTGGCCCCCTGAAATACGCATATTTTCAGATGTTTGGCGTAGTTAACACGTTTTTTTATGGATTTTTTGATTTAAAATTTTTGGTGAAATTTTCTATAGCATAGTATCAGGTAGCTACATTTGCTGCTCCAAAGCTGTTAGCATACATCAGCTTAGATCTTCTCTAAAAAACCCGAAATTACATGCCTAAATTTGTTTTATTGAAGTAAGAAAAATCACTGTTATCAATAAAGTCGTGAACAGATGAAGCCGTGCACTTTCTAATAAAACGTTCTAATAACAGTCCACAAAAAAGAAAAGTCTCCTTTGTGTTATGTTGCCATTTAATATTTTTGTACTTTTGTTGATCAGTTATTATATTTCAATGAGTTGTGTTTTACTTGGTCCGTTTGTTTATTTTTCCTCTGGGTCCTTTTGTGGAGTAAGATTGTAAGAGCATGTGGCACCTACACAAAAAGAACATCGGTTTTTATCTATGAAAGATAAGTGTCGAATTTTACGTGATTTTGATACTGGACATCCTGGGTTTGCGTTAGATGAAAAATATGGTGTGCCCAGGTCCACAATTACGGGAATAAAATTGAATTCCAAAAAGCTGTTGGACCATTGTGAAAAAAACTGAAAAACAATAAATGGAAATTGTGGGAAATTTTTTTTTCAAAATAACAATCAAACATGACATTACAATGACACATCAAAAAAGTGGGTGTTAAAATTCTGTCTGCCTATCTGTCTGTTCGGCTACAGCCTAAAGGACTGGATAGATTTTCTTAGAACTAGCTACGCATAGTGGTTTTTGGTAATTCTACCCACATGCTTCTTTTTTCATTATTTTAGATCAAAAAATAACGGTACCTGGCATACAATTTTTTTTTTATCGATTTTATAAAATCTTATTTTTCTCAAAAACGGCTACAAAATGTTTTTTTTTTTAAATTGGTAAATTTCTTTGGATAAAAACTACCTTTGGGTGGGAAATCATTTTCCGAAAAAAATGGTTTTCAATTGTACCTTCCAAAGAACCATTTTTTTAATTTTCGATTTTTTCAAAACGGTAATTTTGCTTCAAAAAAATTTTTGAATGGAAGCTATTAAGCAATGGTAATAGTTTTACTCGCCAAAATTTTCAATTTTTTTTTTTTTGATATTTAAAAAGTGTTAAATTTTTTTCGAAAATCAAATAATATGAAAATAAAATGTTTGATTTGTATAGAACTATAGGTATTTAAGTTTTTCTTTTCATTCTGTATAGTTTTTTAAGAAAAAAATTTACTTTAATGAAGAAATAACGCGACCTTTCATACTTTTTCCGTATGTTTATATTAGTGCGTATTATGCTACGAAAAAATTAAAAATTAACAAATGGCAACTACTATAGCTTCTTCTCGCAGAACGTTTTTTGTCCAATTTTGTATGTTCTCATCATCGGCTGATCACATTTAGATTTCGTTTTTTAATATACAAATTTCAAATAAGATTAAATAATAATAACCAAAATTTTCAAAAAAAAAAGTTTCAAATTTATTTTTTGAAAACTCGATAACTCAAAAACAGGCTTACAATATTTTGTGCATTTATGCGCATGCCAAACATTTTTTAAAAAATGTTCTAGGAACTCCAACGATTATAATTATTTTTTTTTCCTAACAATCATATTTAATCAAGAATTAAGATGGAGTTCTTTTTTCATTTAAAACTCTCAAGGAAGCTATTTTAGCTAATTTAAAAATCGTATTCCATGCTTTTAAACATTTTTATCTCATAATCTCCGTGTATTTACATAAAATGTTTATAAACCCTGAGCGTCTTGAACGTAAGAGCATGTGCGTGGGACCCAGTCGTGTAATTAATTTTTTGCCTTTGGTCTTTGAACCACATTTCATGGATATTATCAACAATTAGCTTATGAAATTGGTCAGCTTTTAAAACTTTGTGAATTATTTATTAAATTTCTCAAGGACATGCAAGGTCACACACAATTTTTGACACTTCATTTGAAAGAAGAAATGTATATCATCTGTGATACCATCTATGATCTTTCAACATAAGGTTGCTGAATCGTGATAAAAGCTGAGTTAGTAATTGATCAGCCAGGATTTTCCTTGTGAATTTATTTAATTTAAAGTAAAACTACAATGACTTTGAATTTTTTTAAATTCATTCAAAAATCAATGCCTGATCAATAACTGAAACTAGTTGACCTCTTATCATGAGTTGGTGCACTTTTAGTTGGTATATTTTGAAAATATCACAGGTGCCAAAAATCCCTATGACTTTGAAAAAACATTAAAAATCAAAAAAAAAAAATCTATGCTTGACCAATAACTGAAACAAACTGACTTCCTATGATTGACAATCAACTAACTTTTCAAATGGCACAATTTTTTTTATATAAAAACCAAAATCTTTGTTTTTTAAATTTATAGCTGACCTATTACTGAAACTAGTTGATCTTTAATCATGATCTAGTGGCTTTTCACATTAGTTTTTTTTTTTAGAATTATCCCATAAATGAGATGCCATACTTGGTAGGTGTAAATAGTTATGGTAACTTCACAGGCGTCTGAGGTGTTAATATAATTTCATTCATTATTGAATATTTATTGTATGAAGAAATTACAAGTTAAATTAGATAAAAATACCTCACCTGGCAACATTGTGTAATTTCCTAAATATAGAAGAGTATAGGAAGCCATTCTTCTCAGGTGTAGACCCAAAGTCTTCAATTATTGAAGTTGACACGGTCGGTCGGCCTGTGTGGTGGCCGCGTGGACGCAATACCAGAAAACCAAATGTCTTGAAGCAAAGAGACACGAGATGATGGCCTTGGGGTAATAATGGGTATAAGTCATTCGCCGCAGGCATATTAAGGTTGTGAACACTTAAATGGCAAACAGGGAACACCCCTTAGAAATAAAATGGAGGTAAATCCCGGGAAATAAATTAAAGCACGCACAGGAGCAATTTGTCTTTCGGGATATTCCAAGCTTTCTACACAGTAAAATTGTACATACTCCATAGCTATATATATATACGAACGAGTAGGTATATACAGTCATACATCGTGGATGGATATCTTAAATGTCTTGCACTGCCTTATCAAGCGTTTATAGGGACAAAAGGCGAGTAGCTGTTATTCTATATGGAGACATGGAGAGGAAAAAAAAAAGACCCAGCACGCCTCGTTCCTTCCAGTTCCATGAGGAGACATCTTTTTCAGAAAGCTGAGTGTGGGCTTTCTCAACAAAACATGCCCGAGACGAAGAATGGTAAAATTTAATTCCTTGATTGATATTGTGGGGACGAACACCATCACAAAGAAGATACCAACAGAACATAACAATAAACTTCTTGTATATGAGTGTGGAAAATTCCATATCCCATCTCTCTTTCTCTCCATCTGCCTGCCGCTTGCTTCTGCATTTGCTCTGAATGATGCTTTTACTTCAAGAGTCCTTTTGGTTTTCTGATTTAATGGAATAGATGTGTATGCGTATCGGATTTAAATTGGGAAAATAAACAAAAATTGGCAATATACGATTACTCTGGGAGAATACAAATAACTTTCTCAGGTTTAGTATGCCATTGAGTGTGGATTATGTTGCTTAGCAGGGAATGGTGCGTGAAAAACATTATATATTTACAACCTGGCAAAGCAACGGGCCCATTGGGAGTGACATGGGCAAGAGGGACACTCTTGTTCAGATGCTGTTTGGGATTTTAATGAGGTTTCCAATATCTCGTCTGTGGTTTAGTGTGGATTATTTAAAGCAATTAAATTGAAAGAGATGATGATGACAAACGGTATGCTGGAGGTAAGTTATGATCCTAATATAAAAATATATATGTAGGTATATTGATATTTTAGTCAAAGGCTGATGTGCTTTCACACCTGTGTAAGTTTAAGTATAATCAATTTTTTTGCATTGACCGAGATATGTGCTAGAGGTTGAGTTTTTTTCAAGATGGCAACCGGCAGTTTGAAGTTTTCAGAATAACAAAATAAGTACAAAATGTAATTAGTTTTCAGTTTATTTACTGAGAAAAAGACCTTCTGGAACTACAAAAAGAAACTGGACCAAAATTGAATAAATTTTAAGCTTCTATGGCATCCTCCATTTGATGGTAAAATAAAACTATCATTAATCACTGGTGAAAGCAAAAATTGATAAATCGGCAGATGACAGAGCTATTTAAATGGGTTTTGGCTAGGATTACACATCGCGCCTGTACTTTGCTTATATCAACATATGTGAGACAAAAACTTGTATTTGTTTGTATACATTTTGTAAAAAGGTCGAAGAAAATTGGTCTTAAATGTGTTTTAAGATATTTTGTACTGATACTTGGACCATTTTCTATGAGTTTTATTTATTTATGCTAATGGTTTTCAAGTTTTATTGAACTTAAAGTATAATTTGGAATTTTTAAAAAGTTAAATGTGTCTTTATTTCAAGTATTTTGAGATAAAAGCATTTTTCTGTTTTTAAATCTATATTTTTTGATTTGTTGATGAAACAACAATTACATGATTCCTAACGTACATAAATAGTAATAGTATAGTGAACATAAAGTAAATTATATTTTTTCTTACATTTTTAGTCAGATTTAAAAATTCTTGCTTTTTTCTAAAAACAGATGGCATGTTTTTTTGACTGAATGTAATTTTTTGTCAGTGTTCTTAGCCAATACAAAGCTAGTTGGGGATTTATGTTTAAAGATTAAAATAGTAAATATATCAAAAATTCCAAAACTGTACCTTACATAGAATAACCAAAAAGTTAGATGAATTTTTTCTTAACGCGGCAATAAGCATACATAAGTCTTTATCTTAAGTAGGTATAAGAAAATAGAATTGTTATCTTGATTCTTCAATTAGCTGGACCAGCGTGTACAAAAATAATACAGTGAAAATAATATTTTAAATAAATATAAAAAAGTACTCATACGTCACAGTGTACAATTGCTTACGTGAACTTTTTTGGTCTTAGCCTGCAGCTTGGCCAAAAAATCAAATCTGAAAGGCAACGAGCTAAGCTTGGTCGCTCAGGTACTTTTTTTTAAGCAGTTCCTCAAATTTAAGTTGGAAATCTAAAATTTAGCTTCCAGATTTTATTAAGATATTTTCAGGCTGTATAATGAAGCAAGGGGTGCTATTTTTATATTTTACTTTTCAAGTTAATCTTTATATATAGCCGTTATCTACATCTCTGAATCCCCAAGCGATAAAAGTTTTAAATGCTTTAAAGAACAACATGAAGCAGCAACACGCATCAGCAATAAAATTTTTTAGTACAGTCAGACTTTGTCCCACACAAATTGAAATTTAAATAAAATTTACAACTGGGTCTCATGTACTTGTTTTTATGTTAAGGAAGCATTGAAATTATTAGAGAAAAGTTTGACGTTAAAATAAGTGTGCTGTCAAAAAAACTACTTGATCAATTATTTATGAATGTAATAACAACAGGTTTTAAAAATGTTTTAAGTAACTTAAAAAAAAAAAATCTATATCCTATGGCTGTATTATTATGTGTCTACGAGTATGTGTATATGAAATTATTAAAAAATTTTAAGAAAATTTGAAATAATAATGAAATGGAATTTCAAAAATTAAAAAATTTTAACATGTTAAATTTTCAAAAATAAAAAAAAATCTTGAAATAATTTAGGAATTCAGAAAAAAGTTTTTTTGAAAGTTTTTATAGGCTCTTCGGCTTATTTGGAATTTGTTCACACAAAATTATTCAAACAAATTGTTCTTTGAGAACTTCGAATTCTTAAAAATTGAATCAAAATCGTAGAGCCTTTTAAGAAAAAACATTTTGTTTTTTTTTTAAACATTTTTTGTATTGAAGGTACCTTCCACTATCTTAGTTATAGAATTTAATTATATTTAAAAAAAAATTCTCAATTGTGTTAAAAAACGCATTAAAAAATCGATCTTGTAGTGTTCGAAATTATCTCTCTAACTCGAAATATTTTTTGCCACATATTTGCATTTCCCTTTAAATTTTCATAATGTACTATTTCGTCGGTCCAAAGGTAAAAATGACTATGTGCATACAAAAATTTTCAAGAAAATGCTTTAAAAAGTTAGTATCAGTCTAATTTTCTTCAAATTTTCACAAAACTTTCTCTAAATTTCTCTCACTATAACTAATTTCTTAATATCCCGCGAAAATTCTACTTAGACGGAGTTTTAAAAAAGAAAACTAAATTGTAGTAGTTTTTTTAAAAATATAAATATAATATCTAAAAGTTTTTGCATACAAAAAAATAATATTAAATTCAGTCATATAGTTTTCAAGAAATTGAAAATCGTTGGGAAGTTCCATTAGTAAAAATAAAAATAAAATTAGTGGCGCAACAGCTCATGGAGAACCAGGGCCTAGTGACTATCAACTCTCAGCAATTCCTGTATGCGTGTTGTTGGCAGGAATGGAAGGGACCTACAATTTTTTGCCGCGTCTGAACGGCTAGATGAGAAGCACTTATTCATGACAAGTATACTCTTGGAAGATTTTCAGTTCCTCGCAAGAGGCAGTAACTCGGAAAAAAACATTCCTGTTTTTAGGTGGCAGCGGGTGGGTATTGGACCCAGACCTTTGGCATGACAGTCTTACGCACTAACCATTATGCCACGAGGTACTAGTATCATTAATAATCTTCCTTAATGCTAAAATTGTATGTGTATTATTTTTAAGAAAAGTTGTAGAGCCATTTTTGAGAACAATCAAATTTTAAAAAATTGCTATAACATAGAACGGCAGGAAAGTACCGTTATTTTTGATTCTAATAAATAAACAAAAAATAAAATGCACAGCTGGATTTCACGTACTTACTCTTATGTTCAAGACGCTGAAGGGATACAAAAATTGTATGTAAACATATGGAAGTTATGAAAGAAAAATGAATTAAAACATGGAATACAATATTTAAATTAGCTAAAAGACTTCTTTGGTATTTTGAAATGAAAAAAAAAGAACGAAATCTTAGCTCTTGATTGAATATGATTATATGGAAAATAAAATTAAAATTATTGGAGAGTTTTTTTTTTTAAACAATTTTTATGTATCAATTTCTTAAAAAAATGTTTAAGGAAATGTTTTGGTCTCCAAATTTTAAAGTATTTATTTATGTGCATAAAAACAGTTAAATTTCAAAACAAATTTTGAACCCGCTTTTGAGATATTTAGTTAAGAAAAATTGAAGCTTTAAAAAAAAAAATGCAAAAACCATTTTTTAGAAAATTTTGATATGCATTATTTTTAATCTGATTGGAAATTTGTGACCATTTAAAAAATTTTATAAAAATAGTAGAAGCCATTTTGGAGAGGAAAAAATATCTCCGTTGATGGATTTTTAACCTACCTGTGTATACCATTATTTTTTTATAAAAGAATTTTTTTTCTTAAGAACTTAAAAAAGTGTTGAAAACCCTTTAATGGTGAGTTTAATTAAAATCGGTAATTTAGTTCTTAAAATATTTGAATTAAAAAAAATTGAATTTTTTTTTTTAAATTCAACAAATATTTTTTGAAATTTTTAAAAAAAAAAAACTATTTATATTCTTTAGAATCTTTTGCATAAGCGAGACTTGAAAAATGGTTCTTTTGGAGGTACCATCAATAACTATTTTTTATTTAAATGATTTTCCTTCCAAAGGCAGCCTTTACTAAAGCTACGAGCAGACGATTTGCAAAAGTCGCAAATATTTGCGAGTATGACGTCATTTTTACGTCACAATTTGCGGTCTTTGATCGTAAATCGTCTGAACACAACTTTGGGACAGCATGCAAATGCTCGCAAATCATTTGCGTATGATTTGCGAGGCCCAAGTCGCAAATGCATTTGTGACGTTTTGGCAAATCATGTGAACACTCACAAAAATAATTTGTGACAATTTGCGAGTATTTGCGACCGTCAAAACCATTTGCGAAAACACGAAAATGGAACACTGCAAATGCGGACATTTGCGATGAATTTTGTTGTTGTACTTGAAGTAATTGGCTGACGTTTTTAGTATGTATGAAGGTACCTTCATTATTTTTATTATTATTTTGTATGATTTAAATTTGTTTTTTTTTCATTTTTTTTACGAAAATAAGCTTTACGTAGTTCAAAAAAATTAAACTGACTTACAGCCCATAAAACATCACCAAAATATACATATAAGATACATACCCATGTGTGTTTGTATGTACATATGTTTACCTATATAGTATTTTGAGACTATAGCTATGACAAAACTCAACAAATAAACAAATTTGTCAATAGAGAAATATCAGGCTCGCAAATCTGCAAATGAGTAAGAATATGATATCTACAAATGTTGCCGCAAATCGTGTGAACACCTCGCAAATATACTGCAAAATTTGCGATCTTATTTGCGAGCATGTCATTTGCGAGCACCTTGATCGCAAATGTATTTAAAAACTTTGGGACAACTTTCGCAAATCGTTTGAACATGTGTATTTGCAGGTTTGCGAGCACTGTCAAACGTAAGGCATTTGCGGTGTATTTGCGAGTTTTTTTGTGACGTCAGTGCTCGCAAAGATTTGCGACTATCGCAAATCGTCTGCTCGTAGCTTAACACAAATTTATTGAATTTTATTTAAGAAAAGCTGTAGAGCCATTTTTGAGAATAGTAAGAATTTGTAGAATTTGCTAATAAAAATTGAATGGCAGGTATGTATGGGCAAAATCATCGAAAAGCATCAAGTTTTAAGAAAATCAATTCTACCGTTTAGGATGTAACAAAACGTACTGATAGACAGACAGAATTGTTTGACCCGCTTTTATCGCCTTCACTTTATCATCGTAATGACTGGTCAAAATATGAACTGGTCAATATCTCGGTTCAATTTTTTCTTACGAATGCATAACTTTTCATATAGTACCTACCGCAAGTAAAAATTGGTTTAATTAACCATTAAACACTACGTATCAAGTTTAAAGAAATTTGATACTACAATTAAAGGTGTACCTGAACAGACAGAGAGGCAAAATTGCGAAAACAATTTGCTATGTCAAGTTTGATCAAAATCTCTAGTTTGGTTCACGTAACATTCACTATTTACAACATTTCCGATCTGAAAAGTGAGATAATGATAAGTCAAATTTGACTCAAAATGCATACAAATTTAATTAAATTAATTTTGAAAAAAAAAGCTTTTACCTAATTTTTGTTTTTATAAGTCGTTGCTTTTTTATTAATAAATTCTGTTCTTTGCAGTAAAATGTCTTTTTTTTAACTCTTCATAGCTCAAAAAATTTAGATCAAAACTTATATAATTAAGAAATTTTACAAAACTTATTTACTTCTTGCTATATTTTCAAAAAAAAATTGTATATAAGTAATTTTACTATTATCCTCAACGAACTCAAGTGAGAAAATTGACCGATAATAAATACATATATAACTGAATTCCTTAAATCATTTCCCACCAATAAAAGAGAAATTCCAATAAATCATTTCATTTCCGTTACATTCACTTCAATGTACGTATACTTTTACCTATACACCAACTCCCATTTATATGAATCTTTCTTTACAATTGCAGTTAATTTCTTTGAAAATATTTGTACTTTTCTATCCACGCCATATTGTACTCTGACTGCAATAGAAAGGTAGACAGGTAAAAGTGTTATTCTACACGAATATAAAAGGAGCCAAATGGACTTTATACATCACGCAATTTGCACTGCAAATACACCCTATTATTATACGAATAAAGTAAACCTTCTTGTTCCTCATATATATGAAACTCCATTTTCCTTGATTGCAATTTTAAATTCAAAAATGTACACAATCTATTATGGGTAGGTTATGTACGTAAAGTGGTGCTACTGGCACGCACATCAAAATAAATTTCTCATCCCTTCCTTATTCCTATTATTTTCTCATCCACACCTCTCTCTCTCTCTCTCTCTTTGTTGGTCATATTTGCAATTTTGCAAAGTTTATGGATATAAAAACAGTTGGGTAGGGTAATGGGGATGAATATAGTAGTAGTTGGTGGAGATTTCCTTCCAACCGGAACCAGAGTAATAAAGCTCTGCAATAAATTTCTTTAAATGGGTTATGGGGTTAAATTATAGAAATAAAGAGGAAAAGGGTGTATAAACTCTTTATTTTTACAGTTCGGGGAGGTATAGTTGAAAATTTTATATTAAAAATTCTTAGTTTTTTGAACATCGTTTTCTTTGGTCACTTCGAGCCAAAAATTCTTTGCCAAAAGGCCATGATGGAGAAACTCATCGATAAACGTTAAAATCACAATAATCAGAGGATACATATTTATCGGCTCAGATGGCTAAGGGCAAAACAGACAGCAGAAAAGAGCCAATTCCCATTTGATGCTCCAACTTGTAGACCCAGCGAGTCTTATAATCAGGATTACTGCAGGAGAAAAACGCCTTACTTAAGGAAAGGGGAGTTAAAGAGAACCTTAACTTATTTTAAGCAGTTAGCTAAGAACCAGGTTTACTGCAGTGGTTAGTTGGTTAAGGCCTGGTTTCCAGCCAAATTATAACGCTATTTAAGTGATTTTTAAAAAGAAAATGCAACACTGCCTTTTGAACTATTATTTTTAATATACTCACCGTAGATAAACTACAACCCCAAAGTTTTGAAATATAAGCCACCCCATCCGGGGCACATCAATTGAAAAGCTGAAAAGTCCTCTTAAAAAAAAAAAAATAAGAGAACATTACCTATAGTAATGACAATGAGCCACTAAAACCCGAGAAATTTCCTGGAATTACCATAAAATACGATTGAAAGGAGAGCTGGAGGTGTGCTTGGGTCCATTTGGGGTGGTAATGATTTCCAGACGACAAGTGTGAGATAAATGCCACCGGCATGAAAGTATAATAATCATTTTTCATTTCAATATCACTGAGCTTAACCAAGACGCTATCGTTGCTCTCCCACAGTTCATCATATATGTACCTGTGTATATTAGAGAGTTACCCACAAACACATAGCACATAGATCCTGCATTTTGAGAGTGCGTCCTTCATCCTCGGTATGTCTGCTAAGTGGTAGCGGATTAATCAATGTGAAAAGCGAAGGCAACGTCGTCGTTGTCGTCGATGGTGGCGACAACGACAACTAGAACAGCCATAAAATATTATCCTACTTGAGTGTGCAAGGATTCCCTGGGATCCTAGATTCAGGAGAGTGGAAAATTGAAGAATATGAAGGATGTTCGCTCAGGATTCATTTTCGTTCTCGCCGCCATCGTCGTTCTTCTCGTTCCCAAAAGAGACTCAAGGTGATACTAACTTGTAATGAAATTGTTTGGTAAATTTGTCAAAATGAGCAATTAGATTTGTTATTTTCGACCTGGTAGCGGTGGGTTGTTATGTTGTGTATAAAGCGTGGGTAAGGTATTGAAAAAAAAAACCAGCAATAGGATTTGATTAATTAGTAAGAATATTTTTATTCGGTTCTGGTCAAATGCGTTAAACGAAGCAAGCTGTCGATTTGGTTTGCGGTCGAGGGCGTAAAGTTTTTTTTGCTGGTTGAGTTTTTGAATTTATATTTAATTTTAACACAAATAACTAGATTTATATAAATAAAACCACACAAAAACTTTCTGCTATGCTGTGATGATGGCAGATAAATTAATATGCGGTCATTTAATCAGAATTTGTCATTGATCCAGTTTAAATTGGGAATGATTTTATTTATAAAATCACTTTTTTTGGTAGGATGATTTTTAGTTTTGTAAAATGATATTTATAGAAGTTAATGTGTGGGTGTTTATTTTTGTTGTTGTTTCTTTTAAAGCCATGGGGCAAATATTGGTTACGTGTGAAAAATTATTCGAGGATTAAATCGGCCAGTGGATGTTGGAGTAGCCCAAATGAGTGGGTTTTTTGTCAAAGTATCCGTGCGTCATTGGTCTATTTTTCTGTACGTCTGTACGTCAATTGAAATTTATGCAGTTTCTTTTACATTAAATGAACGTAGGTAATGCAATACTAATATAGTTTGCATAAAACTTAAACGCACGACCAGATTGCACGAACTTGCTCTTATGTTCAAAGTGCTTTGAATTTTATAACTTTTCAAATATGCAAGTGTAATTATGGCAAGAAATAGAAAAATAGTAAAAAAAGCAATCAAATCGTTCTTTAAATGGTATAAATAATTCGCACGGAATTAAGAGCTCAAAAACAAGTATGCCAATTGATTTTTTAAAAAATATATGAAGGTTTTTTAAACTAATTTTTATATATAAAATTTTGGCTCCATTTAAAAAAATTTAGGTAGGTATACCAGTTGTGAGTATTTATTAACTAACTTTTAATTACCTAGTTAAAAAAAATCATCAACGTGTTTTTAAAATATTCAATTTCGAAAAAATCATAAATTTATTTTTTCAAAATTTGTATATCCAATTTTATTGACATTTTTTACTTCTAATAAATTATGTTGGAACTATAGGGCAGGTTTTGGATCCGTGCAAAAAAAAAATTGAGATAACAATCAAACCTGACATTACGGTGATAGAGAACACGAAAAAATTGGGTGGCACAGTTCTTTTTGTCGGTCTGTCTGTTGGTCTGTTCAGCTACAGCCCAAACAGCCCGATAGATTTTCTTCAAACTTGGTATATAGTGGTCTTGGGGATTATGTCCACACGTGTAAAATTTTTTCTTAGAATCAAAAACAAACGGTACCTGCCATACAACTTTTTAAGCAATTTAACATATTTTTTCTCAAAAATGGATCAACAATTTTTCTTAAAAAAAATTCAATAAACTACTTTTAGTAAGGGCTTACAAAAAAATGGTAATTAATGGTACCTTCAAAAGAACCATTTCTTAATTTTCGATATTTTTCAAAACGGAATGACTGATTTCAATATTTTTTTTTTATACAGAGGCTTCCAAAAACTTTATATATTTTTATGTACTTACGGGTTTTTGAAAAATATTTTATTTTTTTTTTTGAAAATCAAACATTTTGAAAACGATATGATCGATTTTGTTCAAACGCGATTTTTAAGTTTTTAAGTTCTGTCTGAAAGTTTTTTAGAAAAGTTTTACATATATGATGAAAAAGAACCGGTACCTACCATACAAAAGTCAAAAAACCGGAAAGAAAAATATTTTTTTTCAAAAACAACTCTTACGATTTTCCACAAACTTAAATTAATACGATTCGCTACAAAATTATTACATAAAATAAAAACTATTATATTATGTTTTATTATTTTGAAGTTTTCTCATTATCGGCTGAACGGATTTAAATAATTTTATTATGCTACAAAAATAACACAAATTTCCGATAAGATTTAATAATACTGCAAATCAAAATTTTCAAAGAAAACGTTTTTGAATTAAAGAAAAAAATTTCAATTTTTTTTTTGATTATTCAATATTTCAAAAACGGGTTGACTACTTTTTTGCAATTTTTATTTTTATTTCAATATAAACAAATACTTAAAATTTGCATACCAAAAATTTTCCTTTAAATTTTCTTAAGAATTTTATATAGCTATAAAAATTATTTTTTAAGAAAAGCGCTAGAGCGATTTAAAACTTTTTTTTTCATCTCAAACTCTCAAGTTTTTTAGCTAATTTATGTCGTATTTTATGCTTTTAAGCAATTTTCCCAAATAATTTCCATGTCTTAATATTTAATTTTCCTTAACCCTCAGCTTTGAACATAAAAGCAAGTACGTGTGACCCAGTCGTGCATATTATTTTTACTGCAGAAGCTTCTCAAAAAAATTAATAGTAATGTGTAAGAAAATTTTCAAGAAAAAACATTTTAGAGTTCAAAAAATATTGAAATTAATTTTTTTGCAAACTGAAAAAATAAAATAAAAAATAAATAAAATAAATTTATTAATTTATCAATTAGAAATAAATTAATTTATTTCTGTTTTCTTATTTACTAAGTTATTTCAATTATTATTTTTATTTATTTAATTCTAACTCATTTATTCTTTTTTGTTTGTTGTTGTTTATGTTTATAATGTTTGTGTTTTGCTATTAAATTGAAACTTTATTGATTTGATAGTTAATTTATAAATATTTAACTATTACATATTTAATTTATATGAAATACTTATTTATTTTGTAAAAATACAGACATTTACTTCCAATATGGTAATTTTCTTAGAAACAGTCACTCCCAAAATTATTCGGAATAGAAAAGTATTTTTATCAGCATTTTGTTTTAATTAAAACGATTCTAGAAAACTTAAAATTATATAAATTTAAAGTTTTGTCTTATATTTTTTGACAAAATAAACTTTAAAAAATGAACATAAGAAAACGAACATTTAATTTCATTTTAATCTAATAAGCTGTTTTATTTTTTTTCCATAAAAGTATCGTATAATAAAAAAAAGTCATATATAGAAAAAAAAACTTTTTTTATTCCGAATAATTTTGTGGGTGACTGTATATTAAATAAAGCATGTAGATTTTCTTCAAATTTAATCTTCAATCCAAAACCTACATACTGTTATTTATAACGGTTGTTTTTTAAGGCGCGTGGTTTTTAAAGAGAAATAAAACGCTTATTATTTAATGTTATGGCCAAGAAATCAGCTTCATTATAAACACAAGGGTTTGGCACTATGTTTTTAAAATGATTTTGGGAAAGTGGCCACTGGGGTTGGCTCGAATAAATTTCAGCCGAGAGGCCCAATTTTCGACAACTTTTTGCAGCAATTGGGGCCATGTGTCTGCAGTAATGCACCGAATATTCTCTTCCAAGGCGTCAGTCGTGTCGGGCTTATCTGCGTAGACAAGCAACATCACATAACCCCACACAAAATAGTCCAGCGGTGTTGAATCGCACCAACTTGAAGGCCACGCCACGGACCCACAACGCGAGATAATATGCTCACCAAAAGTTTTCTTCAATAAATTGATTGTTTCGTGATACGTCGCACGAACCGAACCATTTTTTGGTAATAAATTTGCACGATTTGCAAACGTTGTTCGGGAGAAAGTCTATTCATTATAAAATGGCAAACCAAACTGACCATAAATCAAGTGACAGCTGTCAAAAAGACCGACTCCGAAAAAGTATTGCCTGATTGAAAACCTAATCTAATCTCTGTGAAAACTGCGAATTTTTCTTATGTTGCTTAGTCTTGATCTATGAACAGTAAAAATCACTATCCATTTACTTTTTTTATGTAGAAACTTCAAATGAGTTGAAAAATATTTCAAATCAAGATTTTCAAAATTGTAATATTTTTTGAGTTTAAAAAAACTTTGTTTTGCAAATTTGATATTTCAAAAATATGTTGACAAGATTTAATAACAAAAATTGTCCTTTAAAGTATATTTTTTGATAATCGTGCTTCAATAATCTTGAGCATAAAATCACGTGCAACCCATTCGTGCATTTTATTTTTGATGTTTAATATTTTTAATTATTAAATTAATTAATTATATAATTATTAACATTCTCAATTTTAGTGAGAAACCTTTTTGAACTGCGTTAAATTTTTTTTTTAATTCAAAATGCATTTTTTTTATGAAATTGAAATTTTGACAAATCTGGCTTTAAGTTTAATCTCAACAATTTGTAGGCATTTTGTGAGAAAGTGTTGAAAAATTATAGTAAACGAGTGAACTGTCATCAAAAGCTCATATTTCTGGTTCGACTGGTTCACTATTTTCCACATTTAATTTCACAAATTCTTTTAATTTTTAAATCGACGCATTATTACATTTTAAGTGCTTAGTAAACCAACCAGTGCATATTGCTATATGCTCATATTCTATTTTCTGGTTTCACGTTTTGTTACTTTGTTACTTTCCTATAAATCAAAAAAAATATTTTTGAGCTCGAAAAACTTCCATCGTGGGATATTATCAAAAAAGGACATCAAATTCAAAATGATATAATGTAGTACATTAGGACCTTGCCATACCACAAACACAAACTTGAGTAACGATGTGTTAAAAAGAACGTCTGTAAAATATCTGCATTCTGTATGTATTTTTTTCTCCACCACAAAAATGTAATAAAATAGTTCAAACCTGTAAAATCTTACTATTTGAGTGTGCAGCAGAAAGAATCTGAAGTCTCAAGTACCTACCATTCCTTCACGAATTTATTTCTTATTTTTACTTTGTACTTGTTTGGTAGTTGTTGTTGTTGTTGTTGTTGTTGTTGTTGTTGATGTTGACACAACTCACTTCCAGGAAGTATAGATAGGTACCAAACGGAAATGTAAATATTTTCAAAAGAAAAACTCATGTCTTCAGCAAAGACACAACTCAAGACATGTTAATATAGAAAATAAAAATATAAAAAAAAAACGGTTAAAAACACTCGTCGTCACTCGTAGCCATGTCTGTCTACCCACTAAAAGCAAATAAAATTTATTTATGCAAAATGCACACGTCTCCTAAAAAATAAAACCTCATGTTAACATTTTTCCTTTTTCCCTTAAAACATTTTTTTTTATTGAAGGTTTCGTTCTTTACGTATGGTAAAGTCTATAGTTGGGATATACAACGCTCCGTTTATAGGCGATGCAAAACGTATTGCCTGTATGTTGTTTAATCTTTTTTTTCCAACGCCTACTGACTGCCTTATACGTATTGTATGTTTGCTATCTCAATCCAGGCAAATTGATACCGCACCATTGTGTGCTAGGCTTAGGCTCTTCACTGTAGGTATGTATCTCTCTTATATCCTGCCGGATTCGAACAATATGTCGTCGAAGCTTTTGTCTACCTGGATCCGTTGATATAGCATAGCGTGTAGGACAGACACAACAATATGGAGTAGGAGTAGCGGTATAAGATACTCCACTTGGTATATCCTTGAGGAATAACTTTCTCATTGCCCACGCCCCCAAGCCCCACCTTTATATTGTTGTTACAAAAGCGTGCGTAAACTGGGATAACAACAAACCTTAGCTTTTTCACATTTTCTTTTGGTAATTGTTTTTACATTCATATGCATATAAACATTTTTGTATCTTTTCATTGCAAAAATTTGCATTCTTTCACATGCACACAATATACAGGTATACCTACATGGGTACAGCATATTAATACTTTAAGCTTGTTTTTTTTTCTCTGGTTGTTGCTATTGTTGTGCATCAGGGACCTTTGGGTTGAACAAAAAAAACAAAAAAAACCTAGAAAAGAACACTTATTTAGCTCTCGAAATTACGAAACAATAAACCTGAGTGGTGGGTATGAAAAGCATCCTGGTGTGTGCACAAGCAGTTGTAATTAATTTCCTGCCTCCTCAGCAGCATATATACTTAGAAACAGGCAGACTTTGCAAGCTTAATTAAAATCTTGGAAAACTTATTAGCAAACATTCATCGTTGTATATGTACGTGAACGTCATCGTCACCGCCTTTGTCGTATAATGGGTAGATATGCGTTGCATCTTGACTTGAAAATGAAAAATATGGAACCAGGTATAAAGCTTTAAGTCATAGCTTATATGGATTCAAACAAAGCTTGTTATCGAATCACATTTTTAAGAGTCTGTTTGTTTTTATGAATCTTCTTCTCTGTTTTAGCCACTGAAATAATTTCTCCATCAGATACCGGGTTGTTCAATAAAAGCGCTACAAAAGTTTTTTTTAAATAAAACAAAAACGGTTTTCGATATCAATGAAATTCTTTATTCCTGTGAAAGAACGTTCGATGCCATTATGTATGGAAGTCGATTTCTTTTGCATGGCCACCACGGGCACGCTTGCAGAAGTCCAGACGCTGAACCCAATTTTCGACGGTTTTCAAGCATAAATTGGGCGATACTGCTGCAATTTCACGTTCGATATTCGTGCGAAGTTCATCAATCGTCGCTGGCTTGTTGGCATAGACCATAGACTTGACAGAAAATAGTCTAACGGCGTTAAATCGCACGGCCGAGGCGGCCAAGCGACTGGACCATTTTACGCTCTCCAAATTTGGTTTCCAATAAATTGATTGTGACATTCGCTGTGTGGCGCCGTCCTGTTGGAACCACATATCCGCCAAGTCCATATCATCAAATTGGGGCCAAAAATATTCGGTTATCATTGAACGGTAGCGATCCCCATTCACAGTAACGTGCTGGTCTTGATCATCACGGAAGAGGTACGGCCCAATGACGCCGCCGGCCCATAAACCACACCAAACTGTAATTTTTTCGGGATGCAATGATGACTCATGGAGTACGTGTGGCTTGCAGCCTGACCAATACCGCATATTTTGTTTATTGACGAAGCCATTCAGCTAGAAATGAGCCTCATCGCTGAAGATGATTTTTCGATGAAAATCCGAATCATTTTCAAGTTGTTGCTCAGCCCAATTCACGAACATACGACGCTTCTGGTGGTCAAGCAGCTTTAGTTCTTGCGTCAATTTAATCTGGTAAGGATGTAAGCCAAGATCTTTTCGCAAAATTCGCCACAACGATGTCACAGAGATGCCCAACGCTTGAGAACGACGTGTGAGAGACACATTTGGGCTTTCTGCAACTGAAGCCTCAGCGGCAGCAATATTCTCGACACTACGGGCACTTCTTTGTCTCACTGGCACGAGAACATTTTGTACTGTGCCTGTGGGTTCAATTTTTTCCTCTAGACGCTCAATTGTTGATCTGCTAGGACGATTATGACGACCATAAATTGGACGTAGCGCTCTTAACATTGAGGCCACTGACTCCGAATTTCGGTAGTAAATTTTAAGTTGTTGGCTCGTATATCTTTCCACCATAAAATGGCAAAACTTACTGAAGAGAAATGTCAAAAGAGCGGCAAGAAATATGTCGTCGTTTTCTGTCGCTGTCGCTGTACTTTTGTAGCGTCCCTGTTGAAAAACCCTTTATATAGATATTTGTGTAGTTTTCCCTTGTTTTATTTACATCTGATGAAAATTGTTGACATGTCGTTGGTGAAATACATCAAAAATTATTTAATTTACTGTCAAAAGTTTTCCACGACTCACGCTTTTAAACTAAACTCAAATAAAGACTAGAACTTGTTGAAAAATTTCACTTGAATCGTTGGTCCTCATGGAGTATGTGTCAAATATTTTCAATACCTTCACATAACGGTTCTTTACTTAATGGTCTTGCTCTCCATGGTACGCATTCCGAAAAGCATCAATTGGTAGGTAACTATGATTCCTAAAGTTAAACTTTCTTTACTACGTGCTTTTGAACTATCTATCGGGACCTTTGATACATACAAGCATACAGTACTCTGTGTGTGTGTATTTGAATGCAAGTGGCCTAATATAATCACACAGGAAGGCAGCTTCCAGCTATGTATGTATATACTCGTATGAGCGCAGTACATGCATTGAATTTGAACCAAATCAAATTTACTGAAACTCTTCGTTGGCCTTATCAAGGTTTTCCTCCCGATTTTCAATTGAAATCTAATCAATAGATTGCAGGTGCAAAAGGATGTTCCTAAAGTTGTCGATCTGACAACGTTCTCGGCATGGCGAAAGTAGGAATGCGAAGGGCTAGGATATGTTAACAGACAACCAACGCCATGGATTTTACATGGTATTGCCATCCATGCTTAGGGTTACTCCATTGTATATTAGACAAGAAGACAAAGTTTGTAGGTATTTGTAATTGAAGAGGTGACCATTCTGGATTATTGTAACTCAATTTTACATGAGTCTTACAGTTTAAAAAAAAAACTTTATAACTTCCCCATTCACAATCAGCTTTAAAATTTTTCTTTAAAAATGTTTTTCTAATAAACTTTTGATTTTACTCAAGGTTTTACACAACATTGTGTGATTATTTGTTAAGGAATTCTCTAGCACATACGAATGTCAAAGGACTCAACAATCAAAGAAAAGAATTCCAAGTAACATGAGTCTTCTTTATATTATAGCTGTGCATTGGTGGCAGTGGCGCCATGCCATCTTCTTTCAACGTTTCACAAAATACCGATTGCTGGAGTTATATCCTTGGCACATTTACAAATTCATGGAACTGCATTGAATCCTTTTTCTGTGGTATACTCATTGTGCTCTTTAATCTGCTTAATGTTACAGTCGTAGAGGTAAAAGAAGAAGAAGAGAAAGAGAAAAAAAGTAAAATATGTCAGCACAGGGTGTTCAAATGGATTTTTTTTCTTAAGTTTAGAAATTGGTAGTGTGTTCGTCAAACACTATGATGCTTTTGTTTACTTCTTCGTGTGATTTTTCACAAAGGACAAGAGAAAAATCATCGCTGCAAGAGCTCTCTAAGCCTTGTTTTATTCCCATTCTGAATGCAAAGAACTATAAACATGTGCCTGTGTTCTTTCAATAGGAAATAATAAGACTTTCATAAGACTTGCTTTATATCCTGCGACACATAGAATTGATGCCTTTGGAAACATGTGTGTGTGTGTGGGTTTCAAACAAGGAAATGAACACTTCTTTGAAATGGAAGACTATTACTCAAGACCACATTCCATTAAAAGGTTTTTTTTTGTGATATTTATTCAGCCCTCCAAATTTCTAACAAACCATCACTTGTTACAAATTTTTATTTAAAACTTTGCATGGCACAGCAGTGCCAAAATGTTAACTTAAAATAAATCACAGTGACTGGTATATCCTTCCTTGCATTTTTCAAAGCAAAATCCCCCAGGCGCACGATATGTGTTTCATCACTTTCACCATATCACATGTATACTATACGAGTGGGAATATGGAATGGGAGATTATATCCTTTACAATTTCAGTGTTGGGGCTATACATCAGATTGCCAGAATGAGAATCAACACCACATAAATATACATAGTTCCGGTCGCCGAGAATAAAAACAGTCCAAACTTTTGCAAAAGCAAATGTTTCCGCCTCAACAATTTCTCTCAGAGGGGGATATTTTTTTTTCTTGTTTAACCTTTTTGGTGTTTAGTGTTTTGTTTGTGTTTTTTTTTTCTTTTAATAAAAAATCTCCCTTTGCAGCGGTTTAAAGTCTTATTATTGGTAAAATAGTCTTTTAAGGATATTTTTTATTTTTTCAGAAAAGCGTGAAATGAGTGTTGGTGGTGAAAAAGAATAATGACATCGGATTGACATTGCTACTAGCTATACTTAGTGTTTTATGGCTTAAAAATATTTGACTTAAAAAACAACGCGAATTTAATTATAAGAGCAAATTTATGGTTTCCAGTCATGCATGTCATTTTGGTTTTTCACTTATACTAATGTTAAAGTGAAATTCTTAAAAGAGTCACGTTTGGCAGGTTATTCTTCGTGTACTTCGTGTACGGAGACAGGTCAAGTTTTTAATATAAGTTCAAATATGGGAGGTTCTGGGGTGGAATCAGCTTATGTTATTTGTGATAAAAGGTATCACAAAGAACCGTAGTACTTCCTAGCATGATGGTTAGTGCGTAACACTGTCATGCCAAAGGTCTGGGTTCGATTCCCAGCCGCTGCCACCTCAAAAAAAAAACAGAAATGTTTTTTTAGCGAGGTACTGCCTCTAGCGAGGAACTGACAAATCCTTCACGAGTATACTTGTCATGAATAAGTGCTTCTCATCTAGCGGTTTGGACTCGGCAAAAAATTGTAGGTCCCCTCCATTCCTACCAAAAATACACACACAGGAATGGTTGGGAGTTGTAAGTCACTAGGTCTTGGTTCTCCACGAGCTGTTGTACCACCAAATTTATTTTTTTATCACAAATAACCAACATTTTTTCTTTTTGTGATATTTTATTTTTGTGACACTGTTATCAGAACCCTAATTTTGGGCTTGAAACAAACATTTAAGATGGGTGAAATGGGCCCAAATTCAGGTATCTCCTATTTTCGTAAAACCTTTTTTATTTTTTTCAAAAATGTGTGTCCTTTTAGTGCAAATAAATTCTAGAAGGTGTTTTTTTAGACGTGTGATTTTCAATCTGGCAATACTTTTTTTTTGGAATTAGTCCTTTTGACAGCTGTCACTTGATTAACACTCAGTTTGGTTCGCGATTTCATAATATGTAGACTCACTATTGAGCAACGTTTGCAAGTCGTGCAAACTTATTATTAAAATAATGTTTCGGTTCGCTCGACGCATCGCGAAACAATCAATTTATTGAAGGAAACTTTCGGTGAGCGCATTATCTCGCGTCGTGGGGCTATTTTTTATGGGTATATGTGAAATCGCTTGCCTTGGAAGTGAATATTCGGTGCCTCATCAAAAAATTTATTGTTTCAAGATTAGCCGCGCAAACCGAACCATTATTTTAATAATAAATTTGCACGACTTGCAAACGTTGCTCAGGAGTAAGTCTATTTATTTTAAAATTGCAAAGGCGAACATAAATTAGATGACAGCTGTCAAAAAGATCAACTCCGAAAAAAGTATTGCCAGATTTGGAAGAACTAATAAATTACTAAATATTAAAAAGATTGTAAACAAGCAGCATGTTAAGCCCTTAACAAAAGCCTGTTAAAAATTTTGCGCCAGCGTTTTTATAAAATTAAGTGCAACAAATAAACTCTAATAATAAAACTCTGTAAGTATTTCAATTTTATAAACTTGACTTAGCAAGAATTAATTCTTCTTTCAGCTGTAAACGGTGGCATCTACTCATTTAAAATCCTTCTATCTTGATTATTCGACAAAACCACTTTAAATTTGAATTCACTTAAGAGTCGACAAGATAGGCAGTTACAAAGCTACTTAACCTGCCAGAGGTAGGTATAACCAGAATGACAAATTGAATAACGGAACTATAAATTGATAGTTCGATTAAGGGGTGATAAATTGCATTGTTTGCTTGGCGCTGACGCTCATAGATGCTGCGATTACGGCAACACCCATATTCATAAAGCCCCACGTCATTGTTCATTGATCCCCATGTGTGTCCCAATAAACCGCTCATTGTCCGCGTATATAAGCCACCATCGATGACTATCCAAAGCCCATTATGCTTTATCTGCTGTTAACCATGTGCGACAATGTTTGACTCAAATTTCTCAACAATACACTGTTTGAGATGTGGGGACTGCCGTCATCGCTCTGACTTGCCACACTCCCTTTCTCCTCCCCGCGGAATACCATAGGCTAATTGTGAATTAACCGCACTGTGGAATTCATCCCAACACCGGAATCCATCAATCTTTCTTGCCCGGATCCCTGGACCGCGTGAAATTCTGGCAATGTCAATTTAATCGGACCCAATAGGCCAGCGAGCAGGTTCTGTGGTTAATGTCACTGATGAGTTCCAATTTTCCATCCGTGTATGTTGATTGTTTTTAGAAATATGTCAACACGGAAACAAGTACTCCTAAAGAAAATTTATTTTGCCCTGGTTGACACTATGCGTTGTCGTCGTCGTCGACTCCGGTGTCGCCAATTCGCCATCGACAACACACTGCTAGCGAGGGAACAGCCCTAAGCGTGTTGTGTTCATCATGTTCATTGAATTTAATTTTAAATTTTCCTGCTCGTCGCGACTTTGCTGATCGCACGCGTTTCAATTGAGTTTCGGAGGTTTGGGGTTGTTTTTCAGAAAAACATGTAACCTTTGCCGACCTCATTGTATTTAGCTAGGTGGAGCGGGGAGTGGCACGGAGGATAGACTGTTGGGGACTAAAAAGTATAGTGTTGCTTTTCACACAGGATATCAGAGATGTAAATGCGCACATCCTAAATTTTCAACTGAATAGCCAACCGCCCGACCCAGCCCGACCAAACAACCGGACCGTTTTTCGGCATGTTTATCCTCTGAACGGGAATTAAAACATTGCTTATTGCCATTGTGCTGGTGTTCTGTGGTCACCAAACTTCAAATTTCCCCCCAAAAAAATACCTCCATATCTAAATAGATTATATAATGAATTTGTGTATGTGGCTATATCGCAGACAATGTGCCTGCTCTGTACGAATTTCTAAAATTATTCCCCCCCCCCCTCCGGCTTTTAGGAATTGTACAACATATGGTGGGCAATGAGCATGTGTGGGAAATTGGCAGGATATTATGCTTATAGGTCAGAGAAAAGGGGGGTTGGGAATGCTTTCGTTTTGTGTATATTCGAGATCGTTATCCTGGGGATAGTTTAATTTGGCGTTGCGGTATTTTTGGTGGAAAACTCATTTATTTGTTTGATGTTTTAACTAGAAAACTAGAAAATTTGTTATATAAATACATACATCAACGCCAAGGCCTGGCCTGGCAGAATAGTGATGAAATGCGAAAAGGGATTTCAAATGAACGATAAAACGTACATTTATGCAATGTTTTTGAATGCTTTTCATTGTGGCACAAAGGCGAGTGGCAGGTAGAATGAAGCTTTGAGAACGACACATCAAAGCAATGAATCAAGGGACAATGCCAAAACAGTGTTTGTGTTTTTTCAAAGAAACAATAGATGTACATATTAGTTTTAAGCTCGTTTTGCATGTTTGGTATGTTGTTTTTCATCGCTATAAAATGTCCAGCAAAAGGTGAAATAATGAATTTGTGTTTCAAAGGACGTCTATTATTTTCCTAAATGCAAATTGCATGTATCTGACATATTTTGGAAATGACAGAGAAATGAAAAAGGACCTAAAATAAAAGTAGGTTAAAATTCTGGAATTCAAAATTCAAATGCAGTCAAGTTCTTGCTTTTCTGTTTTCAAAAACTCTTTATTAGTAATTTTAGTTAAAAGGAAGAGGTACCTAATAGAATGTTATTGTCCCAAATCATCATAACAGACTTGAAAAAAATTCTTCATAGAAAGTAGTTGTGGAATCCTGAAAGGGAATTTTGAATTCAAATAATAATAATCAGGCGATTATAATAGAATCTACGAGTACCTTCTTGCTTTTAAACATACTTAAAAAAATTGGTTTAAACTATGGAACTTTTAAAAGTGCCAAATTTATGATAATTATGAATGAATATAAAACCTATATAGTACCAAATATATTGAAGCAAAATTTCCACTCTAGGGATCTACCAAAAAGTATGAAGACAATCGTTTACACTATATGCATATTTAAAATAAAAATACATGTGTAGTCAAAAAACAAATTTTTTTGGCTCAAATTCCAAACTATTTCTATCTAGACCTACAAAATGTTTCTTTAGTATCTAATTTCCAGCACAGGATGAGGTGGCTAGTTAGTTTAAATCCGTTCAGGCGATAGTAAACAAAATTCAAAATAAATAAAATAAAATAAAATAAACAAAATAAAATAAAATAAAATAAAATGAAATAAAATAAAATAAAATAAAATAAAATAAAATAAAATAAAATAAAATAAAATAAAATAAAATAAAATAAAATAAAATAAAATAAAATAAAATAAAATAAAATAAAATAAAATAAAATAAAATAAAATAAAATAAAATAAAATAAAATAAAATAAAATAAAATAAAATAAAATAAAATAAAATAAAATAAAATAAAATAAAATAAAATAAAATAAAATAAAATAAAATAAAGTAAAATAAAATGAATAAAATAAAATAAAATAAAATAAAATAAAATAAAATAAAATAAAATAAAATAAAATAAAATAAAATAAAATAAAATAAAATAAAATAAAATAAAATAAAGTAAAATAAAATGAATAAAATAAAATAAAATAAAATAAAATAAAATAAAATAAAATAAAATAAAATAAAATAAAATAAAATAAAATAAAATAAAATAAAACAAAATAAAATAAAATAAAATAAAATAAAATAAAATAAAATAAAATAAAATAAAATAAAATAAAATAAAATAAAATAAAATAAAATAAAATAAAATAAAATAAAATAAAATAAAATAAAATAAAATAAAATAAAATAAAATAAAATAAAATAAAATAAAATAAAATAAAATAAAATAAAATAAAGTAAAATAAAATGAATAAAATAAAATAAAATAAAATAAAATAAAATAAAATAAAATAAAATAAAATAAAATAAAATAAAATAAAATAAAATAAAATAAAATAAAATAAAATAAAATAAAATAAAATAAAATAAAATAAAATAAAATAAAATAAAATAAAATAAAATAAAATAAAATAAAATAAAGTAAAATAAAATGAATAAAATAAAATAAAATAAAATAAAATAAAATAAAATAAAATAAAATAAAATAAAATAAAATAAAATAAAATAAAATAAAATAAAATAAAATAAAATAAAATAAAATAAAATAAAATAAAATAAAATAAAATAAAATAAAATAAAGTAAAATAAAATAAAATAAAATATAATAAAATAAAATAAAATAAAATAAAATAAAATAAAATAAAATAAAATAAAATAAAATAAAATAAAATAAAATAAAATAAAATAAAATAAAATAAAATAAAATAAAATAAAATAAAATAAAATGCCATTTGATTAATGAAAATCGTTGAAGCGGTTTTCTTAAAAATTAATTTTTATATTATCAAAATTTAGTAACAATTTTTTTTTCAATTTCGGTAAGCCAATGTTGAGTTTTTACTATATACATTAATGAACTTAATTTGAAAAAAATTCATCAACCCATTTTTGAAATATTTAATTTTCAAAAAAAAAATTTATATATTTTTAAAAATACAAAATAATCATTTTTAAATTTTGATATGTAATTTTATCTTGAATTAGCTTTTGCTTGACATTTTTTATTTAAATCTGCTGAACCGTAAATAAGAAAATCGAATATTAAAAAAAAAAAACGTTATATTGCAGGTTCTGTTAATAACGGTTTTTGGAAATTTTTCTTTTTTTACCAAAAAAGTACGCTATACCTACAATAAAAGACTAATTTTTTTTCCAATATCTTAAATCTAAATAAGCTCTTTCTTAACGGTTGTATGGCAAGTACCGTTAATTTTGAAGTTTAAAAATTTTCCAATTTCCCCTCTGGAGAATCATAGGCTGTAGATCCAGATACAAACAAACAGACAGACAGACAAAAAGACAAACAGAATTGTGCCACCCACTTTTTTCGTGTTTTGTAATGAATATTTATCTCAAAATTTTTCTTGCAGGACAACTTGCCCTATTGTTCCTATATCGCAAGTAAAAAGAAAAGGCTACAAAATCCCCAATGCCAAAATCCCGAGAGGCAAAAAATGAGAATTTCGAATGTCATAATCACAAAAACCCAAAATTGTAAATGCCAAAATTCTAAATGGATAAAACCCCGAATGGACAAAATCCCGAAAGCCAAAACACCGAATGAGCACCATTTTTATCCCAAATTTCAATGTTATTTTAGTACTATTTAAGTACCTTCAAAGAAATCAACCGTTTTGTATGGCTTAAGAGCATCAATTTTTGTTGTTCCCATAACGGGACACCTCTCATAACCGGAAAAATTTCTCGATATCGTCTGTGTCCGGTTATGAGAGAGTTCAATTTTTTATACATTAGGGTAGTCCTTATTTGGATGAAGCAAAAAATGTCATTTGTGTTTGCTGGGCATCTTATTTTTTTATTCTGAATTACAAACGTGTAAGTACAAACACAAATTAAGGATAATCGGGTTGTGGGGTAGAGAGAGTTAAGAGAAAAATATGCAAGAGTGGGTAAAAGATGTTTTTAAAAATTTTAAAATTCTTTTCTAAAATTATGATTTTTTTTTTAATATTGGCGGAGTATGTAGAAAGAACCAATAATAACCATTTTTTTTTTAATTCTCATCAAAATTTAGTCTTTACTCAAAGTTATTTATGAAACATTTTCTGGAAAAATCTGTGAAGAAAAAAAAAAGATCAAAAATAACCAAAAACGCTTTGCTTCAAGTTTTAGGAATATCGACTCAGCCATTCAGACCCTAGCTGAACAGACGGACCCTACAAAATTGTGTGATCCACTTTTTCGTCTTTCCTATCATATCTTTTGGTGATATGTTGTATACAAATTTGCAGGAAAATTTTTCAACAAGTCAAATCCTTGATGGTAAGTCTTCTTATTGGTTGATTTATTTCATGTAGTATAAAATTCGTACTATAAAGAAACCTTCTTAAAAAAACTATGCCTGGTCCCGGGGACAAAACTTCCAGCTTAATGATTGGGAAATCCAATCTTGTTGGATATAGTTTACAGTGGATTTTTGTCATAGAATTTTTGTCAAATTGCAGTTGACAATGGCTCTCACTATGTCACTGATGAGTCCAAGTGAGTAAGCTGGACGAAACACCAATTTGTAGGACTAAGGCCGTAAGAAGCAATTTTGATATTTGTTCTCATTTTTTGTTTGTAAATTTAATTCTGTAGTACCTAGTGGCATGATAGTTAGTGCGTAGGACTGGCATGCGAAAGGTCTGGGATCGATTCCCAACCGCTGCAACAAAAATATTTTTTCCGAGGTTCTGCCTCTTGCGAGGAACTGACAAATTCTCCAAAAGTATACTTGTCATGAATAAGTGCTTCTCATCTAGCCGTTCGGACTCGGCAAACAATTGTAGGACCCCTCCATTCCTGCCAAAAATACGCACACAGGAATGGTTGAGAGTTGTAAGTCACTAGGCCTTGGTTCTCCACGAGCTGTTGTGCCACCAAATTTATTTATTTTTTATAATTCTGTAGTTTTATTTTTTTTTAAGTTTAAAATTTACACTTCCTACTTCGCATCACCAGCAAAATATTAAAATTTCCTTAATTTTGTTTCAAACGGATTCAATTTTACAAATCGCCCAAATCTACTTCTATTTCACTTAAGTATGTCGCCTCTGAATATTCCTAAAAAAAGGAAAAAAAAAAAAAAAAAAACTATTAACACAATGCAAATACAGAAGTGGATGATTTTACAATATACAATTAAAATAGTATTCTTAAAAAAAAATTAATCAAATTTTTACCTGCGATATAGGATACTATAGGGCAAGTTTTTGATTCCTACAAACATAACATTACGATGATAGAGAATACAAAAAAATTTGTGGCAAAATTTTTGATGCGATCTTTTAAAAAATTTTGAACTTAAAACTTTTTGGTTATTTTCCAGAAAGAAATTAGTTTTTTTTAGTTTTAAAAATATCGGTGTTTGCCAAATAACCATTAAGGAAAATCTTATTTCATCTCAAAAACCATTCCATCGATTTTAACAAAAAAATAAATTTTTTTATTAGAAAAAAAAAATCAACAAAAACTATTTTAAACGGTTGGTACCTGCCATATTAGTTTTTTTTTTATTTTCGATTTTCTCATAAACGTCTCAACCGATTTAAATCAAAACATTAATGAAAAAGCATCTTTGAAATCTTTATAATATTGTAAATAAAATTTTTTGGTTTTTAACAAAATTAAAAATTAATTTTTTCACAACACTCAATATTTCAAAATATTTATTTACACGGCGCACGAATCGTGCAACAAAGATGATATATAAAGATATTAAACAAGTTTTTTACCCAGAACTGCGACATGGACGTATCCCTATTGAACAGCATTTAATTCCAGCAAGATGGAGCAACTCCACACATAGCCAGAAGCTAGACCAGTTATGGTGGAGCTCCAACAAATATTCCCAAACAAATTACCTTCAAGGAACTCCACTTTTCGCTGACTCCCAAGGTCACCTGACCTGACTTGCACCAGACTTTTTTTTATGGAGTTTATGTCAAGCAGGAGGTGTTTAAAACGAAACCCAGGAATTTGACGGAATTGAGCATTCCATTGGGAAAATAATTAAGGCAATCCCAACTGGCAGCAATGGACAATTTTCTGCTGCGTATGCGTGGGTGAGCGTGCAGGTCATTTGCCGTCTAACTAACTTTTAGTCTATCCAATAAAAACAAATTGATTGAAAAACAGTTATTTGAATTTCTTATTTAATTTTTTAAATTTTAAATGTTACCAACATTTCATATATAAAAAAAAATAGTTTTTATAAAACCGCTCCAACGAATTTATATTTTTTTGCATACATACATTTATGTATTTTTATATTTTTCTAAGTAATCAAATGGAATACTTATTTTTGAGCACTTAGTTTTTAACGGGTTGTTTATACAACTAGAGGAAAAATTTAATTGCTTTTTTAAAGCTTTTTTTTATAACTTTTTGTATATTTTAAAAGTTCTTAAGTTCAAAGCAACTTGAACATAAGAGCAAATACGTGCGATCCAGTCGTGCATTTTATTTAATAATTGTGCATATTGGAATTTTGACTGACTTTTTAGCCACTGATTATTTTTTTCTCTTAAATGAAATATTTGTAAGGCTAAAATTAGGGTAATATCGAACAAAAATTGAAATTAAAAACTTAAAGAATTTATTGTAAATAACCACTTAACTAACTTTAAAGGACCTTTTATGTAATGGTGCTTGTATAGTATTTAAAAACTAAGTCAAAAACAGACAATTAAAAAATTAAATCGTTGATAAGGTAGCTTTTTAAATGCTTGGCGTACTTACACCGCTAGCATGTATATAGCCTTTCAAGCCCTGTAGGCACTTAGTTTCCTTCGAAAAAATAATTATAATGATAGTTTTTGGGCGATGGATGTCGTATGAGGAACATTTATTTCTACTCAATATCCAGCCCAAAATGGTAACAAAACCTAACGACACCAACATTTCCCAACTTGCAAAGTTAAAAAAAAATATTTAAACAGGTATCGACTTAATATGAAACAAAAAACTATAACAATTCAACAACCAGCTTTAGTCCTCATTAAGTAATATGAAAAAAAAACAATAATATTTCTCATTTGGAACTGTGTTTCAACATAGTTTGGTATAAAATTTAAATTCCAATTTATGTATAAATGTATGTATTGTATATTAACCATACGCCTTGCCTTGGAACAACTGAATATTAAATTGCAAAAAATTTCATCGCATAAGTTCACTGGCAAAAACAAGGAGGTAAAGCCTTATCACCACTATCAGTAAATTTCATTACAATGAAAACAATACCATAATTTAGTAAACAATACATTCACTGAAATCAAGTGAGTATAGTACACAAAAAAAAAAATAATAATAATAAACCTCATTATATCCGAGAACATCAGCTATAGGCTTATGCATGCCATATGGAAGTGTAACATGTAATCAATGACATTTCCAGCAAATTACATACATATAGGATGGCAGGACATTTACCTTCATTCAATGGGATTGGTTAGCTGTAAATAACTGACAGGTCTCCCCAATCCAATCCCATCACATATCCGCCATTCTTGTTAGGTATATCGAGGTATACTCATTTTGGCATAATTCATCTATAAAGGATCTAAACAAACGAATATAAATATGACCCACATGTATAAATTCATACAAAATCTAAACGGTGTTTTTTGTTTTTGTTTTATTTTTGTAGGTATGTAATGTACCAACATTTATCTATTATTTGTGTGTTTTTGTGTTTACTTGATATCTGTTAGCTGTCATGAATTTCTATATCGTAATAAAATACGTGATGTGAAATCATAAATCCCTTCCATTCGTTCACAAAAAAAAAAAACAAGATGCAGAAGGAAACAAAAAAATAATATCTTACCCAAAAAAAAAAAGAAGATACGATAACGACGACGACGTTTCATATCAGTTGGCTCCACTCCCAGACTTTCACGTTTTGTTTTCCGATAAAAGCAGCCCAGTTTAATGCTGCTGCAGCTTTGTATGATATGTTAGCACAAGGAAGGAATAGATTTTCAGTGCCACTATCCTCTAAGCTCTTCAGGAAGGCACCTCTCTACCTTACCTACCTTTACTTCTTTTCTACTTAGGTATATTTATACTTTCTTGGAGTAGGAACTTGCTTTCGAAAAGAGGAGAAATTCATACCATGTCGAGAGAAAAAATATAAATAATACCATCGATAGGTACTTATAGCGTAGGTGCCTTTATGAAAGATGAATTGCAAACGAAAGGTTAAACTATTACAACCAACTGGATATGTATGAGGCTCTTCGAAAAAAAAAATACATATGGAAGGAAGCTATACATAGCTATATGGGAAAATAAATCGGAACAAAATTGAATATTCGAGGAAAAATTGAATTTTCAAGATTTATCATACTTTGTCGAATATTGTATTGTGTGTGGATGGATAATACAAATAATGTCATTTCAAATGCAACTTACTTACACACAAAAACGTTGTTTGTTGCAACTTGGTTTGGCACGTGCATGAGTTGAAAGTATTAGTACACAATTTCAAGTGGCCCAGAAGTTCAGTTTTGTTCAAATTTTGCAATTTACCTACTCTTTTTATAAAAAATCAATCAAATCGTTAACGTAGGTGAAAATTTCAAATTTGCAAATTTAATTACAATTACTCTAATAAGATAATATTAAATATACCTGAGTATTTAATGGAGAACGTCATGAATCTATTCGATAAATTAAGTAACTTTATGAGTAAATTATGAAGATTTTCAACCAAATTATTTGGAAAGTCTTTGGTGGGAATAAAATTTTCGGTGCATAAACTTTATTTTAAAAAAGCATTCTTAATCTTGTTGCTAGGTCAAGTCACAAGCTAAGAAAAACTTAAAAAAAAAAAAAATAGTCTAAATAATTTTAGTCGAAATGTTGTCAAAATAGACTGAAAATACAGCGTGCTCTCAAGGACTCCTCTGAAGTTAGCAAAACAATTTCTTGAAATAGAATACAAAATGGGAGTTCCCGGGAGCAAACAAAAAATTCAAGAGTTTTTAATACTTTTTTCAATACTTCTGGGGAATGAAATGTTAAAATTTAACAAATACGTTTTTTTTTTGCTGACTTCACGGAGAATGGACTTTTTTCAGAAAAAGAGTTCTAAGCATGTTTTTTCAACTTAAAATCAAGAGTTCAAGAGTTCCAGATGGGTTTTAGAAAGAGTTCTCCAAAATTGGAAAAGTTAGGGCAAATTGAGATGCCCATTGACTTAGAACCAAAAATGTTTAAGATCCAGAAATATCAAAAAGGGGAGTTCTTATTAAAGTTCCCGATAGCAAACAAAGAGTTCTGAATATTTTCCAATAACTTTTTTTTAAATTAATTTTTCAAAAGGTTTTCGCAAATTTTGGTGCCCGTTGGCTTAGAACCAAACATTTTCTAAACAGAAAAAAATTATTTAAAAACAACGGAATATTTTAAAATGCCATGTTATACCTTTTTGAAAAGCCTCTGATCTTAGATTTTCATTTCAAATAAATTTCTGTTAGGGAATAGTTTTTTGAAAATTAGTTTTCAAACTCGAAATTTGAAAAAATAAAATAATTTAAAAATATTTCAAACTATTTTTTTCAAAATTTTGTGTATTAAGTATAATTTTTGTTTTAAAAATTCAGTGCTCTTATTAATTTTCAATAAAAAAAATAGAAAACTGGAGGCTAAAATGTAACTTAGTATTTGAGAAATAAAAAAAAGAGAAAGCCCTTTTTTCCAATAAAATGTTTGGTTCTACGTCAATGGGCACCTTTTCCAATTTTGGAAAACTCTTCCTAAAACTCATCAGGAACTCTAGAGCTCTTGATTTTAAGTTAAAAAACATGCTCAGAACTCTATTTCTCAAAAAAGTCATTGCTGCTTGAAGTTAGAAATGTTTTTTTTTTTTAATTTTAACACTTCATTCGCCAGAACTATTAAAAAAAAGTACCAGGAACCCTAGAACTCTTTGTTTGCTACCAGGAACTACCATTCAATTTCAACCAATTGTCTTGCTTACTTCACAGGACTTGCTTAAGGTCTTTAAAAAACACGCTTTTAATTATTATCAATTCCATTTGGAAATACGATGTTTAAATTAATTTAATAGCTTTAGGTGAAAATAGAGAATGGCATCTGAGTTCTTGATGAAATATAATTGTATGGATCAAGGAAATTTAATATTGTTGGAGCAGTTTTATTAAAAAAATTATTTTTATATTTATATCAAATTCTTATAACATTTTTATGGAACATTTTTGTATGCAAAACTTAGGTATATATATAAATGTTTTCAAAAAATTAAATTTTTTTTTAATCCAAACAATATTTTTTGAAACAATATTTTTTGGTACATAATCTGTAGGTACTATTTATTTTGAAGAAATTCAAAAATAAGTAAAATGGACAACTGAGGGCTAAAGAAAATTATATTTAAAGACATAGAAATTATTAGAGAAAAATGTTAAAAAGTATGAACAACAATATTTTAATTAGCTAAAACAATTTCCTTGAGAGTTTGAAATGAAAAAAAAAAAAAAATTAAATCGTATCAAATTCTTAAGGAAAACTTTTGGTATGCATATCTTAAGGATTTACCTACATATTTGCATAGAAAATTAAATTTTTAAAAAAAATTCTCAAATCGTTTTTAAAATATCGAATTTTCAAAAAAAAAAAAATTTAAACTTTTTTTTTAATAATTCAAAAAAATGTCATAGGAGCTGTTTTTCAGAAAAAAATATTTTCCTAAACTGTTTTTTAACATTTTTGTGGAAAATATTTTTTCATAAAAGTACATTTTTATCCTTAAATACTTTAAAGAATGTAAAAAACCCTTAAATACAGAGTTTTATATTTTTTTTTTTTATAAATTCAAAAAAATGTCCCTAGGAGTCGTTTTTAAAAACAAAAATATTTGCCTATACGGTTTTTAGCAGTTTTTTGCAAGGTACTGTTATTGTTTCATAAAAGTAAATTTTTTCCTAAAATACTTTACAGAATCTAAAAACACCCATAAATACAGAGTTTTAAAAATAATCGACCATGTTGTTTTTAAAATATTTGATTTTCAAAAAAAAACTTTTAAACATTTTTTGAATATCCAAAAAAAATTTGTTTTGATCTTGGGAAAATTAAACTACTACTTAGAAGCTTCTGTATAAAATTGAAATAATTGGAATCAAGACAACAGTTTTGTAAAAAATCGAATATAAATGGTTCTTTGGGAGGTACATTAATAACGACTTTATGAAAAATGGTTTCCATCCAAAGGAAGCCTTTACAGACAGAAATTTATTTATTTTTTTTAAAGAAATGTTTTGGAACCGTTTTTGAGAAATATAAGATTTTTCAAAATTACTAAAATAATTGTATGAAAGGTTCCGTTATTTTAAGTTGTGAAAGAAATTAAATGTACCAAGTTTTAAGAAAATTGACAGACAGGCGAACAACCAGATTTGTGACATCCACTTTTTTCGTCTTCTCTATCATCGTAATGACAAGTCTAATTAAAATTTCGAGTTCAATTTTGCTTACGAATGCAAAACTTTGCAAGTAAAAATATATGTTTATGCATTTACAAAACTTTTAATGGGTAATTCAGTTTAACGGGTAAGCAGTTTGTACCACCGCCAAATTTTAGTTGATTGAAGATCATAACCCAATTTTTTTTACCGCTGAGTAGTTACACATGTTGGATTTTTTTATTTTAGTGTTCACTTAATATTTCGGTTCTTATAAGTCATGTCATTCATCTTAAAATGTGGAGGGTAAGATTTACTATATTTCATCTTAAACAAAGTTTTGCAATTTTATTTATATTGAATAAGGTGCAGGTCAACAAAGTTAAAAAAAATAAATATTTTTTTGAGTATTTATTTTTGAAAATAAAGAATATTTGTTATCATTTTATTGTTTAAGTTTATTGAACTCAAAATCTTCAAAAATTTTGTAATACAATTTTTCTGGTAGTCAAATATGTAAAATTGGTATGAATATTTGTAACTATATACAAAAAATCATGTTAATTTATGTTAAAAATTAAATTTCTTATCAAAGTCAAACTTTAAAAAAATGTATAAGAAATTTTCGAAGAAAAAATTTACTGAAACCAATCAAATTTACTCCAGAGTTCAAGTAAGTCTTTAACTGAATTGAAAGTTACTTTTTTTCAAAGCAAAGATATAACAAAAGACATAGCACAAAAAGAAATTAAAATAAATGCTAAAGGCTTAAATTTGACATCTTCAGAAAGCCATTTTAATTCAAATCTAAAAGAGATATATCCATTGAAACTTTTCCATTTTTTATATTTTTCATAGTTTTTGACTGAAAGCCTGTTTGGTACAAAATGACCAATTAGACATTTTTTAAAAAATGCCATGAGTCTCTTCTTTATTTTATTTGAACAAGTCTTGAATCTATGTTCGTTCAAAGAAAAATTTAGAGCAAGTTAGTCAATTAAAACCCTATAAATCCTTGATTTAAACTAAAATTTAGTTTGGTTGGATTTTTCTGCTAAAATTTGTGAACCTAATTTTTTAAATCATCCTTTTCGATAGAATATAATTTTGAACAACATTTTTCAAGTGTAAAATTGTCAAAACATAATCCAAAAATGGCCACAGTGTGAACATCTCTTTGAAACGCAGGGGTGATGTTGGAAGGGGTTTTGGTTTAAAGCAGTATCATGCCCCAAACTAACATACAATTTTTTCAATAATAAAAATCCTTGAATGTAATTTTTCCTGTATTACCCTCATATTCCGGTCTATTTATTAGTCCTTAACTACTAGTTTATTAGAGAGCAATCAAAGTTTTTAATTTTCTCTTGTCAACAATACTGTTTACAAAAGTACAATATCTCGGCGAGCGCTGTAAAAATAATATTACACAAAAATTCTTGTCAGCTAAACCTTCAATTCTTCATAAACATTATGAAATTACAAGATTTTTTAAGACTAACAAATGGACTTATATATCTACGAGTAGTTCATTGCATTAAAGAGATATTAGAATATAAAATCTCAAAAATTCTAAGTCACTTGAATTATTATAAAAAGTATGAGCGACCAGGTCATAAATTTTACTTCCCATATTAAAGTCTCTCAGTTCGAAGTTGACGTTCGTGTTTATTTTTTTTTAAGAAAACCTGCTTAGCTAAGACAAAAAATTTAAATTGTAAATCAAGCACTGATCTCTTGGGTTTTCATCATCAGGCTTATTTTATTACAACCTCAATTTTAAACCAAATGCTTAATAATGCCACTTTAACTTTTCAAAATGCTTCTCTGGAACCTACCTACTTTTTTTCTTTCTTTTTTTTTCTTCATCATCAGTCTTTTTCCTACTTGAATATTCAGAAACGTCAACGCATAGCATCAGCAAAAAAAAAAAAAAAAAAAAATGATAAAAACAAAACCAAATGCGCTACGTTGAAATCTCAAAAAAGGTTACCTACCTTATACCCAGCTATAAATCCTATATTCAATCTTTACTATGATACGGATCCTGAGATATGCTCAACTCATGTGGTTGCAGTATAAGAGGTTATATATGAACAAGAACATAAATATATAACGCACGAATACTTTGATATTACTCTCGTTGCTTGCTCTTTTTTCCTGATGACGAAGATGAATCATTACGAAGTGTTCCGGCACATATCTTTTTTGAAAGATGACTCAATGGATGAGAACATATAGAGCCCCTGTGTGCCTGTATGTCTTTATACACGTCCATTTCATTCCATTATGAGATGAGTTACATGGGTATAAATATATGATATTTGAGTATATGTAGGTATAAGATTTAAGTTGGAATGCCAGGATGTCATGAAAATCACTTGCACCCCTCCCTTTTGTGAAAGAATGGTATTTCTAACCAACCGCTTCCATTTTAACATTAAGATCAATCGTAAAATTCGGAAGAAATTTACCGGAATCATCAGAAAATTGAAGTAGTCATCTAACTTGAGGGTCGGTTAGGAGGGTTTAAATGTAGGTACGACAACGTGATATTATACAGAACGAGTGCTGAAAGGTGTCAAGAAATAATATTGGCTTCATCTGATGGAGAAACTTAACACTCGTATATGTCGAATGTCGTATGCAAATGGATATACCAAAATCACATAAAAGTTTCTTTCCTGATAACAGACACGAACAAATGTACGAAGGTGAATTTCCGATAGAAGGTATATTTTTAGTTTTTTTTTTTAAAGACCAAATCAAAACAGCCCTTCGCTGATTTGATATATGTGTTGCTTGGTCAGTCCTATCAATCACAAGTCCAAGCCAACAAACTCAGGCTCCCTCTTACGAGTAGTGTAGGAAATCAATGAGTTTTATTTGTTTTTAAATTAACAATTGAGCCACCTTTATTCTATAGTAACGCACTAGTTTCTCACTCTTTCTCATTTAATTTTTGAGAACTTCCTCCAAATATCAGTGCAAAAATGAATATTGTCTCTGTCTTGGGTCGAACAAAAAATTTCGGGTCACGACAGATCGTGGAGAAACTGGGCTTATTGACTTACAACTCTCAACTATTCCTATTTGTGTGTTTTTGGCAGATATTAAGGGGACCTACAATTTTTTGCTGGGTCCAAACGTCTAGATGGGGAGCACTTATGTATGACAAGAGATACATATTCTTGGAGGATTTGTCAGTGTCTCGCAAGATGCAGTACCTCAGAAATAATCATTTTTTGTTCATTGGTTGGTAGCGGCTGGGAATCGAACCCAGACCTTCAGCATGACAGTCCAACGCACTAGCCATTATGCCACAAGATACTACCATAAGCAAAGTTGAACTGTGGAAAAGGACTCTTCAGACAAGTGTTGATCTTTATATTAGGCAAAAATGGCGGTGGATTGGCCATACTTTGATTAAACAAAATACCGAGGGTATAAGCAGGGTGAGTTCGAACCCCAAAAACACTACTTGGAGGTAAGTGAATGTACTTTACAAAGCTCAATTCATTAATATCCAAACGTGGACATGCCATGAACTGGTATAAATGGAGGGAATTTATTGGTGCCTTATGCTCTAAGAGCAGTTAAAGTTTTGCTACGAAGACTGCAGTGATCGGACAGCATATTATTCTTAAAGATGTTACAAAATATAAAAAAAAAAGATGATCGTAAGAAATTTCGGCAAAAGAGTGTGTATGTTTGCCAGCAAAGCCGTGGGCTAGAGATGAGCTAATTCGTGGTTTTGCAATCAAAGGTACCCTGTGAGTTTAACCTGTGATTGTGATTCGTGAATTAAAAAAAAAATTATAAGAAAATCGGAATATGTCATGGTCTCATTTTCTTGCACACTTAATTATTGCAAACAAAAATACCTGTTAAGCATGAGCCTTTAAAAATAAAAAGTTGAAAAAAGGTTTATTTTACAATGATTTCACATATTTTTACATTAAAAATAAACTTAAATGAAATTAATATTATCAGTTTCTTAGTACCTAATTATAAAACGTTGGTTCTCAACAAAAAAATAGGTAGATTTCTAAAAAAAATGGCTTAAGGTCTTAAACAGCTTGTTGAAAAAAATTAACTTCTCGGGAAAAATTGAAAATGGATTTCAAAAAATGTTATGATCTACTCTAAGGCTCTTGTCAGCTTATTTACAAATTTCAGCAATCTATATGGCAACGAATTAAGGAGAAATATCAAATACTTATAAGAAAAGAAGGCGTGGCAGTGTGTGGAATTTCAAAAATATTTATGCTGTTTTTGAGGATCTTGACAACTTATTTACAAAATTTCAGGTCTCTAGAGTATAGTAATAAAATCGGATATAATAAAAGAAGGCGTGGCAGTGGGCGGATTTCCAAAAATGTAATAAGTTGTTCTTTAGGCTTTAGATAAATTATTTACAAAGTTTCAGTTCTCTAGGGAAACGTACCAAGGATAAAACTAAAAGACAAGAAAATAAGGCGTGGCAGTGTGTGAATTTCAAAAATACACAACTACACAACTTATTTACAAAATTTTAAGTCTTTAAGATTACGTATTAGTGAGAAAACTCTAATATAATATAAGAAGGCGTGGCAGTGGGTGGATTTACAAAACTGTGTATAGTGTTCATTTGGCTCTACACAACTTATTTACAAAATTTCAGTTCTCTCTAGATCAACATATTATCGAGAAAACTCAAAAATAAGAAAAGTGGCCGTGGCAGTGGAAAGATATCATAAATGTTTAATTTTGACTTGTTGGTCAAATCTATAAACTCTATAGTTTAAAAATCTACCAAAACGGGAAATAAGATGTCCAAAAATTTCAACCCACAAAATGTGAAGAAAATCACGACATCGTTCTCATTCTTCTGTGAGACTTTTTTCTCTTGTGATTTTATTCTCGTCGTGATTTTTTTCACAGAGTTAAGTGAATCACGAAAATAGTTCCTTTCGTGATTTATTTTTTTTTTGGATTATAGCACTGCGGTTGTGAATCTGTGATTTTTCAAAGAATGTGAAATGAACACAGACAACAAATAAAATGACATCGTCGTGATTTTTTGATCTTCTCAGCCGTGAAGACAATTTATCCGATGTGCTTTTCCGATTCAATTTAAAAATAACAACCAAATGAATACAATTTAGTTTTTTTTTTTTCATTTAACTAAAACCTTGCATACATTTTGGAAAACCCCTTAGACCCGTGACCGCCAAATCTTTAATTATTTTTAATATATTGTTTACCAAAAAAAAAAACACGTTGTTCTATCGGGTACTGTTCCATTTCTACTTAACCTTAGCTGTCAGCTGTCAAATTGTTTTGTTTAAGGGTTGCCAACACTTTACTTCAAAAATGGTGGCAAGTTTAAATCTAGCGTTAATTTTGGACCAGCTTTTATAATACACAATACGAACATTGTTAATACTGTAACATTAATTTCCATATACCATTTACATACATTTAAACAATAACCCACTTTGGCAAAATTCACAAGGAGTAAAATATCAGCTTGAAGCTTGAATGATTTTCTTCCATATATATCTACGATGTGGTTTGTTGATTTTTGCCTTTTTTTTATAGGCGAAGCAGTGCTTAAAATCTAAGACTCTTGTCGTATCTCATGAGAAATGATAATCGCCCATAAAAAAGTTAGAGGTGATAAAGTACTGTGCTCAAGCAGCCTACAGCAAAAACAACATCAACAACAAAAAAGAACAAAAAGAAACAAAAAAAAAACGACTAATTTTCGCCTTTGATTTATCCACTGCCATAGTGACACTTTGAAAAATTAACCAATCTGACAGTGATGAACCAATGATGAAGTAAGCTGAGAGCTGAGACACCATCCAGAACATGGTAATGGAAAAGCCTTTTTAAAACGTAAAACCAAAGGCAAAGGACAAAGGAATGTTGTTGATGATGGCTGACCGAGCATTGCATTCAGATTGTCCACATAGCTTATGGGCTGACACTTTACAAGAGAACACCATTTGGGCATCGATTCTGCCACCTTAATCACTCAAGCCACCCAATATCCTGTCTGATGCTGGTGTGTGCCTCTCTGTGATATGCTCTTCGATTGTCTATTGCGATTGCGATGATGACGATGAGTGTGCGAGTATGCTCGAGAAGTCCTGCAGTCAATCTCGATGATAGAAAACCGATGGTTCCAATAGACGCTAGCACATCAAAGAGATATATACTCGTATAGTGCCTCTGTTTATAGCGGATGGCACAAAAGTTATGATGAAGGGGGATGAATATTTTACAACAATGTCAAGTCATCAGAGACAGCCGTGTCCTGGATTTGACAATGCGACACCGATATATCGATGGATGACAAACGAGATTTTCCACTTGGCTTAATGGAAGCATTGTGTCGGACCATGTGCACTCAACAAACGCAGCCAGCCCCAGAACACACGGTCCGTCCTGTCCCAGGATCAGGAGGACAGCACATATCCTTGCACTCCAGGCCACTCCATTTATGCATTCTGTATATTGAACGCAAGGATGCAGAGAGATGGTTGTTGGGTGTGTTCCTTGAAGGCATAGAGGTGTATATGTACGGATTTCGATACAAGGATAGCTTGAACTGGCAGACACAAAATGGCAGGATATTACATTCGAGTTATTCGACAGTTTTTTGGTTAGAGGGTTTCTAGTTTCATTTCGGTATACAGCCAGGAACATATGGACCAACTAAAAGAACCAATAGCTGGAGCTCGTAAAAAACGAACAGAAGCTTATAAGGTCCTACGGCTGTGTATAGCTGATGATACAAGTTGCACTCAGTTTTGTGGTTTCTGTCCTGTTCTATCTGAGATAGTTTTTTTCCGTTATATTTTTTTTTTATTTATTTCTCTCTCTCATCTGGCAGTAGTTGGGTCGTGTTCTTAAATCGTTCCACGTTTACAATGTCCTTTAGTTTTATTGACTGTGAAAAAAACAAAGGCGAATATATGTTTAAGGGACAGGGAGAGAAAGAAGGTATATTGCCACTGGGTTGGTAAAGAGGGAGCTAAACTATTATTTCTACATGAAAGAACGACGACGACTATACGACATTGCTTGGGATTGGGGTATATGAGATGGTGGAAGTTGTACTGTTAGAAACAAAAAAAAACTGCAAAGGGAAAAAATGTTGCAATGCTACCGGCGTTTTTTGCTCTTTGGCATTGAGCAAATGTCTTCTACCCTAGGTTTTTTCCTATGTTTTTTTTTTATGTTGCTGTTTGTATGCCTTGAATTCTTTTCATTTTGCAACTTGACCTGGAATGTCCTTTACGTTTCAGGAAATTGAAAACAGAACGATTATTTAAAAGGCTGAATAATGACTTTTGCACGGTGGAGTTGTCAACTTTTTTACGGAATGGTGGTTCCTAATTGAATAGCTTTCAAGTAAAGAATTTCATGGACCACGCGGGGAAAACATAATATTTTTCAAAAAAAAAAAAAAATATGTTGAAGTTAGCTAAAAACTTTTATGAAATTTATTTTATTTATTTTTGTATACAATGGCAAGTTGAGACTTGGTATAGCGTATTTATTTAATTGAGAAAGAAGAGTTTATTTCAACTATAGCTGCTATAGGTATAGGGGGAGGTGAAACCCATACGCATTTTTAAATGTTATGGAAACAAAATTCATGCTAAATATGTTTTATCGTAGAATAGATATACATTTTTAATAAAGAAGCGTTCAAGGGTTTTTATTTTTGAATATGTTTATTTGGAGCATAGAGCATGCCTAAAACTGAAAATAATATTAAATTCACAATTGCATTTTTGAGAGGATGGTTTCATTAAATAAATAAAATAAAATAAATTTGGGGGCACAACAGCTCGTGAAGAACCAAGGCCTAGTGACTTACAACTCTGAACCATTCCTGTGTGTGTATTTTTGGCAGAAATGGAGGGGACCTACAATTTTTTGCCGAGTCCGAACGGCTTGATGGGAAGCACTTATTTATGACAAGTATAGTCTTGGAGGATTTGTCTGTTCCTTGCAAGAGGCAGTACCTCGCGAAAAAAAACATGGTCTCATTAGTCAAGTTTTAATATGTTTCAATATGACTCGAAAAGTAGGTCAGAATCAACAATTTAATACTTAAAACTTTTTCAAAATAAATTCCTCCATCGTAATAGATGTTTTAAGAAATTCAATAAATTGGCAGAAATACATAGTTAGCAAAAAAACAGACAAAAAAAAATCGAAAAATCAAAGGAATTTTTATGAGCTTAAATCTGCTCAAGATATGTCAAAATCTGACAGCAAAAAAAAATCCATCAAATTTTCACCTTTTTTAAAATAATTTTTTACAGTTTTTGCTTGGCAGGAAGGGCAATTTTATAAAAAAAAATTACATTTAACAGAAACAAAGTACGAGTATAGTTTTTTCGATTTTTGGAAGGCCAAAAGTCCATTCATATAAATTTTTTTCAAATTAAGTTCAGCAAAAACTGTTTTCAAATGAAAAAAATCCAAAAATATAAATAATTGAATTTTTCTTCAAATCAAAATGTTTATGGTTTTATTTTGAAATAATGTCCAGAAAAAATTGTTTTCAAAAATTAAAAAATTCAAAAATAATATTTGAATTTTTCTTAGAAATGTTGAGTTGAAACAATTTTTACCAAAACTGTTCTTCAAAAAAAAAAAAAAAAATGACTTGGAAAATAAACCATAAGAATGGACTTTTGGCTTTCCAAAAAGCTGCAAAACAATACTGTCAGTGTTGCCGGTACATTTTATTTAATATTATTTAATGCATTTTCTTTTTATAAAATTGTAAGGGTAGTTCCAAGAAGGGGGAGATATTACCCCCCTCCCGCTGGATATTCTTCTTTTCTACTTATAACATACATGCTCCGATTAATAGAACTGAAAAAGAAACCTGCCAGACTTTGGTATTTCATACCACGATACATGCACCTGTAAGCCCTCATACCCAGATTGTGGTTATACGTCCACTCCCAAAATTTTGCTGTCGGCTCCTAGACTATACGGCAAGTACCGTTATTTTTAGTTCTAAGCAAAAATGAAAAACCAAGTGGGCAAAGTCACCAAAAAGCACAAGGTACCAAGTTTTAAGAAAATGTACCAGCCATTTAAGATGAAGCTGAACAGACAGACAGAGAACACCAAAAAAGGCATAATTCTGTCTGTCTGTCCGCTCGTCTAAAGCCTAAGTGGCCCCATTGATTTTCTTAAAACCTGGTACATAGTGGTGTTTGGTGATTATGCCTACACATTTTTTAATTTTTTTAGAATCAAAAATAACGGTACCTGCCATACAATTTTGTTTAGCAATTTTACATAGGTAATCATTTTTTCTCATATTCAGTACATTCATTTTAGTAAAGGCTTCCATTGGGTTTAAAACCAGTTTTTAAAAAAAACGTTATTAATGATACCACTCAAAGAACCATTTTATTAATTTTCGATTTTTTTCAAAACGGTATGATTAATTTCAATAATTTTTTTTATACAGAGGTTTCCAATAATCAAAAATATTTTTGTTTACTTTAATTCAAGAAAAATATTATTTGGATTTTTAAAAATTGTTTCAAATTTTTTTTTTTGAAAATCAAATATTTCGAAAACTGCAACACGTTACTTAACTTCGTTAAAAATAAATTGCTAGATAAGTTTCCACTTAGTTGCAATCGGGAAGTGGAGGTGCTTTTAGTGTAGTAATAATCTCACACTTCTATGAGCACGCGTTTTTCGGTCCTCATAGAGCCTGATATGCAGGTTTTGCACCTACCCACGGGAAAATAACCACTAAAATATTTCGAAAACGGTATCATTGATTTTTTTGAGATTCGATATTTAAGAGTGTTCTAGTACTCTTTAAATTATTTTTAGAAAAACTTTTACATATGTGAAAAAACGGTACTTTCCATACAAAAGTTAAGAAATCGTTAAGGAAATTATTTTTGTTCTCAGAAACAACTCCTACATTAAAACATCTACTACAAAAAATTATAAAATTTTGCACTTAGCAACTTTGTGTAGTACTTGTCATAGAACTTGTTTTTTATTTTGAATTTTCTCATTATCGGCTGAATGGATTTAGATAGATTTTTATGTTCAAATTTTTAATAAAATTAAATAATATTGCATATCAAAATTTTCAAAAAAAAAGTTTTTGATTTTTTAAAAAAAAGTTTAAATTTTTTTTTTGAAAATTCAATATTTCAAAAATAGGTTCATAATTTTTTTTTTTAATTTAGTTTTTATATGCACATAAATTAAAACTAAAGATTTGCATACCAAAAATTGCGTAGTGACAAGTCTGATCAAAATCTCGAGTTCGTTTTTGTTTTACCAATGCATAAATCCCTATGTATATATATGTCGCAAATTAAAAGTAAGTTAATTTAAAAAATTAAAGATTTTTTGTTGCTTCAATTCGATCTGATTTAGGCCCATCTAAATATAAAAACTAAAAAAAAATATTAAAAGGGCCGCCTTAATGTACTGTTGATACAAAAATTAAGTTTTGAGAAAAAAATTGTTAACCTGCTTTTGAGATATTGAATTTATTTAGCTATTAAAAAAAAATTTTTAATCCAAACAAAATTGAAAATTTTGATACGCAATATTATTTAATCTTTAAAATTTTGGTAAAAAAAATTAATCTAATGACATAGTTAAGAAAAAAAGTATTCTATAACAGGTAAGTACTATTAATAGTTGCTAGGCGTAAGTTCTTACAACATTAACTACGCTAATTTTAGCATACAGAAAAAGTTTTAAAAAAATCGCAGAAGCCGTTTTCAAGAAAAAAAGTATTTTCCTGAACGAGTTTTTAATTTTTGTAAGAAGGTACCTTTATATTTTTTCTTATTCTAGAAAGTGTTAAAAAGCCCTTAAGTACCAAATTCCAAAAATAATCAATAAACAACTGTAACAGCCATCCTTCCGATACATATTTATACCACTTATTGAACTTCATTTGAATTATCTACGTTTGAATTATATACTTAATTAATATTGTAACTTTCATTTAAATTTAACTTTATGAATTAATTTATAATCAGCACATTTTTTTTCTACCCATTGAATTTGAAAAGTGTAATTTAACTTTTAATCAAACACATTTTTTTGTATGCAAAAATAACTTGTAATGTGCTACTAGAATTTACTATAAAAGGGCCAACAAAATGTAAAATCATTGCAGTCTGTTTTAATAAAGCAAATAGTTATCATACAACTCTAAGTTGGAGAAACTAGCCTTTTTATTTTAAACAAATTGCTTATCACGTCGTCGTTGCGCTGTAGACAGGCTGAACATTATTTTGGTCGCCTGGCTCTTCCTCTCACTTCATCCATCACAAACTTGGTCTGATATAAACATAGACAAGCTGAACGTCATAGGACGGTCGCTTGGCTTGGCATAGGGAATCTTCATCCACCTTGGACACTGTCGTTGGTACTCAGAATCCAAAACAACAACAACAACAACATCAAGCATAACACCCCCGCTTCAATTGGCGCCCAACCTTGTGGTTACTTGTTAACTGTTACATCTGACATTGGTGGACAGCACAGTAGAACCCGGATAAGGCCAAAAACAGTAAAACCCGATTAAGTGGATTGGAATTTTTTTTTTTATTGCTTTGATAGTACAGTCAAAAAGGAAGAACTGTCAACAGTACAACCCATTCACTCGTACAGTCAAACCCGATTATCTAAGCACATACATATCTTCAAAAAAAAAAAAAAATTTTTTTTTTCTTCGTTGCTTCGTAACCTCAAGAAATTAAGCACGATAGGAAAACCACACTAACTGCATCACAGGCAAACCCGCTTAAGTGCATCACAATTTTTTTTTTTGCTTTTTTGCTGTTTGCATAGTCAGCTCAAGAAATTAAGTATAATAGAAGAAGTATATTTGCCGCACTACAGTACAACCCGCTTAAGTGCGTTACGAAAGAGATTTAGAACAAAAAGTATTAATGAGAAAAAGCAATCGTTTATTGAAGAAACCAAAGGTACAATACCAAGGAAAAAGTTCTTCATCAGAATCAGAATCTCAGTCAGTATCCGAGTTTGAAACGCCAGAATCTGAGTCTGAATCGATAGAATCCGAGTCTGATTCAACTATAATTGAACAAATTTCGCAAAAAAAACCACCCCAATCGAATTCAATACAATCAACTTCTTCTAAAATGTCAACTCCAATTGCTTTGTCAGAAGATCAGCTAACTCGTTTGGTAGCTGCTATTGGCGTTAAAGAAAATCACGGTACGTTCAGCAGGTGCACCGCTCGTTTTGATGGTGAAAGAAACACGTCTAAGCTCGAAGACTTCATTGCAACGATTACCGTTTACAAGAATGCAGAGAATGTTTCTGACAATAATGCTATTATTGGATTCCCGCTCCTGTTGGAAGGGTTTGCTTCAAACTGGTGGCAAGGAGTTAAGGGTGAAGCACGATCTTTTGATGGCGCAATAAAACTTCTACGTTCATCGTTTGCTCCACCAAAACCTTCATGGAGGATTTATGTGGAATTGTTTGAAGAGAAGCAAAAATTTAATGAATCGACTGACGTATTCATCTGTAAGAAGCGATCACTCTTTTCTCAGCTGACAGATGACATTTCCGAAGAGATAATGATCAATATGATTTATGGACAGATTCTTCTAAAAATAAGAGAAAAAGTTCCGAGAAACTCGGTGAAGACTTTCCAAGATCTTTTAAAGGAAGCTCGAGAAGCCGAGATCATAAATAGCGAAACCAGACCTCCAGGAAAACCTGTTGAGGAGTTGAAGAAGAAACGTTGCACGTTTTGCAGGAAGCAAGGGCATTTAGCTGAACAGTGTTTCAAAAAAGCTAACAGCAACCCCAATGAACCAAAAAAATCAACCCTTAATTGTTATGGATGTGGAGCGGCTGGTTATTGCCGAACAAACTGTCCTACCTGTAGCAACAAAAATGCTAATAGCCCTGCTATGTTAGACTTCAACCTGATTGAGTCAACAGTCATTGGAAGATGTGTTCCTACGGTTGACATCAATATAAATGGATTGAAAGGTGAGGCCTACATTGACACTGCAGCAAGAACTAGCGTTGCAGGAGCACGGTTATACCAACAACTCATTAAAAAAGGATGCCCATTTCAAAAAGTTAATGCAGAAGTAACTTTGGCTGACGGAGTTCCTAGGAAACAAATTGTTCACTCCACAGTGGTGGATATAATCATTGGAAAAAGATTACGGAAAATCCGATTTATTGCATTACCAGAAGCCAAAGGTAATCGAACTCTACTTGGCATTGATTTTCTAGAGCAATGTGGATTGGTTTTGAACATCGCACAGAGAGCTTTCCATTTCGTCGATGATCCGTCAACTATCTTCGATTTCAAGCTTGCGAAATGTAACGCAACGAAACTACCAGTGGAGTCAACTGTCGGGAGCCACTTTAAAACTCCTCAGAAGCCAAGATACCACACGACATTGCAAAAAGATGACAAGCTGAAGGAAGTTTCGGCATATCTTACTTGGGTGGAAAGCCATGAATTTTTAAGTCCTTTAGCTAGTACCCCAAAAAGACGAAGAGAAAGTAACTTCTCCCCTCACGGAATTCAAGCTATCTTTGCAGATGCCGTTCCCCATGAGATGCGAACACCAGAAAAACGAAATGACCTGTTTAGCGAACCGAAAAGGGTAGACTCAAGTGTAGATGATTGGTTTACACTTAACTCCATCCATATTGAGCTACGGCCAGAAGAAGGTTATGCGATAAAGTCACCAGAAAAACTTCAACTTGAAAACCTACTTAAAGAACAAAATGACTTATTCGGAGAAATTACAACCCCTATACCATATATAGAACACAAAATCAACACCGGAACACACAAACCGATTTCTAATGTTCCTTACCGAATTTCACCAGCCAGAAAAATCCAACTTAAAAGCGAAATTGATGAGATGTTGCAAAAAGGCATTATCGAAGAGAAGGAATCCCCTTGGGCATTTCCCGTCGTTATGGTGCCGAAGAGTGATGGAAGCATACGAGTTTGCATTGACTACCGAAAGCTTAATGCCATAACCATCCCGGATCGGTATCCTCTGCCACGAATGGATGACCTTATTCATGCAGCCAAAAGCACACCATACATGTCCACATTGGATCTTCGCTCGGGATATTGGCAGATAGAGGTAGCAAAAGAAGATCGAATCAAAACAGCTTTCATAACGCCTTTTGGGAGTTACGTCTTCAATCGAATGCCGTTTGGACTGCGAAACGCACCAGCAACATTTCAACGTTTGATTGACAAGTTTCGAAATGGTTTGCCACAGATCTTGATACTCGCCTACCTTGATGATATAATTATCTGCTCCGAAAGCTTTACAGCGCACCTCAAGGACCTACAGAAAGTTTTTGAACGTTTAAAGCAGTTTGGGTTTCGCCTCAACCGAGGAAAATGTAAGTTCTGCATCTCGGAAATAAAATATTTGGGTCATATCTTAACACCAAATGGATTCAAAGCTGACCCTGAAAAGACGGATGCTATAATGTTACGACCTGCACCCAGGAACTTAAAACAAGTCTTGTCATTCCTGCAGACCTGTTCCTGGTATAGAAGGTTCATACCTAATTTTGCCGATATTGCGAAGCCATTGTCAAACTTAACGAAGAAGAAAGCAATCTGGAAGTGGACCCATGAAGAGCAACACGCATTCGACAAACTTAAAGCGGTTTTGACTTCTGCTCCAATTCTTCAGCAAGTCAAAGAAGGGATTCCATTCGTTTTGAAAACCGATGCCAGCAGCTATGCTATCGGTGCTGTTTTACTCCAGGGGGAGAATGAAATGGAACACCCTGTGGAATATGCAAGCCGTTTACTTTTACCTGCGGAACGAAACTACTCGACGACTGAACGAGAAGCACTCGCTGTAGTATGGGCAGTTGAAAAATTCCGAGGATACATAGAAGGTTCCGAAGTAAGAATACTAACCGACCACCAACCCTTAAAATGGTTAATGACGTTAAAGTCTCCTACTGGAAGACTCGCCAGGTGGGCACTTCAACTACAGCAATATAACATCGAAATTGGTTATAATCCTGGAAGAAATAACGCCGTCGCCGATACTCTTTCCCGACCACCGTGTCCTGAGAAAGATCATATACAGCAAGACTGTGTGATTTGTTCAGTAGAGGTAGACATGCCAAGACGAGGATCAAAAGAAATAAGGGATGAACAACTAGCAGATCCAGATTTGAAAACAATCATTGATTCATTCGAAAATAACGATGATAGTTTGCTTCGTTGGACCAATCGTGGATATATGTTGATTGATGGAGTTTTATATCGCTATTGTTCAGAAGAAGACTCTGAAAACGGTCAACTGGTTGTCCCCAAAACGATGAAGGCATTGATGTTGAAGAAATACCATGATGACTCCACTGCTGGACACTATGGCGTTGAGAGGACATTAGCTCGTATCTCTAGCCGTTACTATTGGCCTGGAATGAGGTCTGACGTAGCTAACCACATCAAAGTTTGCCTCGAGTGTCAACGATACAAAGCTTCAAACTTGAAACCAGCTGGATTGCTACAGACAACACCAAGCAGTCAAAGGTTTGAGACCATAGCGGTAGATCTTTTTGGACCACTACCGGCAAGTCCTAGTGGACATCAATGGATTTTGATCGTTGAAGACTTGTGCAGCCGTTGGGTGGAATTATTTCCGTTGAAAGAAGGTACTGCCGAGAACTGTGCACTTACTTTGTTAAATGAAGTCTTTCTGCGTTATGGTATCCCACGACGACTTCATAGTGATAATGGAACACAGTTCATATCTGCTCTTATGCAGAAACTAACATTTTGCTTGGGAATAAAACAATCATTCACCCCTGTTTATCACCCAGAAGCAAATCCTGTCGAGAGGAAAAACCGAGATCTCAAAACCCAACTATCAATTTTAGTTGGAAGCGAACACACATCGTGGAATCTCAAACTTCCAGCAATTAGATTCGCCATGAACACAGCGAAGTGTGAAAGCACTGGGTTTTCAGCATCATTTCTGACGTTTGGACGAGAGCTACGTACGCCAGATGACGTCAATCACGATTTGAAGGCAATCATTCAGTCAGAAAATTTTATACCCCAAATTACTCCACACTTGATAAAGCTTTCCGAAACATTGAAAGAAGCAAAAGAAGCTTCCGAAAAATCGCAAGACCGAAACAAATTATATGCAGACAAAAAACGAAGACCCCACCATAAGTTCGAAATTGGCGATAAAGTCCTTGTCAAAACACATCCTATCAGTAAGGCATCTAAGGGATTTTCATCGAAGCTCGCAACCAAAAGAGATGGGCCCTATACAATAATTGCTAAAAAGGGTTCTAGTAGTTTCACCATTGCCAAGGAAGATGATCTATCTGTACCTTTGGGTACTTACCATGCATCGATGATCACACTATTTTCGGGTGGTTCTGAAGAACTACCTACTCCTAATCCAATTGTTACTTTCAGAAAAAGAGGTAGACCAGCGAAGACCACTAATCCCAATTCAAGTCCTAAAAGAAGGATGACTTCAACTACCACTGCCGCTGAACCTGTTCCTGCCACATTCTCGAGACGATCCATGAGGCAGAGGGGGAGATTGTAACAGCCATCCTTCCGATACATATTTATACCACTTATTGAACTTCATTTGAATTATCTACGTTTGAATTATATACTTAATTAATATTGTAACTTTCATTTAAATTTAACTTTATGAATTAATTTATAATCAGCACATTTTTTTTCTACCCATTGAATTTGAAAAGTGTAATTTAACTTTTAATCAAACACATTTTTTTGTATGCAAAAATAACTTGTAATGTGCTACTAGAATTTACTATAAAAGGGCCAACAAAATGTAAAATCATTGCAGTCTGTTTTAATAAAGCAAATAGTTATCATACAACTCTAAGTTGGAGAAACTAGCCTTTTTATTTTAAACAAATTGCTTATCACGTCGTCGTTGCGCTGTAGACAGGCTGAACATTATTTTGGTCGCCTGGCTCTTCCTCTCACTTCATCCATCACAAACTTGGTCTGATATAAACATAGACAAGCTGAACGTCATAGGACGGTCGCTTGGCTTGGCATAGGGAATCTTCATCCACCTTGGACACTGTCGTTGGTACTCAGAATCCAAAACAACAACAACAACAACATCAAGCATAACACCCCCGCTTCACAACTTATATAAAAGTTTTCAAAGTATGTTTAGAGGTTAGCACGTATTTGATTTTCAAAAAAAAAAAAAACAGTTTTGAGCATTTTTTAAAAATCCAAAAAGTTAAAATGGGTTCTTTTTGAAAAGAAGCCCTTACTTAAAGAAATTTACTGATTTTTTTTAGTTGTGGAGCCGTTTTAAGGAAAATAAGATTTTGATAAATTGTTAAGAAAAATCGTATCGCAAGGTAGCGTTATTTCTAGTTCTAAAAAAAAAGTTGTGGGAATATCACTAAAAAACCCCTTCGTTCCAAGTTTTATGAAAATCAATCCAGCCGTTTAGCTGTAGCTGAACAGACAGACAGAAAAATGGAATTGTGATACCAACTTTTTTGTTTTCCTTATCATCGTCCTAGCACAACCACCAAGCAGCCGCGGCTAAAAGCCAACCTTTTCCACCAAACCACACTCAGTCTAATTACGATAACACAGCTCTGCCCATGTAGAGCCATAATGAAGAGTCAGTTAAAACTACATGGGTATGCTCTATCTATGTATATTTCCTACCTAAGCTAACTAAAAATTTAAAGTGTCTTACTAAGGACTAATATTTACCAACTCTGTGCTAAACGAAACATGAATGAATATGTTTTTGTCAAAAGAAAATATTTGCTCTAGAGAATTGTAGATGACTAATCTCTTATCTAGATCGATTGGCAATTTTCGCAGTGGTTTCATCATCCCAAAGTAAACACAATTTTTTACAATTTCTAAACCACCTCACATTCAACTATAAAGTAAGCACAACAACGAACGACGCCATGGGAATACATATAGCTACGCGTAAAACTAAAATACGCGCATAGAATTTGTGGGGATTCATTGCATGGAACACGATTCCTAACGCTCATCCAACAATAGCTGATTCAACAATAGCGACTACACATCAGAGTGAGGGCGGAGAGCAGTCCAGAGTTTAGGTAGGTACAGAGTTTGTAGTGAAAAGAGCTATTATTGTTAAACTAACAATGGTGCAACTGTTTTTGCTAAAAACCACAATGGGTTATCGCCCAAACAAAACATATTGTACCAGCAGCGTTATACCGTATAGAGTAGCTCACCATAAGGGTGTAAGGCGGACACGCGACGGCATGGAAAATTAATTTTCAATTCAGGGCTTCTCTCTTTCTGACCAACCGACTGACCGACAACGACGACGACGACGAGGTATACGACCGATCCTACGCTCTGACCTGGTGAATCCCTTATGTACAGGAAAAGGAACACCGCACTGAACAACCATTATCCCGGAATAATGTAAGGATTCATTGATTGGATGCAACTGAAAATTCAGGACTTTGGGCTGAATTCATTATCTTGGTTACAAGTAGCGCTTAAGTTCTGAAACATTTAGTGGCTGTGCGGTGAAGGTGCTATACTCCTGGGTCCTGGTGACACACTGATGCAAAAACCCATAACCCAGGCTAAAGGACATTATTTAAATGACCCATCGAAACACTGTTTTTCGTTCGCTGTTCGTGTGATTTATGACTGCGCGTGAAATTTTCCCCCAAGAACATTATAAATGTCATGGGTCAAGCAATGTGTCGTGTAGCGCTATCATTTGCAACAAATTAAATTCGAATAAATTTCTGGGCCAATGAGTTCGATGAACTAAAAAAACAAAGAAGACAAAAACCAAAAATATAAAAAGGACACGGCAGCGTCTCCCGATTAACAATATTTTGCATTAAATAGTACTTTGCGCGGATGTGGAGCGGAGTATATATATTATGTAAAATGTACCGCTCCGAGTAATCCATTACTTTGTGCAATGACATCAGCTGGCCATTACGGAAAGTTAAATTAAAACTTAATTAATTTATTAACATTCATTTAATTGTCAGAATCAGTCGAAAGTAGGATTCATTTGCTTACTTTATATGCGAAAGTTACTCTTGTGGATGTTCGTTTATATTATCAGCATCGCATATGGCCAGGACAAATGAAATTTTTGGAATTATGTTCCCGTCTGTTTGCCGCTGCTGCTGCTGCTGCCGTTGCAAAAAAAAAAGACTTTTTAATGACAAGAGTAGTATAAACAGAATTCCACTTAATTGGCAATTGGACATAACGCCTTTGTTTGAATATCAATTATGGTTAGCAGCTATCAATTTATTCAGTGAATGATTTATTTATTTTATTATATTCGAAATTTCGCAAAATAGCTTTCAATTCAAGAAAAAATATTGTTTTATTGAAAATTGAGTTATTGAAATTTAATAATATGAAACGTACATTTAAATGACGCAATTGAGATACTTAAAATTATAGTGAATAAGATATAAAAATATCACATTTCGGGCCTATGACACTTAGTTGGGTGTGAAAAGAAGGAGGATTTAATTTGACGGGAAAAATATGGATATTAAATATGTATATATTGTTTTCATAAATAAAATTAAAATATTGATGTTTTTTTTTTAAATCTCGTTTAAATTTCCTGAAAAGTATTTGTTGATTTCTGTGGAACTCAATATGTCAAAAAAGGAATTTTCTGTTTTAACACCCACATTACTGGGAAGTGTTTGCCGCAAGGACAATTCGCAAAAAAAGGAAAAGAATCGCTAAGTTAAATCCAAAAGTTGCCGTATAGGATGCAACCAAAAGGCTAACCGAAGGAATTAATCATCAACAGCGAAATCTGATTTTTTCCCTTATTATTGCCTATTGAAAACCTTTAAAAAAGGAACAATTACGTGTAATGGGTTTTATTGTTAGATATGTTTGTGTGGTTCATATAAGTATGCTTAAAACTGAAAATGATAGTAAATTCACCTATGCGTGTCTGAGAGAATGGCCACACTGGACACTTTTCAATACTTTTGATATAACTCGGAAACTAAGCCAGATTTTAAAAATTACTTTTTAAACACAAAATTAAATTTTTCATCAAAATGGATGGCTTAAAAAAGTGTAAACAAAAATTAAAGCAGAAAAAGTTATCAAAAACTAACCTTAAAAAAACCGAAAAATCAAAGATTTAAAATTTTTTTTTCTAAATTGCACAAGTTTTTTTTCGCAGCAAAAATACGCTCAAGTGATGCTTAGACAAAAAAAAAAATTATAAGTCTTAATGTCTTAATATGAAATAACTAAATAGCCATTTTAAATGAAAACTATCAGAGATAAAGCCATTCCAACTTTACCATTTCTTATTATATTTCGTAGTTTTTGCCTGAAAGTCTATTTCTTGGTATCATAGTCTAGTACATCTAGTTCCTAGTAAAAGCCACAAAATGGATTTTCTACAGCTGACAAGCCATCGCACCTTTTCGTGACTAAAAGTAGATTGAATCCATTTCGCCCTTCTTCTTCCAACCACACGATCGCTGCCTTCTTTCATTTCCATTCGAAAGGTGTAGTTTTTGTATTTTTCCTTAACCGTGTTAGCTGAGGGAAAGGATCATTTTTTTACCTCGTGCAATGTCATTTAACACAAGTTTTATATTAATCGGACCAGTCGTTCAGTCTGTAGGTCTAGAAGTTTTTAAAAAGAGCTGAAAATCAAAATTGCGAAATAACCTACTTTTAAAATATTCTCTTTGATCGTAATGCGAATGTGATATTTCATCAAAATTTTGAGATTGACTATTTTAACGAATGTCGAATTGGTCATATTGTACCGAAAAAGGGGCCCAAAATAATACTTATAATTTTCGCCACTTGCCTGCCTTACATAAATACAGTGTTAGCATCCAGCATTACGGCGAATAAACAGTGAGGTATGTATGGGGGGCATGTTGCCCCCTGCAAATTCCTGCTTGACCTCCCTCTATGATTTGGGGTTGGTGCGAGGTTGGGTGTATGCAAAGTTTCTTTTGGATTTAGAGAATCTGGATTTAAAGAATTTAAATTTATTCAATACCACGGGTCTTATAGCACTGCATTTTCTCAAATATTTTTTGAAAACTTTGCGTATTCATTCAAATAAAATTTGGAAATATCAGCCAAAATTAAAGAAATTTTGATAAAAATCTACAAACATTATTTTCATGCCAAATATTTGGGAGATATTTCCATATTAATATTTGGTCACAAAGTAGTAGTAGTAGTAGTAGTAGTAGTAGTAGTAGTAGTAGAGAATAGAGTATGTGTTTTTGTTGATTTTAAATATTTTATATTTTTTTTATTTTAATAGGCTATTGACCATGTCATTTAAAAAGGAAGTAAGACATTCATAGGTTTTTATTGTAAAAATCAATAATTGGACTATTGAACGTGAGAAAACCGCGGAGTGCTATTAAATTAGAGGATGTAATTTGGAGGGGGAGGTGCAAAAGCACCCGTTTCAGTTTTTTGCATATAAAAATAAAATTTACTATCGAATTGGATCATTACAATTTTTTTTGTTAATTTTTTAATTACCTAAATTAAAAAAAAGTCATTGCAAAAAAGTGAAAACTTTTTACTTGAAAAGAAAGGTATAGGCATTGCCTTATATAAGGAAAGATGATTTAATTTTCATTAAAATGATATATTCAAGCTGATCTTAGGATTTAAAAGTAAAATATATGGCATTTATGGCTATTTTGAGAAATTTGTGAGATGATACACTCAAGCTGGGTGTATGATTCATTCACCATTAAAGTAAAAATAATAGAGAAATTTCAATTTTTTCAGTTCAATGCTTACCGTCTATTTTTTTTTTCAAAATTTAAAATAATTGCCAAAGAATAAACTTGCTTCTAAAAACACAACTTTTGAACATTTGTAAGGTAACTACACCTTCCTGAACATGAAAAAAATAGTGCCAGACGAGTTTTTTCGGCCGATAGTGCTTGCTATTCGAGCTCATACTTTTAGACCAAGTATTATAAGAAATTTCAGTTTCGACAACCAAACTCATCTGGCACTATTTTTTTTTCAGGTCTAAGAAGGTATAATTAGCTAACATATGTTCAAAAATCGGATTTGTAAGAGCAAATTTGTTGATTTTGGCACTTATTTTAAATTTGAAAAAAATATGATGGCAACCCTTAAACTGCGAAAATATTGAAATTTCTCTATTATTTTTTACTTTAATGGTCAAAAATAAATCATACACCCAGTTAGAGCGTATCATCTTACAAGTTTCTTGAAATAGCCATAAATGCCATATATTTTACTTTTAAATCTTGAAATCAGCTTAGTTTGAGCGGCCGTTTCTCAGTCGATTTTTATCCAAAACTGTTTTTGAATATGTCATTTTAAAGAAAATTAAATCATCTTTCTTTTATATCCTATCTATCTTTTCAGGTAAAAAAGTAATTGGCAAATAAGTGAAAAACTAAAAAATGAGATCTTTCACTTTTTTTGCAATGATTTTTTTTTTAAATTTAGGTAATTTAAAAATTTCAAAAAAAAAAATGTAATGATCCATTTCAATAGTAAATTTTATTGTCTACAAAAAAGATTTGCAACATTTTTCCGAAATTTTGCTTCGTTTTCGAGTGCAAGAAACTGAAAAGTGTGCTTTTGAGACCCCCCCCCCCCCTTAAAGTGCACCCTCTAATTTAATATGACTCCATGGTTTTCTCATGTTCATTAACCCAATTATTGATATAAACAATGAAACCCATGAACGTCTTAGTTCCTTATTGGCCTGTTTTTTAGAACATAATCAATAGACTATTAGTCAATTTATCAAAAATTGTTCCCCTGCAGCAGGGGGTGAAGAAAGAGTTTTATTCCTTTACGATTTGTTTCTAAGAATATATCCAAAAGTTAAGCCCTTGATTATTAATGGCGAAATGCAAGGCATTTCAACCTTTATTCACGTTTTTACTTGCGATATATATGTACTTGGGTACTATATAGCAAGTTTGGTATTCGTAAAAAACTTTGACTCGAAGTTTTGTAATTCGATGATAGGGAAGACGAAAAAGGTGGGTCTTATAAATCTGTCTGTCTGTCTATTTGTTCGGCTACAGCCAAAACACCTGGATCGTTCTTTTTTAACTTGGTACATATGTATTTGTATAGCGGTTTTTAGTGATTCTACCCACTCTTTTTTAAAAATTTTTTTGGAACAAAAAATAATGGTACTTACTATAATATTTTTTTTTAGCAATTTTACCTCAAAAACGGCTCCGCAACTTATCAATAAAAAAATTCAATATATTTCTTTTGGTTAAAGCTATCTTTGGACAGGAAATCAGTTTCCAAAAAATCGTTTTTGATGGGAGGTACCAGAGGAACCATTTTTTAATTTTCTATTTTTTCAAATCGGTACTTCAGATTTCAATAGTTTTTTTTTATATACAGAAGCTTCTAAACGACATACCTATAAATTTTTTTTTAATTTCAAAAAATGTTCAAAACATTTTTTTTTTAAATCAAATACTTTGAAAACTACATGATCGATTTTTATAAAACTCTGTATTTAAAGGTTTTTTAACATTTAAGGAAAAAATTTTATTCTTATGAAAAAAATAATGGTACTTTCCATACGAATGTTAAAAAAACCGTCTAGGAAAATATTTTTATCTTAAAGGCTCCTACGATTTTCATAAAACATTTTATGTATGCTAAAATTAGTTTGATCTACTACCATAAAATATAGAAATTACAAATAGCAACTATTAATTGTACCTCTCGTAGAACATTTTCTTTAATTTTGAATCTTCTGAATATTGGCTAAACAGATTTTGACAAAATTTCCTATATACAAATTTTAAGTATAAGTAAGTAAGTAAGTAAAATATTGCATATAAAAAAAGTTTTTGAATTTAATTTTTTTTTTTTTGAAAATTTGATATTTTAAAAAAGGGTTGACAACGACTTGATTAATAAACACTAAGTGCGTTGATGCCAAAGGTCTGGGTTCGATTCCCAGGCGTTGCCACCTAAAAACAGAAATGTTATTCCCGAGTTACTGCCTCTTGTGAGGAGGAGTATATTTGTCATGAATTAAGTGCATCTCATCTAGCCATTTTGACTCAGCAAATAAATGTAGGTCCCTTCAATTCCTGCCAAAAACACGCACACAGGAATGGTTGAGAGTTGTAAGTCACTAGGCCCCTGTTCTCCACGAGCTTTTGCAGCACCAAATTTAATTTTTTATTTTTTAAAACAATTTAAAACTTTATTCACATGTTTTTTCAATGCAAGAAATTTTCAAATTTTGTTTGCATATTTTTAATGCAAAAAATTTTCACCTTTTTCTTTTTAATGCAAATATTTTCACATTTTGTTTACATTTTTTTTAACGCAAGAAAATTTTCATAGCCCAGGAAAACTAGACAAGAAAATGGCTGAATTTTGGTGGAGAGCTTTGTTTTGACGTCTTAAGCACTTTCTCAAAAGTTCTGTAAATTTGGCCGGGTCCTAATTTTTTAGGGGGAGGGTGGTTGAAGGGGGGTTAAAGAGGCTAAAATTAAGTTTTTTCTTAATTTCTTGAAAACTATATTTTTTTTTGAAAAAATGTGGAGGTACAAATTGTAGTCATTCTACACAAAAAAGTTTTGCATACTTTTTTTAATACAAGCAATAGATTCTGAGAAAATCGTGCAAGAACTTCACGGTGGAGTAAATTTAGTCAAAAAATTTATTAAAATTTCATTAATCGATGGGCAAAATTTTTTGTATAATTTAAGTTTGGCTTCTTCTCCTCTTGATAAAACCAAGTTTTTGGGGTGCCCGGGGTAAGGGGAAGACCGCCATCTTGAAAAAGAAAGTGATTTGGTTCTTTCTGTTCAATTGCTCCATGAAATTTCCTTTTACAACAAAATCATAATTCAGACAATAAAATTATCTAAGAAATGAGCTATTAACGAACTCTGTAGGTTTATTAATCTTGAAGTTATATCGTATCAAATAAACACTTTTTATTTTGCACAAACGCGCTCATTACCTAATTTACCAAGGCAAAATGAAGAAAAAAATTCTTAACAGTGAAAAGTTCCTATTTTAAAGTTTGTGCACGTTTTTTCTCGAAATCTGTACATCAATTCCAAGTATACATAATTACGTAGAAATATTGTGTCATAATTCTAAATATCACATAAAATTTATATAAAATTTAAGTATCTAGGTTCATGATTTGAATATAGTCTTTCTAAGAATTAACTACTGAATATGTAGGCACTTAAAATTTTAGTATCCGTATTGTTTACTTTTTTCTAGTATTTTAATATTCTATAGTTTTTCTTTTTATCTATAGCTAATAGAATAACAAGTCCATATTACACAGTTATGGGCTCTTCATATATTTTTTAATATTCTACTGTCACTCAACGGACTAAAACTGACTATGCCAGCAGTAAAAAATGTACATTTTTAAATTGTGCAAGCGTTAGGAGAATTGAATTTCAGACAATATTCATAAACCATATTAAAAAAAAATCTAACAATAAAAAACTCTGAAGTTATTGTTTTCCCTGGATCTATACCGATGAAATAATTTTGATTGAAAAAAGTAAAATGAACTTGCACCATAAGTAAAAAAAAATATGATCTCACTTTGTATTGTTTTGATGAATTTCATAAAATAAATTTCAACCTCCTCCACGAGAAGTTTAAAAAAAAATTAATTTAAAAAAAGAAAAAAAATTTAACCATTTGTATTTTCAAAGGGCTTAGTATTCATAAAACAATTTTTTTTAATCGACTTTGAACTGTTTTTGAAATATATACATGCATGTATGTACATATGTAGTTACTCTAGTATGACATCATGCAGTTCGAGTACAATTATTATATTCCTTTGTTCAAGACCAATAACATTGGATTTTTTTAGAAACAAAAAAAAAACTAATAAAAGTGCCACGTACATAAACAAAACCGTTCCTTTGTTAAATAATTCTAAAACAAAAACCTCTTGAAATATTAAGTTTTTAGTGATTTAGTTTTGGTGATGGGAAATTCTATAATTAATAACTTTTAATTCTTAGTTTGTATGTAGTTTTTTAACGATATTAATTCCAATAACGAATAACTTTACATCAGATAACTACTTTACTTTGGTTTTGATATTTTTTGTAAATCATTTCTGAAATTTTTTGTCGATATGACTGCTTAAGTAATAAAATATTTCCTCACACATTTTTTCTGCCACACAATCATGCCACACATCCTTCACGATCTTAAAAAGGGAAGACAGCCCCCTCTCCTTTCTTCGTCTGGTATATAGCACGTAATCCATCAGAACGTAAACTTTTAATAACCTCTAACAAACATAGACTTATTTCCAACAATTCCAAAAGAATCACAAGACTTCTCTTCGTATTAATAATAATAATAAAAATAATAATAGGAATCCTATAAGTAAAATTAAATAACACAAAAATAAAATACTCGCTTTTAAATAAAACAAAAGTAATGTAAGCATAAAAAAAGGGCACACACAATCCATTTTAAATCTCAGCAGCAAAAAAAAAAACGAAGAAAACAATCAAACAAAATATAAAATCAACTTTCGCTGAAAACGAAACAACAAAAAGTTTCAATTTCAATTGGGGGATAAATTATTATTAAATCTCTTGAAGCCAGAAAGGAGACGAATTGTTTGGCCTACTTCCGGTTTTCCTAGAATAATAATATCGAAAAAAAGTTACTTTACTCTAGCAAAAAAAAAAAAAAAAATAACAAGAAACCAAATAAAAAACAAAAAAATAAATAAAAATAAGAAGCAACGGTGCAAAATCATCGTGGTGTAGGTAGGTTTGTATACAGGTCCTGGCATTGGATGTGATGGCTCCAGATCCGGATCCGGCTCTGACTTCGTCTCCAACCCAAGATGAGATTACTTCTTCTTGTTGAATTGTTTTCTACGTGCAGCATATAAAAAACCTAAGGCGGATATAAATTGAACAATAAATTTAGCGTTTATAAAAATTAAAAGAAATGAAAACACCATTAATTTGAGATTACAAAATTATATATTTTTTTGTTTGTTTATTTATTTAAAAAAAGCTTGGATGCATTTCGGCCGGTCTACCAGCCATCATCAGCAACACGACTGACAGCAAAATCTCTTTATTTAAAAAGCTTACATTACATACATTGTTACATTTTTGCAGATCACATAGGTACATAGTTAAGTTACACAATAAAACATTAAAATATGAAAAGGTGTGAAAGAAAAGAGAGAAATATTTATAACATAGTTAAAAGCAGGGGGGTGGAAGAAACAAGTAGAGAAAATTATAACACGAATAGCTCGGACTCAATATTGCCCATATCAGCGTTTAAAGCTGCAGCATTCCTATGTATGTATAGGCTTTCAAATGCATCCAGTTTTCGGCTATCATGCAGGCACTTGAGGAGTCGGACGTTGTCAATTGTTGTTGATAGGTGTTGTTCTTGTATTGCATGCATTGCGAAGGCGGACTTTCTCACTTCGTTATTTTTTATATTGTTTTTGTGTTCTTTGAATCTCGTTCTAACCGAGCGTTTAGTTTGGCCATAGTATTTTTTGTCACATTCGTTGCATGTAATTTCGTATATGCCGGACTTGTCTAGTGTCTCTCTTTTGTCTTTGGTAGATGTTAAAATATTTTTTAATTTATATGGGTTAGAGAATACTGCATATATATCATTTTTCCGGAGCGATATTTTTAATGTATTTGTTATTTCTGGAACAAAAGTCAAACTAGCTCTCTTTTTATCTCTCTTAGATAAAAAGAGAGCTAGTTTGACTTTTGTTCCAGAAATAACAAATACATTAAAAATATCGCTCCGGAAAAATGATATATATGCAGTATTCTCTAACCCATATAAATTAAAAAATATTTTAACATCTACCAAAGACAAAAGAGAGACACTAGACAAGTCCGGCATATACGAAATTACATGCAACGAATGTGACAAAAAATACTATGGCCAAACTAAACGCTCGGTTAGAACGAGATTCAAAGAACACAAAAACAATATAAAAAATAACGAAGTGAGAAAGTCCGCCTTCGCAATGCATGCAATACAAGAACAACACCTATCAACAACAATTGACAACGTCCGACTCCTCAAGTGCCTGCATGATAGCCGAAAACTGGATGCATTTGAAAGCCTATACATACATAGGAATGCTGCAGCTTTAAACGCTGATATGGGCAATATTGAGTCCGAGCTATTCGTGTTATAATTTTCTCTACTTGTTTCTTCCACCCCCCTGCTTTTAACTATGTTATAAATATTTCTCTCTTTTCTTTCACACCTTTTCATATTTTAATGTTTTATTGTGTAACTTAACTATGTACCTATGTGATCTGCAAAAATGTAACAATGTATGTAATGTAAGCTTTTTAAATAAAGAGATTTTGCTGTCAGTCGTGTTGCTGATGATGGCTGGTAGACCGGCCGAAATGCATCCAAGCTTTTTTTAAATAAATAAACAAACAAAAAAATATATAATTTTGTAATCTCAAATTAATGGTGTTTTCATTTCTTTTAATTTTTATATGTTTGAGAGATTACGTAATTCCGAAACAATAATTAAATAAAATTTAGCGTTGTTGCTTTCAGTTGATTTTTTCAGTCATTGTTTTTTTTTGCTTATTTTTTTTTTGCACAACAATAGCAAAAACTTTTCCAATTGACCTTGATGACTGTGGTGGTGTAGTATATAAGACATAAGAGTGAATGGAGTGAGTGGAAAGTCTACAGATTCGTCACAGATGAGAAAAAAATAGAAGTATTTTTCTCATCTTTAATGGCGCATCGCTTAATGCCCGCCTTTTGTCTTTTTGAACAAACAAAAAGATATACTTTCTCAATTTAAGAATTTTTTTTTAGTATTTCGAGAGAAAACCTGTGTTCCCCTTTAAATTTTACTTTTAGGGTCTCGTCGAAAGTCAAAGTTTTATTTGAAGGTTAGCTCTGTTTAGCGCAGAACTATACACTTCCATTGCACATTTTAATTGGAAAATAAATAATCGAGAAGAAGAAAATTTGAAAAAAATTAAAATTATGTTGACAGACCTTGCAATATTGAAGATTCTTCATTGTTGTTCTTATAAGAACTTAATAGAGAATACGTTTTCATCTACACGTTGATACGGTTACCATCTGATCTTTATTTCAGAAAACAAATTTTTGTTTTAGCATTTTTTTTTGTTTAAAAAATAACTAATTGAATTATAAATTAATTTTATTGAATTATTAAAGAACCTTTTGCAGCAAAATATTTGTTTTAAAATCAGATCAGAATCAAAGACCAAAAAAAAATGTTGTATGGCAGGTACCGTTAGTAAAGGTTTTTGTTTTTTTTTTACCAAAAAGCACACTTTACCTGCAATAATAAATTGATTTTTAACTTCCGATTGGAAGTTATTGTGACTAGTCCGATTTGTCGGATCGAAAATTTTGACTTATCTTCACGTTTCGAGCTCCCTAGATTCGGAATCTATTATTTTTAGAGAGACGTCTGTGTCTGTACGTACGTTCGTACTTTCTTGCGTTTCTTCGCTTTTTTTTAGTTTACCATATCTCAAGAACTAATAAAGATATCGACTTAAAATAAATTTTATTTTATAGACAGAAGTTTCAATACGTGCGAAATGGACTTCCAATAAAATTTAAAGAGTGTTTTTTTACTATAGCAATTTAAAAATAAATCTTCTTAAGTTTCTTATATCTCTAATATCGCAAGCACAAATCATGCCAGTGACTTCGAGTTGATTTTATTCTACGCATATTAACGTTATAAAGAATTGGTAAAAATAAAAAAATATACCAAATCATAGTTTTTTTTAATAAAAAAAAAGTAGCTGAAAGTCTTTGAAAAAACTGGTTTTTCTCGATTATCTTTAGAACAAGAAATGATATTGGCTTCGAGGTAATTTTATTTTAATAAAAATTAATACAATTTTTGAAAACATTAAACATTAAATCAACATTTTTTTTTAAAGCGAAAAAAAATGCAAGTAATTTTACCAATAACTGTTGATTTTTTTTTTGCCTCAAATATCTTGGGAACAGACAACGATATTGTCTCCCTGTTAATTTAATCCTATATATTAAATAATAGTTGCTATTTGATCAATTGATTTTTTTCTTAAACGAAAAAAACTACGAGCAACTTTACCAATAATTGGTGAAAATTGTTTTTTGTCTAAAATATCTTGAGAACGAACAATGATGTTGGCTTTGGGTTAATTTAATTTTACAGACTAGTTTATAGTTAGTTATTTATAGGATTTGCAAAAAAATTAGATACATAGTTTTTTTAAACCAAAAAACAACAAAAAATTATACCAAAATCGTTGAATTTTTTTTCTCCCAAATATCCTGAGATCACACAAAATAGTATTGGCCTTAAGTTAATTAAGTTCTTTACACTGGTTTATAAATGATGTTTGATTGGTTTTGGAAAATAATTCAAAAAACATTTTTTTTTTAAAGTGAAGAAACTGCAAGAAACTTTACCAACTTTTCTCTTTTCAAATATCTTGAGAACAAGCAATGAGGTAAGTTTTATTCTTCTCTCTAATCTCCACTTTAATGCATATTGAAAACCTCTGAACTATTCCGAAGATCTTCAATAAGCGATTTTTTATAGATAAAATAACATCGGGCTTCTACCCTCCGAGGGCACCAGTGGAAAGTTACCAATGTGGGTCGCACCCAGTCTTTTTTTTATAAAAACTGTTTGAGCCATTTTTGAGATAAATAAGCTTTTTCTGTTTGTATAGCAATTACGAGTACCTACCGTTATTTTCGAAGCTTAAGCAAAATTGAATTTCCCCTCTGGAGAGTAAAGAAAAATCCTTAAATTTACAAAAAAAAAAGAGAAAGAAAGTTGTTTATCATCGAAATGTCATGTTTAATAATATTTTTTTTCGGATTTTTTTTTCACGAATCATAAACGTGTCCTTTACGAAAAAGGTGGATTTAACAATTCTTTTTGTCTGTCAAAATCTTTAAAAAAAATTCAATACATTTCATTCAGTAAAGGCTACCTTTGGATGGGAAACTATTTTTCAAAAAAAGGTTATCGATGGTACCTCCCAAAGAACCATTTTTTTTATTTTCGATTTTATTTTATTTTTATAAAGAATCTTCTAAGCAATATAAATATTTTTTCTTACCGAAATTTTTTTTTTCCAAAATCAAATATTTTGAATATAGTTGATTTTTATTAGACTCGGAATTTTAAGGTTTTTGTTTACATTTTTTTAAGTATTAAACAAAAAGTTTCATTAATGCAAAAATAACGATACTTTCCAAACAATCGATAAAAACCGTTAAGGAGTTTTTAAAAAGTTTTGGAGTTTTTAAAAAAGTTAAATCTTTTTTGAAAGTTCAATATTTCAAATACCAGGTTGACAATTTTTTTTTTGAAAATTTATTTTTATGTGCATATAAATAAATACCAAAGATCTGCATACCAAAAGTTTTCTTTAAAAATGTTTTATGAAATTTGATATAAAAAATACTTTTTAAAAAAACTTTTTTTTTCCATAAAATCATATTCAATTAAGAATTAAGATGGTTTTCTTCTTTTTTATCTCAAACTCTGACAAAAAATATCAGGGCATTATTGTAGGTATGGTATACTTTTTGATAAGAAAAAATACCAAAAAACCGTTACTAACGGTACCTGTCATACAACGATTTTTAAAATTTTCGATTTTTTCATTAGGGGCTCAAACGATTTCAGTCAAAATTTTATTGCAAAAGCTCTTTTAAAATGTAAATAATATAGCATATCAAATTTTAAAAAAAAAATAAATTTTGGGTTTTTAAATATATATAAATTTTTCTTTTTGAAAATTCAATATTTCAATAATGAGTTATTGAATATTTTATTACATACTCAAAACTGGCATACCAAAACTTTTTTTTAAAAATGTTATTAAAACTCTATGTATAAAAATTAATTTTAAAGAAAACCGAGATTTTATTGTTTTTTGCATATATGTTCCTATTTTTGTTAATATTTAAATAGCATACTTGTTTTTGAGCTCTTCGTTCTTAAACTAGTTGCTTATACAATTAAAGAACGATTTAATGCTTTTTTAATATTTGTATATATTTTCTTATAATTACTTTCATATTTTAAAAGTTCTTGATTCCAGAGCAAGTACGTGCGATACAGTTGTGCATTTAAGTTCTTTTGATAAAATTAAATAGTTTCTTGTCCGTTAAGAAATCGTGTAAAATTTAAAAATGAGATTTTCTATATACTTCCTGGAATACCCTGTACTGAAATTTGTTTTTAATGTTTGAACATTTTTTGTTGATATTAAAGAAACAACATGCTTTAAGGATTTTAATTTTTTGTTTAGTTCAAAACAATTTAAAAAATAGTTTGAGAATTTAGAAAATATTAATGTAGATATGGTAACCGCATGTCTATAGCAAAAACTAAGATTCTACCCACAAAAAAAAAAACTTAGACCGTCAAAAACGAATTTTGTCGCAAAGTGTCCCCAGATACATTTGCGAAGGCCTCTGGGGTGAACATAATTCTGAATGGAACGAACAGCTTGCACAATTTGAGTTTGGATAAAACATTGGTTGGTTGGGTTCTTTGGTTTTACCACAAAAAATGAGCAAAAACTGGAAGTGAACATAGCATCGTCATCGTCGTCGGCGAGTGGATGATGAACAAAAAAAAAAAAACTAAAGAAAATTTAAGTAAAAAAAAAAATTGCGGCAAGACGTTATGTCCGTTTAAGGTACACATAACTATAGTGCCATTGGCAGCATTGCAATCAGTGAATTTAAATAAAAGAACTGAAGTTTTTAAACAAATGGAGCAATGGAGGTCACGGAAGTTTTTTTTTTTTTTTTTTATTTTAAATCCTCTCACTCTCTCTTGTTTTATGGGAAATATCCTCTTTGTGTGATTTCTATCTGAGTGAAATCTTTTGTCGTAGAAAAACCAGAAACTTAAAAAAAAATTCTGTCTTGAAGGAAAAAAGGGTTAAAAACTATTTGGTAAACTGGTTTAGTTAGCGGGAGTACTTTCTTTTTCTAACTTTGCTATAATACTTGTGGTCTTGTGGAAGAAGTTTTTATTAGAGAAATTCTTTTGTGGGTTTATCTTGGTGAGATTGAAAATTTGAGCTGGATTAAGGAAGCTGGTATAGGTATATATGAGTTTGTTTAAAATAAGAAGGAATTATTTAACGTAGTGTCATTTCAAACAAAATGTGCATTAAAGCTTTCAAATATACGATTGTCCCTTGAGTGCTTTTTTTGTACTACTTTTTTAACTCGAAAGTTGTAAACTCTCAGTGAATATAAAGGGAGTAAAACATTATTTTCTTTAAAACAATGACTTTTACGAAAGATGTAAACAGGCATTTCAGACACTTTTATAAGCTTTTAAAGTTTCCAACACTCAAGGACTAATTGTCGTTTTAATTTACAGATCTTTAATATACAGCTTTAGGGCCGATTATTCAATCATCAATTAAGTATTATGTTAAGGAATGAATAATATGAAATGTGTGATCCATTTCTAAAGAATAACCACAATCTGCTGTTTGAATGAATATTGGAAAATTTACCCTATGTTTACTCTAGAACGTCTCAAATCTTCCAAGCTTAGTCTTACAAAAACCACCATCCTTAAAAATACAGCTCAAGAACAAGAAAATATGGTTGACTATATGTTCAAAATTATCTCAGTCGAACCCACGATATGTTGTCAAGAGCATCCTTATAGCAATATGTCAAAACCTACCGCAACACTTTAACGTAGATAAAACATATTGCAAATATTCAACATGATGGCAACTGAATCCTTATTTTCCCTGACAGACAATTGATTTACCTTAGTTTACATCTATGCATACATATTGTGCTGTGGTGGTGCATTCAACTATATACTAAAGCTCTATCTTTCAACACATTCGACCTCATGATCCACCCTTCAGTCTTCACCGGCATTGTCGTCTTAGCTTGGAGCAAACAAATTGCTAGAAGTGACACTTTCTTAAGGGATTTCAAGGATCGGTGTGTTGGTACAGTGAATCGACTTTCACAAGGACCTTCAACTGAAGTGTGGTATAACTGTTAACTGAGTTTTATGGAAGTATATATGGACTGAAGCCCATTAGAAGGTTATAAACACTCATATATATGGGTAAGCTACACATAAAATGTGTGAATAATATAACATCTTGAACAGAAGACCAGGTTGGTTTTGAGGGAATAAAGTAAATAAATCGCTCCTTGAGGTTTGCTGGGAAGAAAATGTAAATTGTATAATATGATGTATTTAATTGATGTTCATAATGAGTTTTATAATGCATAGCGCAAATTAAGGTATGCAAGGTATTTTTTAAATAGGAGTTTTTGTTTTATGATTTTCTTTTGTAGCTTTTAAGGGAATTTATGATATAGCTGACAAAATTTAACCAGCAAATTAGTGCAATGACAATGTACCTTGAAATAATTTATACCAATTAACAAAAGTGTATTATTCATTCACTAGATGGATCCACTTGATGTCTAACAAAATAAAAATGAAATGTCCGCATTCAAGCAAAAATAGTTAATTGTCTGTAAGTAATGCGGAGTGGAAACTTATTTTTATACCATTCAGCTAAATTAAGGGTATTGGTTAGTTTTTTGTTCTCTTCCAGTGACGTATCCGTATTGCCTGCATAGAAAATATATATATGCAGCTTAAATAATTTGTTTTAGTATCTTTAAAAAATAAATATTATTGCAAATGTTTGAGAAAATTTTTATAAAATTTATACCAATCAGCATACATATACAAAAAAAAAAACATTTTTTATATCGTTTTCTAATGCGAAGATGATAGAGTAATAATTTCATAAAATTTTATTCTTAAAACTGAATAGGAGTAAATAATTTTTTTCATTTATGCTCGTACCAGTCAGATATTATTAAAAAATAACAAAACAAAATACTTTTGACTATTTCATAAATGTTGTTTGACTATTTGAGATTATTATGTGATTTAGACCAGTTTATACCAGCCAAAGAACTTAAAATATTTAAAACTTATGTCGTTATATTTTTACACAATGATGTTTCAAAAGTAAGATGAAACTTTATTTTCAAAAAATTAAGGATAGGTTGTCCGAACTTTTTCTATACCAGTGGAGTTTACCTAACCAGAAAACGAAATATCAGTTTGTTTTTGTATTTTGACCTAATAAATATTATTGTAAAACAAACGTTTCAGAAACCTTTTGAAGGACAATTTTTACCAGTTAGTGTATTTTAACTAAATTTATACCAATCATCGGATATACAACTTGAAATATTTTCTTTTTGTCGACTTTCTAAAATTTCCAAATAATAAAAAAATATGTACCTATGTAGATATTTTCATAAAGCTTTATTTTTAGAAATTGAAGTTAAGGTTTTCAGTTTTTATGTTTGTACCATTTAGGCTTAAAGAAAATACCAATTTATTTTCTCCAAATAAATGTTCACCAATTGTTTTCGTTACTGTTATATAAAGTAAGTAAATTTTTAAGAAAAATTTCTGCCAGTTCTATTAAGTACTTAATGTGTTTTAGACCAGTTGATACTAGGTGGCAGATACATACTCATAAAGTTTTCTATTTATTGTTATTCTTGAAGTCAAAATTATGAAATAATATATTTTTAAATTTTATGAAATTTTCAAAAATTCACTTTTTTTTATTTATACCAGTCGTGTACAAATACAATATTTTTTTTTAAATTTTCATTTAAAATAATCAAAAGGGTACAAATTATTTATTTGAGGAAGTATGAAAAAGAAAGAAATAGTAACAATCCTTATTAATCCTTAGTAATTGTGTTTCAGACCATTTTATACCTATAAGAATATACATTTCTGACAATATTTCCAATTTTTAGGTTTTTCCTATATATTGAAATAGTAAAATTGTATATTTGTAAAGATTTTAATCTCAACAATTGTAGAGCAATTGTTCTGTTTTTTTTTATACCAGTAAGAAAAAAGATGATTAAATCATTTATTCATTCAAATTTACACCAACAAATTTGCTTAAACAAACTTCTAAATGCTTTTATGAATACATAAAGAAAAGCGTTAAAAATAAAATTTTTTAGACCAGTTCTTACCAATTAACACCATTACCAATTAACACGTACCTTTCTACAAATATTTGCAATTCTGACGCTCTTTAATATTTAAATGAAAAAATTGTGCAAGTGTTGAGGATAAAACTTGTAGAGGAAACTGTCAGTTTTTTGCTTATACCAGTCAGAAAATAGAAAATTCAAACATTTATTTTTGAATTTCCACAAAGTAAATTTTTCCTTATTTTTATAAAAATATAAAGAAAAGCTCGTAAGAGAAAAATTATTATCATTTTAGGTACTTAATGTGTTTAAGACCAGTTTATACCAATAATAGAGTACATTTTTACAAATATTTAAAATTTTTTTTGTCACTCTGTGACACTAAAATTACGAAATTATATTCTAATAAAGTTTCTATAGTCAAAAATGGCAGACATTTTTTTTAATTTTCCGCTTATACCAGTCACATAAAAAATGTTTGTATTTGTTAAATGTTTGTGTATTTGAAATAAATTCTTTTACTCTTTTATGTTATGCTATGAAGGTTCTTGAGACAATATTCAAAACTATTATTTATTGGTAAATATATCACTTTTTTATGTGTTAAACCAGTTTATACCAATCAATGTTTTAAAAAATTGTAGCTGGTACATTATTTGGTATGTCTTAAACCAGTTTAAAAGGAAACAATTATGTACGGATGTAAGGTTTTTTAATATTTAACCAGTTTATACTATTAAAAATTGTTACCTGTATATAGATAAGTATGTCTTAGACCAGTTTATACAGACAAGCGGATATATTTCTACAATCATTTCATATTTTTCACCATCATTATTATTCGCCAACACACTGGCAGTTGGTTAGTTTTTCGTTTATACCAGTTAAGCATAAATTCAAAAAAATTATAAATTAAACAAATTATTTTTTCTTTTAATTATTACTATGTACGTTTTTGAAACAATATTCAAATGAAATTTTTTACTTGTATTAAGTTTTTTGTGTGTTAGACTAGTTTATACTACTTAATCAATAAATATTAAATAAGGACAAACATGTTTTTATTTGCATGCAGATAATAACCTAAATTCATTTATTTAAGAAGTTAGTTTAAATTTTATGTTTATACCAGTCAGATGCACATCACTTGAATTAAAACAGAAATTCTTCCTTATGATTGAACGGATTGAGCCTATAACTTCAGGCATAAAGTAACCTTAAGAACTGAAATTTTAGCTTTTCACTGAGCAAAATTAGTACCTTACTCTATTGAAATTGCAATTAATTTTCAGTTCATTGCAGTTGCTTTCATCCAAATCTTGTGTACACATCCAAAAAAGATAACTTAGCCCAGCATCATCTGCTTATACTATACAAAACTTTATCACTGTTTAATTATAAATCTCCCAATGACCCAAAAAGCAAAGGAACAACCCGAACAAGCTGCGCCCCTTCTATTTCTATATTAATGTATGTTTTCTTAGCATGTTAATCGTGCATTCAATATCAATTTACTAATAGCCTTTAATCCTCTACACGACGCTTGTACAAATTTCGCTAGTCAATCAGAAGAGCTTTACTCGCTCCTGCGAAGATAAGCGAACAAAGGATTTGTGTATGTGTTGTCCTCGCAGTCGCCACTATAACCAAAGTAATTCATAATAGAACACACACCTCACCTCATATTGTTCATTTTGTTCGAGGGCAAAAACGAACAAAGACCCCAGTCAGAGATCTCACGAAAAGGACTTAATCTAAATAGAATTTGTAATCTATAAGTTAATTATTATAGCACCAATCGACAAAGACGAGGATAGCAATGAAACGAATAGTTTAGCAAACTTATTTGGATAAAAGGACGAGGAAGAGAGTATCGTGTGAAGGTGTCTAGTGCAGACAAAAAAAAAATGAATGAAAATCAGCTCCATCCAATGGTGTTGGCATTGTCATGTCACGGTCTAGCGCAAAGGACAAAAGCACACAAAATGGATTATATTTGGCATACAAAAGATTTTCTCGACTTTTGTAAGTTTCCTAATGTCATTTTTAAAAAAAAGTGTATAGATAGGAAAGTTTAAGCAGACTCAGAGTGGGGCACTTTCCTTACACTTAAGGCACCTTTTTTTGCGAAATATTTGCTCCAATAGTGGAAATGCAAAGAATATTTTCTGCAACTGTTATAGAGAGCTTATAGGAGTGAATTAAAAAAAGTGGGCTAAAAAAGTTTTCGTTCAATTTTATTCATATTCTTACTTACATTTTCACGTTTTCGTTAATTTTTTAAAAATATAATTAACAAAAACGACCAACCTCTTCGCATGGGTTTTTTTCTTTCTTCTTATAAAAATCTTTTTTTTCACTGTCCCTTAACATACACAAAAAAGTGTTAATTTTGTTGTTTACCCAAGCGAGCCCTATCACCGTATGCTTTCTCCCATAGCCTTACCTTGATGGTTGTGAAGCTTAGAGTAGATTTATTTTGTAAAGTTGTAATTATCTAGCCGCATGAAAACTTTTCCACCAGGGGTAGTTTACACCTTAACGCCAGTTTCTCTAAAAAGGGTGCGCAACACCTAAAATGGAACAAAATCAAAACAATAGCAAATACACATACCTGCATACATACCTTCTACCTTGAAGAACGAAAAAAAAAGGAATTTTAATAAACTGTAATCAAATAAGAGGATTGGTTTGCTGTTTGCGTGTGCACGGAACAGTTTGCCTTTCGGCTAATTCCATAGGGTTAAATCGGTGATTTAAAAAAAGGAACACAAAAAACACAATTTTAACTGTCAGTTGGTGGGTGGGCTGGTTTTTTCTGGGTAAATGTGAATGTATATTGGCTTTAAGGCATTCGAGAGATGGATAAACCTACACATAGCGATTCTTTTGTAAATTCAAATAAGTCGCAAAGTAAATGGTGTAATTAACATGGCTCAAGGTAATTGTGTTCCACCCACCTTGTGTTTGGTGACAATTGTTTTGACATTTTGACAAGTCGGTCATGTTTTTTTGTTTTTTGTTTTTGAATTTTCTATAAAGTCTTTTGTATTTTTTTTTGTTTTTTTTTTTTTTTTGAGCAATTTGAAATATTATGATAAGCACAATAAGGGTTTTTTTTATTTTGAGGATGATCACTTTTGTGATAAAAAAAAGAGAGGTATCTATGTTTATAGGATTGAAATGGAAATTTGTTGTTAGATTTAATGGCGGTTGCGAAAATAAACCAACATCTTATCATAAAAAATGCCTCCGACAGACGAAAAAAAAAAACTGAGATTTTAATCATTGTTGTGAAAGGGTCAACCGTTTTATGGTAACGAGAGGTTGTTATTTTTTGTTTCTTGTTTTTTTTAGTGCTAAGAAGTTTTTTCTTACAATTCATAGGGTGCCGGGTGAACCATTTTGAAATAAATTTTTTGTGCAAATTTTGTATAGGGTGACTTGCAGAATGTAGAGTTTTCACTGGTAGGACCAATGCAACAGTTAATAAGGGTTTGCATATATGTATGTGAAAAATTGATACAGATTTATATATTTACCAAATTTATTTCAATTTTTCTTAAGCTAGGAATTCATTCTTCAACAAGAAGTTTTGAGTGCTTAAAAAAAGGACAAATGAAGGTTCGATTCCGCTTTATGCCGGCCTTTTTCTCTAAGCAAAAGTTAGTGTCAAAATAATATCTATAATTATTATTAATTAAAAACCTAAATCATAACATATTGTTTAAGAAAATGCTGCCTAAAGTGGGGCTCAAGGCCATGCCTCTAAGTTAGCACTCAAAGAAAACATCAAAATGTCAAATTTAATTGAAATTTCTAAAATATTATTTTGCACAGATATAAAAATATCCCTATGTAAATATATTGGAAGTAAAAATTAAGAGCAGATCTACCAAAAAAAAACAAAATTTTAATATGTAAGATATAAAAATGTATCTAGGGTATTAAAAACAAACCGAATACAAAAATTTAGCCGCATTAGGTTTTAGATTTGCTGACCTTACCCTAAATCCAACAGTGACTAAGGTCTAACTTGTCATGGTGGTGACATTTTTGATTCACAAAATAATTTTTACTTGTGATATAGGTACAGTTATACAATCAAACATACATGACATGACAAACAGAGAACACCAAAAAAGTGGGTGAGTGGTCTGTCTGTTTGTACCTGAATGATTTTTCATCTATTTTCTTATCTATCTCAATAACAGCTTGAAGTATTTTGATAAAAAAGTCAGTGTGTTATTGTACGTATGGTGACTTTTTGGTAGTACAATTCCTTACTAAAAACCGTTATTAACGGTACCTGCCATATAACAGTTTTTTATTTTAGATTTTTTCATTTACGGCTTAACCGATTGCAATAAGATTATTTGCGCAAAAGCTCTGTTGAAAAGTAAACAAAATTGCATTCCAGAATTTTGAAAAAAAATAATTTTTAAAAATGCATTAAAAATATATTTTTTAAGTTTAATATTTGGAAAATGGGTTGATGAGTTTTTTTGAAACTATCGGGTTTTTCAATAAGTGCGCTACAAAAGTTTTTTTTTAATAGAACAAAATCGGTTTTGGATATCAATGAAATTCTTTATTCCTGTGAAAGTACGATTATGTATGAAACCCGATGCCACCACGGGCACGTTTGTAGAAGTCCAGACGCTGATCCCAATTTTTGACGATTTTCAAGCATAAATCGGCCGATACTGCTGCAATTTCACGTTCGATATTCGTACGAAGTTCATCAATCATCACTGGCTTATTGGCATAGACTATAGACTTGACGTAGCCCCAGAGGAAATAGTATAACGGTGTCAAATCGCATAACCAAGGCGGCCAAGCGACTGGACCATTTCGTGAGATAACACCTTCTCCAAACTTAGTTTCCAATAAATTGATTGTAACATTCACTGTGTGGCTTGTAGCGCCGCTGCCGCCGGCCCATAAACCACACCAAATCGTATTTTTTTCGGGATACAATGATGACTTATGGAGTACGTGTGGATTGCTGCCTGACCAATACCGCATATTTTGTTTATTAACGAAGCCATTCAGCCAGAAATGAGCTTCATCGCTGAAGATGATTTTTCGATGAAAATCCGAATCATTTCCAAGTTGTTGCTCAGCCCAATTCACGAACATACGATGCTTCTGGTGGCCAAGCGGCTTCAGTTCATGCATCAATTTAATTTTGTTAGGATATAGGCCAAGATCTTTTCGCAAAATTCGCCACAACGACGTCACAGAGATGCCCAACGCTTGAGAAAGACGTGTGAGAGACACATTGGGGCTTTCTGCAACTGAAGCCTCAGCGGAAGCAATATTCTCGACACTACGGGCACTGCTTTGTCTCACTGGCACGAGAACATTTTGTACTGTGCCTGTGGCTTCAAATTCTCAATTGTTGATCTGCTAGGACGATTATGATGACCATAAATTGGACGTAGCGCTCTTAACGTTGAGGCCACTGACTCCAAATTTCGGTAGTAAATTTTAATAATTTCGACTCGTTGTTGGCTCGTATAACTTTTCATCATGAAATGGCAAACCTTATTGAAGAGAAATGTCAAAAGAGCGGCAAGAAATATGGCGTCGTTTGCTGTCCCTGTCACTCTACTTTTGTTGCGTCCCTGTTAAAAAACCCTTTACATGCCAACATTAAAACTTCAGTTGCAAATTATTCAGAAATACTTTTACGCTAGATCGTTGATACCTGGATCACATAAAGAGATAATATTTAAATATAGTTCAATAGTATCTTTTGAGTTAAAATATCAAATAAATTTCAATTTGTAACTCAATTAAAAATGAATATAGAGGATGAAAAAAAAAAATTAAATGCGATCAATTGAAATAGTAGAATACTAAAGCGTATACTCTCTTTAAAAAAAAAAAAACAATTTTACTACAATTTAAAATAACTATAATTACTACATTGAGTTAAGTTGGTCAATTACTGAAACAATTGGTCAAATTGGAATGAATTTTCTCTATTTATTAATAAATAATATGTTATTAATAAATTTTAATATTTGTATTCACATAAGAAATTTTTAACTTTTTCTGCTCAGTGTAATGTGATAAAAAAAAAGTCTGACTCTTGGCAACCTCATCACCAAATACAGTACATGAAAAAAATGAACGCCACAAAGTACTAAGTATTTAGTCATATATTTTTTTTATAAATCTTGTGCCTGGTAAGAGCCAGTTCTTAAGTGCTAAATTAACCTTGTTAAATCTAACTTAGCTATATTTTATCCTGAAAATAGATTAACCCCAAATCAACTCTTTTTCATTGGAGGACTAACTTTATCATTTGTCTATCAAAATTCTATTGATATCCAATTGCGACAATAAGGTCATTATCCTTTCACGGTATCACTTGTGAGGTTGAGATGGACTCACAGCGGAAACTATCAAAGATTTCAATAGATTTTCAACAAGCATCTGTCAGAAAAATTATGATTTTTTGAAACCAACCATAATGATTCATACGAGACTTTAAAAATTAAATTTCGAAAATGTTATGTTTTAAGTAGTTGGCAATGAAAAAAGGCAAATATTTTTGATTGAAATATAGGGCAAAGTTTTTATAAAATATAATAAACAATGATGGCAAATTATAAATAAAGTATTTTATTATTTTACTGAGCTAACCAAACAGCAATCTATAGATCTACTTCTTTTTTCAGACATTTTTATAATATACCTTCTACTTCACACCTTTACCAAAATATTAAAATCTACTTCATTGTTGAAATCTCCGTTTCAACCTGCTTCAATTTTACAAGAAAAACTACAAATCTAAGTATTTTTTCTCTATGTTAGTCTATAGAACTTAACCTCAAAATTTTAATGAAAATTTAATCGAAACAATCTGGTTAATAACCAGACAACTCCACTCATTGATTCTTTGATTAATATATTCATCATTTTAGTAAAACGTTTTTTTAAAATTTTTTTTCATCATGAATTGAATGTGTTTTTTTTTCTTCCAAGAAAAAATATAGTTTCTTACAAATATTTAATATTTTGATGAACGATTTTTGAAATACCCTCAACGTTAAAGAATGCGGAATTGTCTGGTTCTTGCCCCGGATGCTTCAATTTAATTTTGTTAAAACAAATCCTTAAAATATTTGAATTTGATGAATTAACTCTTTATTCTAATATCTTAGTCAGCAAAAAAACAGAAAGTTGTAAAAAAACATTTAAGCACATATAAATACAATTTAAGATAACCTTTTCTTTAAAAAAAATGTTACCAGCTGTTAAAGATCAAAAAACACACAAAACACAAAATAGAAATAATTTACCATTAAAATGAAACGACACAATATGATATGATCTTGATTTTGTTTATAGTTTATGTTTTATTTTAATCGTTCGGTGGGAAAACATTCAACGAAAATATTAATATATGAATTTTACCTCAAATGAAAGCTTTATAACAAGAAACGCTACACTTGCCGAATTAAAAAGAGAAATAAAAAAACTAAAGTCCAATAAAGCTCCAGGATATGACTTAAATAAGGCAGACATTTTAAAAATGCTCCCTCACAGAGGATTTATTAACCTCCCTTACATAATAAATGCCACTCTAAGGTAACAATATGTTCCGAGCCAATGGAAAATTGAGGAAGTCATAAAGGTTTTGAAACCTGGCAACCATCTCACGGCTGATTTCGCTTTATCCTATAATATCACTAGTTTTTGAAAGAATACTACTCCTGCGCCTGCAGCCAATATTAATAGAGAAACAGTTAATACCTGAACATCAGTTCGGATTTAGAAGTAAGCATTCGACAATTGATCAAGTGCATAGAATTACTGACGCAATTGAGAGAGATCTTGAAGAAAAGAAAATCCGTTCGACAGTCTTTTTGGACGTGTCTAGATAACAGACTTTTTCGTGTAAGACACGGAAATGACTATCTTATTTCAAAGAAATAGTGGCTGGAGTACCACAAGGAAGTGTATTAGGTCCAGTTCTGTACCTTTTATTTACACGCGATATACCTCAAACAAATGACACTATTGTAGCCACGTTTGCTGATGATACTGCAATACTAGCAGTAGGAAAACGATTAGCAAAGCTACAATTAAATTACAAAATGCTCTTAATAATGTTAATGAGTGGACGAAAACATGGCGAATAGCGCTCAATGAACAAAAGTCAGTCTACGTGGAATTTACGTTTAAAAAAAAAATCAGATTTCCGGTCTTTCTTAATACCGCTCGTGTTCCATTTGCAAATGAGGCAAAGTATCTGGGAATGACTCTAGACGCGAAATTAAAATGGAAGCCGCACATGAAAAAGAAATGCGAAATACTAAAAAGTAAATTAAGAGATATGAACTGGTTACTCGGAAAATATTCAAATCTTAGTATTGAAAATAAATTGATTTTATACCGACAGGTTCTTTAACCTTTTTGGACTTATGGTATACAACTTTGGGGTTGTACATGCGATACAAACTTAAATAACTTACAATCGTTTGAAAATAAATTGCTTAGGTCATTTGAAAAAGCTCCTTGGTATATAAGAAACGAAGATCTTCATAGGGATCTCGGGATTCCTACGGTGCGGGAGGAAATAAAAAGTTTCGCGTGAAAACATAGAAATCGACCATTAGAACACGCTAATTCAACGATCATTGACATTCTAGACGAGTCGAATTTAGTACGCCGTCTGCGAAGAACGGAAAATCGCTTTAAAATCGCGGATTAAGCAGGACCATTCACCGGAAACCTCGACGTTTTCAATTTGAAGGTGGTAACGCTGCTGAGGACCCCCTATTTAAGTGGTCCTGATTAGCTCTAAATTTTACTTGGGTATTCCCCTGAAATGGTTGTTTTCCGTCAAAATTTCATATGTCATTTTTTTGTTTGCAATTAGCGATTCTTCAAACCTGATTAAATATTTTCCAACCAAGTTTGAATCTAAGTAAATTTCAAACAAAATCACAAAATACTTTTAGTGCATTATTTTTAAATGATTTGTTTCGGTTTGTTTTGACAAATCTAATCTCTATTTCCGGAGCAGGTAGAAATCTGTGAACATGGCATTTTTTTAATTCATCGATATTACATCCATTCTCCAATTGAATTTGACATCGATTGCTCGAAAGAGGATAAACTATATTTTGATAGAAAAAGTGTATTTTGATCATAGCACCCAATTGCCCCATAATATTTGCACCGGGTGCCATTCGTAATCTGTGGTAGCTACGCCACTGCTCTACTGGCCTTAAACTCTAAAACATAACCTGTTAGAAAAACATGGTAATTGATTAATTTTCTGGTGGTTATCAGTTGATTTTGAAAAAAATTATATTCGAATCACCCTGTGATTCATTTCATTACACCTAACCTCAAACCTAATAAAATGGCTGAATCATATCTGAAAAAAATCTCTTTTTAGTGGCAATTTTTTTTGGTGCAAATGGATTTTTTTTTTAATCTTAAACATGTCAATTCGGTAAGCGATTACGATTCAAAAGTTGACAATTTTCCTTTTTTATAAAGCTTATCAGATCTTAGCTTATTTTATGTAATGGAATATGGTTTCAAGCTATCAATGGTTTCTTGCGAGTAAGAAAAAAAAAATCAAATAACATTTCTATGCCTTTACAATGAATTAGCCTTGGGGTTAAATTTAAAACATCTATATAATCGGTGATTACAGTTTGTTGTATGGAAGAAGGTAACCCCATCTTAATTCGAAAAGTTTAAGGTTAAGGTAAGAAGATAAAAAGATGTGCGCGCGTATATTTAATGGAAAATAGGGTTAATTTTCCCTTTTACTCGTCGTTTTAGGCTTCATTATAATTCATTAGTGGATTATTGGTTGGTATATAGTATAGCAACCATTTCCTTAGAATTTGTGAAAATAAAAAAAATAGGCCTGGAGTTTTTCTTACACACAAACTACATAATTACGTTTGGAAAGAATAAACAGCATGGGGGTATAGGGTGATTTTAAAAACAAGAGTTGAAAATCGAAGACAAAGTTTATTTTTGTATGACCCAGTTATTTTAATTTCTTGATATAAATTTTCAAACGATCCTTTTCTCATTTGAAAACTTTTTAGATCAAGGGATTTTAAAATAATTGGACTTGAAAAATCTTGGTTTGGTGGGGCTGGTATACCTACACTTTCTTATAGAAATTTGCCAATTTCCATTATATTATGTTTTCCTGATGCCAAAATATTCCGAAATTCATCCTTACTTGTTAAATAGTTCCCATAAATTCTTCATAATATATTTCATATAATATGATTTTCATGTAGGTACTTAGTGAGACATAAGAACTTTAGGTTAAAGACTGCCTGAAAGCCCAAAGATGATTACAAATACAAAGCTTATTCACACCATAAGAGTGTATCTCTACTCCTTGTTGAACTATTTCGACTAAAAGGCACAAGAAAACATCCTTATACTGATTTCATAATAATTGTGAAGCTGTAGGTGTATGCTTAAGACTAAAAACACCACAATCTTTCTTATTGTCTAGACGTTTTAGAGTATAGGCATACGCCTATACGGGTATTAGGTATCTTTGCATAGAGATTTTTGGAAATTCATCATAATAGAATAATTTAGTGCATCTTATCGAGGGACTTTGAAGTGTAAGTCAAATCCCCAATTAATAGAAAGCTTGTTAAGTTTATCAACCCCTAGAGAGACAGTTGCGTGCTTGTCGATAAATAACTCAACAAAAGGACTCGTCTCAGCTCCTTGGTCCTCTGCTTCTGCCAAATCTGGTTGCCTTTTGTTTGTTATTTTATTTGATTGCCAAGTATTAAAGTATGTTTACTATGCATTGATTGATGTTGCAGAATGTAAAGTGGGCGTAAAAGCCTTGTAGTGGGGTAAAACTTAAGTCCCTCTGCGAATATCTCGACTTTATGTGTATGTGTATAAGCCAAGAAGAGTTTTTGGTATTTTAATATCATCAAACTGACAAGGATGTTATTCTGCCCAAAGGATGTTCTTAATACATTAGAATTTCAAAGGGGTTCTCTTTTTGACTAAAAGATGGGTGTTGTATAGTTTAGGACTATATAGAGGGGTGTAGTATTATTGTATACATAAATAACACTCTGTGTAAAGTTTATGAGGAAAAGTTCGTAATTTGATGTCAGCCCTCAAACTGCCAATCCTTGCTCAATGCTCGCATATTGAAAAAGGGATCTCTGACCCAATACATTGTCTGGAGGACATGTTTTGCAGTTTTGCTGTCTATATTTGCTGTAAAGAGAGAAAATTCCTTCTTCAAAATTTTTGTTTTATCATCTGTAGCTCTTGTGTGTCAAAAGTGTTTTGTAAATAAAATTCAAAGTTGATTACTTTTTGAAGTGATGAATGAATTTTCATGAAAATTGGCTTTAAGTTTTCCTTTATTTTTGGCATCAGGTGTGAGTTTAAATAAATCTTGAGGCGATTAAATAAATTTTGCATCTCATCTTATTATCTTCTAATTTAAAATTTTCTAAAGGATGACATTTTCTGGGGAAAATAATTTGAATTCTGTATTTAAGATAAACAGAGCCTTGGTTCTTATAAATGTGAGAACTTTCTCGATCCTTTTTTTCTAAGGGAGTTCACCTTGATGTGGTTTGAATGTGGAGATAGAGTATTGATGAAAAAGTCTAAGGGTGTGTATCCTTTTAAGAGTTAAGAGCCAGTGGGCATCTCTCAAGCAAATTATGAGAATAAATCTTGTAAGTATAGAAACAGTCATATTGAGAGCTTTGTATATTCTAAAATAGAAACGCACCTTAAGAGTTAACAGCCACTTTGGCTATAACCTTTTCTATATAAAAGAATTAAGTTTATTTGTAGACACTTAGTTTGGGAACAGTCTAATAAGAGAATAACAATTTGGCAAGCTTAGCGTGGTTAGAAGGTGGTGACTGTTTTTGTTTTAAATGCAAACAAAAAGGGCAAGACTTCTTCTCACCTAGGTATACTAAGGCTAAGAATTTAAAAAAATTATTTATATAAAATATGAATGTCTGCTGGATTCAATTTTTTTAAGCATGGAATTCGTTCTTAAAAATAGAATTTTCTCGTGTTTGAGGTTTAAAGTGCATTCTTGAAAAAATACACATTTAGCTTTGAAAACAAAAGTTAAAAAATTTTTGACGTTTTTTTTTTTTGTTGAAAATAACTTTTTTTGTATCGATCACTGATTTCAAGAAGCTAGGTATTTGAAGATAACAACATTCATATACAACATCATCATATTTGAGGAAGAGGGAACGATTAATTTTTATTATTTAAACAAAAATCCCATATTTGTATATGGTAAAAATGTATTACACGAAAGGTCTTGAAAACTGTTTTTCAAGCAAACAAATTTCAATATTTTTTTTTTGTTAATATTCAAAAAATAATTTATCTCAACATTTTTAGTTTAGGAAAATTAGACAAAAAAATGGCAAAACTACGAAAAAATTCCGACAAAGCTGAATTTTGGTGGAGAGCTTTGTTTTGGCGTCTTAAACATTTCCTAAAAAGTTCCGTAAATCTGGACTGGGGCTTAGATTTTTTTGGGGGGCTAAGGGGGGTAAGATTCAGTTTTTTATTAATTTCTCGAAATCTATAAGCTTTTTTGAAAAAATGTTTTTTGTCCATTTACAGCACAAAAAAAGTGTTACTTTGATACGCTATAATTTCAAGATTAATAAGCCTACAGAGTTTATTAATCATTTCTTAGATAATTTTATTGTCTAAATGTTATTTTTTTATGATTTTGTTGTAAAAGTAAATTTTTCATCGAGTTGTTGAACAAAAACCAAATCACTTTCTTTTTCAAGATGACGGTCATCCCCTTACCCCGGGTACCCCAAAAGCTTGATTTGTAAAGAAGAGATGTAGCCAAACTCAAATCGTATAAAAACTTTATCCCATCGATTATGGAAAATTTAATAAATTTTTTGACAAAATTAAATCCACCGTGAAGTTCTTGCATAATTTTCTTGGAATCTATTGCTTGTATGATAAAAAGTATAATGATCTTTTCTGTGTAGAATGACATAAGCTACAATTTGTAACTTCACATTTTTTTCAAAAAAAAAAAACTTATAGTTTTCGATTAATTAAGAAAAAACAGAATTTTAGCCCCCTTAACTCCCCCCCCCCCCCAAAAAAACAAAAACTAAGCACTGGTCCAAATTTACGGAACTTTTCAGGAAATGGTTAAGATGTCAAAACAAAGCTCTCCACCAAAATTCAGCCCTGTCGGAATTTTTTTGAAGTGAAAGTCTAATTTTCCTGGGCTATTTAGGAGTTTTCTACAGAAAATTTAAGGCGATTTTGTCCTACCCCAAAATGCTTTAAAATTAATTCGCAATTGAATGGGCTTTGAGGTATTTACAAAACAAAATAGAAAAACTTTGTCCCTTTTGCACTACAAAAATCAAAAGGCGACTTCGAGACACGCTATAAATTCAAGACTAATTTATTTTACAATATTATGTCGTTAATAGCTCATTTTTTGATAATATTTTACTGTCTGGAAGTTATTTCGTTATAATTTTTTTAAAAATAAGATTTGATCGATAAAATGAAAACAAAATCACTCTTCTTATAAAAATTTTTGACATTTTTTGCCTAAATTGCGGCTAAAATTCAGCTTTGTCAGAATTTTTTGGTAGATAATTATGCCATTTTTTGCCTAAATAAAATAAATTGAACAACTGGAATGCACATTCGTCTTATTTTGAAGTTGTTTGCAACTTAAGAATTTTTGAAATATGCAAGTAATTATAGAAAAAAAGGACAAAAATCTAAAAAAAGATGAGAAAGACTCTTATGAGAGAGCATTTGTGGATTTTCGGAGTTCAACTCTGAAGAGGATGTTCGTTAGGACATTAAAATAGTAAGTTCTTTACTAATATATTCCTTTAATCAACGCACTTTTTTTTCTGACGAACATTGTTAGCAATTCGAAGTATGACAGAATCCCAAAATGCAGAATTCAGAAAACTTTAAATCAAGAAAAATCTAAAATGCAAAAAATCCAAAATATCAGAAAATCCAAATTCAAATCCCTGAAAACCAAAAATATAGAAAACTCAAATCCACCCAAAACCAATAACCTCGAAACCAAAAATTTATATAGACCACAATCATCATTTCATATTCCCGATAACTTTAAAGTCCAAATTACAGAAATCTAAGAATTTTAGAAGTTTTTGTCTTAAAAATACTCAAAAATTGAAAATCCCGAAAAGCAAAAATTGAGAAAATCCAAAATATCAGGAAACCAAAATTATGAAGACCCAAAATCCAAAAACCCAATGTCACTTTGCTCCAAATTTAAAAGTTCAGAAAACTCATACCCCAAAAACCCAAAATACCGGAAGTTAAAATGCTTAAATTTCTGAAAATGTTGGCCTAACTTTTTCTTTTATCCATTTCCTTTTTTTGGAGTTTCGATTTCTGGTTTTCTGAATTTGAGATTTTGGAATATTGGGTTTTGTGGATTTTGGTTTTTGTCGACCTTAGTGTTTCTCGATCTTGGAGTTTTTGGACCAAGGGTTTTTGCAATTTGTATTTTCCGGGGTTCTGAGTTTTCGGGATTTTGACTTTAACCCTTGCGAATAGAATTCATTCATTTTCTTAGAAATAGGATTTCAATGTCATTTTTATTTTAAATAATGATTGTTTGTCAATAGGCGGTCTTCCATCATTTGGAATTTCTTGCACCACCATGTCGTTGAACCCAACAGCTCTTGCGTTTGTAATCACCTGATCCTTACAGCTGAGGTTCTTTCAATGATTCAATGATTTTCTTTTCAGGAGCGTTGTTGTCCATTTGCTCGATGTAACCGAGCCACTGCAGTTGACGTGTTTTGGTTCTTTGGACAACATTCACTTCTTGGTGCAGCTCGTACAATTCACGATTGAATCTTCTCCTCCATTTGCCCTCTTCACAAATAGAACCAAATATGCGCTGAAGAATTATTTTCTTGTGCCGGTTATAATCGACTCTTCATAACGCAGTCGTTTTGCAAATAAAACAACTCTTTTGAATATTAAATCAATTTGATATTTTCAAAATTTTGTGTTTATGGTTGGTTAGTGTTTTCCAATGAGTAAGTCTATTAGACTTATATCCTTACCTTAAGCTACATAAATAAAATGCAAGTAAAAGTTTAACCTCAAATATTCTATTTATTCCAGAAATGTGAAAATACATATTTCCGAATAAAGCTTTACACAAATATTTATTACTCTAAGAACTTGAAGAACTATAGCCTTGCTATTATACAGAAGTAAATTTAAAATAATCAAAAGAAAACTTAATTTATTTCTTGGTATTTTGTAGAGGCACACTCATAACTTGTATAAGGCTTACATATCTACATTTATTGACCATTCATGTGAATTTTCATATACACACAAACACTTTATCCTTGCAAAACATTTATTCATAAATTTATAGAGAAAAGAATCATAGTGTAATGAGTATATGGTAGGTACAGTTTTGTGTTTACATTTCAGTAAGTTAAGTCCTTAAGCAATGCATTTCGTATATAAGGAACTAACCTTTGCCCTTCTTAAACGTTTACCTATTTGTATGTAGAAAATACTTAGAAATTATAAGAGTTCACTGCATAGTCAGCAAAAGGATATCTGAATATATCTAAAAGGGCAGAATGTCTGTAAATGTAGAATTTTACTATTTACAACTTTGTAACCATGTATACGAGTATGTTCCTTTATGCGATTTACTTTTGGTAAACGTATTCCAAATAGGATTTCCAGATTTGCAACATTACTCAAATGGAATTGAAAATTCCTTTAATCGATTAAAATATCCTATAACGAGTGGGGAATTCGAATGTTGATTATTATTAATTAACTCTCAATTGCAAAATTTCTGATTTGATAGGAGGCAAATAATTACATAAGCAAAGAGCCAAAGGATATGTGTGTTTGGAAGAATCGGCAATTTTATACTTAAAAATGAAAAAAAAAATATGCTAGTTACAGCAAAGGCAAAAATGAGAAGGCAGGCTTCCCTAGTACACATTTAACAGAGAAGTAACAGGCCTTTGGCATTTCAAAGTCAAAGGCTACCTAAGAAATTTAATTTAATTTAGATTACAACAGTTATGTATGGTTCACCTGTACGGCAATTGTCTCAATTGATAGACGAAAATATTGATATAAATTTTATGCCAATGCTTATATGTGTTGACTTCCTTACTTATCAAACAATTCAAATCCAGGTTTAAGCTCCTTAAAGTACCCTGCCTTCTACCTGCACCTACAATCTTTTGCTGAGTCCGAACGGCTTAATGGGAAGCACTTATTCATGACGAGTATACTCTTAGAGGATTTGTCAGTTCCTCGCAACAGGCAGTACCTCGGGAAAAACATTTATGTTTTTAGGTGGCAGCGGCTGGGAATCGAACCCAGACCTTTGGCATGACAGTCCAACGCACTTACCATCATGCCACGAGGTACTACTAGGTTGTCTATTCACTAGCTTAATTTTATTTCGGGCAAGAAATTGGTCAGGGTATTTTCTTGTAATACACATAACATCCTTCAATATTGTACTGAAATAGCGGGTAGATACTAAAATTTTATAAACAATTTGAAACAAGGAATGAAACTCAATTAAACACAGGATTATTTTTTTTTCCAATTTTCTTCAAATTCATTATCACGGAGTTAAATTATCGGGATTTTAGCATTTGCAATTTTAGAATTCAGGATTCTTGCATTCTGGGGGCTTGGAATTCGGAGATTTGTGTCAAGATAATTATAAGATATGTCTTTAAGAATGTTATAATTAAAGAATGCGTTGAATTAACAAGATATCAGGTTTCAAATCAGTGCCCAAGCGATTCTACCTTAAATGTTTTTCAGGGGTTCTATATCTTTGCGAGGAAGAGATAAATTATCCAAGGGAAGGAAGCTATATCTTACACGATGAAGAAGCTTCTCTTCTTTCCGCATGAGATTTGACAGACAAATTGTTAATCCCCTCTATCCTTTTAGTCTAAAAATATTCACAGAGGAATTGGTAAATGTGTTAATAGAGCTTTCAAGCCAATAATTTATATTTTTATTTTCATGTAGAATGTAGCCATTTTATAGCAAAAAAAAAAAAAAAATGGATGACTGGATCGCACGGACTTGTTCTTATGTTCTTGCTTCGAATTAAGAACTTTTAAAATATAAAAGTAAATGGAATACAAAATAAATGTAAGTATACATAAATAAAAAAATAAATTGAGTGGCGCAACAGCTCATGGAGAACCAGGGCCTAGTGACTTACGACTCTCAACCATTCCTGTGTGCGTGTTGTTGACAGGAATAGAGGGGACTTACACTTATTCCTCACTCTTGAAGGATTTGTCAGTTCCTCGCAAGAGGCAGTACCTCTGGAAAATATTTCTGTTTTTAAGTGATAGCGACTGGGAATCGAACCCAGACCTTCGGCATGACAGTCCAACGCACTAACCATCATTCCACGAGGTACTACTAAATATATATAAACAAGCATTTAAATAGTTCTTTTAACTGTATGAACAATAAGTAAGATCACTTAGAGCCCAAAAACCATGCCATCTGATTATTTAAAAAAAATTTGAATACAGTAGACGCTCGATTTAGTGAATCTGGAAATAACTGCTCCCAATAGTGGATAAACTTAATTTGAATTAAATATGGATATTTTTAAATAACAAAAGCATGAAACATTGCTTGTTTATTTTTTTTTTGTTAATCCTTATTGAAACATTTTTTTAATTCTTAAATATATGTAAAAATATTCACATTGAACAAAACGTGCCTTTTCGATCAAATTCATATCTAGAAATCCTTTAAAATTCCTGCTCGAAAAAGAATAAATAGGCCTGATTTTTATTACTTCACTATTTCAAGCGTGTATTGTATATGCAAACAAAAAATTTAAAATGGTTGTAGTGGTTTTCTTAAAAACTAATTATTTAAACATACATAAAATGTTGGTAACATTTAAAAAATATTGTTTTGGTAAGTCAATTGTGAATATATATTAAAAAAAATGTTCAACTTAGTTTCAAAAAACTCTTAAATCCGTTTTTGAAAATTGAATTTTCAAAAAAAAAAATATTTTCTTAAAATCCAAAATAACCATTTATATCAGTTTTTGATTTTTTTTTTTACCAAGAAGTACACTTTACTTACAGTAACCGAAAGATTTTTCTTATCAAAATCATTGGACCCATTTTTGAGATAAATAAGTTTTTCCTTAATGGTTGTATGTATCATTATTTTTGGAGCTAAACAAAAGTTTAATTTTCCATCTGGGGAGTTACAAAGAAACCTTAAGTTCCAAATTTAAACAAAATCCCTTCAGTGGTTTAGGAGAGTGAAGGTTGAGGTACAGACATACATACAAACAAAAATTCTTGCTTACTTTTGCCATATCACTTTGTAGTTCTCTGTAAAGCTTCTGGGACTTTTTATGGTTTGTTTTGGGATTAATTTTTTAAATAAATTTGGTTTTCTCAAAACTTGAAGTCATAAAACCATAGTTTTAAAAACCCGAATCAAAAATTATTAGATAAGAGCATTTAAAACTAAAAGCCAAATAAATTCCTACTTAATTGAATAAATAAAAGGTACAGTACTGGACCTAATACACTTCCTTGTAGTATACCCCAGCCATATTTATTTGATAATTGAATACTCATTTCCTTGTCTTACACGAAAAAATCTGTTAAGAATTTTATAAAGTCCTTCAGCGGGAACTTGTCTTAATTTTTAATTTAAGGCCTTTGAGCCGCACCTTGTCCAACGCTTGCGATACATCCAAAAAGATAGTCGAACAAATTTTTTTATCTTCAAGAGCTTTCTCGATTACATCAGTAGTACTACGTTTTCATTAGAGTCCAAATGAGGTTATTTCGCAAATTACAGAAAAAGTGTTTTCATCTGTAATTTGTTAACTTCGTTTTTTATATAAAATCTTTTCAGAAATCTTCAAACTGTGCCCGATTGGGTGTGTTCGTTAGGTTTTGGCTTAATGTCTTACCTAATTTCGTGCAAATTTGGTTTAAATTATTTCATTTTGATGATTTCGTATCGAATTTGGAAAAAATGCTTGCTACTATATCCGAACTGATGTCCAGGTATATAACTTGTTTTTGTTCTATTATTGGCTATAAGCCCAGAAGTAATATTCTCTCCGTTAAGTGACCACCATTTTCTTTATTTAACATAAATAGTATGCAAAACAAATTTGATGGTATTAACACGTGCCGCAATAAGTTTGAAAATATTTGAGAAATGGAATGAATGCGATTGCAATACATTATACAACTCTGCTTTCTGTGGAACTAAACTTAAGCAATCACCACCAAATCTTCTTTTGCAAGTTAAAAAATTGGTCTATAGATTATAACTCCTGGTGTAAAATATTCGAAAAAAATCATTTCCATCCAAAATACCACTATAATTCGTCACAAAAGTAATTTATTTTCATTAATAGTTCCGTTAAAGGTGAAATTTTAAAAAAATTAAACTTGAAAATCTATGACTGATTAATAACTGACACTAACTGATCCTTTATAACTAGTTATTAGTGACATAAAAAAAGACCTAAAAATCATAAAAATTGGCTATGGCTGACCAATTGCTGCGAAACAAATTCAAATTGAATGACCAATTGGCAAATAGTGGATGTTTATGAACCATACTTTCTCTCTTAATCAAAGATGGACTTTTTGACAATTTTTTTGTTCACATTCAAAAGTTACTCCATGCCAAAAATTATTTTTTCGACTTTTTTGTCAAATATGGACTTCAAAATTTGAACTGAGTTCTTTCTTAAAGTGCATAAAAAAATGAAAAATTGGAGCTTCATTGCTAATTTCTATCTAGCTCCGTTACTGAAAAAAGAACTGTTCTGCTAACTTCACAGTGAAGTTAACAGTAAAAAAAGAATGTATTAGATTTTTTTTTTCAAATAAGGACTTCAAAAATTTGGACTTTAATTTTTCATGAAATGCAAATTAAACAGCAAATTGACACCCATTATTTGGTGAACTGCAAAACTCGGAATAGAAATGCATACAAAAACTCCAAATTCCGTGGTCGTGTTTGTTCTGCTGACTTCACAGACGTGAAACTTTCTCTGTTTTGAAAATTTTCATTTAAAATTAATACCTAAAAAAAATTAATTTTTCAGTTTCGTTTCAATTATAAAAAAAAAAATGCCTAAAATTATATAAAACTTAAGAGAATACATTTTTCATGTGCAAAGAGGTGGAATGCCACAAGAAAATCTTTAAGTTCACTCCTTCAGACTTGAATCACATAATGGAGGACTCTATATTTTTTGGAAAGAATACATTTTGGTCAAAATAATAAAATCAGCTTTGTTTTTGGAGTAGCATAAAACGGTAAACTGCCATTCCAAAAATATTTCAAAAAAAGGAGCTTTGCTATTTTCAAAACTAAAAAAGAGTGTACATATCTTTCATCTTCGCTTAAGAAGGATTATACTTTGACTGGATAGCTGTAGCACGCAAGTTGAAATAATGGATATAAAACCAATGCTTACTTCTCTACGTTGTAATTTGCGAATCCCCTAAACGTTCATTCCATTCAAACTCCAATGCATCATTATGTCGTTTGCTTTAGTTTTATGATCGTAATCACCTGGATATCTTTCAGCAATCGTTTGTCTCTCTGAAAACATTAACACACTGCCAACTACTGCTAGTATAGTGTGCCATGCCAACTGCAGACATGAAATGCACATCGAACAAAATTACCACTAAAATAGCAAAGGGAATTAATTTGCGCTACTGATTGCCTTGGAATCGGTTGGTAGCGGTAATGTGGTCCCTCTATAAATCCCCATATGTGAACTTTTATATACATGATGCTATATTCTCCTTTATACGTCCCAGGTCCTAGGATTGCAATTGTTTGCTCTGCATTAACAGTTCTGGCTTGTTGTTTATTTGTAAGTCTAGATTAGGTAAATATAGTTTTCGCAGTACATTTACACAGCAAATTCATTCAGAGTTCTAAGCCCCTAATTCACTGCAAATGGTTGAATTTAATCGGTGACTAGTGTAAGTGGGTAAATTTATGTGTGTGTGTTCTGTGTATGGCAAAGGGCAGTGAAATATTTAACGGTAACATACAGTGGAACAGTGATTACTTTGTACCTAATTGAAATAAGCCAGTAGACGAATATTGGGCAGAGAAATGGATTTCTAGGATATAAACTCAATTAGGCCTATAAACTCCTTGGTACTTATGCAATTTTACAGACAAGTAGATAGACGTTTTGGTAGTTATTGGCTCTCTGGCATATATTTGGTTTTGTATTTTATGGAATCTTGATTTGAATTATGCGGGAAACTGATGTTGATGTTCATTTCAAAAGTAAACTGCTTTATAGAGCGTAACTTAACCTCAGTTTATAAAAAACACCTCACCAATTATAATTACACGTTGAGGTCAGAAACTTTCTAGACAATACAAAATTCAATAAAATTATAGACATTTTGTTACTATTTAGAGCCAATTGAAGTGAAATTTTATAGATAAACAAATCTAATGACACTAAACAGTTAACAACCATCAAAGACCTGCACTAAATCGATTTACTTTTATATTTTCAAGAATATTTAACAACAAAAGGTTATTCGCTCAAAAATGTAATTTCTTCTTACAAAATTTCAAGAAAACTAGATACCGAAGTAGGTACTTACAAAATGTTTTCTTATTTCTTTTTTGTCTACCAGCAGAAAAGATGAAAAACTATTTATTTACTAAACAACCATCATCTTATATTCATAATGCAGTTTTTACTCTTTATCCCTGTTGTGTATTCGTTTTTTCTTTTCATCTTTTAACCTAACCACTGTAACATAAATTTAATAATATCCAAATCAAAAAAAAAAGAGGAAAATTTTTCCTTCATGCACTTATTCCAAATGACTGAGCCAATCTCTAAATTTTGTATTCAAATGAAAAAATGTTGAAAAAATAAAAGAAATATAAAATATCCTCTCTTCTGAAGGATTTCAAAATGGAAGAGAAAGCAAACTTAGATAAAAATATCAAGTCAACCGACCGACGACGACACGCAAGGACGAAAGAGGCGACCGACCTCACAAAATAATGCAAGTGCATGGCCAATTATTTGGTCGACCGCATTTCCATTGATTTCTATAATGGATTTCAAAATTTAAGTGCATTTACAAAAGGATATATTTTTATTCTTTTCTCTTTAGGTAGGTATATAGAGTGAGAGAGACTTATATTTGATTTTCTTATTTTTGTCTTTTTTTTTAATTTTATAAAAGGCGCGACGACCTTAGACCGACCGATAGACAGGCATCAGTGGAGTGGAGTGAGATCATAGACTGATTTTATTGTTTTCTTCCAGCTCTCTTACTCGCTACTTTTAAGGATTTCAGCATCTTGATATTCTCACGGATATTTGAAAATATCCGTTGTTGAAAAGAAATGACTTTTTTCACATAGTTCGTGATAATAGTGTTGCCAATAATTATTATAGTCTCGTCAAATTAGCATTTTTTATCAACAAAAAATACTGCGTCGAATATGTTTTTCTTAAATCCACAAAGTTTGGACAAAAAGAGTGCATTCGTTGTCCGCCATTTTGAAAGTCCTGAAGGCAATTTTATAAGGTTCCTATTGAATGTAAAGCAATATTTTTTGTATGACCTTATAGTCTGGGAGCCAGTGACCCACCGTTTTGAGTGGCTACTCCAGAAAAGCTGACATTTTCCCTGTTCTTCATTTGATATCACAGTAAAATAAATCGCAAATCAGTGCGCTGATAAGCGGAGGGTGGTGTCTGTAAGAAAATTGCAAAAAATGCGAAAACAACTGTTTTCAGAAGAGATGAGCTTTGGTGTAGTAATAGCCATAAGCAATAGTTACACAAAAATAACAAGCAGCTGAGCTTTCAGCGGTGGGAAACACAGCAGCTTTTGGGTAAAAGATGAAGCGCTCCACCATGCGTGACCACCACTAATATGAACTGTTTAAAATTTTTGCAACAGAAATATGCAAAGTTTTCAAACTAAGTGTGTAGTGCATCAAATGGAACGTGCATGTGCGTTGGATCTTTTTTGGTGAAGAAAATGTATACCATGAAAACTGAGCATTCGTATAATTATAGCCAACATAACCAGTTACAAAAAAAATTCGCATGAAATTCCAGCGGTGATAAGATCAGCAGTTTTTGAGTTGAAAACGCACTGCATTGCATTTCGACTGACTTTTACATACAATCACGTTTAATTAAAATATATTATTCGAAACAGCTGTTTTCAAAAAATACTGCGTTGATTTTTTTTAGTAAGAGTACCTGTTGGAGAGTTCACATCCAGAAAGGAGAAATGATCCCACAAATGATCCTCCAAGATCTTGAGCACGAATAAGAGGACTGTATACATTTTTTCAAGACACTTTAAGGGGAAATTTTAAACATTTATTTTACTATGCAGATAAAAATAATTACATTTCCGAAATAAAGGAAGTCTCCCAAGATCAAAATCTCAACTAAAGAAATCTCGCTTAACTGGGTCGCACGTAATTGCTCTTATGTTCAAGACGATGAGGGTTTAAGAAAATCATATGCAAATTATAAGAGAAAAATTTTAATAGCATAAAAGGAAAAAAAAATTTAAATCGTTGGAGAGTTTTTTTTAATCTTGGGTCCTCGAATCATTTTTGAACCATTTTAGGACCAAAAATAGGTTTTCTCAAAAACTAAATTTTGTAGGGTCTTAATATTTCATTACTTTTCCTAAGTTTTTAAACTTAATGTATTTAGCGTATTATTTTTTCAAAATATCTTTTATCTACCGACGCATATATTTTTTAACGTTCGCGGACCTCGGGTCAAAACTGACCGAACCGTATGACGGGAACAATTATACCCAAAAAAAATATAATAAAACAGGTTTAGTTTGTGAGGTTTTTTTTTTATGTAAGCAGCATTCTAAGACTAATTTTCTAGTTTCAAATTTTTTCATAACATTAAACTTTTTTTTTCTAAAATACTTTAAACAATCGACAATTTAGTTTTGTTTTAGTTTTAGTTTTTACATATTCTATTTTGAAAATTGAAAATTGAACATTTTTTAAAAATCCAAAAATATTTTGTTGAACATTTTGGTAAGAAATTTTTTTTTATTGTTTAAGAAGCTTCTGGTATAAATAAAATTGTTAAAGTCAGAATAAGAATAACTCTTTTGAAGGAAACTGAAAATAAACAAAAAATGGTTCTCTGTGAGCTACCATTAATAATTTTTTTTTGGAAAATGGTTTTCCTCCTAAAGGTAGCTTTTACTGAAATTTTTTTACTTGAATTTTTTTAAGAACACATGTTGCTTAGAAAAAAAGTTTTGAAAAGCAACAAAAAATAAATTTATGGCAAAAAATGAAAAAACGTACCATGTTTTTAAGAAAATCGATCCAGCCGAATATACAGACAAACAGACAGAATTACGAGACCCACCTTTTTTCGTCTTCCCTATCATCATTATGACAAGTATAATCAAAACCTCGAGTTCAATTTTTTTTACCAATGCATAACTTGCCATATAATACTTACATATATCGCAAGTAAAAAAATTCGAAAGATGAAACTTCGAAAATTAATAATCCTGCTTTTCATAATCTCGAAATTACGAAATCATAGTTTTATTGATCTTGCATTTACATGTCGTTCAAAAAACAAATTAATGAAAAATATCAACTAAAATCTCGTAAATCAATTTTGGGCGCCGAATATTCTCTTCCAAGGTGTCAATCGTCTCTGGCTTATATGCATAGAGCATCAAGCGACTTCACATAACCCCACAAAAAATTACTCAACGACGCGAAATAAGGCACTCACCAAAAGTTTTTTTCAGTAAATTAATTTTTTCGCGATGCGTCGCGTAAACCATTATTTTGGTAATAAATTTGCACGATTTGCAAGCGTTGTTTAGGAGTTAGTCCATTCACTATGAAACGCTGGCACACCAAACTGACCGTTAATCAAGTGACACCTGCCAAAGAGACCAACTCCGAAAAAAGTATTGCCAGATTGAAAGCCACACGTTTAAAAAATGCACCCTTTACTACACATATTTAATTTTTTTTATTAAACTGTATAACACATTCTAAAAAATAAATACTTTTGGCAACACTGTTTTGCACTCTAGAATACATTGAAGATGTTCTTTCAGACTCAAAGAGCCGTTAAACCTTTTTTTTTTTGGGAGGAGGGATTGAAATTAATTCAACACTATTGTGAACGCAAGGATTAACATCAAATCTAAATCCAAGCAATCAAAGTGGAAATAAAAGTCAAAGTGTCTTAATCTGGCAGTCAGCACAGCTTGAGAAACATAATCGCCCTATAAAGTTACTTCCTTATATTCGTTAAAATCCTAGACTTCTTGCTATATCAGATGAAGAATTTCCGTTTAACCCATTGCCATGGAATTCAGTTTGTATATCTGGTGATGTCTTATAAAGGATGTCCTCATTTTGAGGAAAGGGTATGGTAGGTATGCAAACTGACAACAACAAAAATATAAAAAAAAAAAACTCAATCAGAGCAAAGCGCACAAAATGACATCTGAGTACTGAGGCTGAGATTTAAAAACACGTTTACACTCCTGTATACAGTATACACTGCACCGCACAATTAAATGTGAATGTATACTCACACACATCTCCAGCAATGAAGGTTGGGTTAAGAAAGAGTTGGGAGTTGGTATTTTTACAAAGCTAAAAGAGATACTAAAGCTGTACAAAAAAAAAGAAAATCTCACATTTAACGATTACGAGAAAGTCAAGTGTGTGCGACATGTTAAACACCCTCAGAAGAGGGTGTATGTTAATTAAACATAATCGTGCTTAATTGTAATTTCTTGGATTTTTGAGTGGTTATATAAAATTTTTCATCAGAATTCACATTATAACGAGACGAATGACGATGACAATTCTTTTGTTATTATATAGAGTTTTAATTAAATTTTGTGACGGGCTTTACTACAACTCTTGTGTATGTGGTCTTATTTTTAATCTCTGACGGAAGGAACTTTATATTACTGTGTGTCTGTTTCTCTTTGCGCTTATAATGTTTTTGTTGTTGTTGTTGTTGTTGTTGGTGTATATTTGACAGATAAGCGAGATTCTGTGGGGAAATGTTTGTAATTCCACGAAATAATTATGCATATAACTGAAACTTTGATGTTCTGTAGACTCGATTTAGTGGTGACTGAGGGATTAATTTGGTTGCACTTGCTTTGCTGTCTGGTAGAACAAAGTTATTTTATAAACAGGGTAGTTTTTTTTAATGAAATTAAAGTGGATACAAAAATTCAATAAATGAAATTGGGTTTTTGGGGTTTAAGACTGCATACATTACATACCAAGCTATATTGTTTTTTATGAGAAAATTCAAGCAAAGCAAGCAACTTTTTTGAATCGAAAAATGGTTTGATTGATTATTTGTTGTTAATAAGTTACGACAGTTTCGAATTTTTCATTCTGTTTTCTATGTTTTTTTGGGAAGTGGTAAAATCGTCAAAAAATGCATTGTTTTCTATGTTTTTTCGTTGATTTGTTTTCTATGAGTTTCAAGAATAAGCAAGGCAACTTTAACTATCGGGAAATGATAAGCATAGTTCGACTTTCATTAGTCTTTAAAAAAAACATGAAATTTTCTATATTTTTGCCTGTTTTACTCGTCCGATATGAAATAAGGAAAACCCACTCTTGAAAAACTGTTAAAATTTCTTACACCTAGTGGCTTATGGCTAAATAATTTGCCGTTAATTGATCGTTTATTAATTGTAATAAACTATATTTTATTGTACAATTTTTATTTTTTTTGTGCTCTTTATAAAATTTGCAGGGCCACATTAACGGATCAAAACATTTGTAGGTGGATAATTTGTTGTTAATTAATTGCAAAAATTTTGAATTTTTCATTCTATGTTTTCTGTTTTTTTCTTCGAAAAGTGGTAGAAGCTTCTAAATTTGATTATTTACAATCATTTATTCAAATTTAATTTTGCAATGTTTTCTATGTTTTTTTGGTGTTTGTTTTCTATGAATGTCACAGTAGCAAAACAATTTTAAAGAAACAGAGAATGGCCTGGTGCATAGTTTGCCTTCAATAAGTCATCAATTACATTTATAACAATTTAGAGTTTTTCCGCTCAATATTTTCTACGATTTTTTTGGGAGCTTCTCTAACTTGATATCGAGTAAAGAAAGCACCCTCTCAAAAATTATAAAATAGTAATTTGCAATTAGTTAGACGTTAATTTGATATGACAAAGTCAATTCGATCGTGCAATGTTTTCTTTGATTTTCTAGTGTTTTGCAGATATCACCGATACAAAATGGGAAGGTGAATAATTTAACACTTAGAAGTTGTGACCTACTCAAATTTGTCATTCTATGTTTTTTTTTTCGAGAAGTGATAAAAACTTGTAGAACTTATTATTTATTGCTTAATAATTTGCTATTAATAAGCTAGGAATTTGTGGTGACAGCTAAAATTTTTGTATGCAATTTGTTCTATGTTTTTTGAGTAATTTAATTTCTATGAGTGTCAAGTTGGCAAAGCAACTTTTGCGAATAAGAGAGTCGTTAACTATTTGTGGAAAATTTGACTTAGATAGACTTAGACTTCGAACTTGTAGAACTTATTATTTATTGCTTAATAATTTGCTATTAATAAGCTAGGAATTTGTGGTGACAGATTAAATGTTTGTATGCAATTTTTTCTATGTTTTTTGAGTAATTTAATTTCTATGACTGTCAAGTTGGCAAAGCAACTTTTGCGAATAAGAGAGTCGTTAATTATTTAAACTTTCACGAATTGGAAAATGGGTAGTTGGATATTTTGTCGTAAATTAGCCTTGAATTAGTTGTGATAATTAGAATTTGTCGTTCAATGTTCTTTTTGTTTTTTTGTGTGTTTTGGTAATTGGACATAATACCAAAAGTAGTAAAATGGATTGTGGCTTAATAATAACGGGTGATTTTTTAGCTGGTTTGGTTTTGGCAACACTGGTTTTGACAGCTGACGTGTGTTTAGTACCTTGTGTCACTGTCAAACAGCTTCAATTTGGTTTGCAATTTAACCATGGATCGTCTTACAAATGAACAACGCTTGCAAATTATTGAATTTTACTATCAAAATTCGTGCTCGGTTCGAAATGTTCATCGCGCGCTGCTTCCATTTTATGGTCGGCATTCTCGACCTTCTGAGCAGTCTATTCGGAATATTGTGACCAAATTTCGCACCAAATTTACTTTGTTGGACATTAAACCACCAACACGCTTACGTACTGTGCGTAGTGAAGAAAATATTGCGGCCGTATCAGCTAGTGTGACAGAAGACCGCGAAATGTCGATTCGGCGCCGTTCCCAGCAGTTAGGCCTTTGTTACAGCACTACGTGGAAAATTTTGCGGAAGGATTTGGGCGTAAAGCCTTTTAAGATACAGCTGGTGCAAGAACTAAAGCCAGCCGACCTACCACACCGCCGAATTTTTGGTGAATGGGCTCTTGGAAAGCTGGCCGAGGATCCGCTTTTTTATCGAAAAATTGTGTTCAGCGATGAGGCGCATTTTTGGTTGAATGGGTACGTAAATAAGCATAATTGCCGCATTTGGAGTGAAGATCAGCCAGAAGCATTGCAACAGCTACCAATGAATCCCGAAAAAGCCACTGTTTGGTGCGGTTTATGGGCCGGCGGCATTATTGGGCCATATTTCTTCAAAGATGATGCGAATCGCAGCGTTACTGTCAATGGTGAACGCTACCGAGCGATGATAACAAACTTTTTTTTGCCCGAAATGGAAGTTCTTGACTTGCATGATATGTGGTTTCAACAAGACGGTGCCACATGCCACACAGCACGCGAAACAATGGCGCAATTGCGAGGCGAGTTTGGTGAACAGTTAATTTCACGTTTCGGGCCGGTCAATTGGCCGCCTAGATCGTGCGATTTGACACCATCAGATTATTTTTTGTGGGGGTATGTCAAGGTTAATGTCTATAGGGACAAGCTTGCTTCGATTGACGCACTGGAAGCCAACATCCATGCATTCATTCTAGAGATACCGGCCGATATGTGTGAAAGAGTATGCCAAAATTGGACTCAGCGGATGGGCTACCTGAGACGCAGCCGCGGTCAACATTTGCATGACATTATCTTTAAACATTAAATTGCAAGGTTCAAACTATCAATTCAAATAAATATTTCATTCATTTTTTTGAATTTTGAATTTTGTGTTTTTTTTTTTTAAAGTTCTAAACCTCTTAAAAAATCACCCGTTATAATCCAAAAACTTTTCTATGTTAAAGGTTACTTACACTAAATGAAAACTTTATGTGGCAGGACTTAAAGTGGTTCGTTAGGCTCTGTATTTTAACATTTACTAACCAATATTACCTTCTACTTATTTTTTTGATGAAAACAAAAAAATAAACTTATACAAAAAAATTACGAAATGAAAAGCCCTAAGTGGTGACGTTTTGACAGGATATAATCCTACTTTTTTAGAATGGCAAAATCTTGGCAGTTCAAAAAAAGAAACCATTGCTACGTGATTAATGGAAGAAAAATATCAGTTGTCAGAGGGATGTTACAGAAAAGGTGGCAGGAATAATATGCGTGAGCAGTGCGAGCACCCTCTAGCTATACCGCCGCAAATCGAGATATCCAAAAATTGTACTGTATGTAAGTTGTTACCTACATACATACATATGTACAATATACATCTCTAACATAGTGTGGAATCATTGGATTGACTTCACCCAACCCTCTTCACACTTTCCATCCATCCTTTGTGATTAATTCGCTAAAAACCAAGTATTGCGAGTGATGAGGATTTTTTTGTGTGTGTGTGTGTGTGTTTGGATCACAGGAGAATAATACTCCCATTTGCGTGTCATGCTCGTGTCGCAGGGACGACATCACAAACTTAATGAAAAGCAGATTACACGCCATAGTGAGTGGCAGAAATGCCAAGATCTCTTCGACAACATGCATTAGAAATGGGTTCGTTTAACCTCAGCGGTAATTTGTAACCAAGAAAGCTGCTCCCAATGCTGCCAAGACAAAGGCGGAGGACCATATCATAGGAGAAGGAACGGAAGTTAACGAATGAAACGTCAGACAGCTAAACGAGTACGCTGAAACGATAAACGGTGGGAATCACTGAGATTTCTCGCATTCCTTCCGCTTTTGCAGCGCGCTGAATCCGATTCCGAATCCAGGCATTTTTATCTGATGCCACAAAAATGTTGATGATGCTTCGTTTAACATTTAATTTGCATTTCCATTGAGCAGCGTGTTCAGGCGTGAAAACAGCCACTTTAACGAAGACAAATGGTGCTCCTGGGTCCGATCAATGCCAAAATAAGAATTTTTTTTTCATTTAAATTTAATTATGTGTGTATGAGTAAAGAGGAAGGAGCTGGAACATCCCTACGCATTGGCCAGACACTCCATACCACAAAACTTGCACTTGTCGGCTTGTGTACACATTGGTTTATGTTGTGAAATAATAATGCATTCGGACACACTTGGCGTGACATTTTTAATCCAGGGTCTGGTTACTGGTTATTCCTGATGGGTGGCGCATATTTCTGGACATTGAGAAGGGAAATGATGCCACTTTTGACAGAACATCGTAGCCACAAAAACACTCGGTTTGGCGGTTGACCACGGATGAGTGGTGTGTGTGAGTTTTTTTTTTTTTTTGTTTTTAATTCATCCTGCTGGGGAGTTTTACTTATTTTTTGCTGTAATCCTTGGGATGACGAAAAAACGTAAATTGATTGGAGAACAATAAATCCTTTCAGTTTTTTCTCTTTTTTGTTGTTGTTGCTTTTTGCGAATTTCGAGTTGACATGAGTAATGAGTGACACTGGGTTATTCTTATGAAAGGCGGATGGAGAGGATTGTTGTTAAAATTGTTGCCCTACATATACATATAGTACACCACAAAAGGCTTTGAATCATTTAAACGAGCGACATTTATATATTTGGCTACGAGAGGATTATCTTTCGTGTATGGAAATATTTTTTTTAACGATTTTATAGTTTTTTTTCAGATATTTTGTTTTCATATAAACCGGACGTATTTTACATACTTAGGAGGTGTATAGGTATAGATAAATCTGTAAGAAAAATAATGCATTAATAAAAAATTTAAAAAGGATAGTAGCCTTTTTTTTTTCTCCCAAAAATGGAATTTTGTTTTCAAGAATGAAATTTGGCAAATTTGAGAACGAATATGTTTATTTCTTTTCGATATACCAAAAATCAAAATGTCTGCTTAAGCACCAAATGAAAAGATAAAAAATGTATAATTTACAATTATTATTATGGCTTGAGACAGGTATTTGGAGGAAAAAATTAGTAAAATTACTTTGGAGCGAGTATTTCAATTTCAATTCAATTTCAATTCAATTTATTTGTATAAATATAAAGGTATTTGTACATTAAGATTTAAATCTTTTATAGTACTAAGAGATTATGGTTGAAAGATAATGTTTTAATTATTTATGCTCAAATTCAAATTAATTTAATGGCTTAAAACTATGAATGTATATAAACAAAAATATTAGTTTAAAGATTCGATAGAAATGGGAGAAAAGTAGAAGTGAATAATGGTTTAAAGATAAAGATAATAAAAGAGAAAAGAATAGCTTTAGAACAGCTTTAAGTTTAAGGAAGTAGCGAGAAATGTAGAAAAATTGCACTTTTAAGCCGAGTGGCATTAGTAATAGTTCTTATACTTGTTGGTAAAGAGTTCCATAATTTAACAGCGTGAATAAAAAATAAACGGGATGAATTGAGATAATGATAACGTGATGGAATTAGACTAAGGGTTCTGAGGGAACGGGCAAAATTAAGTTTTTCATACAAATACAGCGGAGCTTTCCCAGTAACAAGATTATGTAAGAAGATACAATTTCTGGCATCGATGTAGTGTTTTAAGGTTGTTCCTAGAAAATGTTTGACATGGTGAGATATATGGTCATTAAAAGCTACTTGCAGCTTACGTTGGGATAATGAATCAATGTTAGGGTAAACAACCTCAGAGTAAGTGATCAGGGGAAGAATAAGGCTTTTAACCAGTCTTCTTCTGGTATCAGGTGGAGTAAAGCTTGCAGCCATCCATAACTTACGAAGACATCCATATATTTTACCAATAACATAGTTAGTATGGTCATATCCAGATAAATCAGAGTTTATTACAAAGCCCAGATTTGTTACAGTTTGAACAATTTTTAGAACATCAACAGAAAGTAAAATATTAGGTAAAGTATCGAGGTCTAACTTCTTTTTAGATATTGGAATAACTTGTGACTTTCTGGGATTAAGAAGTAATCCATTTCTAATGGACCAAGAGTGAATGCCACGAAGGTCCTCATTTAAATCGCTTGCTAGCTCTGCTATATGGGAAGGCGGCCTAGCCAAGTACAACTGAACATCGTCAGCATAGAGGTGTACTGTGGAGTTTTTGCATTGATATGGTAAATCATTAATAAACATACAGAACATTATAAGACCCATGATTGATCCTTGTGGAACACCCTGTTTTACAGGTAAAAGGTCTGAAAAAGAATCATTAGTTACAACCCTTTGACATCTGTCAGACAGATAGCTTTCAAATAACCTAACTGCGGAATAACCGAAACCAAAAAGATGTCTCAATTTCCAACATAGAATTTTGTGGTTTACTTTGTCAAAAGCCTTCGAGAAATCAAGAAGGCAAAGAAGCGTTACATACCCCTTGTCATAATTCTGTCTTATATCGTCCAAAACATTGACCATGGCGGTTGAACAACTGTGGTGAGATCTAAAACCAGATTGGCCAACATACAGTAGGTTATATAGAGACAAGTGTTGAAGAACCTGCTTGGCTATTAATTTCTCAAAAACTTTTGACAAACATGGTAGAATACTGATTGGTCTGAAATCGGCAGCGGACACAGGATTGCTTTTTTTTGCAACAGGCACGACTCTAGCTACTTTCCAAGACTTCGGAAAGGTTGATGTCGTTATGCAGTGGTTATTTCCTCAATCATAAGATACAAAAAAAAATGGGCTTCAATGTGTCAATTGGGTTTGAATAGACCTTTCCATTAGCATTATGGCACTATTTATTTCATTAACTTCGAAAAAACGTTGTTTTTTTTTTTAAATAATAGCAAGGGGTTAGTCATGTTTTTTCAGAAATCCATGAAAAATTTTTACGACTAAATTTTTATATTTTTCGAAAGGTGTAATTTCCTATTCATAACTGAAAGCCGCAACAATTTTGTAAGCTATGTTTGTTAGATATTCGCATTTAACGGATTGCTTAAAAATTTAATAAAATTACATTGGATGTAAATATCTAATGAACTAAACATTGCAGAAGGTCCTGGTTTTCAGAAACGAATAGCTTTCAAATAGATAATGAAGAATTTTTTAGCCGCAGCCATTTGCATGGCTTGGTGGTGAAAATATATCTATCCAAAGGCATTTTCAGGCTAAATGCAAATAATCGAATATGTCTTCGGATGCCTATATTTCAAAAACCATGTATCATAGAAGGTACTTATTTTCAGTTTTGGAAAGCTCTGGAAAATTTCAACACCACACTTTTTATGTCAGCATCTTCTATGGCTTAGTTTCAGAAATATCAGCATTCAAAAACATTAAGGTAGGTATTTGAAGGCAGATAATCAGTAAAATCACTTTGAAGCGAGTATTTACTCAACCGTTCGATAAAAAGAAATTGGGCTTCGATGTGTCATTTGGGTTTGAATAGATCTTTCCTCTAATGTATGGCACCATTTATTTTATTAACTTTGAAAAAAAAGTTTTTTTTTTTTGTTTGAAAAAAAGGCAAGGGGTTAGTCCATGTTAGTCCATGATTTTTTCGCAAATTCATGAAAAATTATGAAAAATTGTTTTGACTAAATTTTTACATTTTTGGAAAGGTGTATTAATTTCCTATTCATAACTGAAAGCCGCAACAGTTTTGAAAGCTTAGTTTGTTAAATATTCGCATTTAACGGGTTGCTTAAAATTCAGTAAAATTACATTAGATGTAAATATCTAATGAACTAGACATAGCTCTGGAAAATTTCAACACCACTTTTTTTATTTCAGCCTCCTTCAAGACTTTGTTTCGGAAATATCGCAATCCAAAGACAATAAGGTAGGTAGTTGGAAGCAGAAAATCGATAAAATCATGTGATGTCACTTTGGATGTGAATATTTTACCAACCAGACCATGAAAAAAATGTTACGTGAATGTATCGATAGGCTTTGAATACAGCTTTCCATTGACGTATGTTACGATTAATCTTATTAATATTTAAAAAAAAGTTTACGCAAGTCTACGCAAATCTACGCAAGTATATGCAAGTCTAACGCATGTGTAGGCAAGTCTACGCAATGTTAAGAAAGTAACTTTAGATGCGTATATTTCGAGAACCAGACATCATAGTTGGTTCTAGTTTTCAGTTTTTAAAAGCTCTGAAAAATTTCTATCGAAAAAATCAAAATTCTATTTTGATTTTTTCTACTTTCTACAGGGCTCGGTTTTGGAAATATCGTTATCCAAACACATTAACATACATTTTGTGAAGCGTGAAATCAGCATTGCTATTTTTTGATTCTGAAGTAAAATCCAATTTGTCTGTTATATGTCAAAATTTCGTTTATGTGTAAATATTAAAAAAATTGCAAATTTTTAAATACTACGCAAGAAAATTTTTTTAATTATTCGACATTCTTGAAAACAAACATAGTGATGCATAGTTCCAAAAAGATAACAAAAAGTTTCACATTCTTTTAGCTTTTATGGCCGAAAGTGAATTTTGCTGTCAGCTGCGAAACTTGTAGTACGTCAAAATATTTTTTTAAATTCGCAGATTTGCGAGTCTTGCGAACGGATCATTTGTGCTCTTTAATCCTTTTAGATTCTCATGAAAAAAAATATGCTCAACTCATGCTATAATATGCAAAAAATTTAATAAAGGCGAAGTTCACATAGGAACTTTTGCGAAGCCTGGAGTAAGCACAGCCATTTTTAGTTTTCAAGAATCATGTTTGTTCATAATTTATAATTCCAAACGTGGTGGTTCAGATTGTGGATGTTAAAATTTTAAAAACGTACCTACAGCATTTTCAATCAATTAAATAAAAAGCATATTTGCAACTTTTGCATCTGAAAATAAATATTGCGAAGCATGAAAAGTTTACAAACCCATTTTTAGTTTCAAGATACATGCTTGGTTATTTATTATTTGTGCAAATTGTGATTATTGGTTTAGTTAATATTAAAAATTCAAAAATTTGCAAATTTTGCCAATCGTTAAAGACCATTCGAAATAATATTAAATTAATAATTCAACAAGTCCAATGCCTAATGCTTAGACTTCTACGTGGTTGTTTTTTGTTTTTGCATTGTTAAAACCTACTTCTATGCTAAGCTGGGCAAAAAAACTTCCAGATTAACGATAAGGAATTCTAATATTGTTAGATATAGCTAACAGTGCTTTTTATCCAGAAAACCACGTATGTTAAATTGAACTTAAGACAAATTGCGTATGACAAAGGCCCTCAGTATACCACTAATGAGTCTTAGTGAGATTGCCGGATGAAACATCAATTCGTAGGACTAAAGGCCATTTAAAGCTATTTTGAATTCATAAAAGTTATACTGCATCGTGTTAAATTTTTGATGCAATGTGCAAAAGAGATAATAAAAATCCGATATAAGTAAATTTTACGGTTGAAAATAAATTTTGCCTACCTTTCACACTACGTGAAGATAGCACCACAAATTTTCGTTCCTTAGTAATAGGCAGTTGCCTCACTGAATTCCTTGTTCGAAAATATTCAAAAAAAAAACCAAATTTTGAAATTTTAAAATTTTTAATTCTTCAAAAATACCTGCAGTTGAACTGTATCTTTTTTTTAAATATACTGCAGTGAAGGGAAGAGATAAAATGAATTACTTACAATTTTTATTTCTAAAAATAAATTTAGAAAATCTGAGAATTAAAAATTTTTCTAAAAAACAGAAAGTTGTTTTGTTTTTTGGGCCCAACTCCTTCTTTTTTTTAGTATTAACACAAATTTAGAAAATTTACTTAATCTACACTTGAAGAACTCGTATTATCATTTTTGTATTTTTCTTTAAAAACAGAAGTGGTGTCATAATGTCAATGTGCTATGAGTGACAAGTTATCAAAGTAACTTTGACATTTCGAAAAATGGGTAGATGATGATATGAATTTTTGGGTGCCTTGCTAACTTGACAAGCCTAGAAAAGCAGTAAAAACTTCATATACTAAATGTTTTCTGACTTAGTAATTTGCAATTGATATATCGTTAAAATTTATCGTTCAATGTTTTCTATTTTTTTTCTAGTGCTTTGCTAACTTAACACATCTCGGAAAGTGGATTTGCTAATACTAATGGCTAATGGCTTAATAATTTGTAGTAAACTAGTCTTGAATTAGTTGTGACACTTTCGAATTTTACGTGCAATGTTTTTAACGTTTTTTGGACTCCATGTTAATTTGACATTAAGTTAGCATAGCACTACCTCAAAAAGTGGTAAAAACCATTTATACCAAATAGTTTATTTCGTATTATGGTATACTATTCGTAAATAAGTTTTGAAAATTTTGAATTCGTCGTTCTATGTTTTCTTTGTTTTTTTCCCGAAAAGTGGAAGAAACTTTTAGACAAAATATTTTATTACCTTGTTATTTGTCTTTAATTAATTGTTAATTACGTGCTACAAAATCAAATTTTTCATGCGATGTTTTCCATGTATTTTCAACAAAAGTTATTTTCACCCAATAGAAGCGTAATAAAGCAATAAACCGTTCAATATTTTATCAATTTTAACACTTTTTCGAATAAAATTTCGAATGAACTAAAATTAATATGAAACTTAAATTGAAAACATAGAAAGCATGAAAAATAATGATAAAACTGTCACATATAACCCAAGGACTTAATAATGACAATCATTACTCAATTCAAATTTCAAAGAACTTTTTTTGGATAAATAAAACAAAAAACATAGAAAACATTACATAAGAAATTGATTTTGTCAAAACTAATAAATGGCAAATTAAGCCATTCAAAAAAAGCATAGAAAACATAGAATGACGAATTTGAAATTGTCACAAATTACTAACGACTAGTTAACGGTAATATATAAATCTCTCAACCATCAGGTATAAGAAGTTTTTACTAATTTTCGAGAGTGTGCTTCAAAGCATAAAAAAACATCGAAAACATTGATCGACAAATTCGAGATTGTCAATTCGAATTAACAACAAATTATCCGCCTTTCTTATAATTAATTTTTTTTTTTAATTTTTATTTTTCAATTCGTCAAAGTTTCTTTGCTAACTTGACACTCTTGACACTTTTCAAACCTAGCTAACGCATATTTGTCATCAAGAGGCTGGAGAAAGAATAGCTTTTGTCCATCAACCTGGCTCATTAAATTTTTATTTCAATACCACGAATGAAGATTTGTTGTTTTATTTTTTTTTAAATTAAATTAAATCTGCTTAATTCTATTAAATTCTATGCTTCTGCAAAAATTATTTCAGGAAAAAGTTAACAATTTTTCTATAATTTTCAACGAGCATGTAAACTTTCATCTCCAAATGAAACAAGCTTACAACACGATTAACCTAACCAATACTCGTAAAAACTAGTTTTTCACACATCAAAAACTTTCACAAAAAAAAAAAACAAACAACTTCTATTGGCAAGTTAACCACATTTAAAACCTCGATTTGTAAATTATAGGCATAATATCTAGCGCCTGGGCTGCCATATTAAAACCGCAAGTTGTAAATATTTTAAGGGAATTCACTGCTCTTTTTTTGTTTGCATTCTAATTTTCGACCATGTCGAAAGCTACGAGTGCATGCATACATACGAGTATTTACCAAATGAAGAGTAGTTTTATTTTTGTTGTTTTTCTACGGTTTTGTTCTTTGTCCGGAAAATTGGCAAATTATCCAGCAACTACTACATTATAGTAGGGAACAATAATTGTTAACCTTTATAGCTTTGCTTATATGTTTGAGTATATGTTGGTTTGGTACATGCTCGCGGTGAGAAGTTGTTAGAATTTTAAAATACGAATTTGTGTAAGCAAATTATAAAAAAAAAGTATACATACGAATGTAAATGTTTTCGTGGTATAATGTTGGTTCAAGGAAATGCTGTTGAGGTTGACGTTTATAAAACCAAATTAGTTTTGAATGAAAATAGAAAACAAACCAGAAGTGTTTTGGTTTTGAACCTATTGAAGTGATACACAGCTGTGTGTTTTTTAAAAAAAATAATATTTTTACTTGTAAAGCTCTCACACCTAAACATTTTAAATCAGAAATCCCCCTTTGGCACGTTGTTCTAATAAAACAATTAAGAGTACAAGTCATCAGTTAGAATTTAAATTCTCCCAAAATGAAAATAATATAAAATACTTATTGAACGTAATTGTTGCAAAACTAAACATATATTAAAATCCTTCAATTAGTTGAGTATAGTAAAAAGCTATGAAAGACTCGCATTGGGCGCCAAACTAGTTTCTAGGTTCTGACAAAGGCTCGTAGTCCACATTAGGTTTGTGGTCCCTAGTAACCACTTTTACTCTAATTGCAATAAAATTAAACAGTAATTAAATTCCGACTTTCATTAAAAGCTAAAAAGGACTCGCATTGGGCGCCAAATGCATTTCTGGGTTGCTCGTGGTCCACATTAGTTGCGTGGTCCATAATAACCACTTTTCTCTAACTGCAGTAAAATGAAACAGAAAATGAATCTTTTCCATCAGTTGATGGTGGTAATAAGCTAGAAAGGACCCCCATTGGGCGCCATCTATGTAGTATTTTGATATTTTCATTTTTCTTCATTATGACTCATTGCCTAAAATTGATTGTCATTAGTTAAAAAAATAACTTTTCCTTTTTATACAATTGTTATTGTGTTGTTCAAACAAAGAGAACTAAATTTAAATGTATTCAACCTCATATACAATCCTCTTTTGAACAAACAAAAATAAATAAACACAATTTTTTAAAGGTTCTTTCTCTGTCTAAGTAAATAATTAAACAACAACAAAAAAAAAATGTAAGAAAAGAAATCATCAGTAAAAAAAAAAAAATTGCCATAAAGTAAAAACAAAATTATTTAAAAAATTCCTTTGCTCTGGTTATCCTCGCCCAAGTGGTCATAAAAGATGAAGAGACTTTCCACTTCAAAACATCTTCAAGTATAGAATTTAAATTCACATTCCAAAGCTGATCTGTTTCTTAGGTCTTTGGACAGTATCCAATAGAAGAGACAGCAACAAAAACACCACCATCAGCAAAACAACATAATTCACAACGAAATCAAATGAACTCACTTTTAGGCTACTCTCCTTGAGTAGGGATGGTTAAAGCTAATTCAAGAACATTCCATTGTTTGAATGTTTGCCTGCCCATTCTTTGGACCAATGTTTTCATTTCTCCTTATCTATCTCACTAGAAGGTCCACCCACCCATCCATCCGCCTGAATTCACCAAACAACATGGGCTTTGGAGTGGCAACATTTTGAAAGGATATATTGTTCAATCATCGTCCTATTTTTTCCATCGATGTCCTGTTTATATGAACACATACATATCGGTTCATACCTATTTTATATATTTTCGAGACATGCACAGCATAAAGAAGAAGAAAATATCATTACCAGCATTTTTGGGTGTCCAACAGCAACATCACTTGAAAATACACTTAAAAGGCCAATACACTTTATACTGTTCAAGGACTTCTGCCTCACCTTCTTTTAGCTTCATGCTTTGCTTTTTGTACTTTCTTTTCTTTAAAATGGTTTTTTTGTTTTTTTTTCCTTGACAATTTTTTTTTTAGAATTTTTGTTTTGAAAAGTTCTTTCACTTCTAAGTAGGTATCCATAAACAGGAGATTTACGAAGAAAGATAAATGTATAAGGTTCAAAGTATTGTATACGAGTATAAAAGAACGCAGAAACTAAGAAAACGTATCTTCACGAGTATAAAGGAATTAGGTATTTGTTGTCCTTTATCAGGACGAATCTGTCCTCAAAATCTTTATTTTTTCTCTATCTCATATCAACACAAGTAGTTGCTTCAACTTTTGCTTCAAGAAATTCATTTAAAATTCACTATTCGATTGAAGGACCTCGCAATCTGACGATATGGACACGGACAGATCATTTTCGAATTTCACAAACAAAATCTAGAGAGTGAGATTTTTCCCGTGAATATTCAGTCCTTTTTGTCCTGAGGCACGTTAAAAGTTCACTCAAGCATTTGACCTGTCTTTCATAAAATATTTTATGCCATAAACATAAACATTCCAGAATTCATTAGACTGTTATTGATTTAGGACCAAATATAATACAAAAGGACCATATAAACGCCCAAAAACAAATCAAACGAAGATGAAAGGACAACGTCGACGTTAGAATTATTATTTTCTCTGAAATATAAAATTTAAATTTGTCAAGGATGAATACGTAACCATAAGCAATGTATTATATATGATTTAATATTTTTCGTTGACCGTATCCTGATGATGACGATGAGGGCAAGGCCGCTGATGGTGATGATGTGTGTAACTCAACCCCAGGACCTCGGAATTTCTTGGTATTTGAAGTATTAAAATGTCCATAATATCCAAGTATGATGTATCCAATGACTAATATCCAATAATGCCCCTAGCGTCCCACACCATAGAATTTCTGAAAGGCGAAATTCCAAATCATAGAATACTGAAGCTTATATTATTTAAGGGAAATTAGATTTCTCCAGCGTTCTTAATTTAGTTCTAATTTAGTTCCAAGAATTCAATTTATTTTACATGTAATTCGATGTTTAGTGAATTGAAAAAGTAAAAAAAATTCCCATTTCTATTGATTTTGATGTCGATTCTATTTTAAGCTTTATTAAGTTTTTTGAGAAGTCCATTAACTTTTTTTTCTGCAGAAAGGTTATTTCTCAGAAATTACATATTCTTGATATGAGAAATTTTGGCAGTTGGATACTTTCAGTAATCTTTATGCCTTTTTGTTTTTTGTTACTCGTGAAAAATAGAAGACCATTTTGATGTCTAGTTCAAGGATAAAGGTCACAAACACACAAATTTTATCTCGTCATATTGGGGAATTCAATATGGTAGTTAAGAAAAAAAGAAAAACAATAAAAAAAAAGAAAAATTATTCATTTGCTAGAAAATGTTAACAATTTGAAGGTGAAGGTTTGAATTAAAGTAAACACTTATGTATAGAACTTAATTTGCGTCAGTAGAATTGAAGTGAACCTCAAGGTTCCAATCCTATGTATAGTTCCTCTGCAGGTAGCTTTGTAAAGGAGAATCAGGGTAGTCTTGTAATATTTTTCAATATGTTTAATTTGGTAATTGAAGTAAGATTTTATTTATTTAATATTACAATAGACGTTCGATATTATGAAGCAAGCAATACAAATCAGGCCTATACACTATTTCGAGACTGTTAACTTTTTCGAGTGGGAGTTTTGAAAGGCTTTCTAAAGATAAATTTGATCCAAAACGCAGATTTTGTTCGATGTAAGTATTTTTTTTACATATATTTAAGCGTTAGACAAAGTTTTCAATCAGGTTTTAAAAAAACAGAAGCAGTAACTCAATGTTTTTAAGCCATGTAAAATACTTGCGAGACTGTTTTTTGAGAAAAACCTATTTTTTAAAAATATTTTTGTGAGATAGTTAACTATTTCGAGATTCGCTAAATCAGACGTCTATTGTAATTCATTTCAAAAAAAAAACCTTCAATTCATTAAACCTTGGGCCAATGCGTTCAACGAAATAAAAAAGTTAAACAAAAGAAAGCTCAGCATTCAGCGAAAGCATCTATCCAATATTTCTAAGCAAAAACTTCGTTTCAAGCGTATTTATTTATTATATATTCTAAGAGGAAGTTGAGTTACCAATAAAGCCTAATATGGAAACGAAAATACTATTTTTAACATAGGCTATTGATTATGTCCTTAAAAATAGGCCAATAAGGATCTAAGACGTTCATGGGTTTTGTTGTAAGAATCAATCAGTTTAAGGGTTGCTATGTTATTTTTTTCAAAGTTCAAAATAATTGCCAAAAACCACAAACTTGCTTCTAAAAACACGGTTTTTGAACACATTTCAGCTGATTATACATTCTTCGACATAAAAAAATATTACCAGACGAGTTTTTCTGTCGAAAGTGCTTGCTATTCGAGCTCAAAGTTTTTCAACAATTATTATAAGAAATTCCAGTTTCGATAACCAAAATCATCTGGAACTATTTGTTTCAGGTCCAAGAAGGTATAGTTAGCTAACATGAGTTCAAAAACCTGGTTTTTAGGAGCAAATTTATTGTTTTTGGCAATTATTTTAAGCTTTGAAAAAATTAGTGACAACCCTTAAACTTCGAAAATTTTTAAATTTTTCTACTATTTATTTATATTTTGAATGGTCAAGCATGAATCATACACCCAGTTTGAGCGTATCTATCATATTACAAGGTTCTTAAGAGAGCCATAAATAACATATGAATACAATGGAAACTCTTTATATTGATCCTGAGCTGACTAAAAGCTTCACTATTCCTTATAGCGGACAATCAAAGAAATATTCCAAGCCAGATATGATTTCCAATTACATCAGACGTAACTTTCGCTAAAGTCAAGGTGTAAATCCTTACAATCATGTACAATAACTGTGTCAACAAAATAATTGATATTTTTCGACGAAATGCAAGACAACAAAAAATATCGATAGCGAAGAAAGGCAATAAGATTACTACTGATCTTGATAGACTCGTTCTTAGGAATCTGGAGGCGTTCTGCAGAACTGATAACATCATTCCGGATAATGTAGTTTAAATTTAGAGAGAAAAACTCGACTTTACATTCAATCTTAAAATTACATTTTAGCACCCTTAATGGGTATCAAGTTGTTTTAGGATGTTTCCTGGATATACAGAAATAGAATTCGACCGTCTCTGGATATAAGGACCTTATACAAAAGCTACCCATATTTGATTTTCCTGGTAGGTACCTGCATAGGCTAATAACTAATAACTAATAATTGTCAGTTTTATCATTTTCGTATTGCGTTTTTTTTTTTAATAATTAATGGTAAATTTAACAGTCTACAAGAAATGTTGTCAGCATTATCTCAAAATTTTGCTTCATTTTCGAGTAATGCAAACACCTAAAAACCTACTTTTGCAACCCTATAATTTAAAAGAACTCGGCAGTTTTTCCATCTTCAATGAAAAATTTAATGATTTCTACAATAAATATCCATGAAGGTATTGGTTCCTTACTTTGGTTAAAAAAAGAGAGCTTTAATTTTTTTTAAATGAATATGTCAAGAACGGTTTGATGAATTTTTTGTAGCTAAGTTTCCAAAATTGTCATAGCAAAAATTATTTTAAAAATTGTGACCACCGTATATCATTTTTTTAATGTATCAATTTTTAGAGTATGTTTTTTTTTCAAAAAAATGTTTATTATGCAATAAAACTTTTTTTTAAATATACAAAATTTTTATATTTTATTAGTTTTATTTTATTTTAGTTTTACTTTCAAAAATAAAGTATATGTATACACTTTAAGGCTTTGCAGTTCCTAAAAAGAAATTGAACTCGAGATTTAAACTAAATTTGGATAGGCAAGACAAAAAAGCAAGTGTCACATTTCTGTCTATCCGTTGAACAGCAGCACCTCTGGAACAACAATTTTTCAGAACCGGGGCAAAAACTTGAATTTGGTGTCCCTAAGGTTTTTGAGATTTAAAAAATTTTTTTTTTAAAAAATGGCAATTGGTTGAATATTTTGTAGTCGGGAGATACAAGCTTTTTAATGATTTGCACTCTATACAATGAAAACCAAAGGCCGAAGACAGAGAGGACTACAGGGGTCTGATCTTCCACCCGAAGATTTTTTAAATACATTTTCAAATCATATATTACTGGTTCAGAATAAGAAATTTTTACACAAATTTCTGCAATTGTTACAATGGTGTTCAAAACATTCAGAATTTACTACTTAGCTCACGTGAAGTATATAATTTTCAACGAACATAGTAAGGTACCTCTACCTTGTAAGCTTAAAATGAGATTTGAAAACAATAATTCCATACTTTCTTCTCTTTGCATTCTGAAACCCTCAGGTTTTGGCAAAGATAAACAAAATTTTTACGAAGAAAACAAACATTGATGCAAAACATTTGGATAGTGAAAATTTAATTTTTTAAGTCTGGTCACAAGTTTTTTAAAATTTTGTTTTAATATGGACTCTGAAAATAAAAGTGTTTTGATTCTTTAACGTCTAAAAACATACCCAAGAAATTTTACCAGTGAAGTAAGACTTTCAGGATTAGTGTAAATGTCAATTCATCGACAAATTAAGATTAATACAAAGGATATACCTACATTTTTGTTGCACAGAAGGCCAGAAATCTAATTGTGAAACTTTTTTTTTTTAAATTTAGTAAAAGCTTACCCTTCCCCCGCATACACACATACCAATAATCCAAAAGTTTCTTCAATCTTTCCACATTTGTTAAAGGAAGGAAAGCCTTATTCGAAAAATCTTTGAGCCGAAAATAAACCAAAAATCAAGATTAAGCACAAAAATTTGTAGGTTATTTTTTTAATGAAAATATATGCACCTTTAATTTGTTTTATAAAATTAGCTTAAAATGAGAATATAAATAAAGACAATATTTTACTTTCATTTTATAAAAATCCGTATACATGCAAGCTGACTTCTCCCAGGACTTTTGTATTATTTACTTTCGTGACTGAGTGCAAGTAGTATGAAATATTTTGAATTTTAAATGGTGAAAATATTACAATTTAAAATACATTGCCACATTTCCTTCCACTTCATCAAGTGTCGGCAATTCTCTGTTTTGCTAGGCACATTGATTTTACGCTCTGGTGGATGCGACCCAGGACACAGGCTGAGCAGTAGCCTTAATGGCTGGATTAATTTTCCTTAAAACTGGTTGTGCATTTTTTAGAACCAAAAATAAATGTACCTGTTACAGCATTGTTTTTTTTTGCAATTCTACATTCGTATTTTTCTTTTATTAAAAAAATTAAAAAAAAAAATTAAAAAAATTTGGTAAAAAAAAACATATTTATTCAAAAGAGTTGAAATTATATATAATAATAAAAATAAATAAAATAATATATAATAAATAATAAAATAATAGTTTGTGAATTTTTAAAACAAATTTTAATTTTTTGTTTGAAATTCAGATTTTCTAAAACACGTTCCCCTCCTCTTTAGAGGGTGATTTTATAAAAAAATAGGCTGGGTGAGGCCCACTCTAATAACTTCCCATTGTGCCCTAGGAAGAGGCCCGATGTTATTTAATTTTCAAAAATTCGCCTATTAAAGATCTTCGAAAAAGTTCTTTGATAGTCAATATGTAATCAAGTAAAGATTTGTAAGAAGAATAAAACTAACCCAATATCTTTGGTTATTCACAAGATATTTGAGAAGAAAAAAATTTAACAATTCTTGGAAAGGATTATAGTGGTTTTTTCACTAAAAAAAAATCATGTTTTTTGAATAATTTTACAAAACCAATCAAATATCAAGTATGAACTAGTGAAAAGAATTTAAAAATGAAGAAGCCTATACCATTTTATGTGATGATGGCAAAAAAACAGTTTTTTGTTTTGGTTAAAAAAAACTATTTATCGATTTTTTTTGCAAATCCTATTAATTACTAATTATTATAAGCATGTCTATAAAATAAAATTAACCCAAGGCCAACATCATTGTTTGTTCTCAAGATATTTGAGACGAGAAACAATTTTCAACAATTATTGGTGAAGTTGCTTGTAGATTTTTTCGTTTAAGAAAACTGTTTGTTGAATTATTTTAAAAACCCTATCAAATATCAATTATTAACTAATACGAGTATGTAGGATTAAATCAACCAGGAGCCAATATCGTTGTCTGTTCTCAAGATATTTGAGGCAAACAAAAAATTTTCAATAATTATTTTTAAAACTACTTGCAGTTTTTTTCGCTTTAAAAAAAAACTATTGATTTAATATTTTCAAAATATTACGAATTTTTATTAATAAGCTAGTGCATAAAATACAATTACCTCAAAGCCAATATCATTATTTTTTTGTTCTCAATATATTTGAGAAAAACCACTTTTTTCAAAAATTTCTTGAAACTTAAAAAAAAAAAAACTATAAGGTGAAATGTTTTCATAGTTTACCAATTATACAAATTATTTGATACGTAAATATGCGTTGAATAAAATCAACTCGAAGTCGCTGATATAATTTATTCTTGAGATGTACGAGACTAAAGAAACTTAACACGGGTTTTTTTTTAAATTGCCATAGTGAAAAAACCGCTCATTGATTTTTTTGTCCTTTCTGCACGTATTGAAACTTCTATCTATATAATAAAATTTATTTGAACTTGGTACCTTCATTGGTTCTTGAGATATGGTGAACGAAAAAAGTGAAGAAACCTTCGAACGTACGTACAGAATCCGATATCTCTCTAAAAATGATGGATTCCGATTCTTGGAATCTCAAGACGAGAAGATATGTTAAAATTTTCGATTCGACGGATCGGACCAATTATAATAATTTCCAATAGGAAGTTCAAAATTACACAAACTAGAAAAATAATAATTAAAAAGGAGCTAAAATAATTAGAATAAAATTGTTTAACTTGTTTTGAAGCCAGTAATGCAATTTTGTATTTATTTCAAAATTAAGTTATTTTAATGAATAAATTTTGAAAAAAATATTTTCAGACTCAAAATTAAAAAAAAAAAAACAAAATTAAAAAAAATTTATTTTTTGTGTTCAAAAAATATATGAATCAAATGAGCTAAAATCACTTCTCATCCTATAGTGTGTGGAAGATACAGGAATTTTCTCTTTTTTTAATTTCTCAAAAAATACTTCCTGGGTTTTAATTAAACTAAGTCCTATCAATAATTATTACGATATAGTTTTGTGTTTTTTTTTCAAAAAAAAATATAACACAAATAGGAATCTGATGGTTTCTGAGTAAAATTTTTTATTTAAAGGTCCCCATAAAGAATAAGACCTATCAAGCTAGGACAAAACGGCATTGCTTCAACTTTGATGCAGTTAGGGAGTGAATCTACCTCGGACTAATCATTAATACTACGAACGACATCTTAGTAGAAATCCGACGGAGAATAATTATCCTATCAAATCAGTTTGATATAACAGATGAGTTGAAAACTCCCCACAAAAGACGAAGTGCACGCTCTTATAAGACCCTTATACTGCCAATAATCCAACATTAAGATTGCAATGAGATTCAATTATCCAGGGTCTCCATTTTTTTTGTTAAAAAAAAAAAATAAGAACTTTAGTTCTCAAAATTAGAAAATTTCTAACCTTCACTACTATCAAAATCTCTAAAATAACAAGCTTCTCACCTAAATTCCAAATGCATAACACAAAATCTTATAAAGGCAAAGTCCTTTCTAAATTTCAGTAGAGATATCCATCTATGGAAAATCACACGCGCCAAATTTATGTGGGGCTTCAGGATTTCGTGCCCAAAGTCTATAAAGTGACCTTGGAATTCTTCTTCTCTTCAAAATATAACGTAGAATTTGGAATTTATCGCATGAGGGTTAATAAATATCTCATCCATAAGGTAAACGCCCATCTCCTGTGGCAAAAAGGAAGAATAAAATATTTTCATCCGGATAAAAATATATAAATCGATATTATTATATGTTTTAGGTATAAGACGACGTGAATATTTTTCTTATTCATCGTTTTTTATTTTTTCGTTTAAAATTGAATTATGTCAAACGCAGCGTATGGAAAAATATTCACAGCAAGCGCAATTCCTAGAAAATGTTTTCCTAAAAAAAAAAAAAAAAAAAACGTAAACTAAAAATCCTGAGATGGAGATGAAGACGAAGTGTTCCTGACATTAACAGACTGAGAGGTTGGCGTGTTGTCAGAGGCAGAGCCGCTCTCATAGTCATTGGTATATAATGTAGGTGGGTTTTGTGGAAGAGAGCAACACAGGGTAATATAAAGAGAGAGGTATTCCTACATGGAGTAGGTACTCAGCTTTCATGACTTGCAAATTCCGCGAATTTTGCGTGTGACAGACAAAACGTGCCTCAAGGTTGAAATGACGTTATTTAAGTGTGAGTTTGCATCAAACCAGGAAGGATGACATTTTCAAAGGTTTTAAGAAGAGGATTTTGCAAAAAGTTTGTTTTATTTTTTTTTTGCTAACTTTTCTTTCTAATGAAAGTCATAAATATTTTGATTCATATTTCAAACGGTTTTCGGGGTTGTTATTTCATTACTTTTTTTTTTTCTAGAAGAACGCTTCTTGTATAATTTGGAGATTCTAAGAAAAAATTTCAATCTTTATCGATACGCAAGACTTATTTATTTACACACATGTTAAATACTGTTAGATGTTTTAGGTAAAAGAAGAACATCAGTACCGAAAATTGAACCTCTTGGTCGGAGTTTGGGATTAACGTGGAAGTTCCAAAAAATGTTAGAAGATCCAAGCAATTGATATTCATATATGGTTTTTAGACTTCTTGTCATGGTTAAAGCCCACTGTTTCTTGACACATCAGATTAGGAATTGAAAGTAATATTTTTATTTGGTCTTTAAACCATAAACATGGAAAAGTTCCAAATGGAATTGTCCAAAAATCTTCTTCATCACAGTTTCAAATAATTTCCATAATAATTATAAAAAATCCTTACCGTTTTGGGAAGTTTAAAAACAAAACAAAAACAAAAACTCATGGTCACTCAACAGAATTATCATAATCCCCAATAATAGTCCTATACAATCTCTGTTCTAAAATACCTCAATAAAATTATAAGCAAATTGCTAAATGACCTTATGTCATGGACTGTCATTGAACAACTTCCCTTTTCCACTCTTAGATTAGGTACATTTAAAAAAGGGACTTTTTTTTTTAAAAACACAGTTACGATTTAGTCCAGAAATCCAGATACTAAAAAGGCATCATTTGGAAATCGAAATAGCACCAAAATCATTTGAAATCACCGCAATAATAAAAATTAATGGCGCTTAACACAATACCAGCCGCACAGGACCACAAAAATAGGAAGTCGGACATTTTATATATTGTGCGACGACGTTCAGTTTTTTTTTCCTGGAACAACAGTAGCAGTAGGTATACAAGCTCTCTGAATCTAAGGTAAGGTGAAATAGTAGTAAAAAAAACAACAACAACAAAACACAACAGAACAACAGAATGAAAACTAAGAGCAAAGCTATAGATTTGAGCGCCAAACGAAGCATGCCGGTAATGAGAATTATCGCCTTTGGTTTCGAGCCATTTAATGTTGACCCATATCAAAGCACAGTGAGGAAATATGGGAACATGCCTCATTTAAAAGCTTTTTTTTTTGGAAGGAGGGGGGAAGGCTTTTCTTTGCTTCTATTTATGTGATTATGTAGGTCAGAATGTTTTTTTTCTTTTTCTTCTCTTCATAGTAAATTGTATATTTCCAAGTTCAGGCACAAGGAATAAACAGGATAATATAGGAAATGAAGGCTCTGGTGTTTTTATAGAATTATCTGTTGTGGTCGTAAACAAATTAGAAGCGTAATTGTAAGCTTCGTTGTGCGCTATCTCTACTGTGTGGGTGTAATCGATGCAAATTTAATTGGGCTAGCAGGTGTCTGTACAATGTGCCGAAATGTGATTAGATTAACAGTGTCGATGATGAAGTTTATTGACACTTAATAAAAATAAACCAAATTAATGGAACTTAGTTCGACATCATCAAAATTGGAGTTGATGATGGCAGCTCTATTCTTCATTATTTTCTATAGAAATAAAATGTAGCATATTTTTGTTGTTGTTTTTTCTTCTTTTTTTTGAGGAAGTGAGTTTAGAGCAAAAGTTAATAGCATATCATCATACGCTCGTTAAAATACCTGCTACTTGCAAAGGAATTGGCACAAATTGAACATAAATTACTCTCCATAAGTATCTACTTTAAGAAAAATTAAAGCCTTATTAAAAAATAAAATGTGCTCAAGTTTGTGTCTATGCCTACCTGGTTGGTAGCTAAAACATTTGCCAACTGGAGCAATGAATAAATGTAATGGAGCCTCAATCTCTCGGCAAAAAAAATTGTTGCCAAAGTTAACATAATCAAAGTACATACCTAGGCCAATTATATTCACTTTTTTTTTTGTATCAAAAAATAACGAAAGACACTATTTGTAATTAGCTACTTTTTGTTTCTTAGTGAAAATATATTTTAAGCTATAGCTTCACTTTTGATCAAAACATATAGGGTTATTTTCCCGTGGGTAGGTGCAAAACCTGCATAAGGCTCTATGAGGACCGAAAAACGCGTGCTCATAGAAGTGTGAGATTCTTACTACACTAAAACCACCTCCACTTCCCGATTGCAACTAAGTTGAAACTTATCTAGCAATTTATTTTTAACGAAGTTAAGTAACGTGTTGCAGGTTACTTTCCGGTGAAAGTTCCTGCTTAATCCGCGATTTTAAAGCGGTTTTCTGTTCACCGCACCAAATCGGAAGGTTTTGTTCTTCGCAGACGGCGTACTAAATTCGACTCTTCAAGAATGTCAATAATCGTTGAATTAGCGTGTTCTTATAGTCGATTTCTATGTTTTCGCGCGAAACTTTTTATTTCCTCCCGCACCGTAGGAATCCCGAGATCCCTATGAAGATCTTCGTTTCTTATATACCACGGAGCATTTACAAATGACCTAAGCAATTTATTTGCAAACGATTGTAAGTTATTTAAAATTGTATCGCAGGTACAACCCCAAAGTTGTCAAAGTTGTATACCATAAGTCCAAAAAGGTTTGAAAACCTGTTGGTATAAAATCAATTTATTTTCAATACTAAGATTTGAATATTTTCCGAGTAACCAGTTCATATCTCTTAATTTACTTTTTAGTTCTTCGCATTTCTTTTTCACGTGCGGCTTCCCTTTTAATTTCGCGTCTAGAGTCATTCCCAGATACTTTGTCTCATTTGCAAATGGAACACGAGCGGTATTAAGAAAGACGGGTAATCTATTTATTTTTTTATACGTAAAGTCCACGTGGACTGACTTTTGTTCATTGAGCGCTATTCGCCATGTTTTCGTCCACTCATTAACATTATTAAGAGCATTTTGTAATTTAATTGTAGCTTCGCTAATCGTTTTGCCTACTGCTAGTATTGCAGTATCATCAGAAAACGTGGCTACAATAGTGTCATCTGTTTGAGGTATATCGCGTGTAAATAAAAGGTACAGAACTGGACCTAATACACTTCCTTGTGGTACCCCAGCCACTATTTCTTTGAAATCGAAATAGTCATTTCCGTGTCTTACACGAAAAAGTCTTTCATTTAGATATCCGTTTAGAATGTTGTAAGGTCCTTCAGACAGAACTTGTCTTAATTTGAATTTGAGGCCTTCGTGCCACAACTGATCAAAACATGCTCATTTTTAACAATTGCAGAATAAATTTAGCTAGAGCGTAGGTTGCGATGTTAGATATGTACCTTTTTGACTCCAATCCCACAGCACGATATCCCGTGGCATAGTATCCTATGGATTTTCTGGCGGAATTGGCGGTGGGATTGGAAAAAGTATTTAATATTTTGGAAAACTACTTTTTTGTATTGTTGAAAAAAAAATATTTTACTTTAGTAACTTACATATTTTGATGGATTTTAAGCCCGAAAAAAATTAAAATTCTCAAAAAAAGCTAAGAAAATATAATTCCTGTTCCAAATGCTTGAAAACCATTTTAAACTTAGCAAAAATTTAATTCTTCTAAAATAATTTTAATCTAAAAATTCATCAAAATTTATTTCGATTGATTTGAAGCGAGTAAAAAAAATCAATTTTAAGCGCGAAAACATTAAAATTCTCAAAAAAACGATGCTCAAAACGCTTAAAAACCATTTTAAGCTTAAAAAAAATGTTATTACAAAATAATTTTTTGTTCTTCGAAACGCTTAAAACAATTTTTGCGCATAGGTAAATTTCTCTTAGGAATCACATTAAACGCTTAAAATTAACTTAAGCGTCCTCGTCACCCAGCCACCCCAAACGAAAATTCTGTCCCAGTGAGGACTGAATTTTTTACCGGAATTTATTTTGCTTTTATACTTTTATCTGTCAACTTTTTTGGATTTTCGTTCTTGTTGATTCTCACAGTTTCAAATCTCAGATTTATATGAAATGAATGAATCGTATTGAAATTCTCTAAACAGGGACGTGGCGAAGATTCAAGGGTGATTTCAATGCTGATGACAGCAAAAGCGATAAAAATAGCTCAAGAATTCCCCTGTCATATAGCTCGAAACGCTATTGAAGTGCAGTTAAGTTATAAAAAGTTCTCTTTAGGGCTATACAAAGCATTGCAAAGGGAAATTACGTTTATTTTGCTATGAATAAAAGGTAATTTTACGCGCTCAAGTAAACTTGACATCGGCGCTCAATTAATGCATCGAATTATATGAAAAATTGATAATCGAGCTGTTAAGTGTTCACTTAGAGTTCCCGTTCAATTTGCACGGAGATTGCTCGTGAACGAAAACTTTCCACACAGCTTCATAAGCAAATTCATGGCTGATTAAAAATTTGCATGGATTCACAAGACTTAAAGAATAACACTCATTAGGACCTTTTCAATAATATGGATCAGAAAGTGTTACAACACTGAGAAAACAACTTGAGCAGCGAAAGAGTTATAGTGCAGTGCAACAGTTATTATGGGGTTTAACCCTTGTCCTGCACGAGTTGCACATTTATACCCTAAAAACAAAAAACAAAGCACTGATTAAGACCTTTCTAATGGTTAGGGGTCAAAAAGTGTTACAATACTTGGGACACAACTTGTGTAGTGAAAGAGTTATGGTACAGCAACAGTTGTTATAGCAGGCAATCACATTTTCTCGTGCAGGACTTATGCCCGTATAATAAAAAATATTACTAATTGAGACCTTTCCATTGATATAGGTCATGAAGTGTTACAAAGATGGAACGCAACTTAAACAATTATGCCCATTCTCCTTTGTACTTGTACCAAATTTAGTTTTTGCCCATTTTAAGTGTTTTTATTAAAAAATTGACCCTCCTGACCAAATGGGGGGAGAAAGACCCCGCTTCTTTAGTCCAAAATGCTAGTAAGTAACTACTCTCCTTACAAATCCGTTATAGACCGAGAGCCCACAGCAGATTTTGGGTGTAAGTGATATCAAAAAAAGAATTATAGGCGTCGAAAGTTTCGTTCAAGGCTATTAAAGAAAAAACAAAGTCTTGCACCCCCACAATTGGGGCTTTAGTGTTTAATTAGTGCATTAAAAAAAAAATATGAATTAATTTTTAAAATCTAAAATTTTAAGCTTAATGAACGTAAGAGCAAGTTAGTGCGACACATTTGTGCATTTTATTTTGCTTTCAACCATTAAAAAGGCTTTTAATATTTAACTGATATTGACAGTTATTTTTTTCCAATCTTCAACTTAGTTTTAAATCTCCACATTATCAACCGAAATTACAAAAAAAAAAAAGAAAGAAAAAAAAAACTGTTAAAATTATCCAATTAATGTCTCCATGACTATCAAATTTCGGCCACAGATAATTTATTTCGTAAAAAAAAAAAACAAACTTTTCTCCAGTAACCATGAACGAGCAAATGCATTCACCTCATGTCAAGCAACTAACAAAAACATCGAACTTGTTACCAATCATATCTCGTAAAAATTAATTCAATTACCGTTAATGCGCGAGCTGGATGGCTGACCAGTCATGGATCAGAAACAGAAAATACATTGCCATGGAAGTAAAAATAATAAAAAATAAAAAAAAAAAAAAGATAAGTAAAACGGAATGAAATAAAAATCCCACCATCAGACGACGAGTTCTCTTATATTTCCCTCGGTGATGTAACTCGTAAAAGTATTTTATATTATTTTTATTGCAACCATGCCATATGATCAGCGTCATAGCATAGCCATAGCGTATTTATATAGACCGACATCAAACACGTTCGGATGCAAATAGCAGTAGCAGCAGTGGCATCCATATTCACGTGATTGAGCAGCGTGATTGTAAAATGTGATTGTACCTATGTATTTTTTCGAGTTTCACTGAAAAAGTCAGCAATTCAGCATCACCGGTCCGGGACCAACCTTATACACACAGTGAGTTAGTGAACAACGGTCGTAACTTCAGATGCACATAATAATTAGTCACAACGTCCAGCCAACCGTAATTAAAATTTTAATTTCAAAACTTTTCCAATAATTGAAAGGTTCGATGATGGTGATGATAATGATGACAATGATGATGTTGAGACTGTGATAATGATGATTATGATGGCGATTGAGGTGACGATGATGAAGGTAAACGGTGAGAGAAAATGAGTTCTGCTGGGAATTAAGTTCGCTTGCATCATTGCACTTTCATATTTACATTGCATTCAGCGAGATACATAGAAGAACCAAGAGTATCAATCTGATGCCATTGCATGGCAGATGGTAAAGTTGAGAGCTACTATAATGAATTAGGTATTGCTAATGGACTCCATTTCTGTGAGTTGAAAAAATGCAGTGTTTTAAATTATTACAATATTTCAATTTATTTGTATTTTTTACCTATCAGCAATCTACTTAGTAAAAAAGGTATTGATGTGTAATGATAAGTGAATTTGTCATAAAGCATCCCGCGTAGAGTAACGTATGCATGATTTTTTTCTGAGAGGGGGGTCTCAGCCTCAATTTTAATGTACAATTTTTTTTAAGGATATCATTTAGACTATAGTTCAAAAAGCATAACTTATTCCTCTATCACTTGAGAAGTAGAGCCAATTTTTTTAAGGTAGTGTATCCTGTAGCCGTTAGACACCTAAAAACAGAAATGTTTTTCCCGACGTACTGCCTCTTGCAAGGAACTCACAAATCCTCCAAGAGTATACTTATCATGAATAAGTGCTTCTCATGCAGCCGTTCGGACTTGGCAAAAAATTGTAGGTCCCCTCCTTTCCTGCCAACAACACACACACAGGAATGGTTGAGAGTTGTAAATCACTAGGCCCTGGTACTCTACGAGCTGTTGCTCCACCAAATTAAATTTTTTTTTGTATCCTGTAAACCAAATTCACAAGTTTTTTCTTTAAGAAATTACCAAAATTTCCCCTTTTTGATGGTCCTGGTTGGAAAAGATCTAAATTTTTCATAGTCAACTCTTCTTCTTCATATATTTGACTTTGTAAATCTTCATATTGTTAATCAGATCGAAGTTTGAACCTTGTGGAAGGTTCGAATACCTAAGCTAACACTCTCCGATGGAAAAAAATTATTACCAGCCGAATGCAGTGCCAGGAATCTAGGCATCAACTTCAACGAGCTTCATGGATTCAACCCTCATTTAAAGGCTGAAAGAAATTAAAAAAATGTAAGGTTTGTATTAATAATTAATTACCCAGTTCCCGATCCATGGAGGGTCTCTGCCTGAGGTATTGCGGTCTTCCATCGGTTGCGGTCCCTCGCATGTTCCCCCAGTCATCTAAGCCAAGCGTTCTTGCGTCTGAAACCACCTGGTCCCTGTAGCGGAGGTTCGGTCTTCCTGGTCGTCTCAAACCTGAGGGCTGGGATTCGAAGATTTTTTTGGCTGGAGCGTTGTTGTCCATTCGTTTGATGTGTCCGAGCCAGTGTAGTCGACGTGTTTCGGCTCTTTGGACTACATCCACACCTTGGTACAGTTCGTATAATTCACGATTGAATCTTCTCCTCCAGTTCAATTTCTCTTTTTTACTTACCGTCCACCACTCGGATTTGCCTCAATGTGAAGATTAGGTGTATCGTTGATCTGCATGGCCTGAAGGCACTCTGGTACGTGCTGATCATAGTATTGCAGAAAGGTTTAAGACGCTCACATAGTACGTTGGATAGGATCTTGTATGCAACATTAAGCAGGGATATACCTCTGTAGGTTTTGCAGGACATATGATCGCCTTTTTTGTTGATTGGGCATATGGAGATAATTGACCAGTCGTCGGGCATACTTTCCTCCTCCCACACTTGGTTGATGAGCCCACCAGGACATCTCCTCCATACTTGAAGACTTCCGCAGGTAGTCCATCCGAGCCGGTGGATTTGTTGTTCTTGAGCTTATGGATGGCTTTCTTAATCTCTTCAGTACTGTACGCTGAGACTGGATTTTCATTGACTGGTCTCATGCTTTTTTGTTATCCTGTCACTTCTTCTACAGAATTTCCATTGAGCAGCTGCTGAAAATGCTGCTTAAACACGTTTACAATTCCCTGTGCTTCGGTGACTAGGTTCCCTTCGCTATTGCGAAGAGCTTGCATGCCGGTTTTATATCCACATGCCAGTTGCGTAGCTGTTTTGTAGAACCGGCGAGACTCTTCGAGATACCTGAGCTGAAAGGCTGCGGATGCTCTTTTCTTCTTCTTTCTACGCAGGGTTTTTTCTCTTTCCTTCTCTTTTCATGGTACTCCTCTCTTGCTGCTCTTGTTTTGCGTTACAGCATTTGCATTCGTGCATTTTCCGTCTCCTGCTTCAATACCGCGATACAAGTTCCACTGGTTGTTGACACTTGTGGATGAGAATACGGCAGAGAGTTTCCTGGTTAATTGCTCACTGTAGTCTCTGGCTTTCTCAGATGTCATAAGGCATATTATGTTGAATTTTTTCCTTTGGGCGGTCTTCGCTTTCTTTTCATTGGACAGTCGGGCAAAATCATGGTGATGGTGTAATATTTTTACATATTTTACACATTTTTGAACGTTCAAAGATATTTTTTTTTTATTTTAAATAATTTTTTTTTAATCTGTATTGACCTGTTTATACGTTTCGTGCTTCAAAAAAATATACAAATTGTTGAAGCTATGAATTTTTGTGTAACTTAAGAACTGCTTATTTTAATTTTCAAAATTTTTTATCGATTAATTAATATTATTTTGAAATATGGGATCAAAAAAAAAGTTAAATGATGCAAATTGAAGCTGAAAAAAGTCTTTGAAAGTAGACAAATGAAAGAGTTGTGTACAATTTTCAGTTTACCATCTCCAAAACCAAATTTTGTTTGGGGTGTACAAAAAGACCACAATATGATTTTTGAAAATTGGGAATGAACCAGATTTCTGTTTTCAAAATTCAATTTTTCAAAATTTAGTTTTTTAGGCAGAGGTCATTGTAAAAAGAAGAGAAAAGGACGCCTTTTCAAGGACGTATGCAAAAAAGGCGGGTGTGCTCCTCTCCTAATCAAAATATATTTCATACAATTTATTATCTTTTGAACGGATCTCAAACTAGATTTCTAAACAAATATTAATTTTCGAATGAGTCTGCCCCGGATCAACATCATGCGTACGCCCTCGGGCCTCCAATTTGACGAACAATTCATAAGAGTGCTGGAACTAGGGCTCCGACGTCCAACATGATCACTTGGGGAAAATTTTAACGGGTTAATCTTGTTAACGCTCATGCGGTATTAAAGCCTGAGATGTTGTGGAAGGCCTTTGTCCTTGAAGTACATGGATGACCTTCTTCCAGACTCTTCTTCTTCTATAAGGCTAGCAGTCATTATACACAAAACTGTTCTATACCAAGTCTTTAAATTTTTGTTTGTATGTGATAAAATTTAAAACTAGCCAGACTTTTCTATTTAATCATCACACTTTTCAATAATTTAAAAATATTAAGGTACAGAATTTTATTTTTTTTTTTAATTTATACACAAAAACCTTCATTTTACTAGAATCGAGAAGAAAATCGAAATTTACTAAATCTCAATCTATATTGTAATTCCATTTAAATTCTGCCCTTGTTTATATTCGTTTTTATAAATAATTTAAAAGGACATCTTCAAAAATAAATCCAAAGGTTTTAATTTACAAAACAGCAAAACTCTTACAACAAAATCTAAATTCACCATCAACATCCATTATTCGATATAAATGTTTAAATTTAAAATCCTTAATCAATCCAAACACACGAATCCAATTCTATATCCCAAAACACTTCGAACCATTTCCCCATTGCTCCTTAACACAAATCGGTTGTGATTGCTGTGGGTGTGGAAATAGTATAAATAAATCCAAATGTAAAAATATAGGAATTTGTATGTATATAAAAGAACGAACAGAACAGATTGGTGAAAATAAACCCTGAAGTGTCCCAAGTATTGGTCAATATGCAAAATAAAATGTCAATTTCATGGGTTCCGTTATGGTGTTTCGAGTGTCGATGTCGATGTTGAATTCTCAAAGGCATAAACCCAAAATACGTGGCAATTTCTTAACCTAAAAAGGTTATATCTTTTTCCATTTCAATTTTCCTCAAAATATCCTTTTTTTTTTGGTTGTTTGTTTTTTTTTCTGTTTTTTTTTTGTCAAGGAGTAAAAAAGAAAACCAAAGTCCAAGCTAAGTGAGAGGAGAAAAAAGAAAGAAAAGGGATCAATCGATAGTTTGATTAAGATTCATTATTTAATTTATTATCATTCTTTGGACAATGTCCTTGGTCATTCTATCGCATCTGTTTGCAAAAATAGGTAGGACATATTCCTCCCTCTCTCTTCAGACTCTGATATGGTTCTAGATGGAGAATTCTATTAAGAATCAAAATCTGAAAAGTGAGGGAGGACATCATCACATAGTAGTTGAACTATAGGGGAAAAGAAAAATGCCCAAGTTTTGTTTGGTTGTTTAGGGTCGTCCTTTGCCTGCCGGCGTATGCAGTATAGTCCCTTAGGAAGTCTTAGGAAGCTTGGGTAATTGGAAATACTCAATTTCATTTTAAGCAGATATAAATTGGGCATAAGGGTGATGGCGGCAAGACAGGAAAGGAATACTTAAAAATCGAAAAGAAAAATTCCATCCTTAGAGGATTGATGTCTTTGGAAAGAGGTGCGGTGAGTGAAAAAGAGAAATAGAGTCAGAGTGAGAGACTGAGAAGAATTCTTGGCTTTGTCGACATTTGATAGACCGATAAAATCAATGTTGTCTAGTATGGCAGGATAATGACTTTGGATTAATCGTATCCATCAGTCCATCGAGGAAATACTTTGTATCTATTTTTCTTTTGTTTTTGGTATAAGAAGTGGATTTTTCTTCTTTCTTTTACTGAAAATGACCTTCAATTTGAAGATAAATGATTAAAAGTATGGTTTGTCGAACCATACTTCAACCTTAAACACAAAATCTTCATCAGGTGGGATCATTTTTCAAGTTAAGTTATGTTAGTTCTTTTTCAAAAATTCCTCTTCCAAAAGATGTTTGGCACATATTTTTTGAAAATCGAGACTAGACTATTAAAACATAAAAATTGGTTCTAAATTAAAAAAAAAAACCTAAAAAATAATGATTGTATGTGTTGCCACTTCGTTTTTTAATATATTTTTTTCAATTTTAATTATGTTCTTTTCGGAAAATGGTCCCTCCAGTCTTAAAATGTACAAAATTTAGCCTCGATAACTTCTTTAAGAATTTTAAATGAAAAAAAAGAACACCATCTTAGTTCTTGATTAAATTCAATTGTATGGAAAAAAAAGTGATATTTAAAATCGTTAAAGCGGTTTTCTTAAAAAAATATTTTTGTATAAATTTAAATTATAACAAACATAATTTTAGGTACTAGACAAAGGCAAAACATGTTTTTAAACAAGATGGCATAGTGCTATTTAAAAAGATCACGAAAAAGAATATAATTTAATTTTTTATATATCAAATTCCTCTTTAAGGGAAAATTTTTGATATGCAAATCTTAAACATTGATTTATGAGTATATAAAAATGAAATTTTGAAAATAAAATTTTCAACGCGCTTTTGAGATATCGAATTTTTAAACTTTATTTGATATTTTCTTAAAAAATAAAATTTTTTTGAAAGTTGTGATAGACATGCAAAAATTAGTTAAGATTTGAATCTGAACGTTCTATGAGAAGCACTATAAATAGTTGCTTATTGTAATTTTTATAATTTTTGGTAGTATATCGCACTTATCTAAGCATACACAAAAAGGTTTATAAGATCGTAAAAATTGTTTTTAAGAAAAAAATGTGTTCCTTAACGGGTTTTTAACATGTTTTTGTATGGAAGGTATTTATTTATAAAATACATCACAAAATGTGAAAAATCCTTAAATACATAGTTTTATAAAAATCAACCATTAAGTTTTCATAATATTAGATTTTCCAAAAAAAAAATATTATTTTAAAAATTCAAAAAAAATATTTTTTTGAAAATTTTAGTAAGGAAAACTTTTAACATTGCTTAGAAGCTTTTATATAAAAATAAATTATTAAAAATCGAAATAAGCGTTTTGAAGATAATCGAATATATAAAAATGGTTCTTTGGGAGGTACTCTTAATAACTATTTTTTGAAAAATGGTTTCCCATTCAAAGGTAGCTTTTACCAAAAGAAATTTGTTGCATTTTTTTTTGAGAAAAGTTGTGAGGCCGTTTTTGAAAAAAATAATATTTCGTGAGATTGCTAAAAAACCATTATTGTTTCACAAAGTCACTTTCTTGATCATAGCACTAATTTGATCATAAATATTTTTTAAATATTCAAGTACATACTTGTATTGGTCGGGTACAAAAATTATTATTATAACTCTTTAAGAAGCTTACGATGTTAACGATGGTTTAACTATGTTGCTTGAATACCGTTAGTAATAATAAACACACAAGGCAAAAGTGATAAAATTGATAGATCGCCATTACTTTATATAAAAATTATAGACACCTACCAAAGCCATTCGACAAAATTGTCTTCCTGACATTATGCCATCAAAAAAAGTTTTGAAAAGAAATCCCAAAAGATATTTGAAATTTTGGAAAAAAACCTATAAATTAAAAAGGTTAAATTTTCCAAAAGACGTGGAAACTACGCCACACTTTTGGAAAAAGGGCCAAAGACTTAAAATGGAAAAAACCCCAAAAAATAAGCTCTTTGGTTAAATGTCAACAAAAATAAACTCTTTGGTTTAATTTCTAAATTCTCTTTGGTATGGAACTGTGAATGGAACTTGCCTCCCCCCTTCTCCACCGTTTATTATATCAAACATGTGCATTCTTTTCTTTTTGTAGAACACATTTTAGACAACTGTTTTTATTTCTATTCCTCAATTTAAGTTAACAGAACATACAATTGCCATAATTTCCCGACAACTCTCGCTTTTTTTTCATCCACCGACTGAGCCTGTAAATTCATGTGGCATTCAGAATGGACTCAGCTAAGCACAAAAAATTATCAATTATTACTGATCATGTGTGAAAAAGCTCAAGAGCTAATTTTTGACATTCTTTTCAAATACAAAAAATGTTGACTTTTTTTTAATAATTCCAAAAGGGAAAAAAGGCTCAAAAAATTTTAGAAATGACTAAAAATTTCGGAATTTAATCAAAACTTTTTGAATTCCTTTTCTTAGGGAAAAAGCCATAACTTCTTTCATGTGGAGAATCTGTTTTTTAAACTTATTTTGTATTTCGGTTTTAAGAAATGGAAAATAACTGAAAAATTGGAAATCTTATCTAGTTGTAGTATATAATTTTTCCACTTAAAAAAAAAAAAAAAACATGGGAAGTTATTTTATCTAGGAACTAAGGAGGTACCTACACTTAGAGAAACAGTTCCTAGTAAATAATTAACCTTGGCCCTGTAAAATTTACAAGGTGCATAATCCAATATAAAGTTACAGATATTTCAGAAATTAACCTGATTTTAATAACCTTATATTCTGAGCTAAATCAGCCTGATGGCGTTTAATTCCATATTCAAGTTGATTTCAGAAGATGACCTGTTATTTTAACACTAAATTCTGGAAAATAAGAAATTTTGGCAAGAATTTAACGCTAATTTAAACTATTTTTTACAATGTTTACTTGTTGACCTCATACACTCTGCCAGTTAATGTTAACATGACACAGGACAATCCAAATAAATTTATTGTAATTTCACCTGGCCGCCTGTTATAGTAGCACTCTGTCAGGGCTGAAAAACACACACATGACATCCAAACAAAATCAGTTTCAACGTATTGATATTTGCCACAAGTTTCTTGTGCATTCGAAGTGGGCAAGGGGATGCGTGCTATTTCAATGTGTAAGAGGTTCGAAGTTCGAAACTAAGACAGTATCACACCCTATTTTTTAAAATAAAATAATATATATATTAATAAATGTCTATACTTTCAGAATAATGCCAGATAAATTAAAATAAATTGGGTGGTTAGCAGCGTTAGAGATGGGGCCTAGATGCATGGATCCAAGAGACATAATAATAACCGGATACAGGATTGATTCAACATTGAATCATGTGAAATTTACAGGCCATTGAACATTTTTATGTTATTCAACTAGATTTTCATGTAAAATTAACTTGATTTACAAGTAAAATTACTGCTTCTGCTAGAACATCGTATTGTTCCAGTTTTTGAAGATCCGCAGTGGCTAATAATTTATATTTCCAAAGATAAGTAGTTGAACTCGCTTGGTATTTCTTAGATTTAAGACAGAAATAAATAATATAAAAGACTATCATATAAACTGAAGTTTACTTTGTTGACTTAACAATTTTTTAAACGCTTGTTGCACAATGTGGAAATCGGAATTAGGAATTCGACACAAACATTTTGACGTGAAATCATCACTAAAGAGAACCAAGTCTGAAAATTTTATCCAAATAGTGGGCTTCAGCATAGGTTAGATGGGCGTGGCAGTGAGCAGTTTTAATTAAAATTATTGCCTAAGCCTTCTTCCTGCTAAATCATTAGAGCCTTTTCCGAGAAACCAATTATAAAAATTTATTGTTAGTAATTAATTAATAATAATATTCAAATTTTCTGCCGAGATTATAGTTTAATAGTTTAATTTCGGTGCAAAACATGCGTTATCGTCTTGGTATCGCTTCGGAGTTGGTATCGTCTCGGTATCTTTTTAGTTTCCGATACCGATACCAAACGATACCGAGACTTCTCTGGTATCGTGACCAGCCCTTACTAAAACTTTGTAATGCGTAAAACTCGGAAAAACTTTTTGATTTATCTTTCAAATCGTATAAATTCATTCTCAACATAATCGCAGATGTCGTGTTCGTGGCGGTATGACTCACTGCTAACCGGACACCGGAGTTTGGACACCGATGTGCACAATAATTGTGTTGTTTGTATGTGCCTTTTAAGGCAACCTAGATACACAATAATTTAAGAAAAACGTTGGTAAAATAAAAAGATGATTGTCCTTTTGTGGACTTTTGGTCAGTTATTAATATATGTTAATTAATTTAATTTATATAATATATGTATAATTTACCAAAAGCTGACTAGAGGACAACCATCTTTTTTTTATAAAAGGTCACGAAATAAGGATACATGGTAAGATAAGAAGATTGAAAATTATAATTGTCAAGAAATAATAGTTCTTTTCTTTAACTAAAAATTCAGCTTAAAATTCAAGTGGGAAACCACCCCCCCACCCTGTGTACGCCATTGGCCATATAACCTTCTACCTACGTCAATTTAACACGACATGAAAATAAGATATCTTGTTGGGCAGTTAACCTGGGGCCTATAACACAATACATAAAGTGCTTGTTGAACAAGTAAAATTCAATAACTTTTAAAATTTTGTGTTACACGCAACAACAAGCTTAGGAGACTTTAGACAATTGTTTTGGCTTCTTTTAACAAGTTGGAAATTTTATAAATCTACTGTTTCTGTAACTGAAAACAACAAGTTTTTTAAAAATAGAGAATAAACTGTTGAATTGTTGAGAAATTTAAACTAACGTTTGCGGACTTGTACGAAGTAAACAAGTTAGAAATAAACGCTTGCAGTAGTACTTATTAAGTGCTGAAAGCGGAAAGTTACAGAAATGATTTTCACCTGTTGAACAAACATACGTGAACAAGTAATTATTGACTTGTTGTTCTGTGTTATAGGCCCCTGATCTTGAGTTGAAAAATAACAACCTGAAAATCAGATATCATAAACCAGAAACTGGTTAGTTTTTTTTTCTTTGAAAATAATTTTTCATTATTATAAATTCATTTATTTTTTTTTTATTCCCGTTCGCACAAGCTGATGGTGGAAAACATCTGTTTTCAATTTTGTATTTTAAAAAAAAAACATGCATATTTATGTGTATGTGGAATTTCAAACCACATCATTTATAAAAAACCTAACAATTTTCTTTTCAGCACACCTATTTTCTTATTCATTTATATGACATCAACGCTGCATGGATTATTTAAATTTTATTTTTATTAATTTAAAGTATTTTTTAAATAATTAACTAAATCATGTGCATCTGTGTCACACTCGTAATACGAGTAATGCAAATTCAAATAATATTAAAAATATTTTAAATTTATGTTTTGCAGATGTGCGATGAAAAAAAGTTTTAAGAAAAACCTATTCAAGACTTACATTTATGAACATGGAGAAAGGAAAAAAAGGAACATAAATCGGACTTTTCTCAAAATTCAAATGACCTCCTTTTGTGTTCTGTCCATGGTTTTTATATTTCACTCACTCAACGTCCATTTTTTTTGTTTATAGTCTTTCATTTAAAAATATTTTTTTTTTCATTTAACGCTTCCATTTGTAATAAAAAATTAACTTTCATCTCCAAGATAACTACTATACTATTAAAAAGTTACCTATATATTCATACAAATGAACGCACAAAATGTAATCTTCCATCAATAAAAACTCCGAAAACGAAGCAAAAAAAAAAAAAAAAAATATAAGAAGAAAAACAAACATTAAAAAAAGGAACTTTGTTCGTAAAACTTCACAATCGTCCGTGTGCTATTTTATTTTACACCTGCATTAAGTTTTTGCCTTTATATTGTTTTTTTTTTGCTTGCTTGTTTGTATAATAAAAGTTGATCCATCCCCTGGTGATTTTATCACTGACATAAGTTTTAACAATATGAAATGAAACGCAATATCGTCTATAGGATTTTATTGTATAATGCGAAATGGACTCGTGCTCCTTTTATCTAATACAACTTTTATATAGATATTTCCCCGCAACTAAAACAACTTCAGTTCGTCTCACAGACGACATAAATCTGTATCACATTCCTAAGGCCAAAAAGCCAAAGCAAACCAAAGCAAAAAAAAAAAAAGCAAGAAAAAAAAAACATGAAAACAAACAAAAATGAAAATTGAACCAAATGAAAAAATAAAATTCTTAAAATGCTGAAATTGCCAAAAGGCGAAATACAAACAAAGTACCCCGGATAGTAGCTAAATTATCTTATCCTTGGGGGGAAATTCAATCAAAATTCAAATTACTTCATGTAAAATGAAACATAACGCTTGGCATCGGCACCGTATAAATAAATACTCGTATAGCTCGGCGGAAGGTCGTATGGGAGCAGGAGGGCATGTTTTTGGGGATCTCAGTACTCAGCTCTCGGTTAGCAAGAGGAATATGAGAAGACAACAAAGTTTTGGCAAGGATTATTTTCTCACCTCTGTTTGTGCGTCATCATCGTCGATACATAAGTCGTCGCGGATTATTGAAGTCTCAAGCTGAAGCATCCTTAACAACACAGCTTGTGAACACGATGGAAATCAGATTCATTTTCGATAAACTGCCTCTAATTTCCAGGGCATATTTTGCACGATTTTGGCCCCCATTTGTTTTATTGTCAGCTTCGAACTCAAGCCAGAACTCTGGCAAAGCAAGCCCATGGAGAACACAGCACATAGCGCACTTAAAGCAAACAGCAAATGAAATAAAACTCCATTTACGATTTCTTATAGTGAATATCCTCATAATCCTGAGAGTAAATTTTAAGTCGAGTACCCTGCCGCATGGCACCGATATATACTGTTAGGTGCTATATTCCCCTGTTTTCTGCAGCACCAATCTCCGTCATGGCAACAAACAACAAAGTTATAAATCCAGCAAAATCTATTAACAAATTTTATATCAGAAATTAGATTTGGAAAGTGGCTTCGAGGATCAAGATGGAAGATGAAGAAAAACGATGAAATACCACGGAATCGAGCTGGGGAACTGGCTGGCACAGGAGCAGTATAGGAGTACCTACAGGAAGGAGCTTATAACGAGTGTGAGGAAAGTAAACAGCTATTTAATTAAAAGGATTCACCGGGTGTTAGGTACTTAAGATCTCCTTTAAACGTTGCTCACCTTTCAGAGGCATCCCGCAGCGACTCAAGGTGAACGGGGACATGTTATTAGCTGAACTGAATTTACGACACTCATAAAATTAATGCGATAAAAGTGCCAGGCTTGTGTGGGAAGGAGGGGTTGAAAGCTTAGTATAGAGTATATTTTGCTTTTTATATACCCAGCAATACTATACCTACATAGTACATACATTTCTCTTAGGACTGTTTGTTTATATGAGTGCTAGGCTTAAGGGTTGGGGTTCGGGTTTTTTGGGGTATTCTTGTAAAAGCATCAGTATTCTGAGTTCTTTGCTGATGTGTGTGTTTGTGTTTTGTTTGGTGAGGTAGAAATTTGTTTTGTAATTAAGTGTTATGTGTGCTTATCAAAATGGAAAAAGGCTCTAATAATGATCTATATAAACAGATACACCCAAAAGCCTGAGGCATAGAAGCACATATACCATACCTACATACATAAATATATGTGAATAAAATAGTATGTGTGAAAAGGTGGATCTATTACCATGTTAAACAATACTTAACCTTCAGGGAAAAATAGATGAGAGTCTTGGATACTAATGGATTTCAACACCAATTTGAAGATATGTGATAGTGATTTTTGTTATGTTAACAAAACTTGTAAATTAATATCAAGGAGAACTATTCAAATTTTTAATATACAATCCTCAGTTTAAAATACACGTATGTCTATGACTTATCTTTAATTTCAATACTTGAAATTTTAACAAGGATTCACACCATTTATGGAATTTACAACATTTACTCCTGAAATCGACAAACTTTGTGATTACATAACACTAAAACAAAAAGAAAACAATCAACGCAATATATTCTTATTGTTTTTAAAAAGCTTCTTTAAAATCACATTTACTAGCTTGAGAATCTGTAATTTAAATTGACATTTTCTTTTATGGTTCGTGTCTAAGATTCCATATGACAAAGTAAAGTTTTCGATAAAACTTAGAAAAATTTGTTACAGGAACCTTTTGAATGCTGACTGACAGCAACTTCAATAAAATAGCTTTATAGAATCTTTTAAGAGTCATAACTTCATGTCCCTTTTACATATTTATTTGTTTACAGAGGTCTATTCGAAAACAGATATTAGTCTCGTTTAGTTTTCTATATCTAGCTTTCAAACAATTTTAAAGAAGCAGTTATTGAAATCATGACTTCTATAAAAAATTTATTTTTGATGATAGCCTTATACATATCCACACATGCAGTTTATCAGTATTTATAAGCTAACAGAAGCTGTAATGTCAATTGGGAAGTTAAAGTGAAGTATACAATAAGACTTCTAAACAATTCTAACAGAAACTTTTTGAAGACTGACTGACAGCAACCGCAATGAAATAGCTTTATAGAATCCTTATACAGTAAAAGCTTCAATAGCTTCTTTAAATAAATTTAAAGGATTCTATCCAAAAACAGATACTAGCCTCGTTGTTTAATTTTCCATATCTATTGATTTCGAACTCTTTTAAAGAAGCAGCTATTGAAATCATGTCTTCTATAAAAAATATTCTTTTTGATGGAAACTGTATAGAAGCTTTATATATTATATCCGAGTTGCAACATGTCAATATTTCTAAGCTAATAAAAATTCAAAAAAGGTCAATCAATCTACAATTGGAACATTAGAAGAAGTAGTCAAAGAAAACAAAACCACAACAAGGAGTTCATTGTACTGTTGGCCACTCTGAATGACATAAACAGCTTAAAGTTTGCTTGGTGACAAACTCTGCCTTAGGTAAGGTTTGGTAGAAGTGGCTTTCAATAATCAATAGAGACTTATACTTTAATAAAGTTGTTCCGTTGTGATACCACATAAATCTTGAAAACTCCTTCCTTTCTATTTTAATCTACACTTAGAGCTATTGACAACGTGAACGAGGCTGTTCCTATCTATGTTTGCAGATCACTAGGATCGTTATAGAAATAAATTCCTAGGTGGAGAAGAGCAGGGCATGTACGAAGAAGGTGAGGAGTAGTTTCTTCCTCTTCCTTTGTCCATACAGCTTCTGCAAAAATCATGTCATAAAAGATCTATAATTGGCAGTTTTTTTAAAGATATTAGTGCTCTTAATCAAGATTTGGCTATACTTTTCCTGTCGCCAGAAAAGTCTCAGTATAGAAAATCGAAACAATACCGAGACGATTCCAGCTAGAAAGCATCCGAAACGAAACCAAGACGAGACTTCATTATACAAAACCAAACAAGACTGACTTATACAAGACCGATACCGAGCCCGATTTTTCTAAAACCAATCATTTGGATACAATTTTCAGATTTGATTCCAATAATTTTTTGTAACAGCATTTATTTCCAGCTATGTGACGCCAAACTTTGTTTCGGAAAACTTATCAGAAGCTAACTTGAGTAAAAAAGACAATCTTTAATTTCAAGCGGAATCAACTACAAGATCAAGAACTGTAACAAAGTCTGGCATTTCATTTTCATTTGTGACAGAGGCTGCACAAAAACCAGAAGATACCGATACTGATATCGATATTAAAACCGATACTGATACCAATACCGACACTGATACCGATACCGAACCGAACTTAGAGCGCCCGACTGGGGCCAGTAAGTTAGTTTTAAGATATTGATAAGTAGGCTAGTTTCTTATGAATTTTTGTCTAGCTTTAAGATAGTTCCAAGATAATTGAAAAATAAAATGAATTTACAAAAAAAAAAACCGATACCGAACCAATACCGATAAGGATACCGATACTGGTACCGAGACGAGATTTTAATATACTATACCAAAAGAGACTGAGTTATAGAAGACCGACTGGGGCTAGAGTCCTTGGGCCTAGAACCAAACTTTCCATTCCGATGGGACAGTCTACTAGCATTTTTCAGGCGGAAGTTCACGCCATAGCAAAATGCGCACAATGTAATCTCGAAAGAAATTACCGAAACCAAAACATTGCCATTATGTCAGACAGTCAAGCTGCACTCAAAGCCCTGAGCTCCTACGCAATCAGCTCTAAAGTAGTTTGGGAGTGTGTGAACAAGCTGAATGACCTGGGCAAGAACAACAGTGTCACACTTCACTGGGTACCTGGTCACGTTGGTGTCCAGGGTAATGAAGAAGCAGGTTCCTAGCAAAAATAGGGGCATTGACTCCCTTAATGGGGCCTGAACCCTATTGTGGTTTAGGAGAAAATGTGATAAAATACAAAATTAAAGATCTAGAGGAGGCCAAAAGCTCCAAAAACTGGAAAGAACTCCCTAAGCTAAGGCAGGCATAACTATTACTTGGTAGTTACAACCGAGCACGATTTAAGGATTGCATCAACCTAACTAGGTTGTATGTAAACTTAAAAGACACCTAAATATCCTTGGCGTAGTTAGCAGTCCAACATGCAGACTCTGCTGCACACATGAGGAAACACCAGACCATATACTAGGAAAATCCGATGCAATTATGCAACAAAGGAAAAAACCTTTGGGAAACAACCAGGTAGAAGAGAGTGATCTTTCCTCTCTAAAAGTTATCCAAATACTTAAATTTCATAGGGAAATAAAATTGGAGGAAGAGCTTTAGAATGAGCAACCTCATCCGGTCTTAGGTGGGGGCACAATAGATCTTAAGATCGCAGTGCAACAACCCCCAATATTAAATTCATTCATAGGAGACCGATACCGATACCAAGACTATACTGAAATTGTTCGACTCTTAATACACCTAGATGATACTTACAAAAGTATCGCTTGGTTTGGTATCGTGGCCAGAACTATTTATTCGTTAATTTTTAAAGCTATCCAACCTCTAGGTTGGTAAGCATTATGTTCGGGAGGGACAGAATAAAACGGTTCAGGAAAACTTCCTCGAAGACAAAAAGAAATAAAAATGGGTTATCCAAAGGGTGTGGATACGGGCAGGGTGGTTTTGGCAGTAGTGGCTGGTGGATGGCTACGAAGATAGGACTTGGCAAAAGATCAATATTGTGACTCATTAAAAATGACCCTAGGATGAGAGCCCTAGATCGTACATCTGGGTAACAATTAAATGATTTTCTTACAAAAAAAAGCTTTGAAAGATCGAAAGCTTAACTTTCTCGCTGCGCTAACAAAAAAAATTGAAACAAGTGTGTTTTCTGATGAAACAATTTTTTCGATTGAGGAAAGGTACAACGAATAAAGTGTTAAAGTACTTGCAACGAATTCTTTAAGAACCTAAGAATAAAATTGATAGCGTCCAGAGAGGCCATCGTTAAACATTTTTATGGTTAAGTGTAGTACAAAACCGCCGAAAAACTTAATTTTTGTGAATAGGAGGTAAACAGAAGGGCTAAACAGTATCTAGAAGACATTCACTGAAAATCACTCGGCACTTCAAATGAACATGACTCCAGCGTAAAAATACTAGTTCAATCATGAAAAGTTTGAGTCGAATGGCCCACCGATAGCCCTGATTTGAGTCTGCTGGATTAAATCAAAATGGTCTAAATAGATTGGAGCTCATGGCCTATCGTAAACTTCACAATAATACAAAAATTTTTAAATTAAGGAAAGACTAGTTGTGTAATTATTCTGATTGAAGTGCAGGGTAATTCGGCACAGGCTGAAGGTGTTTATTATTTATTATTCTATTGTTAAAACAAAATTATTTAAAAAAGAAATACTTATGTTTTTACTAAGTTGCTGTATGTAACATGACTATGTAATCATTAACTGAAATTATAAATGATTGCATTCATAAACGAATAGGTTCTTTTACAACTCTATTCTTTATTCCTCCTGACCACATGCCCCTAAGAACTGTGCTACAAGGTTTGTCGTTCCACAAATTTAATTTTTAAAACTTCACAATACAGTACTGTAGATACGCCGAATGAAATATGATTTTCAACAAAACACTTCTAATTCTAATTTTTAATCAAGGATAGAGTAAAATTTAGTTTTAAATTTTAAAAAAATGGTTGGAATATCAATAAAAATTGTATTTTCGGAGTTGGTAAGCTTTTTACTTTAATCTCTGCAGAAAAACAGAAAATTAAGTTGTACCGAGATATTTCCAAATATATTTCCCTAAAATTATGTGAATACACCCACTCCTCCTACAAAATTGTTTATTTATTTTATCGCTCTGATCTTTCACCTCAAGAAGTTTTAGCAGTTTATATTGAAATCAATCTGTCTTCTCGCTATTGGGTGTATTAATAATATTATCCTAAAACAGTTAACGCAACAACAAAAATATTCTACAAATTTCAGTCCGTTTTCATTTCTTGATCTATTTCTTTGAGGTCTTGTTTCTTGAAATTCATCACGTAAACAATACCAGCAGCTTCACTTGAGAAAGGTGTTATTACTGGCTTCCTTATAAGCTTATAGCATAGTTAGACAACAAAGTTGTATCAAAGCCCATCAAAGTTTGCATAAGTTTTAGCTCAAACCAAACTTCTAATATGTAAAGGCATGAATATCAGAGAATTCCTTGTAAAATCAAAGTTCTAAGTTCAAATAACCTTTTCCTCGAACTTGAAGCATATACTCGTAGAACGCAATGTAGTGCAATGAAATTCATGTCCATATACAGTATCTGAATACTTCAGTATAATGTATGTGGCATGACATTTCCAAATAACCAATTAATTACATGATAGTGCTATGATGCCGCCACAGTGATTTTACCCCAAAGGATATTTATATTATACACTTCCTTATGCAACGCTCAAATTACAAACATTGAAAATCTTCAACATACCTACTCATACAAAGTATAAGACTTTTCTCTTAGATAGCCCCATCATCATGAGGGATTTGAGAAAGATCCATTTGAAAATTTGATTCACACGAAAGTTTGTGTATGATGATGAAAGTTTCTGCGGAAAATTCCAGAGAAATGAAAATGCAATATTTGGCCAAGGGAAAAGGGTTAGATATTCACGGAGGAGTTTTTAATTAAAGTGTAATAAGTTGCTTGCCTGACGGTCTTCTCCGCAAACACAAAAGGAGTAATTATGTGTTATCAAAAGGGAAACATCATCAGCGAAGGATTTGATGTAAGGATTTTTGATTTTGAAATTATTATGTGTGAGGTGTGTGGTATGTTTGCGCATTCCTTTCGGAATTATGTCCGTGTAAACTTTTGATGATGAATGATGTTGGAAAATATGGTATTTTTCTAACATTTTGAAGCCATTATAAAGCTTGTTTTAGTTATACATTGAAGAAGAAGTTACACACAAGAAACTACGCAGTACTTTTTAAAATGGTTCTCAATGTTCAAAATTATATGAGCTTCATATTTGACCTTAAAAAAAGAAGTATAAAGGCAAAATCGAATAGTATATTCATGTGCAGGCAATCAGGTAATTTCACTAAAACTGATTCCCCCATAGGTTTTTATTTTTTTCTAGAACCGAAAATAACAATAACTGCTATGTATTTTGTATAACAGTTTTACAAAATCTGAAAAAAGGCAATACCTTTGGATAGGAATTCAAAAAATCGTCGGCTTAGAGTGTAAAACGGCTAACCATACATTTTTTTTTGACCATTATAGACCACTTCAAAAATTGTTAAAAAATAAAAAAATCTATCAAATCTTTTCAATTTCTCTGAATTTAGTAATAACGAGTGTTGAAAAATACTAATTTTTGCAAAAACTTTTTTAAAATATTTTTATGTAAAAAATGAAAAATAGGAGTTCGCTGCTTTACACTCTAAGCCGACCAAATGGTTTTTAATGGTATGTATATGTAGGTATACTTAGGTACTAGATATATGGCAAGTAATGTATTCGTAAACCAAATTGAACTCGGGATTTTGATCAGAGTTGTCATGTTTCGCAATTCTGTCGGTCTGTCTGATTGTCGATTTTCTTAAAACATGGTACAAAGCGGTTTTCGGTGACTCTGCCTACACTTTTTTCCATTTTTTTAAACGAAAAATAACGGTACCTGCCATAAATATTTTTTCCCCAATCTTACAACACCTTATTTTCCTCAAAAAGGTCTTCACAAATAAATTTCAGTTCACAAGTAAATTTCTTTTTGTAAAAGTTATCTTTGGACGGGACCCATTATTTTAATTTTTGACTTTCTTCAAAATATACTTCAGATTTGAATAATTTTCTCATACAATATAAAAATCAAATATGTCGAAATTTTCCTTCCATACAAATGTTAATAAAGCATTCAGAAAAATGTATTTTTTTCTTAAAAACGGCTCCTACGATTTTAATAAAACTTTTTCCGCATGCTTAAATTAGTTTAGTTTACTACCACATAATACAGACATTTAGAAATAGCAACTGTTAATAGTATCTCTCATAGAACGTTTTTTTTTTAATTTTTAATTTTTATATACAAAAGTTTTTTAAACACAAATTTTTAATAAGATTAAAAAATATTTCATTTAAAAATTTTCAAAAACAAAATTTGTATCTATGAAAAAAAGCTTAGTTTTTTTTTTTAAATTCGACGTCTCAAAAACGGTTTTACAATTTTCTTAAACTTTAATTTTCAAATACACATTTTAATTTTAGTTTTAATTTTAATTTTATTTTAAATACACATTTTAATTTTGATTTTAATTTTAATTTTAATTTTAATTTTAATTTTAATTTTAATTTTAATTTTAATTTTAATTTTAATTTTAATTTTAATTTTAATTTTAATTTTAATTTTAATTTTAATTTTAATTTTAATTTTAATTTTAATTTTAATTTTAATTTTAATTTTAATTTTAATTTTAATTTTAATTTTAATTTTAATTTTAATTTAAATTTAAATTTTAATTTTAATTTTAATTTTAATTTTAATTTTAATTTTAATTTTAATTTTAATTTTAATTTTAATTTTAATTTTAATTTTAATTTTAATTTTAATTTTAATTTAAATTTTAATTTTAATTTTAATTTTAATTTTAATTTTAATTTTAATTTTAATTTTAATTTTAATTTTAATTTTAATTTTAATTTTAATTTTAATTTTAATTTTAATTTTAATTTTAATTTTAATTTTAATTTTAATTTTAATTTTAATTTTAATTTAAATTTTAATTTTAATTTTAATTTTAATTTTAATTTTAATTTTAATTTTAATTTTAATTTTAATTTTAATTTTAATTTTAATTTTAATTTTAATTTTAATTTTAATTTTAATTTTAATTTTAATTTTAATTTTAATTTTAATTTTAATTTTAATTTTAATTTTAATTTTAATTTTAATTTTAATTTTAATTTTAATTTTAATTTTAATTTTAATTTTAATTTTAATTTTAATTTTAATTTTAATTTTAATTTTAATTTTAATTTTAATTTTAATTTTAATTTTAATTTTAATTTTAATTTTAATTTTAATTTTAATTTTAATTTTAATTTTAATTTTAATTTTAATTTTAATTTTAATTTTAATTTTAATTTTAATTTTAATTTTAATTTTAATTTTAATTTTAATTTTAATTTTAATTTTAATTTTAATTTTAATTTTAATTTTAATTTTAATTTTAATTTTAATTTTAATTTTAATTTTAATTTTAATTTTAATTTTAATTTTAATTTTAATTTTAATTTTAATTTTAATTTTAATTTTAATTTTAATTTTAATTTTAATTTTAATTTTAATTTTAATTTTAATTTTAATTTTAATTTTAATTTTAATTTTAATTTTAATTTTAATTTTAATTTTAATTTTAATTTTAATTTTAATTTTAATTTTAATTTTAATAAATTTTTTATTTGAAAATGTCTTTCTGTCTGTCGCTACACACAGCCTTTAGGATTTTCTATAAACTTGACACTTAGGTTAGGTTAGAAGCGGTGATAATACGTCGAGCTGCATCATCTCACTCGGATCTCGTTGGATCCATTGCGCTAATCAGGATAAAGATGGGAAGTGAGGAGGGATAGGGTGGAGGTTAAGGGGAAGTCTTAGGTGAGGGAGGCCTCCCTGAACCATCCTGTGTTCTGAATATATTTCAGGATGTTTTTTAGTGACAAGAAAGAGATGTCGCCCAGTTCGTCGAAGAAGCATTCTCCTAGGGCTTCTTTTCTAGTTCTAGCTAGGCTGGGGCATTCACACAAGAAGTAAAAACAGCCCTCCTCCGCTTTTTCATTATGACATCCTCTACATAAATCCAATGAGCTGATGCCTATTCTGTTCATGTGGATTCCCATTGAATTGTGGCCCGTTAGGACTCCAACTATGAGAGATAATTGAGGCCTGCTCAACTTGAGTAAGTATTCAGTATTTGGCCAAAGGTTCCTTGAAACCCGACAAGTGTCGATAGATGGTCATCTGACATTTGCAGCTTCCAAGAATTTTTGGTTTATTCTATTTTTTTCTTGCTCCAGTGGCATGAGCACCTATAGGCTTCTATCTGGCTCGGATCAAGAGATGATCCGCTTTTCGCCAATTCATCTGCAATTTATTAAATTACTCAAGAAAACATGCGTGGGCACAGTTGGGAAAAAGAGTGTCTCAGCTTAGAGCATTTTTTGGTCAAGAAAGTTTTTACCATTTTTTTTTAAGAACCAAAAATAACTTAAAAAAATTTCCAAAAAGTTTTGCCATTGAAAGGTATGTACTTACCAGAGCAGAACGGCCTATTTCCTTAGTTTAGAAAATTTCACTTTCCTCCAAAGATATTTACATTACGGAAGGTGTTGGTTGGGTAGGTAGGTAGGTAGAGATGGCAGTCGCTAGCCCTGGCCTCGCGACTCAATTAGCGCTGGAGTGCGCCGTTTTGATACCAATTACTTGTGTTAACCTAGTAGGGATTTAATACGGAATTATATGGCTTTATTGACTTTAACGGACTATTGTTAGAGCCATTTAGTCGCATTCAGAAAGATAATCAGATCTTTGATTTTCTTCTCAGAAAGCTCTTTTGGGTCATCGAGGAAGGCCTTTCCAAAGGATGACAATCTAGAATTGGCTAAAGCAGGGCAGTTGCAAAGAAAATGAACTACAGTTTCTTTTTCTTGAGGGTCCCCACAGCTACGACAGTGGGAGTTGTAGGGGATTCCCAGCCTCCTTGCATGCTCCCCTATGGGCCAGTGTCCGGTGCATATTGCTGTGATCCTGGCTATATCGCGCCTGGGTCTGCATATAAGATCGTTAGAACGAGTTTTGTTATAGGATGGCCATATCATTCTTGATATGACACAGTTTGTAAGACTGCTCCATCTGAGGTTAGATTCATCGAGAAAAATCGAGAAAATATTTCTCTTCATAGCACCAATAGGCATATTTACATTTACCGCTAGTGAGCTATGAAGGGCCGAGCCTTGTCGAGCTAAGACGTCAGCCCGTTCATTACCCTCTATGTCACTGTGACCTGGAACCCAAATGAGAGTGACCTGGAGGTTAATGTTCAGACTTGATAGTTCATCTCGACATTGCTGGACAAGTACAGAGGTGGATGTAGCCGATTTAATAGCCTTAATGGCAGCCTGGCTGTCGGAGCAAATTGCTGTGTTCCTGAATTGATTATGGTTTGATTTGAGTAACTTGCATGCTTCCCTGATTGCTAGTAGTTCAGCTTGAAATACGCTAGCAAAGTCTGGTAGTCTGAGGGACTTGGATATATTAAGGGTCTTAGAAAAAATTCCAGAACCAACACCGCACTCCATCTTAGACCCATCAGTGAAGATTATAGTGTCGTAGTCCTTCGTAACAATGTCATTTTTCCAATCCTCTCTGGTTGGAAAAACGGCTTTGAAGTCCCCGCCTAGGCCAAGAGGGGGAATACAGTAGTCGGTGTTCGTTAGAAAAATATGCTGAGGAATCAATTTTGTTATATTTCCATGACCAAAGGGTTTTGAAAACCAACAATTAGATTCTTTTAGTCTTACAGCACTGCATGCCGCTAGATATTTTATATAAAGGTCGAGTGGTAGAAGGTGCAGGATAATGCTAAGGGCATCTGTTGGACAAGTTCGAAGGGCTCCTGTAGTGCCGACGCTAGCCGTTCTTTTTACCTTCTTAAGTTTTTCAATATTATATTGTTTGCTAAGTGCAGGCCACCACACAATCGATCCGTATGATAAAATCGGTCGAACCACGGCAGTGTACGTCCACAAGATCATCTTCGACTGTAGGCCCCACATCTTACCAAATGTTTTTCTGCAGGCATAGAAAGCTATGCAGGTTTTCTTAACCCGTTCTTCAATATTTACCTTCCAATTCAATTTGGGGTCAAGAATAACTCCGAGGTATTTTGCCTTAGAAGATAAGGATAGAGTTTGTCCGTTAAGTCGAGGTGGGGTGAAGGTAGGTATTTTAGTCCTGGTAGTAAAGAGCATCAGTTCCGTTTTACTCTGATTAACCCCTAGTCCACTACTTGTGGCCCAGTTGCTAACTTTTTTCAGAGCCGACTCAGTGATTTCCCTAACCACTGTGGTAAACTTTCCTGAGACCAATAAAACCAAATCATCAGCATACGCTACTGCTTTCACACCACTACATCTTAGCTTGACAAGAATTTTGCCCATGACTAAAAGCCATAGAAGAGGGGAGAGGACCCCACCTTGGGGTGTTCCTCTACTAACATATTTAGTAGCTGTAGTGTTTCCCAACGATGCTTGAATCCTTCTGTCACTGAGCATAGAAACAATCCATTCAGATGTGAAGCCCTCTATCCCGAAGTGAGCAAGTGATTCGCTAATGGATTCAGTTAGGACATTATTGAAGGCACCTTCCACGTCTAGGAAGGTTGCGAGGGTATATTCTTTATAGTGAATTGTCTTCTCGATTGTACGAACCACTTCATGCAGGGCAGTCTCCGTAGACTTGCCTTTGAGGTATGCATGTTGTGATTCATCAAGAGGACGACCAACTAGTATAACTCTAATGTGAGTGTCAAGAATGCGCTCTAGTGTCTTAAGTACAAAAGATATCAGGCTAATTGGTCTGAAGTCCTTCGCGGATTCATGACCTCTCTTACCGACTTTTGGAATGAAGACCACTCTTACATGTCTCCATGACTCAGGTACATGATTGAGATAGAGGCAACCTTTGAAAATCATTTCAAGCCATGGCACTGCCAAATCTTGCAGTTTCTGTAGCATAATAGGTATTATGCCATCAAGGCCTGGTGATTTATAAGAGGAGAAAGGATTAATGGCCCATGAAATACCATCTCCAGTTTTAGTGTTGGTTGGGATTAACAAAGGAATTTCGAAGCGGGAAAAAATATTTTAATCCTTCCAAGAGGAATATAGTGAAGTGAAGGGTTACTGTAATTATGAGGTTGTGATTAAATAAGTGAAGTGTACCTCAACAAACTCGGCATATCAAACTAAAGATAGCTGAATACTAATAAAACTATCTGAAAAGATGTTACTCGTTGATGCCTTAACATATTTTCCTTAATTCAACACTCACACGACCAATTATCTATTAAATGATGAATATCAAAAAATTTATCTTCTGAAACAAACCTCATAAGCCATTCCTGGCCAACTTCTTCAACTTTGCACTTAGAAATACTCTATACCGTGATTTTCTCTACCTATATTGTCAATTTTTATCTTTCTTACTCGTAGCCCTCAAATATTACCACACTTTCAAAAAATTGGCATTTATTTATTTTAAATTTGAACCCAATTGTGTTTATTCTTGCCTCAATTGCATCTTTAAAAGATGTGCCAATGACAATGTCAGTTGTTTTTCACTTTTCTCTCACAAATTCCCCCCTGTCTCATACTGATTTACAGCAACTTTATCAAGTTTTTGAGCTGTTCTGTCCTATTCTCTCATCTCTCTCTCCCACTCTTTTTTTGCATTTGATTTGACGAAGAAGGATATTCCTAGAACCGCACGAGAAAGAGGATTCACATCCACACATAAACCACTTTTGCTTGTATCCCCAATGCACTTAAAGTGATTCCCAACCAATACGATATGCGTTACCAAACAAATTTTGCAGCAAAAAAAAAATAAACACACACAGTAGTTGCCAGTAGACACAATTCTATATAAAGGAAAAAAAGAAGAAAAAATATTCGCCTTTCCCCCAAGTGTGTGACAAGCACTACAGAGCTAAGCTACCCTTAAAGTACCATCTTCAGTTTGTAAGTAAATTACCATACGATTTACATCCTTAGAATGTCAAGTACTTTCCGAGCAAAGTTACTCACTCGCCTGCTGTTGCTACTACGTTGCACTGCACAGGCACACATGCATCTAGTTTCAAGAGTAGGTATAGTAGAACTAAAGCAAGTTCCTTGTGCCTCGGAGGTAAATTGCACCAGAGGACGAGGAATTGCTACTGCTCTGCTCAGCCGGAATTGGTAATGGCAATGGCGAAAGGAGTATGAAGAGAGTTCCGGTGTTGGGATGTATTTTATATTCCAACCATATAGGGGCAATTTATTAAATCACTCAAGAAAACATACGTGGGCACAGTTGGGAAAAAGGGTTTCTCAGCTTAGAGCTCTTACTCGTCCTCTTCTATTCTGTGGATGCATCGTGACTGACACTGGCAGACATATAAGTAAACACATATACATCACTGCTAGTATCTAACTTACCAGAGCACCCAAGTGATGTTGGTTAGAGGCAGTTCGGTCTCTGTATACAGCTCTCAATCTGAAGCTAGGTACAAAGGATTTGTGTATTCCTTACTGGATCTCCCTGATGCCACACGGATATCTCGAAGAACTTAAGTCATATAAGATAGATGGCCTGTTTACCTTCGGCAGGATATGCATCATCATCTTCGTAGTTGTTATTCATGTTGCATTTTATATTAAACTGATGATGCAAGGAGTGCGTTAGCATTAGGCATGATTTGGTTAGATTGAGGCATGCACCAGAATTGAGGCAGCCACATCGAATTTATTGAGACTGCTAACTGCATACATATATACCTGAATACATACAAACACATTAGTATAAATATATGTAAAACAAAAATAACACACCAAGAAAATTTCAAGAATGCTCCAACGCAAAAATACATTTTGATGAATTTCTACTTGAGATATGGATTTATGCAGTTTTGACACGTCCCGCATCTTTTTGGAAACTAATGTTCTTGAAGACAATTTGATGCACCTTACCTACCTACAAATATTTATATTTCTCACCTTAAGGAAAACATGGAGAAGTTTTGTATTGCTTATAGGCGAGTCAATATGTCTCAAAGTAACTTCGAGTGGGAAAAATTCTAAGAAAAGGTTTTTTGATGATGTTTTACTCTAATGGGTGTTGTATGTACTCGTATAAGAAAAAAAGTTTACCAAAATCGGACTTTCGGAAGTATTTTTTTTTTTCAAAATGGAGGTGATCATTTTTGTCGTAGAACAATACCTTTTTTGAGGGTTTAAAAAAATTGTCCCAAACAATAAATCAAATATCGGGTTTTTCAATAAGAGCGCTACAAAAGTTTTTTCAAATGAAACAAAAACTGTTTTGGATATCAATGAAATTCTTTATTCCTGTAAAAGTACGTTCGATGTCATTATGTTTATGTATGGAACTCGATTTATTTTGCGTGGCCACCACGGGCACGCTTGCAGAAGTCCAGACGTGGAACCCAATTTTCGACGGTTTTCAAGCATAAATCGGCCGATACTACTGCAATTTCACGTTCGATATTCGTACGAAGCTCATCAATCATCGCTGGCTTGTTGGCATAGACCATAGACTTGACGAAACCCTACAGAAAATAGTCTAACGGGGTCAAATCGCATAACCGACGTGGCGAAGCGACTGGACCATTCCGTGAGATACGTTCTCCAAACTTGGTTTCCAATGAATTGATTGTGACATTCGCTGTGAGGCGTGACCAATATGCATATTTTGTGTATTGACGAAGCCATTCAGCCAGAAATGAGCCTCATCGCTGAAGATGATTTTTTGATGAAAATCCGAATCATTTTCAAGTTGTTGCTCAGCCCAATTCACGAACATACGACGCTTCTGGTGGTCAAGCGGCTTCAGTTCTTGCGTCAATTTAATCTAGTTTGGATGTAGGCCAAGATCTTTTCGCCAAATTTGCCACAATGACGTCACAGAGATGCCCAACGCTTGAGAATGACGTGTGAGAGACACATTTGGGATTTCTGCAATTGAAGCCTCAGCGGCAGCAATATTCTCGGCACTACGGGCACTTCTTTGTCTCACTGGCACGGGAACATTTTGTATTGTGCCTGTGGATTCAAATTTTTCCACTAGACGCTCAATTATTGATCTGCTAGGACGATTATGACGACCATAAATTGGACGTAGCGCTCTTAACGTTGAGGCCACTGACTCCGAATTTCGGTAATAAATTGTAATAATTTCGACTCGTTGTTGGCAGTTTCAGACAAAAATTATAAGATGAAAATATCAGGTGTTTCTCTTCAATTATTACATTTTAAATGAAAGTTTTCTGAGATAATCTCATTTGCGTCACGCAAAGCTCTAAGGGCTTAGACAAAATATTGCATATTTTCAACTACCCACCTTTATTTTTCGTGCAATTCTCTAGGCTCTATAATGGCTTGAAATAACACAGCTTCATAACATGTAAATTGTAAAGCCCCAACATAGTTTTTTATTTAATTCCCTTGAATTTTGGGAAAACAGCAGCTTTCAAACCATGTAGATTGTTAATCTCTAGCCTCGTTTTTTGTTGTAAAATTTTCATAGGGCTTGGAGAAAAACATAGCCAACATGAAAATTTGTTAGCACTTTTCTCATTTTGCTTCCCAATTCTCTAAGGGCTTAAAAAATACATTTTAGATGTCCTTTTTTTAGCCCTAACTTAAATTTTTTGTCCTTCTCTTATGGCTTAGTCTCATCTTTTTTTTTTCCAATTCCCTTGGGGCTTAAAAAAAAAGCAAATTTTTCAGCTCAAATTTTGAATTAATAGTACAATTTCCTAAGGGCAAACACAACTAACTTTTACATTTTGAGCCCCAAATATTTTTGTTCCATACTCTTTCAACTTAAAAAAATACATATTATATCTGCAATTAATTATTTAAAAAAGAATCATTCCCCCCCCCTGGATCCGCCCCTGCCCGTATCTGACAATTTCCGATAAAAATAGCTTCTTTATCAAACCCTTAATATGGTCTTGAGCCTTTTTTTTATTTTGTCTAAGCAAGTTTTGAGCCTCTTTTTTATTTTGTCTAAGCAAGTTTTGAGCTTCTATTTTATTTTGTCCAATCAAGTTTTGAGCCAATTCTTGCTCCAAGAAAAAAATAGAAATCTTAAGTTTTTTGATTTTTAGTTGGTTTTTGGTCATTTTAAATTTCTTAATAAATTTTTTTGAACCATAAAATTAATTTAAAAAAAATGTTTTAAGGGTTAAATTATTATAAAATTCAGCTTAGTCTCCAAGTTATATCGAACATATTAAAAAATATCCAGTGTGTTTCTTTTCTATCAGAATCGCAAGGGTGAATTTTGTAGTATTCTCGGTTTTAAGCATGCTTAAGGGCCATAAAACATTATTCAATAATAATAACCCATGCAGGTAATTGTTCCCTTGTACCCCCCATTTTCTTGTATATTCAATAGAATTCTTTTGCATCTTTTAAATTCTTGGAAGTCTTTTGCCTTCTTTGAATTTTATTTTCCGAATGGTCATACTGTTATCAGTCAATTTGAGGGTTGTCAAAACTTTTGTAGGTATTGTACGCATAAAACAAAAACAAACTTTCTTCCTAGTACTTCCCCAAGTAATGGGCATGGCCCTAAAGTTACATATCGTCGACTTAGAGTGAAAAGCAGCTAACTCCTGTTTTGCATTTTTTTTTACAAAAAAAAAAATTGTTCGCATTATTTGATTAAAACTTAAATTAAAATTAAATAAAATTAAAATTACATTTAGTATTTTTTTACCCTCGTTTTTGCTAAATTCAATAAAATTGAAATGATTTGATATATTTTGTATTTTTTAGCAATCTTTGAAGGGGTTTATAAATTATCAAAAAAGTGGGGTTAGCCGCTTTTTACTCTAAGACGACGATATCCTTATTACTCAAGATTAGACGGAATCAATAATTATCGCTTCTAGTTGGAGACCTTAGGTTTACAACTTAATGGGAGCCCACATGAGCGGAATGAGTATCCAGCCCATCAGACTTACATATATAGAAGGTGTCAAGATGAAGAGGCGTATAGAAGGGCTCATCCAAAAAAAAAAATTTTAAAAAAGATAACCCAAAAACAGAATTTGCAAGACAAAGTCCATAAGAAAAGACTTTCTCGAAAGTCTACAGTAATTGATCCAAAACGACCAAACCACAACAATTTGTTAAATAATTTGAATAAAATCAGTCAAGGTGTATTTTGTGTATTCAAATACCCCCTGATGGGAATTGAAAGACAGGATTGAAAACCATTATATAAAACACGTTCATTCCATGTTATTTTTTTTTAACATTCTAAAGTTGATTAACTAAATAAATTGAATACCACATCTGACTACCTAACCACTCCAAAAATAATCAGTTTTCAATCACAAATACAAGAGATATGCTTCAAAATAAACCTCACCGCTCTCGCTTAACTACATACCTGCTATAATCTATACATTTTTATCGACGAGAAAATATAAAACATAAAATCGAAAACCAGTTCCTATCTGAAAATCCATTCATTCGCTTAGTTACGGCATAAAGCATCAATAAAGATATGTATCACTCTCTTTCTCTTGCTTTGAACGATTTTCCAGAATATTTTATGTCATCTTTTCATTGCCTCGATATGCTCAGCTCAATCTTGATCGTTTGTCGCTCAACCAGATGCTGATTTATAAAATGAAAATGAATGGAGACATACAGCTCTGACAGGTCCGTCCCCACAACCACAGCATGCCAACTGAACCCAACAACAAACCCCATCAAAGCCCACCCACTCCCAGCCTCAATCCCCAATAACCAACAACTAAAATAGTGATGCAGTAAGATAGAAATACAGTTATGTACCTATCCTAGTTCTCTAAATTCCCAGTTGCCAGTTTATAGAACTAAACTATATATCCTCGAACTACATTTCATGAATTTGTAAGCAGACCAATTTATGTCGTTCCGATATGCGACGATGAGGGTTGAAAAGACTGTCAGAGGACACACGACCGACGACGCCGACACGGACGAAAGCGGCAGCAGCATCATCGTTACAAATTAAATTTGAGTAAAATTTATCAGTTGAGTTTCGGAGTGACATTTTGAATGTGACTATTTAAAGTTTTCGTTTTACTTTTTTTTTTTTTTGTTTGTTAAGAAAAACGTTCCTTCAATGGAAAAAGAGGGTTGAATTTCAGAGATTATTATCGTTGCGTTTGGTTGGTTGGTGTATTTGCCTCAAGGCAAGAAGAAAATGTTTATAAGGATTGATAAGATTTGACTAGGTCAGATATTATGAATACTTTAATAGGACGTGACAGGAGAATGTTTTCCTGAAGCTATACACTATACGTTAAACCTTACTATATACATGCCAGCAAGAAAATGCCTTGATTTGGGAAATCAGACATCAAGACGGGGGGGGGGGGGGACAAGACTCTGCTACTTTTTATTAATGACGCCTGTAAGCGTTTTATCATCGTTGTCGTTGCCTTAGCCTTTTTTACTCTAGAAAAAGACAAAAATAATATGAGACTAGAGAAAGCAGCAACAATTTTAGAAAATAGGATATAGTATTACTATTTGAATAAATGACACGACTATACGCAGGTCTCACGAACTTGCTCTTATATTCAGAGGGCATATGGAATTGTTAAGGTTTATACAAATAGTGATCTTGAGAAAGCTATGGGACTTTAAATTTCTTTCTTATTTGCGAGTGTTTAGCTTAAGGGATTCTGTAATTGTGAGATTATTAAAAGAGGAATTCTAAAATAGAATAGAAAAATAGAGATTTTTTAATTGTGACATTTCGTAATGTGAGATTCTGACTTTTAATACGCATGATTAGGTTCAGTTTTATAATGAAACCACACTGAATTATGTACCCTCTGGGCCCTTAAATTTAATATTTCCATTATTAAACTTATAAGTACCGCCCGAAGTCAAATGAAATCAAATGAAAATATCGATGATTCTGGATTTTTCGGTCCCAGAGGTATAAGGAATCTATAATACAATGTCCTGAGATCACATTTTCATGTTATTTGATTGAAAGATGGTCTTAACAAACTTATTTAATTTGCAGTTGATTAAAAAAAGAAATGTGTCACAAACGTAACAATTTTTTTTTTGCCCAAACTGATAATTTTGGCAAATAAGAAGGATATTATACATAACGTTACTACCTTCACACAACATTTCATTGAATTTGGATTCATTCAGATCCTGGATTTATAGTTTGAGGACTACTGATGATGTTATACATGTCACAAATCATATTTTTGTTTTTTTTTTCTTAAAAAATGTCGACTATTGGTATTTTTAGATATTAAATTTAAAGCAAATGGATAAAACAAACCTTGTAAATGTTTTTCATTTTTAAATTTGCATCCAAAATAAATCCGCATTGGTTTGATAAATAATATCTAAGTTTTAAGGGATAACACTTTCCCAGAGGATAACCCATTTTCCCGTGATATAATATTTCATTAAAATTTTGTTTTATTTATTTTTTTTAAGTATAACAAAATCATATTTTTTTTTCACCCGTAACATTAAGTTGTCACACCCGTTACAATTCAAACCCAAAATTTTGGAAAGTTTTTTTTTATCATTTTAAATTAATACTGAAGTTTGAGGAAGATATTTAATTAATGAATGAGACAATCATAGTGCAGTTTCTATAACATTACGTACAGTACTGATGTCTAATAACCCTTTCATAAGTCACCACTCTTCTCTAAGGCTCTTATCTGTAATGGAATTGAATCATAAAAATATAAATTTTTTTGTTCAAATTTGAAGTTAACTTCTTATCGATACGATAATTTTAATTAAATATTTTGTTTTAAAAAATGTGTAGATACATATAAAAATAAAGCTCAGTGTCACACACGTAACAATTGAAGATGTTGTGCTATAGACCATAAGCATTTTCACTTCAAAACAAATTTTTGAAATTTTTCTTTATGGATAAAAACAAATGTGTGATTTGTGTCACATCCAAAACTAAGGTCACATAAAAGTTAAGAATTTTACTTGAGCTACACTTCAGAAATTTCGGAAGCTTTATTGATTTCTTCAAAAGTGATGGGTTATCTTAAAAATGTCTTACTCAAGGTAATCACTAAAATCAAAAGGCAGCATCTTATCAGTTTTTTTTTCATTATTTCAACAAAATGAGGCTAAAGTTTAAAAAATTATTCAATCCACCTTGCTAAGCAAAACTTTCAAATTAAAAAAAAAAAACACTTTTTATGTATGTATGTAAATCATGTCCTTATTTTAAAAATTCCAAAACAAAAATAGACACACAAAAACAAAAATAACTATAAACAGATGTCCTACTTGAAAAAGTTTCTTTCTACTTTCAAATACCAAAAGAATGCAAAAAAATGAGCAAACAAATCCCCACCCATACCATGGCTTAACTCTCGCACAGAGAATAAAGTACTTATAGAAGTGGCATCTTTTTAAAGTAGGTACACTTAGTGTCGCACCAAGGTGAATGTCAGTGAAAAACATTCACACACAGTTATGACATAATATGTCCACCATCAGTGTATAACCCATCTATAGCATCCTGCAGCCCCTACCCCCCTATATAAAACTAAGTTATAGATTGTTCGTCACCTATATAAGCAGCTTAGGGGATTTGCGTTTACCAACAATTGTTAACAACTGCTGCCACCTCTCATTTCACCCCACATTCCCAATGCTCCATGATACTTAAGCTCTAGCCTGCCTGATGCCTTGATGTTGTATAGTATTATACCGGCAACCTAATTTTGAAGTGTCACAATCATACAACATATACCTATACAAGAAATATGTATGTATATGTATGAGTATGAGGAAAGTTTTGCACTAGTTTTTGCTGCTCTGGAGAACAACTTGAGGCACATAGAGACTGTGAAGTGTATATATGGGTCGATTCATACTGCTGGCTCTAAGGTTCAACTTAAGTGTGACATAATTGACCCACAAAAATGAAGTCATGTGTCGATTTTTGCTTCTGTACGTTCCAGATACTCGTATAAAATATTCCTTTTCCATAATATACTCAATCTCACACTCTATGGAATCAAACCCACTCGTTCTTATACTAAATCCTGCCAGCTATCTTGTAGAGAATCGGTGGCATTTTATCGATACTTTATAGATGATGTTCGGCTCTTGACACTTTGTGGATGCGCAGCTTTTGTGAAAGATGATGTACATTTTACGATTTTTGTTTTTTTTTTAGATTTTCGAAATGAGGGATTTACTCGTCGTAAGTGATTCAAGGAAAGTATTGGATGGCATTTAAAGTTTTTTTTTGTTTTTGTTTTTGTTTTTTTTGATTAAGATTAATGAAGATGAACTAAAACTTTGTTTGTCTTAAAAAAGAGTGTTAAATATCAAGTGGGGCGTTGTTAACGAAATGGAACTCAGCTATATCCCTCCTAAACATAAAATAATGAGGAAATGGTTTTATGTTTCATTCAATGAAAGTTTGTCAATTATTATTGTTTAGATGGTCGATGCTGTATATTCAAGCTTGTCATAAACTTCATTAGGAGCATTGGAAGTACTTGAGAAAGTTTATCGAAAAAAAATTTTGGTTATAGACAGAGGGAGAGAGAATGTTGTTAAAGAGGAAATAATTTATGGTTTGACGAAAATTGAGGCAAAGAGTAGAGGTCAAAGGTTAAAGTCAACTTAATGGAGGTATGCTTTGAAAAAATAAATTTAGAAAACCAAATCTGGTGTGAATTGACTCAGAACATTTAAGCCACATTGGAAATGCCCCAAACGAATTAAAAATGGAACCATTGCACAGTGGGACCGTGGTATAGGTCATAGGTTAAAATTTTGGTGTAGGATTAATGGCCTCATATTTCCCTTTAATATTTATTAGGATTCATACCACTTGATGCCACAAAAAAAATACAAATCCACGAACAGAACTTAGAATTGTATGTCTCCGAAGTGGAATATACAAAATTAGTGCTCGTTTTCAAAACCAAGGCGCTCTATTTCTAAATAAATAAATAATAGGTTTTTTATGATATTTTTTGCAAGTGGATACTCAAATTAAAGGTATTGACTTTGCACATAAATATATTATAACCACTTCAAAACAAAGAAAAAGCCCACACAATGAGAGGCTAAAATGAGTTCTTTGTTTGTCTCTTTTTCTACCATTTAATGAGGCTTTTAACTACAAAGTCATGAAAAGTCATGCATAAATCATATACCAAAATATGGGAATGTATTTATATATGTAATTTCAAAAACAATAACATCTAGCTGCAACAAGGTGGGACAAGGTGTGCTAGAAGCAATGGGCTATGCTTTTCCTTTTCAACTTACAGTTTTTCCAGTTGTACAGCGAGGTTGTAATAGGTTCATAGAATGGGAACCGTTTTACCGAATTTAATGAAATTTTCAGGGACAGTAAAAAGTTTTATAAAAAATCATTGGACAAAATTTCCATCCACGCCCACTTTTTTTTATAGCAAGTAAAAGCAATCTAAAATATAACAACTTAAACAGTTTTTATTTCCAATTTTTTCGAAAAAAAGTTACTTGAAAAAAATCTAGTGTTTGATAAAGAATTAAAATAAACAATGAACAACAACAACAACAGTGGATAATATAAGTGAATTTCATGTCTAACATTTTGGAACGCTTGTTTTTTTTTTTTCGTTAGTTTTAGAAATCTTTGAGTTTGAAATTATTTTCTTAAGCTTTTTTATTTTAAATCGTGCCTTCCAACTAAATGAGGGGATTAAGACCCCCTATTTTATAAAAATAAATTCTTAAGCTTGTTTCCCCTGTGACAATTTTTTGGCAGCAAAGGATATAGTACCAGTGCCGAAATTTTTATAAATATTGGTGATTCGCAGAGCCTCTTTTAAAAAAATAATGGGCGTGTAAGTGGGTGAAAATTTTGTCAATTGATTTATTATAAAAGTTGTCATCGTTCGTGATAAATTTCATCGAAATCGGTACTATATTTCAGATTCTATGACCGCCTCTCCATACAACTGGAACCACTGTGTATTTCTGTTGAGCAACTTATACGCATTCCAATATAGAACCTTTTTCTTTTCCCCAATTTTTTTTTTTGAAAATTTCGCCTCCAGTCCTTATGACGCGATGCAATGTTTGTCAATTTTTAAAAGTCCGTTGAAAAAACCATTTTTTGCATGTGCCTGAAATCTAAAACTAGTATTATGAATGGATTTCAAAATACTGAAAGCTTCATAAGTCGAAAGAATTTTGAAAATTACGCGAAGCGTTCGGAGGAAAGAGGTTATCAAATTTGCGTAGTTTTTAAAATCCAAGTAAATTTTATTTTTAAAATTTTCAGAGTTTCGGCCCAAATCCTTAACATTGGTTGAAAATAAAAAAAAAAATCATGGTGGAAAAAAGACCCCTCTCTTTATACCTACGAATTTTCTCTTAAATTTTGATCTTAGCAGACTACTTTCAATAGGTCCCAAGCATCGTTGAGGATTGCATTCATTTGCAAATAAAAAGACTGTGAGCAACTCTCAAACAGCTCTCGAAAGTAAACCTCACAAGTGGACACAATCATCAATTTAGCTCACAGACGGGTAAATAGCTACCCGAGGGTCACTTTTGTAGTGAAATTACTCTCAAATGGAAACGCACCTTAATATTCTAAGCTTGGTGATGTTAAAAATCCACGTTATAAGCCAAAATCTTTCACTCAAGTGGAATTGAATCGTTCACTTCAAAAAGCACATAGCTAAACCACCTTTTTTTGCAATATTTTGCTTTTTTGTATAAACGCCACTATTACCTTTCTATAATACCAGCGTACTGGCCTGTTAGACCGTCAAATTAATTTTTCGAATACATTTTAATAACGGTTTAATTTAGCACTATTTATGGTTGCTTCGTTATTCGTGTTGACTTTTTGCTTAGTGTGGTTTTTATTTTTTTTAGTGTGACTTATGTGGTTTTTGAAATGTCCAATTCAATTTGTTTCACTTAAAAAAAAAACATTCGGAGAAGGATTACATTCCCACAGTTTTTTATAGAACAGATTCTAATGGAATTATTTCGCCCCGAATCTATACACAAAAACAACAAAGTTATATGAATGAAATCTATATTTTATGTAGATTTTAATTTTAATCCAGAATCAGGACATTTTACTAACCGTAAATCCTTTATGAAATTTTTTGAATAGATGATAGGTATATAAATATAATAGCTAGTCTTTTTGGACACTAAATCCTCTAATGAAGCTGATTTCTAGTTTCTGCCTAGGGTGCAGTTAAATAATAAAACCTCCCTAATTTATTGATTGATTTGAATTATAATTCTTGCCAAAAATAGTTCTTTTCAGTTGAAATACACTAGTCAACAAAATTAAAGGAACACATTTTTTTTCAATTTCTTTTGGTGTTTTAATAGCTGTAATTTTGTCAAAAATTGACGTATTGAGTTGAAACATAAAGGACTGTAAGATACTTAATAAAAAACATTGAAATCTTGGTAAAGAAAAACTGTTTGGAAAATCAATTTGAAAATTTACAACATAATTGATAAATAATTGCCGCAATCAGAATATGCGAAGAAAAAAAAGATTTCCCGAAAGACCACAGGAAGTCTATTTAGAACTTTTTTTTTAAACTAACGGTGAAGAGTAAACAAAATTTAATTTCAACAAAATCTTAAAAAAATCATATAAATCTTACCCAAATCTCCAAAACGTCCTTGAATTTTGTATGAGGTCATTATGAGCTGAGATATTGGTAAACAAAAAGCAAAATTGTACTACAGAAAAATAAAATGCACGACTGGGTCGCACGCTCTTGTTCTAGCACATGGTATGTTAAGACTTCCAAATTATTAGAGAAAAATGTTTAAAAACATGAAATTGGATATTTAAAAGAGCTCAGCTTCTTTGAGAGTTTCAGATGAAAAAAAGGAACGCCATCTTATTTCTTGATTGAATATAATTTTATGTGGACATAAAAAAAGTTAAAAAAATTTTCTTAAAAATTTTAATTTTTAAGAAAAAAAACGTTCTATGAAAAGTATGATATGTACTATAAATAGTTGCTATTTGTAAATTTTTATAATTCTTGTTACTATATCGCACTAATTTTAGCATACAGAAAAAGTTTAATAAAAATCTTACGACCCGTTTTTAAGAACAAAATATTTTCCTTAAGGGTTTTTTGACATTTGTGTGGAAGGTTGCGTAATTTTGAATAAAAGTAAATGTGTTTCTTAAAATACTGTACAGAGTGTTGAAAACCCTTAAATACTTAGTTTAATAAAAAAACATTCGTTTAGTTTTCCAAGAAAAAAATTTGAACATTTTTTAAAAATCCAAAAAAAAAATTTTTTAATTTTGGTAAGAAAACTATTTATATTATTATTGCATTATTTAAGAGCTTCTGTATGAAATAAATTATTGAAATTAAAATAACCGTTTTGAAGAAAATCGAAAATACAAAAATTGGTTCTTTGGGGAAGTACCATTAATAACCATTTTTTTGAAAAATGGTTTTCCATCCAAAGGTAGCTTTTACCAAACGCTATTCGTTTAATTTTTTTTAAGTTGTGGAGCCATTTTTGTGAAACATAAGATTTTGTTAAATTGCTTAAGACAATAAATGGCAGGTACCGTTATTTTTAATTCCAAAAAAAAAAAATTAAAAAAGAGTGTGTGCAAAATGACCAAAAATCACTATGCACCAAGTTTAAGAAAATTGATCCAGCCGTTTGGGCTGAAATCGAACGACAGACAGACAGATTTTGCCATCCACTTTTCTGGTGTTCTCTATTATCGTAAAGTTATGTTTAATTGTTATTTCGAATTTTTTTTTGCACGAATCCAAAGCTTGCCTTCTAGTATATATATTTCATGTTAAAATTGGATTTAAGCTGAATAAACAAGTTATCTGACCATTTCATTTGATTGGTTCAAAAAAATATCCATGGAATTGAGGTCCTTAAAAAAAAACACAAAAAACAAATATGGTTTGGTGCTATTTCTTGAAATAATGGTACTTGAAAAAAAGATATTTGCAAACAAATCTAAAAAAATAAAAATAAAGCTGAATTATACTTTTTGTTTGTACTTCGAAAAATAGCTACAAAAATTGAAAAAAATGTTGTGCCCTTAATTTTGTTGACTAGTGTATTATTGCAAAAAATCATTATGTAAAAATCACGTGACACAAATAATGTAATAGCAACTTTAAAATTCAACTAACTCACCACATCAACCACACAGGTAACCACAACAACTTGGCACTGAATTGGAACGGACCTAAATTATTTATGGGTATTTTTCAATTAGTAAAATATAACAATTTTTCAAATTTAAAATTCAGGTTAACTTTATTTTAGAATTTTTCTAAAAAAAAAAAAAAAAAATATAATAATTTTCTATATCCTTCTACAACTACAGGTATTCTCGTAAAACGATTAATTTTATTTATACAAAACCACTATCAGGATTGTGGTTGTTTACGATTTTATGTCATCCCAGCTGTAGCATATATATATTTAGTTTTTCAACTGAATTTTTAATAATTTGTAAACACATATTTGATTTGGCCATACATATTTGTAGTGTGTTATTTTGGCAGGCTTAGGTATGGTATGTTAGGGTGATAAAAAGTCAGTTAAAAATTATTATAAAATAAAATCAATTTTTATGATCCTGAATAAATGGTTTTATATTTGTGAATTTTTTTTTCTTGATTTAAAATTTAACAACTAAGAGGGTGTAAGGCTAATTGGTGTAAACATTTTATAATATAAAAATGTTTGAGAATTAAGAGTATAAAAGGCCAGAGCCAAACCAGTTTTCAAAAGCCAAAAGTTGGAAAAATTACCAGCACTATTTGGGTGATGGGAAGATTTCAGATTATTGGGATATGAAAGGGGAAAAATAAATTGCCCACAACAGATGACTGTATATAGGGTGGGTGGGTAAAAATGTGGAAAGGAGGTGTAAGATCGAGTTTATTTTGCAAATGTCTGGCAAAGGTAGACCTGTTAAGAAAATCTTAAATTTTCAGATTTCTTACTGCTACGGTAAAATGTGATTTTACGTCAATTGGTTGACATGATCAAAATACAACTATCCTGTCAAAACATAGCTTTTTCCCTATCTGTTTGAAAAGATTGATACCAAAAATCGAGATTCTTCTTGAAATGATTGAGATTGGGATGGAAAATCGGGAATAATCGAAATGATTGAGCTTGAGATCGATTAAAATAAAAATTTGTGATTTCAATCATCGATACTTTTCGATGATCGGATCAAGAAATCGAATCGTTCCTGATTGACACAGCCCTAACTTTTAGTCCAGTTGCGTTTTGCACAGGCGAGACAGTTGGGCTCATCAGTTAGATGCTGTCGTTACCCTTTTTAGACGCAATATTTCGAATGATGATTATCGACACTAATAATATTTGCAGCACCAAAGCAATGACAGCTGTCAAAGAGACCAACTCTAAGAAAAGTATTGCTAAATTGAAAACCACTCGTCTTAAAAATACACCCTTTGTATACCAATAATCTAAAATTTTCCCATCGCCCTTCCATATACTGCTAAAAATTTTTTTTAAAACTTACAGAGTTGCATGAATACCTTTAAGATATAATGGTTGGCCCAGATACCAAACCAAACGATACTTTTGAAAGTATGGTCTCGATATCCTCAAATTGCAAAATTTTAAGTATCGTCTTTTAGTCTCAGTATCAGTATCGTATAACTCAGTCTTGTCTCGGTCTTATATAAAAAGACTTGCCTTGGTATTTGTTTCGTTGGTTTTAATAAAAATGATTGCCTTCTTAGCCTTCTCCCTATTAAACAGAACAATTTATGAAAATTTCATCTTAATTGTTACAGCCATGATTGAGAAACCAATTACAAGATATATTTGTTTGGAATCAATTCGTTTTCCGAAACCGATGCCAAACGATACCGAGTCTTATCTTCTATCGTGATCAGCCCTATTCATAATCATATGATGATCTGCATCGTGCCTGACCTCAAAATGAAAAAGTTTGATGCAGTTAGTGAAATAATTCTAGCTGTAGTTCTAAGATGACGGTTGGGCTCAAGGAAATGTATGTTTCCAATTTGTAACACTACAACTACACTGCTCTATTGCGTTCCCGGAAAGGCATCTGGTTGGATTTTTGCTTTCCAAAAAATCACGTAAAAGGTTATTTTTCTGGGAGCCTTAAGAGCTGCTTTAAGGTTCCGAGAGCTAGGTTCGGAATGCAGTACCTTGCGTTACCATCATACAGTGATGCCTCAACAAAGCTTTCTTCTGTTGAGGAGAAGGAGGCCTTTAAGAACTGGCTGCGAGCTGCTTATGAAAGTAAATCATACGGAGACATTATAATAGCAATGAGGGACTTGAACGCCAAGGTTGACAATGACAATGATGAGCTCAGTGACATGTTATAGCAAAAATAGCAAAATAGCAAAGCATGATTTTGGCAACCGCTAATCTAATTGTGAGTGTATTGTCGAATTCTGCAACACCATACGTTTTGTAGTAGCAGGGAGCAGGGACCAAGTTTGGACAGAATATGTGTCAAAAAGTACCTTGGGCGTTGACAGATAGACAAGCAACTTCTATTGAAATTAATCACCTTGCGATCAGTAAAAGTCAGAAATTTGATAGCAGTCTCCAAGACATTCGTAAGAGAAGTGGTGCAGGCATAGAAACAAAACGGGACATTCTTCTGATTGCTAATACCTTAAGATTACGTACACCAGCTACGGTGGTCCCAAAATATCACCCAAAGGCCTAAGTTTCATACCAATAGAATTAAAGATCCCGCAGCGAGCAGTTCGCTAACAACTAATGGACCTCCTTTCACATTAAGAAACATGGGACCCACAACAGTTAATTATAATCCAAAAGAAAAATTTCTAAAATCTATTTTTTGAAGATGATTTAATTTAAATGATGGCCGCAATCACGACATTCAGAAGGTTTAATTTTGGGTCACTATATATATCTGCTCACGCGAATGATATTGGAGTCCTGAATCATTACTGGTTTATCGGTGAAAACTATTGACTTAACTTTAACCCAAAGTAAAAAGTCCAAAAGTGGCAAGCTGATAGGTCCGAAACCTGAAGTTAGCTGCCCACCAAAATGATTCTCAATAGAGCCATTTTAAACCCCGTCTTGTTTGCTTAAACCAAAAATGTTGCCAACGACATGGGCTCTGAGATTTTGGCATCAGATTTAAATGAGATATTCGTAAAAAAAAGTATGCCATCGAGTTGGTCAGTTATTAATCCAAAGAGTCAACTAGTTTAAAAGATTGGTATAAGTCACATCCCATAAAAGGTCAAGTTGGTCAGTATTAGATTTTTTTATGAATTTCGAAATATTTTTTCAAGTATTAAAATTCATTTAAAAAATATATGACTAACCAATTAATACAAATAACATACCTTTTATTGCGACTGAGTGGCATTTCAGATTGTATAAATTTTGTCCGTATATGTACATACGTACGTATTTTTCAAATGAGGAGTCAAAAATTCTGCACGACCTTAGGGACCCTTAAGACTGATCACAAGTTTTTTAGGGCTGACTTTTTTCAAAGACTAGTTGACTTTTTCACCAATTATTGACCAATTAGATGGCATAGCTTTTCTGCAAAGTTGGTACGGGGGAGATCGGAACGTGGTCATCACTATATTGAGGGAACACAAACATAGCCTCCGGATTTCTTGCTTGGGTGGTATTTTCCACACTGCATTTACCCCAGCAGTGGTGATATCATCCGTCCGTAGTCATTTGAGTGAAAAATTATACCAGGCCTAATTTGCGTTTTTCGTTGCTGATGAGGTTAAGTTTCGGGAGCAAGACCCTCCCATTCCGGCGAATTCATGTGTCGAGCATCACAAAGCAGGCCGCGTTCCAAGGAGCTTTAAACTAGTTCCTTTTTTCTAATCTCTTCCATTCCGAATTTCCTGACTTTTTCTTTTCTTTCCCTACATTGCCAATTTACTGACCTTTATATGGTTTCTCTTGCTTTGCAAAAACATTCCTACATTGAGAAGACACAATTGGCTTCAATTTCAGGTAGCAAACGTTAGAGTAGCACTCTCCATTGACAGTTATGTTCTGTCTGGACCCATTTTTGTGGATATAACGGTAGTTGGAAATTCTCTTTGGGTTGTTCATCAGCACAAATGTGAAAATTTTGTTCGCTGACATACCCATTCAGGTAGAGATGTGTCACAAACTGTTTGTCGAAAAAAGTGTGTTTTCTTCAAAAATTTTCGCTGAGTTTTATAAAACAGCTGAAAATGTTTATTGATGACATTTCAGACAATTTTGAATAAAGATAACTTGAAAGAATGATACCAGTCACGTCTGATAGTGTAAAAAATTATAGAAGAAAAAAGCTGTAAATGAAGCACCCGTAATTTTTATAACTATTTTTTTATGAACTCCCTGAATATGGCACATAACATACACAACTACACATTCTTATGACAATCTTAGTTTTATTTTTAGTTTTCCTTGATAATAATAATTTTTTGATTACCCGCCCAACAATCTCTGTATTATGCCGCGCCGTTTTATTACCTCCTAAAGAAATTGCCAAGTCAGCACCACTCGAAAGGAAGATATAAAATCTTGAAATCTTATGTGCATTATTTCGCAGCAATTCTCGGCAAAAACAAAAAAAAAACAAATTTCTAGATATGTGTACATAAAGGGGGATGTAGAATATAATTCTGTTCACGTCTGATATGTAATCGCGTAAAACACGACGTAATTTAATCATTTTTCCAACATGTACCATCAGATAGACGTAAAATCATTAAAGGTCTTACCTACATATATGTACCAGTACCTATAACCTTTATTCTATGATGATTTCCCCTTAAAATGATTTTTATTTTACCCATTTTTATTGGCAACTTATTCGAATTGAATTTTTACTTCACGCCCATATATAGAGGATAGAAGATAATAAATCATCTAAATTGAGAGCAAGAGTGTACGCCGAAATCGGTTTAGGGATCATACCCTTCCATAACATCATAGAAACATTTTCGATTTCAGTGTTCCAGAGTTGCCGCAGTTAAGCTTTTGAGAGTTGAACACAGAATCAACAAAAAAAATGCTAAACAAAATTTATGAGACTAAAGCAGCGGAAACAGCAACCATTCGATTTAAGGGGAGGTTTTTTTTTTTTAATAAAAAAAAAATAGCACGAGAAAAAAAATCTTTCAATGCCATTTCAGCAAACTAAAGTTCTTTCACATTTTATTACAACGGGCCAATTCTAAATCACCTACAGAACGAAATAACGACGGGCGGGCGGAGAGGAAGGATAAAATGGGATTTTTTCGTTGTCGGACGTGCGGATGGAAAATCGTAAATCCATAAAAAGTAAATTTTATTGACACGCTTCCTGTGGTGACTTCATGCCAGTGCCATGTTTTTGGGATGGATTTTCAAACAAGCGAATTGGGTTTATTTATGTATTTACTTTCGAACAAGGAATTATCATAATATGAATTTTTTATAAATCAGAAATGATTTAATGCCCTATGTTGCCAATCAGAAGAGATTTTTTTTTTCTATTTTTTTTGTCTGTTTTTTGTTGAGTTTAGTATTTTTATTTTATATATTTTGTTTTTTATTTATATGTGGTTCATCTTTCGATGATCGCTTTTGAAGATTTCTTAAGGTTGAAAAATTATGTTAATTTAGTTTCTTAAGAGTTTGGTTATACTTTTGAAGGTCATTTCTATACTCACATTAATCATTGTTTATTGATGAGAAGATGGGAGGATGTTTTATTTAGAATTAGAAAATGAATAAATATCTTTGGATGGGGCTTATTGACAATTTATTTTAAGGGTATATAAATAGTCATAGTCTCCTGAGGGCACTCTTATCTTAAAAGGATTTCCATTAAGAGTGATTTGATGTTAAGGTTTTATACAAAAGTTGTGTGTAAAATATCAAAGAACTTTTGGTCTTATATGGAGAACCTATCAATATCATTACTTGTAAGGTTTGACTGTGTTCAAATTTTGACCCTGATGGTGCTGAATTTTAACCATGGCACGAGTTATGTTAACTTTTGGGCTCGAGAGCACTGGATACTTCCGCCTAATTGGTATACCTTTAGGTAGACCTGTATCTTAAGGAAACCTCACAACATAAAAGTTAGCTGGATCAGATTGCAGGGCCAGTTCATGCCACCTCTGCCATATCTTAAAAAAGCTCATGCAAGCTGTCCATTAAGGCATCAGCTGAGTATGTGTGGCACAAAGCATCGTTCTTTTGGACCATTAATACCATACCATCCACAAACATGGATTTGAAAATTGTTGGAGCGGTTTTAAGAAAAAAAAATATCTTTTTTATATGAAAATTCAAAACATTCTTAAAGAAAAATGTTCGTACCTACCTATATAGTCCGTCATATTGTACTCGTATTTTTATTGAGCAAATTGTGGAGTTGTTTTGATTTTGCCCCTCTTATATGTTTTTGGAGGTGCTGAATCCGAATCTGAGGTTTGTGACTAAAATTTCGTGACGCAATGGAAAAAATTGCAAAAAAGCTTTTTTTGGGAGTTTTTTACTAATGGCTCGAAAACTACCAATAATTCGAAAATTGCATCACAGTACCATTGGAAGTATACACATTTTTCAATTAATTTCGGTCTTAGGTTTTTTTCTACCACAATCTATTTGTACTCAAGCACTAGTTGAAAATTGAAGTATTTTTATAGTTTTAGCAAATCCATTACTTTATTAGGAAAATTTTTAATTTTTGTCTGTAGCATGAACCAAAATATATTTTTCTGATGATCTTTGGTGTGTTGAGTTTGATTTTGGTCTTGAAATCGCTCTAGCGTTTCACGTTTTTGAGATAATCGAATATAAAGATATACAAAACAATGCATTTTTGTATGCAAATTTGGAGTGGTATATTTTGTCGAGGTAATTTTCTTTTGAAAAAATGTTTAGAATCGTTCTAAAGTACGAACACTTTCCTTCAAAATTCTTTTTGAATTTTTTAAATACCCTTATCCATCTTCGAGAAATCGTAAGCCTTTGTCTTAGACTACGTAATTCGAAAAATCCAGTAAATTTTCATTTTTGTAGCACTTTTTGCAAATTCTTGCATGTTGCGTCACGAAATCTCAATAATCACAAGTAGAGCCCTTAAATTCACATGTAGTTAAATACAAAGGACACGGGTACACGGGTATCAATTCCTTAAAACACGTGTACCTGTGTATTAAATCACCCACCTGAAATCGAAGGCTCTAGTCACAAGCCTCAGATTCAGATTCAGCACACTAATAAACATTAAATAGAGGGAAGATCAAAACTACCCCTCAATTTGCTCGCTAAGACCCTTTTTGAGCACAAATTGACTGGAGTACTAGCAAATTCAAAGTTGTTAATATTCAAATAAATTTTTTTTCCGCAAAATATCCAGAAAAAAAGTTTTTTTATCATTATTTAAAATTTTGAGAGATTTTTTAGTCAAATGTTTTTTTTTTACGAAAGTCTGATTTTTTTAAAGTAATTTTTTAACATTTTTATAGAAGATGCTTTTTTTGCATAAAAGTAAAAACATATTTTATATACTCTTGAGGGTGCTAAAAAAAATTGGTTTAAGAAAATATTGACTCTTTTTTTAAATCCAAAATATTTGTTTTTGAAAAATTTCGGTACCTGAACAGTACTTTTAAAATTCTTTAATAGCTTTTACATAAAAAAAAAATGCTAGCTTTTTTATTCAAAACACTAAGGGCTTAAGAACTTTGTATGCAAGGACTTGGAAATTATGAGAGAAAAATGTTTGAAAGCTTGAAATACTATATTTAAATTAAGGTTAGGTACTTCTTTGAGGGTTTGAATTGAAAAAAAGAACGCTATTTTAATTCTAGGTTGAATGTAATTGCATAAAAAAAATTTCTTTAAAAAAGTTTTCAGAATTCGGTATTTAACTGAGAATATTTTTTGTATGTGTATTTAAAAATTAAATTTCAAAAGAACTGTCAACTCATTTTTCATATATCGAATTTCAAAAAAAAAATTTAATTTTTTTTAATAAAATAATGTATGCAATATATATATATATATCTAAATCTTTTTTAAAATTTGTATTTTAAAAATTATTCAAAATCTGTTCAGCCGATAGTGAGAAAATTCAAAATTAAAAAAATAAAACTTCTAATGCGAAGTACTTTTAATAGTTGTTATTTGTAAATATTTTTATAATTTTTGGTAATATATAACACTAATTTAAGCATACAGAAAAAGTTTAATAAAAATCGTAGGAGCCGTTTAAAAAAAATTCCTTAACGGTTCTTTAACATTTTTATAGAAGGTACCTACTGCTATTTTTTCATAGAAGGAACATTTTTCTTAAAATACTTTAAAGAGAGTAAAAAACCCTCAAATATGTAGTTAAAATTTATTAAAATCAAAAATTTGATTTCCAAAATAAAAAACATTTTATTTAAAATGGAAATTAATTTTGCCAAGAAAAATATTACTCTGTTTGAAAGAAAAAAAAATTTCAACTAAAATTACCGTTATTAAAAAATCGAAATAAATAAATGGTTCTTGGAGGAACCATTAATAACCATTTTTTTTAAATGCCAAAGTAACATTTTTTCTCTTCTAAGATTCTATTAGACTCGTTGTGGATTCATTATTTTTGTGAGAGTAAAATCTGCTCTGATAGTTTACAATTAGTAGTTGAATATGAAGAAAATCTGAAAAGAAAATTCTTCTGTTAAAGTGGAGCGACTGAATTTATAATATTCAAGTTCAAATGACCGAAACGCAATGGAGTTGAGCTTATTTGAACTTTTAACTTGAATTATAGTCTTTAATTAGATTATTTTACGATAGTTATGAGCTCTTAACGGCCTAGTTACTAGACTCATAGCAAGATTAAAAGAAACTTGTTTTCTCTTTTTCTTTTTCTCTTTCGCATTCTGCTTTTTTTAATAGGGATAGGGGTGTGTGTTTGTGTGCGTCAGGTTAAAAATTAAGAAGTATTTTTGTGAGGGTAGCTATGTATCTTATCGTGAGTCAAACTTTACTTTAAACGAGCCAAACTTGTGTATATTTTACAAATATTTGTTTTCTCGGAAGGGGCTCTAACAATCTGGATGAAATTTTCAGAATTTGGAGGAGAAAAAATTTGAAAATTTGATTTTCTGAAATCCGCCTACTGCCACACCCACTTTTTTGATATACAAATAGAAAATCTGTATAGTGATAAGGATTTTATTTTCAGAGTTTGTTTAAATGAACGGGAAAAGTATATAAAAACTGAGTTTTGTAAAAACCGCCCACTGACACGTTTACCTTTTTTTTATATCTAAGAAAAACGATTCAGTTGGAATCTTCAGAGCTTATTTCAATAAATGAGAAAAAAATATAAAAACTAAGTTTGGTACAATCCACCTACTGGCACGCTCATTTTTTTTTTTTAACACGGATATAAGGATTTGGATGCAATTTCATTTGTTTCTATAAAGGAGAGAAATATATAAATAAGTTTTTTTTTTTAAATCCACTCATCGCCGCCCTTATACTTTTCATAGTTTTTTATCTTAGTTTTTAACTAATTTTATTTTTGTGTGAATCTCCCAAAAAAGTGACATTTACGAATATTACATGTGTTGCAAATTGCCACTGAAATTTTTTTAATAATTGGTCATTTTTCAAATCTTTGCGGCAGTGGAGAGTGATAAGGGTCTATTATTTTAAGTTATAATGATAATATTGATTATCCTTAAGCTGCGCCCAGATTCATAAAATTTTGCGTTGTGCGTCGTGCGCCTTGAATTTTGTATTCGCCAAAAATATTTTCACCAAAAATTCTTTTTTATTTCGAAATAAAATTGTGCGATCTATGCCGTGCTTGAGTGCTTCATCATCATCACAACACCTGTGCGCCAAAAATCTATCAGAATCGAATAGCGTACGTTGAAATAAGACACAAAATTTGTGTTCGCTTGGACGTCCACATCGATGTATTTTTTGCATCTACACAAACATTTGCAAAATGCAAATTTTCATTGAATGGCGTCCCAAAAATCGATGGTCACTTTTAAAAATTTTAAAGCTGGATCACGATTTCATAGAAATGACCGATTCTTAAGACTACTTGAATTTTTTTAACCAATTAGATGGCAAACTTTGGCAAACTTGTGAAGTTTTTCTATTAGAAGTATCTCCTTGGCCTATAACATTGCAAATTGATCACAATACATCCCAACTATTTTAAAATTCAAAATTTCGAAAAAAAAATAAATTTTTGAAATTTTTTTTTAACATTTAATATTTGAAGATCAAAAAATAGTGGTGCCAAAGATATACAAAAACGGCCATCCAGTAAAAGTTATACCAGCGGCACAATTTTTTTTTAAATACGACTCATGGCGACGTTGCGTTGGAGAAATTGGAGAAAAATGTTATCTTTTGAAGAAAACTGAGAACGGCGTTTTGGCTACACGAATATTAAAACAAGTTTTTTGTTTAATTTATGTACTTATTTTAAAAACAACTTAATTTGATAATATGTTTTTTAAGATTTAAAGGTAAATTTTTCAAATTTTTTTTGTTTTTAATAGCTTTGGTCAGTTTATTGTATACTCGTACTCAAGACCTCTGGTGCATAATGTTTTTTAAGAACTTGAAGTGCTGATTTTTAGTAACAAACTAAAGCCAATGAGACACTTCCCCATTTTTTTACCAACTCCATAGGCAAGTTTGAAGTTGAAAAAAAAAGTTTAGAATAGAGATTTTAAATATTTTTGCAGTAAGCAAACCCTTTACCTATGGTCTCACTGGATATGCAATATGCATTAAGATTTAGTTTGGTAATTCAATTATCATTCTGAACCCAACTCCATGTGCCATCACAGTGAAATCAGTTTTGCAGATGGATTTTTTCCTCCTTTGTGCGAGGATATAAATATCAGTTGCAACCAATATCTCTTGGTTTTTCTCTGACTTATCGTCAGAAGCAGCCATATCCTCATCCTCATCTTGGTGTTTTGTTGAATTTATAAGCACGCATCCATTTGCATGTGGATGTTGTTAACTTGCTTGGGTTGGCCGTGACAGGCACGCTCCATCTTTGAAGCTGATGTGGCTCCTTCCGTCCGCAACTACCCGCGTGCCCTTGCCACGCCCCATATACCTACTCGATTTGATTGCTTGTTTCTTTAACTAAACGTAGAGGAGTGTTGCAATGTTGTTATAGATCTGCAAAACCCAACCATAACACTGACGTCCTTACATCTTCGGCAACAGGATAGAATTGAGCAAAACATTTGCTAAATCCTTCACACAGCAGCAGTACATAATGTATAATCCTGATGCTTGCAAAGACCACGTGTGCATACTATGCACACGCTACCATAGTCTGATGGGTATAGTAACAGCAGCAGCAGCAGCAGTGTGTAGGTACTTTACAAGCAAACAAATAAATTATTCCTTATTTTGGTATTTTGCTGGTTCAACGGTTTGAAATTTATGGTTTTGGGCGAACCTCTTGAACCCCCATAATCCCGACCCGGGCGCCATTCTGCTAAGAGCTAACATATTTATCCGACAATTGCATTTCAGTGTGAAAGCTGGTCTCTAACACAAATTGATACTCCCTTGTCGAGAAGTTTGTGCCAGAACACATGACGACGGGGAAACTGGATTTTTGGAAAATTTTAACATTCATCCGAATAAATGCAAAAGGCTGAGGTCTTATCGCATCACTGTTTGTGGTTTGTTTGTCGGTAATTCTTCTCTGTTGGTGTTGACTGTTGGCTTGTGGTTGTTTTTTTTTTTTCTTCTGCTATATGTTCATATGTCGAATCAAACTAGAAGCATAATCAGAAATAATGACTTCAAACCGTGTTTCTTTAATGTTGAAGAGTTAAAACAAAATATTGTTACTCTTGGTTGAAACCAATTTTCTTAGTTAAACTCCGTTCTCCTTTTTTTTGATGAAATTTCGAGACTTTTATTGCCCATTTGGGGTTGCAAAAAAGTACCTAGTATTATGATTCTGCAATTTTGTTGCATTATGGCGTGTTTAATGGGCGCACACAACACTCGCTGTATCCCCCTATTTGGCTCAGCAGAAAAAAATGAAATACAAAAAACGAAAACGTATATTAATGCGCTGTAAATCATGGGGATATTGGGTCCGCTGGGAGAGTAAGACTGCTAATGGCCTTAATTCGTTTCATTTCTTAGATGAACTGCATGTGTACACTGCAATGAAAGTTAACTTTTCGCAAAATATTTTCACGAATTGCTATGGCTGCTGCCAGTTAAGTTTACCTTTGGGCTTAAGGTGTGCTTATGCTAGCGGACGTGGTGTGAGTGTGGAAAGAATTAGTTTTGGCAACAAGAGTGCAATTTGGTATTCTTGGTGAGAGAATATGAATTTATTGCAGGTAATTCTTAGATATAGAAATAGCAAAGCTTTGCGCGAGATGTGATGGCAAGGATACTAACTTACTTGGTGTTGAATAAATTTTCTAAAAATTTGTTTTATTTTTTTTTTTTGAGGGAATTTTTATGTAAGAGAGTTCGGATGATGAATGTATCGTAGACATTAATAGTTTTTGTAGAAGGGACCTTTATACACATGGTTCTACTTTTTCCAGTGCTGAGTAAGGAAAAGTTTGAATAATTACTTAGGTATGCAAAAAAAAAAGAAGAACTATAATTGAGTGCCGGTGGCTTTTCGTTATGGAAGAGCTATGTTCTGCCAAAAGATTTATCGCAATGTGAAGTGTAATTTATTGTTAAAAAGCTTGCAGAAATGATGCATTTGTATGGTTTTCTTTGGTAGATATTTGGGGTTATAATTTGGAAGAAAAAAAAATACTCAAAAGGGTTTTGTGTAATTCCTTTCGAAATAATAATGAAGGTCAATCCTTAATTTCCATTTGCATCGTACAGATATTTTAAGCCATTATACCATTTAACGAAGTGTTCTATGCTACTCAACTTTATGTTACTTTGGTATTATGTTCAATTATGAGTGAGAATTTTACTTCACCACACATGAACTCACAGAAGAATCTACGATATTACTATTTTTCATTCGTCAATTTTAGAGTTCACATTCATTCTTTACTGAAAATGTCACATAACGAATTGCTTGGAAAGTCACTCCTTCCAGTTACACGCAAAGTCAGACGAAAAAAGTAAATTTGATTTTATTGATCATTTTAACTTCGATGGTAGACAAGTCTATAGAGCTTTATTTGCTTTCTTGGATCATCTTTCCACCACCACCAGTAAGATTTTTCAGCAATTTCTTACTAAAGATTTCCATCACCAGTAGAAATTGCAATCAGGGGCTTTGGTACCTGCTGATCTAAATGAGTATTTTATCCTGATGTTTTAAGTGCCACCAAGGGCGTAGTACCTGATGATGTGGTAGAGCGTTATGATGCTAACTTAGTAAATTGCCACTAGAGGCGTAGGGGCGTAGTAGATACCTGCTGGTGTACCAGAGCGTTTAAGCCTTCTGTTTTGCATGACATCAGGGCCGTAAGACCTGCTGATATGCGAAAGCGTTTTTGATTGCTTTTTGAAGTAACACTAATAGCGTGATACCATTTGACCCTGTCCCAAATCTGACGTCAGAATAATAGCACCAGTTTTAAATGTCGAATTAACCAGTTGTCAAATGACAGAATTCAAATCTAAAACTCGAATCATGAGAAACAAGTAGAGATAGTCACAATCATGAAGAAAGATACTTTCAACGCTTCTTAACAACATTCCCAAAATGCTAGATAAAGTATTCGACAAAAGGAGCAAGACTAATCGCAGGGAAAAGCGATCTTCTTTCTCTTTTCGGGAGAAACATTTGGCACTGGAATTAATACTGTATGATTGGAACTTGTTCTTAAAGATACTGTCAACAAGCAGATGCCATCACAGCACAGCCAATTGAAGAATTATTGTTCGGAAACTCCCAGACAAATCCTCCATATAGCTGCTAAATGGAATGTTAAGTACCCATGTTATATGTTAATCTGGACTCAAGAATACCAGCAAATTGTTCCACCGTCTAGATCTAGAAAATTGTCACTAAGTCTCAAAAATACCTTCGTTTTTTGATGAAATCTCTAACTGGCTAGATTTGTTTGGCTTGATGACTACATTTGAATCAATTGTTGGGCTAACAGAAGAGCCCATCAGGTGGACAGAGTCTGTAACAACTCTGAAGTTATAAATATCAATATTGATTATGATATTCTGTCAAAGTCACCAAAGTAGATACTATAGTCCTTTTTCGGTGACAGCTTCTTAGCTCGAAATTCGTCTTTTCCTCTTTTTGTTTTAATCCTTTGACTTTGCTGTGTGAAGTTAGTACCATAAACGACGATTTTTGAGTTATGGCTATTTTCAAAATTCAATGGAAAACATATATTCGAATTTTCTTGTTTTTATAGCAAACATTAAAAAAAGTACTCTAAGTAGCATCCCCAAATGAAAGCTTGAAAGTAGGTGCAAATTGCATTTGTGTTTCGACCAGATTCGTAAAAAAATCAATACAAAAAATTATTTTGTCCAACCAGAATAAATTTAATATTCGAATTTTCTTTTTTTATAGCAAATTTCGAAAAATAAAAAGTCCTTTAGCATTCTCAAATCAAATCTTAAAGAGTTGGGGTAAGTTGTGTTAATTTATCCACCAGTTCCACATGAAAATCTATGGAAAAATTTATTTGTTAATATAAATAAATAAATATTATTCAACTTTTTTTTTCTTTTATAGCAAACCTCGAAAAATAAAAAGTGGTATAGTATCCCCGAATGAAATTCTAAAGTTCGGGTTTGGGCAGATGGAATCCACTTGTTCACTAAAAATCCATAAACAAAATTTATTTGCCGACTTTCAGAAAAAAAAGTATTCAGTTTTGCAGTTAAAAAACAAAAAAGGGCTCCAAAGCCCTTAAATGAAATCTTAGGGCAGTAAGATCAATTTCTTTAATTTCCCCACCAGTTTCACAAGAAAATCTACTAAAAATTCATTTTCAACAACGGGGAGAAAAAATATTCCACATTTTTTATAGCAAACCTCGTAAAAACAAACGAGTCTTGTATAGCAACCCCAATTTTAGGGGGTTGTATACCTATTTGATTTATTTGTCGTACGTTTGTCTGTGTTTTCCCGACAGCAAAAAGTAATTTAACCTTCAATCTAATATTATGGCGCCACCATTTTTTTCAATCTTTGAATTTCACTTTTTCAAAAATTTTTGTTCTTAATTGAAGTACACACTATTTTTCCTTGTTGAAAAAACATAGCCAAACGTTAGACAATTAGTATTAGGGTCTTAGCACCAGTTTTTATTCTAACATGCAAAAAAGAAAGGTTGAATATTTTTTTTCCTAGATCCAGTGGAAAAACAAACCTTATGTGCCCCAATCTCTTGAAATGTCAATTAAGGATGCTTAGAGTCTTTTTTCCGTTATAAATTTGTTTTCCGAGAGGTGGGCAAACCATTTTAAAAGTTGGGCAAACGTGGGCTAGCGATGGACAAACGAATCCAATAAAAGCTTTTGAAGTCGGAATTCTGATTTCACACAGCTCGTTGACTTTTAAGTTCATTACTGACAATTCTTTTCATTGATTTTAGCAAAGTTTTATTTTTTTAACCATAAGCAACATTAGGCATTTATGTATACAAAATATATTTAAATAAATTTTAATGAAAGCACACTTGTAACGTAGTACCTCGTGGCATAATGGTTAGTGCGTAGGACTGTCATGCTAAAGGTCTGGGTTCGATTCCCGGCCACTGCCACCTAACAACAAATGTTTTTTTCCGAGGTATTGCCTCTTGCGAGGGACTGACAAATCCTCCAAGAGTATACTTGTCATGAATTAGTGCTTCTCATTAGCCGTTCGGACTCGGCAAAAAATTGTAGGTCCCCTCCATTCCTGCCAACAACATGCAAACAGGAATGGTTGAGAGTTGTAAGTCACTAGGCCTTGGTTCTCCACGAGCTTTTGTGCCACCAAATTTATTTTTATTTATTTAAACACTTGTAACAAATTAAATTTAAGCACCTTAAAATTATTCCGCCCTTACCCACAATATGACTTTTGGAATTCTCACCCCAGAATTTGAAATCAGTTAATTGAGCTTAAGAGAATAAGAAGCGATTAGTATTCTCCCCCATGGCAATGTCGTACTTAACCTGAATTATTAATTTTTGAAATTGCTTCTATTAATATGTAATTGATGATTTTAAAGTAAAAGTTTTGACTTTTAATAATAATTATTGTCGAATGAAGATTACAATGAAAGTTTTCTCCGAAAAACCCTTTCCACAAATCCAACAAAATACCCTATCCCCATAAAACGAAAGCAAACCAATCACGTTTCGTGAATCGCATTTTATTTCTCCGTAGACGTAAAGTTATAATCAGAGAAGTAATGGGGAAAATGGGGACCTGTATTTTTTTTTTTTCTTTTTAAGAGAATATTCCTAATTAATAAGAGGATTTAAAAGTTCACTTAGAACTTTGCGCAAACCTTAGAAATTCAAAACAATGAAATCTGAACCTCACCTCATTTTTTGTTTACAATTCAAGCAACAGTCCGACATCATTCGCTCGAAAGATAATAATTTTAAGGTCTTAGTTGCGTTACAGGGATCATGAAGGGAGGCACCGAGCCAGGCGTGCTCTGTACAAAAAGTTACCAAGATTTCGGCCATGTACTCTAATATACCTACTCTACTACCTTACATGGTAGCTGATGCTAATGATGAAGAACCGTTAAACTTTTGAGCTTATTCTGTGAAAATTTATGCAAAAAGTTCGAGAAGTTCGTAGAGTATTCAACCTTAATCGTCATTAATAAGCAACCGAAGAACAACCAGCTAAACAATAAAACAGCAGCAGTAGCTGTCGTAGTTCGTCATTTCACCAATACGGGTAGCGGCGGGGATACCTCCAATAGCTATATAAACGAAGGCCGTAGCGCACAGTGGCAGTGTCCCCCGCCGAGAAAAACTTTTCTTGAATGCGAAAGTTATTATTACTCCACTGCTGAGTTTTCTTGCTAATAATAATTTTCCCATTTCTTTATTTTTTCTGCGAAAAAGAAATTGAAATTCGTCCTGCCAGTTGTTGTTTTGGGCGTTTGTTTTGGCCATCGTCATTTGAGTTCTTCTTTCTTTCGAATAGTAGCTATATAGTCACTTTGGCCAGCTTCTTCTTTTATGGCCAAGTTGTCGGTTTGATATTCAGGCAAAGTAGTTTTGAATAATCCCCATGAAGACTTAGTGTGGCTCTACTAAGATTTAACTTTAGCTATGGGCTTGTGTGTGCAAGTATGAATGTGTGTGACTACTCTTGGTTGCTGAAAATGTTCATAAACCCCTTCAAGAATAATTCTTGTAATGCTTAATGACAGTGGTTGGTATAGTTTAGCTGTCATCTAGAATCTAATCAAAATTCATTTAAGAAACATGGATTTTCATAAGAAGTTTTCAATGTCTGATGACGGTTAGTGCCTTGGAGCAGACTTTTGCAATGGCTTTTATTTTTTTTTTTTATATTTAAGGGACATTGTGAATTTCATAATTATAAAACTTTTTTACATTTAATATGGATATGCTTTAATTATGTATATTCTTACTAGTTTCTTATGAACTGCTTTGATTTAAAATGGTTCTTCCGATGAGGAAAATATTTATTTTAATTTCGAAATCTCAGTTGGCAAGATTTTAATAAAACATTTTTTGTGTAATCAAAAATTTTATAGCTTTCAAAATATTTTTTTCAAAAATGCACTTCCCAACTATTTTTTTAAAATTATTTTACTTTCATATTTGAGAAAAACAAAATTTCCTATTTTTATTTGTATCGCCCTTTTTCTACATACTATAAGAATATGAAGAAAATTTTGAAAGAAAAAGTTCTTATTTTAAAGTGGCAACGCTTGTTTTGTACCTTCTACAATTTTAAAAATAATAAATAATAATAATAATAAATTAAAAAAAAAAAATAATCTTATCCCCTTCCACATCTCTTAAAAAAACTCACATCCCTGTCAAATTAACGTTGACGTCTTAAGCATTTCTTAAAAAGTGCCGTTAATTTGACAGGGATGTGAGTTTTTTTAAGAGATGTGGAAGGGGATAAGATTATTTTTTTTTAAATTTATTATTATTATTAAAGCCTTCCACTAAAATTTATCTTTGTCCAAATATTTTCGTGACCTTGCCATTTGTTTACAATATTCTGTTATAGATTTTTGTAACGTCAGAAATATATACTAATAGTTTATTTGCAAATTGATTCCTTTGGAAGAACAGTTTTGGTACAAACTGTTTTGAGACTCAGAATTTTGAAAAAAATAAAAAAAAATTTTAAATACGTAGAAACCCCCCTTTTAAGTTATTTATTTGATTTTTAGTTTTAAAAGAACTTTAAATTTTTTTAACGCTTAAAACCATCTGATTTTATTTCTGAGGAAATGGAAAAAAAAAATTTTAATTGTATTTTTTTCAAAGTTTTAAATATGAAAATAATTTTTGCCGAAACTTATCATCAAAAAAACTAAATTAAAAACAAACTATGAAAGTAGATGACTTAACAAAAAGTTAAAAAAAAGTATTGCAAGTGTGACCGTTGTTTACTAACACATTTTTTTTATTTAGGTACCTAAGTAGTTTTCCTTGCGATATACCTAGGTACTCTAAGGCAAGTTTTGGATTCATCAAACATGACATTATGATGACAGGGGACACCAAAAAAGTGGATGGGAAAATTCTGTCCATCTGTGTGTTAGTTCGGTTACAGCCTAAAAGGCTGGATCGATTTTCTTTAAACTTGGTGCATTGTGGTTCCTTTTTTGTATTCTGATTACACGTTTTTACCATTTTTTTTTAAACTAAAAATAACGGTACCTGCCATACAATTATTTTTAGCAATTTTACCAAATCTTATTTTTCTCATAGCCGGCTCTACAACTTTTCTTAAAAAAATTCAATACACTTCTTCTGGTTAAAAGCTACCTTTGAATGGAAAACCATTTTTCAAAAAATGCTTATTAATGGTACCTCTTTAAAAAACCATTTTTTTGTTTTCGATTTTATTCCTAATGATTTTTTTGTGTTCAATCACTTTTTATGCAGAAGCTTCTAAGCAATGTCAATTGTTTTTCTTGCAAAAAATTTCAAAAAAAATGTTTTTTTTTGAAAATCAAATATTATGAAAACCTAATGGTTGATTCTTATAAGTTAAGTATTTTAGGAACAAATTTTACTTTTATTAAAAAATATAGATACCTTCCACACAAATATTAAAAAACCATTAAGGAAAAAAATTTCTTTTTTAAAATGGCTCCTAAGATTTTTGTTAAGCTTTTCGGTATGCTAAAATTAGTGCGATATAGCTACTACCGAAAAATGTAAAAATTTACAGGCAGCAACTATTAAAAGTACTTCTCATAGAACGATTTTTAAATTTTCTCATTATCGGTGAGAAGAGATCTAAATTATTTTCTTATATGAAACTTTCAAATAAGATTAAAATCAAAATTTTCAAAAAAAGTTTATGAATTCATAAAATTTTTTTTTTTGATAATTCGATATCTCAAAAACGGGTAGACAATTTTTTTTGAAATTTTATTTTCATATAAATAAATACTAACGATTTGCATACAAAAATATTTTCCTTAAAAATATTTTAATAATTTGATATATAAAACATATTTTTTTTTTTAAGAAAACCAACGATTTGAAATATTTTTTTCCATACAATTTTATTGAATCAAGAATTAAGATGGAGTTCATTTTTTTTTCATTTAAAACTCTCAAAAAATTTATTTAGCTAATTTAAATATTGTATTTCAAGCTTTTAAACATTTTTCTATCATAATAAACATAAGAGCAAGTTGGTGCGACCTAGTCGTGTATTATATTTCTTATAAAATTACTACTCCTGATGAATTGGGAGGGAAATATTACCCTTCTTCTAATGGATATTTTCCTGTCTTATGCAAAACAAAAAAAAAACCTTTCTAGCGACTATAAATGATGAAAATAAAGATCTGAAAAGAAAAAGCAAATTCAAAAAACAATTTAAAAAAAAACGATGAAATTAATAAAGTTCATAATGTACCTTCATACATGTGTTGAAAAAAAATATTGTGTAATTTTAAAATGATTTTAAAAAAACTTCTACTTTTTGAATTTTGTAAAATCTCTATCTTTTTTAAAAATGTTAAAAATCAAAAATTTGTTCCAAGTGAAATTTTATTTTATCTAATACTTTACCAAAATTTCATTGGAACCAATGCAGTTAAAGGCTTAACCTTACAAAAATTTATATCACTTTTTTAGATATCCGCGAGACCTTAAACAAAATTGCAACAAAAAAAACTCAGCTTCCCAATGATTTTCTTAATTATTATTTAAAAAGAAGCTCAAATCCTGGGTTTCTTAAATATATTTGAAACTTTTAAATTTTCAAAAAAACAATTGTTTTTTTTTTTTTGAAAACCCGTTGGTTTGCCATCTCTATAAGTCTTATTGATCGAAGGTTTCATTCAATCCAATATTCCAACAAAAAATGGAATTCTACATATTTTTATATTCGCCAGCGTCAAATAAAAAAGTACTTAACCAAAATTCTAAAAAAAATTAAAAATTAAAATTAAAAATGTGTTCTATTATTTACATCCATGAAAATGTTAGTTGTTTTTAGTCACAAACATAACAAATAACAGATTTTAAACCTAAAATAAAACTCTTGCGATATTTTAAGGAAATTCATATTCTGAGTCCCCTTTTTTTGCAATGAAATGTATTCAAAATTGAACCAGAAAGTTATACAAATCGATCTAAAATTAAAAAAAAAGTTTGATGAAATCATTTTTATAAAAATGTCCACCAACCCCCTTCCTTGTTATTGTTTTTCAAAATCAAAAATTTAAACTATTAAACTATTCTAATGAAGATTATTGTTTAAAAATTTCATAAGTATAACTAAACAAAACTTATATTTAAGCCCTCAAACAATTCTTCTTCTTTTCTAATTCATTTTTGTTTAAATCAAAAGATTTAAACCTTGCTACAAGTAGTTCTTGGACTTTTCAAAATTGTTACAAGATTTAATTTTTGAAAATAAGTTTTAAGGGTCTTAAGCTACCCAGGCCCACTTTTCCAAAATTTAAAGTTTTAAACTTGTTCCAAGTGCAAAATCACCTTAATCAATCAATATGTTGAATGGATTCATTCAAAAATTGTAAATTTAAAGTTAGAAAATACCTTAATATAAAAATTTTTAATCATCCCGGCTCTCAAAAATTCAAAAACTTTTTCCAGGTTGCTAAAAAATTTTAAAAGATATACATATATGCATTGAATTTTTGGGAACAATGTTTAGAATAAATTTGGAAGCCGACAAAAATTTTAAAAAGGGGGCTACAATTTTTGAGTTTTGCTTCAAAATTTTGATTATAGAGGTCCAAGAGCTTGGAACCATGTTCACGACTAGAATTTTTTGAAAAAAAATTTCAAACTTTCGATTTTTTAAAAAAAAGATGCTGGGTCTAACAACCTCATTTTTGAATATTTTTGAATATTTTAAAAAGTTTGGAAAAATCAGTAACAATCTGCAACAGCCTTCAAAAAACATTAAAAGAAAGGCATAACTTCACACACTCCACTTTTATTTCATATCCATTAGTCTCAATTCTTCTCATATGAATTTTTTGTTTTCTAAAATCTTGTTGGTTCAATCGTATGATGTGTGTCGAAAAAGCTTATGTATTTTTCAAATATATGCATCTACACCTCGAAATCATTTAGTTTTCTAATGACAAACAACAGGTGTATTTGATTGAACGCCACAATGGAGTTTTCGCATCATGATGGTTAGAAACTATTCTTCTTTCAAGTTTATTCAAAAGAAGTCCAATTGATGCCATTTTTTCAATTTTTAATTTATTCTAACAACATTTGTTACCGAAGTTTTTCAAAAACTTATTATAATGGTGTTTCCGTGCTTATATTGTTTTGCAAACAAACTTATTGAAGTTCTATAAATTCATAAAACTTATCTCATGCATAAAAATTATGTTTGACAATTATTAAATTAATAAACAAAATGAAAACTATAAAAAAGGCTAGCAATTTGATGAAAAAAACTTCTCGTAAGCAATTGTATTGTTTTCAAACAATTTTTTTTTCGAGTTTTTTTTTATGAACAAAATATTAAAGTTTAAATAAAAAAATGAAAAATGAAAACTTATACCAGATTTCTATAAAACATCTCTCAATGCACTTCCTAAACTATGTATATACCAGCTAAACGTATAGGTACCATCAACAGAAGCATCACTCAGTTTGCTACTCGTTTTGATTTTTCACTCACCAGGATCATCAACAACAGGGACGCCTGGCATGCAAAGGCAAATAGTGGGTGCAATAAAAACGAAAATACAGTTTAACATAATAAAAAACCGCGTCCATGAAACAAAAAAGTTCTTGTATTTCTCCCCACACCGGCTAACTCGTATGAACAAGAAATTTTAACATTTAGTATTTTTTTTTAAATAGAAATAAAAATAAAAATAAAAATATAAAAACAAAAAACCAATTTTTAAAATAGAAAAACACAAAAAAAAGCAGTGAACTATAACTCCTTGCTTCTTGAATATTTTCTCTTGGAAGGTATTTATTTTTATAAGGGCATCAGCATGTAAAGTATTGTAGCTCAAAAGTGAAATAAAATGAGCACCGCATCGTGTATAGAAAATATACCATTTCAGGCAGCATAGTTTAGCATTTAAAATCATTTCGCATCCGTGGAGATGTCTTCGAACAACAACCACAACAACAGCAACAAAAGAAGTTATTTTCTATTAAAAGGATGAATGAAGAAGAAAACAAAAACATAATGCAAAGCAACCTGGGTTCTAAGAGCTTATTGGAATTTCCATCTTAAGCTACATAAAACAATTTACAATTGTAGCGGAAGGAAATTAGTATGAGAAAATTAATCTTCTGTTATCTTGCAGAAAAAAAAAACAAATTTGGAATTCAATTTAATATATTTAGTTTTTTAAACAATATAAAAATATTTTACTTCTTTGTATTTTTGTATTTGTCTGCTTTGATTTCTACAAAGCGTTTTTAGTGGAAAAGAAGTTTTAGTTTTGAATTCAATTTTGAATTTAAATTAAAAAAATGGAATTTGAGATTCTGTTAAAATCCTTTTGGCTGATGCTTCTGCTGCACATCGAGCTACTGGCTATATGGGTAAAAATGGATTTACATTAAATTTTGTACAAATTTTGAACTATAGAGACAAAATTTTAAAATACGCTCAGGCATGTAAAACATATAAATAAATAAATAAATTTGGTGGCACAACAGCTCGTGGAGAACCGAGGCCTAGTGACTTACAACTCTCAACCATTCCTGTGTGCGTGTTGTTGGCAGGAATGGAAGAGACCTACAATTTTTTGCAGAGTCGAAACGGCTAATGAGAAGCACTTATTCATGACAAGTATACTCTTGGAGGATTTGTCAGTCCCTCGCAAGAGGCAGTACCTCAGAAAAAAAAACATTTCTGTTTTTAGGTAGCAGTGGCCGGGAATCGAACCCAGACCTTTGGCATGACAGTCCTACGTTCTAACCATTATGCCACGAGGTAAAACATATAACTTTCAATAAAAACTAAATATTTTGTGATATTATCGAATTCAACATAATTTTTGTACAAAAAAAAACCTCTCTTCAAAAATACGGTAAATAAGTGAATCCATTAACGAGATATATAACCAGAAAAATTCAATTTCAAATTTTAATTTATTTAAGAACAAATTGTAGGAAATTTAATTGTACCACTTTGGTACAAAAGATATGATCAAAAACAACTCACAAAGGGCACAAAACATAAACATTGATATGAGTTATTATTTTTGTCTTATTTAAAAAAACGAATGAATGTAAGTTTTATTTCTTTGCTTTTTAGCTGCACAAACAAAGATATCTTTATTTTATCCCAGACACAAAGAAAAAAAAAAAAACTTTCAAAACAATAAAATTAAAGTGTCATAAAATGTGTGTTGTATCAACATTTTAACATGGATGGCACTATAGCTATATACACATAGTCAGCCTTCAAAATTTCTTTACATTTCCGAAGTACATTTTAGCTACATATATTATTATCTGATATCAAATTTATAGTACCTATTTAATTTATGTGGGGCGTAAAATATATAAATCCCTTAAAACCTAGAAAATATGAAACATATAACAAAATGGAATGTATAGGTAGAGGCAACACCAACTATTGCTTGCATAAATTTGACTAGCTGATGATGATGGTGTTTGTCCTACTATTAGTTCTCTAAGCTTACTAAAACCATTTTTGGTTTATATCGCAAAAGTTAATTACAATTTCCAAGAACATGCACATAATAAATAATATACATATTTATATAATAGGCTAGGTATATACATATGTATGTATGAAGGTACTCATCGTTTGCTTGTGAAATGATAATGATCTTTGTTGCTTTGACGAAAACCATAAACCACCATATACCTACCCCAAACCTCGAAAGTCTCTCTTCAAAAACCAAATCAAACTCATCCCATCAACAATGCCACTTTGTTTATTCTATACAAAACCCTTTATGTATGTATAGTTAATATTTAAACAAGGTGTTAAATAAATGTCAACCAAAAATTAGATACATACAGCCATACATACGAGCTCATATGCTTATACAGTGAATCAAAAAATATTTTGAGGTAGGTTAGTATTTCTTGCAAAATAAGTAAGTAGCTAAAATGAGTTAAGCATAATACAAAAACGGCCATCCATCAAGAAATGTCCTATTCATGACAGTTAACGGTTATTTAACAATAATTGTATTTCAATATTTTCAACAAATTTCTTTTCAATCTTTGCTGATTTATCTTTTCCTCGATCAAAACCTTAAGCAATTCCACTAAGCATACTATGGTAAATATTAGAGTTCAATGGGGCGTATACGTACTTTTTTTACTTAATGTCCCTTTTATTGATTTTGTTTTGCGAACTTCCCGCATAATGTGTTTTTTTGTCTCAATTTGTAAATGTTGTTTTCAATGACCTTAAAGTTGTCTACCTTATATTGCATATTTTCTGCACTAAGCCAGTACACGCTAAAGGATGCTTGAATTAAGCTTTAAACTAAGTTTTTGTCCTTTCTCATCAAAGCATTAATTTTTTTTAGTTTAATAACTCATTGTCTCCAAGAGTATGTTAGCAAACTAAATATGTAATTTTAACAACCATTTTTGAATAGCCCACTGCATTAATATAAATATGCTAAACCTGGAGTTTTTGCCCCCTTGGGAAAAATGTTATTTTGCCTCCTAAAAGTAAAAAAAAAAATTAAAAATTAAAATTACTATTAAGGGTTTATTAAGGTTATATTTTTCAAAGGTTTTTGACAAAATTTGAAAATTAAAATGCTGATGTTCTCCGTATTTTCAGTTTTGCAAAATCGTGTAGTGAATTTTTCTTCTTCAATAGAAATAGTTGTCAACCCCTGTTATTTGTTCACAATATTGGGTTTTTCAATAAGAACGCTATAAACGTTTTTTTTTAAATAAAACAAAAACGGTTTTGGATATCAATGAAATTCTTTTTTCCTGTGAAAGTACCTTCGATGCCATTATGTATGGAACTCGATTTCTTTTGCATGGCCACCACGGGCACGCTTGCAGAAGTCCAGACGCTGAACCCAATTTTCGACGGTTTTCAAGCATAAATCGGCCGATACTGCTGCAATTTCACGTTCGATATTCGTACGAAGTTCATCAATCGTCGCTGGCTTGTTGATATAGATCATATACTTGACGTAGCCCCACATGCGTCAAAGCGACTGGACTGGACCATTTCGTGAGATAACACGTTCTCCAAACTTGGTTTCCAATAAATTGATTGTGACATTCGCTGTGTGGCTTGTGGCACCGTCCTGTTGGAACCACATATCCTCCAAGTCCATATCATCTAATTGGGGCCAAAAATATCTGGTTATCATTGAACGGTAGCGATCCCCATTCACAGTAACGTGCCGGTCTTGATCATCACGGAAGAAGTACGGCCCAATGACGCCGCCGGCCCATAAACCACACCAAACCGTAATTTTTTCGGGATGCAATGATGACTCATGGAGTACGTGTGGATTGCTGCCTAGCCAATACCGCATATTTTGTTTATTGACGAAGTCATTCAGCCAGAAATGAGCCTCATCGCTGAAGATGATTTTTCGATGAAAATCCGAATCATTTTCAAGTTGTTGCTCAGCCCAATGCTTCAGTTCTTGCGTCAATATAATCTTGTAAGGTTGTAAGCCCAGATATTTTCGCAAAATTTGACACAACGACGTCGGTTGTTGATCGGTTAGGATGATTATGACGACCATAAATTGGACGTAGCGTTCTTAACGTTGAGGCCACTGACTTCGAATTTCGGTAGTAAATTTTAATAATTTCGACTCGTTGTTGGCTCGTATATCTTTCTATCATAAAATGGCAAACATTACTGAAGAGAAATGTCAAAAGAGCGGCAAAAAATATGGCGTCGTTTGTTGTCCCTGTCACTCTACTTTTGTAGTGTCCCGTTTGAAAAACCCTTTATTTTCTTTTTGAATAAAAGTGTATACGTATGAGTGGCAAAAATTTTTAAAAATCGGTAATTTCTGATGTTTTTGTTAAGGATTCATAGTGAAAACTTTTTTTTTTGGTGTAAGCTTATTTTATCAATTAGTATAAATATTATATGTATGTGTATATTATACACTAGGGTGGTCCTTATATTGGGTTTTTTTTTGGAAATTCTGAGATCGATAGGCATCAAATGGTTCTACATAGAAAAAACAAAAATTCCTAATTTTTTTCATATTTTTATTTCACCCCTCTGGTCACCCTATTTTCACTTAAAGGTACTAACTGTGGGGTTAGGGTGATTCTTACAAAACGCGGAAAATACAATGTGAGGGTATAGATAAGATTTATACAAGAAAAAAATAGTATAGGAGGATGGTCTTTTTCACTTCGTTTAGGCAGGAGGGGTAATTTTTTTCAAAATTTAGATCAAAACAGAAAAACATGATTTTAAGAAAAACGGGAACACTTACAATGCCACGCCTTACTTTTTTTTAAGGTCACGATTTCATTCTATAATATGCTTCCTAAATTAAGTTTTAATTTCAAATAGTTTGTGAAGAAATAATTTTCAAACTTAAAAATTAAAAAAAAAAACAAAAAAAATTTAATTTTTTAAGGTAAAAATTATTTTTTCAAAAACAGTTTAAAATAAAAATTTTATTTGGGAACCATATCATAGAATGGAATCTTGGCTTTAAAAACAGCTAAAGCGTGGCATTGTAAGTATTCCCGTTTTTTTTTAAATAGTTTCTTTCTGTTTTTGGCCAAATTTCTAGAAAATTACTCTCCCTGCTTGATCGGAGGGAAATCGACCCCCTCCGATACAATTTTTTTCTTATCTATGTCTAATCTAAACATTCAGATTTATTTACGCTTTTTATCAGAATAATCCCTTACCCATAATTAGTACCTTAAAGTGAAAAAAGGGTGACCAGGGGCGTGAAATAAAAATCTAAGAACCACCCTATTATACACTTATTCACTGTATAAGCCTTTTTTTTAAATTTCTTTTATTAAAAAAATCATCGCTTTAGTAACTAAAGGGGTGCCAATAATTAAGTTTGAAAAAAAAACTTTGAAGAAAAATTTTAAGAAAAGAACAAATCCAAGGACATAATCTTCTTCTTCAAACCCTTGAATATTCGTCTCTTTGATTTAACTTTTTGTTTTTGTTTAATAGTTTCTTAAATATTTCCTCTGAAATGATTATCATTATTTGCTTCGATAAGACGTTCTCTTTCCAGAACATTTTTCATTATTTTTCTTGTATCTACCCTCAGAAAAAAAGGCAGGTATAACGAACCAATTTTTGGTTTATTATACCTGATTTTCAGGTTGTTACTTTTCAACTCGGTAGATGAAGGTAACTGCTTAACCAGATACCTGATTTTAATGTCGTGTAAAATCAATGTAGGTTGCAGGTAATATCTGCATGACATCATGTAAATTTAACACTGCCTTAAAATAGTAAAAGTGTAAATTTTACATGAAAATCTTGCTAATTTTACCTGTAAATCTAGTTAACTTTGCATGAGAATCTAGTTAAAAACATTATTCAATGTCCTGTTGATTTAAAATAAAGATCTAGTTAATTTAACATGATTCAATGTTGAATCAACCCTGAACCTGGTAATTATTATGTCTTGGATCGATGCGTCTCGGCCCTATCTCTAACGCTGTTTACAGCCCATTCCATTTTGCATTATTCTAAAAGTATAGAAATTTATTACCTTGCAAAGTATTTTATTTTAAAAATACTTTGTGAAACTTTCTAAGTTTCGAATGGGGACATTCTCACAAATGGAGATAGCACGCATCCCCTGGGCCACTTCGCTGCATAGAAAAATTGTGCCAAATATCAATAAGTTGGAGCTAATTTTGTTAGGATGGCACGTGTGTGTATATGCTTTAACACTGGTGTCACGTTGAAACTAACTGGCAGAGTGTTCTTTTAATCTATTGCTGCTACGAAAAAAATTGTAACATTTTTTTTTGTTCAATATTTTATGAGCATTAATATAAACTCATTAGTTGTTAAAAAAAAAAATTATATTGGCTGAGATATTAACAAAGAACCGTTTTTTGTCCATTTACCGTACAAAATAAAAAGTGTTACTTTGATAGGCTTTATTTTCTAAATGTTATTTTTTCTTGATTTCACTGTAAGAAGAAAATTTCATCAAGTTGTTGAACAAAAACCAAATTACTCTCTTTTTGAGAGAGCGGTCTTTCCCTTACTCCGGGCACCCCAAAAACTTGGTTTAGTAAAGAAAAGATGTAGCCAAACACAAACCGTAAAAAAAACTTTAGCCCATCGATTAACGAAATCTTAATAAATTTTTTGACAAAAATCACTACACCGTGAAGTTCTTGCATGATTTTCTCAGAATCTATTGCTTGTATGAAAAAAGCATGTTAACCTTTTTTATGCAGAATGACATAAACTACAGTTTGTACCTTCAATTTTTTTGAAAAAAAACTTCTAGTTTTCAAGAAATTAAGAAAAAAACTGAATTTCACCCCCTTCAACCCCCCCTAAAAATTTAAGCCCGTCCGAAATTTACAGAACTTTTCAGGAAATGCTTAAGATGCCAAAACAAAGCTCTCTACCAAAATTCAGCTTTGTCGGAATTTTTTCGAAGTGAAATTTCTAATTTTCCTGGGCTAATCTCTAACTTCAAAAAGTTCAAAGCCAACATTTTTGACCCACTGCACCTCAGAGTGTATACATGTTTTAAGTGTCACACGAGCACCAACCATCAGGTGGGGTTAGTTATTTTGGATGGATATGTGCTTATAATATGCTTCAAAGTGTGTGGTTGACTTTGGGTTTAACTAGAAAAGCGCTTAGAATTTGCCCTCATGGAATTTTACACCTGAACGTAATTAAAATGATCCTTGTACCTATGTACCTACAATCTTCAGAGGTGTTACCTATACAGAGAGTCTATATCAGATGGTTTATATCAGAGGGGTAAAGGCTAAATGAAGCTCATATACACACTTTGGTCATCCTCAAACCCCACATCACATTCATGATGTGGTTTCCTTTGTCACATTGAAAAGGTTTTGGTTGGCCTTGTGAGGTTTTTTAAAACACACATTTTTACTGGTTTATTGCTAACCCCCAATTTCGGGCTGTAAAATTGTCGGCTATCTTATTCCATTTTGATCCTTTTTTTGCGCTTAAAATTTGTTTATATCCCCCGTTGATGCCCCTTCGAGTTTCTTTCGTTTTTGTCGTGTATAGTGTCGTGTTCGGTCTGTTTTAAATCTGAAGTACCCATTCGTATATGGCGTTGTTCATATATGAACTTTGGGCTCAATATGAAAAGATAAACGAGTCCCGATCCCATACGCCTGCCCCCCTTTACGAATGCCAGGGCTGATTATGGACTGAGTTGCGGCAGAGGACGGAATTACAATCGATTTGGATTTGTTGACTGGTAAATACAAACGGCAAGGCCAGTGTTCGTCCTGGCTCTTCCCGGTTCTATACAAGTGGGGACAATATTTCTGTAGGTATTTTTGGTTTATTGCCCGGGGAAGGGAACGTGGACGGGCAGGGGTGAGAACAGTCGTTCGGTTGTTATTACATTCACTGTGGGTTTTTATTTGTAATATTTTTGTTTCCCCTTTTTTTATTGTTATTACTTTTTATCTTTTTCGTTGGTGTTCATCGTATTTCTATGGACAGTTCTGTCATGGGAGAATATGGTGTATACAACACGGAAGAGAAGCAGAGTTGTTGTTTTCCTGAGCCGAAGGAGGACACTATAGTAGCCAGAGTATAGCAGCCGGAGCAATATAGCAAATAACTATACAAAAAAAGGACTTGGTTTTATTTGCGCTGAGGCAAATTACCTTCGAGGTTTATTTATGTAAACTTTTTATGTTTGTAGGACAGTTGTCATGAAATATTTATGCCGATGATGGTTTATGCAGAGGCTAATTGATTTAAAAAGTTTTGTGTTATGGTCTGCTTTTGATTTGATTTCATTTCATTTTGCTTTAGTTTTTTTATTTTTGTGTTTGATCTGGCTTCTTTATTTTTGTGTAATATTGGTAGATAGTGGTTTGGATTTTGTTTCATTTTTTTATACCAAAGTTTCCATCTGTAATTCATTGTTAAAAGGGGATGTTTTAAAACAAACAAAAGGAAAATGAAAAAAAAAAAACTTTAGAAACTTAAACTGATGTCTATAGGGAGGGGTAGAAACCTATAGTGACCATATGTTCATCAAAGTTATTTTTAATAAGTGATGAGCAGTTCTCTTTTGTATTTTATATCTAACGAAAATGCTTGGATATACCTAAAATTTAAGGAAAATGAAAAAGTTAATTCTGAAAAAAAAATAAAAAATAAAATGCACCACTGAGCCACAAGTACTTGCTCTTATGTTCAAGATGGGGACGGTTAGCTCAAACAACTTCCTTGAGAGCTTAAGATAAAAAAAAAAGAACGCTATCTTAATAATTCTTGATTGAATGTGATTGTATGGACAAATATTTTAAATTGTTGAAGTGGTATTTTAAAAAATATGTTTTATATCAAATTTTTAAAAACATTTTTAAGGAAAACTTTTGGTTTTTATTATTATTTAAGTAATTATAAAAAATAAAATTAAAAAAAGGCTTATTTAAATTTGTATATGAAATATTTCTAAATCTTATTTGAGATTTGTATATAAAATATTTATTTATCTCTTTTTATTTAATTTCAGCCTTTCAGCCTAATTCAAAATTAGAAATTCAAAAAAACACGTTCTATGAGAGGTAGGTACCAATAATAGTTGCTACTTGTAAATTTTTAATATGTTTGAAAGTATATACATCGCACAAATTTTAGCATACAAATTTTTTTATAAAAAATATTTTCCTAAATAGAATGGAAATTAAATGGTTAAAAGTAAATTTTTTCTTAAAATACTTTGAAGAGTGTAAAAAAATTCTTAAGTCCAAGATTTATAAATCCAAAAATATTTTTTGAAAATTTTGTTCAAATTGTTTCTTTGAAGCATATTGCTTAAAAGCTTATATGTATAAAAAATTTATTGAAATCAGAATTACCATTTTCAAGCAAATCAAAAATGGGAAAATTGTTTTTTTAGCCCAGGAAAGAAAATGGCAAAACTGCAAAAAAAAATTTCACCAAAGCTGAATTTTGATGGAAAACTTAGTTTTGACGTTTTAAGCATTTCCTGAAAATTCCGTAAAGTTGGACAGGGGCTTAATTATTTTGGGGGGGGTGGGGGGTTAAGAGGGTAAAATTCAGTTATTTTGAAAAAAAAAATCATTTTGGCGAGACTATATCAAGACCAAAGTGAGATGATGGAAAGATGTTCTTACTAACAAAAACCACGTGTAAATGTCCCGGCAAGATCAAAGCGAGAGTATAGCAAGAAAACCACGACACAGATCCCCGTGTAAACGGGCTTGGCGAGTTCACATCAAAACGAACACAATAACCAGCACACTGAAACCACGTTTGGACTTTCAACCACATTTTTAGTTTAATTCAACCTATTTGAAAAATTTTATTTTAAAAAATAAAACTTTGGCGAGACTAAAGTTTGATACAGTGGGTCAATTTTTAACCACGTTTTTAACTTATTTTAACCTTTTAGAAAAATATTATTTTGAAAAATAAAACTTTGGTGAGACTAAAGTTTGATACGGTGAGTATGGAGGTACGGTGAGTTAACAGCAAAGCGAACACAATCGACAACATACTGAAAACCCCGTTTCAATTTTTAACCACTTTTTTAACTTATTTAAACCTTTTTGAAAAATATTATTTTGAAAAAAAAAAATAACTTTGGCGAGACTATAGCGAGACCAAAGCGAGATGATGGGAAAAAATTCAAAATGTCAAAAACCAAGTGTAAATATCACAGCGAGACCAAAGCGAGACTATAGCGAAAAACTCCACGACACAGATCTCAGTGTAAGCCCCAACTTGGCCATTATTTTAAGTGCAAAAATGTAGTATGTACTTTACAACTCTGATTCTAACGAACATTCTGATTAGATTTATTTTTTTCTCTCAGACCTTGACAAAAAAATGTTTTTTTTTTTTTAGATTAAAGGTGATTCAGTGACTTTTATCGAAAATGGCAGCAAATAAGAGTTATTGAAGAACCTTTCAGAAAGTTGAGTAATATTTCTAATCTCTGATCTCAAGTAAAAAACAAGGAAAAGTATTCTCGCGGTATTTTTTGTTCTTTGTTTATCAAGTGTGTATAAAAAGGTGTATGCTAGTTCGAGTGTCAAAAAAATCGATTTTCGCAAAAATACTAAGAATGTTCAATAGTATTGATAAATATTTGATGTAAAACTTTTAGATTAACAGCTTTTCTACCGAAAAGGTCTAGGATAGAACATATCACCATTTCAAAAAACCTAAAATTATTAAAATACCGGTTTTTAACGCGTTAACAGTGAATTCATTCTTAAACTAATGAAACTATGTTGTCTAATCTGGAGGTCCAATTTTCTATCACTCTTTGCAACATTTGTGGCGAATGTTATCATCTAAAGGGGTCAATCGTTTCCTTGGCTTCACATTTCCTCTCAGAAAATAGTCAAGTGGCGTTAAATCGCACGATCTTGGAGGCCAGTTGACGGGTCCGTAACAGCTTGGTTGTTTAATTGGTGATTGAAAAAGTCACTAATCATGGCTCTATAACAGTCACCATTGACTGTTCCATTTTGGCCAGCATCGTTTTTAAAGAAGTACGGACCAATTATTCCACCAACCCATGAAGCACACCAAACAGTCAGTTTTTGTGGATGTAACGGTGTCTTAACATACATTTGAGGATTACCAAATACGGCAGTTTTGTTTATTGACGTAAATCTATTCAATCAAAAATTAGCTTCATGGCTAAAAAAATCTGCGATACGTATTTCGAACAGAACTATGGTTTTCAAAATAAATTTGCACAATTTGGAAGCATTGTTCAGGTGTCAGTCTATTCATGTTAAAATGCCAAACCAAACTAAAAATAAATCACATAACAGCTGACAAAATTGCTGGCACTTAGAATAGTGTTACCAACTTAAAGTTCTATACCTCTAGAAAAAACACCCTTCACATTTTTATTAGAGCTTTGTAGATTAAAGCCCCTTCCTTCAAGAGGTATTATGTAAAACAAAAAGTTTAAAGTATTTTTTGGTGATACGTATTTGGAAATATTTCATTTAATTTAACTTAACTAAGTTAGTAATTGAAAAAAAAAACAAAAATCACCAAATCACTGGTCCCTTGCCCATTAACTGGGTTGGGTATGAAATCTCGCTAATTAAAATCCCGAATTCAAAATCTGTCATAACGTAATCTTTCAATTAAAAAATACCGCTTTTCATGATCTCGCAATTAAAGAATCTCGTTTTTAACAATCCCCCAATAAAAAATTTAGCAAATGAAAATCTCGCAAATTCAAATCTTGCTCAAGATTAAATTTTGCGAGATTTCCTTGCTTTTAAAATTCATAATTTATTGTTTATATTTTTCAATTGTTGTTACGAGTAAAAGCAAAAAAAAAACACAGAAATTGTACATCTAGTTCTAGTGTGTGGTAAATTTTTTAATTGTTATAAATACATTTTGAAAAATAATTAAAGCCTATAAGAAAAAGTTTTTCGTTTTTGAAATACATTTTTTTTGCGTTCGCACGATTTTTTTTTTGCGAAACTACTAGCCATGATGTTACTGCCAGATTTGAATTTGCAAAACTTTTGACTTGCGAAATTTTGAAATGTGAGATTTTAAATTGCGAGACTTTTGTTTGTGCGACACAAAAATGCGAGAGATTGTAAAAAGCGAGATTTTTTAATTGCGAAATTATTACTATATATATAAGGCAGGATTATTAATTTGGGGGAAAAACTATCTTTTATTTTCAGGAGGGTATAAATATAAAGTATTGTAGCGCTTCAATATGTACAAATGTGTTCACAAAAAATTAGTTTAGGGCCAATTTTTTAGTAAAGCAAAATACCTTGCTAATGTGTGCATATAGATACCTTTAAACAAAATGATTAGAAATTGGATTTAGACATGTAAAATCAAATGAATCTATATTTTCTTAAGTTCAAAATTATTCAAATTTAAAACCAAGGTAGGAATTCTTAAGAAACTTTCTCTTGCTAAAGAAAAAAAAAAAAAACAAAATAAAATCAAAACAAATCTCATGATAGCACGTGTTTAACTTAATTAAAATATTTGTTTGTTTGTGTTTTCCTCAAAAACCAATAAAAACAAAAAATATAAATATTTTAAAATGAGACCCGCATGAGCCGGAAGTTAAATTATAATGTCGGAACTTTTAGAATCTGTGAACCCAATTCTTTATCCCCAGAAGTCCTATTAAAGCAAAAACAGCAGTGAAATGTTTTGTATTTCCTAGATTTCACAATTATAATAATTTGTTCATAAAGCCGCTTGCGCGCACAAAGCCATTTAATGTTCAAGTACAGTAATTGACATGAGAGAAAAGAAAAAGTAAAGAAGTCGTCAGTTGTTAATAGAAACATAAAGGAAAATACTGTGAGTCTGTGACTTCCTTATGTCATAACTAAAATTGTTTTTGAAAATCTGAAACCCCTGAGACCCATGTCACATATCGTTTGAAGCGAAATCATTCTCTGGTTGTTGTTCAGAAAATGTAATGAGGCTGATGGTGGATGGGTGAAGAGGTACCTGCCCACCCGTGGAGGAAGCTTGTGCAATATACAATAATATTCTAGAAATTGAGGAAACTTGAAATATGAAAGCGCAGGATGAAAAACACAACGGAAACCTGCCAAAGAGAATGCTCTGTCTGAAGCTCTGGGGATTGAACTTTCTGGTAGAAAACAAAATATTGTAATAATCTGCACGATGCCGACGCTGCCGACGTGAGAAAGATCCTTTGCAAAGCTTAACCTAAAGAGGAGCATATTTATGCGGAAAATACCACCAACGTATCTCCAGGTAAGGTTGTCCATGAGTAATAGAAAATATGAAAACTTACAACGGTTCCCGTCAGGAAGGCAGGTTGGTGATGAGCGGAGAGGTGGAAGTTGGAGGGAAAGCATCTCTACAACATGATTTCAAATAACAACTCCTTTTGGTAGCGACTTTTTTTCTGAACATCGTCGTCCTTATTTTTGGCTGGGTCCGGAAGAAAATCATGGAGTGCAGAAACAGCATCAGCAACAGCAGCAGAAGCAGCATCTGCATGAAGACCTCGCACGTATACCGCCAGATGTATGAGGACATTCATATTATGCTTCTGTATGCAGCCATGCATAATTTGCAAATGTCAGAGCTGAGCTGTCTCCAAGGATTTCAAAGCGGACGAAAGCTGAGAAATTTTGTTTGTTTCTTTTTTTTTACACAAACATACCCAGCACAAGATTTTTTTTTTATTTATATTTTTTGGGAACATGTCCCGCTTCTTGTTAGGATACGTCTCTTCAGGCATTATCTAAACTGAATCATAAACTAGGACCCCGACAGCGTTGACAAGAAAGTTGAGTAGAAAAAATGGACTGAACTTCACTCTAACAGCACAAGCAATGTTTGTTTTCTTTAGGGACGACAAATGTGATCGGGAACTATGGGAGTTCAAGACTTGAAAAGGACCTGTCTTCATGGACTTGTCCCATTTTCATTGCCATAGTTGTATATAAATTAAAAAAAAAGACGAATATATTTAGAAAAAAATAAAATGTGTTCATGAAAAATGCTCTCAATCTGTCTCTGGGTGGAAGGTGGCATACCTATACTATAGGGGACCTAAGCCAAAGTCCAAAGTTTAAATTAACAATTAAATTCATCCCCTTTATGGGTTTTAATTTGATTTTTTTGTTCTCGTATTTTTTTTCCTTCTAACTAAAGAAGAGTTAGGGATATATCGTTGTGGATTCCTTATTGGAATTTAGGATGTCATTAGTTGAAGTTTTTTTTTGTCGCTCCCACTTGTCCACTATAGCGACTATTTTTTGTGTGCATATTTTTTCTAATGAAAATCAGAAAGAAGACTCGTTAGTTTAACGTCCTTTTATGGATAAAAGAAGACTGAAAGTGAAATCCGATTTGTGTCCATGTGGAAAATGTGATTCAGTAAAATATATGTAATTTTTTTTTTAGATGCAGATATGTAACGCTTGTGCTTTCAATCTTTTTTAACAAATCTCAAAACTGTTTTAATTGGACGATGAAAGAGAAAGATAAATAGATCATCGGTTTTTCTTTTTTTTTCTGTGTGGTTAAAAATGCAGTCTTATACAAGTGGTTTTTTTTTTGTTTGTAAGATTCTAAATAGATTTGTTGAAGACGTAAGTTTCCTGTTATTTCTTCAAAAAAAATTCCATTGCAATGATTACCACAAAGAGAGAAAAACATAAATGGAAGAGTGGTTGAATGTGCTTAAAAATACATTGGAATGTGATTTTGGCGCTAAATAATGTTTTTAAGATATATTTTTATCAGATCAGGTTTTTTTTTGAGGTTATTTTCCCGTGGGTAGGTGCAAAACCTGCACAAGGGTCAATGAGGACCGAAAATCGCGTGCATAGAAGTCTGAGATTCTTACTACACTAAAACCACCTTCTCTTCCCGATTGCAACTAAGTTGAAACTTATCTAGCAATTTATTTTTAACGAAGTTAAGTAACGTGTTGCAGGTTACTTTCCGGTGAAAGTTCCTGCTTAATCCGCTATTTTAAAGCGGTTTTCTGTTCACCGCACCAAGTCGGAAGGTTTAGTTCTTCGCAGACGGAGTACTAAATTCGACTCGTTACATTTTTATGTAAATGTACTTAAGTGTATAGCTTGAGGTAAAGTTGGTATACGGCACGGAAAAATTAAAATTTTCAGGTGGTGCAAGTTTGCACTCCTTATTTTTTTTAAAAAAGCGCTTATCAATACACGAAGAAATAAATGCATGACACTACATACTTTATCATATCTTAAGGAGGCTTGAAGTTTAAACAAAAGAAAATTTCTTATTAAATTTTGGATATTTACTTGCATGGAGAATATAGAATTTTTTACAATAATATTAGCTTATGCAAAAAAAAAAAAATCAAAAATTGTTGGATCACATTGGTTTAAAAAATATATGTTTTTATTGTAATAAATTAAATTTTTCTAATATTTTTAAGGAGACATTTTTGTTAGAATCTTTAATATCTATTATCTATGCAATGCCCGGATAAGAATTTAAAAAAATTATATTAATTCGGCTTTCAGACATTAAGCCAAGAGCCGGATTGTTTTTTGCAATTTATTACAGGACTTATATTCTTGAAGGAGTATGTTCAAGGGTTTCCCCCAAATGTAAATCCAAGATGGCGGGATGGAGGGGGGCGTGCGAAAACATGTGAACCGTGCATCGTATGACAAAAGTTTTAAATATTTTTAAAAGCTCATTCTATGAGCTATATTTTCTTTTTTACTTGCGATGCCTATAGGTACTATATAGGTCAAGTTTTGAATTCGTATGCAAAAAAAAAAAACTCAAGATAACAATCAAATATGACATTACGATAGTAGAGAACAACAAAAAAGTGGGTGGCACAATTCTGTCTGTCTGTCTGTCTATCTGTCTGTCCATATATTGACCTACAGTCTAATCCACTAAAGCAATATTCTTCAAATTCTCTCTCTCACTCACTCTCTAGAGGAAAAACTGATTTTTTTTTAGTACCAAAAAATAACAGTACTTGCCCTACGGCTCTTAGAATTTTGATAAAAAAAAAATCTGTGTATTATTGTAGGTCTGGTGTATTTTTGATAAGAAAAAATTTTCCAGAACCTATTATTAACGGTACCTGCCATATAAAAGTTTTTTACTTTCAATTTTCTCATTAACAGCTCAAACTATTTCAGGCAAAATTTTTATGCAGAAGGAATTAAAAAATTTAAATTATATTGCATACCAATTTTTTTTTCGAAAATTCAATATTTCAAAAACGTGTTGATCAATATTTTTGAAACTAGGTTTAAAAATTTTACATTAATACATACTCAAAATTGGCATACCAAAATTTTGTTTTGTATATGTTATTAAAATTTTATATATAAAAAATTATTTTTTAAGAAAACCTCCAAAGATTTTAATTTTTTCATGCATATATTCATATTTTTTCAAGTAATCAAATGGCATACTTGTTTTTGAGCTTTAAGTTTTTTAACTAGTTGTTTATAAATTCAAAGAACGACTTAAATGTTAAAAAAAAATATATTTACTTTTTTGCTATACAATGGACAGTTCAAAAAATATTTCATAAATCGTGTTTTCAAGGTGTCGGCTGACGTTTGCACTCCCCCGTTTTGCCAAACTATGGATTTACATTTGAGGCACACCCCTAAAATTACAGTAGACGCTCGATTAAAAATTAAGTAATAAAAACCAGGCCCGTCTCTCTTTTCAAGATTGTTCACTTTTTCGAGCGGGAGTATTAAAAGGCTTTCTAAAGATGAATTTGATCCAAAATGCACATTTTGTTCGATGTGTATGTTTTTATATTTATTTAAGTGTTCAACAAACCTTACAAGAGTGTTCTCAATCTCAAGCAATGTTAAATGCTTACGAGGTATTTTTATTCAAAAATATTTTTTTTTTAATTTTGTGTGTTTACTAATCTGGATAATTCACTATTTATAGATTCTCTGTCTACTGTATTATATCAAAAAAATCAGATCAGTAATAAACTGCATTTTGCTCTGGATCTTGAACTATCGAATTTTCAAATAAATACAAAAATTTTGAATTTTTTTTTAACAATTATGAATGTATAAAGAAAAAAAAAACAATATTCTTCTGTTTACGTTGTGCGAATGAATTAAATTAAATTAAAAGTTTAAGTGAGCTCTCCTTCCATGAAGAAGTACAAAATCAGTATCTAAGAGATGATCTTAGCTGTTGCAATTGGGTGAAACGCAATATACACATGAAGAAGCTTTTTATTTACCTTTTTATTAAAATTGTTTTTTTAACATATCAGAAAATAAATTTTAGTGATTCTTTTATCCAAATAAATATTAATTTAACTTCACTCAGCCAATAACTAGAAGATTCGAATACAAAAATATCATTCCTTCTGTTAAAAGTTGCCAATGTTTTCAAAAAAAATCATGCAGGATTTAACTTTTGGACAAACTTTTGAACTGTTTCCACAAAATTAGCGTGAATTTTGAGACATCCTTTATAAAAATTGAAAACTATACTAATTCTAACGACATCAGAAGATTTCTTTATCAAAATTGTAGAATTTATAGCATTCGCAAATTAAACTAACCCAATAGCAAATAAGTTTAACCTGTACACAAATAGGTTTCACCTAAACGCAAATAGGTTTAAACTACCCGCAAATAAATGTTACCCAAATGAAAATAGATTTAATCCAAACACAAATAAGTTTAACCCAAACGCCTATAGCCACTAAAAATTAGACTTTTACTTCGAAAAAAATCTGACAAAGCTGAATTTCGGTGGAGAACTTTGTTTTGATGTTTTAAGCATTTTCTTAAAAGTTACATAAATTTGGGCCGGGCTAAATTTTGTAGGGGGGTAAAATTCAGTGTTTCTTAATTTCTTCAAAACTACCAGAGGCGATACAAATTGTAACTTATATAGTTCAATACAAAAAAGGTAAACTTACTTTTTCATATAACAGATTAATCAACAGATTAAGGAAAAATTATGAGAGGACTTCATAAGAAAATTTTGTGAAAAAATTCTTAAAATTTTTTTAATCGATGGACGAAACTTTTCGTTTGACTTATGCTTGGCTACATCATCTCATTATAAAACCAAATTTTTGGGGTTTTTCGGGGAAAAGAGAACACCATCTTGAAAAAAACACTCAGAAAAAAAAAAAAAAATTGAAGCAGGTGTGCCACAAGGAAGTGTCCTAGAACCAACCTTGTATGTGTTATATACAAGGGATATTCCAGTTTACATCAGCGCTATCATGGCCATTTTTGCTGGTCATACTGCAATATTGGTGCCCTATTTGAGACTTTGATGGAAAAAGCATATCAAAAAGAAAAGAATTAAACATGTCTCAGGAAAACAGGTAAATGTACTGCAAGTTTGACCTAACTTTTTTTATATAAGCAAGTATTTAAATCCGTTTGAACATTATGGCATCTAACAGTGAGGATGTTCAAAAAAAAATAATGCTGAACCTATCCAAAAATATCTAAAGCAAGGCCCATCTTGGAATAATAAATGCCCCTTAATGTATAAGAAATAGCGATCAATATTGTGACCTTTAAATTAAAATGGTTACAGAAGTGGTTTAAAAACTTTCTGTATCACACAACATACGGTCAGCGACTGCACACTTATACTAGCTCCGATATGAAGACCGTCTTAAAGGTACGAGCCAAAGTTAGGAGATTGAAAAGAACCAAGCCTCATAAGCTTATGGTCTAAAAGTTATGGTATTATGACTTAAAACTTCCCCAATGTGATTTATAAATTAATAAAGTTAAATCATTTTGTCGATATTTTTTAGATTGGTCCTGAGTCATCGGTTTTTTTTTTTTGAGGGTAAAGAGTCCCAACTCGATACCGGTTCTTATCAAGTGCCTATTTTTAAATTTTCATGGGACAGAAAAATCTTACCTTTGGGTTAAATAGGTAATGAGAGCATGTGTGCACGATGCTCTCAAAACCTGTTACTCATACGAAAAAAATGTTACAATCTTTTATGCGAAGAATTTTATTTTTATAAATTTTAATTTATTTACTTTTTGAAAAAAAACTACGTTTGCTGAGATATTTACAAAAAAAAAAATTAAATTATATTTGTCCCTTTCACAGTACAAAATAAAAAAGTGGTAACTTTGACACGCTAGTTTCAAGATTAATAAAACTGCAGAGTTCATAAATTCTACATTTTTAGACAATTTAATTATCTATTGTTATTCTGTCATGATTTTTTTGTAAAAGGAAATTCAATCGAGTTGTTGAATAAAAACCAAATCACTTTCTTTTTCTAGGAGACGGTCTTCTTTTTATCCCGTGTATCCGAAAAACTGCGTTTTATAATAAGGAGATGTAGCCAAGTATAAGTCGTACAAAAAATTATCCAAACGATTAATGAAATTTTAATAATTTTTTGACAAAATTCATAAATTCATTTTTTGACAAAATCATAAAGTTCTTGGATGATTTTCTCTGAATCTATTGATTTAATGAAAAAAGTATGTCAAAAATTATACAAATATGTGTAGAATTATTTAAGCTACAATTTGCACCTTCACATTAAAAAAATTGATAGTTTTCGAAAAATTGCATTTAACCCGCTTTTACCTCACTAAAAAATTTAGCCCAAGTCCAAATTTATGGAGCTTTATATGAAATATTTAAGACGTCAGAAGAAAACTCCACCAAAATTTAGCTTTGTGGGACTTTTTTCGGAGTGAAAGTTAAATTTCCCTGAGCTACTTGTCATATAGTACCTGTGTATGTTTATAAGGGTGGTCCTTATATTGTTTTTTTTTGAAATTCCGATATGCTAAAGGCATCAAATGACTCTTCATATAGAAAAAAACCAATTTTTTTCAGATTTTTTTCACCCCCCTTGTCTACCCTATTTTCACTTTAAGGTACTAATTATGTGGTTTATATTCATATATTCTTATAAAATGCAACAAAAAAATCTGAGGATATAGATTTGATTTAGATGAAAACAAAAAATCGTATTGAAGGGGGGTCTATATCCTTCCGTTCAGGCGGGAGGGGTAATTTTGTAAAAAATTGGCTCAAAAAAAATTTGTTTATATAAACGTGAACACTTACAATGCCACGCTTTAGGTTTTTTTGAAGCCACTATTCTATTCTGTAATTTGCTTCCTAAATAAAGTTTCTATTATAAATGTTTTTTGAAAAAAAAATTCTAGAAAATAACCCCTCCTGTCTGAACGGGAGGAAATAGAAGACCCCTCCCATACAATTTTTTTCTCGTCTGAATCTAATTTCTGATTTTTTTTTTGCGTGTTATAAGGATAATCCTTACCCTATAGGGTGACCAGGGGGATGAAATAAAAATCTGAAAAAATTAGGCAAATTGTTTTTCAATGATTTCAATCATGCCATGCCTCGCCTTAAAGATATAAAATCTCCGCAAGAAATAAAAGATTTAGTGAAAGAGAAACGAAAAGCACGTACAAAATGGCAGCAAACCCGTGCTCCTCAACACTAAGCTCATTTAAATCGCTTGAGTAATATGCTAAAAACGGCGATACATGATTTCAAAAACCTTGAAGTTGAAAATTACCTTGAAGGCTTGACAGCGGGGAAAGAATCCAACTACTCACTTTGGAAAGCTATTAAAACGAAGAAAAAACCAAAGTTTCCAGTGCCCCCGATTAAGAAAAGCCAAAATGAATGGGCTAAAAGTGACAAAGAAAAAGCGACGGTATTCGCCGATTACTTAGAGGAAACATTTAAGCCGTTTGATGGGCAAGAACTCAACGAAAATATTAGTATGATTTTTATCTCTAATGAAAGCTACATAACGAGAAATGCTACACTTTCCGAATTAAAAAGAGAAATAAGGAAACTAAAGTCCAATAAAGCTCCAGAATATGACTTAATAACGGCAGAGATTTTAAAAATGCTCCCTCGTAAAGGGTTTATTAACCTCCTTTACATAATAAATGCCGCTCTAAGGTTAGAATATGTTCCGAGCCAATAGAAAGTTGCGGAAGTCATAATGGTATTGAAACCTGGCAAACCATCTCACGAAAAGAAGTCTTACAGGCCGATTTTGCTTCTTCCTATTATATCAAAAGTTTTTGAAAGAATACTACTCCTGCGCCTGCAACCGATAATAGAAGAGAAACAATTAATACCTTGACATCAGTTCGGATTAAGAAGCAAGCATTCGACAATTGATCAAGTGCATAGAATTACTGACGTAATTGAGAGAGCTCTTGAAGAAAAGAAAATCTGTTCGACTGTCTTTTGGACGTGTCGCAGGCGTTTGACAAGGTGTGGCACGAAGGCCTCAAATTCAAACTAAGACAAGTTCTGCCGGAAGGACTTTATAACATTCTAGACGGATATCTAAATGAAAGACTTTTTCGTGTAAGCTACGGAAATGACTTTTCTGATTTCAAAGAAATAGTGGCTGGGGTACCACAAGGAAGTGTATTAGGTCCAGTTCTGTACCTTTTATTTACACGCGATATACCTCGAACACGTGACACTTTGTTAGCCACGTTTGCTGATTATACTGCAATACTAGCAGTTGGCAAAACGATTAGTGAATCTACAATTACATAAATTACAAAGTGCTATAAGTAATGTCAATGAGTGGACAAAAACATAGCGAATAGCACTCAATGAACAAAAGTCAGTCCACGTGAACTTTACGTATAAAAAAATAAATAGATTACCCGTCTTTCTTAATACCGCTCGTGTTCCATTTGCAAGTGAGGTAAAGTATCTGGGAATGACTCTAGACGCGAAATTAAAATGGAAGCCGCACGTGAAAAAGAAATACGAAGAACTAAAAAGAAAATTAAGAGATATGAACTGGTTACTCGGAAAATATTCAAATCTTAGTATTGAAAATAAATTGATTTTATACCAACAGGTTTTCAAACCTTTTTGGACTTATGGTATACAACTTTGGGGTTGTACCTGCGATACAAACTTAAATAACTTACAAACGTTTGAAAATAAATTGCCTAGGTCATTTGTAAATGATCCGTGGTATATAAGAAACGAAGATCTTCATAGGGATCTCGGGATTCCTACGGTGCGGGAGGAAATAAAAAGTTTCGCGTGAAAACATAGAAATCGACCATTAGAACACGCTAATTCAACGATTATTGACATTCTAGACGAGTCGAATTTAGTACGCCGTCTGCGAAGAACAAAACCCTCCGACTTGGTGCGGTGAACAGAAAACCGCTTTAAAATCGCGGATTAAGCAGGAACTTTCACCGGAAAGTAACCTGCAACACGTTACTTAACTTCGTTAAAAATAAATTGCTAGATAAGTTTCAACTTAGTTGCAATCGGGAAGTGGAGGTGGTTTTAGTGTAGTAATAATCTCACACTTCTATGAGCACGCGTTTTTCGGTCCTCATAGAGCCTGGTAGCAGGTTTTGCACCTACCCACGGGAAAATAAACACCAATGATTTCAATCGAATGAGGGCTATCCAAAACTAGTAAGAAAGGAAAAATAAATAAAAGGTTTTTTGGTTGGTACCACTAATAACCATATTTTCACGTTTTTTTTCATAGAAAGGAAGCCTTAACAAAAAGTATGATTTGTATCTTAAAATCTCCTTTTCTTTGTTCATCCCCCCTAAGATGTAAGAAAAAAAATTCCCTAAAATAGTTCAGCCTTGTCGGAAATTTTTCGTATTTTGGTCGTTTTTCCGACTAATCTTTCTAGCATTCAAAATACAAAATAATACATTTTTGTATTGCTTATGTGCAAAGCTAAAATGTGAAGTTCTACTTACGCTTGTTTTAAGCTCCCAAGTGACTCCCCATTAAAATTGTACACACACACTTCCACAATATATAATTTATGTGTCAAAACTCAAATGTGTACGCTCTGTTTAATTATATTGTATATTTTTGATTATGATTTTCTTGTTATACTATACATATCCCGTCATTAAGATGTCATCAATCAAATTTCAATCACAATTTGCGGTTAGATCCATAAATTTATGTGAAATGAAATACAAATTAGAGGTATGGAAGGGGACCTTATGAAAAATTAAAGCTCTCAATGGAAAGTATTGTATTTTTGCAAAAGTCCCCAATTTAAAAAGCATTTAAGTAGTTTTTGCATTTTGTTTTTAATGTTAATTTTAGCCATCTGATGCTAATGAATAAGATTTTGACAATTGTATGATGATGATGTTCTCATTGGGGACATTTTTCACATTGTTTTTTATTGCTGGCTTATGTCGCAATTGAATTGCGTAGGTACCTCATTTTATGGCAAGTGTTTTATAATTAAAATTTAAATGACACAGATAATCGTTCCTTTAAAACTGAATACGAAATGAACATTTTGAACGTAATCCGCCAGCTACTACAAGGACAAATGTTAATATAAAATAATTTATGAGTTTCACTTTAAGAGGACAAAATTCTCTGGAACAATTCGTGTTGCGAGTTGTGCGACCCGCATGCCATCATCAGCAGTGTGAACCAAAGGACACAATCACGTTTCTCGTGATTTTCGTGAGGATTTTGCCCCTTGTTGGCGCATTAATGCTCACTAACTCGATTGTTCATTTAATTGCCATCTATGGGGATAAAGACGAAAATGTAAGGAAACTTCTGGCCAAGGCAATGGCGACTGCTTTAATGTGTCCGTCCACCAATCATTAACATTTTTATTATCTCAAAGGACGAGAGGATTAGTCAAAGGTTTTTTTTTCTTGATTTTCTTTTTAGTTCAAGTTTTGTTATGTTAATGGTATTAAAATAAAATTTAAAAGAAAAAAAAAAAACTGATGGAGAAACAAGGAGGCACATCCTTCACAGCGATTTGAAAAACCACAACTCAAGGGCAGTTAGCAATATCCCCATCAGAATCGACCGGCACATAAATCCGTTTTATTATTTCTTCTTTTTTTTTTTTGCTGTCAGGCTTCAGAGGGCTTTGTTGATAAAACCGCATCCATAGTGGAAATGTATGCAGGATGTTTAATCTACCCGTGCATTAAATATATCCAAAGCTATCAGGAGCACAAGACCGCTAAAGTTGAAACCAATTTAGGCACTGAACGTTCACAAAATGTTTAGCTGAAGCTGAATCCTGAGAGAGTTCTCTGGATTCTGGATGCTATAGCTTGGCTGGGTCCGCAACCAAATTGGATTGGTTTGGAACAGGATTTTCTGGTCTGGTCGTTCCTAACCACAGAGAAATCTACATTCTGATCGAAAATCGGTTAATGTCAGTGACATTTGAGCAAGCCTCAGCACCTTTAGCAGGATCAAGTTAGGACGAATAGAGGCATTGGATGGATATAGTATAGGCTAAGCACCCAAGAGTAAAACGATATTTTTGCCCAGATGACTACAACGACGCAGACGACCGACTACCGACGAGAAAATGTTACTGCATTCAATTGGAGTTGGCATTCCGACAAAAGTTTAATCACACACATCCTCACATTAAGCAATGGCAACAACACATCAGTGTTACTGTATATGGGTTTGCTTAAATAATTGTTATCTTTTGTTATTTTTTGGAAAAGGAAGGTGGTTCAACAAGGATGTTTAACACGAAAGGACACACAAGCGCACTTGTCTTCTAAGCACACACAATCAGTCCAACGACGACTACGACGACGACGGCTGAGGCGAGCACTCTCTGGGCTCTGTGAGCAAACAATGGAAGGCTATTTAATGACACAGCAATTAGACTTTCCAGCAGGTGTGGGAGGGGTAGGTGGGTTTAGTTCCTCTGGGGGCAGAGAGTTGGTTACTGAATATAGTTGACGACGGTGATGAGGTAAGGGGTTTTGCTAAGAAGGGCTAGGAACATGTTATGATAATGATTGTGGTGGTGGTGAAAAAATGAACTCTTCTTTGCGCTTGGCACACTTCCCAGGGCACTTTCTCTCTCTCTAATGGCAGACATTTTAATGTGGATTACATTTTTGCCACTGTGACTGCAAGGCAAGTCTGCAGGATTTGTTCGTGTTGATCGGTGCGAGAACCGGTTTTTGGGGGCGTGCGGAAAGAGATATGGCATTTACATGAAATTAACAACAATGAGGCAAATTAATTCTGAAAGCTCTGAAAGGACTTCAGGACAAGATAGCGTATGTTGCTGTATATAGGAAGGGGTTTCGTTTACATCTGCCTACAACGAACGGTATAGGTAAGCTTTTCTTATCGAGATTCTGATTATTATGTTGGAGCATATAATAGGCTCGGCTATTAAAAGATGGTTTTCACAGGATTAAGTTAGATAAGTGTTAGGGAAAATTACATATATAGTTGTATAAAAATGATACCTTAATAATAATAGTATCCATAGTGGATATGACCACATGAATTTGGTTCTTTCAACACTTACATTGAGTTTCATTTTTCTCATTTCTAGACTTTGTATAGGTAGTAAAGTAATGACCCAATTTTATATAAGCATGGTAATGTGTCCAGACTTTCTATATTTTCTGCCTTGACTACCGATGTACATTTCTGAATAAAGTTTTATTTCTTTTTGATCGTGTACTTAAGTTTTTAGTGTTCATCAACTGATTGATAAAAATTTTTTAACTGAATTCGGTGTAATTAGTCAGAAAAGGCCAACTTGTCCTAGAAATTGGCCAGCCCTAGAAAATTTACAAGCTAGGCTTAAGGTTTCTCTAGGTCACGCAAGGTCACTCACGGTTGTTGTCACCACATTTGTTGCATAAAATCCATCCGAAAGATCTCTATAGATCGTGATAAAAGGTCGATTATTTTCAGTTATTGGTCAAATATCGATTTTTTTCTATGAATCTCTTGTGCCTTAGTACAAGGTCATAAAAAAACTTTTGGCACCTCATTTGGGTCATTTAAGAATAAGTTGTATGCCATTTGAAAAGCCACTTCAAAGTCATAAATGGTTAGCTACTTTCAGTAATTGGTTACTTAAATACATATTTTCTTATTAATGTTGCACCGAATTCAAAAATAAAATCAAGGTCATATCTCATTTATGGAAAATTGTAAAATATTATTATCACTGAAAATAACTGATTTTTTATAATGATCTAGTAACAAGTAATCTATCATCTACAATGAACCAAAGGAAGTGCCAAAAATCGTTCGTGACCTTAAAAAAAATGTACAAAGTCGTAAAAAAGAATCAATTGCTAACCAATTACTGAAACAAGTTGAGAGAAAGAAGCACGTATAACTAACCAATTTCTGGTTTATTATACCTGATTTTCAGGTTATTATATTTCAAGTCAGTAGATCAGGTTAACTGCTTAACCAGATACCTAATTTTAAAGTCGTGTGTCAACGTAGCTTGCAGGTAATATCTGCATGACATCATATAAATTTAACACTGCTTTGAAATAGTAAAACTCTAAATTTTACCTGAAAACCTTGCTTATTTCACTTTTAAGCCTTTGTTAACTTTACACGAATAAATGTTTAATGTCCTGTAAATTTAACATGAACATATAGTTAATGACCATGGTGAATAAACCCTGTATGTGGGATTTATTATGTCTTGGATCCATGCGTCTAGGTCACATTTCTAACGCTGCTTACCGGCCAATATATTTTGCATTATTTTGAAAGTTTGGAAACTTACTGCTACGTATATTATTTTGCTCAAACGAAACAAAGCCCCGGGAGCCGATGGCATACCAGCCGAATTATTCCACCACGGCGGGCCAGCCTTACGTCAAGCAATTCATGATATCATAGTGCACGTATGGAAGCATGAAGAAATGCCAGAAGACTGGCGAAAAGGTATCATATGCCCCATACATAAGAAGGGAGATGTCACAACGTGCAGCAATTATAGAGGTATCACGTTGTTGAGTACCGCCTATAAGATACTCTTCTCTATCCTACAAGACCGGATAACCCCATACGCTAAAACAATCATCGGCCAATATCAGTGTGGTTTCATTCCAGGCAAATCAACAACTGATCAGATCTTTACCCTTAGGCAGGCGATGGAAAAATGTCTTGAATTCAACATTCCAACATACCATCTGTTTATAGACTTTAAGGCCACCTATGATAGCATAGCCAGGGTAGAACTTTACAAAGCCATGAGAGAATTCAGCTTCCCAAATAAATTGACACGACTATGTAGGTTGACCATGACCAACGTAACAAGCCAAGTAAAAATAGCCGGATTGCTATCCAGACCAATCAACATCTTTAATGGACTCCGACAAGGGGATGGTTTGGCCTGCCTCCTCTTCAACCTGGCGTTGGAGAAAGCAATCCGTGACTCTGGCACGGCAACAAGAGGGACCATCGTCAACAGGTCCAGCCAGATACTGGCTTACGCAGACGACATCGACATCATCGGAAGAACCGAACAAGCTGTACACGATTCCTTCATCCAGATCGAGCAGCCGGCACAAAATCTGGGGCTGCACATTAGTGAAGGTAAAACAAAGTACATGGTGGCGTCGAATGCGAGAAGAACAGTTGGTCAAACAATCAAGGTAGCGGAGCACGAATTTGAAGTGGTGCAATCCTTTAAATACCTTGGGTCAACAGTAGCAGCCGATAACAATATAGAAGAAGAAATACGCGGGCGGCTTCTCAAATCCAACAGAGCCTACTTCAGTCTGTCAAAGCTATTCAAATCTAGAAATCTAACCATTACCTCAAAACTGCTGCTGTACTGGACCATGGTCCTGCCAGTACTCATGTATGGATCCGAGACTTGGGTGCTTAGCAAAAGGCACTGTGACCTCTTAGCCGCGTTCGAGAGAAAAGTCTTACGGAGAATTGTTGGCCCCATATGTGAGGAAGGACGATTCCGGAGACGGTACAACCATGAGTTGTACGCAATCTACCTTGAAGCAGACATAGTGACAAAAATTAAGCTCGGTAGACTCCGGTGGGCAGGGCACCTAGCTCGAATGAGCGAAGAGGAACCTGCTCGGAAAGTCTTTTGTGGTACATTCTATGGTAGACGGCAGCGTGGTAGACCATGCTTGCGCTGGAGAGATGGCGTAGACCAGGACGCCCGAAGCCTTGGGGTGCGCAACTGGATGGCGTTGGCTCGAGACCGGGATAGGTGGAGAGACTTGTTGAAAGAGGCCAGGACCAGACCCCGGTTGTCGAGCCGATGATGATGATGATATTATTTTATTTTAAAAATACTCTGTTATACTTACTTTTTTTTTTAACTAGGAACTTTAACAGGTAACCAGGTTAAATTCAAATAATTTTATTTGGATGGCCCGGTGTGTGATTTTACACTGTCACGTTGAAATTAACTCGCAGAGTGTTTTTTCAATGACAGGTTAAATTCAATAGGTTACAATTGTAAACATATCCATATAAAACGTTATTTCAACCTGATTTGTGGGAAAATAGAAATTCATAGCATGCACTGTTAAAAAACACGATCTCAGTTAAAATTAACGCAGAATTATTGTCAAAATTTCTTGTTTACCAGAATTTAGAGTTAAATTAAGAGATCATCTTCTTAAATTAACTTGAATATGGAAATATAGGCCATCAGGCAGACTTAACACTGAAGGTTATTAGGAATCAGGAATATTTCTGAAAATTAATTATTTATTAATTTATTTAAGGTTAATAAGTTATCATTTCAATTACATTTAATTAGAGATTGAAGTTTCTTCAATTACTATTACATATAATTTTAATTAATAAAAAATAGTACATTTTTATTACTTGCAGGAAATTGTAATGGGTTGGCAATGATATCCCGGGTTGGCTACTATATTCCGCCGCACAATATCCCATCTAATAAAATCCCACGTAACGATATCCCGCCGTTTCTGCTACAATGCGACGGCGCAAAAAATTTTTCTTTCCCATAGGAGTTAGTGCCTTGATTGAATGAGAATCAACAAGAACGAAGTTTCCCACTATTTATCTGATTGTTCAGTACGTAAACAACTTAACATTATTTTGAATTTGTTACTTTGTATGTGGAAGAATGAGAAACAACAGGAACGAAGCAAACCAAGAAGTCGTCACAAAAAAGTATAAAGACAGAAGCAGGTGCGATTCTGAAATAAATCTCAAATCTCAGTTCTTATTAGAATTCGGTAGAGGCTAGTTCACGCTCCTCAATATAAAAAGATAAAAAATATGTAAAGGAATTAAAACTGAATTTTCAATTATGGGTGGGCCGACGGTAGTCTGTATGAATCTGAACTTACGATTATGCTCTGTATCTGGACGGAAGACTGTGGTTTGGATCTGGATGGACGACGAAGCCGACTGACGTCATCGCATGCACCGAACCTGACGTCGCCTCCGACGACGTTGATGTCGCCTCCGACGACGTTGATGTCGCCTCCAACGACGTTGATCTCGCCTCCTATGACGTCGATGTTGCCTCCAACGATGACGATAATAGGTATGACGAAGTTGGGTTTGACGGAGGTGGGTCTGGAACTGGGACAAAGGATATTTGTTTTTTCAAACTAACTACAACTACTAATTGTATTGAAAACTTCATTAAAAAAACGTTTTTGGTTCTGGCGCCAAATATTTTTTAAGATAAATAACGAACAAAAATGTTGTCCATTTAAGTTGAGCTTAACGCGCTTCTAAAAAAAATTGAATGTCTGTTGGAAGATCTTGGACCCGTGGGACTAGATCCCAAGTTCTAACATTAGTTTCTTGGAAACTCACATAAGTTTTGACTCACTAATGTTTGACGCACTTAGTGTGTGCAACCCTCCTTTTTTTCAAAGAAGAAACCAATTTGTCCCTGTTATTTTTTTTTTAAGTTTAGGAAAAAACTTTTTTTTGCAAATTTAGTGTGTATTTTTAAAACTGGCAGTTCTTTGATCACGAATGTGTTTTTATAAGTCACTAGGACGATTAGTTTAGCCGCAAATCGCATTCAAAAATAAAAGTCAATTTTTCATTTAATTCGATGCATCAATTGGGCGCCAATGTGAAGTTTTCTTGAGCAACAGCACCTTGCGTTGCCCACTTTGCGGGTTTTTAGGATTTTAACTCTTCTTTTGGGTCCTGTGTCCAGTTCACGTAACTCCCTTTCTCCGCTTCAGGTATTTAAAGTCGTCTGGGGCCAATGTTAAGTTTTCTAGAGCAACAGTACTTATATTTCAATGAAGAATTGAAAAAAAGAAAAACAAGTTGAGAGAAGTTTACTTTTCGATTGAAATTTTATTTCAAAAAAAAGTTGTTTTTGTTTGAATTTTTCAAAAGAGTAGTCGAAGCAGTTCATATTTTTTTTATAATTTTTTCAAAAAATAAATCTCAATATCTGTCTAGAATCCAGATCCATCTCTGCCCAGATCCATACCCACCTCTGTCCAGGCTTTGACCAACACCTTACCCTGTCACCAAAACCCAAAAAAATTAAAAACAAATAATAATATAAGTAAAGCTTAACTACATAATATACAAACAGATAAAAACGCAGAAAGAAATTTGCTAAATATATTTTTATTAATTTTATTAGTTTCAAAGGAAAATAATTAGAAGATGACATTTAGTTAAAAATCTGATGAAAGTGAAAAAAATATTATGTGAATTAGCTTACAACAAGCAACGTACAGAGATTGTCAACAGTTAAAATTTCGTTCGAGTAATTTCACAAATACTAGATTTCACAAAATTTCAAGATAGGTCTACAAATCCTATACGTTTTTATAACTTTTCTGACTTCCACTTTCAAAAAATAAAACAAATCCATTTTGTTCATGCATTTCAAATGTTGGTAGGTAGGTCTTACCTACCTTTGTACCTCAACCGTCTTCACACCCAATAAGCTATCACCACTTTATCAAGTTTTTAATACCTTAGCTTCTGAAGGGTCAACTTATTAGCACTATATACCTATATCTTAATAGCTTGCTTTCATCAATCACTGTCGTATTGGGTTACGTTATTCATATAAGGTACCAATTTCCACAGAAAAAAACATTGATACATGACACGTGTACACTTCTTTTCTACTTAAGTTAAGAAAGTTAATATAAATTATGTGTGTGTGTGTATTGTATATGAAATACAAACGATCTGTCATTGTGATTTCATATATTTACACAAGTATGTAGAATCTGGAGTAAATTGCTGCATCTGAGCCCGACAATTTTCTTGATAAGTAAAATGGGTATAAGAGTTTATCAAAGTCAATTCATCTTAATATTAATGCCAAAGGTTTTCAATTATTTTTACCATACATGAATACTGGGTAGAATCTAGTTTCTTCAAATGGATTTCAGTCCAAATATTATCTTGAATATCTATTTCTTCCAATACAATCATGAAAATAATTATATAAACCAAAGTTGCAGTGTGTATACGTATTAATAAATATTTGATGCAATTTACTTGTTTCAAACAATTATTATTGCATGACACTAACAATAACCTTTAATACATACAAGGACGTATCCTAATCCTGATGATGATGTGATTCCATATACATAATGCTATAACCTAAAATTGTTATATGTAGAGAGGTAGAAAGGTACTGATGATTAATTGATACTATATTACCAAAGACACTTGCAATTGAAAATGAGAAGCTATATTGTCGATGTTCATTAAAGCAGCGAACCCCAGCAAAGCAATCATCCTTGGTATAAGTACAAACTTATCGACCGATTAACCAATAAACTATTCAATAACAAGGTTCTATGCTCCGAACCACACTATTTAGTCGTAAACAAGGTCAAAATGGCTTAAGCTACCCAGCAAGACCGCAGTCATCATTTCGTTATCCTTATACAATACATAGATTCAACTCCCAATTCACCTACTTCCACTTCTCTCCGCATTCCACTCAACCTAATGGCATCAATTATTGTGTATCATAACAAAGTAAAGTACTACCAACCAACTACTATGTAGTATTTTATGCTCTCGAGAAGAAGGACCCTGGTAACACAAAAACAAAATTAAGTACTAGAGTGTGTGCAACATGCATGCAGTTTATCCTCGAGTGGATTTTATAGATGCCAACGCATAAACTATATGGTAGAGCTATATCCTTTCGCATACCACCCAGGGCTAAGGGAATTACCAAATAAAGAAAACGCGCTTGGTACTTATGAGTGTGTAAAACGTCACTATCCATTTACCATAACTGATGGCTGCGGGTGTATAAAACTTGACTTATAGTTTAAGGCACTGCTAGTTATGTGTTGTGTTGATGTAATTTTTTTATTTTTATTTATATTTTAATTTGTATTTTTATTCTTATTCTTATATCTAGTTGTAATTTTTTGTATTTAGTAAATAAAATTCCAACAGTTAAGGGTGAAGGAAGAAGGACAAATACGAAGATTTCTTAAGATTCAAGATAATGCTCAAACTAAATAAAGAAGAGACTCAGAGCCTGAATATGACATCTTAAAAAAGTCCTTTCGGCTCAAAACAGACCGAGATATATCTATTCAAATTTTACTATCTATAACAAAAACCATTCAAAATTATTTTAACAATATACCTGTAAGACCACAGGTCTTTTAAATGCACACTAAATCGCACGTCATTTAATAAGAAAGAATAGGACGATAGAACACAAACTAGCAAATTTTTGTTGTCAAATCCCACTAGCTAGTGGTGGGGGCTACCAGTAAAGCTGAGGGAATACAGAAAAGAATGATGCCTAGAATGAGATTGAAACCGAAACCTCAATATGCTAGCAGCGCATTTCCTATAATTTTCCCCTGTTTTTGCCTATAGGCTTCTTTTCACTTGTGATATACTTTACATATGTACTAAAGGAGAAAGTTTTGATTCTTTTGCTTCTGCTCAGGTTAATTTCGTCAAAATAAATTGAGACTTCATTTTCATCATTATACAAAATTGTTTTCAATTTTTTATGTAAGGCATGTTTTTTGGGAAAGCTTTACGTAGAGTACACAGGAATTTTATATGAATTACAAAAACAATATGGGCAGCAAAATTGCTGCCGATAATAAGTAAAGTAGGATACTGCTGCGGATAAACATCTGACGTTTGTTCGAGTATCGAACTCAATTGAATAGAATTTTGGAGTCTCGTTATTGGTGCAATTGATACTTCTCGAATTGTTGATGGCTATGTTCGTGGAGTAGAGTTATGCTGAGTGATTGAGCCCTGTTTAGATTATGACTTTTGGCTTCGTCATGGTGGCTATCAACATATACATTCCGGTAACTGTCAAGCGGTTTTCTCAAAAAATTTTTTTTATAATTTATGATTTATTTTTGGAAATACCGTTATTTTTTCATTAAAGTAAAATTTTTTCTTAAAATGTAATGTGGAGCCTTTTTTGAGAAAAATAAGATTTTGTAAGATTGCTAAAAAAAGTTGTATAGTAGGTAGGTACCCAACTAACAAAATTGTTATTTGTTTCTATAGCGCTCCCTTTAGCCCTCTGATAGAAAATAAATACCTTATTGGAGCATTACTGAATCCTTAAATATTTTCTGGTGCAAGTTATATCAGCTTGAAAGAAGCGATGTACCAATGTTTCTTTAATCTCTCTATAATGCTTTTATGAAGTAACCAAGATACTTTAACTTCAATAGTCATCGCGTAAAATTATTATACAATCTTTATGTTAGTCTTTGTTTCTATATTGCTTGTATTAGTGAATATGGTGACGCCAAGCTATAATCGGCCATTTTATAATTTATATTCAATTTAGCGCCTGAGCACATATATTTCTTATAATTGTCAATGTTAAAGGTTGGTATTAATTAATTAATTAATTATTCTATTATATCTCTATTTATTAAATTAAAAATGTGTGTTTGTTATAGACATATTAATCTATTATTTTATATTTTTCTTGAAGAAACTGTATTCTTATAAATGCAAGCTTCTTGTCTCATACGAAGCAATTCTAGATAAATGTAATTCCAATTTAATGCATTGAACTATATATCTGAGATTGGTGGAGCGGCTAACGAGTAAGACAATTGGTTCAGATGGACACGGGTTCGATTCCTGGTTCTAGCAACAAGTTTTTTTTTTAGTTTAATGTGAATTTCTTTAAGACTATTATAATTAACTCCATAAAGGTACAATAGGAGTGAACAAAGGTCGCCTTTTTCACTCTATGGAGTTTTATGCAATGCTTATATGCATAGGTTTGAATTAAAATGAAAAGCATCTATGGAGGAATATAGAAGCGAAATTGTTAGTTGGGTACCGTTATTTTTTGTTATACAAAAATATGAAAAAAGCGTATCTCCAGTATTTCCAAAAACCACTGTCTACCAAAATATAAGAAAATTTTTAAGATCCTGCCGTTTAGGCTCTAGCCGAACCAACAGAATTTTGCCACTCACTTTTTTGGTATTCTTTATAGCAGGGATGGCGAAACTTTGTAGCGACTAGTCCATTTTTTAAAATAAATGGTTTGAAAAGCTTTTGGCGTGCCAACATATAGTTTTGACCTAGTTTCCATATCCAACGAATGGACTGCGGTGGTAATCAGACTCAATTTTGACATTTATTTAAATGACTGCTTTTGCTAATTATCTTGAAACATATTTCTGAAAATTACAGTTTTCAATCCATTTAATTTAAAGAAACAAATTTCAGATAAAAAAAAAAAAACAAACAAAAACCAGTGAAGCACTTTTTTAGCATGACTTCTGTTGTTGCGCACTCCATACCAAGAAGTATCAGGGCTGTTTTTCGTCACTTTAAGAGTAAAACTGTCAAACTAAGATTCATATTTTAATTTTTTTCATACATTTTTGTTTATTTTCCAATATAAAATCAAAATAAACCATCTTGTTGCATGTATGTGAACTAATAACAGCCAATAAATTAAAATATCGACTTTTTTCGAAAGTAAAGACTTTTATAAAAAGCCTTATTTTGCAATTATAGGTTACTTTTCTTATATGTTTTTGTGTTAAAACAATCTTAGAAAATATATTTGTCATTTGGGAAAATACACGCTGTATCACACAATCAGCGACTGCAAAGTCATACCAACTCCGAAATGGAGTCCGTCTTAAATGTAGGAGACAATGTTCGGAGATTAAGAAGAACCAAGCCTCATGAGCTGATGGTCTAAAAGCTATGGAAAGTGTTATAACTTAAACTTCCCACAATGCGACTGATAAATTAAGAAAGAAAAATCATTTGTCGATCTTTCAAAGATAGGTCCTGATTCACCGGTGGTTTTAGTGCGGTAAGAGTCCCACACTACTTGGTACCGATTCTTACCGAGTGTCTTTTAAATATTTTCCATCGGATAAAAAAGAAAAACAAAAAAAAATTTGGAAAAAGTTATGTTGTTATTTCTAATAATTAGGTACACACCCAAAAAAAAAAATTAATATATTTGTAATTTTGATGTTTTTCTAGAAACAATTATTCATAGATTGAGTCCAAACTTAAAAATCTCCTCAAACGTTTTTCTTTAGCTTCATAGAACCGCAGTTGATCCTAACCAGTTTTGAGGAATATCAAAATAAAATAAGAAGAAAAATAAAAATATAAAAAGTGGATCGACATTTTCTTGTTTTAATGTCATTCTATCACTAGCTCTTTTTGCAAAAGGTGTTGTATGGTCTTCAGAAGTGCTGTTACCATCTGCCCAGATTCTTGTTTTTTTTTTTTAAATTACCTATGAGTTGAGGTTCCTCAAGCTAAATATAAGATGAACAGGAATCATCTGTCAAACGGTTTATAAACATTAATGATTATGTTATCAATTTCTAAAAATAAGGACTCACACGCTACACTGATTGGTAGATGAAAATACTTTCAAGAAAGCAGGCTTCGACATTTTCAAAAACTTATAAGAAGAAAACAAAACTTTATGTAGAAAGCTGATGCTGCGATCGGATTTCTAAATTAATAACGTGCCCATAAAATTTCGTTATGTGCCACCATTTGCAACCGTGCCTTTGGCTCGTCATCGCTGATTTATAGCATCGTAGTGCCATGTTTGATTGTTATCGCGAAATTTTTTATAGCACAAACCCAAAATTTGCCTTGTGGTACCTATATCGCATTTAAAAAAATCAGGGTAAAGTGCAGTGTTTTTTTTTTTAATCGAAGCTTTCTCTTTAAAAAGTGAATTGTTTTGTATTTTCAAAATTTTCTTGATTGAGATAAAAAACTTCCACATTTGCCCGCATTTTTATTTTAGTAGCAAAAACGTACGATAGAAAAAATTTAAATATTAACTTTAAAATTCTATAACTTTTAGATAAATTCAGGTAGACCAAAACGAGAGCAAATCGATGTGACGAAAAAACATGCTCACTACCAAAAATTAATCGACACAGATCTCCGTGCAAACTAGCATGGCGATTCTACATCGAGCCGAAAAAAATATATTTTTATATCTTTAAAACTTTACCATCAGAGTTCAGTCAGATAGTTAAAAAAAAATTAACTTCAAAACTGGGTAATTTATGTAAATTATGAATGAAAATGACACTTTGAACATGTCGTATTTAGGCCTTTATAGCCTCTTCTTTATTTTGAACCTGTCTATCTATGCTCGAAAATAAACTGTGCACAATTTATTAATTGCCTAAAATCTTTGATTATTTCTTTGTTCATTTTTATTAATACGAGTATTTCCTTCTAAAATAGTTTGATAATATTTTTAACCATCAATTTCCATAGACCATAGAAAATCTTATTTTAAGTCAATTAAAAATGATGAAAATTTGGCTTTGTTTTTGAATCATACCAAATTTAATTGAAAGGTGCCCAATGTGATCATTCTCTCAGTAAAGCAAGCGGCATATTCGAAAAGCATCTTGAAATTTTCAAATTATGCCAAATACTTTTTTAGCACTATCTGTCTCTGTTTAGCATTCTATAATGCTAGATTTAGTTTTACAAATTATATGATTCCGTACTCTAAACTTAGACTTAAGAGCTGAATTGGTAACTTACTCAAAATTTTGAGCTTATGAACTTCAAATTTGATAATATCAGGGATAATTTTTGAGTCATTAAATGTGTGCTAAGTAATAATTGTGATATTAGTTGAATTATGGAATAAATTCATTGACACAATTAAAGATTTGTTGTTTGACAAACAGCTTAATTTTATCTATAGCTGATTTTTTAATCATTGATAAACAATGTTTTGCAAGGGAAAATAGGAACATAATATGGATTTTGAAATCTAGCATTTTGTTTTTTAGGCTCCAATACGATTTAACATTATAAATTTTGAAATCTAGCATAATGAAATTGGAGATTATGGCAACAATGCTTGTCATATATAAGTGCTTCTCATCTAGCCGTTCGAACTCGTCGAAAAATTGTAGGTCCCCTCCATTCCTGCCAACAACACGCACACAAGAATGGTTGAGCGTTGTAAGTCACTAGGCCCTGGTTATCAACGAGTTGTTGCGCCACCAAATTTATTTTTTTAGTCGCAAATGTTAATAAATTTGCTGGCCGAACAAAACCAGAACTAAGTCCTAGTGACTTACAATTCTTAACCACTTCTATATTCGTATGGAATACCGCAAAAACTTTTTTTTGCCAACTAAGATAAAAGACGCTTTTCATGACAAAAATTATGCCTAAAAGATGCGTCACAACTTCTAAAAAAAAACATTTTTAAATCGAAATATTAGGATTCATCAATGTTATATATTTTACATATTTTACACGAAATCAATATAAAAACATACATTTATACATACTTCTATATCTTGTCTATAGAGCAAGTAAAATATTTACGCACAACCATTCTCTTAGAACAACAAAATTAAATTTTTGTTAAAGAAATATATTACGTATCCTAATCCCAATCCCTGTCATCACAAACAATTCGGCATTGTTATTTGTACACAGATAATATTTTTAGAAAAGACAAACAAAAATTATAGATGTAAGGAATTTCTTGTGAATTTTCGCTTATTTTTGCGTACATTTTCCTACCTACCTACTCGTACACTTATACACCATAACTTTAAAAGCTTATGGCTAGGTATGGAGATATACTCTTCGCTCGGAACAATAGCTTAGTCCTTTTATTTTTTTTTTGCGTTTTTGTGTGTTTTTTTTTTTTGTATTTTTCCATACGAGTATAGTGTCGTGCAATTATTTTCCGAGTGGCCAAACATTCAGTCGAGGGTACTGGTTCGGTTAGTTCTGTCCTCAACTTTACTTAGGTTTTGGGTTGTTTATCCTTATACAGAAGTGCAAAGAGAGTTGGTAAACAAGAAAAACTTTCGTTTTGCCACTCGTATTTATACATTAGTTTTTCTTGAAGCACCATCACCAACAACAAAGCAAAAAATAAGGTTCGTTTTTGTGGAAAATCCTTTCTCTATTGCTAAAAACTCCTCTGCTCGAACCAAAACTCGAAGATAATATATGGGAAGAGAGAGATGTTTGCAAAGAGATGCCTTGATGTTATATTTAGATATATAGAGGGTGTTATGGATTTTTTAGGGATAATAATAGTGAATTCATTTCATCCATGATTTAAATAAAACATGAAAAAGCTTTAAGGTGCAATAATGTAATTTTATATCCCTTCTCTATTTCAGTTAATTTAAATTAATCCCATGTGTCTATAAAGTAATTTTCATGGTTCTTGTTAGATTATTTTAATATTTTTGTTCTAATTTCCTGTGAAAACTAAAATCCTTATAGTTTATTAGATAGTTAAAAAATTGTTTTTTCTTTTACTTGAATTTGAACTTCTTAGTTGTAGCTCAAATAGCTATAAGCGCTAGATGATTGAACCATCTAATTGTTTAATTATTTTTTTATTTTATGAGAACCTACCTCATAATAGCCATAGTTGAATAAAACTATTTCCGTTTATAATATTTTTTTTTTTTATAAATTCTGGTACAAAAATGGAACAAAACAAGATTAAAAGTACACAGAACTTTATTTGATTAAATATGGCGCTTTTAAGCGCAAGTTAATATAGTTAAAAAAAAAAAAACTAGAGTCAGAGAGTTTCCGTTTTAAACAAAAATATATAATTTTTTAAGATGCAACCGATTGAACCTTTTATTAGTTCAATAATTGTTCTGCTGAATTAAAGCTTAAACCTATAGTGGAGTTTAAACTTCCACTGTGAAGCTGGGGGTAGCAAAGTTATCAGCTTTGATCTTAAAGCAACTAGTTATTCATGTTTCCATTCAAAAAAATCAATTTGATGTCTTTACTACCCAAACCTTTAGTACGCTTTCTATTTAAGTATACAAAAAACCTTAAAAGTACAAAATTTAAACCATTTAAAAATCCATAGCCATATTCTTTATAGGCCCTATTCCTCTAAGTTAAAAATTATTTTCTTATTATAATTTCTAAAACAAAAAAAATAATGGACGGAAACCAAAATAATAGCTTTCGGGTTAATAATTAAGTGCACAACACCCTGTTTGCATATTTGAAAATTTAGAAGAATACAAGTTTCATTTGCGGTTTCAGATTCACTCCAGCAAAGAGCAAAGAAGAAAAAAAAATGCATAAAAAAGAGTTTTTCTAATAAAACAACAACAAAAAAACTAAATAATACAATGATTTTGTTGGTACTTATACGTACATAAGCATTAGATACAGTTTGGTGAAAACGAAAAAAAAAAAAAAAAAACAATAGGAACCCAGGACCAATTACCAAATATGTAGGTACTAGGTACTGCACGTAGGAGTTGGCTATTAAGTTTTTGCTACTGGCTTCGTTGCATAGCAATTGATTATAAAAAGAACCAAAGAGCACAGATTAAGGATATGATCGAATTTTTGAAGGCATTAATATATTAAATGCTTTAAGTGTAACCCCTATAGTACTTAAAAAATAAATTAAGTTTTCAGTAGGAAAAACAAAAACATAAAATAAAGATCTTAAATAGTTAAAAAAAAACATGTTCGTGAATAGTCAGAAATAATAAGTTATATATAAGATTTAAAATATTTTTACCTAGTTCTATGTTTATGAAGTTTAATATCAAATAAATCGGATAGCATAGATAAAAAGTTTTATAAAAATCGTGGGAACCCTTTTTAAGAAAAAATAATAATTTCTAAAATGTTTTTTTTAACATTTTTATGGAAGGTACCGTTACTTTTTATACAATTAAATTTTTGATCTTAAAATACTTTAAAGAGTGTTATAAAACCCTTAGAAACAGAGTTCTATAAAAATCGACCATGTAGTTTTCAAAATATATGATTTTCAATAACAAAAACAAACTAAACTAAAATATTCATAAGAATTTCTATATTAAAAAAAATTTAAATCAAAATTACTGTTTTGAAGAAAATTGAAAATAATGAAAATGGTTTTTTTTTGGGAAGGTAGCAAGGTTTTAAAAAAAGTTGTGGAGCCGTTATTGAGAAAAATAAAAAATTGTGTAAAATTGCTAAGCAAATAGTTAAGCTGGTATACCCTTATTTAAAGTAATAAAAAAATATGAAAAAAACGAAAAAATGAAAAATCCCGCATGTCGAAATCCTACGTGTCAAAATCCCGTTCATCAAAATCCCGAAAATCAAAATCCCGCCGATAAAATTTCTTTAGCAGCAGTACCTTGGGTGATGAATAACCACGAATAAGCAGTGAGACAATTAGTTAAATTTTTTTATTTAAATTTTGGAACAGTTTTTTTTTCAATTTTTCAAAAAAAGAAAAATTCAATCTCTGTCCAGATTCAAGGCCCACCTGTGGTCAGATCCATACCCACCTCTGTCCAGATCCAGACTCACCTCTGTCCACATCCAGACCAACCATTGTCCACACCCAACCATCCACCAAACTTTACAAATTGAAATCCAATTGATATCTCTGTACCTCAGGGTGTGACCTCTACCGAGTTCTAAGAAGAACTGAAAATAAGTGCGCAGGCACTACTGCTTTCCCAAAAATAGGAGTGGCTTCAATAAAAATAGTAAATTCACAAAATATCTGTTCAAAAGTATGATATAGAATTGTTCTGAATTATCTGATAATTAAGGATTATTTGAAAAAGCATTTAAAATCCCACCGAATAGTAGCAGGTTATTGGCGCGATTTTTGCGGCGGGATTTCAATCGGCGGGATTTCGACTCGCGGGATTTTTATCGGTGGGATTTTGACCTTTTCCCGAAAAAAAATTATGGGTGGAGTAATTTTTTTTACGAAAAAATACCTTGCCAGAAATATTAGATTTTCTTCTATGGATTTTGAACATTTGTGTGGAAAGTATTTTTGCATATAAGTACAAATATTTTTCGAAACAATCTAGAAAGTGTTCAAAAACCTTTAAATATAAGGTTTCAAGAAATGAACTGCGTTTTTAACTATTTCTTAAATATTTTAAGAAAAAAATTACTTTTGTGAAAAAGTAACGGTCATCCATAAAAAAAGTTAAAAATCGTCTAAGGAAAATATTTTTTTTTTTTTTAAACACTTTTTAAGAATTTGCCAAAACTTTTTCCGTATGCTTTAAAATACATTAGTTCGATGTACCTAATACCGGAAATTAAAAAAAAAAAATTACACTTAGCAACCTAATAGTACCTACCTCTCATAAAATGCTTTTTTATTGTGAATTTTCTTATTATCAGCTGAACGGATTTGGATTAATTTTGTTCATATACAAATAAAGTTAAAAAAAAAAATTGCATATCAAAATTTGAAAAAAGAAAATTGATTTTCTACTTGCGATATAAATAAGTAATGGCAAGGTTATGCATTCGTAAAAAATTTAACTCGAGAATTTGATCTCATTTTGTCGTTACGATGAGATCAGATAAGACGAAAAAAGTGAGTCTTACAATTCTGTCTGTCTAATTGGCTTCTGCTTAGACTGCTAGATTATACATTTTTCTCTCATAATTTTCATGCCCTTAGTGTATTTTTTGTTATTTTAAAAAAAATCATTCTATGAGCTTGTCAATATACCTTTTGATAAGGAACAGTTATAACGAACAAGGGGTGTTTAGTTGAATATAATTTTGGAGAGAATACTGGCCTCTTTTTAATATGTTTGGTATAATTCGGAAGCCAAGCTGACAAATTGAATCTTGTGACTTTTTATTTAATGAAAGGTATAAAAATTGCTAAAAAGAATTTTGGTATAAGAAAAGTTAACAAAAACCAAAGAACAAAAAATCGTTAAATCAAAGATTTCAAATTTTTTTCCTATATAAATTCTTTATAATAATGATTTCGGAGTAAAGATACGATCAAGACATCATTCTAAGAAATAAAGAAGAGTCTCAAGGCTTTAATATGACATGTAAAATATTTGTATGCCATCCAAACTTTACCATTCCTTACAATTTATTGCAGTTTTTGGGCCGAAAGAATATTTTTAGTACTGAATGATAAATTTAACAATCCTTGCAAGTACCAAATCGTCGACTTAGAGTTTAAAGCGGCTAACTCCACATTTGTTTCTACCATTATAGACCACTTCAAAAATTGCTAAAAAATACAAAAGTCTATCAAATCTTTTCAATTTCACTGAATTTGGCAATAATAACAAGTGTTGAAAGATATTTAATTTAATTTTAGTCTTATTCAAGTAATGCGAAAACTATGTTTAAAATATTTGTTTGTAAAAAGTGCAAAATAGGAGCTACCTGCTTTACACTCTTAGCCGATGGAATCATATAATAATCAGGCGGAAAATAAAATTGAAGGCTCACCTGTTCTTATATATTCTCTGTAATCGTAATATCATATTTGATCAAAATTATTGAGTTCGTTTGTATATTATTACTACGAATATGAAATGTGCCATGTTTTACCTAAAACAAGGCTTTTGGGCAAAAACTGCGAACAATAATTACTGTTAATCAAAAAATTTGGAAGCAAATTGTGATAATTTGGTAAAGCTTTTGCAATTTATCTGTGGTTTGTTTATTGAGATAGTTTTATCAGAAACAAAATAAAATAATATATTTCAAAGCTTTTTCAAATAAAAAAAAAACAAGATGAACGAAAAAAATGCATCAAATAATTGCACGTAAAGTGGCCTTTATGTCAAATTTCGTACAGCTTATTAAAGAAAGTGCCATTCTTTGACTTTTACTATATATCTATCTGGCATGATTGTTTATTAAAAACTTAAGTTTTGAGGTAACTTCTGTAGGTTTGTGTTCCGTTTCATGAAAATTATAGGTTTGGGGTGTTATTCGCTAGTTATATGAGTTTTTCGAACCTTTCCTGCCAAAAATCTCACAGATGCTTACTGGTGTAAAGGAATGAAGAATATTGTAGATTTTTCACGAAAAAGCAGCCACTCTATTAATAATATAGACAAATGCTTCCGGTCATTGACCTCAAAAAGTATGAAATCATTCTGTTTCTCAATTCTTTCAGCACTGGCCTAAAATTTTTTACTTCGAAATCTTCAAATTTTTGTGTTTTCCATTGTTGTTTCAGTAAAAACAAGATTGAAGACACCATTTGCGCCCATAACTCCCCAAAAGACAATGCCCTCGTCTTCATGTTTCATCTCTTTAAATTGATTAGCTATACGGGTGTGTTTGGTTCTTAGAACACAAATTTTCAATCGTTAAATCCAAAAATTCTAAAATTTTTTTGGTCAACAAAAACATTTACTGTTCTAAAAAGCAAAACAGAAAAAATTTATAAATAAATGCAAACTAGATACGAGTAGTTTCTAGCCGCAAAAGTTTAATACAAATTCCTACAATTTATAAATTTATAAGATTTCAGTTGCTGAACGTGCAATTTTTTGATGCAGTGTATACAAAATGGTAAATTTTGAATGGGTAGCTATATGTCAGTCAATTTTGAAATTACTAAATATGGCATTACATTTTTCATCCTCTACTTTATTTTGTCAGAGCATGCCCTTAGCTCTTGTTTGCTCCAAAAAAAGCTATGCGTTTGGTTTTTGATAATTTTTCGCTAAGATATTTTTATGAAATTTCTTATTTCATTATTCAATTTTGGGCAAAAAGTTTCGGGAGTTAAATTGTTAAATTTGGCAAAGTTTCCGAGCTACACGAAACGGATTGCCGTGTGACTATTGTGTCAAAGAGACATGGGTGAATTTAGTAGTATGTTTAGCATGATTAAGCTTATGACCATTATTCAAAAATAAAAAAAAACTTTGAACGTAAATAAATAAATTGTTCTTTAAACTATATTCAATAGCCTAGTCCGTAGTATCTATAGAATTTTGTTTAATGGTTCATGTCATAGCACACACGAATAATGTCATGAGACATTGAATAGATTTGGTGTTGATTTATTCATAGAACAAAACTTATATTTTTTTTTTTCATTTCGTGTTTATTGTATTTTAAACTAACTTTTCTAATATTGACAAAATTTCTATATGAATTCATCTTTTCTCATCGCATCCATATGGATACAACATAGAGATAGATAGATAGAGTACCTGTACATAGAGTTCATTCATAGAAATTTATCATGTGTATCTTGAATAGAATTGATATGTTTCATTCCATAAGCGCAAATATCTATGGAAACTTTAACACTTCTATCGCTCGATATCTTCACTCCAAATTCGATTGTAACTCTGCAATGTTGCCTCATTCTTTCTCCATTTCACTTGGCCCCATAGACGGTCTCATCCTTCTATCCATCCGTGTATCTATTAGTGTCATTTCAAGCCAATAATGCTGTAGCTTTGCCTCTGTATATTATTTTGCCTGCTGATGCATTTGCTCACTTTTTCAATTCAAATTTGCAATTTTATTGGTTCCTTTGAAGCTCATAGTATATACTCGTAAATAGAAATAGCTTTAATGCTGTTCATCTTCTTTAGCAGCTGAAGCTAGTTTATATGTAATGTATACAATATAGCAAGTGAAAGTTTTTCATCAGGATACACTCTACTTCCTACGGATACAACCGATACGGATAGATAGAGCAGTATAGTTGTTGTACAATGGAAACATGTTAAAGAGACAAGACTAGTCGTATTTTGACATCATTATAACTACATAGGTACCTATATGCAGCATCTTTACAAAAAGGAAAGGGAATAATATGATTTTACAATAAAATGCAAATTATATGTAATGAGTACACTCGATAACAAAAAAAAAAAATCCAGAGCAAAGAAATGAAGATAGGTACTCGTACCAACGAATATAGAAATTGAAATACGAGGAAACTATCTTACCGGCATATGTATGTATTCATATAGTCCTTTGTGTAATTTGTAAGCTGAAAAGAAGTTTTGCTACAACTTTTATGCCAATTCTATCTTTTTTAAGAATAATTTAGATTGTTAAAATTGAAAAGATCAAGCATAGAGTTTAAATTGGTTCTCATCTCATCGTGTTAAAATTGAAAACTTTGTAAGGCACCTGACTACAGATTGCAACAATAACTATTTCAACAATACAGGGATAAAATGAGACTCATTAGTCCGGCTTTTATGTTTTTTTGGTGCAGTGCTAGAAGACCCACAGCAATAACGCCCGTGAGCCTCATTTCCCAAAATAAAAGGAAAAAAACAGCTATGGTTTTATGTTCCATTTTGAAATGGCAATAAGACCCACGAAAAAATAGATATAAGAACCGTGGGTGTTATAGCTTTTTGATACAGTAATTATTGTTGGATATAAAGGACAAATTCAAAGTTTCTTTAAATTCAGATTCTATAAATGTAAAAGAAACTTTGTATACATCCAACCTCAAACCTACCCCAAATCATATATTAAGCCCAAACAGGCTGGTTGTAGGGGGACAGCATGCCCCCATACGTACATCACTGTATATTCGTGCGAGTTATTAAATTTCATAAACCAAATAATTCCTCGGCTAATAAACGGAGAGGTACGTAGGGGGGGGCATGATGCTACCCTGCAGCCCCGCTGCTTGGACTCACTTAAAAGTCTGAAATTAGATCTTTTAATTTTTGCTAAAAAACTTTTATTGATTCAAAATTGCTGTTTATGGCCTTTAGTGCTACAAATTGGCGTTTCGCCCGGTTTACTCACTTGTACTCATCAGTGAAGTAGTGAGTCCGCAAGTCCAATCCTTAATGCTAAGTCGTCTACACTTGGCTGATTTATTTCAGTAGTAGCTACGAGTATATAGAATTTGTATTATAAAAAAACTTTCTTATAAAAACTTTTAGTATTTAACCAAAGAAAAGTCATTGAATGAATGAAAAAAATTTAATTTTTGTCATTAAATAATTTCTTAAGTATCAATTTTCTTAAATATTTTTAATATAAGACTTTGGTATGCCAATCTTAAAAATTTATTTATGTTCAATATCGAATATTAAAAAACTGCAACTTTTTTTTAAACTAATTCAAAAATTTTTAAAAATTCGAACTTTTTTGAAATCATTATGGTAATTTTTTTTAAATACTAGATCGCACATTAGGAAAAAGTTTATTAAAAATCGTTGGAGCAGTTTAAAAGATACAAATATTTTTCGTGACGATTTTTAAAAATAAAAATTTAACTTTTAAACAAAAAAACTTTCAAAAGTGCTCTTATATGTTGCTAATAACCTACTCGTAAGTTTGTTTTGAAAATTCGAAATCTTAAAATAGGATCGATTTGATTCAATTCTGCACGTAATTGAAAATTATAAGATATCTACTAAAAATTTGCAATCCCAAATGAATTAATGAACTCTTGTGTTAGCTTAAAAGCTTTTTTTTCTGAAATTCGTAAGTTAACTAAAAATTGCTAAGAGTATTGAATCAAAATATATACATACAAATTAATTCTTAAAAAGTAATATTTTGAAAAAAGATATTATATTTTTACAATTGCTTTTATTTTGAATTATGATAAGTTTGAAAACTATTCCTAAAAAAAAACTAATTTCAAAACAAAAATTAATGATTGACTTTCTGACTTTGAAAAAGTTTTTGGACATTGTCAAAGTTAAGACCTAGTTTTTAATAATTTACTACTGTCTGAATGAGGATAAACACCCCTCCATTGTTACTTTTATGCAGTTTTCAAATAATTATGTATGTTAATTAGGGTGGTCCTTAAATTGGACTTGATCTTTTTTTCAGATTTTTATTTCACACCCCTGGGGTCACCCTATTTTAACTTTGAGGTACTAATTATGTGTAAAAAATTATTCTTATAAAATGCGAAAATAAATCAGAATGTATAGATTTGATTCATACAAGAAAAAAATTGAAATGGAGGTGGGGTCTAATTCCCCCCGTTCAGGCAGAAGGGGTAATTTTCTATAAATTTGACCAAAAACAGAAAAATATTATTTAAAAGAAACCGGAGCACTTAATGCCACGGCTTAGCTTTTTTTAAAGCCACGATTTCATTTAATAATATTTTCTTAGTAAGGTTTTTATTTTAAATAGCTAGTTTTTGAAAAAAATTATTTTAACCTTAAAAAAATATCATTTTTTGTTTTTTAATTTTTAAGTTTGAAAATAATTTCTATTTGAAATAAAAACTTTATTTAGGAAAAATATTATAGAATGGAATCGTGACTTTAAAAAAAGATAAGGCGTGGCATTATAAGTGTTCCCGTTTTTTTTTAAATGATTTTTTCTTGTTTTGATCCAAATTTTGAGAAAATTGCCCATACTATTTTATTCTCGTCTAAATCTAATCTATACCCTCAGATTTTTTTTTCGCGTTTTATAAGAACTTCCCTAACCCCATGGTTAGTACCTTAAAGTGAATAGTGAAATAGGGTGACCAGGGGGGTGAAACAAAAACCTGAAAAAAAATTATTTCTATGTAGAACCATTTGATGCCTATCCATCTCAGAATTTCAAAGAAACCCAATATATGGACCACCCTAATGCACACTTGTGGCCACGTTATTAAACCACTTCCTTAAATACATGTTAATTAATTACATCCCTTGACGATTTTTTACTAAAATGTGATTAAATAATTTGTTCACTTATTTATAGTCCATTTTTATTGAAAAAGTTTATATCTTAACTGAAATATGTAAAAATAGGAGCAACACTCCACCTGATAAAAATATTGTCTTGAAATGCTTCCAAGACCACAAAATACTTATGAAAGTAACACAAATTTTATGTTTTTTTTTCCTGCTGGAGGTAGAAAACTCACCAGACCTAGCAAGTCGGATCCATTTCTAAAATCCGTGCAATAAAGAGCCCAAAATGGGATGTACGAGTATTACTTCGTCAAAATATTGGCAAAAACCACATGGAAGATGAATTTATGAAAAAAAAAAAATTGGTGGACGAATTCCGAAGCGTAGGGCAAATGTGTCGAAAAAAAATTTTACAAGAGGCAATGGTTCGCTATAGAACATCTCCATACGAGCGGGAATTTTTGGAATTTGAAGCGATGCCGATTAATTGAAATTCATTAGAAATGATGGCAAATCATCCCTCAGGTGTCTTCCATTAAAATAAATATACCCCAAATACATAAAAACCCGGTTTAGGCATGGTGGTCCATGGGTGAAGGTTTGGAGATTTTTTACCTCATCTGCAGTTATTCCTATTATTTAGATCAATGGGAAAATAAGAGTTGAAATGCACAAAGATATTCTTTAATATAATTTGAATAGGAATTATTCCATTAATTTCCAGCTACTCGGGTCCATTTAACCGGATAACGACCTAAAGAATTATTCTCTGATCATCAAATTCCGGTTTGAATCGATCTTCATCCAAGTTCTGTAGTGGCTTCATCAAAACCCAAATTTGAGCCTCATAAAGAATTTTTGGAGCAAAAAAAAATGGGCAGTTTCAACTAAGACAATCCATGTATTTGGCTTCTCTTTGGAATACACCTAACAAGAGTAAGAAAACAGCCCCATCCCAATGTGCAGCGCTGATTAGTAAAATTGGAACTAGGATGGCCGAAGTAATAGCACAGAAGGAATTTCCAATCAAATACTATCTGCAAAAAAGTTCAAACATATTCCAAAATACAGTAAATTCAACGTTATTGTTCTTGACTGCAAATGACGTAATTATATATCCATACTTGGCCTAAAGCCATGTAAGCAAATATTTCCTAAAACTAAGCTTAAAGTAAAAAAATAAAATATTTTAAAATAGAATATATTTTGAATTCCTAATATTAAATGCATATTTTGTAAAACAAGTTTATTGAGTTAAAGGACTAAATTTTTTGATTTTGAAATAAATGCTAAGCATTACTTTAGTGACTTAATTGTATGACCAAAAGTGTACATATAACGGGTATTATTAAAAAAAAAATTGAAACTTTTGTTTTACAGTTTTTTTTAGTACCTATTTAAAATTAAATATCCTTTGAATTTGTTAGATGCTGTCATCCCTATTAATAAATGCAAATTTATCATGAATTATCTCTAGTCAGTAAGTTTATTGAGAATTTAATCAAGAAAACGAAATTCATGTCAATTAATTAACTCAACAAAAAGGCGCAAAAGGTTAAAAAAAAACTTTTTTTCATTTTTGCCAAAAACTAGGTACAAAGTAAAATAATCAATAATGACCCACCATGCTATTTACAAGCACAATCAAGAGAATGTGTGCGCAATAGTTCACATTTAAGTACATGTGTAGTTGAAGCAAAACTCTTAAGAGACAGCAGAGCTCTTGTTGGTTTTAATGGACAAGATCTTCAGAAATTTTTTTTATTAATAAGAAAATGTAACAGTTTTAAGGAAATTCAGTTCAAAGCGTCGATGTCATATTTATGTTTATAAGAAAATAATTTGATTTACTTTTTTGTTATGTAATGAGCGTGCATTAAAGGGGGTTTAGCTACCCTTAACATGATAAAACACACTGCTGTGATTACATATATATTTAAAAAAAAAAATAATAGGCACCTTCACTTCTATACCCTGATTTCCCCAGGTTAAATTTTAACTTAATCATATATTTTTATTTTCAAAGCATAACCAACCAAATAAGTTAAACACCATTTTCTTAAAAATACAGAATTCGATTTAAAATTCTTTTATTTGAAGTTTTTTTTTTTTTTAAATTGGCAAAATTTGGCTTGAGTCATGTTTTTCTTTTCTTTTCGAAAAAAAATCCAATACACATATATTTCCATTCCTTTACAAATCGACAGGATACATAGAGGACATTTTATTTGTAAGACTAGACTAGAAGTCAGCACCTACAAAAATAAAACCTGAACCGACCAAGAAGTTGTTTTTTCCCTGATTTGTTTTGATCCTGCACAACAACTGGAAATATTCCTTTGAATTCAAGTCGAATGGGATATTGAACTGCTCCAAAGACTAGCAATATACCTTTATAAATAGGGGTATGTTCACTCGTGCACCTGGCATATAATTTATTCAATATATAGTGTCGTTTATCTAGAGCTTGTTTTTTTTTTAAGTTCCGTCTCTAAAATACTTGAAGGTGTGCTCTGTTTTCCTGTATAACTAGAAGCTTCATTTCTATCCGAACCAGACGACCGACCCCATCAAGAGCTCTAGCTATTCCTATAGGTAGTCGGAATTAGTTAGTTTTTCTCTCGTCCTTTTATTTATTTAGTTTTATGTATCTAAACTGGCTTGGAACTTTTTTCCAATTTGGTTTGGAATCGATTTCTTTTGTAAAGCTTATCGAACCGAAAGGGAGTGTGTATTGAAATAGAACAGGATAATTTTTTTTTTAAAGGATTCCAGGTTATATTTTAGTTAGATTGTTTGTGTGGGAAATAGTGCATTGGTAATTTTGTTTAAAATCCTTAACGTATAAAATAAAATTTGAATTTGGAAAATTAAATTCCAAAATAAAGAAGTGATGTTGTTATAAACGACCATGTTTTTGAATATGAATTGAAATTGAAAAAAAAAAAAATTAGAGTTACAACAAAAAATATAGCACAATAGGGGACATGGAGTTCAAATGCGGGAATTTGTAAAGTGAATTTATTGATGAAATATTTTTCTAAGAATATTGTATGTTTGTAGATATTTTGTCAAGCTGTGCTGCTAAAGTACAGGGTTTGCCATGACGATATGACGCTAAGCAAAAAAAAAAAAACCTTATTTAGTTTTGAATTTCAAAGAACTCAATTGGTGTGCTCGTGTTTGTGTATTTTTATATATTCAATGCGTGAATTTGCATTTTATGGAAACAAAAATTCAAGGATAGGTACCGACATTTGCGTATATGTATTATATGTCTGGATGTTTATTTATGTAGAGCATTTGGTTTGTGTTTTCCACATATTTTATTTTTGTTTGAGAATATTTCGAGTGGAGCAAAATTGAATATAATGAAATTTGAATATGTGAGAAGCGGTGGATAAATCGTGTTATACATTGAATTTGTGTTTTATTTGGGATGTACAATGTACACCTTGTTGGTAGAATATATTATTACGAAATAATATTAAAGGTTTTTTGAATTTTTAAATAAAAATAAAAAAATGTGAAGTGAAAAAGTGTCGATGGTGGAATCTTATTGAATGAATTGTGAGAAATATTGAAAAAACAGACGACGACATGTAAGAATTAAGATTCTTATATAAAATAAGGTTTGCCATTTTTCACCATTTTGTCTGCGCTCACTTAATCAAAATTAAAACATTCCTGTATAATATTTAAATTACTACTCATCTAAACTCTTGAGATTCTTATTTAGTATGAAAAACAGTAGACTCTCGATTTAGTGAATCTCGAAATAGTGAACAATTCACAATAGCGAACACACGAAATTATTTGATTCTTGAATGGATTTTTTGTATAAAAATGTCTCGCAAGAAATAAGCATTGCATGAGGATACTGAGGAATTGTGTTTGTTTAACCTGATTAAAAGCTTTATTTAACGCTTAAATAAATAAAAAACATTCACATCGAACAAAATGTTCATTTTGGATCAAATTCATTTTTAGAAATCCTATTAAAACTCCCGCTCGAAAAAGTGAATAATTTCGAAAGAGTGAACAGGCCTGGTTTTTATTAAATCACTATATCGAGCATTTACTTTATGCATTTTAATTTTATTTTAAAGTCGCTTATTCGAAACAACTTAAATAATTGCCAGTAGGTACTTACATGGTTCTTCCACTCATTACTTTTACTCATTACATTTACTGGTTACTTTAACTGATTACCTTTTCTCATTTCTTGCTACTCACTAGTCATTACATATACTGTTACTTTTACCCATTATTCGTTGCAGTTTATTTTTACTCATTACTTTTATTCTTTGGTTTACTGGTTACTTTTTTTCGTTACAATAACTCCTTACTGTGACTCGTTATTTTTACTTGTAACATTTACTCGTTACTCTCCATATTATATTATGTCTGGTTGTATGCATCATAGAATTCATCGATTGCTGGTTTCACTTCCAGGAGCGGCGAATACGATGAACGCATTCAGCCATTTTCCCACTATTTTTCCCCCTACTTCAGAGAAAATCAAAAGAAGAAAAGAAGGTGCGAAAGGTCGAACAATTCAATTTCGAATACTAAATAAATTTTGCCCACTAAAATTCTCAAATATATCCCCAAAAATCAAAAGAGAACTTCGGCAGCGACAATAAGCGATAAATAACCCTAACCAGTATTTTGAAATTCGGAGAGGTAAGTTGGCAATTGAAGCGTTGAGAATGAGAAGGGGTCAAGTGACGTTTTTGATGTTTTGAGCTATTAGCATTTAAAGTTTTACGTTTATAACTTTTTTTTCTGAAATCGAGAAGAACTAATAAGAAATCCATTAAAAACAAAAAAAATGTAAAATTTTTAGTGTATCAACCAATTTTATTAAAATTCATCAGAACTTGGTATTTTACAAAAAAATCAGTACTTAACCCCTTTATGCGAAAATGAATTTATATTTAATTTTTATGAAAGAGGGGTCAAGTAAAAGTTGGGTTTCTTAAATTTTGGTTTTAGGCTACTTTTTGTTGTCCGGAATCTCAGATAAGGCCTTCTCATAAAACCAACGGTGCTCTTGGGGTACAAATTTTATCTGGTCATTGAGATTTTTAATTTTTTCAGACGAAAGATTTTTGGTTTTCTTCTCTCTTGGGAAGAAATCTTGGTGTATGTCTGGAACTTTGTTGCTTTTTTTTAATATCACTTTGCTGAATGGGGTGTCTTCGTTGTAGCATTCCTTGTACATGTAGGATCCATATTCTTGAACCCGTATCCATTTTATTCCATCGCGGAAAAGAACCTTCTCACCTTGCTCATTTTGTGTGGAGTTTTTGACGTTTAGTTTTAGTTGTAAGCCAGTCAGGGATCGAAAATGGTTTTCCATGTCCACTACAACGGTGGTACGGGAGCTTGCACCTCTTATGATTTCTCGGTATTGTTCAGCTGTGTACACGTTTTCATTTTTCCGCAAAACTTTTTCGATTCTCCCGAAGTCACGATCACTGTCTAGATATGTATGACCAACTTCCGGGAATTTATGGTCAATGACATCAAAATATCCTTGTAAAACCAGCGCCTGGTATAAGCAAATCATATTGAAATTTTTGTTCTGACCTGCACAGGAGTCTGACCAGATTATTAGGTACCTTCGTCCATGTGAACATATAGGGCTTATCACCATCTGACGTAATGGAATGAATGCCTAAGTTGTAAAACCACATCTGGCGTAGGTAGAAAGCCTTGGAAGTTGTAAGCCTTGGTAATGGCATAGTTTGTTGCAAATCGACTGTCAAATAGCAGATATTTGAATCCGTTCGAGATTTTTTGCGATCCTGTTCTTGATGCTCAAAGGCTGCCTTATAGCTCAGTCGATGCTTTGTGGTATTCTGTCCAGCATCACATGTGCTACAGGTATCGCTTCTTGGACGTCGAAACGATAGATTGAATTTCGTATCAAAAATTTTTCTATAAAAAGATTCTTTTACAAAAAAATTAATATCTTTTTCCTGTTTGGTACATTCTTCTATATAAAGCTGGTACATTTTCGAAATGTTTAGTAATGGCGAAAGGTAGCGTTTAAACGGATTCTTGTTTCTTGAGTAATGTGACTCCTCAGATGGAAATTGTCGTATTTGTTTAGCGATGAATTGTATTACGTCTTCTGAAACTCTGTTTGGTCGAATTTCATGTTGTCCTCTTTTATCCAAAGATGGGACAAACTCACAGCATTTTATTTTATTTTGGATAATCTCTATTTTCTTTTTCCCAATCTTATAAAGGGAACAAAGAGCACTTTTGCAAATAATTTCAGATTTACCATTTATTACGACCGAATACTGGTATGTGAAATTTTTTGGTCTGGTACTATTGTTTTTTTTTCGGTTGGGATGTTTTCTTAAAATACTTTTAAAACGCAAGGCATTTTTCGAATTAATATCAAGCTTATAAAACGAACTTAAGATCTCTGTTCTCTTGTCTAAATCAATTTTGTCTGAACAGCCGAAACGACAGTCTCTATTTGGTCCGCAAAGATTTCCTGAAGCAACCGTTTTTTCTTCTATTACTAGGCCTTTCCTGGTAATGTATTCTTTACCTTGCTCTCTTAGTAGCGCAGCCTTGCGCTGCTTCCATTTATAAGGCGTTCTTAACTTTTTCTTGGTAACTTGTGGTGATTTGTTTTACGTAGTAAGTATAACATTATTTCTTACCTCTTCAATATTCTGCATTAAAAATGCTGATCCAATAATATTATCACTGTCACTGCTGGTCTCTGACAACATATCGGCATGGACATTGTCTGGAACATATTCGTCGCTGTCACTAGCAGAAAAATCAGTTTCCATATCACTGCATTCATTATTGTTTGATTCTGCATAGGTTTCGACGTTTGCAAGTCTTGTTTCCATTCCTACACAAACTTACGATCATAAAATATATGTACAGCTACGGAAAATATAACTTGAAACTTACTTTCAGTCACTGGAAGTTCATGTTTTATTTCACTCTTTTCTTTCTTCTCTTGATTTTCTTTAAAAACTTTTTACAGCAACTTCCCTCTTTGCAACATTTTTATCTGAGCTTTGCTTTTATTCTAAATGCAAAATAGATAGAGCATGAGCTTCAAGCCCAAACAAAACTCTAGTCAGACCTACCTTCCGTAGCACTGCTTTTTTCGCACTCAATAAGAAAAGTTTAAACAAATAAACAAAATCTGCTTAAAAAAAGTCTTCACAAAACGAAAATCCAATGCAAACTGAAGAATAATCACCAAACACTTACAGACAAAACAAACGGTTTTTAAACGTTTTTTCAATCTAGTTGCACTGTAATATCAGTTATTTTTTGAAAACCACACAACAGAACGATAAAAATAAACTTAAATACAATCTTTGTATGCTTGTATTGCATAAAGTGAATAGGTGTGGTATTTTATTTTTTGGCTTTAATTGCATAAAGGGGTTAAGTGTACACTTAACACCTTCATGCAAAAACAAAATTTAATTAAAAATGCGTTCTTAACTCATAGAGGCGTTAAGTGATCTTAACCCCTTCTTGCTGAAAAAAACTTCAAAACAATCGTGTAGTTAACCCCTTTATTTAAAGCTAACTTTGTAAGTAATAACAATAGAGACATGAGAATTAGACAAAAATTTAAATTGTCGCTTAACACCTTTGTTAGTATAAAAAAAGCAAAAAATCGAAAAATGTCACTTGACCCCTTCTCATTCTCAACGCTTCAATTATGTCCCTAATCGCCATGTTAAACAAACTAATTCGGTGAATTTTTGTTAGACTTTAGGAACTTGGGGGATAAGACAATAACGTTCCATCTTTTACCGGCATGTTTGTAAGTAAGATAGGTTGGGCACTCGGCCATTCTCTAAGGAGTTACATCATGGGCTTAGGGACCAACTGTCACCCACACTTCTTTATAGATTGTGGTTCAGAACAGACCACCCGTCTGTCTGTTATTTTCCTTAGTTCAGGGAGCCTCATTCACTCGTGCTTTGGATGGCTTCAGACCGGCCGTTTGTTATTTGTAATGAAGTGGGCCACTCACCCAGTTTAGTGCAAGGATTGAAAACTATGATTCTTGTTTCATCACGATACTGGGAGAGTGCAAAAATGGCTGATGGAACATGGCTACTGCCCTTCTCTCTCTCAGTATATTGAAAGAATCACCTGTTAGGAAAGAAGAAAACTGGGAAGGTAGGAACGGGGATTTGGACAAAAGAAAGAACGATTTTTGCTACGGCAAATTTTACCGTGACAGTATAACGGTATGGATATTTTTACTTCCTGGAAGATGATTCATGCCACCACACAACCCCTTCTAAAATTCAATTATAAATTTCACTAAACAAACGACAAGCTCATCCAGCCCAAAAAGAATCCTTAAGCTTTATATTTTTCTGCTATGCACATCTTAGTGTTGCCTTGAATAACAAAACAATAAATAAAACAAAAAAAACATAAATATATATTTTGGATCTTGGTGGCTGCGGCAATGAAAAACAAATAAGAAAATGGCAGCAAAATACAACAACAACAACAACAACAAACAAAAAAAAAAGAAACGCGGTAACAAAACAAAATCCATGACATTATCTTATGCGATGCACTTATCCTCTTATATCCTGTGATTCTGTCGCTTGTGGTTAAAGGATACTTTATAAAGAGGTTAGCTTGTATGAAAAACATCTACCACACACAGCAACCACGGTACAGCATTTAAAGCTAAGCTTTATTTATTCGAAGCCATAAATAATTCTTAACGAAGACTTTTCGGTTAAGCGAAAATTTATTGTTCCTTTTTTTCCTCGTCTTTCTCGCGTCGAGCCGGTTCCGTTTCTGGTCCTGGTCCTGTACAGAAACAAGGAACAACAACTTCACTATATATGGCCAAGCAAAAAAGGAAAAGCCCAATATAAACACGTTCCCCTTTTTCTTTTTGCTGAGCGAGAAAACATATACAACACACATGCTTCACTCAATCACTATGTTCTGTAAAGCAATAGAAGGAAAGTAGGTAGGTAAGGGAAAGAGAGATTGAAAGGGATGGAAAGAAAACGGGGAGGGGGCAGGAGCTGCTTGCTAACAGCATTGTGTACGTTATCGTAAAGCCATTGTTTTTTTGTGTGTTGACGAGAGGAAAAATAAAAGGATGACGAAAGCACACTACACACATAAAACAATGAAAAAGGGTTAGGAAAAAAAAATTAAACAAAAAAAAAATTAGAAGAACATTTTTCCACACAAAATTTTGCAGATACTGAGCAATTTTCCTGAAAACACACAGATGCGAAATATATTCATGTAGTAGATAGGTACCAACATTGATTAATATGCCCTAGAACACAAAAACCAAATAACAAAAGGGGCCTCTTGTTCTCATCTTTAGCAATAGAACATTTAATTTTTTTTTTAGAATCACAATTGCAATACATTTTTCACGTATGTGCAGTAAAATAACTAATATTAGTTTGTTCAGCAGAAGAACAAGCATCGGATTGCTAAGTTACGATGGATCAAGAATACAATAAGCACGGGACTTTGGATGAACATGTTTTTCTATAGCCACTCCATTTTAACACTAGTTCTGAGCAACATCATAGAAAACTCCTAGGATCGTCTAGTCCAATCTCGAATTGTATTAAGGTCCATCTGACATAGAGAATAAGATTGTCAGATTAGCGTTGTTTTCCTAAGGCGATGTCTTAATATACTTACAAATATACAATTAAACAAGTACAATTTACCAATAACTAAGTGTGCCGGAAAGGGGCTTTATTACTCATATTCTTGAACGAAAGGTCCCAACTAAAAATTCTGTTACTATACTCATATCGCAACGCGTTTGAACATTGCATACAACTCCATAGATTAAAAAAAGCACCCTTTTTCAATCCTATTGTACCTTTATGGAGTTAATTAAAGAAGCATTAAAGAGATTATCATACAAAAGACTTTGTAGGTCTAGAAATTGAGCCTGGATTCCTCGAAATCAATTTTTCTGCTCGCTAACCACTCCACCAATCTCAGATACTCGATTTATTGCATTTAATTGGAACCACTTAAACTGCCCTGCTGAGGTGTGCATGGCATCCGGCACCAATTAGGTTGGAATGTAGCAGCTGATAGTAATGGGAACACTTGTAGAAAGACCAGCTCCTGTAAGGATTTTTTGTATTTAACTACTCGTAGATAACGAGTAACGGGTAGTGAATAACTAGTAAGTTGTGAGTAACCAGCATCGAGTTACAAATATAGTAGTAAGTTATGAGCTAAGAATGACAAGTTACGAGTTGCATGTTAAAATTAACTACAAATAAAGACCAGTAACAGGTAAAGAGTATGGAGAACCAAATTAAGAGTGACGTACAACAAGTATCAAGGTACAAGAAATAGTAGTAAATAACGAATAAATTAAAGAAGATCGATCAACTAGTCACGAGTGATAGGTTATTAGTATCGCGTAGTTTGAAATTGCAACTAACTAGAAGACGGATACAAAACCGAATAGGGACGAATCAGAGACAGATGCACGACGGATCGAAGATGGATCAGTGACAGACTGGAGACATAGTGGATATGGAGACGAATCTTGGACGAAACAAGTATTGACTTAGAAGGAACGAGTTAAGAGTAATGAAACACGAGCAAGAAATGACAAGTAGCGGGTTGATATAGGCATAAGGAACTATAACTCTTGGAGAAATTTTGCGGAGAGCTGTGGGTATGTTCACTCACTTCAAAGCAATTTAATGGTCATGTTATGGAAGAATCAACTCTATGACCTCATAATTACTCAAGCTTATTGGATGTTTAAAAAATGCATTTGGAAAGCCAGCATCTATTCCATATAGGTATTATGCAACACTAACGTTCAACTTAGCAACAAATGATTATTTCAGGTTGGAGTATCCACATTTACCTCATGTCACTGGTTTTAAAAACACAAACTGAGATCCTATTTCTTAGTTATGTTCCTTATAGGAGTGATCAAGAAAAAATTTGCTTCAGTGTCAGATTAGCAAAGTAATTTTCATGAATCAAAAAATATGAGTTGTGATAATTTGAAATCCTTTCGAAAATCAGTAAGAACATCTTATACTTAATGGTTTATGGCTTAATGATATGCCTTTAATTAATCGTTAATAAGCTGTTATACATTTTATTTGATCCTGCAATGTTTTCTATGTTTTTTTTTTGGTCAATATCAAGTTAGCAAAGCAACTATCACAGATTAAAAAATAAATAAGTGAACATCTTGCCCGTAGTTAGTCGTAAGTTAGCTGTGACAGATTCAATTTGCGGTGCGATGTTTATATGCATTTTTGGGTTATTTGTTTTCTACGGTTGTCAAGTAAGCAAAGTAACTTTCACGAATCAAAAAAAAGCAATTCCAAATTTTGTATGAGTTCTTTGCTGATTTCATATGGTTAAAAAAACAAAAAGTTTAGAAATTACGGCACGAAAATTTCGAAACTATCAAAACAAATTAACGACTGATTAAAGCAAATTACTAAGCCATAAAATATTTGTTAAATGGTTTTTACCAATTTTTGGGTTGGTGCTATGCTAACTGGACATATCAAGCAAAGCACTCCCAAAGACATAGAAAACACTAAACCGGAGAATTCGAAATTGTCAAAACTAACGAACGACTAGCTTACGACAAATTATTTACCAACCCATTTTTCGATTGGTGAGAGTTGTTTTGGTAACTTTAGGCCCAAAGGCAACAAATCACCCGAAAATACATACAAAACATCGCAGGGCATAATTGTGTTTGTCACAACTAACTAACGGGTGATTTTTTAAGAGGTTTAGAACTTTAAAAAAAAAACACAAAAAATTCGAAAAAATGAATAAAATATTTATTTGAATCGATAGTTTGAACCTTGCAATTTAATGTTTAAAGATAATTTTATGCAAATGTTGACCGCGGCTGCGTCTCAGGTAGCCCATCCGCTGAGTCCAATTTTGGCATACTCTTTCACACATATCGGCCGGTATCTCACGAATGAATGCATGGATGTTGGCTTCCCGTGCGTCAATCGAAGCGGGCTTGTCCCTATAGACATTAGCCCTGACATACCCCCACAAAAAATAATCTAATGGTGTCAAATCGCACGATCTAGGCGGCCAATTGACCGGCCCGAAACGTGAAATTAACTGTTCACCAAACTCGCCTCGCAATTGCGCCATTGTTTCGCGTGCTGTGTGGCATGTGGCACCGTCTTGTTGAAACCACATATCATGCAAGTCAAGAACTTCTATTTCGGGCAAAAAAAAGTTTGTTATCATCGCTCGGTAGCGTTCACCATTGACAGTAACGCTGCGATTCGCATCATCTTTGAAGAAATATGGCCCAATAATGCCGCCGGCCCATAAACCGCACCAAACAGTGGCTTTTTCGGGATGCATTGGTAGCTGTTGCAATGCTTCTGGCTGATCTTCACTCCAAATGCGGCAATTATGCTTATTTACGTACCCATTCAACCAAAAATGAGCCTCATCGCTGAACACAATTTTTCGATAAAAAAGCATTTCGAACCGAGCACGAATTTTGATAGTAAAATTCAATAATTTGCAAGCGTTGTTCATTTGTAAGACGATCCATGGTTAAATTGCAAATCAAACTGAAGCTGTTTGACAGTGACACAAGGTACTAAACACACGTCAACTGTCAAAACCAGTGTTGCCAAAACCAAACTAGCTAAAAAATCACCCTTTACTTAATGGTTTATGGCTTAATGATATGCCTTTAATTAATTGTTAATAAGTTGTTTTAAATTTTATTTGATCCTGCAATGTTTTCTATGTTTTTTTTTTTTTTTGGTGAGCAAAGCAACTATCACAGATTAAAAAATAAGTAAGTGAACATCTTGCCCGTAGTCAGTCGCAAGTTAGCTGTGACAGATTCAATTTTGCGGTGCGATGTTTATCTGCATTTTTGGGCTATGTATTTTCTACGATTGTCAAGTAAGTAAAGCAACTTTCTCGAATCAAAAAAAGCAATTTCAAATTTTGTGCGAGTTCTTTGCTGATTTCATATGGTTAAAAAATAACAAAAAGCTTAGAGCTTAAAAGCAAATTACCATAAAATATTTGTTAAATGGTTTTTACCACTTTTTGGGTTGGTGCTATGCTAACTGGATATATCAAACAAAGCACTCGCAAAAACATAGAAAACACTAACCGAAGAATTCAAAATTGTCAAAACTAACTAACGACTAGCTTACGACAAATTATTTACCAACCCATTTTTCGATTAGTGAGAGTTGTTTTGGTAACTTTAGGCCCAAAGGCAACAAATCACCCGAAAATACATACAAAACATCGCAGGGCATAATTGTGTTTGGTACAACTAACTAACTACAAATTATTGAGCATTAAAATATAGTTTCAGAAGCTTTTATCACTTTTCGAAAAAAAACATAGAAAACATAGAATGACAGTTTGAAAATATTTCCAACTAATTAACAACTTGTTAATAGTAAATCAAAGTTTTTAGCCATTTATGAGGTGTACTTCACTATGGTAACTAGATATCAAGATTACAATGAACCTAGAAAACATAGAAAAAATTTGCATGATTGAATCAAATGTTCACAACTAATCAAGGGCAAATAAATGGCAGGCTATCATGCCATAACACATTGAGTATAAGAATTTTTTATCCAACAAACATAGAAAACAATAAGAGATAAACTAGTAATTAACGGCAAGTCAGTCACCTACCCATTTCTTAATTCACGAAAGTTACTTTCCTGATTTGACACTTGTTTAAAAATTAAATCACCTGAAAAAACATACACATAGAACATCGCTCGGCAAAATTGAATAAGTCAAAACAACTTATATCTTCGAAAAATTACTAAGCAACAATATATTGACGTAGAAAATATAAAACGACAAATTCAAAACTGTCGAATCTAATTCAAGACATTTTAGTTGCAAACTATCAACCTTTTTATTTTTTGCTTAATAGCTAGTTCTTGAAGCTTTCAATAAATGATCATCACTCAATTTTCCTTCCATATTTTCTCATGTTTTTTCAATAGTTGTAGATTGCAATGAAATTTCTGCACGTGGCTCTTAAAAACAGAATTATTTAAATAATGTTTTGATTTTCAGTTTTCTATTTGTTTGTTTTTTTTTTTTTGTCGAATGAATTCACTTAAAATTGTTTGTAATTAAAAATTATAATTTTATGAACGACTTCTATACTTGACTCGTTAATTTGGTTTTATGCTAACTAATACAGGTTGAGCGTGTGTTCTTGATTTTTTTTTTCCTACGAAAATCAACAAATTTAAAGTCAACGTTCGTTTTATTTCTGAATATTTTCAAACCCGAAGTAGGTACCAAATGCAGAAAACTCCGTCAGCATTTTTCCACTTAAAAAAAAGAGAGAAAAAAAAATTATAAAAAAAGAACATAATTTTTTATTTCAGTTTTATGCAAAATTTATTTTAATTTTTTTTTTTTTGAAGAAGTAACTCTCATTGATATTAAGGTACTTTATTCTTACTCTCTCTCTCTCTGAACTATACTACACCTGCTGCTTCTAAAGTCAAAAGCAATTGCCACATCTTCCCCAAAACTTACCTAGAACCCTTTCCGTTTTCCGACATGAACACATAATTCAAATTAATTCCACACTACTAGGAGTATATTAGCGTTAGTAATCCTTGCATGGCAAAGGCACCTTAATGGCACTCACACAAGTTTCGCTGCAAATACCCACTCAATGGTACAGAATTGCTGAATAAATAAATAAGTAGCTACCTAACCGGGGTCTGGTTGCTCCTGATGTGCCATCGCACCATCATCACCATCCTTCTAACTCCTTATAGATGCTGTGTTTTTTGAGTAAGCCTTTGGTTTTTGAAGCAAATGGTAAACAGAGCAGTTGGATAGGTATACTAGTAAACGAATCCATATGACGATATGGCATGGCAATAGCGCAAGCAACGCGCTCCAAGAAACTCTGCATTCACGTATACAGGGAATATTCACAAAGGCTCTTATAGACAAGCTCCTGATGCCGCGCTTTCTCCTCTGCTGCCGTTGCTGCTACTGACTCATGTGAGGGTATTGCGTCTCTAGCTGGCAATAATTCCATGATACAGTATACACCTCTAGACCTAACCTAGAGAAGGTTCCATAGAATCGTTCCTGTTTATACAGGTATATAAACTGGGAAGCCTTAGGAAATGTTCTTAAGCGGATCCGCTAAGCCTTTGATTATGAATTATACCTCCTGCTATGTTCCAGATATGCCTGATGGCAAAATGCCGATGGTGATGATGATGATGGGACTAGTGGTGATTACTATGATAATGATGGGGCGTATACCTAACGGCTGAGAACCAATACCCCAAGTGACTTACAACGAACTTAAGAGAAGCAAGTGCGAGGAAGCTAAATTGGGTAGCAGCTGGAGGTATGTGCAACCCCATATCAGCTTGTCATAATGGGGAGCACAAAACATGTTGGCTCATCGTGTTGTAAAGGTACAGCAAGGCATATTAAGTTCTAGGATAAAATATTCTAATGCCAAAGCGAAACAGCAGCACGAGTATGTAAAGCTAGTTGGCAATAATGACAGCAATGATGCAAAGCAAATGCAGGAGTATATACAAAGGACAAATATGACATCTTATATATAGCTAGCTAAACATAAATAGAATGTATATAAATCGAGGTAGCTTATGCGGTGACATGGGGATGAGCTCTGTGCACTGTGCTGTTCAATCAGGTGTGGTGATGTAAAGTTTACTGATACGTATGAGTGGTTTTCATAAGCGATTGTTACTGCTATAAGGGTACTAGTTTACTGTGAGGGATTAGTTCAAAAATCATGATTGGCAGTTCACTGCTTTTTAAAGTTTTTGTTTTCAATACTTCTCGTCATTGATTCAACAGAAAGTGGATGTTTCATTTTTGAAAAACAATAAATGCAAATATAAACTGACAGATACTTATCGAGATTACAGTGATTTTTAATATTTATAACGAATTTACCTAGGATAGTTTTGGGGAGTCATACATATTGTTGTGAACCATTCAGTTTACGGGTATTTTGAAGGATCTTTCACGCAGCATTTCGTGATTTCAGTTAACTACAATCATTGCAGTTCGTGCATTTAAATTAGATCCCAAATGTACATATGGTCTGTCTCTGAGTCTACTTGTAATAGGCCAGCGCAGATGGATTTAGCATTTTCTTCCAAATAGGTGTTGGCTTCAGAAGACATTTGCACGACAACATTGGAGTCCAAAAATTTCTGCAACCGGAGTTGAAATGCTAAAAAGCCGCAAATTTGGGGCGTTATTAAAAGTTCGTAGCATGCTTGGTTCCAGAATACACTATGTGACCTGGTAACTTCAAAGTGAAGTATGACATTTTTTCGTAAAAAAAAGGTCTTCAAAATTTTGAAGTAGCCCATTCTTAAAATGCCAAAAAAACAATTTGCAATTTGGAGCCTTACTGCGAGTTCCTAGCATGCTTGGTTCCTGAGATACACTATTTGACCTGCTAACTTCACTGTAAAGCTAGCAGGTAACTCGATTACACTCTTTTTTGATGAACTGCAAAATCGGGAATAAAAATGCAAAAAAATTGCAAATTCATGAGTGAAAGTTGCAATACTAACTTCACAGAAGTGGTTGTAATAGCAAAAGTGCCTTTTTTTAAATAAAATAAATCGATCCTCTTATCTTCTCCTTTTTCATTTACCTACATAATCGTTATAAAATCCATCTAAGGTACCATTTTTAATTCTTGAATATCCACGTTTTCCAAAAATATGACCTGCTTGAATTTCAAATTAAGTAATATTATGTTATGTTTCCACCAAAATGAAATCCTATTTTTGATATTTTTAATTAATGGAACTAGAATGAAAACTTATTCAAAGAAATCGATATGAAATCCTACTCTACAAATCTAAAATCTCAGCATTTTAAGATAGTATTATTATAAGATCGATTTAGTTCAAAAAAGTTTGGAAAATACGTTTCTCTTCTTTAGTAAGTGTATTTCTGCATATTTAGTCCTAAGTTATGTCAAAATTCATATAAAAATGTTTGTTTGACACAAATTTGGACTTAAAATCACAGAAATTTACATCCACGGAACGCATATAATATGAGTTATTTGCAGAATTTAATAATTTAATATTTTAAATGACAGAATTTTGACAAGCAGAAGTTTCACAGACAGAAAGTAAAAAAATAAAACAATTTTTAAAAATACAATTTCTGTGCAAAAAAAAAACCATATTTTGAAAAGTAGAATTTTGAAACAAGAACTGAGTGGTTTTCTTTAAAAATATGACGATTTAAGGATTCTGGGATCTTGGAACCCCATATGTGGGATAAATGTCATCTTATTGCTTGAAAAATGTTAACTTAATTTAAAAACTGGTCAGCAGTTAGAAATTTTTCAAAGTCACACGTGATTTTTTTTAAATTCATCACTAAAATATTTTATTGAGCACTAGGATCCAAGCACCCCATGTGTGAAATATTCGAAAAATGATATACCATTTTAAACGCCCATAGGTTGTGACAAAAGATTAACTATTGTTTCAGTAATAAGTCAGCCAGAAATTAAAAAAAAATTGTTGTTTTTCAAGGTCGAAGAAACATACCTTAGAAGTTTTTAAACAAGGTAAGCCACCAACAGAAATAACATCTTATTGACAAATATCACTGATACTAATCATTGCAAAAATTTTCGATAAATTGCTCCTGAAAAGACTTAGCAAGTCTAGAATCTGAATTTAGGAATAAACATATATGCAATAAGGATAGTGCATCAAGCGACGGACGTTGGGGAAAAGGCAGTTAAGGAAAAATAAGTACCTATGGTTGACTCAATTATTTGACGTTGCTCAAGCCTTTGACAAGGTTTGGTACTTGGGACTTAAGTACGCACGGACTGCATACATAGACCGTCCTAAGCATTAATACAAAATATAATGGAATCCTACGTTAGAATAGTGCGTTAATATAGTGCGACGAAAATTACTTCACAAAAATGAAACTAGTGTACCACAGGGAAGTGTTCTGGGACCATCCCTGTTTATGTTATAATGCAACAAAGCTATTCCAGTGAACATCAACGCTGGCTGGTAGGGCTGGCCTCTCGGTATCGTTTGATATCGGTATCGGAAACCAACACGATAAAAGCTCCAAAGCAATCCCGAAACAACATCAAACGATACCGATTGTTTTGGGACCGAAATTTACCGATACTCTCGGAAGTATAGTTAGGTATCGGCAGAAAAAATAGATTTTTGAATATTATTATTAATTTATTACAAACAGTTTTGTAATTGGTTTCTCAGAAAAGGCTTTAATGATTAAGATGGCTTTTTTAGAGCTTTTTGCTCGGACAGGGAGAAGTTTTAGGCAATAATTTTAATTACAATTGCCACGCCCATTTAAATTATGCTGGCTTTCTCTGAAACCTACCATTTGGAAGAAATTGTCAGACTTGGTTCTCTTAAGTGAGAAAAAGATTTGATTGAAATCCATAAAATATTTGTGTGCGTTGTTTTCGCATGACCCCGCCTCAAAATGTTTGTGTCAAATTTCTAATCGGAACTTTATTAAGACATTGTGTAACAAGCCTTTTAAAAATTGTTAAGTTATCAAAAAAAAAACTGCTTTTTATAATAATGATTTTGGTCTTAAATCTTAAAAATACCAAGCGAGTTCAACTAAGATCAAGAACATATAAAAAAGTCGTGCATTTTATTCTGTTTTGCGACTCAGACCAGACCGAAAACAGATGGGACCGATACCAATACCGAGACAAGACTTGGTAAAACGAGACCAAACGAGACTGAGTTATACGAGATCGAGACCGATAGTGAGACGATACTGAAATTTTTCGATTTTGACGATACCTAGACGATACTTATAAAAGCATCGTTTGGTTTGGTATCATGGCCAGCCCTAAACACTGGATATCATGGCAACCTTTCTTGTAAAGCAGTAACTTGCGCCAATACCTATGCCATATATGTACCTTGGAATGACTTTGGATGCAAATTTTAAATGAAGTGAGCACATCAAAGAGAAAAGTAAAGAACTAAGCTTGAACTAGAACCTATCCGAAAGAACTATTCTTTGATTTTAAAGTTTCTTGAAAATGTTTTGACTGATTTAAAAAAAAAAAATTTTTTGGATTTTAAAAAAAATTTCAAAAATTTTTGTTTTAAGCTTAAAACAAAATATTTGTGTTCACTCTTTAAAATATTTACAGAAAATAATGAAATTTAATGTGAAAATAATGGTACCCCGTACCTTCTATACAAATGGCGACTACAATTTTGATAAAATTTGTCTGTATACTTACAAAGTATTGTTACAATTTACACCTATAGCCTAGTACGCAGATCGAGCTAAAATTCCGCTCCCACTTTTCTCTCCAGCCACCAGCTTAAATCCTAGCTAAATTTTGACATAAAATTGTTGTGGAGAATACATCACAACAAACAGCTGTTCTCTGAAAAAAAATATATTCAACAATTTCAAAGTTTTTCTTTTTTTATTTCAAGTGAATATAATCAACTAAAATGGATTTTTCTCTTTGGCATTGTTAAATCAATTGTCCTTGAATATTTCTCGTTCTAAATTTTCATTTTCACAAAGTAAAGCTCACGTAAATCCCAGAAATATAAAAACCTGCCACAATTTAGCTCGAGAATTAATGTGCCGCACAATTATTTCACGCGCTAAATTTTGACAGATAGGTCCCGTACAGTAAGAAACAAAAATTGGATTTTTTAGCTGGAGCTGCGTTCCTTTCGGCTAAAATGCTTGGCTCAATTTTAGCTCGGCTTAATTTTGGAGAGAATTTTGTGTGGTTGCGAAATTTTAGCTTGATCTGCGTACTAGGCTTATAGTAACTATTAGATAGTACTTCTCATAAGACAGTTTTTTTATTTTGATTTTTTTCATTATCGACTGAACGGATTTAGGTATATACATTTTTTTTTACAAATTTCAAAACAGGAATTTAGGACTGAGTCGTACGTACCTTTAACAAAAGAGAAGATACGTACGACCCAGTCCTGCATTTTTGTATTTATCTGGAAAAGTGGAAAGGTGGGAGTGGAAACTTTCAAATATTTTGACTTAAAAAGGAAACACTTGCAGAAACTCAAAAAAAAATCTCAAAAATGTTTTATAAATTTTTTTTTAAAGCTTTAAGACTCAAAGCCATTTGGTTTAAGGCATTTGATTTGAAATTAAAATCATGTTATGTACATGTTGTTAGGATTGATACAAAATTTTTGAGAATTCTGCCTCACTGCACAGTGGTCCCGTTCGTATGGGGAGGCGGTCATAATTAAATAAAATCTCAAAAACTCAACGGATTTTGATGAAACTTTCAGATATGATAATAATGCTATAACACATCGTCACAAGAAATTTCCAACTACTGACACGCCAACTTTAAAAAAAAATCAAATAAAATACTAAAATTGGCACGATTTTGGGTTGTGCTCTAAGAATATTTAAAATATAATAATCTTTAAAATAATTCATGCATGTAATGTTTTCTTGCCACGCCTACATTTTGTGGTTTTTTTTAAGATTTTTTTTAATTCTTTATTGAATTGCAGTCTTTCTCCGGTTAAATCTGAACGACTGAACCGACTTTGATGAAATTTTTAGGCATGATCAAAAATTTAATATACAATTTATTCAAAATAATTTTCACCCACTGACACACCTATTTAAAATAAATTTTTTTTCAAGCCTCATGGTGATACTTATTTTGTTAAAGTATTTTTTAAAAATATCAATTTTTTCAGCATTTGGTGGTATCTTTACCTTTTCAATGAATTGTTTTGTATTGACGAAAAATATAATTTTGTTAACAACTTGTATTCAGTTTGGGTTTTTCTGAGCGAATTTTAAAGGTTTTTAGAAGAATCTGTTCACAATAATATTTGGATTATGGCCTACTGCGGAACCACTGTGCACTGGTGAGTTGTGTTAGTGAATTCAGCAATTTTTGAAAAAATTTTAGCAGGACTTTGTTGCAGACAACCTTATACCTTCTTTTGTATTCCAAAAATTCTATTAATTGGGAAAACCTAATTAAATTTTGGGCTTTTGCCAAACTATTTCCACTCCTGTACATAAGTTGTAATTCCTAGGCCAAGAAGAAACACTTAATTTTTGAATGCAATATGAGTATTTTCTTCCATTGTAGATACATATATTATGTATTTATGTAGGTTTACAGTTATAGACTTTCATAGCATTCCAATGTAGAAGAGTAGAAAAAAATTAATATTCAAAAGCGGTTTACATAATTAAAATACCACAAGCATAACAAATAATTTCCTGGCTAGACTGGTCTTTACAAAAACTGTTATTTCTTAGGTAGTTAAGGGTAAGGTACCTACCTAATCATATTTTCACAGGAATCGCAGAATATTCTTACAGGCAATTAGCCTTGCCAGTAGTCTTTAATTAAACTGTCTGTTAAGTCTGTCGAATAGAACAAAGCCAAGCCTTTCTCTTTGGAAAAGAAAACAACAATATCGAGAAAAAAAGCTACAAAAAGATTATATATTGTATCTTTTTTTTTGTTCTTCCTGAAACCTCTAAGATACTCCTTAAGTATATAGTATAGATAACTTATCCATAGAAATACTATGAATAACGATTATCCTCTGGCTATACCAACCATATACACCATTGAAGCGTTTAAATTTAACTGCAACCCAAAATCCACATCTAAATGACCAAAAATACTTTCCGTTTAATTACTTCGGGCCAAAAACAAATAAGCAAGCAAGACCAGAATAAACCAAAAAGATACAAAAACCGAACAACTAACGAATGTACAGAAAAAAAAACAAGCAAAATAAAGCGAGGAACAAGGACTCTTCTTATTCCTAAATAATAAAAAAAAAAAAACTGAATGGCAATTATTTTCTCTTCATTTCTCCATCGCTGGAAAATAAGAGCGGTGTAGTGGGGGGTTAGTTAGTTCAGTGGTGGGGGTGGAGGTAGGGGAACACAGATATGAACAAAAGCAACCATAGATCCGACGGATTTAAAATTTTGTACCAGTAAGCGGCTGCAGCATGTAAAGAGCACAAATACTTTGTTGGCTATGATATCACGTTTTGTATCCGCAGATGCACAGACTCCGACCGATTTTCCATTTTATTTTTGTATCAACAGCAGCACCACCAGCAGCAGCAGAGAAAGGACTCGGACTTGTACAGAAAAGGACAAAGAAAATTTTAAATGGAATTTTAATGTTCAGTTCTTTGCTTAAGTATCCATTTTTTTTGTGTGCATCATCATTCGACGGCCATTAGTTTACTTTGTTCTCAAAAATTTCCCGAATTGTATTTGTAATGTTTTGTATAGCTAGTAATGCGTTTCTGCTTCTTAACCAAAAGGACTCTGAATTTCTGTGTCAACAAGGACATGCTCATAATTCGTTTATTAATGAAATCCACTTCTTAGGAATCAGTTGGAATAAAGCTTAATGGAAATAGTTTAAAAATGTCCCCCAGAGAACGGACTTAATTTTTCACTTAATTTGGTCCTTGAAGGATATGTCTATGTCCTCAAACTTTCACCTACTTTGATAAATGAATTCTTTCAGAAGAATATAGGTAGGTAGATATATTGCAGACATGTGTGTAGATTCAGTCTCAATGTTTCAAAATTTCTACGATTGCAATTTACTTGTCCCATGAAATATTGGAAAAACCCGATTTCCCACGTTCAGTAAGCTCAAAGCTGCATAATGAGCGAAAGATTTTCCTAAATTCTCCTTGTAAATATCTTGGATGCATTCAAGCAACCATCACCTCCTTACATTTGCTATCAAAGTTTTTACAACGAGTCCTGAATCCTTAGAGGGATTGCACTGCAATAAATCGCTTGAGAAGTTCCCCGCGTTTGAATGAGTGTGAAATTGAAAAAAAAAAAAATATATCTAAAGAAAAATTGTTGATACAAGCTGTTCACAGCAGATGGTCTTCAAGCTTCAAGCTATACACAACACACACCTCCCATCAGTACTTTGGTAGAGCTGTGCTATTTTGAGAAGAATATGAAGACGGCAATTGGGGAGACTTCTTCACACTTCCATGGCAAGCTATTGATTGGATAGCGTTAGTCGGATTGATGGACGAGTTTTATGTGTGTATCCTGTGTATAGAAAAAGAGGTTTTATTTTTTTTATTTCTATTTATATTGGTTCTTTTTATTTTTTTTTTTTTTTATTTTGAATCCTCGGTGAAGTGATGGCATTTCAAGGATTTTATTTTATATTTTCAAGGATGGATAAGGATATATGCTTTTGTGTATGGTGAGAGTTATAAGAGTTTTTGCAACGAAGCAAAAGGAAGAAATCAAGCATTTGCTATCAAATCAATCGGCTGTGCTCCTTGAAATGGTGTGATGTCATTTTAGACTTGACTTGCATACAAATAATAATAATAATAGGAGATCGAACGTGGTACCATTGGAAATGTATAGATACAAAAATTATATAAATGGTGGTTTTTGAGGTTAGATGTTGGTCTTTAAACTACTTACATTCGTTAGTAATTGAAGTGAACGAGAATTTATACATTATCGACATTTAGTGAGGGGTAAACGAATAGTGTCGGTCTTCACTTAATCTTTAAGTCCTATTAATCGAACATCGTTGTTCATCATGCCATGCAGGGTTGTAGAAGTCTTTTGTATATGCAATCTTGTATGACTCCGATAAAAATATTGCAATTATTAGCTTAATTTTGAGACTGTGTCTTCAAATTCAAAATAAAGTGAAGAAGTGAGATGCTGGACTTATATAACCAATTTGGTTAAGACACAAACGGAAGCAAAATTATTAAAAAAGTAGCCAGTATGATGTTCGTTTGGACAGCACAAAACACTATTAAAAAAAAAATAGGGAATAAAATTTGAACATTTTGTCTTTTAGTTTTAAGAAAAGATTTTTGTTGCTCGCATTTAGATCAAACAAAAAAATCCTACAGCTTCATGATTCATGTTTTAAGGTATGCTCGCAAATTATTTTTTAAGGCATGCACCTACTTTATGGCTATGGCACATTCACTATTCACACAAGCCCTATGTCAACGATTTTTGGGCGAAAATACAGTTTATCATTTTTTGATGAAATTCTCTCAGTGAGAAAAAAACATTTGGCAATATTGGATGGCAGCTTTTGGAATAATTTTTCTGCGTATTCAAACAATATTTGTTTGTATTTATCAAAAATCTGGCGTGAACTTGTCCTCTGATAGACAAAACAATTTCTGGCAAACATATTTACATATATTTGGGAAATTTTGTCAGGAATTGGAAATATTTTCTTCGTTCGTGGGAGTTCTCTTGTATTTTTTTTTGCAAAACCTGTCACTGGATTTTTGAAATAATAAAACAAATATTTTGATGCTAAAATTTCATTCTTTAATATAGAATTTAAATTTGGCAAACAGTTGAGACCCTTAAGAGTCCATTTTGCCAATTTTTTTTCTATTTCTTAAAAATTTATCTGAAGACATCTCAAAAACTATTAATAACGGTACTTTTCATAAAACTGTATTTTTAATTTTTAATTTTCCATTCACGGCTCAACCGATTTCAGTTGAATTTTGTATGCAAAAGCTCCTTCAATACCAAAATAATATTGCATATCAAAATTTTGAAAAAAATAGGATTAAAAAAAATATTTTTAATGATAATATTTTTTTAAAAACTAGGTTTATAAATGTACACATATTAAGAAATACTCAAAATTTGTTTAACAAAATTTTTACATTTCGTCAGGCAAGCAAGGCCGTAGGCTTGTGATAAATATTTGGATTTGAAATATGGCGAAAAAATGAGGTATTTTTAGTGTATTTAGAGCAAGTTTTGTTCAGTATTTTTAACCAAAGTTCAAAGCCAAAGGTCTAACTTAAACTGAACAAAAAATAAACAAAAATTTTTCCACAAATTAAATACAAATCTTTTTTAAAATTCACATACGATTTTGTTAAATTTTTTTTTTTAACTCATAGTTATATCGTCCCCTGATTGCAAGAACTATACTCTGTTCAATTTGAATATGCAGTACAGGGAAGATAGGATATTTACCTTTCATCCATACTATTATGGATTTCAATAGGCTATCTCCATTTCAAAGCTCTCACAGGGTTGCCTCTAGTGATCATTATACATTGCAATAATTCTCTCAAAAATGTCGGTAGGGTCACCAACTTTATTTAGATTTTATGAACAGAAACATGTAGATCGTAAGCTAAACTTAAAAAAAAATTAAATTGCACTGCAATATTTATTCACGAAATACTTTTTTTTTATTTTAATTTTCATGAACACAAAGAACTATTTGGCACTTTAATATCGAAGTTGCAATTAAATAAAGAACCGAACTCTACCAAAAACTTGCTTAAACAGTAATCCTTACTTTTTAAAAAAATAGCCAAGTAATATTTGTATAGCTGCATTCAAACCGTTTTTTTTTTTCAAGGAAAAAAATTATAAATTAAGCACAAAAACATGCCACGACAACACCTTTTTCCTTAAACTTAGAATATATGCTCCCAAAAGCTATAAGAAAGCTTCAATTCTGAAAGCTCCATAGCAAAAACCAAAGAAAATGTATAATAATTTCCATCAACGAATTAATATGGTAACTCTGAACAAATTTGTTTTTATTTTTAACAAACCAATGGGCGAGAGATAAAATGACGATCAGCCTCCTCACATAAAGAACAGGTCATGTTGGGATGTACGTGGGTTCGGTTTTTATTTCAGTGGCAATTTCTTAAGTTGAGTGCCATGCAAACATCCAGTGTGTTTGAAAAAGCTCTGCCATAAGGCCTGTACTGCATATTCAAATTGAACAGATAAGTAACTCAATTTTAAATTTTTACAATATCGCGCAAAAACTGTATCATTTTGTGAAAATTTCAATACTTTTCGTCCAATTTTTGTCTACCATACAAAATTTAAGATATTTATGAAGTGTGAGAAACATACAAAATTAAACTTTCACTCGCTCTCTGGTAGCGAAAATCTAATGGTACGAGAAAAAAATTAATAAATAACAAATATACAAATTTGGCTACTTTTTCTGCTTTTTCCATATTTTTTTGAACAAAAAAAAAAACAATGTCAACTTTTTTGTCGATAGTATAAAATAAATAATTATTATGCCATAAAATAATTAGTTCATTGAAAAACGAGTCAAAATCGAAATAAAAACATAAAAAAATAGGTGGATGGTAAGTAAACAAGAAAAATGTTCATTCTTACGACCTTGAACTAAAAATTGGTTTAATATCCTATGAAATTAATTTTCTGGCTTTTTCTGCAAAAACGATTCTTACTCGAAATTTAAACCATTTTGCATCAAAACCTTGATTTTCCATTTTTTCGAGAAAAAATAATTTACTTTCATGAAATAAAATTCACGACAGGGTCGCAGGTACTTTCTCTTATGTTCAAGACGCTGAGGGTTTAAGAAAATTATGTGTAGGTAAAGACAATGAAAAATATTGAGATACAAATGTTTTAAAGCATGAAATACAAAACAACTTTTCTGAGAGTTTGAGCTGAAAAAAATAACTCCATTTAAATTCTTGATTGAATATGATTCTATGGAAAAAATTATGTATTTAAAATCTTTTGCTAAACAAATTGCGGTTTTCTCAAAAAAATATGTTTTTACATATGTACAAGGTGACGCAATATTAATCATCCTCTCAGAGCCATAAGTTCTGCAAATGACGTCGTACATCAATCATATTTGAAATTTGTAAAATAGAAATCTAAAGAATATTTTTAGAAAAACAATGAACCGCTATACTCCGTAAGAGCGTGGAATGATTGCTTCTATTTTTTTTTTACTCAAAATCAGTCAGTAGTAATTTCCCAATTTGGTGATTTGGCATGGCCAGCAAGTGCAAGATCACCAGATTTAACCATCCCCGACTTTTTCCTTGGGGCTACCTGAAGTTGCGAGTATATGTCAACAAGCCTCAGACAATAGCATCCCTAAAGGAGAATATTCCACATGGATGTGAACTTTTATCACCGGAAGTTTTGAAAAAATCGTGCAAAATGCGATAAAATTAGCACAAATGTCAGTATAATATTTTCTACTTAACAAAACAAATTTTAAAAGTTGAAATAAACATATCCATTAAACAAAATCATTATTTTTTTATTTAGGTAGAAAGTTATTCAAAAACAAAATCGGGTGACTAATTTTGGGTCACCTTGTATATAATTTTTTTTAAATATCATACGTATTTATTAATGTGCATATAAGAATATTAAAAAAAAAAAATGTCAACAAAAGTGGGTTGACTATTTTTTATATTATATTTTTATTTGATATCGAATTTTCACAAAAAAAAAAACAAGAAACTTTTTTTTAAAAACTCAAAAACTTTTTTTTTAAATTTGATATGCAATATTTTTGAATCTCGTATTGATTTGTATATAAAAAATAAATCTATCTGTTCAGCCGATTGTGAAAATATTCAAAATTGAAAAAAAAAACATTTTATATACGAGGGCGGGTCAATAAGTCCGTGACTTTTTGAATTTCTGACCTCTTTACTGAAACAGCAACACTGCTCCTGTCAACAGGCATCTGTCAGTTGACTTCTGTCAAAATTTAAACTTGCTGCGTCAGTTAGTTTGTGTTTGACAGCTATTTTTATCAGACTACTCACTAATTTGAGGAGAAAATGGAAAAAAGTGAATTTCGTGTGCTTATTAAGCATTATTTCTTGCGAAAAAAAAACCATTACCGAGACCAAGGCTAGGCTTGATAAATACTATGGGGACTCTGCACCATCGATTTCAATGGTAAGAAAGTGGTTTACTGAATTTCGTTGTGGCCGTACAAGCACTGAAGATGCCGAACGTCCTGGATGCCCAGTTGAGGTCTCTACACCCGAAACAATCGAAAAAATTCACGATATGGTGTTGGCCGACCGAAGATTGAAAGTGCGAGAGATTGTGGAAGCCGTAGGGATCTCGCATGGCTCAGTGGTTTCAATTTTGAATGATCACTTGGGCATGAGAAAGCTTTCCGCAAGATGGGTGCCGCGTTTGCTCACAGTCGACCACAAACGCAATCGTGTAACAACTTCACAGGAAGGTTTGGCGTTGCTTAATCGCAATATGGAGGAGTTTTTGCGCCGTTTTGTAACAACACACCAGAGACCAAACAACAGTCAAAACAGTGGGTTTCTAAGGGTGAATCGGGTCTTGTCAGCCAATAAAGTTATGGCGACTGTTTTTTGGGATGCACGCGGGATAATCCACATTGACTACCTTCAAAAGGGAAGAACAATCAATGGGGAATATTATGCCAACTTATTGGACCGATTCAATGACGATTTGAAAAAAAACCGACCTCATTTGGCCAAGAAAAAAGTTCTTTTCCACCAAGACAATGCAAGGGTGCACACATGTGCAGTTGCCATGGCAAAAATCCATGAATTGGGCTATGAATTGCTCCCTCATCCACCCTATTCTCCAGATTTGGCTCCGAGCGACTACTTCTTGTTCCCAAACCTGAAGAAATGGCTTGGTGGAAAAGGATTTGACTCCAATGATGAAGTCATCTCGCAAACAAAGTCCTATTTTGAGGACCTCGACAAATCATTTTTTTTGGAAGGGATAAAAAAATTGGAGAAGCGTTGGACAAAGTGTATAGAGCTCAAGGGAGACTACGTTGAAAAATAAAATTATTTTTTTATCAAAAAATCTGTGTTTTATTCCAAAAGTCACGGACTTATTGACCCGCCCTCGTATTATATATTATATTTTGAAAACGTTTCTTAAAAGTACCTACTATTTATAGTTGTTGTTTGTAATTTTTTTTTAATTTTTCTTAGTATTTGACAGAATTTTGAGCAAACAGAAAGAGTTTAATGAAAATCGTTGACGTTTAAAAACATTCTTTAACGGGTTTTAAACATTTGTATGGAAGGTACCGTTATTTTTTCTTACAAGTATTTTTTTTCTTCAAATACCGTAGAGAGTGTAGAAGGACACTTAAATACTGAGTTTTTAAAATGTTTGTTTTTTTTTAATTTCGGTAAGAAAAACAATTTATATTGTCTGAAAGGTATGAAAAAATTATTAAAATCAAAATTATCGTTTTGAAGAAAATAGAAAATTAAAAAAAAAATGGGTTTTTGGGAGGAACCATTTAAAGCCATTTTTTGAAAAATGGTTCTCCATCCTATAGTATTCACTGAAAGAAATTTGCTGAGTTTTTTAAGAAAAATCACCCAAAACCCAATATGTTCCATGCTTTAAGAAAAAAGATCAAGTCGTTTACGCTGTAGCCGAACAGATGGACAGACAGATAAACAGACAGACGGACTGAATCGTAAGACCCACTTTTTTCGTCTTCTCTATCATCGCAATGACAAGTCTGATCAATATTTCCACTTCAATTTTTTATTTAGGTACAAATGCATAGCTTACCACATAAAAAGTATCTTTATATCACAATTTTTTTTACGATTTTTAATGTCGATCTTCTTCAAAAACATTATTTTGGATTTTAAAAAATATTCTTACTTTTTATTTAACTAATGGGATTTTTTTCTTGTAACAAAAATTGATTATTTTTCCTTCAATTTATTGAAGCCTTCGAATGGTGAACATTTTTTTTGACAAGCCTGGATCACCACAGCTTCACTGCCACAAATTAAACACCAATACAATAAAAACGAAAAATCAATCCGAAATCGTATAACTACCATTCGCGACGAAAAAAATCAATTTCCAGATGAAAATCTGAACTGACCAAAAAAAAACCCCATGAATACGTATTTCGAAAACGATATTGGCCATTGTTGTGAAAATCTCTTCCTGTAGGTTTTTTAACACTTTTAAGAAAATTTAAAGAAAAACTTTTACTTTCATGAAAAATTAAAAGTATTTTTCATAAAAATGTTGAAAAAATAAAACTAAAATATTTTTTTTTTTTTTCATAAACGGCTTATACAATTTTAATAAAAAATTTTCTGTATGCTAAAACTAGTACGATCTAGTACTAAAAATTTAAATAATTTACACTTAACTATTGATAGTAGGTACATACCTCTCATAAAAGTTTTTTTTTTAATTTTGAATTTTATCGTTACTGGTTCTTCAAGAAAATTTATCCTAATCCCTGCGTATTAGGATCAATTTTCTTACATGTTTCAATAAGGATTAAAAGTTATTGCATTCCTACTAAAACAAAACAAAAATATTTTTGAATATTTAAAAACTTGATGCACAATTTTACTTTATTTCAATATGCACATTAATATGTATCTAATTAAGATTTGCGTATCGAATCTTGTCCCTAAAATATTTATACAAACATAATTTTTTTTTAAACCATTCCAATGATTTAAAACTTTGTTTTCATAAAATTATATTTGATCAAGAATTCATTGTTATTTTTTTTACTATATCATAGCCTCCATAGGGATTTGCTGGCACATACACACTATTTTGTCCATATTTTCCATGATAATTTTTGCTTCATTCTTTTTTTATTATAGAAATAAGTAAAAATACAATAAAAACTTTTAGCATATAAATTTTTAAAAATATATTTTAATTAAATTTTCAAAAAAAGAACAGAATCTTTTTCTCAGAATAATCTCTGAACAATTTTTTGTCCCAGTCATACCACTTTCAATACATCGTTCCGTCGTTAAAGTTCTTTTCATTGTGGAAAATTGCCAATATTCTTACATGTAGAAATATTTCATCCAAAAAAATAAGGATGACTCAGTGTTACTTTATTTCGATTAAGCAACATTCTATGTCACTCAGTTCATTACTGTCATGAGTTCAATTTAACTTTTTCCTAACAAAGACTCTCAACGAAAGCTGTGTTAGGTTCCTTATACTCATTCTTTAAATTTGAAAAAAAATGTCAATTCATTTTAAATGATTAAGGTCGCTTTAAATTCTTCAACAATGCAAAAGGTATTAAGTTTTTTTTTGAGAATTTTGTACTTTTTTTTCACAACCATCTAAAGATACTTTACCAAAGAAAAGATGCAAACCTACAAATGAGGGTTGTCAAAGCCATACTCTGTATTATCCAAAAACCCTTATACAACCAATTTCGAAAAAAGGCTTACAAAAGTTTATCTTCTCCTTCCCATACAAACTAATTTATTTAGGTACGACTGTAAAAAAAAAAATCTTTTCATTTCCGTTCATTTACCCCTCTTGCAAGTTATTTTGCTAAAGTCATTCCAAAGCCTAATTGGTTCCCAAAAGGATAATAAAGGATTGATATATAAATGTTGTTTTTTTCTTCTTCTTTGTATTTAACTTAGCTCCACAGATAACTCATTCACAATTTGGGACTCATTATAAAGAAGAGAAAAGATAAAGCCACTCAAAAGGTCCTTTACCAAAGCCAAACTAAAACCTGACCATTAGATACACTTCAGTCATTTCATTCAACTTTGTTTGAATTGCTTGTTGAGTTGGTTCTCTTTTCGGTTAAAATATATTACTACTCTGCGTGTACATGTTTTATTTCAGAAGCATTAAGCCTCTGCCTGCTAAACTACTCTCTACATAAAGCCACCCATCATACCCAACAATGAATACAAAGAAAGGATACGTCCTTGGAGTGTACCGCATTGGCAGTTGTAAATATAATTCGCATTCAACAAATCCGCAATTATTTTTTTTTTCTTATGGCTGTTAATTAAATAACTAAAGCGCTTCCGGGCTGTCAGCAAACTGTATAATGTGGATATGGATGTAAAAAATGGTTGAGAAGCAATCCTTAAATCACCGTCATATACCCACCCACAAAAGCAGTCCATACCCCAAACTATACATCCTCTCTCCCTAGGCTAGACCAGTGGCGCCATTGCAGCTAGAACGTTTAGAAATAAAACTCATATGTGGCTTATTCCCTCGAGAAAAACATAAAAGCCTCAGCTCAGCTCAGCCGAGTGTGTATCCTCTATTCGCACAATTCCTGGTGAATTGTGTGGACAAAATGCTATAGCTGATGAAATTTTCGGACACTTTTGTTTGGGTTGCGGTGGTTATGTACTTTTCTCTATCGCTAGCTAATTCTCTCCCCTTCCTTCTTTGGGCGTCTCACACTCACTGTATTCATCATGCGAATTATAATCCTCTTACAAAATGCTAATAGAGGATTGTCCTTTGAAAAATTTCAGCAAACAGAAATAAACGAAGCGGAAATATGAAATATTCCCTCTCTTTTACTATACACAACTCGTCTCGTTCAGCATTTTTGTGATTTGAATGTGAAAGCAAAAACGACAACGATGATGAAGAGCAAAAAGGGAGGAAAACTTCTAACATTTGCATAACATTTGTAAAAGATATTTAAGGAAAAAAATTGAAAATAAAAAATAAAAAAAAAAAATTAAATTTTGGGATGTCGTGGGAGAATAAATAAAAAAGGGGCAGGGGGGGGGTATGAGGGATAGGCAATTAAAGAAGTCATGTATGTATTTCAGGGGCACCTACTTCAAAGGGCTAGTTAGCATAACGAATTGACGAAAGCTATATCTAGGAACCCAATTAAAAATTAGCTTCTGTTTGCATTTCCTTAAAGACTATTTACAGACATTAATATTTGAACAAAATAAATATGGATTATGAGGAAATGTGTATTCCATGGTACTTCATTAGGATTCTAAGGGTTTGCCAAGAATTCTTTTGTAAAGCAAGATGTCCAATGAATTCTACTTAAACATTGACAATGTTTTCTAAATCATTTAAATGGAAAACGGACGGAAATATAGGGTTTATTTTAATCCTAAATATCTTCATTAGATTAGTTATCTCGTTATTGTTATTGCAGTAATATCGATCACAATCATATGGCGATCACAACTTAAAAATTGGTCATAGCTAATGACCGGTCTTTGAAGTTACTTTTAGGTACAAAATTGTATCTTTAGTCTTAGATTAGTTCACTTTTTCGAAATCGTGACGAAGGATTTTCCCTTCTTTGAGCATAATTTGTGAATGTAGGTTCTAGGTGGAAAGATGTTATAAACAGCTGCTATCTATTTAAATACATCCGGTCAACACCTAAATGCCAAACAGGGAAGGGCAAAAAACATCGTAGAGCAATAGTGAGTGCAAAAGAAGTGTTACAACTGTTTTCAAAAATTCGGCTATTTTATCGTCTTAGTGATATATAGATGATTTAAGATATTAGGACCTGCGAATTAAAAAAAAGTAAAAGTAAAAGTAAAAGTAAAAGTTTTTTGTAGAACCTCGTGGCATGATGGTTAGTGCGTAGGACTGTCATGCCAAAGGTCTGGGTTCGATTCCCAGCCGCTGCCACCTAAAAACAGAAATGTTTTTTTCGCGAGGTACTGCCTCTTGCGAGGAACTGACAAATCCTCTAAGAGTATACTTGTTATGAATAAGTGCTTCTCATCTAGCCGTTCGGACTCGGCAAAAAATTGTAGGTCCCCTCCATTCCTGCCAAAAATACGCACACAGGAATGGTTGAGAGTTGTAAGTCGCTAGGCCTTGGTTCTTCACGAGCTGTTGTGCCACCAAATTTATTTAATTTATTTTTAAAAGCTTTTTTTGGAAGAAGCTAAACAGACAGTTCTAGCTGCTGACGTTGTGTACCTACAGTCACCATCAGACAGACGCCTGTCAATAATTTACCTAGAAAATAGTACCTTGAGTACCTTTTTCAAGTTAAAACATCATGAAAACAAATGTATTTTATCGGAAATATAAAAGTTACAAGTTCTTTAAAATACAAATACTACAAAGATCCTAATTGCTCTACAGCAATCTTAATACAGACACAGTGTATGATTATCGCGCAAAACTATTTATTTATTATTGTAAATTAGGGGATTTTAGCAAAAAAAAAAAAACTAATTGAGGACTTCGTCTATGGGGTCCCTTTCTCCATGGGGATTTTGTCAAGTTAGATCTCATTTTCTTGGGGATTTTGTCCGATTGACATAGTGTTTTTTGGAAAAAAAAGGTTATCTCTGTACCTCCAAAATTCTAGTTCAAGCATAACATGTTTTGGGGATTTTGATTTACCAAGGCTTCATATTTTCTCTGTATGGCAAGTACATATTGTTTTCATGTAATAACAGTTCAATCGATTTGTGTTCAAAAATCCTTTTAGCAAATTGAGGGGTAGTTTTGATTTTACCACTCTTTTATTTTTGAGGGAGTGCTGAATCAGAATCTGTGGTTTGATGCAACGTAGAACAAAATTATGGAAAAATTGTATATTTTGGGAGTTTTTCACTACTGGCTCGAAAACTTGAAAGCTGAAAGCTTACAAAATTTCGAATAAATATCTGTTTAAGGTATTTTTTTCCAACAACACATTTAGACTCAAGCGCTGGTTGAAAATTAAAGTATTTTTAATCTTTTTTTGAAAATCTTTTCCTTTGTGTGAAAAATTTGAATTTTTGTTAGTAACATAAGCCAAGATTTATTTTTTTAATGGTCTTTGATGGGATGAGTTTGAATCTGGTCTAAAATTGCTCTTCCGAGTGGATTTACGAAAATAGTAAAAATACGGCAGTTTTCAGGAAGCACTTGGGTCCTAATGGGTTTGTTGCTGAAAAAAAAAATAAATAAGAAATATTTTTAAAATTGTGTTGGTATTCCTTTAATGCTACTTTGATGTAATTTTTGAATTTTTGAATTTTTAAATAATTGCTTGTTTTCTAGCCTTTAACGAAAACTCCCAAAAAATGCATTTTTGCATCACTTTTTGCTATTTTCCATGTTGCGCGTCATGAAATCTTAGTCGCAAAAATCAGATTCGAATTCAGCATCCCCAAACACATAAAAGAGGGGCAAAGTCAAAACATCTCCACAATTTGCATGGTAAAAATACAATATGCTGGACTATAATAACATAATAACATTTCGCGATTTTAATCAAACTTTATGGTACCCTCCCTTAGTCTGTGTCCCTGTCCACTATACATGGATCTAAAACCTAAATGGATTTACAGATTTGCTTCAAATAAGGTCCGAGCATTTCTATGCCATCCCTTAAAGAAGAAGCTTAAATTAATGTGCTTATCTAAGATAAGAAGGCTCCATTACAGCGGTTTTGATAGTTTCAAATTTTTACCAAATCGCCTCCAAAGTTTGTAATAAACTTCAAACCGTAGTTTGGCATTCGCCAAACCTAGCTCTAAGCTAAAGCTCCAAGTTTTAGCTCAAGAATTTTTTTTAACAAGACCCATGGCTTTAACATTTCCAACGACATAATCATTTTCATTTCATTTAATTTTTTTAATTTATAAATGGTAAGTATACGCCACAGTAAATCATTTTTATATAAGCCGTCAGTTGTAGTTCGCATTTATATTTTTAAGGAATAAAATAAGTATAGTACATTTATAAGCTTAAAACAGTCGCATTTGGAGTTGAATGAATGAATAAATTGGGGGTTGTTGCACTGCGACCTCAAGCACGACTGTGCCCCTGCATTTGTAGTTAGAGTTTAACAAATTAATTTTTTTCTTGGTAATAACATTTATAATAAAGTGAAGTTAACACTTGTTCTGTTTTTCACTTTTTCTCTTTTAATAAAATCAGAGAAAAATCGCAAGATAAAATTCAGTATGATCGAACTTATATCACATTTACTTCAGCTAAAGCGTCTTGGAAAAGGGCATGGCCTTGCACGCAGAGGCTAGGTCTGTTTTTTTTTCATCGATCAATAAGGGCTTATGTGAATGGTTTAAAACCTTTTGCACCACCAAACAACCATTTTTAAAAAAGTTATTGGTAAAAATGTGTTTTTTTGCCATTTTTGGGTCTTTTGTGAATATCTCGATTGCAGTATGTCCATAATAGAACCGCTTGCCTTGGTTTAAAGCCTTACACTTAAGCCCATATCGATTCAGAAAAAAAGAGACCATTCCTCTCTATGCACAAATGGGGTCAAATGACGCTTTGACTGGACTATTTTGGTAGTTTTTATTTAATTAATCTTCAAATGAAATACAATACACTTAATTAAATAAAGGATAATCAAAAAAACTAGGTACGATGGAATTGTTTCCAAACTTATGCGGTGCCAATGTAGAAGGATTAAGTTTAATAACTCAAAATCTTTATCAAACCGTAGAATAGGATTTCAAAAAATTTTCTTAGTAAAATTCTAAGTTAATTTTCTTCTCATTTGTTGTTATAAAAATAATCAACTTCAGATAATTGAATAAACCCAACAATTTAAGTATACTCATTGTGTGGCAACCCCACTCCTTGTGTTGATTCCCACTAGGCAACCCACGCACTTTGTTTGTTTTGTATCTACCTTTGATTGAAAATATCGAACAACATTAATATAAGACTATGTGTGGCTGAATCTTAAATCTTTCCGTTCTTTAAACGAAATAAACAAAAAATGACTTCTTATAACTCAGAATAAATTCATGATTCGTTGTATTTAATTATTAAGCTCACATCACAATGATTCTGCTGGCATCATCAAAAAATTGTAGACAAACAAGAAGAATAACCAAACAAACATCAATATAGGTACAAACGTATCTTTGTGTGTTGTGATAAGAACAATCCTTGCCGTGTCAAATGATTTTTTTTTTTTTCATCGACATTCTTGTTTAGAAAGTGTGTGTTATCCTTGTCAATATATTATAAGTCTCTAAGTTCATCATAAAAGAATATCAGCTTGGGATGTGTTTACTAAGATTTATTACCATCGTTTATGCTCATTTATTGCTTTTTGTTTAGCACAGATTCCCACTGTTGTCAGCAACTTTCCATGTCTAAAGTTCATGAGCTCTCGTTTGTCTTTGTCTTTGTCTTTGTCCTTCACCTTCCTATAGCGTTTATATTATGTTTTTATTTTGTTCTTGTTCTTCTTTACTCTTTTAGTGTATATATGTGTGTCGGGACTTATTTGCATTTATATTAAGGATCCCATAGAGAGATAGAACAAAAGCATTACAGTACAATAGAGAAAAATATCTGACTATTCAAGATATCATCGAGAAACCAACTATGGGAGTTTTAAGAAAAGGGGCCGCAGGAGGGAGGGGTGTGGGAGTTGTTGGTCTGACTGACTGGATGCGGAAAAAATCATTTTGACAAGCCATTCACAGGGAATACGCAAATATATTTAGTTTATATACATCTACCTACATTTATACATACAAATACATGTATTTAACTGTCTATATCTGTATGAATGTAAGTGTGATGGTTTTGAAAGTGACATACATACCTTAGGCAACTATTTCTCAAAAGAATGAATGGATGAACATTTCAGAAGTTAAATGGGGTAATTTGACTCCATCATGGGATTGAAAGATGTAAATTACGTCGTAAAATTTGAGCTGGTTGGAATTGTCTAACGCCAAAAAGAAAAGAAACTAACATACCTTATTTGGCGGAACGAGACATTATCTTGTTTTTTTTTTTTTTATCGTCAATAGTAGAGTTCCTTTATATCAATTGCAATTTATACTATATTCATGATAATAAGAAATAATGTATTCGAATTGATTACTTTCTGTTTTTTTTGAGTCCTTGAAGTCAGTTTGTCTATAGAAAAAGAAAACAAAAAATTTAAATTAATGGAAAGGCTGGAAATTTAAAATCAACACCCGTAAGCTGAATGATGATGTCAACTGCTACTGTTTGATACTGTCTTAAGGTCTTTTTTTATTGTGAGGAGCTTAAACGATATTACTACCTAAAATCAAATCAAATATACCTACTTTGATTAAAAAACAAACTGAAATTGTATTGTAAAAATTTATCGTTTTATTAGTCCTAACGACTTCGTTTGACATTATATTAATATAAGTGGGAAAGTATAGGTAGCTATAAACGGTGGCACCAAGCAGCCTAGCCAAGTTTTCAATGTAGCGCTGGAGTGTTCCGACCATTTTGATACCATATGGAAACGATGGGAGTTAGTAGTACTACGCAGGAGATTCCCCAATTCCCCAAAAACTAAACCAATGTACCGATTTTGATGAAATTTTCAGGAATAATAATTATAAAAACGAACAACCAACACAATAAATATTCTCCTTCTGCCACGCTCACTTTTATTAAAAAATATTTTTTTTGCTGTAAAAACTATTAAAAATTCTGATGTTTACTTAACCTTATTCAAATATTTTTTGAAAAATTGGGCTAGCAAAGTTTTTCCAACACCCATGGGTTCTTATAAGTAAAATATAACATTAAATATTTTATGTTTACCAAAAATGTAAAACAGCCCCAGGATATCATCACTGAAATTTTTACTTTCTTTTACTTGCGATATACTTAGGTACTATAATGGAAGCTTTGGATTCGCGTAGAAACAAATTTTCAGATAACAATCAAACATAACATTAAGATGAAATAGAACTCCAAAAAAGTGATTGGCAAAATTCTGTCTGTCTATTTAGCTACAGCCTAAACGCCTGGATCGATTTTCTTAAAACTTGGAACATAATAGTTTTTGATGGTGATTCGGCCCAAACGTTTTCTTCATTTTTTTTTAGAACTAAAAACAACGGTACCTACCATACAAGTTTTTCTTACGATTTTACAAAATCTTATTTTTCTCAAAAATGGCTCCACAAATTTTCTTTAAAAAAATTCAATAAATCTCATTTCGTAAAAGCTACCTTATGGATAGGAAGCCATTTTTCTTAAAATGCGAATAGAGTGAATTTTTCGAATTACTATTAGTTTAAAACGGAGGTTAATTTTTGACGATGAAATTATGGTATTAAAAAATTAAAAAAAAATTGAAGTAAATGTTCATAATTTAGAACGACCATAGACATTTTTTCGAAAAAAATAAACATCTCTTACTAAAAAAGCAACCTTAAATTAGGCTAAAAACTTAATTTAAAAAGAGCAGATTCAAGGCCAAATTCAAACTCAACACACCAAAGACCAAGTAGTTACTTATAGTGCTTTAGAGCTGATTTTTCAGAAACTGTACAAATACGTCATTTTCCCAACTAGCGCTTTAGTTAAATTGGTTGTTACGGAACAAACTTTGAAAAACTTCCAAAAAAATGCATTTTTGCATTTGTCTCCGCACTTCTCTACATGTCTCCGCTACTTTACGCATATCTCCGCATTTCTACGCACGTCTCCACATGTAAAGGCAAGTTCCCGCATTTCTTCGCAAGTCTCCGCATTTCTACGAAAGTCTCCACATGTCTAGGCAAGTCTCCACATGTCTACGCAAGTTTCCACATGTCTACGCAAGTTCCCGCATCTCTACGCAAGTCTCCGCAACTTTACGCAAGTTTCCGCATGTCTACGCAAGTTCCCTAGAGTAGTAGTGCATCTCAAAGAGTGAACACATAGGGTAATATCCTATAGAAACCACGTACCGTTATTTGAAAACAAAACTAAGAAAAATACTCAAAACGGTAAAGAAATTATATCGCAATTAAAAAGGATAGAAAACAGTAGTGAGGAGTGCGCAGATCCACAGCTTGGTTGTTGCTCTTAGGCGATAAAGATTTTCTTAATTCCATATTACAAAACTATTTTGAGGGAATTGGTCAGAAACGAGCATGTGCTCATATAAGAAGGTATTTGGGAGACAAATTTATTGTTTTTTTGTGTAGTGTAAAAAGTTTTAACTATGCTGTTACTTATGGCACCCCCTATTAGTCTGCCACCCAGAGCGGACATAACAAAACACCTCTATAAACTATATCCAACAAGATTAGAATTCCTTATGATTAATTCCTAAACTTCAGGTTAATGATTAGAAATTCTAATCTTGTTGGATATTTAGTTTTGTCAAAAAATCCACGTAAGTTAAACTGAACTTAATACAAATTGCGTATGACAAATGCCCTGACTATGATACTGATAAGTCCAAGGAAGTAAGCCGAGCACTAAATGTCAATTTGTAGTACTAAAGGCCATTAAACGCTATTTTGAATCAATAATTCAACAAGTCCAATCCTTAATGCTAAGTCTTCTACTATACTGATTTATTTCAGTATTATATAGAATTTTTAGTATAAAAAACCTTCTTTATGGATTTTATTTAAGTTTTTTTTTTGTCTTTTGTTTTGTTCAAATAATTTTTTTCAAAAATATATGTCTACGAAGCAAGCCTGAAATTTTTTTTTTAATATGATTTTTATGTTGTTTTTCTTATTTTTAGCAGCTACTTACCTACAATTTTATGTCACAAACTGCAATTCTGCACACTTTATGATGAATTATCCTAAATCTATTAAAAATATTTTGTAAATCACTACGAAATAATTTTTTTCGTGCATACTACAAAATTTAGTTATTTGAACAAATAAACTTAATAATGTAAATTTATCAAAAAAACCGTCAAATAATTATGAAAATATTTCGTAGATAGTTTTAATGTTATTGGAAATTTAAACATTTTTTCGTTATTGAAAATGTATTTATTATTTGAGAGACTAGCTTCACAATTTAGTGATCACACAACCATGTAAGTGTTTGGAGGTAAAAACGATAGTAAAAGAAAGCAACTTTGAAAAAAATCTAAAAAACTTTACTTTATCTGTTATCATCTTTTATAATTTCCAGGATCGAATTACAGCTTATTTTTCTTCTAGTGGGAAGTGATAAATCCTCCAAAGAGTAGTCCTCCATTTCATCAACCTTCCGTTTATTTTAGCATATGTTTGGTCATGTCTTTATAGGTGAGCCTATATACTAGCTTAAAGTCGCTAGGCACTGGCCTCTCGTTCTCCACGAGCCGTAGAGAAAGGCATTTACATTCGTACAAATCATTTGTACAAGATTTATAATCCAAAGATTTCATAGAATTTACAAAATATTAAAAAGCATTTCCTATATTCTACTAAAGTTTTGAAAATATTTCATTAATTCAACTAAATGTTTGCTTACCTTATTTGTAAAAATACGAAAATTTCGTAGAATTAACGAATGCAATAACAATAATATTTTTAAAATCACTAAAGCTAATTTGCACAAACTACGAAAGTTATTCATAATTTTGCACCACGAAAGTTTCGTAAAATATACGAACTTTTTGGTTAAATACACCAATAATGTTTTTGGGTGCACTTAAGCACACCCTGGTTTTAATGTATGTAATTTTATACTGTTTAAGTGGTATAATAGGAGATTTTCAACAGTTGTTGTTTATGTTGATTTAATTTCTATCTGTGTAAGTTAAGCATGATTCTCTTTCCTTCTGATGTCCCCATAATATCCGTCACCTTAACTATATTTATTGTACTCTTATAAAAAATGAAACACTTAAACTAATTAATATTCTTTTTCAAACGTCTGATAATATCAACAAAATATGTACTTATCTTGTTCGGAAGACTATATTTTTTTCGAATACTTTTGTATAAAGATATAAAATATCTGCAAGAAATAAAAGATTTAGTGAAAGAGAAACGAAAAGCACGTAAGAAATGGCAGCAAACCCGTGCTCCTCAACACAAAGCTCATTTAAATCGCTTGAGTAATATGCTGAAAACGACGATATCAGATTTCAAAAACCTTGAAGTTGAAAATTACCTTGAAGGCTTGACAGCGGGGAAAGAATCCAACTACTCACTTTGGAAAGCTGTAAAAACAACGAAAAAGCCAAAGCTTCCAGTGCCCCCGATTAAGAAAACTCAAAATGAATGGGCTAAAAGTGACAAAGAAAAAGCGACGGTATTCGCCGATTACTTAGAGGAAACATTTAAGCCGTTTGATGGGCAAGAACTCAACGAAAATATTAATGTGAGTTTTACCTCAAATGAAAGCTACGTAACGAGAAATGCTACACTTGCCGAATTAAAAAGAGAAATAAAGAAGCTTAAGTCCAACAAAGTTCCAGGATATGACTTAATAACGGCAGAGATTTTAAAAATGCTCCCTCGTAAAGGGTTTACTAACCTCCTTTACATAATAAATGCCGCCCTTAGGTTAGAATATGTTCCGAGCCAATGGAAAGTTGCGGAAGTCATAATGGTTTTGAAACCCGGCAAACCATCTCACGAAAAGAAGTCTTACAGGCCGATTTCGCTTCTTCCTATTATATCAAAACTTTTTGAAAGAATACTACTCCTGCGCCTGCAGCCGATAATAGAAGAGAAACAATTAATACCTGAACATCAGTTCGGATTTAGAAGCAAGCATTCGACAATTGATCAAGTGCATAGAATTACTGACGTAATTGAGAGAGCTCTTGAAGAAAAGAAAATCTGTTCGACTGTCTTTTTGGACGTGTCGCAGGCGTTTGACAAGGTGTGGCACGAAGGCCTCAAATTCAAATTAAGACAAGTTCTGCCTGAAGGACTTTACAACATTCTAAACGGATATCTATATGAAAGACTTTTTCGTGTAAGACACGGAAATGACTTTTCTGATTTCAAAGAAATAGTGGCTGGGGTACCACAAGGAAGTGTATTAGGTCCAGTTCTGTACCTTTTATTTACACGCGATATATCTCAAACAGATGACACTATTGTAGCCACGTTTGCTGATGATACTGCAATACTAGCAGTAGGCAAAACGATTAGCGAAGCTACAATTAAATTACAAAATGCTCTTAATAATGTTAATGAGTGGACGAAAACATGGCGAATAGCGCTCAATGAACAAAAGTCAGTCCACGTGGAATTTACGTATAGAAAAATAAATAGATTACCCGTCTTTCTTAATACCGCTCGTGTTCCATTTGCAAATGAGGCTAAATATCTGGGAATGACTCTAGACGCGAAATTAAAATGGAAGCCGCACGTGAAAAAGAAATGCGAAGAACTAAAAAGTAAATTAAGAGATATGAACTGGTTACTCGGTAAATATTCAAAGCTTAGTATTGAAAATAAATTGATTTTATACCGACAGGTTCTTAAACCTGTTTGGACTTATGGTGTACAACTTTGGGGTTGTACCTGCGATACAAACTTAAATAACTTACAAACGTTTGAAAATAAATTGCTTAGGTCATTTGTAAATGCTCCGTGGTACGAGTATATAAGAAACGAAGATCTTCATAGGGATCTCGGGATTCCTACGGTGCGGGAGGAAATAAAAAGTTTCGCGCGAAAACATAGAAATCGACTATTAGAACACGCTAATTCAACGATTATTGACATTCTTGACGAGTCGAATTTAGTACGCCGTCTGCGAAGAACAAAACCTTCCGACTTGGTGGGGTGAACAGAAAACCGCTTAAAAATCGCGGATTAAGCAGAAACTTTCACCGGAAAGTAACCTGCAACACGTTACTTAACTTCGTTAAAAATAAATTGCTAGATAAGTTTCAACTTAGTTGCAATCGGGAAGTGGAGGTGGTTTTAGTGTAGTAAGAATCTCACACTTCTATGAGCACGCGTTTTTCGGTCCTCATATAGCCTGAATAGCAGGTTTTGCAGGGTTTTTTGTTTGGGTAAATAACCACAAAAAAAAAAAAAAAAAACTTTTGTATTTCGTTGCAAACAGGGCCGGACAAGCTAATGTGCAAGCGGTGCACATGAGCAGGGCACTGAACCCAATGGGCGCCTTTGACAAGCATTAATAAATCCACTTAATCAATGAGATAATTATTTGTTGTTATATAGTTCAGCCCTATTGTGAGTTTCGCATGGAAAATATTTTAACCGAAAAATGTTTTTTCCCGCGGAATTTAAAAAAGCTATTGTGAGTTTCGCTTGAACTTCTCTTGGACTAAAAAAAACAAAAAACTTGCGCAAAGAGCACCAGTACCCTCGGTTTTTCTTTCTTTCATCCTCAAAAAATAAGCTAGAATGTAAGCTCTTAGTTACTAAACATTTCCGAAATTAGTTATCACAAAAAAGGGGACTTTTCGTTTTTAGGGTGAAACTCACAATAGGCAAAAATTTCCACTTGTGATATAATATTTGATTTCCTAGGTTTTAATAAAATCCAATTTATTTTTTGTTAATCGTTTAAAAAACGCATTGCAAAATCGACCCTTGGGTAATGAGGAAATGATTTCTTCTACCAATAACCGCAACTGAGGGCGCTTATGGTGAAGGTTGCATAGGGTGCTAATCTATCTCGGACCGGCCCTGATTACAAACAGTTTGTGGATAGGTAACACTGGGATGTTTAAATCAAGATGAGGATTATTATATTTATTTGCAATTTTTGTGTGTACATCTAAAATCAACAAGTCTACCTTATTCGAATTGCGACTTACTTACCACAAAGCCACGAGAATTTTACTGTAATTTTATCTGGTCCTTTTGAAATGAAATCTTATCTTTTCCCTTTTAAATAATGTTGAAATGCTTTTTATTTTAATTTTTTGTTCGTCATTTTATTTTTCATTATTATTATAATCCATAACTTACAGTACCAAATATATCAACACTACTTAAAATGTGATTTAGTTTTATTTGTTTTTTTTTTGTTCTTTTTTAAAGTTTATTTTTTATCTATACATATATTTTTTTTTTAAATTTCTTTAATTTTAATGTTTATACATTTTATGACATAATTTTATTTTTGAATGTTATTTTTTTATTTATTATTTTTTATACAAAAAAACATTATAAAATACCTAAAATTCATTTTCATTGTACAAGACTTTGCCTAATTTATTCATACTTTTTTTATATATTTGTGTGTGTTTTTTGTTCTAACCCAAATGCCTTTTCTTTTTGAATAGGTATTACATGAAGTGAAAGTATTTTTGTTTGTTTTTTTTTTTCTAAAATGTGATTTTTTTTCCTAGAGAATTCGATAAAATGCAACTCAAAAATTATTAAGTGATTTTTTTTTTATTCATTCTTACATATTTTAAATTTTGTATGTGAATTTAATTTTATTCCAGTATTTACAGTAATACAAATTTTATATATTTTTGTTTTTTTTTTAATAATTAATGTTCTGTTGTTGTTTTTTTTTTTAGGTTTTTTTTTTAATTTAAAATTGTAATTTAAAACTTTTTTTTTATTGAAAATTTTATAGGTACAGGGTAGAACCAAAACAAGAAAGATGGTTTGACTGGAAGTATATTATTTTTTTTTTTGTGCTACTCTGTAAGTACTGAAGGCCATACTGAATTGTTTGTTTACATTTTTTTTTAAACTTGTTTAGTAAATAAAAATGTACTCAAATGTTATAAAATGATACTTATTTCAGTAACCCGCATTTTCGTCATGTTCCAAATGTACAGTGTTTAAATTTTATGATGAGATTCTTAAAAAATAAATCATAATAATTGGTTTCATATATAAAAAAAAAACTGTCACTCTTCGTTTCAATTTTTTGTTTGTGTTTTGAATTTTTTTTTTTTTGATTTGCCTAAATTTTTAATATTTATTTCAATACTTATGTATAACTTTTGTTTAAAACAATTTACTTTGGTTTTATGATGTTTTATTTTATGAAAAAAATACATTTTTTTCTGGGTTTTTTATTTTCATATACATAGTTTTTATTTACATTTGGGTTTATTAAGGTTTTAATGTGTTGTTTTTATTTATATTATTTTTTTAATATTTTTATATTCTTAAAACTAAATTTAACTTATAGTCTTAAGAGAATTATTTTAGAGTGCACTTAATTAGCCTTAGGTACCTAACGTTGTATTTTATTCTATTTTCTTTTTTTTTTTTAATTATTTTATTAATATTTACATTTTATAGAAGAAATATTTTTTTCGTATTAATAGTAATTTTTTTTTGTTATTGATTGATGAAGTTTTATTTCTGAATTGTTGTTTAAATTTTGTGTTGAATGTGTTTTTTGTTGTCTTATAATAGTTGAAGATGGTTAATCAAAATAAAGCTTTTTGCTCAAATTGAAGTATAAATAGTGCCACCAATAGAATGTTTAATATTGGAGGCGCTGGTTAATTGTAATACAAATCATAGATATTAACCAAGAAAAATGATATTCTTGGCCAGTAACCGATACAAAACAAATGATTTTTTGAGGAAAAACAAACAAAACAAAAAAAAAATTAAATTTCTCAAAAACTTACTCGAAAACACCTGAAAGAATGGAAGCTTGGCTTCCAAAAAATTACTATTTTGTCGTACGATACGATGCATGGTTCACAAGATATTTGATAAGACTCGTTTTGGTTTTGGGAGATGGCTGCTGATGCTTCTTCCCACCCCCTCCCCTCCCAACTAGGATTAATATTCGTAAATTAGTTATTCCTGAATATATTACATGAAGAAAATCAGTTCAGAAATAAATTGCATTTTAAAACACTTCTTTTGCCCTGATTCTTAGACTAACTTTTGGAAGGATTATCGAAAAAGTATCGATTTTTATTTGGTTTTAAAAAAACCCATATTTTCTTCTATATTTTTGTAATTCTGGCTCAGGAACTTGCAAGCAATACTACACAGATAATGCTCACGCTCACAATCTAATAAAAACAACTGTTTAACATCGATGATATCGATACTTTTTTGTGCTATCGATATTCACACACATACACTCTGAATACTGAATACTTTTTCTTGAATAATATTAAAATTTTCAATACTTTTTAATATTCAAATAAAAATCAACACAGTTTTAGCTTTCGATAACTTAACTTAAATAATAGGTACATATAAAAAAGTTTGATTCCTTTTTTTTTGATAATATCGATAACTAAAGATAGAAACGATTTCAAACCGACAAGGATGTATGATGTGAAAGTTATTAAGAAAGTCGATTAGTTTTCTATTCATTTCCGGTTCAAATAAAGAAGAAATAACTCTTATCTTATTCAAGGAAGTTCAAGATAATATCGATGTTAAAAAAAACTACTAAATTTATCGATACCAAATTATCAATGCCTAAACTACTTTAGTTGTGTTGTTTACTTGGATAAAATAAATGTTCAGTTTTTAAATTCCATGTTTATAAGCTTATAATAATCTTTTGAACTTTGGCTATCAAGAAATGTCAACAAAAATTTCAAAAAAGCCAAAATCATGTAAAAAAAAACGAAATTCTTTGTTTAAAAACTACCTTAGCACTACATTTCACCCAAAGACAAAATAAAACAATTGGAAATATCAATTTATTCAAAGGCTTAACCAAGTTCGTAATAAAGTCAATAAAAAGACTTCAAAACATTTGAAATTCGGTATTGTTGAAAACAAAACTCTTCTTTGTCAAACTAATAAAAAAGGAGGAACCACACTAACTCTTTATTTACCTAAACGCTGAACCGTGAAAAAAAGAAACTTAAAAAGAACTCTTGACTTGATTACATAATATCGATATCAGGCATTTAGAAGTTTTTTTTTTCGTTTAGCTGTGCAAAACAAACTTCCGTAAATTTTCAACAAACGAACAATTTTAAACAAAAAAAAAAACAAAAAAATATAAATAAATAAAAAAAATAACTTTATAAGGTAAAACTTTTGCGTGTCGTCAAAAACCCATAGAGCGAAACTATTTAACCAACCACCTAACCCCACAACCCCCCCACCCTCCTCCATCTCCCACCACATCGTCATCACAATAATGTCAGGAACTGAGGGTCTCATTTTGTTAAATAGTTTGAAAATATTCAACACAAATGAAAACTTTCTCACGTTCAACACGTGTAACAACCAACGAATAATGAAATTGTTTTTCGAAAGACAGCAACAAAAATGTCACCTGCAGCAACAACAGCAGAAAAGGTGGTTGATTGGGGATTGGAGGATACAAGGGATATTATTTAATATGTGAGTGACATCTAGAGTTCAAAAATATAAAGCAAAATTAAAACAACAATGTGTTTTTGTTTGTTGGTGTTTTTTTTTTTTTTTTAAGTGAAAGATAAACTTTAAATTAGATGAAAATAAACTTTTTCAATTATCACCACCGCCACCACCACCACCAGCATCATCAGCCCAACAAATACCAAGTATGAACATAAGAGGACGACACAACGCAAAGCATCGCAGTCGCAATCACACACACATTAGGGAAGCGAAGCTATCTCATTACTTCTTGTAACTTCAGTCGAACTGTCTATCTATTTGTGCGTGGCAAAGTTTTCGATTGATGGCAAGATACTTCAATCGCAAAGCTTTATTTTTTATTTTCAGAAAAACCCATCAGCCAACCCTCCCTCTATACCACTACTCACGAACCCACTACCACACCGCTCTGAACGAGTGTGTTTGTAAAGAATGTGTTTTCTGATATTTATACCCTACTTACAGTTGATAGATACATTATTGCTGTTAGATACTCTTTTTATAGAGCAACTGAATCATCGAGACAACCAGCACTTACGTATGTCGAGCCATCGTCGTCCCTCTGTCAAATGTCCGAGCCTTCCTGCGAATCGCCTACGTAACCCTCGTCGGGACTGTCTGCTAGCGGTCCTGTCAGATGACGTAATTTCGATGACTCCTGCTGTTGTTGGCTTGGGGTTGGCATGGATATCTCCTCGTCGCCCTCCGGGATTGAGGAGGTCTCCATGTCGGTTGTTTGGGCACCCACGCATCGCTTCTTCACCTCGAACGTTGAGGTCGCCGTGCTGCTTGTGTTCGTTTGCGTGTGACTTGAGGTCACTGGTACCTGATTGATAGTGGTGCCGCTAACGCTAGGTCCTGCTGCAGCTGTTATTGGACCAGTTCCGGCAGCGGGAGAGTTCAACAGTTGCTTTTGCTGATGCTGCTGTGTTGGTGGTGGCGACGAAACAATTGACTGCGGCTGTTGTAAGGATGGCATTCCTGAAGCTGCCATAGCACCGGGCGGATATCGGATTGGTTGAGCATGATAGCCTGGCAGGCATGGTGGCCACTGCTGAAAGCCCGAACTCGTTGTGCAAATGGTGGACGCTGTCGATGCCAACATTGGTGGCTGCTGCTGGTCGCCATAATCAGCCTTGTAGCCCTCTGGTGGGGATGGGTATTGCACAATTGGATGAACCGGATATCCCTCGGCCGTGAAGCGAACGTGTGGTAGGTGGTATTTCTCATAAGTTGGTGTTCCGGTGCGTTGAAGGAATTCCGCTTCCAAGCTATATCGGGTCCCTGGATTAGCTGCTGATGCAGCGAATTGCTGCTGCTTATGAGCCCTGTTGTGTGGCAGTGTGCGATAAAAGTGCTGTTGCTGATTGGATTGGACCGCCTGTTGTTGCTGCTGCAAGTGATTGTTACTAAAGTCATAGGCGAAACCATCTTGTCCAAGGAAACACACAGGATTTAAGTGTACATCTACCTGATGTTGGTTGCCACCCATTCCATTGGAGCTGTTGTTGTTCAATGCCTTTAGATGCAGTCCCCGAGGAATTGTTGACATGGCAGCGGTAAAACGGGCATGAGCCACACCACTGCTCGGTCGAATAATTTGAGAGCCAAATTGATTCGATAGTTGGTAGCAGTTGTCAAACGCACCACCACCCACACCCCCAGGGGGTATGCTACATGGTCCGGAACAATCGCTATTCACCTCATACTCTGCCCCACAATCGGAGGCAGAAGCTTTCATTTTATTCTTTCCACTCTCGGCATCGTTGACCAGGTCCGGATTCTTTTCCTGGTAATTGCGCACCGACGATGGTGGCGAACAATATGCTATGCTGCCGCTTATCATCCCCAAAGGATGTCTGCCATCATTGCTGCCGCCGATTAAAGGTGGAGTTGGTGCACCACTCGACGTCAATTGCATGCTTCCGTTGTCCATGATGTGATGTGCCACAGGAGCGTACATCATCAGATTCTGTTTCATCTGGCCACCTATAACGACACCATTCTCTTTGACCATCTTTGGCGAGGACAACTCTTCCTCGCCGTTGATTATCGACGAGCACTTCATCATGCCATTGTCGTTTGTGGTTGTGGTCTCCTGGGGCTTGTTTTTCATCTTTGGCTTCTTCTTCTGCCGGCATTTGATCACAACCGTACACAGAAGGACAACGAATATAACGGATGCTCCCAGGCTGCTGGCGATGATGTAGTTCATGTAGTCCCGTGGAAAGGATACCTCCTTCACCACTGGTGGCTCCTTAATAATCACTCTCAGCGTGTAATTGCTAAAAGTAGTGCCGGCAATGTTTTGGCCAACACACGAGAATGTTCCATTATCTTCGGGGCCGACGTTGTATATGAAGACTTCACTGCGTTTCTCCTCGCCACCAGATTCGTCTATGTAATAGAACATGTGTAGGTTGTCCAGCAAGCTGTCATTGGTCATTACTTGCCCGTTGAAGAGCCAAAGCACTCTGGGCTCCGGGAGTGCCCTTACCACGCACATGATTGATATGTTGCGTCCTTCCGAGATTTCGGTGTACGTTGATTTGGGAGTCACCTCTGGCAAACAGGCTAGGTCGTCCTTTTTCAGAGCTTTTATCACTTGGCCCTTCAGTCGAGGTGGCTCGACGCACTTGGGTTCCTCTGTTTGCGGTGTATTGTAGTTCACCAGCCAGGCATGCATGTCAATCAGCCTGCAGTCGCACGTCCATCGGTTGCTCTGCAAACTGACCCCATGCAGGGATTTGGGCAGTATATGGCTTCCTTGGATAAAGCCGATGCGATTGCCATCCAAACGCAGCCACTCTAGATTGTCCATTCCAATAAAGGCTTCGTTTTCGATTCGTTCCACCTGGCAGTTGCTAAGCTCGAGTGTGGTTAGGAACGATAAGTGTCGGAATGCTGATGTTTTCAATTCTCGAATAGGATTTCCACTGAGCGACAATCTCATCAAGGAGGTGTAGTCTTGGAATGTCTCACTGGGAACATGCTGCAGGGAATTATCCGACAAATCCAGCTCGACGAGGTTGGATAATCCTCGAAATGCTTTCTCATGAATTCGTATCAGTTGATTGCGTGACAGATAAATCTTCTGTAGATTAAGCAGGTCCATCCTGAGGAATCGTTCGCTCTGCAGCACTTGCAAACTGTTTCCGGAAAAGTTCAGCACCTGTGTGCCTGGATCCATGCCCTCGGGTATGGCTGCAAGCTGCTGGCTGCCACACTCTACCGTTTGCTTACCGCCTTTCCATTTGCAGATACACACGTCTGACGGGCAGGCGAGTATCAATTTATCATCCAACTTGGTGACAAGTGTCAGGAGGACCACTATCAGCCATGAGTAGCCAGGTCGTCGTCGTTGCTGCTTGATCTCACGCCAACCAGGATGACAAATCATTTTCTGTTTATTTTTTTTTCTTCCTTTTTCTTTGTACTCCTGTTGCTACTTTCTCAAAAACCAAAATAAAGGTAAATATGTCTTGGAAGTTGTCGCTATCTTTATCTCTCTCTTTCTCTCCCAAGAAGGCACAAGGATGACACTCTGCTAAACAAACTCCCTGATTCAAATCCTAGAATTGATGAAGCAGAATATTGTATTCGCTGTCACCACGACCAGCTTTTCGCATGTCGCTTCTCCACCTGGTGGCGTCGATGCGTATGACATTTGAACCTCCGTGCGCCTTAGTGTCAAATTATGATGGAAGGGCTTTGCATTAAAATGTACAATTGCATCATCTCCTCTTTGGAAGAAGATTGAGGCGATTATGCTGCGACATTCGCTGAATGCGGGTTGAAATGGGGCTGTCGTTGTCCTCGTCTAGGGAAATCACGTCGTTTACCGTTGTCGTCGTCGTTTCGTTTTTTTTTTTTTTTTGCTAATGGCGTTGTCTTACTTTTCCTGAACTGTCACTCAGTCTGGCATTTCACTTTGGATACTCCATTAACGCAGCTATCACAACAGAGTCTTCAGCTTAAGGATATAAGCAGACTACCCACCGACTGCTTGGGAGTGAAGAAGATTCCTGCAAAGAAAACAAGAAGGAAAAAAATTGTAGATATTTTTTTTTTGCTTTATTCTATTTTTGAGAAAGAAAATGGTTAAACAAAAAGAATCCGGCTGATTACGACAGCAGCAGGGAATAACAAAAGAATCTCAACACCATAATACCGACCGGGTCGAATGCACAAGCATAAGGTGAGAACAAAAGAAATATACTAAGTTGGAAGGCACTAGGATAATAAATTCGCCCCAAATGCATTTCTCTCTGTTTCTTTTTTTTGTGTATTTCTTTTATTTTTAAGTGTCGGAAAGAATTTTTAATTATACCTAGGGAGTTAATAGCTTAAGGGTACTTAGAAATAGTCCACTTTGACTAAAAGAAAAAGTTTGGTTATATAAAGTTATCAACTTTAAAAAAGACATAGAGGAAGCAGATTCAGTTGTTGTTAATTCTGTTAATTATTATTCTATGACCTCTTTTTTTGTATCTACGAGTATATACAAGAAATACATAAATTGTGGTGAGCTTTATAAAAGGAGGATAACTACTCCAGTAATAAATTTTGTTATTTGAATTTTTATTCAAAGTCACAATGAATTTTGTTACCTCATTTGTGGGATATTCAAAAAAGGGCTGTTTTACTTGACGGACCACTTGATTCACATTAAGAGTGGCCCCAATCTCAGTTCACGTTTGGTAAGTTTGATTTTCTTAGAGGAATTCTAAAAGTTTTATTAGGACATAGCGATTTGTAGAATTCCAATTTTGGGATATTCACAAAAATGTATAATATCTGAAAATTGGTCAATAAATGGGAGCAAAAAGTCAACTTATTTAAGTAGTTACTCTGCGATAAACTTTTTTTTTAAGAAAATATATTAAGTTTTAATTTAAGGTGACAGTTGATTTTTGTTATCTTAATTAATGGGATGTTCTTATCTTAATTAATGGGATATTCGAAAAAGAGGTGTGTCATCTGAAACGTCACGTAATTATCATTAAAGATCAATATTATTATCATTATTTGGTAATTGATAAATTTTTTAAAATAATATTTAAAGTTTTTTTGTTGCAAACCATTTTTGGGATTTTCAAAAAAGAGTTATATCTTAAGAGTCATCAAAAAGCAACATGAGTTTAGCTTTAATAATTAATTGCTCAGACATAGATTTCGATCTATGAATATCTTTATTTTTTTTTTAAGTTACGCGTGAGTTTTGGTACCTTGTTCGTGGGATATTCAGAAAAAAAAAGAAACTTTAGGAAATCTTCAAAAAAAATTCAAAACTAATCTTAGTTATTGGTCAGCGAGAGATTTGTTTTCTTAGTTATTTTTGAAAGTTTTTCTAAGATCATATTGACTTTCATAACCTCATATATGGGATATTCGGGAAAAATTATATTATCTAAAAGGTCATTGAAAGGCAAGGTCAACTTACTGTAAATACTTATAGCTGAATTTCTTAATTTTTTTTTCAAAGTACGATCGAGTTTTGTTTTCTCATTTGTGGGATATTCGCAAGGGTGGTAAAATATCTGAAAGGTAATCGTTTTAAATTTCAGGACCTACTTGTCCTAGTATTTTGTATTTGGACGTCCATTGATTTTTTTTTAAATGAATTTCTAAAGTTTTTTCCAAGATCATAGCGAATTCTTGCACTCTGTTTTTGGGATATCCGAAAAAAAATTGATATTGGAAAGGTAATCAAAAAGCGACATGAAGTTAGCTTTATTCAGTACTTGTTCAGTCATAGATTTCGTTTTATGAATTAATCAAGATTTTTTCTTGGACACGAGTGATTTTTGGTACTTCATTTATGGGATATTCGCCAAAAATGTTATATTATCTGAGAGATCATAAAGTGGAAACTAAATGTCTGGTAGTTTCAATTTATTATTTGCTTTTTTGAATATCACAAGTAATTTTTGGTATTTATAAAAACATTCGAAAAACACATTAATCATCCGAAAGATTTCTGAATCATCATTAAAGGTCAACAATTGCATCAGTAATTTTTTCAGTGACAAATTTTTCTGAAGGAATTTTAAAGTTTTTCCAAGGTGAAAACTCATTTTTGGGATATTCGCAAATGAAATGTGTATTATGTGTCTCTAAACGGCCACAAGAGGTCAAATAGTTTCAGGAAATGCTCTATCTACATTAAATTTTGTTTTATGAATTTACTGATTTCTTTAACGAGGTTATGTTTGATTATTTCATTGTGTGGGATATTTGCAAAACATGAGCAAAATTGTATCAGTAATTTAATTTGCCATAGAATTTTTTTAAATAAAATTTAAATTTCTTCTCGGTTCTTAAGAATTTTTTTTTTTGGGATATTCCCAAAATTTTTGTCTACTAGTTGCTTTTTTTGACCAACTAGCACTTTTTGACTTTTTTACGAATATCCCACATATAGGGTACTAAAATTCCGGAGCGAAAACATTGATTTTTTTGAAGCAGTGTTATATCCTGTTTAAAAAAAAGGCATATTTTCAAATTTTACCTTTAAATAAAGTTTAGATGGTTAGATTAGCAACAATTTGCAAATTATTAAAATGGTTTTTGGTTTGAAGGTTCGTGTCTATTTGAGAGTACCTACTTTTATTATATAACTCTCGAGAGTGACTCTCAGATAGCTGTCTAACCCTCTGTTATCTACTTTAATAATTGTAACCACTTGCAAGTCTTACTTTTGAAAGCTACTTGCAGTCTTTTTACTTTCATTTGGACAAGCACCTTACAAACGGATAAACAGAGTAAAGTTTAATAATTTTTTTTAATCTCAGAAATTTTTTTAAAAGTTTGTGCTCAAAAATAAAATGCATAAAATCAGTTAAATTTCAACAGCTAAAAAAATTAGAAATATTTGTAGACGCGTTTTCTAGTTTATTGATTCTTCAGCATCGAACTTATTTTTCGTTTTTGTAATTTAAATATTATGTTTTGCGGGAGTCATTTTACAAAGACATGCTAACACTACAAAATTCTGTGGAGATTAACTCTCGAAAAGCACTGTCTACCCCTCGTGAGCTGATTTCATCATAATGTCTACTTGCGAGTTTTACTCTCACAGTCTTTTTACTCTCAAATTGATGCCACCAAAAACTCTTGATAGTTACTTCCAAGAGCTGTGGAAATTTGGACCAATCATTTTTTAAATGAAACTTTCAAACAATGATGTTTAAAAATCTCCATGGCCTTTTTTCATACTTCAGTCTAAATTCCATGCACCCTAATGTGCCTAATGTTACTTTTTCTTTCAACTTAAATTCCATTTTTAAATTTCTTACAAGAAAATTGAAAACAAGGTAAAACGGATTGAACTTATTTCACGCATCATTAAACTTTTAGGAAACCAAATAAAAACAAACTCAAAAACCAAGCCCCACTGAGAACTTAATGACGATGAACTTATAGCATTTATACGCACTCACTTACACCTCCACCTCCAAAGTCTTTTGACTAGGTTAGGTTAGGTTAAGGTGGCTGTCAGGAAAACTGCTGACACACTTAGGCCAGAATAGGCCCATTGTGATACCACATAAAGAATGCGAGGTAATCCTCGTTAATTAAACCAGTTGGAGCTTTTAATAAAGCGATGGAGACTCTGAATGTCGATTTTATTTAAGTCACTGGGATCACTGAAGAAAAAATTTCCTAAGTGTGTTTTGCGTCTTTGAGAAAGAGCAGGGCATGAGCAAAGAAGGTGTAGGATAGTTTCTTCCTCCTCCTCGTCGATGCAGCTTCTGCAGAAATCATTTGAAAAGACACCAAGTCTATTGGCGTGTTTACCTATGAGGCAGTGTCCAGTAATGACACCAATTGTAGAGCTAATATGCAATCTGCTCAGAGATAACAAACATCTCGATCGCTTCGGATCCAGTGTTGGCCAGATCTGTTTTGTCGCCAGACAAGTAGTGATACCTGTCCATCTGCTGTTTGTCATCATCATAGAATCTTGCTTAAGCATAAGTTTACATGTAGCGATCGGTATTCCAATATTCATCTTGCAAGGTGATATTGGTATACTAGTTCCTATCCTGGCGAGTTCATCGGCTTTACAGTTTCCTGGAATATCTCTGTGTTCCGGCACCCAGAAAAGGTGAATGTTGAACTGTTCTGCCATCTCCATTAGAGACGATCGACAGTTTCGGGCAGTTACGGAGTTTGTAGAAACAGATCCTAATGATTTAAGGGCAGCTTGGCTATCTGAGAAGATACGGATATTCAAAGTAGATATTACGTTTTCTTTGAGCCAAGATAAAACTTCTTTTATCGCCAGGATTTCCGCTTGGAACACGCTACAATGATCGGGGAGACGGAAGGAGAGACTAATGTTTAGTCGTTCTGAGTACACGCCACCACCTACCCCCTCTTCGGTTTTTGAGCCGTCCGTGTAGAAGTGAATTGCTTCATCTCTCAAGAATTCATTATCTTCCCAAGTGGACCTTGTTGGAATTGTAATTTGAAAATTTTTGCCAAAAACCGGCTGAGGGATGGTGTAGTCGGAGTGTTTAGGGATTGATTCGAATTTGTTCAGAATGATAGTGTGTCCAATAGAGTTATTGGACCATTGAGAAATGGCTCTGAGACGAATAGCTGTGTTCGCCGCCACTTGTTTAGTGTATATATCGAGGGGTGTGATGTTAAGCAGTATGTCTAACGCAGCGGAAGGTGTCGAACGGAGAGCTCCGCTGATACACAAGCAAGCCGATCTCTGTACTTTGCTTAGCTTATCACGATAAGTTATTTTATCTAAAGCAGTCCACCATACTGCCACCCCATAAGTGAGTATCGGTCTGATGACCGCTGTGTATAGCCAGTGGGTGATATGTGGCGACAAGCCCCATTTGTTTCCAATAGCTTTTTTACAGGAGAAAAGTGCCACTGTGGCTTTTCTAATTCTTTCTTGTATGTTTGGTTTCCAGCTCAACTTTTTGTCTAAGATCAGACCCAGATATTTAGCTTGATCTGAGAAGTTAAGTGGAATACCATTTATTGATGGAGGGTCTATGTTCGGAATTTTATATTTCCTTGTAAAGAGGACAAGTTCAGTTTTGTGGGGGTTTACACCTAGTCCACATTTGTCTGTCCATTCAAGTAGTTTGTTGAGAGCGGTTTGCATTAATTCTGTTATGATTTGAAGATGCTTTCCCGATATTGCAATGGCAACGTCATCAGCATATGCAATAACTTTGAAGCCATCCGCTTCTAGATTGACTAGTAGGTCATTAATTACGATGTTCCATAAGATTGGCGATAGGACTCCACCTTGCGGTGTTCCTCTGCTAACAGATCTTCTAACAGAACATTCACCTAATGTTGAGTTAATTATTCTGCTTCTTAGCATTAGGCTAATTAACTCCCTAAGTGAGCTATCTACATTCAAGCTCTTAAGCGCGGTTGTTATTGCCATATTGCTGACGTTGTTGAAAGCACCTTCGATATCTAAGAATGCAACCAGAGTGTACTCTCTATGATGAAGGGAATATTCAATAGTGCGTACCAAGTTATGCAAGGCCGTTTCTACCGATTTCCCTTTGCGGTAAGCGTGTTGTGCCATAGAGAAAAGATTGGGTTCTATGGAACTACGCAGATGGATATCAATCAGTCGTTCTAGAGTTTTGAGAAGGAATGATGATAGGCTGATAGGTCTGAGATCCTTCGGATTTACATGGGAGCTTTTACCCGCTTTGGGTATGAACACCACTTTAACTTCTCTCCATAAGGATGGTATGTGTGCAAGGTTCATACACCCTTCCAGAATTATCTCAAGGATAGGGATGATGATGTCTGAAGCCATTTGCAGTTCAGCTGGTATTATACCGTCAGGTCCAGCTGATTTATATGGATCGAAGCTGTCGATTGCCCATTTGAGTTTTTCCCTAGTAATCAGACCTAGTTTATTTGTTGTTATTTTGTTAGACTCTATTGAGTCATCACTGCATATATTTTGGGAGCTACCTGGGAAGTGAGTATCTAGTAGCAAGTCAAGTGATTCCCCACAAGATTTAGTCCAAGAGCCGTTGATAGTTTTCAGGGCGCTTGGCATAATGGGATTTGACGAGAGGATTTTTCTCAATCTTGAAGCTTTTGAAGAATCTTCTATTTTGTTACAGAAGTTTCTCCAGGAAGTTCTTTTATTTTTCCTCAATTGTTTTTTATACTTCTTAAGGGATTCTTTATATAAATCCCAGTCAGAGAGTTCTTTGGAATATTTAGCTCGGTTGAAAAGTTTTCTACATTCCTTCCTGAGCGATTCTAGCTCTAAGTTCCACCAATGAGGTTTTTTCTTTCCTCTTATTTGGATAAGAGGACAGGATATGTCCATTGATTTATTGAGAGCTGAGGTGAGATCATTGACTTTATTGTCAAGATCGATTCTGTCTAAGGGGATACGTAATAGGTTAGGTTTAATTAATCTGCTAAGAGTATCTCTATATTTTACCCAGTTAGTTTTCCGATGATTCCGGAAAGCTATCTGTTTCGTAGTTTCATCATTTAGATTGAATTGTATATACCTGTGATCAGAGAAAGAGTGCTCTTCTGATACTATCCAATTCGTGATCTTTTGATGAATCGAGTCGGAGACAAGAGTAATGTCTAATACTTCTTGTCGGTTTCTGGTTATGAATGTTGGTTCATTACCAATATTGCTTACAATGAGGTTAGTACTGAGAATAAAATCAAAAAGTGACTCACCTCGATCGTTTATGTCAGAGCTTCCCCATACTGTATGGTGGGCGTTAGCATCACATCCAATGATGAGGCAGATTTTTTGCCGTTCGGCGTCAGCGATTAACCTCTTTAGCGTGTCGCCAGGGAGAGGGCCCAGGTGGTCGTGGCTGAGGTACGCAGACGCAAGCCAGTAGGTACCTTTCTCGGTCTGGAGTCTGACTGCGGTTACGTCTTTATCGCTGTAATCAGGGAGTAAATATACATTAGTGGTACTTCTTACCAATATGCAGGATCTGGGATCACCTTTGTCCGTTGCATGCAGCAAGTAGTAGTCAGAAGTCCTGAGTCCTTGAATTGTGGATTTGTAAATCCAGGGTTCTTGGATCAGGACGACATCTTCCCCATTTTTCTTTATGCGGAGAAGAAGGGAGGCTGAAGCCTGTTTTGAGTGCTGGAGGTTAATCTGAAGTAGTTGCAGCATCATCGCTACTTTCCTTCAGATCCGCCCCTACCACGGTTTCGTTGAGCTCCTCTTCAGATTCTGACTCAGAAGGTGACCGTAGGAGATCATCCTCACTGAGCAGAAATTCGGACATGCGGTTAGCCTCCATGTCAGAGAAGCTGTCAATATTGGTAGCCTCAGGAGGCGGGTTAGTAGGGCATATTCTCGTGTTGGACGTACTCGGTGCATCTACTTCCATTGCTGGTTGGTCGATGCAACGAGTATTTTCCTCCACAGAGGATATGACCTGTGACAGTAGAGGTGAAGGTGTTTCCTCATCTTTTTTGTAGACTTTCAGGATAGCGGTAGTCCAACCAAACCTAATAACACCTTGAGTTGACACTAGGGGAGCCAGAGATTCCTTATTGAGTACCATGATGGCAGATCTATAAGGACCAACTGGATCTTCTAGCTTCGCAACCTTCCAGTCGTGAGTAGGGAGAGTTGGATTACCGTACCTGATCATCTTTAGGATTGTATCCTTGCAGGATAGATTTGCTGGGATTCTGATGCGAGCTCTAGGTCTGCAAGGAATGTCTTCCTTAGCCACGACTTCGAGCTTAGCACCAGGCCATAGCCCCTCTAACCTACTAACAGCAAGCTTATATAGATCATATGATCTCTGGTCATCAAAGGCGACGAGTTTGGCCCTACCCTGGTACCACCCTGCATCTTCAAAGACAACAGGCTCTCCTGGATTCTCCATTATAAGAGTCCAGTACGATTCCTGGAGTTTATTTGAGACCGTCGTCCATTGATCAGAAGATATCATACCATCCACATTGCTTCTGTCGATAACAGCTACAATAGTCTTGTCCTTTAGCACGTCACTAAAGGACAAGTCTTTTTTAGCATAGGAGGTGTTATGCACCTTTGGTTTTTTGGGGTTCGGAGTGCCTCCCTCTACAGACCGTTGTCGCTTCGACGAGAAGTCTTTGCTGGTCGTAGGTTTAGCAAGAATGTTCCTAGCCCAAGCGAGTTTAGCGGATTGCTTTGAGTCTAGATCGGTCATTGGCATACTTCCAATGACTTTTTCTATTCTCTCTGCGGCCCGCCTCTCGCTGCGTGATGCGTTTTTGTTTCCCTCGCTGGTGGAAGATGAGCTGTTTGTCACAGTTCTGCCGTCAGGGAGGGAACCCTCCATCGTGTTCGGACGGGGTCTGCTCTCACCAGTGGTAATATCGCGCGTCGCAGATATTTTTCTTGTCAGAACAGCCCCCTTCGAACTCGTGAGAGGTCTAGGAGTGGGTTTAGAGCCAAGCGTCATGGCTATATTCCCACGATTTTGTGTAAAGAGTGTTTTTGCTTCCGTACCCTTTGGGACTTGACCACCGTCAGCAGAGGAGAGGCTGACAGTCGCAGTCTCACCACTACTAACGCTGGGCAAACCCACCGAGTACGGATTGGATATAGTACCAGCAGGAGGTACACCTCCTCCCTTACTAGTAATAGCGTCTAGACTGTGAGTCGTTTCATCATTCCTAGGAGTGCCTGGGATGATGGTCGGCTCAGCAGTCCCACCGCTCTTCACTTCTTTGTGGATGGACAATTTTGTATTTATCGCTGGCGACTTAACCTCACCTGAGGTCAAGCCCTCGCCGGCAGTCGCGACACCTGCCGACCTCTTTTGACTAGGTAGAAAATACATTATTGGATGTAGGTTAGGTGCCTCTGTATAAAGCATTAATCATTGATTTATCTTAGGAACACCATCTACATGCGGTCGTGCGTCGTCGTCGTCGGTGGCAGCAATGGCGATGGCGGCGTATGGGATTGGTGTTGCCTCAGCGTGTATAGAAATTTACGATTAAAAATTCAAAAGTAGGTACGAGTATATCTGAAGTAGGTACATAAATTTTAAACAAAACGAACGAAAATTTTTGCCCCCAACAAGAATAACAAGAGATTTATATCACGTTAAAGATGGAGGAAATGCTCACGATATACGAGTATGATTGTATTAATGTATGTATAGAGTCGCTAAGATGTAGAAAGTTATACATATGGTGTTCGTGTGTGTGATGTCCTGATGGGCTATAATATGGGTCGTGTTCGCGTTATTGTTGAATGGTGGTAATGCGTGCTTATAGTGAGGTTAAGGGTCCCATTGGTGCTGGTATTATGTTTTTGGCATTTATATGACTGCTTCGTTGAAATTTAAATTTTTGATTTTAAGTGCGTGATATAGGTACACAGGTGAAATTTAGAGTTTTGCTATTGTTGACACGTAGATTATTTTTGTTGATAAGGATATTGTGCTTTCTCTTACTTTATTTCCCTTTACTTTTAACGAAATCCATAATATTGATCCCATGGGTGAAATAAGTTGAAACAAAAACTAATGTGTGATTTATTATTATAACACAAGAAGAATTAAGAAATTATCTGGTACCAAACATGGAGTTATGTATTTCTTAACAAAATAATTCAAATTTCCATTCACACATTAAGGAGCAACAAAAAATATTAGCAGGTAGGTACCTTCCATACAAATGACTTTTAACTAATGGTTATTTAATGTATGTAGGTGCTTGACTATAATAAATTAAATGATTGAAATAAATGCACACGTTTATAACTTGTGTTAATGAAACAAATCATTGGTTGAAAAATTATGTCAAATCTACTGTCGAAATTAACTTTTAATTGCTTAAACATTCTTTCAATAAACTATTATTTATAATACTTATGAGAATGAAATTCTTTGATTTTTTAACTTTAATAAGGAATGTTTTTTTTGGACGTTTGGTTTTCAATCTGGCAATACTTTTTTTCGGAGTTGGTCTGGTCTGATTTGACAACTGTCACTTTATTTATGAAGTAACATTTTATATGGAATGTAGCCTCTTCTGCCAGTTAATTTGACGTGACACTAGTGTTAAAACACACACAAATGCCATCCAAATAAAATTATTTAAATTTAACCTGTCCGCCTGTTAAGTTTGACCTCTATCACCGTTGAAACACACTCAAAAGCCATTTTTAAAGAAACACTCTGCCAGGTTATTTCAACGTGACACCAGTGTTAAAGCACGCACACACATGCCATCCAAATAAAATTATTTGAACTTAACCTGGCCGCCTGTTAAAGTAGCCCCCTATTAGTGTTGAAACATACTTTCAAGCCATGGTTAAAGAAACACTCTGCCAGGTTATTTCAACGTGACACCAATGTTAAAGCACATACAAACACAAGCCATCCAAACAAGGTCAGTTTCAAGTTATTGATATTTGGCACAAGTTTTTTATGCAGCAAAGAGTGGCCCAGGGGATGCGTACTATCTCCATGTGTGAGAGTTCACAAGGTGTTTTTAAAATAAAATAATATACATAGTAATAAATTCCTATACTTTCAGAATAATCCAAAATGAATTGGACGGTAAGCAGCGTTAGAGATGGGATCCAAGACATAATAATTACTGGATACAGGGTTGGTTTAACATTGAATCATGTTAAATTAACTAAATCTTCATGTTAAATTTACAGGCCGTTGAACATTTTATTCATGCTTTTGAACTAGATTTTCATGTAAAGCTAGCTAGATTTACAGGTAAAAATAGCTAGATTCTCAGGTAAATTTACAGTTGTACTTTTTTTAAGGCAGTGTTAACTTTGCCTGAAACCAACGTTAATTTAACACGACATTAATATCAGGTATCACGTTAAGCCGTTAGCCTGATCTACCGAGTTGAAAAATAACAACCTGAAATTAGGTATAATAAACCAGAAATTGGTTGGTTATACCAGCTTCTTTAACTGAGTGTGGAGTTATGTGAAGTCGCTTGTCTATGGATATAAGCCCGAGACGATTGACACATTGGAAGAGGATATTCGGTGCGTTATTGCTGACAGATGACCCCAATATCTACAAAAAGTGGCCGAAAACTGGGCCTTTCGACTGAAATTTATTCGAGCCAGCCGTAGCAGCCACTTGCCCGAAATCATTTTTAAAACATAATGGAAACCCTTATTTTTATAAAAAAAAGCTAAATTCATGGTCATAACATTAAATTATATGCGTTTTATTTCTTCTTGAAAACCACACGTCTAAGAAAATAACACCCCTTATCTAAAACAAAATGGATTTCTATAAGTCTTTCAAAACAACAATAAGAAACCCTGTATAAGCTTCCTCATCAAGAATATTGTTCAATTTTCATTCAAGTTTGACATACTGACTCACAAGGACACAAGCAGAAGAAGTGTCGCCCTGTTATATTTTAGTATGATACAATTTATTTTTTTTCTTAGTGTTAAATGGATAAATTTGTTGCTCTTGCTCTAGGTCATCCAATTCATGACCCCATAAATATCCATATCTAACACATAATATAGTTTGCTATCTCGTCTATTTGATGTCATAGTATAAAATTTATGTTGACTTGCATTTACATGATGGTGTTGTGAATACACACACACACAAACATATCTATACAATAAATTGCATGTGAAAATGTGACAGCAAACAAAAAATAATGTTTACGACTTTATATTTTCCATTTAGAGAGCGCTAGCTTCATGTAATATAGTTTCGGACATCATAAAGTTCTTACACTTCGCAGGCACACATCATGGATTATAATGTCAACCCTTCTATATGTACCTACATTTTGTATATTCATACATTTCAACATTGTTTATTCATTCTCTCTGTATATATGTCCTTGTCTGCCCCCGCCCGCCATTACCATATTCAACCCCTTTTATAATGTCCTTGTTCAACTAAATGTGTTTCTATATGGATTTGCATGATTACTATGTCATTATTCTGATTCTGATTCTGATTCTGATTGAACATAAACAAGGACAACCAACATCCGACATAAACGACAACCGACAACAGGATACAACGGCAATCAAGCAAAATATACCTACATACATAGGCACATATACGACTAGACTTCATAGACTATGCTAACAACACTTTCAATAAAAACACACTATGCATATTGGTATACCTCCATCATATAGTAGGCACAATTTGCCCCTCAATTCAGGTGAATAATTGATTTGTATATTTTCTATAAATCAACTCTTCGAGTGCCATTTGAGTATTGGCGAATATGATTGATGGTTGGAGTTGTGTTTGTGATGTCTTCAAGGACTTTTCGCTTTAGCCAAACGCAATCGGTTTGAAGTGGAAACTGGAAATCATATTTTGATGATGGGAAATTAGACTGATTGATGAATATTATTTTTTTTTCCTTACAAATTTCAATCATCAAAAAAGGGGATTATGTGGCAAGAGACGAGTTAAAAAGGACACCCTATACCCTCGTTCGAATATAAATCTTTGCTAGCAAAAAAATACAATTTATTATTAGATAATCGAAAACAGATATTATTGATTTTCTTAAAGGTTGAAAAAAAGATATTTTGTAGAGGATATAATAAAGCCCTAATACTTGCGGATAAATGCATGTTCTTGCAACTTCTTTAATGTCTTCGTAGTTTTATTGGGGTGTTTTTTCCGAGGTACTGCCTCTTGCGAGGAACTGACAAATCCTCCAAGAGTATAATTGTCATGAATAAATGCTTCTCATCTAGCCGTTCGGGCTCGGCAAAAAATTGTAGATCCCCTCCATTCCTGCCAGCAACATGCACAGAGGAATGGTTGAGAGTTGTAAGTCACTAGGCCCTGGTTCTCCACGAGCTGTTGCGCCACAAAATTCATTTATTTAAATAAGCTAAGCTAAGCTAAGGTAGGGTTATAAAGGTTAGTACATATGAATATTTAAAAATTAGTTTTTGAAGAAAAAATCAGTTTTTTAATTTCAATTCTTCCAAAAAAAACCTATGATGAACGGGTTGTATAGAGTTTTCAAATTGAAAATGATAAGATCATTGAATACAAGAAGCCAATCCAACTAACGGGTGATTTTTTAGCTGGTTTGGTTTTGGCAACACTGGTTTTGACAGCTGACGTGTGTTTAGTACCTTGTGTCACTGTCAAACAGCTTCAGTTTGGTTTACAATTTAACCATGGATCGTCTTACAAATGAACAACGCTTGCAAATTATTGAATTTTACTATCAAAATTCGTGCTCGGTTCGAAATGCTTTTTTATCAAAAAATTGTGTTCAGCGATGAGGCTCATTTTTGGTTGAATGGGTATGTAAATAAGCATAATTGCCGCATTTGGAGTGAAGATCAGCCAGAAGCATTGCAACAGCTACCAATGCATCCCGAAAAAGCCACTGTTTGGTGCGGTTTATGGGCCGGCGGCATTATTGGGCCATATTTCTTCAAAGATGATGCGAATCGCAGCGTTACTGTCAATGGTGAACGCTACCGAGCGATGATAACAAACTTTTTTTGCCCGAAATGGAAGTTCTTGACTTGCATGATATGTGGTTTCAACAAGACGGTGCCACATGCCACACAGCACGCGAAACAATGGCGCAATTGCGAGGCGAGTTTGGTGAACAGTTAATTTCACGTTTCGGGCCGGTCAATTGGCCGCCTAGATCATGCGATTTGACACCATTAGATTATTTTTTGTGGGGGTATGTCAAGGCTTATGTCTATAGGGACAAGCCCGCTTCGATTGACGCACTAGAAGAGCCAACATCCATGCATTCATTCGTGAGATACCGGCCGATATGTGTGAAAGAGTATGCCAAAATTGGACTCAGCGGATGGGCTACCTGAGACGCAGCCGCGGTCAACATTTGCATGAAATTATCTTTAAACATTAAATTGCAAAGTTCAAACTATCGATTCAAATAAATATATCATTCATTTTTTCGAATTTTTTTTTTTTTTTTTTTTTAAGTTCTAAACCTCTTAAAAAATCACCCGTTACCTTCTATCAGGCTTGCCATGTCATGTACAAGTTCGATAGCCCAATTATTAAAAAAAATTTGTAGTCCAAAATCGGAGCCGAAAAAGTTGCCCAAAAAAAATAAAATAAATGTTCTCATAACTTCAATCGCAATTTATTTTTATTTTAAAAAACAACAGTAAATTAATTAAATTTTTTTCTTGATTTCTTGAGTTTTATTTATGATTTATTTATACGAAAACAAAAATATCGCCCGTGCAAGAAATACCATTTCATGCCTGGTCAAAAGTACGTATACATCTGGTGACGGTGGCGTAACTACAGGGGGAGGGGAAAAGGGGGGCATTTGCTCCCCCACCAGACCATACAAATAAAATTGAACAAAATTAAATAAACACTGAAAACTGCATAATAACTTCAGTTATGATCATTGAGTGAGTGAGTGAGTGATAAATCGGTTAACAGATGTCAATCAGATCATCGATTATCGTGCTGAGAAAAAAAATTGGGTAACATATTTTAGGTGTTTCCGCAAAACCTTATTAGGATGTTTAATACCAAGGTCAAAAGCTAAATAATGGTTTCTTGAAGATAAATGAATATATTTGAAAGATTGAAAAAGAGTTTCCAAGGAGAGTAGTGTTCATATATCAGAATTATCATAAAAACTCAAAATTTTACAAAAAAAATTTTGATTCTAATATCACAAAAACCTTAAGTAACTTGAGCAATAGACCGAATTCGAATTCAGTGTATCAAAAGCCATCAGAAAAGTAATTTTTGGAGCATGTTAGAGACAAAAATTCAAATTTTGTCACCCAGTCTAATTTATTAGTGTGCTCGAGTGGATTTCCGGAATCAGTAAAAATACGTCAAAACTCCGAAAAAATCATTTTTGCTTTTTTTCTATGTTAAGTCACAAAATTTTTGTTGAAAACCTCAGATACGGATTCAGTACCCCTTAAAGCATTTTGTAGTGAAAAAATGAAAACTAAATCACAATTTGGCTGCTTAAAAAATTGTCATTTATAAGTGAATATCCAAAATGAAAACGAATACGAACAAACAATGTCAAATTTAATCATATCGCTATCTCTATCGAATCCACAAAAAAAATGTTTCCATTTCATGCATTTTTCTGTTTTCTTCACATATATACAAGAAAATTGACAGAATCGTGCAGTTAGTTTTCAGGAAAAATGGTAAGGTGGTTCGAGCATCGATAATATAGTTTTCATATACACAGAACTAAAATTGGTTCTTTGTGTCAATTGCGCATTGAAAAAGTGAAAGCAATGCTTGGCAGCAGATGTGAAATCTATTCATTCGATCCACTTTTTCACAGAATCCGAATCGGCCCCCTAGTCTTTAAAAGGAACCAAACGATATTGTACCACTCATTAGCCAATGGGATGATCGAAAGATGACACGACGCAACGTGTTACCAAAATACCACACACATGAATATTTTCATTCAGGCACTATAACCAGAATTTGTAAACCGTTTGCAACAGTCACTTTACTGTAGTCACTTTTTTGTAACCAAATGTCAAAGTGTGGATTGACTCAAGCCAGGATCCTTAACTTTCAAGCGACCTTTATGAACCTATTAAGCGCATTCAAGTCAAGCAGCTCTGCCTTAAATAGAGTAGCTTTTGCCGAAGATGATCAGCTTACAGACCAAGTAATCTCAACAAACCCAAGTGAAAAGCAACGAACGACTACAAGATCAAGCCACACTTAAGGTATCGTATCCCATGACCAGGCCACTAAGAAAGGGAATACTGTGACAGCACCCACACATTAACGAATCACACTGTCAAAATCACGTCGATAATATTGCGCTAGTTTTTGTGCACCGGAAGATCAAACTTCTCTTTCATCGTTCTCATCTGCATCTAGCCCAGGAAAACTAGACTTTCACTTCGAAAAAAATCCACCAAAGCTGAATTTTGGTGGAAAGCTTTGTTTTAACGTGTGAAGCACCTAAAAAGTTAAGTAAGTTGTGGCCGGGGCTAAATTTTGTAGAAGGCTAAAAGGGGGGAAAATTTAGTTTTTTTTTCTTAATTTCTCGAAAACTATGAATTTTTTTTTTTTGAAAAAAATGTGGAAACACAAATTGTAGCTTATGTAATTCTACACAAAGATTAACATACTTTTTATTATAAATACAATCAGTAGATTCAGAGAAAATCATGAAAGAACTTAATGGTTAAATAAATTTTGTCTAAACATTTTTTAATTTCCTTAATCGATGGTGGGAAAAAGTGTTTGTACGATTTATGCTTGGCTACGTCCTCTCATTATGAAATTAAGTTTTCGGGGTGCCCGGGTAAAAGGAAGACTTGGAAGATTTGGTTTTTATTTAACAACTTAAATTAAATTTACTTTTAAGCATATTATAGCTTGTTGGCACAAGATTGAAATCTGAGACTGAGACTGAGATTGTCCAAAAACACATTTTTTGGCGAAATATAGGATTGATATTTTTGTATTTTTTGCTGGCCATAACTCTTTATTGGACCAAGGTTGTATCCAAAAATTGACAAAGTCTGCTAGCTCTCGGTTTACTTAGTAGTTTCTGTATTAAAAAAAAAAAAAATTTTGAAAGTTTGTATGAGGAAAATTTGCAAAATTTCCCAAGCAACATTTACGTATAAGGTATGCCACAGTAGGTTAACAAAACACCCTTAAGTTTCACAATGATTTATAATCATATAATATGATAATGAATACTTTTCTAACCATAAGGACCATAATTATGAAAAATTAATATGAGAAAAACTCACACAAAAGTGTTTAAAACTTATATAGTGATGGTTGATGGATATCAAACGTTTTATATCGCCCTTCTTTTATAACCAAGTGAAAGATATTAATGACATAAACTTAAATATAATATTCTTACATAAAAAAAACAGACTATTAAAAAAGGTATGCGACATAAAAACCTAAAAAAAAAAAAAACTTTCTAACCTGAATGTAAGTTTTCCGCACACACTTTACCACTATTATATATTCGTCAAAGTGGAAAATTCTCATAAGTTATTCTATGAAAATGTGAAGAGAGCTGAGCAATCATCAAGTCACTCATCAGATTCCACACGAAACCCGCGCTCATTAAGTTAATTAAAAATTAACGTCATCGTGAATGAAAAACTGACAAACTGACTTGGCGTCGTGCTACCGCATTATACCCCCATAATCGTCGTCATAATCATCATCATCATCAACAGCAACATCGTATAGAGTTTCTCAACCCTAAGTTCAAAACTACTCAATCTTTTAGTTCCACTTGGTATAAAGGAGCTAAGAAACTTTAGGTAGTTCCATACCTGTATTTGGTAGAAAAACTTCCATTACCTGGAATGAAAATTTTTTATGTAGGTATTAAGGTTCGCGTACGTGAGCAGTTATATTTACATATACATACCTCTATGTATTTTTGTTCCATTATAATCCTACTCGCGTTCCAACTAATAACCATAATTTTTCAAAATGGTTTGAAAACAAAGTATAAAGCATTTTTATAATACTCGTTCCAAAGTATGATAGAAAATACGAGTAAAGGAGTGAGTTTGTAGGTACATAAGATGGTAATTAAATGGCCGTGCAATTTCTTGAAATATGTTATGTAGGTATGAACAGATATGTACGCATACACAAATGAAACTTTTTAGAGCTCAGGACATACCTACTTCTATGGTCACCCACCGAATTAAAAAATACTGCTGCTGTTGAAGCTTATTTTGTGAAAATCCAAAATGTCCCTGCATACATTATGGGGCTTTTGTAAGGAATAAATTAGGCTTAGCAACCCAGGATGTTGTTATCCTTGCAAAAATAAGAAGACAAAACTGCAAGCTATGCACAAATTTGTAAAGGGTGGCCTTACGCAGAGCACAAAAATATAATCTTTCTATAGCAATGCATAAATGCAAACACCAAACATATGAAGGAGGGACGGTAGTGTCCTTGTAGTCCTTAGTCTTTGCGCTTAGCATCATCTAGATACAACCTATAGGTACAAAGTATTGTGCTTAATGTTGACTGCAGGCGTTTCCTAATATTTTTTTATTTTTGAAATGAACAAAATGGTAAGATTGTCTCCAACATACCATCATACATTCCTTCGTCCTTGTTTCGTTGTTTAACTCGTATACTGGGAATATTCTTGAGAATAGATATTGCAGGACGCAAATTATCGAAATGGGTCGCCATACCCACAAAACAGATGGAGCAGCAGTAGCAGCAGATAGTTTGCCTCATTCGCACTTTTGTGCATAGAATGCGTGCCTTCGGACGAATCATCATCATGAATACATTCTGCATAGGTATAGTATATTTCTATGTATGTGTATGCAGAATTATGCCCTACGCTCACAATAAGCTTCCATTTCACCAAAAACACACTGTCCTTATAGGTACGTACATTTATAATATTCTTCGCCTGGTCTGGTCCTCTAGGTAGCTAGTTCTTACTTTATTCCACGAAGGCAAATGAAAACAATAACAGCTTTTAGCCACATATCCTAAAAGAACAGAAGTCGAACGAGCTGGATATAGGCTGGTGATGCTGATGGTGCTGGTCTGGTGACGGTCGTCTGGCCTAGCATGATACAAAATGCTGCGTCATCATAAGAAGGACTCTGCATACAAATTGCCTACCTATTCTTACGCTTAGAGGCGTTATAGCATAGCATGGTTTTTGGATTTCTGATATTTTATAGGAATACCTACCTCCTATATATAAAGGGACATTTGTGGTAATGAATTTCTGGAGGGTTATATTTAGATGCGATATGTGTGTGTATGTGAATGTGTGAGTATGTGATTGTAAGTGTTTATTGAAGATTTATTTGTGCTTTCATTTTTTGTGTTGTAAGTATAAAAGGTCCCTTCTCGGTAGAGCAAATAAAATCGAAAGGACTTTTGTAATAACAACAACAAAAGGGGATAGACAAAACCAATAAGGAGCTAGATATAGATACATGGATTGATGTAAGTTTAGGATAAAATATCTGAATTATTTAAACGAAAATGTCGGAAGCAGTTCATACGGCAGTCAAAATGATTTCTATCATAGAAAATCAATTATATTTACTTGGTTTTGTATTGAGTTAGGATAAGTTGCAAAGATGTGATTTAAATTTAGAGCTTGTATGATCTATCAATGATTTATTATAAGAAACGTTAGGTTGGGTCAAAAAATCAACTTTATCAAGAATTTTTCCCTTGTTCAAAAGAAAATTTTATATAAAAATAGAACTCAAGTTGTTATCAAACTTTTTATTACAATTATTGGGAAAACAAAAAAAGTGTGTCTTACAAATCTATCTGTCTGTTCGGTCCCTCTTAATAGCCTTGATCGATTTTCTTCAAACTTGTTAAATTGTGTGTTTTGGTAAAATGACAAACATTTTTTTTTTAATATGTCTTTAAACCAAATATTACAGTATTTACCATTATTTTTAGAGCAATCTAAGAAAATCCTGGTTTTTCCGAAAATGTGCGTCGTCAGATTCATTGACAAAAAACAATAAATTATTTTCAGGTGAAATGCTTTTTTGATAAAAATGGGTTTTTACACATCTTTAAATATTTTAAGAAAATATTTTGCCTTCCATACAAACCATTGAGGTTCTCAAAAAATTTGATATCTTACAATATTTTGATAAAATTGTTTCTCATTTGCTAAAATTGGTACGGTCTATTAATAAAAGAAAGTTTTTGATTTAAAATTTCTCATTATCGGCTTGTGGATTTAAATAAGATTTGGAAAAAAAAATCCAAAAACTCAATATAGCTAGCGTATCGAAATTTTGAAAAAAGAAATTTTTGAATTAAAAAAAAAATATTAAAATATATTTTAAAATGGTCGATTTTTTAGAAACGTGGTACCAGTGGAATTTTTAAACACTTTTTCGAATATTGTTAACATTTTTGTATACATAATTAAGTTTTTTCAATAATTTAGTTTTCTTAATAGTTTATCAAACATATTTTCTTTCGAAAATGAATTTATAAAATTACTTCAGTTTGTTGAAATTAGTACGATCTGCCACAAAATATTAATACCAATAATACCCATTGGAAGGATTTGTTAAAAATTAATTCTAAAAAAAAAAAAAAAAAAATTAACGACTGCGTCGCTCATACTTGCTCTCATGTTGAAGACTCTGAGGGTTTAAACAACTTGTATGTGAAGACATGGATATTTTGAGACAAAAATGTTTAAAGTAGGAATAGGAACGATATTTAAATTAGCTTAAGCAACTTCTTTAAGATTTTGAAATAAAAGAAAAAGAACGCCATCTTAGTTCTTGATTGAATAAAAATTAAATTTATATTCGTTTTAGAAGCCGTTTTTAAGAAAAAAACATTTTCCTTAACGGCTTTTCAACATTTGTAAGGAAGGTGTCGTTATATTATCACATATTTTTTTTTTTTAAATACTTCAAAGAGTTTAAAAAACCACACAATTGCTGAGTTTCATAAGATCGACCGTGTAGTTTTCAAAATCTTTGATTTTCAAAAAAATATATTTATATTTTCAAAAACCAAAACAAAATATATTTGATTATGCTAAAAAAGGACCTATTTATGTTGTTTTGGAGCTTCTGAATAGAAAATAATTTTAATCAAAATGACCATTTAAAGAAAATCTAACATAAAAATGGTTCCTTGGGAGGAACAGTCCCAACTAACAATTTAGCTTGTGTAAGGTAAAATTTTTCGAATTTGGCAAGTAATAGCTTGTATAGTGCTTGTATAAGGCAATCTTGAACAAACCAAGAATTTTGCACCTGAAATTTAAGCAAATAGCTGCTATAAGGCCTTCAAATATGAGTTACACAAGCTCTATACAAGGCTTGTAAATATAAGTTATAAATAGCTTGTATAAGGCCTTCCAAAGTAGTTTACTGAAAATTTTTAAAATAATAGCTGCTATAAGGCTCTCCATGACAAATCATTGCAAACAACTTGTATAAGGCTTGTTTGTAAAGGCCTTATACAAATTAAAATAATCAGTGAAGATCAACAAGTGTGTCTTAGAAAATATTGTGCTTATACAAAAATCAGATTAAAATAAATAAGAACGATAAGTACCCATTGAACATGGTTAAATAGAAAAGAAGTGCTTACAGTAAAATTGAACTTTTTAGCAAAATTTTAAAATGAACAAATCATGGCAAAAATTAAAGAGATTTGGAACCTACCAAAGACAAGTGAGAAAAAACAGAGAAGCAATTCTTAAAACAGCCAGAGAACATTCAAGAAGTTTGGAAGAACAAAGAATAGATATTAGATGCGCACAGTTATTTTCTGTTCCCTCTGCGTGAACGTGAAATATATGGTATCAACTTATTCACTTTTGATTATATTTTCCTCAACAGCAAATTGGAGTGCTAGACTGGAACGAGGAAGGAATCGAGTTCAAATCCCAGGTAAAAAAAAAACTTTTCATTTTTATAACTAAACTAATATTTGACTCATTACAGAATACAAAAAGAAAGATTTCGGAAGCTGACTGACTAGAAAAAAATACAATAAAATAAAATGCAATACAAAATACAACATCAGAAAAATAAAATAAAAACTAATAAAAAAAATATATTTTTTTTATTTCAGAATCACCTTTGCTAAAAAAAATGTTTTCTCTCGATGGATTGCTTATGCAAAGTAAATTTGTGTAAGGTCTTATTAAAAACATCCAAGGCAAGCTATTGGCAATAGCTGCCATTAAATGGCTTGGGTAAGGCCTTATATAAACACTCAAGGGAAGCTATTGATAATAGCTGTCATTAAATGGCTTTGGTAAGGCCTTATTTTAAAATCCAAGGCAAGATATTGGCAATAGCTGTCAAAATGGCTTTCGTAAAGGCTCATATAAACATCCTAGGATTGTTCAGCCAAGTTAATAGCAGTTCATGACAAGCTATTTGCTGCTATAAGACCTGTCAACAAAGGGGTTTAGGCAGTTAATTAGCTTAAGTAAATGCGCCAAAATGACTTGCATAAGGCCTTTTACTATTTCTATAGCAGTCTGAAAATAGCTTGTATAGAACCTTATACAAGTTAAATTGTTAGTTGGGGTGTTAATACCCTCTTTTTTTAGAAAAATAGTAAATGATGTAAAAAAATGGTTTCCCATCCAAAGGCAGTCCTTACCGAAAGAAATTTACTGAATCTTCTTAGGAAAAGTTGTTGAGCAGTTTTTGAAAAAAAAATTTGTAAAATTACAACAAATTATATGGCATGTAACTGTTATTTTTAGTTCTAAAAAAAAAAGATGAAAAACCTGTTTGAACGGCAATGGATTCTGCCATTTAGGCAGTAGCCGAACAGACAGACAAATAAACTCAGAGAAAAAAATCAGAGAAGTAATTAACTTGGGCCCTGCTAAATTTACAAGGTGCTTAATCATACAAAGTTACAGACATTTCAGAAATTTACCTGATTTGAATAACCTAACATATTTAGTGCTTAATTAACCTGGTTGTCTATATTACCGTATATAAGTTGATTTTAGAAGATGACCTGTTATTTTAACACTAAATTCTGGTAAACAAGAAATTTTGACAAGAATATAGCGCTAATTTTAACTGAGACCGTTTTTTTCTACACAGTATGTTATGAATTTCTTTTTACCATAAATCAGGTGGAAGTAACGTTTTATATATTTTTACAATTGTTATTGGTTGAATTTAGTCTGGCCTCACATTAAAGGAATATTCTGCCAGTTAATTTCAGCGTGACACCGGTCATAATAATTACCAGATACATGGTTGTTTCAAAATTGAATCATGTTAAATTAACTAGATCTTCATATTAAACTTACATGACGTTGAACATTTTATTCATGTTTTTTAACTAGATTTTCATGTAAAGTTAACTAGATTTACAGGTAAAATTAGCAAGATTTTTATGTAAAATTTACTGTTTTACTATTTTAAGGCAGTGTTAAATTTACTTAATGTCATGGAGATATTACCTGCAACCTACATTGATAACCAGTTAACCTGATCTACTAGACCTGCTTTTTTCTCTGAGTATAGACAGAATTGTGTGATCTGAACAAAATCTCGAGTTAATTTTTTTTTTACAGATGCACTACTTGTCATACCCTTATCGCATGTAAAAATTACAAGAAACTATAAATAAATTATTTAAAAAAATGTTAGTCTTGAATATCCTTAGCACAAGCAAAAATTATGGCTTTTTTATTCTTCTCATTAATAATATTTGTAAAAAAAACGTTTTTATTTTTGAAAAGTTTGCAAGCAATTATTAAACAATATTTTTGTTTCTTATTCCTTTGGTGTTCACTTAATTGCATATAAAACATCTGAACATTGAACGTGTTCGAAAATCTTGAATATTAAATATTATCATCGGGTATCTAGCTTCCGAGGGCACTAATTGTTAGTTACCTACTAGTTTGGATGGGTCACACAAGGCACCTTTTTTTATTTTTTCATTATTGGCTGAAAGGTTTTAAATTAATTTGTTGTACAAACACTTTAAATAAATTGGAATAATATTGCATATCAAAATATTCAAAATTGTATATTTCTGATTTATAAAAAAGTTTCAGTTTTCATAATTTCCATGTCCTTTTACAAGGAATGTAACTACAAACAATTGTTAAAACTCTAACTCCCCCTATAATCATAAAATCAAGTTCGTATGACCCAATCAAGCATTTTATTGATTCTATGAATTAGTTTAATGGTCTCAATTCAATGAATACATACTAATTCACTTCGTCAATAAAATCAGAGTATATATACCTTATCTACATAACGACCTGGAATTAACATTTGCTTAAAAGAATAAGAAGAACACCCTGTTCGCAGATATGTAGGTACTTATCCTTTTTGTCTTAACGTATTAGATACTAATAAGATGCAGTCATTCAAAAAGCCCAAATTGAATTTGATTAAATTTAACAATTTGTTGATGTAAGCAGAATTTATAAAATTTAACATCCTTTATAGATATCTGATTTTCTTATAACATGTACCTACCTACTCACCACGCAAATTTAATGTTTTTCCTCGTTTTTGAGAGAGAAAAAAACATTGAAGGAAAGGAACGTTAATTTTAATATTTTTTTTTTATTTTGTATCAAGTACATATTCACATTCACATACTGGCAATTGTTCAAATATTTTATTTTTCACCCTCAACCTCAAACCCCATTTTTTTTGGGTTGTATTTTTGTCTTTATTTTTCTCTCCTTGTGTACTTAATGTTAAATGTACCTAACTTGTGTATATATATTTCTGTCTTGTTTAAGTCAAAGATAAAGCAATATAACTTTCAAAATTATTTGTCTAAGGCAAAATACAAAATGGCAACACAAAAAAACAACAACAACAACAACGTCAACAAAATGTTCGTCATATTTTGTCAGTTTTATTTTTGTGCCTCTGGTTCTCTGTTTCTCTAATAATATCCTTAAACAAACCAAACAATCAACCAATACCTACAACGATGAGCAATAAAAGTGGAGGGTTGAGGCGGGTATAGCTGGGTTCTGGATATAAGTTTAAATGATGATGGCGAGAAGAATGGGACAAAATGTCTCAAATCGGAAAATACACAACACAAACTCTCACTGTCACTATATACACGAACGAATGAAATAACATTCAATTTTATACTGAATTGTATACCACAGTCTCTATACCTATACGAGCTAAATATCCTGAAGGCGATGCGAGGTTCCCTTGGAATTGAATGAAGGCAAGCATAAAAGAGGAGCTGCTTAGAATTCATGAAAAGGATTTACTTAATTAAGGACATCCAATTGTGTTTTTGAATTAAGTTTGAATCCTGATTAAATGTTATTATATATTTTAAAGGCATTTGTGTCTCTGGGCCTGTTTGTTGTTTGAAACGCAGACAGATATAATTTTTCTCTAGAATAACCGATAACATAAGTCGTTTGCTTGTTATGTGTTATTGGATGGACGATGTCGTTATGTTTAAAGTTGTTTGTAAAAACTATAATAATTAATTATACCTTGATTTGGAGCAAAGTTTAAAAGGTTATTTGGACAAAAGATATCTTTTGTCAATGGTTAATCAAACTAAAAACATTTTGTGTTCTTGATTTAAGTTTATAGGAAACAGCTATTTGAGGCTTTTATAGGTACTTACTGGATACATGAGAAAACATAAAATTAAGTAAATTTAAACCGTTGAAGCACTTTTTCTATTGTGTGTGTTTTTTTATCAAAAACAAAAATTTCTATTTGATTTAATTCACTTTGAGCTATACACATCCAACAAAGTTAGTTCAAAATTGAAATCTTTAAAGATAAAAAATTATTTTAGGCCTACCCTAATATCGTCATATATGTACTTAACATCATATACAAATTTTTACCACCAAATTTGAAGAAAATAGGACCACAAGATAAGCCTCTATCTCTATATATGTAAATTGTTCTCTGTACAGTATAAGCAATTGAAAACAAAATTTAAATATTTCCTTTTCTAAGGAGTCACAATAAAGTGTTAAGTACTAAATTTGAAGCAAATTTTACCACCATTATCTCATTATATGTAAATTGTGCACTGTACATTACAAGTAAACACGGGCGCAAACAGATGATCTAAAACTAAATTTGAATATTCCTTTTTCTAATTTGTCAAAGTTAAAATGTTTCTAAAACATTTGAAGAAAATTAGTCCACCAGCTTAGGCTCTATCCAAAAATATGTTAATTGTATACTGTACAATATAAATAGACACGATTGCAAGTAGAAGATCAAAAACTCAATTTGAGTATTCCCTTTTCTAGAGAGTCTTATAAAAGTGCTTAGTACCAAATTTAATTAAAATTAGACCACCAACTAAGCCCCAATCTCATTATATGTAAATTGTACACTGTACATGTTGCAAAAAGATGATCAAAAACTAAATTTGATTATTCCCTTTTCTAGGGAGTCTTATAAAGGTGTTTAATAAATAAATAAATTTAATGAAAATAAGCACCAACTTATACTCTATCTCATTATATGTAAATTGTACACTGTACATTATAAGTACACACGGTTCCAAGCAGATGATCACTAAACTAAATTTGAATATTCTTTTTTTATTCGTCATATGAAAATGATTCTAACAAATTTGAGGAAAATAAGTGACCCAGTTTAGGCTCTATCTAAAAATATGTAAATTGTATACTGTACAATATAAGTAGACACAATTGCAAATAAATGATCAAAAACTAAATTTGATTATTCCCTTTTCTAGAGAGTCTTATAAAGGTGTTTTACCAAATTTAATGAAAATTAGACCACCAACTTAGGCCCTATCTCATTATATGTAAATTGTACACTGTACAGTATAAGTACACATTTTTACAAATAGATGATCAAAATAATATTTTGAATATTTCCTTTTCCAGGAAGTCACATAAAAGTGATTAATAACAAATTTAAAGAAAATAAGACCACCAGTTAAGCCTCTACTTCCACATATGTAAATTGTTCACTGTACAGTATAAGTACACATACTTGCAAATATTTAGATGATTGAAAAAAAAATTGAATATTTCTTTTTCCAGGGAGTCACATAAAAGTTTTAGGTACCAAATTTTAAGCAAATAATACCACCATCCTAGGATCTATCTCATTATATGTAAATTGTACACTGTACATTATAAGTACACACAATTGCAAATAGATGATTTAAGCTAAAATTTGAATATTATCTTTTCTAGAAAGTCTCATAAAAGAACTGTTAAATACCAAATTTCAAACAAATTACTCCACCAGTTTAGATTCTATCTTTATATATGTAAATTGTACACTATACAGTGAAAGTACGTACGTTTACAAGTACATGCACGTGCACACCAACGAACGATGTTATGATTTAAATACATTTATTTGTGGACCTCTTCATCAATATTATGTTTACTTTAAACCACGATTTAATTTTTAAACGAAACCAATACTTTCTATTCCAGCAAGTAAAAGTTTCACATTTCAAAAACCAAGGATACTATAATTTTCATTTTCACCTTAATGGCCGGAAAGTACATAAATAATAAACCAAAAGTGAATACTTATTTTGTAACCAAAAAAACTGCGCTTTCAGACATTTAAAAATAATTACAAACAATCGCATATTTGTTTAGTTTTAAACTCAGTAAACCAAACAAAAAAAAAGAACAGCAACAACATTATGACAAAAATAAATTTTAAAATAATTTTGCTATTTACACCGCACTTAACTGACTAAAGTGACCCTTTGTAACGTTTTAATTTTAATTTTCATTTTTAGCTTTTTATTTGCTTTATATAAACTTAACGAGCGGGGTATTATTTTTTTTTTTTTTGCATTTGAGGCTAAACTTTTTCTACTAAACCACTCTTCCACATTATAGCTTAAAAAAAAAAAAAATAAAGTAAAAAAGGGTCATTGGCAGGAAGGAGTAATAGAACTGTATGCTATGTCATGCGGCAGGAAAATAAGCAAATATTTGTTCAACTGAAAAACATCATTTCAGGCCAAGCTAAGTCAATATAGTTTGCTCCTTACTTTTTCAAGAGAAAAATCACCAGAGAAGGTGGTTTGGTGCGGTGTGGTACTATAGCACGAAGTGAATTGTGAATGTGCCGTCCAAATTATACCTACAAACAAAAAAGTGTATATTCAGCGATAACATCACGCGAAGCAAACGTGCTTACCGACTCCTTTCCGAGCTATAATATCAGAGATTCTAGGAGGTAAAACAAGGATTTTTGTTTTTGTTGATTGTGTATTCTTTTATATCCTGTTGGGAGTGCACATTAAGCTAAGACCAAGAGAGTGTTTGGAATGAGTATACCTATACCCACCTATAGTTTGCTGGAATTGCTGAGGTTTGAGAACAGAGAGTGAAACACATTTTGCGGATTGCCGGAATATTTGTCTATGAAAAAAAGTAAACAATTATTCTTTTTTTTTTTCGTTTTCATGCTTGTGTAGATATAATAGGATAGGAAAGTTCTTTTTAATTCTACTCGGGCTTTCGCACACACAAAACACTCTTTAATGGTTGCATATAGATTAGCTAGACTAGAAAATTAATGAATTTTTTGTATCTAAAAAATATCATTTGAGATTCTATAGGTATTGGAGGTAATTTTGTCAATATTGACAATTAAGTGGGTGGCTCTATTAAAAAAATCCTTTGGAAATTCAAAATTAATTTTAAGGACTCTTTAAATGATTAGAGACTTTATTGTAGATTGGCACTGGAAACATACATTTTAGAATATTTAAAAGATAAGAAACTGTGTTTTTTTTTGCTAGAAACGTTTATTTTCGAATGTTTCACTATAAACTGAATTAATTCAAATACAATTCAAGTACAAAAAAATTCATAATAGTTTTCAAAAAAATGCTTTCTGGATACAAAAATGTTTGAATTCAAGATTAATTGAAGTGCGATGATAGGCAGGACGAAAAAAGTTGGGTTCAAAATGTTTTCTCTATATTTTTGTCTACAAACGCGCTGGGTCAATTTTCTTTATCATTACTCACGCATTATTTAATTTGTATTTTTTTTTTTTTTTTATCCGATGGAAATCTTCAAAAGACACTCGGTAAGAATTGGTACCAAGTAATGTGGGACTCTTACCGCACTAAAACCACCGGTGAATCAGGAAGTTTAAGTTGTAACACTTTCCATAGCTTTTAGATCATCAGCTCATGAGGCTTTGCTCTTCTTAATCTCCGAACATTGTCTCGTACATTTAAGACGGTCTCCATTTCGGAGTTGGTATGACTTTGCAGTCGCTGATTGTGTGATACAGCGTGTTTTTAACCACTTCTGTAACCATTTCAATTTGAAGGTCACGATGTAGATCGCTATTTCGTATATACCAAGGGGCATTTATTATTCCGCGAAGGACCTTGCTTTGGAATTTTTGGATGGGTTCAGCATTTGTTTTCTTTGTACAGCCCCGTAGTTGGATGCCACATGTCCAAACGGGTTTCAGTACTTGCTTGTATAACATTAGTTTGTTCTGGATAGATAGGTCAGAGTTCTTTCCTAGTAACCAGTACATTTTTCTGTACTTCAAGTTTAGTTCGTCTTTTTTCTTTTTGATGTGCTCTTTCCATTTAAGCTTTGCATCCAAAGTCATTCTAAGGTATTTGGCAGTATTGGAGTAAGGTACTGTTGTACTGTTTATAATAATTGGAACATTGTTTATTTTTTTGTTTGTAAAGTTTATATGCGTCGACTTTGTTTCATTTAGTTTGATTTGCCATTTTTGCGTCCAATCACTAACTTTATCGACTGCATTTTGCAGTTTTTGTGTAGCCTTCGTAACGGATTTATCTGGCACCAATATTGCAGTATCATCAGCAAAGGTGTCCATGATAGCGTTGATGTCCACTGGAATATCCCTTGTATATAACAGATACAGGGTTGGTCCAAGGACACTTCCTCTTGGTACACCTGCTTCAATTTTCTTTAGTTCCGAGTAATTTTGGTCGTACCGTACTCTAAAGAGTCGGTTCGTAACGTAGGATTTCAGTATTTCGTAGTACTGCCTGGGAAGATCCCTTTGCAGTTTGTACTCAAGTCCCAAGTGCCAAACCTTGTCAAAGGCTTGAGCAACATCTAAGAATATAGCCGAGCATACTTGTTTTTCTTCAAGTGCTTTTTCCACAACATCCGTAATCCGATGCACTTGGTCTATCGTGAAATGTTTATTTCTAAATCCAAACTGATGGCTCGGAATTAGTCTTCTTTCTTCTATTATTCTGCTTAGTCTTTTCAGAAGCAGTTTTTCGAAAACTTTTGCCATGATTGGTATAAGCGAAATAGGTCTATGAGATGTTACTTCTGTTGGTGGCTTACCTTGTTTAGGTATAACAATGACTTCTGCAATTTTCCAATGATGTGGCACATATCTTAGTTTAAGGCATGCATTTATTATAAATTGGAGTTTTTTGAAGGCTATAGAAGGCATCTCTTTCAAAACCTGAGCAATTATTAAATCGTACCCTGGTGATTTTTTGTTGGACAACTTATGTTGACACATACTTCTTACTTCTTTGAGCGTGACAAAAGGAATTTCACATTCGCCGTTTCTATCAACAAGTTGTAAGGGATCTGTAGCTGTGCTTGCTGGAAATGGCTTAAAATCATTCGCGAGATGTTCAGCGAAGAGATCAGCCTTTTGTTTTGGGTTTCCGATCCATTTACCATCTTGAAATTTTACTGGCGGGTTTTGTGCCTGTGGTCTTTTTTGGCGCTTAGCTGCTTTCCATAAGGAGTATTCCGTAGAAGCATCCGCCGTCAAACTATTCAGGAATCTACTAAGTGATTCACTTTTAAATTCACAGATTCTTTTCTTTAGTTCATTGTTAAGACGGTTAAAAACTGCCTTATCACCTGGAAATCTCGTAGCTTGCCATTTTCTTCGAGCTCTTCTTTTCTCCAAGATCAGCTCCGTTATTTCGACAGGATATTTTATTTCTTTTTCTCTTGAGTTCGAAATTGTTGGAGTACTTTCTTCTGCAGCCTGTTGCACATCAGCAATAAATTGTTCTACTTCATAATCAATCTGTTCATTTGTTTTCATAGGGGATCTTAGGTTTTTTTGTATTTGTTTTTGTATTTGTTTTTATAAAAATAACTGTAGGTACCTAGCATTTTTGGCATTTTTACAAAACTTTGTTTATTTTTCAAAAAATGGCTCCTCAGGTTTTTCTTACAAAAAAAGTAACTTTTATTTCTTTTAGTGTCGAATAGAAAATCTTTTTCTAAAAATGGTTTTTAATACTATGTAGGTAGGTATTGGGCATAGAGGAATTTTTTCTTTCTATGTATTTTTTTTTAAATCCAAAATGTTCTACTAAAATTTTTCCCAAAAACTCTATTTTTACTTTGGAAACTCAAAATTTCAAAAATGACATTTAGAATGTTTTGAAACCCGGTATCTACCGATTTTTTAACACATTTTATAATGTTCTTAAAAATATTTAGCAATGTATAATGTAAACGAAAATTCGATAATTCAAAATCGGTAGCTTAACACGAACTCAATAACGTTAAAGTTTTCTCAAAAACGAATTTGAAATATTCAAAAAAAAAAATTCGGAAATTGTAAGAATAAGTCAGTTTTCTAAGTTTGGGTCCAATGGGTTATTGGAGAAAAAAAAATTAAACAGAGATTGTTATATGTTTTTTTTTTCGAAAAATTAATAAACATTTAGCTCTCGAGTCATAACTGATAAAGTCATTTTACATTTTTTTTCATATTTCTCGTTAAGAAATTTTAATTGCATACCACAGATTCGAATTCATACAACGAAACTAAAGGTCGAAAAGAAAACTCGGTCTTTTGAAAAGTCTTTAAAATTTCACATTCTTTCTTATATGTTTTGAAATGGTCATTTGATAACCTGAAAGAACTCTTTTCTGTCAGTGAAAAAACATTTATTTCAATTTTTGTTGCTGAGAAAAAAAAAATAAATCTCATTTGGTGATTTTTATTTTGTTTTGCCCATTAAAAAACTCTGCTTTTAGAATTTTAAACAATTGTTTTATCAGTCATTATTAAATAAATTTTAGCTTGGAGCTAGCTCAGGTCTAACCTATCCAGAATATAAACTAACCCTGAGTTAACTTAGAAGCAGTTTTTCAGTTGAAGGTTAAATTTATTTCTTAGTTGTCGAAAATCTATTGAAATCGATGTGACACTATGTGGCACTTCAATGGAAATTGCCCTCAGCTTAGTCCCTAAGTGTACTCAATAAACTAGGAGAGTTAACTCACAGCTTACTTAGGCTGGCCATTCACGACACACCATAACTAAGAAAATTGACATTTCACGCAAATCAGTCTGTGGAAAACACCATTCATTTAGTGAACAATATTTATTGAAAATAAGAAATGATGTTCTGTCATTTATTTACATATGTCCACAGAATAAAAAAAGAAATTAAACTCAAGTTAAGAGTTTTTGAAGAATACACCATCGGCTTTATTTTCGAATGTTTTTTTTGATTTTTTTAGTTTTCCAAATATCTCTCAATATGGTGAGCCTAAAAAAATCTTGTACCCTTGTAAAATCAAATTCTGTAGGCTTAAAGAAAATGACAGCTTCACTTCCCATTTTTTTCTCCGTGAGTAAAATTTTTCAACTGAGCATTTGTGCAGTTTTTAACTTTCACGACACAAACTAACTGCACAAATTTGATAACTAGATAAAAAAAATTCAAAATTGATTTGATATCTACACAGTTAACTGCACAAAAAGCACAAACAATCCCATTCACAACCAGGGTTGCCATGTTTTGAACAATGTTCGATAGCCCAATTTAGAAATTTTTTTAGCCCAAAATTGGGGCCAAAAAAGTATCTCAAATAGTAGCCCAAAACAATAAAAATGATGTTCTCATAACTTTAATCAAAATTTATTTTTATTTTAAAAAATAACGGGAAATAAAATAGATGTTTTGCCCACAAAGCAAAAACTACAGTTCCATGCGTAAGAAATATTTAAATATTCAAAACGATTTTCTACCTATTCTGTGCATAGTATTGAATTATATTTAAGGCAAAACATTTTTGCTTTTGCCTAAGTTACCCGCAGAATCAATAATTTATCCTTAATTAATAAGCTGTAAGTCTACAAATGGAAAACAATAATTTTTGGATACAAAAATGGGGACTATTCAGTGAATAAAAAGTAGTACCAAATTGTGGAATGCTTAAAGAGTATGTTTAGAGGGAGAAAAGTCTTTTATTTTTGATGTATTTATACGAAAAAAATTATAGCTCAAAATAAAATTTGGGCTATTAGCCTAACTATGATTGGGCTGTCATACTGAAATTTCTGTCGGCAATTTCGGAAAAAGATAGCCCAATTTCCGATAAATAACTGAGCAAACCTAAATTTGCGTATATTTATTTTTGTGTCGTGAATGGCCGTGGCCTTAAGAATTTAAATGACTGAAAAAGACTTTTCTGAAGTTAACTCAGGCTCAACCCTGAGCCAAAATTGATCTCGCACCGAAAAACTGGCCCTTATTGGACTAATAGCCGACAGGCGTCTGTATGGGTCTTGGTTAAAATCGCGTACATCAAAATCTCGAAAGCCAAAATACCACTTTCACCTACGATGATGGCCTCGACGACAATAACTGCACGATGGCTGTTTCAATTCAGTACAAATTTAATTCTAATTCAATTCAAGTTCAATTGAATTCAATTTTGTCGTTTGGTTCCATGGATTCACAGCCCTATTACGGTTATCAATTATCAATACGCTAGTTGACATTTTTCAATGAAATTGATGAATTGGCATCATAGTTGTCAGCAATCAAAATTTTTGATAAACTGTGAACGCTCTTCAGAAATTAGATCTATTGTGAATGATTCAAATTGACAGTCTTGGTATTATGGTTGTCAAAATTCTTGTTGATTATCAAATTTTCAGTCAGTCACAAATTCCTTGTTGGTGAAGTCATTTAAGGATCGCGAGAGCCAAAAGCATGTCTACTATAGAACTATTTTTCAGTGAAAATGAAATTGAAGAAGAAAATACTTTGGAGCAAGCAAAGATTCGAAGAAAATTGCGCGATGCTTCAAATCCGATGGATTTGTCTGAAAATATGTATGTAGAAAAAAGATCTTTTTTAATTACCTTGCAAAAACTAATTTGGCTCTCTTTTAGATTCATTCAAAACTTTAGACTTTCGAAAGAAGCCTTCCTTAATGTATTTTTAGATATCAACGACAAGTTAAAACCCTTAAAGGGTTTAAAAAAAAACCTAAATTGGTAGCAGAAGAACCCGATAGTATTATTGAAACCATTGATATTGCTATAGATTCTGCAGACACATCATTCAATGAAGGCAACCGAATAAGGGATTCGATTTTAAGATTCATGTAAAAAGTAAATTAAAAAATGGCTGCGTGCAACCCACTCTGGAAACTTCTCATTAACTTGGACTCGATATCATTTTTTGTTCTTAAAATTTTCAAACCGAAAAACACTGCGTGTAAAATAAAATCAGCCCAGAATCAGACTCAACGTTTGCTCTCAAGATGTTTGTTCACAATGGATCAAAAAATGATCAACTCGCGTTTCAATTGTCAATTAATTGATCTTTGACAACCGTAATAAGGCTGTCAGTCTCGTGAGACTACAGTTTACTGAGCTCTGATTCTGAGAAGAGCTGAAATATTTTGAACGGCACCGCTTTTATAACTGTATTCTTTTGAAATTAAATGATAAATCTCACCAAATGACCTACAAAATAAATTTTTTTAAATACCAAGAAATTTTACATATTAAATATTTCTCAGTGAGAAAAAAAAATAATCTCTCATTAATTTATAATTTTCTTTTCTTGAAATGAATCAATTAGGTATTATTTTGTAAATGCTAGGCATTTTTTGAGTTAAAAATAGAATTCTTTTCTTATCCCAATTTGGTTAAAATTTGAATACAAATCGTATTAGTAATGCCAAATCTATCAGAAATTTTTGTTGTTTTTTTTTTTTCATCTTCGAAACTTGATGGTCTGCAAAGTTCCAATAGCAATGTTTCAAAAGTTTAAATAAAAATAAAACATAACTTGTCCGTAAACCAAAAATCGTGTTTTACTTTTTCCTTTTGTCGCATGTAGTATATTGTATGTTGAAGTTATTGAAACTTTTGTGGAAAAAAAAAAAATTGTATATTATTTTTATCCTCTTCGGTGAAATTCCCTTCGCAGACAGACTTTTTATTACCGACAAAACTGCTTGGGGAGTTCATGGGATCAAAAACTTAAACCGGGTATTTGAGAATTGGAAGAGAAAACTTTTTTTTATAACATTATATCAGTTCCAAAGGTTAGGTAAGTAAAATAAAAAAAAAATGAAAAATATTGCTCCTTAAAAAAAACAAACACATATTTACATCTACATACACATTATATAGAATGTCAAGCAGGATTATAATAGGTATATAGCATTGGGGTGAAATATAAGAATATTGCAAAGTTCTAAAGGTTTTATCCGCCGCTGCCGATTCAAAATCCAGAAGACATAAAATGTAAATGATAGTTAGGAATCAGTGAAGTGCTAAACTAGGATAAAATGTATTCAAATCACAGTTTTCAGTGTTTGGCCATCATCATCATTCAGTAGAAGTATAAAAGCCTTTGGGTGAAATGGAGCATTTAAAAAGTTTAATTATTTTACAATGCGAGAGGGAATATAAGAATAGAGAAAAAAAAAAAAACGAAGCGTAGAATGGAAAAACTTTTTTCATCTCAAGCCATGGGCAATTTCATGAACATATATAATAAAAGCCACAAACAGTAAATTAAAATTTTGAATATGTAGACATAATGTGCAGATACAACTTTTGTCCTTAAGGTCTTACAGCTTTTTTTTGTGTATGAAGGAGATTAAAGGAAGTCCTTTTAAACACTTTCTGCATATAAAATTTTTATAGTACATTTGAAGATTATTAAAAATTGTAGATTGGGTAAAATTTAACCCTTTGTACTCTTCGAAAGTCGCTGTGCAATAGATCCTTTGTTACATTTTTGAAAAGATTATAACAATGAGTATGTTATGTAGCAAATTCTTCAACATAGTGCAGGTACATATTTATAAATAAACATTTATTTTGTTTGAGTGGAGGCTACGATGCCAATGAAGCAAGTTTTGAAATCAAAGAAGCATTATCGAAGTCCTATAGTAGCTCTTAAGTAAGTCCTTGATGGTCTTAAAGAAGTTTTAACGAGCGCTATTCGAAATATTAACGAAGCTTAGGTTTTGACAGATAGGTTCACAAAAGGTTCCTATACAGGTAAAAGTACAAGTATAAAAGATTTATGAATTTCTATGGACAGCTCGTGTAATATCTATTAGAAGAGAATAATACAACTCTTACAGAAGTTGATAATAAAAGAAGTAGTTTTCTCACATTGGAAAACAAGCTGTAGATTTGTTGACGACTCCTTAGATTCGCTTTTGGCACCCTTTTATTTGAAGTAAGAAATGATATAATTAAGTAAATTTTTTGAGTGGCTTCATTGAATGCTTGCACAAAAATGGTTACCATACACAGAAGTTGAATTTGACCAAAATAATTTAGTTCTAGTTTATCAGAGCTAAAACATACCTTTCACCTATTTTTGTATCTCGCTGACAATGTTTTTCTTATCAATGTAAATTTTGTTGTTTTTTTTTTGCATTCAGTATAGAAATAGGATTGGTGTGCAAGCTTAAGTATGTATGTCTTACAACAAGAGATTTTTAAAAGAATAAGACATTAAAGCAACAAAGCAATTTACGCGACATATTATAATTGTTTTTAAAAAGCTTCTTTAAAATGACTTTTACAAGTTTGAGCCTCTGTAATATAAATTGACATTTTCTTTTATGGTTCATGACTAAGATTCCATACGTCAAAGGGAAGTTTTCGAGTAAACTAATAAAAAATTGTTACAAAAACCTTATGAAGACTGACTGACAGCAACTTCAAAAAAATAACTTTATAGGATCTGTTTAGAGTCATAGCTTCATATTCAGAGGTCTATCCAAAAACAAATGCTAGTCTCGTTCAATTTTGTATATCAAGGTTATAAACAATTTTAAAGAAACAGTTGTTACTGAAATCCTGACTTCTTTAAGGAATTTATTTTTGATGAAAGCTGTATAGAGAAGCCTTACACATATCCAAACTTGCAGAATGTGGGAAATGTTAGTTGGGAGTAAGTGTGACTCAGTCGTATATTTTTTATTTCTATAAGAATATAGGAGAAAGTACTGTACTGGTACTGGTCTGGCAATATTGTGCAGTTGCTCCATCTTGCTAGACCCAAATGCTGTTCAACAGGGATTCATCTTTGGCGCAGTTCTGGTTAAAAAAAAAAACTCTTTTAACATCTTTAAATATCATTTTTGTAGCACGATTTGTGCGCCAGCCTGTATTGAAGCAGTTTATTTTAAAATATTTGGACATTTTATGTAGGAAATTTAATCAAAATCGTTTAAACATTTTTCGAGAGACATTTTTACAAAATAGTCTTTGCGTGGGACCTACCCTTTCTTGTTGAGTATTAAACAAAAATTGGATTCCTTTCAAACTTTTATAATGAAAAGTTAAAATAAAAAATAAATTTTCTAACGCAACAGCTCATGAAGAACCAGGGCTAAGTGACCTACAACTCTCAACCATTTCTGTGTGCGTGTTGTTGGCAGAAATGGAGAGGACCTACAGTTTGCCTAGTCCAAACGGCTAGATGAGAAGCACTTATTCATGACAAGTATACTCTTGGAGGATTTGTCAGTTCATCACAAGTGGCAGTTACTCGGGAAAAACATTTCTATTTTTAGCTGGGAATCGAACCCAGATCTTCGACATGACAGTCCAACGCACTAACCATAATGCCACGAGGTACTACAGAATGAAAAATTATCATTACCAAATCTGGAGAATCTGATATACAGGGTGGCGCATGAATCGTGCTACAAAAATAAAACGTAATAACTTTTTTTCTGTGTGAGTAATCGGCTTATTTTTTTTTATTTTGTAGGTTACTATTTAGATTTATAAAAATGGATAAAAATGGATGCAGTTCGTCCGTCATTTCCGTCCAAAGGGAATTTAGGCGGGAGTTTGGCGGTAATCCCCCGAGTAGATGGACCATTATGAGGTTTGTAAACATGTTTGCCGAATCTGGAAGCATCGCACGAAGGCCGTACCATCGAGATGCCAATGTTTGGGTTCAGGATACAATCGCAGCAGTAGCATCTGCAATACAGGCCAATCCGAGCGTTTCGACCCGAAACTTATCGGGGCAAATTGGAGTTAGTAGACGGTCATTACAACGGATACTTCATGACGATTTAAACTTGTTTCCGTACAAAGTCCAAATTACTAGCAAGTTAAACCCTCAGGATTTGCCTGTTCGCCTGGAATTTTGCCAAAAAATGATATCAATGGCCGAAGAAGACAACACATTGATCAATTGTTTGTTCATGTCTGATGAGGCCCATTTTGATCTTAACGGCAATGTAAACAAGCAAAATTGCCGTATATGGAATGAGTCTAATCCAGAAATGCTCCATGAGACGGAACTGCACCCAGAACGAGTCACTGTGTGGTGCGTAGTTTCATCAAGGTGTATTGTCGGGCCGTACTTCTTTGAAGAAAACGGTGTAACCGTTACCGTCAATGGGGACCGTTATTTAAAGATGTTAAAGGAGTTTTTTTACCCAGAACTGCGCCGAAGACGTATACCATTCAACAGCGTTTGGTTTCAGCAAGATGGAGCAACTGCACATATAGCCAGACCAGTTATGGCGGAGCTAAACAAAAAATTCGCAAACAAATTAATTTCTAGGAACTCCACTCTTCGCTGGCCCCCAAGGTCACCTGACCTGACTGCACCAGACTTCTTTTTATGGGGTTATGTCAAGCAAGAGGTGTATAAAACGAAGCCCAGGAATTTAACTGAATTAAAGTAGTCCAAAACGACAATAATTGAGGCGATCCCAACTTCAACTCTTCAGGCCGCAATGAATAATTTTTTGATCAGGTGCCGCATATGCGTGGGAGAGCGTGGAGGTCATTTGCGGTCTATAATCTTTAAAAACAACTAACTATTCAAAATAAAATTTAATTTTCTAACCAATAAATAAAAAATAAATGAAATACATCGATTAAAAAAAAAGTTATTTGAATTTCTTATTGTAGCACAATTGGTGAGCCACCCTGTACATATGTAAGTAATCAGTCTTAAAATTGTTTTAAGGATCTTTCTTTGATGTATAGTTGACTAAACTTAATAATGTACAATATAGATACATACATATACATATAGTAAAGACAATTTGAAAATATTATTCCAGGCTACAAAATGTACACAATGGCCGAAAACTGATAAAATTTTATTCGGTAGTGCTAATTGTATTTTATCGGAAGATTTGGAAACTAAATTGAAAATTATATCCACTAATGAAAATCATCATTATATTTACTTAAAAATATATATTATGAAATTTAATATTAAGCAATTTCATTGATAAAAATGATTCAATAAAATAAATAAATGCCAGACAAATGATTGTTATAATTTTTGTTCGCTTTAAGCAAGTAAAAATGATTGAAAAAAAAAAACTTGATACCATACTACAAAGCCCAATATAAAGAGGATATTATTTTTCTTTTCTCTTTTTTTTTGACAATATAAAGTACACACATAACGTAATTATATATGCCTATATCCGTTACGTGGTTATTGTATACACTGCGTAGTTCAATTACTGGGTATGTATTCTGACCCAATTTATCCTTTTCATTAAAAATGGCTGTAATATATGTATGTATTTCAATAACACATACACACATATATTTACTGTTATTGTATCCTTTGTGGCTATACTCAAAAAACATAAACATAAATGTGTGCTAACTCTGATAAAAAAAAAAAAAATAAAGAAATACTATTCGAACGTCAAGGTTGACCCTGTTTACAATATTATCAATAAGAAATTGGATATTAAGCCCCAAATATGGTCAATTCGGATGGGGGTATTCAAAGGGATAAGAATAAGCAGGAATATAATTTTGTTTTCTTTATATACAATATGTATGGAACGAAAATGTAATCACGAATGACATTTATTTCCATTTAACAATAAGAAAAGAGTTTTGCTTTTAGAAAAAAAAAAAAAAAAAATTGGGAAAAATCAACAAATTCATAAGAATCAATAAAATGAATATTACTATAGCACCCATCATCGATTTGATAAGGTATGATAATTTGCGGAACAATCCTTTTATGAAATTTAATACGAGTAGGTATAAAGGTTTAAGTGAAAAGCAAAGAAATTGTAGAAATAAATGTTAATATATTAAAAAAAACTTATATTGTATTTTTGTTTCCGATTTTCTGCCTTTTCATTTTTTAAAAAGTATGGTTTTCTACAGAAAATGTATCAAATCTCTCCCATCCTTCCAGACCTAGAGGTTCTACTGTTTGGGAATATTTTAAAATACACATATCAATCCAGTTTTGTCAGAACATGTGTACAAAATTTGGCAAAGTGAGAAAAAGAGATCCCACTGTCTATTGGCACAACATTTCAGCAAAATAAAATTATGTAGGACTATCTTTTCCTTTCCTTCCTATTCAGGCTTATTGTGAGCTCCACCTGGAAAATATTTCACCCGAAAAAATTTAGTTTCCCCGGAATTTGAAAAGCTGTTATGAGTTTTGCCCAAACTTCTGTTGGCCCAAAATAATCACAAAACTTGCCCAAAGGGTACCAGTACACTCTGGTGTTCTTTTGTTCGCCGTCGAAAAATATGTGACAATTTAGGATTTCAATTACGATACAATTCGCCTGAATTAGTACTCACAAAAAGGAGAATTTTCATTTTCCGGGTGAAACTCATAATAGGCGAAAAGTGAAATGTCAATTTTCCGGGTGGAATTTTGTTCACGCGAAACTCACAATAAGGCTGATTAATTTTCGCATTTCTTAATTGGGTGTTCAAGAAGTTTTTTTTTTAATTTTTATTGAAGTTTTTTAATATAAAATCTGCATATTAGGACTCTTGTGCTCTTACCCGGATAATACCCGGTTTATAACTACCCAAGTACTACCCTGTCTTAAAAACTACCTTGGTTGAAAAATACCCGGGTATTATCCTAGTATCGGGATATCCAGGTACCCAAGTCTTCGGGCAGCTGGGTACTCGAGTGTCTTGAGTACCTGAATACCCGGGTACTCATGTGTTTCGGGTACCCGATTACCGGCAGCACTATATACCCATAGTATACTGTTCTTTTAATACGAGGGTGGGTCAATAAGTCCGTGACTTTTTGAATTTCTGACCACTTTACTGAGACAGCAACACTGCTCCTGTCAACAGGCATCTGTCAGTTGACTCCTGTCAAAATTTAAACTTGCTGCGTCAGTTAGTTTGTGTTTGACAGCTATTTTTATCACACTACTCACTAATTTGAGGAGAAAATGGAAAAAAGTGAGTTTCGTGTGCTTATTAAGCATTATTTCTTGCGAAAAAAAACCATTACCGAGACCAAGGCTAGGCTTGATAAATACTATGGGGACTCTGCACCATCGATTTCAATGGTAAAAAAGTGGTTTACTGAATGCCGTTGTGGCCGTACAAGCACTGAAGATGCCGAACGTCCTGGACGCCCAGTTGAGGTCTCTACACCCGAAACAATCGAAAAAATTCACGATATGGTGTTGGCCGACCGAAGATTGAAAGTGCGAGAGATTGTGGAAGCCGTAGGGATCTCGCCTGGCTCAGTGGTTTCAATTTTGAATGATCACTAGGGCATGAGAAAGCTTTCCGCAAGATGGGTGCCGCGTTTGCTCACAGTCGACCACAAACGCAATCGTGTAACAACTTCACAGAAAGGTTTGGCGTTGCTTAATCGCAATATGGAGGAGTTTTTGCGCCGTTTTGTAACCGTGGACGAAACATGGATCCATCACAACATACCAGAGACCAAACAACAGTCAAAACAATGGGTTTCTAAGGGTGAATCGGGTCCAAAGAAGGCCAAGGTGGGTTTGTCAGCCAATAAAGTAATGGCGACTGTTTTTTGGGATGCACGCGGGATAATCCACATTGACTACCTTCAAAAGGGAAGAACAATCAATGGGGAATATTATGCCAACTTATTGGACTGATTCAATGACGATTTGAAAAAAAACGACCTTATTTGGCCAAGAAAAAGGTTCTTTTCCACCAAGACAATGCAAGGGTGCACACATGTGCAGTTGCCATGGCGAAAATCCATGAATTGGGCTATGAATTGCTCCCTCATCCACCCTATTCTCCAGATTTGGCTCCGAGCGACTACTTCTTGTTCCCAAACCTGAAGAAATGGCTTGGTGGAAAAAAATTTGACTCCAATGATGAAGTCATCTCGCAAACAAAGGCCTATTTTGAGGACCTCGACAAATCATTTTTTTTGGAAGGGATAAAAAAATTGGAGAAGCGTTGGACAAAGTATATAGAGCTCAAGGGAGACTACGTTGAAAAATAAAAGTATTTTTTATCAAAAAATCTGTGTTTTATTCCAAAAGTCACGGACTTATTGACCCGCCCTCGTAGATTATAACTGGCGCTTAAATACAGTGGAAGTGACACGATTTATTATTTGATTTTTTTCATTAACTCTGTATAAAATTCTTTGTAGCAAAAAATATTGCTTCTCAAAGCTTATCCCAAGTGCTCTTAGGGCTAGGAACGACCCTGACTGTATCTATGTATATATATGTAGCTACAAAACTATCTTAAGGTATACCTGACTAATGTATTTTTCTTTTTAAATTGCTTTTGAAAATCATTTTGAACATGTGTTGTAGATTTTAAAAGAGAAAAAGAAAAAAAAAAAAATAACACCGTCATAATACTATTTTATAAGAGCAAAATTCCATCACCTACTCCAGATTCTACTTTGTTTATTATTTTTATCCACCAAAGCATAAATAACAGTGCCTTTCTAAGTAAGCAGTAGTTATACATTAAAATAAGAAAACACACACTTTACCGCTAACGTCTAAGAACTTGCTCGTTTACACGTCTGCACGAACAGCACTACGTCTTTCCCTAACAAATTATGCAAGCACAAAAAAAAATGTATATAAAACCAAAAAAAAGCAAGACAAAATCTGCATTAATATCACACGACACTTCACTCCCTCGCATTCTTTATTAAATTAGATGCAGCACAAGCAGCGTCATCCGGAAGATTTTTTCCTACTTTTTGTCCTTAAAAGGAAAAAACAAACTACACAACAACTCAAAGTATACATACTTGCTTACACTTGGCGCAAAACCATTCTGCCAGCCACAAGGAAACGTCAGGTACTCATACTCATACACACACTTTATACCCACATTCGGTCTGCACCACTTCGCAAAGCTTCGCTCCAATGATCAAACCAACTTAAACGGGAAGGAGAGGAAGAATAAAGCCCAGACTTTCCGGCAGACAGACATCTTGAAATTGCATAATGCAACCAAATGAATTCATTGTATTGTCTTAGCAACGTTTCGAGCCATCACCATCAGCTAGAGCCAACCAACCAAACCAGTCAGCAGAGCCACCAGAAGCATCTTTAGGAGGAGCAGCGAGCGTATATACTGTCATCTACCCACATGCCATTCAATTATCATAACGAATGAGCCTAGTGCGGCTGACGTAGCGTGGCATGTCGTCGGCATACAGCACGGCTATAGGAGTGTTAGAAAACGTGCATTATGCATCCTTTCTGCTTGAAGGTCCTTATTTGTTGTTTTTTTTTTGGTTCTTCCTTTTTTATTATTTTTTTTGTTATTATTATTTCAGACTTCACGTGTGTAAAGTGAATGTTCATTCAATTTAAAAAAGGGGGAATTTTTATTTGCGACACAGAGGGTCGATTTGAATTCTTCATAATTGTGCTCTTCTTAAAGTTAAATTAAGGCAAATTATGTAAACTGAAATCCTGGTTTTGTAGCTAAATAATAATTTTACTTGGAAATTGATATTTTATTGAGTTTCATGTAAAGGATAATAGGGCGAGTTTTATAGACAGGATATAGCTATTCATACATACAATACATGTTTATAATGTCAAGTGGCCAGGCTGACAAAATTCAATTATTGTGTTTAGCCTAGATAGAAGTGGACGTATAAGTTCTGTTTGTTTCTTCAAAATTTCAAAGACCAAAGGGCATGAAAGTTCCCAATCACTACACCCTTTACATGTGATTTCGGACCACCTTCCAATTTCAGTACCAATAAAGTCAGAAACTTAAAATTCGCATTGTTTCTAAGGACATCAACTCTTTAACGTTAGTAATACTTAAGAAATAATACTTCAAAAAATCGATTGAGGGCGGACTAAATAACTCACTGACTAACTGACTGACCCTCATTGACAGATCATCATAAATCATCTTCCCGACAACTTAGAAATTTATATCGCACAACGGTAGGTCATGTTTTGTATGGGGTGGTTTTGTTAAATTGATAAAATCTGAAGTATTCAGCCAATGTCATTAAACATCACCAGAGATCAGAAAACATTTCAACCCACTGACACGCCCACTTCTAAAATAGGTCATCTTATCGTCAAATTTGATGTAAATGAGCGTTGTAAATGTAAATGAAGTTGTAAAAATTAGAATACAAATAAATTTGGTGGCGCAACAGCTCGTCGAAAACCAGGGTCTAGTGGCTTACAACTCTCAACCATTCCTGTGTGCGTGTTTTGGGCAGGAATGGAGGAGACTTATAATTTTTGCCGAATTCGAACGACTAGATAAGAAACACTTATTCTTTTTGAGAACTTTTGAGGGCGTTTTAAGACAAAAATTTCTTTGTTTTTTTATTTTTTATGAAAAATTAAAAAAATAGATACCTAGAATCTAATGTAGGTATAGGAAACACGTTTTTTTTGAAAACAAGACCAAACAAAAGTTTTTTAGACGATGCCCACTTTTCGGAGGTGTATTGGAAAAAAGTTTTAACTACTAAAACTAAAAAGTTAACCACTATTTATATCGTAAGAAATAGTTTAGGTCATTGAGGGAGTCATAAATTTCATTAAGATGCATTAAAAACAGTACTAATGCAGAGACCTACCCTCAAAAATAACAGCATAACTTAAGTTTTCCTTAATTAAGAAGATAAGATTTTAAATCCTATTATTATAAAGAAAAGTCATTGAAAAATGTGTAGGTTTTTTGAAGTGTTTTAAAACTTAGACTCTAGCCGCTAATTTTGTTTGTATTCAATACATGATTGACTTTAAAATATGTAACGGGTGATTTTTTAGCTGGTTTGGTTTTGGCAACACTGGTTTTGACAGCTGACGTGTGTTTAGTACCTTGTGTCACTGTCAAACAGCTTCAGTTTGGTTTGCAATTTAACCATGGATCGTCTTACAAATGAACAACGCTTGCAAATTATTGAATTTTACTATCAAAATTCGTGCTCGGTTCGAAATGTTCATCGCGCGCTGCTTCCATTTTATGGTCGGCATTCTCGACCTTCTGAGCAGTCTATTCGGAAGATTGTGACCAAATTTCGCACCAAATTTACTTTGTTGGACATTAAACCACCAACACGTTTACGTACTGTGCGTAGTGAAGAAAATATTGCGGCCGTATCAGCTAGTGTGACAGAAGACCGCGAAATGTCGATTCGGCGCCGTTCCCAGCAGTTAGGCCTTTGTTACAGCACTACGTGGAAAATTTTGCGGAAGGATTTGGGCGTAAAGCCTTTTAAGATACAGCTGGTGCAAGAACTAAAGCCAGCCGACCTACCACAACGCCGAATTTTTGGTGAATGGGCTCTTGGAAAGCTGGCCGAGGATCCGCTTTTTTATCGAAAAATTGTGTTCAGCGATGAGGCTCATTTTTGGTTGAATGGGTACGTAAATAAGCATAATTGCCGCATTTGGAGTGAAGATCAGCCAGAAGCATTGCAACAGCTACCAATGCATCCCGAAAAAGCCACTGTTTGGTGCGGTTTATGGGCCGGCGGCATTATTGGGCCATATTTCTTCAAAGATGATGCGAATCGCAGCGTTACTGTCAATGGTGAACGCTACTGAGCGATGATAACAAACTTTTTTTTGCCCGAAATGGAAGTTCTTGACTTGCATGATATGTGGTTTCAACAAGACGGTGCCACATGCCACACAGCACGCGAAACAATGGCGCAATTGCGAGGCGAGTTTGGTGAACAGTTAATTTCACGTTTCGGGCCGGTCAACTGGCCGCCTAGATCGTGCGATTTGACACCATTAGATTATTTTTTGTGGGGGTATGTCAAGGCTAATGTCTTTAGGGACAAGCCCGCTTCGATTGATGCACTGGAAGCCAACATCCATGCATTCATTCGTGAGATACCGGCCGATATGTGTGAAAGAGTATGCCAAAATTGGACTCAGCGGATGGGCTACCTGAGACGCGGTCAACATTTGCATGAAATTATCTTTAAACATTAAATTGCAAGGATTAAACTATCGATTCAAATAAATATTTCATTCATTTTTTTGAATTTTTTGTGTTTTTTTTTTTAAAGTTCTAAACCTCTTAAAAAATCACCCGTTAGTACTATAAGTCCGACCGGAGAAGACCAGGGAGTATTAACCTTTTTAAGGTGACTTAAAAAAATATACCAATTAAAAAAATATTAAATTCCGTCACTGAACCACAAAAGGGGTAGGATCCACTCACTTTCTCAAAAATTCTTGAGCTTGAAGTAAAATCAAAGAAAAACATCGAAAATTTAAAACTTTCATTTCCGGGGGCGTGGCATTCAGCACTTTTTCAAAAATTCATTTATATAACGACTGCTGTAGAATGATGAAAATTAGTAAAAATCAGTAGGACTTGAAAAATCGAAAATCCAAAATTTTCATTGAGGAGATGTGGGGTATGGCATATCCCCACTAATTGTTAAGGTATATTCCAATTGCTGTGGAAAATAGTATATTTAATAGTAGAGCTGGAAGGGTTTGAAGTGCATACAAAGACTAAAGTAAATAATTAATAACTTCCTGCTCATGGGCGTTGCATCGACCCAGATTCTTAAAATAACTATTAGTGATATGGTGCCCTATTGTCAGAAAAATAAAAATTAGCGGAGAGGTAAGGCTTGAAGAGCATTCAAAATTAAAAATTATGTTGAGCAGTTCTGATTGTTGTAGACCAATGAAATTTTGTACAATGGCAACGGTAGGGTTTGAAGAGCATACATAGGGAAATATAGTAAAAATTGAGGTTTCCATTCAGGAACTTGGGATGAGTTATTGTTCGAAATTCTGTATTTTTCATAATTCTGCTTTCAAAATTCTGTTTTTCAAAATTCTGATTATACAAAATTCTGCATGACCGAAACTGTGTTTTTCAAAATTATGTGTCTCAAAATTCTGTATTTCAAAATTCTATATTTCAAAATTTTGTTTCATTAAAATTTAGTTTTATAAAAAATTCTGTTTTATTAAAAGTTCTGTAAATCTATTGAAAAAGAGAAACTGTTTCGATAGTGAGATAGAATGGGAACAGGTCAAAATTCTTCTGCTTTTCAAAGTGCTGCATTTTGGAAGTAATTGATATTTTTTGGTGGTTGGGGCAATAATTTTGATGTATGTGCCAAAATTCAAATAACAAAATTCTGTTTTGCAAAATTCTGTATTCCAAAATTCAGTATATCCAAAATATTGTAAGCGCCAGAATTCAGTTTCCAAAATTTTGTAAATTTAAAATCCAGTTTCCTTAAATCCCTTCATAATTCCAAAATTCTAGATCTCAAAATTCTGTATTCCAAAATTCTGTGAATAATAGAAAAATTGTTTTGATAATGAAAAAAAGCTTACAGAAATAGTTTTGATAATGAAAAAAGTGAGATCTTTTCCTAGTTCTTACACACAATGCTTGCATAAGAAATTTACAAAAAAAAAAATATTTTCGTTCTCACCATAAAAATTTATCAACTTTGACTTTGATAATTATAGTCACTTACCTACAGAGTTTTGGATTTACAGAATATTGAAATACAGAATTCTGGACTTGCGGAATTTAAAAAAATAGAATGAATAATGAATGAAAACGGAATAATCGAATACAGAGTTACGTTTATACAGAATTTTTTATCTGCTATATACAGAATTTTGGTTAAACAGAATTTTGGAATACAGAAAACGATCCGTTCCCATTTTTTTGAGCTCAAAAAATAAATAGCTCTTCTAGATAACCGCCTTAAGTCCCAAGATTAAAGAAAGTCACTTTAGCATATTAAATAGTATAAATCCAAATAGCTATATAATGATAAATACAGCTGCGGGTGTGTCTGGCCTTAAATTTTGTTTTTGAAAAAATAAGTCTTCAATTACCTAAATATGAACAAATCCAAAATATTACTATAATCATAGAAATTTTCTGAACATTTTCCAAACGAATTCCTTTTTATTACTTTTTAGAATTTGTAACGGGTGATTTTTTAAGAGGGTTAGAACTTTAAAAAAAAAAAAACACAAAAAATTCGAAAAAATGAATGAAATATTTATTTGAATCGATAGTTTGAACCTTGCAATTTAATGTTTAAAGATAATTTCATGCAAATGTTGACCGCGGCTGCGTCTCAGGTAGCCCATCCGCTGAGTCCAATTTTGGCATACTCTTTCACACATATCGGCCGGTATCTCACGAATGAATGCATGGATGTTGGCTTCCAGTGCGTCAATCGAAGCGGGCTTGTCCCTATAGACATTAGCTTTGACATACCCCCACAAAAAATAATCTAATGGTGTCAAATCGCACGATCTAGGCGGCCAGTTGACCGGCCCGAAACGTGAAATTAACTGTTCACCAAACTCGCCTCGCAATTGTGCCATTGTTTCGCGTGCTGTGTGGCATGTGGCACCATCTTGTTGAAACCACATATCATGCAAGTCAAGAACTTCCATTTCGGGCAAAAAAAAGTTTGTTATCATCGCTCGGTAGCGTTCACCATTGACAGTAACGCTGCGATTCGCATCATCTTTGAAGAAATATGGCCCAATAATGCCGCCGGCCCATAAACCGCACCAAACAGTGGCTTTTTCGGGATGTATTGGTAGCTGTTGCAATGCTTCTGGCTGATCTTCACTCCAAATGCGGCAATTATGCTTATTTACGTACCCATTCAACCAAAAATGAGCCTCATCGCTGAACACAATTTTTCGATAAAAAAGCGGATCCTCGGCCAGCTTTCCAAGAGCCCATTCACCAAAAATTCGGCGTTGTGGTAGGTCGGCTGGCCTTAGTTCTTGCACCAGCTGTATCTTAAAAGGCTTTACGCCCAAATCCTTCCGCAAAATTTTCCACGTAGTGCTGTAACAAAGGCCTAACTGCTGGGAACGGCGCCGAATCGACATTTCGCGGTCTTCTGTCACACTAGCTGATACGGCCGCAATATTTTCTTCACTACGCACAGTACGTAAACGTGTTGGTGGTTTAATGTCCAACAAAGTAAATTTGGTGCGAAATTTGGTCACAATCTTCCGAATAGACTGCTCAGAAGGTCGAGAATGCCGACCATAAAATGGAAGCAGCGCGCGATGAACATTTCGAACCGAGCACGAATTTTGATAGTAAAATTCAATAATTTGCAAGCGTTGTTCATTTGTAAGACGATCCATGGTTAAATTGCAAACCAAACTGAAGCTGTTTGACAGTGACACAAGGTACTAAACACACGTCAGCTGTCAAAACCAGTGTTGCCAAAACCAAACCAGCTAAGAAATCACCCTTTATAACAGAAATTATGAATAAGAGAATTTTGAAAAGCGGAATTTTGAAAAGCCAGAATTATGAAAAACAGAATTTCAATGGAGAACTTTTAAAGGGAGCAGGGTGAAATTCTGGTTTCAAAATTTTGCTTTTCAAAATTCTGTTTTTTTCACTTCTGTTTGTTAAAATTCTGTCATATAACATTTTTAAAAATAAAATTCTGCCTATTTTGCTTTTTTTTTTTAAATAACTTGTATTATTAACGAAAAAAAAAAAAGGAAAAATTTTTGAAACCATTTGACTTATTTCTGGTTTGCACTATATCCAATTATAATATCAGCATTGACTTATTTTTTTTCAAAATGAATCAATGACCAGCCATGTTGAACTTATCTTTTCATTTATTTTTATACTTTTACAGGTTATTGAGGCTGTAACTTTAAGTGCATAAGTAGTATAAGCCACTTTTTTTTTTACAAATTTTTAACCAGATCCATGTTTACACTAAACCAAAATCTGATTTTCCGGAGAATTTTTTATTTGTTGAGATTTTAAATTGATAAACTTTTCATTAAGATTTCATTGAAATCTTGAGTATTCATTGAGATTTTGATGATATTTTCATGAAATATTTTCCATCAATTAAAACTATCAAAAATTGAATTTCGTTTTGGTGGGAACATAGCATAATATTACTTAATTTGAAATTGAGTAGGCAATATTATTAAAAAAAAGTAAAGAGTAAAACTTATAGATATTATATAATAATGGTATGGTATCATAGACGGGTTTTGAAGAATTAATGCAACTAAAACACAGGAAAATCACGCGCTTTTTATCATTTTCGAAACCTTCTTTTTATTATTAGCAGAATTCGGTAAAACAGAATTTTGAAAAACAGAACTTTGAAATGCACAATTTTGGCAAACAGAATTTTCAAAGAATAATTTTGAAAGCTAAATTTTGCAAAAAGAGTGTATTTACATAACTTTTTTATGGGCTATCTTCTTACGCACAGATTATTTGTACATAAATAACTTGTCCTTTTTAAAAACATTAATGTACGTTTTTGATGTGATTGTTTATTTTAGCTATAGCAAATATTTTTGTATAAGAAACAGAACTAGCCAAAATAATGGAATTCAATATTGCGTATTTTGCTTATAGACATTTCTTGTATCCAAATTTTATAAGTAGAGATGCATTCACTTAAAAATATTGTTTTAGATACTAATACCTCAAAATTGAATGTTTGTCATTTACTTTTGAACCCAGTTTGTATTCAAATAAAATTGAAAAATTTCAATGCTAAAAACCGAATTTCGACAGCATAATTATACAGAATGTATGGCCCTTTACTTTCCTTAATTAACAACATTATTAGTAATTTGCCTGCTTTTAAAATCTCATTCTTTCATTTTTAACAGTATTAGCCTTTGTGATAGTAACTATAGTTGCCAGAAGGAAAGAACAAACACAACAACCCAAGTTCAATGTAAAAAAGATCATTGTTATAACTCACAAACTACGACGTCGACAACAACATCGTCCGAAAGCCAAACAGTCCAATTAATTAACTTCATCTTCTGGAAACTTTCTCTCAGACAAAATTTCAACAAAACAAAGCAAACCTTTACTATATCACTCAGAGCAACAAACTTAACCAAAAAAAACAACATCTCCTATTCAAAGAAATTACTGCAAATATTTTCCCATAGCACATAAATTTTCTTTGAAAAATGAAAAACAAAAACTTAAAACTCTACGCACCCATAAGAACTATAAACATTAAATTCACAAAAGGTAGACAAGACACAAAACAACAACTAAAACAAAATTGAACAACAACGACACAAAAGTGGTTTCCTCAAATGCTGTAAACTAACCCCAAAAGACCTTACAACACAGCAAAAGAACCCTAACCTAAAACAAAAAAAAAAAAAAAACAACCACCCACCCATCAACCACCTCATATTATATACCCAACCGAGCCAGAGGCTGATGTGTTAGAAATTTGTCCACACTTAGTTTTTAGTTTTTTTTTTTATTCTTCATACTTCTAGACTCAAAAACATAGTTAAGCTATTCGGAGAAGGCACCTACGACAGCAAAAATAAAATATAAAAAAAAATAAAATAACTTCAAAGTTTACTGCACGGTCCAAGGAGCAAGGACTAAAGGCCATACCACAACTGCTATGCTAAAGCTCACAGAGAAAGGACGCTGGTGGTTGGGAAAATAGGAGAACTCAAGCAAAATAACTATGTAACTAAGGGAAAATAGTTTGGAGAAACGGAAAGAAAGTGAAAAGCAAAAAAAAGTCCATTTCCCTTTGTAGCCAAGCCGGCTGGCAGACAAGCACAAGACAAAAATGGCGCCTATTATTTTCTTACATCACCCATTAAAATCATCGTCCTGTGAGTTATGACGGTTTTTTCTGCACTCTCTGAGGTTTTTTTCTGGCGTTTTTGTAATTCGCAACCATGCCTGAGTTCGCTTCCGGTAGTACAACTTTATGAACTGTTAGGGGGCACTGTACTTATGCACGTTACACGACCGAGAGTTGGTGATGGTTTTTTTTTCTATATTTTTCTATAGGAAAAGGAAGGAGCCACCAGGATCCTTCAAAAGAAAATAGATGGGCAAAGTATGCGAGTACCAAAAACCTAGGTACACAACATAGTGCACCGACTTGCATATTAGCTGCCGACATCTGCGCACATGGAGATGGAGATGAAGAGGTAAGCTGTGGAAATTGTTTTGCTTAGTCTGCAGGACAGGGAAGGGCATCAGATGGGTGATGGAGGTTTTTTAAAAAGGGTTGGTTGTAAAAGCGGAAAACTGTTCGTTGGTGCCGTGGGGCCTATAAAGGTGAAGGATGCAAGCTGCTGTGTGGAATATAAACATAAAGAAGGAGCATTCACAATAGGAAAAAGGATGAAAACTTTTATCCCTCACAAGGCGAGCATAAGATGAGCAATGAAATGATACAAAATTGTCAGCCGGAGGCCGGAATGATGCAGATTACTATGCACACAGACTGTCGAACCCAAGCAAAACTGCGATGAAAATATGAGAATGAAAAAAATAACTATACTTTTACATATGCACCACCCCCGCATCCAAGTAGATGCATACACCTACACCTACCTACGTATGTTGTATCCTTTTGGCATAAAGAAGCAATTTTGCCAGGGAAAACATTCATTTTCTGTACTTTCTTCCTTATATATCCTATATCTAAGGAGAGTGTATACACATACTTTTTCGAATCTTTTGTTGAAAAAAAAGAAACAAGAATAAGGTAGGTAGGTACTAGCTATCTATGAATTCTTGGGGTTATCCGCTTTTTGAGATGGGTTTACTTTATATTTGTTGTTTGTTTTCAATTCTTTCAAAATACACGACTTTATAAAAGAACTCATAACAGCTAGACCGAAATCATCTTTGTTATGGAAAAAAAAAAATATTAATGGATTTTGTTTTCGGTTTTAATATAAACTTTGCTGTGAGTATAAGCCGCATATAAAATGACACAAGAACATGCTATAAGCAAGCTATAAGAGATAGCTGTACTCAGTAGGTAGATTGTGCATTACCCTATTTCTTTTTCTTCCTGGTGAGACCTATTTTAATAATACGTATTGGGTTTTTTCTTATTTTTCTATTGGTAAAAAGTCAAATACAATTTGAAATCGTAAAAGATGTTACCATATCGCGTTGGTTGGATGGTAAATGTTGAAGTTTGATTTTTGAGAGAAGTTTGAAAGGCCTATACGCAATATTCATTTATTGCACGACGAGTTTTCGATACAAAAAATAAACTCATCTGGTGTAACCTACAATAATAAAGAAATCCTGAGCCTAACGGGGGAAGCACCTTTTCAATAAAATGAAATGAACAAAATATTTGAATATGTAGACACAAATAGTAATTGGAAACAACAAAACCTTCAATAAAATGGTTACTGTCATAATCTGGAGTGTAGTGAAGTTTGAATATATCGCTCATTTTCTTAAATGGATATTCGCAAGAGTGCACGCAAGGGGGAAGATAGGGGCACTTGCCCTCCCTTATTGCAATATATTTCATACATTAGGCAATTTATCTTCGTTTGAAAACATTTTTAAGCAAAATTTTTATACCAAAATATTTTTTTTGATTGAGGTTGACCACCCCTAACCAAAATCCTGAATGAGTTTGCCCCCCCCCCCTGTTTGAAATTCTACGGACGCCCTTGGATATCAAAATATTGTATACAACTTGTAAACAACTTGTATACAACTTTATAAAAACTGAGTTTATTGAACCATACGCAGGGTTGAGACCTTTGAAATTATGGATTTCGTCTGTGTCCCAGTATGTAAGAAAAACAGACAACCTCTTTTAGAACATTTTTTTAAGTTTTTAGTAAACTTAGAATGCTTCAACTTGGTAGCTCATATCGTTTTTACTTATAATAAAAAAAGAATAAATTTTATTCCAAGCAAATTGCTCTTAACGTTGTTTCTCAGAAAAGAGCTCCAATTTCCTTCAAATTTGAATTTTTGAAAATTTTATAATTTCAAGGATCTCAAAACCCCATTATGTGAGATATTTTCAGAAGAGAATGCTTCTTAAAAGAGCATGATCTATTTATTTATTTATTTATTTAAAAAAAAAAAAATTAAAGTCAGTTAGTTTCAATAACAATTTTTCAGTCATCAGTTTTTCAATCAAAGGTTTTTAAACTGTTTCGAAAATGAGCTAAGACTTAAAACATTCATTAAAATTTTGGCAGAGCTGATCAATTACTGAAACAATGTAAAAGTTTTTTTTTATAATAATAAACCCCTAGCAGAGTTGAAAAAGATTGCGATTTTTTGCGAATGCAATCTTAAGAGATTTTAATTAAAGATCATTTTTGCATTCTTTTTTAATAATGTGACTTTAAAAAAATTCAGTCGCCATTCTTTTCTCATTAAAAAGATTGCAATATTTTTTTGTTTCCAATCTTTTGTCACCATTAAATTAACTGATGGCAATCTTGTGACAATTCATGCACTTTTTGCATTTTTTTAAATTTTTTTGAATCCTTCGAATTCATTGCATTCTTTTCTTTTGGTGGATACTTTTTCTGATTATCCTACATGTTTGTTGGTAGTAAAAGCGATAAGACATTTAAAAGCCCTCAGAGACAGAGTTTGAACTTGTCATACAACCATTAACGAAAAACAGATATACATACTCGTATCTCAATAACTGATTTTAGGATTTTGATAAAAACAAAAATTGTGAAGATGGATTATATCTTATTTTATTTAACAAAATTTTTAACTAACATGAAAAGTGCCAAAGAATGACTTTTTTTTAATTTTTTGACATTCTTCTTCACAGCAACACCGATTTCGATCAAATGTCCCAAGAAACAATTTTAGCTGTTTAATTGGTCTGAAGCATTTGTAGAGCTTATCTTAAAGCTCATTGATTTCAAAAGAAGCTCTAGATGCACTTCTAAAGCAAGAGCAGAGCTTGCCTATAGCGAATTCATTGAGTTTGAGAGCTAATTTTTGCCTGAAACCAGCTGTGTATCAAGGGCTTGTAAGGCCTTGCAGCTGTTTGGTATATTAGGCGTGTTTTTTTGGAAAGGCTATCCGTAGTAAAGTGAAATTTTATATGAATTATAAAAACAATATTAGCAGCAGAATCGCTGCCGATAAAAGGTAAAGTAGGACCCTGCTACGGATAATCTAACTCGATTGAATAGAATGTTGGTGTCTCGTTATTGGTACCATTGATACTTTTATGTATCCTCGAATTCTCAATGGCTATGTTCGTAGAGTAGAGTTATGTTGAGTGACTGAGCCCTGTTTAGATTATGACTTTTGGCTTCATCAAGACGATGGTTCTGTAGTTGAAACCGGTGAGGAGAAAATCTAACACATAAGCTCATGGCCAATGCAGAGTGAGCAATCACAATCTAAACAAGGTATTTCATAAGGTCAATGATGTTTCGTTTTAACTTTTGGGCAAAGTAAAAAATTATCCCATTCTATCTTAAACAAAACATGGCCTTAAATTAGTTTCATTAGTTTAATTTAGCCATTCTATATTTTATAGGTGACTATTAACATATGTTCTGCGAACTGTCAAGCGTTATGAATGAAAACTTTATTCGAATTTAACTTGACACTTTTTTAGGACTTATTTCACCATATATCGGCAACCAAACAAATTACTCATGTCCATGAAATGTAAAAACTCACTCTTTTGCAGTTCGCTTTTCGCAGCTCATATGAAGAGCAATTTAACATAAATGATAAGTAAAACTTTCATTACATATGTAATCTTGGCTTATAACGACCAGTTTGTACAAACGTTGTTCAAGTTTTGACCCGATGTTCTGCAGTTTTAACTCACTGCTTTGGCGGGATAGTTTTACAAATATGGTAAAAATGGTAAACATTTTGACGTGGTTCAACGATTTAGACTCAACACTTTCAGTGGCTTAACTCACAGTACACACATTCAATTTGAAATAAAAATATTTTATTTATTTGAAAATTCGAAATATATTTTAAAAAATTAGATATTGAATTTTTACTTGCGATATATATCAAAGGTAATATATCCCAAATTGAACTTAAGATTTTAATCAGACTTTCATTACAAAAAAAGTGGGTCCCACAATTCTGTATGTCAGTCTGACGATTTTCTTAGAACTTGGTTAATAGTGTTAGTTTTTAGTAATTCTGGATACAGTTTTTCTTTCTTAGAACTTCAAATAACAGTATCACTGTCATTAATTTTTTTTTAGAAATTTAACATCTTATTTTTCTCAAAAACGACGCCACAACTTTTTTTAAAAAAGAATTCAATTCCTTTGAATAAGAAACCATTTTAAAAAAAAAATGGTTATCACTGGTATGGAATCATTTTTTTACATTCGACTTTCTTCAGAAAAATAATTTTGATTTCAATAATTTTTCTTATACAAAAGCTTCTAAACAATATTAATACTTTTTCTTACCTAAATTAAAAAAAAAATCGATTTTAAATATATGTTCAAAATTTCTTTTAGAAAATCAAAGACATATTTTAAAAAGCTTCATGGCCGATTTTTATGAAACTCATTATTTAAGGGTTTCTTACACCATCTTAAGTATTTAAAAAAAAAAATTAAATTATAAATTTTATGATAAAATAACGTCATGGTACCTTCGATACAAATGTTAAGAAAAGTGTTTAGGAAAATACTTTTTTTAAAGAACGACTCCTTTGATTTCTTACCAAACTTTCTCTGTATGCTAAAATTAGTGCGATATACTACCAAAAATTATAAAAAACTTACAAATAGCAACTATTAAAAGTTCTCGTAGAAAATTTTTTCAGTTTAAATTTTCTCACTATCCGGTCAACAGATTTAGATTATTTATTTAATAGGCAAATTTTAAATTATATATTAAAAATTATTATATACCAAAAATTTCAATAAAAAAAGTTTTGGAATATTAAAAAAAAGCTTCATTTTTTTTTTTGAAAATCCGATAGCTCAAAAACGGGTTGACAATTTTTTTTGTTGAAGTCTTAATTTTATATACACACAAACAAATAGGCACCTACTTAAGATTTGCTAAACAAAGGTTTTCCTTAAAAATGTTTTAAGATTTTGATAATTAAAAAATTATTTTAAAAAAAGCCGCTGTAACGACTTTAAATTTTATTTTTCTGTACAATGATATTCAATCAAGCATTAAGAAAGGTGTTTTGTTCATTTCAAACGCTCAAAGAAGTTGTTTTAGCTTTTAGATATTTCTTGTAAACGATTCAGATAATGTTTTAGAGTAGTATTTTACACAATTTGATTAGTATGAAATGCCAGTATCGACCGCAGATAAGCACATTTTATAAGCAAAAATAAAAATTTTTGAAAATTTTCAATTACTTTTGAAATTACAATACCATGACTTGGATTGAAAGGTGACCTTGAGAGCAATTTAGTATTTAATACTTTGCATCTCATCAATTATTTTATTTAGCAGTAAAACTTAAAATTTTAAATTAATTAAAAAGTCTTATTCATGACAATTCGACAAAAATGGCCAAGATTTTAATTTTTTTTAATTCCACTTCATCAATTCAAATAGGTCGCATGCCAAATCATCATCTTCCCTTTTATAAAAAATAATTATTTAAGAAAAAATTGATTTAAAATGTTGTTGAATGTTGTACCTCAAATGCGCTTAAAAAAATAACTCCATATTAACAGATTGGTTCATTATTGATTATTGATTTTTTCCAAAAACAATATTTTTTTTTTTTTAATTTTGAAAACAAATTGTTCCTTTAAAACTTTTAAGAAGTCTCTGCACAGAGATTCCGTTGATTGGATTTTTAAATAGCTTCTATTAAACTTATGTTCAAGCTTAAATTAAATGTACCCTTTTTTTATCTTACTGAAAATTTTACTTTCAGAAAATTTTATCTTTGAATCAAAAAATTAAAACGAAAACAAAAGTATTTAATCGGGATTCTACAACTTTTTAATATTACACCTGGTAGTTTAGCTTCATACTGTTGCTGTTAAAAACCATATACTGAGTTTGTTTGAAACCATATTAAGGTGTTAGAAACCATCCCATCAAATGGGATGGTCTGATCAGATAGCTGTGGAATGTTTCAAACCCACACACTATAACTTTTACCTACTTGATCATAGTTTGCTTGAAATTAAAAAAAAAAAAACACCTAGTTTATTAATATTTGGATTACCACCGTTGGAAATATTACTAAGATGCACGTGTAGCCTTGCCTCTGGCATATGTGATATGAAAATATTGCTATTGTCGGACATAGGCAAACACATTACCACCGTTCCATTTAATTCCTGATCCTACTGTTTCGGACTACATTTTTTTGTGTTGGAAGTGTCAGAAATATTTTATCACTACATAGTCCTTGTTATGATAAAAAATGATAAAAAATGGTAAAAATAAAAGTCCACTTTCATCGGTCTTATACGAGTACTATAGCCGCAGTGAAAAATTTCAGAAATCGTAAATTTCAAAAATGTCCTTCAACTTTTAAGATTTATGCATGAAAACCTCGTTTGCTTCCTGATGGAAAAGATTTATTACATTGTGCGTGCACGACCAAAAAATATGTACCTACCACTACCTACACAAAAAAAGAGCAGAATCTTTGCATTCAATTCCGCGTCCTTGACTCTCATATCATTCCACACATCTGTCACATTTGATTCTCGTACCCTGCCTATAGAGTGTCAACAAAAATTGCACTCATATTTGCATTTTCTTTTTTTTGCAATTTTTTGCCAATGAACTATTTTTCATGTGACGTGTCCTGCCTGACCAAATGTTTGAAGGAAAACCAAGCTATCCTCCGTTCGTCGATAAACGATAAAAACAAAACCAACTATAGCGAAGCAAGACACAACAAACAACAAAAAAAAAAAACAAAAATGAAAAAAAAAAATCAAAGCGGAAAGAGAAAATTGAGAACGACATTGAAATTAATAAATCCTCTCACGATTGGGTATTTTGTCGGAAAAACATTCCCTTTCGGGGATATTGCGATACGATACGAAAGGATACGACACTAACTTTCCATATCTTGTTTGTTTCACGTTCAGGGATATTGTACGTACATACTTTAACGAGAAATGTCAATTTTAGGTATAAGCTTCCATCAAATTAGATTGATGGAGATAAAGCTAAAACAAAAAATGACTGCTTTTGTTGTTTTTGAGTTATGTATAATATGAGGAAGGGCGGTTTATAATAGAATGCAAAGGAGGACAGAAAGTTAGCAAAATGGATTCAATGTAAAGAAAAGCATATTTTTAGTTGAGAGGACATTACAAACCTTGAATTGAAAAAAAAACTCAAAATTAGGTTTTTGTTAAGGAAGTTCTAAATCTAACGCCCATATTATTCACTCGTTAAGTCCAGGTTAAAACTTAAATCCAGATTTAAGCTAATTTGAATCCGAAAACTATATCCGATTCCAAAGTATTCATTTGTTAAATTCGCAAATAAATTCAATATTTTCGATCCATATGAATAAATGTTTTTTTTGTGTTTTTTTGTAATGAATAACATATACTTAAATTTGAGTGTTTGCATTTGATAAATCCGATTGAAAAAGTTCGATTTAAAAATCACTTTAATCCAATTTAAGCCCAGAGTGAATAATGTGGCGGCAAAAATTCGTTTCTATTTTTTTTTTTATTTTTTTTAATTTTGAGTTTATTAGAGAATTTCGCTTAGACCTTAGTAGTATAAACTAGAGGGTTCTGGGACACCGGCATCGCCGGCATCACCGGCATCACCGGCATCACCGGCATCATCCTAGAGGGTTCTGGGACACCGGCATCACCGGCATTACCGGCATCACCGGCATCACCCTAGATGGTACGAGAACACCGGCATCACCCTAGATGGTACGAGAACACCGGCATCACCCTAGATGGTACGAGAACACCGGCATCACCCTAGATGGTACGAGAACACCGGCATCACCCTAGAGGGTACGAGAACACCGGCATCACCGGTACCACTGGTACCAATTTGGGTTCTGATCTATGAATGCCGGCAATTAAGATTTACGATTATAATACGTGCATTGATATATCAAGACCCTGATACATCGTTACCATCATGTCACTCATCTGACTAATAGGACTTGACCATCTACATATATCTATTGCTTTAGGATTTTTCCTGGATTGAGGTAATAATTAGAGTAACAAAAGCCTAATACCTCACTACCATCATAGCATTCATTTGTCTAATAGGGCTATACCTCCTTTATCTATTGCTTTGCTAGCATCATGTCAATCATATTACTAAACCCTGTCCCTTATCAATAAAATCCTGAAAAATGGTCCAAGGGTTATTTTTATTGCGGAATACAAATGTACGTCAATAAGGTCAACACATTATTTTATCTATAGGGATGGATGCCGACAATTAAAATATCCATTCATGATGATCGCAATACATAAATTTATCCAACTGCTTCCTTATTTAGGTACACCGATGATATCCCAAGTGTCAACAATACAAATTTATGATAAGGTTAACTGCATGAATGAATGCGGGGGGAAAATTCTATTGTTCTACTATTAGCAATCAATATGATATAAGCATACATTATTACCTCAATACTTCTTTTAATTAGTTACTTTTCACCCCAAAGAAACCTTTTGCAATGTGTAATACGACATTTAGGATCATACGAGTATCCTGTATATAACTACTTTCCTACCCTTAATAGCAAATGAATAAACATATAAATGTTATGATATTCCTATATTATTTTGAAGTGGTGATGTAAATTAAATGAAATGAGCAAATCTTGAATAATAACACATGCTTTTTTTTTTTTTTTAATAATATTGTATTTTATTTATATATTTTCTGATTTTATTTTTAGGTTTACATTGAAAAATAAAAAAAAAATAATAATAATCCTTAGAAAATTCTGTTAACAACTTGGTCAAGTGGATTGTATTCAATAATCCGATCATGAAGCATGAGGCAATAAGCTGAAGTATTTGCAGGAATGTTTTTTGATGTTCTCATCTCCAAGCGTATATCGATAGGTCCTGTTTTCAAAACCTCATTTTGATGTCTGCAGTCTATAACAAAAATTGGAGCACGAGATTTAAATAGATCCCAAGAAAGCAAAGGTTCAGTGTTGGTTTTATTGTAGTAAGTTCTTTGAAAATCCGTATACATTTTGTAGAACAAGCTATATCTATTTCTCTCGAAAGAAATATTAAGATCTTCATGAGGATATACATCAGAGTTTAAATACACTTTTAAGTCTGTTAAATCACAATGGTCAAACGTTGTAGGATCAGCAGATATTTTTTTATTTTTTGCAGTTTGTAGTGCAAATACAATGTATCGAGGTTTTTCTATTTGTGTTGTTGTTTTAACGTTCCAGATGTGATGGTCAGAGCTTGATAACATGGGATACTCATAGAGACCCCAGTTTCGGAAAGCAATTTTCATAAAACTATTTGCATTTATAGATTTATATAGATTTAATTTCATCGAATCTGATAAAGTCACGTGTGGTACTCTCCACTGTACCTTATGTAGTTTTACTTGTACATTTTCATCAGTTGGGGAGATTATAGCGTTTTCATCCATCCTAGAACGAGTGAGAATTAGATCATGACGAGCATTGGGAATAATTTTTTTATAATCTTCAGCAAAACCCAAAAGCTTATTCAATGGAATGCAGTAGTTAAAATATAATGGTTTCAAATAAATATCTGAATCAGGAGACCATGAAGCATTTAAAAGCATATCACTTTCATTTTTTGTCAACGATAAATAGTTTTTGATTGTTGTTGTAATCCCCACATTTCGATTGTAATCAATTTCCTTTCCATTCAGCTCATAACGTATTTCGTCGAAGAGAAAAGCCATTGCATTGTTTACAAGTCTTGTGCTGACTATTTCTTTTCCATCTGTCCTCGATAGTGATCCTTCAACATATAGAAAACTTTCCGAAGGAAGAACATTAAGATTTTGGTGTTGTATGCAAATCTGAACGATGTCATTTTTTTCAAAATTGTTTTGATATGGTGAGTAAGTATGATATTCATATTTAGAAACACTTTCATAGATTTCGGGCTCTTGGAAAATGTTCAACATATTGTTATATTTTGTTTTTGATTTTCAATATTTTATGATATACCCCAATGAGAGTAAAAAATCCTGATTATGCTTTGTAAGATTATGTGTTACCGTGGCTAAGTTCGAAGCTTGATTGAGTAATGAATTATTTTCGGCGGTGTTTTTATATGGGATTGTGGTAATTATATTTTCATATACAATCATGGCTGCGGTTGTAAATGTAATCGAGCCGTTAATGTCTCTCCTCTAAAATTTATAACTTTTCCGTCTTGATCTATGAACTTTAAACACAACGATGTTATTCGTCTGACGTTCACGGGTAAATAAATGACATTTTTCGGAACTTCTATGATTTTATAGCCTGGACTTACTTTAACAGCAAATTCATGTAAAATATGCGCAGGTTGATTGTTAATATACGTTCCATCTATAATATTACATTCAATGCGTATGGCATTAACTCTATTTATATCGACGAAGAGATCTGATTCATATTGCCTATTTGCCTTCAGCAGCTTCTTACTAAATCCTAAAAGAGATCCAATTGAATTCGGTTTAGAGAAGTCAATATCTTCCGAGCTGAAAATTTCACATTTTAGAGTGTTTATATTGGCCTTGATTTTAAATTCACTTTTTTAAAAAATTTTTTTTTTTTTGTTAATATCATTAAATTTTGTTTGTATGAAATTATTTATATCTTCTATCTCATATGAACCAATAGGAAGCGAGATAACATTATCGCCCACATGTATCAAATTATTAAACTCATCTACATTTGGTATAGAGTTATATGTTTGAAAATCTATAAGCCCGCAAACATAATTAGATTTCAGTACAATTGGTGGAAAATATTCTGCATTGAGACTTGATTCATTCCCACTTAATGTTAATGTTAGCGACATCCTTGTTAAAAGAAAAATGAGACAGTTTTGATGTGTTCACATGGTTTTATTCATTTTTTATTTAAACTTTTGAAAACATTTCAACATTGGTCTAATAAAAATCTTAAGCATAAATGTCCACATATAAATGTATCAAAATCTTGTTCTCGAATATAATTATAATTTATTTGATTACCAAGATAGTCTATTACTTCAGTTGGTGGTCTTAAATTACCAAAACTATCAAAATACTTTATAATATTATATTTTTTATTTCTAATATATGCTACCCAATGAGTACCCATACCAGCTTCACTATCCAAATTTATAACGCCACACTCTTGATCCGTAGAGGTTTTTGGTAATGAGTCTCGCATAAAAACTCCTCTAAAGTGCTTGAGATGTTTCTTTCCAAACCGTAGAATATCATGGTTATTTAGGGGTCTCTTAGGCAGCAAATCAATCAGTTTTTTGTATTAGGTGTGTTTAGAAATAAACCAAGACCATTTTTATATGGTTTCAAGTATAACCCATTCCCTTGAATAGCGACTGCCTCCATAGCCTTATTATGTCGTTTGTTTTCTTCAAAAGCTCTTTTAGCAACATGAACGTCATTGAGTGCTTTTGCAACTCCGGCAACTCCACCTGTTAAAGATCCAACAGCTGATAAACCAGCTAGAATAGGAGCTAGAAATGGAAGAAAACCACCTCTCTTTGGAAGTGGGATTATTCTTGGAGTTTGTATATTTTGTTTTTTTTTATTTTTAAAAACTTTTTTTGCAGCTTTCAGAGCAATATTTGCTATAGATGTTGTACCACAACAATTGATATTGCTTTTAATAGCATTTCTTGCTTCAGTTATGGCCTTTTTAAAAATATTTTTCTTACAAGGCTGCTTCTTTTGTTTACTAGCTCGGATAGTTTTTTTTTTATTCTCTGTATTACCCATACCGAACTTTGTTTTCGCCTTCATCATGTTGGTGACCAAAAGACCGCTTAACTTTTCAGACGTTGAAGAGTCGTTTGCTTTAAATCGTTTCCACGCTTGCTCAGTTAGAATTTTATCAGCAACGTGTCGATCTGAGACAGAGCTACTCTTAGAATATGCAATATCATGCAAACGACAAGCCTCATCCAGTTTATTAACCCCCTTATCTCCTCTACGTAATCGTTTTTCCAATTTAGTTCCGGGGCCACAATAATTATATGAAGGAAGATGTAGCTCAAATGGTAATTTGTCTATAACCGTATTCAAAAGCCCCTTTCCTTCAATTGATTTTCTTTTATTATGAGTATGATTTAGAACGTTGTGCTCAATCATATTATAATTTGTATACCTTCCTACTTGGAGGTTGAAACACATATGAATATATTCATATAAAAATGTTATGTTTTATTGTAAAAGCTATCAGTCGGCATTATGCGCTTCGTAAAGCAGTCAGAAGTTATTAAAGTAAAAAACTTTGATTCCAAAGTCAAAATAAAAAAAAAACATGGTTCATTATTCCCTAACAGTATTCGAGGAATTATCGTTGGACCATCAAACTGTGGAAAAACAAATGTTATGCTTAGTATTCTTCTCGACCCGAATGGATTAAAGTTTGAAAATATTTATATTTATTCTAAATCCTTACATCAACCAAAATATATATATCTCAAAAAGCTGATTACATCCGTGAAAGGAATGGAATACAATGAATTCTCAAATAATTCCGAGATAATGCCCCCATCAGACGCGAAAAATAATTCAATATTTATATTCGATGATGTTGCATGCCAGAAACAAAATAACATAAGAGATTATTTTTGCATGGGTCGTCATAATGGAGTTGATAGTTTTTACTTATGTCAGTCCTATACCCATATACCAAAACATTTAATTAGAGACAATTCCAATTTTATTATTCTTTTCAAACAAGATGAATTGAATTTGATGCATGTTTACAAAGATCATATAAACTCTGATATGACATTTAATCAGTTTAAAGAATTATGTTCTCAGTGTTGGGCTGATAATTTCGGTTTTCTGGTTATAGACAAGGAAAGCACCATTGAAAAAGGTCGATATAAAAACAGTTTTCACAAAATTGCAATACTATAAATATACATTTATCATTTGAAAGCAACACATTACATCAGCACCACTGTTTGGAGGTACTAGTCCATCATATATAATCATAATAAAATAAATATTTAAATACTGTCTCATATTTTGTACTATAAAAAATGGATGAAAGTGTGTTAAATGATCTAATAAAAACGCGAAATGAGCTAAAAAATAAATATTTACAACTAAAAACTGGTAAAATGATGCGAGAAACTGAGTTGGAAAACACTTTCAAACCCATCGTTGAGCCGTTGAAAAAATTGGTTGAAAATATTAAAAAAGAAGAATCACAACAAGAGGATAATATTAAAACACCGAAACGTCGTAAGCTACATTTCAAATCTTTTAATGAAAAGGATGAGGAGGACCATGAGCGAGCAGAATCACCTTCATTAGAATTGAATAGTCCAGATAATACTTTTTTATTCAGTACACCAAAAAATTTTGTTAGTCCTAATAAATCATCGTCTTTCAATCAACAAAAACTGTTGTCAGAGTCGAATCGTGATACGGCCTATGGACCATATTTTGATGCAAACACTCAATCTGTAAAAATAGGAAAGTGTAGCTTTAAAATGAGTGATAAGAATATTATCATTGATGATGAAATTTTTACTCGAACTCCGGGTCTCATTGAATTGGTGTTAAAGAAAAATCCTTGTAAGCAAAAATATACTAAGGATGACTTAGAACAATATTCGAAAATCCTCCAAAAAACTAATGCATACAGAATGAATCATGATAGTTCTTCTCGAATTAAGAGTAACAGAGGTGTGAAATATACACAAATAATAAAGGCTATTGTCGCTGGACTTAAAAATGATAATGCAAAAATAGGAAAATCCTATTCTAGTATTACTGAAATGAAATACACAAACAAAGATATTGAATATGTATACTGGAATGATCCAAATGAACTTGTGGATAGACTACGACTTTTGATAGCATCTAAAAATGCTGGTAACGATAACCATCAGAATGAAATCACTTCCATAATTGAAGAATTGAAGGAATCAAATATTATATATTAGTATCATACTAAGATGATTTCTATAATGATATAAGAAATGATATAATAGATAAATTTGATACTTCAGACTATCCACCCCAAAACCGCTACGGTATTGCCCAGCTCAATGTTAAAAAGTTAGGATTTATGAAGGATGAAAATAATGGTCTAATAATGAAGGAATTTATAGGATTAAGAGCTAAAATGTATAGTATAGACATAGAAGATGCAGCTCTAATAAAAAAGGCTAAGGGTGTTAAATCATCAGCTGTAAAAAAAATGTCTTTACAAAATTACAGAGACTGTTTGCTACACAAACAAAACTTCTATAGTAAAATGTTGAACTTTAGATCTAAACATCATACTATATACACCGAATGTATAAACAAATTAAGTTTAAGTTGTTCTGATGACAAAAGATTTATATGTACTAATAATATAAATACACTAGCTTGGGGTCATTTTCGAATAGAACTTGAAAATGAAATATAAAACTAATCTAATTAAAAAATAAAAAAAATATAAAAAAAATTAACGTGTCTTTTTACTTAACGATTCTTTTCTCTCTTCACTCATATGGACCACCTTTTCTGAAAAACTTAACTCTTAAACATCATGTTCTGTTCATGATTTTGTTCAGTTTCCTATGGTGATTTTCGCTTTAACGCGAATTTTACTTTACGTTTTTTGCGTTTTAACGTGAACGTGAATTTTACGTTTTTTACGTTCTAACGTGAACGTGAGTTTTACGTTTTAACGCGAATTTTACGTTTTTGCGTTTTAACGTGAACGTGAATTTTACGTTTTTACGTTAACGTGAACGTGAGTTTTACGTTTTAACGTGAATTTTACGTTTTTGCGTTTTAACGTGAACGTGAATTTTACGTTTTTACGTTCTAACGTAAACGTGAATTTTACGTTATAACGCGAATTTTACGTTTTTGCGTTTTAACGTGAACGTGAATTTTACGTTTTACCGCGAATTTTACGTTTTTACATTCTTACGTGAACGTGAATTTTACGTTTTTACGTTCTAACGTGAACGTGAATTTTACGTTCTATAATCTCCCCAACTGATGAAAATGTACAAGTAAAACTACATAAGGTACAGTGGAGAGTACCACACGTGACTTTATCAGATTCGATGAAATTAAATCTATATAAATCTATAAATGCAAATAGTTTTATGAAAATTGCTTTCCGAAACTGGGATCTCTATGAGTATCCCATGTTATCAAGCTCTGACCATCACATCTGGAACGTTAAAACAACAACGCAAATAGAAAAACCTCGATACATTGTATTTGCACTACAAACTGCAAAAAATAAAAAAATATCTGCTGATCCTACAACGTTTGACCATTGTGATTTAACAGACTTAAAAGTGTATTTGAACTCTGATGTATATCCTCATGAAGATCTTAATATTTCTTTCGAGAGAAATAGATATAGCTTGTTCTACAAAATGTATACGGATTTTCAAAGAACTTACTACAATAAAACCATAACTGAACCTTTGCTTTCTTGGGATCTATTTAAATCTCGTGCTCCAATTTTTGTTATAGACTGCAGACATCAAAATGAGTCTTTGAAAACAGGACCTATCGATATACGCTTGGAGATGAGAACATCAAAAAACATTCCTGCAAATACTTCAGCTTACTGCCTCATGCTTCATGATCGGATTATTGAATACAATCCACTTGACCAAGTTGTTAACAGAATTGTCTAAGGATTGTTATTATTTTTTTTTTTTATTTTTCAATGTAAACCTAAAAATATAACCAGAAAATATATAAATAGAATATAATATTATAAAAAAAAAAAACATGTGTTATTATTCAAGATTTGCTCATTCCATTTAATTTACATCACCACTTCAAAATAATATAGGAATATAATGACATTTATATGTTTATTCATTTGCTATTAAGGGTAGGAAAGTAGTCATATACAGGATATGATCCTAAATGTCGTATTACACATTGCAAAAGGTTTCTTTGGGGTGAAAAGTATCTAATGAAAAGAAGTATTGAGGTTATAATGCATGCTTATATCATATTGATTGCTAATAGTAGAACAATAGAGTTTTCCCCCCCCCCCCCCGCATTCATTCATGTAGTTAACCTTATCATAAATTTGTATTGTTGTCACTTGGGATATCATCGATGTAAATAAGGAAGCAGTTGGATAAATGTATGTATTACGATCATCATGAATGCATATTTTAATTGTCGGCATCCATCCCTATAGATAAAATAATGTGTTGACCTTATTGACGTACATTTGTATTCCGCAATAAAAATAACCCTTGGACCATTTTTCAGGATTTTAATGATAAGGGACAGGGTTTAGTAATATGATTGACATGATGCTAGCAAAGCAATAGATAAAGGAGGTATAGTCCTATTAGACGAATGAATGCTATGATGGTAGTGAGGTATTAGGCTTTTGTTACACTAATTATCACCTCAATCCAGGAAAAATCCTAAGGCAATAGATATATATAGATGGTCAAGTCCTATTAGTCAGATGAGTGACATGATGGTAACGATGTATCAGGGTCTTGATATATCAATGCACGTATTATAATCGTAAATCTTAATTGCCGGCATTCATAGATCAGAACCCAAATGGGTACCAGTGGTACCGGTGATGCCGGTGTTCTCGTACCATCTAGGGTGATGCCGGTGTTCTCGTACCATCTAGGGTGATGCCGGTGTTCTCGTACCATCTAGGGTGATGCCGGTGTTCTCGTACCATCTAGGGTGATGCCGGTGATGCCGGTAATGCCTGTGATGCCGGTGTCCCAGAACCCTCTAGGATGATGCCGGTGATGCCGGTGATGCCGGCGATGCCGGCGATGCCGGTGTCCCAGAACCCTCTAGTTTATACTACTGACCTTCCACTATAAGAACTTAATTTAAAGTAGAATGCAAGACTGGGTCGCACGTATATACTTGTTCTTATGTTCAAGACATGAAAGTTATGAGAGAAAATGTTTAAAAGCATGCAATGCGATATTTAAATTAACTAAAACAACTCCCTAGACAAATTGAGATGAAAAAATGCCATTTTATTACTTGGTTGAATATATTTTTTTTTTAGTTTTTGAAACTTGTTTTTTTTTTAAATAATTTTTTTGTAAATCAAATTCTTAAAGCATTTTTAATGGACGCTTTTGGTATGAAAAATCTTGAGTATTTATTTACTTAAATTTCAAAAAAACATTACCCATCATTAAGAAATCGAATTTTCAAAAAAAAAAAATTTACTTTTTTTTTTTTAATTCCATTATATAAATTTATAATTAAAAATCAATAGAATCTTTTAAGCCGATAGTAGAAAAATTCAAAATTTACAAAAAATGTGATATGAAAGGAATTATTAATAGTTGCGATTTGTGATTTTTTTATAATTTTTTGATCGCACTTATTTTAGCATATAGATAGAAATAGTTTTATAAAAATCGTAGTAGCCATTGTTTTTAGAAAACAGTAAAATTTTTCCTCAAAAACTTTAAGGATTTTTAAAAAACTCTTAAATACCGAATTTTATTAAAGTCGACCATATAGTTTTCAAAATATTTGATTATCCTAGAAAAAATTTTAAACATTTTTAAAAATCCAAAAAATATTGGTAAGAAAAAACTATTTATTTTGTTATGAGGCTTTGTTTGGAAAATAAATATTAAAATCAGAGTTACCATTTTCAAGAAAATTTACAATAAAAAACGGTTCTTTCGAAAGTACTATTAATAACCATTTTTTGAAAAATGGTTTCCCATCCAACTAATGGTAGGCTTTACTGAAAGAACTTTATTGATTTTTTTAAGAAAATTTGAGGAGCTGTTTTTGATAAAAATAAGATTTAACAAAATTATTTAATTTTAAAATGGTAGGTACCATTATTTTTAGTCCTTAAAAAAATTGGAAGAAACGTTTAGGCAGAATCACCAAAAACCTCTATGTACCAAATCTTAGCTAAAATGATCCAGGCGTTAAGACTGTAGCCAAACAGAAAGATGGTCAGACAGACAGACAGATCCAGTTTTTTCGTCTTCCCTATCATAGTAATGACAAGTCTGATCAAAATCTCGAGTTAATTTTTTTTAACTTGCAATATAGTACCAAAATATGACAAGTGAAATAGTTAAGGAATGAAGTGTTAGCTTTATAAATAGGTTAAGCAAGGCATTTTAAGTGTTGTCTTTAATTTTTAATAGTTTTTCAGCTTTAAGTTAATTTTCTAGAAAATTACAAAACACCCTGTAATAAAATTTGAGGAACCCTGACCCCACAGCAAATGCGTATATGCACTTTTGTGATTTTGAATGCATGTATGTACATATGTATTAGAGTGGTTCTTATATTGTTTTTTTTTTTTTAATTCTGAGATGGATAGACATCAAATGTGTCTACATAGAAAAACAAAATTTTCATAATTTTTTCAGATTTTTATTTCACCCCGGTGTCCCTATTTTCACATTAAGGTACTACCTATGGGGTTAGGGTGATTCATATAAAACACGAACAAAAAAACAATCTGAGGGTATAGATTCGATTTAAACGAAAAAAAAAATAGTATCAGAGGGGGGCTCCATTTTCCTCCGTTTAGGCGGGAAGGGTAATTTACTCAACATTTTTATCAAAACAGAAAAAAGTGATTAAAAAAAAAACGGAAACACTTACAATGCCATGCCTTAGCTTTTTTTGAAGCCAAGATTCCATTTTATAATATGCTTTCTAAATAAAGTTTTTATTTCAAATAATTTTTGAAAAAATTATTTTCAAACTTAAAAATTAGAAAAACAATTTAAATTTTAATTTTATTTTTTCAAAAACTATTTAAAATAAAAACTTTATTTAGAAAGCATATTATAAAATGGAATCTTGGCTTCAAAAAAAGCTAAGGCATGGCATTGTAAGTGTTCCCGTTTTTTTTTTTAAATATTTTTTTCTGTTTTTGGCCAAATTTATAGAAAATTACCCATCCCGCCTGAAGGGGGGAAATAGACCCCCCTCCAATACCATTTTTTTCTCGTGTGAGTCTAATCTATACATTTCTGAAAAAATTAGGGAAATTGTTTTTCAATGTTTTGAATCGAATGAGGGCTATCCAAGACTACGTCCAATTAAAAGACCACTCTAGTATGTATGTTTGTAACTTTTTTTGGGTAAGAGGTTATTCTTTTTGGTTTTGGGCCAGATCTGCCCATTGTCCTTTAATTTTATTTAAATTTGTGATAAAGCATTTATCTCTACTCGTATACATATTTATTGTATAGAGATCAACAAAGTTGGATTTTATTTTGTTTAAAGTTATGAAGGCATTGTTGGACAACTTGTGTCTCTGTTTATAAATTTACTTTTCTTCAGTCTTCGATGTGACTAACTTAGAAAATTAGATTTTGAGAAAGCGACGGTGATTTAATATTTTCAGTGGGAAACCATCTAAGCTCTGAAAGGCCTCCCTTGTTATTCTGGGGAAAAAAGCTATCCTTATTGGGATACTGTACTGGAATCCTTTATTGATACCATATTGTATGATGGGTATAATGTTTTTTTTTTGTTATACAAGCGGTATTTCTGATGGGATAGCAAAATGTATTCAACAAATTTTCACTAGCAAGGGCCTCACACGAATTCGACAAGTTTTCTTTAAACATTATATTTCCTTTACGGAAAACTTTCTAGGGCCTTGACTTAACTTGGTAAAAAACTAGCTATTTTTCCAGGAGAGAAATAACCATTTTTAGAAGTAGTAACAGTTTGCTATGGGAGTCAATTTTCACTACCAGGAAAATGAAATCGTGAGGCACAAAATTGCTGTTATATCAATAAAGACGTAAAATTTTTGGCCGAGTTCGAACGGTTAGATTTGAAGCTCTCTTTCATGCCAAGTATACTGTTTGTCACTTCCTCGCAAGAGGCAGTACCTTGGAAAAAATATTTCTGTCTTTAGGTGGCAGAGCGGCTGGGAATTGAACCTAGACCTTCGGTATAGTAGTCAAATGCACTAACTATTATGCCACGAGGTACTGCGATTGCATTAATATACTTGCTAAATAAGTTTCTCTTGTTATTTAATCACCACATTGCAAAAGCTTTACTATGAAATGTTGAAAAGGGTCTTTCATGTCCATAAATATTATCTGAATTGGAACTACTACTTCTGCGAAAGAGTACCCATCTCTTGGCATGATAAAGTGCCTTTCATCTTAATCGTTCAGATTCGGCAAAAAAACCCCTCCTCTCAACCATCTTTTCCCTATAAAAAAAAATTCTTCACTTACAAGGTAGCTATACCTTCCATACACATAAAACTTTTCGATCTAGAAACAAAAAAAATGTCGGCTTCTCATATCAGGGGTATAAATAGGTATCTGAAATTCACTAAATCAAATGGTTTTTGCTTCACTGGCCATTTTTCCAATCTATACCTACCTACCTTCATTTCCAAAGAATACAAAAAAAAAAAAAAACACTAGATATTTCTGGTTTCTAACCTTTGCTACAATATCTACCCCTAGATACTGATTTTTGGAATTTTTTCGAACTTCTATTTCCACTCTGAAGCTAATAGACTTTATTGAACAAAGCCTACATCTGCATGAAAGAAAAAAAAAATAGAAATAGAAAAAGAAATAGAAATAGAAATCCTTTCTAAATCCTTGTTGCAGTGTTTGAGTTTGATTTGTGAGCTTGTTTTGTAAAAGTCCCATAACCACCCCCTGTGTGTGGACCAAACAAGCTCAGAATTTCTTTTTTTTTTCTTTTTTTTTATTGTATGTTCTAACCAAATTTAATTGAACGTCTGTCTGCAATTTCATTCCAACAAGGAACTGTTCGATGAATTTACCTATTTGAGGTCCTAGTTTGGTTGTATTTTACTTTTTTTTCTCCCTATATTTGTATGTGTGTTTGTAACAGTCCGGTGCTATACTATTTTAGTTGCCTGAATTTGACAGCTTTATAAGCGTTAGTGAACCAACGTAGCGTGTTCAAAGGCTTGCTGATATGTCTATATTTCATTGTGTACACAAGCACTAAGCACACGTGAGCATCATCATCATCCTCAACACAATAGCCTATACTTTAGTGTACCACCCTTTTGTTTGAGGTGTTGCGACGTTATAGCGACGACGAAAAAAAGCTCATTCATAGTGAAATAATATTTATTACGTGTGTGCAACGAACCATGCCATACATTCTGGTATTCCGTGATTTGTATAGATAGTTTAGTTATTTGTTGAGTGGTGGCAGGGTTGAGGGTGGAATTTATATTGAAAGCAATAGTATTTAGTGGGGGGTGAGAAAGCACACACAATTGATGGTAGATTTATTAATATTCCTTTCTATTAAACACATATAGGTATAGGCTTTATGTTGAACTAGTTAGTAGTTATACACTTATATACAGAAGTGAGATGGAATTAAATTGGTAGCTATAGCTATTTTCCAACAAAAAATACTGCGGTAGATATGCAAATTTATTTGCTTTTGCTTTTGCTTATTTATTTTTTACTTTTATTTATTTATTTTTTTTTAAGCTTTTTGTCAATAAATTTTTTCTAAGTAATTGGCAATTTAAGTGAAAACAAAATCAGATCAATTTATAAAATACCAATTCGAGGGAATGCACCTGCATATTTATTTAATTTTGCAGTTCTTTTTTGCACTTCAATATAATTATAAAGGTATGTAAAAATGTTTTAATTGAAGTTTCTCTAAAAAAAAAAAATCATATTTAGTCGTTCTTGTTTTTTAAATTTTGTTTGTTATTCCAACGAACATAGACAAATTTTCACTTTGAAAAGCCGACACATATAAAGGATAATTCATTTTGATGTAGAATAAAATAGAAATTTTAGTAAATTACTCTTGTTTATAAGAAATTTTATTTATTTAGAAAAATAAATTTTGGGCAGAAATATTTTACTCAATAATAACTGTAAAAAAGTTTATTATAATTATTGATTGATATTAATCCATTGCAATACGGTATCGAATTCCCAGCCTATGCTAACTTAAGAAAGGAATAAAAACCAAGAGAAATGCCTTTTGTGAAGAAGAGACAAATCGATGGAAAAGGCTTTTTATATTTATTTTTATTTATTTTTATTATATGTATATTCATTACTGTAATACTGATATTAAAATGATATTAAAATTCGTTTTTTATTAAAGGTACCTACATTTTTTGTTTTTTTTTTTGTTTTTCTTATTTGTCTATGAATTTGCCTATTTTCGAAATTTTTCAAACAATCTTTCGCTGATAACTCCTTTGATTCTAAATATTTCAACTATCTACAATTTTTTTTCTCTATTAGGACTGCTTTTCCCTCACACTGTATCTCATCTGGTTTCCCTGCCTTGCCTCTAAAAAAAATGCTCTTCCTCCCTCAAACATTTTCAACCTTTCCCTAAATCTTGGGGAATTTCCTCAGATATGGAAATCATCTGTCATAATCCCAATACACAAAAAGGGTTCGAAGGGTAATTTAAACAATTATAATCTAGTTGCCAAACTTTCTCACATACCCAAACTCTTTTTAAGTATTTTTTTTGAAACGTTAAGTTTCCACTGCAAATTTCTTATCTCCCCCGGACAACATGGCTTTCTCAAATGCATATCTACAACCACTCAACTTGTTAAATTTGTATCTTTCACGCTATCAGCCATGGAGAAACGTTACAAAATCGATGTTATCTCAACCGATTTCAGTAACCGCTTTGTCCAAATTTCTCTTAGACTAATACTCTTCAAATTGTCCACTCTCAGCTTCAAATATTCTTTGTTAAAATGGATCTCCTCCCACCTAGATAATCGTTATTACAGCGATTGTTTTAGAACCACTACCTCTTGCTCTTTCTTCGCTACCTCCGGTGTACCACAAGGCAGTGATCTATGCCCACTTTTGTTCATTCTTGCGATTAACGATATTTAAAAGGTTATCAAACATCCTTCTATTTCATTGTACGCTGGTAATACCAAGTTATTCAAGACCATTTCATTGAGACATGACTCTTTCCTTATTCAAAAGGACCCTGACAGTTTTTCAGTTTGGTGTCTTAAAAATTGCTTGGACCTAAACGTTGACGAATGCCAATCAATGTTTTTTACCCGAAAACGAATTTATCTCACCCCGTCTCAACCTCTTTCACTGCATTTCACTCTACAACTCTATCTATTTTAACATTAACCCTCGATCACGGAATATTCGTCTTTTCTATCTTCCCACCCACAGGACCTCCAACGAACCTGTCTCTCGAATACTACGAAGTATTAATTTGAACATGAACTCATTTGACATTAACCTCAGTACTCCTTCCCTAAATCTCCGTCTACTTAATCGCCCTCCTCCACACCTACTTTGACTTAAATTCTTAGTTTGAAGTTAGATTAAGAATTGGCTTGTATTAAACCGAATAAATAGGGGGTTTTGCCCCCACTAAAAATAAAATTAAATCTAAAATTGATATTATAGCTTTTGTACCTGCAGAGATAGGTTTAACGTTGCTCCAAATAAAAGAGAGATGATTTAATTTTCTATAAAATGACGTATTCAGAAGAAATTTTGCATAAAAACCGACGGATAAATGGTTGCTCAAACTAAGCTGATTTAAGAAAATCAAAAAAATTAAAACTTAAAAGTAAAATAAATGGCATTTTTGGCCATTTTGAGAAACTTGTTAAATGATACGCTTAAACTGGGAGCATTATTTATTCTTGACCATTTAAGTCAAAAATAATAATCAAATTTTAATTTTTCCCTGTTGAAGGGTTGCCATCAATTTTTTTTTTTTCAAAATTTAAAATATTTGTCAAAATCAACAAAGTTTTACGCCCCTCCCCTTCAGAATGCACTCTCTAATTTAATAGCACTCCGTGGCTTCCCCATCTTTAATGACCCATTTATTGATTTTTACAATAAAAACCCATCAACGTTTTTTAGAACATAATCAGTAGCCTAATCGTTTTCGTAAAATGTTTACTGTAAAAGATAAAACTGGTCACCACGTTCGTTCAATTTAATGCCATTAGATTAGATCTGATAAACCAGAAACAATAATTGACCACTTGAAAGTCAACATTTAGCGCGTAATTTCCGAAGTAGAGCCTGAATTACTGTGGACTTGGCAAAAATCCTAAATTAGCTACTCAACTCACAAAAAATTATACGTCTTACAAATCCCACTTTAAAAAATAATAATAATTTTTTTCGAAGCAACTGATTAAACGAAGCAAACAAAATTAGTTAGCAACTGTTACTGGAGGAAGGATAAATGTATCCTTTTTTTCTATTTATTTCCTTTTTTTTTAATTTTCTGTTATTTGATTTTCTTATTTCTTTTACTACTGCAATGTAAATCTAATGAAGTATCTGCAATCTTCACTTCCATTAAAATTGCTAACAATCTCTCATTTTTATCAAGCCAAACGCAAATCTAATTTGAATGTTTCCATATTTATACATTTTCCTCCTCAAATGTAATAATAATTGGAAAAAAACTTTCATTTTTTTTTTAATGATCCAGGACGCTTATTAAGCGTGCACTAATTTCTTTAATCTTTGAGAAGATGTTTTCAAAGAATCTAGCAAAATGATGAAAATAAGATAAAGATGTAGCGAGAGAGAGAAAAAAAAATTGCTAAAAACTTTTTTAATTGACTGGCAACTCTCCAAGGAGCCAATAGAGAAGAAGACAGAGAGAGGAAACAAGTTTCGAACGACCATCTTGAAATGGGTGTTTATTTCAACGCCAGCCTTGAAATAGTCGCTTGGCAATGACTGAAAAATAAACGTAAGGCCATCTTTTGCTATTTTTTTTTTTATTTTTATAACTCAACACTCCACTCCTGCTGCGTGTACTCTATCACAACACCCACCTCTCTCTGATGCTTTCACACAAAATATAAACATAATGAATTTTCTTTACTTAGAGACAAGGATAAACTCTTGGAATAATGTATATCTATATGTTGTGTATTTAGATACAATTTCTCCTTATTGTTTTCTTTAGATCGTTTTTTTTTTTTTTTTTTTGTTAGTTTGTTTCACTTGAAGTGCTGTGATTTCTTTTGGACATGTCCTTCGAGCAAAAAATAAAAAAAAAAAAAATAAGGAAACAAAGCAAAAGATACTCACAACAAAATAAAGTTTAGATTTTATTGTTTCTATTTTAATAGGACTTTATTTTTTTTTTCTGTCGCTCCTCTCAATTGAGTGACAAAGGAGGGTTGTTGCTAGAAAGAAGAAAAAAAAAATCAGAAAGATCTTAGAGAAGGTGTCTTAGTTAATTTCACTTTACATTTTCTTTTTGCTTTTACTCTTCTTCTTTTTTAAAAAAAAAAAAAGAACTGAATGGAAGCGAATTCAATGGAAAGTCGTCTTTTTAAGTGTCAAACTGACAGGAAGAAGAAAAGTTAAATGGGATAAAAAAAAAGAAACGAATATAAAAGAAGTAAAAATGGAGCAAGAAAGCTTCTATCTTATTCCCTTTAGGTGACAATTGAGATAGGCAATTGCTCTAAGCGTTATGTGCTTCGCATTGTTCGCCACTGAATTGTCCTTCTGAGCCTTCTGGCAGTAAAATTGTTCTACAATCATTTTGTAGATGTATGTCTGTAGGTGTATTCCTGTCTCTATATATGTGCGTGTTAATCTAGTGATTACTGAGGTAAATTTAATTTTTTTTTGTTCAGATAAAAGGTTAAACGGGATAGGGAAAGGGATGATAATTTGAAATGATTTTAATTTTAGAAAAAGAAATTTAGTTTTAGGTTAAATAAATAAAAATCTTTCATCGCAATGTTGCATTAATATTCAAATTATCATCATACTCTTAAGAATATTTTTAATAATTTGAGAAAAAGTTGAAATAATTGATCTGCAAAGAGCTTAACCTAATTATATAAAATTAATAAAAACAGAGACGATGATGGCCATAGGCCAAGGTCACCCAAGTGAAAAAAGTAGATAGTTAGGGAAGGTACTACACCTACATTACTTTTTTGGATCACTCTTAAAATAAGAACCACATTTACTTGTGTCAAAAGAGTTGTTGTGCTTTCAGTGAATAGCTAAATATTCTTTATAATATTGTAGCATTTCCGCTTAAAAAAATAGTTCTTAATAATGAAATAGTTACTTTCTTAACAGCTTGAAAACTTATTTTATTGTGTATTTTGACTATCAGCCGGAGGTCTTGAAATGCATCTTAACATATTGTTCCTTCTTATTTTGAGGAATAGGCATATCCTCCAGAGAATCTTTTTCTCTCAAATAAGTGGTTTAAATTAAAAAAAAATGTTAGGTCCCTTCCAGCGATGCTGATATTACACATTCGTATAGGTATCTGCATGGAGGCAAAACAAAATTCAATATCCTTAAGCTTTTTTTACTCATAAACTAGAAAAAAATTGGCAAAATTTGATAAAACTGCCCTTAATGGAGCAAGAAAAGTTGTTTTCCTAGTATTATTTTTTTAAGTAATTAATACTTAATAACACTTGGTGATGTTAAGTCTGCAGAAAAATTCAGAACATGAAATAGACAAGAAAAAAATCCCAAAGAAGGGGTGCAATATTTTCCCCCCGCTCCCGGGTTTTGCTACCAAAAATATGGCCACCGTAAGTAAAGGACAAGTTTTGAACTCGTGCAAGAAGTAAATTTTGAGATAACATTCAAACATGAAATTACGATCATAGAGAACAAAATTTCAGGTGTAGTTAGTTCAATCTCGCGGTTAAAAAAAAAATGCACTTTGAAAAATAAAAGATTCCTACTTATGATGGAATTACCTCCCATGTAGATCAGATGCCCGTGGAATTATTTCCCTGCACCTACCCAAATGTTATACATAAAAAAAAAGAGTTTTTAAGAGAATCGCTCTTATGCCTAAAACAGATGTGCAGCACGTCTGCACGCATCGCTGTGTGCAACGCCGCACTCAAAACACATGTGCATACTCTTAAATATTTATCATACACAAGACTCCAACACCCTTTTAGTATGAAATTTTTTAATATTTATCAATCATTTTTATTGAGAAATGTAGTTTTGTATTTTAACTTTATTTCAATATCTTAATCTTATAGACCTGAGCATTAGAAGCAAAGTTATAATTTTTTTAAGCTAAGGAAATCGACTTTTTTTAATGATTTTGCATTTTTTTTTAAATTAAAATCAATTTTAAGTTGGAAAACTTAGATAAGTGCCCCTGCCATCTCTACCATTGAATTTAACTATAGAAGACTATTTACATATTTTTGTAGAAGTTTTGAGGAAATAACTTTGAAAAAATAATTTTTCAAAATTGTAAAAATTTTCATTCACATTTGCATTTTTAAAAGTGAAAATTAAACCGATGTGGGGCTCAATCTGCTCTCTAGTATGAAAAAAACTAGATATTCTAAAAAAAATATACAGGAATGTAGCTTAACATTTATCCTTTCCATAACCTTAACTTTGAAGATCGGACAGTGAAAACCGAAATTATAAGCATTCCAATCGATTAACTTGAATGCTATATGTGCATAACGGAACTTTTCTCCACTGAACCTAGGCGTTGGTCGACGAACAACCACTTATTGCTGCGACGCTGCGCAGCAATTTTAGGAATGGATACATCGTGCAGCTCTGGGCTGCAGGCAGCATTTGAGTTTTTCTGCTCCCGTAAGAACCTGTGTTATTTTATTTCGCTGCATGAAAAAGGTTGCACGTGTATTTTAGCCATTAAGCTGCATCCACATTATTCCGATCGACATTGTTGGTTAACATTATCGATCAACATGGCAGTGGCAAGGTGTCAGTGTTGGCGTAATGACTGTCATTTGTGTTAAACTATTTTTATATTTTAATGTAAATAACCTGCGTTAGTTGATTTGCATCAATAGTCAGAACAAATGCAGTGGCCAGTTAAATAAAAAGACAACTGGAAATTGTGCCCGTGTGGGCATGTTTATGCCCACACTTAAAGGTTATTGCTCTGTTGAATAACTTTTTTGATTGCTATTCGGGTCAACAAATGTTGATTGATGGCATTGTCGATCAACAAGTCTATACTTACTAACACTGTTGACCAACGATGTTGATTTACACAATTCAACATAATGTGGGCGTGGCTTAGCGATTTTAATTTTTTTGTTGCAAATATTCATATTTATTCAAGTAATGAAATGGCATACTTGTTTTTTAGCTCTAAGCTATTTAACTAATTGTATCTATAGTCCAGTCATATTGTATTTTATTGTCCAAATTGTGGAGCAGTTTTGATTTTGCCCCTCTTTTTTGTTTTCGGGGGTTCCGAATCTGAATCTGAGGTTTGCGTCTAAAATTTCGTGACCAATATGGAATAAAATGCAAAAATACGTTTTTTTTGGGAATTTTTCACTAATGGCTCGAAAACTACCAACGATTTGAAAATTACAACAATGTATCATTGAAAGTGTATACAATTTCCAATAAATGTCCGTAAAAAGTTTATTTCTGCAACAATCCATTTGGACTCAAGCATTAGTCGAAAATTGACCAATTTTTACTGTTTTCGAAAATCCACTCGAAAGCACTTTAGTAACTACTTTATGTGAAAAATTTGAGTTTTTGTCTAAAACATGAACCAAGATATATTTTTTTGATACGCTGAGCATGAATCTGGTCTTGAAATTGCTCTAAAATTTCACGTTTCAAGATTTTCGAATCTAAAGATATACAAAAATTGAGTATGAACATTTTACTTCAAAATTCTTTTTGAATTTTTCAAATAACCTTATCCATCTTCAATAAATCGGCAGCCTTTGTGTAAGACAACGTAATTCTAAAAATCCAGTCAATTTGTATTTTTGTAGAACTTTTTGCGAATTGTTGCCTGTTGCGTCACGAAATTTTAGCCGCAAATCTCAGATATGGATTCACCAACCTAGTAATCATTTAATAAAACTACCCCACAATTTGCTTGCAAAGACCTTTTTTGAGCACAAATTAACTGGACTAATATATTAAAAGAACCATTTAAATGCATCTATGCTTTCATACTTTAAAAGTTCTTAAATCCAAGCAACTTAAACATAAGAGCAAATAAATGCGATCCAGCTGTGCATTTTATTTATTTTCGAATTTCTTCTGATTTTAAATTTTTATTACAGAAGTTTCAAAAAAATGTAAATATTTATTTTTTGCTAAAAGTGAAAAATAGTTTTTTGTAGAATGTTCAAAATTTAATTTATTTAAAGACAAATGTTGAAAACCAGACGGTTGCAAAGTATTTAATTTTTGAGAAGATTCAAAATTATGAAAGGCACTTTAAAAAAAAAAGATAGTTTTTGTTATGTAACTAGTATTTTCCGAAACTAAACAAAATAATTATTTTTTAGCCAAATATAACCTTTTCAGAGCTCTTAACTATGGCAATTGGGTGTGTTCGTTAGGTTTTGAATTAATTTCTATCAAATTTGGGTGAAATAATCTAATTTCATCTCGAAATGTGAATTTGAATGCATTTGAAAATTTTCAAACAAATTACCTGATTTGGTGTCATGAATAAGAGAAAAAAACTGAGAATTTCATCCAAATCGTTAGAGCCGTTTCCGGGAAAACAAATTACAAGAATTGTTTGCTTGTAATAAATAAATAATCTTGTTCCAATTTTGTTTTGCCGATACAAAACGATACTACCGAGAGTATTAGTAAACTCTGGTCCAAAAAGTACGGTGTTGACTCGGTATCGTCTCGTTATCGTTTCAGATGTCTTGCAACTGATATCTTTTCGGTTTTGTTTCAGTTTCTGATACCGATACCCAACGATACTCAGACCTTTCTGGTATCGTGGCTAGCCTTAATGATAATTTTTTCGGTTTTTAAAACTCCTGAGTTCTACATAAATGGCCATTTCATAGCACAACAATTACCATTGAGTGTTCTTTGTCCTTAACAAGCCTCGTTGAATTATAATTATTTTCTTTCAAGACGATTTTAAAAATGTTGAAAATCTTGTAATTTATGGGTACTAGCTAGTTTTCATTATTTTTGTGACATCTTGGAGGAAACATTTCAGTGCTAAAAATACTTGTATGAAAAGTCTTTTAATACCCTGTAATCCTCAGTTTCTTGTTCTATTTAATTTTCCTGGCAAAGATTTAAGCCAAAAAAGATCTTAAGAGGACCATTCATGTTTAAATAACTGAAAGATCATGCAGATTTTAGCTGTAAGAACTGGAAAAAGACTTAACGGAGTGGACTTGTTTGTAAATAAATCGAATCCTTCTATTTTCAATTTATATTATAATGAACAGCATTTTTTTTTTAAATTCAAGTTTTTTCACCACTAACTCACCTTATTTAAAAAAACAAAAGGTTTTATATAAGCTCTAGGACGAAAGCCTAAAGTATAATTTAGACTTATAGATAACAACAAAAATTATAAATATATTCAAGAACCAAAACTATTTAAGATCAATATTTTCATAAAGCTAAACCAGAACGTTTAAATTCTTTTAATGAGAGAATTTTAAAATTGTGACAAATGTACTGTAATATTTTTTAACGGACAACTTATCCATCAACTTGATTTAAATTTAAGTCAACCACTTTTAATTGGCCTAAAATTAGTTTACACTGACAATTTCCAGAACGTGAAAAGTGATTTAAAATAAATAAATAGGCAGGTCTACTTCAAAAATAACAAAACAAAAAAAATATATATATATATTAAGCCCTCGTTACGTTTTCTCTGAAAAGGCAAAGCGCGGACGAAAAGGCCAAATTAACTTTTTCTTATAAATAAGATTTATTCGCGTTTCTTTTTCACTTTGTCCATTTGTCACCTTGTAACCTACTATATAAGGCAACTTGGCCCAAATCAGTTTTATTTTTTGTTGCTTTTTTATTATTTTCTTTTTTTTTGTATATTTATAATGTTTCTTCCGTTCTCATTAAAATATTACTAAGCCAATTACACAAAATTCAACAAAAAGATCCTGGAGAATAGAAAATTAAAAGCGACACACAAAATTGCCTTAGCCATCCAACCCACGTGGCCTAAAGTAACTTCACGAAAAATTTTAGATTTAGAAAGGAAAGAAATTCCGCCCACCTTGGGGGGTGATTTAAATAAATAACAAAACAGTCAGAAAAAAAAAATAAAGGTCAAACGGTTAGGTTGTGGTGTTTTCATATTGAGCTTTAAGAAGGCAATGTGGTTAATTAGCATATTTGTAGTCTTTTACGTTTGTAATCTAATTTTTGGGCAAAAAAAAGAAAAAAAAAACGTTCAAAAGGTCTAGTGGTTTCAATAGAGGGTTTTCATAATTAATCGTCTTTAAAGTTGAATTAGATTACGAACCTACACACACACCTTATTTTCACTTTTATTTTTGAAAAAAAGGAAAAATAAATTTTTTTTTTTCAACTTTCGAAAGTGATTTAGAAACTGTTTTTTATCAATAAAAAGGTTAAAAATAAGCCATTAATAGAGGTGGTTATAAATTGTATAAATAAACTTACAATTTCTTCCAGGAATTATGATAAGTGGCAACATGAGCGTTTCCATAGATTTCTGAAAGGAAAATAGAAAAAAATTAGGTTATTTAATTTATGGGTTCTATACAGTATATATTAGACTCGTATTATAAATTTTTATTAATAAAACAAGTAAATGCAAAATTGTTTGTACATTACTCAGTCATAGAATAGCTTTAAGATAGGTACTTTTGCTAGTATACCTTTGTTAAACTTTTGCTCATTTCAGAGAGTTGTTGAATTTTCCAAATGCTTTATTTTTATCTTATCAAAAATATTTAAAAGTTCCTTTTGTCAAAATCGATTTAACTTTAAAAAACCACAAAGTACATAAAATATGCTTAAAACATTCTAAAGCCATTTCAGTTTTCTTTTTCATTTACAAAAATTAAGATGGTAACCCTTTAATTTTTATTTTCTCATAAAGCTATGAAATACTTGGTTCTCACATGATTTGTTTTTTTAAATGTTAATTATAAACTTTTTTCATCTTTATAATTTAAGGAACAAAATATTTTTGTTTAAAAATAAAAAGCAAATTTACACTAAAAAAAATAAATATAGGTAACCTAAGTCATTTTGCTGAATAAGACTTTGGTTGGGACTGGGACCTATAATTTGTATATAGTCAACCAAGCTGGGTGTGTCTCTTCTGCAAGTTATTTTGGTCAACTGAGTTGAAAGCATTAATTTGCGAATTAAATTGATGCTAAAAATTTTACTATCTACGCCAATTCGACGTAAGGTTATCATTCTAGGGCTATGACTCGAAACAAATCGAGATAATATTTTGACAAATTTAATAACGTTCTATTAAAAAGATTAAAGATTGTGAAACCTAGGTTTATTTGTAGCTTTTTTTTAAACGAAAATTTTAGAAAGAAAAAAAAATCCTACTTAAATCAAAGCAAACATTATATTCTTTTGTTCAGGATTAGATTAAAGTAATCAAGAGTCTATTAATTTTCTTTAAAAGGATCCATGAACATTTTATTTGTCTATTCAATTTGTTTTAGTATCGTCGGTCTTGTGTTTTTTTTTTTTTTTTTTGTTTTAGTTAATTGGGTTAGAAAATCTTCTCTTTTTTTTTTTTTCCTAACACTCGTAGACATTTTAAAAACCTTGAAAAGAAAAAAGGCAAGCAATAACATTAAAATCTTGATGTAGACATGGTCAAGGCATGATTGGTGTATATAAATAGATATATCTTTTCTTTTAAAGTCCTTTTTTTTAACAAAAAATTGGGTAGGAATTTTTTATTTTATTTTTAAGTGCCAAGAATTTACACTTTTATAACATTGTCTGGAGAAAATGAATAATAAGTCTACATTATATGAGGTTATAAAATTTTCTATTCATTTTGATTAACTGATTTTATTTTATTTTATTTTTAAATTAATTCAATAAAAAATAAAATAAATAATAAACTTTGTACTTCTTAACTTAATTGACATCATTGACAAAATTGGCTGTATTTTAAATATTTAGTTTTATACATTTATGATGGTATAACAAATAAGTTGAGTTATAAATCTGTCAATAGAATTTTTCTTCTTTAACATACAAAAAAGTTATGCATTTTTTCGTCTTGTAAGAAAATAAAGAAGTATTAAAAATTTTAAAAGTAAACACCGATGCAAAACACATTGGCTTTTAGGTGCTCAAAACTAAAACGAGACATCATAATAGAGCCTGGTTAAGAATTTTTCATGTGATGTGTTGCGTTAATTAAAGGTGCATAAACATTTGAGAGTTAAAATTCTGCGAGCAACCATTTAGCAGCTTTCGAAGGCAAACCCACTATTGGAATGGAAACAATCTAGGAGCTCACTTTTTACTCCCGAAATTTGAACTTTGTGAAAGTTACTCACAAGTGGACAGACGTGTTTGATTACTAAAACACAGTTTGAATTTTGCGAGTATAGGGAACAGAACTGTTGATATTTGAGGAAAAGAATCAATTTTAAAATAAATATGAGGCATTTGAAGCTTTGTAGAAAACTTCAAGCAATGGAATGAAATGATAATGATTTCGGCACAACATTTTTGGAAGCAAAAAGCTTTAAAAACTAATTTTATATGAGCTTTAGAACATCCTTTCACATAATTGAAAAGGACAGCCAAAAAAATAAATACAACGACTTTATGGTATGTTTTACAACCAGGCGATCCAGGGAACTGAAAATTTTTATAATTCTTTTTTCTATTAAGACAACTTGTTAGAAAATTTATATCCCATTTTCCTTTTTCAATCTAACCAGTGCCCTCTAACGCTTTTATGCAATTAATGCAAAACACCCTGTGTATAACTTATTTTTAAATTTCTAAGCTACTTGAGCAAGTTCATGTGACCGAGTCGTGCCTTTTATTTTACAGGTATTTTAAAAGAAAATCAGCAATTACTAAACATTTCTAAGGCCTCAATAAGAGATAAAACCAGTAATTAAAGGTCAGACTGAATAATTTCATAGTTTTTGCCTCAAAAATATATTAACGCATTATACAAAATATATACAAAAATGTATTTAACTAATTAAAGCAAAAATATATATGTTTCTGTTTACAAAGGAGTATTTTCTTTAAATATTCATATAAGGTCTGAAAAAATGAACGGACAATCCATGACCTCACGCACAAATGCCTTCATAAATAAAATGCACGACTAGGTCGCACGTATTTGCTCCTATGTTCAAGACACTTGGGGTCTAATAACAATACATGCAAAGACGTGGAAAATATGAGAACAAAAATGTCCAAAGTTTAAAATACAATATTTAAGTTAGCTTAGAAATTTCTTGGAGAGTTTGAAATGAAAAAAAAGAACGCCATTCTTGATTGAATTTTATTAATGGAAAAAAAAAATCCAAAATCGTTGGAGCCGTTTTCTTCACAAATAATTGTTTATATATGAAATTCCTTAAAAATATTTAAGAAAAATTTTTGGTATGCAAATCGTGAGTATTTATACTTATGTGCATACAAAAATGTCAACTCGTTTTTTGAGGTAACAAATTTTCCAAGAAAATTGAAACTTTTTGAAAATGCAAAAAATATATTTTTATAAATTTTGATATACAATATTTTGTTATCTTATTTGAAATTTGTATATCGTCGGTTCAAAGATAAAATTCATTAAGTGTAGAAAAAAATGTTCAAACAAATGAGAATGAAATGGATTTTTTTAATCCAAAAAGTCTCATTTCGCACGGTTTTTATAAAGACATTTAAAGGTATGCCCAGGAAATTTATTTAAAAATTTGCGGAACGTGACTTTTCAGCTTCAAAACGTATGTTTCAATCTTATATTTCCTTCAAAAGTGTGATTTGTTAGTTAGTGAGTTTTACCTTTAACCGACGATATAAGAATTAATTTAAATCTGTTTTGCCGATAGTGAGAAAATTCAAAATTAAAAAAAAAACTTCCATTAGAAGTACTATCTAGCTGCCATTTGTAAATTTTTGTAATTCTTGGTAGTATATCGTCGGCTTAGAGTGTAAAGCAGCTAACTCCTATTTTGCATTTTTTACAAACAAATATTTAAAACAAAGTGTTCGCATTTCTTGAATAAAACCAAAATTACATTAAATATTTTGCAACACCCGTTATTGCCAAATTCAGTTTAATTGAAAAGATTTGATAGATTTTTGTAATTTTTAGTAATTTTTGAAGTGGTCTATAATGGTAAAAAAAATGTTTAGTTAGCCGCTTTACACTCCAGGCCGACGATATCGCACTAATTTGAGCATACAGAAAAAGTTTAGTAAAATTGGTTGGAAAATATTTTCCTTAACGGTTTTTTAACATTTGTATGGAATAGACCATTCATTTTTCATGAAAGTAAATTGTTTTCTTTAAATACATTAAAGAGTGTAAGAAACCCTTAAATACTGAGTTTTTTTTAAAAATCAATCGTTTAGTTCTTAAAATATCTGATTTTCAATTTTTTTTTTTAATTCATAAAATTCGAAAAAATATTTTTTTTTTTAATTGTGGTAAGAAAAACTTTTTGTATTGCTCAAATTGGCCATACACGACTTGCCCATTCGATCTATTTGTCTTGTTTGGATTTCAAATTGGCTAAAAATCCAAATGGATCGGCGGTCGATCCGCACGACACGCACGTCCGATTTTGGATCAAGACAGGCCATTTTGATCCTTGGCTCTGTCGTGTATGGCTAGCTTTAGAAGCTTCTGTATAATAAAAATAATTATTGAAATCAGAATTACCGTTTTGAAGAAAATTGAAAATAAAAATGACTTATTTTTTGAAAATGATTTCCCATTCAAAGCTTACTAAAAGAAATTACTTAAATTTTGTTTGTAAAATTGTGGAGCCATTATTGAGAAAAATAAGACAAAATCGCCAGTAAGCGTTTATTGATCACAGAACACACGTTTACTCAGTCGTCTTTAGAACCAAAAAACGGATCCTGCCAACCAATTTTTATTTGCTATGCTATAAAATCTTATTTTTCTCAAAAACTGCTCCTCACCCTTTCATACAAAAAATTTAATATATTACTTTCAGGCTACTAAACCAAAAAATGATTATTATTTTTGTATTCTTTATTTTAATTTCCTTTACCTACCCCATTTTTTATATTCGATTTTCTTGAAAACCTTATGATTGATTTTAATAAATTTTTTTTATGAATTTTTAGAAACTTCTTAAAAAATATATTTAAAAAAATGTATTGCATGTATTCCAATTTTTTGTTTTCAAAACTTAATACCTACCTACATAATTTTGAAAATATCATTCATTTATAAACACTTTTAAGCACTCTCAGGAATATTTTACGTAAATATTTAACATCTTGGTACCAACCCATCACACAAATAATGTTAAAAATTCGTTAAATACATTTTTATTTTTTACATTTTTCTTATAAGTACTAAATGTTAAAATTATATTGTAAAACCGTTAAGACAATTAGAAATTTTATTCATACGACTCATAATGTTATAATGAAAGGATTTTTTTTTTATCAAACTTACATATCGTATTTTTAGCATTAAAACATTTTTTTAAATAAAAGATTATATTATTTTTGATTGTTTTAACTTTAGCCAGATAATATGATTTTGAATAATTAGTAGGTATTCAGAATTCAATTGTAAAATTCGACCTTGTTTGGAGGTTATAAAAGGCTTTCTTTTTTTATAATACAAAAAAAAACACATCCATTAGATTACTTAGAGCGAAAACAAATGCTGAACTTTCAACACTCAAATTTATTCAGAAGCTTTAAAATCATATAGAAGAAACAAAAAACATAATTTCCGAAAATATATTCATATTGAATTTACAAAATTTGATCCTTTAATTAAAATTATTAATTTCAATATGAGTTTCTCTTCAAACTGCTCAATATATATTTTACTTATTTGTTTAGCAATTAGAACCCATTTCATCTAATGGCAAGCATGACTAAGCTCCCCTCAAAATACAAAAACATTATATTTAATTACAATTATTCTGTGATTGTTGGCAAAACTCAACATTGACAGCAAACATTTTCAAAAAATACCTTCTACTTGTATCCTTTTATCAAATAAACCATTCGAAAATTATTTTTCCTCAATTATTAAAAAAAAGTCCTCATTTATTCCACCCATCTATGTACCTACTTAAACAAAATGTATAATAGTAAAATACAAAAATAGCACGAAACTTCAATCAGAACAAAACCTTCATCCGTCCGTCAGTCGTCGTCGTCGGCGTCGTTGCCAAAAGCACTTTACACTTTTTTTATATTCCCCTAAACTGGTGCAATGTGCTTGCACACCAAGCACTTTATTTGATACTTAACCACAAGCTGTCTCCTTACCTGTCGGATTTTTGCAATGCGAAAATGCACTTCTCAAATAGAAAACACCGCACCGACAGCCCAGCGACACATGAAATAAAATAGTTTCACAAAACAAAAAAAAAAAACACATCCACACGAACAAACGGAGGAAAAATATAAAATAAAACCGTTAAGCAACACTATATTTCTATAGAATACCACGCTGCACCGCAAAACCCTAATTAACTGAAATTCACTCCATTAAAAAGGATGCGCACCACTCGGGCAGGCAAAAGTGGGAAATTAAATGAAAGACATAATGGTTCCGCACTCTACAAACTGAATGAAAAAAAAAAAATAAAATCTCACAACAACAAAATAAAAAATCCCACAAATTTACACTTTTGCCTGCTACAACACAGGGTTGAACGTATAACGTTCAAATTTTCAACTTTTTTTCAACTCTCAACACAGGAAAAAAAGCTTTAAGTTTTAAACAATGCCGGCAAAATAATTGCCAACAGAATGGGCTATACAAAACAAAAAAGAACCACCCGCGAAATAACAATGCGTTCGTATAGAGTTCGACTGCAAACTGCGGACTACTGCACAATTTAAATGAATAAAAACTGTGAAACAAACCTCTTTTGTAGAAATATTATCATCATCCCCAGTGCAAGGGGCAGAATGAGCAAAACATTCAAAGGAATGTGTAAACGCCCACAACCCTCACATTCCCATCCCCGAGTTGATGCCATCAGTCGCTCGCTACCATCCCAAATGTGCCTTACCGAAACTAATTAAAAAGCATAATCCTTCTTCTATAGGAGCATAGGAGGGTATTGCCATTACCTCTCGTGGTACCTCTTCCAACTCCTGTTTTTTTGTTTGTTTTGTTTTTTTTTCCCCGAAACTCTACTAAAACTCAATATATTCCAAACTCAGCCCGAAATCAGCGTTTTACTGGAAAATTCGTATTTTATATGTAAAAGGTCTGAACCGGCGACGGCAACAGCGACGACGACGTTGATGATGTCGGAAGCTATCCACCGCAGATAGATATCTACTCACTTCACTGCCGAAGAGTATCTCTACAATGACCTTTAATTATTCGCTGGAGAAATATTTAGCCTTCATGATACGAGCGGGTTGGCTGGCATCCACCGAAATATTCATCGTGTTTTTTTTCTATTTTTGGAATACGAGTGCCCGCCGCCGTCTAGCAGAGCAATCATCATTCCTGACTCAGGTCCTTCGAATAACAATCGGTTATAGGGATTGAAGTGGGCGCATTTTAATTATGTTGGGCCTTTCTCTTATAATACTCGTAGGATGGTTATAATAATAAATAATAATTTAAGCTATATGTCTGTAAGGCATAATGGTATTTTAAACGCAACACGTCACAATAGGCACAAAGATAAGGAGGATAGGTAAAATTTTTTGTTGGCACATACAATTTCAAGGCCAGCGGCGTTCGTTGGACGAGTGAGCATTACAAAAAAGCAACACTGCCTTCAGCTGAATTCTAATCCACATCCCTAACCTGCAAGGGCTGCATTCCTTAATTCAAATTGTTTATCAAAAAATATTAGTTCTTCGGCGAAAAAAAAATATTCAAGGCTAAATCGTACGAGCTTTCAAGTTAGTTTTAGTCTTTTAACGGATGGGATGAAAAAGTGTTAAGATTTAATAAGTTTTCAAATACATAGTACATACCTTTTTGTTGAGCCATTAACAAAATGTATCCGGAAAAACATAATTTAAAAATATGTATAAATATGGGGTTTTTCAATAAGAGCGCTACAAAAGTTTTTTTAAATAAAACAAAAACGGTTTTGAATATCAATGAAATTCTCTCGAACTGGATTTCTTTTGCATGGCCACCACGGGCACGCTTGCAGAAGTTCAGACGCTGAACCCAATTTTCAACGGTTTTCAAGCATAAATTGGCTGATACTGCTGCAATTTCACGTTCGATATTCGTACGAAGTTCATCAATCGTCGCTGGCTTCTTAGAATAGACCATAGACTTGACGTAGCCCCACAGCAAATAGTCTAACGGCGTCAAATCGCACGACCGAGGCGGCTAAGTGACTGGACCATTTCTTGAGATAACACGTTCTCCAAACTTGGTTTCCAATAAATTGATTGTGACATTCGCTGTTGGAACCACATGTCCTCCAAGTCCATACAATCCAATTGGGGCCAAAAATATTCGGTTATCATTGAACGGCAGCGATCCCCATTCACAGTAACGTGCCGGTCTCGATCATCACGGAAGAAGTACGGCCCAATGACGCCGCCGGCCCATAAACCACACCAAACTGTAATTTTTTCGGGATGCAATGATGACTCATGAAGTACGTGTGGATTGCTGCTAGACCAATACCGCATATTTTGTTTATTGACGAAGCCATTCAGCCAGAAATGAGCCTCATCGCTGAAGATGATTTTTCGATGAAAATCCGAATCATTTTCAAGTTGTTGCTCAGCCCAATTCACGAACGTACGACGCTTCTGGTGGTCAAGCGGCTTCAGTTCTTACGTCAATTTAATCTTGTTAGTATGTAGGCCAAGATCTTTCGCAAAATTCGCCACAACGACGTCACAGAGAAGCCCAACGCTTGAGAACGACGTTTGGAGACATATTTGGGCTTTCTGCAACTGAAGCCTCAACGGCAGCCATATTCTCGACACTACGGGCACTTCTTTATCTCACTGGCACGGGAACGTTATGTACTGTGCCTGTGGACTACAAATTTTTCCACTAGACGCTCAATTGTTCATCTGCTAGGACGATTATGACGACCATAAATTAATTGGACGTAGCGCTCTTAACGTTGAGGCCACTGACTCCGAATTTCTGTAGTAAATTTTAATAATTTCGACTCGTTGTTGGCTCGTATATCTTTCTATCATGAAATGGCAAACCTTACTGAAGAGAAATTTTAAAAGAGCGGCAAGAAATATGGCGTCGTTTGCTGTCCCTGTCACTCTACTTTTGTAGCGTTCCTCTTGAAAAACCCTTTATATCAAATTTTTAAAACATATCCCACTTTTCTCTCCAAACACCAGCTAAAATCCTAGCTAAATTTTGATACAAAATTGTTGTGGGGAATAGATCACAACAAACAGCTGTCTTCTGAATAAAAATGTATTCAACAATTTCAAAGTTTTTCTTTTTTTATTTCAAGTGAATATAATCAACTAAAATGGATTTTTCTCTTTGGCATTGTTAAATCATTTGTCCTTGAATATTTTTCGTTCTTAATTTTCATTTTCACAAAGTAAAGCTCACGTAAATCTCACAAATATAAAAACCTGCCACAATTTAGCTCGAGAATTAATGTGCCGCACAATTATTTCACGCGCTAAATTTTGACAGATAGGTCCCGTACAGTAAGAAACAAAAATTGGATTTTTTAGCTGGAGCTGCGTACCTCTCGGCTAAAATGCTTTGCTGAATTGTAGCTTAGCTTAATTTGGGAGAGAGTTTTGTATGGGAGCGAAATTTTAGCTTGATCTGCGTATTAGGCTTAAACCCTTAAATATTGAGTTTTATAAAAATCTACCACAAACATATAGTTTTACATGTTAATTACAATATACGTTACAAAGTACAAAAAATGTACTTTTTATTTCATTTCAAAATTAAAAAAAATATCGCACCAATGCGACAGTGTGAAAAAAGTCCACGGAAGTTGTTGTTTTTAATTCATTTTCATGACAACTACGAAATGTAATAGAACAACACAATTTGTTTCTTTAATTGGTTTGTAAGACTTTGAAAACAAAGTCGAAAGACTACAAAAAGTCGTTTCTTATTACTTTTTTTCTAAACAAACGATGAAGAGTAAAAAAAAATTATTTCTACAAAATTTAAAGAAAAAATCATGTAATAAACTTATTCAAATTTTCAAAACTGTCTTTAAATTTTTTGTGACATTATTTTTTGCTGAAATATTGGCAATCAAACTAGAAATATTTTAAATAAGAAAGTTTAACTTTACAAATAACAGAAAAAGCTGTGGGTACAAAGATACACAGTTGCCAGAGAATTACCCATATGAAGAGTTGCTTTTATCAGATAAAAAAACATGTTTTCTTTCACTAACTCAATAATTTTTTTTAATCTTTTACAGCAATTACAACCAAAACAATTTTTTTTAATTGCATCATCGAAATCAACGAAATGATTGTGATTGAGATAGCCTTAAACGAAAAATTTTTATTTCAAACATCAATAATTTTGATGAAGTTAAAAAATCACATCGTTTCTGGTTGACACAGTTTTATCAGTTATTCTTGTCGAGTTCATGGTTTTACCAAAGAAGCAACTCAAAACCTCAAAAATTCATATGACTGTTTTACTTTGTTCCTAGTTATTATGCGTTACCTTTTTTACCTGTCGTACTGTTCCATGTTTTAAGTCACTGACAATAAATGAAATGATTTTTGTTGTGTGTTTTCCACAAAACAACGAAATTACATGTTACGAAAACAACACCCAAAAATATTCATGGAAAATGAAAACCAAAAAAAATATGAAAAAATACACTGGAACTGGAAGCCATATTGTAATGAAAACACCAATACATCAATAAACAGATATGAACAAATAGTGGAGACTTCTCCAAATACTCTGCCACATTTTAATAATTTTGCTCGTCTAACACGTGAAATGTACACAATTCTTTGTTTTATGATTTCATTATGTCATTTATGTATCTACGGGAATTTTCATTTCACTTAAGATGATGCGAAATGAATTTTTTGGTTGGACTCCAACACGAAACGATAACGAAATGCTTAAGAAAACAGCAAAAAAAAATTCAATGGCTTGAAAATTATTTCAGTGAGAAAAAAACTATTTTCTACAATATTCAATTTCGCTCGTCGAACACCGTAGGTACCTTTTACTGCAGAACTAAAAGTAACTAAATTTTTCGTGTATGATTTCGGTGTGTCATTTTTGTATGAAATTTTTCACTTCCCATCAGTAGAGGCTTTCGTGTTTAAAAAAATGGATAAAATCAAAACGACTCATAGTGGAAATAAATTCGGATTCAAATACTAAAACCACCTCATAAAGTGTTAAATATAACACAAGGGCTGTATTTTGTATTGAATTTTTTTAATAACAAATTCCGAAAAAAATCAATCCTATCTTTAAACCGATTTTTAGCATACTGATTGCATAAGCAAGTATCAAACTGTATATTGACATGGGTACCTTCACTAGATGCAGTAAATCTTTTATTTACTGGAGAGGAATCCAAATGAATTTTGATAAATTTTTCTAAACGCTTGTTTGTATGAAAAGTTTCTAAAGCGTCTTATTTCATTTTCACCATCTCTGCTCTTAGAAGATTTGATTTTTTCAGATCTCCCAAGGAACAAAAATATGATATTTTTACTGAATCCAAAAAACTTCTATGGAGGCAATCTTATTTCTCTTGCATGCTATAGCAAAAAAAGTTTCGAAAAATCTTTAACTGAGGTACTTTTTTAGAGAAATTTATTGAGATCATGAAACCACAGTTCCTTAGCGAAAATCTCATAAAATTCCTCAAATAACGCATGCGATTTTGAACAAATTCGGTAAATGCCATTGAACTTCTTAAGCCCCCCTAGAGAATAGAATCATGAAGCATTGAACTCGGTGGAAATTCCCATTCTTGTCTATAAACCGAAAACTCTCTAGAGGCCTTCAAAATGCTATATGCTGCATCGGCACCGGAGCCTTTATTCAGATAATCACATCATATACATTTAAATGCGCCCCTGAGTAGATAAGTCTCTCATTTCGAGATGCATTTTTGTGTGAGTGGATTCATATGTGCGGTGGGGATGCATTAATTATGTAGAATCCGTTGAATGCCCTGCCATGGCGGCAAAGTGCAAGTTCACAAGCTGTAGGGAATAATTAGGATGCAATGTGTGCCATACATACATTTATGTACATATGCAAGGTATATAGATACGCATTGCAGTGCAGTATACAAACAACTCTCTCACTGAAGATAATTTTCATAATATCACAGGAATTTATGAATTTCAGGAGCTGCAAGAGTTTCAAACGAAAACTGTAGCTATGTGGTGGATCTCTAGTGAATATCGAATGAGAATGCCAAACTGAGTATGATGGCGATGAAAATAGCAAGGACTTTTAATATAAAACACCCCCTACTTTGGTACCGCTTTGCAATTCGACCTGACCATTCCACAATTATTGTTGCACGCTACTATACGAACCGCCGCCGCCATTTCTTGCTGATGCAATATATTTTGATACTGGCTTCGAGAATATTCTGCGGGGAATACCACTCTTATATTGAAATGCGTATTATGAACCTATATTGTGCACCAAGGATTCGAGGAGTTTAATCAAAGTTGCTAGTGTCATGGCGACAAGTCAGAGTCCTCAGAGTAGGGGTTGTCTGATTATAATTCAGCATCCTACGAGCGTATATTTATTTACACGAAATATATATATGTGTGTACTATGTAGGTACCTACACTTGATGAGTTAAAGTTAAACAGTAAGCAGAGATATTCCATCAGTAGACGGAGGCGTGTGCGTGAGAAAAGTTCTGCGAATGATGAGCAGCAGATTACAGATGAGTGTATCTTTTTTTTAATGGAATTTTAATTATTTAACAAAGGAATAAAATACGCTTCATTAAGATGAGGTAATGGTAATGGCAATGGTTTTGGGCAGAAAAATTATTTTAATTGTTATAAGAACTTTGATTTCTCTTTTTGTGCATTTATATACAACTAAAGGACATGCAATAAAAGTGGGTGTTTTTATATGAAGAACAAAAAATTCAATAATTATTTATTAATGTTTTTCTCTGATACAGTTTAAGTGTCGCTGTAGGCTATAGTGAACAAATGGCGTTCAAGGATTTTTATTATTGAATAATGTATGTCTGGGGTATTAAGCATGCTCAGCTCATACTACGATCACCTTTTTTCTGAGACAATGATCAAACTGACCTTAAGCCTAGTACGTTGCTGATGCGAAACGAAAAATCACATACTAAAATGACACAACGAAATCATAAACGAAAAATTTAGTACTTTTCGTTGATATCTTAGCAGATTATTTGGAGAAGTCTACACTGTTTTTCGTACACAATTTACTACCCAGACCATTTTTTTTTTTTGCGAAAAAATGACATATCTGTTTGTTTGCGTTAATTTTCATTATTTCTTTCATATTACAACTTGGCTCCCTGTGATTTGTTTGCAATTACAATTGTTTTAATTTCTTTAATTTGTGCAACTATCAACGAATATTTTTCGCTTCAGTTTTTGTTGTGTTGTTGGAGACCTACTACATATTTCGTTTCTCATCAGCGGCATACTAGGCCTTACTGACTGACTGAAAAACCTGAAAACTAATCAGAATTTGGCATTTTTTCACGAAAAATATTTTGTTCAAAATTAAATTCTCTATCGAAATGCACCGTTGAAAAATTTTATTAAAAATGCTAGATTTGTGGGTAAAAATTGAGAAAAATTATATAAGATGGAAAAAGTTTGGATGGTTCTTTTATCTCTGTTATCAGTTTTATATTGAAATGGCTTTTTGAGCTTTTCATGCTTAAGCCTTGAGCCTGCCTTTGTTTTTTTTCTTCTTAATTTTTTACATTTTGAATATAATGTTTTATGAATATAATCATTAAATTCCGGTTAGTCTCCAAGCTATACATATTGAAAAGGTGACTTTTTTTTGCCCAGAAACGAACGTAGGGTAGCATTTTCGAAAAGAGCTTTTTTTCTGAAAATTTTCAAATACAGAAAAGTTGAATTCATACAACAAAATCCAAATTTCACAGAAAATACACCTACACAAATGGCACATCGTCATCAAAAAGGATGGTCAAATACTTACAATTTTTTTTTTTTTTCAAGAACTCTACATACTCATTAGAGTCTTTGAAAAGAAAAACATTACTTCTTCTGAAAATTGAAAACTTTGTTCAAAAGCATTTTATGAAAAGAAAAAATCGTATTTGACATATATGTATAAATTGAACTTTAGAAGAAATTTATCATTGAAGCCTGAAAATCTGTCACACCGCTTACATATATTCAAGGAACCCACTGGTTCACAGGACATTGAAGGGCAATGGTGGGAAGTATTTTCTGATAAAAAAGTATTATTGTTCTGACATAAGTATTTACGTAAGTATTTAAAAAACTCTATTTTGTAATGAAAATGGTTTACAGAGCACCCACAATGTTTTCGCCAGAACCCACACAAGTTTATCAGAGCAGATTCTTCTTTCAAAAAAAGATAATTTTAGTCAAGAGAATTCATCATAACTGATGGTATCAGAATGATGAAAATAAAGCCACACAAAATCCTTTTCATAAACAGATACATTCAAAATAAATGAAGCTTCCATAAGTGAAATTCAAGTTTAAGAGGCTGAATAAAAAAAAATCAATCAAAGCATAGATGCTGTTTGAAGCAGCTTCATGTGAGTTGACTCATTAAGACGTCCCTATTTTTATTTCAAGATACAAAAAAAAATCAAGTTTTCTGTCTCACTTGGCCATTTCTTTCGTTCCTAGAGATGAGAGTTGGATAAAAATAAGAGTCATAATGAGTTGCCGCATTTGAAGCATTTTATTTATTTGGTCAAATCAGGTAATTTTGTGGGAAAATACGTAGAAAACATAGGACGCAAAAATTGTCATAACTAACTAACGAAAAATTATAAAGCAATAAAATTTTAAGTTTTAAGATTTTTTACACTTTTCGAAAAACATAGAAAACATAGAACGACAATTTCAAAACTATCAAATTTTACTAATGACAGATTGATGGGTACTAAAAATTAAATTTTAGAAATGTTTACCAACCACTTTTCAAAAAAAAAACATAGAAATAATAGAAAACATAGAATCACAACTAATTAATGACTAATTAAGGACAAACTAATACAACTACCCATTTTTCGATTTGTGAGAGACTTCCAAAATAAACATAGAAAACATTTCACGATCAAATTAAATGTATGGCAACTAATTATCAACATATAAATAACAAATAATTAAGCTCTAAAGCCATCAGGTATAAGAAGATTTTTACCGATTTTCGATAAGGTGCTTTGCTTATTTGATCTCACACTTCATTAATATTCGTTTTGTCTTTTCTTTGACACAGAGGAAAACTCTGGTTTATCATGAACGTAGGTTAGGAGTCAAGTAATGTCTTAAGATATGGAAAATGCTTAGGTCTCTTTGTCTTGTGTATTAGTGATTCAGGTGAATTCGCTCTTTGCATTGTCAGTTAGACCAGTGATGTCAGACTTTGGAAGCAGGTTATCCCATGGTTATACCCTAAAAATCCCTTTTATCCCTCGACAAAATTTAAAAATCCCACATTTATCGCTCGAAATATTAAATTAAAAATACGTTTATTTCGTTAATCATTCAGTCTTTTTATTTGGAAAGAATACAAGTTTTTATTTAAAACTATGCAAGTAAACAAAAATAAATGCTCAATACATAGATAAAATAAATAGAAAAAGAAAATGAACGCCTTCAGATATTTATAATAAGTCTGTTCCTTTACTTTAAATTTCTATAATTTTTTGTGCATTTCTGCGAATTTAAGTCCAAAGTTCTGTCAAAATTCATATAAAATTTTTTTGACACAAGTTTGGGCTAAAAATCCAAGAAATTCATATGATTTTAATTTTAATTACTTTTTTCTAAACATGAAAATATTTTATTTGATCAAAGGTTGAGTAATTTTTAATTCTTAATGAAACTGGAAAGGAAAAGTAAAATCCCTTTTTTTTGGTACTATAGGTATGAGGTTGGAAAAACCCTTTTAGCTTATTTTAAATGAGACAATCAAACAAAAGGGATAAATTCCCCGATTTGCCATCACTGAGTTTGACAGTAGAAAAGAGAACTCACCACATTCAATTCACACACACTATGGACACGTAATGTCGCAGCAACGTCATCTGTTACATAATCATTTTTCGTTCATTTTGTATACAGTTCACATTCAGTCTTTACTCAAAATGAAACATAAGGATCTGCTTGGATGAACAAAAATCAAAATCACCCTTTCGGTCATGAGAAAAGTCAAAGAAGAAAAAAAAATTTATATCATTGATCATTCTAACTCTAATCGTATACAAGTCCAAATGGAGCTTTTTGGAGCTTCCCCCTACCAATGGTAAGGAATTTCTTCCTTCCCCACTAATGGGGGGCTATTTTGGTGTGGTGCCTTTAGAAGTCAAACCCCTTGCCCCTGGTGGCATAGGCTTTGGTGCCTGTTTGGTGATCTGCCGAGTGTCTTAGCCTGCTGATTACAGTGCCACTAGAGGCGTCCCTGCAGAGTAGAGAGTTTTGCGCCTGCTACAAGTTAATTTCCACCAGGGGAAGTTTCGAAGTTTCGTGTTTTCCTCCGGCTGACCTTGGCGAGGCCATCAAACCAACTGACAGGCAAATCTACATCACAAACTTAGATCTAGGCTTGAAACTGGGTTTATTTTGAAAGAAAAGTTTTTATTTGTTGCAGAATGTTTTTCAATCTAACTATCAATTTTTATGTGGCTTACGTAGAAATTTAAGGTTTACGTTGGTTGTCTTGGTGGCTGCCGAAGCAAGTTAAATTCCAGCTGTAAGGAGTTAAGTTGCCGGGGTTAATTAAGATAATATAATTTTATGTGTCCCTGAAAAGCAGAAAAATAGAATTTTTATTTTTTAAAGTGAGGACTGAAAATACACAGCTCAGCCTCAGGTTGAGTTCAAAAATCTTTCTATTTAATCAACGGTTCTTGGTAGTATCTTCATCACAAATTGCACGCACATTATTGGTTTTATTTATCTTAAATATAATATAGGCACATTCAGTAGTATAAGGTCTATAAATTCTTAAGATAAACAAAAAAAAAAGTAAGATAAATTTAATAACCGAGACAGAAATTCTGAGTTTTTTTCTTCAAACCCTCTTTAACTTGATACTCGTTTATATATCCCAGAGACATCCTATTTTTTTTGTTGTTGTCACATGGAATAAAAAAATATATATCTAAATGTATATGTATTGGTATAATATGTAAGCAAACATCCTAAAAACCCCAGCTTTCGTCATTTGTCTCTTTCCCAACATCGTCGTCGGTTAATAGAAAAAAAGAAAAAAACAAAAAAAGAAAAAAAAAATCATCGTGTCCTTAAAACCTACTTGAGAGTGTTTTCTATTGCATTCATTAAGTAGATAGCAGCATGGCACCAAAAATATATACTTAAGCACACATCTCATCCATATAGCCTAGTTCCTATATTATATATAGAGTAGGCGATGGTGGGTGATGATGATGATGATGTGACGATGTTGGGCCAATATCACCACAAGGACACAAACATTTTTCTTCTACTTTTATTTCTTTCTGTTTTTTTTTTTTTCTAACACTAGCCTTAGTCTACTTCTTGTATTTAGTAGTAGTTATGGAATAGAGAACACTAATGGACCACCAGGATATTTTAACAAATTCTATACAGGCAAAATGAAAAAGGTGTAAGAGAAGAGATTCCATATATACTCGTAAACCGACTCCTTTTCAATCATATTTTTTTCCTTTTTTCCAAAAGGTGTTGTCCTTGTTCTCATTTCTATTGAAAACGAATTTGTTTGTGCTTATTTTGGGCAAAAGGAAAAACGAAGGAAAACTAAATATTTACAATTCAAACTTTTATCCTTTCTACAGTCACTTATTCTCTCTGGTTTCTGTTAGAGTATGATGGTACTATATTGTGGTGGTGCCTTTAACTAAGCGGTTGTCCTTGATAGAGAATGAAGGAAATTATTATCTTCTATTCTTGATGTACCATAAATGTTATCCTTTTCGTAGAACAATATCGTTTTTGTCATTTATCATATGGATTTAGAGATAGTAGTCTGTGAAACAATGCGAAAAGAAAAACATATCTATCCAAAAAGGATTCTATACGATCATTCCCCATTCATATTATAGGCAGGGCACTTTGTATGGGTTATCGATATACGATATCTGAGTATTGAAAGTTGTTTTCATACGCTCTGATGGTGTGGAAGGAAGTATAGCAACCACCGCTACCGCCACATATAAATAATTATTAGAGGATAAGAAAATTCCTTCCCTCATCCTATATCGTGAAAATTCCAGGACCTCCATTTATGGTATATCCTCGCCAACCCATATATACAAATTCAGACATCTACAAAATGGGGATATTAATTCCTTCAAATGTTGTTCGGATAAACAATATACATAAATGTTATTCCATTTGTTTGGAGGCCCTTTTGTAAGGATAATATGTTCTCCGCGTGCATCGGCTTCTTGTATCCTTTTGAAATAGGAAGGAAATAGAAAAAAGAAAACAATATTTAGTTTAGCCTATTGTTTTTTGGACAAAAGCAACCAACTGGATAACAAAACGAAGAGGATGCCAATCTGTTTCCCCATCATATGAGCAGGGGCAAAGGATATGAGAGGTTTATCTAGGATATTGCGTTTTTTCCTATGCGGTGATATTGTGTTTGCTTTTGCTTAAGTATTTTCTGTTCCCTTTTGCCGTAGGTTTATTGTTTTTTGGTTTGTATTGTTACTTTGTTCGGTGATAGTTGTATTTTTTTTTTTATTTATACAAAATTTATATAAACTTACATATATATATTTAGTTCTATCAAACATTGGTTTTGTATTAATTGTCCTATATTTTTTGAAGAGATAAGAGAGAAAGATTCTCTTCTAAATGTAGAACAGAAAGGATTTCTTTTGTTTGGGGGGTTCATTGGTTCATATGTGTATTGATAAGATTTGATCCTTTTTTTCTCATTCTCAACAAATACGAACTAGATTTTAAGCTGAGTGATTTGATGATTTTCTTTTGTGGTTAGAATTTGATGTTTAATCAAAGTTTTTGTTTCCGTTTTTTTGTTAAATCAAGTGGAAAAAAAGAGGAAACAAAAATTCCTTTATCGAGAGTAGATTTTGGCCGCTGTTAATAGTTTTGGTTAACGTTTTGCGTGCGCTTCAAAAGAGAAAACCATCATTAATCACTATATTTCAAAGCCCGGTATTAAAGAGACTTTTGTTCAGAATGAGTGATGGGTAAAATAAGGCAAAATGATTTTGAATGAGTTTCTTGTTTTCGAAAATAGATTGGTAAGGCAAAAAATCAATATGTTTTATGGAATGGCCACATATAACATTATTTAACGTTTCACAGAACTCTGCTTAATCTTTCTTCGATTATGATCTGCATACAGGCAATTTGTCAGGTCTTGCGACACAGCTTTTTCTAGGAAGCATACTCGTAGTGCATTCGTCTTAATATAAGGTACAAATCGTACATCTGGACAAGTTTTCTTTCAAACTAAATGAGCTTCGAAAGAACTCTTGTAATATGTTTCATTCCAAACTTGGCCCTAGCGATGAACAGTTTGTCATAAGATATAAGTTCAGATTTAATTGCAAATATACAGGGATACTTTTTCTATACTACGTACTTTTTAAAGAGTAGGTACTTATCTCTACCTGCGGCATAATAGTTTTTCATTCTTTACATTCTTTTATGACGGGCAACTCTTTTAAAGTGCTCTAGAATCCAGAATGGATTTGAGTATTAATCAGAAGCGTGATTTTCCTTATTTTTTTGAACCTAGGTAAGTTATTGTTGTAAAAGAAAGAAAAGCGTCTTAGAAGGGAACAACAACATCTAACTGATGAGTCCAATTGTTGTACCTGGGCGAAACGCATTTGGACTGAAGGTCACTTTACCTTTAAATTGAGTTGTAAAAGAATGCAATCTTTTGTGAGTGCAATCTTAAATAAAATGCACGATTGGATCACACATACTTGCTCTTATGTTCAAGTTGCTTGGAACTTTAGAACATTAAAAAAATGAGAGCATTCAAAGAAAAAGTATTAGAAAGCTTTTAAATTGTTCTTTTAACTGTATAAAAATCCGTTAAATAATTTAGAGCTCAAGAACAAACTTGAAAGTTTTATAAACCTAAGATTCCCTATGCAAACAATTGAACAGATTGATCATGAAGTAGAACAATTTATTGCTGATGTACAACAGGCTGCAGAAGAAAGTACTCCAACAATTTCGAACTCAAGAGAAAAAGAAATAAAATATCCTGTCGAAATAAAGGAGCTGATCTTGGAGAAAAGAAGAGCTCGAAGAAAATGGCAAGCTACGAGATTTCCAGGTGATAAGGCAGTTTTTAACCGTCTTAACAATGAACTTAAGAAAAGAATCTGGAAATTTAAAAGTGATTCACTTAGTAGATTCCTGAATAGTCTGACGGCGGATGCTTCTACGGAATACTCCTTATGGAAAGCAGCTAAGCGCCAAAAAAGACCACAGGCACAAAACCCGCCAGTAAAATCTCAAGATGGTAAATGGATCGGAAACCCAAAACAAAAGGTTGATCTCTTTGCTGAACATCTCGCGAAAGTTTTTAAGCCATTTCCAGCAAGCACAGCTACAGATCCCTTACAGTTTGTTGATAGAAACGACCAATGTGAAATTCCTTTTGTCACGCTCAAAGAAGTAAGAAGTATGTGTCAACATAAGTTATCTAACAAAAAATCACCAGGGTACGATCTAACAACTGCTCAGGTTTTGAAAGAAATGCATGCCTTAAACTAAGATATGTGCCACGTCATTGGAAAATTGCAGAAGTCATTGTTATACCTAAACAAGGTAAGCCACCAACAGAAGTAACATCTTACAGACCTATTTCGCTTATACCAATCATGGCAAAAGTTTTCGAAAAACTGCTTCTGAAATGACTAAGCAAAATAATAGAAGAAAGAAGACTAATTCCGAGCCATCAGTTTGGATTTAGAAATAAACATTCCACGATAGACCAAGTGCATCGGATTACGGATGTTGTGGAAAAGGCACTTGAAGAAAAACAAGTATGCTCGGCTATATTCTTAGATGTTGCTCAAGCCTTTGACAAGGTTTGGCACTTGGGACTTGAGTACAAACTGCAAAGGGATCTTCCCAGGCAGTACTACGAAATACTGAAATCCTACGTTACGAACCGACTCTTTAGAGTACGGTACGACCAAAATTACTCGGAACTAAAGAAAATTGAAGCCGGTGTACCACAAGGAAGTGTCCTAGGACCAACCCTGTAACTGTTATATACAAGGGATATTCCAGTGGACATCAACGCTATCATGGCCACCTTTGCTGATGATACTGCAATATTGGTGCCAGATGAATCCGTTACGAAGGCTACACAAAAACTGCAAAATACAGTCGATAAAGTTAGTGATTGGAAGCAAAAATGGCGAATCAAACTAATTGAAACAAAATCGACGCATATAAACTTTACAAACAAAAAATAAACAATGTTCCAATTCTTATAAACAGTACAACAGTACCTTACTCCAATACTGCCAAATACCTTGGAATGACTTTGGATGCAAAGCTTAAATGGAAAGAGCACATCAAAAAGAAAAAAGACGAACTAAACTTGAAGTACAGAAAAATGTACTGGTTACTAGGAAAGAACTCTGACCTATCTATCCAGAACAAGCTAATGTTATATACGCAAGTACTGATACCCGTTTGGACATATGGCATCCAACTATGGGGCTATACAAAGAAAACAAATGCTGAACTCATCCAAAAATTCCAAAGCAAGGTGCTTCGCGGAATAATAAATGCCCCTTGGTATATAAGAAATAGCGATCTACATCGTGACCTTCAAATTGAAATGGTTACAGAAGTGGTTAAAAAACACGCTGTATCACACAATCAGCGACTGCAACGTCATACCAACTCCGAAATGGAGACCGTCTTAAATGTATCAGACAATGTTCGGAGATTAAGAAGAACCAAGCCTCATGAGCTGATGGTCTAAAAGCTATGGAAAGTGTTATAACTTAAACTTCCCACAATGCGACTGATAAATTAAGAAAGAAAAATCATTTGTCGATCTTTCATAGATTGGTCCTGATTCACCGGTGGTTTTAGTGCGATAAGAGTCCCACACTACTTGGTACCGATTTTTACCGAGTGTCTTTTGAAGATTTCCATCGGATAAAAAAAAAAAAGAACAAGTAGCCATTTAATTACTTGAAAAATATGAATACTTGGGTGATTATCTGCAACCTGCGTGGTTCTTTTTTTAATTCTAAAATTAAAAACTTATTGGAAACAATTTTTGTTGTTGTTGTGGCTTCATTTAATTGAAATTTTAAATCTGAAAAAGCTAAGACTTTTAAGGTACAAAAAATATGGTGAAATGTACTGAAAATGGAATAGATGATAATGGAACTTTATTTATTTTTTTTTTCTCTTTTTGAACTTACTTTAAATTTCATAGTTCATACTCTTTTGGTTTTAGCCCGCAAGTAAGGAGTTGGAACACCAAAAGATAAAAGTCTTGGTATCTTCTCGGTCTCGTTTCAATTTCCGATGCCGATACCAATCAAAACCGAGATTTTGCTGGTATTGTGGCCAACACTATAGTTGTGCCTTTTCCTCCTAGCACCAAGGGCCAAATACGAATATCCAGCAAAGAATTCTTTCGAAAAATCTCTCATTTTCAGATTACCTTATGCACATGTATCTACTTACCGTTAAAAACTAACTTAGCTTCCAGCATCAGAACTCTGGTATGCCACCAGAGGGTTTTGAAGGCTGTAAGTTTTATTCTTTACGTGCGACGAGTTCAAGGCCCGTTTGTTCTACAAATTTGCCTCCATCATCAATGAATACCAAGGGATAACAAAACAGGACTTCATCACATCAATTTTGTCAACGCTTCATGAAGTATATAAGTTGTGATAGTTTATAAAGACATAATTGTACCAGCCTTAACTTAGAAGTAATCTCTTCTGTGTATTAATTCAATTAGTGACTTCTACGGACGTGCCATTTTCTTAAGCTCAAAGTTTTTTTAAATTGCAAGAAAATTTCAAAAAGACTGTCATTAATGTAATAGTAACTAAGAATATGGTGTGAGATGATGAAAAGGACACAAAACTTCGCACTAACTTTTACCTTCACATCACATAAACAGATTTCATCAATTTTCATCCATTTACAGAAAATGGATCCTGCAGAAGACTAAGACTCTATCAGTTCAGTATACACTGTGTTAATAGCGATGCACATTTTTTTCGGTCTGTCTCTATTTTTTTTTTTTTTTTTTATATAACCCAAAGCATTTCCAACTCCTGCCAAGAGTTATGCTATGTGAAAGAGTCCAAGTAATTGGCATTTTTTTTTTCGGATCAAAAGGTATAGCAGAGAACTCTATACGTGATTCAACTCTGGCAACAAATAAAATTTTCAACATTTTCGCAATCGTACAGGGAAAGGTATACCCATAGAGACTTTATATGTATAGAACATATTGCATAGCATGAAAAAGGATCCATCAGACTGAGGATGTTTTTTTTTTTGTCCTTGTTTCGAAAAATAAGACTACAATACTCAAATTGGATTCAACCACCCATAGACGCGCGTCTGTAGACATAAAGTCTGACTTTCAAATTGATGTTCCTAATTGGGTTGAATTGGATAAGGTTGAGTTTTGTTTTTACTCGAAAAAATGTTGTCAACAGAAAAAGAAAAAACTTTGTTTTTTTGAAAAAAAAAATTCTTTGAATAATATTTAAAGTTGAATATTTGAACTTCAAATAAAATTTTTTATGAAAGGTTAAACTAAATATGACTGGGTCGCATTTATTTGCTCTTATACCTTGAAGAAGATTGAAATTTTGAAAAATTGCTTAGCTTCTTAAAAATATTAAAATTGTTTAATAGCATTCAATAGTTTTGAGGTCAAGAAACCGTTCAAAGCATATGTTTCCAATCAGAATTTGGATTTTTTGGAGTTTCTTGTTGTTCTCAGAGGCCTTACCAATACATTGTTGATTTTTAGTTGGTTTCGGGCGGGATGCGAACCAATTGGGTGAGTGCGTCTTGTGACCAGCCTCCTGCCTTTTGTGCTGGTTCAAAACTAATTAGAACCATAGCAAACATAAGTATTTTTTAATCCAAATCAATTTAAATCTTTGCACGCACTTTTTTTTGAAGGAGTTTTTGAAAAAAAATGTATTCGTTTTTTACAATATTAAAAAAAAAAATAACTTAAATAAAATGATTAAGAAGTGCCTAGTTTGGTTATACAAAGTTTTTTACCACGCACTCTTTAAAAATGAGTGTCAGAGAGAAGTTATACCTACTTTAATTAAAAAAGAAATACTCTATATAGCTTCGTAGGCGATAGTCTAGGCCTCTAGGGCATTAGGAAAGTCATAAATTAGATTTTTGATGGCCTTAAGGTTGATTAAAAATAGTTCTAAATATACACAAAAATCTAGCTCCACAAATAATATATATTTATTAGGGTAGTCCCTATTGAAAAAGAATTTTCCTAATTTTTTTTTCAGATTTTTATTTCACCCTCTTCGTCTCCCTCTTTTCACTTTAAGTTATTAATTATGGGCTTAAGGTGATTCTTATAACACATGAACAAAATTTCATAGCGTATATGGTCAGACAAGAAAAAATAGTTTTGAAGTGGGCTCTTTATTCCTCGTTCAGACAGAAGGAGTAATTTAAAAAAAAAATTACTTAAAACAGAAAAAAAACACCAGAAACCACTGAAGTGATTTTTTTCAAATTTTCATTTTAAGGTTTTCTGTAACTCTCCAGAGGAGAAATTAAAATTTTTGTTTAACTCCAAAAATAACTTGCCATACGATACAAGCAACGAAAGGCTACGAAAACGCAGCGAGAAAATCTTCATTGACAGTTACACCAATTAAAAAATTCAAAACAAATGAAAATGAAAAAAAACACGTGCAGCCACACTGGTGCTGAATTGTAAGAAATAAAAAAATAAACACGAAAACACACAAATATCATGTTTTCGCACACAATAAATGGCTTGGGGGCCTATTTTGGTTCCGTGAAAAAGTGAAACGAATAAATAGTTTTCACATTCTTTGCCGAGCATTGCTTTCGATTTATCGATTCTTTTGGCACAAATAAGCGATTCTGATTTTGTGAATGAAAACTATATTATCGATGCTTGAACCACCTTACCATTTCACCTAAAAACTGCACGATTCTCTCCATTTTGTCGTGTTTTTGAAGAGAACAGAGAAATATATGAGATTTTTTACTTAAAGATTTAACAGAGAAAGAGATATGATTGAATTTGTTGTTTTCATTTTGGAAATTCACTTCCACATGACGGTGTGAAAGAAAATTATTCATATGAAAGTTTTTGATATTTGGTTTCACATTTGCATAAAAGGGGAATCCGAATTAGTGTGAAAGCATGAAAAGTTTTTCGATTCACTTTTTCACAGAATCAGAATTGCCCCCCTTGGATAATTAGTTGTGTATGAAAAAAGAATGTAGACTTTTCCAAAAAATGGGCAACAATTATCAATTTCGTTTATCGAACAGCGTATATACTGCAGAACGAAAATTAAGACTTAATTTTTCGTTTATGATTTCGTTGTGTCATTATTTAATGGGATTTGATGTTTCGCATAAGCAGCGAAAGGCTTTCAGGAAAAGCTTTTTGTTCTCAAAAATTGCTTTAGTGATTTTGATAAAAAAAATCAGTGGCTTATTAAGCATAACATACTTTTTAATAAATTTTTTCTCCAAAAAACGATATTTACGGTACCTGCCATACAACGGTTTTTTTTGATTTTTGACGTGCTCATTAATGGCTCATAAGATATCAATCAATATTATTGTGTAAAAGCTTCTCTAAAATGTTAATAATATTGCATATCAAAATTTAACAAAAAATAAATTTTGGATTTCAAAAAAATATTTATTTTTCTGGAAAATTCAATATTTCAAAAATGGGTTGATGAATTTTTTTGAAACTTAATTAAGGAATGTTAGCAGTGTTTATTAAACACTCAAAATTGGCATACCAAATAAAAAAAAATGTTCCTTAATTTCTATATATAAAAAAAAAAAATATTTTTTTAAGAAAACGGCTCCAACGATTTAAAATTTTTTCCTACATACACATATTTCAATTTTTTGCTAGTAATCAAATGGCATACTTCTTTTTGAGCTCTAAGTGATTTTACTTATTGTTTATATACAATTAAAAGAATGATTTAAATGCTTTTTCTTATATTCTTATGGTACGTGCAACCCAGTCGTGCATTAAATTTTTTATTTTGAGTTTGTGAATTTAATTTTCAAAAAATATTCAAATCAATTCTGTTTCCTAGCAATATTTGCCATTTCTATCAAATATTTAGTTTTCAATCAAATGATATATTTCTGTTTGGCAAACAAATCAAATAATCTTTTTAGCGATCTTTCAAAGTTTTTTTTAAGGTCATGAATGAGTTTTGGCACCTCATTTAGAGATGGGTTACTAGATCATCATAAAAGGTCATTTAATGCCAAACATCGTTCGAAAACTTGAAAAAAATCATAAATAAAGAATCAGACCTAATTATCTTTCAGATGATGCACAATTTTTTTTTGCAAATTTCACTTAAAAGAGGTGCCAAAAATTACTATGACCTTAAACTGTTTTTTAAATCATTAAAAAATATATAGGGGTATAACTAAAAATAACTGACCTTCTATGGCCGTGAAATGGCATACTTTTTTAAAAAGACCCAAATAAGGTTCATACATTTTTTTTGTGACCTTGAAACGATCTTTTAAAATTCATAGAAAGAAATCTATGGCTAACAATTACAGGAAAAAAGTTGTCCTTTTATCACGTTCTTGAGATCTTTCGGATGGTGTATAGGTTTTTTAAATTTCCACAAATGAGATGACCTTGAGAAACTAAAAACCTTGAACATAAGTTACCAAGGGCCAACCAATTTGTAGGAGTAATCGCTCTTTACTGACCACAATTATTGAGCAATTAAATGACATTTTCTTCTTTTAAATTATCCATATAAGAGGTTCCAAAGGCCCAAATATTCGAATTTTTTTCGATTTATAAAATAGGAAATTGAGGAAATAACATTTTTTTCCATTTTTTTTTAAATAAGAAAAGATCATAAGCGATATTTATTTATTTCCTCGGAATTTTTCTCTTAAAACGTATTCGTTATTTATTTCTCGAATATGGGAAAAATTCCGTAGGAAAAAAGATTCCCGAGATCTGATAACCCCAAATATGTACTGAGTTTCAATAAAATTAAATGATTCTGAAAATGTAGGTATGTACTTTTGATGCTCCATTACCAGAAATAGAGACTGTATCACCAGTAATAAATGGGGAGATTACAACATCACTCCTTATTATAATTGCAGGAAAAAGGAGAATATTAAAAATAAAATAAAAACAAATTTAAACAACTCGTACAAACATACAAATAAACTCACAACAACTACATATGTACAACCCCTTTAATAGAAAACCAAGGCAAGGCTTATTTTTTGTTGTGTTTTACTTTACCGAAATACCCCAAAAGGCTCAAGGATTTTACACGGCTACTTTCATCCGAAATTTCCATGCGCCATTAAAAAGAAATTGTTAATGAATATATAACTTTATATAAATGCGCAATAAAAAAATTGAGTGAAAGTATCTTAACTACGAGTACAAATATATAAAAATAAAATAAAAAAAAAACCAACAAACAAACAAAAACAAAACTCAATAGAAATATCCTTTTAAGCGGATTTGTTGTTGGTGTTGTTTATTTGAAATAAGTTCTTACCTTTTTATCTTTATCTGTTGTTTATTTGAAATTTTCAACCTTTTACTGGTGAATCACATTTTCAACACGAAACTTTTTAATCCTACAAACGCGCTCTCTATGTCTACATCCCAGTTCCACAATTATGTGAAAGGTTGTTTGTTGGTTTTTAACTTTTTTCATTTCGGGAATATCCTTTTTTAGAGAATTCATTTTATTTTTTTATTCATAATTTTTAATTCAGACTTTTCCAATCCTAATTAAAAAGGATCTCATCAAGCAAAGAGTGTGGTAGCAAAAAATATTATTTAACTTTAGCCATCTACTTCTTATGCTACTGGGTTTGTTCTTAGATGTTTGTGTTTTTTTTTTTTTTTTGCACTCAAAACTCTAGGATTTTAGTTTTTGAAGGACTATACTTGTGCTATTAGAACAGCTGAGGGGTATTGGTAGTGTGGTAAGTGAAGCTATTCTTCTAATCTGTCCTTGGTCTGCAGACCATAATTTTGGTGGTACTTTCCAAGTGCCGATGCCGCACCAGTTCGAAGGGACATGAGTTTAAAAAAAAAAAGGAGAAACTTTGATGAAAAACTAAAGTTATATCCGTACTTCTTAGCAAATACTAAACGTAGTTAAGTAGTTGTAAAAAGCAAACTTAGAGTACCCGTCCGTTCAGAAAGTGAGTTCCACAGAGTACCATAAGTCGTCAGGAATGGCTTGGGCTGGCGTGCGTTAAAAAAGGCAAAGACAGGCAGCAAAAAAAACAAAAAATACAAAAAACAACCTCTCAAGGAGTGTATCATTTGGAAATGAAAAGTTTGCCCACATTTCCAATTCAGCTCACGTTTTGTTCAAACTTTATTGTTATGTCGAAAACTTTTTCATCCATATAATTTCTGTTATTCCTTATTTGGGGTGTTTTAAGGGGGGGTGGGATGGTTTTTTTGTCTCAGAAGGGGAGGGGTGAAAGAAGAGGTTGGTAATGTGTTTAAGGAGGGCGCGTGGGCTTACAAACAATTCGAAATGTTTTATTTGCAAAGTTTTTGCCGAAAACCATGGAAATAAATGCGGGACGAGGAATATGGATGGTTGGAGTGGAATAGTATGACTTTTCGAGGGGTGGAGTATGTAAAAAGTTCTTTAGCGATGTGTATAGACGATCGTTATTTCTTTTGGCTAATTACTTTAATTGGAATGTTTACGACAGCTCATTGGATTGGTAGATGGAAATAACTTGTTATATTTCATAAGCAGCCATATAAGGAACGGGTTTTCGCAAAGAAGGTTGTGTAAATTATTCAAACCACCTTCTCGCACTAACAGCCTTTTCTATACACGAAAATTTTCACATCAGATAAAGCGATAAGAGCACAGGGACCTTAACATATACTCGTAGATAATGGATGTTCTCTCGAGAAACTAAACGTTCATTCGCCTTCTATTCAGCTCCTTGACTGTGTGTGTATAGAAATAAGGTAATGACATTGAAATAAATACCTACTTTAGTCTTGAAATGGAAAGCAAAAAGGCATAATAAAGAGAGGGTTGTGAGAATTTTCGCAGAAAAGTTTAACATGGGCCTGGATGTATAGCTAAAACATTGTATACGAGGATATGGCTATAAATTAAAGGGAAATCACCAACGACGATACCATTATAGGGATCTTGATATTTCTTTTTGGAATTGTTCTGGATAAAGGATCTCGTGCGGAAGGAAATTAGTAACTTCTAAAGTGTCGTATGCTTAAGGATATAATGCCCATAGAAAGTTAAAAGGTACATGTATAGTTCTAATTGTTTAAGGAAACCAAAATATTTTGTTTTTGATAGTTTGGAATTAAGATAAATGTGTTTGCTCTTTAATGTTCGTATATGTAGGTACATATTAATGGATTTGATGTTAATTTGATTTTGTATAATTTTAATTAATAGCAAGTTTTCAATTAAAAACAATATTTACATTATGAAAAAGGATTTTTTAGAATTTCGGAAGATTTTTTAAATAAATATTTATACCTTTGCAAGGATCATTATGTATAGGTTACAGGCTTCTGACAGATGAAATTTCATTAGTTGACACTTTGGAAAGGATAATATAATGCTTCTAAAAAGCTATAGGTACTGATTCCTTACTTGCGATATAATATGTAGGAAGAAGTAAGGTATTAGTAGAACATATATGGTAATTATTGATCTCGTCAAACGAATCGAACTCCAGATTTTGATCAAATCGGACATTACATATGAAAATGACGTGCACATCTCAGGACTCTTGGTTTTTGCCTATCAGTTTAAATGGTTGGAAAGATTTTTATTAAACTCGTTACATAGCGATTTTTGCTTCTCTGAACCCTGAGTTAGCTACCGCAACTTATTGATCTCGTGCATGCCAATTTTCAGTTCAAAGCCTTTCGATGGAAGCATTGTCATTGTCTTGCTGCTCAACATAAGTATATTTTCTTGGCAGTTTTGGAAAACACTTCCATATTAAGTACCTACAAGAAGAACTCCAACAATTTTCTCGATGATATTTATCCGTATTTTTGGACTGGTAGGACAATTTTTAATATTATGCCTTCGAGTAACCCCTCTACATCGCCGAACAATCCATGCAAATAGGTAGGGCACTGAGACCAATGGGCGTCTTAAGCAAGCAGTGAAAAAAACACTACCTGACAACCACTACCAACCTACGTTTTTAATCTTTATTTTAGTTTACAATATTATTTTTGTATTATTTAGTTACTATCATTTTTGGGTTATATAAATGTTGTTTTTTTAAGGTTTTCAATCTGGCAATACTTTTTTCGGAGTTGGTCTATTAGACAGATGTCACTTGATTTATGCTCAATTTGGTTAGCCACTTCATAATGAATAGACTTTCTCTTGAACAACGCTTGCAAACAGTGAAAATTTATTACCAAAGCAATGGTTTGCTTCGTGACAGCCAACGAAACGATCAATATACTGAAGAAAACTTTTTGTGAGCGTGTTATTTCCAATTGCTTCAAAAAGTGGTCGAAAATTGGACTTCTCGGCTGGAATTTAGTCTAGCTACTTGGACGAAACCATTTTTAAAACACAATGCCAAGCCCTTAGCTTTATAATAAAGTTAAATTTTTGGCCATAATATTGAATTATATGCGTTTTATTTCTTCTTTAGAACCACATGTCTACAAAAAAAAAAACACCCTTTATTTGACATCTTCCTAGTATTAAATTAAAATCCAATTTATTTTTATTCAATACAACTCTTATCGAGAAAAAGGCCTCTTGGGGATACCTCTTTAAAAAATGCATTTAAAAAGTCTACCCCTTGAGTAATGACGAAAGGATTTCTTCCACCAATAACTGCAATTGAAAGGCTTTAATGATGAAGTTTGTGTAGGCTGCTAATTTCGCTCCGATAGGTCCTGCCCCCCCCCCCCATACAATTAATGGTGGATTGAAATCTTTTCAGTATGGGATCGTCGCAGAAGAAAAAAAATTTGAATCCTTTAATCGCTGACAGTGTAGTGGCCTCAAGGTTGTCACAAGCCTGGTGAGGCAATAATCAAATTGCTGGTTTGATGGAAAAACTTTATTTCCTCTTGAGCCCGATATTCATATTCACTGGTAAACCACTTTGTTTAAAATGGCCATCTGCAGGCTCTCCAGATACCTCGTCAGCTAGAGTAGTGACCGTCTTAAAGTGCGCTTCTATTTGAGAGTACTTTCACTAAAAAACTCTTGATAGTGCCACTCTCGTTTAGCTAGTCTACTCCTCAATAGGTTTTTTTCATGACTGTGTCCACTTGAGAGTATTATTTGAGAGTCAAGAGTTGCTTGGCAATTGCTTGCAATTTTCTTAACTCTCAAATGCATATACATTTTTTAGCATTTTATCGACAATAATTGAGTTACTGTGCCTGATGTTCCTAATTCTTTGAAAAACGGTGCCTGCCATATAATTTTTCTTAGCAATTTTACAAAATCTTATTTTTCTCAAAAGTGAAATAAATTTCATTAAGTAAAGGCTACTTTCGAATAGGAAACCATTTAGCAAAAAATTATGTTATTAATGGCACCTACCCCCTAAAGAATAATTTTCAATTTTCTTCAAAATGGTATTTCTAATTTCAATAAATTATTTTAAACCGATTGTCAATTTTTTGGAAACTTAGTATTGAAAGGTTTTTGAAACACTTTCTGGAATATTTTGAGAAAAAAATTTACTTTTATGTAAAAATAACGGTACCTTTCATACAAATATAAAATAATCGTAAATACAAATCGAACTAAGGTTATTGGTTTTAAAATGTGTCTACCCTTATTTTTTTAGTGTGAAGTGAGCACCACGCGTTTTCTATTTACAAAAAAAAAGTTGCACTCCACTGTGCTTAATTTGCCTTTGCCATAGATATTAAAAAAAATCCCAAATTTGCATATTTTTAGGCATGAAATATGATTAGAAAAGATAAATATCGAATACCTATTTTTAACTTTACGAAAGGCCTGAAGTTAGCTCCATCAGTTTCCAATTTTTAAAAAAAAATTTGTTTTATTCTGCTCAACTTGGGCTGCCTTGTGTCGTAAATATTTGAAAATTATGTCAAATTTGAAAATTTTCCAGAGGATTTTTTTTTTGTTGAAATTTTGCGCAATTTCAAAAAATTAAAATTATGTTGTTTTGTGCTCAGTTTATGCTGCCTCATGCTAAAGAGATACAAAAAAGTTTAATGCTTACATCACGTTTCACAAAATCGTTTCTTTGGCTTGATTTATTTCTTTGGCATATGTCAGCACAAAATGAGGACAAAACAACACAATTTTCATTTTTACTAAATTGAATCCGTAAAATCTGTGATTTTTAAAAATTTGTATTTACGTCAAAAGGCAGCACAAGCTGAGCAATGTTGAAAATTTAAAATGGTATGGTGCTCATACTTCACGCTTCGCAAAACTATTTTTTGTCTGTAAAAATTGCAAATGTACAATTTTTTTGTTGTCAAAAACTGAAAACTGAGCACAAAACAGCATAACTTACATTTTTACAAAATTAAAAAAAAAACCTTCGCAAAAGTTGCAAATTTGCGATCATCATGGAGAGCCAGACCACTTTGTCACTTCAAGGCAAAAACCATTTGCTACTATTTAAAAAAAAAAAACAGGCCAGTGCCAAAAAGTAAAATCAAAGTTTAATAAACTGTTTTTGAAATAATATAAGCATTTAATTTTTAAAAAGAACACTTGGCAATTTCCTTAAACAAATCATGTACCTACCAAGGTATATAAAACACGTACGCACAATAAATTTTTTGAAAGCTAAAACTGTCGATTTTTAAATCTTAATATATGAAGAATTTCGACATATCTCAAAACAAAGTAAATAAAATAATATAAGATAAATTATTTAAGATTAATAAAATTAATTATTAAACTAAAATAAAACTTTAAGACTTCCATAAATTTGTCAGTACTGTCATTGTGGTATAATTTAACAGAAAAGATTTAGAAACTAATGCAACATCAAACATTTTATCAATTCTATTTTAACATCGAATTATTCATTAATTAAATAATAATCCCACCAAACAAAAGTGTCAAAATGTCAAGCAAAAAATTAAATAAACAAACAAATAAACAACACACAAACACACCCACATGCATCATTTCAATTCACACCGTGTCATACAGTTGGACGCGAGTCATTCATCTAACTAATCACTAAGTTTGTCAGATGACATCAATGATAAAGCAGAGACTTTCTCGACATATACATATAATATCTCCTCCAAGGGGAAATCGTCATTCGGCAAAGAATTGTAATATCGTCTGGTTATTTTTGGGAGGATTATAATATTCCCGAAGGCAAAAGAATCAGGGCTGTCGTATGGAAAAACAATTTTTTTGAAACCCAAATTTTCACTAGAGTAGCCATTAAAATAAAATGCACGACTGAATTGCACGTACTTGCTCTTATGTTCAAGACGCTGAGTGTTTAAGAACAATTATGTAAAGACATGGAAATTATGAGAGAAAAATGTTTATAAGCATGAAATACGAACCTAAATTAATTAAAATTACTTCTTTGAGAGTTCCTAATTGAAAAAAAGAACACCATCTTAGTTTTTGATTGAATTCGATTGTATGGAAAAAATATTTTTTAAGTCGTTCGAGCGGATTTCTTAAAAAAATCATTTTTTTTTATATCAAAGTCTTAAAAATATTTTTAAGGAAAATTTTTGATCGTAAGTATTAATTTATGTGCATATAAAAATAAAATTAAAAAAAAAATTGTCAACTCGTTTTTGAGATATCAAATTTTCAATAAAAAAAAAAATTCAAACTTTTCTTAAAAATTCAAAAAAATGTGTTTGAAAATTTTGATATGCAATATTTTTTAAATGTTGTTTGAAATTTGTATATAAGCAAAATAATTTAAATGATGAGAAATTTCAAAAATACGTTGTATGAGAAGTAATATTAATAGTTGCTATTTGTAAAATTTTAAAACTTTTGTTAGTATATCGCACTTATTTAAGTATAAAGACAAAATTTAATAAAAATCGTACGAGTCGTTTAAAAAAAAATATTATCCTTAATGGTTTTTCAACATTTGTATGGAAAGTACCGTTATTTTTTCAAAAAAGTAAATTTTTTTTAAATACATTACTGAATGCAAAAAGCCTTTAAATACCAAGATTTATAAAAATCGATTATTCAGTTTTCAATATTAACGTTAGTTTGAAGATTCAGTATAAGCAAAAAGAATTAAATCAAAATAACCGTTTTGAAGAAAATTGAAAGTAAAAAAATGGTTCTTTAGTCTCCCAAAACAATTAATAATCATTTTTTAAAAAATGGTTTTCCATAACTTTAATCAAATGAATTTTTTTAAAATTTTGTTTAAGAAAAATTGTGAAGCCATTTTCGGCAAAAATAAGATTTTGCAAAATTTCTATGGCCTGTACGGTTATTTTTAGTTCTAAGAAAAAGTTTTAAAAATGTGTCAGCATTGAATAACCAAAATCCACTATCTACCAAGTGTTAATAAAATCGACCCAGCCGTTTGCTGCATCCGATCGGCAGGCAGATAGTATTTTTCCACCCAATTTGTTCACTTTTTGTTTCGAAATAAAAATTATTTTTATTCAAAGTGTTCATTTAAAACAATATTTAGCCAAAACCGAATTTGAAAATAAACCATAAGAATGAACAATTGGATTTCCCAAACGCTGCAAAACAATACTGTAAGTGTTGCCATTATCAGTCAATTTTTCTAATTAATGTAATTTTTTTTATAAAATTGTCCTCCTACCCAAGATGGAGGGGGGAATATTATTTTTCCATCAAATGAAGCACCTTTCTCAAAAAAAAATGGTTTTTCTTACAGGTACCTACTGCTTTTTTTCATATCACCCTCTCTTTTCAAATTTAGAAGTTTTATCGCTATTCTCGGGTCTCCAATGTTAAGATTAAGAAATTTTTTAAATTTTGTAAAATTGCTAAAAAAAATTGTATGGCCTGTACGGTTATTTTTGGTTCTAAGAAAAAATTTTAAAAATGTGTCAGCATAGTAACCAAAATCCACTACCTACCAAGTCTTAATAAAATCGACCCAGCCGTTTGCTGCAGCCGAACGGACAGGCAGACAGTATTTTGCCACCCACTTTGTCCACTTTTTGTCTCGAAATAAAAATTATTTTTATTCAAAATGTTCATTTAAAACAATATTTAGTCAAAACCGAATTTGAAAATAAACCATAAGAATGAACAATTGGATTTCCAAAACGCTGCAAGACAATACTGTAAGTGTTGCCATTATCAGTCAATTTTTCTAATCAATGTAATTTTTTTTATAAAATTGTTCTCCTATCCAAGATGGAGGGGGGAATATTATTTTTCCACCAAATGAAGCACCTTTCTCAAAAAAAAAAAATGGTTTTTCTAACAGGTACCTACTGCTTTTTTTTCAAATCACCCTCTCTTTTCAAATTTAGAAGTTTTATAGCGATTCTCGGGTCTCCCAAATCGAGAAACGAAATAATAAGAACTCCAATTTAAAGATGACTAGATACTTCCTAAAACCTGAAATTTTATGTTTTCTTTGTATTTCACGTTAGTTATTCTTTAGTCCACACTTTTCAAACATCACAAACTTCCGAAATACACCAAAATCGACCCTTTTCCCATCGCATCCAAACGGGACATTATAATTAAGGAGTTGGCATAATAACGCCTATAACCCTTTCCATTTTAATTCCTATCTATCCCGAAATATGATAATGCTCCAAAAATTGCTTAGTAGCTAGATGGGGAGAAACTCAAATTGGCAGCACTGCAAAATAACCACAACACGACATCAACCAGATGAACATCATTCGTTTCATCGTTGTGCCTTATGCATCCTCATCATGCCCCTTTTGTTTTATATTAATTTTTTTATTTATTTTTTCTTATTTCAAATGCGGAAGGGTGTCGTGTCGGTCGGTCGTCTCTCTGTCTATATAATTTCTATTTTTATGTTGGAAACGCAATGAAATTTTCTCATTAATCATCATCACTATCAAAATTATGGCGCGCGTCGAAAGATGCTGAGAATTTCGACAGAGCGCGATTCTATAACTTGAAACGAAAAACTTTTTTGAGAAATAACCCAGCTCCATTATACATACAAATACACAACACAGCTAGAGCATCAGCGAGAGTTTCAATACGAATGCGTGCTGTCATAAATCTTTGCAGGACATTTTTAATGGTCCACGCCATGAAATAAAATAAATTACGACAAGGGAGTTTATTGCGCTGCTGATACTGGGGCGGCTGAGCTGTCAGTTGGTTAGTGTCAGTTACTTATTTCCACCCGCCCAGCCGTCTCTACGCATTCCGGCTTCCATATCCCGCCTATTTGTCCGTGTCTTCCTCATGTTTAGCATCAATTTTATGTTAAACAAGGGATGGGAAAGGGGATTGCTGTCAGTTGGGTTGCTATAGGGAAATTATGATGACGATGATTATGATGATGATACTCCTGTTGTGTGACGGAATGTTTGTGCTGAAGATTATGATTTCTGGAATACGTCATAATTATCGCAAGAGCTCTCACAACACAACCATCCGATTTTAATGAGTTGCATGCCCTGGGATTATTTTCATAAAGTTGGCGGAATCTGATGATGGGCGCGCAGGCGGGCCCTCTAATTATTTTTCCTTCATTCTCTATATACACTGTGACATATGGATATGTACATATTATTATTATTATTTTTGTTGCCAAGTACCGAGCTATATAATATAACATTCAAATGGAGTGCGAGGAAATCATTCGTTTCGTTTGAGTCGGTTTTCAAGTATGAAGCCGCCTTGATGCTGAAGGAACGAAACCAACGAACGGATGTGCGGATTAATGATGTCAACTTGCGGTGACATTGGTGGCAATCTAATTTAATGGTTAAAATCCGACCGAATTCAATATACAGATATCCTGACAGGACAGTACAAAGTAAAGAGAGGGCTTGTGTGTGCGTATGGTTTTATTTTTCTATACAAGCAAAAATGTTATTTGGCTTTATTCTTGAGTATAATGGATTAATGGGAGGCATGTTTTCATTTGGCACTTGAAATGTAAATAAATACGATTTAATGCATTTGCAGGGCTTCGCAATAATTAAAGGCAAAACTATTTACGCACATGTCTGTTAATGGACAGAATTATAATGGCATCATATGGACGAGGCCTCACACGTGGGTAAATATTTCATATTAAATGAACTTACGCGTACGCGGCTAACGCAGCAAAATGCTTTTATGTGAACATTTTGTATTTAGCTTGAAATCGAAATGAGTTTGTATTTAAAAATACAGAATGGATAATTTGGAATAATTTTGTGCAACTGAAGAATAATGAAAACATTTAGAGTTTTATAAAATGTTTAATAGGTACTCGTAGGTAAGGAAAAAAAACCCTGATATGGATTTGGCGAGTTTTTGATTCCCATTACCTCATAAGGTGTTCCAAACAAGGGGTTTACTTTATATTATTTAAGAAAAACACAATTTTTTAATTAAAAATTCCGATATTTCTATCTATACATAAATGAAATTGGAGTGCCTGTGTCGTCAATATTGAAATAATTGCAAGTTTTTAAGCTCAGGTGGTTGGTAAGACACATAATTAAAATTGAAATTAAAACGGATAATTTTTAAAATTTTTGTGGGTCTGTCTGTTTGATCACGATAATCTTCAAAACGACTGAACAGATTTTGTACATGTCAAGGTGGATTAATATCAGAGTTGGGAAATAATGATTACTTTTTGTAATTTATTTCAACTTTCATTTCAATTACATGTAATTGGTAATTGAACTTTTTTCAATTACAACTACACATAATTGTAATTGAAAAAAAAACATGAATTTCAATTACTTGTAATTGTAACTGAAAAAATTCACCTAAAAATTACATGTAATTGAAAATAGTAATGGGATTTCGCAAGTAATTGAAGGAAACTCAGTTCTAATTACATTTAATGTAATTGATTACTTGGATTGTATTTCATTACATGTTTTTATTACTTAAACATAATATTATTAATAATAAAAGTGAATATAAGGCCTTCTAACTGCCATACTAATACAATATACTCTTTTTGAATATTTTAAAATGCAAAAAAAAAAATTGATTAAATTATTCTGATCTGATGAGTTAGAGCAAACAAATTGTACAAAAGCCAGCCATACTAAAATTACTTCTTTTTTGAGTTGCTTTCTCTCGTACTATGTGCAATTCCAAATAGAAGGTAATTGGCAAAAACAGTTAATTAATTACATTATGTGTAATGATTACTGAAAAAAATAATCATTACAGATTTTTTGGCGATTACTTTTGTTTTCAATAACATTAATGTAATTGAATTACAAGTAATTGACACTTTTCAATTACATGTAATTAGTAATTGAATTTCTTAATTACATTTAAGAGTAATTGAAAAAAAGTGGTCGGAGATTTCAATTACAAGTAATTGAAATTGAACTTTTTTTTATCATCACTTCCCAACTCTGATTAATATCACCTAAAAGAATAACCTCAGTTGTGCAAAAGAAGGAAGATTTATCAATCCAAAATATAAGTCAAAATTATTATTGGTTTGCCAATTTTAATTGAAAATATGTGCGGTGGTACTAGATAATAATAAAAATGCACGGCTGGTAAAATGTTTAAGAGATATCAAATTTTTGAATAATTTTCAAAAATCCAAAAAATATTTGTTTAAAAATTTTGGTAAGAAAACCTATTTATATTGTTGAGAAGCTTCTGAATAAAAAATATTGATATCAAAATAGCCTTTTTGAAGAAAATCAAAATAAAAAAATGGTTCTTTGGGAGGAACCAATAATAATTCTTGTTTTTAAATGGATTCCCACCCAAAGGTAGCCTTTGCCAGTTTTGAGAGAAATAAGATCTTGTAAAATTGCTAAAAAATGTATGGCAGACAGTGGCTGATCTAAGGGGGGAGGGGGCTAAAGGGGCTGAAGCACCCTCACAGACGATTCCATAAGCTAATTTAATAAAAAAATGAAATACATTATAATATTTCAGTTTTATATTCAAGATTAGGGCTAAAAAATGTATATCAGTTGTGTTTTTCTAAGGCCTTGGGAACTTGTACTATTATTAAAAAGTTGGGGCTGAAAAATTTGAACGTTTGTATTTTCTAGGCCCCAGATTGGAAAAATATAGAAAGAACACAGTAAATTGAGAAAAAAAGGTTGAGGCTTATCAATTTTTCTTGCAACATGCTGTTTTCTCAAGCTTCAAGGAAATTTTTGAAAATCAGGAAAAATATTACCTGGAAAATTCCTTTTCAGGTAAAATTTTCAATAAAGCATTCTATTAATTTTGGCTTACCTAATCCTTAATAAATAAAAAATTCTATTGATAGCTTAGGATGTCGATAGCATTCATCATAAAAGAACCTATTGAATTTGACTACAGGTTTAAATAATAGGTCTGTTCGTATACTTCCCAAAACTGCCATTTTTACCCATTTTGGTCCAAAGGTCTGTAAAAGTTCATACAAGAAAAAATAATAAGACAGAAGTTGGGATTAAAATGGGCAGTTTTGGGAAGTAATATCACTCTTTGCTTTAACTCATCTGTTATATATGTTGGGTTTAGTTGAGCCCAGAAGTCTTTTAGAGCTTAAAGCTTTAAAAACTGTATCTAGCGCTTAAAAAAATCTTTGCTATCGTTATTTTGCATGAAATGTTTTCGAGTAACCGCATCAAATAATTTTTTGTTTATTATAAAATCAGTGTCTTCAAAATTGAATAAATAGCTTTTATTTCAGTAAATTTTTGCAGCTCGGAGATATTTTGACGATTTCAAATCAAGCTAAAATGTCACCCCCATATTTCCCTCCAAACACAATCTAAAATCCTAGGTAAATTTTGACATATCAATTTTTTGGAAAATACAACAAAGAAAACAGCTGTTCCCAGAAAAGAAATTTTATTCAACAATTTCAAAAAATTTTACTTCAGTATTTCAAGAGAATCTAATCCAATAAAATAGCAGAAGACTTAGCATTAAGGATCGGACTTGTGGAATTATCAATTCAAATAGCTTTTAATGGCCTTTAGTCCTACAATTGGCCATTTGATACACTAATGAGTCCAGTGTGACGTTTTTGAAATTACGTAAATGGGTTCAAGTGCGCTTTTCATATATCACACTAATTACTGCTGCTCCATTTCCACTCATAAAGTGGTTCATTTGTCATTACCTTGGTTTATTTTTGCATTATGAAAAATTTGTTTTACTCTAACCACTGGCCTACATTACTACAATTAGGATTGAGAGAATTAAAAAATTAAAATAGCTTCAAACCTCCCCCACTCCCCCGCAAAAAAAAAAACCTGTGAGCAGAATCATCAAAAACCACTATATACCAAGTTTCAAGAAAATTGATCCAGCCATTTAGGCTGCAGCCGACCAGACAGTAATTTTCCTTTTGAGTCAGGTGTAAATTGGGTTAATATTTCATTTAAATTTTATCGCTAGTCTAAATTAAAACATTTCTAACTAAACTTGATATCGAATTAAATGCGATGTCGATCCAGCCCCTAGAACGATAAAGTTGTTTATCATAAGACTCTGAATAAGATATTCTAGATCTTCTACTTTTGTGGGAAGGCTGTAAATCACCCTTACATCGGGTTTTTCAATAAGAGCGCTACAAAAGTTTTTTTTAAATAAAACAAAAACGGTTTTGGATATCAATGAAATTCTTTATTCCTGTGAAAGTACGTTCGATGCCATTATGTATGGAACTCGATTGCGTTTGCATGGCCTCCACGGGCACGCTAGCAGAAGTCCAGACGCTGAACCCAATTTTCGTCGGTTTTCAAGCATAAATCGGGCGATACTGCTTGCTACAATTCCACGTTCGATATTTGTACGAAGTTCATCAATCGTCGCAGGCTTGTTGGCATAGACCATAGACTTGACGTAGCCCCACAGGAAATAAATAACGGCGTCAAATCGCACGACCGAGGCGGCCAAGCGACTGGACCATTTCGGGAGATAACAAGTTCTCCAAACTTGGTTTCCAATAAATTGATTGTGACATTCGCTGTGTGGCTTGTGGCGCCGTCCTGTTGGAACCACATGTCCTCCAAGTCCATATCATCCAATTGGGGCCAAAAATATTCGATTATCATAGAACGGTAGCGATCCCCATTCACAGTTACGTGTCGGTCTTGATCATCACCAATGACACCGCTGGCCCATAAACCACACCAAACCGTAATTTTTTCGGGATGCAATGATAACTCATGGAGTAAGTTTGGACTGCTGCCTGACCAATACCGCATATTTTGTTTATTGACGAAGCCATTCAGCCAGAAATGAGCCTCATCGCTGAAGATGATTTTTCGATGGAAATCCGAATCATTTTCAAGTTGTTGCTCAGCCCAATTCACGAACATAAGACGCTTCTGGGGGTCAAGCGGCTTCAGTTCTTGCGTCAATTTGATCTTGTAAGGATGTAGGCCCAGATCTTTTCGCAAAATTTGCCACAACGACGTCACAGAGATGTCCAATACTTGAGAAAGACGTGTGAGAGACACATTTGGGCTTTTTGCAACTGAAGCCTTAGCGGTAGCAATATTCTCGACACTACGGGCACTTCTTTGGCAAGGGAACATTTTGTACTGTGTCTGTGGATTCAAATTTTCCCACTAGACGCTCAATTGTTGATCTGCTAGGACGATTATGACGACCATAAAATGGACGTAGCGCTCTTGACGTTAAGGCCACTGACTCCGAATTTTGGTAGTAAAATTTAATAATTTCGACTCGTTGTTGGCTTGTATATATCTTTCCATCATGAAATAGCAAACCTTACTGAAGAGAAATGTCAAAAGAGCGGCAAGAAATATGGCGTCGTTTGCTGTCCCTGTCGCTCTACTTTTGTAACGTCCCTGTTGAAAAACCCTTTATAAAGCAGGAACATCTTCCGTTACAACCTTTTTAGACTCTTTGAGAATTATTTACTTTTATTACTATTAACACAAATCCAATTAAAAAAATCAGACTCAAGACTGTTAATTTTTGTAAATAAGAAAAGATAACAAAATAATATTGCAAGTGTTGCCATTGATTTTTAATTGGTACTATATATTTTTTCCATTTTGAATTATTTTTAAATTTCACCTTCTTCAAGGGCTGGCCACGATACCAGAAAAGTCTCGGTATCGTTTGGTATCGGTATAGGAAACCGAAACGATACCGAGACGATACCAGCTCCGAACAAAACCGAGACGATACCAAACGATACCGTAATTTATTGGACCGAAATTTACCGATACTCTCAGTAATACCGTTTGGTATCGGCAGAAAATATATTTATTTGAATATTATTATTAATTTATTACAAACAAACAATTTATGTAAATGGTTTCTCGGAAAAGGCTCTATAGATGACATTTTCAGAGCATTACTGTTTAGCACGGAGAAGGCTTAGGCAATAATTTTTACTACAACAGCCCACTGCCACGCCCATTTGAATTATGCTGGCTTTCTCTGAAACCAACGATTTGGATGAAATTTTCAGACTTGCTTTTCTTAAGTGAGAAAGTAACTTAAGTGAAATCCGTCAAAATTTTGTGTCGGATTCCCTATTGGAACTTTACTTAGACATTCTGAAAAAAAAACCTTTAAAAATTCTTAGAAGAATTCAAAGAAAGAACTTCTGTTAGGAAGTTGTCTTTTAAAATAATGATATTTGTTTTAGATATTGAAAATACCAAGCGAGTTACTTCATCAAGAACATGTAACCAAGTCGTGCATTTTATTCTGGTTTGCGACTCAGACCAGATCGAAACCAGACGAGACCGATACCGAAACGAGATATTGTTGTACGAGACCAAACGGAATTGAGATATACGTGACCGAGATCGATACCGAGACGATACTAAAATTTTTCTGTTTTGACGATACCGAGACGATACTTACAAAAGCATCGTTTGGTTTGGTATCGTGGCCAGGCCAATCTTCTTCCCAAGCGGTGAGAAAGACAACACCTAGAGTGTTTCTTGTTTTTAAAATTTTGGTTTTTTTAAAGGTATTTTTCAATATTTCCGTAAACAATGTAGAATCTACATATTTTGCATGAAAAAATTAGGAACAATTCTAAAAATGAATAGAAAACTCTCACACCCCACAAATATGTACCTACGTTAAAGGGCCATGATGAGGAGTGCATATGTTCACATAAAAAATTATTTTCAAATTTTTGAAAACCGCATACCATAGCCAAATTAATATAATTTTTAACTCCTAATTTATGACATAATTTGAAATTCAATTATTTTTTCCTTAAGCCAACCGTAAATCTGCAAATTTAATTCAAAAAGGTCAATGACTTTTACCTACATTTATTATTTTTTGTTTTTTGTTTTTAATTAATATTAATGGTTTCACCTTATTATAATAGCATGCTCTTATTATCAGAATGTTACAAAATTACCTCTGTCAAATAATATTTACTTGGAAATTTGATAACAACATCAGCTAACTTCAAATTCAATTCATGAATTATGCATTTTCCCTTTTTTTTCCATAAGCTCAAACATACTTATACATACTCGTCGGTACCAACAATTTCATATCCTGGTTCTTAAAAAGAAAAAAAGAAATAAAATTTTTCCCATCCACTCATCAACCTTTTATTCCCAACGAGAACTGACATTTATCGGAATAGGTATGTAGGTACATCGAATAATAATCCTGTGAGTGAACAACTTTATGTGCTTTAACACGAACTCAATTTTTAGCCCCTTAATAACATTTGGAACCGCACCCTTTGGTCCAGTTCAAACATTCCACATTTTTTGCTATGTTACCCGTAGTGAGCTCGATGGAACAAAAAAAAAAAAACATACAAAATTATTGAAAAGGGTTTAAAAAGTTAACAAGGTTGCTTAACAGCAACTGTGGTAGGGTCAAAATTTTATTATTTTTTTTTTGTGTATAGGTATGTTGATATTAATATTTATGGACTATAATGAAAAACAGAAAATATGAAATTAAATTTATAGACGCAAAGATGGGGCTTGGTCTCTACATCCCTTTGTACAAAACGACACAAACGACCAACGCCTGCTGGCGATGACGACAACGATGTCGATACACGAAATGAAAATTATTCCGTACATTGAAAGCAAACCCAACAAAAAAAAAAAAAATAATTTCATTCGACTATTTCATCTCACCCAATGACAGTTCCGGCGGCGGCAGTGGCCTGTTTGCATTGAGATTTTATTGTTGCCAGCAAAAGACACGACATTATGATTTATTTAGTTCAAATATTATAACGTTATCCACCAGGAACCATCATCAGGAGAGAGGACGCGTCCATGTTGTCCACGATACATTAAAATATGGCCAAGTCAAAGCCAATATACGATATACCAAAGAGAGGACATCTGATGGGGGGACTTAATTTTGAATATAATGTGACCAGAAGGTCGTAAAAGAAGCCATTATTGTCATCGTTTCACCATACGTGATCGGAATGTTGGCCAATTCGTGTGATGTTATTTGAATATGATGCTCTGGAAGCACCCGCAAAATGTAGCCACATCATCGCATGATGTCCAATGCAAGAATTATCATAAAATAAACGACAATATTTGGTGTGTTCAGCTCAATGATGGCAGCCATTTGCATTGAATATTATTTTCTGATAAAATTAGTGTCAAGTTTTTATATGTGTATGACCAAGTTAGACTTATAATGTCTGGTAAAATAAAAAAATAACTCTTTATTCGAGACAATTGACCTATAGTCAACTGCTAGGTGAGTGCATTTGAACATTTTCAAAAATCATCACTAACCCAGAAACATTTGACATATTGATGGGTTTTAAATGATTGAATTCGATGCAAAATATTATTTCCTCTTGATACTCTTTCAAATTTCACATTTAGGACAATAGACCTTTCGAATATCAACACCCGGTTTATTGCATAGTGAAAATGGAAGAAATAAGGACGCCAAACTTTTTGCAGTAAACATGGTTTCAACTATGCCCGAAATTACTTTTTTTTGAAACAGTTTTCAATAAATGCTCATATGTTTTTTGATTTTGTCCACGAAAATATTAATACAAAAAAACAATATTATACAATACTTTCTAAAGCATATTTCCCATTAACTCTTATACAAAAGTTGCGGAAATAAATTATGTACATACATAGGTAGCTAAAAAAATAATGTAGATATGTATTGCCAATTATTAGCTGGTTCTAAATCGTTTTTATTTTTCATTTTGGTTAAATGTCCTCAAGGGCGTATGGAGGATTTTGGTTAGAGGGGGCGAACTCATTTAGGATGTTGGTAAGGAGAGGGGCAACCTCATTCAAAAAATAGATTGGCACAAGAATCTTGCTTTAAAAGGCTTTCGAAAGAAGCTAATTTGAAATGTGTTGTGATTAAGGGGCAAGAGGCAGTACTTGCCCCCTCCCTTTGCATACGCCCTTGTCAATTTTTAAATAATATATCATATATACAGTCGACTCCCTCTAAGTCGAACTCCCTCTAAGTCGAAGTTCCCTCTAACTCGAACACAATCTCTTGATTATTGACCTATTTTCTTTCCTTCTAAGTCGAATTTTTTTTCTTTTGCCGAAAAATTTTATCTGGTGAAAGCGCTTCTGTTGATAGCACAAAAGCCGATGAATGGAAACAACATATCTCAGAGGTGGTCAGAGGATTCAAACCGGACGACATATTTAATGTCGATCAAACGGGATTTTTTTTCAAATGTTTGCCGACGCGTACCTTGGCTTTTAAAGGGGAAAAATGTTTTGGAGGTTAGCACAGTAAAGAAAGGGTGACTTGTCTTGTGGGATCCAACATGACTGGATCAGAAAAACTAAAGCTTCTGGTTATAGGGAAAAGCAAAAATCCTCGTTGTTTCAATAAAATTAAAACTTTGCCGGTGGACTATGTAGCGAACCATCGTTCTTAAATGACATCAGACCTTTTCACAAGTTGGATTTTGAAACTTGATTCAAAATTTGGAAGATCAAAGCGTAAAGTATTATTCATAATCGATAACTGCCCAGCTCACCCAAAACAAGTTAAGGATAAATTAAAATTTATAAAGCTTGAGTATTTTCCCCCCAATTTGACCTCAATAGTTCAGCCAATGGACATGGGTATAATTCAGAATTTGAAAGTACACTATAAGCGCCGTCTTCTCACCAAGATCTTAAGAGTTTGGGTAACCAAAAAAGAGCAATATAAAATATCACTTCTCGATTGCATGCGCGAAATCTCAATTGACAATTGAAAATTGTTTCAAAAAAGCCGGATTTAAGTCTGAGACGTGGGATGACGAAGATGATATTCCGCTTAACTTACTTAGATGTAACAATGAAGACACCCAAGAAATCCAGACAATCTGGGAAAGGCTAACAGAAGCTCATTACAATGTTGAAGGCGTACATTGGAAAGACTATGTTGAAATCGATGACGGCATCGTAGCAACTGAAATACCTGATAACGAGTCAATTTTGGAAGCAATAGAAATAGATGCTGATGATACTAATGATGGTGAAAATGAAGTTTAAGAAGAAGATGATGCTGAAGGTGAAATAATAGACTTTGAAATACCAGAGAAAAATGAAATTGAAGATGCAATTGGTACATTGTAATCTGCAATTGAAATGACTAACGATGTGCCAGATGAAATTCAAAATTGCTTATTTAAAATAGAATCGTTATTAAAAAAAGCGATCACTGATGACACGATAATTGTGATCTAAATTTACAATTTTTTTTAAATAATTAAGTTAAAAATATATTACATATTTATGAATTAATGAGCGATGAAAGCAAGAAGCTTAGCTTTATTTATTTTATTTATTTTATTTATTTTATTTATTTTATTTATTTTATTTATTTTATTTATTTTATTTATTTTATTTATTTATTTTATTTGTTATTTAATTCAATAAATCATTAAAAAAAAAACTCTCTAACTCGAATTTTTCTAAAACTCCCTCTAACTCGAACTAGTTTTTATATCCCGTGAAAGTTCGACTTAGAGGGAGTTGACTGTATATCATTTTATTCTAAATAAAAACGCAATATGAATTTGAATAATTTTAAGGTTTACCTGACATTTGCATGCTTTGTTAATTTGAAATTAAAACTTTGAAATTCAAATCCATTTTTTTTAGGATTATTTTGTCAAAGTGGTCGACAAAGTTTATAACACCATCGGCAATTAACGTTATATGCATAAAGCATATTTTTAGTTTTAACATATCCAATTAATTAATTACAGCAAAATATTTTTTTTTATTTTTATTTTTTACGACTTCATTTTCAAAAAAAATAACAAACGGGTAGTTTCATGAAAAAGTGGACATGAAGATAGAAAAACGGAAAATTTTAATTTAGAATTGCAAAATATCATACATGCAACAAACATTATGGCTGAAAATTAAATGAAATTAAAATAGACTTAGCCAAAAATTTTTAAATTGAAAACCTGGATTAACGTGAGTTGAATGTACCAACTTTTTGTGAGTTAGGTACCATGTATTTTATTAAATTTGTATAAAATATTTTCATAAATTTAAAGTTTCTATCTAATTCAACAAACCATGAGTTAAGCTTAGATTATTTTATCTTAAGAAAATGTGCAAAGTACAGCCACAAAACCTGAGTCCGAAAATGATAACGTGAGCTTAACAACATGTTTTAGTATTTTACTTGCGATATAAATGTAGGTACATTAGGGTGGTCTTTATATTGGATTTTTTTTTTAAATTTCGAGATGGATAGGCATCATATGGCTCTACATGGAAAGTAAAATTTTCCTAATTTTTTCAGATTTTTATTTCACCTCCCTGGTCAGCCTATTTTCACTTTAAGGTACTAGTTATGGGGTTGAAATAATCTGAGGGTATAGAATATAGATTAAATTTATACGAGAACATAAATCGTAGTGGAGAAGGCTTATCTTCCCCATTTAGGCGGGAGGGGTAATTTTCTAAGAATTTGGATCGAAACAGAAAAAATAGTTTTTGAAAAAATATTCTTAACCTTAAAAAATTATTATTATTTTTTTTTTAACTTCAAAGTTTGAAAATCATTATACAAAAACTATTTACAATACAAATTTTATAAAAATAAAATTATTGAAAAATCAATATGAATTTGTGGCTTTAAAAAAGCTAAAACGTGGCATATGTAAGTGTTCCCGATTTTTTAAATATTTTTTTTTTTTTTTGAGCCAAACTCCTAGAAAATTAGCCTTTTTTTAACGGGGGGAAAAACGAATCTAAACATTCTGATTTATTTTCGCGCAGTAAAAGAATAACCCTTACCACATAATTGGTACCTCAAAGAGAAAATAGGGAGACCAGGGGGTGAAATAATAATCTGCAAAAAATTTGACAAATTGTTTTTCAATGTTTTAAATCAAATGAGGGCTATCCAAGACTATGTCCAATTTAAAGACCACCCTAATGTTAATAGGTACTAAAAGGCAAATTTTCGATTTGTGCAAAAAAAAAATGTTCGAGATAACAATCAAGCAAGACATATCGATAAAAGAGAATACAAAAAAAAGTGGGTGGCTTAATTCTGTTTGTCTGTCTGTCTATACTTCGACCATTGAAGCGATTTTCTTCAAATTTGAACTAAAAATTTTTGTAACCCTTCAGACGGTAAATTAAAGTTTTTGCTTAGCTCCAAATAACGATCTTTGCCATGCAACCGTTAAGGGAAAGCTTATTCATTTCGATAATGGCTTCAATGATTTTGAAACAAACATTAGTGGATTATTGCAGGCAAAGTGTACTTTTTGATAAAAAAAAATTTACTTAAAACTGTTACTAACAATATCTGCCATGTAACGGTTTTTTTGATTTTCTCATTAATGGCTCAAATGATTTCCATCAAAATATCTATGCAAAACATCTTTAAGAATTCAATAATATTGCATATCATAATTTTCACAACAATTAATTTTGGATAATTTTTTTTTGAAAATTCAGTATTTTAAAAACGGGCTAATGGTTTTTTCAACTATAGGCTTATAAATGTATTTTAATTTGTACTCAAAATTGGCATACCAATTTTTTTTTTCAAAATTACAACCAAAATCTTATATGTAAATTTTTTTGTTTACAAAACCACTCCAACAATTTTCATATTCATATTTTTTCAAGTTATCAAATGGCATACTTGTTTTTGAGCTCAAAGCTATTTTACTACTTAGTTGTTTATACAATTGGAAGATCAATTTAAATGTTGTTTTTTTTTTTTTAATTTTGTTCTTATAATTACCTACTTTCATATTTTAAAAGATCTTAGCTACAAGCAAATCTCACTTAATTAATTAATTAAATATAAAAGAATTTATTTTTACCAAAAGTTTAATTTATTCCTGGCAGTCAAAATCGCATACTGAAATTCCCGGTCAAATTGGGCTCTTAGCCCTTATATTGGAAATTTGAAAATAGGAAATGCCACCTAATTGGTCAGTAATTAGTCAGAAAAGATCAATTTAACCCTAGATAACTGGTAATAAAAGCTCAAAGTTTCTCAAGGCCTTTCAAGGTCACGTTCAATTCAAAAATGTTAAAGCACCATCTGAAGAAGATAGATAGATAGATAGATAGTACCATCTGAAGGATCTCTAGATTTTGACAAAAGGTCAACTAGTTTCAGTAATTGGTTAGCCATAAATTTTTGTTTATATACTTTTAATGAATTTAAAAAAAAAATCAAGGTCATAGCGGTTTTTGTCACCGTTTTAATGGAAAATTTGCAAAAAAAAAATTTCAGTAATTGATCAGCTATAGATTTTTTAGAGTTGATTTTTAAAAATATTCACGGCTATAGCGATTTTGGCACCTCATTTAGGGAAATTTTCGAACATATTATACCATCTGAAGCATATCTTGATCTATATACATATAAAAGGTCAGCTAGTTTCAGAAATCGGTCAGTTTTAGATTATTTCTTTTGAATTTTTTTAAGTTTTTTGTCAAGCTCATGAACGATTCATAAAAAAAAAATCTATGGCTGACTAATTAACTAACCTTTTATGATACCCTAGTAACGTATCTGGTGGTACGAGTATATTTTTATTTGTAAAACTACCCAAATGAGGTGCTAAAAACCGTTCGTGACCTCGAGCGACCTTGAGTCCTTATAACAAGTTATCAGGACAGACCTATTTCTAGGACTAGTTGACCTTTCCTGACAAATTACCGACCAATTAGAATGCATTTTTGAATTTCCCATATATGAAGTGCCAAAGGTCTAGACCCGCCAAGCTGCCCAAAATTTTTGTAGTATGTAATTTTTAATTAAAAATTTCTATGTGTTGCATGTCTCGTATTTCGTGTACTAATCTAATTCCAATTTTGTCATAAATCTGCACAAAGTTATTTTTAAGCATTTCAAGTAATATTGACAAGAAAATTAATTAATTATTGACAAAAAAGTCAAATCAGATATCCATTTTTTAAAAGATACTTCTAGGTTTTTTTTTTTTTATTTTATCAAAAATGAATTCCTGATTTTGATTAAACTTGTTTTCGAAATACTCAAAATACATGTCCTTAAAAAAAGAAGGTGCCACCTAATTGGTCAGAAAAGATAAACATGTCCTTGAAATTGGGCAGCCTTAGATAACTTTTAATAAAAGCTCAAATTTGTCAAGGTCACATAAGGTCAAGAACGATTTTTGATTTTAGATCATCATAAAAGGTTAGTTAATTTTTGTAATTATGGTCAAGTACAGATTTCTTTTTATGAATTTTATCCTTATTGCCAAAAATCATTCGTGAACCTGAAAAAAAATCTGTTCAGTTAGCCCAGAAAACATGTTTCAGAAGTACATAAACTATTTATTTTATTCCTTATCTTATGCTTTATTTTTCAAGTTATACTTCTTTGATTTGAGCAAAGCCTTATAAAATGTTCAGAATTGTTTTTGTATTTAAGTTCTTCATAACTTTGTATGTACAAAACTTTTTTGATTACATATTTTGAGATTTTCTGGTATTCTTAAAAATCCCGTAAGACAATTTTTATCTTCCAAAACTTAAATTGCATTTTTTTCTGGCGATTAAATCAAAATGCAAATTGAAATAGTTCTCCATATTCTGTTTCTTTGCTTTTTTTTCATATTCCTTTAACTACGAGTATATTTTTTCTTCTCAGTGTAGACAATATAAAAATAGGAATTACATTTTTTTTCTAGATGCTAAAAATTCCAACAATTACCTGAGTTTGTTTTTGTATTTGTATTTGTTATTCCATTTCATTTTGAAAAAAAAACTTTCCAATTGGCACTTACCTGCAAGAAATAAAAGAAAAAGAAAGAATTGAGGGTCAGTTTTGAAAGAAAAAAATCACAAGCAATTCATAGTAAAGCACAGATGGAAAATGAAATAAAACAACAACAACAAAAGAAAACACAACATAAAAACAAAACCAATTTAAGTGTAAAAAATGCTTAATAAGGGTAGAGTGTAGTAAAAAGAGGTAGGTATAGGTGCCTTCACTCTGATGTTCATTCACTATAGCAACATTAAAGAGCGCCCTTAATTTTATTTTCACCGTATGAAATGTGCAATTGAGTCTGAAGTTGCAACAGCAATAATCATGGAATAGAACAAAGTTAAAACAAAAAAGTTTCTTTCATTTTGTATTTTTTTTTTAATGTAATAATGAAGAAAAGGGCAACAAAGAAAAAAAATTCACATAAATTAGATGAAGAAACTACTTGTTTAATTAAAATGGTATACTATGGGTATCAGCGAGTTTGATTCTGAGCAAACTAATTAAAATTCTCTTTGTTGGAGCAAGCATCAGGATCTCAAATGGAATTATAAATAATGCATAAAGTTGCTAAAGTTACAAACTCTCACTGGCTGAAAAAAAAGGCTTACGAGCTGTAGAAATTATTTTCTGAAGAAAATTTGCAATAAATTATAGAATTTTTTGTTTAGATTTTCTTTTGGTCATTCAACCAAAGCTGGAATTTCAGATGTATGGGGTGTAATTCTTGGTGAACTAAAACAATTTATTTAGATTGCATAGCATTTAAAAGGAGTTTTTTTAAAATTAATTTGTTGAAAAAAATTGCAACCTGATTTCATATAATACAGATGAAGCGAGGCAAATCTCTCAGTATCATGTATACCTGGAGAGCCCATAAAAGGTCAACATTGACTCATTGAAATGAAGGATATTACGGCTGTGTTATTGCGGACATTATTAGGCTGATGAACTTGACGTCAAACGTTTGTAGAAATTTGTTTGTATAAAGTAAGAGAAGACTATCCTTCCTGGGATTCCTTAAGCTAAAAATAAAACTCCCAATGCCTACTTTGTCTAACTAGACTACCAACCATTAAAAATTGCTATTTTAGATTCCTGACAAGAGAAAACCAATTAAAAATTAAGTGCATCACATTAGACAAAAATCCGAAGCTCAAAAGCTTTACTATTGGGTAGGTATAAATATAGATCCCTAAATGACATGATATTTTCAAACAAGCACTCATGAAAAAATAATTTTTTTCGTAAATAATCCTCAATACTTATTAAAAAATACATTTAGTACACTTGACCCTTATTTTTTTTTTTTGTATTACCTATACGCGATTTTATAGAAAAACCCTCTTTTTTATTGCAATGCGTGTCAACGTGTCAAAATGTCCATTCGTGCAATAAAAATTAAGTAACAAAAATCACAATTTTCTATTTTCTTCACGTTTCTTTCTTTCTGCACCTTCATCAGTTTTTTTTTTTTTTTATTTTTATTTTTTGTTTTATGTTCGAACTGGACAAAATTAAAGACCCAAGCCTTTGAAGAGAAAGAGAAAAAAAAAAGAATAGAAAAAAAAAATTGTCAATCAAATGGAAAATGGGTGGCAAACAATTCAGAATGAATGAGTAGCTCAATAAGACATCTCTATATATGTAAGTCTGTCAATTTATCTATTCTTTCCAACCAATCATGCTTTTTCTAAATCAAACGATGTGTCCTCCCACTATACAAAACGAGCATCATACAAAATTGAAGAGCTAAATAGATCCATCTTAGGTTAGAACATACATACATAGTTAGGTATACACACTTTCACATACACAAAAAATTAAAGACCAAACTTGTCTAACAAGAGAATGAAGACGATAATAAAGAGTTATATACACACAACTATGCCATGCCACATACATCGCAGTATAGATAAGTCGTGCGTGTTAAAAAGGGGACAACAAAAAAAAAAAACTAAGAATCCTTATCGAGGTCCGACTATTTTATGGCCGCAGTTCTACTTAGGTTACCATCTGTGCTTTATTTTAAGTCACTGATGGCTCGTAATATCTTAGTTTTGATGCTTTAACAACTTCTTCATTAGTTTATGAATTTATGGAAAACGAATTTTCGAAAATGAATATACTGTTTTTCCAGAAAGTACTTTCTTAAAAAATTTGATTTTCAATATAATTTCAACTTTCAAAAACAAAAAACTTGGTATGCAGGTATACCTACCATTTTCTAAAATATCATAAAATGTATCCTTTATGATGCAGGTGCCATTAAAAGCCATTTTTCACAAAAAAAATGTAGTTTTAAGTACAAGTACATACTTTGTTTATTTTGTTCGTAAAAATCTTGGAGTTATGTATTCTTGAGAAATTCTTCTTTGATAAATCATTAAAAAAATGGACGACAGAAATACCTCTCCTGTTTTATTTGTTTTACAAAATTAAAAAAAAACCTTAATAGAACGACCAAAAAATGCTATGTGAACCAAATTTAAACAAAATTCATGCGACAAGTTTAATCAAAATCTCGAGTGTGAAGAAATATACTCTGTCCCTTATGTGTATATGTGCCTTTTCAAGTCATGGCTTCTTCTTTCCCCTCCATTTCCAGCCTACTGTTGTGTTCCACCCTCTTCCTTTCCTGAACCTCATCACTTTCGTCTTTCCCACGATTATTTCCAGCTTTTTCCTCTCGAGACATACTTCTCCAGTCTTTTTGTCATAATTTGTATCCCTTCTTCATTTTCCACCATTGCCAGCTGAGCAAATTCTGAGCAACTTTTTCTTCACCGCTTCTTTTTCTAACTTTTTTGCTAAGGCCAACGTGTATATTTGTTTATATAGCAATCAGGGCTGCCATGTCTTAAACAAGTTTGATAGCCCAATTTCAATTTTTTTGCCGCTCAAAATCGGAGCCAAAAAAGTAGCCCAAAGTAGCCCAATCATAATATAAACAAATGTTCTCATAACTTCAATCACAATTTATTTTTATTTAAAAAAAAAAACAACGGAAAATAAAATGCATTTTTTGCTCATATAAGAAAGAATTTAAATTGAAATTCTGGAAAAACAGAGAAACTGAATTATTTTAAAGTGAAGTTTGTTTACGATTGATTCAAATTGTCAAAACCAATGAATATGGTGTCTCCTATTACATGATCTTTGCGTCTGGCTCTGTGCGAATTTTTGTGTCTGGGTTGAATTGCCACTTCAGCGACAGAGTGAATGAGTGCCATCAGTGACCGAATCAAAAGTAACCACTTAAAATTTTGATAAATTTACTTGATTGCTTGAAACGTGAGCGGTAATTCCAAAGTCACATAATATTTATTCAGTCTCGTATTCATAGAGTACCTATATTATCTAGAGTCGCGACTCGTACCCCTCTTACCTAAAACACCCGCAAATTTTATTTGAGCACATTAAGAGAAAACTCTCTTGAATTCCCTGTCCGTGAATACGTGTGATAGCTCTAAATGTGACGTTTTCAATTTTTCGATTCAATTTTTTGTTGTTTTCAGTCTAATGAGCCAAAATCCATTAAGTTATCATTGTATTGGTGAGGTTCCATTTAAAATGCATTGGGCAGCTAACACATGCTCAGCCATGTGGAGGAAATACTCACAATGGAGTTTGTAGGGTGAAAGAGAAAAAGCCGTGAAGTCGGTTCTCTAGATAATATAGGTACTCTATGCTCGTATTACTCCATAGCTGATGTATAATTTCGGACTCTCTTTACTAATGTTCAGTTTACTCTTCAGCTTTTTTCATTCCCTCTGCTTCCATTCTCACTCTTCCTTCCACCCCTCATATTAGGCTCATAAAATATCTTTTACATTCCTCTTCTTCAATTCCTTCCCCCATCGTCTTTCTGATCTTTCCGACTCTATTTTCGATGTTTTCGGTGTCTTTGTTTTCAATATTGTCCTCCACAATTTCTTTTATCATCTCATACTGCTCCTCTCTTCTCTTTCTCTCAATTATTACGTTATATTCTCCCTTTTCTTTCTCTATTTTTCCTTCATACCGCTACCCTTCCTACAATTCCTTAGCTCCTTTATTACTTCTTCTTTCTTTTCTCCCTACATTCTTCATCCCTTCATCCTGTCATTTTCTGTGTTTTTTTCTTCTCCATGCCTCCGCACTTCGTTTAATGTCTCTCTTTATCCTCTCCTCTATTTACTTTTTTGATTCTTCTCCTCGCTCCATCAGACAAACTCCTCGTATTCTCTTTCCGTTTTTGTTCAGTTTAATCTCTTTGCTTTTTCTTTATTTCTCCTTCTTTTTTTTTCATCGTGATAACCAATGGATGAAGATCCATCTCTACTCTATCTCACTCACTTCTATCCATCTTGTCATCTTCTCATCTACCAATACCATAATCTATTACTGTCTCCCCTCTGCCTCCTCTCTCTTCTCATTCCCATTAAAAATTTCCCACCCTCATTCTCCTAGCATATATTATTTGCTTATTTTATTTTTTATTTTATTCAAAAATAAATAAATAAATATTATATTTATTTTATTTCTAGACGCTCGAAAAAGGGAAGTTATAAAAAGCAGACCAGATCACTATTTTGAAACTGTTCACTTTTTTGAGCGGGAGTTTTTTAGATCCTTTCTAAAGATGAATTTGATCCAAAATGCACTTTTGTTTGATGTGACTGTTTTTAAATTTATTCAAGCGTTAAACAAAGCTTGTAATCAGGTTTAAAAAAAAACAGTAAAAATTCTTCAGTAATCTCAAGGAATATTAAATGCTTGCGATGCATTTTTATAATTTTTTATTTTCATCCTGTGTATTTACTACAACTTTGGAAAGTTCACTTCTTTAAGATTCACTAAATCGAGCATCTACTGAATTTTTTTGTTTTTTTTATTTTTTTTTATTTATTTTACTTTTTTTAATTATTTTATTTTATTTACTTATTTATATTTTATCTAAGATTACCTTTACAGAAGAGAATATAAGAATAATTGAATCTATTTTTGGAAATTAAAAACAAAATATTAGAGTTGCCAGGTATTCTTATAAGTGCTAAAACTTTCTATATAGAGTGAAGATTTAACTATAATTCATAATGATCCTTTTTAAACTTGAGTCCTTAGAAACGATTGTGAAGATCACAAAATCTTGCAAATTTATATCTTTCGAGAGAATTAAATTTGTGCGATTTCGATTAAAAAATATATTTGTTGCAATGTAGTTAAGTCTTATGAGATTTTTATATGCGAGTTTTTAATTTTTTTTAAATTTTACTAAAAGCGGGAATTCTTAATTGCCAAATTTTGTAATGTTAGATTATGAACGTGAGATTTTAATTTGAAAGATCTCGTACCAAATCCTGGTCCTACCATGGTTATGTCAAATAGCGATTTAATATCACCTCGAGATATTGTAAAGTATATTTGATGGAAGCATTTCTCAACATATTTGAAAAAAAATTAGCAAGTTCAATACTTTCACTCAATATTACTAGAAATAGAAATATTTAAGACCAATTACTTCACTCGAACTAATTTTGTATTAAGATCTGTAGGCCTTTGTTGACTTAAAAAAAATTGAAACCATTGATGAAATAGAATATGGCCCCAAAACTAGTAGGTATACAGGAATGGATGAGGCCAAAAATTTACATTATAAAAATTAGTGGAACAAGTATATCACCCTGAGGTACACCATTTTATCAGCCAAAAGTTAGGTAGGTAGTAGATATAATAATGAATTAAATTGCAGCTGGAGAAAAATTGAAGGATTACAAAAAATAATTACCAACAAAGAACTTACCTGACAGGAATATTTAATAGAAGTTTTCAGTGTAGTCACTAGGCCCTGATTCAACACAAGCTGTCGTTATACCAAATATACACATTTTTTTTTTTTTTTTTTTTTTAATCAACGTTTAATACGAAAACATATCTCGTCCTAATCCATTATATCGTCAGTAGAGCTTTTAAGTGCCTTGCTCTCTGTGTAAGATTATTTTGGAGTAAAAAACATTTAGTCTATCTTAAGAATCTTTATTGCTCCCCATAATAAGAATTAATGAAGGCAAAAAACAAACATAAAATTTAACTTTTATTTGCTTTTGAAAATTTATATGGTCACCTTCAACATTTTTATAACCAAACGCGATTCCTTTGTGTGATGTGCCTAGAATCAATAAATAGTTTGAATTTGCTTCCTTTTTTTTCCTTTTCTATCTTATTCACATCCGAACCAAACTCACTCGCGAATCTTTCAACATGATATATTGTATCTATGTATGAAGTTTAATGGATATAAGCTCGTTCGAAACCTTCATATATATACGAGTATGTATAAAGGATTTCTCTATCACAGTAGCCATAAACTAACTCCAATCGATTTTATCCTCTTCCATTATTTGAACATCTTTTTCAGTCCCTTCTCCTGTCTTCAATGGCAATCTGAAGAGAGAAGCGTTTGTCGTTCCATCATTCTATATAACCATACACATAGACCCTCATATCTTCTACAAATATATGTATGTATTTGGGAATAATCATTCTATAGTCATAATGAAATTTTTCATTGAACTGGCAAAGCAAAAGAGGATATCAAAATCCTTCAGCATCAGTATGTATAGGTAGATATATGTAGCAAGCAGCTTAATGCCGACACAGCCGAGAAAATAATCTCCTATGTCTATTTTGGCAAAAACCAAAAGAATCCACAAAGCATCACACACAAAGAACCTTCTCTGAGCGATAACATGAAAATCCAAAAAAAGGAACACTTATATACGTAGACAATGAGTGAGACAAAAAGTGGTCACACATTCATAGAGTTAGCACAAGATAAATGAAAAGAGTTATCTACTCAAAAAAAAAAAAACCAAAAAAAAAAATCCAAAAGGACTAAAAAGATGAGGGGCTACAGATATTGTCAAGTCATGAGCATTTTAGTCCTTGGCTCTATGCTCTTTCAATGTCAATAGATCATTGTTATGAATGTTTCAGCAATTCTGATGTTTTTCCTTCCGAGGATATTTTCTTTTTTTTTTATTTTCTCTGCACTTCTTCTCTGCCACTGCCGCATCTATCTAGTAAAGGAGGAAAAAAATATTATCTAACTATTGCCTCAGGAACTGCCTTTTGTGCTGATATACACCACTTTTCTTGCAAGAAATGAAAGTCTTATAATTAGATGATGGTGCGGTTGTGTTGTGTGAGAGATGAGTCGAGGGAAATGTTGGTAAAAGGCTTCTTTTTTTTCTATTTAAATCTGATGACGCCTGTAGGCCTACAAAAACACAAGCCTCCAACACGCTTTCACTTGAGATGAGTGGAAAACGTACAAGACAACGTGTGATGTGATGCGGGGGAAGATATTCGATTTGTGTATGTCTTTGGTTCGGACAGAGTTCCTATTTTAATTGAAGCCTCAAGCAAGGACGAGGCTCTCTTATTGCTTTCGAAGGATTCAAAGGAATTTTATCGTTTTTGTTTTTTTTTTTGTTTTTAGCAATTAACTAAAGGATAAGGTTCTTATATAGCTAAATGGGATATCTTTGAACAAACAAAAAAATGCTCAAACATTTATGAGCTTTTTTAGTTATGGAATCTGCGCAGGTATATTTGGTGGGTGATGTGACTTTAGGCTTTTAATTAAATATAAATTTCAAGGGTATGATATTTTTTTTATTTATCAAGGAAGGACACATTATTACTTTAATTTTCAAACTTTTTATTCATTTTTATTAAAAAAAAAAAAAACAGTAAGTATACTCGTACAGAAGCAAATCAAATCTATAAAAGTGCCCTTATTTTCTTAGAAGATTACATTTTAGTATATTAAATAGATAAGGGTTAAGTTAATATAATAAATAATTCTCAAAGTGGATATAAAAGGCACAAACATCTCTTTGGGCAAGAACAAGCATTTGATTTGAAATTCACTTGAAACCATCAGACCCTTCAAAAATATATAATGTTTGGAAAGATTAGAAAGACTTTTTTTTTATGAACCCTAAAATAAAAATTTAACTTTATCAAACAAAATTGTATAACCTACAGCAAAAACCATAACCACATTGAGATTGGGAGGGAAATAATATAATTTAGTGAATATTAAGTATCGTGTTTAAACTTTTTTAAGAGAAAGTTAGCTATGTGGCTGAAAGGTCAATATGAAATCAATATTTCAGTGGAGAAAAGCGGAAAAATAATATGCTTGAAATTGACTAGATGTATTTTAACTTCTTGATGCCTCGAAAAAATTGTTTGTTTTTTCTTAAATAAATTAAAGAAATTTGTAGAGGTCGCTGAAATTTGATTTTTAGATGCAGAAATATCGTTGGATGTTCTTAAAATCCAGCTATCTTTGTGCCTTAATAAGAAAAAGACAATTTCTTACTGGAGTTAGTTTGTTTTTGAACCTCACGTCAGAAACTTTTAAAATACAAACATTGTTAGCGGTACCGAAACCTAGAAAATTTTAGTCGCAAACGGTTCTTAAGCTTTCCAGATATTATATTTAATTGGATAACAACAGTAGGTTCCATAATTTGTAGGTGCATAATGAAAAAATTTAAGCCTATATTTATTTTAATGACAGAAAAAAAACGATGCAAAGACCATCATCCAAAAACAAACATATTAATTTTTTTAGTGAAAAAATCACTTAAAAAGAAAATTGAATGTTATTAACGTGTTTTTGTTTATTTTCTTTTCAAGTAAAATTAATTTTAATCTGGTTTTTGTACCGGATGCTTGTATTTTAAATTTGTTTAAATAAACTTTGCCTTTTTGAAGACAGTTTTTTAGTGGAGTCTTTGTTGAGAAAAAAAAACTATTAACTCACCGAGCGGTTTAATAAATGGTCAATGGTCAAATGTTTCGGGCTTATCGGCCTAGACTAGTGACTTCACATATTCCTACAAGAATAGTTAAGCGTCCTTAACGTAAAACTATGAGGTTACCAAACCTTTCCTTCAATAAATCAATTGTGGCAGGAGCTGTATCTGTGTGACAAGTTGTGCCATCTTGTTGATACCACAGCTCTTGCACCAGAGAATATCAATTACCAAGAAGCCAATCTTTCGTACGTTTCACCCTCCAAAACCCATTTGTTTACATTGTTGTATTTTTAATTTCACTTCGTGTCGATGAATAGATGTGAATTACAACAACAATGTAACGCGGTGAGATTTATTTGTTTTGACAGCTCAGGTTTTTTTTCTTTGAAAATTGGAAAAAAATTTGAGAATTTTACTTCGGCTGATAGCAAAAACATCGATGTGAAATTGTTTAATTAATTTAAAGTACACAAGCAATTGTAATTGTCAGTTAATATTCATCCACGGTTATAATAAAATACAAAAAATGAATCCATAAAATGTCTTCAATCACACAGATTTCCAAATATCTTCAATGCATCTTGCATATTATACAGGGTGGCCCTTTCTTCATCCAGAATAATTTTAAAATTATTGTTGGATATATTCTAAGGAAAAAAATAGTTAAGAAAAATAAGAAATAAAAGAATAGTTTTTCTGCAACCTGACACCAGAACTTTAATTTTTTTGTTTAAACTCCACTAAACTATCAATTTCCAATTTATAAGTATTAAAGTTGATATCAGGTGGGTTTTATTATCTTCTGTCGGGATTCGGGTTTTGATCTGGATTTAACTTTAGTACAAAAAAGAAATAATGAGGAGTTTTCAAAATCGTTTTCGTAGCACGTGTTAAAAGTAAATCCAGCCCTCTTTTGCAGATAATAAAACAGCAATAACTATTTTTAGTTTTTTTTTTAAACTTCATGACATCTAAGCATTTGGTTTTGATTGTTTAATAGGAGTATTGAATACTTATTACTGAAATTTTACTTCATACTATAAAAGAAATGAAATAGTTTTAACAAATACACTAACTTTTTTTAAGTTTTAAGTTGTATAATTTTTTTTGTTTTAAATGATTACGAAACAACTTAATTAGAAAAATTGATTCGAGAATGGTTTTAAAAATTTTAGCATGAATTTCTAGCTGTTGTCTTATTTTTTAGTTATTTTTATTTTAAATAAATTTGGTCGTAAAATTCAAAAAAGTTAATTAAACAAAAATAAAGAGCATAAAATTGCAAGTTGTAAGTTAGAAGTGCCGTTGATTTTCAATTTTTTTTTTTTTTAAAGTTACTACTCCTATCTAAAAGCGGATAAATAATCCCCCCTTCCCACACGATTTTTTTTAATATCATTTTATAAATTATCCAGCATGAAATAGGGAACACCATGTATTTTGTTTTGTTTTGACATCTAATTGACAGACCGAGGTGAATAATTTTGACCACGGGACGTGTTTAACAAATAGAAACCCAACTAGGGCCAGGTTCACATTAGGTGTGTTTTTTCCTCGTCTGAATGGGCTTGGACGAAAAAAACGACGTCGGGGCTAATTAATGCTCCGTGGTTCAAAATTTTTAATCCATCAATTTCTGTAGATTTACTGGGTTTTAATGATGATTTAGGTTTCATGTAAGTTATAAAAGTCAATTACATGCTTGAACCACCCTCAGTTAAACCACAAAATCAGTGAGCTAAAAGTGCAGAGCTATGGATCAAAACAATAACCCTGTTCAATTAATACGAACACATATCGTTAAATAAATAAATAGATAGATATAATAGATTAATTAATATATACAAACCTAAAGCATTTTGGCTTACAGTAATGAGAAATAATAGAAATATGCTCGGGTGCCAAACTGAATTAAAATTATAAAATGGCTAGTAGCTCCTAGCGTGACCATGTTTACTAATACAGTCAAAATAGAAATGAAGTAAAACAAACTAAAAGCTCTCCCAAGCCAACGCCAAAATGGAGTGACGATGAATTTTTGTTGTTGTTAAGTATTGTCTATGTTTTTGTCAAATTTTGTACTATTGTGAATCAATCGGCATTCGTGTTGGTTTTGGAGAGCCTTAATACTACGTTTTCGTTAGACCAAATGAGGAAATTTCGTTGAAAATTTTCAAATTTGATACCAAATCATCTCATTTTCCACACAAATTCAAAATTCGAAATGAGATAATTTCAACCAAACTTGCACACAATTTTCTAGGAAATTAAGTCAAAACCTAACGAACACACCGAATTGGGCACATTTTGAATAGCTCTGAAAAGATTTTGAACGAAAATGTTAAAGCTGAATTAAAAAATTAACAACAAAAAGTGATTTACAGGCAGGGTTGAAACTCAAAAAATGAAATGAGCTGTCAAAAGAAAAGAAATAAATAATTTCTCCTTTTTTTATACTTTTTGAACAAGCCCATTGCAGCCCAAGTGAATTTGAAAATAACTGAAGATTTTCAAAAATAACCGACGTATTCGTGGTGGGTTGATCCCAACTGTCAATGTGTGCAAAAACCTAGTGGTGGACTTAGCCCAACTGTCTATGTGTGCGTGTTTCAGTTTGTAGGCAAAGCCGGATGACAAGCCAAGGCTTCTTGGTAATTGATATTCTCTGTCTTGCACATTATGCTTGATCAATTGATGAACAAAAAAGGCAGTAATCATGGCTCTATAGCGGTCACCATCGACTGTAACATTTTGGCAAGCATCGTTTTTAAAGAAGTAAGGACCAATTATTTCAACGACCCATAAAGCACAACAAACTGTCAGTTTTTGTGGATGAAATGGTGTTTCAACATTCACTTGAGGATTTACATCCCTCCAAATACGGCAGTTTTGTTTACTAACGTATCCATTCAACTGAAAGTGAGCTTTATCACTAAACACAATTCACGCGATATGTATTTCGATTTTCAAAATAAATTTGCACAATTTTTATTTGGAAGCATTATTGTAGTTCAGTCGTCAGGCAATTCATGTTGAAATGCCAAACCAAACTTAAATTAAATCACTTGACAGCTGACAAAATGGCCACCAGTTAAAATAGTGTTGCCAACTTAAAGTTCTATACCTAAAAAAAGCAGCACCCCTTAGTTCTCGAATTTTTTTTTTGAATATCTTTTAAAAATTTAAAACATAATTTTCTTAAAAATGTTGATAAGCAAATTTAATAATTTTAGAATTAAAAATCAAAAACAGAAATCTAGTTGTAATCTAAGTTTATTTTTTGTTTTTGTCGTTTTGGGCAATAATGAAATTTTCTTCAAAGGTTTTCTGACATTTGTTTGGAAGTCAGAGTTATTTTTGAGTAAAATTTTATTTTTTTTTAAATATACTAAAAAGTTTTTTCTTTCAAACTTAGTCGGTTCTTAACAGTACCAACTGAGTTTAAAAGAAAACAGGTGGATGGTTTTTGAATTATTGAGTTTCCAAGCAAAAATTTAGAAATTGTTTTAAAAATTCAAAAAGAAAATTGTATATAAATTTTTGGTAAATAGCTAAAACGCTTCAAATTTTTTGAGAGCTTCTGCATAAAAAACACCGTTTTCAAGAATAGTTAGTTGAACCACGCAAATACATCAGAAACTACTAGAGTTTAGTAAATGAAGATAATCATACATGAATTAAGCATACGAGGACGAACTAACCCAGACGTGCTAATCTTTGATTTGATTTTTGTCTGCCATAGTCTCTTCCACACTCTTAGTGGTGTTTTTCTGGGTACAAAATTAAAGAAAACTAGTTTGTTTCTGTTTGTGTCATTGGTTCTTTTTTTAAGTTCTGTTATTGAATTTTTGTAGGTTTTCCATTTCTGAAATTAAAAAATTCTAAGTTTTTTTTTTTTAAATTACGGAATATACCCTTCAAGATACGAGTAGTTGGACCAAGCGGACTTATTTGCACCGCCAAATTAAAAATAAATGTTTTATAAATTCGAAATAGTATATGAACATACCGTTAGTTTAAGTTCTTAAAAAAAGTTTAAAAACATACAAGTAGGAGTAATCACCAGAAACCACTGTGTACTAAGTTTAAAGAAAAACGATCCACCCGCTTAAGAGTTTTCCAGACTGAAAGGATGATTTCATGAAAATGTTAAGTTGTGGTGTAGTCTCCATATTGCATGATGATAAAAATTACTGTGAAGCGTTGCGTATACTTATCCAATCAAAACGATTAATTTATTCTCGAGGACATTATTGGAAAAAAAAATTAATTTTGTGCTCTATTTATTTAATAAAAGCCTTAAAGAAAACGAAAATTTGGTGAAAATGGCTATTTTGCAAAGCGAATATAGCTCTATTTATTGCAACAAAAAAAGTTCAGTTACATAAAATTCCCTATTTTTACGAGGAAGCTTTAGAAGAAAATTATAAATTTTGTAAAAATTTTAATAATATAAAATAAAAATGCTTGCTAATTTTGAAAAAAAACCGTTTTTGGCAATCAACGGTATTTTTTTTTTTACATTTTTTTGTGGATAAGTGTTCAGTTTGTTATTTACGATTTTTAATAATTTATATAATTATTAAAAATTATGATTTTATATAATCATAATTGTATCGCACTAAATATTGAAACTTTTAATTCTTAAAAAGCACTTTTTGACAGAAAATGCATGTAAGTTTGGATGTTAAAATCAGTTACTGTTTTTTAGTACAATAATACTCCTACAAATGTTCAATTACTAAAAAAAACAAAGTTTTATAAAATAAAGTATCTGATGAAAGTGAAAAAAACCCGGTCTTATGCCAAAGAAAAGTTAGCACAAGACTGGTTTTGTTCACTCTTCACTTCGGAACACTCTTAAGCTGTAGCTGAACAGACAGACAGAATTATGAGAACCACTTTTTACGTCCATTGCAATGACAAGTCTGATCAAATTCTAGAGGTCAAATCTGGCAAATTAAAATCTCGCATTCAAAATCTAGCATAACAAAGTCTCAAAGTTAAAAAATCCAGCATTTCATAAGCTCACAAACAGAAAATGATATAAAAAAGAACATTTCTTCGGCTTAGAGTCAGCTAGCTCAAATTTTGCTTCTTTTTTTTTAATTTTTTAAAAGAAGTGTTAGCATTATATATTTGAATAGATCCAAAATTACAGTACCTAACTATTTTTCTACAATTGTTGTTGTTAAATTGAGTAAAATTGAAAAGATTTTTTAGATTTTTGTATTTTATATCAATTTTTTGAAGATTATGACGAAAAGAATGTGGAGTTGGCCAGTTTTTAGTTTTTTTTTTTTTTTTTTTTTGTTAATGCAATAAAAGTATTGTTCGAGATTTTTGCTCCCAAATAATTCAAGCAGTATAATTTATTCATCTTCAAAAATAGGAGGAGAACCTTGAGTACAATAAAAATCTCATCTTTTCTTTGTTGTTGTCACTCGTTCCCAAGCGGTTTATATTGGTATAGGCGTAACGACTTAACTTATTGCAACTCTTGCCAACCACTTGTAATCAATGGAAACTTCGCTAGTGCCTATATTTAAATTTGTTTAAAGTTGTTGCAATGAAAGCTCTATGTTCTGATTACAAATGAAGTGTGCTGACGGTTACATTTCACTTTATATAGGCGGCAATATAAGCTCAGCAACACGCCTATTAGATACATATTTTATAGACTCAGTATCTGTAAACAACTGGTGGGTTTAAATTAAACGTGTAGCGAATACATTCGATTTGCTCAATACATAGCTACATATGTAGCAGTTACAGTGAAATATGTTATACCTTTACAAATAACTATTATATCTCACCATTTACCTACAGGGATAAACTGTTACGTGTCATACATACATCCATCGTAGTTTGTTGAAAAAACAACGAGTATGGAGTTAATATATGTAGTCAGTACATGGATTATTTGTCACATAACTTGTAGGTACAATTTGTTTATATCAAAAAAATTCTAAAAAGAACTATTGCTTTTACTCACCCGAAATCTGTTAAAAAATGCTTCCTAATTCCTACTAATTAGTATAGATTTAGTTTACTACAATTTAAACTTAATCAACTATAAATACAAATTTTCATGAGAACCCAACAAAAAAAAATGCTCATCGACATCAAAAACAAACGAGGAGTGTCAAGAGCACCTTCATCAAATTCTTCAGCTTCGTAAAATTAGTATTTGTTTGCATTACCAATTTTTCTCCCTCAAAATTGCCCTCAACGTTGGTACATGCATGTAGGTACACCAATTCATCAAGACCTGAAACCAACCTAACCTTCCTACCTGAGAGATAGAATATTAGATATTCCATGCATGAGTGCCAATATTAACCAAAAAAAATATGCAAAATGAAGAACACGTTATGCATATTGATTTTATTTTTCGTGAGGAAAATTCTTATAAAAAAGTTTACATCCCTATGTTGAGAAGAGAACAAAAATAAAAAAAAAAAAAATAAACGAAAAACCGCGAGCCTGAATATAGGATACCATCGTTAAGTATCTGTCTAAACCTCTAAACCATACCTATCACAGCCAGTTGAGCACCTGAACCAGAGAAAGCTACTCTTTCCCTCAACCATGCAAAATAATTGATGAAAGCACTCAGCGAAAATTCTCAACTTCAACTTTATACAGAAAGGTATAGAGAGAGAGGGAGATAGAAAGAGGGATATTCAGATACACCCTTGTAAAAGTACCCCCATACCATTGAAAAAAAAGATGTAGGTTGTAAATGATTGGAGGAGGAAAAATGGGAATAGCAACGTATCCTTGAGATTGGGCTTTCAACAAAAAAAAAAAAAATCGACAATGGAATCCTTGTGTAGGTATATAAGAGTCTTATGTTAGGCCTTCCGCTTTCTTATATCATCGAATAACGGTACTCATTGTGCAATGGCAGACATTTAATTTAATTTCTTCTCACAAATACAAATTCTAATTGACACAAATTCTATAATTCCACTGACTGATCAAGGGGAGACAGCTAACGCGGATGAATGAATGAGTGAGTGAGAAAAATGCATTTGTTATTATTTCTTTCTTTATATTTTTTTCTTTTCTTTTCTTCTACAACTTATCTATTCGTCACAAAAGTCTTAAATTTTACAGAAATACAATTTATCAGATTATACTGATTTTTTCTAATGGAGGCTATCATTCATCCAGGATAATCCTTTTATAAATTACAGAACAGTAGTTCTTGTGCTCTAAGCCATTTTTAATGAGCACAAAAGAGGATTACCCAACTCTAGTAGAATATCTTTTTGCATTTCTTTGTTATAAATGAATGTTTCTTGGAAAAAATATTAATTTTTTTCGTTTTCGTTTGAATATTAAATGATATAGCTAACGTAAGGATTGTTTTATGGCAGCTAAAAAGAATAGTTTTTCTGGCTTAACCAACAACAAAAACGAAACAACAGACAAAACTTTTTCAGTAGCTAGTTTTATTTTTATGAAACTCATCAACATGAACTTATAACTGTGTAATATTTTATCTTTTTACGAGCAACTTAGTGTAGTTAAGGTTATTTTAATTACTAGGTGGAGGTAGAAGTTTGTAACTTTAGGACGAATAAAATGTATTTTTACCTTCTATCATGAAGAAAAGCTACAATATTATATTGTTACCTACGTACCTAGGTACTTTATGTACTTAATTTTTAGGATGTTCGTTTTATTTTATCGTTCGTTCAAACTTCTAAGCAAAGAATGGTAAATCTTTGCTGTAAACACAGTTTTTATATATCTTTTTTGTTTATTAAATAAAATTGAAAACATAAAACTATACATTTGACGTCAACTCACTGATAGGGCTGGCCATGATACCAGAAAAGTCTCGGTATCGTTTGGTATCGGTATCGGAAACCGAAAAGATACCGACACGATACCATAGCTCCAAACGATACTGAGACGATACCAAATGATACCGTATTTCTGGACCGAAATTTACCGATACTCTCGGTAGTATCGTTTGGGATCAGAAAAGGCTCTAATGATTTAGATGCCATTTTCAGAGCTTTTCTCTTTAGCAGGGAGAAGCAGTTTTAGGCAATAATTTTAATTAAAACTGCCCACTGCCACGCCCATTTGAATTATGCTGGCTTTCTCTGAAACCAACGATTTGGATGAAATTTTCAGAATTGATTTTTTTATGTGAGAAAGTGACTTTAGTGAAATCCATAAAATATTTGTGTGTATTGTTTTCCTGTGAATTAATTCCCCACGTCAAAATTTTCTGTTGAATTCTTTATCGAAACTTAACTTAGACTTAACTAGTCCACAAATTAACTTCAGTTAAAAAATATCTTTTCTGATAAAGTTTTTTGTCTTGAAACTTAAAAATACCTAGCGAGTTCAACTACTATACATAAAGAACATGTCCTGCATTTTATTCTGGTTTGCGACTCAGATCAGACCCAAACAGGATACCGATACCGAGGCGAGACTTTTTATACGAAACTAAGTTATACGAGACCGAGACCGATACCCAGACGATACTGAAATTTTTCGATTTTGACGATACTGAGACGATTCTTACAAAAGTATCGTTTGGTTTGGTATCACGGTCAGCCTTAATAACTCAGAGCTCTTAAAAAGAATGCGAATTGATTACTTGAGTAAATATAAATACACAAAACAAAAAACAATTTAAACCGTTTGAGCGGTTATTTTTAAGAGTAGTTTTAATTTAAATGTTATTATAACATTAAAAAAATAAATTTAAATAAATAGTTAAGAATATATTTAAAAAACATATTAAACTTTTCTACAAAAATAAAAATTAAGGTAAAGTATATAGAACGACTTCTACGATTTTGATTAAAAACAAATATTTTTGCTACTAAAACTATAACTTGGTACCAAATGTATAGAAATATAGAACGCTTTTTTAAATGTTTTCGATTTTTAAGCTTACAGTAATTTAATAAATAGCTGCATTTTACTTTTCCGATCCCAGTATACAGCAAAAATGTTATAAACCTATCTCTGTTTATCCTGTTTATCCCTCTGTTTCTGTATTTCCTCTCTACTCTATTCTCTTTGTTCTCCCTATTTTCAAAGCCATCTACCCGTCAGAGTAAAAACAAAACTCGAATTGTATTTTCTCTTTTTTATAAGAATAAACTATGTTAATATCATTTAAATCCTGAAATCGAGAAATTAATAATTGATATTTATCTAAGTTGATTTTTCAGTTGGAAGTCATTTTTTGTTTTTTTAATTTATTCCCGAAATATCATCCAAATCATATGAGTTGTGACCTAGAAATAAAGCAAACCAACAACAAACTGCAACAAGAGAATTTTTTTTATTAAAAACATTTCCGAAATTAATAACTTGCTCATACAAAGGAAATTTCATTCAAAGCATATAAGAATAATTTCCAAGAAATCCAGAAATAATAAAAATGAGCATAGCAGTGGGAAATTTCAAATACAAATATTTTAGGAGTTTGTTCTTTCTTATTAAAACCAACTCTGAAAATGCCATCGTAATCGATAAATTCCTTTTTTTAGAAACAAAAAGTGGCAGTTGATTTTAATAAAATTACAGTATGGACACTCGATTTAGTCAACCTTGAAATAGTGAACTATTCACAATAGTGAATATGCGCACATTTTTAAAACATGGATTTTTTTGTTTATAAAAATGTTTCGTTAACATATAGCATTGCTTGACAACACTGAGAAATTGCTTCTTTTGTTTTTGAACCTAATAATTGTAAGCTTTGTTTGAAGCTAAAACCATTTAATACCTCGTGGCATATTGGTTAGTGCGTAGGACTGTCATCCCAATAGTCTGGGTAAGATTCCCTCTGCCACCTAAAAACAGAAATGTTTTTTCCGAGGTACTACCTCTTTCGAGGAACTCACAAATTCTTCAAGTGTATACAACTTGTCGCGAATAAGTCCTTCCCATCTAGCCCTTCGGACTCGGCAAAAAATTGTATAGGTCGCCTCCATTCCTGCCCACAAGGCGCACACAGGAATGGTTGCGAGTTGTAAGCCACTAGGCCCTGGTTTTCCTCGAGCTGTTGCGCCACCTAATGTATTTATTTCTCAAATGTTAAAACATTAACATCCAAAATGTGCATTTTGGATCAAATTTATCTTTAGGAAGCCTTGTAAAACTACCGCTCGAAAAAGTGATATCAATTTTAAAAGAGTGAACTGGCCTTGTTTTTATTTCTTCACTATATCGAGCGTCTACTGTACCTTCACATTTTACTTGAAATAAATAAAGGGTTTTTCAACAGGGACGCTACAAAAGTAGAGTGACAGGGACAGCAAACGACGCCATGTTTCTTCCCGCTCTTTTGACATTTCTCTTCAGTAAGGTTTGCCATTTCATGATGGAGAGATATACGAGCCAACAAAGAGTCGAAATTATTAAAATTTACTACCGAAATTCGGAGTCAACGTTAAGAGCGCTACTTTTATGGTCGTCATAATCGTCCTAGCAGATCAACAACTGAGCGTCTAGTGAAAAAATTTGAATCCACAGGTACAATACAAAATGTTCCCGTGCCAGTGAGACAAAGAAGTTCCCGTAGTGTCGAGAACATTGCTGCCGCTGAGGCTTCAGTTGCAGAAAGTCCAAATGTGTCTCTCACACGTCGTTCTCAAGCGTTGGGCATCTCTGTGACGTCGTTGTGGCGAATTTTGTGAAAAGATCTTGCCATCTTGGCCTACATCCTTACAAGATTAAATTGACACAAGAACTGAAGCCACTTGACCACCAGAAGCGTCGTATGTTCGTGAATTGGGCTGAGCAACAACTTGAAAATGATTCGGATTTTCATCGAAAAATCATCTTCAGTGTTGAGGCTCATTTCTGGCTGAATGGCTTCGTCAATAAACAAAATATGCGGTATTGGTCAGGCAGCAATCCACACGTAGTCCATGAGTCATCACTGCATTCCGAAAAAATTACGGTTTGGTGTGGTTTATGGGTTGGCGGCGTCATTGGGCTGTACTTCTTCCGTGATGATCAAGACCGACACGTTACTGTGAATCGGGATCGCTACCGCTCAATGATAACCGAATATTTTTGGACCCAATTGGATGATATGGACTTGGAGGAAATGTGGTTCCAACAGGACGGTGGCGGCACCACAAGCCACACAGCGAATGTCACAATCAATTTATTGGAAACCAAGTCCGCCTCGGTCATGTGATTTGACGCCGTTAGACTATTTCCTGTGGGGCTACGTCAAGTCTATGGTCTATGCCAACAAGCCTGCGACGATTGATGAACTTCGTACAAATATCGAACGTGAAATTGCAGCAATATGCTTGAAAATTGGGTTCAGCGTCTGGACTTCTGCAAGCGTGCCCGTGGTGGCCATGCAAAAGAAATCGAGTTCCATACATAATGGCATCGAACGTACTTTCACAGAAATAAAAAATTTAATTGATCTCCAAAACCGTTTTTGTTTTATTTAAAAAAAATTTTGGGGCGCTCTTATTGAAAAACCCGATATATGTGTATGGAAAGTTATGCATTTGCAAAAAAATAATCACACTTTTTAGAAGTACCTGGGCGAAACGCATTTGGACTAAAGGTCTCAAAATCTTTATTATCGATCACACTTGATCCAAGAAGAAAAAAGTGGGTCTCACAATTCTGTTTGTCTGTCTGTTCGGCTACAGCATAAACAGCTGAGCTGATTTCATTAAAGTTTTTTACGGAGTGGTTTTCGGTGATTCTGGCCAAACGTTTTTTTCGTTTTTATTAGAACTTAAAATAACGGTACCTGCCATCCAATTTCTTTTTTATCAATTTTACAAGATTCTATGTTTCTCAAAAACTGCTCCACATTTGTTCTTTTAACAAAATTTATAAATTTCTTTTAGTAAAGGCTACCTTTAGATGGGATACAATTTTTCAAAAAATGGTTATTAGTGGTACCTCCATAAAGAACCATTTTTTTAATTTTCTTCCAAGCGGTAATTTTAGTTTTCTTAATTTTTTCAAGCAGATGCTTCTAGACAATGTAAATAGTTTTTCTTACCAAAAGTTTTAAGTAAAAATATTTTTTGGATTTTAAAAAAACGTTCAAATATTTTGAAAAACATAGGGTCGATTTTTATAAAAATCAGTATTCAGTTGTTTTTTTACACTCTTAAAAGTATTTTTAGAAAAAATTTCACTTTTATTAAAAAATAACGGTACCTTCCACACAAATGTTGAAAAAACGTTAAGGAAACTAGTTTTGCTCTTAAAAATGGCTCTTAAAATTTTTGTAAACCTTTTCTATACGCTCAAATTAGGGCAATATACTACCAAAAATTATAAAAATTTACAAATAGCAACTATGTTTTAATAATATGCTTCTCATAGAAAGTGTTTCCTATATTTTTCTTATTATCGACTGAGAAGATTTAGATAAATTTTTTTATAAAAAAAATTCAAATTAAATTATAAAATATTGCATTTTTTTGTTTGCAAGGTAATTGCAAGCTGAAGCTGATAGTCTTTCTGCCTAGCTGTGTCAAGTGAATAGCTATGATTAAGGAATATGCACAAGCTCATCCGTTAAATAAGTTAAAAAAGCTTGCTTGATGGAGGGAATCTTAGCATTATTTCATTATTCAAGATACAAGATAATCAAGATAATTTATGTCGTAGCATGCGAACGCCTTAAGCTGTTCATGTCAGTATGGCCTTAGGCCAGAAAAGTCCACCACTGAACAAATATTTCTAATACTACAGATTTTGGAAGAAATACCTGGAGCTATATACGCTTCATATGTCTAAATGTTTGAACCCCTAAAATACGTACTCATCTATCAGAGCTATTCGACTTCTATGTAATCTACTATTTTCAATTCACAAAACATGGAACTTCTCTTAAAAATTTTGTCAATATGGCTTTCTAATTTGTCTCCAAAATCATCAACAAAAAGAGTCATCTTCAACAATAGATAATAAGACCATTAAAAATTACAAATTTTACTTAGCATAATTTTGTTTTTGTTTTTCAAAAATGTCCTTCTTTTAGAACCCCAAAAATACACTAAGAAAAAAGTAATCATGCTTATCCAATTGCTTCAGCTAAAGATTGTGAATACAAATTTCAGCTTCTTCATTTTCTGTTCATAAAAAGATGGCGGAAAACAAAGACAAAAGTAAGTTTTCTGTTTGAAACATTTTAAACAATAAATGTAGGTACTTTAGCCTCTCATCTTCATAGTTTGACAGCAGTAAAACAAAATGAAAGTTTCTCTAATTTTTCACTTTTCAACTTTAAAAACAATTCAACGAAAAATATGCTGACAACTTTTCCAAAATATTTTCCAAACTTACTAATGGAAAATTCGTCCTTCTATAGTTACAGCTATATACCTTAAGTATAACCCTGATAGAAGAAAACACAACGAATAAAATATAAGTAAAGTGAAAAATGATAAAACAAAAAAAAAAAGAAGAAGAATAAGAAGTTTGTTCGCCCGAGTAAACAAAAATCAACTGCAACGTCACCGTGTTGTCTCCAAGAGTGGAAACATGACAAAAGTTGTTGCAACTAGCTGTATTTGCTCTGGTAAATTGTTGTTCTCTGCATTTTTGTTGCCAAACTTTAGTGCCGTGTCTCCCATAGTAAGTCCCAGTTTGTTGTATATTCTTGTAGCAATGTTTATTTTCATGCTAGCGTAGGTACTTTCATTTTGTAAAAAAAAAATAAAAAATAAAAGCAGAAGCACAATACCCGAAAGAGGCGTCCGTCCTTGTCGTCACTCTGCAGGAGTAGCATATGTCAAAATAAAACGTACGCTTCCGATTCATTAAACGACATTTCCGCCATCAGTCATTTGGAAGGTTTGCCTTCCTTGAAAATATATTCCGCAGCAGCTGCTGACAGTTGTTAGCGAAGTTCATTCATGAATTACCTGATAGCTGCCCGTACCCAGTGGGAACTTGCTGGTTATATTTATATATTATTCCAGCATTTTGCCCTTTTTGTGCTCTGTTTGATTTTCACTCTTCTAACAACATAGCTCGACACCGCTGGCACTGGCGCTCCCATCGTAGACGTCAGGCGCCACCAAAAAAGTTGAGAAGTCAAGTCAAATAAAATAACGGTGATTGTTGGGTGTTTATTCTTGTGCTTTCTTATGTACATACCTTACCTATATATGTATATATTTCTACTATACTAACCCTAGCATACCCATGTTGTCTATTAAAACGCGCTACCTTTCCGGACTTTAGGAGCTTTGTGTTTTTGTTTGACTTTTGTTTGTTTACTCTTTTGCCCGCGTCACTTCGCCAAAATTTAGCTGCAGGCAAATCCATAAGGGTGACAAGGACAACCAAAGTTTCTTTTAATGGGGTCCTCAGGTGGGATATTATGAGGAAAGTTGACATGGTGTTTCCTTATACACTTATACACATATGCGAGGTAAAAATATGTAGAAGTATCTGGTATCTGGTAAGAGAATACAAACATCTTTATGAAATCAACCAATTGAGACACTTAGTTATGGTGTGTGTTTTATTTGACTGCAGATATAACATGATGGATGAAATGTTGGGTTTTGTTGATTTCTCGATTTTCGTGATAAGAAAAACAAGGACTTACCTATATAATTTTGATAACTACTATCGACATAGAAAAATCAACAAAATTTGACATTTTAAAAAAGAGCGAAGCGTTACAAAGCTCCTCCTAGTTTCTTCTGAAAAATGGTTGGTGCTTTTAAAACAAAAAGTGACTATGGAACCACTTTATTGTTGTCAAAGTCAATCACAGATAAGCTAGTTCAACAAAATCATCCATCCATCTGCAGATCGAGGTACAAGTATGAGTTTTAGAGAACCAATTCATAATGCAATGAAAAGTGAACACAATAGCTATTAGCTAGATGCTGGGTGCAGTGCTGTTTTCGCTTAAACTACATCTCAACCAACAAGTGTGTGACTAGATTGCCTTGTCCCATTTGTGATAATTTTCGTACCTTCGATATACAGGGTGTTTTGGATGAGATATAAAAAAACAGGATGGAGCAGTTATAGCATAAGTTTGGCTAAGGCAAGAAAAATTGTATTGCCCCTGTTTGGCAGGAGGGGAAATTTTTTTAAAACGGCTAAAATAAACTGGGGATTTTTTTTTTTAATTTGTTCTTAAAGAAAAAATCTATTCTCTAATTTAACTTTTAAACACAGTTTTTTTGTGATTTTAAAAACAAAAACTAAAAAAAAATGAGAAATTGTTTTTTTTTGGAAAAATGGAAAATTGAAAAAAAAGTTTTCTTGAAGTTTGACTCCTAAAATATTTCTTACAGAAACTTAATACATTATCTACTTAGCAGGGGCGAAGTGGACCATCGGGCAACTGGGATTTTACCTGGTGGGCCCCCAAGCATGCAAAAAATTTATAAAAGTTTTTGCATTTTTTTTTTAATTTTTTAAACTTTCTAATGGAATTGGACTTTCACCAATTATTTAATTTTTATGAATAAAAATGGATATTTTGAGGTCCCCAGAAATCGGAAAGTCTATGGATTCTTGGAGGCCTTCGAACTCAGCTGATGGTGTGGCCTCTACGGATCTCTGGAAGCCCCCATAAGAACTCAGTTGGTGGCCTTTACGGATCTTTAGAGGACCCCAAAACTAAGTTGGTGGTCTTTTACGGATTTTTGGAGGCCCCCAGAACTTGGAAGATGGCTCTTACAAATCTCTGGCGGCCCCCAGAATTCGGTTGAAGGCCTCTACGGATCTATTGATACCCCCAGATCTCAGTTGGTGGTCTTTATGGATCTTTGGAGACCCCAGAACTAGGTTGGTATCTACAGATGTCTGGAGATCTCCACAACTCGGTTAGTGGCCTTTACGGATCCTTAATAATTCAACTTTAATTTTTTAATTTATTTTTTTTTTAATGTTTATTGCGTTTTATTTCTTGTGTTTGCACAATTACGGTATCTAAAAAAATTTTTCTTGAAAATTAATGAATAGTTGCTTATTGTTTCTTCTCAATGTGACCACTTTTCAAAATGATACAGATACAGTAAACATTAAAAAAAAGTTTAAACAAAATGGTTCCCAAAGTTTTTTTTTTGACTATAGTGTGAGTAATTTTGTTTCGACTTAACTGAAAGTCACATCCAATTCAAGTCGTAAAAGGTTTCAATATTATATTACTGACAAGACTATACTTGCAATTTTTAAGCTTGTTTAAATAAAACTCTTATTAATTAATATAATAAAACTAAATTTAATTCTAAATTAAACTTTATACAATACATCAATAAATTTTGTATTTGTATTACGTGGTCCTTTTTCGAAAAGACTCGGTTAGCCCTTTGACCCCCCAGTCTACACATGCTGCTTAATAGACGACTGCATAAATTGGGTTGTATTTACATTTTTGAACAATAATTTTTAAATGGTACCTCCCCATAGAACCATTTTTTATATTTGGTTCTTAAATATGGTACTACTGATATTTTTTTAATGCGGAATCTTCAAAACGTTTAAATAACTGAATATAATAATGTACCAATATTTTTAAAAACTTTTTTTTTAATTTTAAGATTATTTTCACAACTCAATATATGTATACTTCAAAAATCACACAGTTAAACTTTTGAAACTTAGTATATCTCTGTGTTTTTTAAATTTTCTCTGTCTATCAGTCTGTCTGTTCGATCTTCTTCAAATTTTGAACTTGAGGCTTTTTGGTGATTTCCTAGCTAGAAGAAAAATACATTTTTTTAGCTCCAAAAAAAGAAAAGCTTTTAACAGCTCCAACGATTTTGATAAAAAAAATTAGTGTTTTTGGTATGTTGTAAATTTTGAAAGAAATTTTTTTTAGCCAAAACTTTTACTAACAGTACCTCCCATGTAACGGTTTTTGGATTTCGATTTTCTCATGAACGACTTAACCGATTTAAATCAGAAACTGTATGCAAAAGTTTCCTTAAAATACTTTTTTAAAACGGCTCCCAAGATTTAAATTTTTTGTTCCCCATATTCGTACTTTTTAAAGTGACCAAATCGTCGGCTTAGAGTGTAAACTCCTCATTTTTTTTACATTATAGACTATTTCAAAAATTACTTAAAAATACAAAAATCTATCAAATCTTGTCAACTAAGTAATTTGAATAATGAGTGTTGAAAAATAAAAAATGTAATTTTGGTTATTCAAGTAAGCAAACACTTTTTTTAAAATATTTTTATGTAAAAAATGCAAAATAGGAGTTAGCTGCCTTACAATCTAGGCCAACGAAATGTCATACATGTTTTTGAGCTTTTAGTCATTTTTTTTTTCTTTCATAACTTACTTGTTTATTTCAAAAAATCTTAAGTTCCAAGCAATGTGAAAATAAGAGCAAGAACGTGTGATCCAGTTTAGTGCATTTTATTTTCCGTACAATCATTATTCATCAAGAATTCAGATAGCATTATTTTTTTGTAACTCAAACTATCTCAAACTATTAGGTAAAGGAGTGTTGTTTTAGCTTATTGAACTGGTGTACTTCATGCTTTTAAATTACATTATTCAAAAAAAAAAAAAATGACAGGATCGAGATTTGTTTCAATTTTCTTGCAATGTTTTTTAATGAACTGTAACTTTGTGATGGCGGTCTTCCTCTTACTCCGGGCACTCCAAAAATTAGTTTTATTAGGAGAAGATATACAAACTCAAAACGTACGCAAAATGTTGCCCATCGATTAATGAAATTTTATTAAATTTTTTGACAAAATTTCCTCCACTAGTGAAGTTCTTGCATAATTTTCTCAAAATTTATTGCTTGTATAGAAAAAAGTATATTAATCTCTTTTGTGTAGAATAACATTAGCTACAATTTGTATCTTCAATTTAAAAAAAAAAAACAAACTTATTGTTTTGAGGAAATTAAGAAAAAAAACTAAATTTTTCTGGCTTTTTAACCATACGAAAAAAGTCTAGCTTCGGCCAAAATTTACGGAACTTTTCAGAAAATGGAAGACGTCAAAACAAAGCTCTCCGCCAAAATTCAGCTTTGTCGGAATTTTTTCGAAGTGAAAGTCTAATTTTTTTGCGCTATAAAGGGTAAACAGAAAATTATTTTAACAAAATCTTAAAAAACTTTATTAAAAATCTTATTCACATTTTCAAAACTGCCCTTGAAATTTGTATGGTATCATAATTTCTCCAGATATTGGTAGTCTAGCCTAAAAGTGTCAAATAAATCATGCAAAACAAAATTGTACAACAACAACCAAAAAATGTTTGTCTAATGTCGTTTCTTGCAAAAACGCAATCAACAAAAACAAATCTCTTAACGAGAAAAATACAAAATTTTTCAATGCTCAATACAACCACTCTTCTCAAAGATACATCTTTTCAAAAGTAAATTTAAAAAAAATTGAAAAAAATTCGTTCCTTAAATTTTTTTGACTAGTGTATTTTCTCTCATAATTTCTATATCTTTATATACAATTTTTAAAATCCTATGCCTCTTTCTTGAACATAAAAGCAAGTTCAAGCAATCCAGTTATATATTTTGTTTTTCATATTTTTTTTTTAGTTTTAAAAAATTTCAATCATTATAAGGTATGCAGAAAAGAAGTACTCAGAAATTTTGAATATTCGGCGTTATTGGACTTTTTTTTAAAAAGATAATATTGTAAGCTTCCCATTAGCAGTTATTGTAACTGTTCCGATTTGTCAAATCGACTTTAGCTGGGCATTCAGGTTGAGACAGTCGTAGGGACAGTCATAATGTTCAGTAGAAACTTGGTGCATTCACAATAGAACTTGTTAATTTTTCATAGAAAACCTCTACGATTCTTGTGACAGACCTTACGACAGTTTCAACGTGATTGGCCGGCTTTTAGCTTAATTTTATTAAGTTAATTTTATTCTTCGCATATTAAAAGTTGTTAAAAATATTAAAACAGATCAACTGATGGTATTTTTTTTTTTGTAAAGTATCTAGAAATGGTGAATATTGTTGGAAAAAAGTTTTCCGACTCAGATATCTTAAGAACAGAAAATGATAGTGGCCTTGAGATATTTTTTTTAATACACTTAAATAATTGATAATTTGAAGGATTTATAAATGTTTTTCTTTTAATTTTTTTTTGTCTCTCCAATATCTTAAGAAAAAACATTATAAAATTGGTTTCGGAATAGTTTTATTTTATACACAAGTTCATAATTTATAAGATTTTTTAAAAAATAACTAATATAAACATTTTTTAGGCAAACATATTCTATAAACAATTATAACTAAACAATCTTTTTGGTTTGTGAAGGCAAACCAATCTTTGCTGTTCACTTGATTGCAAATTGAACACCTGAAGACCTTTTCGAAAATCATGAAATGAACGATTTTAAATAACAAAATTACAACTATCCCCTATAGCTTCCGAAGGCACCAATAAGAAATTACCAAACCAAAAATCTTAATAAAATAAAGAAATTAATTTGTAGCTTTAATTTTTTGTAAGCGTTTATTTTAAGTCAATATTTTTTTTTTTAAATTTCACTTCTCCAATATTAAAGATGCAAGAAGAACTTATCCACCAGACCAGCTTGAAAACAATCTCCATATTCATATTAGAGCCCTTGATTTCAGGGGGGTGATTAATTACACGGGTACCCGTGACAAAGGTACACGTGTTTTAAGGAATTGATACCCGTGTACCCCTGTACTTTTTAAATACACGTGTAAATAAAAATTCACGTGTAATTAAAAACCTTTGAATATACTAAGAATTGATTTTCAGTTCTGGTATGAAGACGACACTGACGACAGCGTATGTTTCTAAAACTAATTTTAAAGATTTTTTATCAGGTTTCAGAAAAACCAAATGAATATAAAAAAAGTGTGTTATTTTAATGAATTAGTAGAGGTTCCTATCATAAAACAATTTGCTTGTAACTATTCAAACTGTAACTGTAAATATTTTCAACGTGCTTTAGAAAAATTGTAAAAATGATTTCAATAATAATAACACGTGTATTGCTAAATATACCAATAATTATAAATACACGTGTGGATATAAGGACACGGATTCATGCATGGATAATTAATGACACGGGCAATACGTCTATTTAATAGCATGTGTCGTTTTTTTAGCATACACTCCACAATAAATTTTCAACATCATTTCATTTCAAGCTTAGCTAGGATTCCAAAAAAAAAACAAATATGTACAATATCCAAATTTTAATTTCCTTATAAGCAAGTATGTGAGTATTCAACGGAAGTACCTGAATAAAATTTAAAAATTCTTAGATTTGATTTATGTGGTTTTGAAAAAATAAAAATAATGAACAGTTTATTTGGCATCAAAATATCGATATTAATTATTTACAAAAGCTCTCCTCTTAACATTTACTTCCCATCAAAACTCTTATATAAAAATATTTAGTTGAAAGTTAGCTTCCATCTTAAGTATTTTCATTTTCTCAAATTCTACAAAAATAAAACATGATTCGAATAAAAGTCCAATAATTTATAACAATATCATGTCATATAGCTATACATTATTATTTCTTAGTTTATATTCTATGAACATCAAACGAAATACATAAATAAAATTCAATTTTATAATAATCCTATAAAAAATGTAAAACTATATATATATGTGCATAATATTATTTATTTAAGACGCCAAAAGGACGTAATATTGTTATTGTTTTTATATTGTTAACCCTGACGTTTGTTGAGTCTTTCCTTTAGCTATCACCACTTCCACTATTATTATATAGACCTTACCATAGAATATTGCCAACATGGAAAATTTCCCAAAAATTACAATACATACATACAAAAATAAACTTCATTGCTTATGTTCTTGTTTAAGGAAGAAGCAACAACGCAAACTGCCGAGCCGGCACAAGATATCTTACAAATAATAATTGGATCATAAGATGGCGCCCGTTCACAAATCGTAGAGGTTTCCTCAATATCCTGTTTTGTCTGGAAACTTATTAGCACTACATCACATCTTCTATTTTTCTTTTCGTTTTTGTGTTGAAAGAGTATAGGTGCACAAATACATATAAACCTACACAAACGGAATTTAAACTCCCCCTACTTAAATAACGTAACGGAAATTCATGGAGCTTAAATAATTTTATTCTTCGAGGCATTCTCCTTGATGGTACCTTACTTACATATACATACACAATTCCTCCTACTGGTGTATCTGAAGTTTCCACTCGTTGTAGCTTAAATCTTGTATAACCAAACCGATATTACTTATTTAAGGATTCCTAGAAATATATGTAGAATGTATAGATTGGAGATAGATGTGCGTCAAAACTATACGCCACCCTCTATCTCCATCATCATATCGTCTTCCAAAAAGATAGATATTTGAATTTTCAACTGTGTATAAAATACATCATAATTTATTGGATACAAGCTGATGTTGTCGAGCGGAAGAAAACAAAAAAAAAACACACAACCACCATCAAGGCAGTACCGGTTCCGGAAGTATGGGAAACATCCTTCTTTCCGAGAAAAAAGGAAGAACATGAGTGAGTAATCCTTTTTCAGTGTACCTATAGAATGTTTGTTCCAAATGTGTCCCTATTTTCCAACTTCTTCCACTTTCTGAATGAAAGCAAAGGATATATCCAACACATGATATCAACACGGTACCGGTATTGTGTTATACGTACAAACATACATACACTATAGAGAAAAAGTGACGATAATAAAAGGTGAAACGAGGGAGTTAATAGTTTATGTCCTTCTTGAGGGCTTATAATATATAGTAAAATATTTTTGAGGATAAAGATCAGTCAGAACAGCCAGCTGAAGAATTTTAACCTTATATATGTGTCCTCTCCTCAGGCGGAAATTTGAAAATATTTTCCACAACTTAAACGAACGCCGGACAAGGACATTATATGATATAATGGTCTTAAGGGCTTGAGCATTGAAATATGCGCAGATTGTAAACATCGCATCATCTTATACAATATTCATAAACAATAAGGTGTTTAAGCTTGATATGTTAAGCATCGTCTATGTATGTATTATACAAATTTAGTCAACTAAACTTTAATCAGGGAAAGATTCAAGATGAAGCTAACACTCTGCGGTGCAAGGGCGAGAGGAAATTTTTGAGACAAAATTGTTGGATTTACGTATGAGCAATCGTACTTTTCTTTTCAAACTTGTAAGGTTTGTTTTGATCTACAAAATCAGGAATTTGAGCTACTGCACTTCGTTATATCAAACCTCAGATGATTTGCAAATCTTACAAAGTGGCTTTAGTCATAATGTCAGTCGATCTGCGCGTCTTTGCGTTTGTGCGTCTTTTCGTTTGTAAGTCTGTGCGTCCATGCGGTTGATCGTGCAATCGTCTGCGTGTCGGTACATCCATTGAACATGGACCAAGAAAGTAAGTAGGTAGGACAATTTGCATAAAATGTATAAGTAATTTACGGAAGGAAAAAATTTAGAATTTTGTTTTAGTTCATCTTGTAGGTAGTTCCTACCCGACAATAATTATGTAGTTTCTTCATTTTAAATTTCATAAAAAAGAAAGATGAAAAGGTTTTTATTAAATTCAGTAGGTACATGTGATTTCCTATAAGACACTTTTATAAAACTGTTCTTATTTCGTTAAGAAAAAAGCCCATCTGTTATTAGTTTTTGCTTATACAGATTAATTCCGGCCCTGATCATTCCATATATTATTGTTGAGTTTGGTAAGAGCATCAAGAACAATATTGGACTATGGGGGACAATGAAAATATTTTGTTTTTCATATTTTGGTTATTCTGGGATAGGAATAATGTGATGTGTGTATATGTGCAAATGGTATTCATAATTAAAATGAATTTTGAGAAAGCTCGCAGAGTCGATAGTGTTGTTTCCCCTGCAGGCGGTATAATTTTAAACTAAGAATAGGTATAGGTATGGCAATTATGTGTGTACAAGTATATCTATGGATATATAACTTGAGATAAAATTGCAAAACTATATATATTTGTTTGATGGCCCCTGTGGGCATTGGATAGGGTAAGCTTAAAATGTTAAAAGTTGAGGATTAACCAGAATTTAAAATATTTTGGAATACATATGAATTTAGGAAATAGTATATTCTTTTAACAACTCTAGCATCTTCATGCAAATATATATTTTAATTTTAATTTTTTTAATAAAATAATCTGGTCCCCGATTAAAAACTGCTTTTAATGGGCTTAGTCCACACAAATTTGAATTTCATTAGGGTACTTTGTAGTTTAAAAAAAAAGACGAAAAATGCCGAATATTAACTGAAGCAGGACGGTAATTTTAAATCTTCATAAAAGTGCAGATTAAAATAACTTTAAAAAAAAAAAAAACATTTACAAATTTTTGAAAATTGAATTTTCAAAAACTTATTTATCTTTTTTTATCATGCCTGAAAGACATGCATTTGAATGAAAATTTTTCAAAGTCATCTAATATCAAACGAAATAAGAACTTTTCATTATATAACAAAAAAATTAACAGCTAATCCAATTTAAATTGAATTTTGTAGATAAAACATTTTTGCTCCACCCTAATGCCAAACCCTATGTATTCTTAAAACAAATAAACTCGAGTTTTTGATCAGACCCAACATTATGAAAATTGTTAACCAATTCCATACCTTTTTAATCTTTTTTTTTTAATTAATAACGGTACCTGCTATTTCTCAAAAATCAATATATCACAAGAAGTTAAACTACTCTAATGGCTATTTATGGTACCTCTCCCAAATAACATTTTTTTTTAAGTTTTCGATGTTCTTGAAAAGAGTAAGACAGATTTTAATTTTTTTTTTTCATTTTTATGTAAAAGCCCCCCAAAAAATTAAGTATTCACGGGTGTTCTGATATTCGATCAAATTGAATCCGCACAGATTAAAATTGGAAAACACAAAAAAAACCCAAATAAAAACGTCAATCCGTTAGTTTTTTCGATCGGCTATGAATCATAGATGTTCGGAAAAATGAATGGATCCACAATCCGCCATTTTTTTTTGACGTTTTCAATTCTGATATCTCTTTGTTGGCCGTTTTGAATCCCTGCAGATTCAATTCGACCGAATGCCAAAACAGCCACCATTGCATTATGTATCAAAGTTTAAAAAAAATAATTTTTTGGATTACAAAAAAAATCAATATTTAGAAAACCTAAGGTAATTTTTTGCATTTAGTACTTGGCAGTTCTTAAGAAATCTTAAAAATATTAAAACAAAAAAAAATATGTTACTTCTATACAAAAATAACCGTGCCTTCCATACAAATTCCTTACGTAAGATGATGTTGTTTCCCGAGCTGACATCATTGCCTTGATAAATAAATTTCTTGCCCACCTTGAAGCTTAGGCCTATCAGGTTCCGACTAAGTCTATGGTGGGAGCTGAGCCATTAGCAAACCCAAAGTATTGCTTAGATTTATTAGTCTTAGTACCTGATGTTTTGTATTTTATTCTATAGTATAATTTACTGAAGCAATTGCGTGACATAAGCTCGGTTTCTTGTTCAAAATCAGAAAAACAAAAGAGCTGACAAACGAACTTGAAATAAGTGGTTAGTTTGTATTTCTATCAAATTCTCCAACATCATTCTGATAATTATTATTAGTTAATAGGTATGGATATAACACTATTATTTTGCTTGTTCTTCACACTGTTATAAGTGCCTTCTTAATCGATAAGGAACTGAGGGTAGATCTATCGATATGAAATTATCTTTGGTCTGGATTGTTAAAATTCTTGGTTGTTATCCAAATCAACTAATACTAGTCGATTGTTGGTAAGGCGCAGTCTTTTTAAATTTTTATGATTGACTTCAAGTCTAGTATGATGTTCTTATATGTATCCTTGCAGACTTCAGGACAATTCATGAATCCTGCTGTGGATTGCTTTACTCTTTTGTAGAAGTTTCTCACCTCTTTTTACCTGAAACATTTCCTCCACCACCCGTTACTCATAACAGGTAGTGATCTGATTGAAATGATGACAGCGAGGAATGGACGGAAATCCAGGATGCTGAAAAAATTTAGTGACATCTTTCTTTTTTGTTGAGTCTTATATCGGATAGAAGACCTCATATGAATCCAAATCTATTGTAAATCTTACGATGACTTCAAGAAAAATCAAAATTCTTTGTCTAAGTTTTTCTCTGAAATGGCAAAGCCACATCAAACCAAAGGCATCCAAAGGCAGTTATGAGTCAGCTGTTGAGCTTTATAGGGCTTAGGTTGTTGTTAAAACGTTCTAGTCTTTATTTCTTTTTCAGGGGAACCAAATCATTACTAGTTTGTTTACTTGAAAAATATTAATTTTATAACATTTTTATCACAAAAGGGTTTAATTTTACATGACTAGCTTAATAAGCCTGCGCATCGAGATGTTTTTAGTGCTGGTCAAAACTTTGTTTTTTCTGTTGATTTAATTCCTGTGAAGATAACTCAGAGGCATCTGGTTTTTAGTGCTCGATCAAAAATTGGCGAACCTAATGAATTTTATGCTTTTTTTTCCAAAAACTTTAGCTAAATAAAAAGACTCCTGGTATCTTAGAAAAAATTTAAGTTTTGCCAAACATTTCTTTTTACTTGTGATATATATGTAGGTACTATATGGCAAGTTATGCAGTCTTAAAAACATAAAACTCGAGATTTTGATCAGACTTGTCATTACGATGATAGGGATGATATGAAAGATAAAAAGTGGGTCTCACAATTCTGTCTGTCTGTCTGAACGTTTGCCTATTTGTCTGTTGTTATGTCTTTCTGCCCGATCAACAAGAGCCTAAACGATTGAATCGATTTTCTTTAAACTTGGTACATAGTGGTTTTTCGTGATACTTTCCACACATTTTTCATTTATTTTCTTTAAACTGCAATTTTCTTTGACATTTTTATGAAATATTATTTTTCTCAAAAATAGCTCTACAACTTTTTATGAAAAAAACAGGGCCGGACAAGCTATACGTGCAAGGGGTGCAAATGTGCAGGGCGCTGAACACAATGGGCGCCTGGCAAGCATTAAAAAATCCACTTTATCAATGATTCAATTATTTATTTTTATATAATTCAGCCTTATTGTGAGTTTCACATGGAAATTTTTTCACCCGAAAATATTTGTTCCCGCGAAATTTTAGAAGCTTTTGTGAGTTTTTCTTGAATAAACAACTAAAAAACTTGCACAAAGGTCAAATAAGTGACAATTTTAGCTCATAACAAAATATATCCGAAATAAGTTATCACAAAAGGGAAATTTTCGTTTTTCGGGTGAAACTCACAATAGGCGAAAAGTTAAATGTCATTTTTTCTCCTTGGAATGTTGTTCACGTGAAACTCACAATAAGCCGGATTATGTTTTTGAATTATTTTTAGATACTTCTTACTTTAAAAATTTTGTTTTCAATTCATATATTTTTGTGATACTTCGTATGTTTTTTGAGTTTAGTTTACAACCATTTTGTAATCATAAGCTACTATTAGGGGGAGTTTGGGCACCTTGATACGATTTTCATTTGAACTCACAAATCCGGTTGCATATTGACAGCAAAAACAAGTTTAATATTTAATAAGTTCAGTGTCTTTTTACCTAGCTTATATGACATGTATTAAGTCTAAGACCCATTCAGAAAAAATATTATAATATATTATACATGTCAATGATGCTTTGATTTATAACAAATACATCAGTATTTATTGTAAAACTATTTTTAACTTGAACTTACATTATATTAATGCAACCACTAGGCACTTTGATACAATTGATGTTGACTGTATCTTTGTGCCCCATGTATCAATGACCCCCATCTCCCCATATTATTATTTTGTGATATAACATTCGATTTCCTAGGTTATAGTAAAATCCCATTTATTTTGTGTTTATCGTTAAAAAAAACTCATTGCAAAGTCGCCCCTCGGGTAATGAGGAAATGACTTTTTCCATCAATATCCATAATTGAGGGCGCTAATTATGAAGCCTGCACAGGGAACTTTTTTATATTGGGCCAGCCTTGTGAAAAATTACGGTTGGTACCTTCCATACAAATGTTATAAGATCGTTGAGATCTTGAAAACGGCTCCTACGAATTTTATAAAACTTTTTTTGTATGCTAAAATTAAAGCGATATATACTACCAAGAGTTGTTGGGCCACAGTCTGGTTCTCCAATAGCTGTTAGGCTTATATGTATATTTTATGTTATGTACGAATGTTATGTACGTTATATGTATTTAATTATTGTAAATGTATTTCTTCCAGGATCAAATGTGTAGTGACTAAAGTTTCTCCACCTTTTCCCAAACAATTTGAACGAGAAAAAAAACACGTTGCCTTTCAACCACAAAATTTTCAGCTCATTTATTTAGAGCCCAAGTTAAATTTTTATGATTTTAAGAATTTCAAATGGAGTCTTAAATATGTATTTGTGTTACTTATTTTTCTTTCTTTTTTATTAATTTTATAACCTCCCTTAATTTAAATATAACTTCTCTTTTTTTAATTTTTAATTAAATTCGAAATAAAAGATGATTTTATCAAAATAAAAATAAAAAAAAAAATCGAATTTCTGTAGGATCACATCGCAATCATTTCAATTCATTTATTTCTTTTTTTTTTCGTCCATAAAAATAAAATCCAATATGAAATTTTAGTATGCAATAATATTTTTGTATTTAAATTTGTCTTTCTTTTGCCCACCACCAGCTGTCAGTGATGGAAAAAAATATCCAATTAAACATTCTTCCATGCTCAATAAAATCCTGATTTATATGCAGCAATATCGATTCACAATATGTTTTTTTGTTTTTTTTTTGCTTCGATTCACCAAAGTTAATAAAATCACCTGTCCCTCAATTTTCATTAAACAATAACCAAACACTTATAAAATATACAAAAAAAAAATACAAAAAATAAAAACGAACACAAAATAAAACAAAACTTTTATCCACAAAGGATATTTATCACTCAAGTTGAAAGCGAGAGAGGGGGATATACAAAAACAGCCCAAAATTATGAAATAAGGACCATTCCCAATGGGGATATGTCATATTAATTCAAAAAGAGACGAATCACGTTGGGTAGGTTTGTGCACCTGTGTTTTGGTTGGGACTCAGTTTAAACAGAAAAATCTCTTGAAATATTCAATGTAATCTGCATAAAATAATATGTTAGGTTGATGATAAGGATGCTATGGAATTGGCTTTGGGTGATATGCTCTGGAGGTTCTCTATAACAAATAATACAGGTTTTAAAATAATAATAATAATGTTGAGGTTGCTTAAGCCTTGAACAAAATAATAATGTATTTAGACCACCGCAACTGAAATACATTGACCTATAAATAAATTTTAATAATGTTTGAAACCGTGATGGAATTTATTTCTGTGAATGTATTGAATTTTTTCCTTCAAAAATTTTCGAGGAACAAAAATTGAATTCAAATTACTTACATTAAAATAACTTTGCTGCAATTACAGTATATCTAGAAGTGCTATTTGATATCAACAAATGTATTGTTTTGTATTAAATTTTTTTTTAGTTTTGGTTCGTAACATTTTTTAATCCTAAAGTATTCTATTCCTAAAAAGCAATATACATAGGTACACAAATACACATGAAATCAAAATGTCGATGTCCTTCTCTACAGGACTTCAAACCAAAGTCATTAAAAGTCATGCAAAAAAAAAAAAACAAACAGTCTTGCTTTCTTTGTAAATACATCATGGCCAAGGCAATACATAAAATCGTAAATAAAACTAAATTTTGAAGTGTCAAGTGCTCTGTGTGCTGATACTATGGACTGCATCGAAATTGCGAAGAAATCTTTTGAGATGTCAGCTTTTATTTCTTATTTTTATTTTATTTTTATCTTTGCTTTTTTATTTGGCAGTTCGATGTAATTCCTGTTTTTATTTTTGCGGGCTATGTGAATTTCTGAAGCCTCATCTCTATAGCCTGTCGGTCGTTATCGATTTTGATGACACAACATGTAAATGCAAAAGGATGTAGGTATTTTTTGTTAAGTTCTTTTTTTTGTACTCTTTCATTGAAGAGTGTCAATGGGATAGAACAGGACATACACATACCAATGTACATAAAAAAGGTATGCTCGATGATCATCAACTTGAATTCAGATATACTATCGATTAAGAGACTGCACCATAGCTAGCGCTCTATAAGAATGTACAGATGAAGATATATGTATGTACATTATTCCGGACATAACCATACCGTCATTCCTTTTCCTTTTTTTTTTTTGGCACAAAAAATGAATGAAAATTCCTGGTGGAAAAATAATTTTTGAATAAAATTCTCTAAAGGAAAATGACGAAAATGCGGGTTGGATAGAGTTTCAATTCAGAATACAGCATGGGCGTTCCATTGAACTGGAAGACAAAATGGTTGAAATTCTGCCATTAATTTTTTTTTGCCAAAATCAATATTTGACTATAATTAATGTGAGATGAAGTCGCGATGCTTGTGTCTCTTAAAATAAACTCTACAGACCATGTGCTTGCTCAATATGTATTTATTGTAGATATATTATAATGTCCTTGAGGAATGCATGAATAATATTGGAAATTAATGAGAAAACTCAAAGCCAATTAAATAGAGTCTTTCAACCGTGATCCTCAAGAATTGTTTTTCTTTCGTTTTTTTTTTTTAATTATGTAAATATTCAATATCTTTGTGTATAATAAATTTTTTTTTGATCATTTATTGTGAATTTACAATTAAGGGTTTTTTTTGTGGAAATAAATGCAAGGCCTGTTTGTGTTTAAGACTAATTTTAAACGCAAATAAAATCACGGAATTCCATTTTTTCGATCTTAAATTACTGATAATAGAGTAGGTCTTTGGTTTGTTTGTAGGTGTGAATATGCCCTCTTAGTAAATCAAACTAGATTTAAAATTGATGAACGGATTTTGTTCAAATTTTGTACAAATCATTTCTTTCCATAACTCAAATTTTCTTAAAAACCACTCTTAAAATTTTTATTTAGCTTCATACAAATAATTTAAAAAATTTTCTTTGAACTATTTATAAGGGGAAATTTATGTGATTTAGTTGTTAATTTTATTTATGAGTTCTTATATTAATACCGTCTAAATTGTAGCCAATCCTTGATAGAATTTTGCAGTTTTAATACCAAACAGATTTTGGGATAACGCCATTTTGAATAAGATACACATTTGTCCTTTGTTTTATTGAAACGTGTTCATTGTAACCATTCTCTCAGAAACTCTATTGTGAATTTAGTAACATTCTACGCATGCTTATACCCCAAAAAACTTTTTTCTAATAACGAAAACCCTTGAATGTAGTAGTTTATTCATATCTCTCATTTATCGGTATATTCAATAGCCTAAAAGCCATAACCACTGCATCGATCTCTTTAAACTTGGTACATAGCTTGTTTGGTCATTTCCCGACACATATATTTTATCAGGAGGTGAATGAACAGAAACTTTAAAATTGAACTAAATTCAAAAGTCCAAGTCAAAAATAAAAAAAAATTCTATTATTTGATTTTTACTCATCTTCTATGTTAGGCCTTTTCCATTGGAGGTGGCGAAGTACTTGCAAGTACTTTGCCAGCTTTTTTCAATGGAACACATCAAACTGCTTTCTCATGTAAAATGTATCTACTCGCACATGAGAGCATGTGCAGTTGATAGTACAAGATTAGGGTTTTCATCTACTCACAAGTACTTTGCCACCTCCAAAGGAAAACGGCTGTTATTAGAGTTTTCACCAGAAGCGCTTAGTACTAAAACACCAAAAAAAAATTTTTTTAAGCAAAAATGGAGTTTTCATAACATTCAATTTTCTCTTAAAATAATTACCCTACTTAATGTTCTACGAATTTTTCCTCCCGTATAAAAAGGAGGCATAAATACACCGTTCCTCTTAGATTAGGTTAGGTTGTCACGACGTCACTGGAATGACCATGAATCAGTATATAAATTTTCTATTATTTGTTGTTTAGTTAATTAAAAGAACATGAATAATAATGTAAGGTAAAACATTGTTTATCAAATGTTTGAAACGTCTACTCCCGTATTTTTTCTTAATCTTGCTCTTACCGAAAATATGAATAGAACTTTTTTTGTAGGAAATTTAAGTTACTTTGTTGTGTAAACTTTCCGACTAATGCACTTAGTTTTCAAAATATTTATTGCAAATTGCAAAAGGGGACCTTTGAACCTTCTCCTACCTAATAAATAAAAATTTGGTATAACCAAGGAAGCATGATTTACTGCATTTCTTTGTTCCTTCGTTGATTTTGATCTTGTTTATTTTTGTATTGCATTTAAGATCAATTTTTCAGAATTTGCCTTCAGAGTTTTCCCCTATACCACTTCTTTTAGAATATATCCAAGAATCATGCCCCTATTATTGAAGAATTACGGCACACCCTCTTTATAAGAGTTAATAGTTTTTTTTCGCTCCGCTTATTTTTTTCGCATAAATTAACATTTCTTCAAAAATTCAAATGGCATAATTCTTTTCTTCAGCTCAAACTTATAAACTTAACATAAATTTTCATTTTTTTTATAGCAGTAGAAAGGGTTAAACAAGTTGCCTCAGTAAAATCCACATACCGCCATGACTGCCATATTTGAACTTTCTTCTTAATCAACGCTCTTAAAGCAAATAAATTGTAAGATACTAAGCTCTCATAAAACTGGCCTGTGAAATTTTTTGGACCTATCTATGTGCTCATCTTTACATACAAAAAAATAACAAAAAAAATACTTTAAACTTTTATTAGAAAAAAACTTTATTTTGACCAATCTTGGTCCTGTTAAGAAAACCTAAGAGAACTTTTGGCAAAATTCTACGAATGAAGGTAAATTTGTATGATTTTGAATTTGAATAAAATTGAAAACCCATGTTCTTCTGTTTAAGAGGAGCGAATGAATTAAGTTCAAATGAAAGTAGTGAGCTATACTCCATATTATTGTGTCACAATTATATGGAGTAGAGCAGTGCTGTCGTTTTATAAATGATCAGGGCAATAGATTCCAAAAAATCTTGCATAATTTTGGGACAAAAGGAATACGCGATATTTTCGTTTTCTTTGTTTAAGTTATTGGACTACCTGATGCAATGTTTGTTCAAAATTGCTGTTTTTGTTGCAAAAATTATAACATTTGAACGCATACAGATACTACTTCAATTTTTGTTTCAGCTGTAGTCTTGAAATAGAGATCCAAACTTATAAAAATGGTAATTTTAAAGAAAATTGTGTACAGGATGTTTCGGAATCCTTGGCTGATATAAAATTTCCCTAAAAAAAATTCCTGAAAAGGAGTTATAGTTCAACATCAAAAGCATGCAAATTTTATGGAAAGACTATGCTTACACTGACGCACAGAGAAAAATTGCCGTTTGCTTAGTACCTAGTTGATAGTACAATAGTACTAGTAATATCATTTTTTAATACCTTAGAGCCAGTGAGGGACAGAAATTTGTTTGGAAAATTCGCCAAAATTGCTCTTATTAGACAGTTAAACAATAAACAAAATTTCAAATGAAGTGTTATTTTTTAATTAACATAAAAATATGAAAAGAAATGCCATCGCTATTGTTGTTCGATACATTTTTGAAAGGAAATGCCGTCACAATTGTTGTTCGATACATTTAATTGTGAACAAAAAATTTCAAAAAACTTTACCAAAGGGCAATATAAAAAGCAAAATGCAGTACAAAATGGAGGTGAGCAGTTGGCCAGTATACACTAGGTGAAAGCAATACAAGTATTGCAATTGCAGTACGTTCGACAGCACTGGAGTAGACCTCACTATTCATACTCTTATTTGAACGTTATTTGAAATTCAAAGCAATTTTGTAATTTGGGACCAAACAGTCCCAAATTACAAAATTGCTTTGAATTTCTTAGATTAAAGTGTTATTAAGCTTCTATAGTGCTACCATACCCCTTCTGATGGGATGTAAGGACTAAAAAAAAGTAAAGCTGTTTCGTAAAAGTTGTTTCTGCTGCAAATTATATCAACATGATAGAAGTGATGTACCAATGTTTGTTTAATCACTCTTTATTGCGTTTATATACAAAATTACCAACAAGATTTCGGCTCTGAACCTTTGGCACCTCATATATGGGAAATTTGATATTTTAGAATGTCATCTAATTGGTCAGTAATTGGTCAAGAAAGGTCAACTAGTCCTAGAAATTGGTCAGCCCTTGATAACTAGTTATAAAGACTTAAAGTTTCTCAAGGTCACTCAAGGTCACGCGTGATTTTTGGCACCTCATTTATGGGAAATTTACAAAAAAAAGATGCCATCTGAAAGATTTGTGGATAGTGATAAAAGGTCAACTATTTTCAGTAATTGGTCAGCTATAGTTTTTTTTCTATGAATTTTCAAAAATCGTTTCAAGGTCACAAAAAAAAACTTTTGGCACCTCATTTGGGTCATTTCAAATAAACAAGTATGCCATTTGAAAGGCCATTTCACGGTCATAAAAGGTCAGCTATTTTCAGAAATTGGTCAGGCATAGTTTTTTTTTAATGAATTTTTAATTTATTTAAAAAAAAATTTCAAGGTCATAGCGATTTTTGGCACCTCATTTATGGGAAATTTGCAAAAAATATATACCATCTGAAAGATCTCTAGATCTATATAAAAGGTCAGCTATTTTCAATAATTGGTCAGCGATAGATTTTTTTTAATAATTTTTTTTTTAATTTCAAGGTCATAGCGATTTTTGGCACCTCATTTATGGGAAATTTGGGAAAATTGCATACATTCTGAAGGATCTCTTGATCTATATAAAAGGTCAGCTAGTTTTAGTAATTGGTCAGCCATAGATTTTTTTTAATGAATTTTTGAATTTTTGTTCAAGGTCATAGCGATTTTTGGCACCTCATTTATGGGAAATTTGGGAAAATTGCATGCCATCTGAAACATCTCTAGATCTATATAAAAGGTCAGCTAGTTTCAGTAATTGGTCAGCGATAGATTATTTTTTACGATTTAAACAAAAAAAAAAAATTCAAGGTCACGAACGATTTTTGGCACCTCATTTGGGTAATTTTCCAAAAAAAAATATACTATGTGATAGGTTACTCGGTCATCATAAAAGGTCAGTTAGATTCAGTAATTGGTCAGTCATATTTTTTTTTTAATTAATTCTTAAAGTATTTGCATGAAGGTCACAGTATAGATAGATTCGGGTAATTTAAAATTTTTTTAAATAGATATAGATCCAATAGATTCTGAGAAAATCATGGTGGATTAAATTTTGTCAAAAAATTTATTAAAATTTCCAAAATCGATGGGTACGATTTGAGTTTGGCTGCATCTCTTCTTTAAGAAACCAAGTTTTTGAGGTGCCGGGGTAAGGGAATGACCGCCATCTTGAAAAAGAAAGTGTTTGGTTTAATCCACCATGATTTTCTCAGAATCTATTGGATCTATATCTATTTAAAAAATTTTTAAATTACCCGAATCTATCTATACTGTGACCTTCATGCAAATACTTTAAGAATTAATTAAAAAAAAAATATGACTGACCAATTACTGAATCTAACTGACCTTTTATGATGACCGAGTAACCTATCACATAGTATATTTTTTTTTGGAAAATTACCCAAATGAGGTGCCAAAAATCGTTCGTGACCTTGAATTTTTTTTTTTTGTTTAAATCGTAAAAAATAATCTATCGCTGACCAATTACTGAAACTAGCTGACCTTTTATATAGATCTAGAGATGTTTCAGATGGCATGCAATTTTCCCAAATTTCCCATAAATGAGGTGCCAAAAATCGCTATGACCTTGAACAAAAATTCAAAAATTCATTAAAAAAAATCTATGGCTGACCAATTACTAAAACTAGCTGACCTTTTATATAGATCAAGAGATCCTTCAGAATGTATGCAATTTTCCCAAATTTCCCATAAATGAGGTGCCAAAAATCGCTATGACCTTGAAATTAAAAAAAAAATTATTAAAAAAAATCTATCGCTGACCAATTATTGAAAATAGCTGACCTTTTATATAGATCTAGAGATCTTTCAGATGGTATATATTTTTTGCAAATTTCCCATAAATGAGGTGCCAAAAATCGCTATGACCTTGAAATTTTTTTTTAAATAAATTAAAAATTCATTAAAAAAAAACTATGCCTGACCAATTTCTGAAAATAGCTGACCTTTTATGACCGTGAAATGGCCTTTCAAATGGCATACTTGTTTATTTGAAATGACCCAAATGAGGTGCCAAAAGTTTTTTTTTGTGACCTTGAAACGATTTTTGAAAATTCATAGAAAAAAAACTATAGCTGACCAATTACTGAAAATAGTTGACCTTTTATCATTATCCACAAACCTTTCAGATGGCATCTTTTTTTTGTAAATTTCCCATAAATGAGGTGCCAAAAATCACGCGTGACCTTGAGTGACCTTGAGAAACTTTAAGTCTTTATAACTAGTTATCAAGGGCTGACCAATTTCTAGGACTAGTTGACCTTTCTTGACCAATTACTGACCAATTAGATGACATTCTAAGATATCAAATTTCCCATATATGAGGTGCCAAAGGTTCAGAGCCCAAGATTTCGCTTCAATAGTCATCATGTGTAATTGTTACACAATCCTTATGTAAGGTTTTGTTACTTTTGTTTCTATATTGCTTGTATTAGTGGACATGGTGAGACTTAGTTGGCCATTTTATATTTTATTTTTAATTTAACATCCTATCCGATTCTATTCAATGTATTGCATATTTGAGATTGTCCAAGTGGTTTCAGAACAAAACTATTGGTTCAAAAGGACGTTGGATTGACCTAACTCTACCTGCATATGTTTTTTTTTTTTTAATTTCATTTTTTATTTTATCTGAACTGCTGTTATACTCTTACAATTAACTCCATGAAAAAGCAATAGGAGTGACAAAAGTTCAATGATAACGGGTGATTTTTTAAGAGGTTTAGAACAGGTTTAGGTTTAGAAAAGACACAAAAAATTCGAAAAAATGAATGAAATATTTATTTGAATCGATAGTTTGAACCTTGTAATTTAATGTTTAAAGATAATTTCGTGCAAATGTTGACCGCGGCTGCGTCTCAGGTAGCCCATCCGCTGAGTCCAATTTTGGCATACTCTTTCACACATATCGGCCGGTATCTCACGAATGAATGCATGGATGTTGGCTTCCAGTGCGTCAATCGAAGCGGGCTTGTCCCTATAGACATTAGCCTTGACATACCCTTACAAAAAATAATCTAATGGTGTCAAATCGCACGATCTAGGCGGCCAATTGACCGGCCCGAAACGTGAAATTAACTGTTCACCAAACTCGCCTCGCAATTGCGCCATTGTTTCGCGTGCTGTGTGGCATGTGGCACCGTCTTGTTAAAACCACATATCATGCAAGTCAAGAACTTCCATTTCGGGCAAAAAAAGTTTGTTATCATCGCTCGGTAGCGTTCACCATTGACAGTAACGCTGCGATTCGCATCATCTTTGAAGAAATATAGCCCAATAATGCCGCCGGCCCATAAACCACACCAAACAGTGGCTTTTTCGGGATGCATTGGTAGCTGTTGCAATGCTTCTGGCTGATCTTCACTCCAAATGCGGCAATTATGCTTATTTACGTACCCATTCAACCAAAAATGAGCCTCATCGCTGAACACAATTTTTCGATAAAAAAGCGGATCCTCGGCCAGCTTTCCAAGAGCCCATTCACCAAAAATTCGGCGTTGTGGTAGGTCGGCTGGCCTTAGTTCTTGCACCAGCTGTATCTTAAAAGGCTTTACGCCCAAATCCTTCCGCAAAATTTTCCACGTAGTGCTGTAACAAAGGCCTAACTGCTGGGAACGGCGCCGAATCGACATTTCGCGGTCTTCTGTCACACTAGCTGATACGGCCGTAATATTTTCTTCACTACGCACAGTACGTAAACGTGTTGGTGGTTTAATGTCCAACAAAGTAAATTTGGTGCGAAATTTGGTCACAATCTTCCGAATAGACTGCTCAGAAGGTCGAGAATGCCGACCATAAAATGGAAGCAGCGCGCGATGAACATTTCGAACCGAGCACGAATTTTGATAGTAAAATTCAATAATTTGCAAGCGTTGTTCATTTGTAAGACGATCCATGGTTAAATTGCAAACCAAACTGAAGCTGTTTGACAGTGACACAAGGTACTAAACACACGTCAGCTGTCAAAACCAGTGTTGCCAAAACCAAACCAGATAAAAAATCACCCGTTATTGCTTTATGAAGTATTATAGAATGCCTTTATGAGTTGGATGAATGATAATGAAAAGCATCTACGGATGAATATAGGAGTGAAATCGTTAGTAGGAGTGCCATCTATTGTAAGCTTTATTGAAACATAACTATGGTATAAGTTTTAGTATCGGGTCAATCCTATAGTTTGTTTAAAAGTCTTGAAAGCACAAAAAACAACTCATTTTTCAATACATAGAAACATAAATTAATTTAAATTTGCTAAAATGAGAGTATTAAATGAAAAAATGGCTATGGAAAAAAATATTTAAAATCGTTGAAGCGGTTTTCTTAAAAATTTAATTTTTTACATACGAAATTTTAAAAATATTTTTGAGAAAAATTTTTGGGGAACGGGTCGTAATTCTGTATTGCATAACTCTGTATGACCAAAATTCTTTATATGGATCAAAAATTCATTGCTCTGTATTCCATTATTCTGTCTTCCCATTATTCTGTATTCTACAATTCTGTAAATCCAGAATTCGGTATTTCATAATTCTGTAAGTGCCAAAGAGTCTGTAAGTTCCCAAAGTCTGTACTCTTCCGTAAATCTAACATTCTAATTTTTAAAATTCTAATATTTCTTCAATGTTAATGTAAGCCTCCCGCCCCTGAAAAAAAGTGTGCACTTTTTTTCACTATCTAAGCAACTTTTCTTTTAGTATTTACAGAATTCTGGAATAGAAAATTTAAGATTAACAGAATTTTGAAAAACAGAATTTTGGAAACTAAATTTTGGCACTTAGAGAATCTTGGATTCTCAGAGTTTTGGAAAACCGAATTATGTAATCCAAATTTTGACACACACAGAATGATGATCCATCCCAAATTTTTGGAATGCAAATCGTGAGTATTTATTAAGGTGCATGTAAAAATAAAATTTAAAAAAATGTCAAACCGTTTTTGCGATATCAATGTTTTCAAACAAAATTTAAACCCCGTTCAGCCAAAAATGAGAAAATTCAAAATTAAAATGAAAACTCTATGAGAAGTTGCTATTCATAAAAAAATTTATAATTTTTGTAAGTACATCCGGCTTATTTAAGCATGAAGAAAAAGTTTTATAAGATTCATAGGAGCCATTTTTAAGAAAAATAAATTATTTCCCTTACGGTTTTTTAACATTAAATGTATGGATTGTTGTATGGAAGGTACCGTTATGTATTGATAAAAATAAAATTATAAAGTATAAATAACCCTAAAATATTAAGTTTTATAAACTTAATTCCATTTTTTGAAAAATGGATTCCCATCCAAATGTAGCTTTTACCAAATAAAATTTATATTTTTTAAGAAAAGTTGTAGATCCATTCTTGAGAAAAATAAGATTTTGTAAAATAAAAAAAAAAAAAATTAAAAAAATATCTGGACAGAATCACCAAAAACCACTGTGTACCAAGTTTTAAGAAAATTCAAGCCGATTATACAGACAGACAGAATTTTATCACCCACTTATTTGGTGCTCTCTCATTCATCGTAATGTCATATTTGATTATTATCTCAGAATTTTTTTTCCACGAATCCAAAGCTTGCCTTATTAAACCTATATCGCCAGTTTAATTTTGTATACGCTCAGCGCATCATTATTTTATTTTTTTTTAAATACCTAGTTGTTTTTGTTAATTAAGCAAAAATAGATTTTTTATTGATATGGTATTACAATAATTGTAACTGACGACCAAGCAATGTCTACCAGACACAATATTTCAATTTCAAAATAAACAATGAAAACCTCTTCTTAGTAAATTTATTAAGTCTTTACAACCTACTTGTATACTTACCTAAATGTACACACTTATACCATCATTTCACAAAGAACTTTACTCAGCTTGTTGATTGAAGTTCCGGCCAATGCTTTTTGCTTAGATCCAGAACAAAAAGGAAAACGCCCCAAATTTAACCCTTTTCGGGAAGAGCTTTTTAATTAAAAAAAACAACAACAAAAACAGAACATACAACAACAATAACACAAAAATAAATTCACTTAACAAAAAAAAAGAATCTCTGGTTTCGCCGCATAAAAAAAATCTCTTGAGTCCCAGTTCCTGATTCTGTATATAAAGCATCCTCTCAGCTTAATGAGTGACAGCTCATTTAATCCACAATGAATAACAACCAAATATACAAAAAAAAAAAATTTAAGGAAAATGAAGTGAATTTATCTTAAAACCGCATATGTATTTTTTTTGTTTATAATGTAAGTAGGTTACATGCATATATCTCCACTATACACATATTTTATTCACTCGCCCTACTCTTTATAATAACCCCCATTTTCTTCTTGTCATACATGTTAATAATTTTTTTTCTTCACTGACACATGCCACTCAGACAAACACACACACACACACATCTTCACTTATTATCCACTTAGTCATTGTATTATGTAAAGGCGTCACTTATACTGGGGGATATTTTATCTCATATTCACATTTTATTTTGTTCTCCTGGAAAAAAAAAACATGAACTTATATTTTTCACCTTTCTGTCAGGCTCAGGACAAAGTGAAAAAATCCTTAATTTTCAAGTAGGGTTGCGTATTTCTTTTGGGTGTAGTAGAGGCATCCCAAACATCTACACACCAACTACTATACAAATTCATTTAAATCTTCTTTTGTGCCTACTGTGGCTTCCTTGATGGAGCCCACAGAAGACGTGTATTGAATTTAAGAGTTTGCCTTAAACTCTTACTTACTTTTTTTCTGCTTAAAATTTCTACCTTCTGCCTTTTGATAGTTAAGTCACGCAGCTCAATATCAATCGAGATGAGGTGAATACCAGAAATATTTTAGCATAGAAATAAAAAATAAAATAAAAAAATCATGACTAAATGACTTCCGTCTTAGAGGAGGGAGAACGAAAGAAAAAAAAAAAGGAATCAGGTCTCCGGGATAGGCAAGGCATATCCCAAAAGTTGCCTTTAATTGTCATTAAAAGTCCTAGAACGTTTGTACTTTACTCCGTTTGCGATTTCATCATTTCGTATATTCGATGGAGAAGAAAATAAATTCGCAAAGCTAAAAAAATAAAATGCTAATGTCAAAAGGGTAGCTAGCTGAAATTTTTTTTTTTAGGCTCGCTAGACCCTGAAAGTAAATTAAAGGCTACCCAGACGAGAAAACGAATGTACAATATTACATGGAAGCTTTTCTCCACCAAACGAAAGGGTTAAAAAAAGGATTCTTTTACTGGTAATTGAAAAGGCAAAAGGTATCGCTTTGAGAATACATCTAATTTAAGCCAATGAGCAAAGTGCTGAATGGAATTAACAACACCAGTTTCTTAAAAGTAAAAATGTCCGGATTGAGTATCTTATGCTCTATGTCTGTGTGTGTACCTATAATAAAAAGGTTGAAGGCAAAAAAGAAAGGGTTAGGGATAAAAAGTGAAGGAGTCAGTTTTTCTTCGTTTTTATTTTTTTTTTTATTTTGAAAGAAAGCAAAAAAATAAATTGCATATTTAATGGGTAGTTACAAAACCCCTGCTACATTGAAAAATTCCTGACAGTGGTTTGGGTTAGAGGAAGGCAATGAAATTTATGTTAAACAGTTAGTCAAGGCCTTGTTTTGATTGAGTATACCAGACACTCATAGTCGAATGAGGTTGGGAGTGTGAAAAAGTAACAGCTGCGCAAAATGACTTCAATTAACCGCTTGGGTACTTCATCAAATTAATTACTTGTTGTAGAATTCAATCAACACCACACAGAGAGATAGATATGTATGTATATCCTTGAGGGTAACATCTTGTACCCTTCCACTTGGGTGCAATAATTAAAAAGATGTATACACTATATGCGCGTTTGACACGTTTTGGAATATACTTTTCTAAGATATAAAGTGTTAAGCTATTTTTCTGAGGGCATATCCCACATCTGATACTAGGTAATGTATCTATTTATTATAATTTTGTCTTTTTGTTTAAATTTGTCTTTCATAGACATAACTAGTGAAAATATATATGCTCTATGGTTTTTTCTTTAATTGGAATATGTTTTTATTTCAGTTATTTTTTGTTTTTCAAAAAGGAATATAACTATTAATAAGACTCTTCAAATGAATGTTAACATTTTTATATCTTGTTGGAGAATACTGATAAATTTTTGTTTCGCCTCAGCAGTGTGGGTATACTAGGGAGGTAATTATTTAATGCTCTTAAGATTATGAGGTTAGTAACTAAAATATTTTTTTTTATTACATACAGTTTTATTTTGAAAGTTTTCGAATAAGTTTTCGTGAAAGTGGCTATCATTAACTAAGAGCAGCCGTTACCAGTAATAAGTTTTATGAGAACTCTTAAATATTGGACATTATTTATCTTGTTTTATGAACCTTCTAATTTTATCAGCAGCCTAAATAACTTATATCTTTATGAGTTCTGAAACGATCATGTTTTAACGACGTAGTCTTTCATATTGTGAAAAAAAACATTATATATATGACTTTGTGAACACAGCCATGGAGATAAAATAAGCCAGCAAAATTCTATTCGATAAAGACAAAATTTATTCGCACAAGGTTTTCACTTGCGTTTTCATCAGCTATGATGCACAGCAGTTATAATATGATGAGTTTTTTTTTTTTAATTCGAGTAAGATCCTACTTTTCAGTTTGAAACTTGTCAAAAAAATACTAGTTGCATGCACAGAACACATATTAAGGGTTATATCATTAAAGTTTTGAGTTTTCTTCAGTATGTATTTTTATGTATCAAAACTAGTTTCAAATAGCAATATTTGTTGTTGTGTTTACGTGTATTTTCTTCCTCATGCTCACAGCCATTTCTTTTTTTTGACAATTTCAATTATGACAACCTGCGCAGTATAATACCCTGTGGGTACTGTGGGCTACCTGCGTGTTCATAATTTTATAAAAATTTAAAGTTAAAAAAAAAAACATATGCATGTATCATGCGTTCGATTAAACCGGTCAAGTTAAATTATAAAGGAATTTATAGCTTCCCATACCCATTGTATATAGGGTTTTAAATTAGTAAGCCATCTTACTTTCCACAGCTATAGCCTTGACGTCATAGTAAATCACCTTGAAAACTACATGCTCCACAAAAAAGAAAATAGAGTGCACGCTTGGGTAGCACATTCTTGCTTTAATGAACAAGAGGTTTATGATTTTGAAAAATTGTATACGTTTTTGGGTGTATTCAAGAGGAAGATTATGTCAAAACAGACCGAAAAATAGGTTTTCAAAATGTCAATTTCAAAATTCGTTTCGTACGACTAAATTAACGCTGGCTTCCGACTATTCTAGTTCTCCCTTAAGAATTAAAATTAAATGCCGAAGAGCTATAAAAAATTAACAAAAGCACATTCACTAGTTGTTTTTTTTGAAATATATAATAATCTTGTTCTTATCAAGTCGTTAAGCGAAAAGTTTTTGAGAATTTTAATTTCAAAATCGCAATTTATAAAAAAAAAATATTTGTCAAGTTGATAATTTTAAAAACTCTTGTGTTAAATGGTAATCATTCTTAATTTTTGAGAAACTTAAAAAGTTATTTTTCACAAAAAATAAAAAAGGTTTAGGTACACGAATAAATTATGAACAATTCATCATTTAAAATTGTTGAAGCCATTTTTCAAAATATTAATTTTATATGTTTAAAATTTGTACAACTTTCTTAAATTTTTATTTTAACACAGATATGCACAAATACAGATAAAAACTATATTTTCAAACAAAACAAATTTTTTTTTGAAATATCAATCTTTAAAAAATTATATAAAAAAATGCAATAAATATTTTTTTTTGAAAATGTTGAATAGCTACCATCAGCCAATAATTAAAATTTTCAAAATCAAATACAGCGATCTATGGGAGGAACTATTAATAATTGTTTTGACTACATTTTTTTTGTAAGGTGAGCTATGAATTCGTGTTCGGCTACAGCCTAAACGGCTGGATGGATTTTCTTAAAACTTTGTACATAGTAGTTTTGGTAATTCTGCACACACGTTTTTCTTAAATTTTTTTAGAACTAAAAACAACGGTACCTCCCATACAAATTTGCTTAAGCAAATTTACAAAATCTTACTTTTCTCAAAAATTGCTCCGCAACTTTTCTTAAAAAAAAAAAAAAAAATATATAATAAATTTCATTTTGGTAAAAAGCTACCTTTGCACGGGAAATTCTTTTTCCAAAAATGTTTATTAATGGTACCTGCCAAAAAACCATTTTTTTAAATATCGATTTGCTTCAAAACAGTTGTATTAATTTTCAAATTTTTTTATATACATAGCTTAGAAGCAATGTAGATAGTTTTTCTTACTAAAATTTTCAAAACATTTTTTTTAAAAAATGATAAAAAATTTTTTGAATACCAAATATTATGAAAATGGATTTTTATATACTCTGTTAAGTATATAAAGAAAAAATGTACTTTTATGAAAAAATAACCGTATCTTCCATATAAATGTTAAAAAACCGTTAAGGGAAATATTATTTTCTTTAAAACGGCTCCTACTTTATTAAACTTTTTCTGTATGCTTATATGAGTGCGATATATTACAAAAATTTATAAAAATTTACAGAAGGCAACCAGTACTAGTACGTTTTTTTAATTTTGAATTTTCTCATTATTGGTTGATAAGATTTGGATAAAAAAATGGCATTTAAAAATGTTCCAAAAAGAATGTTTGGAAATTTTAAAAAAAGTTTCAAATTAATTTTTTGAAAATTCGATATCTCAAAAACAAGTTATATATTTTTTGAAATTTTATTCTCATAAGTAAATAAATTATTACGAATTGCAAACCGAAACATTTCCTAAAAATGTTTTAAGAATTAGATATATATATAAAAAAATATTTTTTAAGAAAACCTCTTCAATGATTAACCTTTTTTTCTCATACAATCATATTTAATCAAGAATAATTATGATAGCGTTATAAGAGAAAAATGTTAAAAAGCATGAAGTTTTTAACATTTTTCTCTTATAATTTCCATATCTTTACATATAGTGTTCTTAAGCCCGCAGCGTTTTGAACATAAGAGGAAGTACGTGCGACCAAGTCATGCATTTTATTTCATCAAAAATGGAAAGAAATATTTTTAAAAGCATGACATTTTAAAGCTTGAAAAACATCTTCCATAAATTGAGATGAAAAAAGAATACCATCTAAATTTTTTAAATAATGTAAATTTATGTAAAAACAAAAATCAAAACCGTTCGAAACTGTTTAAAAAAAGTGTTTTAATTCCTGAAAACTATTGAAATACAAATTTTGTATGCATTTTCAAGTATTTGTTGTGGGAATTAATTTCAAGCAACCCATTTTTAGAATATGGAAATTTTAAGGAAAATGTTTCAGTTTTCTTTTTATGACATAAAAATCGTTTGACAAAATGTTGATATGAATTTAATTTTATTCAACCTTCTTGGACGATTTTGTAACGGGTGATTTTTTAAGAGGCTTAGAACTTAAAAAAAAAAAAAAACACAAAAAATTCGAAAAAATGAATGAAATATTTATTTTAACCGATAGTTTGAACCTTGCAATTTAATGTTTAAAGATAATTTAATGCAAATGTTGACCGCGGCTGCGTCTCAGGTAGCCCATCCGCTGAGTCCAATTTTGGCATACTCTTTCACACATATCGGCCGGTATCTCACGAATGAATGCATGGATGTTGGCTTCCAGTGCGTCAATCGAAGCGGGCTTGTCCCTATAGACATTAGCCTTGACATACCCCTACAAAAAATAATCTAATGGTGTCAAATCGCACGATCTAGGCGGCCAATTGACCGGCCCGAAACGTGAAATTAACTGTTCACCAAACTCGCCTCGCAATTGCGCCATTGTTTCGCGTGCTGTGTGGCATGTGGCACCGTCTTGTTGAAACCACATATCATGCAAGTCAAGAACTTCCATTTCGGGCAAAAAAAAGTTTGTTATCATCGCTCGGTAGCGTTCACCATTGACAGTAACGCTGCGATTCGCATCATCTTTGAAGAAATATGGCCCAATAATGCCGCCGGCCCATAAACCGCACCAAACAGTGGCTTTTTCGGGATGCATTGGTAGCTGTTGCAATGCTTCTGGCTGATCTTCACTCCAAATGCGGCAATTATGCTTATTTACGTACCCATTCAACCAAAAATGAGCCTCATCGCTGAACACAATTTCCAACATTTTGAACATTTCGAACCGAGCATGAATTTTGATAGTAAAATTCAATAATTTGCAAGCGTTGTTCATTTGTAAGACGATCCATGGTTAAATTGCAAACCAAACTGAAGCTGTTTGACAGTGACACAAGGTACTAAACACACGTCAGCTGTCAAAACCAGTGTTGCCAAAACCAAACCAGCTAAAAAATCACCCGTTATAAGCAAAATAAATTGAACAACCAAAAATAAAAAGTTGAATATGAAGAAAATTTGAAAAGAAAATTCTTGTGCTTAAGTGGAGCGATTGAATTTATAATTCAAATTAAAAGTTCAAATGAGCTCAACTCCATTGCGTTTCGCCCAACTATCATACCTGGATAAAACGCCATTTGAACTTTTAATTTGAAGTACAAAAAAAGTTTTAAACAAAAATCCATCAATCCGATTTTGAATTATTGAAATTTCAAGAAAAAAATTTAATAATATTTTTTTTATCAAAATCTTTCTTTCTTCAAAATTTTGATATACAAAATTATTGTCATTTTATGGGAATTTGATTAAAACAAAAATCAAAAATTCCGTTATATTGCAGGTATGTACCGTTAAAAACACCTCAGTAACACACGTTATTCCACATTTTCAATAAAAAAAGGTATGGCTCAGCTTTTTTATAATTTTATTTTATTTCCATAGCCATGATATTTATTTTACTTGTAGGACATTTTGCCAATCTGATTATAAAACTAGCGAATAATACCTAGACAGGAGGCGGGATAATTTTTCCATTTTTCTACCTTCATGTCCACTTTTTCATGGAATTACCCACCTTTCCAAAAAATACACCATGTCTTCAATAATTCACTGATTTTGTTAAACAAATCGTTGGACCCATTTTTGAGATAAATAAGTCTTTCCTTAACTCACATTTGTATAGCAAGTACCGTTTTTTTGGAGCTTAAAAAGAAATTTCAACCCCTAGATAATTACAAAAAAAATCTAAGTTCATAATTTGAAGATATTCGCTTCAGTGGCTTAGGGCTTTAGGTCGAGGTACAGACAGGCAGAGAGAGTTTTCCCACCCACTTTCTTGTGTTCCATATTGTTGTTACGTCATGTTAGTTTTTATCTCGGTTTTTTTAGTACCTACATCTCGCTAATAAAAACTTAGACACTTCGTCCAATTATTTGTCAAAAAATTAATTTTCCATTTTCGTTCAACGTTCTTTTTGCTCTATTTGTGTCACTAGCATTTCAGTCCAGAAATTAGACATCTTCATCTTATGCGATCCTATTTTATATCAAGCTTTTGTAATTTTGACCTAAACTATGACAGAAAAATGGAGGATAATAGAAACATTTTGAATTTTTAAACAATGTTGGTAAGTGCATAATAAATGAACTGCACTTTTGTTTTTCATATTCCAATAATCGATTAAGCATTTTTTTCAAAATTGAGTCGAAACGTAGACTTAACTCTAGAAAATGGGCTGATTTTATGTGTATTTTTTTATTTCTTAAGAATTTCTAAAATTACTTATAATTCTTCATAAAAAGTCACTCCTTAATTATTTCTTCCCAGGAAGGGATTAATATACCGACAAAAATATAAAATACTCTGTAAAAGTCCTTGCTATTAATGTAACACCAATTTCAAATACTGACACATAATAATAACAACTCTAAATGTGTCGTTCTTAAAAAAAAAACATTACAAATAAAACCTAAATAAATATAGAGTCTCATCAAAATTCGTTTTACAATGCTATAAATCTAAAATTTGAAAATACTATACATAAATTTCGATTAAATATTTTCCCATTCATTCATCATACTTTGTAGCACTCTGTATCCAGAAATCAAGAGTGAAACGATATCCAATTGCTTACAAAATATACATCAAATAATTCATTGTGAAAATTTTAATCCAGTTCTCTGTCAAAAAGGTCGGTTTTGTCCAGCGGTCATCAGCCATGGGTAGGGTAGGTACTGTACAAAGCTACATTTTACCGCCATGGCCAAAGCTAAAACCTATAAAAGATAATCTTTTCGGAACTGCTGGTTTTGCACTATTATCTACCTTACACCGCCTTATATTTGAAATTGCATTTTCAAAACTCATAATAAATTCCAATGGATGTAATACCTACATATATCTGTATGTGAAGTGATATGTAGATATGTATATTGCTCACGAATCAAAATGTGAGGTACGAGGTTTTCACAAAATATGAGAGACATGGAGACATATTATTGTTGGACGAACTAATGCTTCAATCAAAACCAAACAAGGCCATAATGGTTTGGTTTGCAAAATCATGCATTCATGAAAATGAAAGCTCTTGCCTTTCGTAGTAGATTTGTTTATTTTATGGGTGTGATGGGTTATGTAATAAATTGGGTGACTTTGTTGGATACGGGTCGTATCTTTCTCTCTCTAGTGGGTAGAAATTATTTTGATTTATTTTATAGTTTAATTTTTAGATGATGATTTTTAATTTAGCAAACACTCTGTTATTCAATTTAATTAAGCAAGTGGGTATTAAAATTTTTACAAATAGTATTGATTAATTTTTAATAAACAAAGCGTATGGTTAAATAAATATCTCTTCAAAATTTAGTTATACTTCACAGTAGTAAAGACGTTTAGTTGCAATTACAGTATTCAATTCAATTCAACTTTGGTTATATCATTTACGTTTGCATTTTAATTAATAAATAAATGTCATTTGTAAAGGTCAATAGCTAGTTACATGTATATTTGTTGTAACTACCAAAATAAAAATTGATTTTTAAATCAATAGTAAATTAATTAATTCATAGCATTTAAGGAACATTATTATACAATTTGAAAAGGGCAAAGTTAAAAATTCATTTTCTTACCACTAAACACTTGACTATGATCTTTATGCATTGCAAATGAATTGTTTTCAACTAAAATAACCATCTATAGTATCAAAACATCTAGAAATATTTGTAACACTTGCTTATAAGAACTTATTGGTGACACGACATCAACTGTCCTAAACGTCAAACTTGGATTATTCCAAAACGATTCGGGAGATTTCCATGGTATAGTGAGGGACATTTGTATGAAAAATCGATGTAAGCGGGATTGAAAACTGTTTAAAAGAGCTTAAATATTTGTTCTTAAATAATTACACCAAAATAATGTTAAAGCTAGCTATAGAATAATATTTTTTTAAATACTTGCAATAAGCGTAACCTCAAATTTTCGGAGCGTAACGTTTGGGACATTAAAACTACCATTGCTTTAAATATAAACAAATTCAGTAGAACCTAAAGCTGTTAATGCGCTAAAGGAAGTGAATAATAAATAAAACAGATGACCTCAAAAAATTCGAGATACTAAATAATTAAAATCATCTAAGTTTACTGTTACGTGTGGGACAAATTTTTACTTGTGGTCACGTATAAAATCAATGCTTTTTGTTTACCTAAAGACAAACAAATACTTATAGGAAGTATAACATTTCATTTGAATTTCATAGCAGTTAGATTCCGTATTTTAAAAATTTGAATTTAACGTTGCTTTATTGACATTTTCGTGCTTTTTTCAGACACCTCTTAATGTTATTATGTTTCTAGAACAAAAGTTTTTGTTTTAAATATAAAAAATGAGGCCAATAAGGCCTTACATCAAAACATTAAAAACAGATATTTTCAATATACTACAGGTAAAATAGGGCAAATATAACAAACAAATTATTACCATTATGAAGCTTGTTAAAAACGTTTCATGTACCTACCATGCGAATGAAGAATTAAAAAAAAAAATATATTAAAATATTTGACATTTAAGGGTTGAACCTAAGCATATGACACATGTTTTTAAGGAACTTTTGCATGCTAAATCAAATGACATACTAAACCAAATGGAAAAATTTGTTGCCAGTGTTATGCAAAAGATGACTACATTTTCTGTATAAAATTGAATATTACTGAAAATTAATAGCAATAATCACAAAAATCAAGACACATATCTGTGGTTAACGAATTTTTTTGGGGACTGGGATTATGATAAAATATTTGGATAAGACCAGTGATTAAAATGGAACCCTCTAGAAATTTGGAAGAAATGTGTTGCGACATACCAAAAAAAAGGTCACATATAAAATCTATTGTATGAACGCTTTTTTTTGTGGGTGAAGGAAAGTATAAAATTTTTTCCAAAATAATACATTCTTTCCAAAAATCAGGTACATCTTTTAATTAAACCACCAAAAACTCATTTTTACCAATTTTCTTAAGGGGACCAATTTTGTAACAGTGTTTATTGTTATAAATCCACCACTGCATCAACCACCAAAAAAAACACCCTTTCACCACGGATATTTTTATGGATTTTTTTGATTGTTACTTTTCTTCACCAATGAACCAGTGATGCCAAGTTTAATCAATACACCATTACGTTTACCTAATTGGTTTTCGGTAATATTTAGCTTTTATATTGAAAATATATCTAGTCACCCGAACATACTTTTTCATGGATGTGAAAAAACACTTTTGTGTTTTTGATGTTGTGTAATTTGATTCAGCTTTCAAAACTACTAACAATAAAATACACGACTGGATCGTACATACTTGCTCTTATGTTCAAGTTGCTTGGAACTCAAACATTTTTGAAATATGCAAATAATGACATTAAAATAAAAAAATAAAAAAACAGCATAAACAACTCGTGAGATACCTAAACCACAAAACCAAGTACCTTTGCCATTTGATTACTTGAAAAAATATACGAGTAAATATATGCTAAGAAAATTTAATTCGTTAGAGCGGTTATCTTAAAAAAAACTAATTATTTCTAAAAAAATTTCGCTAACATTTTTTAAATAAGAATTTAATTCGCAAACTTTGCGTATTTATTAATATATATTTATACATCCTATTTAAAAAAAAAAACTTATTAACCCGTTTTCCAAATACTGAATTTAATTTTTTTTTAAATCCAAAATTTATTTATTTTTTCCAAAATTCTGGTAATTCAATTTTATTCACATTTGAAATGAAATGTCAAATGTTTTTGAAGACTCAAAATAAAATCAGACGGAAAATCTGAAAAAAAGTGTTTTTTTGCAAGTCGAGGATCTGCGAAAAAATAGAGTTTAAATACACAATATAAGTCCGGAGGGGCTTAGGCAAAAAGGCACAAAATTCAATTTAATTTGAAGAATGGCAAAAATTCCATCCGAATTGGCAAGGAAGCTAGTAGAGTCAATTTTCGTATACATAGATGCTGTCCTAAAGAAGAAATGGAAACAGACGAAGAACTGATATAAAGTTTTTCGCTTTAGTTGAATAATGTTCACTTTTCAAAATTTCAAATGCATTTGCCAGAAAATTGACTGACATTATGATGAAAAAAATCTTGTACAAACAGAACTTTCGCAACAGCAATATTGCGTTAAAAAATGACGATCATTTCACAATTAAATTGATGCTGACTTGAAATTTTAAAAACTGACAAAAAAAAAAAAACTATCTTCAGGTGAAGAAATTCTATCCACCAGTAACAACATTAAGTTGTTTTCTAGTTTTTCTTTAATCTTCTTTATCGGTTTTATATGCTCTTCGTTAATTTAATAAACTTATGAAGTTCTTAAAATGCATCAAACTATAATTATCCTCAAAACTACAAAGCTTCCGCCGGGAAGGTATACTACTTTGTTTTGCCGCCATTTTGTTAAACATTAGTCTTGACAGTTCATATTTGGCAGTCGTGAAGTAGACTCGTGGCAAATTTATTACGGAAAAATATTCGATAAACCAACGTGTTATAATCGTTTACATCTTATCAAAATCAATTATCGATTACTGTGACGATGAGAAAGCTACGTGAAATTTTTGGGAGAAACAACAAAACGCACTATTTATCGTGTAGTGAATGATTTCGAAGAAAGAGGGTCTCTAGGTGATAGGCCCTAGCATGTACCTTAATGTACTGCAGGATCAGCTGAAAACAATACTGCTTCTCAAGGAAGTGTTCAAAACATTCGATCAACCTCAATTTGAAACCGTGATCAGGATCTTGGTCTTCAGTGATATGATTGGAAACTTTTAAACGCAACAACTGCATTTTTCGCCAGGATTAAAATGGAATTACTGCGAGACCTCTTTCCACCATTTCAAGAAATGGTTATGTTTATTGGCCTCCACGGTCGCCTGAATTGACTGCTCTGGACTTCTTTTTGTAGGGATATCTGAAAAGTAAGGATTATGAAAATAAACCAGAAATGCTTGAGCAACTCAAATAAAATATTCGTGATGAAATTAATGAAATACCGCGTGAAATGTGTGAGAATGTAATGCAAAATGTGCTCAAAAAGGCTCGCATTTATGAGATTAACAGGGGTGGACATTTACCTGATATTGTATTCCATACATAATTGTAGAAATTTACTAAAACATTTATTAATATAAGATCCATTCTCTTTTATTTAATCAAAAATTATAAAGAAACATAGTAGTATACCTTATCGGTAGACACCCTGTATTACTATTAAAAGCGTATCATCAAAGAGAAGTGGGAACATAGGTAATTTCATCAAAAAGTATTTAATAATTTCGCTAAATGCAAAATCAGGAAAATAGAAATGTGTAGTCTTCTTTTGGTTATCAGAAATAAATTTCGTTAATGTAAATAAAAAAAACATTCACACATTACAATACATTGGTTACAATATTTTATTTCTTTTTTGCCCTGGAGGGGTCAACTGCACCCATTGCCTTTTCCCTGTATCCATGCCTGTAATAGCTATGTATATTCATAAAAATGAAAAACTAGGTAGAAGTGAAGCAGAGATTTGTTGTTTTACGAAATGTATGCTGAGCTTCCATTTTAAATGCTTTTGAACCCACTTGATATCAGTATTAATATCTTTTTAGTAATCTTGCAGACATTTTTCTCAAGAAAACCATTCGATTTTCTTACAAATAGAATTGATTCATACTTTCTCTCCATATCTTTTCAAACTTTCATGAATTTTCTTGACAAGAAAAAGCTACTTTTTAAGAAATTAACAGTATTCTTAGTTGTTCTTATTACAAGTGCATATTGATAAAACAAAAACAGCCATTAAATTCCAACGCAATGTTTTTGCATTAAATAAAAAACTAGAATGTTTCACCAACATTACTAGAAAGATTTTGTTTTAATAACTAAGAAAAAAAAAATGACTCTTTATTTTACTTTAAGAGATAGGTGGTACTCTGGAGACTATTCTCCGGAAATCTTGGGTTCTATGAAACAGAGTTTCTTGAACCGAGGGTCTAGTCTAGGAATTACTCATATTTTGTTTTTTTAGCAACTACCTACCTAGCTAAATGATTACTGCCCAAAGTTGATATTTCCAAGAAAAAATAATGATATAATAAATGATGGCATGGTATTGATAGCTTTTATTAATAAAATTGTTGCTGAATCTGGATTGTTTATTAAAGAAATTTCCTAGGGATATTTTTTTTTCTTAAAATCGATAAACTAACTCTTTAAGAGCCATCAGCTCATAAGCAAGTTAAGTATTTAAGATCCTTTTTAAGTTTTATATGGTCTGCCATTAATCATCATAAAGTGTCACCTAAGCGTTAATTTAGCACTTTATTATTATATGAGTTTCATTTTTGTAAACGGAAGTTGATATTTTAAGCTATTAAACAATAAAATCAGCTTGATTTCCTGAACAAATAAGAATTTATGAAATTATTTTTTTTTCGGATTTTATTCATTTTCAAAGGAAAATCTAGCATGAAACAACTTAAGACATAGAGTACAGATTATAAACCAACCATAAAGTCATTGAACAAATGAATATTGAAATTTACTCTACGGTTAAAAAAAAAAAAACAAAAATGTATGAATATAAAAAAACACGTATACGCCTGGGTGATTGAATATATATATAGTTTTTGTCACTTTGAAAAAAAAGGGTTCATTGAACATTTTTGAAGTGGTGGAACCCACGTGTTTAAATTTTCTCAACTACATCCACATCTGACAAAGCTAATAGGGCTTTACGCTGATAGATCTGAAACTTGGATAGTTTTCAAAGTTAAGGATATTTTTTACTTTCCAAAACTACAAATTTCTACGAAACTACCCCAAAGTTTTGTCAAACTTCATTATAAAAATAATTCTTCGTTTTGGGAATTTACACGAACAGACATATTGAAATAAAAATTAGATAAATTCAGTGGCGAAACAGCTCATGAAAAACCAGGGCCTAGTGACTAACAACTCTCAACCATTCCTGTGTGCGTGTTGTTGGCAGGAATGGAGGGGACCTATAATTTTTTACCGAGTCCGAACGGCTAGATGAGAAGCACTTATTCATGAGAAGTATACTCTTAGAGGATTTGTCAGTCCCTCGCAAGAGGCAGTACCTCGGAAAAAAACATTTCTGTTCTTAGGTGGCAATGGCCGGGAATCGAACCCAGACCTTTGGCATGAAAGTCCTACGCACTAATTTCGTTTATAGCTTTGGTAATTTATTAGATTTTAAATTGCTTAAATCTTCTTAATACACCAGCAAAAAAATATTAAAAGATAAATTAAGTTTAACGAAAAAATCTCCATAATCCACAGTTATTTCTTAATGCATAATGTATACATTGCATATTCCTAATTACCTATACATAATTTCCTGTTGCAAACTCTATCAAAAATGTTTAACTTTTCAATTTAAATTTGAAGTTTCAAATCTAGTTCTGATAATATTCAAAGACTTGATCGCAGATTTCATCAATATTAAAAAATTTGATTTGAAGCAGAGAAAAAAAATTAATTGATTCACATACCTCTTAATTTGGATTATGTTAAAAGCAATTGATGATTTCATTAATAACGCCGAACAAACTAGTTAAAAAACATAAAAAAAATATTCAATTAAACCTGGCTGGTTAAACAGATAAATGAGAAAAGTTTTACCTTTATTTTCAAGGAGCATAACTTTAAACTCAATTTTTAGCTACTCTACAATGTCGTACTTATGTAGAGTAAAAACATACCTTTTCATGCCAGCAAAAGTTTTGGGCACACACACGCAAGAGTTTAATTTCTATCTATTTATTATTCGTGAATCGTGTGAAATTCAAAAGTGAACTCCTTTAGAAAAGATAAAAGAGAGCAATTCAAATTGTAAGTTTTTAAATCTCTACAAATATGTGTTTTTCTAGTGTGTGGAATGCAGGTTTCGTGTTTTCATAATGATTATGGTAAATTGATTTAATGACAGTTTTATGAGATACTTTGTTTTATTCATTTAAGATTATGGATCTAAGTTGATGAAAAAATAGAAAAAGAACAAGTTGGTATTTTACAGAAGAAAATTTATTAACACAAAAAGGATGAGATGGTTATTTATCAAAGAGATCATGTTAGTATGGTTCATGTGGGGTCATTCAATTCAATTCAATTCAATTCAATTCAATTCAATTCAATTCAATTCAATTCAATTCAATTCAATTCAATTCAATTCAATTCAATTCAATTCAATTCAATTCAATTCAATTCAATTCAATTCAATTCAATTCAATTAATTGCAATTCAAACCAAGCCAAGCTGACCAGAGCCAAGGTCATTACGAAAGTGATGTTGATGTGTTTCACACACAATTGCCATAAAACTAACACATGATCTCTTGACTTTCTTTTTCAAAAATACATTCAAATATATCTTCCTGTAGCTCATAGGGTAATTTGTAGAAGGTAAAAATAAGAAATAATGACATGAAGGGTTTTGCCAAACTGAGAAATAAAATATAAGAAACCTGCACAACAGCCGCACCCCTTCTAAAGTGAACGGATAAGTACTACAAATATAAAAAAAAAACAGGATATGAAAGAAAAGTGTGGTGAAAAATTGGACTAAACACATAACTTCAATAAATTCCATTTAAATCCATTCACAATTTGAGGTTGGAATGCATTTTAATCATATGTTTCTAAAGAATCATTTTTCATTCTAATAGAAGACCAATTTTATTGAAATGAAGACATTTTTATTTCTCCTTAAAAAAAAAACTTATTTAATTTTGAGAATGAAGTAAGATTCAGCTGAATTCACGTTAAACTTTTTTTTTGTTATCCATTTAAATCCTGTCATCTATTTTATTTTTCCTGTTACCTACCATACCAACAAAAATCTCATTTCCTTGGGCAAGAGGACCTCTTACTCTTACTTGCTTCTAATTAATTTCGAAGTCTTATTTTTGAATAGCATTCATTAATTTCCTTTTTCATGAGATTGAAAAATGCTTTGAACTTTTAAGACTTAGAAGAAGAAAGCCTCCCCTGTACACAAAAAAAGAAGCTTATATTATTTTCGTTTTTATTTTTATTATTTTAAGACACTTGTTTGAGTACGTTCTTGTTAATGACAAGCATTTCAGCTCCAATCAATCTTAAATTACATTAAAAAAAAAATAAACAAAATGAGTACACCATACCTTAGAAAAAAATTTTTGTGTAGATAACACGAAAGAATAATATTAAGATTTCCTTATTGCCTTGTTTGATGTTTATCTCGAGATTATTCTTTTTTTTAAGTTTGTTTTTTTTTTTTTGTACCACATTTACCCACAAAGATAATATTCTCGAAAATAAGATTTGGGTTTAAATTCAATTTTATTTTAAAAAGATTTAAGAAGCAGCAGCAGTAAAAAAAATGAGCGCCGCTGGGAGAAAAAAAAAGAAGCTTTTTCATCGTGTCCTTGCTGAATGTTCAAAAAAGGGATTCTATATAACATAAATTCTAGTAATAAAAAGGAAGATCTTTATAATTCTACTTTTTTGTATTTGCTTTGGCATTCAATATTATGTATAGGTACGTGTGGTTCACGCTTTACAGAATATACATAGAAAACACTATTTAGCCTTGAGGTTCTATGAGTTTTTTTCAGATTAGAATAATGAAAATGGTTGGTTTTTTTGTTTCAGCTATGAATAAATATTTACGTTAGCCTAGAACGGTTCTCCAAAAATAAATATAGCAAAATCTTGTAAAATCGTTATAATGGAGTCAAAAATGCTTAAATTCAAAATTATATAAAAATTAATATTTTAAATTACAATAGATGCTCGATAGGTGAAGTAATAAAAACCAGGTCTAAACATTTTTTCGAGATTGTTCACTTTTTCTAGTGGGAGCCTTAAAAGGCTTTCTTCAGATGAATTAGTACCGAATTGCACATTTTGTTCGATATGAGTGTTTTAACATTTATTTAAGCATATTAAAAAAAGCTTTCAATCTGGTTAAAAAAAAAATATACCTGCGAGAAGTTCTATAAAAAAAAAACAATTTTTATATAAAATTTGGTCTGGTCATTATTGTGGAAAGTTCACTATTTCGAGATTCACTAAATTGAGCATCTACTGTATTACATTAATGAATGTTCTTATATGATTTGCGCCTATTGTGTTTATAAAAAAAAATTACATAAACTCTGGAAAAAAAAGCACGACTGGGTTGCTCTCTACCTCGATCGAAGGATTGAATAATCGAGATTTCAGATGCTTGTTGGTGTGCGAATGTGCGTGCGTGTATTTGTGTATTTCATTTCCAGACTGTTGTATGTTGTATCTTTGGCTTATTTTGGTTGTTTAGTTTTTGTGGTCGAAATTAATTTTACTAACATCGTCGCACCATTTGAATTCAATCTTTTAATCTGGAACTGTCATAAACCTGGGTCGAAATTTTGATCCGGATTGAATCTGATCCTTCGATCCGCTCATGTAAACGTGGTATTATAAGTACTTTCTGAAGCACTGAACGCTGCCATTAGACATGCCAGTAATCTTTCCAGTGGTGGGAAATTGGTTGATTAAATTTGGGTACATAAAAATCGAAAATTTGGTGGAAAAAATCGAAACGTCACATTTAGGTTACGACAAATAATTGATAGGTCTCGCTCTCGCTCTTATGTAACGGTGTCTCAAACTACATTTGAAGATTATCATCGCTCCAAATATGGCAGCTTATTTTATTTACGTACATATCTATTCAACCAAAAAGTGATCTTCATCACCAAAAAAAAACCATTTTTTTCAAAATAAATTCGCACAAATTGGAAGCATTGTTGAGGCGTCAGTCTATTAATGTTGAAATTTCGAGCCAAACTTAAATCAAATCACCTGACAGCTGATAAAATGGCCACCAGTTTAGATAGAATTACCAACTTAAAGTTCTAATGGTAACACCCTTTGGATCGCATCAAAAATCAAAATCTTTAGAGCCGTTTTTAACAAAAATAATATATTTCTGAATGGTTTTTTAACATTTGTGTGGAAAGTGGTACCGTTATTTTGTTACAAAATTAAATTTATTCTTCAAATATTTTAAAGAGTTTTAAAGTCCTTGAATAATGAGTTCTAAAAAAATTAAAAATATCTACAATTGTACATACATAATCGCGAGAGTCTATTCCGAAAAAATCGAATAGAAAAAAGTCGATCAGGAATTATTGATAGATTTGAAATTTTTATCAAATAGAAAAATGTTTTACTCGCAATACATATAAGTACTATAAGGGAAGTTTTGGTTTCGTGCAAAAAAAATTTCGAGATAACAATCAAACATGACGTTACGATGATAGAGAACGCGAAAAAAGTGGGTGGCACAATTCTGTCTGTCTGTCTGCCTGTCCGTATATTTACCAACAGCCTAAACGAATGGAGCAATTTTTTTTTTTTAATTTTTAAATTAAGGATTTTTTGTAACTCTCCAGAGGGGACATTTTTTAGCACCAAAAACAACGGTACTTTCAAGGGCTGGCCGCGATACCAGAAAAGTCTCGGTATCGTTTGGTATCGATATCAGAAACTGAAACGATACCGAGACGATGCCAAACTAAACCGTATTTTTTGGACCGAAACTTTTGTATCAGCAGAAAATATAGATTTTTGAATATTATTGTTAATTTATTACAAACAAACGATTTTTGTAATTATGGTTTCTCTTTAGCAGAGAAAAGATTGAGGCAGTAATTTTAATTAAAACTGCCAACCGCCACGCCCATTTAACTTATATGCTGTCTTTCTCTGAAACCAACGATTTGGATGAAATTTTCAGACTTGGTTCTCTAAAGTGTGAAAGTAACTTAAGTGAGATTCATAAAATATTTGTGTGCATTGCTTTCCAGTGAACTTATGACCCCGCGCCAAAATTTTTGTGTCAATTTCCGTATCGGAACTTTACATTGTGACATTGTGAAACAATCCTTTAAAAAATTGTTAAATCAACAAAAAAAACTTCAATTAAAAAAAAAATTTCCTCTATTATATTGATTTTTGTCTTAAATCTTAAAAATAACAAGCGAATTCAAATACAAGCTAATGAACATGCAACCAAGTCTTGCATTTAATTCTGCGGTTTGTGACTCAGACCAGACCGAAACCAGACGAGACCAATACCGATACCGAGACCAGACTTTGATATACGAAACCAAACGAGACGGAGTTACACGAAACCGAGACCGATACCAAGACGATACTGAAATTTTTCGATTTTGACGATACCGAGACGATACTAACAAAAGTATCGTTTGGTTTGGTATCGTGGCCAACCCTAGTACTTACCCTACAACCGTAAATGAAAAGTTTAATTATCTCAAAAATGGCTTAAACTATTTTGATTAAAAAAATCAGTGAATTATTGTAGATATAGTGCACTTTAAAAGGAATAAATAATAAATAAATAAAAACAAATTTACCAAAAACCGTTATTAACGGTACCTGCCATATAACGGTTTTTTTAATTTTCGATTTTTTCATTAACGGCTCAAACTATTTTAGTCAAAATTCTTATACAAAAGCTCTTTTCTAATGTTAATAATATTGCATAACAAAATTTTGAAAAAAAAATTAATTTTGGATTTTTAAAAAATATTAAATTTTTTTTTCAAAATTCAATATTTCAAAAATGAGTTAAAGATTTTTTTTAAAACAAGGTTTATTGGCATAACAAAACTTTTTATGAAAAATGTTTTTAAAGTTTTATATATAAAAATTAATTTTTAAGAAAACCGCTCCAACGATTTTAATTTTTTTTGCACATATTTATATTTTTTCAAGTAACCAAATGGCATACTTGTTTTCATGTTTTTTGAGCTCTTAGTATTTTAACTAGTTGTTTATGCAATTCAAAGAACGATTTAAATGATTTTTTATATTTTTACATTTTTTTCTACAATTACTTTCATATTTTAAAATATCTTAGTTCCAAGCAAATTGAACATAAGAGCAAGTACGTGCGATATAGTCGTGCATTTTATTTAATAAAACAAATCAAATCAGTTGACAAATGGCAAATATTTTCGCAGGCTAATCTTTTTTTGTTTTTTGAGAAAAAATAAAATCTTGACGTGAAATACAAACTTAAGCCTACCTAGTACTCAGTTCGAGTGAAAATAAAATTTCCATATAAAAATGCCGGCTAATTCATAGTGATGGAACTCGCAACGGTAGGTGAGTATATACCCAAATTCGAGAGTGAAATATGAACCGGTTCGATATATATTTCACGAAATAATTTTCGTTTCCCAATGTACAACCATTAGGAATAAGTAGGGAGATGTGGAAAAGTGTGACATTTGTCAATTATTTTTCTTGTATTCGCTAACGACACTACAAGAAAAAACACAAGATACAAAATACAACAATATACGAAATGAAAATAAATATTCTTCAAAAAATATTTCAAGATTCTTTCAAAAAAATTTCATAAAAAAAATGTGAGTATTAAAAATTCCAAACTGAATATCAAAAATTCACGTGAAAAACAATGATGTTTTCATAATGATAATTCACGTGTATTTGGAACCGGTTTAAAATTTTCATTTAATAAGAGGTGAACCAAACCGAACCGGTTCATATGGAAAAATCAACTTTTGGCCAGTTTTTGTAGGCAAATAATCATGTGAATATGTATCTGTATTTTCAGTAAAAACAAAAATACGGAAGTAAAAGTTTCGCTAGGGTTATCTTGTAATTTTATTTCAAATAATGGATATTTGAAAAATGTAAGAAAAATTAAACTAAATTTTCAAATACCCTATGCTTATCAAGGTATGAACGTTCCAGATACCATAATTTTCATGGACTTTAAAAATGTTGCCCTTATTTTTGATGTTCTAAGTCAAAATAAACTTAATCAACTTCGAACAATACTTTTTGCAATCCCTATTTTAATGAAAACATGGACTTAGTTGATGGTCGTATAATTTTATACACATAGGTACAAGTACTTAATTTTGCAAAACCTAAGCGTGAAAGTCTAATTTTTTTTTTTTGTATGAGTTTTAGGTCTTTGAACTTACATAAGCTTATATTGTACTGAAAGTGTTCGTTACGTTTATATATTGTTTTTTTTTTTTAACGGAAGAAAAATGTAAATCTTGATTTAAATTCTCAGTCTTTTTTATTTTTTAACAACTTCTATGAAATTGGTAAACAAAATCTTTAAGTCTTATTTCGAGCACTATTAAAGTAGTATTTGCGATTCCAAATCGATTTAAAACTGGGGCTTTCTTATTCTAGAGAGCTTGCAACATGAAGATATATGCCAAAATTTTCAATTTGATAAATCGCATCAATTACAATAAGTACCAATGGAAAGTTAAAAATTAAAATCTATCTATCTATCTACCTATCGTCGATTTGGTGGCATCTCTTGGAGTGTTCATCACTAGACGTTTTTCATTGCAACATTTTATAGTAAAATTTTCCTTTATAAACAAGAACAAATCCCAGAAAATGTCGATAAGAAAGCCGATAGTAAAATGGCTTTGTTGTTGTTTACAGGGGGGAATTTTACTGCGCTAGATATAGATTTCTCATTATTGGTTCTAATCCACGTCCCTTTAATCCTACCTTAAATCTATTTTGCAGTTGTATTGTCTCTTGCGACGAGGTCTTATTATTCACTTGAATTCAGTATAGAACTGTTGGTCCCCTCCATTTCTAAAAATTATAAGAACATGTTCATCCCAACAAAAAATTCTACACAGAATCCATAGCAACTTCTCGTTATAATTCAAACTACTCATAAAAGCATTATATAATACTCCATAGAGTAAAAAAATTATATTTTTTCACTACTTTTGTACTTTCACAGAGTTTACTATAAGAATGAGGTTAATATAAAATAGAAAAAATAAATAAGAAAATAGAACCCATGTCATGTTGCACGAATAGTCTTGCTCGCTTAACCACTCGGCTTATCACTGATATTCAATATATATTACAATAAATTGGAATCTTGAACTGTCTTTTATAAGACAAAAAGCTAGCTGGCTACTGAGTGTATTAATAGAAGAAAACTTTGTTTACTAATAATATAAAATATAATAGGTTGGTAGCTATTATAAACTCATGTAATTTAACAAATTGGTAAATATCGATAACTTAGCGTAAGAATGCATTAAAAAAAATTTAAAAATTGTAACACCATGGATAAAATCTCTTATTCAATTATTTATTAAGAAAAATAAAGAAACTGGAACGGGATTTCTAACTCAAAATCCCTCCAAAAATCTTTTTACTATTGCAACATATGTATAATAATATAGTTTTTAAATTTTTATTTTAAATTTTGCAAATGTCACTAATTGAAAAGTATCGATAAAAAATGTTAGTATAAAATATTGTCTATCAAAGATAAAAATACGCCCTTCCCTTAAACCGAACATAAATTCCTAAATGCCTTACTAAAGCATAAGGCCCACCATATTCACTAATACAAGCAATATAGAAACGATAGCAATACAAACTTATTTAAGAACTGTATAAACACTTTATAGGATAACTATTGCAGCAAAAAGTCTTTAACTATTTTATTTTTTATAGATTGTTTAAGAAAAAAATTGTTCATTGCTCCTGTTACGCTGATATAATTTGCACCAAAAAATATTATAGGAATGAGTCTTTAGTTCCTCTCAAAAAGATTAAAGGTTACAGGAGTGCTATAGAAACAAATAGTACAAAAATGTCTTAAATGAGGAGCAATTTTGTTAGTACATAGACAGAAATACCGACAGACAAGATATCAGATCAAATTAATGTTTTCTCTTAGATATAGAAAGTATATAGACCATGGACCTACTGTCTGTATTTAAAAATAAAACTTTATCTCATAGAAAAATTGAACTCAATTTTTGTTTTCTTCCAATGTCTTCTTTAATAATAAAACAAACCAAAATAAGGACACATTTGAATACCAAAAAGAAAACACACATCCTTTAGAATGTTCAACATCATTGAATAATACTATCGTAAATAATAAAAATACAATAAAACAAAAAAAAAATCACTCAGACATTCCTTTCTTTCCATTATCGTAGACTCAATGGCGTCTAGTGTCATCAATTTAACAACCACCACAAGAAGCAACTATAAATACCTACCATATAGCTCGTATACATTTAAATTCATCTTGCTAATTCACATGACAAATTATTGCTTCAGCTATCCGCGCGCAAAAGTCATTTCATCCATTTATCATTCAAAAAAGAAGCATTAGAATAACTCTCACTTTGCCATTATTATATATAGCTTGAAGCGCCACTCACACAAAAAGTTTACTCTAAATCACTGCTGCCACCCTCACTCTCTCCCATTGAAGTTATGATAACGTACCCTATAATGACGCCAGGGAAAAGGAAAAGCAAAAGTTGGTAAATATGAATCTCTGTTAACGAGTATACCTATGTACCTATGTGTGTCTAGTCTAGAATAAGTTATGGAATAACTACTCTATACCTCTTAGCCATCACTTACCACACTGAAAATTATTGTGATTGTTGTAATAAATTTTACTAAAACAACCCTCGTTTTTCATCACCACCTCCATCCACCCATCAAACCACCCGCGCCGTACTAATGTATATTCAACCACATTGTCAAGACTTCAGAAAGTATAGTAGATAAACTTCATCGCGAAAGCAAACTTTTATATACCGCACAATAAATAACATACAACGAAGGGACTATAATAGCTAAAGACGTTCTGTACTCCTATATACCTAGCTACTGTTATTTTTTTGAGATACTACCTAGAGTCCTCGTCTCGTTGTCCTTGCGTTGATGTTGTTGTTTTTTGTTATTACATGTGAGTAAAGTGTATAATCACAAGCACTAAACTAGGACAATAACAATTGAGTTGTTCTTAATTGTCGACCGTGTGTCGTTGGTAGGTAGATATGCGCTATGCTCGCCATCATACCGTTCTTTTACTGTTTTATAACACAACTCAAAACAACAACAACAATAACAGCAAACAACAACAGAAAATCTAAAGAATGGGCGAATAAACTAGTTGAAGGTCCTTGAGGGAGGTAGACGGCGCCCAACGTGTTATTTGCATTTTTATTGTGCTCATCCAGAAACAAAAGCAAAAAATCTTCTTGCCTATCCAAGCATGGTGTATCTAGAGCTAGATAGGTTGTAAAGAGAGGGGTGGGGGGGACGGAATGTATAAGAAACAAAAACAAAAAAATACATCTACACAAAATACAAAACTGAAGTATCTACATACCGTTGTTTTTTTTTTTTTTTTTTTGTATTATTTATTTTTTTTTTCTATCCGTTGTCCGAGAAGAGGATATCTGCAACAACGAAACTGGAAACTGTAGATAATCCGCATGCAATTAGTCCTCTTTTTTAATTAATTTTAGTCTCTTCGCTATTTTAATCCTTTTGTTTCTCCTCCTTGGATTTACTTAACACTTTTTAATTTTTATTTTTATTTTTTTCTTACAGACAACCGAGAGGGAAAACACTGCAATACACATAAGTACAGATGCGGGAAAAGATTTTTAAAATTTAACTCAAAGATTAAATTTAATTTTTCAATTTTTTTTTTTTTTTTGTAAAGAGAACCACTAAGTACTTTTACCACCCACTAGGTCAGGAGATGAAACCAGAGAGACAAATATTGTAAGCTTTTGATATTTAAAAAATATTAAATTACTTTTTTTATGTTGGACTTCACTGATGATGTATGTATTCCGAGACTAAAAGGGATTTTCTGATGGTGCCTTTAAATTTTTGGAAAATGCTGACATAACAAAATGACATCTTCCAATCGAAACGACCTACCATGATGACAGCTATCGCCGATCGCACTATTACTCATTTGGAGCCTGTCAATCAATCATATCCGAATGCACACACATGTAAACACGCACTAAAGATAGGGTATTTATGGATACTTGAGGTACTTCAATAACTTGCCACGCACATTTTCGATGAGGTATTGAATTTTTTTTTTTTTAAGTGATGGAAATTCGTTGAAAATCACGTGTCACTTTAAGGATACAAACATGGAAGGAAGAATTTTTTTTTTCTAATTTCTTAAGAGATTACTCGAATATCATGGAATTTTCATCTTCAAGCTTCGGCGACTTGTGACGATAAATTAAATATTTTGGCAAATTGGTTCAAATGATGATCTGAGCTATTGCCTTCGAAAGAATTTTGAGTGAAAATTAAGTTTTTTTTTCACTTTTTTTTCGAATACATATTTTTTATATCCTTAAATATTTTGTGTTATATTTTTATTTTTATTTATTTTTTGTATATTTTTGTTTTTCTATTAATTTATCACCAACCGTTAAGATATCGTGGCGTCATAAATGGTAGACGCTGGGAGACTAGTTTCCCAATCACGGATATTCCCATACATCTGCAGCTGCTGCTGTGGGGGATTTTCTAGTGGGTTTTTCTGACTCGATGCGCGAAAACCACCGAGCGGGTGGCGATGATTCCAAAATTGAGGAAAAGCTGTATTCTTTATTGTATTTTGTTATACCATGAACTTCTCGTAGTCATTTTGTTTGTAATCATCAGGGTGAGAGCGCATAATATCGAAGAGAGCGAGCGCCGACAACGAGTCGACGACAGCCAAAGCAATAGCGATTTAGTATAGCGACCAGCGATATCAGAGAGAAATTGTTTTCTTTTTTGAATTTGAATTCTATGTGGGAAAACTAGAGAAAAACCATCTGATAGCAGAGAGAGAGAGAGAGGAAAATTATGGAAATTTTATGTTGAATTTCCAGAAAAAATTCCAGTGTGGTAAGAAAACACACCCAATTTGTTTTTTTTTTTTTGTTTTGTCTGTGTTAAGTTGGGTTTTGGTAAACTTGAAAGTGAACAACTGATTTTTCATAAAATGATAAGCTTTTTCCGGCTTTCCCGGGAAATTTGCTCAATTGGGGAGAGTATATAGAGACGAAGTATTAATGAGTGGGTTTTTTTTTTGTTGACTTATCTATCTATCAATTTTAGAAGAATCATAAAAAGTTTGGTTAGATTTTTCTTGAAAAGGTGCTTTTTCGCAGGAATGCTATAAAATCGTTATTGAGTATTCATTGCATGCAGTCAAATAAAAAAAAAAACAAAAAGCACTTTAAGATGCAAATCATTCAAAATAGTAAAATTTGATTTAACACAAGAGAAATGCAGGAAATTTCCCACTTTAAAAAATTTCTCTTAAACTGGGAAATTTAAATAAGGTTTTATGTTTTTTACTCACTGCAATTGCGCATGTCTGTCAAATATTATGATTTTATGTTGAGGAATTTGGATAAGAATTTTATTGAGGTAGCCATAAATTATGGTGAATTGGGAATGGATGTTGAGGTATTTTGAAACTTTAAAAGTTCTGAATTGGAATTTAAAATTACATTCAAATGGGGACACAATGGTTAGAAGGAATGTTTTTTTTTATCAATCATTGTCTGAAGAGTTACAATTACTTTTAAGCATTTTGCTAGAGTTTTTGGTGATTGTTAAATTGATATTAGGTGAGAAATTGCTGTTTAACTTTTTAATTTGTTTTAAATTATTCAAGTTCATTTTTATTAAATTTTTAAAATATTATTTTTCTTATAATCTTTCAATTATCTAACTATCATTACGACCAACAAAAACAATGAACAACATCAAGAGAAACAGAGCAATTTAAAATTTGAATATCTTTTATGGAAAATTTTAATCTGGTGCATACTTACCTTTCTAAAGTTAAAACTGGAGTTGCACTAGGTTTTTTAGTTCAAGGTAAGTGTTTTTTGTTTCTATAGCACTTCTTTTACACCTCTGACTGGAAGTAATCATACCTTATTGGAACATTATTGATTCCTTAAATATTTTCTGGTGTAAGCTATATCAGCGTGATAGATAGAAGCGAGGTACATATCAATGTTTCTATAATTTCTCTATATTATTCTTATGAAATGACCAAGTAGCTTTCGCTTCAATAGTCATCCTGTAAGATTTGTATACAATCCTTATGAGAGTTTGTGTTAATTTGTTGCTATATTACTTATAATAGTGAATATAGTGACACTTAAAGCCATTTTAGTAATTCCGATTTTACGCAATGAATTGTTATCTGAGATTCGTAGAATAGTTAGCGAGCACTACAATTGGTGCAAAGGGACGCAGGTTTGAACCTACCAAAATGTTTTCTTTTTTAACAAAATATGAACCTTTGTAATCTCACGTAATTAACTCCATAAATGTACAATAGGAGTGAAAATGTGTCATACATTTTACCCTATGGAGTGTTATGCAATGCTTTTATGCTTAGGATGAATAAAAATTTAAAGCATCAATGGACCAATATAGTTAGTTGGGTTATTACTTGTGATTGCTTTCTCAACTGTCCATAAGACACACACTTTTTTTAATTAGGAGAATCTCTTGTTTGCTTTGTATAGTAGTCAAGCTTTATAAGAATTTTCTGATACGAGGGCAGGTCAATAAGCCCGTGACTTTTTGAATTTCTGACCTCTTTACTGAAACAGCAACACTGCTCCTGTCAACAGGCATCTGTCAGTTGACTCCTGTCAAAATTTAAACTTGCTGCGTCAGTTAGTTTGTGTTTGACAGCTATTTTTATCAGACTACTCCCTAATTTGAGGAGAAAATGGAAAAAAGTGAATTTCGTGTGCTTATTAAGCATTATTTCTTGCGAAAAAAAACCATTACCGAGACCAAGACTAGGCTTGATAAATACTATGGGGGGACTCTGCACCATCGATTTCAATGGTAAAAAAGTGGTTTACTGAATTTCGTTGTGGCCGTACAAGCACTGAAGATGCCGAACGTCCTGGACGCCCAGTTGAGGTCTCTACACCCGAAACAATCGAAAAAATTCACGATATGGTGTTGGCCGACCGAAGATTGACAGTGCGAGAGATTGTGGAAGCCGTAGGGATCTCGCATGGCTCAGTGGTTTCAATTTTGAATGATCACTTGGGCATGAGAAAGCTATCCGCAAGATGGGTGCCGCATTTGCTCACAGTCGACCACAAACGCAATCGTGTAACAACTTCACAGGAAGGTTTGGCGTTGCTTAATCGCAATATGGAGGAGTTTTTGCGCCGTTTTGTAACAACACACCAGAGACCAAACAACAGTCAAAACAGTGGGTTTCTAAGGGTGAATCGGGTCCAAAGAAGGCCAAGGTGGGTTTGTCAGCCAATAAAGTTATGGCGACTGTTTTTTGGGATGCATGCGGGATAATCCACATTGACTACCTTCAAAAAGGGAAGAACAATCAATGGGGAATATTATGCCAACTTATTGTACCGATTCAATGACGATTTGAAAAAAAACCGAGCTCATTTGGCCAAGAAAAAAGTTCTTTTCCACCAAGACAATGCAAGGGTGCACACATGTGCAGTTGCCATGGCAAAAATCCATGAATTGGGCTATGAATTGCTCCCTCATCCACCCTATTCTCCAGATTTGGCTCCGAGCGATTACTTCTTGTTCCCAAACCTGAAGAAATGGCTTGGTGGAAAAAGATTTGACTCCAATGATAAAGTCATCTCGCAAACAAAGGCCTATTTTGAGGACCTCGACAAATCATTTTTTTTTTTGAAAGGGATAAAAAATTGGAGGACCGTTGGACAAAGTGTATAGAGCTCAAGGGAGACTAAGTTGAAACATAAAATTATTTTTTTATCAAAAAATCTGTGTTTTATTCCAAAAGTCACGGACTTATTGACCCGCCCTCGTACCTTGCCTATTTTAAACTAATTTCTCTGACCACTCATCTGACAAACTAAAAACAATAAAAATAATATTTTCAGTTCGACAAGACTCCTAAGAGCGATCCAACTGCAAATTTCATGAGATAAAAATAAATTAAAGGGTCTTATGCTAATGGAAGCATTAAAAATTTAAGTTTTTGTCAGATAAGTGTGATAATACACTGAAAAATAAAAAGTTTGATCTGGAGAGACCTTGAAAGATAACAAATTAAGAGAAAGCAACCTAAGCAAAAGTTTAAATTTGTATTAACTTAAGGTCACAGTTATACACTCAGAGAAAAAAGTCAGATAAATAATTAACCTGGGCCCTGTTAAATTTACAAGGTGTGTAATCCCATATAAAGTTACAGACATTTCAGAAATTTACCTGATTTTAAAAACCTTATATTAAGTTTTAAATTAGCTTGGTTCTTATATTACCATATTTTAGTTGATTTAAGAAGATGAACTGTTATTTTAACACTGAATTCTGGTAAACAAGAAATTCTGACAAAAAAATAGTGGTTCATGTTTTTTTAACACTGCTTTTTATGAATTTCTATTTCACCACAAATCAGGTTGAAGTAACATTTTATATGGTTATTTTTAAAATATTTACCTGTTAAATTTTTCCTGGCCTAATCTTTAAGAAACACTCTGCCAGTTAATTTCAACGTTATACCAGTGTTAAAACACATACAAACAAAAGCCATGCAAACAAGGTCAGTTTTAATTTATTGATATTTGGCACAAGTTTCTTATGCAGCGAAGGGGCCCAGAGGAAGCGTACTATCTCCATGTGTGAGAGGTTCCCAGTTCAAAATTAAGAAAGTATCACAAAGAATTTTTAAAATAAAATTATATACAAAGTAATAAATTTCTATACTTTCAGAATAATGGAAAATGAATTGGACACAAGCAGTGTTAGAGATGGGACCTACAAGCATGGATCCAACATATAATAATTACCGGATAAAGGGTTTATCTAACATTTAATAATGTTAAAAAAAAACTAGATCATCATGTTAAATTAACAGGACGTTGAGCATTTTATTTATGTTTTTGAGCTAGATTTTCATGTAAAGTTAACTAAATTTTCAGTTAAAAATAGCAAGGCTCTCAGGCAAAATTAACAGTTTTACTTTTTAAAGGCAGTGTTAACTTTACCTGAAATCAACGTTTATTTAACACGACATTAAAATCAGGTATCAATTTAAGCCGTTAGCCTTATCAACCAGAAAATTAGAAATTGGTTGGTTATCCAGCTTTTTTCTTTCGCTGAGTGTAGTAGAAATTGAATTATATCTACACATAAATATACCAAATGAAAAGAAAGATACATCAGTATGCTGTCTTAATACTTTACAGGGCCTAGAAGTTGTGTTAATTTGACTCGCAAAAATATCTTTTTTTTAATTTTTATTTTTTGTTAAAGATATCCGATTGGAATGACAATTTTAGATGACTCCCAGTTTTTGAAAAGAATTGATTTAAAAAATAGAGTTACCACCCCTCCAATCCACATTCAAAAATTAGATTTTTTAAATTGATGCTTCCAAAAGGTCTATTTTTAAATATTAAAACCTTTAACTTTCTTTGACCACACCTAGATATTTCTATATATTTTCTTACATTTTATTTTTGATATTTTTCTTTCAATATTTTTATTCTTATTATTCTGTACAAAACTTATTCAAAATCAAAATTGAATATTTCCTCAAATACCATCCATAAAAGCAAATTTCAATTTCAAAAACGAATTTACCTATCCTATTCTATAAGTTTGGAAATTTATGAAAATATGAAAAAGCCATTTTTAATATATATAATATGTGACTATATTTGTATCAAAATTTAAAATTTTCTATAATTACCAAAGTTCGAAAAAATCAAAAATTTTATGGCACATTTTCCCACATTTATTTATTTGGAAGGAATTTGGGAGGGGGGCACACCATCTGCAGGTACTAATTATTTTCATTTAAAAAACAGAAAACATAATTCAGGGCAATCGAAACTTTCCTTATTTTTGAATATACAGCATCGCAAATGTGTTTTCATATTGTTTAAATTTTTGATTTACATAGATAACTCACTTTTACAACAATGAACGACACAAATATCTTTTCGGGAGGCGAACACTATCCCGAAATTTTAAATCCTGAAAACCCCAAATCCCAAAAATCCAGAAGCCCGAAAACCTAGAATCCTGAAAACCTAGAATCATCTCAGAATTCCGAAAATCCAGAATCCTGAAAACCTTAAATCCCAAAAACATTAAATCCAGAAAATGTCAAAATCCCAAAAACGAGTCAATTATAAAAATATACAAAATTTGAAACAAAAACTAACGGCGACTCTTCGACAAACTCAGGCAGAATTCACATTAAAGTTTTTTTTTATCGACACCTGATTCCCCTTTTCTTTTTTCAGTTTTTCTTGTGAGTAAAAATATTTTAATGGAGTGATATTGCATCGGTATCGGTAAAATTATGTGGATCTGCCCTTATTGATTGAAATCAAATTGTTTTAATTTATTAATAACAAAGTAAAGAATTACTTAATTTCGAATAAGTGCATTCCATTCCAACATTTCAAAATAAAAAGGAAATTAGAAACAAAGCGTAAAAGCATGGGTTGGAATTTTACTTCATTTTATATTACTTTTCGGGATTTCGATTTCAGAATTTTGGGTTTTGAGGATTCTGGGGTTTCGGGATTTTGGGTTTTTGGGTTTTCGGGATTCTGGATTCTGGATTCTAGATTTTGGGCTTGCGGGATTTTGGTTTTCGGGATTTTTATTTTTGGTTTAGTCTTTTACACTGCATAATTTGTTCACACAAACGAGTACAATTTTGACATTTTTTCTTCATAACGTTGTCAAGCTCTTAAAGATTTGGACCATTTTTTTCAGAATTAAACTTTACTTAAAAATGAAACAAAAGACTCTACAAAAATAATAATACAATAATCCTAATCCTAAACCTTAAAAAAATTCAAGTTTTTGTCATAAATATCTTTATCAAATTTCTTCATTCTAAAAATGGGGACATATTTCTCTATCGAAATAGACCCCATTTTTGATGCCATTTTTAATTGTTTTGTCTGGGGCATTTTTCATAGGGGCCAAATTTCACGTAGCCAATTAAAATTATTAATCGATTTAAAATTCTAAAGGGTATTTTTAAGACTTCCTAGGACCTACTAGAACAGTAACATTTTTTATTTAATACTGACATTTAATAAATGGGTCTTTCGAAAATGCTGACAGATGATAATTTTTTTGAAAATACTAGTTCTGTGCGTCGAATTTGAATTATACTTTTTGAAGGTTGTTTTTCCTCGGTTGATTATTGGAGAAACTTGGAGCCTTCAAAATATACCTCATTTACTTGTCTGTTTGGATAAAGTCTTGACATAAAGGACCTAAGCTCATTCACCTGGTATGAAAATAAATAATGACCCTAGAAAAAACTCACTGGATAAGGAACGTAAAGTAAGCCAGCAGAGACCCTGTGTAGTTGATAACGATCTTATAACAGACACGAGTATTTGACACCATATTGTTCAATGAACTATTGGTTTTTTGATTGCCTTACTCCATTTTTTGTGTTTCGCTCAGATGTGATTATGAGCAAAGAAGTTCTACATATACAAACCTTACTATAATTTAAAAGGGAAATACAACATTTCTAAATTACGATCATCAACACTATACCAAACTCATAAAAATGAACTTCCTTTTTTTACTACCAATCTAATTTTAAAATGGCAGTAGTATAGCACATCTTTAATATCCCCTAAAAGTCACTATCAACTTCCGTATTCTCTTTAAGGAAATTCTTCATCATATAATAATAAAAGTTTACAACTCATAGAAAACATAAAACCACAAAAATTAAAATAAATTATTGTACCTATTACACCATCAAGATCAGACTTTCAAACATTGCGGTTCCGCACATAAAACCCAAACCAAACCAAACCAATAACCTTATCCCAATAGCAGTTAGTAAAAAAAAAAAGAAAAAGTTTATCCCTTACATAAAATAAAACTTTTATGAGCCTTCATTCGATGAAGGATTATTTTTAGCTGAATGAGATCAATAAACAAATGAAAATTATTTCCATTCATTTTAGAAGGAGAAGAGTGGTAAAACTCATTGGTGAACTTTCTCTCGAACATCTGTCGAATGAAAACTTCTCTAGTCAACTGAGCTAACCTCTCTATATAAGTTGTTGTCTATGAAGGTGTAGGTATAAGATATAGCTACTAAGCTCAGGAGTTGAAGTTCAAGGGCCACAACCGTATGCAAGTAAGTACCTGCTATAGCAAGCACACACATCTACTACAACTCTCCTCTCTGCCCTCTGAACACCAAAAATAAATTAAAAAAAAAAAAGTTGAACGCACATGCAGGATTTCTCATTTGAGTTGTGAGGAAGTTTTTGAATCAAAATTGAATTTGAGTTTTTGTTCTTGCATATAAATCCCCTTTTGTTTCACCACCTTCAATTTTCTCACCCTCTCACTAAAATACCACAGCCACACACAAATGGAAAATGACATTACGATTCAAAAGTAAAACGACCCCAATTCACCTGAGTTAGGTAAAATTAATTTCCATCAGTCATCTCTTTCAATTTGAAAAGTTTTGATTTAATTAAAAACGGGTTTCAAGAGTTGAACGGGAACACCCAACAAAAAAAAAAAAAGGAACAAACAAAAAATAGCTGATGAAAACATTTTTTATAATAAAATCAATAATTGAAATATAAATTTCTAGACAAGAGAGGGTTTCATTATTTCATTATGGACCTGTCAAAAATTATTTTTTGCTAGCTAGCTATTTGGAGATTTTTGGACAATTTGTACAGTGTGAGAGTGGATTTTCGAAACAAAGCTCCGGGAGCCGATGGCATACCAGCCGAATTATTCCACCACGGCGGGCAAGTCTTACGTCAAGCAATTCATGATATCATAGTGCACGTATGGGAGCATGAAGAAATGCCAGAAGACTGGCGAAAAGGTATCATATGCCCCATACATAAGAAGGGAGATGTCACAACGTGCAGCAATTATAGAGGTATCACGTTGTTGAGTACCGCCTATAAGATACTCTCCTCTATCCTACAAGACCGGATAACCCCATACGCTAAAACTATCATCGGCCAATATCAGTGTGGTTTCATTCCAGGCAAATCAACAACTGAGCAGATCTTTAACCTTAGGCAGGCGATGGAAAAATGTCTTGAATTCAACATTCCAACATACCATCTGTTTATAGACTTTAAGGCCGCCTATGATAGCATAGCCAGGGTAGAACTTTACAAAGCCATGAGAGAATTCGGCTTACCAAATAAATTGACACGACTATGTAGGTTGACCATGACCAACGTAACAAGCCAAGTAAAAATAGCCAGATTGCTATCCAGATCAATCAACATCTTTAGTGGACTCCGACGAAGGGGAACCTGGCGTTGGAGAAAGCAATCCGTGACTCTGGCACGGCAACAAGAGGGACCATCGTCAACAGGTCCAGCCAGATACTGGCTTACGCAGACGACATCGACATCATCGGAAGAACCGAACAAGCTGTACACGATTCCTTCATCCAGATCGAGCAGGTGGCACAAAATCTGGGGCTGCACATTAGTGAAGGTAAAACAAAGTACATGGTGGCGTCGAATGCGAGAAGAACAGTTGGTCAAACAATCAAGGTAGCGGAGCACGAATTTGAAGTGGTGCAAGCCTTTAAATACCTTGGGTCAACAGTAGCAGCCGATAACAATATAGAAGAAGAAATACGCGGGCGGCTTCTCAAATCCAACAGAGCCTACTACAGTCTGTCAAAGCTATTCAAATCTAGAAATCTAACCATAACTTCAAAACTGCTGGTGTACAGGACCATGGTCCTGCCAGTACTCATGTATGGATCCGAGACTTGGGTGCTTAGCAAAAGGCACTGTGACCTCTTAGCCGCGTTCGAGAGAAAAGTCTTACGGAGAATTGTTGGCCCCATATGTGAGGAAGGACGATTCCGGAGACGGTACAACCATGAGTTGTACGCAATCTACCTTGAAGCAGACATAGTGACAAAAATTAAGCTCGGTAGACTCCGGTGGGCAGGGCACCTAGCTCGAATGAGCGAAGAGGAACCTGCTCGGAAAGTCTTTTGTGGTACATTCTATGGTAGACGGCAGCGTGGTAGACCATGCTTGCGCTGGAGAGATGGCGTAGACCAGGACGCCCGAAGCCTTGGGGTGCGCAACTGGATGGCGTCGGCTCGAGACCGGGATAGGTGAAGAGACTTGTTGAAAGAGGCCAGGACCGGACCCCGGTTGTCGAGCCGATGATGATGATGATAGTGGATTTTCATTTACGACAGTTTTCATTTTTTAATTGCGTTGTTAATAAAAACTGACTCAAAAGTTATACACAACACAACGAGACGAAGACTGTTCTGGTTCAACGTATTTTATTAGTAATATGACATTTTATTAATAAGGAATTTATAATTTGTATAAAACATTTTCGTTAATCTATCTAAATCTTAATTGCCTCTCTAAATTTGCTGCTTATTAATTTTTTCCGGAAATAATCACGCTGAGAAATAATAGCTCATAAGCGAACGTTGTTTATATTTCTTTTACTAATAAAACCCATTGCCTGCCTTAATTACGTATATTAACACGATATTTTGTGTTTTTTTATACCACACCTACCTATAACTGTGACTGTGATTAATATTTCCCGTTTCACATTTCTCATTAATAACAAAAAAATAGCAAACCCTTATGAATATAAATATCCTTTTAAACACATGACAACAATTTCACTGCTGTTTTGATGATGATGATGATGATGGGTAAAAGATATCCCAGGTATAGAGTTCTTAATCCCTATAGGATATGCGGGTGGTTCCAATTTTTATAACTTACAAACCTTTCCCCGAACGCGTGTTTATTTAACATTTCTACTTTTTTTATTTTCATCATAAAAACATGAATTCATTGAAAAACAAGATTTTTTTTCCCTGCATATTATTTTTCGAAATAAATGTTTGCACTTTTCATCGGGATTTTGCCTATCCCCCAGATTGACTGGAGGAAATAGGGCAGATACACTGTTACGTGCCAATTTGTAATTTTGTATTGAAAGGGGTGCGCGTTTAATATGCTGTGTTTATGATACATGAAAAAATAATTTATCAGTAAAATGAATGAAAAAGACACGAAATCATTTCTTTTCAAAAAAGCAAAAAAAAAAATTATAATAAAATTCTACACAATAATAATAGAGACAAAAATTTATTGGCGGCCGTTGGGAAATTGATGATGACGTTGCCTAATGGAATCGTTTAATTAACGGAGTTGAGATTAAAATTTATCACGTATTATTCTAAGAAAAATAGTTTGCGGGTGTGGAACGCTGATGTTTATTGATATTCGTTTTTTTTTTTGTAAGCATTTTAGCAGTGATTATGTAGATGAAATTTTTTTTCTGTTTAAAAAGGATAGGTTTAATGGTGAAAGGACAAGGAGTAGCGATCCTATTTCTGGCGTTGTATACTTGGTTATTCGATTTATAAATGTCTTTTTAATTAATTAACTTGATACAAATGTGGTCACACCCTGTGACAGTAGTAGGGAACCTCCTATAAATTCCTTAATATGTTAAGCTATGTTCATTTCCTTGAATATTTATTATTCTAGCGTAGTTTTTATTATTTCCATAAGCTTAAATCAAAATATTTACATGCTTTTTTGCTTTTCCTTTATTTAGCTTTGTAGGTAAGTCAAAATAAGATTCAATTTATTACTCTTTTTATAGACAATAAAAGGAGTTCGTTAGAAAAACCATGTATACTATTTTTGGCTTTTAAACATAAAGAATAATTAAAATAAGCCAATGTAAGTTGATTATTTGAAAATGTTTTGGGTAAACTGTGTCTTTTGAGGATGAGTAAGCAAAACCGTAGCCAGAATTGAATTTAAGGTAGGGCAGCGGTGGAAACAGGAAGGGCAGAAATCAAAATGATGCTTAATGTTATCTGGCAAAAAAATTATAAAGGGTGGTTTTCAGCCTGGCAATACTTTTTTCAGAGTTGGCCTTTTTGACAGCTGTCACTTGATTTATGCTCAGTTAGGTTAGCCATTTCATAATAAATAGACTTTCTCTTGAACAACGTTTGCGAATCGTAAGAAATTTATTACCTAAATAATGGTTCGGTTCTCGCGACACATCGCGAAACAATCAATTTACTGAAGGAAACATTTGTTGAGGTGCCAAATATTCTCTTTTGAGGCATCAATCGACTCGGACTTATCTGCGTAGATAACACATAACCGACTTCACTTAACCCCACAAAAAACAACTCTACGACGCGAAATAATGCGCTCACCAAGCTAAATCTTAACATAAGTACAAATTTTTGGGTCCATAAAATATTCAATTTATGACCTCCTTAACGCAAGAGCTAGCGCAGAATCTCGTTAGGTTACGTTAGGTTAGGTTAGAAGGGCTGATAATACGGTTAACCGCATCTTCTCACTCGGATCTCGTTGGATCCATTGCGCTCCCCAGGGAAAAGGTGGGAAGTGAGGAGGGATAGGGAGGAGTTTAAAGGGAAGTTTTAAGTGAGAAAGGCCTCCTTGAACCATCCTGAGTTCTGAATGAATTTAAGAATGTTTTTTAGTAGCAAGACAGAGATGTCGCCCAGTTCGTCGAAGAAGTATAGGGCTTTTTTTCTGGTTCTAGCTAGGCTGGGGCATTCACACAAGAAGTGTAAGGAGCCCTCCTCCGCCTTTTCATCATGACATCCTCAACATAAATCCGATGAGCTGATACCCAATCTGTTCATGTGGATTCCCATTGAAATGTGGCCCGTTAGAACTCCACACTATGATAGATAATTGATATTTAGCCAAAGGTTCCTTGAAACCCGATAGATGACCATCTGACATTTGCAGCTTCCAAAAAACTTAGGTGGAGCTTCTCGGTAAGGGAGGGGCAAACTGATTCAGGATTTCGGTTAGGCGAAGGGCAACCTCAAACTAAAAATAATTTTGTTACAAATATCTTGCTTTAAAATGCATCCAAAAGAATATAAATTGCTTAATGTATGAAATATATTGTGATTAAGGGGAGCAAGTGCCGCTACCTGCCCTCCCTTGCATACGCCCTTGCTTAATGTCATTGACTATCATTTATGAAATTAAGTGTTTAATTTTGTAAGCTTTAGTAGGACTACTTCTCTACAATTCACCTCTTAAAAGTGGGTATGTTAAAAAGTTTTGGTTGACCTTATTTTAAAAACTAACATGGACCACACAATACACATTTTTTTTTTAGGTTTCTTTTTCAATATTTTTTAGGAAACGATAAAATAGAATTTGTTTTAAAAAACACCTTTGAAAGTGGGTGGGGCAAATATTTTACATCATGGTTTGTTCTTAACCTGTTATTAGGGCAATTAGTTTTTTTTTTCATACAAATTGGTCAAAAAAATAAATTTTTGCCAAAAATGCAACCATAAGTGGGCGTGGAAAGTTTTTTTTTTAAAGTTTTGTACAAATTACTACAAATTAAATAATTTACAACTTTTTAAGGAACAAACCCCTCATTTATATCAAGATGTGAGCTTTTTATTGAAAATGTGGGCAGAAAGTTTCGTTATTTTTGTTATTTTTCATCAGGTCTAAAAATTTTATCTTAATTGGTTGGCTGCTTCTGATTTTATAAATTTAAAACCGCCTCTCTATACAACTTGAATTACTGTGTGGTGGATGTTATGACAAAATTTTATTTTTATGGAAGTGCATTGGTATTTTAAGGTAGGGCATTTTTAATTTTCTATGATGATAGCTTTCTATCACGTTTTCTATCATGATAGTTTTGTGTCATCATAGTTTTCTTACATGATAGTTTCGTATCAGGATAGTTTTCTTTCATAAAAGATTTTCAATCAATATAGTAATCTGTCATGATAGTTTTCTATCACGATAGTACTCCTTTATGATAGTTTTCTATCATAATAGTTCTCCATCATAATATTTATTTTTTCTATCATGATAGTTTTTTTATCACGATAGTTTTTTCTGTCATGATAATTTTCTATGAAGATAGTTTTGGATCATGAAAGTTTTCCATGATAGTTTTTTCTATCATGGTAGTTTTCTATCACGATAGTTCTCTATCATGATAGTTTTCTATTCTGACAGTTTTAAGTCATGATAGTGCCTTGCCTCGCAAAATATCTCACTGATTCTCTTCTCACTTTCTTCATTATATCGTTTGTCAATATTTCTCGTCGTTTTTTTTTTGGAACACTGACATTGGAACAAATAAAGGCGATAAATTATGTTCTTTTATGTCATAAGCAGTTTGAGCCTTACCATCAGTTATTTGTGCCATCTCTGAAAAATAAAAAATATGAACTGATTTATCCATTTTACACCTCAGAGAACTATGTCACACCAGGCTTAAAGCAAGCATTAAGGTGTCGACGCTCATCATCATAAGTGCAAGTGTTAGTAGTTAGTAAAAACGAAAGATAACACAAGCACATATGAACGTGCAAATACAAATACAGATATATTAACTAAACAATAAGAACAATATAAAAATTAACATATACAAAATGACAAAATTAATACATAAATTAAAAAAACAAATAATTAAAAATACACTAAGATAACAAAAAACAAAAATAACATATAATAAAAAAAAACTAAAACAAATAAATCATGCTGGTGGTGCACTGGTTTTTAATATATTTTTAATACAGATCTTACTGAAATGAAAATCTAATAAGCAAGAGTAAGTGTTATATAACCTACTCATGCGAGAAAGCGGCTCATGCATGCCGTAATTTGTTCTGTGATAGGAACAGTTAATTAAATCAAGTCTACGTAGATGGTAAGATCCCCCACGATAATTAAATGATATATTAGATAGCAAATCTGGAGCGTCGATGGAACCAGTAATGAGTTGATGAAAAAAAATTAAATCATTGTTTACACGCCTTTGGGAGAGTGTTTGCAACTGCAAGAGCTGGATACGGTGTTGGTAGGGAGGAAGATTAAAGGGATCTTCCCATGGGAGGCCTTTAAGTGAAAACCGAATGAAGTTATGTTGGACAGCTTCAATTCGGGACTTATGGATTTCGTAGGAAGGAGACCAAACTTGGGAAGCATATTCCAGATGAGGACGTACATAACAGTTGTACAAAGCCAGTGTCACATATGGGTCATCAAATTCCTTACACCACCTCTTGACAAATCCAAGCATAGAGTTAGCTTTACTAACTATTGAACTAATATGCTCGGTAAATTCTAAACTACAATTAAAGTGGACTCCAAGATCACGAAAGTTGGAAACCTGACTAAGAGCATGGTTAGATATTAGATAGGTGGTACTACTAGGAAACTTCTTTTTTGAGAATGTAATAAATTGGCATTTGGAAGCATTAAGGATAAGACCATTTTTATTGCACCAGATTGTAAAGTTAGAAATGTCATTTTGAAGTGCAACACGATCAAAATCATTTTGTATAGCTTTAAAAATCTTCATGTCATCAGCAAATATTAAAATCTCACTGGAAGAAATGCAAGATATGACATCATTAATGGCTAAAATGAAGAGCAAGGGACCAAGATGACTTCCTTGCGGAACACCAGACAGTGTAACAAAAGGATTAGATAAAGTATTACGAAATTTTACTATATAGGACCTGTTTTTAAGATAAGAGTAAATCCATTCAGTGAACTTTGGGGGAAAGCCGTATTGTTTGAGTTTGAACAAAATTACATTATGTGAGAGTTGATCAAAAGCCTTAGAAAAGTCTGTATAAATGCAATCGACTTCAAGGCCACTTTCAAGGGCATTGGAACATTTATTATAAAAAGACAAGAGGTTGGTTACAGTAGATCTCTTTTTCATAAAGCCGTGTTGTTGATTGCATATAATGTTTCTAGACAAAAATGAAACTGATTCACACACAACCTGTTCAAATAATTTAGGGATACAGGAAAGTTTGGAAATAGGTCTATAGTTATTAATATTAATTTTATCACCTTTTTTAAAAACTGGTTTAACAAAAGCACTTTTCCAGATATCTGGAAAAATGCCTGAATTAATAGAAAGCTGAAAAATGTATGAGAGAGGAAACGCAAGTATAGAACGGCAATTTTTTAAAACAATTGGTGGAATTCCATCGGGACCAGAAGAAAAATCGTCATGAAGAGTGGACATGCACTGAATAATTTTATCCATGTCTATAGGGATAATATTGAATTCAACTTTGGAGCAGTTTTGCATATAATCAAAATAATGGGCATCAATATAAAAAGGCTTATCGGAATATGATTTACTAAAATGAATGGCAAATGCATTGCAGATATCAACAGAAGTATTAAGATGAGTATTTTCGGAAACGAAGTGAGCAGGATAGCCATCAGATTTTTTTTTCGAGTTAACAAACTTCCAAAATGTTTTAGGATCTTTTTTAAGCGAGCAACCTACTTCATTTAAGTGGTTCGAATAAAGAATTTTAGAAAGTATATTAAAGTCTTCAAAAAGAGTTTTGTACAAATCATGATTGACAGAAGTTGGATTGATAATATAGCGTTTCCAAGCCTTATTCCTCTTATTACGCAGAGAATTAAGTTCTTTGGTGTACCATGGTTGGGAAAAGCTTGAATTTCTTAGGATTTTAAGGGGAATAATTTTTAACATACTATTTTTAAGGATCGAATAGAAGCATGAAACTGCTAAGTCAATATTTTCGAAAGTTGATATCTTGTGGATACCTTCTCTCAATAATTCATCAGAAAGTAAACTGAAGTTCGCTCTCCGAAAGTCAAAAGTATAAACACAGTCGTGTGTATTACATCGATCATAAATTTCGGTATCAACACTAAGAACAATATCCAAAGGAGGGTGGTAGTTATCTATGTTAGTTATGCCGCGATTAGATTTGAAAACAGCAGAATTAACAGAGTCAGATGAGAAGACTAAATCGAGTGTTCGATTTTTAAAGTTCTTGATACAGTTTATTTGCTGTAAGTCATTTGTTAATAAATTGTCGAGAAAACTAAGCTCGCGTTGAGAAGAGGAAGAAGAAGCGACTAGAAAAGAACCATGGTCAGAAGGAACCCAATTAATTTCGGGTAGGTTAAAGTCTCCAATAAGCAATATCGTGTTGTCAGAACAAGATAATTCTGAAACAAAATCTAAGACTAAAGAGACCTCATTATAAGCGGAGACAGGACTCTTTGGAGGAATGTAAACATTAATGAAGTAAATAATTTTTGAATAAACACATACTTTCACACACAAAACGTCAATTGTTGTAGAAAATGGAAGAACTAACTGCGAGGACAAAAAAGAATTTTTGATAGAAATTAAAACGCCTCCACCTACTTCATTTGGTTTGTCCAAATGACGATCTTTTCGATAGACCGAATATTCAGAATTAAAAAGTTCAGTGTTCAAATGGCTTGGATTTAGCCAAGTTTCGGTAAGAATAAAAATGTCATGCGGGAGTACATGAGAATTTAAGTAGATATCAGTAGTCTTGCTACGAAGCCCTCTTACATTTTGATAAAAGAGAGAAATTTTATTTAGTTTTTTGAGACAGGGTCAGATCCAGAAATGATATTATTTCTATTACGAAAAGAAAATTCCTTTACTGAAGTTCCATCAGGCCATGATTCAAGATTTGTAATAGAATCGAATAGTGATGGAGGTGAAAAAATTTTAAATGACGAAACAAAACTGTCAGGCTTACTAATTTTTATACATTGCTTACTATGTAAGTTTGGTGCTAGACCAAAATTAGACGTGTGCGAGATCAATTTGCGGGGCCCCTTGATAAAAGAAGAAAAAGATTTCTTGCAATTAAAAATCTAATTTATGTAGTAGAACCTTTAGCGACTTGTTTCACTAGGCTAGTCTGTTGTTTTTTTCCCAGATTGATGAAAAAATGATGAAAAAGCAATTTTCCAGGGTGTTCATCAAGTAATTTCCGCCCAGTTTTTAACTAAGACTTATAAAGATAACTCCTCAGGAATGTCATAACTGTTTGGGTTTAAGTTAGCTATATTACTCAAAACATTGAATTTGATTAAAAACTTTCAAGTTGCCATGGTTTAGAACATTGTGTGCGTAAAGAGATTTTAGTCCGTTTTTGTTTCAGTGATACCTGATTTGATTAATAAAGTGTCACGGAATTTTTATGGATATTTTTCTGGCCTGTATTAAGTTTTCTTTAAAAAAATATCTGCGCAAATTGCATTTTCAATAAAATTAACCATAAAGTCTTACCTTTATGAAGGCAGACATATTCCTTAAACGGAAGTACTTTTTTCTATGAGAAAAAAGTAGAATTGCTATAAGTTTTTTGGTAGGATTTTTTTTTTTTTTGAAAATTCTGTTATAAATCCAGTTTCTGCACCAGAGGTACCTGCATTTTTTTTCCAATCAAATCAACTTTAAATTTAAAAAAGATAAACGAAAAGCGATTAATTCCAAGAAAAATGGAATGGAATTGCTTTCGGAAGAAAGTTGAACATAAACTTTGATTTTTTCAAACATTAAAAGTTTGTCTGTCGGGGTATTCGTCAAGGAATTTTTGTCTGCTTTTTTAGATTAACACCTGTGAGAGTGTCCAAAAACGAATGGTGTTCAATCAAAAGCTACAAAAAGGACATTACTAGGGTCCGTTGATTCACACTTTTGAACGAGATTGTCACAACTTTTGTAACAACAAAAGAAGCTGCCTTTTTGGTTTTTTGTACTAATGGATTCTTAAAATACCAACGATTCACAAATGACTTGACTTGCCTAATTTTTTCACAACTTCTTGTCACATTTTAACTTTCGTCAGGTGTTAATATAGCTTGAAAAGTGGTTCTTGGCTTAACACCTCTAAAGCTATCTATTAATATAACTTGCAGCATTATGCAAATGACTTAGCTTTTTACATTATGTCATTAGCTCTCGGTCGTATTTGTTTAAATTTCGCATGTATCGTTACTTTTTATGCTTTGAAGCATGCTTAACATCTATTAAATAATGCAGCAAAAGATTGTAATTTTTCTTATAGTTCGCAAATCGCTTCTCTCATCCACTCGGATGAAAATCTTTTGAAATTAAAGGAACACAAATTGAAAATTGAAATTCGGGCGAGAACTGTAACGCAAGCTTCATGCAAAAACTATTAACTTTAAAACACGAAGATCTCTTTAGGCGTTGCTGGGCCCTCGAAGCGTGGGGTCGTGTGCAGTGGCACACACAGCACATGCCTTCCGTCACCTTTGGTTGTGGTGACAAAAAACTGACTGAATCTCACATATTAAGTTTTTCGATGATTTCTAAAATCATACCAGTTCCATTTGTATGTACGGATTTTTTGTTAAAATCACAATCAATGGCCTTCAAAATTATTGTCATTGTTCCGTTTGCAAAAGAATTATTTTTTACAATTAATCATTAAATTATAACATCCTTATATCAATCAGATTTTCAAGGAACAAAAAACTTTTGAAAATTTTTTAATTTTGTTTTCGTGAAATTTTGTGGCACATCTTTCAATACCTATCAACCTCCTCTTTAAGAATTATATGTCTTTGTTAATGCCTTAATTTGCTTTTAATAAAATTAATTATGTATTTAGGTTTCATATTTCCAAGGAGAATTGATTTTCTGAAAAACAGAACAAGGACTTTAATTTCAATTTCTCAAATACTTTTTATTTCTTTTCGTTCACACAAATTTAATTGCCAAAAAAATATTACAAAATTCATTAATTTAGGTTGCATAGATAAATCAAAAAGAATTTCCCTGGAAAAATATCAAGATTTTGTGGAATTTTGACAAAATGATTTTCCATTATTGCAAATTCATTGAAAGCCATGAAAGTTAAAATCCTTCGTTATGAAATATCAATACATAATCATTTCTAAACACCAAAATAAAATTTCAATTTGAATGGCCTATTTTCTGGAATAACTAGTCAAAAAGTCTTTTTGTCTGGTTTTAAATAATTGATAACTTTCATTTATCTTTATCAAGCTAACCAGGAGCTAGTGGACATAAAAATATCAAAGTGTGTTTCTTTTGATCATAATTTTGGCAAAGGGATTTCTAATCTGAATAAATGCAGTGAGTAAATGTGCTCTCATAGTTTTTTCTAGTCCAGATTGCATACTTTGAAGTACCTTTTAAATTTGTATGCTCCTTTCTGAGAAGGTATATCAAGGATAATTAATACATTAGAAAAAAAAACTCTTTAAAAGTCTGTTTTTTTTTTAGTATAATGATACTGTCGGGACATTTGCATGTTTTAAAAGCAGGACATATTTTTTTTTAATTAGGAAAAGTATGTTAAAAGTATTTTTAGTCAAAACTTTTTACTGTCCATGTAGTCTAAAGGGAATGTAAGGACACTCTCTACGCCAGGTGCTACTCTAAAACTTGAATCTGTCCTCTAGCGGTACAGGGCAGACATTACAACAATCCAAGAGATACGATGGATAAAATCAGGTCTAATGAAAAGAAAAAATAGTGAAATTTATTACAGCTGTCATCAATATTGCACATGAGAGGATGCGGATTTGTCGAGAGAAATCGACCCAGGACAAAAGGTATCGATTTTAAGCCGATTAGCGATCACCTGGCTGTGATCCGCATCAAAGCTACTTTCCAAAACATAAACCTAATATGTGCGTGCACACGCACCTACCAATGAAGGAATCTAACAAGGAGGAAAAAGTACCCCGTGGATGAAACCTACGGAGCCTGTCCAGAGAACGATGTCAAAGTTGTGCTCGATGTTAAAATCAGGAGGAAAATATCTTTTGCTAAAGCTCGTAATATGGTGAAAAGTAGCACAAGGTTCCCCAGATGAAGGATACACATAGCAACCTGGCGATCTCCAGATGGTCGAACCACCAACCAAATCGATCATGTGCTATAAGTGTAGCAAGGCACGAATCGAACATCTTGTACTTGCGAACTTTCCGAGGTCCAAATGTGGATTTTGACCACTTCTTGTTGTGACAAAGTTAGAATCCGACTTTTCAAGGAAGACCACCCAAAGAAAAAAATTAAACATTGCATGCCTAAGCACATCTGAGAAAGCCAGAGACTACAGTAAGCAATTGACCGGGAAACTTTCTGCCGTACCCCCAGCCACAAGTGTTAACAACCAGTAGAACCAGTATCCTGACATCATTAGGGAGACAGCAGAGACCACCATAGGCTATAAACCACCAAGAAAAGAGAACCCGTGGTATGATGAAGAATGCACGGTATTGAAGCACGAAGGAAAATGCTGCAACGGAAAACAAGAGCAGCAAGAGAGAGAGAGTACCGTGAAAAGAGAAGGAGAGAGAGAAAAAACCTGTGCAGAAAGAAAGGGGCATCCAAAGCCTATCAGCACAGATATCTCGAGGAGTTTAGCACTGCCACTAACACGCATTTGTTGTACAAATAAGCCAAGCAGCTGGTATGTGGATATAAAACCGGCACGCAAGCTCTTCGAAACAGCGAAGGGAAACTAGTCACCAAAGCACAGGGAATTGTAGACGTGTTTAAGCAGCATTTCTAGCAGCTGCTCTATGGACATTCTGTAGAGGAAGTGACAGGAGAACAACACCAGACAATAAATATCCAGTCCCAGCGCCCAGTACTGAAGAGATTAAGAATAAGAAAGCCATCCACAAGCTTAAGAACAACAAATCCACCGGCTCGGATGGCCCACCTGCGGAACTCTTCAAGTACGGAAGAGATGTCTTAGTAGGGTGCATGCACCAGCTCATCAACCAAGTGTGGTTGGAGAAAAATATGCCCGAGGACTGGTCAGTTAGCTCCATATGCCCAATCTACAAAAAGGCCAGCAAAAACTACAGAGGTATATCCCTGCTTAATTTTGCATACAAGATCCTATCCAACGTACTATGTGAGCGTCTTAAATCTTTTTGCAACAATATGATCGGCACGTACCAGTGTGTCTTTAGGCCAGGCAGATCAACGATAGACCAAATCTTCAAATTTAAGCAATTTCTAGAAAAGACCAACGAATTTCAAGTCGAGACCCACAATTTTTTTTTTTCGACTTCAAAGCCACATATGATAGCATAAGACGCCAAGAGCTTCTATTGGCGATGTCGGAACTCAGGATCCCGAGAAAACTGTTCTAGCTATGCCACATGACGTTACAAAATACGCGGTGCAAAGTGCAAATTCCGAGCTATTCCATGCAGACATGCACTAGGTTCAGACAAGGAGATACCGTATCATGTGACTTCTTCCACCAAGTCCTGGAGCAGATAGTTCTCAAGAGTGGTGTTAACCCCGAAGGCACTATCTTCCACAGGTCTTCGCAACTGCTTGGCTATGCAGATGACATTGACATCACCGGCCGCTCCAAGTCAGCTGTACTAGAAGCTCTCACAGCTATTGATGAACAGGCGAAACGCTTTGATCTTGAAGTGAATGAGGACAAAACAAAGTATATGCTACGAGTATCAACAAACAAAACTTCATCTGTCCATCACCTAGGACAAAACGTCACTGATGGTAGCAGATATTTCAAGGTAGTCAAGGTAGTCCCCCGCCGCGGAAAAATATCAATCCCACGAGTGGTGCCTTAGTGAAAATCGGATGAAAAATTACATTAGCCAACCACTGGTACTTCGGTTTGGCCAAGCAAATGGGTTTAAAACTCCTCTCCCGAAAGACAAAGGGGAATTGATACTGGGCACTTCCGAAAGAAAAATTCTTCAGCGAATATTTAGTCCAGTATGCGAGTAGGGCGAATATGGAGGAGAAGATTGAATCGTGAATTGTACGAGCTGTACCAAGATGTGAATGTAGTCCAAAGACTCAAAACACTTCGACTACACTGGCTCGGTCACATCGAGTGAATGGACAACAATGCTCCAGCCAAGAAAATCTTCTAATCCCAGCTCTCAGGTTGGAGACGACCAGGAAGACCGAACTTCCACTATAGGGACCAGGTGGTTTCAGAAGCAATAACGCTTGGTCTTGATGACTGGAGAGATCGTGTGTGGGACCGCAATTGATGTAAGACCGTAATATCTCAGACAGAGACATTCCATGGATCGGAAGCCGGATATGTAAGTAAATAAGGTAAATCTAACACTGAATATAAGGTTACACGAATCAGGTTTATTTCTGAAATGCCTGTATTTTTAAATTAGATTGTGCACCTAGTGAATTTAACAAGACCCAGGCTGATTATTAACTTGACGTTTTTCCCTCAGTGTACCATGTCAAAAAGTGTTTACATAGTGTGAGTTATATGTATATGGATGTGTGATATTTCATACCACATCTCCCGTTGCGTTATTATAAATATCTCCCCAAGTCTTCGAACTCCAACCCTTCATACCAATAAAAATAATTTAAAACAATAATAAGCAGACAAAGTGACATCATTTATCCACACATAAATGAATAATTGATAATTTAATATATTTCAAAATTATCACAACCTATAAACAAGTAGCCATTAATTCCACATCGTCAGACAAGAATTTCAATTATTTTAATTACATACACGTAGTTAGGCAGGCACTGAAAATACAAAAGCCTTTGAGCTAAAACAGCATCACCAGCATCCTTGAAGCCAAACAAATAACTTACATCGTAGGTGCCTAACTTTTCGGAATGGTGCATTATGAAGATATCTTTGATTTTATGGTACGAGTATAACGGCAACATTTTGGTTGCCTGGAAGGTATTGTTATATCGGATTTAACTCCTTGATATCAAATTTAGAAATAACCAATAGTCATTGCACCAAATATAAATTTATATGTGTGGATGTTATTATGTAGGTCGGTCTACACATTTTCTATTACAAGGAGGTTGGACAGGAAATATATTATTTGATTATTAAACTGAAACCTTAAATAGTGCACACACTTGAGATATCAAAGACAGAGGAGTGTATTATATCTAAATGACGTTTCTTCGAAATCCTTAAACAATAATGTAGCAGGCACACGCTGTCGTAGCCATCGCTATCGCCATCAACATCACACAAACTGCATCCCTAACTCTCTTCCGTCTTAGATGTAGGTACCATCAAGGCTGTAAGGGATATACGCCATAGATTGGCAGATTTAATTAATATTCTAACCGAATTATATTATCATGTATTGGTAATTAAATTATTTGTTGATTTTGAACTCAACGGCAATAGAGACTCATCTTGCTTATAGAAGTACACTTGTGGTGTACACGAGTGTATAACTTACAAGCAATACAATCACATTCACATGCATACAAGCCAGGGTCATATAAAGACCAAGTATGAACTGCACCTTGATGCTTGGAAATTCCCTGAGGGGAAATGACATTACTAAATTTCAGGACAACATAATCTATTTGTGATAATAAACGTTGTTAATGCAGAGACGTTGTCGTCATCGTCGTCGTCGTCGTCGTCCGTGTCGTCGTGGAGGAATATCCTGCATGACTATATACGATGACCATCTAACGAGTTGCACTTACATATAGATAAACCAGGATGGGGATATAGGAAGTAGTATGACCTGTGGAGACCATCGACGGACGGTGATGGTGGTGCTGTTGAACATGGACATTCCGACATTCGAGTTTCGAGCAGAGATGACTTTTAAATTAATGTTTCTTTCTGAGAAACTATATTTTTGATTTTTTTGTTGTTCATTTGAATATTTTAGTAACATTTCGTTCATAAATGGATCAAGAGAAAAGAAGATTTAGTACTTAAAAGATAACCTTTCTAAAAAGTCGTGTATTTATTTGAAACTTGCTGGGTAAGTAAATTCATTAAATTAAAAAGAATATATTAAGGGAAAGTTATATAATTTTGAATACATAGCCATAAATTTATTAAAAATTTAATTTTTGTATAAAACTGGAAGTTTAATTTTAAATGACATTCATATTAATGTTAAGAGATCAACAATATAAAAAGTATAAATCACGACTGGGTCGCAAGTACTTGTTCTTATGTTCAAGAAGCTTAGAATTTCAGAAATTGCATAGGTACCTAGTCGTATACAAATTTTTTTTGAGAAAAAAAATTAGTATAAAAAAAGGGGTTTATTAGTTTGAATTGAAAACAAAAAGAAATACCATCTGAATTTTTGAACAAATAAATGGTATTTATGTAAAAATCGGTTATATTTTTAAAATTATTTTTAATATTATAGAAATCTATTAAACTTTCAATAAAATTTTTAAGGACAAATTTTGGTGACCCAATTTTAAGTTTTTACCAAGCGGATAAATATTAAATTTCAAGACAAATTATCAACCCAGTTTTGATATATCAAATTTCCCAAAAAAAAAAAATTGAAATTTTTCTTAAACATTATTTTTTTCATTTTGATATGCAATATTAAATATACTTTTTGGAAATGTATGTAATTTTTTTTTTTTTAATTCAATAAGCCAATGATGAAGAGTTCATAACAAATAAAGCGATCTAGGGAGGTACTGTTAATAGTGTAGTGATCATTCTACCAAATGATTCTAGCTTCCTACGCTACTGACTACGCCACTGACCACGCCCATAATAATAGGTTAGTATTCATTTTTAATATAAAAAATCATTCTAGTAACTATAATCACACCGACAAAAGTTTTATCAAAACCGTGGAGGTCGTTTTAGAAAAAAAAATAAGTTTTTCTTCAACGGTATTTAACATTTGTATGGAAAGAACCAGTGGTGGAATAAGGTTGTTAGAAGCCCATGGTGGCAATGCTAAATGAGGCCCCTTATGTGATCAAATATTTGTTTGGTGTTAATAACGTCAGCTTTTAGGACAGCAAAAATGAATCACTTGTTTATCTCAAATATGGCTCAAACGGCTACTTTTCAATCATTTTGTTTTTTTAAATCTGTTATTAACGGGCTCATCGATTTTTTAAATGCACATTTAATTTGTTAAAAATATTGCATATTAAAATTTAAAAAGAAATTAAAAATTCGATAACTCAAAAACTTTTTGAAGAAATTTATTAATTTCAGTTTTTAATAAATATTTCAAATTGGCATACCAAATTTACAAATTGTATAAATAAATAATATATTTTAAGGAACCCACTCTATCGATTTTTTTTTGTTTCATATGTTTATATAATTTTTAAAGTAATCAAATAATGGCATTCTTGTTTTTGAGCTCTGTGGTTGTGATTGTTTTGAGGGCTGCCATTTTGTCAAAATTTGTATTACATGTTTGATGTTTATTTTTTTTTCTTGTTTGGTTCCTTAAAATTAAAACCAAGAAGTTGAAATTTTAAAGTTTCTAAAGGGTGATTTCTTAGCTGGTTTGGTTTTGGCAACACTGGTTTTGACAGCTGACGTGTGTTTAGTACCTTGTGTCACTGTCAAACAGCTTCAGTTTGGTTTGCAATTTAACCATGGATCGTCTTACAAATGAACAACGCTTGCAAATTATTGAATTTTACTACCAAAATTCGTGCTCGGTTCGAAATGTTCATCGCGCGCTGCTTCCATTTTATGGTCGGCATTCTCGACCTTCTGAGCAGTCTATTCGGAAGATTGTGACCAAATTTCGCACCAAATTTACTTTGTTGGACATTAAACCACCAACACGTTTACGTACTGTGCGTAGTGAAGAAAATATTGCGGCCGTATCAGCTAGTGTGACAGAAGACCGCGAAATGTCGATTCGGCGCTGTTCCCAGCAGTTAGGCCTTTGTTACAGCACTACGTGGAAAATTTTGCGGAAGGCTCTTGGAAAGCTGGCCGAGGATCCGCTTTTTTATCGAAAAATTGTGTTCAGCGATGAGGCTCATTTTTGGTTGAATGGGTACGTAAATAAGCATAATTGCCGCATTTGGAGTGAAGATCAGCCAGAAGCATTGCAACAGCTACCAATGCATCCCGAAAAAGCCACTGTTTGGTGCGGTTTATGGGCCGGCGGCATTATTGGGCCATATTTCTTCAAAGATGATGCGAATCGCAGCGTTACTGTCAATGGTGAACGCTACCGAGCGATGATAACAAACTTTTTTTTGCCCGAAATGGAAGTTTTTGACTTGCATGATATGTGGTTTCAACAAGACGGTGCCACATGCCACACAGCACGCGAAACAATGGCGCAATTGCGAGGCGAGTTTGGTGAACAGTTTAATTTCACGTTTCGGGCCGGTCAATTGGCCGCCTAGATCGTGCGATTTGACACCATTAGATTATTTTTTGTGGGGGTATGTCAAGGCTAATGTCTATAGGGACAAGCCCGCTTCGATTGACGCACTGGAAGCCAACATCCATGCATTCATTCGTGAGATACCGGCCGATATGTGTGAAAGAGTATGCCAAAATTGGACTCAGCGGATGGGCTACCTGAGACGCAGCCGCGGTCAACATTTGCATGAAATTATCTTTAAACATTAAATTGCAAGGTTCAAACTATCGATTCAAATAAATATTTCATTCATTTTTTGGAATTTTTGGTGTTTTTTTTTTTTAAGTTCTAAACCTCTTAAAAAATCACCCGTTACTTCTACTGATCTCATTGTCTCCACCCATGCCATTTTTTCTTGTGATATAAGAACTATAGGCCAGGTTTTGGATTAGTGCTAAAACAAAAAAATTCGAATAACTCTCCAGAGGGGAAATTGAAATTTTTTTAACACAATCAATAACGGTACTTGCCTTTCAACCTAAATGAAAAGCATATTTATCTCAAGAAGGGCTGTAACGATTTTGATTAAAAAAATCAGTGTATTATTGAAAGTATGATGTACTTTCTGATAAGAAAAAAAAATACCGAAAACCGTTATTAACTGTTCCTGGCGTATAACGGTTTTTTTAATTTTTCGATTTTTTAACTAACAACTCAAACGATTTCAGTCAAAATTTGTACGCAAAAGCTCTTTTTAAATGTTAATCATAAAGCGTATCAAAATTTTGAAAAAAAAATTAATTTTGGATTTAAGAAAAGAAATATTAAAAAAATATTTTTGAAAATTTTGAAACTAGGTTTAAAATTGTTTTTTAATACATACTCAAAATTCGCATACCAATTTTTTTTTTTTGAAAATGTAATTAAAATTTTATATATAAGAAATAAGAGAACCGTTTCAATGGTTTTAAATGTTTTGTATATATATTTATATTTTTTCAAGTAATCAAATGGCATTCGTGTTTTTTAGCTCTAAGTTTCTCAACTAGTTTTCATACAATTCAAAGATCGATTTAAATGCTTTTTCTATGTTTTCTTATATTTTTTTATATGCTAATAGTTCTTAATTCCAAGCAACTTGAACATAAGAGCAAGTACGTACGATCCACTCGTGCATTTTATTTTTGTTAACAAGAACAGAATCTATTTTTTCTCAAAAATGGCTACACGACGTTTCTTTAAAAAAAGTCAATAAATTTCCTTAAGTAAAGGTTTCCATTGTGTGGGAAACCATTTTTCAAAAAATAGTTATTAATGGTGCTTCCCAAATAGCTTACCATATTTTTTTTATTTTTCGATTTTCTTCAAAATGGTAATTTTGATTTCAATAATTTTTTCATGCAGAAGCTTCTTAGCAATATTAATGCTTAGTTTTTTCACCGAAATTTTCGAAAAAATATTTTTTGGGTTTTTGAAAAACTTTCAAAAATTTTGTTTTGAAAAATACAAGATCGATTTTTATGAAACTCGTTATTTTAAGATTTTTAAGACTCCTTAAAGTATTTTAAGAAAAAATAAAAAATAAAAAATGTTTAAGAAACCTTAGGGAAAATATTTTTTCTTAAAAATGGCTGATACTATTTCTATCAAACTTTTTCTTAAAGCTTTAAATTAGTACGTTATACTACCAAACATTATAAAAGTTTACAAATAGCAACTATTAATGGTATACTTCTCATAGAATATTTTTTTTTTTAGTTTTGAATTTTCTCATTAGCAGCAGAACAGGTATTTATTTCATTTTTTATACACAAATTTCAAATAAGATTAAAAAATATTCCATACCAAAATGTTCAAAAATAAAGTTTTTGAATTTCTTAAAAACGTTTTAATTTTTTTTTGAAAATTCGATATCTCAAAAACGGATTGATATTTTTTTCTTGAAATTTCATTGTTATATGTACATAAATAAATACTTACGATTTTCATGCCAAAAGTTTCCTTTAAAAATCTTCTAAGAATTTGATATAATATAAAAAATTATTTCTTCAACGATTAAAAATTTATGTTTTCCATAAAATCTTATTCAATCAAGAACGAAGATGACGTCAATTATTTACATTTCAAACTCTCAAAGAAGTTGTTTTAGATAGTTTCAAAATAGTAATTAATGTTTTTAAACATTTTCCTTTAGTGATTTCCATGTTCTTACATATTATTTTCTTAAACCGTCAGCACCTTGAACATAAGAGCAAGTACGTGGGACCCAGTCTTGCATTTTATTTTATTTTCACATCGCATTCGAATTTTATTTAAAATAATTTATGCAACCAAAAATTTACATAAAAAATTACAACTCTGGTGGTCCAAATACGAACCTAAGAGCAATAAGATCATCAGCAAACGGCTTGAGACGTTCATATAATACGCTTGACAGGATCTTTAAGGCGATATTTATAAGACTAATGCCTCTGAAATTGGTGTAGAGAAGGCACCAGCTACTGTAGTCGATTTTTGGTTTGCTATATAGCTATATATGTGTACCTTGATCTCATTCAGATTTTGTAGGCGAATCTCCAGATCATCAACCAAATTGACTTGATGGAAGTCTGCTCTGTGGCGGAATCTTGGCAAACATCGCCTTTAAGCAGCTCGTTGAAGTGATCTCTCCACTTTTCTAGACATTTAAAAGAAGTTGATGTTAAATGCCTCATCTCTGTGATAATATTTCCTTGCTTATCCTTGCAAGCTCCAGGGGCTTGAGCTTGAGCTTGAGAGCTTGTGAACTCTGTGGTTTTTAATTTTAGACCCCAACTACATACACACATACACATTTGTATCAATCTATTCAAATATTTAATAAAAGGTGTGGCAAGATTTTAAACTTATATCTCCTTTTACAGTTACTTGACAGAGTTGATTTATTGATACTTAACTTTGAATGATTTTATAAAATACGTAAAAGTTATGATCTGAATACCTTCATTTGTCAAAATTTTATTTATAAGGAACTTAAATGTTATTAAAAATGTCTTCCTGTCCTTGAACCCCCTGGGTAGTAAAAGTGTCTCTTTATAGGCACAGGATTTAAGGGTTAATGTGATTAAAAATTATGCTCAAATTAGCAGAGATGCCCTTAAGTTATTAAAAGTAGATAAATTTACTATATCCCTTTTATAACCTAAGGGAACAGTTGCACTATGATCAAAATAAGTGAACTGCTCTGTAGGTGCTTTAAGCTTGTTTATTTCCCATGGATGTAAATCCATCATTCTTTTCAATATAACATAATGCGATGGTATCTCTTCCTAAAGTTTCATATTAACCTTAATTTCTACCCTTATTAATTAGTTATCATCTATTTTATCACCAACAGAGCAATGGTAGGTATATAGATAAGCCTACACATAATGTATATAATATAATGTTTTCTAGGGGTCAAATTTATTGAATTAATCATACTTGGGAACCAGTTTACCCATTCAACCAGTGACACAATTAATTAGGATTAAGATTTTATCGCCAATTATTATTATATCGCATGCACAATCTGCCGCTGGCATGTAGAATATATATACTACATATATGTATATATGTAGGTATAAAATATAAACTCTCTCTTATCGTCCATAAGGTGATATACCTTATTCCATGAATCTTTCTCTCTCTCTATATCTTGGTGATGGTGAACGTAAAATATTCTTCGGGGCATTTACAAAGTCCTGCATGGTTGACTGTAGTTAATTAATTTTCCTGCTGTCGATTTTGCTTCCATCCTGGAAGTTGTCACCCTTTTTTATTTTGCTTTCTGTTTCTAGGTACATTTTTATTAAGATATAGGTAGGTACAGTAGGGTGACCGCAAAATATTGGTAATAAATTTTCTAGGTATAAGTTTGTCATAATTTTGTTTTCTTTAGAATCAAAGATATGAAAGTTGCAAGCGAAAAAAAAGTACTGTCAAAAATAAAATCTAGGTTATATGAAAATAGGCGCAGAGGTGAAATATGTTATTTGATGATGTTCGACACATGTAATAATACTTTTTTTCGAGTTCCGAAATGCCAGAATAATTTTCCCAGAGCACCATATTCATTAATACTGTAATATTTTCTTAGGTTCCTTAATAAAACTTATTTACTTTATTTAAACTCCCACTTATTCATTTCACAAATCAAAACACTTCACTTTCTTACTACAACAATTAATTGTTCACCACTCAAATATGCTGCAATTTATTCACCAACTTTTCTTTTTACTTTATTACAATCAATTTTATTCGTTCACAATTAAAAACACAGTGCGTCCTCTCTTAGCCAGCCATGTACATTTATACGTGTCACACAGGTTTCTGAAATATCTTTTAGGTTCTAGTATTTGCTTCTAGAGCTTTTCATAGGGGAAATTTCTTATAAATTACCCTTTGTCGAGTTTTCATTCTGACGTTTTGGGCTTAAAATTCTAAAAAAAAAAAATTGTGGGGCCACAGCTCATGGAGAACCAGGGCCTAGTGACTTACAACTCTCAACCATTCCTGTGTGCGTGTTGTTGGCAGGAATAGAGGGGGCCTACAATTTTTTGCCGAGTCCGAACAGCTTAATGAGAAGCAGTTATTCATGACAAATACTCTTGGAAGATTTGTCAGTTCCTCACAAGAGGCAGGACCTCAGGAAAAACATTTCTGTTCTCAGGTGGAAGTAGCTGGGGAGTCAAACCCAGACCTTCGGCATGACAGTCCAACGCACTAACCATTATGCCACGAGGTACTACTTAAAGTTCTTAAGCTTACCAAATCCCTTCGCTGGTTGGTTTGTATCATGTATAATCCGGAAGATGGCGCTTTTTCATTCGAGAGTCGTTATAGTACAAATGTGATAGCCGTTATAATAATATAAAAACTAAATGCCCTGTATATATCTAAAATTCTTTAGTTTGGTATTGTCTTTACGTTTTGCCAGAACTACTCAAATAGTGGGAATAAAATCAGCTGTGCACAAGTTAGAGCTAATTTGCTTCGTAAAACAGTGAAAAACCAAGATTTATTTTGCAACTTTAAGGTTTGAGTGGCCAGTGGCACAATCTTTTACTCAAATTATTGCTGAGTATTTAAAAATCTGCATAAGCTGATCACATAATTTTGTTAGGCTCCCTCATTAAAAAATGTTTGTGGTCACCCTAATGTACAGGTTACTACACAATTATTATGAACAACAATAAATAACACACAATATAGATGTAAGGTAAATTATATAAGCAATGGTAGAACTATATTACGTTTCCTTAGCACCTCTATTTTTGTACAATATATCTCGAAAATTCAATTATATACCTTCTTAGGCTTTTGAAATTCCTAGGAATTGTGACAGTAATACCAAACAAAAAACTCTTTTTCTTTTTTACAATATTTTATTGTGTTATAAACCAGTCTGGGTTTCGCAAGTTTCAACGTCCTCTGACTTTATACGAAAAATATAAATAATATAATGGTGATTCCTTTTTTTCCTTGATTTCAGCAAACCATTTAACAGTGTTGACGATTACCTACTTTGATTTAGCTAGTCACTATCTTTGATTAAAGATTATTCTGGTTGGTAAATACAATATGGTTTTTAGCCAAAATTTTAGTCAACAAATTCATAGTTTGAGTTGTTGATTTTGGAAATCGTTAATCTTCCAACAAAGGTTGCTTAATTTAATTTAACCAGAAAATGTGAAAAACTTATTACAAATTTAACCCTATGTGAACAAACTGGCCCTTAGAGTTGAAAAAAATAGCGTGTAATCTCATTTTCTTTCCTCCCAATGATAGAATTCAAGCTATTAACATAAACAATGCAACTTAACTAGTCTTTCACGAGTTCCCTAAAGCTTAATGTTGGGTCCGTTTCTCTTTTAATTTTTTGTAAATAATTTCAAGACCAAATTAATATTTCTAGTCAAAAACAAACTTCAAATAAGCTCAACTTTCCACATAGAAGACTTTTCATATTTGAATGATTGAACGACCTAACTACCTAACCAATAATCATTGTAATCTTTAAAGGCATTTATGTGGAAAGTTGGGTCTATTTGAAAATTTTTGTTGATTAGAATTATGATTTAAGTCTTTATTTATCCATCAAATTAATAAATGATTTTGCTTTCTAAATGTCTAAAAATCTATCATTAATATTTTCAATGATGAGTTCAAATGATACTCGTAGCTTTAACTTGCGCCTTAAAATAACTCTTTACATGGACTCAGAGCTAAAGTAATTGGGTTTAGCTTGGACCACTAACGGCTTTTTGGTAAGCAAATTCGATTTCGAAATCTTTAACTAAAGGCACATGCTTTATAAGGTTTTTTTTTTATTTTCGATTTTCTTATTTACAGATAATCCTATTTCAATCCATTTTTTCTATCAAAGATCTTTTAAAATATATAAAATTTTTGAAATCAAAATTTTTAAAAAAAGAGAAATTTTTGAATTTTAAGAAATATAATTTTTCTGTTTTTGAAAAACCAATATTTCAAAATCGAGTAAATAATTTTATTTGAAACTTTTTTATGTATAGGTATACATAATTTAAAAAAACACTGAAAACATGGTTAAACAAATTTAATATTTTAAAACCCACTCCAACGGTTTAAAATTTGATCAGACTTCCCATTACGATGGTATGGAAGGCGAAATCAGTGGATCTCACAATTTTGCCTTTCCATCTGTCTGCTTGGTAACAGCCTTAACGGCTGGATCGACTAAAACTTGGTTCATAATGTTTTTTGGAACTAAAAATAAAGGTACCTGCGCAAAATTTTTTTCTCAAAAACAATTCCACAACTAAAAAAAAAAATTGATTTATTCAATACAGGCTACCTTTGGGGGGGAAACTACTTTTCAAAAATGCTTCTATTGGTATCGCCCATTGAGCTATTTTTTCTTTTATTGTCTTCAAATAATTCTCATTTCAATAATTTTTTCTATACAGAAACTGCTAAGCAAATTTTTTTCAATTTTTGGCACCTCATTTTGGTTATTTTATAAAAAGAAAATACTCTCTGAATAATTACTAGATCATTAGTAAAGGTCAGTTAGTTTCAGTTATTTGTCAGTCATAGATTTTTTGTTATGAATTTTTATCATTATTCCAAAAATCGTTCGTGACCTTGACACAAAAAAAAGACTTTAAGAAATCGTAAAAACGATTCTATAGCTGACCAATCATTGAAACTAGCTGACCTTTTATAAATATCTTAGGGCCTTTCAGGTGGAATTAATTTTTTACAAATTCCCCTAAAAGTGGTGCCAAAAATTGAACCGAAATATAAAAATTCATTTAAAAAAATCTGTGGCTGACCAATTACTAAAACTAGCTGAATTTTTATATAATAGACCAAGAAATCTTTCAGATGGTATCTAAGCGTTTTTTGTATGTTTCCTTTAAATGAGGTGCCAAAAATCGCTATGACCTTGAATTTTTTTTTTATTTATTAAAAATTCATAACAAAATAAGTAGGGTTGACCAAGGAAATTGCTTTTATGAACGTGAAGAGGCCTTTCAAATGGCATACTTAATTTTTTGGAATGGCTCAAATGAGGTAACAAAAGTTTTGTTGTGACCTTAAAACGAATTTTGAAAATTCGTAGAAAAAAAGCTATGGCTGACCAATAACTGAAAATAGTTGATCTTTTATCACGATCTAGAGATCTCTCAGTTGATAAACTTTTTTTGTAAATTTCCCATAAATGAGGTGAACTTTAAAAAGTTTTAAGTCTTTATTACTAGTTATCTAGGGCTAACAAATTTCTAGGACCAGTTGACCTTTTCTGACTAACTAGATAACATTATCAAAAATCACATTTCTCATATATATGAGATGCCAAAGGTCAAGAGCCGGATTTTAGTCCAGTGTTGGGCTACTAAATAATTCAAGTTTTCGACCTCGAGCGCAGAACGCATCATGGTAAATTAACTGTCGATTTTATACATGAAGGACTAGTTTTTTTATGAGAAAAAATGCTCTATGATTTATAGTTAATCATACTTTCCTCAATTTGAACCCAAAATTGTCTCTCTAGGCCCAGGGGTTTTCAAGAGATAGCCTTTCAAAATGTATCAGTAATAAATTGTGATATCAATAAGTAGTGTAGTTAACAGTATACTGACAAATACAGTGTGCTTAGTATAAGATAGGTCAAGACCCTAGATCGTGTAGCTTGGGTCAGAAGAAAAAGAAAATACCTAAAAGGAGAGGTAATTATTCAATAAAGTGACTTAAACAGAAAAACTAATATTAAAGAACAGTGGTAAAATCTGGTGAAAAATCTATTAGCTGCTCTAACTCCAGAAATCCATTCTTTATTTTAAATTAGCTACTTTCAATTGATAGTTTTTAAAAAATAATCTTCCAACAAAAATTTTTGAAAATGAAAAAAAAATATTTTTTTTATTAACAATTTTTTTTCATATTTTTGTTTGTTTTTGGCATTAGATGCTCTTTTCAATTTTAAGTCAACTTCTAAAAAACATTTGCTTAAAAGTCTTATAGTTTTTGAGGAAGATAAAAATAACCAAATCTATTTTACTTTACTGTCCGGAAACCTTGTTGGGTAAAGGATAGGAGACCTTGGATCAAATCTGGTTATTGTGAGTTCTTGCACAGTTGTCTATGACAAAATTCTTATGAAGAAGATAAGTTTCGACCTGGAGCGCTGAATGCAACATTGTCAAAAATACTGTATATTCTCCCTGAGTTTTATTTTAATCATAACGGTATCTACAGTTCAAATTTGAATTTTTTTTGTTGTGCCATTATTTTTGGCAGAGAGTGAAAGCATGAATTTGGGCAAGGGGAACATTCGGCACCTGAAGCGGTGCATTCACCATTTCTGCCGAATGCACCCCAAAATAAAAATTTGAAAGTAAAGAGATATTTTGAAAAAGTTATTTCCAAAGAGACCTGAACATTGACGAAAGTTCCCCGAGAACGGCAATGCGGCCAATAAATTTTGTTTCTCCTGAATTGACCAAATATAGTTATTATGTTTTGTAAGTGTCTCGAAGAACCAAAAATCCAGTAGATTTTGGATTTTGATTTACCAAAACTCCATGGCAGATATTGTTTTCATGTAAAAAGAACTTTCGAGATTTTATCAAACTTAACATGACCAACAAAAAATTTGTATCGTCAGCCTCTGCGTCTGTACGACCACTGTAAATTGATCGGATCGATTTTTTTTCAAATTCAGTACAGAGCATTTTTACGTCATTTCCTCGAATAAAAGTTCGAACATGTGGGTGAGCCCATCAAGGACAAGTTGCTACAATACAAAGGTTTTTAAATTTTCAAATGTTTTCAAAACTTTTTCGAAGGATTTTTATAAAACTTTGTCACTGTAGGTTATCGGAAAAAAAATCACATAACGGAAATATAGCATTTATGTTTTTTGATTCTTTTGATTCAATTTTGGAATAAATATTTCTTACAACTATAAAATAATTGTGTATTCCAAGGTTTAACAAATGATTGTTTGTATTTATAAGAAAAAAAAATATATTTGTTCAGTGCCTACTTTTGACATTTTTGCATTCATATTCATTAACATTTTCATTGTATTCTTGCCATATATCTTCGATTCCTAGACACATAACGGCCTTTGAACGCACTACAACTCAAGAGAATTTTTATAAATTAGAGCTATAACCAAATTTCTAGTTAGGGGTCCAAGAATCTTGATATATCTGTCGCTTTGGCTATTTAAAATAGCTATTACTAGAACAAATATTTTATTTCCAAGCTTAAGATTGTTTTTACTCACACGAAACCTAGCTATTACTTAAAAATGCAAGTCTTATTAGCTTAAGCTTTTTTTATTCATAAGACCCATAGTGTGAGTAATTGTTATTAATTTTATTGTTCATCTTCAAAGTTTCTTATAGAGCTTGTTCTTCTTGTTATAAATTAATCCCTTCGAGTATTTCTCCTAAGACTCAAGCCACAGAATAATTATTAGGTATCCGCTCTATAGATAAATCATTTGAATAAATTTACGCAGCTAAAACGATTACTAAACAAGTTTAAATATCAAAAAATTTAAAACGTAACCAATATTGTAATTTCATAACAAATTAATTTGATTTACTTTCTCTTTTTGATATAAATTTTATGCATAACATGTTCTGGTTGCTACCTAGATTTATCTATAATTTTAATTATGTATTCCTTTAGCTGATAAATATTTCAATTAAAATTGCCCTTCGCCAATTTGAACTTTAGTTCTAACTAAATTATTCCCCTTACCAACTTGAAACCACAGATCAATTTATGTTGATATAATATTCGAACCAAGTCCCTATGCCCATAATAACTGAATTGCAGCTTCATAAATTTTGCTCTAACATCCAATGACCGCAGATGTCAGCATTTGGCTGGCAATTAGTCAGTCTATTGACTTCTGTTTGCTGTGCACCCTTAATTCTGATTAATAATACAATTTAAATTTAATATATTAAATCCGCAGCTCATTTTATTTTGATATGGTTTTTTATTTTCAATATATGAGGTCAGAGGGATACTGATGGTTTGATAAAGGGATAAGTAAGACCTTATTTGTTTTTATATAGAAAAGTGTAAATTTGGAAACAAGTACCAAGAATTAAAAATTTGAATTTATGTAAATATTTGGCAATAAATCTATTATGCGAGTATACATAATGTAGGTAGTTGGTTTTGGTTTTATGTACAAATTTCACTCGGTGGATTGCGTTTGAGATAACTTTTACTAACACCATGGATACCATATGTTTGTCTTGTGAGAGTAACAACGCACCGGATCCATTTTGCTTTGCACGCTAGAATTTCGAAAGGAGATTTGGATTGAGAGGTAATGATTTATACATCAACATCGTGGATAGAAACAGACCGTAAGACAAAACAAAACAATATAGGTCTATGGATGGATTCGTGAGGAACACCGATATTTACAGAAAAAGATTTCTTACAAGATTATGGTATGAACTGATAACAATTTATGCTGTGACTTTGAAACAGAATTGAGTGTAAGCAAATATGTATACAAAACACACTTTATAAATACTAAATCAAATAAATTAAAAAAGGATGGTAAAAAAAACTGCCACTAGCTAAATGTTTTTCTTGTTTTTGTAACTTTTCATTAAAAACAAAAAAATCACCTCATAAGCAATCACTATTAAGGAATTAAAAATATTTATTTGATTAAAAAAAGAAACAAAAAAAAAATAACCAAATAAAATGTTACAGCTTTATGATTACATTTTTAAGCTAACCATTCATGTCTATGATATTTATGCAGCCAAAAACATGCGATTCAACACAATAAAATTCAAAATATATCCATACAACCTTCATAACTACTATGTATATATTTTGTTCAGTATTTGCTTCATATTCATACACTTTTCAACGTTGGAACTTGGAACTGCTAGAGTTGGCTGGCTGGCTGGCTAGCTGGATGGCTTTTATTCCATTGCCATCTCTGCGGCTCCTGTGGGATGATTTTATTCAAAAAACCGTAAATACAGTGGTCTATTTGTGGTGCTGGCTTGCATATTCTGCAGAAAAGTTTGTGTACATCTCTCTCGGCCGACTTTTGACAACAACTAGGATACTATCTATACCTTTACCCATCACTGCTCTATGCATCAGCTATGTGTAAAAGAAAATCAGTCCATTTGCATGTGTGTGTATAGTGTATCCTTAAAAATAGCCCCAAACACTTGCATAAATGCATGATGCGACCGACGACGAGAGGAAAACTCTGAATTTTCATGAATATATATGAAATCATCAACGCGTGTATGCGTTTCAGGTTCCGGCAATGGTAAACTTTTTCAATGCATATGGCCAAGATATGGTTTTTTTTGTTTTTTTTTTTTGTTTTTGGTTAAAGGGTTTGCATGATGCTTTGACTTTTGGGTAAAACTATTTTTTGCTTGTTTGAAGCTATGCTTTTGTGTGAACTGCAGATTCTGGATTTTTTGTTCTTGCATGATGCATAGATATGACGCACGATGCCTAAAAATGAAAGAATAAATTTACATAATTATATTTAAAAATAGCCTTATTATGAGGGAGCTTGTATTGGTTACTCGATGTTTTTTCTTAATTATAAAGTGAAGAAGTAAAAAATTGATACAACGAATACAGGTTTGACAGCAAAATCAACAAATTTGACAGCAAAATCGACAGATGGTTCAAAGGAAGTTGTTTAAAGTTGTATAACGTTAAACGTTACTAGAAAATCGCTGAGCAATTTCTGTAACTTATTAAGCTTTTCTGACCATTTATTACATCCTTTCAAATTGTTTACTTGGTTTTTTTAAAGTTACCAAAATTTACCTAGTATCTTTGGCCATGGACAAAAAATTTAATTTACTAAAAAAATCTTTCACTGACCATAACCAATAAATTAAACTATCTGATCTTTTATGCAATTATAGTAGCCACAGTCCCCAAAATATTAAAAAAAAACATATTAGAAAATAGTGGTGGTCCCACCCTTTAACATACAAAATATAATCCCGAAATGGGTAGCACTGAAATTTTACCCGAAAGTGCGTCTATTTTAAGGAATCAACTTTTTTTTTTACATTTTTAGGTAATTTAGGAGTTATTTTACTTTACCATTTAGCCCAGATTGGACGCCAATTAAGAAAATAGTGGTGATCCAACCGTTAATCATACAAAATATAATCTCGAAAATTGGGACAGCACTGAAATTTTACCCGAAAGTGCGTCTATTTTTAAGGAATCAACTTTTTTTCTACATTTTTAGATAATTTAGGAGTTATTTTACTTTACCATTTAGCCCAGATTGGGCACCAAATAAGGAAATAGTGGTGCTCCAACCGTTAACCATACAAAATATAATCCTGAAAATTGGGGCAGCACTGAAATTTTACCCGAAGGTGCGTCTATCTATTAAGGAATCCAATTTTTTTTATTTTAGGCAATTTAAGAGTTTTTTTTACTTTACCATTTAGCCCAGATTGGGCGCCAAATAAGAAAATAGTGGTGGTCCAACCCTTTAACATACAAAATATAATCTCGAAAATTGGGGCAGCACTGAAATTTTACCCGAAAGTGCGTCTATTTTAAGGAATCAACTTTTTTTTAGCATTTTTAGGTAATTTAGGAGTTTTTTTACTTTACCATTTAGCCCAGATTGGGCGCCAAATAAGAAAATAGTGGTGGTCCAACCATTTAACATACAAAATATAATCTCGAAAATTGGGGCAGCACTGAAATTTTACCCGAAATTGCGTCTATTTTAAGGAATCAACTTTTTTTCTACATTTTTAGATAATTTAGGAATTATTTTACTTTACCATTTAGCCCAGATTGGGCACCAAATAAGGAAATAGTGGTGCTCCAACCGTTAACCATACAAAATATAATTCCGAAAATTGGGGCAGCACTGAAATTTTACCCGAAGGCGCGTCTATCTTTTGTGGAATCAATTTTTTTTTTTAATTTGAAGGTAGTTTAGGAGTTTTTTACTTTACCATTTAGTCCAGATTGGGCGTCAAATAAGAAAATAGTGGTGGTCTAACCCTTTAACATACAAAATATAATCCCGAAAATTGGCAGCACTGAAATTTTACACGAAGGTGCGTTTATATTTTGAGGAATCAACTTTTTTTTAACATTTTTAGGTGACTTAGGAGTTTTTTTTTTACTTTACCATTTAGCTCAGATTGGGCGCCAAATAAGAAAATAGTGGTGGCCCAACCCTTTAACATACACATAAAAAACGGAATCCCGAAATTTGGCAGCACTGAGATTTTTTGAATGTTTATATTTTAAGAAATCAACTTTTTTTTTAAATTATTAGGTCATTTAGGAGTTTTTTTTCATTTTACCATAGCCCAGATTGGGCGCCATTTTTAAAAATGGCATCTAAACATATCAGGATTACAACAATGAATCCCAACATAAATTTTATATTAAGCATGCCAAAAAATAAATTATAAATATATCTCAAAATGGCATTCAAGCGACCGAATTTCCAAAAATGACTCGCAAGCTAATGAGAGTACTTTCACTAAAAAACTCTAGAGACTGACTCTCTGTAAGCTAATTTCATGATTGCGTCCATTTGTATAAGTTTAACTCTCGGGAGCTGCTTGAGAGTTTCTCGCATTCTGTTTGCTCTTGCTCTCAAATGAATAAGCACCTTTATATGTAGGCAAGAAATGATTTCAATTATAAAAACAAGGTCCATCAAAAAGTTCATGGGGTACGGTATTTTGACCAAACTGTATAGACAAAAACATTTGTTTACAAAAAATAGTTTTGGCATAAATGGAAACCACCAAATAATATCTTGAACACAATAATCTTAGCTTCCATCAATAAGTGACTCTCAAAAAAGAGCTCAAATGCCTATTTAAGTTTAACTTCATATTTATAACTCTCCAAACAAAATTCAATCCTCTTCTCCTAATAGTCGTTCGATTGCAGGCAGAGAGAATAAAATAATTTGTCTTCCCAAAAGGATACATGAAAAAAATGAAAAAGATGAAAGAAGGACTCTTTCACAGATGTTTTTCAGACTTTAAGTTCCCAACGGAGAGATAATATTTTTGTCTTGTTGTTATAAAATGGTAGACTTGACTTATCTATCTTATGTGTTAGTTATGGCAGTGGACTGTTGTATATACACATCCCCACATTCCCCAAATAAATAAGGACCAAACACCCGAATTCCTTGTCTTTTCTAGCATAAACTTGACTTAACTGTTTGTGAGTGTCTATAGTAGACGGAGAAGACTATACGTATACCTATTACGAGAGTGAGAAGATACAAAAGGAGTTTGTTTGCCAAAATCTATTTTTGTTGATTTATTCAATCCAACATGGCAGGAGCAGATCTAAAGACATATCTCTCCTATACATTCAAAGATAGGTAGGTAAGTAGGTGTGTGTTTGAAAACATTGATATATAAATATGTGAAGAAAAAGCTAAGGACAGGAAAGTTGAAATATATTTTTGTTCTTTCCTTAATTTTGACTTTTTCTGTTTGAACAAACAAAAAAATGAATTGAGCCGCAAGTGTATTTATTATGAAATCATTTGTCAAGATGTAAATTAAGAATATTTTTAAATTTAAACAACATGATTAGGTATACTTACAGACTGTTATTGATTTAAGCTTCGATACTTTCGAAAATGATTTTTGGTTATGCTGGTAAGAAAGATATCATAGTGAAAGGAACTTCACAGAAAACAGCTGTTCTCTGAAGAGAAAGGAGTATGAGCATATTGTATGAGTTGCATTCCATTGTTGTAACACTTAATGACCTTCATATATCATTGGAAAGGTCTCAACGAGTACTATTTTTTTTTTAAATAAATAAATAAATTTGGTGACACAACAGCTCGTGGAGAACCAAGGCCTAGTGACTTACAACTCTCAACCATTCCTGTGTGCGTATTTTTGGCAGGAATGGAGGGGACCTACAATTTTTTGCCGAGTCCGAACCGCTAGATGAGAAAGCACTTATTCATGACAAGTGAGAATTTGTCAATTCCTCGCAAGAGGTAGTACCTCAGAAAAAAACATTTCTGTTTTATGGTGGCAGCGGTTGGGAATCGAACCCAGACCTTTGGCATGACAGTCCAACGTACTAACCATCATGCCACGAGGTACTACATAGTCTCATTTTTTTTTTAAAGGCATAAAGTCTGTATATGTGGTGCAGTTTAAGTATTATAGACCTCAGCTTAATCCGAGTTTGATACTAACTGGCTGCGGAGCATCAGCATCAAAATACACCGTCAGTCACAAAATGTCACAACGCTATCACGAACCCGATTGTTGACGGTTCTCAACTTTAAAACCCAACATATTCTAGGCAAAGGCTTCTGGTTTTTCCCCGCTGAAATTTCAATGACTATTTTTCTTCTTTAAACAGTTTATGTTGACCATTAGGTGATTCTCAGAAAACTGATACTCTCAACGATTTAAGGTATTTACTTTTATGTTTTCTCCACTTTTTACAACTGAAGGAAAGAACGAACAAATTCAATTTCTGTCAAAAATAAAAAAATACGATGCCATCTTCTAGATCTCTTGGATACGTATCGAAGCATGGAAAGATTTGGAAAAGACCAATAACGGTAAAAACTATGGAGACGATCCAGACGTGTGGTTTTCAATCGGGCAATACTTTTTTCGGAGTTGGGTTTTTGACAGCTGTCACTTGATTTGAATAATGAATAGTTTTACTCCTGAACAACGTTTGCAAATTTATTACCAAAATAATACAGGGTGGCGCACCAATTGTGCTACAATAAGAAATTAAAATAACTTTTTTTTTAATCGATGTATTTCATTTTTTATTTTTTATTGGTTAGAAAATTAAATTTTATTTTAAATAGTTAGTTGTTTTTAAAGATTATAGACCGCAAATGACCTCCACGCTCTCCCACGCATATGCGGCACCTGATCAAAATTATTCATTGCGGCCTGAAGAGTTGAAGTTGTGATCGCCTCAATTATTGTCGTTATGGACTGCTTTAATTCAGTTAAATTCCTGGGCTTCGTTTTGTACACCTCTTGCTTGACATAACCCCATAAAAAGAAGTCTGGTGCAGTCAGGTCAGGTGACCATGGGGGCCAGCGAAGAGTGGAGTTCCTAGAAATTAATTTGTTTGCGAATTTTTTGTTTAGCTCCGCCATAACTGGTCTGGCTATATGTGCAGTTGCTCCATCTTGCTGAAACCACTGAAACCAAACGCTGTTGAATGGTATACGTCTTCGGCGCAGTTCTGCCTAAAAGAACTCCTTCAACATCTTTAAATAACGGTCCCTATTGACAGTAACGGTTACACCGTTTTCTTCAAAGAAGTACGGCCCGACAATACACCTTGATGAAACTGCGCACCACACAGTGACTCGTTCTGGGTGCAGTTCCGTCTCATGGAGCATTTCTGGATTAGACTCATTCCATATACGGCAATTTTGCTTGTTTACATTGCCGTTAAGATCAAAATGGGCCTCATCAGACATGAACAAACAATTGATCAATGTGTTGTCTTCTTCGGCCATTGATATCATTTTTTGGCAAAATTCCAGGCGAACAGGCAAATCCCGAGGGTTTAACTTGCTAGTAATTTGGACTTTGTACGGAAACAAGTTTAAATCGTCATGAAGTATCCGTTGTAATGACCGTCTACTAACTCCAATTTGCCCCGATAAGTTTCGGGTCGAAACGCTCGGATTGGCCTGTATTGCAGATGCTACTGCTGCGATTGTATCCTGAACCCGAACATTGGCATCTCGATGGTACGGCCTTCGTGCGATGCTTCCAGATTCGGCAAACATGTTTACAAGCCTCATAATGGTCCATATACTCGGGGGATTACCGCCAAACTCCCGCCTAAATTCCCTTTGGACGGAAATGACGGACTGCAAAGCATGGTACCGTTGCACTATCCAAATTCTTTTCTCCGTACCCCAAGCATCCATTTTTATAAATCTAAATAGTAACCTACAAAATAAAAAAAAAACAAGCCGATTACTCACACAGAAAAAAAGTTATTACGTTTTATTTTTGTAGCACGATTCGTGCGCCACCCTGTAGTTCTGGTTAGCGAGACGCATAACGAAACAATAATTAACTTATTTAAGGAAATTTTTGGTGAGGCACCAAATATTTTCTTCCAAAGCATCAGTCGTCTTGAGCTTATCTGCGTAAGCAAGCGACTTCACAAAACCCCTCGAAAAATAACCCTACGACTATAATGCGCTTACCAAAAGTTTCCTTCAATAAATTGATTGTTTCCCGATGCGTCTCTCGCCGAACCAATATTTTGGTAATAAATTTGCAATATTTGCAAACGTTGTTCAGGAGTATGTCTAATCACTATGAAATGGCAAACCAAATTGAGGATAGATCAAGTGACAGCTGTCAAAAAGACCAACTCTGAAAAAAGTATTGCCAGATTGAAAACCACACTTCTGGATCGTCTCTATCGTTACGGGTGTGACAGTGAGACTCCTTATTTTATTAATTATTCACATGCATCATAAATCTACCCTTCAGTTACACGATTCAATTTAGTTGCGTTACGGTTGACCTTAGAAGACTGGTTATTCGTGATTGGGGTAGCTAATATTCATTTGGTGTACAAAATATTGCTTGAAAACTATGTTTTATTCCTTTGCAAATATTAACCCCGATGGTTGATCTTCAGTTTCAGCTTAAAAATGAGATGTAAAAATTTGAAAACAGTACAAAATTTGTATTTGAAAATGTTACGGGTGTGACAGGTCAACGTAACGGATGTGACCGAGAATGATTATTGTACATGAAATAAATATAATTATCGATATTTTTAAGGAAAATTAATTTAATAGATGTATAATCATTTCTTGCATGATGTTAGAATCATTTTTTCTAGAAAAATTAAGTTTTTCTTACCGAAAAGTAAATTGATTTCTCATTTCAATGAAATTTTTTCCATTCTCTTTTTAAATAGGGAAAACTATTGATTAGTCGATTTAATTTTCATGAAGAGTAAATTTACTAAGAACTGTATCCCTACAAAGTGAATATCATATAGAGAAGCAAAAAAACTGAAAATGAGTTGAAAAAGAGAAGGAATAAGTTTTAATATGCTGACCTGTTACGGGTATGACATAGTCTTAAAATTTTAAATACGGACTCAGCATTAATTTTAACTGCTTGGAATTTCGTCTAACAGTTTTATATAAGTTTCATTTATTTCATTTATTCTTCTAGTAATGAAACAAATGATTATTTTTGTTACGGGAGTGACACAAACCGTGATGAATCAACTGCCTGAAAGCAGAGATTGTATTTACGATGGCATAGCTAAATATCACAAAAGCATGATCAGAGTTAAGACCAGTTTTCAAATTAGCTAACAGTTTCTGCCAAAAAATAAGGATATCATTATGAACCCTTAGTGGTTCTAACTATGAAATAAGTGGCACGATAAAATAAATGATTGATTTCACTTAGGGCTGGCCACGATACCAGAAAAGTCTCGATATCGTTTGGAATCGGTATCGGAATTCGAAACGATACCAAGACGATACCAGCTCAGGACAGATACCGAGACTATACCGACGATACCGTATTTTTTGGACCGAAATTTACCAATACTCTCGTTAGTATCGTTTGGTATGGGCAGAAAGTATAGATTTTTGAGTATTATTATTAATTCACTACAAACAAAAAATGTTTGTAATTCGTTTCTCGGAAAAGGCTCTAATGATTTAGATGACATTTTAGAGCTTTTTTCCTTAATAGGGAGAAGGTTTAGGCAATAATTTTAATTCCAACTGCCTACTGCCACGCCCATTTAACTTATTCTGGCTTTCTCTGAAACCAACGATTTGGATGAAATTTTCAGACTTGGTTCTCTTTAGTGAGAAAGTGATTTTAGTGAAATTCAATTTAAATTGTAAACGCCTAAATGTTTATGTTGAATTCCTAACAGGAACTTTACTTAGACCTTTAAAAAATTATTAATTAAAAAAAACTAAAGTTAAAAAAATTTTATAATAATGATTTTTGTCTTAAATCTTAAAAATACCCAGCGAGTTCAACTACTAGATCAAGAACATGTTACCAAGTCGTGCGTTTTATTCTGGTTTGCAACTCAAACAAGACCGAAAGCAGACGAAACCGATACCGATACCGATATCAAGACGAGACATCGTTATACGAGACCAAGACCGATACCGAGACGATACTGAAATTTTTCGATTTTGACGATACCGAGACAATAATTTCAAAAGTATCGTTTGGTTTGGTATCGTGGCCAGTCCTAGTTTCACTTTTGAAATGAAACATCGAAGCTTTTAAACTCGACTAACGGTATTTTGTTCAATTGTAAGTCATATTTAGTGTTTTTTTCATAAAGCGTCGCTTAGTATGGAATCATTTATATGAACATTGCAAATACATACATAAGTATTTATTTAGTAAACGACGCATACATTTTTATCTTCTTATAAAGTAAATATGCATAGCTACAAAATAAAAATCTAAAAGCTATTTAAGAAATCATACTTTCTAAAATCTTAAACATAAACTTATTATAATGGTCTTTCTTAAATAAACATCAAAATCACACTCATAAATATAACTGCATAAGAAAATTATAAAATGATTAAAATTTATACAAAAACTCACGCAATATTTCAATTATAATTTATTTGACATTAAAATAAATGATATTCCACGAGTATAAACTGAATACAAAGAGTATAAAGTTAAATTAAAAAAGAACAAAAATAAAAAAAAAAAACAAAATAATAATTCAAAATATACAAAGTTTGTCTTGAAAACGTGCAAAACAAAAAGATATATATACAAATCTTTAGAAATAACAACAAAATTATTTGAAACTCTTTGCTAAATAGGGTGCGAGGATGAATGTATACTATATTTAAGTAGGTTTATGCACAAAACATACATTCTTAGATATACTAGATACTAAATACACAGTCACTGCCAAAAGAAAGCTTCCAGGCATAATTAAGAACTCGGAATGATGACTTTTTTAAATAAAAGAATATGGGAACATTGTTTTTAATCGGCAATAGGGAGATTCACACCCGGAATCAAAATGAAGTGGTTTTTTAAAAATATCTCATTGCCACCGAAAACCATTTTTGAAAATTCAATTCTCTGCAATTTTGGTTATATGTAAGAAAATACATAGCTCTCCACCAAAATTCAGCTTTGTCGGATTTTTTTTAAAAGAAAGTCTAATTTTCCTGAGTTAATAGTTTAATTTCCTTTAGTTTGGAAAAAATTATAAAAAAGTAGTAAAAATAACATTTTCCTTAGACAAATTATTGTTTTTGCACATTTCTTCGGAGAGCAGAAATGTGACAAAAAATTTCCAAAATTTATTGACAATATTGGATTTTAAATTAAAGAAGTTCTTTCATACTGTCGATTCTGATATGTTATTACAAAAAGTTAAACAAATTAACCTTTTCTACCAAAAGTAAAAGGACTTTTCAAAAATATAAACTCCTATTAAACAACCTCAGATAATAATTTTTGGTAAACTTTCTTTTAAAGGCAACTGTTGATAATAATTATGATAAACGGATAGAAATTTGCATAAAGTGTCACTTAAAAAGCTACACATAATCTTGTATGTCTTCTGCAAGAAACACGTCGCAGAAACACTAAACGTTGTTGCTCTGTATTTCGTATACAAACAAAGACAATTTATTTTATTTTACTAGAACTGAGACAGAAGCAATTATCCTTGTTTTTGCTATTAAAAAACACTTCCCGATTGTATACGAGTACACAGAAAATGTAGAGCATCTTCGTCAAAAAGCTACAAATTTCCATGAAAATATTTAGCTATCCTTTCTATTCTATGCTTTTAGTGTTGCTTTTCTTGATGCAAAATTAAATTCATAGAATATACGAGTATAAGGATTAATGATATTTCCAATCGTTGAAACAAATTGCATTGCATTTTCATCCACATGAATTGGTTTGGATCTTTTTGTATATACGAAATTAATTCATTTTATTTATCCCAATTGTATATTATATGTATACAGATACATTTTTTTTATTTAAGTTGGTATCGGAAAGCACAAGATATAAAAGACTGATGCAAACAAATAAACAAAGGGAAATTGTCAAGCCAGTCAAAGCCATCTGTGTGAGTGTGTGTGTCAATGTAATGCGCTCGACTCGAAAAAAAAAGTAGCTTAAGGGACATTCCAATTCTATAACTCGGGAAAGGATAGTGATAGTGTTATTTTGTGGCTACAAAAAATTGTTCGTCCATAGTAAACAATTTCAAACTTGGTCCTCGTGAGAAAGCAAAAAACTAAAACTAACAAAAAAAAACTCACTTTTCCGTCTCTCGTAATCCGACAACAAAAAAAAAAAGAAGAAGAATGTAATAAAATAAAACTCCTTATAGAAAATCCTCTTCTTCGATATTCGAGCTTGGGGTTCTTTCTTCTTATCGATTGGTGGTGCAATATCTTGCTAGGAAACGAAGAAAAACTTTATCCACACCTATTTCCATTATTTTCATTTCTTTGACAAGAAAATGAAAAATTGCAGTTTATTCTGATAGTTCTTATTTTTTTTATTTTTTTTTTTCTAATAGAAGTTTGCCAAGGTAAAAAAAAAGATGAATAAGAGCAAGAGAGAAAGAGATAGAGAGAGACAGGGAGAGAGAAAAAAAAATTATGAATGATAACCAACAAAAAGGATGAAGGAATAATAATACTTCGTGGCTACTTCATGGTCGATCATCAATTTAAGAACTGTCAATTGAAGAAACATTTTTGATTAACAGTGCCTTACTCTATAGGATAGAGCGGATAATACACATAGCTTAAGGCTGACGTATACAACTAACCTCTATCAAATAAACACACTTTATAGCTCTAGCCACCACACAACAAGGATAACGACGGAGGAATATCTTGCAAAAAGTTTTCGCGTGATGAGCAATATTTTCGACAACAAAAAAGTATAGTTTAGGTTTTTTTGTGAGTTTTCAATTTCTTCAGAAAGTAGTTGTACGGCTTTCTCAATAATTCTCAATTGCCAAGCAACACTGTTAACTTTAACAATGGCGGTAGCCATGTTAGCAGCTCTCGTCAAATGTTTTGTTTTTAACTAAGCAGATACATTTTTAAATTTCTTAACGGGTGCACTGACTTGTGAGGTGTAAGCTTTCTGATGCCAGCTTATCTTTACTTAGAAAGAACACAGCTCGTTTTTGAAGTATTAGAGCTTCTTAACGCTGATTCTGGATTGGAGAAGTTAAACTGAAAATTTATCAGAAGTTCATAAAAGGAAGTGAATTCACTCCATATATTAACTACATGCTATAGAAGTATAACAATCTTTACTTTTAATTGATCGAAAACTCAAAAAAATTGCATAAAAATGACCTACTTGGACCATTGCCGACGACAACCCATCAGTGTGGAAGATCCGTTAAGAGAATCGAAGGTTCACATGTGAAAAATGATAATTTTCTTTCATAAATTTAACATTATTCTTTGTTTTTTTGTAGTCAATTTATTATTGAAGCCATGTCGACGTCTGTGAAGTAGGAGGGCAACTTTCACCCATGCAAATGGGACCTTGACAGGGATTTACAGTTTTTTTTCTTAATTTTTTTTTTCTTTTTATTCCCGATTTTGCAGTTCGCCAAATAAGGGTGTAATCAAGTGACTTCACAGTGAAGTAAGTTAGCCAGGTCACATAGTGTATTTCTGGAACCAAGCATGCTTGGAACTTGCAATAAGCCCCCAAATTTGCAGTTCTTTTTTATTTTAATTATAAGATAGGTTCAAAATTTGAAGTCCTCAATTTGAAAAATTTCCTAAAATTGACTTCAATACGAAGTAAGAATCCCAAGAACCAGGCATGGTAGGAACTTGTAGTAGGGCTCAAGATTTGCAGTTTTTTTGCATTTGAAGAATAGGCTACTTCAAAATTTTGGTGTCCAATTTTTGAAAAAAAATTTCGTATTGCCCTGCTAACTTCTGCAGGTCACATAGGGTATCTCTGGAACCAAGAATGCTAGAAACTTGCAGTAAGGGTCCAAATTTTGCATTTCAAAAATAAACTACTTCAAAATTTTGAAGTTAGCAGATCAGTAAGAAATTTTTTCAAATTGAGGACTTAAAATTTTGCACATAACCTATTGTTGAAGTGCAAAATAACTGCATATTTGGAACCTTACAAGATCTTAGCCTGCTTGGTTCCTGAGATACACTATGTGACCAGCTAACTTCACTGTGAAGTTGGCAGATAACTTGACTAGACCTTAATTTGGCGAACTACAAAATCAGGAATAGGAATGCAAAAAAATGCAAAAAAAACTGTAAATTCCTGCCAAGGTCCCATTAGCGTGGGTGAAAGTTGCCCTGCTAACTTCACAGACGTCCCAAATCGATTGGTTTTTTAAATTAAAATATAATTTTATTTGCAAAAATGAAGATTTGATGGTTAAACATTATATAAAATAGTTTTTGAAGGAGGGTACAAAAACTGTGCATATTTAGTTTTTTGAAATTGTTAAATTTGTTATAAACTTTTGAATCTAGGTTTTCGTAAATTGACTGAAGATCGAAATGAAGCCCAGTGCATATCCTAATAACTTCCCCTTCAAAAATTTCGTAAACAGATTTGACGGGGCACTTTTGTACCTTTTATTTGTTTTATAATATTCAATTACAAAGTGTGATGTAGATCGTACAATAATAAATAAATCCTAAGATATCAATTAATTTCAAATTTTTAGGTTCACTCTTCAAAAAGATAAAAATCAAAAACCATACAAAAATCACCGAAATAATTACTCATTTTTAAGTATTTACAAAAATTTGTAGATAATCTTTTTTTATCTTCTTTCCAAAACTATAAATTTTTATTTTCAAAATCAAATTTCCATGAAATTAAATTTAAGCCTAACGAATACACACAATTGGGTACAGTTTTGAAAAGCTCTGAAACAAAAAGCGACTATTCGTCAGTTGAAATTCGAGAATTAAATGACCTGTCAAACTAAATTCCCAAATTATCGATGAAAATAATTTTTCTCTGATTTGTAAAATTACCTCATTTTGGCTCTAATGAAAACGTAGTACATTTAAGGGTTACAACTTACAAGACTCACGTTTTGTTACTCTGCCTCCTCTCCCTTCCCCTTCTATCGCCTTATCTTTTCTCTACTCCTTTTATTCCCTTATCTTCCCTTCTCCCTCCCTTTTTCGTCAATTATTTCTTTCCAGTGTTGCCCCTTAATACAACTGTAGCGTTTTTGCTACAATTATTTTCTAAGAAAGTCACTATGTACATTCGTCAAATATTTCAAAAACACTACATTTTCATAAAATGATAAAATTATTAATTTCATATTGTAATAAAATTTTTGTGATATTAAATAAATAAATTTAGTGTCGCAACACCTCATTAAGAACCAGGGCCTAGCGACTTACAACTCACGACTATTCGTTTGTGAGACCTACAATATTTTGCCGAGTCCAAACGGCTAGATGTGAATCAGCTTTTAAAGACAAGTAAATATTTTCAAAATTTTGAAAGTGAATAATTTTTAACGCAAGCCAAATTCATCATGTAGACTTTTGCATGCATATTCCTTATCCACAAATAAAAATAATTGCCTTTAAAAATCTTCACTTGGAATTTTTCCGCAGCGAAAGTACATTTTTCCTGGGCTACACAGTACCTTCAAGGTTTTCAACGTTAACTTCCCTTTAAATATGACTACAGACAGTTTCACTATAGATTACCCAATTATAAGTTACACTTAAACAGAATTTCCACCAGGTTCTTTATCATTTTTATTTTATTCCGTAAAAATCAGTATGCTTGTTTAATACTCCAGATCCAGATCCACAAACTTTAATTTTTCTTTCCAATTCTGTAATCATAAATGACACACAAGCTCATAAACTTATTCCCTCATCGAGGGAGAAAACCTCATTTACCTCATTTATGTAGAGATTCCTTGCAAACAAGGATATGGCATGGCATAGTTGGGAAAAGAATCCTGCATTTTTAAATGCATTATGAATTGATTGGGTGAGAAAACCAAATATTAAATACCAAAAGAAAAAAAAACCGAAGCATATCCGCAGTGTCTTACTTTTTCAAAGTTTTAAATTGTTTAAAAGGATTTCAAGATATACGTTAGGTGCATCGTTCATCCTTATTTATACACATTTTCTCATAGAATCTCAGTTAGTAAACTACTATAGTAGTACTATAGTACTCATATACACATTTTATGGAAAAAGAAACAAAAAATGATTATAGAAAAGTGATGCAGGAAATCATAGTTAAAGAAGCAGAGGGTGGTTGAAAAGAATTCTCAAGCTGATTTTAAGCCAAGCTGCTTATACAATATTAGATATGGTGAAAGTTAATTTCCCAACTTTCGAACTTTGATAAGGCAAGAACCAAACCCACATGAATGTGTAGAGTATAACTTTTTTGGCACAAGAAGAAAAATACCTCGGAAAGAAGCTGTGCTATGTTGTAGTATATAAAAGAATTTATTACTTTTTTTTTTGTTGTATGTTTAACTTTGTGAAGTTTTTTTTTTTTTTCTCTTTTTCTTTTGAATATGAAGTAAATTAATCTACTTACTTAAGGGCAGATACTCGAAAAGGGAAAGGATGAGAATTGTCACGTGCGGACTACCCACCTATATTGCCCTTGCGGGAGATGAATTAAATGCGACGTTTATAAATAAGATATTTTATGCAATTTACTTTTTAAGAATTAGATAAATTGTTATTGTTTTTTAATGAACTGAAATTAAATTATAAATGGCCATAGGTCAATAATCAGGAATATAAAAAGAATTGAAAACTTGATATACAATTAATTACCATTTTGATTTACCAAGAATAATTTAGTAAGGCTTTCATGATTAAAAAAATAGAGAAAATAGGTTTTAACTTTAAAAAGAAATACAATGTTAAGTGGAGTTGTCGGTCCATTTCAACTAAAAAAAGAAACTATTATTGCGAACGGCAAACAATGCAAAGAAACGGAATTAAACTTTTTCTGGACTAAACAGGATCAAAGGTGTACGCAAGAGAGGGGGGGCAGGAAGGGGTGCTTGCTCTCCCTTATCACAATGTATTTCATACATAAGGCAATTTGTTTTATTTTGAAAGCGTTTTAAAGTTGTGTACTCAAACTTTTTTTAGTGAAGTTTATCCCTCCCCCTCCTAACTAAAATCCTGAATGAGTTTTCCCCCTAGCCGAGATCCTGCATACGCCCTTAAACTGAATAATATGAATATCGACTAACAGCTCAAAACACCGTATAATTAGGTGCTAAATACTCTAACACTCTAAGAGCCATTTGACACATAGCCGGGAAACAGGGGTATCAGCTAACCGGTAGCTGATTTAAACATCTTAGGGAAGCTTTTACACCTCACACGGAACGGAACCACTTAGCCGGCATGGCAGCTGGCTGAAGAAATGCTGCTGGCTTCGCTCACTGTAATAGCCGGTTGACGGGACCGAGAAGAAAACTAAATAGGGGACAAAGTGAGGGAAACAGTGTTGCCCCCCTAAGCAATGGAAAATGTAGGATGGTACTGTTATACTGTTTTTGGATTATGAATTTAAAAAAGAAAATATGTCAACAAATATTACTTGCGCTTTTTTACACATACATATCTGTAAATGCTTTATTTGGTGTTTTTCATTTAAGGAAAGGAAAATAAAATTAAAAATTGCAACTAAAATTTTCATTTTTCAAACCATGGTGGGGGGGGGGGTAATATAAATTCTAATTGAAATACAAACTAATCCTTCATTGCGATAAATATCTCCATTTATAGTTAAAATTAAATAAGAGCTTTCTACAAATACATAAATAGTACCTCGTGGCATAATGGTTAGTGCATTGAACTGTCTAGCCAAAGGTCTGGGTTCGATTCTCAACCGCTACCACCTCAAAAACAAATTTGTACTGCTTCTTGAGAAGAACTGATAAATCTTTCAAGAGTATAAAGGGTTTTTTTTACACGTGTGGTTTTCAATCTGGCAATACTTTTTTCGGAGTTGGTCTTTTGACAGCTGTCAATGGATTTATCTTCTGTTTGGTTTGCCATTTCATAATGAATAGATTTACTCCTGAAAAACATTTGCAAATCGTGTAAATTTATAACCAAAATAATGGTTTGGTTAGCGCATGGCCTCGAAAATCATGCGATTTAACATCGTTGGACTATTTTTTGTAGGGTTATGTGAAGTCGCTTGTCTGTGTCCGTTCGTTTGTGGTTAGAGAAGTCTCCAATTTCATGAGGTTAAAAAGTTTCAAGCCATTAGGTAGCATTAATGAATTTCAAGAGATTTTTCCTTGAAATGTCCGAGAGTTCTTCCAAGTCTCTGAAGAATTGCCTCCCTAGGAGCCTATTTCTGAGAAGGTAAAGCGCAGGGCAGTAACACAGGTAGTGAGAAGTACATTCGTATATCTCTACTTCACCACATCCCCTGGCATAGGTCGTCCAAACTGAGTTTCATCTTTTTCTTGTGGTAGCCCAGGTGGCTGTGACTGGTGGGGTGATGCTAATGAGAAGGGATAGAGACTTTTTACTCAGTTGGATGATGTGTCTGTCTTTAGTTGGTTGAAACAAGGCCTTAATTTTCTGGTTATAGCGCAGATATCGCTCGTTTGCCTTAGCTAGAATTTTGCTCTCGATTACCTGTTTAAGATTACAGGGTGGGAGCTGAACTATTGGTTCTGCTTGATTAAGGTCAAGAGTTGATCCTATTCTTGCCAGCTCGTCAGGACTTTCATTACCTGGGACACCACTGTTGCCCGAAACCCAGCAGAGCCTTATGTTGTGCTGTGGTCATTAACAAGATATTTTTTCTTACTTAAACTGGATAAAGAACAAAAATAACGGTATTTTGCGTTTTCTCTTAAATGGAAAATTTTTGAAAAATTATTTATACTCATTTTATAGAAAATAATATTCTCCATAAGAATTTTCATGAGCTTTTTTTCGATACAAGACCACAATAAATAAATATTGAGACTCTAAGAACTATCAGCTTTCGAAAATGCTTGCTTTTGGGCCTAACATGGTTCGGAGAAATGGATTTCCACTAGGGGAAATCCATTCGCTTGCGCTTAAAGTTATTCAAGGTCAAACGTTAGAAAGCTAAAAACATTTATTTCCACACCTCCTTTGAGCTTAAATGGATGGCTTCTTTTTTTACAAACTAAATCAGTCTACAGACTTTTGCATGTGTATTTTTTTGTGAAAAAGTAAAGATAATTGAGTTTAAAATTTAAACCTGGAATTTTCCCCCATGTGGAAATTAATTTTTGTCTAGATACTTCCCAAAAAAAATCTTGTTATAGGAAAATAAAAATATTTCTGACGTTGAATAACTTTTTACACAAGCCAGATTCGTGTGTAGACTTTTGCATGCTCATCCCTTATTCAAAAAAAAAAAATGCATTTAAAATTTTCACTTGGAATTTTTCCGCAGATTGTTATTTTATTTGTAAATTTTTCCTTTTTTTTAGGCTATGTGGGGCAGTTGTGGTAGGAGACTGTAACGACAAAAACATGTGTGGAAACGCCATTATCCAACATGCCCTCCCATTCGATGATAAGGGATAAAGTGAAATATTTGTTTTTTTTAAACTTCTGATAAATTGTTCACATACTTTAAGATTTTGATTCAATTTCAATAAACGTATAAAACTGCACAATCATTTGAAATCAAAGCCCTTTTTACATTCAACAAATAACTCAACTTCTAAGACCATAAAATAAAAACTTTAATGTATTCCTACCAACACATTAAGTTCAAAGTTAAATGACTACAATTTTATTACCTAAACTTAAATTATTTTATATTGGATAAAGTTTTTGACAAGACAAATAATAATAATTAGCCACAAAAACCACAAAAGCCCTTGGGATAAAAAACTTTATTAAACATACAAAAAAAAAAAAAAAACATAATTATTTGGTTCAAACCAAAGATTAAAAGTGTCTTGCTTGAGGATATAAGATCTTTATGAGTTCGTTAACAAATTCTTATGAGAAAACAAAAAGCATTTCTTTTGTGGTGTTTCTTTCTAATTTTAATCAAATTATTTTGTCTCATTAGGAAAATATTTTTGTAAGAAAACAAAAATGAAATTTGGGTCACCATTTTAAGAGCAAATAAAAATATTTCTTGACAGGTTCTTATAACTTGAAGGTATCTTATATTTCAACCTAAAAATTTGAATGTTGTTATGTTTGTACTATAAATTTATTTTTAATTTTAAATAATTTAAAAAAAAACTGAAACTTTGAATTAAAGTTTTTAAATGAAATATTAAGAAATATGCAATTTTTTAAAGCACAGGTTTGAGAGTAGATACAGAAGACGCCCGAAAAATTGTAATAAAACCAGGCTTGTTCACTATTTCGAGATTTTTTGATATTTCGAGCGGGAATTTCCTTTTTTTTCAGGTTGTGTTGTAATATGCTTGTGAGACATTTTTGTTAAAAAAACACACAATAGATAAATAAATATCTCTTATCACTTTCGAAATCACAATACAAATGAGAATACGGCATACAATTCATGGCTGAATCTGTTTTCTCAGTTGCATAATATGTCACAAAAGTAAAAATGAATACAAAAATACATGAATGAAAGCTAAATTTTTTTTTAAATTCAGTCGACGATAAAAAAAAAATATAAATATAAATATAAATATAAATATAAATATAAATATAAATATAAATATAAATATAAATATAAATATAAATATAAATATAAATATAAATATAAATATAAATATAAATATAAATATAAATATAAATATAAATATAAATATAAATATAAATATAAATATAAATATAAATATAAATATAAATATAAATATAAATATAAATATAAATATAAATATAAATATAAATATAAATATAAATATAAATATAAATATAAATATAAATATAAATATAAATATTAATATTAATATAAATACACATATGAATTTCAAGGATTTTTTTCAGCGAACTTTTGTCTTCTGAGTGTTTCGAAGTGCATCAAGCTTCGACACAGTGTAGGGAAGGTTATTATGTATGGTTGTCTTATCATTACTTGACTATAAATTCTCAATTATTGACAAATTCACAATGCTCTTCTACTTAATCATATAACCTTCGAAATAGAATAAATTGTGTATTTCATCAGAAAATTCAAAATTACGACTCTAATAGTTTTATGCCACGTAGTAGGTACAAACAATAAGACAATAACATACAATATATTATAAAAGAAAAATGATCTCAGTTGGAGAATTTCTTCGAACATTCTCCTTGAGTATAAATTGTTATGTGAACTGTCATCCTCATAATCGGAAAAAAAAAAGAAAAAAATATATATTCATATAATAATCTTCCTCTTCTCTAGACAAAGTAGATACCTAACCTAAACCACATCAGCATCAGCATCAGCATCAGCAACCTTGAACTTTTCCAATAAAAAATTCCTCCTACAAAACCTTAAATAAATACAGAAAGGACGATGTTTTTGAATAAACATGACGTCTTAGAAGAAGAATGAAATGTGACCTTCATATATAGCTAGAGTATAGAGAATATACAAATACATAAACTTACCTAGTACATACAATTTGGAAGAACATCATAATGGAAATTGAATGAGTTTTAAATTTTATTTGCATTGGCAATAATATTTTGTTTTTCTTGGCAATATACCTATTCTCATGTATCATCATCCTTGCTACATTTATATACGAGTTGTCTGCGGTTCAAATGTGAAGATATTGTATTTTGATGATTTTTTTTTTTAAGAAATCGAAAGGATAAAAAAAACAACACATATTTTGATGTGAAAGTCGGTCATAATGAGTAGTTGAAATAAATAAAAGCGCATTGAATATCGTTGAGCCACCCATTTCATATACATATGTGTGGAGGATTATCCATTTTCAATTTCACTGCATTATACTGCAAAAGGGTTTTTTTTTTGTCCTTTTTGTTTTGCTTAACTTATTTATTTTTATCTGACATTTTCGTCATTATCTGAAACGTACCCATGAATATGGATGAAAAATTGGGGCAGACTGATACAGAAAAATTTTATTCTGGTTGCCAAGGAGACGGTAATTGTAATTTATGAAGTGGAATATTTATTTTAAGAACCAAGGTTGGAAATAAAGTTGTTTTGTACATTTATGGCTTTTAAAACAAACAAAAAAAGTAATGTCATTCGAAATTTTTTTATAGAAATAATCGGACTCGTTGCAACAGCCAAAAACCTTCTTCCCGGCTTTATAGAGGATTGTCTTAGCTTTCATTTGATACCCAATTTATAATTGTTACTTTTATTAAAGGTTCACTTAGCCAGAAATTCAACCTGAAAAGTTTATTTTCTTAGCATTGTGACCAGATAAAGCTTGTCCGACCAGCAGTTTTGAAAATATTTAGACTAAAGAATCGGTTGACATCCTGGGCTTGCATTATGGAACCGATCTTACGGTTGCCTCTCTCACTACATGTTTGTATTTCTTAAAATTACAACTTAGGGCTCTATTTTAATCTATAAATTTTAATATTTTACAATTCTCCAAGTATAATAAAATAAAATCAAAATCTCTGAAAGGATTCTGCTTTCCATCAATTTATCAGCCGTTTAAGGTCACCAAAAAAGTGTAGATTCTTATCTAAGAGGCTAAAGTATAAAAAAAAAAAAACAAACAATGATATTCCTCTATTTTAAATGTGACTCCTGACGACGACGACTACAAAGCCGACGAATATAGATACAGTTTTGACAAAACTTTCATCCAAACGCTCCAAGGCTAATGACAATAAAACCACCACCACCACCATCACCGCCATCATTAAGAAGCCTTTATGCCATTTGTGCCGTCTGCCATGACATCCTCTATCTCTCTGGGTGGAGGTTTAATAAGTTTTTCCTGCTTTCGTTCATATAATAGGTCATAATCATTTTAATTGAGTGTTTTTTTTTATATTCTCATTTTCATCCTTTTCGACAATGTCGCAACACCACCGCCTTATTTCTAAAAACCAGGATGATACGAACGACTCCCCTGGACTTCCGTTCGACATTTATATAGGTATTATTTATAATATCTGAAAAAGGGTTATGCTCTTCAAACTGAAGAGATAACACTTGTAATTTCAAAAGATTAAGCAATGGACAGAGATGGTGCAGATGAAAGTGATTGTGTGTATATTTATTTATGTTTATAAAGAAGAATTTATTATTTTAGATGAAAATATAATATAATTATTTGTGTTTAAGTGTTGACTAATGAATGATGGTGTACGTGGTATTTAAATTTAAATAGACACTAAAATTAAATTTATTCAAATCGGAATAGGTTTCTTAATATTAAGTTGGTAAACATATCTGAATCGATAGAAAATAATGAGTGTCTGAAAATTACCGGTAGATTTGAATGTCACCACAATTTTTTTCTATTCTGGAATATAGCAATCAAATCTTCAGTTTTCACTCGATTGCAAATTGAACAGCTGATAACGTTTTTAAAGATCTTGAATTAGCAATTTTCTAATAAAAAAAAAAATAGTATGGGTCTTTAGATTCTGACACACTTATGGGAAGTAACTAGTGTGGATTGCAGCCCAGCTTCTTGATGAGCCCACCTATCGTACCTGGCCGAAACGCAATATGGAGTTGAGCTCATCATAACTTTTAACTTGAATTACATAATACGTAATTCTGTGGCTCCACTTAAACAAAAGAATTTTCTTTTTCAATTTTTCCTTATAAGTACTCTATTAGTCTAATCATCAAAACGAGAGTGTATTCTCTTTCATTTTCAGGGGTTGACTGGGCAGTTTTATAGTTGTGAGTGAAAGTAAGTATACGCCATAGTGAACTATTTTAAGGAAATCCAAATTTCTTTTTTATTAAAAATTAAACAGTTGTTGTTTAAATGTTGGTTCTAGTTGAAACTCATAATTAAAAGTAGGTAAGTAGAGATTAAAAGCAAGGGCGTACACAGGTTTTCAGAAAAAGGGGGGGAACTCATTCAGGATTTGGTTAAATAAATAGTTCTGTTACAGAAATCTTGCTTTATAATTGTGTTTTTAAATGAGATAAGCTGCCTGATGTATAAAACACATTTGGGGTGGGGGGAAGGGGGCACCCCTATCAACTTTTAACAATATTTATCCTAATTACTTTAATGTATATAAATGAGTATTCATATTATGACTGAGATTAAATGACAAAATATGTGAGTTTAAAAATCAATTGTAAAAAATATGATAACTCATTGTAAAAAAGCTTGAGTTTAAAGACGGAAAAAAAACCAACCACCTTTACAACGAAAAACAACAATAAAAATACTTGTTTAAGAAGAAAGCAGCACAAGAATGTAACCAGGATTAAAATAAATAGTCGAAAGATATTTTGAAATTAAGAATTGTAAAAAGGATTAAACACCGAAATGGAGACATAAACTTTTTTTGTAAGCTCAAGTTTGGCCAAAAATAAAGAAATATTCAGATATTTTTAGGAGCCAAAATGCAAAAAAAAAATTTACTTTATATAAAATTATGTTAAAATATGTTCAGTTAAGTATGTATCATCAAAACTTTAGAGTTTTTTGTTTTAATCTGTCTATTTAAAAAGCAATTTTCATCTTAAATATGTCAGTTTTAAATCAGTTCAAAAGTCCTCTATCTATTTAATAAAGAGTGTTTCAAGGTTTTTCTGGCTTCTAAATAAAAAGTATAACTTATCAATCCATGTATTTTACAAATGGTGGGAAAAGATTTTAATTCCACTTTAACTAGTTTTAGATAAAGGCATGTGAAAGTTTTGGCTGATTGCAAAAATAAAATGCATGACTGGGTTCCACGTTCTTGCGTTTATGTTTAAGAAGCTGGGGGTGAAAGAAAATTATATGTAAGGATATTGAAATTATGAGAGAAAATTTAAAAAAAAGAAGATATGTATTTAAAATAGCTAAAAAAGCTTCTTTGAGATGAAAAAAAAGAAGACCATCTTAATTCTTGATTGAATATAATTTAACGATAAAAATTTGAAATCGTGAGACGAGTTCTTTCAAAAAATTGTTTTCAAATGTCAAATTCTCCAAAAAAAATTATGGAAAACATTCGGTATGCAAATTTTTAGTATTTATTTATGTTGTACATACAAAAATAAAATTTTATTAAAAATTGTTTATCTGTAAATTTTTTATAAAAATAAAAGAATTTCTTCAAATTTATCTGAATAAAAAAATAATTTTTTTTTTAATTTTCATAAAATATCTATACTACATGGAATCTTCTGCATAAGAAAAATTATTGGGAATCAGAAATACAAGAAAATTGAAAATAAAAAATGATTCTTCGAGAGGTACTAACCATTCTTTTTTAATGGTTTCCCACACAGAAGTAGCTTTAACCAAAAGAAATTTATTGAATTTCTTAAGCAAAACCATTTTTGACAAAATAGGATTTTGTAAAATTGCTAAAAAAAATATGGCAGGTACCGTTATTTTAAGTTAAAAAAAATTTAAGAGCAGAATTACAAAAAGCCCACTTTGTACCAAGTTTTAAGAAAATCGATCTAATTGCTTAGGCTGTAGCCGAACAGACAGACAGGCACAATTGTAAGACCCATTTTTTGTCTCTCTATCATCGTAATGACAACTCTGATCATAATCTCGAACTCAATTTTTTTACGAATTTATTACTTGCCATATAGTAGGTACCTTGGTACCTTTTTATCGCAACTAAATCTAGATAAAATTTAAACATGACATGGGCACGAAAAAAATGTGTGCACTCAGAGAAAAATATCAGGTAAATAACTAACCTGGGCCCTGTTAAATTTACAAGGTGCATAATCCCATACAAAGTTACAGATATTTCAGATAAATTAACCTGATTTTAATTATCTTATATTAAGAGTTAAATTAGCTTGGTGGCCTATAATTCCATAATCAAGTTGATTTAAGAAGATAAAGAAGATAAAATGGTAAACAAGAAATTTTGACAAGAATGTAGCGCTAATTTTACCTGAGACCAGTTTTTTTTTTTTAAATTGTTTGTTATGAATTTCTATTTTACCACAAATTAAGTTGAAGTAACATTTTATGTAGCTATTTTTACAACGTTTACCTGTTGAATTTAACCTGGCCTCATCTGCCAGTTAATTTTAACGTGACATCAGTATTAAAACACACACTCTCTGGCAATCCGAATAAAATTATTTAAATTTAACCTGGCCACATGTTAATCTTGCCCTCTATCAGCTTATTCAAAAGTAGCCATGGCTAAAGAAACACTCTGCCAGGTTGTTTTAACGTGACACCAGTGTAAAAGCACATTATTAATATTTGGCACAAGTTATTTATAAAAATACTTCCATGTGTGAGAGATTCCCAGTTCAAAACTAAGTACGTATCACAAAGTATTTTTAAAATAAAATTATATACATAGTAATAAATTTCTATACTTTCAGAATAATGCAAAATAAATTGGACGGTAACCTACAAGCATGGATCCAAGACATAATAATTACCGGAAACAGGGTCGATTTATGATTGAATCATGTTGAATTAACTAGATCTTCTTGTTATATTAACAGGACGTTGAACATTTTACCCATGTTTTTGAACTAGATTTTCATGTAAAGTTAACTAGATTCACAAGTAAAAGTAGCAAGATTCTCAGGTAAAATTTACAGTTCTAGTTTTTTAAAGGCAGTGTTAAATTTACCTGAAACCGACTTTGATTTAACACGACATTAAAATCAAATATCAGGTTAAGGAGTTAACCTGATCTACCGAGTTGAAAATTAACAAACTGAAAAAAATAGAAATTGGTTGGTTATACCAACTTTTTTCTCTGAGTGTTGAACAGAATTATTTTATTTTATTGTGTCAGTTAGTTATGTTATTTTAGATAGAATGTATTTTAAGATTTATTAATTCATTGAGTAAAGGTCAAAAGAACAGGAAATGAAACTCTGCGCATGCATTCAGTATACCCTTTTCATCGAAGGTATTTCAGTTGTGACCAAAACTAGCTTAGGGATGTTAAATGAAAAGACTCCACGGCCATGTTTATTCATTTGTTATTTTTGTATTTAAATTTTAATTAAAAATTCAAATTTTCAATTTTTACTTTTAACTGACCCACTGGCTTACTGGCCCTTTAGTAAATTATTTTTAACTTATATGAAATATGTTCTCATTTCCTGTTTCAACTTAATTAAAAAAAAAACATCCCATTGCTTTGAATAAATACTCTTCCCTATTAACAAAATACTACAAACCTCAATCCTTTTATTGTGACAGACGGAAAAAAAATCAACAAAGCTAAACAAACCATTTCAGCAGATTGTTTTCCTTTATCATATCATTTAATAGCCATTTAGCTAAATGACAGTGGCATTTAATTAAAAAAAAAAAAAAAAAAAATATAAACATAATCACTTTAATCCTTCATAGAGTTTAAATTAACTTGGTCCTTCAGAGCAAAGTTGTTTGTCAATGTCACAGCTTTGTTAAAGACAAATGGTTTAAAATAAAATCTACATTTAATAATAATTTATTGTACATTTTTTTTCTTATTCTTATTCTTCTTCTTCTATAAGGTTTATCATCATTTATGTAAGGGATTTAAAAATTGATTAATTTTATCGAAATTATTAATTTAAATTCAAAATAAATCACTTCTGTAGGTTTATTTTTATTTAAGTTATAGGATTATCCAAACAAATATTGACAAATATTATTTTGATGATAATTGATAACCTTATTGAAATAAGGTCCAATAAAAAGTTAAAACCTTATAATTATGTAGAACGTTGTTTTTGTTTTTTTTTTTATTTAGGCAAGGCTATTTTAAGATCTACTCTTAAATTCTTATGGTTCGACAAATAATTTGATTTGTTTTTTAATTTTTATACAAAAGTTTATTTTTTATAAGAAAATAATTGAAAAAACTTTCACATCTTAAGTCACATAAAGTCACAGATCTTTTTAAAAAATCAATAATTTGACATTTATGAAAATTTTACAATAAAAGTCACCTCTGACAATGCTGAAAGTTTTCAATCAGGATTATGCTGACTTGCTGATGCAACCCCAGGGTATTGTTCGGAGCAGGGAAATAATTCCACGGGCATCTGCTCCACATAGGAGTTTATTCCATTATAAGTGGGAATCTATTCCACTTTTCAAAGTCCAATTTAATCTCACCGCGACAAGGAACTAAATAATTACGACCGAAATTTTGTGGAATTCTTTCCCACCTAAAATATGGAAGATGGGATATTATAAATAAATAAATGTAGAAAACGAAATTGTTTATTTGCAGAAATACGCCAGCATTATGGCAAATAAATATTGAGGTAGTGCAGCCCCCCTGCTTGGGCTCATCATAAAATTTGGTTGAGTGTATGCGAAGTTTCTTTTGCATTTAGGGAATCTAGATTTAAGGAAACTATGATTAAAAAACACCTCCTAAGAACGAATCAAAGTAAAAGAAGTGAAGTTGATTCTCATACAGGGTGGTGCACGAATCGTGCTACAAAAATAAAACGTAATAACTTTTTTCTGTGTGAGTAATCGGCTTATTTTTTTTTTTTTATTTTGTAGGTTACTATTTAGATTTATAAAAATGGATGCTTGGGATACGGAGAAAAGAATTTGGATAGTGCAACGGTACCATGCTTTGCAGTCCGTCATTTCCGTCCAAAGGGAATTTAGGCGGGAGTTTGGCGGTAATCCCTTGAGTAGATGGACCATTATGAGGTTTGTAAACATGTTTGCCGAATCTGGAAGCATCGCACGAAGGCCGTACCATCGAGATGCCAATGTTCGGGTTCAGGATACAATCACAGCAGTAGCATCTGCAATACAGGCCAATCCGAGCGTTTCGACCCGAAACTTATCGGGGCAAATTGGAGCTAGTAGACGGTCATTACAACGGATACTTCATGACGATTTAAACTTGTTTCCGTACAAAGTCCAAATTACTAGCAAGTTAAACCCTCAGGATTTGCCTGTTCGCCTGGAATTTTGCCAAAAAATGATATCAATGGCCGAAGAAGACAACACATTGATCAATTGTTTGTTCATGTCTGATGAGGCCCGTTTTGATCTTAACGGCAATGTAAACAAGCAAAATTGCCGTATATGGAATGAGTCTAATCCAGAAATGCTCCATGAGACGGAACTGCACCCAGAACGAGTCACTGTGTGGTGCGCAGTTTCATCAAGGTGTATTGTCGGGCCGTACTTCTTTGAAGAAAACGGTGTGACCGTTACTGTCAATGGGGACCGTTATTTAAAGATGTTGAAGGAGTTTTTTTTACCCAGAACTGCGCCGAAGACGTGTACCATTCAACAGCGTTTGGTTTCAACAAGATGGAGCAACTGCACATATAGCCAGACCAGTTATGGCAGAGCTAAACAAAAAATTCGCAAACAAATTAATTTCTAGGAACTCCACTCTTCGCTGGCCCCCAAGGTCACCTGACCTGACTGCACCAGACTTCTTTTTATGGGGTTATGTCAAGCAAGAGGTGTATAAAACGAAGCCTAGGAATTTAACTGAATTAAAGCAGTCCATAACGACAATAATTGAGGCGATCCCAACTTCAACTCTTCAGGCCGCAATGAATAATTTCTTGATCAGGTGCCGCATATGCGTGGGAGAGCGTGGAGGTCATTTGTGGTCTATAATCTTTAAAAACAACTAACTATTTAAAATAAAATTTAATTTTCTAACCAATAAAAAAAAAAATTAAATACATCGATTAAAAAAAAAGTTATTTGAATTTCTTATTGTAGCACAATTGGTGCGCCACCCTGTTTATGCAAAAATATAGATTTTTTTAAACATAACAGTAGCTATTATAAATACTCCTCAAAAACAGCGCATTCGATTTTGATAACATCCTTTGTTCATCATTCTAAAATTACGACGACCTCTACGACTAAAAGACCTATATTTACAAGACTTATACAAAAACTTTGAGCCATGAGAGCAAGTATGTGTAATCCAGCCTTGCATTTTATTCCTTTAAAAAATAATTAATACATTCACTTTAGAGCAAGAAATAAATTTTGTTTGCATACGGGTCGAAATTAAATTAAAACTTAAATTAATTGGTTGAGTTAAAAAGGATATCTACTATCAATCCTTTGACAAAGCATTTTCCTTAGATTTGAAAAAAACAATATTAATATTGTTTTTTGAACCTACATTTTTCTATACCTCGCACAAAAGGGGTGGGCTTACCTACTGAGTTTTTACTTGTTCAGATGAAAAAGATGAAGAGTGTCGACGAATCTAAAAACTCTTCGTTTGAAAAAAAAAAACTGTAATTGAAAATACGGGTAAAGTACCTTATGTACATATGAGCTATCCACAAACGATTGTGAGTTTTATAGTACCTACATATCCTTAGACTTTACTAACATCACATTTGCACGTCATTAAATTAATTGGATGTCACTTTGGAAGAGTGTGCTCCAATTATGGTTTGAACATAAAAAAATCAAATCAAATCAGTTGTCTTTGAAGTTTTGTTTTTAAATGGTTTATCAAAGATTTCTTTTGAGTTGAGGTATTTATTAAGTTTTAATTTTCTCTTATATTTATGAGTAGGTAGGTAATAGGTATGTGATGTTTTTTTTTTTAATTATAAGAAGTTTTATCGATTTACTTTTTCGAGCGGGTTTAAGGAGTAGAAAGCTGTAGTTACGGGTATCTTTAAAATTTTATTTGGTACTTAAAACTCTTTTGTCTTGTTATCTTGATATTATTATTAATTTTTGTTTTTCGATTTTAATAGAGCCTCTACGAATTTTTCACTTAGTCAACGAAAAAAGCCTAAATTTTTGGCTACATTTATTTCTTTATATTTATATTTAAAAAAAAACATAAAGTATGAAGTATGTAGGTAACATGCTTTACCTGTGCGTCGCGATGATCCTGCAGATTAATATCACCACAGTACCTACATTTAATAAAAAAGTGTTTTAATGAGACAAAGTAAATTCTTTTTTTTTTAATAGCTTGTATACCATAACTAGCATCCTAGATTATACAGCTTTAAGTTCACAATCTTCTTTTATGTTAATCCCAACCTTACAGTGGGTGCTCCTCTATATCTGTGGCTAGATCATTCCATACCTATGGCCTTATACTCATTGCATCAGTAATTTAGTTCTCTCTTTCATCTTGCTTACAGCTTATAGCTAACACTGCACCACGCCATCACGCTACCATCACCATTACTTAATCTCTACTCCATCATAAACCAAATGTCTATGATAGTTACTCATAACGATGACGACGACGACGTCGACGACGAAGGTACTAAAAACTCTCATCATCATTTCCCACCGCTACTCTGCTGCTGCACCGTCAAGGCAATTTCATCATAACGAAGGGCTTATCTTATACCTATACCTACTCCTGGTAAAGTGCAGTGCATTCCCCCTTTATGTTGTGACAGGTTTTTATTTTTTTTGTTCCCTTTAAAGTATAACTGTTACCCTAACCCTATATATCACACGTTCAACTGCATTATCCTTCAGGTTAGCAGTTTTTTGTTACAAAAAGCGAGAGTAAGTGGGACTTTTTTTTTAGTATTTTATTTTCATACTCGTAGTTCCCGATGTCTTCCTTTCAGTTTAGTTCTTTTGTTAGACAAATATTATTTGCGTCCATTTGCCATTATTTTCTATTTGTGACAGTTTCATTCGAGAAAGAGAGATCATTTTTCTAATCTTATATGAATCCAAAAATTGAGACATTAATTTAATGTGACTCAGGACCCACCATTTTTGGCAAGTTTAAATTTTAGGAAGGATTATTATGCAACGAAGTTTTTTGTATACCATGAGTTCAAGTAGGTAAACTTAACCTAAATATAAATATTCTATTCTATAACTTTCAATGATACTTAAACTTATATATAAATGATAAATGTCCAGCTTTTAATTGTTTTTCCGATAAGCATTTTGACCGTTTGGAAGCGTTTCCACAACTTTTTTTCAAATTCAAAATATATTAAGAATTATTTATTAAAGTAAAATTCCTACACTTTGACATTAAAAAAGTATTTTCCCAAAGAGTGGCAACATGATATTTTTACCCAAGTTTTGTCAGCTAAAAATCGATTCTTAAAGACATTAACCTTTGTTTTACCAACACTAACTTGAAATCTGGAGGTGTTTGAGCAACTCCTTTAATATTCAAAATATTAAAAATTATCAGCAAAGTCCACCCATTGACATTAAGAAAAGCATGTTTCAGAAAAGTGGCAACACCGTCATTTTATACCCGAAGGTGTGTCTGCTTAACACCTTTCTTTTAAGATTTTAACCGTTGTTTTAACCATGGAAATTTACCAAGTAACTTACGATTTTTTTTTTTACCATTTTGCACAGATTGGGCGCCATTTTTGAAATGGTGTCCAAGCAACAGGCCTACAACTACGTCTCTAAAGCTAAATTACAATTAATTACTCAGCATGTCAAAAATAAATTTCAATTCTAAAATAAGGTCCTGCTCCTTAAAACCAACAGATATTTCGGTTTCCTAACCAGACTACAGATTAAGCGTCATTTATTTAGCTGCATATTCACAAATCACTTATTAATAAGCTCTGAGATTGTCAAAATTTGTTACGACTCTCACATTTGTACTGTAATGACTCTCGAATGAACTATTACCACATTCGAATAAAAGAAACACCGGATTCCGGATTAGACATGACACAAACCAACCTACGGAGAACTTTAGAACTTGCAATACTAAACGTCAAAATTAAAGCTTTGGAAAGGGAAATTTATGGGTAATTTCCCCTATGGAAAGCTCTAGAAGCAAATACTAGAACCTTCCAGCTTTTTCTACCTACTTGCGGAACTCTCTTAGTATGGAGGAGACGTCCTCATAGGGTGCATGCACCAGCTTATGGGAGGAGGAAAGTATGCCTGACGATTGGTCAATCAGCTTTATATGCCCGATCTACAAAAAAGCGATCCTATGTCCTGCAAAAACTACCGAGGTATATTCCTGCTTGATCTTGCATACAAGATCCTATCCAACGTACTATATGAGCATCTTAAACCTTTTTGCAACAATATGATCGGCACGTACCAGTGTGGCTTCAGGACAAACAGTTCAACGATGGACCAAATCTTCACATTGAGGGTAATCTTGGAAAAGACCAACGAATTTCAAGTCGAGACCTACCATCTTTTCATCGATTTCAAAGCCGCATATGATAGCGTAAGCGGCAAAGAGCTTCTATTGGAGATGTCGGAACTCGGGATCCCGAAAAAACTGTTCCAGCTATGCCACATGGCATTACAAAATAAGCGGTGCGACGTGCACAGGGTTCAGACAAGGAGATACCGTATCATGTGACTTCTTCCACCTTGTTCTGGAGGATATAGTTCTCAAGAGTGGTGTTAACCTCGAAGGCTCTCTCTTCAACGGGTCTTCGCAACTGCTTTGCTATGTGGTGGACATTGACATCATCAGCCGCTCCAAGCGAGCTGTTGTAGAAGCATTCACAGCTATTGAATGAATGAACAGGCGAAACACGTTAGTCTTGAAGTGAATGAGGACAAAACAAAGTATATGCTATCAACAAAGAAAGCTTCATCTGTCCATCACTTATGACAAAACGTCACTGATGGTAGCAGTCATTTCGAGGTAGTCCAGGAGTTAACCTAACTCGGAACAAACATCAATCCCACGAACGACACCTTAGTGGAAATACTACGAAGAATTACCCTAACGAACCGCTGCTGCTTCGATTTTGCCAAACAAATGGCTTTTAAACTCCTTTCTCGAAAAAAAATGTGCGAGCTATAAAAAAACGCTTATTTTACCAGTTCTACTCTACGGCGTCGAGTGCTGGACGATAAGTAAAAAGAGGGAGAAAAATTCTTCGTGGATATTTTTGGTCCAATATGCGAAGAGGGCGAATGGAAAAGGAAGATTTAATCGTGAATTGTACGAGCTATACCAAGATGTGGATGTAGTTCAAAGAGCCAAAACACGTCGACTCGGCTCGGTCATATTAGTTGAATGGACTGCACGCTTCAGCCATAAGAAAATCTTCGAATCCCCTGGTTCGAGACGACCAGGAAGACCGAACCTTCGCTAAAGGGGCCAGGCTACTTCAGATGCAAGAACGCATGGTCTCGATGACTGGAGGGAGCATGCGAGGGACCGCAATATCTCAAACAGAGACCCTCTATGGATCAGGAGCCGGAGAAGTAAGTAAGATTCACTGAAATAAGTTACACTTTTTTCAAAAATATTTTTCTTAAAGCTTTTTATTTAGCATCCAAAACAAAATCTCACGAATTCCTTTATAGAAGTCGCTCGATCGAAGTCTTTGAAGGTAGCAGGTTCCCATTTTGAAGTCCTCAATTTGCAAAAAAAAAAATCATACTGACCTGCTAACTGCATTGCTAATTTTTGGAGACTTACTACAAGTTCCTAGCATGCTTGGTTCCTAAGATACACTATGTGAACTGCTGATTTCACTGTGAAGTTAGCAGGTCACTCGATTACATCCTTATTTGGTGAACTGCAAAATCGGGAATATAAATGCAAAAAAACTACAAATTCCTTTCAAGGTCCCATTTGCTTGAGTGAAAGTTGCCCTGCTAATAACTTAACAGACGTGCTCGATTTAGTGAATCTCGAAACAGTGAACGTCGACAGTAGTGAACTCACAAAATTTTATAAAAAAATGTATTTTGTATAAAAATGTCTTGTAAGAATTTAAAATTATTTGGGGACACTACGGAACTATATCTGTTTTTTTTTTGTCTGAACCGAATTTTAAGCTTTTTTCAACGTTAAATCAAAACATTCACAGCAAGAAAATGTGCATTTTGGCGCAACAGCTCGTGGAGAACCAAGGCCTAGTGACTTACAACTCTCAACCATTCCTACGTGCGTGTTATTGGCAGGAATGGAGGGGACCTACAATTTTTTGCCAAATCCGAACGGCTAGATGAGACGCACTTATTCATGACAAGTGAGAATTTGTCAGTTCCTCGCAAGAGGCAGTACATCGGGAAAAACATTTCTGTTTGTAGGTGGCAGCGACTGGGAATCGAACCCAGACCTTCGGCATGTCAGTCCAACGCACTAACCATCATGCCACGAGGTACTACATTAGCTTATGAACAGCTCCAAAATCCACAGTGCTTTACTGTCATAAGTCCACAATCGAATCTTAACCCACTTGGGTGGGTAAAATAAAAAGTAAAATCATATAACTCACCATCAGGTGTACAAAAAGTAAAAAAGAAATAAACTGTCGACATATGACTTATTCAGAAATCCATTGCGCGGGGTTATATACTCACAGAGATTCACAATGGACTTCTAAATTTTGATAAATAATATCGGAATTAAAGTTCCTAAGCACAAAGCTAAGTAAAATGAGTATAATTTCTCACAACTTATGTTGTATAACCTAAAATTGTCATCCTTCTTAGCTTCCGTTAAGTCGTCGTTGAGTTTTTTATTTTAAGAAATAAAAACAAATCTTGTGTAAACTATCTCAGCCATTTTTTATTATGGACATGTTCATATACACATTATAACCGTTTACGATGCAATTTATTTTAATTTTATTGCTTCTTTACCACACGGACATGACCAAAAATGAAAGCGCCCAATAGCCAATATCAACATTTATAAGGGAGTGAAAATGAAGACATTTAACATTCGCTGCTTGTTTAAGATAAGTTTATTCTCCTATCAGAAGCTTGAAAGGGATATGCATGCACGATTTAGCATGGATACAGATTTTTCTGGCAAACATTTGCTCATACATTATTCTGTATACCTACCTGCTATTTAAAGATGTTAAATTGAATTCGGTTTTTCCTTTAAACGCATCGCAAATATACAATCTTCCTTGACTTTTAAATTAATACTTTAAAGGTGCAAACGAATGAGATGAAATGTCTTCCGTGTTTTAAAGGGGGATGGGGGGGTTTTTTTTTCTCAGGGAGCTAACAATTCATGTTTCTTCCATTGAACCATAGAACAATAATTCATCATAACAATACCAGTACACCATCACTATACACAAAACAGAAGCAAAACGGAAAACCTACATAATACTTCTTGCTGCTGAAATGTAAATAACTTTTATTCTTTTATGTGTATTGAATCAATGACTTTTCTTCTTGGTAAATATTGAATAACAATAGAAAATATGAGAGTAACAATCAGCTTCCTTTCTGAGTAATAAGGAATTCATGAGAGCTCCGCAATCAAATGAAATGCAAATCATCTTTCATCCCACACACTTTGCATCCATATACACGTCTTCTTTTCTTTCATCCTCATGTTGTCACATTTTCATGTTCATATAAATATTTTTCGTGTGAAGGCGAAGAGTGTAGAGATATAATATACGAAAGCGAGTATCATGAATCTTTTGGCATAAAGGAAACAACCGCAGTGTAGACTTAAAGCGTATTTTGTATTCCTTAGGACGTTTGTAGTATTTCTATTTGGTTTACTTTCTTTGTATTCAAGGGGTCTTATTGATTTCGAATACAAAATGTGACCTACTAGAAGAGAGATCTTAAAATACAAGTGTGGTTCCATGTGGGAGTGATAAATTGTTGAGAGTAGTCCAAAGGTTTGTATTGCAAAATATTGAATTGAAATGGCGTGTGTGGAGAGTTCCTGAGCAACTGCCTTCTTGAAGGAGATGGTTTTGAAGGTCATCGTGAAAAATTTACTTCTCTAAGCGATCGGAAAATCAAAGAGCAAACGCGTAGTTTGCATGCAGAATGCTGCCGTTGGGGTTGCAAAAATAAAGCTCCCTTTTCATCAATCTTATCACTCTTACTCTTAATAAAGAGTAAAGCCTGAAGAATCCAAATGTTCTTCCTGCCACACTCGCGATTTGTCTAAAGGTGTAGAGAGAGTGGCCCATGAGACAACTTGGCAACATTTAAGGAATTTCGGAAAGAACACTGGCTTGCGATCACAAAAGGTCCGTTCGACGGCAAACACACATTTATCACATTTTCAATCCATGATGGTGACTAACCTGAAATTCATTTTTATAACCATACCTGTCGACTGATACAAGCCCCGTTCCACAACTACTTCTTCATCTCCAAAATTTTGCCTGGATAGTATTTTAAAAACTATATTCCACTTATTGAGAAAAACGATTAGGGTAGTAGGTCATATCCTCTGTCGGGGTCATAGACTATCTATTATTTACTGTGTTTTATATCTTATTAAGATAATTTTGGGGTAGTGAAAAAATTTTTATTTTTTTTTTTATAAAAAACTGAATTGAATTGAAAAGTTATAAGAACCATTAATCTTTTACCAAAACTCAAAAAATAGTGAAAAAATACTTTTCGCCAAGTTCTACTGATGAATGACCTACTGTGTGTTGGAGAGTTTTTTTTTAATTATTATTTTTTTATTGTATAAAATTCTTGAACCATTTTTTAAAAAATGTTGGCATACCTAATTACAAGCATTTACCTATTATAAATGTACCATATAAAATTTAAATTAAAAAAACAAAAAAACTTTAGTGGGACATACTATTAATATTTCCTAAATAACAATTTGTATAATATGGAAGGAGACCACAATAATTTAAGCATATACAGATCAAGTCTTATGAAATTTGTTAACAGTTTTTTAATTTTTGTATGGAAAGTACCTTTAATTGTTCATAAGATTCAAATGTTTGTATAAAATATTGTAAGGACTGTTAAAAAATTCGTAGGTATCTAGTTTCTTAAAATTGACCATCATGATGTTGTCAAATGATAAAGTTTTCAAAAAAATAGAGTATTTTAAAATTATCTGTAGAATATTTTTTGAAAAATGTTGGTACACAATACTATTTTGTATAAAAAAAAAAATAATTAAATCCATTATACCGTTTTCAAGAAAATCAAGAATTTTTTTAAACGGTTTTCCACGCAGAAGCTGCCTTACGTAAAGTAATTTAATGAATTTTGCTTAATAAAAGTTTTGAAGGGAAGTCATATTTTATAAAACTGCTAAAAATAAAATGCACGACTGGCTCGCACGTACTTGCTCTTATGTTCAAGGTGCAGAGGGTTTAGAAAATTATATATAAAAACATGGAAATTATAATAGGAAAATGATTAAAAGCATGAAATACGATATTTAAATTAGCTAAGAAAACTTCCTTGAGAGTTTGATATAGCAAAAAAAAAAAAACGCTTTCTTAATATTTTATCAAATATAATTATATGGACAGAAAAAAATTAAATAGTTGGAGCGGTTTTCTTAAAAAATAATTTTGTATATACACATATAAAATTCTTGAACATTTTTAAGGAAAACTTTTGGTATGCAAATCTTAGGTACACTCAGAGAAAAAAGCAGGCATCACCAACCAATTGCTGGTTTATTATACCTGATTTTCAGGTTGTTATTTTTCAACAAGGTAAATCAGGTTAACTGCTTAACCTGATACTTGATTTTAATGTCGTGTTAAATCAACGCTGGTTTCAGGTAAATTTAACACTGCCTTAAAAAACTAAAACTGTAAATTTACCTGAGAATTTTGCTAATTTTACCTGTTAATCTAGTTAACTTTACATGAAAATTGTATTCATAAACATAAATAAAATTTGCAACGTCCGGTAAATTCAACATGAAGATCTAGTTAATTTAACATGATTCAATGTTAAATCAACCCTGTATTCGGTAATTATTATGTCTTGGATCCATGCTTGCAGGTCCCATCTATAAATAAATTGAAACCGCTTTGTTTGGATGGCTTGTGTGTGTATGTGCTTTAACACTGGTGCCACGTTGAAATTAACTGGCAGAGTGTTTCTTTAAGATTAGGCCAGGTTTAATTCAACAGGTAAAGATTGTAAAAATGACCATATAAAAAGTTACCTGATTTGTAGTAAAATAGAAATTCATAACAAGCAGTGTTAAAATAACCCGATCTCAGGTTTAAATAACAGTTCATCTTCTGAAGTAGTACCTCGTGGCATAATGGTTGGTGCGCAGGACTATCATGCCAAAGGTCTTGGTTCGATTCCCGGCCACTGCCACCAAAAACCAAATGTTTTTTTTGAGGTACTGCCCCTTGCGATGGACTGACAAAATCTTCAAGAGTATACTTGTCATGAATAAGTGCTTCTCACCTAGCTGTTCGGACTCGGAAAAAAATTGTAGGTCCCCTTCATTCCTGCCAACGACACGAACACAGGAATGGTTGAGAGTTGTTAGTCACTAGGTCCTGGTTCTTCATGAGCTGTTGCGCCACTTTATTTAATTTAATTTTTGAATCTTCTGAAATTAAATTGAATATGGTAATATAGGCCACCAGGCTATTAACACTTAATATAAGATTATTCAAATCAAGTACATTTCTGAAATATCTGTTACTTTAAATGGGATTATGCACCTTGTAAACTTATCAACGGCCCAGGTTAATTATTTACTTGACTTTTTTCTCTGAGTGAGGAGTCTTTTTTAAGAAAAAAATATTTTCCTTCCCGTTGTCTTAACTTTTGTATGCAAGGTACCGTTATTTTTCATATATGTAAAGTTTTTTTATAAAAATAATATAGAAAGTACTAAAAAACTCTTAAAAATCGAGTTTCAAAAAAATCGATCATACCGTTTTATATATTTGATTAAAAAAAATTGAAACTTTTTTTTTTAAATCCATAAGATATCTTTTTTTTTAAAATTTAAGTACACAAAATATTTATAGCTTTTGGAGGCCTCTGAACAAAAAAAAATATAAACGGTTCTTTGGAGGTACCATTAATGACTATTTTTTGAAAAACGGTTTTCCATTCAAAGGAAGCCTCTACTTAAAGTAATATACTGAATTTTTTAAAGAAATTTTGTCGAGGCGTTTTTCAGAAAAATATGATTATGTAAAATTGCTAAAAAATTTAATGTCATTTTTGCTTGTTATCTCAATTTGTTTGCACAAATTCAAAACTGGCTTTATAGTACCTATATCGCAAGTAAAAATTTTATGTCAGTTACTTTTGGTTCTAATAAAATGTAAGAAAAGCTTGATGGGAAAGACCTAAAAACGCAATGTAGGAGGTATAAAGTTAGGGAAAATTCAAATCAGGTTTTTATGCTGTAGCTCAACACAACATCCATCGCCCAGGCTGGCTGACGGATATAATAATTGTGAGACCCATTTTTTTGTCTTCCTTATAATAGCAATATTGATAAAATTGATTATACTAACTAATTCATAACATGCCCAAGAAAACATTTAATCAATACCTTAAGATTCTCAAAGTCACACAAAAGTTACACTTACTTTTCTCTACTTCATTTGTGGTATTTTCAAAAAATGTCACAGACAAAATTTTCAGCATCCAATAAGAGACTTAAAAAAAAATGTGGCCCCTTAAGTCAGTAGGTAATTCTAATTGGTCAGCGATAGATGTTTATAAATTTTGTCTAGGTCATTAAATAATAAAGTCGTAAAGTCAACCAGTTTCAGCATAATATTTGGTTAGGCATATAGGCTTTTGTTATGATTTTTCAAAGCTTTTGTTTTTTCTGGAGGCCTCACATTTGTAGGATATTCGCAAAAAATTCACACCATCTGAAAGATCGCTTAGTGTCCATAAAAGGTTAGTTTTATTCAATTATAAGTCAGCCTTAGACTTTTTATAATTTTTTTAAGAAAAAATAAAGGCCACAGTGATATTAATATGACCTAGAATTTTTTCTTTAAAAAATCATAAAAATATCAATGATTGACCAATTACTGTAACTAGCTGAATTTTTGTGACGAAGGAGGAGGACAAGAGACAATAGCTGACAATAAAGGTGACAAAATAGTTTATGACCTCGAAAAACACATTAAAATAAACCTGAAAAAGGTAAGAAATCTCTACGTTTTAATAGAATACGTTTCTTTTGAAGTATCTTGTTGAAGTATCCTCAACAAAAAATCTGGTTTAAGAATATTGTTTCTTAAATAATATTTTTAAGCTCGTCGGAAACTCTAATTATAACGTCGCCAAACTTAAGGTATCATTTTAAATTTTGCTCCAATTTCGGATTGACATCATGAAACTGACAAGCAAAAGTTAGAAGATTATTAACCATGCTGTTATCGATAAAAAATAATCTCACAGCACTTGTAAGTACAAATTTCACGAAAAGCATGATTCTTCGTGACAGTGGCAAGGCAGACATTTGCTTAATATCTTATAGCATTTCCATCAACCTCAAAGTTTAAGAAAAAAATAAAAATTTTACAACAATTACACAAAATTGTTTTTTAAATGATAGCTTGCTCTTTTGTACAAGAAAGAAACGTTTTTCTTACCCAATGGCACATACGTTATAATATAATTCAGTTATTAGAAACGGCTTATTCGCTGGTACGTGTCAATCTCATAAAAATTAATTATTCTACTAATTCACCTAAAATGGAGATTCCATAATTAAACTAAGCTCTTGTAAGTAATCATATGATTATCAATTTTCTATACAATCTTAATATTTGTAATTTATAATTCAACTATCAAACAAAGACTTGTATTGAACATATACTAAGTACATACTTACATATATACTTTCATCAAAGTGGTTAAAATCCTAAGAAAACACAATCGTTTGTCCCAATATAAGAGAAGTTATAAATGAAGTTAAGATGAAGGCGATAAACATTTTACCAATTTACAACCCAAACTGATTACCTTATATAGCTAATACGTATGGTATATAAAACTCTCTTGCTTTATCGTTATGAGCTCACAAAAGCTTATTCAAAATTAACATAATTAACTTAAGAAACTCATTTCCCATCCTTTTAGTCATCTTCTTATTATCCTTTAAATCGTTGTGTTTTCTCGAGGAAGTTAATAATAAAAACAAAAAAATTAAAAATGCGACACAAAGAACCTCATTTTAGAACATGCGGTTTAATTAAAGAGAACAAAAAAAAAAAATTAAAAACAAAAAACAAAAACAAACAAGAAAACAACAGAATGCGACGACAATGAAGACAACTAGGAGCAACGTGACGAAGAAAACGCCAAGGACAAAGTTTGAATTTTTAATTTCGATCGATAAAACAAAAAAAAAAAAAAATATGAAAAAATTAATTTTAAATAAAACAATTACAGCTTTGTTTTTTTTTTCTTCTCAGATTAAAGTTATTAAATTAATCAAAGAGGTAAGCTAAATGCTATTTGTGATGCCCTAAAAAAATAATCGTTTAGGCTTCAATATCGAATTAAATAGAGTGTGAAAGTTCAATTTCTACTTGTTTGATTTTAGCTTTATAAAAAAATATTGCACTTATTAGTTCAAGATTGTTTTGGCATTTCTATAAGAAACTAAATTAAAACTTTGAGTGAAAGGAAAACCTTCAAATAAAGCTAGCAATTAAGTGAAATTAAATTCATTGAAATTAAATGAAAAACAATTATCAAGGAAATGCATCAATAAAACACAAGCCAGTGGACCATTGGAATTTTTCTTGTTAAGTTCGTTGAAGCAGTCATTGAAAATTGCTTTCACAAAAAATTACCGCTTTTAATTGAGAGATTTATAGATGGTGTGGCTGTTTAAGGTATTTAAAAAATCACTTTTAGATCAAAGGATGACCCAAAACATCATACAAGTTTGTAGAGGAAATCATTACTTAGGGGTCATTAAACTAGACTTAAAGGTCATCTGATAAAAACTTCATATTTTTCCACGAAAGTTTACTCATTAAGGGCAAAATATGGATCAATTAACAAATATGTTCGAAAAAAGGATAATTTAAGGCACAAGTTTAGTGTCCATCAATGAGTACTTTTCAATCACTCTGGTTTTCAATATGTGCCTACCTAATTTAGATAAAATTTTCACAATATGTTAAATAGTTCGTAGGCTTATAGTGAAATACATAATATAATGTGAGGCTAAATAAATAATTATACCGCAATTCATTAATCTAACTACAGTGGATTGTAAATTTGCGCTTGCAATTTAATTATTCAATTGTTTTCCAATTAAATTCTGTAAGTCGAATTAGCTGTGTCAATAAAAGCCACCTATTTTGTATGTATAATTGACTAGATTTTAATTAAAAATAAATCAGATAAAGGTATATATGTATTCTCTCTTTCGACTATCGGTAAATCACACGTGTGCCATATATATGCCATATACGTGACTCTGATAAAGATTGTTCAAATTCTATACGTTGTGCAGGATATATTTAAATTGAAATGCAGTTGACAGTTTATAAGGCTAATTAGGCTTACTTTGATTTTAATCATTCAGTTCGACGTACCTACATACATATATGTATAAAGGTATTTTACATTATTTGAGTTGGTTAAAAGTTTATCTAGAAACGATTACACAACGAAATACAGAGATGTAGATACTTTAATGTACATTAAACAAAACTATATACCATTGTGCTCTTATAGATATGATACCACATATGCACATTAGGGTGGTCGTTAAAAAACAAAACATGTCTACTTGGATGGGCCTTACTTGGCTCCAAATGAAGAAAACTCCAACTAACAATTTAACTTTCCATAAGACTTTTGTTGACAGGTCTTATAGCAGTAAATAGCTTTCCGTGAACTGCTATTAGCTTGGCTGAACATGAAGAAGCTATAGCTTGCCTTGGATGTTTATAGTTATAAGGCCTTACGAAAGCCATTTTGACAGCTGTTACCAATAGCTTGCCTTGGATGTTTATATAAGGCCTTACGCAAGCCATTCAATGACAGCTATTGCCAATAGCTTGTCTTGGATGTTTATATAACCCCACACTCAAATTTATTTTGCTTAAGCAATCTATCGAGAGAAAATTTTTTTTTTCCAAAGCTGATTCTGAAATAAAAAATTTATATATTTTTTATCGGTTTTTTATTTTATTTTTCTTATGTTGTTTATTGCATTTTATTTTATTGTATTTTTTTTTCTTCTCAGTCAGCTTTCAAAACCTTTTTTTCTGTATTCTGTAATGAGTCAAATGTTAGTTAAGTTATAAAAATGAAATGTTTTTTTTTTTACCTGGGATTTGAACTCGATTCCTTCCTCGTTCCAGTCTAATACTCTACCACTATGCCAATTTGCTGTTGAGGAAAACATAATCCAAAGTGAATAAGTTGATACCATATACTTCACGTTCACGCAGAGGAAACAGTCAATAACTGTGTGCATTTCAATATCTGTTCTTTGTTCTTCCAAACTTCTTGAATGTTCTCTGGCTGTTTTAAGAATTGCTTCTCTGTTTTTTCTCACTTGTCTTTTTGGAAGGTTCCAGATCTTTTAAATTTTTGCCATGAGTTATTCATTTTTAAGTTTAGCTAAAAAGTTCAATTTTACTGTAAGTATCTCTTGTCTGTTTAACGATGTTCAATGGGAACTTATCGTTCTTATTTATTTTAATCTGATTTTTTTATAAGCACAATATTTTATAAGTCACACTTGTTGATCTTCACTGATTATTTTAATTCGTATAAGGCCTATTTACAAATTTTATTATTTTATTTATTTATTTTATTTTTAAACAAGCCTTATACAAGTTGCTTGCAATGATTTGTCGTGGAGAGCCTTATAGCAGCTATTATTTTAAAGTTTTAAACAACTTTGGAAGGCCTTATACAAGCTTTTTATAACTTATATTTACAAGCCTTGTATAGAACTTGTTTAATCTATAACTTAAGGCTTAATAGCAGCTATTTGTTTAAATGTCAGGTGGAAAATTATTAGCTTACTCAAGATTGCCTTATAAAAGCTCTATACAAGCAATTACTTGCCAAATTCGAAAAAAATTACAATTTAAGCTAAATTGTTAGTTGGGCTGGAATATATGTATTAAAAAAGACGACTTCAAAGACACAATTTCTCATCTCGGGCTTCGGGCAGAATTCAGGAATAAATTGTTCTTGTGGAGAAAAACTGAGGTAGTGAATTGATAAAATTGATTAATTCTGAATTAAATTTTCATGAACTTAAGGTTTGGAATTTATGAAGAAAAAATCTTGATGCTAACAGAAAGGTGGCTCCAAAGCCCAAAGTAGCAGCTTATGAAGATGCTAAAATGGAGGAAAAGTCCTTCTAAAGGTTATATTTTGTATGTCTGCGCTTAACTGTCCAAAATCATGGTAAACGTGTGTATAATATATCAATTGTTTTTATAAATAAAATATTACTGTTTTCCCTTCAGATGCACAGGACTATATCTGTACTAAGCTTCTTAATAAAAACCTACCCCCCCTTTATGTCCACAAATACATTTATACCCATTAAACAATGGCAAAACTTTTTTCTTAAAATTAAGTATATTCAAAAGTGTTTTTGTAGAATAACAAAAAAAAATAAGATTTAAAAATATAAATACATAGAAATTATTTTTGTTTGTTTAGTACTTTGGTATTATTGGAGGTAAGACCACTTAAATCAAGATTAAATGAGCTTAAGTACAAGAATAAAGTTTGTTCTTATTTTGAGTTTGCTAATGCTTAATTCAAGAATTAAAAAAAACTATTTAAGTATTCATTATACCTATCTCTGGTATATCTAAGAATACGTGATCTTGTGATCTTAATTTAAGGTCGAAATGGTCTGAAATTTTTCTTCTTCAAATTAACCAATTGAATATTTAACTTAAGCCTTATAAGTCTTGAAATAAGAATTTAAAGCTTATTAAAAATGGACTCAAAATAAGAATTTTGGGCTTTGGATTAAGAATTTTCGAGCTTAACAGACTTTCTTCACAGAATCAGTTTGATTCTTGCTTTAATATTCTTGCCTTAAGCTCGTTTTTCTGAATGAAAGCACCCAAAAAAAGAAAACATAGAAAACTTTGAACGACAAATTCTTAATTGTCACAACTGCAACAGGCTGCAGAAGAAAGAATTTCAACTATTCCGAACTCAAGAAAAAAATAAATTAAATATCCTGTCGAAATAAAGGAGTTGATATTGGAAAAAAATTAGAGCTCAAAGAAAATAGCACGCTACGAGATTTCCAGGTGATAATGCAGTTTTTAACCATCTCAACAACGAGCTAAAGAAAAGAATCTGTGATTTTAAAAATGTTTAACTTAGAAGATTCCTGAATAGTTTGATTGTAGATGATTCTACCAAAGACTCCTTATGGACAGGAGCTAAGGACCTAAGAAGACCACAGACACAAAACCGGCCAGTAAAATCTCAAGATGGTAAATGAATTGGTACCGATTCGTACCGACTGTTCTTATGGAGATTTCCATCGGATACAAAAAATGGCTGCATAATGTTTCAATATTAATGGTTACTTCTTTTCTAAAGAATCATTTTTTTGTATTCTTAGTTTAGTGGCGCAATAGCTCGTGGAGAACCATCAGGACCTAATGACTTACAGCTCTCATCCATTCCTGTGTGTGTTATTGGCAGGAATGGAGGGAACCTACAATTTTTGCCGAGTACATACGGCTAGATGAGAAGCACTTATTCATGACAAGTATACTCTTGGAGTATTTGTCAGTTCCTCGCAAGAGGCAGTACCTCGGGAAAAATATTTCTTATTTTAGGTGGCAGCGGCTGAGAATCAAACTGAGACCTTCGGCATGACAGTCCTACGCACTAACCATCATGTCACGAGGTACTACTATGAGCTTTGAGGCATTACTGATTTTAAATAACTTTTTCTGAAGAATCCTCAAAAATTTTGATTAAAAAAAAAAAAATATTTTCCTTCTTTTAAAAAAATAAAAAAAATATTCTGAGTTTTGAAAACTTAATGAACGACACAGTGATTGTTTTTAAACCTGGTATAGGCGGGTCAATAAGTCCGTGACTTTTTGAATTTCTGACCTCTTTACTGAAACAGCAACACTGCTCCTGTCAACAGGCATCTGTCAGTTGACTCCTGTCAAAATTTAAACTTGCTGCGTCAGTTAGTTTGGTTAGTTTGTGTTTGACAGCTATTTTATCAGACTACTCACTAATTTGAGGAGAAAATGGAAAAAAGTGAATTTCGTGAGCTTATTAAGCATTATTTTATTGCGAAAAAAAACCATTACCGAGACCAAGGCTAGGCTTGATAAATACTATGGGGACTCTGCACCATCGATTTCAATGGTAAGAAAGTGGTTTACTGAATTTCGTTGTGGCCGTACAAGCACTGAAGATGCCGAACGTCCTGGACGCCCAGTTGAGGTCTCTACACCCGATACAATAGAAAAAATTCACGATATGGTGTTGGCCGACCGAAGATTGAAAGTGCGAGAGATTGTGGAAGCCGTAGGGATCTCGCATGGCTCAGTGGTTTCAATTTTGAATGATCACTTGGGCATGAGAAAGCTTTCCGTAAGATGAGTGCCGCGTTTGCTCACAGTCGACCACAAACGCAATCGTGTAACAACTTCACAGGAAGGTTTGGCGTTGCTTAATCGCAATATGGAGGAGTTTTTTCGCCGTTTTGTAACCGTGGACGAAACATGGATCCATCACAACACACCAGAGACCAAACAACAGTCAAAACAGTGGGTTTCTAAGAGTGAATCGGGTCCAAAGAAGGCCAAGGTGGGTTTGTATGCCAATAAAGTTATGGCGACTGTTTTTTGGGATGCACGCGGGATAATCCACATTGACTACCTTCAAAAGGGAAGAACAATCAATGGGGAATATTATGCCAACTTATTGGACCGATTCAATGACGATTTGAAAAAAAACCGACCTCATTTGGCCAAGAAAAAAGTTCTTTTCCACCAAGACAATGCAAGGGTGCACACATGTGCAGTTGCCATGGCAAAAATCCATGAATTGCTCCCTCATCCACCCTATTCTCCAGATTTGGCTCCGAGCGACTACTTCTTGTTCCCAAACCTGAAGAAATGGCTTGGTGGAAAAAGATTTGACTCCAATGATGAAGTCATCTCGCAAACAAAGGCCTATTTCGAGGACCTCGACAAATCATTTTTTTTTTGGAAGGGATACAAAAATTGGAGAAGCGTTGGACAAAGTGTATAGAGCTCAAGGGAGACTACGTTGAAAAATAAAATTATTTTTTTATCAAAAAATCTGTGTTTTATTCCAAAAGTCACGGACTCGTATTACAGTTCTTTAACACTTTTTAGAATATTTTATGAAAACATTCTACTTTATTGCAAAATACATGGGGCCTCCGTACACTATTCAATTGCAATATAGAATGCCACCAGTCACATCAGCACCATCTACGTCCTTGGTATCAAACAGGACTAAGAACCCAATTTTTCGTTTAAAAAATTAAATTATTCTTTTGACCTTAAGACTAAGCAATTTGAATATAGTACAAAAGCTTTTCTTTGATTTACCCTTGAGTTTCTATTTCTATAGAACATGATAATGACTTGATCTATTCATTTTTCTTTGTTGGGATAATACTGTTCTGTAATCTGTCCCTTTAAGTTCATAAAATTAAAATTCAACTTTTCATCTCACAATATTCAGTATCTGCTGTTCACCTTCATAAATATTTATTTTCCTACGAAAGAAGAACAGAAAAAAAATCAACACTCCTTATTTTAGAATCCTTTGAATTAAAAAGCAGTAATAATTAAGCTCGGGGTTTTTGATGTTTGTCGTCTGTCATGCACATTCAGGAGTGTCATTAGGTGACACTCTCTCTCTCTCTATATATTTTTTATAATATTCTTGACAACGGCATACGTTTGCATCGTCATCATCGCTCAAAACAGTAATCCATTGATGTTAGCAAAGACACACACTCATGATGTGTGTATAGCTTTATGGTGTACCGGAAGTATGTGTTATAAGATGAACGCATACGCTCGCTATATTCGCCAAGGTACCTATAAGCGCTTCAATTTTGAGAGGCATATGCATAAATTGAAGGCATTCATCCATTTACTTTGAACAAGCTAAAACATTGAGCAAGTCGAGTTGAATCTAATCTGCATTATGTATGTACCTATTAATACAAAATGTGTATAATGAACTCACTGGTTCTATATAGCCATGTTGTATAATATTATTTTTGGGGTTTGACTTATTCGTATCACATCCTTGTCTTGCCATAAGGTTTGAATATTTTACAGAATACTATGACACTGTCGTCGTATAGATTCAAGCGATTAATCTTGTCATTTTGTGAGAATTTACTGAGACAAACAAAAACCTTTGTGGAGAAAAAAAAAAATAATTATAAAAAAAAAAAATATAAAACAACAGAAAAATAAAATATGCTCCTTTGAAGGGAGAAGAAAAATATAAGATAAGATAATGTCGATGATATAAAACAAATATTTATGTCATTGCCATTATTATTAGGGATATACATATAATATCACTTTTACCTCTGCATTACGTTTTTGTATCTTCTTCCTAGTATTTAAGTTTAAAACTGAAAGTAATCCGATGATTGTAGATATTTTAGTAAAAAAAAGTTTTTTTTTTAAAGAAAAATCAGTAAATCGAGCTATCTATTGACCAATATCTGTGTACAATAACACAAATAATGTTGGCACAATTCGGTGCAGGGAAACAATTCCACAAGCATTTGCTCCACATAGGAGTTTATTCCATCATAAGTAGGAATCTGTCCCACTTTTCAAAGTCCAATTTATTCTCACCTAGAGAGGGAATTTATTGCACTTTTTAGTGAGAAAGATCTCCACTTGGAGAGTGGAGTTTTTGCCCACTTGGTACAGGGTGGCGCACCAATTGTGCTACAATAAGAAATTCAAATAACTTTTTTTTTTAATCGATGTATTTCATTTATTTTTTTTTTATTGGTTAGAAAATTAAATTTTATTTTAAATAGTTAGTTGTTTTTAAAGATTATAGACCACAAATGACCTCCACGCTCTCCCACGCATATGCGGCACCTGATCAAGAAATTATTCATTGCGGCCTGAAGAGTTGAAGTTGGGATCGCCTCAATTATTGTCGTTATGGACTGCTTTAATTCAGTTAAATTCCTGGGCTTCGTTTTATACACCTCTTGCTTGACATAACCCCATAAAAAGAAGTCTGGTGCAGTCAGGTCAGGTGACCTTGGGGGCCAGCGAAGAGTGGAGTTCCTAGAAATTAATTTGTTTGCGAATTTTTTGTTTAGCTCCGCCATAACTGGTCTGGCTATATGTGCAGTTGCTCCATCTTGCTGAAACCAAACGCTGTTGAATGGTATACGTCTTCGGCGCAGTTCTGGGTAAAAAAAACTCCTTCAACATCTTTAAATAACGGTCCCCATTGACAGTAACGGTTACACCGTTTTCTTCAAAGAAGTACGGCCCGACAATACACCTTGATGAAACTGCGCACCACACAGTGACTCGTTCTGGGTGCAGTTCCGTCTCATGGAGCATTTCTGGATTAGACTCATTCCATATACGGCAATTATGCTTGTTTACATTGCCGTTAAGATCAAAATGGGCCTCATCAGACATGAACAAACAATTGATCAATGTGTTGTCTTCTTCGGCCATTGATATCATTTTTGGGCAAAATTCCAGGCGAACAGGCAAATCCTGAGGGTTTAACTTGCTAGTAATTTGGACTTTGTACGGAAACAAGTTTAAATCGTCATGAAGTATCCGTTGTAATGACCGTCTACTAACTCCAATTTGCCCCGATAAGTTTCGGGTCGAAACGCTCGGATTGGCCTGTATTGCAGATGCTACTGCTGCGATTGTATCCTGAACCCGAACATTGGCATCTCGATGGTACGGCCTTCGTGCGATGCTTCCAGATTCGGCAAACATGTTTACAAACCTCATAATGGTCCATCTACTCGGGGGATTACCGCCAAACACCCGCCTAAATTCCCTTTGGACGGAAATGACGGACTGCAAAGCATGGTACCGTTGCACTATCCAAATTCTTTTCTCCGTATCCCAAGCATCCATTTTTATAAATCTAAATAGTAACCTACAAAATAAAAAAAATAAGCCGATTACTCACACAGAAAAAAAGTTATTACGATTTATTTTTGTAGCACCATTAGTGCGCCACCCTGTATAAGATAATCAAAATATTTTGGAGGTACACATTTAAATTAAAATATTTATTTATTTTAATTAATTAATGAATTACACTGGTGAACAATTTTTTTTTTTGTAAACAGAAACTTTACTTCTCTGTAGATTTTTATTGGATATCATTTTGAGATATATCCGTTTTAAAATTAAGAAAATTTTCAAAATTGAATTGTAACGTGAGGTAACACTGGCTTGCAAAAATTCACTTTTTTTCGCCTTCCAATATTTACCTGAAGTTATGACAGTTTTGACTTATCTAAAACCAAATCTGATTACAGAAAAATTCTACCACGTCCAGTTTTTTTTTAAATTGATTTTTGAAAAATGTGTCCTGGTGAAAAAACATAAAACTGTTGCGATTATTCAGCTCAAAATTGGAAGAGTTATTTCACCAAATATTAGTTTTTACATGAAATCAGATTTGTCTTCATTCTTCAATGTTTACTCACAATGAACCATTATTAAAAAAAAAGAAGAAACTGTAATTTGTATATCTTACACTGTAAACAAAAACATCTTATTTGGAAAAGCGTGGAATTTCTCTTCGGTATTCATAAGATCAAGTATATTGAGAAAATTTTGAGAGGAGAATCAAAAAAAGAGAAACATTTAAGCGTATTAAAATCCAAAATGGGTTTTTTCCATTACTTAATTTTACTGATAGTACAGTGAAACCAGGTTTTGACATCACAAAAATTCATTGCAGGTTGGACTTTTCATATTATTATTTCTTAAATTCTAAATTATAACAGACAAAATTATCGTATTCCCCCTCCCAAGGCTCCTCAACCCATTTAGCCAACTCTATTTTTAAATTTGATTTATTTCAAAACATATTGGTCGAGGAGAAGAAATGTGTATTCAAGAAATATTAAGCTTATAAATTTTAAGCAATTGTTGCTATAGATCCAACTCTCTGCAGTTAGACCCTTAAAAGCGGCAAAATTTCAAAACATCGGTTTTGAGCTTTTTTTTAGAGATTTATTTTTGGAGACTTTGCTATTCTGAGAATAAAATGAATTTCGAAAAGATTCAAATTGATTTAGAAAGATGAAATACAGTTCTTTGAGATCTCATTAATAGTTTTGCCAAAAAATATTTAGTGGTCAAGCTCAAGAACTTCAAATGTACCAAAAAAAAACGGGTTTTTAACATGTTTATGTTGCTATATTTCAAAAACGTGAAGTGCCAGAGCAATTTTGACTTCGTATTCGGATTTGGCATACCAAATTCTATAAGAGAAGTATGGTTTTGTTTAAAGGTGATTTTCGTTGCAGACCAGTGTAATTATTCTAACAAATTGTTTGATGGTTAGTAAAAAATATAATATTCTTCTTTAAAAACGACTTCACGATTTCTCTTTTCTTCTCTGAGAAATTTTTGGTCAATTGATATCAAATGATAGTGTATCAATTTTGGTTTTAGTTTTTGTCGCTTGCACCTGAATTCTATAGTTCTTGATAGTTTTCCAAAATTCATAGTTGTGTTCGATTTCAATAGAAAAAACATCATAATTTTTGTTGGAAAAGTGTTAGAAACGGTAACTCTTATGAACGAAAATGTTCTTTTATATGATACCTACTCATTTTCATTTATATTCATCAGCCCATATTTTCCAAAACATATTTTCAATTTTTTTCAAAAATCCAAAAAAAATATGTTATTGAAACTTTTCTAAACAAAAGATACATTTTATTGATATTAAAAACTTCAGCATACAAACTTTTTGAAATCAATATAAGGTTACTTACATTAAAAAAAAAATTAAAAATCTTTAAAATGGTTCTTTTTCCATCAATACAAATGTTTTGTTTAGATAGTTTTGGTTTTTTAGAGAAGTTTAAAGCTTCCTCGTAAAATAGGTTAGGTTGGGTAAGAGGGCTGACGACAGTTGATTTTGTTACCGTCGCACTTAGATCCGTTGTAATACCCTAAGAACTTGTGTTCCACAAAATTTAAAAATCTATGTGTTTCGCTTCTGTTAGCAGTCAAGGAATTTAGAGGAGTTTTAAGAAGTTTAGAAGACTATTAGTAGCCGAAGTTCTAGAAAGTTCCCTTCAGTCGTCATAGAAATGATTCTCTATGTGTTTTTTTCTTAAATAGCAAAATAAAATAAAAAAAAAAATAAAATAAAAAAATAGTATGGCAGGTACCGTTATTTTTGGTTCTTGAAAAAATGAAAAATGTCGAAGGAATGGCTATAAAAAGGTTTATATCAAGTTTAAGGAAAATTGACCAACCCATTAAGGCTAGCTTTTACGGAACCAACAGACAGGCAGACAAACAGACCCCCACACGTTTTTCTGTTACCTTTTTATCCCAAAATAAGCAGTTTTTAAAGCTTTGGAATGTTGACTCATTAATGTACCATCTTATTTGTCATATAAGTAGTTATTTTACTCTACTACATTTTAGAAATAAAAAAAAAATGCATGACTTTGCCGCACGTACTTGCTCTTATTTTCAGGAAACTGAGGATTTCAGAACATTATATGGATAATTTTATGATAAAAAAGGACATGATGACGATAAAAAAACGAAACATTTATTTCGCCCCCTGTCTATTGTTCGTAAATTTTAAAATTAGTACTGCAAAATATCCTTCAAGAAACAAAAATTTGGCTGAAAATAATATGAAATTATAAAAGTTTACCCTTAATTTTAAAATTAAAAACGTGAAATAACGTGAGTTACTGGCTTTTTGTAAGATGAGCTGCCATATGTACATATGTTTTTAAATTTGTATAAAATATTTTCAGTATTTAAAATTTGTAAGTATAAGTATACAAAAAGGCTGATATAGTCTTGTATCTTATTCTACACTTAAGTTAAGCTTTATTGGTTTGTGCAATTTAATTTATATACAAATGTGTAAGGAACTGCCACAAAATCTGTGTCAGAAACGGGTAACATGAGTTACCAACATGTTTTCGTATATTTTACTAAGAAATAATTTTTGTTCACATCAAAATTAGTACTTTTTCCTAGTAGTCGAAGTCATTACCATGGGATCATTTTAATAAAGAAGCCCGTAAAACTTTCCCAAATGTAACGTGAATTACCATGGAATTGCCCAATCCGCATATACATATAAAGACATGGACATTATGAGAGAAAAATGTTTAAAAGCTTTAAATATGATATTGAAAATAGCTAAAACAAATTTCATAATTCTTGAGTGAATATGATCTTGTGGAAACAAAAATATTTAAAATCTTTGGAGCGGTAAATAATTTCCAACCCGTTTTTGAGATATCGAACTTTCAAATTCAAAAACTTTTTATTTTGTGTTTTCATATGCACTATTTTTTTAACATAATTATAAATTTGTATATAAAAAAAAAATAATTTAAATCGGTTCAGTTGATAATGAGATAAATCAAATTAAAAAAAAAAGTTCTATGAGAAGTACCCACTATGAATAGGTAGTTACTATTAGGAAATTTTTATAATTATTGGTAGTATATTTCAACATACAGAAAAAGTTTAAGAAATATCGTAAAAGCTGTTCTTAAGAAAAAAATATTTTCCTTAACGTTTCTTTAACATTTGTATGGAAGGCACCTTTGTTTTTTCATATAAGTAATTTTTTTCCTTCAATACCGAGTTTTATAAAATTTCTAAGCACATATTCGATTAAAAAAAAATCGAACATTTTTTTAAAATTCAAAATATATTTTTTTGAAAATCTTAGGAACTAAGAAAAACTTTTTGCATTGCTTAAAAGTTTCTGCATAAAAAAAATATTATTGAAATTAAAATAACCATTTTGAAGAAAATTGAAAATATAGAAATGGTTCTTTAGAAGGTACCATTAAAAACCATTTTTTTGAAAAATGGTCTCCCATCAAAAGATAGCTTTTACTAAACGAAATTTATTGAATTTTTTTTAAGGAAAAGTGGTTTTTGAGAAAAATAAGATTTAAGAAAATAGCTTAAGAAAATGTGTGGTTTGTAACATTATTTTTAGTTTTAACAACTATGTGACAAGTTTTAAGAAAACCAATCAAGCCGTTAGGGTTGTAGCCAAACAGACAGCTAGATAGACAGAATTCCGTAACCCACTTTTTTGGTGTTCTCTATCATCGTAATGTCATATTTTATGGTTATCTCGAATTTTTTTGCACTAATCCAAAAAATGTGCCTAGTAGTATCTACATATATTGCAAGTAAAAATTATGGCTGGCTAATTAACTATTTAAACTTGCTGACGTTTAATTGCAATTGAGTGGCCTTTCAGATAGTGTAATTATTTTGCTATTATCCCATATTGATCCATGAACCAGTCTATACGTTTAAAATTTCGTATAAATTGTTATTATTTTATAATGGGCGTTTTACTTGTTTTTCTTTCGGAGTCCTGGACTCACAGCCCCTTATATTCACCCTATGCCGAATTTCTGCAACCAAGACTAATAAGTTTATATAACCTCATCAGATCCTAATTACACTCCTTCTTGATTTTTAAATACAAAATAATGATTTTTTTTTCCAACTACTGAATTCCTACAACTACAAAATCTTAAATAGTCATTGCACAGTGATCATCAATAATAGAATACAAGTTAATTTTAAGGTATTTGCAAGATTTCGAGTGCAAAATGTTTTTGCCAATTAAATTACTTTGATTTCTCTTAAGTATTATTTGCTTAACAAGTTTCCCAGAACTGATGCGAGTTATCCTACTTTATACCATAATCTAAACTCTGATTTCACATGCACATGCACATCTAGAAAACTCTCGTTTCCTATAAGAAATAGTACCTAGACTTTGTACAAACAGGGCCAGCCCGAGTCAAATTGGGGCCATGAGCATGCTTCGTCATTAGCGCCCCCAATTGCTTTTATTGGTTGAAGAAGTCATTTCCTCATTAACCAAGGGGTAAACTAAAGGCATTTTTTTTTTAGTTCAGAACAGATCATGAACTGTCAAAAAAATAATTGTGTTTCGTTTTTAGCTCTGATCGTTCAAAGTATCAAATTTGTGTTTCTTTTTCTTTGTGAGCTCAGAATAAAATAGCAGAGTAAAATGCCAAGCACTGCTGATTTGACATTTGAAAGTCGAAATAGCGTTGGAACATTAAAAATGGTGGAGCATGGCTCCAAGGCATAATAATTACCAGGTACAGGGTTGATTTAACATTGAATCATGTTGAATTGACTAGATCTTCATGTTAAATTAACAGGACGTTGAACATTTGATTCATGCGTTTGAACTAGATTTTCATGTAAAGTAAACTAGATTCACAGGTAAAATTAACAAGACTCTCAGGTAAAATTTACAGTTTTACTTTTAAAGACAGTGTTAAATTTACCTGAAACCAACGTTGATTTAACACGATTTACCTAGTTGAAAAATAACAACCTGAAAATCAGGTATCAGGTTCTGAGTGTAGGTATATATTTATATCGTCTCCTCAAAAGCAAAGTAGCTTATCTCAAAATCTGGGTGTTTTAGAAAAATGATTTGAGCTATGCATTTTGATTCTAAAAAAATACATTTTAATCTAAGGTTAAGGCGAGGAGCTCATAGAACAAAGAAAAATTAAGCTTTTTTTCCTCTTTAAGACGGTAGTTATAAAATGGATATGAATATTGGTGCTATTAAAAAGAAATGAAAATTAAAAAGTAGATACGAAATATTTACGAAGTAGCTAGTGGCTTTTTTAAAGCCTGCTCAAGGTGCCCATTGGGTTCAGCGCCCTACACATTTGTACCGCTTGCACGTATAGCCTGTCCGGCCCTGTGTACAAACATACATAATATAAATTATCAAAGTTTCCCATAAAGTAAATTCTAATGACAAAGGTGTATGTACTTACATTCTTGAGTGTCCTTGATTCTTGATACTCTAGGATACTTAACTTCCTTCATTTCTTATGAAAGTAATTGAAACATTATTCTTTGTTCCTTTTTGAATATTGTTCTCACAAACTTTTGTGTTTTGTGATTCAAGGAACAATGAAGGAAGTGTATTATGTTGGATAGATGTTATAATAATTCTACTTTCAGTAAGGACATATGAGACACATAATAACCACAATTGAAACAAACTTATTGAAAGATAATAATTTATAATAAATTCAATTTTTGGTGAAGTGTTGTCAAGTGTGGCAAATACTTAGACTTGATGCTTATTGTTGTTTGACAATATTATAGCAGAGATAAGTGAATCAGAAAATAAGGGAAATAATCCTAGATTGAATCATCTTGTTAACATTCATTGTTAGTGATGTTTTAAGACTTCCGAAGTCAATTTCAATATGGTATTATTTTATGTTTGCATAACTTTCATTAGTTGTGATTGTTATTAATGATGAGAATATTGTTTTCAGTTCAATTGTAAAATCCATGTTTTCTTAAGGTGAAACCCGATATGTCTGATTTGTTTTTATACAATAATTTTCAATATTTACTATTTTACTCATAGGGGAAATGATTGGGAAACTCATAGGAAGTAAGGATTAAGTAGGTATGTCAAAAGCAATGATATTTTCCATTTAAAATATCATAGTTTTTCGAGAGTGGTGTATATTGACCAATACCGGAAATCAAGTGATTTATTCATTTTATTGATAATGCACTTTGGTATTGAAGTAATCTGATTCTCAAACAATTCACGCTTCTGGGTTTCACTCATGGTAAGCTATTTTTTGATAGTTTCCATTTTCGAAACAAGTGAAGTGGGTACTCTTTTCCCATTCAACTTTACTATCCAAACGAATACAAGATTTCTAATTTTGCCTTTATGATTGTCAAAAGTCGAAATATTGTGCCTGTTCTGTGCGTGTGCTTTCTCTAACATTTGCAATTAAAATTGATACCAACCTTTAGCCAAAAGTCTATCGAATCGAATGCACTCAACTATAAAGCTTTTATACCTCATCACCACTTCTGATTTGAGGTTGACATTATAAACTTGTGTGTGTTTCACTTTTCTATGCCTTTTCCAATTCACTCTTGCACACACAAATCTGATTGTCCTTGGGAGCAATTTCAAATTAATTTCAGTTGTTGTAATCTATTGCGTCTACGTGTGTTTCGAATCGAAACACGCAGATGTTCTATTTTATTTCAGAGAGTCACCTTCAAACGACTTTATAAGATAGGTGGGTATATATAATCTGCGTAGGCTTACTAGTAATCAACAACTCGTTGCGTTGCACTAATGAACTTGTTCACATGGATGCCTGAATACCTACCTACCATCATGAATTCCAGGAGGATTCGATAAGGATTCTATGTATTGTACCTACATAAATATTTTATGAGAGAAACGTGTTAATGCAAGAGCTTTTTTTTTTAGCTAAATTTCAATGATATAAATGGAATTACAGAGCGAATAGTAAATTTCAAATTTGCTGATACCTAGATATAAAGATGTAATATTTCGTCGTTTTAATAGAAAATAAATGTACGACTTGTTTTTCTATGATCTTTGAATTATTATAAATCTTTTAATAGTTTTAAGCTTTGAAAACGAAAATGTATCAGATTTGTTCAATAGATATGATTTTATGCAAATTTAATTTCAAAAATTGTCTAAGCAGTTTTCTTAAAAATAAATCTGAAGTTCTTCAGGGAAGTCACTTAGGACCTCTTCTTTTCATAATTTTTCTTTAAGTCAAAGGTATTTAGATTTTTATTTTCTAATAAAACGTTTGGGAAGTAATTTTTTTGTTGGGTTGATTAAATTAATATATGAAAAAACTTAAATACAAATATTCATCAATCAACCTCTGAAAGGGTTGCCGCTATTTTGGATTAAAGAGAAAAAAAACGAATTTGTGTTATGCCAGTTTTCCTCATAAATTGAGTACAATTTAATAATTTATTTTATCCTTTGAAATAAAATGTGCCACTTTTCCTGATAAATTTAAAAAAAAACTAGTTTTTGCAATAGTATTACTTATCATCAAACAAAATGTCCGTCAATTTTTTTTATCAAATTATGTCATGTCATGTCTATATTTTTATTTTTTTTAACTGTTATACAATATTATTTTCTACATTTTTTAATAAATATGCTTTAAAAGGAATTTCCTACTAACAAACCGATTTTGATCACAATTCAGTGATGAACTAACCAAAAATTTAAAAAAAGCTTAAATGAACATCATAGTTTTTTTTTCGGAAAAAATTACCTAATTTGGAGAGGTTCTGGAAAATCTTTTATTTTTGCAAAATCATTTATATAAATTTTGTTGGGTTTTAATACAAAAAATTGAAAAAATTTGAAGTAGATATAATCCAGGCTTGCCACATTGGGCTTTTTGTAGAAAATTGGGCTATCTTTTTCCAAAATTGCCCACAAAAATTTCAGAATGACAGCCCAATTATAATTGGGCTATACTAATAGCCCAAATTTAATCTTGGGCGATATTTTTTAAGTATAAATAAATAATAAATTAAATACTTTTCTCTCCCCTAATTATGTATTGTGGTTTGAGTCTAATTTAAAAAAAACACAATTGTTTCTTTTTGTTTTATTATATTTATTTTATTTTTATTAAATTCTAAAAGGAAAGCCGCTGTCCTAAGCGTGGCTACACTTTCCAGTTAGATTGTATGTTTTAGACTGACTTATAATAATTTTATAATTTAACATGAGGCTTATTCTCTATGATATTATTTGCTTACTTTGCAAATAGTAGAATTGAACTTTCCCACGATTTGCTTTATAGGTTTCGGGTTTCGGCGTGTTTTTATATTGTGGGGAATACAAACGGGAAGGGGGTGTGTCCGTTGGGTAACAGTTTTGCTGTATAAGCAAAAATGGCGTGAGAACCTGTTATGATTTTGATAAGCCGTTAGGCCAGGGGATTGTGGGAGGTGTCATGGGTAACGGTGACAGCTGGGACGTAACTCCCTTTTACACGATGATTCTTTGCGTCTAAAATTTGGATAGAGTCGAACGCAAAAATTCTCACGTAATAGGGGACATACTCATTGGTTTAAACATTTCAAATTAACCGCACTTAACTTTAAAATTATTTAGTTTCTCTGATTTAATTCTTCTTTCTTTTATGAGGAAAAAAATTATTTTATTTTCCGTAGTTTTTTTTTAAATAAAAATAAATTGTGAGTGAAGTTATGAGAACATTTTTTTATTGTTTTTGGGTTACTTTTACGGCTCCGATTTTGGGCTAAAAAATTTCTTAATTGGGCTATTGAACTTGTTAAAAACTTGGCAGCTCTGCTATAATCTAATATGATTTTGAAAAAATCTAAATACTAAAAAAGTAATTATTATGAAAAATCATATGACAAAAAAACTTAAAAACTTTTTTTGAGTAATGATGGTTTTCTTAAACAGGGACGATATATTATTTTTTCATTATGTTGTGTATTTAAAAAGCTATAACCAAATTATATGGAGCACTTCCGACTGTAGTCGGTAGAGCAGTAGGATTTTTAGTCCATACATAGGATATAAAATGCATGACTAGATTGCTAGAACTAGAAGTTGCTTATTCCAAGCAATTTTTAAAAAATAAAAGTAATAATAACAAAAATATAAAATATTAAAAAATATTTAAATCATTCTTTTAATTGTATAAGCAATTAGTTAAGAACTTAGAGCTCAAAACTAAGTATGCCTTTTGATTACATAAAAAATATAAATATATGCAAACAAAAAAAAAAGGACTCGTTTGTTTTCTTAAAAATTAATTTTTATATATAACATTTTAGTAATATTTTTAAAAGAAAGTTTTGGTATTCCGATTTTGAGTATTTATTTAAATACCTTTTTAAACCTAGTTTCAATAAATTCATCAACTAATTTTTGAAATATTGAACTTTAATATATTTTTTAAAAATACAAACTTAATTTTTTTTTCAAAATTTTGGTATGCAATATTATGTATTAACATTAAAAAAAACTTAGCCTACAATACAATATTTGAATGGAATTGTTTAAGTCATTAATGAGAAAATCGAAGACTAAAAGAACCATTATATGGCAGGTACCGTTAAAACCGGTTTACGGTAAATTTTTCTCTAATCAAAAAGAACACCATACCTACAATAATACACAGATTTTTTTTATCAAAATCGTTCAAGTTGTTTTTGAGATAATTAGGCTTCTCATTTATGGTTGTAGGGAAAGTCCCGTTATTTTTGGTGCTAAAAATAAAATTCAATTTCCCCTCTGGAGAAGTACAAAAAAAAACCTTAAGTTAAAAATTTGAAAAGAAAAATTGTTCTAGTAGTTTAGACTGCAGGTCGATATACGGACAGACAGAATTGTGCCACTCACTTTTTTCGTTTTCTCTATCATCGTAATGTCATGTTTGATTGTTATCTCGAATCCAAAACATGCCCTATAGTACCTATATCGCAAGTAAAAATAGAAATGTTAGGCCTTTTTTCAGAGGGCGTGGCATCCAACAACTTTCTCAAAAGTTCAAGTAAATTGTATGGGGCACTTCCGAATTCTGTAGCACGATGGAAATAGAGGTACAATTGAAGGGCTTGAAATACATACAAAGACAAAAATCGAAAATCTGGAATTTTATATTTATAGGGGCGTGGCATTTAAAATTCTCTAAAATTATATGCAGCATTCTCAATTGTTGTAGAACTATAAAAATTTGAAGATCGGTAGAGTTTGTAGTGCATACAAGGATAAAAGTCTAAAATTTAGAATTTTCAGCTCAGGAAGCGTGGCATCCACCTTAATTCTGAAAATTGTTATCAATTATATGGTGCACTTGCAGTTGTCGTAGAATGTTGAGAATTGGTAGATCAGTAGTCGAAAGGACATGAAGGTGTATACAAAAAGAAAAATCCACCAATTAGTAATTTTTTGGTCAGGAGCGTGGTACATCAGAACACTTTTTTTAATTTTTTTATAAATTATATAGAATCTACGCTTCCATTTTTTTGTAGAGCAATTTGAATTGGCATAAATACAAAACTTAAAAACAATATAAAAAAAGATTTTCCATGCAGGGGCGTGTAGTCCACCCACTCTCTCCGAATTGGAACTTTGACTATTTTAGATAAAAACTAGTCACTGAATTCAATTATCAATGTCTCAAAACTGTGTCATGGTTCCTCTTGGTTCTATCAACCATAGTTTTAAAAAAAATTTTACGAACTAAGAATTCCATTTTATAACCTTTAAAATCGTTTTTTTGTGCCTTCTAAGCAATTTTTCAGAACAGACATATGACGAGATAGAAAGCCATCGATATGGAGAAATGTTGGTTTTTGTAAAATAATGACATTTGACAGGTTATATTTTACATCTCATTACTTTTTTAGGTTAACTTTTTTTGGTTTTGAGATATAACTTGGTTCTTCTTTAACACCTTCCATTTTTGTTTTGATTTTCCGAGCTGTAACCTAATAAAGTTTCAGATGATGCAGTTAATAAACTATTGCTTAGATAATTTTAAATTATAGTAGAATGTATATGTTAAAAACAATTAAACATTTATATCACAAAAAATCTATATTCTAGCCTGAACGGATTAATAGATTTTCTTAAAACATGGAACATAGTGGTTTCTTGTGATAACCCCGATCCTTTTTTAAATTTTTTAATATTCAAAAATAACAGTTTTCTTAGCAGTTTTACAAAATATTATTTTTTTCAAAAACAGCTCAACAACTTTTCTTTAAAAAATTCATTTAACTTCTTTCAGTAAATGGGCTACATTTGGATAGGGAATGATTTTTTTCAAAAATGGTTTTAATGGTACCCCAAAGAAGTATTTTTTTATTTTTGATTTTCTTCAAAAACTTATTTCTGACTTCAAAGAATTTTTCTTATACAGATGCTTCTAAAATATATAAATAGTTTTTTTTTTTACCAAGATTGTCATTTTTTTTTAAATACAGGATCGATTTTTTTTTTTAAACTCGGTATCTTAGAGGGTTTTTAAGACTTTTTAGAATATTTTAAGTATTTTAAAACTTTAGTTTATGAAAAAAATAAACGGACTTACATTAATTTTGTATCTGTATTTTGTAAATTTCAAAAACATAATATTAAATAATAACATAAAATGGTACCTAAATAAGTAGGTCCATACTTAAGATTTAATACAAAAATGTTTCCCTTCAAACGTTTTTAAGAATTTGAAATAAGCTATATTCAGATACATATTTTATATACTAATTTAAGTTTGTGTTTTTTTTTTCTTTTAGTATTTTTTTACAAAAAAAAATACTTTGAACATTTTATTATTTTATTTTGTGGTATAGCTACATGTTGTGCCTTTTTCTACAAAAAATGCTAAATATAAGAAAAGTGCATGAACCCTACCTAAAATACAAAAACATCCTTTGTTTTTGGTATTCTTTACAGCGAAAAAAACTTCATTACCAATTTAATATTCAAATGTCAAATATCACACAGTAATAATTCGACTACGACTAACATAAACATCAAAGTAAGAGTATGATGTTAAAATAACATGTCAAGCTGAACAATCTAACATTTCAGGAGAGTTCACCACATGCAAAGACTTTATAGCAAAAAAAAAAAAATATATAAATCAGCTTTAATACAAGACTTGCATGGAATTCTTACAAATACGAAACAACTCGAGTGTTAAGTGTTTTTTTTTTTTTTCTTGTCGATATCAGGGTGGGACAGATAAAATTAGTTATTTTTATATGTTAAGTAGCTAAGGCTCAAATGAAAAACCATTCTTAAGAATGTGAGTTAATATCAACGTTCGAGGGTCTCTCATTGTATTTTGATCCCATTTTTATAAGGAATTGTTTTATACTTGGTGGAACTTAAGAAAAGTTCTTCGAAACCCTATCCTGAGTGTGCAAAACTATGAGCATCTCATTTTGACAATTTTATGATTGATGAAGTTCTCAGAAATTCAAGTAGGTAGAATAATATTTTGTATGTTAACAGAAATCGTATCAGTTTAATTTTTGTTATTCCCTTTTCTTCGGTATCAAAAATGATGTGAGAGGCACAAGTAGGATTACCGGAAAAAAAATTCATGTTGAATGTAGCTTTCGGAAGTTGAACAAGTATCAGTACACGAGCCTAACACCAGGGGCCTTTAACAAAGAACGACAAGTCAACAATTACTTGTTCAACTATGTTTGTTTAACAAATCAAAATCATTTCTGTAACTCAATAAAAAGCGTAACAATTGTCAACTCCCTCGACTTGTTGAACCATTCCAAAAAGTTTTTCTTATACGATTTGTCATAAGGTCGTCGAAGAACAAATATTTGATCAAAGATCAGCGCTGGTCTTTTATTAGTGGACGAACGTTATATGTAGGAAGGACTTTCCGAAAGATAATGAACATTTTGTACACTGCACTCGGACAAGACATGTGGCTCTATTGCAAAACACATTTTTTTTCTTCAAATAGATTTATCTGATTCTTACAATCACTGTTCGGTTTCAGAATAAAAACCTAAACACTTTATAAACCAAATTCCTTACCACTAAATAAATTTTAAACAATCTTCTTGAATCCATCACTTGGTAAACACTACTGTAAGCGTTTATTTCTAACTTGTTGACTTTGAACAAGTCCGCAATCGCAACTATTTAACAAGTTTATTCTCTATTTTTTGAACTATGGTTATTTCCAGTTACAAAAACGATGAATTCATGAAATTTCCCACTTGTTGGAAGAAACCAAAACAATTGTTTAAAGTCTCCTAGACTTGTAATTAGGTGTTACAAAAATTTTAAAAAGTTATTGAATTTTACTTGTTCAACAAGCACTTTATGTATTGTGTTATAGGCCCAAGATATATTTTGCACAGCAGAACCTGATGTCATTTGGTCTCCATCTTGTTTTTGACAGTTAATTTAATTGTTGGCACGTAGTTTTTATAAATTTGATCTCAGCGATTAGACTTTAGAAAGATTTGGTAATGGAATAAGATTTTGTTTGGTAAAGACATGAAATGAAAAAAAGGTTGGCCAACAAATTAATCAAGTTCCAAAATATAATAAAATAAAATAAAATAAAATAAAATAAAATAAAATAAAATAAAATAAAATAAAATAAAATAAAATAAAATTAAATAAAATAAATAAAATAAAATCAAATAAAATAAAATAAAATAAAATCAAATCAAATGAAATATAATAAAATAAAGTAAAATAAAATAAAATAAAATAAAATAAAATAAAATAAAATAAAATAAAATAAAATAAAATAAAATAAAATATAATAAAATAAAATAAAATAAAATAAAATAAAATAAAATAAAATAAAATAAAATAAAATAAAATAAAATAAAATAAAATAAAATAAAATAAAATAAAATAAAATAAAATAAAATAAAATAAAATTAAATAAAATAAATAAAATAAAATAAAATAAAATAAAATAAAATAAAATAAAATAAAATAAAATAAAATAAAATAAAATAAAATAAAATAAAATAAAATAAAATAAAACAAAATAAGAAAAAATAAAATAAAATAAAACAAAATAAGAAAAAAATAAAATAAATTAAGATAAAATAAAATAAATAAAATAAAATAAAATAAAATAAAATAAAATAAAATAAAATAAAATAAAATAAAATGAAATGAAATGAAATGAAATGAAATGAAATGAAATGAAATGAAATGAAATGAAATGAAATGAAATGAAATGAAATAAAATGAAATGAAATGAAATGAAATGAAATGAAATGAAATGAAATGAAATGAAAGAAAATAAGCAAAATGAAATAAAATAAAATTTTTTTGTTTAACATTAAAATTTACAAATATAGGTAATACTTTTTACTAGCTATACAAAATTAATACAAAGTAACATTAATTTCAAGACGAAAATAAATTTTGATTTTATTCAACCCACCCTAATGTTAGTACACATATATGTAAAAAGATGTAGGTATTTTGGTTAAATAAAATGCCATTGAAGACGTCTTTTTTTTTTAACTGTCTGTTTTTATGGTTCATGCTTTAGTGAACACCCTTAAAAAATATGAACGAGTCTATTTTTTACTTTGAATGTTTTTTAAGGAATAAGGATGTAACAAAATATTCCGCATTTTAACAAATTTATAAAAGAAGAAAATTCACATAAAAGCAAATATCTAGGGTGTACCATTTTTACCTCTTTTATCTGGTTGATATCTATATGTGTATATGTATTTTTAATATGATGTTTTTTTTCTTGTAACCACTAGACATTATTAATGCATTATTTTAAATATCTTTTCCTTAGTTACTTTTATATACTCGTAGCGTTTAGGTATGGTAAAAGGATATTTATTTTTTGTTTTCATTTGAAAATCAGAATTGCTGTGTTTTATATATTTTTATTGGATAAATTCCTTGTGCATGCGAGGAAAATTTTATTTCCTTGTTCCGGAATAAGCGTTTTTGTAAACAATTCAGAGAAAAATAGGGGAAAGAAATGAGATTTCTATAAAATTATGATGGATTGATATTCACTCTAAGTTCCTTATATATTTATGTTTCGTGCCAAATCTCATCGGTAGATTGTCATTGATAACTCTCTATCAATGTCAATAGAATTAACAATGAAGTTCAGATGTTCCCAAGGGTTGATGGTTGGGCTTGGTTGTAGTAAGCGGGTAGTCACTGATTGGTTTCTACATGGCCATGTCCATTGATACAACGAAAGCTTCACCTAAATTAAACTTATTTTGCATCCCCGTGGTAACCATCGGATACTGGTCTCGTCCATCCGGACTTGAATTGCTAAATTTAAGCACGAGTATGGAATAAAAGACAAAAATAGCAACACAACAATTTTGCTGAAGACTTGGACGAGCCTCTATCTGATGGTTTGTGTACAGTGAATGAATTCAACATAGAGAATCAATGGTGCACCTACAGCCTGGAAGATGAAGACCTTACATGAGCTACTCTAGAATACTTGAAGACTAGGTCAGTAAGGATTTTCAATAGTTGTCAGGGTGCTGAAAAAGAGATTGTGGCGAATGAATCCTTTAGTGCTTGTTTACACTGGAAGAACGAATGTATTCAGATGTGAAGAAAATTGTTCTGCAGATTTTGTTTTCCTCTTTGTGTTTTTTCGTTATTTCATATTGAAAGACACAATTTGATTGCTTGGATTGAATAAGAGAAAGAACACAAAAGAGAACGTACATTTTCTTCACCGAATATTTTTAAATATTTTAAAATATTTCATCCCCCTCCCTCTTCTGCAAGTTGCCCCGCTCACTGTCACAAATTGCATGAAATTTTTTGTAATCAGGGACTAACGTGCCAACGGCAGAGCTCATATCCGCGTAGTGAGCTACTGGCATTGGATTATCCGACCTGCGGCCTAAAGGCTTAACTAGGATCTGGTCTTCCGGGCTTATGCTTTGTGTCGTCAGGTTATACTCCCTTTTACGTAAACAAAAATTGGCTATGATTGGTTATCTTAGGCGTGCGGAATTTTTGAGGGGTAAACGTCAACTTTGAGCATTTACTCGTTGCGCCAGGGTTAAGAGCTCCACTGTCAAATGAAAAGAAACTATGAACCACCCTGAATATGAAATTCACGTTTGTCACCTTAGCATACATACCTGACGGAGAGTCATGAGCTTGAAGTGAGCATCTCAGCAAAAAGTTCTCTGCTGTGCATTCATCTACCATAGACACCAACAAGCAATGGCCCCAGAAGCAGCCGAAACCACAATAGGTTTCCAACCAACCTCAAAGAAAAATTAGTGCAGCGGCAAAATGTGACAGAAAATGCACATGCGAATATGTTGCAGCGGAAAATAAGAAGTGAGAGAGGAGTACTGAGCCAGAAGAAGAGAAGAAGCAGCCGAAACCACAATAGGCTACCAACCAACCCCAAAGAAAAATGCTTACAGCTGAAAATAGTGACAGAAAATGTACATGCAAACATGCTCAGGGGAAAACAAGAATAGTGACAGAGGGGTATTGAGTTTGAAAACAAAAGGATAGTAAGACTCTTCGTAGCCAGAAGAGAGCATATGCAGCATCCCATTTATAGGAGATCGAAAAGTCTCATGATTGAAACAACGCCTGGGTCTTATAGAAAGCAAGGCATTGGCTGCTGGCTTCAAACCACACCTGGAATAGTTGATTTATTTATTTCCAGCCAGCTGCTAAATGGGCATCAGGAAGAGCGAAAAATAATATGAGTCTACCGAACCCAACACCTGTCAATGAAAACCCAGTACTAACACCCGGTATAGAAGAGATATATAAGTTTTGGTAGAAAAAAAGCATGCCCAATAACTGATCTATCAGCTCCATATGTCCCATCTAAAAGAAAGCAAGCCTATATTTTGCAAGAACTATTGGGGCATATCCCTGATAAAGTTTATATTTTTAAATCCCTTCCTACGTACTTCGAGAGCTTCTTAGGCTATTTTGCAACACTATAATCGGCAAGTACCAGTGGGGCTTTCAAATATGCATTCTTAGAAAAAAAATGCATTCTTAGAAAATTCTAGAAAAGTCCAAAGAATTTCATGTCAAGACTCACCATCTATTCACCTGCTCCAAAACCGCATATGATAGAATTCATCGTCAGGAACTCTATACGGCGAAGGCTGAACTTGAGATCCCAGGAAAAATGATAAAGTTTGTGTCACGTCTGATAGGACATTACAAAATACATGACGAAATATGTGAAACTAGAAAAAAATTCTTCGGAACAATTTCAAACACGCACAAGGTTTCGACAATAGATGCATTCTATCACGTGATGTCATCAATCTCCCCCTGGAGCAAATAGTGCGCAGGACAAGCTTTAAAACTGAAGGCAGTTTTCCTTAACAGATCTATCCATACTTCTAGGGTATGCCAATGATATTGACATCATCGGTGCTCTCAAACAGCCAGTTTAAAGAGGCTTTCACGGCAATAGAAGAAAAGGTGAAACTTTTTAGTCTTCAAGTAAGAGAGGACATACGACAAGACTAAATACATGCAATCAACACAAAATGAAAGATCTGTCAAGTAGATATGACAGAACGTTGATAGCAAGAGTGTTCATCTATGAATCTATGAAGATTTGAATAAAAAATAACCCTAGAAAACGAGTGCTCTCTCGATTTGGCGCCAAAAATGGGTTCAAAGCACCCCACACAAAAGACAAAGTGCCCGCTCTATAAAACTCTTACACTGCCGAAAGGAAGAATAGGGCCGGCCACAACATCAGAAAAGTCTCGGTATCGTTTGGTTTCGGTATCAGAAACGGAAGCAATACCAAGACGATACCAGCTCCAAGGCATCTGAAACAACATCGAAACCAAACCATACTTTTGGGACCGAAATTTACCAATACTTTCGGTATTACCGTTTGGTATTGGCAGACAAATATATTTTTGAATATTATAATTTCTTCTTGTAATTGGTTTCTCGGAAACGGTTTGACTGGCACTTTCACAGTTTTTTTTCTTTACTTAGGAGAAGGCTAAGAACATCCCACTACCACGCCCATTTTTCTTTTACTTTGTTTCTCTGAAGCTCATTAAGATGACAATTTCATTTCTTTTGCCATGTTCTATCAACGGCTTCTCATATTTTTTTCTTCTCGAAAACAGCTCCAATGACATTGTAAAAGCATTGTTTTCCTGCTATGATATACTGACGCAGAACTTATTTTATTTTTGTTTGTGACTGAGACAAGACCGAAACCAGAAAAGACCGATACTGACACCAGACTTTTTTATACGAGACCAAACGAGACTGAGTTATACAAAACCGAAAATAATACCGAAACAGTCCTAAAATTTTTCGATTTTGACGATACCGAGACGATACTTTCAATAGTATCGTTTGGTTTGGTATCGTGGCCAGCCTTAAGGGAGAGTTCATACTGGGGCTTCTTCGAGAGAATAATTATTCTTTGACGGATATTTGGTCCTGTGTGCGAGAATTTAATTTAATTTTGGTGGGGGCAAAACCCCCATTTATTCGGCTTAATAACGGGTGATTTTTTAGCTGGTTTGGTTTTGGCAACACTGGTTTTGACAGCTGACGTGTGTTTAGTACCTTGTGTCACTGTCAAACAGCTTCAGTTTGGTTTGCAATTTAACCATGGATCGTCTTACAAATGAACAACGCTTGCAAATTATTGAATTTTACTATCAAAATTCGTGCTCGGTTCGAAATGTTCATCGCGCGCTGCTTCCATTTTATGGTCGGCATTCTCGACCTTCTGAGCAGTCTATTCGGAAGATTGTGACCAAATTTCGCACCAAATTTACTTTGTTGGACATTAAACCACCAACATGTTTACGTACTGTGCGTAGTGAAGAAAATATTGCGGCCGTATCAGCTAGTGTGACAGAAGACCGCGAAATGTCGAAATGTCAGTTAGGCCTTTGTTACAGCACTACGTGGAAAATTTTGCGGAAGGATTTGGGCGTAAAGCCTTTTAAGATACAGCTGGTGCAAGAACTAAAGCCAGCCGACCTACCACAACGCCGAATTTTTGGTGAATGGGCTCTTGGAAAGCTGGCCGAGGATCCGCTTTTTTATCGAAAAATTGTGTTCAGCGATGAGGCTCATTTTTGGTTGAATGGGTACGTAAATAAGCATAATTGCCGCATTTGGAGTGAAGATCAGCCAGAAGCATTGCAACAGCTACCAATGCATCCCGAAAAAGCCACTGTTTGGTGCGGTTTATGGGCCGGCGGCATTATTGGGCCATATTTCTTCAAAGATGATGCGAATCGCAGCGTTACTGACAATAACAAATTTTTTTTTGCCCGAAATGGAAGTTCTTGACTTGCATGATGTGTGGTTTCAACAAGACGGTGCCACATGCCACACAGCACGCGAAACAATGGCGCAATTGCGAGGCGAGTTTGGTGAACAGTTAATTTCACGTTTCGGGCCGGTCAATTGGCCGCCTAGATCGTGCGATTTGACACCATTAGATTATTTTTTGTGGGGGTATGTCAAGGCTAATGTCTATAGGGACAAGCCCGCTTCGATTGACGCACTGGAAGCCAACATCCATGCATTCATTCGTGAGATACCGGCCGATATGTGTGAAAGAGTATGCCAAATTTGGACTCAGCGGATGGGCTACCTGAGACGCAGCCGCGGTCAACATTTGCATGAAATTATCTTTAAACATTAAATTGCAAAATTCAAACTATCGATTTAAATAAATATTTCATTCATTTTTTCGAATTTTTGTGTTTTTTTTTTTTAAGTTCTAAACCTCTTAAAAAATCACCCGTTACAAGAGTGTTTGATGACCTTTTCAATATCGTAAATAGCAAGAATGAACAAAAGAGGGCCTAGGTGGCTGCCTTGGGGAACACCGGAGGTAGCTAGGAAAGAGCAAGAGGTGGCGGTTCTAAAACGAACGCTGTAATAACGATTATCTAGGTAAAAGGAGATCCATTTTAACAAAGAAGGTTCGAAGCCGAGAGGGGACAATTTGAAAAGTATTAGCTTATGGGAGATTTTATCAAAGGCCTTACTAAAATCGGTTGATATAACATCGACTTCGTAACTTTTCTCCATGGCTGATAGCGTGAAAGACACAAATTACACAAGGTTAGTGGTTTTAGATCTGCATTTGAGAAAGCCATGTTGTCTGGGGGAGATGAGAGATTTGCAGTGGAAGCTAAGCGAGGAGGGTGAATAGAGGAGAGGATATACTACTGCGTGGATGTAGTCCAGAAAATCGAAACAAGTCGCCTACAATGGCTTGGTAACATCGAGCAAATAGACAATAATGATCTAACCATCGAAATCTTTGTATCCCAGCCCCAGCTCCAAGGTTTCAGAGAGCGCAAAAGACCAAGCCTCTGGCTTACGTTACCTAACGTATTATTTAAAAAAAATTAATTATCAAAAAACAAAACTATTCCATTCAAAAATTTCATGAAAAGATGCAATGAATACCTTCTATATTTTTTTAAGAATAATTTTCAAAGCATTTCTAATATGCCCTCAGACCATTTAATAAGAGAAGAAAAAAAAAGACTCCCATATTAAATCGCTGTACCAAATCATCTTTTTAATATTTTTATCTTCAACAAAAAATAATATTGTCCGCAATATTCGCCGCTACCCCAAGAACCTCTAACCTTTGGACAATTTAAGTTGTATGACGACCATACTTTATTTTCCTCTCTTGACCTTTTGGATAAATAATACTAATCAAGATATCTTCATCTCTTTTGCTGTGCTGGTTTGGTGGATGAGAGGGCAAAATGTTATGCTCTAAAATAATTTTAAATAAAATGTAAGAGGACAGTTTAGAGAAATGTAATTTCCGTTAAAGATTATAAAAGAGATAAGAAGTTATAAATAAACTTCAGTGTTCAGTGGTTTATCTTTAAAAGGTATATGATGGTTTAAAAAAAAAAAAAAAAATATGAAGGTTATGGGGATAATTAAAATGATTAAAGCGTAAGCTCGCTGTATTTAAGCAGGGTTGTTTTAGGGAAGAATAATTATGAAGAATTTATTGCTGGTAAGAATAGCTAATTTGAATTTAATTTTATCCTTCTAAATTACGTATGAATTTGTTTGTTTTTTTTTTTTTAGAAAACGCGGCAGCTAACTAACTATATTTTTTAATCACCTTTGAATTCTTATAAATTTAAATAAGTTTTATTTTAGTTTTTATTTAAAACAAAACGCTTACGCACACATGCAAGGTATCATCATCATCATCGGCTCGACAACCGGGGTCCGGTCCTGGCCTCTTTCAACAAGTCTCTCCACCTATCCCGGTCTCGAGCCGACGCTATCCAGTTGCGCACCCCAAGGCTTCGGGCGTCCTGGTCTACGCCATCTCTCCAGCGCAAGCATGGTCTACCACGCTGCCGTCTACCATAGAATGTACCACAAAAGACTTTCCGAGCAGGTTCCTCTTCGCTCATTCGAGCTAGGTGCCCTGCCCACCGGAGTCTACCGAGCTTAATTTTTGTCACTATGTCTGCTTCAAGGTAGATTGCGTATAACTCATGGTTGTACCGTCCTTCCTCACATATGGGGCCAACAATTCTCCGTAAGACTTTTCTCTCGAACGCGGCTAAAAGGTCACAGTGCCTTTTGCTAAGCACCCAAGTCTCGGATCCATACATGAGTACTGGCAGGACCATGGTCCTGTACAGCAGCAGTTTTGACGTTATGGTTAGATTTCTAGATTTGAATAGCTTTGACAGACTGTAGTAGGCTCTGTTGGATTTGAGAAGCCGCCCGCGTATTTCTTCTTTTATATTGTTATCGGCTGCTACTGTTGACCCAAGGTATTTAAAGGATTGCACCACTTCAAATTCGTGCTCCGCTACCTTGATTGTTTGACCAACTGTTCTTCTCGCATTCGACTCCACCATGTACTTTGTTTTACCTTCACTAATGTGCAGCCCCAGATTTTGTGCCGCCTGCTCGATCTGGATGAAGGAATCGTGTACAGCTTGTTCGGTTCTTCCGATGTCGTCTGCGTAAGCCAGTATCTGGCTGGACCTGTTGACGATGGTCCCTCTTGTTGCCGTGCCAGAGTCACGGATTGCTTTCTCCAACGCCAGGTTCCCCTTGTCGGAGTCCATTAAAGATGTTGATTGGTCTGGATAGCAATCCGGCTATTTTTACTTGGCTTGTTACGTTGGTCATGGTCAACCTACATAGTCGTGTCAATTTATTTGGGAAGCCGAATTCTCTCATGGCTTTGTAAAGTTCTACCCTGGCTATGCTATCATAGGCGGCCTTAAAGTCTATGGTATGTATGGTATGTTGTTGGAATGTTGAATTCAAGACATTTTTCCATCGCCTGCCTAAGGGTAAAGATCTGATCAGTTGTTGATTTGCCTGGAATGAAACCACACTGATATTGGCCGATGATTGTTTTAGCGTATGGGGTTATCCGGTCTTGTAGGATAGAGGAGAGTATCTTATAGGCGGTACTCAACAACGTGATACCTCTATAATTGCTGCACGTTGTGACATCTCCCTTCTTATGTATGGGGCATATGATACCTTTTCGCCAGTCTTCTGGCATTTCTTCATGCTCCCATACATGCACTATGATATCATGAATTGCTTGACGTAATGCTGGCCCGCCGTGGTGGAATAATTCGGCTGGTATGCCATCGGCTCCCGGGGCTTTGTTTCGTTTGAGCCGTTTTATAGCCTTCTCAACATCTTCTATGCTTGGTGGCGGTAGCATAGGGTGTTCATCTTGAAGTAGTGGAGCCTCCACTTCTGCTGTGAGCTGAGCATTTAGCAATTCATTAAAGTACACTTCCCATCGCTCCAGTATGCTTTGTAGATCGGTGATCAGATTTCTCTCTCCGTCCTTGCAGTATGTGCGGCGTGGTGTGTACTGCGTCATGTTTCGGACGGATTGGTAGAACTTCCGCGCCTGGTGCGGACCTCGCTCTCGGCTGTTCTCTATTTCACAGATTAGGTTCTTCTCCCAGGCTGATTTTTTCTGTCTGTGAAGCCGTTTTTCTGTTCTTCTGAGCTCTTTATATTCCTCTTCGCGTGCCCGCGTTTTATGAGATTGTTGCATTGCTCGGTACGCAACATTCTTACGTTGAGTCGCTAGCTTGCATTCATCATCAAACCAGTCGTTCCGATTTCTACAACTGCTGCCTAAGATGGAGTTGGCAGTACTAATGACAGTATTCTTAAGGCGTGTCCACTTCTCATCTACGCCCAGCATACTGGCTCCAGGACTTACTCTCCCTAAATCGAGTGATTCTAGGGCTAGTCCTAACGCATTACCAAAGATGTTACTGGTGTTTTCATTGCGTAGGGCAGCCGTGTTGATTCGAACCTGATCGGCGGATGCAATGTGTCTCCGCAAGGCAATCCGCCCTCGGAAAACCATACCAACAAGAGTCGATATTGGCACCTCGGTACGTACGTACCGTCATCAGGTTCGAGTAGTGGTGACGGTCTATCAACACGTGGTCTATTTGGTTACGAGTGACTCCATCAGGTGATACCCAGGTGGCTTTGTAGTTATCTTTACGCGGGAACCTGGTACTCGCAACGACCATGTTTTTCGATGCTGCCAATTCTAAGACTCGAAGTCCATTGTCATTAGTGTTCTCATGCAAACTATGGGTGCCTGCGTAATGCCTGAATACCGGCTCCCGACCTATTTTTGCGTTCAAATCCCCAAGGATGATTTTGACATCATACCTTGGGCAGACATTGAGGGCCCTCTCGACTTGTTCGTAGTAAGTCTCTTTTTCTTCGTCTGAGGACTCCTCCGTAGGTCCGTGAATATTAATGAGGCTGATGTTTGTAAATTTGCCTCGCACGGAGAGAGTGCATAGCCTTTCGCTTATAGCGTTAAAGCCGATGATGGTAGACTTCATTTTTTCGCTGACTAGGAAGCCTTCCCCGAGCACATGGTGTAATATACGTCATATTCCTTCTTCTGTAGAACACCATTCCCTGTCCATCTGATTTCTTGTAATGCTGTTATGTCAGCTTTATATTCTGACAGGGCATCGGCTAGCTGCTGAACAGCTCGAGCTCTATACAGCGAGCGAACGTTCCATAAGAAAATTCGTAAATCGTGTGTCCGTTTTCGTAGCAAAGGTTGTCGTCGTGAGATCTGTCCGTTTCCGAGGCTTGTTGTCAGTCTCATAATTCTCTTAGTTTTACGGGACAGGGAATTAACCTGTCGCCAACCTGAGGAACCAGCCTGATCATATTAGCCAAACCTTTTTAAAAGGCTTGTTTCTAGCGACCGCCGCGAAGAGGCTATGATCACACTTCCACCAGTCCGGAATAGTTACGGCACGTGCATGTTTTCGTATGCTACATGTTATTCCCCCTATTCGTCTGATGGCTGACCGCCATCTACCGCCTGACATGCAAGGTATACTTATGTTAAAATATGTTAAAAGCTTGCAACATTTTATAAAGATTTGACAAAAATACTCCTTGAATTTCTCTTTCATCGTTATGTTATTTTTGACTTTAACTTCAGTGCATCAATCCTCTTTTCCTACAGAGCAACTATAAAAAATAAAATAAGACTTTCCTTAACTACTGTTGCTGCAGTAAAAAATTTATAAATAACAAAAGAAATCAAACTTAAATAATTTAATCTTCAAAACAAATTTTAAAAAATATTTCTTCTCGTTATATTTAATAAATTTGAAAAATTTAAATTTATTTACCATTCCACTTGAAAACAACTACGTACATCTTTTTTTTTCAAAAAAAAAAACCGGAAATTCTTATACACAGCAAATTAAATGGCCAACAAAAGATTCGCCTTGGCTGGGTAACAAAACACAAATAATGCAAATTTATTGACTGTCACAATCTGGTTTAAGGTAGAATTTTCCTTTTCAATTATAATTTCAGAAATATGTACTGCTCGGCGTATATATACGCCATTGGTTATAACACAAGCATTTTCCCAAAGAGCAGCAAGTTGTACGAACAATATTTCTAGCAGCTCATATTGCAAACTTATTGCCATCATGGTCTGGTCGAAATGGTGGAGGTGGTATGGTGGTGGTATTTACGATCAATTTATATTTTGCTCAACTTATGCCCCGTTGGCAGTAAGACGTTCAATTTTATGTGGTAAGGTAATGCTACAAAAATACTTTAGGAGGTATAGGTATATGCCATCTATACCTACCTATATTTGCAATAATCTTTTTGGTGGAGTCTATAAAGCTCCGTTTTATTGGCTTTTCTTTGCATCCTTGGAGAAATATTTTCATTGTTCGAAATCAAATAACTTGGATTCAATCAATGGATTGGAAATAAAAAACAAGGGTATGGCCCTTGCTGGGAAACAAACTCTAGGTACTATTAACATCATATTTTGCACAGTGGTGCAAACTCAGTCATTTGGTTGCAAGCAAATGCTAATTTTTGGAAAAGTTTTGTTGTCTTGTGTTCTGTTAGCATCTATGTCTGTCTGTCAGTTTTAAACTCAAACTTAACCTTCACAACAGAGGTCCGTTTGTAGATTTTCGGTGACAAAAAACATTGCCCACGCCAATTCTCGATACAAATGAATGAAATTTTGTACACTTAATGATTTAGGGCCTTATTTTTGACCTTTTTATTTGCTTCACAATAACTGTCCAAGTCAGGTAGTGAGTCAAGTTTTAAACGGTCTAAAAATATTTGCCAGGTGCCAAAAATTTTGGATGAAACAAACATTAAACATTTTATAAAAAGAATCTATGACAGACCATTTAATGAAAAAAAGTCGACTTTTTACAACTTTGTTCGGGAATATCCCACAAGTGAATTGTCAAAAATCGAACATGGCCTTGAGAAATTTTAAGCCATGATTACAAGTTTTCTAGGGGCTGACCAATTTCTAGGACTTAGTTGACATTTTTGTCCAATTACTGACTAATTGGATGATATACAGATATGTTCATTAGAACTCGACATATTGAAGTAATACAAACCAGGCCTGTTCACTGTTACAAGGCTGTTCACTTTTTCGAGAGGGATCTTTAAAGACTTTCCAAAGACGATTTGATCCAAAATATAGATTTCGTTCAATGTGAAGGTTTTAACATTTTTTAAGGCATTGAAAAAGCTTTGAATCATGTTTAAGAAAAAAAAAATGTTGTGTGTTCACTATTTAGAGATTCATTTTATCAAGCGTCTACTGTCCTTTTTTTGCAAATATCCCATATTCAACATTAATAAAAATTTACTTTAGAATACAAGTACAGGGTGGCGCACGAATCGTGCTACAAAAATAAAACGTAATAACTTTTTTTCTGTGTGAGTAATCGGCTTATTTTTTTTTTTATTTTGTAGGTTACTATTTAGATTTATAAAAATGGATGCTTGGGATACGGAGAAAAGAATTTGGATAGTGCAACGGTACCATGCTTTGCAGTCCGTCATTTCCGTCCAAAGGGAATTAAGGCGGGAGTTTGGCGGTAATCCCCCGAGTAGATGGACCATTATGAGGTTTGTAAACATGTTTGCCGAATCTGGAAGCATCGCACGAAGGCCGTACCATCGAGATGCCAATGTTCGGGTTCAGGATACAATCCCAGCAGTAGCATCTGCAATACAGGCCAATCCGAGCGTTTCGACCCGAAACTTATCGGGGCAAATTGGAGTTAGTAGACGGTCATTACAACGGATACTTCATGACGATTTAAACTTGTTTCCGTACAAAGTCCAAATTACTAGCAAGTTAAACTCTCAGGATTTGCCTGTTCGCCTGGAATTTTGCCAAAAAATGATATCAATGGCCGAAGAAGACAACACATTGATCAATTGTTTGTTCATGTCTGATGAGGCCCATTTTGATCTTAACGGCAATGTAAACAAGCAAAATTGCCGTATATGGAATGAGTCTAATCCAGAAATGCTCCTTGAGACGGAACTGTACCCAGAACGAGTCACTGTGTGGTGCGCAGTTTCATCAAGGTGTATTGTCGGGCCGTACTTCTTTGAAGAAAACGGTGTAACCGTTACTGTCAATGGGGACCGTTATTTAAAGATGTTGAAGGAGTTTTTTTACCCAGAACTGCGCCGAAGACGTAGCGTTTGGTTTCAGCAAGATATAGCAACTGCACATATAGCCAGACCAGTTATGGCGGAACTAAACAAAAAATTCGCAAACAAATTAATTTCTAGGAACTCCACTCTTCGCTGGCCCCCAAGGTCACCTGATCTGACTGCACCAGACTTCTTTTTATGGGGTTATATCAAGCAAGAGGTGTATAAAGCGAAGCCCAGGAATTAAACTGAATTAAAGCAGTCCATAACGACAATAATTGAGGCGATCCCAACTTCAACTCTTCAGGCCGCAATGAATAATTTTTTGATCAGGTGCCGCATATGCGTGGGAGAGCGTGGAGGTCATTTGCGGTCTATAATCTTTAAAAACAACTAACTATTTAAAATAAAATTTAATTTTCTAACCAATAAAAAAAAAAAATTAAATACATCGATTAAAAAAAAAGTTATTTGAATTTCTTATTGTAGCACAATTGGTGCGCCACCCTGTATTTAAATTATTTCGAGTTTTTTAGCATAAAATTTGATTGATTCAAGAAGTATCAAAATAGTTAAATTTCCATAAAATTTGACCATTTCAAGTACAAATATGAAATTGTTTTTAATAACACAATAGTAGCATTTTAATTGGAGAAAATTGCTTGGGAACATTTTTGAAGATTTTGGACTAATTAGTTAAATTAAAAAAAAATGGAAAAAATTGCTTGAGAACGTTGTTTAAGATTTTGGACTAGTAAGTTAAATTTTTTATAAATCTGTTTTGGAATGAGCATACATTTAAGACATTTTGAACATAAACTGGACTTAGTTCTCGACTAGGACAGGGTTTTTTTTTATAATTTTTAAATTTGTAAACCATGTTCTGACCAAAATTGTAAGACCCCCGTTAAAAAAAAGTAAGTTCCACTGCTTTCATTAATTAGTATCAAGAATTAGAATTGGTGTATAAAATGATTTTTGTCATCAAAAAACAACAAACACGCCAGAGTGCACCAATGCAACCAAGCGAAAAACACGTTTGTATCTCTTAATCCGAGGAATTCAGCTGAAATTTGTTGAATAGTGTAATTATACATTTATTAATGTGTCCCACATATTTTCTATAAATTTCTTCATCAAATTAAACAAATAAAATGCACGACTGGATCGCACGTACTTGATCTTATGTTCAAGTTGCTTGGGATTAAGAACTTTTAAAATATGAAAGTATAACTATAAAATAAAAAAAATATAAGAAAGCGTTTAAATCGTTCTCCTAATTGTATAAACAACTAGCTAGTTAGAATTAAGAGCTCAAAGACAAGTATGCCATTTAATTATTTGAAAAATATGAATATGTGCAAAAAAAAATTTTAAATCGTAAAAATTAATTTTGTATAAATATATAATTTTAATAACCTTTAAAAAAAAGTATTGGTGTGCCAATTTTTAATATGTATTAAAATACATTTCTTAAACCTAGTTTCATAAAAAAAAATTTAATATATTTTTTTTTTAATCCCAAATTTTGATTTGCAATATTATTAACATTTAAAAAAAATCTTGCCTACAAATTTTGACTAAAATAATTTAAACCGTTTATGAAAAGATCTAAAATTGAAAATACCATTATATGGCAATAACCGTTAATAACGGGTTTCGGTAATTTTTTTTCTTATCAAAAGGTACGGATACCTACAATAGTAGACCTTTTTTTCTATCAAAATCGTTAGAGCTATTTTAAAAACAACGAAACCTTTTTATTTACGGTTGTAGGGCAAGTATACTGTTATTTTTGGTGTATTTTATATATATTTCAGTAGTTTGGGCTGTAGGTCGATATACGGACAGACAGACAGAATTGTGCCAACTACTTTTTTCGTGTTCTCTATCATCGTAATGTCATGTTTGATTGTTATCTAGAATTTATTTTTGGCACGAATCCAAAACATGCCCTTTAGTACATAAACATACATACATCGCAAGTAAATGTTTACGTTATTAGCTCATTTATTAAAAAATAAAATTTCTTCTTCTTTAGTTAAAAATTTAGGTCATCTGACCATTTTGAATTTACATTATTTATGTTTTTTTAAATTTATTATTTTATTTGATTTATTTAAATACTTATAAAACAATTTTTAATTTATTATTCATCAATTCAATTCATACTAACGGATCAGCCAATGCCGTTAGGAAATAACGCCCAAGGAAAAAGGGTTCAAAACGATTTGGAAATAACGCCCAAAAAAACACTGAACAAATTGTTTTTTTTTAAATTGTGTTCCCATTTAGGGTGATATTTCTATAATTTGCTATCTTTTAAGAAATGAAGGAATGTACAAAACAGAGCTAAAATTGAGGAAATATGGCCATAATTCTACAAAAACAATTTACATGCAAGCAATTTGGGAGATATTTCCATTTTAATATTGGGTCCTAAAGTAATTTTGGGCGATTTCCAATTCCGTCTTTTCTCTTAGGTGATACAAATTTGTTTGGGCAAAATTTCCAAATCCATTTGGGCCCTTTTTCCCTGGGCGCTATTTCCTAACGCTTCAACCATCTTTATATAAATAGTCTTAAATACATTTTTAGTACAAATTTCTAAAAAAGTATTCAACGGATTTGGATAAATTTTATAGGGTTTGAAGGCCATATTCGATGAGGGCGTGGGATCCTTAAAATTGTGAACTGTGCGGATCAATTTTAGTTAAGTTCCATTTGATTCAGAAAATATTGGTATAAATATAAATAATAAAATATTTATAACATTAGAAACTGTTTTGGCTACAAATTTTCAAATATTTTATAGCTAAATCTGGTATCGAATTTCGTCTAGTATTAGTAATAAGACTTCAAATAAGGTAAATTGCATACAAATTTTTTTTGAATCTTAGATTCTTAAAAAAATACTAAAATCATTTATGTAATTTAAAATAAAATATTATTTAACGATTAGCTTGAATATATTTTAATTTGGAAAGTGTAAAAAAAAAACTTCAAAATGTTTTCAAAAAATATTGAAGCCTAAAAAAAATAAAAATAAGTAGTCAAAGTTATTCGTTAAAAATTTTAGTATAATGCATTAAACTAATATTCAACAGTTTCTTTTTTTTAGTTCTTCAGATTCCAAATATATACTTTCTTACAAAGAAAAGTTTTTTTTTTCTCAAAATCTTTTGTGGATGATCCACTGTACTCTGAATTGATTGACAAGAATTTTAATTCATATTATTCAGCATGCTTGCTTGACATATTTATTTATATTGCTGAAATTTACTAAAGTCATGGAACTTGTTTCATCCATTGTAAGATTTCCAAATGGAATTTATAGTTTAATGATAATGCGTCTGAAGATTTAATTCATCCAAAAATATCTGGACTGTGTAGAGAGAAAGTCTCAACTTGATTTTCTCATAATGGAGCAACACACTCAGGGGTTGCATCGCATTGCATACTTCCCAGCATTGCATGATGTCTCTATTTCTAAATTTACTACGAAGCAATGGAAAAGTATACCATACCGAAGTACCATATCAAATAGCCTTCATGTCCTTGTTCGCCGATTCTAAAGCTTTTAATTTCAGTTATAAATTGTAACTGCCAGATCTTTAAAGAAATATTGGTTTTAAGTAAGGCTTAATTTTGAAGAGCAGAGATGAGCTAAGGTTTTGACGTTTAATTGATATTTAAAATTTTGTGAGTTTAAACTCTGATTTTGATCAAGGGCGTAGGCAGGATTTTGGTTAGGGAGGGGCAAACACATTCAGGATTTCAGTTAGGGGGAGGGGGGATCAACCTCATTCAAAAAATAGTTTTGGTACAGAAATCTTACTTAAAAATGCTTTAAAAAGAAGATAAATTGCCTTATGTATGAAATATATTGTGATTCGTGAATTTAAGATACTATTTAAGAAAATAAAAATAAGCTAAGTTAATACTCATACATACTTGAACACTAAAAACAATATTTTGTTTTTGACACCAAAGAGCTTATTTAAAGAATTTCTTTTAATTAATTTAATTAATCTATTTGAAGTAGCTAGTTTAAAAAAAACCCACACCATATTGTCTTTTAATTTCTAAGCCACTGCCAAACTAGACTCCTGCGAAAAATATAAAAAAGGGTACAATGCAAATACAGGATAGAAGCGTTGCAGTTGGTGGATTTCTAAACATGTCACATTGCGTACTAATTGGATCCCTAAGGTTATGTAGCTCTATGTTATTTACAAAATGTCAGCTATTTAAAATAACGGACTAAAGACAGTTGAAATATAAGAAAAGTATGGGAGTGTCAGTGGGTGGATTTCTAATAATTCTAAGCTAATAATTTAAACTCGGAATTGATAATCTGATTTAACTCAGAATTAACTTGGAACTTAAAAACAGGCTCTTAGTGAAAACATGCCAACTCTCTAGAAAACCAGAATATGGATGAAAAAAACATGTAAGTATACATACAAGGTATGGTAGAGAGACGATTAAGTATCGGGTTTTTCAATAAGAGCGCTACAAAAGTTTTTTATCTTGAAATGGCAAACCTTACTGAAGAAAAATGTCAAAAGAGCGGCAAGAAATAAGGCGTCGTTTGCTGTCCATGTTGCTCTACTTTTGTAGCGTCCCTGTTGAAAAACCTTTTATGAAGGAAAACAGTAAAATAGTATGAATAGTAGGCGTGACAGTTGGTGGATTTACTAAAACTACAATTTTTTTAAGAAAGTTTTTTCTTACAAAATCTAAGTAATAAGAAGAAAACTCAAAGAAGGCATGGCATAAGGATGTCAAACAATTCTTACTTATGACAGAGCCCATGCGTTTTAACAGAATAAGAAGACTTAAGAATTGCTCCTCTTTATTGTGATTTTGGCACTGCGACTGTGAAACTGTAATTTTTCGAAAAAAAATTGAAATAACAACGATTCAAATCACATTTAAGCATTCACAATTTCATAGCGCATGATTGAGACTTTATCTACTTACAGGGAGGAATTCATAGGTCATGATGATATTTTGCTCTTCTGTATTGAATGGTGGTAGCAAAATTTATATACGAGATTCTAGAGTGAGTTCTCCCCAACAATTTGACTATTTTTCTTTTCAAAATGAAAAAGTTCATAAAATATTTCTCAATTTTTTTAATTATATAATATTCTTCAAAGCGTTCAGTTTGACTCTTCAATTTTATTAACAAAGTCTTATATGGGTGTACTACACAAAAATTTTACTTGTGTACGAAACATTTCAAACAAAATTTTCGCATTCAAAATATCGCAATTAAAAAATCATGCTTTTCATAGCCTCACTTGTTGAGAACCATCATGGCTTAGTGCCTTACAACTCTCAAACATTCTTGAATGTGGGTATTTCTGGAAGAAATAAAGGGGACCTACAATTTTTTGCTTTTTGATCCTTCGAGATGACAGTTCAACGTACTAACCATTTAGCCACAAGGTACCTCAAAATTACATAATACTATAAAATCTTGCGATTCAATAATCTTGCGAAGTTAAAGTTAGGAAATCTCTCAAAAATAATTGCATTGCAACAAATAAATGATTTAATAAAAATATTGCAACTTAAATCTTCCTCAACAGTTGTTTCTGAGATTTAATTTGAAGAAAATATTTTTTTTGCAATGCGATTACATTTTGCAAGATTTCCTTACTTCTGCAAAATAAATTGAGTGCCTACACCATCTTTTAGACCACATTATTACTCGTACCTAATTATTAATTATTTTTAATTGTTATATTCCAATTTTTGTCAAAAGAACAAGATAGATAACTAGCCCAGGAAAATAAAACTTTCACTTCGAAAAATTCCGACAAAGCTGAATTTTTGGTGGAGAGCTTTATTTTGGCATCTTAAGCATTTACTGTAGTACCACGTGGCATGATGGTTAGTGTATTGGACTGTCATGCCGTAGGTCTGGGTTCGATTCCCAGCCACTGCCACCTACAAACAGAAATGTTTTTCCCGATGTACTGCAATGAATAAGTGCTTTTCATCTAGCTGTTTGGAGTCGGCAAAAAATTGTTGGTCGCCTCCATTCCTGCTAACTACACGCACACAGGAATGGTTGAGAGTTGTAAGTCACTAGGCCTTGGTTCTCCACGAGCTGTTGTGCCACCAAATTTACTTTATTTTGTAAGCATTTGCTGAAAAGTTCTGTAAATTTGGCCATGGGCTAAATTTTTTAGGGGGTTAGAGGGGGTAAAATTCAGTTTTTTCTTAATTTCTCAAAACCCTTAAGTTTTTTTTTTTTGAAAAAATGTGAAGGTACAAATTGTGGCTTGTGATATTCTACACAAAAAAGATTTGTATACTTTTTTCATACAAGCAATACATTCTCAGAAAATCATGCATGGTGGAACGAATCTTGTCAAAAAATTTACTAAGATTTTATTAATCGATGGGCAAAATTTTTTGTACGATTTGACTTTTAGGAGATGTACTCCTCTTAATAAAACCAAGTATTTGGGGTTCCCGGGGTTAAAGAAAGACCGCCATCTTGAAAAAGAAAATGATTTGGTTTTTAATCAACGACTCGATTAAATCTCACTTTACGATAAAATCATGTAAAACTAACATTTAGACAATAAAATTATCTAGGAAATGAGCTATTGACAAACTTTGAAGGTTCATTAATCATGAAATTATAGCGTCTTAAAGTATCACTTTTGATTTTGTACTTTAATTGGACAAATAACAGTTTTTTTGTTTTTATACCAGGAAATATAATTTTTTTCAAAAAATTAATGCAACTCTCCCCTCTCCCCTCTCCCCAGGGCGGGTCAATAAGTCCGTGACTTTTTGAATAAAACACAGATTTTTTGATAAAAAAATAATTTTATTTTTCAACGTAGTCTCCCTGGAGCTCTATACACTTTGTCCAACGCTTCTCCAATTTTTGTATCCCTTCCAAAAAAAATGATTTGTCGAGGTCCTCAAAATAGGCCTTTGTTTGCGAGATGACTTCATCATTGGAGTCAAATCTTTTTCCACCAAGCCATTTCTTCAGGTTTGGGAACAAGAAGTAGTCGCTCGGAGCCAAATCTGGAGAATAGGGTGGATGAGGGAGCAAATCATAGCCCAATTCATGGATTTTTGCCATGGCAACTGCACATGTGTGCACCCTTGCATTGTCTTGGTGGAAAAGAACTTTTTTCTTGGCCAAATGAGGTCGGTTTTTTTTCAAATCGTCATTGAATCGGTCCAATAATTTGGCATAATATTCCCCATTGATTGTTCTTCCCTTTTGAAGGTAGTCAATGTGGATTATCCCGCGTGCATCCCAAAAAACAGTCACCATAACTTTATTGGCTGACAAACCCACCTTGGCCTTCTTTGGACCCGATTCACCCTTAGAAACCCACTGTTTTGACTGTTGTTTGGTCTCTGGTGTGTTGTGATGGATCCATGTTTCGTCCACGGTTACAAAACGGCGCAAAAACTCCTCCATATTGCGATTAAGCAACGCCAAACCTTCCTGTGAAGTTGTTACACGATTGCGTTTGTGGTCGACTGTGAGCAAACGCGGCACCCATCTTGCGGAAAGCTTTCTCATGCCCAAGTGATCATTCAAAATTGAAACCACTGAGCCATGCGAGATCCCTACGGCTTCCACAATCTCTCGCACTTTCAATCTTCGGTCGGCCAACACCATATCGTGAATTTTTTCGATTGTTTCGGGTATAGAGACCTCAGCTGGGCGTCCAGGACGGTCGGCATCTTCAGTGCTTGTACGGCCACAACGAAATTCAGTAAACCACTTTTTTACCATTGAAATCGATGGTGCAGAGTCCTCATAGTATTTATCAAGCCTAGCCTTGGTCTCGGTAATGGTTTTTTTTCGCAAGAAATAATGCTTAATAAGCACACGAAATTCACTTTTTTCCATTTTCTCCTCAAATTAGTGAGTAGTCTGATAAAAATAGCTGTCAAACACAAACTAACTGACGCAGCAAGTTTAAATTTTGACAGGAGTCAACTGACAGATGCCTGTTGACAGGAGCAGTATTGCTGTTTCAGTAAAGAGGTCAGAAATTCAAAAAGTCAAGGACTTATTGACCCGCCTCGTATTAATGCTCATAAAATTCTGGACAAAAAAGATTATGGCACTTTTTTTCGTGGGAGCAACAGATTTTAAGACATTAAGAAAGAAATTTTGATTTGCAAGGTTTTGTTTGATATTAGCAAGATTTTTCGGTGTGATATATAAATGGAAATTGTTTAAAGGGTGATTTTTATGAAATGCTAAATTAAATACTGATTTTCGAGATTTTGTCTAATGAGATTTAAAAAAAGTGAGATTTTGGTTAAAAAAACGTCAATTTGGCTAACTAAAAAATGTACAACATAGCTTTTAATGACTGCTGTATCTCCAAGATTAAGGTATTCAAAATGGCAGGAAAGGTTTACTAATAATCCCGTATAAGGTAATTATACCCAATTGTGTCAGAAGAGGGCAACTTTATTTTCACGCAATGTTTTCGGACTGTATTTTAAGCAATCATTAATTGTTTGCTGTAAACACTGCATGAAATCAAACTCAGCTGTTTTATATGTGTTTAATAAAAATCTTTCTAGATTTCCATATTATAATCAATCAAAAAAACCAGATGTTGCTCATCTACCAGTTTCCTCATCTGTCATAATGTGTCACAGTGCTATAAAAATCAATTTAATAAAAATCATGTTTCAAGTAGTTATTTAAAAAAAAAAAGAGTCTGAAATAAATAATATTTGATATAATTCAATAATAATAATTTATCCGGATGATTTCAATTAAATTTATAAATTGCAAAACAACCACAACCCGCCAACCAGCCAGCCAGCCAGCCAGTCGTGCATAATAGATTATTTAAATCTATTAAAAATATTAACATAAAGTTTAGTGTCAATATATGTATGTATAATGTGTAAAATTTAATAAACCCGATTATAATTGCTATCTCTTTCTCGCTCAAACAAAAAACCTAGGCGGAGAGAAACAAACAAAAATAAAAATTCATAAATCCCTTTTTGGAATCGATCAACCGAAAACCAAACATATCTCAATGAGCTTCATTGTCATGAGCGGATAAAATACAATTCTTCATTTTAAATTAGTTTAATTAATTTCATATTGTTATGATACACGTTCATCCTTGCTCTACGCTGCCAGCAGTGATATTTTTGTTTTTATGTTCATAAAGCATGTCGATTATTTTTTTTTTTTTTTTATTAATATTATATTTTACTTATTTTTTTTTTTTTGTTTTATGGACCACATCACGTATAGTGGGATTGAGTTCGTGATTTCCCAACCTTCGTATACTCTTTTACGTACTACGCAACGCACCCATCAATATAAATACCTCTCCTCGTGTCGGATGGGTGTGAGGCTTGGAGTTTGTTCGAGTTTGGGGAGAGCAGGCAAAGGAGGATGGTTGCAATTAACGCAGAAATTTTATTAAACGATTACTCATTCTGCACGCGCACTGATAATGCGTGTGTCCTTTCGGTACGCTTAAACCGCCCAATAATCGGATTCCGTTTTATTCTGATGCCCATGTTACTTTTTGTGTTATCCTTCAGCATTTGCTCGAGCAACATATATATGTACATAATCATATAAAAATGAACAATATTATAACCCCATTTCGAGCTCACCTCCCGAGCGACACCGACGACCGACGACCGACGACGACATGAACGCCTCGCCTGGAGGCAGAATAAGGACACTCAGTTTGTGTGTAATCTTGAATATGATGGTAGGCACGTAGTTGGTTAGTTATGTTCATTTTGCGGATGGTTCCGGGGAGTACATTTTCGGGGAAGAGAAAAAAAATGCAATTGGAATTTCATCACATCACATTTTTCTCCTCTTTCAATACCTTTAATATGGGGTTATGAGTTTTAGGTACCTAAAGGCGAAAAATTTGCCTCGAAATTATACCAAAACTGCTGCGATCCTTTAGGTATCGATAATGATTATTACCGTTATTGCCTATGACAGGATATATCGAACAACATGTTCAACAGAATAGCGTGTGTGTAGGTACAAATTTATACGCCCATCAGTGATAGCCAAAGGTGGAATTTTGTAAAATATGAGGACCGAAGCTCATGAAATGGGGACAGTATGGCAGCATGAAATCGATCAATAACACCCACAGGCAGGACTTTGGGCATTATTTATGTTTAGGCGCTATTACTTCAATACTACTTCTATGGTTCTCTTCTCAAATCGACTATGCGATGCCATTTCTGATGCTGTGGAGGGAATATTACGATGAAATTGATTGTTGGCAATAAAATCGTAATGGATGTAATTTAAAAAGAGGATGAAGCACATGAAAGTGAGCTGAAGACGGCTATAGAGCAATGAAGATGAAGATGGCGATGGTGATGGTGAAGGAGCTGAAGCTATATAGAGATTCTAGAAATGGAGAAAAGAACAATGAACAATGTGAGGTGAGCGTACGAGGGTATCTGTGTTTAATGCTTATAATGCTTCTACGACAAAAGCAACAGAGATAAGAATGCAGAATGACAAAGTAGACGGGACACTGAATGCGGATGTGTTGAATTCTATTTACTAAAAGGTAAGAAATCAACTTCTTTAAGGAGAGAAAAGACGATGATGATGATGGTTGGCTATGCTGTAATATAAGAGCTTTGCAGAATAGCAAGTTGAAATAAATGGCAAAGGATATAACATTGGTTACTCGTGTTTTACAAATTGATTTAATTTATCAAATAAATGGTTTCGTTTGATTCTAAAAAGGGCATTCAACTTTATTTTCTATTAATTTTAAAGAGATAATTTTAAGCTCTTCGGACAACTTGGAAACACGATAATAAGATTAAATTAAAGATATTTAAGTTCTCCACTTCAATATTTAATTGATTTTATTATTTTATTTATGTTATCATTAAAATACGCAATAATTACACCCAACTATCTTGGTTAAGGTAACAAAATATCCAAAAATTCCAATTCCGAAGTTTTATATTATTTAATTCCTTGTTAAAATTTCTTCGAATAGTCAAAAAGGTCTAAATAGATAATAAATGTCGTCTTCAAAGGGATACTTAAAAGTCTATCTGCAATTTGATCTGGGTAATAATTTTCAAAATTGTTCCTAATTGAAGTTTCTGATTTCTCAGAAAATAATAATATCAGAAAAAATTCAAGAACAGTTTTGGAAATTTGGGTTAGTTTTCTATAAGATTCTTTTATGACTTTGTAGAAATTATTTTTGTTTACCCTTACTTCCTGAGTAGAATGGAGACGGAGCTGCAACATCAATATATAGCTGTCAAAATGCTGAATACACACAAATTCAATGATACGAACACAAAACGATGCAGCTGCAGACACCAGCTGGACAAGTTGGCCAACTTTTAACTTATGCATGCGAGCGTTGAATTCAAATGACAAAAATGTCAGAAATCTAAACAGCACATTGTGAGCGTGTAAACAAAATCACGTACGACATTTTTTGACAGCTATTCCAACTCCAGTTGCAGCTCCAGTTGCAGCACTTTATTCTGGTCAGGCAGTTAAGCAGAGAATATCAATTATCAAAAAGCCAATCTTTCGTACGTTTCCCCCTCCAAAGACCCATTTGTTTGCCTTATTGTATTTTTAATTTCATTTCGTGTCGAAGAATAGATGTGAATTGCAACAACAACAACTCCTCTACTGAATGATGTGCTGAATGACGAGTTGATTCTATGTATGCGTATTTCACTGGTTCTCACTAATACTTTGCAAATCTTATCAATTCAGCTGTTCATTTCAGCTTTTGTATAGGCAAATCAAATTGACAGCTGAGGATTGCCATCTTTTTCTAATAATCTCTGATCCATTTAAGTGTTAGTTCAAAATAAAATGTACGACTGGATCGCACTTACTTGCTTTTATGTTCAAGTTGCTTGGAATTAAGAACTTTTAAAACATGAAAGTATTTATCAAAAAATATAAAAAAAAACATTTAAATCGTTCGTTGAATTTATAAGCAACTAGTTAAACAACTAAGTTAAAAAAAAAAATATCGGTACCTATGCCTATTTTGAGTATGTGTTAAAATACTTTTTTAAATCTTGTTTCAAAAAATTCATCATCATCGTTTTTGAAATATTGAATTTTCAAAAAACAGTGTTTAATATTTTTTTTTAATTCAAAATTTATTTTGTTCAAAAATTGTATATGCAATATTATTAACATTTTAAAAAAAGCGTTTGCATAAAAATTTTGATTGAAATCGTTTGAACCGTTTACGAGAAAATAAAAAAACCGTTATACGCACTGATTTTTTAATCAAAATCGTTAGAGCCATTTTTGAGATAAATAAGCTTTTCATTTGATTTTGTAGGGCAAGTACCGTTATTTTTGGTCCTAAATAAAATTTCAATTACTTTTCAATGTTTTATGAACTGAAAAATTATGAGACAACTGTGACAAATTAATAGAATTGTCACCTGTCAATTTTTCTGAAATAGGGCTCTGGTGGTAAAGTACTTTTGTTTAAATACTTCTTAGATGTAGGTGGCATAATTTTAGCACAGCATTTAGAATATTTAAAAAATAAAAGATTTCACTTGACGGTTTCCTACGCACATTAATTATTTATTGTGTAGTTTAAATAAAAAATATTTTCAAAGAAAAAAAGAAACTACCAAAAATTGTTGAATTTTTTTTTTGTCTCAAATATCCTGAGAGCATACAATAGTATTGGCTTTGGATCAGAGTTGGGAAGTAATCATTATTTTTTTATTTCAATTACTTGTAATTAAAATCTCTGAATACTTTTTCGATTACTTTTAAATGTAATTAAAACAAAAGTAACCATCAAAAAATACGTAATGATTACTTTTTCAGTAATCATTACAAAAAATGTAATTAATTACTTGTTTTTGCTAATTACTTTTTCAATGATATTGCACAAATAATTCCCTGTGGTATAAAATCTCTGTACGTGTGTTATTTTAAACTTATAAATATTTTTTTTATTCACTCTCATCATATTTTGAATTTATTTTCGTCTAATCTCCTTTTGAAAATAATTAAATTAATATAAATAAAATGGGCAAATTTCTCTTTGTGGTTCTGTATATTTGTATTAGTTTAGCAACAAGAATACTTTTTTTACTTTTATTATCATTATTATAATGTTTAATTAATAAAAACCAATAATTAATTACAATTTAAGTAATTAAATACCTTAAATGTAACTAACACAGTGTTTTCTTTCAATTACTTCCAAAACCCCATTACTAACTATTTTCAACTACATGTAAATTGTAACTAAATTTTTTCAATTAAAATTGCAAGTAACGGAAATGTATGTTCATTTCAATTGCAATTATTTGTAATTATAATTGAAAAAAGTTCAAAAAACTACAAGAAACTAAAAAAAATGCAACTACCAAAAATTGCTAAGCAACATTTTTTTTTTCAAATATCACTAGTTAAACAATGTTTTGGTCTCTGTCTTTGGTATTCACTTGATTGCATACTGAACACCTGAAAACGTTTTCAAAGATCTTCAATTGGCAATTTTTTAGTATTAAAATAACATCGGGCCTCTAGCTTTCGAGGGCACCAATGGAAAGTTACCAGTGTAGGTCACACCAAGCCTCTTTCTTGCATCAAAATAAAATTAATAAAAAAATGTAAATCATACAAATTTGAATGTATGTATTTTTCAAATCAATCAAAAAAATATTCCTTCGTGGATACTGAAAACATTTTACTGTTCAAGTAAAAGTAATATTCATAAGGATTAAGGACAAAATGACACGTCGGCAAAATTTTCTCTTTTTAAGATTTTTTTTTAAGACATAAAAATAAATTGTTAGAATAATTGTGCTTTGTGTTGGAAGTTTAAAATCCTCATTTTTTTTTCAATAAAAATAATATACCTAACCCTCATTCATATATCTATGTAGGTATAGGTACGCAGACAGAATAAATTTAACCGTGGGCGTAGTTTTAATGAACAGAGAGACGAATTTCAAAGTCATTATCGGGATTCAACTGTTTCCAAAATCAGCATCATAAAATTTATTGATTTCCTTCTTTTATTTTTCTTTTTTAAAAAATTCATCCTTCCAATAATATTATATTTGTAGGTATTATATAGATATCTATACATAAGTATAAAATATATTCTCAGTTAAAGACAAAGAGGCTTTCATTTTGGCATTGGTTCTTGCAAGAAAAAAAAAACACATTTCCAGAGTTCAACAAATTGCATTACTTAGAAGTAGGTACTATTTGAAAAATCATCAAAATTTTTCTTACTCCAATTAGAAAACTTTTCATAACTTGCTCTATCATTATTTTTTTTTTTATATAGAATAGAAAAAAAACTTTTTATCAAGTGCAGAAATTGCTTTTGGCTGATGAAGTTTGTTCAATAGTTTGTGACCTGCGATAAAAGTGTCTAAAAATAAATATTCTGTTTTTTTTTTTTGTGTGTGTTAAATTTCATCAAGATAAAGCGAACTCTTTGTGTCGATATTCTTTTTTTTTAGAGAGATTTTGATGTATAAAGTTCTGAAAGGACATCTTATATTCATTATTTTTTTTTCTTGCATTTTTTAAGCCATTCATTATGGGCTTGTATGGTATATATATTTTTGTTTTGTCTAACCATGATTTTTTTTCTTGTAAATCAAAATGTACATAAAAAGGTGATAAAGGGTATTTGAATGGTGACTGCAAATTTGTTAGAGTAAAGAGGCTAGATGTATGTTCTTAAAGAAAAATTTATTAAGTTTGTTTCTGAATTTTTCAGAAAAGTATGCAAAGTAACGTGTGATTATAACCATAATACGGCATTGCGTCGTGACATCGCATAAATATTTCAGGGGTGGAATCAGCTAAGGTGATTTGTGATATTTCACAGTCACATATTACAATTGCAAGTCCATTGTGTTGTGACTGTCAACTATCACAAATCACTTTAGCCGATTTCAGCCCAGGTTTTTGTACAGACTTTGGAGGAGGTAGACAACCCAAGAAATGTTCATCGAAGCTTCTAGTTTTTTTTTTCAAATCAAAAGACTTTGCAGTTAAGGTTAAAAATATTAACAGTTCATAAAAGCTTTCTTACTTACTTAAGGTGGCACATCATCCGATATGGACCAGGGTTTCAGTAGCTAAATGTCTCCAGTTTTACAATCCAAGTTGGTTTGAGGTCCTCTTTTACTTGGGTGTGTCAGCTGTTACCCTGTATCTCCCTTCTATGTTGTCCTTTCCAGGACGGAGCAATAACATCCATCAATCAGTTATTGTACCTTCTTCTACATTCCCCATTTATGCAGCTTAAGAGTTTCCCTCTCAAATCAGTCTAAAACATTCTCATCTACCTTTAATAGTCTCCATGCCCCTATACACCACACAACAGCATAGGGATGATAAGCACTTGATGCAAGGACACTTTAATTGCTCGAGAGTGGGCTTGGTCCTCAATTACCTTCTTAGCTCAAAGAAGCAGCGATTGGGAGGAGTTATTCTTCATTTAATCTCACGAAAACACAATGACATCATGCTTTATTTGCCCGATTATGTCAATATTGTCGGCGTAAGCGAGTAGTTTGACAGACTTTTACAAAATTGTACCTCTAATGTTGACGTGAGAGTTATGCACAATTTTTTCAAGAAGGATTATGTTGACAGCGCGTCGCTTTTCTTAAAACTTTTTTTTTTATCAAAGGTACCGGTGAGGTCTTAAAAGACCTTGATGGAGGACCGTGGATTCTTAATCGTCATTCTACACAAACGGACGAGTTTGGGAGGGAGGCCAAAATTTAGACATTCTATTTAAAACGTCTCTACCGAGGTTTCGAAATTGATGAATAGGTGATGGGTATTGATTTAAAACTCCTGGATTTTTCCAAGATCTTCCGTATTGCTAATATTTGGTCAATGGTAGACTTTTTTGGTCTAAATTTATTCTAATATGAACCTATCAGGTTGTTGTCAAATGGCTTAAGCTTTTCACAAAATATGAAAGAAAAGATTTTTAGTCCAGAAGATCAAATTTCTTGACGATCAGGCAAACAATGCTGGGATTCCACTCATCGGGTATGCTTTTCTCCAACACTATTTGCTGATCAGCGGTTGTATACTATCCTATAACCAATTCCAAACCAACCAAAAAGTTTGAACAAGTTTGGCTCTAAGGTCATCAGCTCTGGCAGCCTCATTATAAGTCAATAGGCTCAGGTTAAGTTACAGTTCCCTTCACATCATCAGGTTGGGGCGGACGGAGTTGTTGGCCAGACTAAATGGTTTAGTCTTCATGGCAGTGGAATTCGATTCGTCATCGTGGATATGAAATTGCTGGCCCAACAGGACGCGGTGAACCAGAGCCTAGTGACTTACAACTCTTAACTATTCCTATATGTGTTGCTGTCTGGAATGGAGGGGACCTGTAATTTTTGGCCAAATTCGAACGGCTAGATGAAAACCACTTTTTCATGGCAAGCATCCTCTTGGAGAATTTGTCAGTTTCTCACAAGAAGCATTGCCTCGGAAAAACATTTCTGTTTTGAGGTCGTAGTAGTGGGGAATCGAGGCTAGACCTTCGGCATGATAGTCCAATGTACTAGCCATAATGCCACCAAGTGCTACTCATTGCCGTTATACAATTTATAAAAATGAATGATTTTTCCATATCCTCAGTACCGAATACGATTCAAACGATGTTTCCTTGATCCTCCTCGCAATCTTCTGTTCAAAAATTCCTAACTTTATTGCTGTAAAGGCATTCCTCTATTTGATCACACGCTTCATGTTCTTCTTTTTTCTTCTGAGAAGGAAGGTGTTCGCCTCTTCTGTTCTCCTCATAGAGTAAGCAAGCAGCCTTGGTCCTTGTCAGTGCCATTTTGTATATCTGTTGTTTGGCGGTATATGTTTTCCGGCATTCTTCTTCTAACTAGAGATTTTGCAGTGGTGGTCGCGTAAGGCCCAGCATATTGGAGGTGGTATTTCTGATTGCTTTCTGGTTTTTTTCCTCTGGTAAGAAGGTGAGACTCTTTTGCACTACAGCTTTCTGATATTGAATTTCCTAAGTACTTCTCTGTTTTGGCCTTAATTTGGATATTTGCAGCATTACCTTGGCTACAACGAGGTAGTGATTTGAGTAAACATTGCCTATAGTTATCGGCATATCCCCTTGTGGATATGCAGATGTAGAAATTTTGTACTAAAATGACATCTCCTGTTGGAACACCCTATAACACTAAAGTAACGAAAAAGGTAAGCTTGGTGGCTCCATTGGGTTGGTCATCTAGCTCCACTGCGAAGAAAGCCCAGAGAGTTAGATTTCTCAACTGGATGACATCAGCTTTCAGCTAGAGTGTGTAGAGAGACTACTTGTTGAAATAGTAAAGTTATTAGATTCCTTTCTATATTACCAAAATCAAAACTTTTTTTATAAATCCCAAGCCTTAGATTTCAACATCAACCATTACCAACTGTTTTAAGAGAACTTTTATTGATTTAATATATCGCATGATATCCAGGTACTTACCAGAAAACAATTTTAAAACATAAAAGTTAAAATTCCATCAATAAAAAACACATCAAGCTCAAAAAGTTCAAACTCTACGTATAATTTGGCAACACGTTTGCAATCAAAATACCCGCTGCCAAGAGACAGTCATTTAAGCTTGTGTAAAATAAGTTCTTAAGAAAATAAAACAAAAAAACCACTTGCTCCAGCATCCCTTTTTTATTTTGATAAGAGAAAAAAAAAACAAATTTAACAAAGTCGAAGCCAGAAATCCCATTGCGTTAGTTCAATACGCCACTTGCGAATTTGTTCCACAGACACATCAGGACGAGGCAAATGTAAGGGAAACCTGGTCTGGTCGATCATTTTCACAAAACCAAAAAAAAAATCCCATTACACTCAGATACTGAACTCACCCTTCTATATTATCTATACCTATCTATAGAAGGCTCATAAAAGTACACAAACAAAAGTAGCATGTCCTAATCCTGTGCAAAAGCGGCTTATCCTGACGCATGTACTCTATATACACAGAAAAAAAGGCGCAAATTGAACTCATATCGGATCCAAAGTTTTTGTTTGTACATCCGTTCGTGTTTTTGTTACTGAAAAGGATATTGCCAATAAACTTAACACGCCGCATTGCCTTGAAAGTTTTTTCCTCTTTTCCAAGCATTTCTTTTTTTTTCTGTTTAGTGGGTAGGTAGGTTGGTATACGAGTAGGTTGTGGTGGCTCATGGGTTGTGTTATGAAGGCAGAAGGCAATAGAAATGAAATCCTTGGGGGCATATCTGACACTTGTTTTCTTACCTGAACTCGGTTTGTTTAGGCGCTTAACTCATTTCACACAGACACTTCTTAGATGTGGATATTTTCTGTCTTCCTCTCAGCGAGAAGTACTCGAAGCCCGAATCCTTATTATTGGGCTTGCCGTGACTTGACACAGAGCAGGTGGTCGAGGTTCCTTTATTGCGTTTATTTAATTTAATGTCCTTTCGTTTTCCCAACTTTCACCTTTTCAGTTGAATATCTACCTACCTACCATACCTGCCTGCCTACTGTTGCATGGAAAAAGTTTTTTTTACAAACGTCTTCATATTTATTCCTTCAAATTGCTTTTTTCTTTCTGTAAAATGACTTTTGGGTAGGGAAAGGGGAAGAAAACAATATTTATTTCATACCAACATACAATGTACCTACTTTTTTTTTCATTTAGGGATTTTATGTGCTACACCTGAACTCTTTTGTAAAGAAAAAAAAAAATTACAAATTAAGATATGCATACGCACAAGAATTTGAAATTTAATGGAATTTTCTGCAAAAGAAAATCCAACGAATATTTTTCTTTTTTTTTTCATTCGAGTCGCAGCAGTCAGACACCAAGAAAAATAAATTAAAAATGTCAAGGGATTTCTTCGTTGTTGTTGTTGAAATCGACAGTGTTGATTTAATGGCATTATCCTGGATATGAGGCAAATCAATGAGGGCTGTGTGCAGGACGCAACTTATGTATATATGCTTCTCTAAATCTTATTTTGAGTTTGAAGCTTTTATTAAGCTCCTTCAAGTGGATTATTCGATTAAATGATTTTCTTCAAGGCGTGTATTCATTCGTATATGAGTTAACTGTGCAATGATAAATAATTGGAAAAAAAAGTCAGCAAAGTTCAGTATCATCGAAAGTTTTATTTGGTTTTCAGTTAAAGTTTCAAAACGAAAATATATGCTTCGAAAGCTTCAGAGTAGTTTTGATCAATTATTAAGTATTTGATGATTACTTTTTAATTTATTTTCAGATAAATTGTTGAACCATATGTGGTCTATTCGGAGAATGTTGTGGGAATCTTATGATTTTATGAAATGAAAAGCTTCAATCAACATGAATCAAGAAGTTTTATTTTTATAAAACTACCAAAGCAGTTTTGGTCAAAGGATATGGGTTAGCCGAAGTAGAGATGCAGTTCAATATATTGAGTTTTCAATTTCAACTTGATAACAACTAATTGTGGTATCAAATCAACAATTTTGAATCTGTAAAATCATCGAAAGTTGAGTAATAGAAAATGTAATGCTACAAACTGAAAAAGAAGAAGAGTGATGGATAAACGAAGAAGAAGACTCACCTCCGATCAGTGAGAAACTACTTCAAACCACTACAAAGCATGCAAATGAGTGCAAAGAACGCAAAAATTGTAAATCGAATGCAAATAATGCAAAAGAAGCCAAAAAATGTATGCAATGACTACATTCAATTGATTGTTTTGAAATCACCTATTGGGGAAAAAATGTGTTGCCATCTTTTTAAGTCAAATGATTGGTGATTGCAGAATTTGAAGCCGCAGCCTTAAAGTGAAGTCATTGCATGCAATCTTTTAATTAAAGTCACAAAAGATTGCATTCGCAAAAGATTGCATTCATTTACAACCCTGATTCCTTCCTTGCTGAAAAAAAGTTGTATAACAAATAACCAATCATCAGACTTTTAGTGCTTAACAAACAAAATTGAAGACTGAATCGCACATATTTGCAAGTGTGTATATAATTACAGTAAAAATTTAAAAAGAGAAACATTAAAATCGTTCTTTTAATTCTATAAGCATCTCGTCAAATAGCTAGCTTTGACGAGTTCTTTTGAAAGAATACTACTCCTGCGCCTGCAACCGATAATAGAAGACAAACAATTAATACCTGAACATCCAGTTTGGATTTAGAAGCAAGCATTCGACAATTGATCAAGTGCATAGAATTACTGACGTAATTGAGAGAGCTCTTGAAGAAAAGAAAATCTGTTCGACTGTCTTTTTGGATAAGTTGCAGGCGTTTGACAAGGTGTGGCACGAAGGCCTCAAATTCAAATTAAGACAAGTTCTGCCTGAAGGACTTTACAACATTCTAAACGGATATCTAAATAAAAGACTTTTTCGTGTAAGACACGGAAATGACTATTCCGATTTCAAAGAAATAGTGGCTGGGGTACGACAAGGAAGTGTATTAGGTCCAGTTCTGTTCTGATGATACTGCGATACTAGCAGTAGGCAAAACGATTAGCGAAGCTACAATTAGATTACAAAATGCTCTTAATAATGTCAATGAGTGGACGAAAATATGGCGAACAGCGCTCAATGAACAAAAGTCAGTCAATGTGGACTTTACGTATAAAAAAATAAATAGATTATCCGTCTTTCTTAATACCGCTCGTGTTCCATTTGCAAATGAGGCAAAGTATCTGGGAATGACTCTAGACGCAAAATTAAAATGGAAGCCTCACGTGAAAAAGAAATGCGAAGAACTAAAAAGTAAATTAAGAGATATGAACTGGTTACTCGGTAAATATTGAAGTATTGAAAATAAATTGATTTTATACCGACAGGTTCTTAAACCTGTTTGGACTTATGGTATACAACTTTGGGGTTGTACCTGCGATACAAACTTAAATAACTTACAAACATTTGAAAATAAATTGCTTAGGTCATTTGTAAATGCTCCGTGGTATATAAGAAACGAAGATCTTCATAGGGATCTTGGGATTCCTACGGTGCGGGAGGAAATAAAAAGTTTCACGCGAAAACATAGAAATCGAGTATTAGAACACGCTAATTCAACGATTATTGACATTCTTGACGAGTCGAATTTAGTACGCCGTCTGCGAAGAACAAAACCTTCCGACTTGGTGCGGTGAACAGAAAACCGCTTTAAAATCGCGGATTAAGCAGGAACTTTCACCGGAAAGTAACCTTCGGGAAGTGGAGGTGGTTTTAGTGTAGTAAGAATCTCACACTTCTATGAGCACGCGTTTTTCGGTCCTCATAGAGCCTGAATAGCAGGTTTTGCACCTACCCACGGGAAAATAACCACAAAAAAAAAAAAAAAAAAAAAATAGCTAGGTTAAAGCTCAAAAACAATTTTCGATTAGGTACAAATCATTTTTCTACGTGTAGATCCAACAATTATGGCCAAAACAAAACGTTGCGAAGGTCTGAAGCGTGAAGTTTGCACCGCCATTTTCAATTTTCAAAAAAAAGTTGTGCTGTGCTCAACTTGTGCTGTATTGTTAAGGCGTGAATATTAAAAAAAAAATTTAAAAATTTGTAAATTTTAATACTGAATTTTGTTTTAACTTCGCAATTATTTAAAAATTAAAGCTTTGCTGTTTTGTCCCCAGTCTGTGCTACCATATTCCGAAGAGATAAAAAAAAATGAGCATATATTTGTGACATTTACGGACAAAGAACAATTTTGCGAAGCGCTAAGAAAAACACCACCATTTTTGGTTTACAAAAATATGCTCAGCTTGTGCTGTCTTTGTGCCATAAATATTTTAAAAAAAGTCGCAAATTTTATGCACGAAATGTTTAGAATTTTGCTGTAAGAAAATCGAAAAGTCAGAGCACGTGTTAGCAAACGTCAAACGTTTTCAAGCTAATTTAACTGACGTTAATCAAAAAGAATTTAAGCAAACAAAACGATAGTATATATTTGACGATAGCAATATTCTCGTCAAAAAATGTCAATCATTTGACAGTCGAAATGAAGTTGATTTGACGTTTTCGAAAATCACCAAAAACAACTATATTTAGGTGCAGAAATTCACTTCAAAATAACTTCTCTTTGGTAGTGACTGCTGTCATTCCTGGTTTAATGATTTGAAAGTTCCTAAAATTTGTCGACGAAAGTGACAGAATCTTCACGAATATTACCATCAGAAACCTATTTTATAGCTAGAAAAGGTGTGCAGCATTGCTCCGTAACTGCCTGACCAGAAAAGAGCGCTGCAATTGGAACTGCAACTGCAACTGGAATAGCTGTCAAAAAATGTCTTTCGTATTTTTTTTACTCGCCCACCATGTGCTGTACAGCTTTCCAACATTTTTGTTATTTGAAACCAGCTGTGCGAAATTAATTCAACACAAAAATAAAAATTAAAACAAAAATTAAAATGGATACTGATGACATTGAAGCTACAATTACCCAACGTCCTTATCAGAGATATTAAAAAGAGTTTGAAACTCTCTTCAACCCCCATGTAAACACTCAGTTGCGCTCACAATTTTGAATCGTCAAAAAAACTACATGCAAAAGTTAAAAGTTGTCCAACTTGTTCAAGTGCATTTGCAACTCTGACTTCAACTGCTTCGTGTTGTGTTCGTATCATTGGATTTATGTGTATTAAACATTTTGACAGCTATTCCGAGTGCCACCACTCGAAACATATGAATACAAATAAACACACTCTCAAGGTGCGTATCCATTTGAGAGTAGCTCTTAAGAGTATCACTCTCAAGTGAACACAGTCATGAAATTAGCTCTTGAGACGGGGAGACAGATATTCGAAAATCACTCTCGAGAGTTTTCTTGTAAAGTTTTTTTTTCAAATAGAAACGCACCTCTAAATAGCTATTTATCATAAAATTAACTCAATCGCTTTCTTACAATGAAATTTTTTGGTATTTCTCAATAATTTTTATAGATTTTCTCAAAATTTTGATTTGCAATATTACTGTTATTTTAAAGGAGCTTTTGTGTAATTTTTTTACTGAAATCGTTTGGACCGTTAATGAGAAAATCGGAAATAAAAAAAAAACCGTTATATGGTAGATAACAATATCTCAGAAAAGTGACAAAGTGTAAGTCTTTTCACTATGAAATTACAAACCAAACTGAGCATAAATCAAGTGACAGCTGTCAAAAAGACCAACTTCAAAAAAAGTACTGCCAGATTGAAAGCCATACGTCTAAAAAACACCCTTTAGTATCTACATGCGTAGCAATGAAGCTATGTAATGAAACTGATTCTTTAATTAAATTTGTAGTTTGACACTCAACATTTTGAATACAATCGAATTTAGTGTATAATTCACACTCAAAATCCCAAAACTCTGAGATTAAAGTTAAAAGAAAACATTTATATACAGATATACGTCCTATTACTTTCACACTTCTTACTGTTGACAAATGACTAAAATGTCAAACATCTTGCGGCAAAAAATTTCAACGTAAACAAGTTTCACAAAAGTATTAATATTTTTCATCCAAATTTTGCCTAAGTTTGATAGAAGTTTTAGCTTGAGGGTTCTCTCGTTTTTTTTTGTCATTTTTTTTTTTTGCGTGTAAGATAAGGTCAAGTTATGGATTTGTAAAAAAATTTTCTTGGGATCTAGTTAAAGACTTTAATTAAGTTGTAACACCTTATACTTAAAGTATAGTTTGAACTCTAAACAACAATTTTAATTTTCAAAAATATTGGAAAAAAAATCCATAGAAATTCTGTAAGCCTAAATTCTAAAGATAAAACTGGAGATTTTTTTATGAAATTTCAATAAGATAAACTCAAGTTTTTTTCAAGCAACATGCCCTATTTGTGTACGTTTTATAAAATTACAATTTATGTTTTTTTGTGTGCAAGGTGATTTTAATAAAAAATTTAAATTAAAAGAAAAATGTGTTCAAGGATTCCATTTTCCATCCCAATTATGGACTAAAATCTAATTTACCACACCTTTGAGTAAGCATGCAAGACTTGTTCGTTTGCTTTATCTTTAAGGTTTTTGCATTGAATTTTTGTCAAACCCCAAAAATATAACAAAGCCAACACAAGGCCACAGATGTACAAAAGTATTATCATCAAAATTATTCGAATAAAATAATCAAAACAAAATACATATTGTGTCAAAGTTGAATTTAACTTTTGTGCCCAAAAACCTCTCTGATGTAGATATTCTTTTTACCAATTTCAACATGCACCTACTCCAACATACATTTTTGTATAAGCCCAAAAGCCCGAAAGCCGGACTCCCAGCACGACAGGAAAAATTCTAATTCTCACTTGGGAACTGAAAAAGTTCACCTGAGGTTCTGCTCCCCCATGTGTTTTTTTGTTGTTGTTTCTGTCTTCTTGTAATAGTATGGCATGGTAGCCAAAAGGATGATCATGATAGCAGGCACATGTTGAGGGGAAAAAAAAATAAGAAAAACAATAACTTTTGGCAGGAACACAGAAAGGACGAACAAATAAAAACTAAAGTTCTCAAATACTACCCGGAGGGTATCTATGTGATGTGATGCTCAGAGTTGCTTTTACCACTTATGTAAATCTTGCACTGAAAATGGGAATTTATTGCAAAAGTTTTGATTTTATTGTGAACAGGATTCTTTTTCTGCCATTCTTTTGCTCTTCAAATATAACTTCATGTTGTTGTATATAGGCCCTGAAGTTGACGGAATAGAATGATTTGATAGCCAGCAAGTAAGTCTCAAGACCGTAAGGCTTTGCTGTTGATGTCGATGTCTTTTCAAAACAATGAAATGTTATCCTTGAGTTTTTGTTCGATTTTTTTTTTTTGTTTTTAACTTGCAATATATCCAAAGTGGGCTGCAGGGATTATAATTTTTGTATTGGATGTTATCTCGAGAGGTTTTTTTTTTGTATGTAACTTTGTTTTTGTCCTCATCTGTCATGTCAAGATGCATAAAGCCCACAGTTTTGCATCCTCTTTCAGAAAGGGACATTGATGTATGGTCAAAAAGTCGAAAAATCAACTATATCTTCATGTATGTAGGTATGTGCGAGCTTGGATAACAAATACTTATAATATACGAGTACGTTGGTATAAAGTATCTACATATGTAGGTTGAAGATAGGTACGTTAGCTTAGATAAAATTGAAGTTCTGAGATATAATTGGATTATATGAAACTTTTGTTGCTTGTCAGTTTCGATATTCAGCAACAAAAAAAAAACAAAAAAAAAACTATGAGAATAATCTATGAAGAAAATTGGCTTATAGGTAACAGATGTGCATTTTTGTTTTTTGAAAACTCGTATCAAGAAAATGTTTTCTTTTTTTTACTTAACGTTGAAAAGTTTAATACCAACATATAACGAACAGATAGGAATAAAGAGCATCTCAATTTTGATTGACGTGAGATTATTGTGTGCGGGAAATTTAAGGAAATGAAATAAATAAGCTTAGCTCTTATCTTTTGAATGGTTTGTAGAAAATAAAATAAAATCATTGATTTAACAACAAAATGCTTGTAGATATATAAGCTTTATCTATTTATAATGCCACATATTCTTATCTAAATATATCTATTTCCAAACTACACGATAAGTTTGGTAGGATTTTACTCTGACATAAGGCTTTTTTTTTTTTTTTTGAAATCCATTTTTATTTTTATTTTTCTTAAAACTATCTTAAAGCTAGACAAAAATTCATAAAAACTAGCCTACTTATCGATATCTTAAAACTAACTTACTGACCCCAGTCGGGCGCTCTACGTTAAACTATAATAACTTAATGCTAATGCCTTTCGGCCTAAGAACTATCTTAATACTAAATCCAGGTCGGTTTTATGGTTTTATTTTTTACCGAGAAGAATTTACAAAAAACTCGGTATCAATGTCTTTATTTTTTTTGGTTTTGACATAAGGCTTAAAATAAAGCATGTGGTCAGATTAACCTCGGTTGAATACACCATTTTGTAAAAAGACACTTTTCTGAATTATTCAAAAATTTCTTATCTTCTTATTTCTAAAGAAATTAAACGAACCTTTTTAAATAAAATTGTTATGCAATTAAAATTAAGAAAAAAGTATTTTTGAGTGATTATACATATTTTAAAAGTTTCATAATATTCCATTATATATTTTTTAACATGAAACATTTTTTTTCATGGTTGTTTCCAATAGGGTATGTACGTAGGAATCACTTCCACAATATTTTTTTAGATAATGTAAGGTTGAGTTACACTAAAAAAATAATAAATCAATATTTTTGTAATAAATTTTAATTGGCAAATAAATTCAAACTTTAAAAAAATACTATACAAAACAAGTATTTTTAGTTTCTAAAATTAGCTTAAATTTTTTACCAAGCCTTAAAGCACTTTTTAAAAAGAAATTGTTTTGTCTAATGCAATGTTGTTTATATTTTTGAAGTTTTCTTATTAAAAAATTTATTCAAATCCTATCAGCCAATAATTGAAATATCCTAAATCAAAACTATAGTGTTCTAGTGAGCAGTGGTGGTGTATGCAGGGGGCTATGGGAGCTCGAGCCCTCCCCTCCACCAGTAAGATTTCCAATATTAACGTTAAAAAATTGTCTTAGGTTTTTTTTCGTTCAAATGTCGTTTTGCTTAATTCTTAGCTTTTATCCTTTAATTTCAATCAAAATATAATGCACGACTGGGTTGCACGTACTTGGTCTTATGTTCAAGATGCTGTTGATTTAAGGCAATTATATGTAATGACATGGAAGTTATGAGAGAAAAAATGTTAAAAAGCAGTTGAGAATTTCAGACAAAAAAAAACAAGTACGCCATCTTAATTCCTTATTGAATATGATTATATGGACAAGAAAAATTTAAAATCGTTGGAGTGGTTTTCTTAAAAAATAATTTGTATTTATAAAATTCCTAAGACATTTTTAAGGAAAACTTTTGGTATACAAACCTCAAGTATTTATTTATGTTCATATAAAATTAAAATTTCAAAAATATTTTTCAACTCGTTTTTAAATATTGAGTTTTCAAAAAAAATTGAAGTTTGTAATTTTTTTTAAATTCTAGAACTTTTTTTTGAAAATTTTCATATGCAATATATTTAAATCTTATTAGAAATTTGAATATACAATTTTTATCAAAATCTGTTGATTCAATATTCAGATAATTCAAAATTAAAGAAAACGTTCTATCAGAGGTGCTATCAATAGTTTCTGTTTCTAGATTTTTATATTTTATTATAGTAGATTAAACTAATATTAGCATACGGAAAAAGTTTTATAAAAATCATAGGAGTCGTTTTTAAGAAAGAAAAAAATATTTTTCAAAAAGGTTTCTTAACATTTGTAGATATGGAAGGTACCGTTATTTTTACATAAAAGTAAATTTCCGTCTTATATTACTTTAGAAAGTGTTAAAAAAACCTTTTAGTACAGTCTTTTTAAAGTCGATTTTGTAGTTTTCAAAATATTTGATTTTCTCAAAATATATTTAAACATTGTTGAATAATCAAAAAACAATTTTTTTTGAAAATGCTTCTGTTTAAAAAAGATTATTGAAATCTGAAGTAAGTTTTTGAAGAAAATCGAAAATAAAAAAAATCGTTCCTTTTACATTTTTTTGAAAAATGGTTTCCCGTCCAAAGATAGCTTTTATCAAAAAAAAATTTTTTAGAAAAGTTGTGGAGCTGTTTTTGAGAAAAATATGATTTTGTAAAATAGCGAAAGGAAATCGTACTGTTGGTACCGTTATTTTTTGTTCTAAAAAAACGTGCGCGCAGAATCGCCAAAAACTGCTTTGTATCAAGTGTTAAGAAAATTGATCCAGCTAGTTTAGACTGTAGCTGAACAGACAGACAGAATTGCGAGACCTACTTTTTTCGTCTTCCCTATCATCGTAATGACAACTCTGATCAAAATCTCGAATTCCATTTTTTTTACAAATCCATAACTAGCCATACTTGACTTATACATCGCAAGTAAAAAATACTTGTTGCAAAATTAATTTGATGCTTTTTTCGCTTTTTTGACCATAGTAACTATATATGTTGTCATTATTTTATATACGAGAGCAGATTTATAAAAACAAAACAAATGGGTCCTAAATAAACTCTGTATAAAGATTTTCTGGAAGTACATTTTTCATTTTGAAAAAAGCTTCCTTATGGTTCAACTTGAAAAAATTGTGGTGATTAAGGACACATCAAGTTATTATTTCACAAAGTTTCATTTAAGTTGAACTCTTTTTGGGGAAATGAAAAAATAAAAGACCAAAAAAAAAACGTTTTTCGCCATTATCTCTGAAGTTTTTTAAAAAAATTGAAGATTTTTGCGTGATCTACAACTTTTTGCTAGATTACTTTTTATTTTAAAGTCAACTTTAGTCAGAAAAAAAAAAACAATTAATTAATTAATACATAATAACAATAAATAGTTTTCTTGGAATATTTTAAAAAAAAGTGACTAAATTCTTGTTTTCTTTCTTGTTTATTGTATTTTTGTTGGTAACCCCTTTGTTGTGATAAATGAAACCTGGGCCTAGTCGGCCTTATGGAAAATCCATGTCTGAAAGTATTCTAAAAATTATTAAAAAATGGTAAGAAAAAAACACTTAAGGTGTTTCTTAAAATTTTAAAAAATTGTATTTGAATCCAACAAATTTTTTTTTTTAATTTTGTAAATATTACTTTTTAAACTTTTTGAAAACTTGCATACAAATGTTAAAAATACACAACACTTTTTTCAATAAATTGGAAATTAAAAAAAATTGGTGCTTTGGGAGGCACCAATGTAAGTGTTTAAAAAAAACAGATTTTCTTATTAAAGGTACCTTTTGTAAAAAAGTTCCTAAAAAAAATTTGTTGATTTTTTGTTTCCAACCACTTTTGAGAAAAATAAGAATTGTTAAAATTAGTATGGCAGGTAGGTACAGCTATTTTTGAATATTAACAAATTAAAAAATTGTGGGGGAATGACTGAAAACCATTATTATGTACCAGAGGGTTGAAGAAAATCTATCTAACTGGTATAATTTAAAGGCGAACATATCATATTCATATACATATAAAATGTATATGAATGACATTTCAAAATCAATTAACGTACCTACATAATACAGCGAAGACCACTCAAGGTATTTGTCTTTATGAAAACCTCTTATATCTATTATACTTGTGTCTTACTCGACAATTTTGACTGAATTTTTGTTTTTATAGTCATTCCCTTTAATTTAAGGTATTTTTCATTATTTTGTGGAAATATATGAACAATGTACATTCCCTGCCGTCAGCATCATACCCATTGCCGCATATTATCCAACGTCAGAGGAGCTTTGAAATATTCTTCAAAATCATCAGATTATGTTCAACAAACGATTTGTTTTACTAAAACATTTATACAAACAAAACCATAGACCTATACTAAAATACTTAACCTGCATATAAGGCTACTTAAAAAAAATTCCATGTCATTGTGTGTTCCAGAATCTTGAAAGGAGCTTTCAAGAAAGAAAAAAAAAAAATATTCTTTTAATTTATTCAAAACACAAACTTGAGTTTCATTTTGAAAAGAGTCAAAAAAGTCATTTGTTATTGATGTCGTTGTTCATTTTTTCCATTTCGTGTCGTGTCGTACCGTACCCGTACCGTACCGTATAGTACAAGACCATGCCGTTGGTCTTCATTTTATAGTTAAATCTAAAGTAGTGCTCTGTAGTATATCTCTATGGTATACTGTATCCTATTTTGCATGAATGAAATTTTATATACATTTACATACATAAGTACGTTCTTTGCCATATAGTGTACACACATTGAGATACTATTCATGACCGAATTGGATGCGAACAATGTTTAAGAGATTGCAAGCTTTTTAGGTATAGGTATAGCACCAGCACCTACCTACTGTTGGGTGTGCTTCTATTGTGTTCATTCAAGACGAAATTGATTAGGTCCTTCATGTCGTCCAGAATCGTTTGGTGATGAAGACGACAATGACGATGGTAACGTTGTTGCAACCTTGTACCTACAAGCTGTAGCTGGTATAGGTATTAGATATACATATATACACAGGGCCTTAAAGTAAATGTATTTAAATTCAATTCAGGTGAAGTTGATGGTGTTTCTAAATTCTATTGAATTGCCTGAAGTGCATACACAAATGGTGAGGTGAAAAGATGAAGTTTGCATTAAAAATCCTTTCACTATCGAGGATAGCAAATTTTTCTTTCTATCAAGGTTTATCTTATGTACATATATATATGCTCAAAAAACATACATTTTTATTAAGTAAGAAAAGAAAATTATAATTCTGTTGTATTATAATGGGGTTGTAGCTTATGAGTAGGCTGGGATAGGATTAAAAATTTAAGATGAGAACTAAATGAAAATGTGCATTACATTAAACCATTTCAAAGGAACTAATCATCATTACTAATTCATTTTCAATAATGTACATAAATGAACACAATGTAAGAGAGTTATTAATAAAAAAACCGTGCATTGACAATATGTTGTATATAGCTTCGTAGAATATGGGAGCTCTCATACAAATAGTATGAAAACTACAAACAGTACGAAAACCACAACTATTACGAAAAGTACCAGAAGTACGAAAAGTACTAAAATTACGAAAAGTATTAAAATTACGAAAGGTAAAAAAAGCACGAAAAGTACAAAAAGTACGAAAAGTACAAAAATGGGACTAGTGCAAAAAGTACGAAAATTAAAAAAGGTACGAAAAGTATAAGTGCAAAAGTACAAAAAGAACGACAAACACTAAAAGTACACAAAGTACGAAAAGAACAAAAAGTACGACAAACACAAAAAGGACAAAAAGTACGGAAAGTACAATAGTTACGAAAAGTATAAGTACGAAAGTACGAAAAACACGAAATGTACAAAAAGTACGAAAGGTACAAAAAGTACCAACAGTACAAAAAGTACGAAAAGTACAAAAAGTAGGAATGGTACAAAAAGTACGAAAAGTACATATAGTACGAAAAGTACAAAAGGTACGAAAAAAGCAAAGAGTACGAAAAACACAAAAAGGACAAAAAGTACGAAAAGAACAATAGTTACGAAAAGTATAAGTACGAAAATACGAGAAACACGAAATGTACAAAAAGTACGAAAGGTACAATAAGTACGAAAAGTACAAAAGTGTGAAAAGAACAAATGGTACGAAATGTACCATAGTACGAAAAGTACGAAAAAAAGAAAAAAAGTATGAAAAGCACAAAAAGTACGAAAAGTACAAAAAGTTCGAAAAGTACAAAATGTACGAAAAGACAAAAAGTACGAAAAAAAAGTACAAAAAGAACAAAAATTTCAAATACAAAAAAAGTACGAAGAGTACTAAGAGTACGAAAAGTACAAAAAGTAGGAATAGTAAAAAAGTTAGAAAAGTACAAAAGGTACGAAAAGTACAAAAAGTACGAAAAGTACAAAAAGTACGAAATAAAGAACAAAAAGTACGAAAAGTACAATAAGTACGAAAAAAAGAACAAAAAGTACGAATAGTATGAAAAGTACGAAAAAAAATACAAAATGTACGAACAGTACAAAAAGTACAAAAAAAAAGAACAAAAAGTCGAGTAGTACAAGAAGTACGAAAAGTAAAAAAGTACGAAAAGTACAAAATGTACGAAAAGACAAAAAGTACGAAAAAAAAGTACAAAAAGAACAAAAATTTCGAATAGCAAAAAAAGTACAAAGAGTACAAAAAGTACGAAAAGTACAAAAAGTACGAAAAGTACAAAAAGTAGAAATAGTATAAAAAGTACGAAAAGTACATATAGTACGAAAAGTACAAAAGGTACGAAAAGTAAATTAGTACGAAAAACACGAAAATGACAAAAAGTACGAAAAAAAGGACAAAAGGTACGAAAAGTAAAAAAAGTACAAAAATAACGAAAATGAAAAAAAGTACGAAAAAAAGGACAAAAAGTACGAAAAGTACAAAAAGTACGAAAAAAAGAACAAAAAGTACGAATAGTACGAAAAAAGTACAAAAGGTACGAAGAGTACAAAAAGTACACAAAAAAAGAACAAAAAGTCGAGTAGTACAAGAAGTACGAAAAGTAAAAAAAATACAAAAAGTACAAAATATACGAAAAGACAAAAAGTAGGAATGGTACAAAAAGTACGAAAAGTACATATAGTAAGAAAAGTACAAAAGGTACGAAAAGAGCAAGGAGTACGAAAAACACAAAAAGGACAAAAAGTACGAAAAGAACAATAGTTACGAAAAGTATAAGTACGAAAATACGAGAAACACGAAATGTACAAAAAGTACGAAAGGTACAAAAAGTACGAAAAGTACAAAAGTGTGAAAAGAACAAATAGTACGAAATGTACCATAGTACGAAAAGTACGAAAAAAAGAACAAAAAGTATGAAAAGCACAAAAAGTACGAAAACTACAAAAAGTTCGAAAAGTACAAAATGTACGAAAAGACAAAAAGTACGAAAAAAAAGTACAAAAAGAACAAAAATTTCGAATACAAAAAAAGTACGAAGAGTACAAAAAGTACGAAAAGTACAAAAAGTAGGAATAGTAAAATAAGTAAGAAAAGTACAAAAGTAACGAAAAGTACAAAAAGTACGAAAAGTACAAAAAGTACGAAATAAAGATTAAAATGTACGAATAGTACAAAAAGTACGAAAAAAAGAACAAAAAGTACAAATAGTACGAAAAAAAGAACAAAAAATACGAATAGTACAAAAAGTACGTAAATTAAAAAAGGTCCGAAAAGTATAAGTACGAAAGTACAAAAAGTACGAAAAACACGAAAAGTACAAAAAGTACGAAAGCTACAAAAGGTAACAAAAGTACAAAAAGTACGAAAAGTACAAGAAGTACGAAGAGTGCAAAAAGTACGAGAAGCAAAAAAATTACGAAAAGTACTAAAAGTACGAAAAGTACAAGAAGTACGAAGAGTGCAAAAAGTACGATAAGTACAAAAAGTACGAAAAGTACCAGAAGCACAAAAAGTACTAAGCGATAAGTACAAAAAGTTCGAAAAGCACTAAAAGTACTAAGAGTACGAAAAGTGCAAGAAGTACGAAGAGTGCAAAACGTACGAAAAGTACAAAAAGTACGAAAAGCACAAAAGGTAAGAAAAGTACAAAAAGTTCGAAAAGTACAAAAAGTACGAAAAGTACAAAAAGTACGAAAAGTACAAAAAGTACGAAAAGTACAAAAAGTACGAAAATTGCAAAAATAAGAACAAAAAGTATGAATAGCACAAAAAGTACGAAAAAACGAACAAATGGTACGAATAGTACAAAAAGTACAAAATATAAAAATAGTACGAAAAGTACAAAAAGTACGAAAAGTGCAAAAAGTAGGAATAGTACAAAAAGTACGAAAAGTACATATAGTACGAAAAGTACAAAAGGTACGAAAAGTAAAATAAGTACGAAAAACACGAAAATGACAAAAAGTACGAAAAAAAGGACAAAAAGTACGAAAAGTACAAAAAGTACAAAAAAAGAACAAAAAGTACGAAAAAAGAACAAAAAGTACGAATAGTACAAAAAAATCGAAAAAAAGTACAAAAAGTACGAACAGTACAAAAAGTACAAAAAAAAGAACAAAATGTCGAGTAGTACAAGAAGTACGAAAAGTAAAAAAAGGACGAAAAGTACAAATTGTACGAAAAGACAAAAAGTACGAAAAAAAGTACAAAAAGAACAAAAATTTCGAATAGCATAAAAGTACGAAGAGTCCAAAAAGTACAAAAAGTAGGAATAGTACAAAAAGTAAGAAAAGTACAAAAGGTACAAAAAGTACGAAAAGTACAAAAAGTACGAAATAAAGAACAAAAAGAACAAATAGTACGAAAAAAGAACAAAACGTACGAATAGTACAAAAAGTACGTAAATTAAAAAAGGTCCGAAAAGTATAAGTACGAAAGTACAAAAAGTACGAAAAACACGAAAAGTACAAAAAGTACGAAAGGTACAAAAAGTACCAACAGTACAAAAAGTACGAAAAGTACAAAAGTATGAAAAGAACAAATAGTACGAAAAACACAAAAAGGACAAAAAGTACGAAAAGAACAATAGTTACGAAAAGTATAAGTACGAAAGTACGAAAAACACGAAATGTACAAAAAGTACGAAAGGTACAAAAGGTACCAACAGTACAAAAAGTACGAAAAGTACAAAAGTATGAAAAGAACAAATAGTACGAAATGTACAATAGTACGAAAAGTACGAAAAAAAGAACAAAAAGTACGGAAAGCACAAAAAGTACGAAAAGTACAAAAAGTTCGAAAAGTACAATAAGTACGAAAAGTACAAAAAGTACGAAGAAAAGAACAAAAAGTACGAATAGTACGAAAAGTACAAAAAAAAGTACGAAAAGTACGAACAGTACAAAAAGTACAAAAAAAGAACAAAAAGTCGAGTAGTACAAGAAGTACAGAAGTAAAAAAAGTACGAAAAGTACAAAATATACGAAAAGACAAGAAGTACGAAAAAAAGTACAAAAAGAACAAAAATTTCGAATAGCAAAAAAAGTACGAAGAGTACAAAAAGTACGAAAAGTAAGAAAAGTACAAAATGTACGAATAGTACAAAAAGTACGAAATAAAGAACAAAAAGTACGAATAGTACAAAAAGTACGTAAATTAAAAAAGGTCCGAAAAGTATAAGTACGAAAGTACAAAAAGTACGAAAAACAAGAAAAGTACAAAAAGAACGAAAGGTACAAAAAGTAACAAAAGTACAAAAAGTACGAAAAGTTAAAAAAGTACGAAAAGTACGAAAAGTACAAAAAGTACGATATAAAGAACAAAAAGGACGAATAGTACAAAAAGTAAGAAAAGTACGAAAAAAACAACAAATAGTACGGGCAGTACAAGAAGTACGAAAGTATAGAAAGTACGAAAAGTACGAACAAACAACAAAAAGTACGAATAGGAAAAAAAGTACATAAAAAAATAAAAGTACAAATAATACGAAAAGTATAAAAGGTACGAAAAGTACGAAAAAAACGACAAAAAGTACCAACAGACAAAAATAAAGAAAGGTACACAAAGTACGAAAAGTACAAAAAGTACTAAAAGTACAAATAAGTGTTAAAGTACAATAAGTACGAAATAAAGAACAAAATGTACGAATAGTACAAAAAAAAACGAAAAAAAGAACAAAAAGTACGAATAGTACAAAAAGTACCAACATTACAAAATACGAAAAGTACAAAATTATGAAAAGAACAAATAGTACGAAAAGTACAAAAAGTACGAAAAATCGAACAAAAAGTACGAAAAGTACAAAAAGTACGAAAAGTACGAGAAGCACAAAAAGTACTAAACGTACGAAAAGTACAAGAAGTACGAAGAGTGCAAAAAGTGCGATAAGTACAAAAAGTTCGAAAAGCACAAGAAGTACTAAGAGTACGAAAAGTGCAAGGAGTACGAAGAGTGCAAAAAGTACGAAAAGTACAAAAAGTACGAAAAGTACGAAAAGCACAAAAGGTAAGAAAAGTACAAAAAGTACGAAAAGTACAAAAAGTACGAAAAGTACAAAAAGTACGAAAAGTACAAAAAGTACGAAAAGTACAAAAAGTACGAAAAGTACAAAAAGTACGAAAAGTACAAAAATACGAAAAGTAGAAAAAGTACGAAAAGTACAAAAAGTACAAATGGTACAAAAAGTACGAAAAGTACAAAAATAAGAACAAAAAGTATGAATAGCACAAAAAGTACGAAAAAACGAACAAATGGTACGAATAGTACAAAAAGTACAAAATATAAAAATAGTACGAAAAGTACAAAAAGTACGAAAAGTACAAAAAGTAGGAATAGTACAAAAAGTACATATAGTACGAAAAGTACAAAAGGTACGAAAAGTAAAATAAGTACGAAAAACACGAAAATGACAAAAAGTACGAAAAAAAGTACAAAAAGAACGAAAGGTACAAAAAGTAACAAAAGTACAAAAAGTACGAAAAGTTAAAAAGTACGAAAAGTACAAAAAGTACGAAATAAAGAACAAAAAGTACGAATAGTACAAAAAGTAAGAAAAGTACGAAAAAAACAACAAATAGTACGGGTAGTACAAGAAGTACGAAAGTATAGAAAGTACGAAAAGTACGAACAAACAACAAAAAGTACGAATAGGAAAAAAAGTACATAAAAAAGAAAAGTACAAATAATACGAAAAGTATAAAAGGTACGAAAAGTACAAAAAAAACGGCAAAAAGTACCAACAGTACAAAAATAACGAAAGGTACACAAAGTAAGAAAAGTACTAAAAGTACAAAAAAGTGTAAAAGTACAATAAGTACGAAATAAAGAACAAAATGTACGAATAGTACAAAAAAAACGAAAAAAAGAACAAAAAGTACGAATAGTACAAAAAGTACCAACATTACAAAATACGAAAAGTACAAAATTTTGAAAAGTACAAATAGTACGAAAAGTACAAAAAGTACGAAAAATCGAACAAAAAGTACGAAAAGTACAAAAAGTACGAAAGGTACAAGAAGCACAAAAAGTACGAAAAGTACAAGAAGTACGAAAACTGCAAAAAGTACGAAAAAAAGAACAAAAAGGACGAAAAGTACGAAAAAAAGAACAAAAAGTAAGCAAAGTACAAAAAATACGAAAACTACAAGAAGTACGAAAAGCCAAAAATTTGAAATAGTACAAAAAGTATGAAAAGTACAAAAGGTACGAAAAGTACAAAAAGTACGCAAAGTACAAAAAATACGAAAAGTACAAGCAGTACGAAGAGTGCAAGAAGTACGACAAGTACAAAAAGTATGAAAAGTACGAGAAGCACAAAAATTACTAAAAGTACGAAAAGTACGAAAAGCACAAAAGGTATGAAAAGTACAAAAAGTACGAAAAGTACAAGAAGTAGGAAGAGTGCAAAAAGTACGAAAAGTACAAAAAGTACGAAAAGCACAAAAGGTATGAAAAGTACAAAAAGAACGAAAAGTACAAAAAGTACGAAAAGCACAAAAAGTACTAAAAGTACGAAAAGTGCAAGGAGTACGAAGAGTGCAAAAAGTACGAAAAGTACAAAAAGTGCAATAAGTACAAAAAGTACGAAAAGCACAAAAGGTATGAAAAGTACAAAAAGTACGAAAAGTACAAAAAGTACGAAAAGTACGAAATGTACAAAAAGTACGAAAAGTACAAAAAGTACGCAAGGTACAAAAAGTACGCAAGGTACGCAAAGTACGAGAAGCATAAAAATTACGAAAAGTACAAGAAGTACGAAGAGTGCAAAAAGTACGAAAAGTACAAAAAGTACGAAAAGCACAAAAAGTACTAAAAGGACGAAAAGTGCAAGGTATACAAAGAGTGCAAAAAGTACGAAAAGTACAAAAAGTACAAAAAGTACAAAAAGTACGAGAAGCACAAAAAGTACGAAAAGAACGAAAAGTACAAAGAGTACGAAAAGTACAAGAAGTACGAAGAGTGCAAAAAGTACGAAAAGTACAAAAAGTACGAAAAGCACAAAAGGTATGAAAAGTACAAAAAGTACGAAAAGTACAAGAAGTACGAAGAGTGCAAAAAGTACGAAAAGTACAAAAAGTACGAAAAGCACAAAAAGTACTAAAAGTACGAAAAGTGCAAGGAGTACGAAAAGTGCAAAAAGTACGAAAAGTACAAAGAGTACGAAAAGTACAAGAAGTACGAAGAAAGCAAAAAGTACGAAAAGTACAAAAAGTAGGAAAAGCTAAAAAAGGAACAAAAAGTACGAAAAGTGCAAGGAGTACGAAGAGTGCAGGAAGTACGAAGAGTGCAAAAAGTACGAAAAGTACAAAAAGTGCAATAAGTACAAAAAGTAGGAAAAGCACAAAAGGTATGAAAAGTACAAAAAGTACGAAAAGTACGAAAAGTACAAAAAGTACGAAAAGTACAAAAAGTACGAAAAGTACAAAAAGTACGAAAAGTACAAAAAGTACGAAAAGTACAAAAAGTACGAAAAGTACAAAAAGTACGAAAAGTACATAAAGTACGAAAAGTACAAAAAGTACGAAAAGTACAAAAAGTACGAAAAGTACAAAAAGTACGGAAAATACAAAAAGTACGGAAAGTACAAAAAGTACGAGAAGCACAAAAAGTACGAAAAGTACGAAAAGTACAAAGAGTACGAAAAGTACAAGAAGAACGAAGAGTGCAAAAAGTACGAAAAGTACGAAAAGCACAAAAGGTATGAAAAGTACAAAAATTACGAAAAGCACAAGAAGTACGAAGAGTGCAAAAAGAACGAAAAGTACAAATAAAACGAATAGGAAAAAAAGTACATAAAAAAAGAAAAGTACAAATAATACGAAAAGTATAAAAGGTACGAAAAGTACAAAAAAAACGACAAAAAGTACCAACAGTACAAAAATAACGAAAGGTACACAAAGTTAGAAAAGTACTAAAAGTACAAAAAAGTGTAAAAGTACAATAAGTACGAAATAAAGAACAAAATGTACGAATAGTACAAAAAAAAACGAAAAAAAGAACAAAAAAAGAATAGTACAAAAAGTACCAACATTACAAAATACGAAAAGTACAAAATTATGAAAAGTACAAATAGTACGAAAAGTACAAAAAGTACGAAAAATCGAACAAAAAGTACGAAAAGTACAAAAAGTACGAAATGTACGAGAAGCACAAAAAGTACGAAAAGTACAAGAAGTACGAAAACTGCAAAAAGTACGAAAAAAAGAACAAAAAGGACGAAAAGTACGAAAAAAAGAACAAAAAGTAAGCAAAGTACAAAAAATACGAAAACTACAAGAAGTACGAAAAGCCAAAAATTTGAAATAGTACAAAAAGTACAAAAGGTACGAAAAGTACAAAAAGTACGCAAAGTACAAAAAATACGAAAAGTACAAGAAGTACGAAGAGTGCAAGAAGTACGACAAGTACAAAAAGTACGAAAAGTACGAGAAGCACAAAAATTACGAAAAGTACTAAAAGTACGAAAAGCACAAAAGGTATGAAAAGTACAAAAAGTACGAAAAGTACAAGAAGTAGGAAGAGTGCAAAAAGTACGAAAAGTACAAAAAGTACGAAAAGCACAAAAAGTACTAAAAGTACGAAAAGTGCAAGGAGTACGAAAAGTGCAAAAAGTACGAAAAGTACAAAAAGTACGAAGAGCACAAAAGGTATGAAAAGTACAAAAAGTACGAAAAGTACAAGAAGTACGAAGAGTGCAAAAAGTACGAAAAGTACAAAAAGTACGAAAAGCACAAAAAGTACTAAAAGTACGAAAAGTGCAAGGAGTACGAAAAGTGCAAAAAGTACGAAAAGTACAAAGAGTACGAAAAGTACAAAGAGTACGAAAAGTACAAGAAGTACGAAGAAAGCAAAAAGTACGAAAAGTACAAAAAGTAGGAAAAGCAAAAAAAGGAACAAAAAGTACGAAAAGTGCAAGGAGTACGAAGAGTGCAGGAAGTACGAAGAGTGCAAAAAGTACGAAAAGTACAAAAAGTGCAAAAGTACAAAAAGTAGGAAAAGCACAAAAGGTATGAAAAGTACAAAAAGTACGAAAAGTACAAAAAGTACGAAAAGTACATAAAGTACGAAAAGCACAAAAGGCATGAAAAGTACAAAAAGTACAAAAAGTACAAAAAGTACGAAAAGCACAAAAAGTACTAAAAGTACGAAGAGTTCAGAGAGTACGAAGAGTGCAAAAAGTTCGAAAAGTACAAAAAGTACGAAAAGTACAAAAAGTACGAAAAGTACAAAAAGTACGAAAAGTACAAAAAGTACGAAAAGTACAAAAAGTACGAAAAGTACAAAAAGTACGAAAAGTAAAAAAAGTACGAAAAGTACAAAAAGTACGAAAAGTACAAAAAGTACGAAAAGTACAAAAAGTACGGAAAATACAAAAAGTACGGAAAGTACAAAAAGTACGAGAAGCACAAAAAGTACAAAAAGTACGAAAAGTACAAAGAGTACGAAAAGTACAAGAAGTACGAAGAGTGCAAAAAGTACGAAAAGTACAAAAAGTACGAAAAGCACAAAAGGTATGAAAAGTACAAAAAGTACGAAAAGTACAAGAAGTACGAAGAGTGCAAAAAGTACGAAAAGTACAAAAAGTACGAGAAGCACAAAAAGTACGAAAAGTGCAAGGAGTACGAAGAGTGCAAAAAGTACGAAAAGTACAAAAAGTACGAAAAGTACAAAAAGTACGAAAAGTACGAAAAGTACAAGGAGTACGAAAAGTACAAGAAGTACGAAGAGTGCAAAAAGTACGAAAAGTACAAAAAGTACGAAAAGCACAAAAGGTATGAAAAGTACAAAAAGTACGAAAAGTACAAGAAGTACGAAGAGTGCAAAAAGTACGAAAAGTACAAAAAGTACGAAAAGTACGAAAAGCACAAAAGGTATGAAAAGTACAAAAAGTACGAAAAGTACAAAAAGTACGAAAGGTACGAAAAGAACGCAAAGTACAAAAAGTACGCAAAGTACAAAAAGTACGCAAAGTACGAGAAGCAAAAAAATTACGAAAAGTACTAAAAGTACGAAAAGTACAAGAAGTACGAAGAGTGCAAAAAGTACGAAAAGTACAAAAAGTACGAAAAGTATCAGAAGCACAAAAAGTACTAAGCGATAAGTACAAAAAGTTCGAAAAGCACTAAAAGTACTAAGAGTACGAAAAGTGCAAGGAGTACGAAGAGTGCAAAAAGTACGAAAAGTACAAAAAGTACGAAAAGCACAAAAGGTAAGAAAAGTACAAAAAGTTCGAAAAGTACAAAAAGTACGAAAAGTACAAAAAGTACGAAAAGTACAAAAAGTACGAAAAGTACAAAAAGTACGAAAAGTACAAAAATACGAAAAGTAGAAAAAGTACGAAAAGTACAAAAAGTACAAATGGTACAAAAAGTACGAAAATTGCAAAAATAAGAACAAAAAGTATGAATAGCACAAAAAGTACGAAAAAACGAACAAATGGTAGTAATAGTACAAAAAGTACAAAATATAAAAATAGTACGAAAAGTACAAAAAGTACGAAAAGTGCAAAAAGTAGGAATAGTACAAAAAGTACGAAAAGTACATATAGTACGAAAAGTACAAAAGGTACGAAAAGTAAAATAAGTACGAAAAACACGAAAATGACAAAAAGTACGAAAAAAAGGACAAAAAGTACGAAAAGTACAAAAAGTACAAAAAAAGAACAAAAAGTACGAAAAAAGAACAAAAAGTACGAATAGTACAAAAAAATCGAAAAAAAGTACAAAAAGTACGAACAGTACAAAAAGTACAAAAAAAAGAACAAAAAGTCGAGTAGTACAAGAAGTACGAAAAGTAAAAAAAGGACGAAAAGTACAAATTGTACGAAAAGACAAAAAGTACGAAAAAAAGTACAAAAAGAACAAAAATTTCGAATAGCATAAAAGTACGAAGAGTCCAAAAAGTACAAAAAGTAGGAATAGTACAAAAAGTAAGAAAAGTACAAAAAGTACCAATAGTACAAAAAATAAAGAACAAAAAGAACAAATAGTACGAAAAAAGAACAAAACGTACGAATAGTACAAAAAGTACGTAAATTAAAAAAGGTCCGAAAAGTATAAGTACGAAAGTACAAAAAGTACGAAAAACACGAAAAGTACAAAAAGTACGAAAGGTACAAAAAGTACCAACAGTACAAAAAGTACGAAAAGTACAAAAGTATGAAAAGAACAAATAGTACGAAAAACACAAAAAGGACAAAAAGTACGAAAAGAACAATAGTTACGAAAAGTATAAGTACGAAAGTACGAAAAACACGAAATGTACAAAAAGTACGAAAGGTACAAAAAGTACCAACAGTACAAAAAGTACGAAAAGTACAAAAGTATGAAAAGAACAAATAGTACGAAATGTACAATAGTACGAAAAGTACGAAAAAAAGAACAAAAAGTACGGAAAGCACAAAAAGTACGAAAAGTACAAAAAGTTCGAAAAGTACAATAAGTACGAAAAGTACAAAAAGTACGAAGAAAAGAACAAAAAGTACGAATAGTACGAAAAGTACAAAAAAAAGTACAAAAAGTACGAACAGTACAAAAAGTACAAAAAAAGAACAAAAAGTCGAGTAGTACAAGAAGTACAGAAGTAAAAAAAGTACGAAAAGTACAAAATATACGAAAAGACAAGAAGTACGAAAAAAAGTACAAAAAGAACAAAAATTTCGAATAGCAAAAAAAGTACGAAGAGTACAAAAAGTACGAAAAGTAAGAAAAGTACAAAATGTACGAATAGTACAAAAAGTACGAAATAAAGAACAAAAAGTACGAATAGTACAAAAAGTACGTAAATTAAAAAAGGTCCGAAAAGTATAAGTACGAAAGTACAAAAAGTACGAAAAACAAGAAAAGTACAAAAAGAACGAAAGGTACAAAAAGTAACAAAAGTACAAAAAGTACGAAAAGTTAAAAAAGTACGAAAAGTACGAAAAGTACAAAAAGTACGATATAAAGAACAAAAAGGACGAATAGTACAAAAAGTAAGAAAAGTACGAAAAAAACAACAAATAGTACGGGCAGTACAAGAAGTACGAAAGTATAGAAAGTACGAAAAGTACGAACAAACAACAAAAAGTACGAATAGGAAAAAAAGTACATAAAAAAATAAAAGTACAAATAATACGAAAAGTATAAAAGGTACGAAAAGTACGAAAAAAACGACAAAAAGTACCAACAGACAAAAATAAAGAAAGGTACACAAAGTACGAAAAGTACAAAAAGTACTAAAAGTACAAATAAGTGTTAAAGTACAATAAGTACGAAATAAAGAACAAAATGTACGAATAGTACAAAAAAAAACGAAAAAAAGAACAAAAAGTACGAATAGTACAAAAAGTACCAACATTACAAAATACGAAAAGTACAAAATTATGAAAAGTACAAATAGTACGAAAAGTACAAAAAGTACGAAAAATCGAACAAAAAGTACGAAAAGTACAAAAAGTACGAAAAGTACGAGAAGCACAAAAAGTACTAAACGTACGAAAAGTACAAGAAGTACGAAGAGTGCAAAAAGTGCGATAAGTACAAAAAGTTCGAAAAGCACAAGAAGTACTAAGAGTACGAAAAGTGCAAGGAGTACGAAGAGTGCAAAAAGTACGAAAAGTACAAAAAGTACGAAAAGTACGAAAAGCACAAAAGGTAAGAAAAGTACAAAAAGTACGAAAAGTACAAAAAGTACGAAAAGTACAAAAAGTACGAAAAGTACAAAAAGTACGAAAAGTACAAAAAGTACGAAAAGTACAAAAAGTACGAAAAGTACAAAAATACGAAAAGTAGAAAAAGTACGAAAAGTACAAAAAGTACAAATGGTACAAAAAGTACGAAAAGTACAAAAATAAGAACAAAAAGTATGAATAGCACAAAAAGTACGAAAAAACGAACAAATGGTACGAATAGTACAAAAAGTACAAAATATAAAAATAGTACGAAAAGTACAAAAAGTACGAAAAGTACAAAAAGTAGGAATAGTACAAAAAGTACATATAGTACGAAAAGTACAAAAGGTACGAAAAGTAAAATAAGTACGAAAAACACGAAAATGACAAAAAGTACGAAAAAAAGGACAAAAAGTACGAAAAGTACAAAAAGTACAAAAAAAGAACAAAAAGTACGAAAAAAGAACAAAAAGTACGAATAGTACAAAAAAATCGAAAAAAAGTACAAAAAGTACGAACAGTACAAAAAGTACAAAAAAAAGAACAAAAAGTCGAGTAGTACAAGAAGTACGAAAAGTAAAAAAAGTTCGAAAAGTACAAAATGTACGAAAAGACAAGAAGTACGAAAAAAAGTACAAAAAGAACAAAAATTTCGAATAGCAAAAAAAGTACGAAGAGTACAAAAAGTACGAAAAGTATGAAAAGTACAAAATGTACGAATAGTACAAAAAGTACGAAAAAAAGAACAAAAAGTACGAGAAAAAGAACAAAAAGTACAAATAGTACGAAAAAAAGAACAAAACGTACGAATAGTACAAAAAGTACGTAAATTAAAAAAGGTCCGAAAAGTATAAGTACGAAAGTACAAAAAGTACGAAAAACACGAAAAGTACAAAAAGTACGAAAGGTACGAAAAGAACAAAAAGTACGAAAAACAAAAAAGGACAAAAAGTACGAAAAGAACAATAGTTACGAAAAGTATAAGTACGAAAGTACGAAAAACACGAAATGTACAAAAAGTACGAAAGGTACAAAAAGTACCAACAGTACAAAAAGTACGAAAAGTACCAAAGTATGAAAAGAACAAATAGTACGAAATGTACAATAGTACGAAAAGTACGAAAAAAGAACAAAAAGTACGGAAAGCACAAAAAGTACGAAAAGTACAAAAAGTTCGAAAAGTACAATAAGTACGAAAAGTACAAAAAGTACGAAGAAAAGAACAAAAAGTACAAATAGTTCAAAAAGTACGAAAAAAAGTACAAAAAGTACGAACAGTACAAAAAGTACAAAAAAAGAACAAAAAGTCGAGTAGTACAAGAAGTACAAAAGTAAAAAAAGTTCGAAAAGTACAAAATGTACGAAAAGACAAGAAGTACGAAAAAAAGAACAAAAATTTCGAATAGCAAAAAAAGTACGAAGAGTACAAAAAGTACGAAAAGTATGAAAAGTACAAAATGTACGAATAGTACAAAAAGTACGAAAAAAAGAACAAAAAGTACGAATAGTACAAAAAGTACGTAAATTAAAAAAGGTCCGAAAAGTATAAGTACGAAAGTACAAAAAGTACGAAAAACACGAAAAGTACAAAAAGAACGAAAGGTACAAAAAGTAACAAAAGTACAAAAAGTACGAAAAGTTAAAAAAGTACGAAAAGTACAAAAAGTACGAAATAAAGAACAAAAAGTACGAATAGTACAAAAAGTAAGAAAAGTACGAAAAAAACAACAAATAGTACGGGTAGTACAAGAAGTACGAAAGTATAGAAAGTACGAAAAGTACGAACAAACAACAAAAAGTACGAATAGGAAAAAAAGTACATAAAAAAAGAAAAGTACAAATAATACGAAAAGTATAAAAGGTACGAAAAGTACAAAAAAAACGACAAAAAGTACCAACAGTACAAAAATAACGAAAGGTACACAAAGTAAGAAAAGTACTAAAAGTACAAAAAAGTGTAAAAGTACAATAAGTACGAAATAAAGAACAAAATGTACGAATAGTACAAAAAAAACGAAAAAAAGAACAAAAAGTACGAATAGTACAAAAAGTACCAACATTACAAAATACGAAAAGTACAAAATTATGAAAAGTACAAATAGTACGAAAAGTACAAAAAGTACGAAAAATCGAACAAAAAGTACGAAAAGTACAAAAAGTACGAAAGGTACAAGAAGCACAAAAAGTACGAAAAGTACAAGAAGTACGAAAACTGCAAAAAGTACGAAAAAAAGAACAAAAAGGACGAAAAGTACGAAAAAAAGAACAAAAAGTAAGCAAAGTACAAAAAATACGAAAACTACAAGAAGTACGAAAAGCCAAAAATTTGAAATAGTACAAAAAGTATGAAAAGTACAAAAGGTACGAAAAGTACAAAAAGTACGCAAAGTACAAAAAATACGAAAAGTACAAGCAGTACGAGGAGTGCAAGAAGTACGACAAGTACAAAAAGTACGAAAAGTACGAGAAGCACAAAAATTACGAAAAGTACTAAAAGTACGAAAAGTACGAAAAGCACAAAAGGTATGAAAAGTACAAAAAGTACGAAAAGTACAAGAAGTAGGAAGAGTGCAAAAAGTACGAAAAGTACAAAAAGTACGAAAAGCACGAAAGGTATGAAAAGTACAAAAAGAACGAAAAGTACAAAAAGTACGAAAAGCACAAAAAGTACTAAAAGTACGAAAAGTGCAAGGAGTACGAAGAGTGCAAAAAGTACGAAAAGTACAAAAAGTGCAATAAGTACAAAAAGTACGAAAAGCACAAAAGGTATGAAAAGTACAAAAAGTACGAAAAGTACAAAAAGTACGAAAAGTACGAAATGTACAAAAAGTACGAAAAGTACAAAAAGTACGCAAGGTACAAAAAGTACGCAAGGTACGCAAAGTACGAGAAGCATAAAAATTACGAAAAGTACAAGAAGTACGAAGAGTGCAAAAAGTACGAAAAGTACAAAAAGTACGAAAAGCACAAAAAGTACTAAAAGGACGAAAAGTGCAAGGTATACAAAGAGTGCAAAAAGTACGAAAAGTACAAAAAGTACAAAAAGTACAAAAAGTACGAGAAGCACAAAAAGTACGAAAAGAACGAAAAGTACAAAGAGTACGAAAAGTACAAGAAGTACGAAGAGTGCAAAAAGTACGAAAAGTACAAAAAGTACGAAAAGCACAAAAGGTATGAAAAGTACAAAAAGTACGAAAAGTACAAGAAGTACGAAGAGTGCAAAAAGTACGAAAAGTACAAAAAGTACGAAAAGCACAAAAAGTACTAAAAGTACGAAAAGTGCAAGGAGTACGAAAAGTGCAAAAAGTACGAAAAGTACGAAAAGTACAAAGAGTACGAAAAGTACAAGAAGTACGAAGAAAGCAAAAAGTACGAAAAGTACAAAAAGTAGGAAAAGCAAAAAAAGGAACAAAAAGTACGAAAAGTGCAAGGAGTACGAAGAGTGCAGGAAGTACGAAGAGTGCAAAAAGTACGAAAAGTACAAAAAGTGCAATAAGTACAAAAAGTAGGAAAAGCACAAAAGGTATGAAAAGTACAAAAAGTACGAAAAGTACGAAAAGTACAAAAAGTACGAAAAGTACAAAAAGTACGAAAAGTACAAAAAGTACGAAAAGTACAAAAAGTACGAAAAGTACAAAAAGTACGAAAAGTACAAAAAGTACGAAAAGTACATAAAGTACGAAAAGTACAAAAAGTACGAAAAGTACAAAAAGTACGAAAAGTACAAAAAGTACGGAAAATACAAAAAGTACGGAAAGTACAAAAAGTACGAGAAGCACAAAAAGTACGAAAAGTACGAAAAGTACAAAGAGTACGAAAAGTACAAGAAGAACGAAGAGTGCAAAAAGTACGAAAAGTACAAAAAGTACGAAAAGCACAAAAGGTATGAAAAGTACAAAAATTACGAAAAGCACAAGAAGTACGAAGAGTGCAAAAAGTACGAAAAGTACAAATAGTACGAATAGGAAAAAAAGTACATAAAAAAAGAAAAGTACAAATAATACGAAAAGTATAAAAGGTACGAAAAGTACAAAAAAAACGACAAAAAGTACCAACAGTACAAAAATAACGAAAGGTACACAAAGTAAGAAAAGTACTAAAAGTACAAAAAAGTGTAAAAGTACAATAAGTACGAAATAAAGAACAAAATGTACGAATAGTACAAAAAAAAACGAAAAAAAGAACAAAAAGTACGAATAGTACAAAAAGTACCAACATTACAAAATACGAAAAGTACAAAATTATGAAAAGTACAAATAGTACGAAAAGTACAAAAAGTACGAAAAATCGAACAAAAAGTACGAAAAGTACAAAAAGTACGAAAGGTACGAGAAGCACAAAAAGTACGAAAAGTACAAGAAGTACGAAAACTGCAAAAAGTACGAAAAAAAGAACAAAAAGGACGAAAAGTACGAAAAAAAGAACAAAAAGTAAGCAAAGTACAAAAAATACGAAAACTACAAGAAGTACGAAAAGCCAAAAATTTGAAATAGTACAAAAAGTACAAAAGGTACGAAAAGTACAAAAAGTACGCAAAGTACAAAAAATACGAAAAGTACAAGAAGTACGAAGAGTGCAAGAAGTACGACAAGTACAAAAAGTACGAAAAGTACAAGAAGTAGGAAGAGTGCAAAAAGTACGAAAAGTACAAAAAGTACGAAAAGCACAAAAAGTACTAAAAGTACGAAAAGTGCAAGGAGTACGAAAAGTGCAAAAAGTACGAAAAGTACAAAAAGTACGAAGAGCACAAAAGGTATGAAAAGTACAAAAAGTACGAAAAGTACAAGAAGTACGAAGAGTGCAAAAAGTACGAAAAGTACAAAAAGTACGAAAAGCACAAAAAGTACTAAAAGTACGAAAAGTGCAAGGAGTACGAAAAGTGCAAAAAGTACGAAAAGTACGAAAAGTACAAAGAGTACGAAAAGTACAAAGAGTACGAAAAGTACAAGAAGTACGAAGAAAGCAAAAAGTACGAAAAGTACAAAAAGTAGGAAAAGCAAAAAAAGGAACAAAAAGTACGAAAAGTGCAAGGAGTACGAAGAGTGCAGGAAGTACGAAGAGTGCAAAAAGTACGAAAAGTACAAAAAGTGCAAAAGTACAAAAAGTAGGAAAAGCACAAAAGGTATGAAAAGTACAAAAAGTACGAAAAGTACAAAAAGTACGAAAAGTACATAAAGTACGAAAAGCACAAAAGGCATGAAAAGTACAAAAAGTACAAAAAGTACGAAAAGCACAAAAAGTACGAAAAGTTCAGAGAGTACGAAGAGTGCAAAAAGTTCGAAAAGTACAAAAAGTACGAAAAGTACAAAAAGTACGAAAAGTACAAAAAGTACGAAAAGTACAAAAAGTACGAAAAGTACAAAAAGTACGAAAAGTACAAAAAGTACGAAAAGTAAAAAAAGTACGAAAAGTACAAAAAGTACGAAAAGTACAAAAAGTACGAAAAGTACAAAAAGTACGAAAAGTACAAAAAGTACGGAAAATACAAAAAGTACGGAAAGTACAAAAAGTACGAGAAGCACAAAAAGTACAAAAAGTACGAAAAGTACAAAGAGTACGAAAAGTACAAGAAGTACGAAGAGTGCAAAAAGTACGAAAAGTACAAAAAGTACGAAAAGCACAAAAGGTATGAAAAGTACAAAAAGTACGAAAAGTACAAGAAGTACGAAGAGTGCAAAAAGTACGAAAAGTACAAAAAGTACGAGAAGCACAAAAAGTACGAAAAGTACGAAAAGTACGAAAAGTACAAGAAGTACGAAGAGTGCAAAAAGTACGAAAAGTACGAAAAGTACGAAAAGTACAAAAAGTACGAAAAGTACAAAAAGTACGCAAAGTACAAAAAGTACGCAAAGTACAAGAAGTACGCAAAGTACGAGAAGCACTAAAATTACGAAAAGTACAAAGAGTACGAAAAGTACAAGAAGTACGAAGAAAGCAAAAAGTACGAAAAGTACAAAAAGTAGGAAAAGCAAAAAAAGGAACAAAAAGTACGAAAAGTGCAAGGAGTACGAAGAGTGCTGGAAGTACGAAGAGTGCAAAAATTACGAAAAGTACAAAAAGTGAAATAAGTACAAAAAGTAGGAAAAGCACAAAAGGTATGAAAAGTACGTAAAGTACAAAAAGTACGAAAAGTACAAAAAGTACGAAAAGCTCAAAAGGTATGAAAAGTACAAAAAGTACAAAAAGTACGAAAAGCATAAAAGGTATGAAAAGTACAAAAAGTACGAAAAGTACAAGAAGTACGAAGAGTGCAAAAAGTACGAAAAGTACAAAAAGTACGAGAAGCACAAAAAGTACGAAAAGTGCAAGGAGTACGAAGAGTGCAAAAAGTACGAAAAGTACAAAAAGTACGAAAAGTACAAAAAGTACGAAAAGTACGAAAAGTACGAAAAGTACAAGAAGTACGAAGAGTGCAAAAAGTACGAAAAGTACGAAAAGTACGAAAAGTACAAAAAGTACGAGAAGCACAAAAAGTACGAAAAGTACAAAGAGTACGAAAAGTACAAGAAGTACGAAGAGTGCAAAAAGTACGAAAAGTACAAAAAGTACGAAAAGCACAAAAGGTATGAAAAGTACAAAAAGTACGAAAAGTACGAAGAGTGCAAAAAGTACGAAAAGTACAAAAAGTACGAAAAGCACAAAAAGTACGAAAAGTGCAAGGAGTACGAAAAGTGCAAAAAGCACGAAAAGTACGAAAAGTACAAAGAGTACGAAAAGTACAAGAAGTACGAAGAAAGCAAAAAGTACGAAAAGTACAAAAAGTAGGAAAAGCAAAAAAAGGAACAAAAAGTACGAAAAGTGCAAGGAGTACGAAGAGTGCTGGAAGTACGAAGAGTGCAAAAATTACGAAAAGTACAAAAAGTGAAATAAGTACAAAAAGTAGGAAAAGCACAAAAGGTATGAAAAGTACAAAAAGTACGTAAAGTACAAAAAGTACGAAAAGTACAAAAAGTACGAAAAGCTCAAAAGGTATGAAAAGTACAAAAAGTACAAAAAGTACGAAAAGTACAAAAAGTACGGAAAATACAAAAAGTACGGAAAGTACAAAAAGTACGAGAAGCACAAAAAGTACGAAAAGTACAAAGAGTACGAAAAGTACAAAAAGTACGAAAAGTACAAAAAGTACGAAAAGTACAAAAAGTACGAAAAGTACAAAAAGTACGAAAAGTACAAAAAGTACGAAAAGTACAAAAAGTACGAAAAGTACAAAAAGTACGAAAAGTACAAAAAGTACGAAAAGTACAAAAAGTACGAAAAGTATAAAAAGTACGAAAAGTACAAAAAGTACGAAAAGTACAAAAAGTACGGAAAATACAAAAAGTACGGAAAGTACAAAAAGTACGAGAAGCACAAAAAGTACGAAAAGTACAAAGAGTACGAAAAGTACAAGAAGTACGAAGAGTGCAAAAAGTACGAAAAGTACAAAAAGTACGAAGAGTGCAAAAAGTACGAAAAGTACAAAAAATACGAAAAGCACAAAAAGTACTAAAAGTACAAAAAGTACGAAAAGTACAAAAAGTACGAAAAGTACAAAAAGTACGAAAAGTACAAAAAGTACGAAAAGTACAAAAAGTACGAAAAGTACAAAAAGTACGAAAAGTACAAAAAGTACGAAAAGTACAAAAAGTACGAAAAGTACAAGAAGTACGAAGAGTACAAAGAGTACGAAAAGTACAAGAAGTACGAAGAGTGCAAAAAGTACGAAAATTACAAAAGGTATAAAAAGTACAAAAAGCACGAAAAGTACAAAAAGTACGAAAAGTACGAAAATTACAAAAAGTACAAAAAGCACGAAAAGTACAAAAAGTACGAAAAGTACGAAAAGTACAAAAAGTACGAAAAGTACAAAAAGTACGAAAAGTACGAAAAGTACAAAAAGTACGAAAAGTACAAGAAGTACGAAGAGTGAAAAAAGTACGAAAAGTACAAAAAGTACGAAAAGCACAAAAGGTATGAAAAGTACAAAAAGTACGAAAAGTACAAGAAGTACGAAGAGCGCAAAAAGTACAAAGAGTACGAGAAGCACAAAAAGTACGAAAAGTACGAAAAGTGCAAGGAGTACGAAGAGTGCAAAAAGTACGAAAAGTACAAAAAGTACGAAAAGTACAAAAAGTACGAAAAGTACAAAAAGTACGAAAAGTACAAAAAGTACGAAAAGTACAAAAAGTACGAAAAGTACAAAAAGTACGAAAAGTACAAAAAGTACGAAAAGTACGAAAAGTACAAAAAGTAGTAAAAGTACAAAAAGTACGCAAAGTACAAAAAGTACGCAAAGTACAAGAAGTACGCAAAGTACGAGAAGCACTAAAATTACGAAAAGTACTAAACTTACGAAAAGTACAAGAGGTACGAAGAGTGCAAAAAGTACGAAAAGTACAAAAAGTACGAAAAGTACGAGAAGCACAAAAAGAACAAAAAGTACAAAAAGCACAAAAAGTACGAAAAGTACAAGAAGTACGAAGAGTGCAAAAAGTACGAAAAGTACAAAAAGTACGAAAAGTACAAAAAGTACGAAAAGTACAAAAAGTACGAAAAGTACAAAAAGTACGAAGAGTGAAAAAAGTACGAAGAGTACAAAAAGTACGAAAAGCACAAAAGGTATGAAAAGTACAAAAAGTACGAAAAGTACAAGAAGTACGAAGAGTGCAAAAAGTACAAAGAGTACGAGAAGCACAAAAAGTACGAAAAGTACGAAAAGTGCAAGGAGTACGAAGAGTGCAAAAAGTACGAAAAGTACAAAAAGTACGAAAAGTACAAAAAGTACGAAAAGTACAAAAAGTACGAAAAGTAGAAAAAGTACGAAAAGTACAAAAAGTACGAAAAGTACAAGAAGTACGAAGAGTGAAAAAAGTACGAAAAGTACAAAAAGTACGAAAAGTACAAAAAGTACGAAAAGTACAAAAAGTACGAAAAGTACAAAAAGTACGAAAAGTACAAAAAGTACAAAAAGTACGAAAAGTACAAAAAGTACGAAAAGTACAAGGAGTACGAAAAGTACAAGAAGTACGAAAAGTGCAAAAAGTACGAAAAGTACGAAAAGTACGAAAAGTACAAAAAGTTAAAAAAGTACGAAAAGTACAAAAAGTACGAAAAGTACAAGGAGTACGAAAAGTACAAGAAGTACGAAAAGTGCAAAAAGTACGAAAAGTACGAAAAGTACAAAAAGTAGTAAAAGTACAAAAAGTACGCAAAGTACAAAAAGTACGCAAAGTACAAGAAGTACGCAAAGTACGAGAAGCACTAAAATTACGAAAAGTACTAAACTTACGAAAAGTACGAAAAGTGCAAGGAGTACGAAGAGTGCAAAAAGTACGAAAAGTACAAAAAGTACGAAAAGTACAAAAAGTACGAAAAGTACAAAAAGTACGAAAAGTACAAAAAGTACGAAAAGTACAAAAAGTACGAAAAGTACAAAAAGTTAAAAAAGTACGAAAAGTACAAAAAGTACGAAAAGTACAAGGAGTACGAAAAGTACAAGAAGTACGAAAAGTGCAAAAAGTACGAAAAGTACGAAAAGTACGAAAAGTACAAAAAGTACGCAAAGTACAAAAAGTACGCAAAGTACAAGAAGTACGCAAAGTACGAGAAGCACAAAAATTACGAAAAGTACTAAACTTACGAAAAGTACAAGAGGTACGAAGAGTGCAAAAAGTACGAAAAGTACAAAAAGTACGAAAAGTACGAGAAGCACAAAAAGAACAAAAAGTACAAAAAGCACAAAAAGTACGAAAAGTACAAGAAGTACGAAGAGTGCAAAAAGTACGAAAAGTACAAAAAGTACGAAAAGTACAAAAAGTACGAAAAGTACAAAAAGTACGAAAAGTACAAAAAGTACGAAGAGTGAAAAAAGTACGAAAAGTACAAAAAGTACGAAAAGCACAAAAGGTATGAAAAGTACAAAAAGTACGAAAAGTACAAGAAGTACGAAGAGTGCAAAAAGTACAAAAAGTACGAAAAGTACAAAAAGTACGAAAAGTACAAAAAGTACGAAGAGTGAAAAAAGTACGAAAAGTACAAAAAGTACGAAAAGCACAAAAGGTATGAAAAGTACAAAAAGTACGAAAAGTACAAGAAGTACGAAGAGTGCAAAAAGTACAAAGAGTACGAGAAGCACAAAAAGCACAAAAAGTACGAAAAGTACAAGAAGTACGAAGAGTGCAAAAAGTACGAAAAGTACAAAAAGTACGAAAAGTACAAAAAGTACGAAAAGTACAAAAAGTACGAAAAGTACAAAAAGTACGAAGAGTGAAAAAAGTACGAAAAGTACAAAAAGTACGAAAAGCACAAAAGGTATGAAAAGTACAAAAAGTACGAAAAGTACAAGAAGTACGAAGAGTGCAAAAAGTACAAAGAGTACGAGAAGAACAAAAAGTACGAAAAGTGCAAGGAGTACGAAGAGTGCAAAAAGTACGAAAAGTACAAAAAGTACGAAAAGTACAAAAAGTACGCAAAGTACAAGAAGTACGCAAAGTACGAGAAGCACTAAAATTACGAAAAGTACTAAACTTACGAAAAGTACAAGAGGTACGAAGAGTGCAAAAAGTACGAAAAGTACAAAAAGTACGAAAAGTACGAGAAGCACAAAAAGAACAAAAAGTACAAAAAGCACAAAAAGTACGAAAAGTACAAGAAGTACGAAGAGTGCAAAAAGTACGAAAAGTACAAAAAGTACGAAAAGTACAAAAAGTACGAAAAGTACAAAAAGTACGAAAAGTACAAAAAGTACGAAAAGTACAAGGAGTACGAAAAGTACAAGAAGTACGAAAAGTGCAAAAAGTACGAAAAGTACGAAAAGTACGAAAAGTACGAAAAGTACAAAAAGTACGAAAATTACAAAAAGTACGCAAAGTACAAAAAGTACGCAAAGTACAAGATGTACGCAAAGTACGAGAAGCACTAAAATTACGAAAAGTACTAAACGTACGAAAAGTACAAGAGGTACGAAGAGTGCAAAAAGTACGAAAAGAACGAAAAGTACGAAAAGTACAAAAAGTACGAAAAGTACAAAAAGTACGAAAAGTACAAAAAGTACGAAAAGTACAAAAGGTACGAAAAGTACAAAAAGTACGAAGAGTACAAAAAGTACGAAAAGTACAAAAAGTACGAAAAGTACAAAAAGTACGAAAAGTACAAGGAGTACGAAAAGTACAAGAAGTACGAAAAGTGCAAAAAGTACGAAAAGTAAAAAAAGTACGAAAAGTACAAAAAGTAGTAAAAGTACAAAAAATACGCAAAGTACAAAAAGTACGCAAAGTACAAGAAGTACGCAAAGTACGAGTAGCACAAAAAGAACAAAAAGTACAAAAAGCACAAAAAGTACGAAAAGTACAAGAAGTACGAAGAGTGCAAAAAGTACGAAAAGTACAAAAAGTACGAAAAGTACGAGAAGCACAAAAAGAACAAAAAGTACAAAAAGCACAAAAAGTACGAAAAGTACAAGAAGTACGAAGAGTGCAAAAAGTACGAAAAGTACAAAAAGTACGAAAAGTACAAAAAGTACGAAAAGTACAAAAATTACGAAAAGTACTAAACGTACGAAAAGTACAAGAGGTACGAAGAGTGCAAAAAGTACGAAAAGTACAAAAAGTACGAAAAGTACGAGAAGCACAAAAAGAACAAAAAGTACAAAAAGCACAAAAAGTACGAAAAGTACAAGAAGTACGAAGAGTGCAAAAAGTACGAAAAGTACAAAAAGTACAAAAACTACGAAAAGTACAAAAAGTACGCAAAGTACAAAAAGTACGCAAAGTACAAGAAGTACGCAAAGTACGAGAAGCACTAAAATTACGAAAAGTACAAAGAGTACGAAAAGTACAAGAAGTACGAAGAGTGCAAAAAGTACGAAAAGTACAAAAAGTACGAAAAGCACAAAAAGTACTAAAAGTACGAAAAGTGCAAGGAGTACGAAAAGTGCAAAAAGTACGAAAAGTACGAAAAGTACGAAAAGTACAAAGAGTACGAAAAGTACAAGAAGTACGAAGAGTGCAAAAAGTACGAAAAGTACAAAAAGTACGAAAAGCACAAAAGGTATGAAAAGTACAAAAAGTACGAAAAGTACAAAAAGTACGCAAGGTACGCAAAGTACGAGAAGCATAAAAATTACGAAAAGTACGAAAAGTACAAGAAGTACGAAGAGTGCAAAAAGTACGAAAAGTACAAAAAATACGAAAAGCACAAAAAGTACTAAAAGTACGAAATGTACAGAGGTACGAAGAGTGCAAAAAGTGCGATAGGTACAAAAAGTACGAAAAGCACAAAAAGTACTAAAAGTACGAAAAGTGCAAGGAGAACGAAGAGTGCAAAAAGTACGAAAAGTACAAAAAGTACGAAAAGTACAAAAAGTACGAAAAGTACAAAAAGTACGAGAAGCACAAAAAGTACGAAAAGTACGAAAAGTACAAAAAGTACGAAAAGTACAAGAAGTACGAAAGGTGCAAAAAGTACGAAAATTACAAAAAGTACGAAAAGCAAAAAAAGGAACAAAAAGTACGAAAAGTGCAAGGAGTACGAAGAGTGCAAGAAGTACGAAGAGTGCAAAAAGTACTAAAAGTACAAAAAGTACGAAAAGTACAAAAAGTACGAAAAGTACAAGGAGTACGAAAAGTACAAGAAGTACGAAAAGTGCAAAAAGGACGAAAAGTACGAAAAGTACAAAAAGTATTAAAAGTACAAAAAGTACGCAAAGTACAAAAAGTACGCAAAGTACAAGAAGTACGCAAAGTACGAGAAGCACTAAAATTACGAAAAGTACTAAACTTACGAAAAGTACAAGAGGTACGAAGAGTGCAAAAAGTACGAAAAGTACAAAAAGTACGAAAAGTACGAGATGCACAAAAAGAACAAAAAGTACAAATAGCACAAAAAGTACGAAAAGTACAAGAAGTACGAAGAGTGCAAAAAGTACGAAAAGTACAAAAAGTACGAAAAGTACAAAAAGTACGAAAAGTACAAAAAGTACGAAAAGTACAAAAAGTACGAAAAGTACGAAAAGTACAAGGAGTACGAAAAGTACAAGAAGTACGAAAAGTGCAAAAAGTACGATAAGTACGAAAAGTACGAAAAGTACAAAAAAAACGAAAAGTACAAAAAGTACGCAAAGTACAAAAAGTACGAAAAGTACAAGAAGTACGCAAAGTACGAGAAGCACTAAAATTACGAAAAGTACTAAACGTACGAAAAGTACAAGAGGTACGAAGAGTGCAAAAAGTACGAAAAGTACGAAAAGTACGAAAAGTACAAAAAGTACGAAAAGTACAAAAAGTACGAAAAATACAAAAAGTACGAAAAGTACAAAAAGTACGAAAAGTACAAAAAGTACGAAGAGTACAAAAAGTACGAAAAGTACAAAAAGTACAAAAAGTACAAAAAGTACGAAAAGTACAAGGAGTACGAAAAGTACAAGAAGTACGAAAAGTGCAAAAAGTACGAAAAGTACGAAAAGTACAAAAAGTAGTAAAAGTACAAAAGGTACGCAAAGTACAAAAAGTACGCAAAGTACAAGAAGTACGCAAAGTACGAGAAGCACTAAAATTACGAAAAGTACTAAACGTACGAAAAGTACAAGAGGTACGAAGAGTGCAAAAAGTACGAAAAGTACAAGAAGTACGAAAAGTACGAGAAGCACAAAAAGAACAAAAAGTACAAAAAGCACAAAAAGTACGAAAAAAAACAAGAAGTACGAAGAGTGCAAAAAGTACGAAAAGTACAAAAAGTACGAAAAGTACAAAAAGTACGAAAAGTACAAAAAGTACGCAAAGTACAAAAAGTACAAGAAGTACGCAAAGTACGAGAAGCACTAAAATTACGAAAAGTACAAAAAGTACGAAAAGTACGAAAAGCACAAAAGGTATGAAAAGTACAAAAAGTACGAAAAGTTCAAGAAGTACGAAGAGTGCAAAAAGTACGAAAAGTACAAAAAGTACGAAAAGCACAAAAAGTACTAAAAGTACGAAAAGTGCCAGGAGTACGAAGAGTGCAAATAGTACTAAAAATACGAAAAGTGCAAGGAGTACGAAGAGTGCAAAAAGTACGAAAAGGTATGAAAAGTACAAAAAGTACGAAAAGTACAAAAAGTACGAAAAGTACAAAAAGTACGAAAAGTAAAAAAAGTACGAAAAGTACAGAAAGTACGAAAAGTACAAATAGTACGAAAAGTACAAAAAGTACGAAAAGCACAAAAGGTATGAAAAGTACAAAAAGTACGAAAAGTACAAAAGTACGAAAAGAACGAAAAGTACAAAAAGTACGAAAAGTACAAAAAGTACGAAAAGTACAAAATGTACGAAAAGAACGAAAAGTACAAAAAGTACGAAGAGTACAAAAAGTACGCAAGGTACGCAAAGTACGAGAAGAATAAAAATTACGAAAAGTACGAAAAGTACAAGAAGTACGAAGAGTGCAAAAAGTACGAAAAGTACAAAAAGTACGAAAAGCACAAAAAGTACTAAAAGTACGAAAAGTACAGAGGTACGAAGAGTGCAAAAAGTGCGATAGGTACAAAAAGTACGAAAAGCACAAAAAGTACTAAGAGTTCGAAAAGTGCAAGGAGTACGAAGAGTGCAAAAAGTACGAAAAGTACAAAAAGTACGAAAAGTACGAAAAGTACAAAAAGTACGAAAAGTACAAAAAGTACGAGAAGCACAAAAAGTACGAAAAGTACAAAGAGTACGAAAAGTACAAGAAGTACGAAGAGTGCAAAAAGTACGAAAAGTACAAAAAGTACGAAAAGCACAAAAGGTATGAAAAGTACAAAAAGTACGAAAAGTACAAGAAGTACGAAGAGTGCAAAAAGTACGAAAAGTACAAAAAGTACAAAAAGCACAAAAAGTACTAAAAGTACGAAAAGTGCAAGGAGTACGAAAAGTGCAAAAAGTACGAAAAGTACGAAAAGTACAAAGAGTACGAAAAGTACAAGAAGTACGAAGAGTGCAAAAAGTACGAAAAGTACAAAAAGTACGAAAAGCACAAAAGGTATGAAAAGTACAAAAAGTACGAAAAGTTCAAAAAGTACGCAAGGTACGCAAAGTACGAGAAGCATAAAAATTACGAAAAGTACGAAAAGTACAAGAAGTACGAAGAGTGCAAAAAGTACGAAAAGTACAAAAAATACGAAAAGCACAAAAAGTACGAAAAGTACAGAGGTACGAAGAGTGCAAAAAGTGCGATAAGTACAAAAAGTACGAAAAGCACAAAAAGTACTAAAAGTACGAAAAGTGCAAGGAGAACGAAGAGTGCAAAAAGTACGAAAAGTACAAAAAGTACGAAAAGTACAAAAAGTACGAAAAGTACAAAAAGTACGAGAAGCACAAAAAGTACGTAAAGTACGAATAGTACAAAGAGTACGAAAAGTACAAGAAGTACGAAAATTACAAAAAGTACGAAAAGCACAAAAGGTACGAAAAGCACAAAAGGTATGAAAAGTACAAAAAGTACGAAAAGCACAAGAAGTACGAAGAGTGCAAGAGTACGAAAAGTACAAAAAGTACGAAAAGCAGAAAAAGGAATAAAAAGTACGAAAAGTGCAAGGAGTACGAAGAGTGCAAGAAGTACGAAGAGTGCGAAAAGTACAAAAAGTACGAGAAGCACAAAAAGTACGAAAAGTACGAAAAGTGCAAGGAGTACGAAGAGTGCAAAAAGTACGAAAAGTACAAAAAGTACGAAAAGAACAAAAAGTACGAAAAGTACAAAAAGTACGAAAAGTACGAAAAGTACAAAGAGTACGAAAAGTACAAGAAGTACGAAGAGTGCAAAAAGTACGAAAAGTACAAAAAGTACGAAAAGCACAAAAGGTATGAAAAGTACAAAAAGTTCGAAAAGTACAGAGGTACGAAGAGTGCAAAAAGTGCGATAGGTACAAAAAGTACGAAAAGCACAAAAAGTACTAAAAGTACGAAAAGTGCAAGGAGTACGAAGAGTGCAAAAAGTACGAAAAGTACAAAAAGTACGAAAAGTACAAAAAGTACGAAAAGTACAAAAAGTACGAGAAGCACAAAAAGTACGAAAAGTACGAAAAGTACAAAGAGTACGAAAAGTACAAGAAGTACGAAGAGTGCAAAAAGTACGAAAAGTACAAAAAGTACGAAAAGCACAAAAGGTATGAAAAGTACAAAAAGTACAAAAAGTACGAAAAGTACAAAAAGTACGAAAAGTACAAAAAGTACGAAAAGTGCAAAAAGTACGAAGAGTACAAAAAGTACGAAAAGTACAGAGGTACGAAGAGTGCAAAAAGTGCAAAAAGTACAAAAAGTACGAAAAGTACAAAAAGTACTAAATGTACGAAAAGTACAAGAAGTACGAAGAGTGCAAGAAGTACGAAGAGTGCAAAATGTACGAAATGTACAAAAAGTGCAATAAGTACAAAAAGTACGAAAAGCACAAAAGGTATGAAAAGTACAAAAAGTACGAAAAGTACAAAAAGTACGAAAAGTACAAAAAGTACGAAAAGTACAAAAAGTACGAAAAGTGCAAGGAGTACGAAGAGTGCAAAAAGTACGAAAAGTACAAAAAATGCAATTAGTACAAAAAGTACGAAAAGCACAAAAGGTATGAAAAGTACAAAAAGTACGAAAAGTACAAAAAGTACGAAAAGCACAAAAAGTACTAAAAGTACGAAAAGTACAAGGAGTACGAAGAGTACAAAAAGTACGAAAAGTACAAAAAGTACTAAAGGTACGAAGAGTGCAAAAAGTGCAATAAGTACAAAAAGTACGAAAAGGACAAAAAGTACTAAAAGTACGAAAAGTGCAAGAAGTATGAAGAGTGCAAAAAGTACGAAAAGTACAAAAAGTACGAAAGCACAAAAGGTATGAAAAGTACAAAAAGTACGAAGAGTGCAAAAAGTAGGAAAACCACAAAAAGTACTAAGAGTACGAAAAGTACAAGAAGTACGAAGAGTGCAAAAAGTACTAAAAGTACGACAAAAGTACAAAGAAAGGAAAAAAGTACTTAAAAAAGTACTAAGAGAAGGAAATTTTTGACCAAAAAAGTACTAGAAAGTACTAGATCTACTACTAGTACTATATCTACTACAAGTACTAGATCTACTACCAGTAGTAGAAAGTACTAGATCTACTACTAGTACTAGATCTACTACTAGTACTAGATCTACTACTAGTACTAGATCTACTACTAGTAGTAGAAAGTACTAGATCTACTACTAGTACTAGATCTACTACTAGTACTAGATCTACTACTAGTAGTAGAAAGTACTAGATCTACTACTAGTAGTAGAAAGTACTAGATCTACTACTAGTAGTAGAAAGTACTAGATCTACTACTAGTAGTAGAAAGTACTAGATCTACTACTAGTAGTAGAAAGTACTAGATCTACTACTAGTAGTAGATCTACTACTAGTACTAGATCTACTACTAGTACTAGATCTACTACTAGTACTAGATCTACTACTAGTACTAGATCTACTACTAGTAGTAAAAAGTACTAGATCTACTACTAGTAGTAGAAAGTACTAGATCTACTACTAGTAGTAGAAAGTACTAGATCTAGTACTAGTAGTAGATATAGTACTAGTAGTAGATCTAGTACTTTCTACTACTAGTAGTAGATCTAGTACTAGTAGTAGATCTAGTACTAGTAGTAGATCTAGTACTAGTAGTAGATCTAGTACTAGTAGTAGATCTAGTACTAGTAGTAGATCTAGTACTAGTAGTAGATCTAGTACTAGTAGTAGATCTAGTACTAGTAGTAGATCTAGTACTTTCTACTACTAGTAGTAGATATAGTACTAGTAGTAGATCTAGTACTTTCTAGTACTTTTTTGGTCAAAAATTTCCTTCTTTTAGTACTTTTTTAAGTCCTTTTTTCCTTTCTTTGTACATTTGTCGTACTTTTAGTACTTTTTCCACTCTTCGTACTTTTAGTACTTTTTGTGGTTTTCCTACTTTTTGCACTCTTCGTACTTTTTGTACTTTTCATACCTTTCGTGCTTTCGTACTTTTCGTACTTTTTGTACTTTTCGTACTTTTTGCACTCTTCATACTTCTTGCACTTTTCGTACTTTTAGTACTTTTTGTCCTTTTCGTACTTTTTGTACTATTGCACTTTTTGCACTCTTCGTACCTTTAGTACTTTTTGTACTTTGCGTACTTTTTGTACTTTTCGTACTTTTTGTACTTTTCGTACTTTTTGTACTTTTCATACCTTTTGTGCTTTTCGTACTTTTCGTACTTTTTGTACTTTTCGTACTTTTTGCACTTTTCGTACTTCTTGCACTCTTCGTACTTCTTGTACTTTTAGTACTTTTTGTGCTTTTCGTACTTTTTGTACTTTTTGCGCTTTTTGCACTCTTCGTACCTTTAGTACTTTTTCCACTCTTCGTACTTTTAGTACTTTTTGTGGTTTTCCTACTTTTTGCACTCTTCGTACTTTTTGTACTTTTCATACCTTTTGTGCTTTCGTACTTTTTGTACTTTTCGTACTTTTTGCACTCTTCATACTTCTTGCACTTTTCGTACTTTTAGTACTTTTTGTCCTTTTCGTACTTTTTGTACTATTGCACTTTTTGCACTCTTCGTACCTTTAGTACTTTTTGTACTTTGCGTACTTTTTGTACTTTTCGTACTTTTTGTACTTTTCGTACTTTTTGTACTTTTCATACCTTTTGTGCTTTTCGTACTTTTCGTACTTTTTGTACTTTTCGTTCTTTTTGCACTTTTCGTACTTCTTGCACTCTTCGTAATTCTTGTACTTTTCGTACTTTTAGTACTTTTTCCACTCTTCGTACTTTTAGTACTTTTTGTGGTTTTCCTACTTTTTGCACTCTTCGTACTTTTTGTACTTTTCGTACTTTTTGCACTCTTCGTACTTCCTGTACTTTTCGTAATTTTTGTGCTTCTCGTACTTTTTGTTTTTTTCGTTCTTTTTGTACTTTTTGTACTTTTCGTACTTTTTGTACTTTTCGTACTTTTTGCACTCTTCGTACTTCGTGTACTTTTCGTACTTTTTGTATTTTTCGTACTTTCTGTACTTTTTGTACCTTACGTACTTTTTGTACTTTTCGTACTTTTCGTACTTTTTGTACTTTTCGTACTTTTTGTACTTTTCATACCTTTTGTGCTTTTCGTACTTTTCGTACTTTTTGTACTTTTCGTTCTTTTTGCACTTTTCGTACTTCTTGCACTCTTCGTAATTCTTGTACTTTTCGTACTTTTAGTACTTTTTCCACTCTTCGTACTTTTAGTACTTTTTGTGGTTTTCCTACTTTTTGCACTCTTCGTACTTCCTGTACTTTTCGTAATTTTTGTGCTTCTCGTACTTTTTGTTTTTTTCGTTCTTTTTGTACTTTTTGTACTTTTCGTACTTTTTGTACTTTTCGTACTTTTTGTACTTTTCGTACTTTTTGCACTCTTCGTACTTCGTGTACTTTTCGTACTTTTTGTATTTTTCGTACTTTCTGTACTTTTTGTACCTTACGTACTTTTTGTACTTTTCGTACTTTTCGTACTTTTTGTACTTTTCGTACTTTTTGTACTTTTCATACCTTTTGTGCTTTTCGTACTTCTTGTTCTTTTCGTACTTTTAGTCCTTTTAGTACTTTTTGTGCTTCTCGTACTTTTTGTACTCTTTGTACTTTTCGTACTTTTTGCACTCTTCGTACTTCTTGTACTTTCGTACTTTTAGTACTTTTCGTAATTTTTGTGCTTCTCGTACCTTGCGTACTTTTTGTACTTTTCGTACTTTTTGTACTTTGCGTACTTTTTGTACTTTTCGTACTTTTCGTACTTTTTGTACTTTTCGTACTTTTTGTACTTTTCGTACTTTTTGTACTTTTTGTCCTTTGCGTACTTTTTGTACTTTGCGTACTTTTTGTACTTTTCGTACTTTCGTACTTTTTTACTTTTCGTACTTTTTGCTCTTTTTTTTCGTACCTTTCGTCCTTTTTGTTCATTTTCTCGTACTTTTTGTACTTTTCGTACTTTTTGCACTCTTCGTACTTCCTGTACTTTTCGTACTTTTTGTACTTTTCGTACTTTTTGCACCCTTCGTACTTCTTGTTCTTTTCGTACTTTTAGTCCTTTTAGTACTTTTCGTACTTTTTGTGCTTCTCGTACTTTTCGTACTTTTTGCACTCTTCGTACTTCTTGTACTTTTCATACCTTTTGTGCTTTCGTACTTTTTGTACTTTTCGTACTTTTTGCACTCTTCATACTTCTTGCACTTTTCGAACTTTTAGTACTTTTTGTCCTTTTCGTACTTTTTGTACTATTGCACTTTTTGCACTCTTCGTACCTTTAGTACTTTTTGTACTTTGCGTACTTTTTGTACTTTTCGTACTTTTTGTACTTTTCGTACTTTTTGTACTTTTCATACCTTTTGTGCTTTTCGTACTTTTCGTACTTTTTGTACTTTTCGTACTTTTTGCACTTTTCGTACTTCTTGCACTCTTCGTACTTCTTGTACTTTTCGTACTTTTAGTACTTTTTGTGCTTTTCGTACTTTTTGTACTTATTGCGCTTTTTGCACTCTTCGTACCTTTAGTACTTTTTCCACTCTTCGTACTCTTAGTACTTTTTGTGGTTTTCCTACTTTTTGCACTCTTCGTACTTTTTGTACTTTTCATACCTTTTGTGCTTTCGTACTTTTTGTACTTTTCGTACTTTTTGCACTCTTCATACTTCTTGCACTTTTCGTACTTTTAGTACTTTTTGTCCTTTTCGTACTTTTTGCACTATTGCACTTTTTGCACTCTTCGTACCTTTAGTACTTTTTGTACTTTGCGTACATTTTGTACTTTTCGTACTTTTTGTACTTTTCATACCTTTTGTGCTTTTCGTACTTTTCGTACTTTTCGTACTTTTCGTACTTTTAGTACTTTTTCCACTCTTCGTACTTTTAGTACTTTTTGTGGTTTTCCTACTTTTTGCACTCTTCGTACTTTTTGTACTTTTCATACCTTTTGTGCTTTCGTACTTTTCGTACTTTTTGTACTTTTCGTACTTTTTGCACTCTTCATACTTCTTGCACTTTTCGTACTTTTAGTACTTTTTGTCCTTTTCGTACTTTTTGTACTATTGCACTTTTTGCACTCTTCGTACCTTTAGTACTTTTTGTACTTTGCGTACTTTTTGTACTTTTCGTACTTTTTGTAGTTTTCGTACTTTTTGTACTTTTCATACCTTTTGTGCTTTTCGTACTTTTCGTACTTTTTGTACTTTTCGTTCTTTTTGTACTTTTCGTACTTCTTGCACTCTTCGTAATTCTTGTACTTTTCGTACTTTTAGTACTTTTTCCACTCTTCGTACTTTTAGTACTTTTTGTGGTTTTCCTACTTTTTGCACTCTTCGTACTTTGTGTACTTTTCGTACTTTTTGCACTCTTCGTACTTCCTGTACTTTTCGTAATTTTTGTGCTTCTCGTACTTTTCGTACTTTTTGTTTTTTTCGTTCTTTTTGTACTTTTCGTACTTTTTGTACTTTTCGTACTTTTCGTACTTTTTGTACTTTTCGTACTTTTTGCACTCTTCATACTTCGTATACTTTTCGTACTTTTTGTATTTTTCGTACTTTCTGTACTTTTCGTACTTTTTGTACCTTACGTACTTTTTGTACTTTTCGTAGTTTTCGTACTTTTCGTACTTTTTGTACTTTTCGTACTTTTTGTACTTTTCGTACTTTTTGTACTTTTCGTACATTTTGTACTTTTCATACCTTGTGTGCTTTTCGTACTTTTTGTACTTTTCGTACTTTTTGCACTCTTCGTACTCCTTGCACTTTTCGTACTTTTTGTGCTTTTCGTACTTTTTGTACTTATCGCACTTTTTGCACTCTTTGTACCTCTGTACTTTTCGTACTTTTAGTACTTTTTGTGCTTTTCGTACTTTTTGTACTTTTCGTACTTTTTGTACTTTTCATACCTTTTGTGCTTTTCGTACTTTTTGTACTCTTCGTACTTCTTGTACTTTTCGTACTTTTCGTGCTTTTTGTACTTTTCGTACTTTTTGCACCCTTCGTACTTCTTGTTCTTTTCGTACTTTTAGTCCTTTTAGTACTTTTTGTGCTTCTCGTACTTTTTGTACTCTTTGTACTTTTCGTACTTTTTGCACTCTTCGTACTTCTTGTACTTTCGTACTTTTAGTACTTTTCGTAATTTTTGTGCTTCTCGTACTTTGCGTACTTTTTGTACTTTTCGTACTTTTTGTACTTTGCGTACTTTTTGTACTTTTCGTACTTTTCGTACTTTTTGTACTTTTCGTACTTTTTGTACTTTTCGTACTTTTTGTAGTTTTTGTCCTTTGCGTACTTTTTGTACTTTGCGTACTTTTTGTACTTTTCGTACTTTTCGTACTTTTTTACTTTTCGTACTTTTTGTTCTTTTTTTTCGTACCTTTCGTCCTTTTTGTTCATTTTCTCGTACTTTTTGTACTTTTCGTACTTTTTGCACTCTTCGTACTTCTTGTACTTTTCGTACTTTTTGTACTTTTCGTACTTTTTGCACCCTTCGTACTTCTTGTTCTTTTCGTACTTTTAGTCCTTTTAGTACTTTTCGTACTTTTTGTGCTTCTCGTACTTTTCGTACTTTTTGCACTCTTCGTACTTCTTGTACTTTTCATACCTTTTGTGCTTTCGTACTTTTCGTACTTTTTGTACTTTTCGTACTTTTTGCACTCTTCATACTTCTTGCACTTTTCGTACTTTAAGTACTTTTTGTCCTTTTCGTACTTTTTGCACTCTTCGTACTTTTTGTACTTTTCATACCATTTGTGCCTTTCGTACTTTTCGTACTTTTTGTACTTTTCGTAGTTTTTACACTCTTCGTACTTCTTGCACTCTTCGTACTTCTTGTACTTTTCGTACTTTTAGTACTTTTTGTGCTTTTCGTACTTTTTGTACTTATTGCACTTTTTGCACTCTTCGTACCATTAGTACTTTTTGTACTTTGCGTACTTTTTGTACTTTTCGTACTTTTTGTACTTTTCGTACTTTTTGCACTTTTCGTACTTCTTGCACTCTTCGTACTTCTTGTACTTTTCGTACTTTTAGTACTTTTTGTGCTTTTCGTACTTTTTGTACTTATTGCACTTTTTGCACTCTTCGTACCTTTAGTACTTTTTGTACTTTTCGTACTTTTTGTACTTTTCGTACTTTTTGTACTTTTCGTACCTTTTGTACTTTTCGTACTTTTTGTACTTTTCATACCTTTTGTGCTTTTCGTACTTTTCGTACTTTTTGTACTTTTTGCACTTTTCGTACTTCTTGTACTTTTCATACCTTTTGTGCTTTTCGTACTTTTCGTACGCTTAGTACTTTTCGTAGTTTTTGTGCTTCTGGTACTTTTCGGACTTTTTGCACTCTTCGTACTTCCTGTACTTTTCGTAATTTTTGTGCTTCTAGTACTTTTCGTACTTTTTGTTTTTTTTCGTTCCTTTTGTACTTTTCGTACTTTTTGTACTTTTCGTACTTTTTGTACTTTTCGTACTTTTTGTACTTTTCGTACTTTTTGCACTCTTCGTACTTCGTGTACTTTTCGTACTTTTTGTATTTTTCGTACTTTCTGTACTTTTCGTACTTTTTGTACCTTACGTACTTTTTGTACTTTTCGTAGTTTTTGTACTTTTCGTACTTTTTGTACTCTTCGTACTTTTTGTACTTTTCGTACTTTTTGTACTTTTCGTACATTTTGTACTTTTCATACCTTTTGTGCTTTTCGTACTTTTCGTACTTTTTGCACTCTTCGTACTCCTTGCACTTTTCGTACTTTTAGTACTTTTTGTGCTTTTCGTACTTTTTGTACTTATCGCACTTTTTGCACTCTTCGTACCTCTGTACTTTTCGTACTTTTTGTACTTTTCGTACTTTTTGTACTTTTCGTACTTTTTGTACTTTTCATACCTTTTGTGCTTTTCGTACTTTTTGTACTTTTCGTACTTTTTGTACTCTTCGTACTTCTTGTACTTTTCGTACTTTTCGTACTTTTTGTACTTTTCGTACTTTTTGCACCCTTCGTACTTCTTGTTTTTTTTCGTACTTTTAGTCCTATTAGTACTTTTCGTACCTTTTGTGCTTCTCGTACTTTTCGTACTTTTTGTACTTTTCGTACTTTTTGCACTCTTCGTACTTCTTGTACTTTTCGTACTTTTAGTACTTTTCGAAATTTTTGTGCTTCTCGTACTTTGCGTACTTTTTGTACTTTTCGTACTTTTTGTACTTTGCGTACTTTTTGTACTTTTCGTACTTTTTGTACTTTTCGTTCTTTTCGTACTTTTTGTACTTTTCGTACTTTTTGTACTTTTTGTCCTTTGCGTACTTTTTGTACTTTGCGTACTTTTTGTACTTTTCGTACTTTTCGTACTTTTCGTACTTTTTTACTTTTCGTACTTTTTGCTCTTTTTTTTCGTACCTTTCGTACTTCTTGTACTTTTTGTGCTTTTCGACCTTTTTGTACTTTTCATAATTTTTGTATTTTTCGTACTTTTTGTTCTGTTGGTACTTTTTGTACCTATCGTACTTTTTGTACTTTTCGTGTTTTTCGTACTTTTTCTAGTTTTCGTACTTTTTGTTCTTTTTTTCGTACTTTTCGTCCTTTTTGTTCATTTTCTCGTACTTTTTGTACTTTTCGTACTTTTTGCACTCTTCGTACTTCTTGTACTTTTCGTACTTTTCGTACTTTTTGTACTTTTCGTACTTTTTGCACCCTTCGTTCTTCTTGTTCTTTTCGTACTTTTAGTCCTTTTAGTACTTTTCGTACTTTTTGTGCTTCTCGTACTTTTCGTACTTTTTGCACTCTTCGTACTTCTTGTACTTTTCATACCTTTTGTGCTTTCGTACTTTTTGTACTTTTCGTACTTTTTGCACTCTTCATACTTCTTGCACTTTTCGTACTTTTAGTACTTTTTGTCCTTTTCGTACTTTTTGCACTCTTCGTACTTCTTGTACTTTTCATACCTTTTGTGCTTTCGTACTTTTCGTACTTTTTGTACTTTTCGTACTTTTTGCACTCTTCATACTTCTTGCACTTTTCGAACTTTTAGTACTTTTTGTCCTTTTCGTACTTTTTGTACTATTGCACTTTTTGCACTCTTCGTACCTTTAGTACTTTTTGTACTTTGCGTACTTTTTGTACTTTTCGTACTTTTTGTACTTTTCGTACTTTTTGTACTTTTCATACCTTTTGTGCTTTTCGTACTTTTCGTACTTTTTGTACTTTTCGTACTTTTTGCACTTTTCGTACTTCTTGCACTCTTCGTACTTCTTGTACTTTTCGTACTTTTAGTACTTTTTGTGCTTTTCGTACTTTTTGTACTTATTGCGCTTTTTGCACTCTTCGTACCTTTAGTACTTTTTCCACTCTTCGTACTTTTAGTACTTTTTGTGGTTTTCCTACTTTTTGCACTCTTCGTACTTCTTGTACTTTTCGTACTTTTCGTACTTTTTGTACTTTTCGTACTTTTTGCACTCTTCATACTTCTTGCACTTTTCGTACTTTTAGTACTTTTTGTCCTTTTCGTACTTTTTGTACTATTGCACTTTTTGCACTCTTTGTACCTTTAGTACTTTTTGTACTTTGCGTACATTTTGTACTTTTCGTACTTTTTGTACTTTTCATACCTTTTGTGCTTTTCGTACTTTTCGTACTTTTTGTACTTTTCGTACTTTTTGCACTTTTCGTACTTCTTGCACTCTTCGTACTTCTTGTACTTTTCGTACTTTTAGTACTTTTTCCACTCTTCGTACTTTTAGTACTTTTTGTGGTTTTCCTACTTTTTGCACTCTTCGTACTTTTTGTACTTTTCATACCTTTTGTGCTTTCGTACTTTTCGTACTTTTTGTACTTTTCGTACTTTTTGCACTCTTCATACTTCTTGCACTTTTCGTACTTTTAGTACTTTTTGTCCTTTTCGTACTTTTTGTACTATTGCACTTTTTGCACTCTTCGTACCTTTAGTACTTTTTGTACTTTGCGTACTTTTTGTACTTTTCGTACTTTTTGTAGTTTTCGTACTTTTTGTACTTTTCATACCTTTTGTGCTTTTCGTACTTTTCGTACTTTTTGTACTTTTCGTTCTTTTTGTACTTTTCGTACTTCTTGCACTCTTCGTAATTCTTGTACTTTTCGTACTTTTAGTACTTTTTCCACTCTTCGTACTTTTAGTACTTTTTGTGGTTTTCCTACTTTTTGCACTCTTCGTACTTTGTGTACTTTTCGTACTTTTTGCACTCTTCGTACTTCCTGTACTTTTCGAAATTTTTGTGCTTCTCGTACTTTTCGTACTTTTTGTTTTTTTCGTTCTTTTTGTACTTTTCGTACTTTTTGTACTTTTCGTACTTTTCGTACTTTTTGTACTTTTCGTACTTTTTGCACTCTTCGTACTTCGTATACTTTTCGTACTTTTTGTATTTTTCGTACTTTCTGTACTTTTCGTACTTTTTGTACCTTACGTACTTTTTGTACTTTTCGTAGTTTTCGTACTTTTCGTACTTTTTGTGCTTTTCGTACTTTTTGTACTTATCGCACTTTTTGCACTCTTCGTACCTCTGTACTTTTCGTACTTTTAGTACTTTTTGTGCTTTTCGTACTTTTTGTACTTTTCGTACTTTTTGTACTTTTCATACCTTTTGTGCTTTTCGTACTTTTTGTACTCTTCGTACTTCTTGTACTTTTCGTACTTTTCGTGCTTTTTGTACTTTTCGTACTTTTTGCACCCTTCGTACTTCTTGTTCTTTTCGTACTTTTAGTCCTTTTAGTACTTTTTGTGCTTCTCGTACTTTTTGTACTCTTTGTACTTTTCGTACTTTTTGCACTCTTCGTACTTCTTGTACTTTCGTACTTTTAGTACTTTTCGTAATTTTTGTGCTTCTCGTACTTTGCGTACTTTTTGTACTTTTCGTACTTTTTGTACTTTGCGTACTTTTTGTACTTTTCGTACTTTTTGTACTTTTCGTACTTTTTGTACTTTTTGTACTTTTTGTACTTTTCGTACTTTTTGTAGTTTTTGTCCTTTGCGTACTTTTTGTACTTTGCGTACTTTTTGTACTTTTCGTACTTTTCGTACTTTTTTACTTTTCGTACTTTTTGTTCTTTTTTTTCGTACCTTTCGTCCTTTTTGTTCATTTTCTCGTACTTTTTGTACTTTTCGTACTTTTTGCACTCTTCGTACTTCTTGTACTTTTCGTACTTTTTGTACTTTTCGTACTTTTTGCACCCTTCGTACTTCTTGTTCTTTTCGTACTTTTAGTCCTTTTAGTACTTTTCGTACTTTTTGTGCTTCTCGTACTTTTCGTACTTTGTGCACTCTTCGTACTTCTTGTACTTTTCATACCTTTTGTGCTTTCGTACTTTTCGTACTTTTTGTACTTTTTGCACTCTTCATACTTCTTGCACTTTTCGTACTTTAAGTACTTTTTGTCCTTTTCGTACTTTTTGCACTCTTCGTACTTTTTGTACTTTTCATACCATTTGTGCTTTTCGTACTTTTCGTACTTTTTGTACTTTTCGTAGTTTTTACACTCTTCGTACTTCTTGCACTCTTCGTACTTCTTGTACTTTTCGTACTTTTAGTACTTTTTGTGCTTTTCGTACTTTTTGTACTTATTGCACTTTTTGCACTCTTCGTACCATTAGTACTTTTTGTACTTTGCGTACTTTTTGTACTTTTCGTACTTTTTGTACTTTTCGTACTTTTTGCACTTTTCGTACTTCTTGCACTCTTCGTACTTCTTGTACTTTTCGTACTTTTAGTACTTTTTGTGCTTATCGTACTTTTTGTACTTATTGCACTTTTTGCACTCTTCGTACCTTTAGTACTTTTTGTACTTTTCGTACTTTTTGTACTTTTTGTACTTTTCGTACTTTTTGTACTTTTCGTACCTTTTGTACTTTTCGTACTTTTTGTACTTTTCATACCTTTTGTGCTTTTCGTACTTTTCGTACTTTTTGTACTTTTTGCACTTTTCGTACTTCTTGTACTTTTCATACCTTTTGTGCTTTTCGTACTTTTCGTACGCTTAGTACTTTTCGTAGTTTTTGTGCTTCTGGTACTTTTCGGACTTTTTGCACTCTTCGTACTTCCTGTACTTTTCGTAATTTTTGTGCTTCTCGTACTTTTCGTACTTTTTGTTTTTTTTCGTTCCTTTTGTACTTTTCGTACTTTTTGTACTTTTCGTACTTTTTGTACTTTTCGTACTTTTTGTACTTTTCGTACTTTTTGCACTCTTCGTACTTCGTGTACTTTTCGTACTTTTTGTATTTTTCGTACTTTCTGTACTTTTCGTACTTTTTGTACCTTACGTACTTTTTGTACTTTTCGTAGTTTTTGTACTTTTCGCACTTTTTGTACTCTTCGTACTTTTTGTACTTTTCGTACTTTTTGTACTTTTCGTACATTTTGTACTTTTCATACCTTTTGTGCTTTTCGTACTTTTCGTACTTTTTGCACTCTTCGTACTCCTTGCACTTTTCGTACTTTTAGTACTTTTTGTGCTTTTCGTACTTTTTGTACTTATCGCACTTTTTGCACTCTTCGTACCTCTGTACTTTTCGTACTTCTTGTACTTTTCGTACTTTTTGTACTTTTCGTACTTTTTGTACTTTTCATACCTTTTGTGCTTTTCGTACTTTTTGTACTTTTCGTACTTTTTGTACTCTTCGTACTTCTTGTACTTTTCGTACTTTTCGTACTTTTTGTACTTTTCGTACTTTTTGCACCCTTCGTACTTCTTGTTTTTTTTCGTACTTTTAGTCCTATTAGTACTTTTCGTACCTTTTGTGCTTCTCGTACTTTTCGTACTTTTTGTACTTTTCGTACTTTTTGCACTCTTCGTACTTCTTGTACTTTTCGTACTTTTCGTACTTTTAGTACTTTTCGTAATTTTTGTGCTTCTCGTACTTTGCGTACTTTTTGTACTTTTCGTACTTTTTGTACTTTGCGTACTTTTTGTACTTTTCGTACTTTTTGTACTTTTCGTACTTTTCGTACTTTTTGTACTTTTCGTACTTTTTGTACTTTTTGTCCTTTGCGTACTTTTTGTTCTTTGCGTACTTTTTGTACTTTTCGTACTTTTCGTACTTTTTTACTTTTCGTACTTTTTGCTCTTTTTTTTCGTACCTTTCGTACTTCTTGTACTTTTTGTGCTTTTCGACCTTTTTGTACTTTTCATAATTTTTGTATTTTTCGTACTTTTTGTTCTGTTGGTACTTTTTGTACCTATCGTACTTTTTGTACTTTTCGTGTTTTTCGTACTTTTTCTAGTTTTCGTACTTTTTGTTCTTTTTTTCGTACTTTTCGTCCTTTTTGTTCATTTTCTCGTACTTTTTGTACTTTTCGTACTTTTTGCACTCTTCGTACTTCTTGTACTTTTCGTACTTTTCGTACTTTTCGTACTTTTTGTACTTTTCGTACTTTTTGCACCCTTCGTACTTCTTGTTCTTTTCGTACTTTTAGTCCTTTTAGTACTTTTCGTACTTTTTGTGCTTCTCGTACTCTTCGTACTTTTTGCACTCTTCGTACTTCTTGTACTTTTCATACCTTTTGTGCTTTCGTACTTTTTGTACTTTTCGTACTTTTTGCACTCTTCATACTTCTTGCACTTTTCGTACTTTTAGTACTTTTTGTCCTTTTCGTACTTTTTGCACTCTTCGTACTTCTTGTACTTTTCATACCTTTTGTGCTTCTCGTACTTTGCGTACTTTTTGTACTTTTCGTACTTTTTGTACTTTGCGTACTTTTTGTACTTTTCGTACTTTTTGTACTTTTCGTACTTTTTGTACTTTTCGTACTTCTTGTACTTTTCGTACTTTTTGTACTTTTTGTCCTTTGCGTACTTTTTGTACTTTTTGTACTTTTCGTACTTTTAGTACTTTTAGTACTTTTATTTCTTTTCTAACTTTTATTTCCTTTCGTACTATTATTACTTTTCGTACTTTTCGTCCTTTTTTACTTTTCGTACTTTTTGTTCTTTTTGTACTTTTCGTACTTTTTGTGCTTTTCGTACTTTTTGTACTTTTTGTACTTTTCGTTCTTTTTGTACTTTTTGTACTTTTTGTACTTTTCGTACTTTTTGCACTCTTCGTACTCCTTGCACTTTTCGTACTTTTAGTACTTTTTGTGCTTTTCGTACTTTTTGTACCTATCGCACTTTTTGCACTCTTCGTACCTCTGTACTTTTCGTACTTTTAGTACTTTTTGTGCTTTTCGTACTTCTCGTACTTTTCGTACTTTTCGTACTTTTTTACTTTTCGTACTTTTTGTTCTTTTTTTTCGTACCTTTCGTACTTCTTGTGCTTTTCGTCCTTTTTGTACTTTTAATAATTTTTGTATTTTTCGTACTTTTTGTTCTGTTGGTACTTTTTGTACCTATCGTACTTTTTATACTTTTCGTGTTTTTCGTACATTTTGACATTTTCGTACTTTTTGTACTTATCGCATTTTTTGTACTTTTCGTACTTTTTGTACTATTCGTTCTTTTTGTAATTTTTTTCGAACTTTTTGTACTATTCGTACTTTTTGTTATTTTTTCGTACTTTTTGTTCTTTTTTTGTACTTTATGTACTTTTCGTACTTTTTGTGCTTTTTTTCGTACTTTTTGTACTTTTCGTACTTTTTGTACTTTTCGTACTTTTTGTACTTTTCGTACTTTTCGTAATTTTTGTGCTTCTCGTACTTTGCGTACTTTTTGTACTTTGCGTACCGTTTGTACTTTCCGTACTTTTTGTACTTTTCGTACTTTTTGTACTTTTTGTACTTTTTGTACTTTTCGTAATTTTTGTACTTTTCGTACTTTTTGTACTTTTTGTACTTTTCGTACTTTTTGTACTTTTTGTACTTTGCGTACTTTTAGTTCTTTTCGTACTTTTCGTACTTTTTTACTTTTCGTACTTTTTGTTCTTTTTTTTCGTACCTTTCGTACTTCTTGTACTTTTTGTGCTTTTCGTCCTTTTTGTACTTTTCATAATTTTTGTATTTTTCGTACTTTTGGTTCTGTTGGTACTTTTTGTACCTATCGTACTTTTTGTACTTTTCGTGTTTTTCGTACTTTTTGTAGTTTTCGTACTTTTTGTTCTTTTTTTCGTACTTTTCGTCCTTTTTGTTCATTTTCTCGTACTTTTTGTACTTTTCGTACTTTTTGCACTCTTCGTACTTCTTGTACTTTTCGTACTTTTTGTACTTTTCGTACTTTTTGCACCCTTCGTACTTCTTGTTCTTTTCGTACTTTTAGTCCTTTTAATACTTTTCGTACTTTTTGTGCTTCTCGTACTTTTCGTACTTTTTGCACTCTTCGTACTTCTTGTACTTTTCATACCTTTTGTGCTTTCGTACTTTTCGTACTTTTTGTACTTTTCGTACTTTTTGCACTTTTCGTACCTTTAGTACTTTTTGTGCTTTTCGTACTTTTTGTACTTATCGCACTTTTTGCACTCTTCGTACCTCTGTACTTTTCGTACTTTTAGTACTTTTTGTGCTTTTCGTACTTTTTGTACTTTTCGTACTTTTTGTACTTTTCGTACTTTTCATACCTTTTGTGCTTTTCGTACTTTTTGTACTTTTCGTACTTTTTGCACTCTTCGTACTTCTTGTACTTTTCGTACTTTTCGTACTTTTTGTACTTTTCGTACTTTTTGCACCCTTCGTACTTCTTGTTCTTTTCGTACTTTTAGTCCTTTTAGTACTTTTCGTACTTTTTGTGCTTCTCGTACTTTGCGTACTTTTTGTACTTTTCGCACTTTTTGTACTTTGCGTACTTTTTGTACTTTTCGTACTTTTTGTACTTTTCGTACTTTTTGTACTTTTTGTCCTTTGCGTACTTTTTGTACTTTGCGTACTTTTTGTTCTTTTTTTTCGTACCTTTCGTACTTCTTGTACTTTTTGTGCTTTTCGTCCTTTTTGTACTTTTCATAATTTTTGTATTATTCGTACTTTTTGTTCTGTTGGTACTTTTTGTACCTATCGTACTTTTCGTGTTTTTCGTACTTTTCGTACTTTTTGTTCTTTTTTTCGTACTTTTCGTCCTTTTTGTTCATTTTCTCGTACTTTTTGTTCTTTTTTTCGTACATTTTGTACTTTTCCTAATTTTTTTAATACATTTTGTACTTTTCATGCTTTTTGTACTTTTCGTACTTTTGGTACTTTCGTACTGTTTGTACTTTTCGTACATTTTGACATTTTCGTACTTTTTGTACTTATCGCATTTTTTTGTACTTTTCGTACTTTTTGTACTATTCGTTCCTTTTGTAATTTTTTTCGAACTTTTTGTACTATTCGTACTTTTTGTTATTTTTTCGTACTTTTTGTTCTTTTTTTGTACTTTTTGTACTTTTCGTACTTTTTGTGCTTTTTTTCGTACTTTTTGTACTTTTCGTACTTTTTGTACTTTTCGTACTTTTTGTACTTTTCGTACTTTTTGTACCTTTCGTACTTTTTGTACTTTTTGTACTTTTCGTACGTTTTGTACTTTTCGTCCTTTTTGTACTTTTCGTACTTTTTATTCTACTAGTAGCAGATCTAGTACTCGTAGTAGATCTTGTGCTTTGTAGTAATTTTTTGGTCAAAAATTTCCTACTTTTAATACTTTTTTTAGTCCTTTTTTCCATTATTTGTACTTTTTTTATACTTTTCGTACTTTTCGTACCTTTTGTACTCTTCGTAATTTTTGTACTATTTCTACTTTTTGCGCTTTTCGTACTTTTTGTAGTATTCGTACTTTTTGTTCTTTTTTTCGTACTTTTTGTACTTTTGGTACTTTTTATGCTTTTCGTACTTTTCATACTTTTCGTACTTTTCGCAATTTTCGTACTTTTTGTACTTTTTGTACTTTTCGTACTTCTTGTACTTTTCATACCTTCTGTGCTTTTCGTACTTTTCGTACTTTTTGTGCTTCTGGTACTTTTCGTACTTTTTGTACTTTGCGTCTTTTTTGTACTTTCCGTACTTTTTGTACTTTTCGCACTTTTTGTACTTTTTGTACTTTTTGTACTTTTCGTGTTTTTCGTACTTTTCGTACTTTTTGTTCTTTTTTTCGTACTTTTCGTCCTTTTTGTTCATTTTCTCGTACTTTTTGTTCTTTTTTTCGTACATTTTGTACTTTTCCTAATTTTTTTAATACATTTTGTACTTTTCGTGCTTTTTGTACTTTTCGTACTTTTGGTACTTTCGTACTGTTTGTACTTTTCGTACATTTTGACATTTTCGTACTTTTTGTACTTATCGCATTTTTTTGTACTTTTCGTACTTTTTGTACTATTCGTTCTTTTTGTAATTTTTTTCGAACTTTTTGTACTATTCGTACTTTTTGTTATTTTTTCGTACTTTTTGTTCTTTTTTTGTACTTTTTGTACTTTTCGTACTTTTTGTGCTTTTTTTCGTACTTTTTGTACTTTTCGTACTTTTTGTACTTTTCGTACTTTTTGTACTTTTCGTACTTTTTGTACCTTTCGTACTTTTTGTACTTTTTGTACTTTTCGTACGTTTTGTACTTTTCGTCCTTTTTGTACTTTTCGTACTTTTTATTCTACTAGTAGCAGATCTAGTACTCGTAGTAGATCTTGTACTTTGTAGTAATTTTTTGGTCAAAAATTTCCTACTTTTAATACTTTTTTTAGTCCTTTTTTCCATTATTTGTACTTTTTTATACTTTTCGTACCTTTTGTACTCTTCGTAATTTTTGTACTATTTCTACTTTTTGCGCTTTTCGTACTTTTTGTAGTATTCGTACTTTTTGTTCTTTTTTTCGTACTTTTTGTACTTTTGGTACTTTTTATGCTTTTCGTACTTTGTGCGCTTCTCGTACTTTTCATACTTTTCGTACTTTTCGCAATTTTCGTACTTTTTGTACTTTGCGTACTTTTTGTACTTTTCGTACTTCTTGTACTTTTCATACCTTCTGTGCTTTTCGTACTTTTTGTGCTTCTGGTACTTTTCGTACTTTTTGTACTTTGCGTCTTTTTTGTACTTTCCGTACTTTTTGTACTTTTCGCACTTTTTGTACTTTTTGTACTTTTTGTACTTTTCGTGTTTTTCGTACTTTTCGTACTTTTTGTTCTTTTTTTCGTACTTTTCGTCCTTTTTGTTCATTTTCTCGTACTTTTTGTTCTTTTTTTCGTACATTTTGTACTTTTCCTAATTTTTTTAATACATTTTGTACTTTTCGTGCTTTTTGTACTTTTCGTACTTTTGGTACTTTCGTACTGTTTGTACTTTTCGTACATTTTGACATTTTCGTACTTTTTGTACTTATCGCATTTTTTTGTACTTTTCGTACTTTTTGTACTATTCGTTCTTTTTGTAATTTTTTTCGAACTTTTTGTACTATTCGTACTTTTTGTTCTTTTTTTCGTACTTTTTGTACTTTTGGTACTTTTTATGCTTTTCGTACTTTGTGCGCTTCTCGTACTTTTCATACTTTTCGTACTTTTCGCAATTTTCGTACTTTTTGTACTTTGCGTACTTTTTGTACTTTTCGTACTTCTTGTACTTTTCATACCTTCTGTGCTTTTCGTACTTTTTGTGCTTCTGGTACTTTTCGTACTTTTTGTACTTTGCGTCTTTTTTGTACTTTCCGTATTTTTTGTACTTTTCGTACTTTTTGTACTTTTTGTACTTTTCGTAATTTTTGTACTTTTCGTACTTTTTGTACTTTTTGTACTTTTCATACTTTTTGTACTTTTTGTACTTTTTGTACTTTTTGTACTTTTCGTACTTTTCGTACTTTTTGTACTTTTCGTTCTTTTCGTACTTTTCGTACTTTTTGTACTTTTCGTACTTTTTGTACTTTTCGTACTTTTTGCACTCTTCGTACTCCTTGCACTTTTCGTTCTTTTAGTACTTTTTGTGCTTTTCGTACTTTTTGTACTTATCGCACTTTTTGCACTCTTCGAACATCTGTACTTTTCGTACTTTTTGTGCTTTTCGTACTTCTTGTGCTTTTCGTACTTTTTGTACTTTTTGTACTTTTTGTACTTTTTGTACTTTTTGTACTTTTTGTACTTTTTGTACTTTTTGTACTTTTTGTACTTTTTGTACTTTTTGTACTTTTTGTACTTTTTGTACTTTTTGTACTTTTTGTACTTTTTGTACTTTTTGTACTTTTCGTACTTTTTGTGCTATTCGTACTTTTTGTTCTTTTTTTCGTACTTTTTTTACTTTTGGTACTTTTTGTACTATTCGTACTTTTTGTTCTGTTTTTCGTACTTTTTGTACTTTCGTATTTATTTTTTTCGTACTTTTTGTCCTTTTCGTACTTTTTGTACTTTTTGTACTTTTTTTACTTTTAGTACTTTTCATACTATTTGTATTTCTCGTACTCTTTGTACTTTCGTACTTTTTTTACTTTTCGTACTTATTGTACTATTCGTACTTTTTGTTCTTTTTTTTCATATTTCTTGTACTTTTGGTACTTTTTGTACTATTCGTACTTTTTGTTCTGTTTTTCGTACTTTTTGTACTTTCGTATTTATACTTTTCGTACTTTTTGTCCTTTTCGTACTTTTCGTACTTTTTGTACTTTTCCTACTTTTTGTCCTTTTCGTACCTTTTGTACTTTTCTTACTTTTTGTACTATTCCTACTTTTTGTACCTTTTCGTACTTTTTGTACTTTTCGTAATTTTTGTACTTTTCGTACTTTTTGTCAGTTGGTACTTTTTGTAATTTTCGTGTTTTTCGTACTTTTTGTACTTTCGTACTTATAATTTTCGTACCTTTTGTACTTTTCTTAGTTTTTGTACTATTCCTACTTTTTGTACCTTTCGTACTTTTTGTACTTTTCGTACCTTTTGTACTTTTTGTACTTTTTGTTCTTTATTTCACACTTTTTGTACTTTTCGTACTTATTGTTCTTTTCGAAGGTTTTGTACTTTTCGTACTTTTGGTACTTTTCGTACATTTTGTACTTTTCGTACTTTTTGTACTATTCGTACTTTTTGTTCTGTTTTTCGTACTTTTTGTTCTTTCGTATTTATACTTTTCGTACTTTTTGTCGTTTTTGTACTTTTCGTACTTGAACTTTTGTTACTTTTTATGCTTTTCGTACTTTTTGTAATTTCGTATTTATACTTTTCGTACTTTTTGTCCTTTTTGTACTTTTCGTACTTCTGGTACTTTTCATACTAGTTGTAGTTTTCGTACTTCTTGTACTTTTCTTACTATTTGTATTTTTCGTACTTTTTGTACTATTCGTACTTTTTGTTCTTTTTTTCGTACTTTTCATACTTTTTGTTCTTATTGTACTTTTTGTGCTTTTCGTACTTTTTGCACTTTTCATAATTTTTGTACTTTCCGTACTTTTTGTACTCTTGGTACTTTTTGTACCTTTCGTACTTTTCGTACTTTTTGTACTATTCGTACTCTTTGTTCTTTTTTTTCGTATTTTTTGTACTTTTCGTACTTTTTGTTCTTTTTTGGTACATTTTGAACTTTTCGTACTTTGTGTACTTTTCGTCCTTTTGTACTTTTCGTACTTTGTGTGCTTCTCGTACTTTTCATACTTTTCGTACTTTTCGTAATTTTCGTACTTTTTGTACTTTTTGTACTTTTTGTACTATTTCTAATTTTTGCGCTTTTCGTACTTTTGGTACTTTTCGTACATTTTGTACTTTTCGTACTTTTTGTACTATTCGTACTTTTTGTTCTGTTTTTCGTACTTTTTGTTCTTTCGTATTTATACTTTTCGTACTTTTTGTCGTTTTCGTACTTTTTGTACTTTTCGTACTTGAACTTTTGGTACTTTTTATGCTTTTCGTACTTTTTGTAATTTCGTATTTATACTTTTCGTACTTTTTGTCCTTTTTGTACTTTTCGTACTTCTGGTACTTTTCATACTAGTTGTAGTTTTCGTACTTCTTGTACTTTTCTTACTATTTGTATTTTTCGTACTTTTTGTACTATTCGTACTTTTTGTTCTTTTTTTCGTACTTTTCATACTTTTTGTTCTTTTTGTACTTTTTGTGCTTTTCGTACTTTTTGCACTTTTCATAATTTTTGTACTTTCCGTACTTTTTGTACTCTTGGTACTTTTTGTAAATTTCGTACTTTTCGTACTTTTTGTACTATTCGTACTCTTTGTTCTTTTTTTTCGTATTTTTTGTACTTTTCGTACTTTTTGTTCTTTTTGTGGTACATTTTGAACTTTTCGTACTTTGTGTACTTTTCGTCCTTTTGTACTTTTCGTACTTTGTGTGCTTCTCGTACTTTTCATACTTTTCGTACTTTTCGTAATTTTCGTACTTTTTGTACTTTGTGTACTTTTTGTACTATTTCTAATTTTTGCGCTTTTCGTACTTTTTGTTCTTTTTTCGTACTTTTTGTACTTTTGGTACTTTTTATGCTTTTCGTAATTTCGTATTTATACTTTTCGTATTATTCGTACTTTTTGTTCTTTTTTTCGTGCTTTTCATACTTTTTGTTCTTTTTGTACTTTTTGTACTTTTCGTGTTTTTCGTACGTTTTGTACTTTCATCCTTTTTGTGCTATTCGTACTTTTTGTTCTTTTTTCGTACTTTTTGTACTTTTCGTTCTTATTATATTCTTATTTTTCGTACTTTTTGTACTTTTCATATTTTTTGTACTTTTCGTACTTTTTATACTTTTCGTACTTTTTGTACTACTCGTACTTTTTGCTCTTTTTTTCGTACTTTTTTTACTTTTTGTACTATTCGTACTTTTTGTTCTTTTTCCGTAATTTTTGTTCTTTTTTTCGTACTCTTTGTACTTTTCGTATTTCTTGTACTTTTTGTACCTCGTACTTTTTGTCCTTTTCGTTTTTTTGTACTTTTCGTACTTCTGGTACTTTTCGTACTAGTTGTAGTTTTCGTACTTTTTGCACTTTTCATACTATTTGTATTTTTCGTACTTTTTGTACTTTATGTACTTTTTGTCTTTTTTCCTACTTTTTGTACTTTTTGCACTTTTCGTACTATTTGTACTTTTCGTACTTTTTGTACATTTTGTGCTGTTCGTAATTTTTCGTACTTTTCGTACTTTTTGTTCTTTTCGTACTTTTTGTACTTTTGTACTTTTTGTACTATTCCTACTTTTTGTACTTTTCGTACTTTTTGTACTGTTTTTACTTTTTGTACTATTCTTAATTTTTGTTCTTTTTTCTTACTTTTCTTACTTTTTGTTCTTTTCGTACTTTTTGTTCTTTTTTTCGTCCTTTTTGTACTTATTGTACTTTTCGAACTTTTTGTACTTTTAGTACTTTTTGTACTATTGCTACTTTTTGTACTTTTCACACTTTTTGTACTTTTCGCAATTTTTGTGCTATTCGTACTTTTTATTCCTTATTCGTACTTTTCGTACTTATTGTACTATTCGAACTTTTTGTATTTTTCGTACTTTTTTGTACTTTTTGTCATTTTCGTGTTTTTCGTACTTTTCGTACTTTTTGTGCTATTCGCACTTTTTGTTCTTTTTTTCGTACTTTTTGTTCTTTTTTTCGTACTTGTTGTACTAATTGTACTTTTTGTACTTTTCGTACTTTTTGTGCTATTCGTACTTTTTGTTCTTTTTTTCGTACTTTTCGTACTTTTTGTACTTTTCATACTATTTGTATTTTTCGTATTCTCTGTACTTTCCGTTCTTTTTGTACTTTTCGTACTTTTTGTGTTATTCGTACTTTTTGTTCTTTTTTCGTACTTTTTGTAGTTTTCGTAATTTTTGTTCTTTTTTTCGTACTTTTCGTACTTTTTGTATTTTTCATACTATTTGTATTTTTCGTACTCTTTGTACTTTCCATACTTTTTGTACTTTTCGTACTTTTTGTGTTATTCGTACTTTTTGTTCTTTTTTCGTACTTTTCGTACTTATTGTACTTTTCGAAATTTTGGTATTTTTCGCACTTTTTGTACTTTTTGTACTTTTCGTATTTTTGTGTTATTCGTACTTTTTGCTCTGTTTTTCGTACTTTTTGTACTTTCGTATTTATACTTTTCGTACTTCTTGTCCTTTTTGTCCTTTTCGTACTTTTTGTACTTTTTGTACTTTTTGTACTTTTTGTACTTTTTGTACTTTTTGTACTTTTTGTACTTTTTGTACTTTTTGTACTTTTTGAACTTTTTGTACTTTTTGTACTTTTTGTACTTTTCGTACCTTTTGTATTTTTCGTACTTTTTGTACTTTTCCTACTTTTTGTTCTTTTCGTACTTCTTGTACTTTTCGTACTTTTTGTACCGTTATTAGTTTTTGTACCTTTCGTACTTTTTGTACTTTTCGTACTTTTTGTACTTTTCGTACTTGTACTTTTCGTACTTTTTGTACTATTCGTTCTTTTTGTTCTTTTTTTTCGTATTTTTTGTACTTTTTGTACTTTTTGAACTTATACTTTTTGTACTTTTTGTACTTTTTGTACTTTTTGTACTTTTTGTACTTTTCGTACTTTTTGTACTTTTCGTACTTTTTGTTCCTTTTTTTTCATTTCTTACGTACTTTTTGTACTTTTCGTGTTTTTCGTACTTTTTGTACTTTCGTACTTATACTTATCGTACATTTTGTACTTTTCTTAGTTTTTGTACTATTCCTACTTTTTGTACCTTTCGTACTTTTCGTACTTTTTGTACTTTTCGTACCTTTTGTACTTTTTGTTCTTTATTTAACACTTTTTGTACTTTTCGTACTTATTGTTCTTTTCGAAGGTTTTGTACTTTTCGTACTTTTGGTACTTTTCGTACATTTTGTACTTTTCGTACTTTTTGTACTATTCGTACTTTTTGTTCTGTTTTTCGTACTTTTTGTTCTTTCGTATTAATACTTTTCGTACTTTTTGTACTTTTTGTACCTTTCGTACTTGATTTTTTGGTACTTTCTATGCTTTTCGTACTTTTCGTAATTTTCGTACTTTTTGTACTTTGCGTACTTTTTGTACTATTTCTAATTTTTGCACTTTTCGTACTTTTTGTTCTTTGTTTCGTACTTTTTGTACTTTTTATGCTTTTCGTACTTTTTGTACTTTCGTATTTATACTTTTCGTATTATTCGTACTTTTTGTTCTTTTTTTCGTGCTTTTCATCCTTTTTTTTCTTTTTGTACTTTTTGTACTTTTCGTGTTTTTCGTACATTTTGTACTTTCATCCTTTTTGTGCTCTTCGTACTTTTTATTCTTTTTTCGTACTTTTTGTACTTTTCGTTCTTATTATATTCTTATTTTTGTACTTTTTGTACTTTTTAAACCTTTTGTACTTTTCGTACTTTTTATACTTTTCGTACTTCTTGTACTACTCGTACTTTTTGTTCTTTTTTTCGTACTTTTTTACTTTTTGTACTATTCGTACTTTTTGTTCTTTTTCCGTAATATTTGTTCTTTTTTTCGTACTCTTTTTACTTTTCGTATTTCTTGTACTTTTTGTACCTCGTACTTTTTGTCCTTTTCGTTTTTTTTTGTACTTTTCGTACTTCTGGTACTTTTCGTACTAGTTGTAGTTTTCGTACCTTTTGCACTTTTCATACTATTTGTATTTTTCGTACTTTTTGTACTTTATGTACTTTTTGTCTTTTTTCCTACTTTTTGTACTTTTTATACTTTTCGTACTATTCCTACTTTTTTTTTCTATTTTTCATACTTTTTGTACTTCTTGTACTATTGTACTTTTTGTTTTTTTATTTACTTTTCGTACTTTTTGTCCTTTTTGTACTTTTCGTACTTTTTGTGCTTTTTGTAGTTTTTGTACATTTTGTACTTTTCGTACTCTTTGTTCTTTTTTCGTACTTTTTGTACTTTTGGTACTTTTTGTGCTTTTCGTACTTTTTGTACTTTCGTATGTGTACATTTCGTACATTTTGTCATTTTCGTACTTTTTGTACTTATCGTACTTCTTGTACTGCTCGTACTTTTTGTTATTTTTTTCGTACTTTTCGAACTTTTTGAACTATTCGTACTTTTTGTTCTTTTTTTCGTACATTTTGTACTTTTCCTGCTTTTTTTCATACATGTTGTACTTTTCGTGCTTTTTGTACTTTTCGCACATCTTGTCATTTTCGTACTTTTTGTACTTTTCGTATTTTTTGTTTTTGGTACTTTTTGTACTATTCGTACTTTTTGTTCTGTTTTTCGTACTTTTCGTTTTTTTGTACTTTTCGTACTTTTTGTACTTTTCGTACTGTTCGTTCTTTTTTCGTAGTTTTTATACTTTTGGTACTTTTTGTGCTTTTCGTACTTTTTGTACATTTCGTACATTTTGTCTTTTTCGTACTTTTTGTACTTTTCGTATTTCTTATACTACTAGTACTTTTTGTTCTTTTTTTGTCCTTTTTGTTCTATTCGTACTTTTTGTTTTTTTTTCGTAGTTTTTGTACTTTTCGTACTTTTTATGCTTTTCGTACTTTTTCCTTTTTGTACTTTTCGCACTTCTGGTACTTTTCGTTCTAGTTGTAGTTTTCGTACTTTTTGTACCTTTTGTACTTTTTGTTCTTTTTTTCGAACTTTTTCCAATATTCGTACTTTTTTTTCTTACTTTCTGTACTTTCCCTATTTTTTTTTTAATACATTTTGTACTTTTCGTGCTTTTTGTACTTTTTCGTACTCTTAGTACTTTCGTACTGTTTGTACTTTTCGTACATTTTGTCATTTTCGTACTTTTTGTACTTATCGTACTTCTTGTACTGCTCGTACTTTTAGTTCTTTTTTCGTACTTTTCGAACTTTTTGTACTATTCGTACTTTTTGTTCTTTTTTTCGTACATTTTGTACTTTTCCTGCTTTTTTTCATACATGTTGTACTTTTCGTGCTTTTTGTACTTTTCGCAAATTTTGTCATTTTCGTACTTTTTGAACTTTTCGTTTTTTTTGTTTTTGGTACTTTTTTTACTATTCGTACTTTTTGTTCTGTTTTCCTACTTTTTGTTCTATTCGTACTTTTTGTTCTTTCTTTCGTACTTTTTGTACTTTTTGTCCTTTTTTCGTACTTTTTGTACTTTTTGTACTTTTTGTTCTTTTTGTTCTTTTTGTACTTTTCGTACTTTTTGAACTTTTCGTGCTTTTTGTTCCTTTTTTTCATTTCTTATGTACTTTTTGTACTTTTCGGGTTTTTCGTACTTTTTGTACTTTCATATTTACACTTTTAGTCTATTTTGTACTTTTCGTACTTTTTGTACTTTTCCTTCTTTTTGTACTTTTCGTACTTTTTGTACTTTTCGCACTTTTCGTACTTTTCGTACTTTTTGTACTTTTCGGATTTTTTGTTCTACTTCTCGTACTCTGTTCTTTTTTTCGTAATTTTTATTCTTTTTTTCGTACTCTGTACTTTTCGTATTTCTTGTACTTTTTGTACTTTTCGTATTTTTCGTACTTTTTGTACTTTCGTACTTATACTTTTCGTACCTTTTGTACATTTATTACTTTTTGTACTATTCCTACTTTTTGTACCTTCTGTACTTTTCGTATTTTTGTACATTTCGTACCTTTTGTACTTTTCGTACTTTTGTTCTTTTTTCGTACTTTTTGCACTTTTCGTACTTATTGTTCTTTTCGAAGTTTTTGTATTTTTCGTACTTTTTGTAATTTTCGCACTTTTTGTACTTTCTTACTTTTTGTACTGTTGTTATTTTTTGTCATTTTCGTGTTTTTCGTACTATTTGAACTTTTCGTACTTTTTGTACTTTTTGTACTAGCTATTCGTACTTTTTGTTCTACTTTTCATACTTTTCGTACTTCTTGAACTACTCTTACTTTTTGTTCTTTTTTTCGTACTTTTTGTACTTCTGGTACTTTTTATGCTTTTCGTTCTTTTTGTACTTTCGTATTTATACATTTCGTATTTTTTGTCCCTTTTGTACATTTTGTACTTCTGGTACTTTTCGTACTAGTTGTAGTTTTCGTACTTTTTGTACTTTTTATACTATTTGTATTTTTCGTACTTTTTGTACTATTCGTACTTTTTGTTCTTTTTTTTTTGAACTTTTCCACTATTCGTACTTTTTGTTCTTTTTTCGTACTTTTTGTTCTTTTTTTCGTACTTGTACTATTCGTACTTTCATCACTTTTCGTACTTCTTGTACTTTTCGTATTTCTTGTGCTACTCGTACTTTTTGTTCGTACTTTTTGTACTCTTCGTACTTTTCATACTTTTCGTACTTTTCGTACTTTTCGTACTTTTTGTACTTTTTGTACTTTTTATACTTTTTTGTACTTTTCGTACTTTTGGTACTGTTGGTACTTTTTGTACCTTTCGTACTTTTCGTGTTTTTCGTACTTTTTGTACTTTTTGTTCTGTTTTTCGTACTTCTTATACTTTCCGTACTTTTTGTACTTTTCGTACTTTTTGTGCTTTTCGTACTTTTTGTACTTTTCATACTTTTTGTTCTTTGCGTACTTTTTGTACCTATCGTACTTTTTGTACTTTTCGTGCTTTTTTTACTTTTCGTCCTTTTTTTTTCTTTTCGTACTTCTTGTGGTACTCGTACTTTTTATTCGTACTTTTTGTACTCTTCGTACCTTTCGTACTTTTCGTACTTTTTGTACTTTTTGTACTTTTTATACTTTTTGTACTTCTCGTACTTTTTGTACTGTTGGTACTTATTGTACCTTTCGTACTTTTCGTGTTTTTCGTACTTCTTGTACTTTCATACTTATACTTTTCGTCTATTTTGTACTTTTCTTACTATTTGTACTTTTCCTTCTTTTTGTACTTTTTGGTCTTTTTGTACTTTTCGTACTTTTTGTGTTTTTCGTACTTTTTATACCTCGTCGGATTCAGCTGGTGATTGCTCGTTGAACTTATTGGCATGGTAATGTGAGAAGTGTATTTTTAGTGACATTCTTACATGCAGCAGATGGAAAGCAGTTAGCATGTGTCTGCAACATAAATACACCAATTTTCTCAACAATTTATTTCAAGAACATTTTCTTTAACTGTTTTGATACAATTCCATGCCTCACTTATTCTTATTCAATGCGTCTTCAAATTGGGTATTTTTCATCAAACGACCATTTAAAATTCCTGTGAAGCATTAGATATTTTTATTTAACATTTTTGAATATTACAAAAAACTCTTTCACCCTCTTTTATTTTCATTTTACTAAGTCAAGGAAATATAGTTGTTAGTTCATTGAAAGCATTTCCGTTCGGGTCCTAGGCTTTTGTTAAATTTTTAACTATTCCTAGTTTGATATGAAGCGGCGGAAGTAGATTTTTTCAATAGGTACAAGCGGGAGTTCAACTACATTGTGATGCCTTAATTTAACTTCTTGAAACGGGTATTCCACAAAAAAATTAAGTTCATGTTTTTGGTGCACCTCAATCGCATTCCCCGCAAAATAGCGATAACTTTTAGATCTGTACATATTTTCCACATTGTGATCATTGTAATGTAATAAATCCATTATTTTTTTAATGACAATATAAATTCTTTTGTTTTTGTGCTAAGTGCAATTGGAACAGAATTTCTTATGTTAGTTTTATGCAAGTTTTATGCCTTCAAACTGGTTCTCGAAGAATCTATGAAAAGACTCCAATCTTCTGGATTATACTCTTGGTGCATCATTGAAACCAAAGCAACGGACATGCGTACAGTACGCCAATGAATTATCCTCAATAGATGTGAAAAAACTCTGAGATGAGACTATGATGATTTTTTGATGCATTAACTCGAACATCAGGTGCTAGAATATTTGTTTTTTGATAATTCCTGTGCCAAAATAATGCACTGTCGTTGCGATAATTTGAGGCGATGCATGAGATTATCCAGATGGTTTGCATAATCCCATATTAAGTTACAGACATTTCAGAAACTAACCTGATTTTAATAACCTTGTGTTAAATCAGCCAGGTGGCCTATATTACCATATTCAAGTTGATTTAAGAAGATGACCTGTTATTTTAACCCTAGATTCTGATAAACAAGAACTTAGACTTAGATTTTAACTGAAATCGTTTTTTTTTTTAACACTTTATGTTATAAATTTCAGTTTTACTACAAATCAGGTTGAAGTGACAATTTATATGGTTACTTTTACAATACTAACTTGTTGAATTTAACCTGGCCACATATTTAAAAAAATATTCTGTCAGTTAGTTTCAACCTGACACCAGTGTTAAAACACACACTCACAGGCCATCCAAATAAATTTATTTCAATTTAACCTGGCCACCTGTTAAAGTACGAGTAGCACGCTACCAGGGTTGAAACACACTCACAAGCCATCGTTAAAGAAACATTCTGCCAGTTAATTTCAAAGTGACACCAGTGTTAAACCACTTACACACACAAGCCATCCAAACAAAATCAGTTTCAACTTATTGATATTTGGCACAAGTTTTTTATGCCCAGGGCCCTGGGGATGCGTGCTATCTACATGTGTGAGAGGTTCCTAGTTCAAAACTAAGTAAGTATCACAAAGTATTTTGTAAATATAAAATAATAATAATAATAGTAATAAATGTCTATACTTTCAGACCTAGACGCTTATCACGAGACCCTGCATAGAAGGTTGATTCAACATTGAATCATGTTAAATTAACTAGATCTTTATGTTAAATTTACAGGATGCTGAACATTCTATTTAAATAAACATGTAAATTACAGCAAAAATTAGCAAGATTTTCAGGTAAAATTTACAGTTTTACTTTTGTAAGGCAGTGTTAAATTTACATGATGTCATGCAGATATTAAATGACACCTTCGTTGATTTAACACGATATTAAAATCAGGTATCTGGTTAAGCAGTCAACCTGATCTCCCGAGTTTAAAAATAACAACCAGAAATTGGTTGGTTTACCTGATTTTTTCTCTGAGTGTAAGAATACCATTCTCTGCATTAAATAGGCTCACATTTAAAATTATTGCATAGTAGGTACAGAGAGTCACAGAATGTGTTAGTTTTTTAAGTTTTTGACTATCAAAAAAAAAATGCTTGATTTATTTTGTTCCTGTATAAATAGTCGTGTTTTATATTTTAAAAATATGTAGATATAAAATTAATAAAGGCCAAATAAAATGAACAAACTTCAATTAATCTAAAATTGTAGGTAAAACTGAAGAAAAAATTATGTATTTTGGTCGAAAAAGTAGTTTTTTTGACTTTATGAATTTTGCAATCTGTAATTTAACTAACAACTACATATTTGATCAATCAATCAAATATATCAAAAAATATCAAATATATCATGATTTATATCATTTATTTCAGAGTTGTACAAAAAATTTTAAATCGAAATCTTTCCTATTTGACCAAATCTCGAAAAACTAAGAACGCCATATTATTCAGCACACCCGAGTTATTTTTAGTAGATATTTGCGCCCTCTGTCGGTTTTTCGAACTAGCACAGTGTAATTACTCAACATTTTGAATACAATTTTTTTTTTTAATTAAATCCTCTTCTTTCCATCGTTCTATCGCGCCTTCAAGCTCCAAACCATAGAAATGAAAAAAGAACGAAAGTAAGTTGTTTTTTTTTATTTATATTTGTCTACTTTTGCAACTTTTTCATCACGACAAAATCCCTACTTACTCCATGAAATAAATAATAACATCTCGGTTGTGCCCCCATTTTCGTAAAAGGCCTGGCGTAATGTTTTTCATGAAAAGAATGACCCAACGAACACGAGTTGAAGAAATTGCAATTTGTTTCTTTTTATAATTTTATTTTTTTTTTTATTGTAAAGAAAGTAAGAGTGAAGTGCAGATTTATTTTTAATTGCAGTAAATGAGTTATTTAAATTAATTGTGCATTATGAATATAAGTGTACGTGTTGGGAGTTATTGAACATGAAAGTAAGAAATAATTCAGATTGTAAGATGGAATGGAAATATGGAAATGTGCCTTCTTTTTGCATACTATTCAAGAGTTTATACGCAAAAAATTCTTCAAAAAAAAACCAAAGATATGATTTCTTAAGACCAGGGAAAAAAGAAGTAAGCAATCCAGGTTGGATTAAAAGCGTCAAATTTTGATGTTTTCTAGTTTGGATTCAAATTTTTAAAATTTAATATATGTTTCATACATACAAAAATGGACAATATGAGAAAAAAATGTTTAAGACATACAATTATTCATTTTTTTTAAATGCAAGAACAAAATCTTTAACAAGATTGAGATTGATTGAAGAAAAAGAATGCTATCTGAGATCCTGAATATATATGAATTTGTATGCAAACAAAAATTTGGTAATAGTTTTATCGGTTTTAAACAAAAATTATTGTATGTATAGAATTAACAAAACATTTTCAAGGAAAAATTTTGGGAAGAAGATTTTTAGAAGGTATTTATTAATTAATATGTTGATAAAAATAAAATTTTCTT